>OW051473.1:5000000-7500000 GCA_932521025.1 Oscheius onirici | reverse complement strand
TGGCTAAAACCCCGCTGAAGCCAAAGAAAACGCTACTTCCCAGAGCTGGTTTTCATCGTTGAAACCGGTTCAAACTTAATTTAAACTTTTGTCAGGCGGTACACTGCTTCAAAGTCAAGCGGGCAGTATAGGCCTAGTTATTGCAATTCTGTTTGTTTTAAAAAGAAAATAAGATTTCATGCCCAGAACCTCTCCTTTTTGTAAGAATGCTATGTTTTTATCATTATTATTTCCATTTTGTAGAGAATTTAAAGAAGTGCTATGTTTGCTACATATGAATATATAGTCTATATACCGGTGAACCGGTTCTTCTTCAATAGTAATATGCTTTACATTCACAATCACCAAGAGCGCGTATTCTTCTCAGAGCATGTCCAACTACCCCGGTAGCAATACCGGCGATGGTTGTTGAAATGCAGGCCATGGCGAAACTGTATCCAAACTTAAAATGGACGTTGTCGACAATACGATCAATTGAACTTACACGAACCCCTCCGCGGTACTCTTCGAATTCAAAAGTTTTACCAGTCACATTAAACGTTTCTCTATCCACGTAGATAGAAGCTCCAATGAGGTATGTGACAGTACCGGCCAGCAAAAACAAAGTGGCAAGAAAAAGAAAAGTGGAGTCTACTTGTAGGACTTGGCCATTTTGTCGACGTACGCACCTAAAAGATAAAAACAAGGAACAAAACTTAGCTTACAACGAGGCCATCATAAGAAGAAGAAAAACGCATTGGAGAAAAAGTGCGATGCTGAAACAAACAAGGCATATAAGGTTCCAAGATTTGTCCGCGTAATGGCCACAGCTGTCGAAACCAAATAATCCCACACCGAAAACGCCATACGTCCTAAAACTCATATAGAAGGTCACGTCAACCCAATCTGAATATTATGATATAAAAGCAAACTTTGGATGTTCCCTTACGGCATGTAAACAGGCTAATGCAATTGAAGATCAGCGAGATTATAGTAATGAATCCAGCGAGGAGGTGGATACGAAACGACACAAGCATGAGAATGAGAGAACCACTGGGTTAAGCCAGTTGTTTCTGAGCAAAAGAAAACAGAAATCACAGCAACAGCTGACACATAAAAACCGTCTCTTGTAAAGTGGCAGCTCTACGTGATCAATTATGTCTGTCTCGCGACCGTGAGGAGGGACGATTGTAACGAAGACACCTCTGATCCCAATACACAATGGATCATAATAAAAGAAAATCGATTGATAATCTTATTTAGAAGGGCCAAACGGGACCATGGGGGCCTAACGCGACCTCGCATTTTTCAACTTGATAGGATACATTTTCGATTCGCTAAAATTCAATTTTTGACCAAAATTTTCCATTTTTGACCAGGTTTCGCCTATACTCATGTCTATCTACACCCTGGTGGTTTTCTGTTTTGATCTAAGAAAATATGTATTTTCTAGCCTTGATAAAGCCTGCCTTGTCATTACCATATTCGTGGCCATGAACAAACAGGCAAATAGAGACACCATTACTCATTAGTATTTGAAAGATGGACAAACAGGCAAACAGATTGGGCCGTAGACAAGCATTAGTAGCAGAGAGTTCTGGTTCTCGCACTTCTTCTGTTTTTTGGTACTTTTCTAGCATATCAAAGCAGCAGTTGCGCTCTGGAATGTCTTCAAAACTTCTTCATCTTCAAGGTCTCCGCTCCCTGGCCATCATCTTTGTGGTTCTTTTCCATTTCTTCCCCAAATACTTTTCAAATGGATATCTCGGAGTGGATCAATTCTTTTTACTCTCTGGCTACCTCATGACGATGATGTTGGAAAGGAGTCCCGAGTTTTCCATTGAATCCGGAATAGACTTCTTCTACAGACGCATCAAACGAATAGTTCCGCTCTACTATCTAGCTACTTTGATGATTTTGTGTAAGAACCCTTCCGAACATTTTATGACCCAAATTCCAGTATCTATCAATTTCACGCCAACAACTACGTGGAAGACCAATTACGATTCGGCCATCTATGCTTTGCTCTTTTCTACAAATCTCATTCGGCTTACGGAACTTGAGAACTATAATACGAAGGTGAGTAACAAAGTTTTCAAAAGTAATGTCCATTTCCAGCTTGGCATGGGAGTCGATATGTTTACCCACACATGGTCTCTGTCTCTTGAGATGCAGTTCTACTTGTTTTTTCCGCTAATTTTCTGCAGTGCTCGGATACTCAGGAAGCGATCGAAACCTCGTTTTCTCTACATTTTCAGTATCTCTTTTATCAAGAAAACAAAGTCATTTTTCAGTCGCTTGCTCTCTCATTCTACATGTTTTTGCCGACGACTTTATTTCGTTTTACTCTGTCTTCGCAAGAATCTGGCAGTTTTCGGCAGGATTGGTAATTTATTACAAATCGAATGGAATAGGCGAACCGAGCAGGAAGTGTAAAATGGAGGAAGTATTGTTAAAAGAAGATGCCAAGGAGCTGTCTCTTCGTCAGACTGTCACCTTTGTCTGTCTAACTGTTGCAGTAGCTCTGCTTTCATCTAAAGAACATGTTGGTCATGTCGCTGCACGGTTAGTTTATGCATCCGTTTTTTAATGTTCTAACGGATCTGTCTGTGTGTGAAGCCTCGGATCGGGCAAAGTGAAAAAGTTAACGCGGGATCGAACCCGCGACCCTTGGGCGTCAAGTTTGCGCCCGCTGGCTCTGCGCCACAGAGGTAAGAGCGCTTTGAGAAAGTTCGCAGATGATACGCTGGTTTAACAGTTAACCTAGGCCAGGTTGGCCTGTTGCCCTACTTGTTCAATTGAAATCTCTTTTCAGAATCGTTACAATCCTCATGACTGCGCTAATTGTCCAAGTCGGTGAGAGATGTTGGTTTCTGGAGAACAGAATCATGGTCTTTATTGGAGAAATTTCGTACGGTTGGTATCTGGTACATTGGCCCATTGTAGCTCTGCTGAAAATGAACAAACTCGAAAGCGATAAACGTAGGTTATTTCAATTTCTGGAAATCGGTCTGCTGAATTGGTTATACTACAGGCACTTTGGGCATAGTAAGTCGCTTTCAGACATGCTCACCGGTCTTGTTATCTCTCTTCTGGCCAGCATCGTCGTCTATTTCGTCTTCGAAAAACACTATCGCTTTTGGGGTCAATCCAAGATACTGGTAGTTGTTGCTGGTCTTTTTTTCTTCAATTCAGCTGCACTCTTCAACATTTATGGTAGGAATCTTTTCTCTCTCGAATCACTTTTTCCAGAGCGAATTCCCAGAGATGGAATGATTCGTCGACAAGGGATAGACAATAGTTCTGCTCCCATTTCAACCAATCTGTCCTCTTACATTTTCGAATCGGACTATTTGAACGAATTAAAATACGGCTATGAGAACACGACCAACGAGGAAAGAGCCAAGCTGAACGAGTACATGGACAGTATTGATGGTACGCTGCTTATGGATTACCCCTGTACCAAACTGAAAACTGCAAACCCGAAAGAATATCTATGCCTGAGTGTTAGTTGTGCGCTTTCCGTAAAATGGATAACTTGCAGAACTCGACTGGCGCCAGTACTAACCTGACTCTTCTCGTGATTGGTAACAGCTACGCGGGAAATGCTATGAAGACCATCACGGAGCAATGCAAGGATGTCTTTCCCAGAATCTACAGCTCCTGGACTCATGGTCAGTAAACGATTTTTACATGTTTTTATATTACACAACTGAATTTGATACAAACTAGCCGCTTTTGAAGGGTCTGCCGTCCCTTGCCATGGTTTGCGGTGATTAAAAAATAAGAAACAAATCACCTGCAACTTCTCAAAAGAGTTGTTGCAAAAATTAGAAAAATACTCTCGTACTCTGGTGTTTCTTGCTCAAATCATTGTTCTGGCGTGGCAATGGGTCACAGACTGACAGACAGAGATCGTTGCATTCAAATGTTAGGCTGCGCGACTCTGTCACTGTCACTAGAGTAAACGCATCATTTTGCTTGTTTTAAACCCCCTTTCTTAATGCAGACCTTCAAGTAACAAACACTTATTCAATTTCTTCAGCCTGCACCCCGCTGGTTCATGACAGAGCTATCAAAGGATTTGACTGCAGTTCTGATGAGTTCTTCTTGGACGCTGTCAGACAGTTCATGCCGGATGTCTTGTTTGTCCTCTCTCGGTCTATGGACATTAATTTAATCGACAACGGCACGAACCCCTTCAACGACCGCATCTGGAAGGAAATGATCGAAAGAATAACATTGCTCCAAAGTCTCGTGAAGAAGAAGATTTATGTAATGGATACCTTCGAATGGCCACCAGCAGATCATTACGCACTGCTATCTGAATATCTCAGAAAAGGAACTAAATTCAATGAGATTTGCTAAGCTTTAATACGGTGAATGCAAATAATTTAGAGCGAATTTTTCATGCCTACAAACAAAGAGTATTACTCAGTGGCCAAGAGACGACTAGCCCGTTTGGTCCAGGGTTGTGAAAAATGCGACCTGTTCGACTTTACAAATCAGTTTTGGATTGACGGAAAACTACACTACTACGATCCAAAATATTTTGTCGGCTACTTCACCAGCGTCATTCATCTCAACGCTGTCGGCTTGGCAAGAATCGCCCCATTATACCACCACCTATGCCATAACATTTAAGCGCCAAATAAACGTTTGCAACTGTTTTCGGAAAAATAGGAGTACTTGTAGCCTAGTTTGTAGACTGTTTTCGATCGGATGCTCTGCTCTGTAGAATTGTGAGACTCGTCTTTCTTGCGTTCGTTCTTGCGTTCGAATATGCAACTGCACAAGGTGGGTCTGCGGCGGTTTAGAACTAATGCAATTCAAATTGTTACGAATTTTGCCCTTTCCATTTCGCGTCACAACGATTTGAACCTTTCGAATTGAAGGTATCCCAATGAGTCGGCTTTCTTTCTGAGAGACAGTTCAGCAGTAGCAGAACGTGTCTACAAATGGTGCCAGCAAATTCCATATGAGGAATCTGTAGTCCTGAGTTTGTGGCAAAAATGCAGACAGGAGAAAGGTTAGACACCGGCAGTTAGCGCCTAGTCAGCAGAGTGTAATCTCCCCTTGTCTAGGGATACTAAAGACATATCTAATAGTTTTACTTGGTGTCGCGCTGCTATTACACTAAACAATTATCAGTTACAGAAGAGCTAATTCCTGCAGTTGAATTATATTTTAAATTGCTCCCAAGTCTGTGTGTGTGTTTGTCTGAAGCTCTAATTGAGGATAAGGAGGGGAGCTTTGTGCGCAAATTAGTTTTTAACAAGTCGTGACAGGAAAAGCAAGTGCGCGAAAGGTTCTAGCGACTTTGGTAATTTCTTGGGATTGACTGGAACAGCCTAATGACAAGGAAAGAAGGGAAGGGCCAGTAGGGCCGGGACTCACTAAAGCTAGGAACTTCAGGTCCTATATTTTGAAATTAGACTTGGGAGAGAGCGGGTTCCAATTTTGGTAGTTTATTTGGAGGGTCAGGGAGAGTGACTGGAGGAGAGTAAAAAAGAAGAAGGAATGACTAGGCGACTAGGGTTCCGTGACAGAGCGAAGTCATTAATTTCTACTTTAGCCCTGGAAGGGCGTTGCCAACCTTGTATTCTTTATCTTTCTCTAAATTATAACTCAGAATTCTGTATAGATGAGTAGTTGCTTCTTCGAATAATCGTTAAACGGGAAAAACTGAATTAAGTTAAACGGTCAAAAAGAATAGGCAAAACAAAAACTCGTAGACAAGGCAATGGATAGGGATAATGAAGAAACTCATGGACAGCACGTATTATTATGCCGCGAGCGGATCTCGTCTATTTTTTGTGCTAAACTGTACCGCCTCTTTTAAACAACTTTCGCAATGGATCCGCTCGCAGACCGCTGTGCTTCCCTTCGGCTCTGCGCGTGTTTAAGCGGGTTCCAAAGGTCGAGCCGGCGTAAACTGTCTTCTCCTCCTAACGTCTCTTTATCTTGCAGCGCTTACACTTAAAAATGTTGTCGTACCTTTCACAGAAACATTGCAATTTGACATGCTTCTCTTTACCTCACTTAGTTTTTCAGTTCTTCCATGGAACAATTGAGGGGCTGTTTTCGAAGCCTCATTGCCCCAATAGGCTTACCCTGGACTAACCATCCGAGCTATCTGTTGCGCTCTTTGCTGGGTCCTGTTTTCATTGGATGGTTTCTGGTGCTCCGCACTTTGAATTCGAACATTCGGGGTGATAAGGAACTGATGTAGGAATTGTTCAAGGCTTCTAATGAAAACATCTTCAGGGAAGCAGCAATGCTAATATTTTATCGATGGGTCAGCCAGTTCTTTCTGGTTCATGTGGCTGCAGGCTACCTACTAGCCTACATTTGTGAACCTCGTCTCTCTAACGGGCGTGAGTCAACCTTCTCACCTTCTTTGCTTATTTGTCTAGATAAAAACTGAGCTGAATGTATTTGTCATCATTTGTCACTTTTGGGTCTTTCGTTCGTCGCTCCGGCAATTATTGGATGGATTTTTATCAGCCAGCCGATTCAGCGGCATCACTCCAGTTGCTTTTATAAAAGACATCTTCAGGGATGACTCTTTAGGGAAGTCTATCAATTACACTCACTGGGTCATTTTCTCCGTTCTGTTCCAGGAGGCCCTCTACTATCTGCCGCTCTACTATTGGAGATGTGAGTCAACTCTTTCTTTTTATTTATTACTCTCTTTATCACGTATATGAAAGTTGACACCGCGATATTTTCAACTGGCAATTGATAACATGGAAATTCAAAATCTTTTGCGATGTCTCACCCATTGTACAGTTTTTTTTGATAGTTTCCAAAACAGCTGTAGCCAAACTGGAAAGAACTCTCGTACCAACAAACAATCAGATTATTTATGCGAATGCTTTGAAAAATATGTTCCAGCCGGCTTCGCCGGTGTTACTTTTTAGGCTACTTTTTCAAGGTTCAGTATTCAATTCAATTCAATTTATTACGATTTCAACGCGTTCATGCGTCGTAGTCTATGCATGTTCCATTGTGCTGGTTCGTCTCGTGCCAACCTCATCCAATTCTGTCCCATTTCGCTTGTAAGGTTCAGTGTATCAATCTACCATTATTCGAAAATCCTGGCTCTTGTCTAATCCATTTTAGCCAACCACTCTCTTCTGAAACCCTTTCCCAGCAACCGATCTCATCTGATCCCTTCCCTAGTGAACCCGTCGGACAGAACCACAAACAGACAGAATCACAGACACCCTACCATTTTAATAGTTTAGATAACCTTAAAAAGCCCCCAATACGTTTACGAATTTAAAAAGTGAATAAGTTTTTAGTTGTCAAGAAGAGAGAGGCGATCAACAAGGACGAGCTCGATACTTCTGAACATCCCGAAAAATCCCAAGAAAATCCTGAAAAATCCCGAAAAAAAGAAGAAAAAAAGGCGAGCTGCAAAAACAATTTTCATGCAGCAGTTTTAGTACTCTTAAACGAGCTGCGAAGAAATAATAATTGTCTCGATATGCTTAGCGACTTATACTCAAATGTTTTCCATTTCATCAGGTGATGAAACTATCTAAAAATGCGACAGACATGCTCTTATCGTGGTCTCCAGATCAAAAAATGTCCAAAGAGACTCTGCCGCTATTTGAAAACTAAAAAGATCAGGTTATAAATTAAAATACTAAAAACATGTGCGAAAAGACTCGCTTAATTCTAAGATGTTGCTATTTAAACCAAAAAGAATACAAAAAACTTAATTTTTTATTAAAACTAGTAGTAATAGCCTTCACATTCACAATCACCACAATCGCGTATCCTCTTCACAGCATGTCCAACTGGCCCGCCAGCAATAGCGGAAATAGCTGTTGCGATACAGGCCATGACGAAACTGTAGCCAAACTAAAAGATGTGTTTCTAATAGTTCCATTAAGTGAACTTACATCAACACTTCCATTAGCGGTACAAAGAGCTCCGATGAGGTAAGTAACTGTGCCGACAAACAAGAACAGCGTGGAGAGGCCGATAAGACCGGAGTTTACTCGAAGAACATGGGCATTGAATCTGCGAACACAGCTAAAATGAAAGGCATTAGAAAGAAAGAAGCTCGATTTACAATGAGGTGAGTACGTGAAGAATAAGTATGCATTGGAAGAATAGGGCTATGCAGAGACAAACAAGGCAGGCAGTGTCCCACCAATTTTTCACGTAGAACTTGCAACTGTCGGAACCAAACAGACCTACACCGCCATTGATAGTACCAAAATACGTATTGCCGGTGAAGTCAATCCAATCTGAAACAGAATGTTCGAAACGTATTCCGTTTTTACTTACGACATGTGATTCACATTTCACAATAAAGATTGACCCGCTCACAAAAAAGTCTTGGAAACAAATACTGTTTATTGCTGAGGTTATGACAATGTTTTGAGCAAGATAAGAGAGTAAAGAGTTTTTAGAAGTGCCAATCTTCGTCGCCTCCTCCTAAGTGAATTACGTGGAGAGCATGAGTCAGAGGTCCAATGGCGATGAGCCCGAAAACGGCACCAGGAATCACAAGCCAAAAACTCCAACCCATCTGCAAAGTATTTGGCTTGCCTTTAACTGTTGTGAAATTATTCCAATTTGTAACTTTTACTGTTATAAAGAGATCTCTTACGCTGTGAGAAAAGTTAGGACCATCCTGTTCGTGGTAAGCATTGTTCGAGGATATTCCATACGTTATCAGAGCAGCTGTTTGAGTAGCAAATATCAAAAAACACAGAAGGACGTCCAAGTTGATCATGTGATGACCGTGACGTCCACAGTGAGGCATTAAGCTGAAACTTCGAATGTTTCCAACTAACAGTGCACGAACCTTGAAATTAGAACGAAAACAACGAAAATGACTTCAAGAGCAAGAGCAGCAATCATGAGAGCAAAGACTGCCGTATTCCAAGCTGGCGAACTGCTCTAAATGCTCAACCTTGCAAAAGTTCAGAATGGACTTACGTAAAAATTGCATCCGCCCTGTGCAAAAAGCCCTTTAGAAAAGAGATGTGTTCCCATAAGGTTGAAGTTGAGCCAGTCTGATGAAGTAAATTTGTTGTTGGCTAGTTTTTAACATACGGCAGGTGAAAAGACTGACGGTTGTGAAGACAAGAGCTATGGAGATGAAGAATCCGGCAGAAAGACGCGCCCTCGTAGAAATACGCATTCTGTGAAGAGGTTGCTGAAGTGAAAAGAGAAGAGAGGGAGTGAAACGGTTTCACTCATCAAACAAAGGAGAGAAAAACAGTCTCTGATATTAATGACCAAAAGGTTTGGAATGTCACATTCCATACTTTGTGGTTACGAATTTGAAGCATGTACCCATAAACTGGAAACTAAGCGGGAGGTAGTGTCGCGAAACGGACCATCTGTGGCCGTCTTCCAGCATATTTGTATGAGGATTAGACTCTGAATCAACTCCGAGACCCAGATAGAGTCATTATATAAACATCATGTTAGCTCCAAGAACTTTTATCACAGGCAAGCATAAAGGGTTAAAAAAGTCAAGCAAAAAGTGTACAACGACGTTACTATTTACATACAAAAAAGTGAAACCCGAATTGAAACATGTGCATGTAAGTGTGAATGTGCCGGTGCAGACTCGTAGGTTATTTGTGTCGCTAACAGAAAGAAAAAAAACACGAAAATTGAGGGCTGAACAGAGGATAATCATCTGCTAAGAGTTCCGGTTGGCGTCGTCGTTTGTGTCTCATCATTTTGGTAAGACTTTTTCACAGGTTCGAAGACAATCGTCTGCTCTCCAATCGAACCGTAGCTGCCTAGCTCAGGTCGCTTCCGAGATGAGTCGCAGCTTCGCGATCGCGACCTCTGACACTGCAGCCAGATAATTTCTTGCGATTGCAGCCGAAACGAACCCGTGAACGGTGGATCACACAGCCCGCATGGATGATGATGTAGACGGCAAGGATGGATAATAGAACTGTTGCAACTGAAAAAAACATTCCTCCTCTTTTAAATTTTATGAGCTTCCAGTTGCAGAAGCTAGATAAGATAGATACTCAAAGAAGGGTATAGTTGGAAATTTTCGACTTTGCTTGTGTTCACAACATCTTTAGCTCATTTTACTAAGATTCAAACTTGATCTTGGTTTGGCAACTGTTTTGAAACTAGGTAGTTCTGTTACGAAAAATTATTGTACTTGAATCTTCCAAGTTGATGGTTTAAAAACATTTTAAAAACTCTCGGAACTACTATTAATGAACAGGCAAAACTTTTTTTAGATTTTGAAATAGTGTATTCTGTCCAGACTTCGTAGTCTATCGTACTCTCGTCTCCATAGATCAGTTCATAGAGCTGGACCGATAAGGCTTAAGCACTGTGAATTAATAGTGATTCATTCTCAGATTCACAATCTCAAAAGAACAATGCTCAGCAGATTAGACCCTGCAAAGGGTGGGCGGCATGTAGTCTAAACGCTTGCTAACTATTTCACAACCCAGACCAGTCATCATGCTATCACCCCGAGACTCAGTTAGATAAGCTGATTACCGTGTAAGGGAGGTACAGCTGATGTCTTGATTTCACAAAAGTTCCCATGGTAGCCGATCACGCATAGGCAGCGGGGTAGTTTCCCGTGTAGAGCACACGCTCCATGACCAGAACAATTACGAAGCTCCGGCGTACAGCTGGCTGGTCGGAGCAGCAAGAGACCACTTCTGAAAAAGTTTTTGTGGACTTTGAACTAAGCTTTCACTTACTCGACGGTCGGCCAAACTACTGATGGAAGAGTTGTGGGATTAACGACAATGTCCAACCCTCGTCCTTTCTGCAAATGATTCCAGTAGGAAAAATAATTTTCTGTGTCTGTATATTCCTCAAACTGGAAAACCATCTGTTTCGATTAACAGTCAGTCGCTCGAAATAGTCTTTTCACGATGAATTATACATTTCTGTGCATGCCTTCTTGCGAACAGATGTCCATTATAACTACTCTAAGAAACGGGTCAAACACCTACCACCAGTTCAAAGAACACGAAAGGGAGAAGAGTTAGAACTTGCTCCCAAGGTGAGAAGCCCATAGCTGCACAAACTAACTGAAAAGGACACAAAGCTGAGAGAGAATAGAGTTGGAGAAGAAAGGCCGACGCAGGGAGAAAAATGGCTCACAATAATCTCGGAGAATGGCTAATAACCTCTCCGGCGGATAGTCATAAATCGCCACTCGTGGTTACGGATTCTTGAAAATAGCTCCATACTAAGGCAGCTGGAGACAACAATAAGGAAACATTTTAAGCAAATCAGTTCCGACGAGAGCGAGAGAGATTTGAGGGAACGATTTTGAACTACATGGGCATGCTCCAAGACATAGAGTGACCCAGACGTCCGACTAATGTGGCAGAAGTCTAGAAAGAAGGGATCATGCCGTTTCAGCTGTCTAATAAGTGACATATTATTTTATCAAGCCAAAAACAGGAGAAATCAGGTGATAGTGTAAAAGAAGGAAGTGTCACTTGGTCTCTAATTCAAATGCAACACGACCTCATGAGCATGTGGTAAATGCGAACTTGAACCATAAAATTGGATGATAGACCCGAGTGTTCGCCTGAATGCTCGCTTCCTGCTGGGTTGGACGAAACACCAACATCTGACATCAGATACCCGTTTTTTTCTAATGTTTAGTTTTTAAAATAAAGAAAGAGGAGGCGAACTAGGTCCATTCTGCCCTGAAGAATTCCTATAAACAGGAAAGACAGGGATTTATTTCAGTGAAAAACATTTACTACGTGGATTGCTGGCTGTTTACGACATGTCCCTAGAAGGCTTAGAAATTGAGCAGTGGTTATAGCTTCTTCTGCTCCTAGAAAAGAAAAAGTGCCGCTGACATAAGCATCTGTCCTAAAGAATGCCACCCGGACATAAATAAGTCGACGGATATCCGGTCCCAAGCTAGCACCTTCGTCTGCGAGGAATTCTTCAAAGGCTTTTGTTTCTAAAGTTCCAAAAAGTAGTTGTGGGATTGGGGTTGGAAGAATTTTGCCCGGCTGTTGACAAAAGATAACAACTCGAGTATATGATCTGATTTTAGGAGCTATGAGAAAACATGCTGATGTTTTGAGGATAGACTCAAAATTTTGGGAAGAAGCTTTTTTTATAAATATTAGGATTTTCTTTTTGAAGCGGTCCAAGTAGTCTGGTCTTACTCACTACTTAAGAGGCAACAGGAATAAAAAGTTGAAGTAAGAGGACTGAACTCACAAGTTGAATAGAAATGGAATAGTCTTTCTTGAACGACCAGGATCCAACTTTTTCGGAGTCAGAATTAACTTTCCTTGAAATAATTGAATTGCGTTAGGGGGCATCATCAGGGACGCACATTTCCGGAGTCAGGAAGCGTCGTCACACCTACTCTAAAACAGTCCAATGCGAAAAACAGCTCGGGTCTACTCGAAAGCAAAATATTTGGCGCACAAACTTCAAAAGCAGACGGACACTTACAACCATCTCTCTTGAGGAATGATTTTTGATTCTTGCTTGCTTATTAGATTGTAGTCGAGTAGGCTTGAACTTTAAACGTTTCAAACCGGAAAACTGGGCGAATAACACTTTAGTCTAGTGCAGTTGATCCAAAACCAGAGACAGGTGTTTGGAATATTCAGAGTGAACGATATTATTACTGGGTAGATTGAGTTAGACTACCAAGAATAGTTCCTGTTTATAGAAATTTCAGTTAAGGCACGAGAGAAGGGATTAGTTCACACTCAGAGAGGAATTAGTCAGTCGCGTAGGAAAAGATCAGGGGCATTACTCGTTAACAGGCCTGTTTTGACACCTCCTACCAGAGGGACGTGATACTGGGTCGTTTGGCGACGGAATTACGGCTGAGCATCAGTAAGTATAGTCATCCATGAAAGCTAAGTGACGTGGAAAAACAAGGAATGCAGCTTCAAGTTTTTTGTGCAATTACGTTATGGCTTGTAAAGGAAAGAATTTTTGTAACAGTAGTCATAGAAACGACAATATGTTGATGCAGTGACATTTAACATTGTGATCCAAACTATTCACCTATGAGTTATTGCCTCGAAATTATTACCTCCCAATATTTCGTTTTTTTCCGGTTTTTGTTTGAAAAACACCACTCACAACAAATGTCATCGACAATAGTTAAACCCTGGCAACAACTTATTGGTATTTGAAGATTTAAGAAACCAAATATATAGTCGTGAAAAAGCGGCAAATAGTTCAGTCTAGATGGAACATTGAGAAAAAAAGAATTTCAAGATAAATATCTAGAAAAGGGAAATTGAATTGTGCGAGCATAGTTTGCCGGACAAGTTTTTAATGTTGAAACTGGCAAATATCATGAAAAACAACGCCTGTTTAAAAGATTTGGGCTATATAAAGATGTACGTGGAATGAATTACTGTTCTTAAAGGCAAGAATCGGACTTGTTATGACTTCCAGTGCTAATGACTTCTTGGAAAACTTTTTACGGCAGAGAAGAAGTATCGCGAGAGCTAGAGATTATATTTCATCTCATGCGAGGTAGCGTCCATAAAGTGACAAATGTCAAGCAAATATGAAAAATGAGTCGGCAGACGAATAACAGGCACCATAATCCCTCTTTTTGTCAAAATATCAAGAAAGCGGTTCGGAATACCAAGAATTCGGAAAAAAAAAGATCCAGGCGACAACAAAATAGCTTTAAAAGTCCAGCTGTTCCGTTTTGGAGTTCTTTGCAAAATCTTGAACGCGGGAGATACTATTTGCATCGCGTGATTTCTTATTCGCCCAAAGTGGCTTAACGTCGACGGAAGTTTGCAATGAAAAGCGTAAAGATTGCACTATAGAGAAAAGTTTTAGTTTTGAACTTCCAAGAGTGCTTCAACTATGCACATCCCATATGACAGAAAGTCTCATCTATCGGAGATGTTCCTCGAAGAGTAATTGCGACTTGGTGACGACAAAAATAGACGTTGGACTTCCGCCCTTAGAAAATATAGTTTGGAGTTTTCTACGATCTCTTGAAATCGAAATGTCAACAAGATGTAGCTGGTTGGTTTAGCGATAATTTCCTATAAAAATTTTCAATGTTTTTCAACTCCAAAAGAGCTTTTCTACCAGATAAGATTTGAACAGTATGGAATAGGTGCGGAGAAGAGATTGTGACAAAACGAAACTTTTTGGAATCCGAAAAAGTGAGGGTAAAAAAGAGCTTCCAATCTGGGGCTAAATATATTATTGGGAAGAAGCAACGGTTTGGAGCAATTATTTACTCACCTGTTTCTCTTCGATGGTTGTTTTAATATCCTATACACGATGCTATTCTAATTAGCGCGTTTTTGAAATGCACTCATGTAGCAGCTTATTGACAAAAGAAGAAAAACAGATTAACTTATAAGATTTATTCCTTTGATCAAAAGAACCATATGCGACCAAATAGAAAAAATCCTCTCGATGCCTTGGGTTTGCTAGTTGTTCTCACTTTATTGTCTGACTCTTCGGTCACCCCTGATCCTTCGTCTGTGTCTGATCCAGATTCGGAGCCTTCTTCCGAGCCAGAGCCGGATTCTTCTCCAGAGGACGACCCTGATTCTTCTGAATAGCCAGAAGTTTCTTCTTCTGAGCAGTTTTACAAGCCGGACTCTTCACCCAATCCTGAAGCGGAACCAGAACCCGAGCAATCTCCTGAATCAGGCGAAGACTCTTCACCGCAGCCTGATTCTTCTCGAGGTTCAAGTGTAGAGCCAGATTCTTCACTTGACTCGGATTCTGATTCTTCTTCGGAACCTAGACATCAGAATTATTCTACAAACTCGATTCATACCTGATCCAGATGAAGAGCCTGATTCTTCTCCAGAATAATCGCCGGAATTTTCACCAGATCCGGAAAAACTTCCTGAAGGTTCTCCTCTTGCCGATTTTTCCGGACTGCCAGACTCTTCTTCTAAACAGTCACCAGAGCTCGAGCTCTCTCCTGATCCAGAGCCTGACCCAGACTCTTTGCCAGATCCTGATTCTTCGGATCCAGAACTAGAGGCTGATCCGGACTCCTCATCGCTTGATTCTTCTGATTGAGAGGATGATTCCTCTCCATTGTTGCCAGAAGTATATCCAAATCATGAGGGATTACCATTTTCGGGTAACCCTCCGATTTTTGCAAAATTTTCAGTTTCCACTGAATTTGTTAAATGACCGTTATCATCGACATAGCCAGGCTAAAACAAGGCACATCGAGTATGTAAACGTTTTTATACCGAAAGTGGCTCAGAGGCTGATACGAGGACTGATAACAGCAATATTGAAGAAACATGAAGAAAATGTCTTTCAGACCCATTGAAGTTCCTTTAAAAGATCGAGAAGCCAATAATGCAGCTATTGTCTGACTCTTCTGTCTGACTCAGCGAATAATTTGATTTGTGTGAATCACAACTCTTCTCGTCACAGGTACGGGATCGCTTTCGCACAACTCTTCACCTTTTTGCACTTGCTATCTGAACGGAAAATGTCGTTTTAACATACCGAACAGAGAATTGAAAACTATCACATTCACAGTTTTTTCCGAATTGCTACCTAGTTCTCAGTTTGGGGCATTTCACATACAGAGTGGGGCACTAACTATTATTTGTTAAATTCGGGATTTTTGTAGATTTTTCGATTTTCCGACGCCATCTATTTTAAATTGCTCCCAGGTCTGTGTGTGTGTCTGAAACTTTAATTGAAGATAAGGAAGGGAGCTGTGCGCAAATCAGTTTTTATCAAGTCGCAACAGGAAAAGCAAGTGCGCTAAGGGTTCTTATGACTTTGATAGTTCCTTTGGAGGGACAGAAGGTGGCTGGAGCAGAGTGACACGGGAAGAGGGGAACTGAGGGTCCGTTAAAGAAGTGATAGGAGAAAACAAGGAATCTTTAGCCCTGGAAGGAATCTTTAGCGGTGCTATCCTTGTTCTAAAGATCTTGTCAAGAACTGAAAAAATGCAGAACATCACTAGGACGAAATGTTTTATCTCTTCTCTATTTGCTTGAAAAAAAAGCTTTAAAAGGCAACACATTTTCATGAATAGTTCATGTAGATATTTATCAATTTGAAATATTTTGATCCCAGGGCTAACATGTGCCAAAAATTCAGACCGGTACTTCTGAACGATCTTGCTTTGAATGTGTTCATCGCTTTTTCCAGATGTTTCAAACCAACGGGAGATAATTGTAAAAGTACAAACGGTATCATGAGTGATATTCTCTAGACGAGCCCCTCGATGCAAACAGCCCTGTTTCATTTCCTTCTTGAATTCTTCGTCTGCAGCCTGTTTTCGTTTCTTTTGTGTCACATGACCCATTAATCTCGCAGTCAACAGACCAGACTAACCAGCTGACGTGATAAAAATGGAATTTTACTAGAGTTTAGGTGTGAACATACAAAAAAACTAGAAAGAAAAAACTAATTATTGAAATTTAACGAGTTATATTTGAAATCGTACTGTAAGACTGTGTGGCAGTGTCATATAGTTTCGGAGTCAGGTTTGGGACTAATATTATGCGTTGTACGTCTTAGCTTACATCATAGAAGCGTCCCTATCTTGTCGTCAATGCGTGGGCATGAGCCTCGCTATTCAGCCTATTCCGTCTGATCAGCCGTTTGGGAACCAGTTTTTGCCGCATTTGCCGTCATAGCTGCACGTGACGCGACCGCCCCGCGTCGGTCTACACCAAATAGAAGGAACCATCCAATTTGCGACATTATAGAATTTCGGCCGTTTCAAAACCCACATTCTTGTGATTGTTAGTAATTCTTCTTTTTGGCAGCCTCAAAAACTTCGTTAAAATTTGCCAAATTCTGACTAGAATCATCCTTTTTCCTCTGTGCGCGCTCCGCATGCTACGCGAAACGCGACGCGTCTCAGTCGCGTGAGGGGCCCACCCCTCGACGCGACCAGTCTCGCAGTGTGTTCCCCACAGCTGCTGTCCTTCAATTCTATCACTCCCTCATCCGTAGTTACTCACAACAAATTCAAGATGTGCAACCCTGATGAAGCATCTCCTCTTCTTGGATCGGACATGACGCCAACGCAGCTGCTTGGACTGGCCATCAAGAAACGCCGTGACCTGAACAAGAGCAAGGAGCGCCACTTCCGTCTGGAACTCCTCCAAACAGCATTCATCCAGTCCCTGTGTAAGCATTTGGGTGAACGTCGGGCTGCCCGACGCGCTAGAAAAATTGAGCAAAGCCCTGAGACTGTTTCGACTTGCGAAAACATGAGTGCGAACGAATCCCTAGTGGAGACCTCCCAAACTCGTGTCGTACCCAGTGTCGTTCAGACTCCTGAGCCTTCCTCAGAGGTTTCTCGAAAGCGATCCCGTACCTGTGACGAACAAGAAGACCCTTTCGGACTGAACGATTTCTTCGCCAACGTCAAATCGCCAAAAAGGAAACCAGGTTGGTTTACATTCTTTGCTAGCTATACGTTTCTGTTAACGTAACAAAGCCCAATCTATTACAAAAATAGTCTCAGTTCGACAATTTCTGGAATTTTCGATATACTTTTATTTTCGAAAACAAAACCGCTACGCGCTCCTGAGTGCGGCGCGTCAATCAATAGCCATAGTGCGGGTGGTGAGGCGCACTATTTCGAAATGCAAACACAGTCGGGGGAATAAACAGGATCTCTGACATAAAAAGCCACTGTACGTTTCTTAATGCTTCTGCTTTCAGGTGACTCATCCCCGTGAATAGAAACTACAGTTCCTTGACAACAACATCCTGGTCTCAATTCTGGTCTCTTTCTGTCGGGTCGTCGTGTATAGCTTCAATTTATAGAATAAATTCTTTCCTCTTCATTACTTTTACAGATCTCGTCTCCCTCAGCTGGAGAGGAGGAGAATGGTCTCTCTACTGGCCCCATTCCACAACATTTGGAACTCAATCTTCCGCGCAACGCTTCCCAGGGAATCAGAGGTTGTCGGGGGTTCGGGGACTCGTGTTTTGTTTTAGAGTTCATCAGACGGAGTCTCAGTCTCTCTAGCATTCGCGCCACAACTGCCTTACCTTCTATCCGGGAACATCAATCTTGACTGTCTTAAGCGCTAGGGAACTTCCGGAAGTCTGTGCCAACCAACCTCAGACCTATCCCACCAATTCACGTCCTCAAGCGAGGCGTAAGTCCTAGGCCTAATCATTCATAGCAAACCCATCGAACGCTCTCTCATCCTGATGTTACACGGTGTCTCTTATGCGGTTTCCTATTCGAGTGGACAAGAGTAAGTCATGCTAATGCAGACTTTTGAGAACGTCCTTACTCTGATTGCGTCGGAAGTTTATCGGGAAGTTGGAAAGAATGAAGGTCTCGAACGTATTCTAATGAAAGAGGAACGGCTGTGACGAATGGTGTTGTTCAGAACGATGGAAGAAGCGAGATGAGCTAGAAAAGTCGTGTACTGATTGAGAAGGGAAGCAGAAATCAAAAAGGAATCGGGAGAAAAGTGGAAACAAAAAAGACGGGAGACATGGTCGAGTGACGGAACCGACGGGATCAAAATGGCAGTGAAAACAATCAGAGGGGATTTCGTATACGTAGCTGGACAATTCTGATGCGTTGGGGTCGACAGCTCCTTGAGAAACACTGCTGCCTGACTGAAGAAAGAGAAGCAAGAGCCAACTGACGCTTTTTGGGTCCTTAACTTCCATCTGAGCGGACGACAGACACGGCAACGGGTCATTTACTTCTTACTATTCTCTGTGGCTCCATCACCTATCCCGCTTTGAAGCAGTGTTCCCAACCGTTACTTCAAAAGCAATCAACTGAGTCCACGCTTCCCTCTAGAAGAATTGAAGCATTGAGATGTCTAAACACAAACGTTGCATTAGTGGGACCACCACTTTGCGCTACTGATCAGCAACTCTTGTGCAGCAGGTATCAAAACCATTTCAGTTCTCAGCAAGACATGATGACAGTTGGAAGAGAAAGAAAGTTCAAAGATGTTACATGTTTTGGAACAGTTCTGGGATTAGTAGTCTGGATATCTCACCTTTCCGAAACCCGAAGACTGCTTGTGATTCATTCTGATGCTGATGCGAACTTGTGCAGTAGAATAGCCGTAACCCTTTCTTGTGGAGCTACAAAACCAGCAAAATTGATCTTTATCTGCCTATATCTCAAAGAAGGTACCGGCATTTAGATCTTTACCACTCACACCTAATTCCTATTGCAAGTCTGTTCGAAATCAACCGGCCGCGGGAATCAGATGTCTATGTTCAACCCCTTTGTTGGAAATCATCAATATTCCCTGATATCTTCATGTCTAGATGTCTTTGTTGTAACCTCATCCAATTCTGCCAGGGTAAGAGTAACGTAATCAAAATTTAGCTCAAGTCATTGTGTAATCCTTTGTTCTTCCTGACCAACTCCAAAATGGGTGACAATAACCGTTGGAAAACAAGAGACAGCAGACAAACCAGACTCCCAAACACAACTGAAAGAGAGGCGTGCTGATTTACTTAATGGGACTTGAAGTGCTTATGCGACTGGATATTTGCTGAAGCGGAAACCTCCATCGAGAAAAGTGGTCCATGACGGAGAGTAAGGCAGACGCTGGGCGATTCCGCATCTTTGGTATCGGGAAGCGAAGCGTGATAGACAGGAGACAATGGCAGCAAATCTGTTCAAACGTGGTGAAGCCGTAGCATTCTGTGTCAGTTCATGGTTGAAACTCGTGGAACTTGACGGAAAGCCATCAATGGTGTCGATCTTGGATAGTTCTATCAAAGATATTGAGTGGGTTTCTGTATTGTATTCAGAATGATTCGCACGACATAGGAAATTTCACGCAGCTCAAACAAAAACATGGGTACTGGAATGGATTGAGAAAGAGGGAGAGATTAGTCAAATGAAGAAACAGAATTGAATCCTGGAATGCAATTTCTGAAATGAGCACGTTCAACAAAGCAGCAACAGGAAGCATTGAAAACTATCTGGGACTTTCAAAGACATCTGAAAATGTGAACATTGAAGAAGACTTGGGGGAATTGATGACAATTCTGAAGAAGATCTGGACAGTGAAGGAGAGGATAATCAATAGATGGAAAATTTGGAGAAGAAAGGAGCAATGGGGAAGATCTACGGAAGAAAAAGAAGAACAATTCTTGTCAGAAGATCTGGACAATGAAGAAGTGTACACTGGAGAAGATCCGCGGCTTTTCGGAAGAGGTGCGCCAACTGAAGGAGAAGCAATGAAGAAGATGACAACAGCTTGGAAGAAGATCTGGTCAATGAAGGAGAAAAAGGACGTTTGACGAGGAGCTGGGGGCATCTGAGGAGAGGAGCGATATTCTGGACATCCATGTCGTTTGAAAACAACACAACTATTTAGAAGAACTGGGGCAACTGAGAAGAGGAGCGTCAACTGAAAGAAGATCTGGGCTATGTAGGAGAGGACAGCCATTTGGAAGAAGATCTAGACAATGAAGGAGAGGAGAATCGCTTAACAGAAGAACTGGGACAACTGAGGAGAGGAGCGCCTACTGGAAGAAGGTCTGGACAACAAAGGAGAGTGCACGGGTGAAAATCCGCCGCTTTTGGGAAGAGATGCGTCGTTCGGTAGTAATTCTGAGGCATCTGAGGAGAGGAGCGTCAACTGAAAAAATCTTTGCAATGAAGGAGAGAACAGCCATTTTTAAGAATATATGGTCAATGAAGGAGAGCGATATCTTTCGACGGAAGATCTGGGGCATCTGAGAAGAGGAGTGATTTTCTGGGGATACAAGTCGCTTGAACAGAAGAGCAATTCAGAAGAGATGAGTCATCTATGAAGAAGAGCCTCAACTGCGAGAAAATCTGGACAACGAAGGAGATAGCAGCCACCTCGAGGAAGTTCCGGGCAATGTAGGAGAGGAGTGTGGTTCAAAAAAGATCTGGGCCATGAAGGAGAAGGATGTAGTTTAACAACAATTTTGACGCATTTGAGGAGAGGAGCGTCAACTGAATAAAGATCTGGGCAATCTAGGAGAGGACAACCAGTTTGGAAAACTCCTGAACGTGAGTCTAATTAAATTCATTATAATGATTATAATTCAGGACAACATACAACTTCAAGGTACTGCTCTTACACAAACTATTGTTCAGAACAAGCAGTTGCAAGTAATGAATATGCAGAACTGACTGAAAATGTTCCTTGGAGTTAGCTTCATAATTGTCGGTAAAAATCCATCGTGTTTTCAGGTGAAACCAGGTTTCAGAACACTTTGTACATGGTAAATCTACAGGCAGCCTACAATTTTGAGAACTATCAGCAACACCCGTGGTTTGTACTTCTACTAGTTCAGAGCTACAACATGTGGTCTCGCAAGATCGTACCACATCTATCGAGCAGTAAGTGAGGTCAGCCGTCTGAAATAAAACGTATGTTAAGATGAAACAGCCGAACTTCGAGAAAAACATCTGAAGAGTTACGGAAAACATCGAAGAAAACGGGCAACAGTTACATCTTCTCAACGTTCAGGACGGAAAACTGCTGAATTGACTGCACTATAATTCGGAGCCGGCTCAGAAAGATGACTACTTTGAGCGGTCTCTAAGTATGAACTGTCAAATCCTTCAGCGGAACGCCTTTAAGGATAACCCAAGATCAAACCTACTGATCGTTTGCGTGGAAACAAGCAATTGTGAAGCGGAGCAACGGAGAATACATCAACGGTGACAACTACATCTTCTTGTTCAGAATATCTGTATCTTCGACATCTTTGACGGCTACAACACTTTCGACAACACAATGGGAAGAGGGAAACTATTTTTCCACTAGTGAGGACAACTTTGTGCAAGGACACGTAAACAGTTCAAGATAGACAGCAACACCACATTGGAAGAAAGAAAGAACAACGACGAGATTTTGGACTCTGCTGGATAATCATTGAAACAACGACAAGATGATCTAAAGCAACTCACTTTAGACGACTATCCGGAGAATGAAAGACCGTCGACAACAATTTAAGACAGCAGTTTTCAACAGTTAGGTCAAGAAAATGACCGGTAAGGGAGACGGTTCATGCAGAAACAACAACTTTCAAGAAATTAATGGACAATGCAAGCTCCAACTGAACTACAAGGGCCAACAATGCGACTGTCAAGACTAGGAGAACAAACAAAGACAACGGTGACAGCAGCTTGTACTTTTCTTCAGAGCAACACGATCCGAATTAGAACAACTGTCGTCTCTACTGTGTACAACTTCCACTACATTGAAAAGTGAGCAATTTTACAACACATTTCAAACTGTTCGTTTTAGAGCCGTCACTTTTCACCAACGACGGATTCACCAACAACATTTTCTACTACACGGCAACAGCAGGCGCATATCAGCGTTAGCGGTAACTACACCGTGGCCAATTCAGGAAACATCATGCGACTTCAACTCCTCTTGTTTCTCAAATGCTTCACGCAACCACGATGACAAGTGAGTATTAGTCTAAAATTCAGAAAACTTTTGTTTTAGCTACAAACAAACTTGCTCAAGCTTCAGGTGACTATTCGGGGCCACATTCAGACGCGACTTCAACTTGCAAATCGATAACGGTGATGAGACAACTACGGTTCAGAATGAACATCGACAGGACCTCACTTCTTTGGAACAGCAAGTAGGAAAAGTGCATGTAAGAAAACATTCACTACATTACAACTTTTTTACTCCAGAACGCTAAGATATTTCGTCTGGACTGTTCTGAGACAGCAACGACATTCAGAATGATCGTGAAGGGACAATGGTGCACAAGCGAATTTAAAACAGTCTTCGACGATGGATGGTAAGTCAGTAGGGTTTTATTTCATGAGATTCCTTTTTCAAGAATGCGGACGACTACGTGGGGGATTTTATGGGACAACTACATGACGGAATGAAAACGAATCAGCAAAAACAGAAGAGTGACAAGAAACTGAATGTTTATAAGACGCCTGAACGTCTCCGTGGAATGTATGGAACTGCAGAAGAGTACAACTGCTTGAAGAAACATCTTAGCATCTACTTTCGGTAAGGATAAAAATCTAATCAATTTACTCTTTGGATTTTCCAGACTCCGAATAAACTATTTGGACACGGCTTAGAACAAAGGAGTGGCCGTAGTTGAGTGAAAATCTGCCAAAAACGGTTTAGAAAACAAGCTGAAATGGACAGTTGGATCGAGGAACGGTCGATGTTCTGATGCATCGGAGGAGAGGAGACTTTTGGGATCAGATCAAGCCAGGTGAGTGATCAGACGATCAAAACAATTCGCTTTTAAGAGAAGACCAATGAAGGGCTGATGAACTGAGGAGAGGAGCAAGAAGCCAATTTCATGTACAAAGGAGTGACCCTAGCTGAGTGCAATACTACCAAAACGATTCAGGAAATCAGTCAAATTCTACTGGTAATTGAAAAAACTGGGAGAAAAAGGGGTCTTGGGCAACTGAGGAGAGGAGCAAACAAATCTGGGGCAGCTGAGGAGAGGAGCAATGGAGGAGAACTCGCCTGCATTCAACAAATGAATATGATGCATCGGAGAAGAGGAGTTAAGAAGAGGAGAGAATAGGAGAGGAGCGTCATCTGAAAGGATCCATCGAACAATTGCCATATATGATAAGAAGGGATACCTGAGGAGAGGAGCAACACCGTGAAGACATGAAACAATGAGCGGCTGTAAAAGTGTGAACTCCTACCGATATGGTTCAGAAAACTAGATGGGGTCGTGTACATTGGAGGAGCAGAGAAGCTGTTGGAACATCTGGGTCATCTGAGAAGAGGAGAAATCTCGAACTTCTTGCAACATCAGGTAATATTTTATGTGGTATTTTTATGCGAGCATTTGAAGGACCAACGAGAAGAAGACGTGGAGGAAAACAAGCAGAAAAGGTTAAAGGCAATTTGTAGCTACCTCAGCGATTGACAAACGGGGCGACGTGACTGCAGGACATTTTCTGAGAGCAAGTAGTGCGAACATGAAAAGACAGGACTAATGCTATAGTTTAGATAGCTCAAATAAATTCAACATCCTGGCAACTTTCACTAGACCGAGGAGCGGAACAGGAAAAGAAAAACACTTGGAGAACTGGTTTGTGAAAGCAAATTTTCGCAAATTTTTGGAATCTTCAGGAGCAACAATAACGGACAGACAACTGTGACAATCGATTCGATATTCAAAATGGCAGCTACTTTATTTTAGCTACATTATGAGGGAAACGAGTAAGTTGGAGTGGATGAGTCAAGGAGAGGAGCCGTGTAAATAGGAGAACAGCGGCACCTGGAGGATCTGCGACAACAGCAACTTCCGAGAGGGATGACTGAGGAAAAGAGCAAAGACTCGGATGTTTGGAACAATCAGCGTCGGCACATCAGCACATCATCTTCACTTTCATACTACATCGACCGGTAAGATAAACAAGAACACAAAACGACCATAGTTTAGAGGAATACGTGATGTCTACCTAGCGACGGCTTTTACTGGGCTGAGAAGAGGAACAGAAAAAGAAGAACACATGGAGCAGCGGTCTGCAATGGTTTAAAAATGGCGCGTAAAATGGTAATGAACTACTTTCAGGAACTTCAAGATCAACGGTAATAAACCTACAACTTCGACAATCGACTGGAGCTTCAAAAAGGACAACTACACTACTTGTTGCCAACATACTGACTGGTGGATCGTGTACTCTGGAGGAGCAGAGAAGCTGTCTGGGGCATCTGAGGAGAGGAGAAGTTTCAAAATTCTTGCAACATCAGGTAGTATTTCATGTGATATTTTTTATGCGAGCATTTTAAGGGCCAACGACAAAATTGACGGATCACACTTCTTAGAATGGAAATACAATATTCCAAAGTAAGAATTCATATATTTGATGTAATAAACACCGATTTCCAGATTCGCGGACACTACGACACGAAATTTTGTGATTTCTTAATGCGGGTGTATCTAGATTCGAGTTGTAGAATGGTTTGAATAAACTTTTTGACTTTTTCTTGATTATGTTTTCGAAAAAACAAGAAGATGGGGAACCTGAACCTCGATTTACCGGTCAAACTTCTTGTGGTAGTTGCCTTCATACAAATATGCACCTTCTAGACGTGAACTTTTTTTTGGCAAATGTTACAACAACACCGATGACCATCATCTTCCTTTCGAATACAAATCCTTTCCGTTCGAAGTCGCGCCCCATGTCCATTGTCCAGTCTTTTGTCAACTTTGTTAGTTCCAATGTTATTTTTAATATAATACTTAAGTATTTTGAACTATCAGGTTGGCTCCTAATTATTCATTCCTGGGGTCATAACTTTTGATCCATACACGCTGGAGAGCCATTTCAAAAAAGAAAACAAGATTTTGTGGAATGCATCGGGTACACAATCGGAGAAATGAGAGACAATATTCTTGTAGAAGTTTCCAACTAGGTTGGGCCACTGCGATCGATCTACCCCATTCAGTTCATCACACAGCTTAGAAAATTCTATATGGCAGTAGATCAAAACTGACTTTATGTTTTAGAGATGTTCTTAGTAACCTGCATGTTCTGCCAAATGTCAACAGTGTCCATGACTAAAAAGATGCGGAATCCTGTTACCATACCCTTTTGTGAGCGTACACAAATGTCATTCAAGCAAGAAACTCTTGGCCAAAGGTCTCATTGGAGTTGCAATTGCAAGATAAAGCATTTTTTTATCCCTGACAGAAATCCGGACTTTTGCATCTGTGAGGAAAAGATATTGCCGAAAACGGAACCAACAGAAACATAGCGATTCAAAGAATTTGATTGTTCTCGTTCTTTCATGCAACGTTCATTTTCAGACAAGCAAAAAAAATAAAAAATAGAAGCATCTAGATGAAACGACACGGCAATTTCCCGCAGGCCTTATTCATTGAGCACTCTATAAACCAAAGGCAATGAAGTCGTTCTAAATTTTGTTGAATTACTAGAAAGAAGGTGAAACTACAGGGTTGAACATTAATTAGTTGGAACTCCGATCTAGCGTCGCTCAAATAGATCGTCCGGGTCTGATTTTCTGGCTCAAGTTAGCCCTACGAAAGGCCGTTCTTACCCCCAGAATATCAAATGATTTGGTTTATTTACGTGGTTTTACTTTTTTTTTAAACAGCAATCTCCAGGATTGTCTATATCATGCCGCCAAGCAGTATTATATACCCATTCCCCCCTGCACAGTATCAACTTGTATGGTTTTGTGGTTAAAAAGTTTAAATCCCCCTATCTTGTCACTTTTGGCGAAATTAGGCATTTTAAAAGTCGCATATCTCCGTGATCTTTAAAGTTAGCTTCGATTTTCCGACGGCATTGGAAAGAGCTTGTCAAGAGCTATCAGATTGTAAAACATCATAAAGCCGAAAAGTTTTTTCTTTCCCCAGTTTTGGTCGCATGAACTTTTGGCATGCGCGGTGAAAAATCCATGATGGGGTATCATGAGTCAAGAAATTTTATTTCGTTCTTTGTTCACTACGTTCACTACAAACCTGCTGCGCTATCCGTAAAGTATTATTTGAAGCTATTTCCTATCGTTTTCTAGCATAAAGAAATAAACCAAATCACTTGATATTCTGGGGTAAGAACGGCCTTTCGTAGGGCTAACTTGAGCTAGAAAATGACCCGGACGATCTATTTGAGCAACTAATTAATGTCCAACCCTGTACTATACCCAGCTACAACCTGGGATACTTTGTCTATAGGTGACAAGAGCACGCAACTTTTGAGCGGAGAGGCGATGAAATCCAGTTCAGGGAGTCGCAGGTGGTGGAGGTTTTTGTACAGAAGGCGAAGAAGTCGTTGTTTTAGTTGCTGGCTTAACAGTGGATGTTGTAGTTGTTGGTTAAACAGTGGTTGTTATAGTTTTTGGCGGAGAAGCGGCCATTGTAGTTGTTGGTGGAGCAGGGGTCGTTGAAGTTATTTGTGGAGCAGGGGTCGTTGCTGGTGGAGCAGGGGTCGTTGTAATTGTTGGTGGAGCAGCGGTCGTTGTTGGTGGAGCAGGGATCGTTTTAGTTGTTGGCGGTTGAGGAATCGTTGTTGTAGTAACACGCGGGGGAGAAACCGTTGTTACTGCCTTGGGGGGAGAAGTCGGTGGTCGAGGAGTACACGTAGTAGAGGTTTTGGCATTAGCTTCAGCGGCAGCTTTGGCTTCTCTAGCTTTCTGAGCAGCCATAATTTTTTCTCGAACAATGGTTTGTTTTCTCAAGTATTCTTCTTGAATCGGATGCCAACCGGCCGGGATAGGTGATGTAGTAGTCCTACTCTGTTGCTTTTGCGATATTATCCATGAATTATATTTCTTTAATGGGATACAGCCTCCGATTGTTTGCAAATTTCTGTCGTCACTTACGAAAAGAACTCTACAATTGCAACCACGTTCATTCAGCTTTATATAGCAATACTAAAATTAATATTATTGGATTGAGCACTAGAACTTACTTTATCGGGATGGCGACAAGATTTGTCGCATATAAAGGCATTATCGCGGTAGTCCTCATGAAGTCCCCTGGTGAATTGTGTGCAAGGGCGGAATTGAACAGTAGAAAAAATGAGAGGGGAGAGGACAAGAAGACATCTCATTCGGCCTGAAATAGAGAAAATGAGAAAAACTCTAGGGATGAAGAGATACTCGGTGAATAGACAGGCCAAATAGCTGTGGGCCCGTCATGGTCACAAAAGATAGCTTTTGTAAGATAAGACAGCCAAAGGTAGAATCCTACTAGGTAAGGTGTACTAAGTTCAGAAGGTAATAAATTTAGTGAGATGCGTAAGTTGGTGAGATGATGAGGAATACGAAAGGTGAAAATAGAGATCTTGCCTCCTGTTATGAAGCTCAACTGAGGGTCTAGGGAACTTTCGGGAAAAGCTGTTGTAGGCTGTTGGTGTAATAGATGAAAAAGTACATGTGATTTACCGCTGGATAACTCTGCTCTGGGTGATCAAAACAATTGGTTGAGAACAGTTTATTAGCACCTAAAATCAGGCCTTCAAGAAAAGTATCAGCATATAGATGGGGAAATAAAATATTGGCTATTCTATGATAAGCTTTTGGGCATTTTTGATCACAGATAAATTCTTTATTGCAACTGGCGAAGTTGCTTCATTACAGTCTCTAGGAGCTTCATACGGTCCGTTCTTCTACCGAAGAAGCTGGAGGAGCGTTTTTCATACTCCATCACTCTGGAAAGCTCGTAATAAACAAAGAAAAGTTAAAAGACTCACTTTTCCAAAAGAATAATGATGTTTTCACGTTTCAGGCGGTTGTACTTGGCAGTATCCGTGCCATATTCTGCAAAATACGTCGTCCAGTCATCATCCATAACCAAGTCCAGGAGTTGTCTAAGCTGAGCAAAAGTCATCGGCAAAGTGTTCTGGTCAAATCCGGGAACAGGACACCTTGTTGTGAACATTTCGCACTGCATGACATCCAAACTGAACTGCTCCAAGGCTCCGGGAGAAATTATACGAAAGTCCAAAGTCAAGAGACCCGCCATGAGTTGAGCAGACAAGTGCTTACAGGACTGAAACTAGTTTCTTTCTCTTAAAATGTATAAAATTACCTGCATACAGACGTGCTTAGCCAAGCTAGTGGGCAGATTGGTAAACGACAGAAACGTAGTCTCCAAAAAGTTGATCAAATCACTGATCTGTTCAGTTGCACGACCCGAAGAAGCCGGAAGTTCCCAGTCATAGACTCCTAACTCGAGCATTTCGTCGATCTTGTCTCGCATGAACTCGTCAATTTGTTGCTCAACCTGAAACAGTAGAATGATCTGAAGGAAAAAGTTGTAAATCTTAGCAAACCTCACTGCGAGCATCCTGGAAGACTTGTTGACTCAGAGCCAGTTGATGAGAAGAAGGAGTCACTACGCCGTCAACACCCATGGTCAGTTTGGTGATGAAAAGGCCCAAAGATTCACAAGACTTCTCCAAGTAAGTGATGTTGACGGTGATTTGAACGAGCTTAATATAAGGTTGTTTAAACAAAATACCAACCAACTTCGTCGTCTGACGACGTCGTACCCCATTTCGTACCCCTACAACTAATAGAACTTTCAAAGTTTTTCCAAATTCAAAACAAAAATTCTCGACAGTTACTGATTTGTTACCTGCGGCTTAAGAGTGCCAAACCATAGAGGGACTTGAAAACAGTGAAAAGGGCGTTATTTCGAAAAACGGACGTGGTAGCCGGATTCCACACAAAATTTCGATAAAACATTTGCACTCAAATTCGCATTTTGACAGTACAGAGGGGTTGAAAAGTTTGAAATACAGTTCGGGCGACCTTAGCGTTTTAATAAGAGAGGATGTTTTTGCTCACCTGAACCAGGGATAAACGTTTGTTCACATATGCCTTCAAACTGCCGGACCACCGAGAAAGAAGTACGTTGGCGTATCTTCTAACAGTATCATCAATTTCAGAATGGGACAGCTGCAGATCGTCCATGAACTTTTTACAGCCAACGGTATAGTTCTTGGCTTGTTTAAAGACGGAAATTACAAAGCGGGAGAAGGGGAACCGTCTTGGGAACGGTTGCTAAATTTTGGGATTATTGCTTTGACTGTAAAATTCGGACCTGCTCCATACTTTTCTTGTAAAAGTTGAAATTTTTGACAACCTCATTAAACTCTTCTTGTGTATTGACGGTAATTGGAGTGTAGTTGTCATTCTGGAGGTCCCTTTCAAACTGAGCGCAGTATTCGGTCATCAAGATCTCATTATATTGATCCCTGAAAATCTGACAGTCACGAGATACACGAAAATTTACCTAAAGTTCTGGAGAAGGTTATAGAGTGGACCAATCTCGTAGCCGTAAGACTTCATAGTCAGGGCGAACAAGAGAATAACTTTTTTCATTCTCAGCATCATTTCCACGTCAGGACAACCACCCTAACTTTTATTGTTTCTAAAAGAAAAACTACTTACGAATCTGTTATTCATGGTGCTGATGATGGTCTTCAGAGCCATTGCCCAGAGATCATCCTTATGACCTTTGGTTGCAAGAGTCGGTTCAAACTCCATGATGTAGTCCTCAACTACAAAGAAGCCAACGATTTCGTCGAGATAGTCCAAGTAGTGCTTTAGAGAACTCATTTGGAAAAACTGAACAAACAGTAAGTATATATAGAAACAGGAGTCTCACCTTTGACGGAGCTTCAATGACCAGTTGGCACTGTTCTTTTCTCTGAGAACGGTAGTACTGTTCAAATTCCTCGCGAGCTCCAAGTACTGCGAAGATCTGGGAACAGCGATGAACTGGAGTGTAGTCAATGAGATCCTTTGCTGAGAGATTCTCTTCATCCTCGCGCTTAATAATACTGTTTAAGATAATATTAAAAAGCATCACCTCATCGTTACTGGACATAGTGCTTTTTCTACTTTGACCCTTCCGATCTTTGTTCTTCTTGACCATTGCTCCGTCTGCACCAAGAGCGACTTTCAGATCTGCCTGAGAGTTTTTGGCTTCTTGGTGGAAACGACGAGCACGTTCTTCTTCAGAAATTCCGAAGGAATGTTGCTCGGCTACCTGAATCACAAACTCAACGTTGCATATCAAGAAGGACTTACATCTTTGCTTGCATGACGTCCAACTCTCATAGCAACCTTCTTTATATTTTCCAGAAAGTCTTTGAACTCGGAATAAGCTCTATCCTTGATTTCGTCACGCCGAGGATTCATTTTCTTCACGAGGATGGCGATAAAGCGATACTTTTCGACCAAGGCCAAATGAGTATGTTCCAGCTCTTCGAGAACTTTCAATGCTTGATAATACCTGAAGCACGTAATTTTTGAAATAATAGTGAATACAAACTTTTTCTGTTGCATAAGAGCCTGCAGCTTCGCATAATTTTCTAATACTGGTAAGCAACCAGAGATTTGGTCGATAGCCGTCGTTGCATTCTTCATCAGTTTTCGGTACTTGACTATCTCGGCACTTTTCCTCTTAATGTCCTCGCTAGCCGATTGGATCTGAGCGTCGATCATCAATGCGTCTCTCTGGGAAAAATTGTGTAAAAAGCAACTAAAAGTTTTACCTTGACGTCTTCACACCGTTCTTTGAGTGAAAGCAGCTCTTTCATAGAGTCCACAAATCCTTGGTAATGGTAGGAGCAGACTTTTTGAATATTCTTGTCGTATTGATGAATACGATGTTCGAGAGCTCGACTAAACTTGTTAACATCTCCACAATCGTAGATGGCTCTGAAAATTTATCATTAAAAGTCTTAAAGCAGCGATATCACCTCAAAACAAGACCAATACTGCCAGAATCTGTAGTTTCAAGCTCATAAAGGAAATATTCTTGCTCTGTACTCATTTCCGTATCTAAAAATGACATTCCACATCTATAGATAGATGACTCACATGGATTGTAGCTCGTGGAGGCGGTATCACTGCTACCTCCGCCGGTATCTTTGGTACTCGCTGTAGACGTTGCGTCCATGGTTTCTAACTGAAAACGTATATAAAAAAAGAACAAATTGAGAAAATATCAAGAAAACGAGTAGATCCAGTTTTGAGCTTGATTCTGGGTCAAAAAGACCACAAATGTAGCATAAGTTTACAAATTTCTTGTGCTTGACAAGTATTTCTACTTTGTACAAAAAAAACGAAAGAAAATGAACAGTTTAATGCTGATAAAGGCATGATTTGTTTATGAAAAGCGACGCTGAATCGTTGCTTTTGCAGCGGGGCGCGGTTTGATCAATATTTGTGTTAACGGGTAAATTGCTGAAAACCTTTTGTTAAAACCATCCAGAACCACAAATATGGACAGTTTTCGATGCACAAAACATTTTAAAACATCTAGACTTGAATTAATTTTTGAGTTAAATTCACTTTCCAGGTAGTTCAACAAGAACACAAAGATTAGACGGCTGCGTACTAAGTCGTTTAGACAAAAAGATGATCAAATAGTCACATTAGCTGAACAAATCTGGACGAGAAAAACTTGATGCTTTATTTCAAAACCCATCTTAACACAGACAGAAAATGCAGTAACACTATTTTTAAATAACTTTCAAAAATTTCAGCTCGTAAGACTTTATTTTCTTTACAAATACAAAGTAACAGGTATCATTCATATCACAATGTTGTTGCTGAGATTCACGTAAGCTCTTGACTCTGAAAAACATCCAATTAGTTTAGCTCCAGACTCTAAAAACATCCTGCCCAACAATTGACACTCACCCCCACACAATCCCCCGAGAGAGAAATCGCACCTCAAATGAGCACCTCGGGCTGGCTTGCTGAAAGCAGTCGTCCCAGAGTGTCCCTGCACAATTTGGAACGACTGCTCTTCTCACTGGCGACCAAAACCGGGAGACCCGAATCGACACATTCTGATTTCAGTGGTCTGTCCGTAAAGTATTTCTTCAATGTAGCCGAGAAACTTGGCGAGAAAGTGAAGTAGATGACAAAGTTGAAGCTGAAGAAGAGTAAATAGCAAGTTTTGGACTAGCTACCTTGAATTGAAGACGACGAGAAGATTGGATAAATCGACGATGTAGTTGATCTTGTTGCCTATCAGTTCCTCAATGTGGGCTTCAAAAGTGTTGAGCAGAAGGGCTGCCACGTTGCAAGCAATAAATAAGAGGACTACTAGTATCTGAAAAGTCTATTTTACTGGAAAAATGAATGTATACCAGAGAAATAGTGTCCCCGGCACTTTGACCACCCGCTCCGAAAATGGAAGCTCCTGAAATAGACTTTTTCTTTGCAAAATCATTAATTGCCTACCAATGATAAATGTGTTTAACACGACGAGGATAATTAAAGGGCCGACTGCCAGGAAAACTGCATACATGTACTTGTAGTAAACTGTCTGATATCTACATTCAAAGTTTTTTAAAGTCATTCAAGAAAACCCACACTTCGTTGAAACGCATAGGCTCCGGACAAACTTCCCAAGAGTGTCCCCCGAAACCTTCGTGATAGCAGTCTATCACTATTGCCTGAAAATCACTTTGAATCATCAAACTTTTCAAAGGTCACCTCAAAGCAGTGAGGAATGTTGTAGACAATTGAGAATAGCAGAACAAAGATAATACAGCTGCCGAGAACTTTTGGTCTGTTCATGAAACGTTTGGCCGGTTCGGGAAGGCACACCTGTAAACAGTTTTTGATTGAAATGCTATTTTTTTACCTGAACAAAGCAGTCAAAGCCTGCAAATATTGTAAAGTAGACGGAACAGGTCTGTGCTGTCATTCCCATTGGATAAACGACTGGAGACAAGACCTAAAATTCAATATCTTACATCTTGATTAGTACTTTTTACCCCAAAGATCCTCGTTAAGTTGAGTGAGAATTTTCTTACACTGTCTACAAAGAACAGAAAGATGCCGGTGAAGATCACAGCGCTGTCTGAACAGCCCAAGCAACACAAGTAGATGTTGGTGGAAGATCTCATCTCTGAAAAAATCCCCTTAGTTAGTCGTTTGTTATTCTTCTGTCTCCGCGTGGCTTTGGCGGTTGTCGCCTTGATCAACGAGGTTATGTCCCAGAAACAATTCCCTTAGGATTCTGGTCCTTGCGAACGCCAAAACGGATCTGACTCATTTGAGCTGTTTAAAGTAACAGCTGAGGTGAGAGAAATCTATCATGATCAGATTGTTTGATCTTCGGGGCTCACAAAAATTACTGCCGTTTTCTTCAATCTTTGACAGAAAACGGATTGCTGTCAGACACACATGTTCCTCACCAGGACGACTATAGACGAAGGCGGATAATCCATTGCCAATAAGTCCAAGGAAACCAATAAGTGGCAGAATCATTCCGCTCAGTATCAGGTTGTACATCACATAGTGGTGTTCTTTGAGAGAATGTTCGCATACTCCACACTGGAAAGTTGCAAGGTTTTTGAGAAGAGCCCTACAAACGCACTTGAGGAAGACAACCCGTGAAATTGATGAATTCGATGATTCCGTTCTCCGTCAGTCTGTCTAATGATGGAGAGCCTTCGCATCCTTCAGGATAAGGAACCGTCATCATGTATTCCGCCTCCACCACGGCTTCATCCACTGGAAAAAGAAGCTTAATAATGAGGTGTGAAAAGAACATTAATGACCACAGTGGTCCCCTTTCTGTTTTGATGGCCAAAATAGAAAGCACTTTACGGGAAGTAAGATGCATGAAAATGGTAGAAAGGTCAACGTTCATTGGACACAGACAGAGATGCCCCGGGACATGAAGTGTGTGTGGGAGATGATCTGTCCTAGAGCTTAAGAAAGAGAAAGCACCGAGACTAAACATTTACGGTGGCCATATGGACGTCAGGTATAAACAGTGCAACATGTGTGAATCTCAAGGATCACCGCCCTCAAGAAGTGAGAGAGGAGAGCGAACGACCAAGGAGTAGTGCTCCGCCCTGTGAGAAACAAGAAATGCCCGAAATTTGATATCAACTTCCTTTCTCTCACAAAGTCTGAGGACTTTAACTGTGGAAGGAAAAACAAGCCATTTTCGACTGAGAGTCGTTAATGAAGATCTCTCGCTCGCGAAATTCATTTTTATTCAAGCGCGAAATTTGAAGAAAAGCGATGCAAAGTGCAAAAATTTACTGTAGATGGAGATCAGAAAAGGGCCAAAAGCTTCTTGTCTGTTCGTGAAAGTCCTAATGCATTTTGTGACCCTGTTAATTCCGTTAAAAGATGGACGTCAGAGTGGGAGAGGCCAATTTTATTGGAGCTATCATCATCATGAATGGAGTGAGAAAAAATGGACAGGAACTCGACCGGGAAGCGTGTGGTAGAGTAGAATAAAGGCAGGTTCTTGCTGCCTCTCTAATGAGACTTTTCTCGAAACCAAACCCAGAAAGAAGGAGGTGTCCCCCGATTCTAACCTGGTTAAAGCAGTGCTATTCTGCTCATTTCACCGCATTTTCAGGTTCACTACTGGTGTTTTGAACTAGCGAGAAAACGCTGATGGGGACGGGGCAATTTCTAGCAGATGACCAGAGTAATTTCAAAAAGGACAATGACGGATTTGATGACGGGGGTGGGGCCATGTTGCGGACTCACTCACTCTCTACACTATTTTGTGCCGTCTTTGGTAACGAGGTCCGAAAGAGCCGTGCTGAACAAAAGTCAAAAAGAACGGGTGGTCTTTTGGGGGAGCATGTCATGTCTTGATATAGATATTTTGAACAGACACCAGAAGGAGAGATTTTTGAGATTTCAACCGATGAAAGAGTTCGCCAATTAAGACGCGCCAAACATATCTTTCAAATGTCTCGTGGGGAAGAATTTCAAAAACCCTTCAGTGGAATTTGACACCAGACTTGCGTGTTCAACATCTGTCTGCAATGATTCTTCGTGTCGTGAAATCCGACATAAAGTCATGGCACCCCATAAAGACACTCCCCCGAAAAAAGGGCGGAAGATGACTCACTTTGCACAGATTTGGTGTTAGAGTAATTTCATCGAAGAGCTAAAACTGGCCGTCGTAGTTTCCAAATTTAGGCGTACATCTGAAAACTATGATGTCATCATCAGAAGAAACCAGAGAGTTTCAAACAGCACATGCGACTGATTTAAATTGGACCAGTGTAATGGTTTGTCCCACCAGACTGTTATTATGAGGTTTTGATAGAATGTTTTGACATTACACGGCTCTGGTCATAAAAGTGGTCCCAAAAATAAAAAAACTGGTCCCATGAAAGATCGTGAGAATGTGGTCCCATGGAAACCACGAAAAAGTGGACCTTCAAAATTATCACTTTTTCTAGCTCAAGAATACGTTTTTGTGACGTTCAGCAAAGTTGTAGCCCTTGATGAGTTCTACATCTTTGTAAAACATCGCGAGGCTGTAAAATGTAGACCTGAGCTAGAAAAGTGATTTTTTGAGTGACCTCTTTTTTTCAGTTTCCATGTTACCACTTTTTTCAGATCATCTATGCGACCACTTTTTTAGACCAGAGCCCACTACACTAACTTTATGATCAGGCCATTTTCGTGAACTGCGGAGGCTATGTGAGGAGGAGCATTTGTGTTACATTAGGACAACAGTGTGTGGACTGCAATTAATCAGTTCTCAGCTGTCTATCAATTTGGCCGAGGGGATAGGCTCGAAGAAGACGACTAGCACCTGCTATCTTAGATTTATGGATGTTCCAAAAAGAAAACACATGATTTAAGAAATAAAAAAACGGTGTGAGATAAGATTCGAAAAGAGAGGACGAATTAATAAAGAGAGTCATTTGAATTGCTCACCCATCAGGATGCGTTTTGGGAAAGAAAGGAAGTGATTATAAAAATGGCACTGGAAGTTTGAGAGTTGACCATCTTCAACGAACGTTTAGCAACACAAATAGAAACACTGTTCACTGAAAGAAAACGAAAAGACACTAGATCAGGTAAAGTGTTCGTAAGATGTTGAAATGAAAATATAAAAAAAACAGGAAAGTTTCGATAAGAATTGTGCAACCGCATTTTTGTCGATAATTTATCTGTCTGAAACTGAAAGCACATGTCGTGGCTAAAATGTTTAGAAGTTTACAATTTTTTTTAGGATTGTGTTGCATATGGTTCATAAACACAGACAGTGAGTGAGAAGAGAAGTTTTCAACTGTAAACGAGTACCGGCAAGAAACACGCACTAAGCAGGGGAAGTCGTGAAAAAGTCGTCAGGAATGATTTGAGCCTATTGGCAGCCACTAAATGTCGCGTTGTGATTAACGTCCCTAAGCAAGTGGCTATGCCGAAAATCGCGAGATCGCACAGCGTTCCCACGAGAAAACTTCATCAATACGGAAAGAACTGCCGAGTAGGGCTGACGTCTTCACCCAGTTATCTCGTCTCGTTGTTCCAGCATCGCCCTTTCGGAACTTTGTGCTGGCCCCGAAAAGAGTTCCCATCTTGATTTAGAAGTATCAAAATAGATGCGATTTTGGCAAGAGATAATTTTGGGAATCCGCGTTGAAACACATCAATTTGCAGCAGAACTTTGGTAGAATGTTCTGGAGAATCTCCAAAAATGTTGCGAGTATTTGCATTGAACCTAACGCAATCAGTAGAAAACAATGTTAGGATTACACGCGAAACTGACTCTGAAAAGCTGCATGTACTATTCGGTCATCAAAAACTGCGTTTCAGACAGAATTAGATTGCTTTTTCTGGTTCAAGAGAAAGAATGTCATGTTAAAGTCTTGGTGACGAAGCAAGCATCAGGTTTCAGCACGGCATTGTTCTTACTGTTACAATGGTAATTGAACTCGTTCACATCTTTATCAGCTGACTGTAACTTGACACCGAAAATGCAGCAATTTCTTATTGTATCTTTTCCGCTTGCTTCTCGATTCGTTCCGGCTTTGACTCTTCTTCTCTACTAGTCTGCCTTCTGGCCGACTTGTGACTCTTTTCAGACTCCATCTCCAACTCAACTGCCCTAAAAGATGAATTTGTCTTGAAGGTATTAGTCAAAACCGATGAATAGCGTCACCCAGTTCATCTCCCTCGGGCTTCAGTGCAAGGAGCAACCATGCCGCCCCCGCGGACACAGCTCTTACGACACAGCAAATCTTCCAAAATAGCAGGTCACTCTGAAGAAAAACAGCTTTTCCCTGAATAGCTTTCATGTTTAATATTGCGGGAGAATTTCTTACGTGTCGAGTTGAGATGGCCTCGTCAAATTCCATACAAAGAAGACTGCTGAGTAGAGCAAGACCCCACAGAAACGCTCCAAGGAAGCCACTATGTCTGATGGTTTTCACGATTCCTCTCCATGAGAACCCATAGAAGCCCAATCTTTGAAGATTTTAGTGTAAAATAATGAGAAAGCATACCTATCAAAAGCGGCTACACAAGCTATGCTAAAGGCGATAACAAAAACCACATGTACTGGCAGACTGAAGTGACGGTACTGTTCGAGCAGGATTTTCTGCAAAAGTACATTTTGATCTCTAAACTTTGGCAAAATATAGCCCTTTCACACGGCATGAAATTGAATCGTAGTTTTAGAACACAAGTGGTCACAGGAGACGACGAGCGGAAAAACATTTTCAGATTCTCAAGCTGACCTCGTTGGCAAAATGAACAGCAAATACGGCTTTCCCGAGCGAGAGTCCGGATAAGTAGCCTAAATATGATGGGTCAACAGTCTGATTGTGAAGAGCTGACCTTGTACGATGAGGGCAAAGTTGTGGAACATGTTCTGAACGGAGAAAGCCACTCCAGCATCTTTATACTTCAGCATAGCCTGAGCATGTTCATCCATTGACTTTTTTCTCAGATCCCTTCGGTACCTCTTTGCAAAGTAACCTGAAGATCATATAAAAAAGACGTGTGAGCCTACCCGGTCTTTCAAAATACAAGGTGTCTAGACCACCTGGTGAGACAACTTCTTTTGGTTTTGGTGGATGATTGACAATTCGTTTCTGAAACAAACGACTGACAAGCGGAAATACAAATTTTAGGAATGCTTTTTTCGACTTGACATCGACCCATGTATGAAGCAATCGCGAAAAGAAAAAACTTTTGCGAACTCCTAATAAACTTAAAATCATTTTTTACCTATGTTTTACGCCTCACATTTTAACCTACCCGAACTGTTTCGTAAAATGCGGCAACCTTCTCTTCTGGAAAATTTCTCGGCGTAATCTCTACCAGATCACCCAACGGTACTACACTAGGCTCTTCCGCCTGTATCGTCTCATTGGCAGACGGTAGTTCCCCAATAGAAACACTGTTATCATCTGCAGCCAAGTCCTGAAAAACTAATTTTGTTCTAACAACTCAATTCAGTTAAACCTGGATGATCCGTTCTTGGCTGGGGGCCATAGCATCATAGTTAGGAGTTCCGTTTTGTACATCGGATTGAAGGCTTTAATTTAAGAAATGTTTTTGGCTAGAAAAAACACAAGCCTCTTTGAAGATAAAGGAATAGGTTCATTCGGAACGTTGTTGACATCATCCTGATCTTGGGAGAAATTGAACGGAACTCCAGTTGTACGCAGAGCAGGCAACGGACGAGGTTGCTATTAAACAGTAATAAAAAAACTAACGGATTTCTTACGGTTAAACGAGAGGAGACAATACGAATATTAGCGGTCATTTAGAGGTTCGCGCAATTGCGAGACCCTTTCCCAATATCGTCATGGAAACCTGGAGGCACGGAGCGACCAGATGGTCTTTTTGCCCCGCAAAAGAGAGTTTCTTTCACAAAACTCTTTGAATGCTGTTATAGACGAATGTGTTCTTTAAGAAGACCCGTTAGAAGAAAGAATAGCACTGAGAAGAATCTTGTATATAGATTCGTAGTTGGAATTCAAAAGATTTTAACCGGCAATTCTAGCGACTGATAAATGTCTTCCTTATCGTCAAGATTTTGTTTTCAGAAAGGTTCTTGTCTCAATATCTGGATATCAAACGTGAAGCGTTCATCCATCCGGCATAGAAAGTAACGAGAGCCAGGAAACGTATATTTCAGCGCCGAGAAGGATAGCGGACAGATGAAAGTAACTTTAGGCCCACTAAATTTGGAACAAAAAGAAAAGGTCATCATTTTGAATTTTCTAGTTTTTTTTTTCTAGCATTTTCCAGTTTCTTGATGTTCAGCAAGGTTGTAGTGTTTGATGAGCTCTACAACTTTATAGAACCCAATATGGCTATTGGAGAGAGACCACTGGTCTCTCTTAGAAAACCCTTATTTAGGAGCATCAACAACTACGTGCTTGTTATGTGTGAATAAAACCTCTCAAAGTCATTGAAAAGAAGGTCAAATCGGGCTCAAGGGCCTCAGATCCGGCTCAAGATCACTTCAAACTTCTCTGCGGCCGCAACTAATAGCAAACGTCAATAAAACATACAAAATTTCGTCATTCAAAGAGATCGTTCCGTGTTTTCATGGCATTTCAGAGTAAATCTTCTACATGTGTTCTGGTTCTCGGGTTTACCTACCACCTTAGCGTAATAATGACGCTAGTAAAGATTAATCCTTTGAACAAGACTCAGAACACAAAACTTAGAACCACGTTCGAATGAGCTATGTTAGGTTAAGCTCAAATACATGGTACAGATGGATCATAGTAAGATGATTTAAAGCTGACGAATTTGATGTTATTTACTTCCTGTTATCACTTCCTCAGTAGACATTAAATTCATTCAGGTCGGTAAGGTGACGTCTTTTGTTTGGTTTAATGACTCGATCGAGATCGAATTGGGATAATTTTGGAACGATTGCAAGTACGTCTGACCTTAATCTAAGATTGAGTTCCGCGAGAATCCTACAAGGAGTGCATGTGCATTGGAGATTCCAAACGCTTTTGAAATCGTGAATTTGGGAATTCCCAGCCTGATAAATATTTGGTCTCGTCTAGACTGCAGAAAAAGAACTGAAACTGGAATTTCGATTGACGCGGACCTTTTTACCAAATACACGACCTGCTGACAGGCACTCTCCAGTTTCTACCGTGATCGGTCTCTCAACACATTCCTGCCTGTTGCAACTTATCATTCGCACAAGTTCTTGAAAGTTTATTATGAGATCTTCGGTGTCTATTGCACTCACACGTAATACAAGCTCGATTATTGCAGAGAGAAAGAATAGTGGTCACAAAGCTAGAACTGCTCAGCAGAATTGTTGTACATGCTACGGGGAAGGGCATGGTGCTTCAGCAGATAGTACTGCTGACTGACCGTCTCAGTCTTCATTTCGAAATGAGTCAGTCCAGAGAAATGGATGTTCATGTCCGAGTAGGGTACGAGAGACGTCTGGCGACCATGGACCATGTTTCCACCAGTTCCGATGATCTGATCACCTAAAAACCAGTCTGCAACTGTAGCTTGTTTGTGGTTACCTGAACTCCAGAGACTGAAAACATAGTTGGCATCTTTTCCATTGTCATTAAGGATTCGCAAGATTGTCGAATAGCCTTCAGCGTACTCATTGCAGTCGTTTCCGCTTTGACAGCTGCTGTCACTAGAACATTTTCCCGGAAAGTAGCCGACAGATTCGTTACAGGCCGGAAAGTGTGAATGCATTTCGCAAAGACACATTCCGTAATTTGCTGATGAGATGGCTATCAAAGTTTCAATCCGTTCAGCGAGACTATCTCCCACGTCACACTCTTGTCCGTTTACGAAATGCTGGAACAGAACAACGATGCCTAGAAACTGAAAGAGCACTACCTTGCCGCCTTGTATAAGAGCACGCGCATATGTAACTCCCATGGAGTGGGCAACAATGTTCAATTCGTATGAGCCCGTGTACTCCAAAATAGCCTCGGCAAACTTTCGGTGCCCGAGGAGATCGTCACAGTTGATGGATCTGAAACAAAGAACGTGGTAATTTTATGGGATGGCTCTCTACCTCATGAACGAGTGGGCAAGTGTACGATCTCCATAAGTTAAGCCATACATTTCGGCAAAACTGTATCCTCTGCTTTTGAAATAGGCCAGCTGACGGTTCCAGCCAGAGTTGGAACCGTCGGGAGCACCAAAGTCGAGAGCGGAATCGCTGTTTCCGTGAATGAAAAGAACTGGGGTTCTATGAATTTGTTGGTGTTCGTAATGTCTTCCTCCAAAGGACCCAGTAGGTCCGTAAGTTGCAAAAGCATCTAGAGCATACTTGAAACGGTTCAGATTTCTATACAGTAATGGTTACTACTCTAAAACATCTACTTACGCATTCAAAAAGTGAGCAAAGCTGTCTGTAAAAGGCCCATAATTATCTCCGTGATGATAATGGTGATGATGATGGGAATGATGGTAGTGGTGGTTGTCTTCCAGATTGCGCTTGCGACCAGCGACTCCAAGAGTCAGGGCTAGAACCAAAAGCATCCACATTTTAGTCACGAAATGAGGGAACAGCCACCTGAGGGTCTTTATATACCAGGCCTTGCCTTTTTTGTACGTAGGCCCCAAGTCTGCGTCTCTTTTTCTCTAAGTCCACGGCCCCGCCCCTTCATGCTTACAGTGCTCCGGAAAACAACATGGGGTTTGGTTCGGGCTTAAACTACATACTGATTTAAAGAATTTGAGAGTATACTGTAATCTCGGCCATCATTGCATACAGCAAAGATTATTACGGCAACAAAAACATGTTGTTAATTACAGTTTCGCCAAAATGAGAGTGTTGACCTCAACGCCAAACTTAAACATCAATTTCAATTAGCTTTAGTGCAAAATTCTGAAAAAGGATGACCAAAATGGTTCAAGAGAACAAGAACGGATTTGTTTGGATAAACGGGAACTTTCGGTCTTCCATATGTGTCATCAAACGACCACTATCACTTTACCAAGCCGTTTTGCCCAGAATGTCTTGATCCTGATTGAATCCTAATGTTTATCTTGCCCTCCGAGAAAATATGTTGCCCGGAAATCACGTCATTGTTCAAATGACAAAAACGTCGGTTGGAGATGAAAATCGTACATATGCACTTGTTCGAACTTTCAACGCATACCGCCAAAACAGTCTCGCCATTTGTCATACGCGCGCGGGGAGAAAAGACCAGTCTGCCTTTTTAGAGTCCGCTTTGAATGATAGAGTCTGTGCTCAAAGCAACAAGACTGTATGTGATCGACGAACAACCAAATTTTCTATTCAAGCTAGTATTTTTAGCATCTCCGTAACGTAGTTCTGTCAATCCTCCTTTCTTTCATGATTGAAGCATCTCTCTATATGCAAACATTGTTTCTGCGGGAGTAAAGCGATAAGTGTAAAATGTAGAATTCCAAAGCTAAGGCTTCAAGTGTGCATTGCCATTTTACCCTAGTTTGAAATGTGGAGGTCTCAAAAACTCGTGAGATACCTTGACGAACTGACTGATACGGCGACGACGGAAGAACGGTCTGTAATTTTTTAAATGTTAACCATAGATTTGTTCCAATACATTGACTTCTTGTATCACGGTGAAATTAATGTCTAACGTCATTATTGTTCTTTTTACGCACATGTTGCCATTACTTTTCATACTCGTCTGCTGCCATTTCAAACCTGTACAGACGTCGGATTTAGATGTGATCCTTGGAAACTAAAAAGTGGCCTTTTGGAGATGATCTCACCAAATTGGCGAGGCAAAGCTGATCTCAATAACGTTCGTGGACTATCAAGCAAATCTAGTTTACAGGATATTTTCAGGCTATCCAATGAATTTTCAACAAAAAGACACGTGTTCAAGAGAAGGATTCCAATTTTTGCTTGATACTGTACTAAATTTTTTTGTTTATCTGTGGTTTAGGGTTTAAGAAGCGTTGTTCTATGACGTTTAAATTAAGCTCATCATATTTCAAGAACTGATTACGGTAGAATCACAATCGGATGTTTTCGGTCAGAACCTTTCCTAAATAGTCTTCGGAAACTGGGTGCTATTGTTTTGAAATATTGTCCGTGCATTTGAGCACATTTTTGAAATCCTTACTCGGTAATTGTAAACATTCTGTCCTATACATGAAGCAATCATGCTTACGTAGCTAGCTGTGTCTTGATCTCATTAAAATGCCGCTCAGGCATAAGTGCACCAGCAGAAAAATACGTTTATTAGATCCATTTTCCATTCATTAAGAGAGATCTTTAAAATGAGTGGCTGAAAAAAAAGAACCAGAGCTTTGCTTATGAGACTGAACGAGAAAATTTGGAAAAGCTTCACCTTCAATCCAAAACTCAGTCGTTTGAAACACGGCTCAGTAAGATCTTAAAAATACTTGTCAGTTAGTCATCACATCAGAAGGTTTTTGGGTTAAAGATGCAACCGTAAGACAGGCTCAATTACTGTTATAAAAGTGTTATTATATGCGTAGCAACGCGGGTTGAATTTCGTAGGTCGTATTACGATCTTTCAGTCGTCATTCATAAAAAGAACGTACTACGGTAATTCAGCCGTCTTCAATTTCGGTATGATCTCACATCAGTTCACTTGACCATGCGATGTTTTCGATCCGAGATATAAGGGGTGAACCTGAGCATTGGAGTTTTTTAGCGGAATATGAAGACTGGTTCAGCACTCGATGTTTTGATTGAGATCTATGTTGTATTTCTTTTTGCGCAAAATCTCGATTACACTAAAGCATAACCGTCTCTGTTTGTATGTGGCATATCGCCACGCAATGGTTTGCACGCCAAAATATCCGAATTCGATTCTACCCATTTTTTCGAAAAAAAAAAATAGACGAAAATAAGTGAAAAATAGGGGCCCGGATAGTCAAGTGGATAGGATGACAGTCTATGAAGAAAGCGATCGCAAGTTCAATCCCGGGTGGTAGTACACGAAGGTAGTTTACCCTGGCATCTCTCGCCAGCCTAGCCTGTCCTGCGGATCCTGTAGCTTGAGAAACCTGGATACCACAACCGCTCTCATCATCACTCCAAGACTCCTCAACTCTTCGGATGTGATGTGGTCATGCGAAATGCATCGATAGCCGAATAAACAGTTTTTAAAGTGAAAAATTGAAAGATCATTCGAAAATGATGTTCTTTTTCGAAAATGACGAAAAAATGTTCGAAAATGATGCTTTCTAGGGTAATCGACCACGCTGAGATCGACTACGATAAAGGTAGAGATGGCAAAAGTACGCGGGAGGCAACAGCCGTAAAAGACGACTGGTCAAGAGTCTAAAAGTTGTTCTTACTCTATACTTTAAGATAATTTGTCGTCATTTCAGACTCTTGGTGATTGAAAACGTTTTTACTCTTATTATTAGTACTTCGATTCAAGGAAACATTTTAAGTTCTAATAAGGTTGTAGCACAGACATGTACTGATTTTGTAGTCTCTGGATACTTTGATGTTCGTGATGTTTTCCTCTTCTTAATGACGTCCATTCCAAAGGGTATTTGCAAAATACTCACTTGGCATATTTACTGCAAAGAAAAGTGCAATTGCCCTTGCAAACAGTAAATTTATTCCACTGAGCTGACTAAACACGATTCCAAGGGATACACGTTGTGTATCTAATTTATCTCCAAAAATGTACCGAAGTACATCCGTTTTTAAAAAAGGCAACTTAGCTCAAAATTAGTCACAGTTTAAAGCAAATCTCTTTATACCGGCATTAGTTCAACGTGTTTGACATGTAGGGAAATGATAGGAGAGAAGGGGGGAATGCTGGAAAGAAAGCGGTAGGAAACAAATAGCGGAACCGTACTTTGGCAAAAAAATAAGACCCGAACTGGTAAATCTACACTGCTGAAGGAATGTGAACTTGACGACTACTGTAGCTTTGCTTCATTCGTTGTATGCTGGGCGGTGGCTTGCAGTATCGTGCCGAGTTCTGAATAGTTAGAACTATCTTCCATTTAAAGCAGTCGAAATAAAGCTGAGTACATTGAAATGCTTTCCCCGTTTGCTTGAGGATTATTGGGCACACAATTATTACGATCCGGTAATATTTTTTGTATACGCAATGCTTGAAAACTCACCGCTCTCGTGGCAGTGATCAGCGCTACACTAGCATCACAACTGCTTCGTACTGTGAAATTTTCTCGCATGTCCATCTCACTGACGATTCTACTGAAAATGTTCAATTATATATGGAAACTTGCAAGGTTCATACTTTCCCGTTTTCAGCCATATATTCCATCGGCTGTTTCTTCCACAGAGCATCAACACGCACATTCTGCGGAAACGTGCTCCGAACAGGGAATAGATGATAATGTTGGAAGCGCTAAAGGGTATTGTAAGTTGGTAGAAAACTCGATGACCAACCTATTGAGACAGATGAAAAGATTGCCTAGTGGGACCATATAGTGTCGAACATTCGGATCCATCTCAAAATCGAAGTATTCAACAATGTTGTTGAGAGCAGACAGGAGATTGAACAGGACAAATGTTAGGATCATACATAGAGCCATCATGGTGCATCTGAAACTATGTATGTTTTAGAAACGGTAGCTTTGCATACCTCCTATCTCTCTCTTCCTGGCCCTTTCCACCTTGGAGAGATTGTCGGAACTTGTAGGCTCTGTGAACGGCCATGACCACGAACGTGTTGAGAACAATCATAATGCTCCAGGGAACCAAAAGCATGACGAAAAGGTAGCCGTAGTTGATGTAAAGCATTACATAAAGATGATTTTGCCGTAGCTCTGCTGGATTCAGTTCCCCACATTCGTTCAAAGTGAGTTCGAAGAATGAAGGTACCTGCAAGAAAGGAATTTGTGATTGTCTGCTTTTTCTAATAGGTTTTTGCTTCAAATATTACTCCGGCAGGTTTAGTTCTGCTGTCACACTTTGTGATAAGAAAAATGTCCGAAAACGATCACTGATGCGGTCCGAATGTTATCAATCATCAACATGCACGCAGTCTAGCCAACATCCGAAATATCTCAGTTCTTCGTACATAAATCCCGACAATTTGCTTATAGCCCATGACACGGATTCGGTTTTTTTGCGGACAACCTTCGCCCCCTGCACGTCATTTGGCCCTCTTCTTTTGGTCTGCAGAATGTTCATGGCAGTGGATCATTAGGGCTTGCGGATGAATACAAGATTAATCTCATGCAAAGAGTCGTCGCTTGTTGCATTATACAAACACTTTGACTTCACCTACTCGATAGAGAACGCTGAGCACGGTGATTGTTATAAGGATGCTGAAGGCCCTCTTTGGAGTACACCAGATCTTGCTGTGGAGTGGGTATGAAACTGCCAGAAAACGGTCGACTGTCACTGAAACACAGGTCCAGACACTGCCAGTTTGAGCTATTAAAGAGACTGGATAAGTGATCAAGGTCGAGTGCCAGAAGAAGTAGCAGATGGGAGTACCAGCTCGGCCCTAAATTGAATGTGGAAGTATTTCAAAGAAAAACAAACCTGTTCTATACAGGCTTGCATTGGCGTGTAGATCAGAAGACTCATAATTAGAAGAATGAAGTCAAAGAAGGAGAGTCCCGCTAGGTAGACGTTGAGAGACGACCTGAGTCTGGAGTTGAAATCAGTCATGTTAACATGCAGCAAGCGAGCTAATTTTTTTCGGTTAACAACACAACTACCAGTTTGGGACAATTGTTTTGTTACGAAAAAGGTACTTATTTTGCTTGCCAGAAACAACCGCTACCAAAACATGTCTTCTTTTACATTCTTTGAGAAATGGATTTCCAAAGTGTACTAGATACTGCTTTGAACACATTCCGACAGTTTAGAACGCAAAAAGTTTGAAAACTCTTTTGATGTTCTACAGGCAATTTTCAACAGAATTACTGGTTATCCATTTTTACTTTCATCTGAGAGTACTGATGGTATGTTAGGAACGTCATTCAAAAAATGTTCAGTTGACAGTTGATCCAGGCAATTTTTCTGGTTTGTTTTCCAATCCGAAACTAATTTTATTGTTTCTACAAACTAATCAGCCACTACACAACTATAAAACTGATCTCTATCTCAGCAAGTCATGTGTAAATCAAGCTACTTTGCCATAGCATATCTTCAGCCAAAAATGTACAAAGACCTACCTCATTTGCCTCTTTGAGAAGACGACGATACAAAGAAGAGCCGCAAGAGCTCCAAAAATACATATTGTAGGGATGATGTATAAATTAATGCTATGTGGCAAAAAGTCTACTTTTGGAAGAACGACTGTTCTGTTACAGAACACTGTTGGATGATCTTCGTTCATCTGAAAGTATTGATAATCAGATGAGTTCCAGAAATAAAAAGAAAAAGTGGTGGGCTAAGAAATGATATTGTTGTCAACTTCCGATATGTCAAATGTACATCGTGGTCAGGCAAAAAGCTGTTTTCTTACTGGTCATGATATTAATCTTTAGTTGGATCTTGAGCCGATCATTTGAATATCATTTTACCTGCGATGTTTTTGTCCCGGCTGAACATGAAACCAAACTCCGCGACATTCTTTTTGACCTGGTTAAGAAAAGATGTCTGGCATTTTAGAACTAATCGTCGAATTAGTGTAGGTGTGTTATTTACAGATTTACCCCACTCTCCAAACAAGCAGCAGTCTTTAACCCAATTATAGGATGAGGATACTCGTAAAAGGACCCACGAAAAACATTGATGCGACGTGCGCGAAGACTAGAGGACGGATGTGTGGAATATGATTAGACACAGGGCTATGTGCTCTCTACGCTAAGAGAAGAAGCTTGAAGTTGTTCAAAGTCCAGGAAGGCAAAAGACAAAGACTAAAAGAGAGTGCAACTTTTTCTGGCTCACAACAGGAAATAAAATTATAGTGCGTCACACTGGAAGAGAGAGGAGGTCTCTAAAAGTAGAAGAGCCTCTTCTTGCACGACCAGAGTGTAATAGTTTGAACCCTCAGGACAGACATCGAGCGATGAATGCTTAAATTTTTCCGTGGCACCCATAATATGAATGCTAATGACTACTGGTCTCCCTCTCGCCTTCAGAACTCACCTAGTTTGTGTCTACTAATTACAAAGTTAAGAGGAGAGGGAGAGTTAAAGAGAAGGGACTGCTTTAGATCTAGGAATCCAAGGAAGGTAAATTGGAGCGTTCCGGAAGATTTGATCAGATGTGACAAGTGGTGGTTTCAAATTTGTATAACTACTCTTCAAAAATGGCAGAACTAGCTTGTCAATTTGCTTGTGCAGATGTTTGCAAATTTACTCAATACTACTATACTTGAAAGCGTAATCTGCAGGACGGTAAAGTTTAACTAGAAAGCTATATCGCCCGAAATTTACTCATCGTAGCGAACGAAATAAAACTGAAACCAAAACAATGAAATTCTTGTTTACCGCGAGACTACTCTACCTACTGCCTAAGTAGTGAAAACAAGGCATCTAAATATAAAAGTTACTGCTCTATGGGGAAATGAGCAGAGTTCTACGGAGCCACACGAAACATCACACGAGATAAAGAGATAAAAACTTTGCTGCGCATGAGAGACTTCTCGAAAGCGAAATGAACTCAGGTTAAGACTTCCCGTTTTGTCTGAGACTGAGCGAAAGGTTTGTTGGCTACCATGCGCTGTAAAATGAGAATCCTTCCAATTAAGTGCTCGTGATTTTTGAAAAAAGATACTGGATCCACCTACGCATTGCTTGCGTAAATTGTATCGTTTATGTTTGAGAGAGACTTTAAATAAAAAGCTGAAAATTCGTAGGGGAGTATCAGAAAAGGGCAGGTATCTCCACATATTCTGGATTAACACACCTGTAGTTCAGATCCAAGAGATAAAAGTTCAGTTGGATTAATATCATACCACCACGCAAAAGTATGCTTAAACTTTTTAACATCACCTCTTAAAAAATTCAACTTCCTGAGAATATTTGGTGGATGCTCCCGTAGGAATAGCAAATATTTTGGTAGATTCGCTTGCAAGAGTGGGTTTTTGGAAAAAGTCTTTAAAATTCCTGCTATATGCTGCAGGAAAGTGAAATTCGCAACATGGACTCCAAATAACTCAATTAGCGGAAGCGACTTGACTGAAAGGACTGCCTAAATCCTAATTGTTTTTATTGGACCCAGTCCCTCCTTAATGTCTACCTCCTTCATGGATCATTGCAAATCAGAGGAAGGGGAAAGAAAAATGGGCTGTTACTTCTTTGTGAATGCATGGATTCAATTCACTTTTTGCTAGACTTTTCATGTTGAGCGCTGGAAGTAGACAGTAAAAAAGAGCCGGAATGAAAACCACTGTTTATTTTCCCTGAGTCAGAAAAACATGGTCTAATCGCGGACTTCTAGAAGATAATCAAGCTTTTCTGACCTGAAATTAGCTACCAAAGACTGCGTATGCACAGATGGTCAACAAGAATGAGGAATTTTTGAACGATTGAGAGAGAAGTGTTCGGAGCAGCTCCCGCTTTGGAAATTAGGGCAGACGAACGCAAACAGCCCAAAATTGAGCTTTTTCTCTATTTTGAAAGTTCATTCTTTTTTGGTTAAAAGTATGTCTGTGTTTGAAAAAGACCACAGGACATTGGTGAGCATGTTAATTGTATAAATATTCATCGGTCGTAATAGTATTCATACCCTCGCAAAGACCTCCAGGAGTCTAAATACGAAGTAGAAATACCTACTGGTTTTCCCGGACTGTTAAGCTCCTACTTTTTTTCCTGAAAGCATGTTAGCAAACTTGAATTTGAAATACGCGCATGACAATGATGGAGATGGGCTATAACTGCTAGGGGTCGTATCCTCGAAAACACCGCTCTCTCACTTCAAAGAGGCAGTCATCAGATGACACATGGGACAGAGATTGTTCGAGATTTCAGCCGCAACATCTGTTCAAAGTACCACTTTTGTGTTGTTTGAGGGTTGCCAAATTATTGTAATAAAACATCTGAGAAAACATTTTAATTCTCTAAACGATACTCTTTGTTCCGCTTAGTTTCAAGCAGTAAATTTCCCCACTTACACAAAATGTAGGAACTTTTCAAAGGACTGGATGGGTTCTGGGTTTGTAATGCTGAATACTTATTGCTAACATTGCTTAACCTAAGTGTTGTAAGTACGTTTTCACACATTCACGGTAGAATAAAAAAATTTATTCAAAAAATCGTGTCTGCTGAAATGGTTTTGAATCATTTTTAACGTCAATTACTGTACTTAAAGTTTTTATGAGTCAAAGTTTCTAAAACAATATTTTTGTTTGATGTTGCTCCAAATCTGCACTTTCACTCCTCCAGACATGCTCGGATATACTTATGAATGCCGAGCCGTCAGTCGTGTCTCCCCTACCTCCCCTTCTGATTGATGTCCGATTAGGCCGTGAATAATGAGTGATAATAAGCACATGAATGACGCAGGCATAACAAAATAAGCTTCGTAGAGAAGCTCTAAGGGAACTTGACTATCAGTAGCACTCTATTTGGCGCCAGGAAATGAGAGAACTTAAAGCGATTTTCGTTCAAAACATCACTGATTAAACAGAGGAACGGCTTGAAAGAGAAAAAAAACTAACTGAATAGCATCAAAGGTTTGAGATTTGAACACTGGAAAATATAGCTCTAAAACAAGATATGTTGGGCATAATATTGAATCTTTAGACTCTGTTAGTCGAAAACATGGATTGACGGGATTTTCAGGCAGACCTGATAGGACCACATCAACCATTAGAAAGAGAACAATCTCTCTGAGGAAGTTGCCTGTTTTTCGACCTCGTTATTTTCGAAAAGCAAGCTATTCCTGTCCGCGTTTTGTGATTGATGTCAAGTCGGGAAACCATGTTAGACAGATTAAAAAGTAAAGGAAACTCTGATATAATGATAGAATTCGTTAAACCATTCACTAATCAGCACCTTAAAAACGACTGTGACTAACAGATGTCTCATTAAAGTGGTAGTTTTCTGATCTTAGGAAAGTCAAGTGCAACCGTATGTCATCAGCTACATTTCGTGACGGGATTATTTGAAAGGGTATATCAGAAATAAAAGTGAACAAGGAAACGACCTATACGGTTAGTGGAGTATAAACAATGAAGCCCTCCTTGCTGTAACGTTGTGGCGAAAACAAGAAAGACGCCGAAAAAAGAAACGAACACTAGTTAGTTTAGGAGGAGAGGAAAAGTGCCGTCTGCTCGCTTATGAGTATTGTTTAATGATATTTAGACGTTTTGGGGAGGAAGGGACTGGTCCGCCAATTAAACGAGCCCTTCATAACCTCTATACAGCATCCATCACGATGTCACGAGACGAGAGTAAAACTGAGTTCATACGCTCAGGAAGCATGTTTTTGCTGTACCAGCTGAAGAGTACTGATTCGAGGCATTCAAGGAAACAATTTTCGTCAGTAGTAAAGAGAGATGAGGTTGTGGAGAGCATGAAAAGCTCAAACTTCTATTTTTGAGGAGGATGCATAAAAGGAGATAATTGTTTACCCGGGTGTCAATGTGCTAAACGATAGTTTTCCACAACATTCTCTTACTTGTATAGTAAAACAAAGAGTAGTAAAAAGGTATAAAAACTTTGAAATGATACGAATCCAACAAACAGGCACACAAGTTTTTAATAACTGTTGTTGTTTGTGGATCACGAAACGGTTTGATCGAATAATTGGTCAAAACAATTTCCTTTCAAAGAACTACAAAACAGTACAAAGATCTGGAAGTATTAACTAAATTTGGAAACCACGTGTAAAAAACCTTTTTTTGGCTAAGTCTCGCGCTGGAAATGAAAAAACTTTGATCTGTGAAACAATATGGACTGAAATGAAACTGGTTTAGAATTTTTAGGTGTTGACGCTAGAAATGTTTTCTGGTTGGAAAGAGTTCCGAACAGACCAACTGGACAAGGTATTCAGCAGTGGGCCGAACCTAATGAATCAAACATTCATAGATGCCATAAAGGGAAAGAGTTGGACTTGAGGTATGGTTGGGGCCATTCCGCAAAATTATGGCCGAAAGGATGATTGGCTGGCATCAGAGAAGGTTCCTGGCATGGAAAGAAGCATCCAAAAGAAGAAGGGCGTTTCTGCCTCTTCCGTATTCTTGCGAAAAGTCGCCTACCTGACTTTTGCACTCTACCAAGAAAACGATAACGAGAAGCAGCTCATTTTGTTTGATTCTGCTGTTTTTACAATTAGCGGTCAAAGGCCGGAAGCAGACATTTCAGTCCAGTGCTAGTTAATTGTAGCATTTAAGGGTATTAGGCAAGTTTAATCTCTCGTTAATGAGGAGACAATTGGCGTGAAAAAGGAGGTAGAGAAGAGAGTGGTAGTAGTTCCAAACGCGTCAAACATTCACGTTACAGTTTCAGACCCCGATTTGGATGGATTTGTACCGCGACGGGAATGGATGATCCCCAAGTACAATCAGAACGCTGAGAGCTCACCAAGACGAGCACTTTCTGAAACTCCTTCTTCTCATAAACAATAAGCATGAAAATGTTTATGGAAGGCAACAAGATCCCTGAGAGATTGAAACGAGAAGGGCTCAAAGTTGAACACGCATGGGAGCACCAGTTTCCTCTGCAATGTTGATGACGTTGTTCTCGTTTGTGTCCGCTACCTGCAAGGAAGTTTGAATAAAAAAGAAATCTGAATCAACCTACATATTCATCCAATTCAATGAGCTCATCACCGGGAGGAGGAAAAGGTACGGAGTGCCACCAACCCTGCGGCAACTTGACGCCGTTTGTAAACCTTAATCAGAAACATTGCTTCAAGAAGTTCTGCACCCTTACAAACAGCTTTAAAGTCCTTTTAATGTTTCTCCCTCAGGAAATGCGAAAACAATTGAAACTCATTAAAAGTCATAGCATAGTAATACTGATGCCGTTTTCCACAAAAAATGTTTCTATTGCGAGTTTTTCCGAGTCTGTCCTCGCTACGAATTCCAGTGTTTTGCTACGGGTGCCATTTTTGGTCTAACGAACCGGTTTTTATATCCAATAATTCCTGCAAAATTATGTTGAGTAGGAAATGATGACAAAATTTTGAAATTGCTTCTACTCACATGGCGAACTGAATTTTTTCCGAATCCGGGAGATTGTCCTGGTTTGGAGGAGCCACGATCATGCACAGAGTCTTTGTGGTGACGATGGAAAAAGACCCGTCTGGACGGCTTAGAAGAAGCTGGAAATCGGGGCATAACGAGAAAAACAAAGAACCCTTACGTTCACGAACATCTCCTTCCCTGACTCATTATAAACCACACCGGGGCGACCTTGTTGTCCGTCCAGAGTTCCAGTAAGTCCTGAATACGCAGAAATTCAATTGTTTTAAGACTTATAAGTTGGTCAAACGGAATTTTTAGATATGTTGGTAAAAATGTTAATGAACAAAGTATACCTTTGAATTCAATCTCAGTTTTTTCGTCCTTCACCCATTTCATGGTAAACTTCTGGTGAAGAATTCCGCTAGTGCCACGGTTGTTCTCCATCTGAAAATAGCAAGTGAAAATGTATACAAAAATAAGTTTTACCAAAGATTCGAAGGTGCCATTACTGTCTTTACAAGAGTTGTTAATAATATTGGGTGTTCCGGAACTAATCGTCTTCAATCCTAGCTCTCCAGCATCAGTCAGAGAAATCTACAGCCTTTTTTGAAAGTGAAGTTTTCTTACAGTTTTTGAAGAGATAGCCTTCAAAACGGCGGATCTAGACGACATTATCCGGCAGTAAACACACACAGGACTGTGGCAAAATCGATTGACCTTGGTTTGCAACAGATACCGCGGCGAATTAATTGACCGTGTGGTGTTCTTTTTTTGCATAATTTTGCGGTCGGATCCAGTCTTTTCCGGGTTTACCTTCCAAACTCATTCGTCTGGAAAAGACGCGCACATATGACGCTCTATTGGTTCCGGACTCTTTGTCGTCTCAACTTCCAAAGATTGGGGAAAGACGTTTTCTCCAAAAGACAAAGTGAATATTTATTACAAAATTGAAGGCACAACAATGAAAAGAGTGTATTCTCTCCTAAGAGAATGAGATCAGTCACCCTACCATGGGAAAGTTATTAAGAGGCAGAGTGAGTACGATTCTTTCAAACCGATGAACCCTTTTAAAGCTTACATGTACAATATTGCGTTTTGGCCTCGATTATGACACCATTCTGAAGCTGACTACGATCTGAACCGGGGGAAGAGACTATTCTGCCAACTGTTCCCTCAATCCGCGACGATCAAGAGTCCCTATGAAAGAATTGTGGTTTGTTTTGAATGTGGACATCATAGGCACTCGACCGCCATCGGAAGAAACTTGACTGTTTCTTGAGGAGCTACCACATCGGATTCCTTGATCACTGCCATCAGTGTGATTGTTCGCTGGAGAGTCACAGTTTCTGGTCAGAACAATGCCACTGCTCGATGTATCGGCGATTGAGGAAGCTGTCCCGGCTGGAGAGTAGAGCAACGAGTCTGGACATTTGTACGCACTGACTCTCTGTGGGGAGCTAGTCATCTAAACCGTTTGCTTGATTTTGAGCGTTTATATTTTCTCACCAATGGAGAGGGATAGAAAGCGCTACCTCGCATTGTTCCAGCACTGAACAGAACAATCATCTCGTGCGAGGTGCCGCTATCAGGAGAGTAACAGCGAGCTGTTGTTGTGTTCCCATACAGACCTCCACCTAGGAGTTTTGAAGCAGTCATGTACTCTGGTTCTTTGTGATGGTGTAAGTCTCCAGGATCCTCAACATTTCCGTAAAGATTTGGCATCGCGCTTCCTGCGTTTGTGTTGAACGCAAACTTTGCTGATGATAATGACCCGCGATCGTCAGATTTCTAAATTGTTGATCAGAATATAAACAGAGCTGCTTTTCTCACCAGTTTAAGCGGTGAACACTCATCGATATCCTCATGTAGAAACAAATCGTTGTCTGGCATTCTCGTCTTGTGCACTTTCTGTTCGTTAAAGATCCTGTACGAAGTGTCCAAGAACTTCCCGTTGGCTTCTAAAATAGCTTTATGTGACTAAAAATCTATAAGACTTACTTTTGTTCTTTGGAGTTCGAATATTACAGTAGATGACACAGAAGATGCAGGTAATAATGAGGGCGATGACGAAGGCCAGTCCAGACAGGATAATGGTATTTCTTGTGCTGACTGGAATGCTTTCGAACAAATTGATCAGCGTCATTTCCAACACTGAAATAACTTGTTGCGATGACGGAAAGTAGGAATTTGCACTTCCAGCAGGTAAAAGCAGTAAAGCCGGGGCTCGACCCAGCTTTAATCAGAACCATCAACATAAAAGACCGAGGCGAAAACAATACCCTCACCTGTTGTGTTCATCTCGGCTACGGCGCTCTGTGGGCTCTTTCCCGCGTGGTTCTCGGCAACGATGTGAAAGACGTAGTGCAGATCGGGCTTCAATCCATCGATTTCTGTCGAATTCAAAGCGCCGTCGACTTTTGCCTGAAATGGATGTGTGGATGATACGCGGAAACCGGAGGGCGTGTGGGATAGAGTGAGAGAGACTGGAAGAACCAAATGGAAGGGCGTTGACTCAGCACACAGCTGACTAACCAGGGCCTGCCACACCGACAGGCGATGCCCCAATGTTTTTGATAGAGTGATGAAGATTCCTCACCTGTCTTTCGAGAGAGAAATTGCAAATGATCTCAAGCACTGAGTCATAAAACTGTTGCGGCGAGAAATAGTACGGCGCGGGGCGAACTGGTATAGAGGGCAACTTACTTGATGGTAAATGTGGTCCGAGTCCGACATGTAATGGACGTGGAAGTGTCGGGCCTTTCCATTGGGATACAGGGTGGGATGTTCCCAGTCTACTTTAGCTGTTTTAGATGTAAGTTGGGTGATCGAGACAATCTGAAATTGGGATTTTTTTTCGAAAGAGTCGTTGGTAACCTTAGGGCTCAGTGGAGGCATGTCACCAGTTGGCATCTGAACTTTCATCCAATCCGTTTCATTGCTGACCAATGAAGATCCATCATCTCTATGAAGAGCAACACGAAGTCTGTACTGATTGTTGGGGATCAGATCCTTGATAGTTGTTGCCCGGACATGACTGTCAACTCTGTCAGCCTCAATCCAACTACTGTTTTCACTTTTCCTCAATAGCTCAATTCTGAATTTTTCCTTTTCAACACTTCAATTTATTCTAACCTGAAGTTGGCAATTTTGGCCACAGCTGACACATTTCCCAGCACTGACCACTGCAAGCGAACACTTGTGCCCGTCACAAAGCCGCTCACATTTGTCAATTCCAGGTGCTCGTCCTTCTATAACTCAGCGTTAATGGACTAGTCTCTGATCACAAACCTTAGGAACTTCGAAGGGTTCTGTTGTTGTTGGAGGTGCCATTGTGGTCGGTAAAAGAACATGAAGATATCCCTTTGCAGTGTCTCTGGTCCCCCGTTCACCTGTCACTGTACACGTGTACCAGCCCTGATCTTTCAGCTGCAGATCACTGATTCGGAGATTATTTGATCCAACGAGCTTCGTCCTTTGAGTACCGTAAATTTTCACATACTCATCGCCTTAATAGTTTGATTAAAAACCAACACTAAAGGTTCTGTACCTTTCATCCAGTATTTGCTCTTGACTCTTTGGACTACACATCTCATTGTTACTTCGCCTCCAACAAACGCTGTAGTGTTCTCAGGACCCTGTTGAATAAGAAGCCCACTCGAATGTCCTGAGCTGACAACAAAAATGTTCTGCGAGACTCCTCGATCCAGCCCGGTACCATAAATCTCAGCCTCATCCATTGCTGGCCGGGATATGCACTGAAGAGATCGAATTGGTTTCAAGGGATCGAAAACAAACGAAACCTGAACACTTCCGCTGAATGTCTGTTTGACTTTCATCGTGGCGTTGATTGGATTCGTGAAAAAATTGGTCGCTGACGGCACTCCCATCTGATCAATTGCGTCAACCAACGCTGTCCCATTCACGAAAGCCATAGGGATCTCGTATTTCAGATTGTTAGCGAGGCATGACAACTAAAAACGGAATTTAGATACGTTTTCAGAGAAAACTCACATCCCAGCTCCTGTCATTCGGATTCTCATTCAGTGTCAGATTGACGCTTGTTGGACCGTGAACAACAACATTATAGTAGACTCTTGTATGGCCTCCCGTCTCCAGATTAGGATTTTCTTCCAGGGGTGAGACACCTTGACAAGAATACACTCCGCCGTCGTCTTGAACAACATTTCTGAGCAGAAGGTTGCCCCAAACTTGACGAATTCTGGCTTCAGGATCAGTCATGGATATCCTTGGTGTTGTGTCATTGTGCTAAACCAGTGGTTCTTTGTGATCAGATCGTTTTTGAAACCTTCAGCCAGTATATTTTAGCGTTTGTAAAGACGCATTCGAGAAGAATATCTTGTCCCTGGACAACATCGATAATGAGAGGCTTCTCCAAAGAAGATAGCTTAGTTGGAAAAACCAAATCCGGAGCCGGAAGAGTGTCATCCGCTAGTGGGACACTCTCGGGTGGATTTACCTGCAATAAACACTTTCTTCTAAAAATTATGATACAAACCACAAGAATGACAGGTTTTGGTGACTTTCTGATCTGCTTGGTGAACTCGTTCTTTACGACGCAGAAGTAGTTTCCGTGATGAGACTGCTGTACCATTGAAATTTGGAGACCTGAGCTAGTGGACAGAAAGTTGGAGTTCGCTTTAGGATCTGTAAATCAAACTGAATATAATTACAAAATGATCTACTTTTCTCTCCGAAGCAGGTCCCCTCAATTCCTTCTTTTTCGAAACAAATTTCTGGAGGGCCTGGGATAACATCAGGCATGCCGGCACATGGAAGACGAGCAACTTCTCCTTGCCGCACACTGACCATCTGCAAATAGAAACAGTTGTTTCTCAATTTCAAAATAGATCCAGCAGTTTTCAATGGATTATGTGGCTAAATTCTCCTCCACAGCTCTCTAGCATAGGAGGAAATTAAGTCTTCTATTGGCTCTCAGACTATATCAGCAATACGCGTCGAAAGTAATCAAATTTAAACTTCCGGTGGTCCTAGAGAAACTATGAGTGTGCTTAAAGTTTTTGAAAAATACCGTACCTGCTCCATTTAATGAACGGTCGTTTGTCAAAGCCCGAGTCATTCTACCTATTGTTTGTAAAGACCGTGGTCCCCGTTGTGCACAGTGCATTGTCACCCTCAATTGTACTCACATTACAGACAGCTTGCACATAATGTGTGTATGCCAACGGGCACGGCCAAAAGGCGCCGCCATCTGTGCCTCACCATGTCTCTGTCCATGATAATAAATATGATCATATTGCCCAAAACGAGAGTCTGTTCTCAACAGATGTCCAAATACGGTGCTCCAGGGCAACAACTTACCCAGCTATTTGCTGATAAGCACAGCTCGAAGTGCTCGACAAACAGAAAAAGAGAGCGTTCCCAATGCGCAAAGAGCGATACTCTTTCACATGTCACCCTTACGCATTCTAATAATCCGCATCCCGAAAATATGGATAGATCTGCGTGACGGAATGCAAGGGTTCATCTGTCATAATTATCCGCGAGTTCCCGAAGGAGACAGACGATGAACACTAATTGTAGAGACAGCGACAATATGATCTTCTAATGACTACACTTGGACACGCACTAATTGGCAGCAATGAGAGCCTGAGAAACTCACATGTTCACTGATCTTGTCGAATTTCGTGATGCGTGCTCGTCGAAGTTTTACAGGAGAAGATACCAGTTTCGTGTTAATTTTTTGTCTGTTGGACAGGGTGACATTGACGACGTCGGCAAGGCATTGATAATCTCCTTCACTGGATGTTTTTCCTCCAATTACGGTCAAGCTAAAGAAGGACATTTGAATAAAAATATACTAATCCTACATTTTCCCAAAGCCAGTAAAATCGCCATCTGGATCAGTTGAATTGAGAGGTTCTCCATTCTTGAGCCAGGTCACATTTGAGAGAGAAACCTGAACTAAGTGGGGTTCTGGAGACTGAGACTACTTACCCCACTCCATCCGGCACTCAGAGAACAAGTTAAATTAGTAGGAAGTTTTCGTATTAAATATGGCTGCTCTACTTCTACTGTCAATGAAGGCAACTCGAAAGTTTCTGAAGCAGTTCAAATTTGCAAAAAAGTGCAATTCGACTTACTCGATGGCAGCTCGGCCACGACGAAAGACAACTGGAGTAGTAGTAAGAGAAACATCTACGTCACCTTATTAGCATATCAATATCTGGAAGCTCGTTTTTGTAGTGAGTGCGGAAAGAGCAGGAAAAGGTCAAAGAGAGGGCAGAAGACTTGACAAGAATAATACCTACTAGGCTCATCAAAATTGCACAGTGATTGCCCTCTGAGGTAACAAAAGGCATCATAGTCATTTTGGTAGGCAATGGATAATGAGCCCTGTGCCGATAATTGACGGCATTGGACAGTGGAGCCAGACGTGCAGGCGAACGTCCAAAGGCAGATGGTGCGAGAAAAAATTGGCTCCTCTTACTTGTCACAAGGTGGTCCACGTCCTTGGAAGCTAATTTTCTTTGAGGGGATTGAAGAAAACTACTAGCAAGTTTAGGAATGTAATGAGAGCACGCAAGAGAGAGGGAGGGGGAGAAAGAGAGGTGAGCGTAAAGGCTCGATTAGAGGGCAAAATGAGGCAGAAAACAACAGATTAGAAGAACTACTTGAGACGCGAAAAAAATTCGATGAAAATAAGCAATAAATTCACGCCTTTTGTTTGCCTAATAAATTCGCATATGTGTGGCGATATCGCAGGCGGATTATCACGACGCGTAGTGATAGATTCTCGCCATTTCTGGTTTCTTTTAATCCGATGCAGAGCTAGAATTTCTCAACAAACGTTTGGGCCGTTTAAATTTGAAGGGGGATGAGTCAGATTGGAAGCGCGATAAGAATAATCCAATAAAAGTTATGAAATGGAAACTACAAATGCATACAAGTGTCAGAGATAATTAGAGGAATCTCGGTGAAAAACGAATACCTCTTACGCGTACGGCTTATTCATGCATACTAAAAGACTGTCTTATTTGACAAACAGCTATATCCGTACCCGCCTTACTTGTACACAAAGTTGAAATGGACTCTCAGCAAATAAACTAGTATTTAGGTGGGGCTAAGAAACACATCGTATAGATTAAAGTAAAAATGTGGACAGCAAAACTTAGGATTCATAAAGTATCTAGTAGACCAAGAGGCTGTGTGAGAACAAGCGTTATTTTGGATAAGAAGGTAATAAGAAGTTGGAAGAGTGTGTGCTTTGGCAGCCGAGAGGGCCGTCGGGATTGCCATTTCGGGTCAGCGGCCCTTGAGGAGCTGCGACTGTGTGTAAATAAGACCTGCCGGTCACTGCCTCAACAAGAGAGTAACCGTCCATGGACAAAGGACACTTGTGGAATGAGTACCGTATTCGGCTCGGAAATCTGTCCCCCATGTGGGTTGCATAAATACTACCATCTGTGGCAGGAGGTCCGAAAAAAAAGTAAGAGAAGAGGAACACGTGTGCTTGAGTCCTTGAATGGGCGGGTGGTCGGTCTCAGGATGGTCAAGGAGAAGAAAGGCACTCCCCCGGAAACTAATTTTCAAATCGGCGTCTGCCACACGATCAATCAAACGACACAAACCGTCGAGGTCACCAATTTCCCACAATATTTAATGATAAACTGTATAGTAAGAGGTCCGCGCTTGGCGCAAGTTTCCAGTGTTAATTCACTACGAGAAAGAAGGACATGCGTAGTTGTGAGGCCGTAAAAGAGTAATGGAACAGATGGCGGTCGACCCTCAGAAGAGAAAGATGTAGAGGCGGGCACGGTCCGCACAAGTTTACAGCTGCCGAGCTCGGGCTGGGCCGCGGCTTACATGGATTTATTTAATTACTGCTTTAGACAGGTTAGCAAGCAATTCGGGCCTTTGTTCTTGCGCCAATAAAACACCGAGCTGAGAAAAAGACGAACAATAAAGAATTAGGTCGTCTCCTGTCAGACTGAGGACCGCTATCACCGGCCCGTTTATGGAGTGCACATATATGCATGGAGAGCGGTTGACTGGCGCACAGCGAGGTCAGATGTTATCTTCGGACTGATTTTGCACTACAATAAGCGATATGCTAATGTCTCAGAGGATCCCGACGTGAGTGATGCTGCTTAATCGACTACTCGCTCTCGGAAGCTCTGGAACATCACGAAACAACTGATTTACGGCCTCGATTGTCGCTGGCTTCTCACGGGACACATGTGGCATCTTGGTCGTTGAGAGTGACCACAAGGAGCGAGTGCGAGCGAGGATATAAACTGTCCGTCGTCGAGAATGAGCCTATAGTCTGCGACACAAATCCGATTTCCATCGGAATTGTGAAGCTTAGCGCGAGAAAAGAAAAGATGTGAAAGGATCAGCTGATCGCGAAAGGAGCAAAGCGCGCGGGGAAGAAGACTAAAATTAATCGGAAGCTACACTCGAGATGTAGTTTCCTGATTTGAAAACAATAGAGTGAAAGTGGACAAGATGGACGACCACTCTCGTTAAGTGAATTCCGAACGAGTTTTTAGTTCTCGACGGTTTAATCATTCCCTCTCGTGGAAGAAGCCCTAAGACTTGAAAAGCATGCCGGGCCCGTCTCAAACAAATGATGAACCCATGGGAACACATGTTTCTTTATATTCAGAGAAGGGTCAGACTGAAAGAAGAGCGTCAGCTTTGAGAGACCAGCACGCAAGTATCTGCATGGCTTGGAGTGGATTACGAGACAGAGGATCATGCAAATATGATGACGACTCAATCATTTAGAGCTGATGACAAGCGTCTGTCTTCGTCTAGAAGAGAGAGAGCCTAGGGCAAATATGAGCACAAGTGGACACGCACCGAGCTCATGGATCCGATTTCTTGATGCCCGGTTTTTACAAGAAGCGAAAATATCGTATTGGATTTCAATGAGAGAGAAGTTGGATACTGAAGCGGAAAGACGGACATCTGGATGCGACAACGAATGCCAGCGCGCCAGAATCAAAAGCGGCTGGTGTTCAGGAGAGCAATTGCCTGGAAGGCTAATTTCCTTTTAGAAGCTGCCGGCGATGCAACGGTAATTGGAGGGGGTCAAGCTGGCACTCGAAACCCGTTGGATGCCACCTTAAAATATCCGCCAGCTAGTCGGAAATTACGTGAACTGTATAAACAGAAGCAAGAAAAGGAAACGTGTCGCGGACTGCGAGGAATGGCAACTTCGCAGAAAAAGAGATTGCTGTCGTTTCAATTAAACGCAGCACGAATTGACATCAACCTGACCGATGTGTTAAGTCGGTCTCTTTCAGGTTGCAATGCCAGGTCGTTATCGGAACTAGAAAATATGGGACGCTAGAAACTTCTTGGCATTGAGGAAGAGACACTCAAGGTTACTCATCAGAAGATTGCGCAAACTTCGATTAAAAAGAGGAGGCGGATGGCGAAGGACTGTTTGAGCAGGAAACGCGTGAAATTGGAGGAGGAAATGGTAGGAGACAATGCAAAAGCACTCAACGCGCTGAGCAGACTTCTGTGCTGAACAGAGTATTGAATGTAAGGTGTGGATTCTGGGTCATCAGATGAACGCAGTCTGACTAAGGGAGTAGTGAACGCGGCCGGCAAAAAAAGACTGCCCAGGACCAAAGGATAGTCAGCGATGGCCTTTCATTGTTGCCGAACGGTCCAAGCTTCTTTCTGCAGTACAAACTTTATGGCGAGAACGGACCAATAAAATAGACACTTCAATTTTATTTGGATGGGGTTTTCCCGGGAGTAGGGAGAGCTACTACCACGAAAAATAGCAACCAGTTTTCCTCATAAGATCTTTGGAAGACCTACTACTGACGTGTTAATAGTATCACTAGCGGGAAAGGGCGTGCTATGCAAATTTCGAGACCGTAGAGGACTGTCACCTGTGGTTAGGCGAGGGCAGCGTTCTGTGTTTGTCGGCGCCAGATGGCCAAACAGCACATCCTCGCAGTGTATCAATCAGTCTCAACCAACACATTAGCATGCTAAGGCTTACCGCACTGTCCAGCAGGCTGGCTTTAAGAAGGCTGAAAGATATCAAAAGAGAGGGGCAAGAGACGCTTCTGTCAAAACGACTTTAACTAGCCGTGACAGCCCGTATTGTTGAGACGTCGCGGAAGCGGTTTGTCGCTTTGAAGACGTAAATGATGTTGAGCGGATCACCAAGGTGAAAGTGTGAGGAGATAGTCAGGTTGCTCTCAAGGCCTCACTATTATTACAGCTCTGGGTTTTAGGAGTACTCAGGATGGCAGTTTCTACGCAATATGAGTCAGCCAATTGGTCCATATGTCACCGCAGTCCAGATTACACAGTTCAAATGGACAGCACTTTGGAACAAATCATTGACCTAACAGATAACTTCCTGGCAAAAAACTGCTTAGCGTTTAATAGAATCTAATCGTTTTTCTTGCATGCTTACACTCAGCAAAATGCCTACTACAGCTCAATTACGAGCGTTTCTTCCTGGCTATAAGAGAGACTCAAAGCAAATCGGCCGAGGCGCTTAGAGCGGATCTCGGGGAGGTTTCTTTAGACGACGGTGTGTGAGCGCACTCGTATTAAGAGCTGCAGAGATGCAATAAACCGCGACCGACAACCACCAACGAAGCAAATTACTCTAACGTATTCTCAATCTTTTTTCCGGAGGGGATGAAAAACGGATCCGCTGGCGCCAAAAAAGCTATTTAGTTAGAGGTAACAGGTGACGAGCAGCTAGGTGTTCCTATGGTTCACCTTAAAAAAGTGTAATTTTGGTTGAAAGGAGCCAATTTGTTGTAAACTGTTTTAGATATGAAGAGACTGGGATAATCGCTAATGAGCGAAAATATAGCAAAGTGTGGCCCAAGTGGAAATAAGAAGCAACTGACGAGTATCGTATTACTGCAGAGGTTAGCATCTAGTAATGAATCTCCTAAAGGCTGAGAAGATTGAAGAGATTCTTTTTGAAGAACTAATAGTAGAAAAAAGACGTTAAGCTTCCATTTTGTAAGGCTTGATCAAAGGGGGGGGGGGGAAGTCTAACAAATTCTCTTATGTATTACTTCAGTTCCGAATGTGTTTCTTTCTCAAAGTAACCAAACTTGGTTACTTTCTAAAAAGGCATGTCAAATTGTAAGGAAGGCAAAGAAAAACATGGAAGATTGACAAAATGTTTAAAAGATGGAAAATAACCACCCTTGAGCAACAATTAAAATGATAACATTTTCAATTTTTGGGAACCGTTGTGGCTCACAGCTATTTGAACAGCATTGCCTGCAGTTTTGTAAAAAGTCGTTGGATGTGGGGGATTTGATAAAAAGACAGCTGTCTATATAGGGATATTTTATTACAGCAGCCTTTCAGGAAATGTGAAGGTTTATCGCGGGCGGGGTTCAAATCTGACGGAGCAAATTGATACGGGTTCGGTAAACAAATGCAGTCTACGGAACCCTCAATTACTGTGCCAGGCTAATGGCTCATCAATGAAGCACTATTATTACATGCTAACTAGATTTAAGAGACCCGGGCTAACCGGAATTTTCGTGGCAATGGTCAGAAGAATGGAAAAAGTTACCAAAGGGCAGAGAAAGAAAGATCGTATACATGAGATTACGATGTCGGAAGGTTCTGTTGTTTTTATGAGGAGGCCGTAATGCGTATAGCCTTTTGTGAGGTAAGGATATGGAATTATTGAGACGCCGACAGGTTTTTGGACAAACTAAGGATACTCTAAGACATGAAAGGGGATCAAACTGGCGGCTGCATTAGACAGCTTATCTAGACTATGACTTATGGAAATGAAGACGAGCCGGCTCTAATTGCAAAGCAAGCAGATTGAGATATGAATTCCGGCGGTCAGCGTTCGTCGGAATGCTATTATCGTCAGCAATTAGGACCTTAAGTTGGATTGGAAAGTGAATTAGAGCACAATTTATGGGTTTCCTCGGGTCATCTTGTTAGCGCATGTGCAGCCATTACTTCCGACACTTCAAGACCAACTCTCATTAGCCTGGTGGAAAGTATAGACAAACGAAAACGTCAGGCCCGGTCAGCATCTTTTGTGACCCGTAGATGAATAAATCAACGACGACAACAGCGGACTGGCTACCGCTCTTTGTGTCCAAGCAAATGACACTTTGTCTATCGTGACCCTTTAGAAAAAGAACGACATTCATCTCAGCTAAAGTCAAAGGGGCAAAGGAATGCCAAACGTCTTGGTGCTAACAGGAGAGAGAACCATTAAGTCGAGCGGATACACGCGATAAAAATAAGCTCAGTTTTTTGAATCTTCAAACTTTTAGCGAAATTTTTTCAAGGAAAACAGAACATGAGAAAAAACTGATATATTGTTCTCTTCTCTATATTTTGGTAGTTCTGAAATAGTGACTTGGGCAAAACGGAAAATAACGGCACGCTTTGCCGAAAACCAAAAGTGTGATGTTTTAGAATAAAACGTTTAGCGGACGAGAGTGGTCGTCGGGTTCGTTCGGACCAATTTGACTTGTGTAATTTTCATGTCGTTTCAAGGTGTTTTCCTTCTTTTTGCATCGTAAACAGTTGCAATTGCTGCTGCTTTGTAAAATCTCTCTTTGAGTGAGAAAAATGTTGTGGCTCTGCTACTTAGGAGTAGAATACGGGTTGGAAAATGATCCGGCTTGAACTCTCTTTTACACTGAAATACTAGATGTATAACTTGAAGCAATTTTTCAACTTAAAAAAGTGCGGAGCCACGCGGCCATGTCCAATATGTGGTCCAATTTTCTTTGTGGGGCCAGGAGAGCTTCTCATTTCCCGAAGAGTCTCTTCGTTGCACCAACTTCATTGGTCCATTTCGTTGGGCACAATTTGCAAAAACGAATACTTAGATCAGCTTACTCCTAAACTCTTCAGTTTATTTCAAGGGCAACCCCTTTTCCTCACATTACCCAAATCTCAAGCGGATTGACTTACATCCTATTCTCGACCTTGTGGAAAATCTGATGTGTTTATCTTTTTCTGTTCAGAAATTAGAGCCAAGAGCTAGAGACTAATTGAGTATGGCACCTCGTAGTATAGTCCGGCAGCCTAACCACGATATCGACACACCACCAATGAAACTCTCGGAAAAAATTGCAAAGGTTTTATTCTCTATTACTCAAATTATATATTTTTAGTATGTAATTGAGGCAAGATGTACCGACAATGTGTTATACTCAGCCGCACTAGCTGCCAGTATTCTGGTGATCATCTTGCAAACGTTTCCTATCTTTATGAACAATTGGGTATTTTTGACGGAACCAAGACTCTTGAACAAGACTAATGATAATGGAGAATCAATTGTAAGTTCACTTCTTGGATAACAAGCTTTGTTTTCATGCATTTACTGCAATGTTACCAGTTTGTAAAAAAATCAAAAACGTGTATTAGCAGATTTCAGCTAAAACAGAGATAGAAGTTTAACTTTCGTGATTGAAAAGAAAAACGGGCGAAAATAACCACTTGCTTAGAAGGTTGAAAGCACTGGAACTCATTTCGTCGTCTGTCAGGGTGTTAAAGTCAAGAAAGGTGGATTATCGCGGTCTAGACCAGAGCACATCGGTTTTTAAAATTTGATTAAAGCGTATTGATAGTCATAACCAAGTGCTTTAAGTTCTACACTTTCCGTTCAGGAGTCAACATTCAACTACAACATTGGGTATTTTAAAATATGCCGCTATTATTGGTTGAATGAAACACATCGACAGTTTACAGAAGACGAGCTATCTGGTAATTATAATTTTTCGTATTTCACCCGCTTCGCGTTCAGATAACGTTGCCGAGTACAAATGCTTCTTCAATCCAATGCTCACAGGCGGCGATCTCACTGACTTCTCCCTAGCATCTCTAGCTGTCATTGGTGCGTTGTAGTAAACTTCCATTCAAGACTTTCAGTTCGACTCGGCGTACCAGCTCTGCTCCACATATATGGAGCCACAGTCTGTTGCATGGCTTTCGGACTCGGTATTATTGGACACTTAAGAAAAACTTTTTGCACTCTGATATCGGCCATTTGCTACATCATAGGAAGTTTGTTCGACAGAACACCTTTTAGAACCCCTATCGTACAGGTATCGTACTTTGTACTGCGGTGCTGATGGTGGTTTGTGTTGTGGATGACGAGTTGGCCCCCAGGATGAAACCTAATGCGGCTGGAGAGCCCAGTCAATTCAGCTATTTTTACGGTACTTTTGAAATTGTTTTTCATAATGTTTATTTTCAGGGTATCCATTCTTCTCCTCAGCTCTGTCGTTTCTGCCAGTCCAGATTTGTGCATGCTTTCAGGCCTTTCTCTACTTTAGATAAGTGCAATTTCTTATTGCTATGCGGCTTTCTTTAGGCGCTATAAGACAGTCGTGGACAAATTGAAGTACGTCCCAGGACTCGAGGCAAAACGTGGGTCTTGCGCTCATATAGCTCAATTACAATTTCAGTCCGGCATGCTCAGTTGGATAAAGAGCTAGGAATTCCACCACCCGTTGACTCGTTCAGGAGAGGCTCTTTGGCCAGCTATTTGCCGCAGCCAACGCTCTTCATACACGGCGCATCACGGCGCAGCTCACGTCGCAGCAGCGACAATTCGTTTGCCAATCATTTGCTTTATGTTCAGGAAATTTGAGTCAGAAGGAAATAAAATGACTAGAGCCAGCTTTATTCAGCATGGCGACCAGCTGATATCATTGTTACTGATAAGGCTTGGGTTTCATCGACTTTACGCCAAAAGTCTTTATATCACCAAGTTAATCCGAGCTACCGTTTCATTGATTTTGAGACAACAATAGCTGTTGTCACATAATAGGGCGGCTAGTTTCATTTACGAGCATTGTACGCAGAAGTATATTTCCCCAAGTTGTTGTTCAACAATTCAGCACAGTTTGTTCAGCGAATACTTGCAGATTATTTCCATAAATTATATTTATTTCGAAAACTTTCGGGAAAATACAAAGCATTACAGCACTCGGTCACAAAAGATAAAAAAGACTAACATTATAAACTCGATGAATTCGATGCGAATCTGACCTATTCTCGACAACCCGTGTTTTTCACGTCATACCCTGATCTACTCGCATCTGTTTATCCTTCCTCGTATAAATACCACATGTGTAGTAGCGCTCTCTCTCTCTCTCTCTCCACTATTGCTGACCCATTCATACACAAAAACTAGCACATCCATACAGCCACACATCAGATTATGGAAATCGGTGCCTATTTGGCCGGAGATGGGTTGAGTTTCGGCTTCAGCACACTGGGCTAATTTCTCTCGGAGCCACTTGACTCGGCTATGCGTTCAATTATGTCCTCCGATACCCCTGCTTTTGAGCCGCTATAAGGTCCTCTCCAAATTTAGAACGCTCTCAAACCTTTGCTAATCAGTGTCTCTTGCGGGGGCACATCTTCTCGTTTTGCGCCCTGTTCCGCAGCAAAAATTAGAATCAGCGGGGGTGAGAGTCAAATTCGAGCACAGTAGTCTCCCTTCTTTTCTTCTGTGTCATTAAACGCCATTACTGCATGGTAATTGCCTGCATTTTGAACCTGGATAAATTTTTCAGAAAGGCAGCCTCGTTGCCTTCTTCATTCCTAGTCCAGCGTTCGGATTGCTTTTTTAGAAAGCATGAATTATACAAGAATCTTGTCTTATTTTCGGCTAATCTAGCAAGTAATACCCGAGCTACCTGCGTGGAATATAACATCATAAAAGTCGGTCTAGTTTTACGTCAGCTGTCCTCACCAAGACCTCGGGTTCTGAAATTTATGTTCTTGTTAAAAGAGTTATTTTCTCTTTTCCCGAAACTGATCATAAATCTTATCCGAGCTAAGAATTATGTTGGACTTTGTTTGTCGCAATTATCTGGCACGATAATTCGTGGCCAGCCCACACTCCTCACCAACATCACACGATCCCTTATGTTGTCCAACTGGGGGACCTCTCTTCTGTGAACTTCTTCAGTCATGGGTCAAGGGATCATAGAGAACGGAAGTGAGCCCCCAGACCCTCAAAAACCGCTTCCTGTGCAGTCAGTCCCTTCTACACTTCAAAATTGGGAGATTCTTTGCCCCCCGTTTCTTACCCACTTTTCTGTGCCCAGCTGGATGTTATAGGCCTGGGAGTGTCAATCACTTGTCTAAAAACAAAGCATTCCCGAAACTCGAAAGAGTGTCGCTTTCGAGCCCTGCAATTCGGTTCGTCATTTCCGTTTTCCCATGATACTTCCAGCAGCCATACACAGCTGTAGGTCAAAATTAGATCGTCATTCTCGCACTTTTTGACTCACGTCATTGTTTCAAAACCCGTGTACTACAACCCATGGATTTCGATGGGTTGATGTGTGTGCAGTTGAGGTGACATCAGGGCCATCCCCGTTTTGCGGTCGTCCTCATACGTCCGCGCTGAATAGCGCACGCTACCGGGGGATGATGGCACTTTTGACGCACCAATTGAAACCACCAATTGGGTTCATTTCGTCGGCTTTGCTCCTTCGGCCTCTCTCTCTTGTCTCTAGTAAATCAAGAGCAGCTTTTGAAAGAGGTCGAACCTCTGTTTATCCTCCATGTTTGGTTTTACGTCAATTGTTCTATTCTTACCGCTTTTCGAAGCTTGAACGATGATATTCGATCTGCATAAAATAGATGTACCAATTAGAAATAAAAAATCGCGAGCACTTTTTTACGGTTCTTCGGGAGAATTAAAATCTAGTCAAAGATGACAACAATTGTGCTCAGTGTCATGCAAAGTACCGTAACTTCTTCGTCCTTCTTTTTAGAGCACCGCCTTCGTTAGCGGACTTTTTCCGCAAGGGTTTCACTGCTGCCCTTCCTAATTAGCGTGTCTAGTTGTTTAGCAACCAGTTGAGTCAGAAGACAGACACGCAAAAGTCCAGGAAGAATGTCTTTCAACACGTTCAAGCGTCTATTTTAAGTCATCCATACGCATTCAGTCGTTCCTTATACGCTGACTTCCGACGTCATTACTCTGCGCGAGGGTGTTTCAAGTTTCAAATTAAGCAATTCAGTTATGTCTTTCTGACTCTTTAAGAAGGCAGAAGCCGGAGTCAGGAAAACCTTGTGAAGGAGGCTAACTCGATCCGTCGGACTCCTCCCCGCAGGCGACGTCGCCGCAGTTGCCGGACTCTTAGCGTATAGGAATCAGACTTCTTGACCTGTTACCTACTCCATTTCACATTGTTTCCACTGGGTTTGAGCCCTCACGTGGCTCCAATCCTCCGGCACTCAGCTGTCGCCGTTTTCCGGAATGAGACCATAAAGTGTTTCCTCGAGCCATCCGTGTACATTCTCTTCGTTTGCTCTTCCAAATGTTATTGGTAACCGTTGGCTTTTCTCAGAACAGGTGAATTTCTTTCCAGCTGCCGATCTCGGCACAAGACACGGCCAATCTTCATAATTTCCGTTCATAGTCAGTGTACTTTTTCGGGTTGTACTTCGCACCCGTTTGCATGAGCCATTTCTGCGAAGGATCGTTTAAGGTCGCTCTGATTAGCGTCAAGAGACCCTGATTACATATTGTCCAGGCGCTTTTTGCAATTGCCTGGGTGCTACTCGCGTGTGTTCCAACCACAGCTACTATTCCTGTCCTAGAGCTCCTTACACGCAAAGCCAATAACTTCACAGCAATTTTTTGTGTCTGGCCTCTCGTTGCTGCCTTTATTATAATCCGATCCGACTTGTGGATTGCGATAGCCATTTTGCTCTCTCGGCCCTAACAAACACACGTAGAGGGGCAGCAGCCCTCTTTTTCACTCTTCTCCCTTAAAAGTCATTTCTAACACTCATACCTTTGCAGATTATGTCCTCTTGACCATGCAGGATCAACACTGGATGACAGCCGTCGGCTGCACCTACGTCGTACTCGGTTAGTTCCGGCTCTCCCTGTCCCTAGAAGTTGTGTCATGCGTTAACAAAACGCGGAGAGTTTTTCAGCTCAAAACTCAAATGTCGGGGTTTAATTGGTTATTCTAGGCGTTCTCGGAATAATATGTAATGGAGCCACAGTGGTGATGATATGTTCGAAACGAGTATTTCGACTCTCAGCATACACCCTGATGGCCAATGTTGCTCTGGCAGATAGTGTCATGATGCTTGTCGGTAATTTACTTGCTCAGTCTTAATCAAAACACATCATTTAGCCGGAGTATACTGTGGGACACAGATCATTTGGCCGGAGAAGGACCCTGTGGTTGCTCGAGTCTTACGGCATTCTAACATTTTTTCTGATGAGAACCTCATTGTGAGCATAAAACAACGACTGAAAAGACTGCTCGTTTAGAAAATTTTGGAGAATCTGAATTCGACGGGCGTCGATCAAACATCGCTGGGAAGCTACATTGTCTCCTTTGCGGACATCTGTTCCTGGACGGCCGGAGTGGTATGTTCTTATCCAATTTTACGATTCGTCAGTGCCTAAAGACGAGATCATGTTCCTCATGTTGCAGATGAGCTACGCTTTGTTGGGTCTGAATCGCTGCATCGCTATCTGCTACTATGGAACGCGGGCAAAGTCTTTCAACCGGGTTTCCGTTGCAGTCGGGGGCTCAATTTTCACATGGCTTATTGGATGCATTGCAGGTGAAGCTTATAGACCCAGTTAATTGAGACAGTCACGTGAAGTACATAAGAGCTTCTAACACAATCCAAATATTTCAGCGGCTGTCGGAACATTTCCCGATCCGCTCATTGGCTTCCGTGAAGAACTGTGGTCCATCAGCGTGAATGTTTTAGAGGGAACGCGAACAAGTATGAGAAGAGAACTTTACAAGTTAACCTTTTTGTTGCAGCTGTATTTGTCGTTTTTGTTCTCTTATTGACGCTCAGTGCCGTAGCTGGACAGTGGATCTGTTCAATTCTCGTCCTGCTCAAGATCAGACAGGTCAAACAAAAGATTCATTGCAACAAACTGAACCAGAACAGTGCCAATCGTTTCCGCAAACAGGTGGGTCCTTTTCCAAATGACTGCTCTCCCAAAAGTTGCGTTTCCAAGCACTTTGAACTTTCAGGCTCGACTGACGTTCCAGTTCTTCTACCCTTCACTCTTGTGTACAATAACAACAGTGCTATATTTGGCCAAGCCCTTTATGGTCAATTTGGCTCCAACATGGATACTCATCATCTTCCATCTCGTACGATAATCTGGGGGTCATTTTTACGAGAAAAAAACATTTAGATAACGCTGCTTAATCACATGTGCAACCCTTTCATATACGCCTACTTTAATGACAGGATGAAACTATCCTACAAGGAAATGATTACATGTGCGGCGTTGAGATACAAGCTGAGGAAAAGGAAGAACGACAACTTTTTCCGACACAATCAACGTCACAATGTGTCAAGGTAGTTTGATTTGAAGTTGTTACAGTAATCTTCAAATTTAAGACGATCAAACGCTGCTGGCTTGAAATCAAACAGAATGTCAGCACGCTCTGTGAAGAGTCGAGACGGCATAGTCAGAAGCAGTCTTCAGATGCAGGCAGGAGTAAAATCGTCTTAAAATTACAGAAACATTTTAGAGTCGTGACTTTGAGCAGCTCTGCGAATTCATAATGAGAGTGAATCCACTCTACGACTCGAGCGAGGGCTGGAGAGAAAGCTCTGACGACGAAATGTCCAACGAGGTAAGATAGTTTTGCAACGTGATTACAGATTTCAAACAGGGTTTGTCAGTGGATTACGCAGCCAAGAAAAAAGTTGCAGTTACGAATTCTTTGTAATTTTTACTCTATTTTGAAGCATGGCTTGCCGAGTGCTTTCTTCCCCTTGTGTTATCTAACATTTTAATGCTTTTTTATGGGTTTTGCGCGTGCTGTGCTGTTTCTTATTCCGTTCAAATTTGTTTAATTGCAGGCCTGCAACGGCTTGGAACCCATCCGAGAGGTGACGATGGGCAGTCGTGACGAGAATCGAGAGTCCAAGTCTATCGTTCTCGACCTGGGACGTCAAACTGTCGAGCATTGGGTGAAGTTTGCCAAGAAGGCAAGCATCTGATCTCCTATCTTTAATCTCTTCTGGTGATACTAGTGCGGGAAATATAGCTACTACATACTGATTGATTCTACCGTTCCGTTTTGCTCTCATATCTGTGCTTAAATGTGGTTCCCATTGTGATAGAATAAATATATCTAAAAAAGGTTTTCTGTTTTTGAACGAATTTGTCATAGTAATTGAGTTTTAGACTACTCGTTGTCGGAGCCTTTGAGGGACAACAGAACGGGTCAGCCGAATACAAATTCTATTCAACGGGGTTGAAGACTAGGTCACCCGGAAACTATCTTTCATCTAAGAGAGAAATTCTTTACTTTTATTCTGTAAAGCGAAAGAAGATGACGACAGACAGGTGTACAGGTGAAAATGACTATGCTGTGCTTTCTCTTCTTGGTCGCGTAAAGGAAGGAACCTAAAAGACTATTTTCGATTGAAAGCAAAAAAATTCCTGTAAAGTGGGGGCATTTTCTTCGCTCTGTGCCCGCTGCATAGGCTGAATGACTGAATGTTCATTAACACCGATGGATGTTGGCTCAATCACTGCAAATTGGTCTTTGATAAACAAGAATTCAATACCGTTTATTTTGACATCTGGCTCTGAGTCGAGAATTACTCTCAGGCACGAGGAACAACATCCCATTTCGGTAAGGACGACAATCTGAAGTTCCGCCGTTAATCGAGGAAAGAGGAACAGATGGGAGAACGCTGGTAGTCCGGCACTCAGAGAAAGATACTACTAAAGTTTGTGAAATAAAAACATTGAAATGCGAAAGGTGATCCTGTGCAGTAACCAAATAGTATGAAATGGAGTTAAAGCGAGATTTTGGCTGACTCACAGATCGAAGAGTATTTGAAAACAGCCGGTGATTAAAAGCCAAAATCTAAACCTATGACAACAGGGAAACTGTGTGAATACATGGGGGCAATTAGCCAGAATTTCAATAATAACTTCGACACGGAAACAGGCGTCCAAGCAATTTAGAAGCAATTCATTTTCATGTGGCTGAGCAGCTCTAGAGAAAAAGAGAGTTTTATCCTTCTGCTAATAAGCGGCGTTTGACTGGAGTTGAAGGTCTTTTAAAGGCATGGGGTACAGCGGATTATCCTCGGTTGAATATTAAGAGAACTTGAACACCACAGACAGTGAGCAATGCCTAAATTTCCAGGAATCGAAAGGAGCAAATCGTTTAGACAAGCTGGAAATGTCGTTTCACTCATTCTGTGTAATCAACCTTCTCTCATCGGATCTCTCTGGCAACGTGGAGGGAAGTCATTCTGACGGAAAATCTACCGTCGCCAAGTATTAACTGAAGTAATTCAGTTGTGACAATAGGTATACATGCACTAAAATCTGCAGAAAAGTGTTTTTTGTGTTCGTTTGAAAAAATTGAGTTTTGAAAATAAGGTAAAGAATAGAGGCAATCACGTCAGGAACTGCGGGAAAAAGAATACAGGTCGACCAAAGGATTAAACAAAAAATCTACATCCGAATTATTGACCTTTTTAACCCCGGTAAGAAACTGTAGATAGCGTCACTGCTGAAGAAAAATCTGTCTGGTCCAACTCTGAGTTTTATTTTTTCTGTTGAGGCCCGAGATCCCAAAATGGAGGTAAAATGATTTTGGTCCAGGAGTCTTGGGCATGTGGAAGCTTTCAAAAACATTTCCATAATTAACAAACAGTCTGTAATACACTTCATGTGTCTCTCTATCCATTGAAAGCTATGAGAAAAGTTTAAAGGTCTCAAAGGTTTTGCTTTTCTGGAAAATCAACGGGATGATTGTCAAGCCAGAATGAACTTTTCGCTATGAACTCTTGAGAGTTATAAAGAGATAGAAAGTAATAATGAACAAAAGTTCATAATATTGAGAGAAAATCAGAAGAAGAACTTGTAGCGGAAAAACTGTCTAAAGAATAAATTGAATTATGGCTGAAAAAAAAATAAATGCGAAAAGCTCAACGTATTAAACGGAATAGATCAAAAGAAATTGGGAACAGCTGAATGCTATCAAAGTATTTTCGAGAACTGCATCGCGCCTATTTTTCACAACGGGATGATTGTCAAGCCAGAATGAACTTTTCGCTATCCGCTAGGCAAAGGTGTCAGCGACACGATTTCGTACACATATTTAGCAAAAGCAAAACAAGATTACGTACTAGACAGAGGAGGTAAAAATAGTCTAAAAACGCAGCTTTGGCAGCAGGTGAAGTTTGAAAATGGCGATTTGCGGCGCTCGTCATTCAAAATTTAAGGTCTGATATGAAGTTAAGTACGAACTGTGAAAAGTCAGAAGTATAAGCTTATCAGAATTTGCCGCCTGCTTCAATGAATTCGTTACCATGGTGCCACAAAGGTAACCTGCTCAATCAGTTTGCGTAATCATAGGGCCATCCCTGAAACGCGCTCCGACCTGCCTATTAGCTAATGTTCGGAAAAAAAACTATCCGACTGGCTCTCTTTTCTTGCCGTGTAAGTGATTAGCTCATTTCCCCTGTGACGTAGACGGCGCACATTTGCAGATTTATTGAGAGGAGATCACGAAACTAAGTTCAAATACGAGTTGATACCTGATAGGGGATTTGAAAGGAAAGAGTAAGACGGACTTCTAATCTAGGCGGATCTTTGACTATTATGACAAAACCGAAATAATGGTAGAATGTCGGTTTACGTTGAGTCTATCATGGACATGTTGCAGTATGTACTTATGTAATAGGAGGCTGTTCTTTGGTAATTGGCACAGACTGTCGCAGTTGATGAAGAATCTCCTTTCCAGCTACGTCTTCCTTAGTCGGACGTTCGAACAAATGATCCCACGATGCTATGGCAAAATCGAGCATGTAGCTAATTAGAGAACCTAAATAAGACACGCGATGTATATGTATGGATATATGGACTTACGTCGAGTGGGTGAAGTGCTAATTGACTCTACCAGAAGTTCGAGTTCCCGTACGAGTTCCATTCTCGATTCGAGGATTTCCCTTCGAAGACCACCGATCAGGATCTCGAGTTCGGGCCACTAAAACAGTCGTAGTACTTAGGGGTTATTCACTTACCGATTCGTCTCTTTGAAGCAAACTATTGTGGGTGTTCATAAACTTGCTGTGGAAGTAGACCAAGGCCGTTTTCAAGTCATTCACGTATTCCTTCTGAAGTATTCTGACTTTCGAAGGTCCAAAAAGAGCATAGTACTCATGAATGGAGAGGTCTTTGAGAACTGGAACTCTCTTATTATAAGGAACGGGATCGAATTCCGGTCTTCCGTCATTTCTAGTGGGCTGAAAACTGAATCTACAAAAGAAATTTGAAACAGCACCTGATTCTCTGCAAAAGAAACTCGTTTTTTCTTCCTCTCGGGGGAGTCTGTACTATCGACGTCTTCGTCAGGTTGTCTTCTTTTCAGCAAAGAGACTAGAGGTACGTCACTTTCCGGGACCACCAGTTCATACCTGAATATGCTGGTTTATGCGAGGTTTGTTCGAATTTCCTTAGAGACTTTAGTCTTTAGTCTCTAAACGTTTGATGAGCGTTATGCAAGTTAAGTAATTTTTATGTATCGTGAATTCTCCTACACTTCAACAAACAGTAGGTTCGGTTTTTCACCAAAACGGTACAAAAATGATCCCTACCTATAGCTGCACGTTATGCTTTATGCAAAAGAGGGAATAAAACGAGACATAGAGCAATAACTACACTTTCTTGTCACTGCAAATACTTTTGAGGTGTACGTCATTGCGGAGATACGTCATACCTGGAATCGACTGTTTTTAACCAGCTTTTTGACTTTGCTAAACCAATTTTAAGAGGAAAGTGACAGCATTGAACGACTTACTGATTTTCATCGGGAGAAACTTCGGTCCTCTCCTCGTGCTGACGACCAGACATTTCCTGGCGAACGTAGTCCATATGGTCGGTGTAATCATTTAGGTATCGATCAGGTTCTTGTTCGGCAGCCTGTTCTTCCATTGTAAGACCTTCGTCAAGGTGTCCATAGGATTCTCCGTGTTCCTCTTGTTGCGAATATGCAGCTCCATTGAGTGAGTGGAAATAGGCAGGATCAGCCAGCATGCTCATAGCTATCACAGCCTCGCGATGTTGATGTCGCTCTGCACGCGTCTGAAATGATAATGTGAGAAAAGCATGTGGCTATCGTGAACGTCTAATATCTAGGCGCAAGCCCATACTGATCGCCAGGCTATCATAGGCATAATCATATAAGTCCGTCCAAGATCAACTATACCAAATATCCAGCATGACGAAATTGGAGCTGAATGTGTCTTTCTTTCTTAACGAGAAAACAAGAGTGGCGACGGGGCCAAACTGGCCCGGGCTAGACACGCAGCTGCGCTGCGACTTTTCAACTTACACCCATGGCCAAGTGGTATTGGGCGCACTTCGCGTTCAATCCCGCCTTCGATCCCGCCGTATCACAGACAGACACACACGGAGACGTTAGAACTTTAAGAGAATGGATAAATTGTTCTTACTTTTGCTTTTTGAGCTGATTCCAAGATATGTGTTCCGTGGGCTAGAGCCGAATGTAAATTGTGTCGTTGTCTTTCGTCTTTTGACTTTTTCTCTTCTTCCTCTTTGTGCCTCTTTTCCAATTCTTTTACTTGTAGCCGTCCGCTACTTCTTACAAGACCGAAATCCTAAGGTGTACAATTTGAAACCTCACAAATAGGCACAAACCATTCGCAACCGAACCTCCGTCCTTTTCATGGCCTTAATTTCCTCTTGCTTCAAAAGTTCCAATCGATCTAGCTCCTGAACGCACGAAAAGTAAAACCAAAAGTTATGAAACTCACCGCTAGATGAGCCTTCAGCTCGTGCTGCTCCAAGTTCTTCAGTCCTTTATAGATGTACCTCTCATTTGGTCCACCTTGCTCTAGCGCGGTTAGCAGGGCCGTCCATTGCTCCTGAGTTTCAGCAGATATCAAAAAGTTGCTTCCGGCAGTAATCTCGTCATAAAGCTCTTTCCAGAGAGCATGCTTGTGGTTGAGATCGTCCACAACGTGGTGACTGAAAATAAATGTAAAAGGAATTAGGAATGATTTACTATGAATGTTTTGTCTTCAATTCGGTCACCACTCGGAAGTCTCCAAAGTAGAAATAAGCATTCATGGAGGAATCTTCTCCTAGTTCAACGACTCGCAGAGCTGTTGGATCACAGAACTAGAAAAGTTTTAAAATTTACGCGAAAAGTCTCACCGTATCTACAGACTCGCTCTCATCCTTGCTTATCCTGAGATCCAAAAGAAAATTGAGCAGATACACTTTGACCTAAATCAGGTAATAAGAAAAAACTTGAAAAAATATTTACCTCTGACGGCAGAGCATGAACATTTGCAGTTTCCACCGGTCCCAGAAAGTTTGGTCTCTCTTCTGTCGAGAGGCGCTTTTCCACAATATAGTGGGCAACTTGGTTGTAGTTAGATACACTAAAAAAGAAATTTTTGATGCAAAAGAACTTACTTGATTGAGGGCCTGCCCCATGGTCTACACAGCGAAATGACTAGTTTTCTAATGAGATCAGAGCACACAAGAGCCTTCGTACCTGCAAAAGGATAAATTGATATAAACTGAAGAAGAATTATTTACCTGCTCGAAAATTCTCTTCTTCTGACTTCAAGGCAGCATCAAAATCTTGGCAGCTGAACTGTGGCAGCTTGAAAACCTCCCTTAAACGTGAAGTTTCTCAAATTCTTCAGCTTTCTCACCTAAATCTGTCGCAACAAAAGAGAAAGCAATGGTAGTTGGGAGAAGATTGATAGTTGTGAGTATTCTGAAAAGAAATTGAATAAGAAAAGTCAGACAAAGAAAATGGCTTAAAACTACCAAAGAAGAGATAACTCACTTTTCTAGAAGTTAATAAGTTGACTAAGACTCCTTTTCTTGTGGGTGGAGGAGTCATTTTTCTGAAACTCGGATATGTAAACAGGGGTAAACAAAAGAAAGATGAGATGTGACAAAATGAGCGAGATGCTGTGTCGCCGGTTGAAATAACAAGATCTGAGTGCCCAAAAATTATCTTCTGTTGGTTTTCAGAGCGGATAATTGAAAAATAAAGGTATTTAAGATTTACTGATCTTCGAAAGCAAAAATAATGCATACCCAATTCTCCCAGCTGAAAGAACTTGAGATGCCGCGGCGAGACCCATGTCGTGCACTGCGGTATTTGACGCGGAGCGCGGAAACTGACAGACTTCTAAATTGTTTAACCCTTAATTTGTCACGAATTAATATTTCTCGTTGCCATTTTACTTGAAATTAAAAGCTGTTTCAACTATACAAATGGTTAAAACAGATTTCCATGCAATTATATTTATTCGGCAATGGCAATATATACATTTGTAAAAGTATCAAGAATTAGGCGTGTTGAGGACGTTGGACGTCTTTGACCCTTTCTAGGTGCTTGACTTCTTTGTGAAGACTCTGATCGTGGACCAAGGAGGCGCGACCTGAAATAGGAAACTTAGTTTTAGGAAGGGGAACGTCCATACCAGACGGGTCCTGGTTGTCCTGCCACTTGGGAATCCACCTTCGGACAGTTGACGCAGCATTGTCACTCGGGAAGAACTCGGTGAAAATGCGTCTCATGAAGAAGGCTTCTTTGCTGTGAGGAGTGTTATGAGGGAAAAGTTGGGCAGCCTTGGCAAACTGAAAAATCCGCGTGTTTTAACAAAGTTTGATTCTTACATCAACATCGGAGACCTGTTCAGCACAGTAGTTCATCAGAGTATCAATCCAGCTATAGCCGACACCGTCAGAGAACTGCTCTTTCTGTCGCCAGAGGATTTCCTTGGGAAGGTAGTGTTCGTTCTGAAAGACTCATTACTGATACCTGTGACTCTCACCTCAAGATCGAAAGCTCTCCTGAGAATGAACTTTTCAACGTTGCGACCACCAAAAGGCTGGGGATGCTTGAATTTGGACTCGGTAAGCATGGATGCATTCAGAAAATCCTTGTCCAAAAACGGTACACGCACTTCAACAGAATGAGCCATAGTAGACTTGTCAGCACGGAGACAGTCAGCAGTATACAGGTGAAGAACACGGTCAATAGTCTCCTGAAACTTGTTGTTTTAGAGGAGGACGATCACAAATCTCACCTTTTGGAACTCTTCCTCGTTGGGGGCATTATGGAAATAGAGGTAGCCTCCGAAGATCTCATCGGCACCTTCTCCCGAAAGGACCACCTTGATGCCCATTTGACGAATCTTCTTCGACAAAAAGTACATGGGAGTAGAGGCACGAATAGATGTCACGTCGTAGGTCTCCAGGTGCCAGATGAGGTTTCTCAAGTTCTTCAACCCTTCCTAAAAGTTTACTAATGTCGAGGCTAATGACAAGGAATACCTGAACGGTGAAATGAAACTCGTGATGGATGGTTCCAATGTGAGCAGCAACTTTGCGTGCGGCAATAACATCGGGAGAGAGATGGTCAACTCCAATGGAGAAGGAATGCACATCCTGTCCGCGTTTCTTCATCTCACGAGCAGCGATAGAACTGACGAGACTGGAATCGAGTCCACCAGACAGAAGGATACCCATCGGAGCATCAGACATGAGACGCTTGTGGACTGCGTTGACAAGTGTGTCGTGGATGAGACTCAGATTCTCAGGCTTGGTAGCGAGACGGTAGTCGAACCAGAGAGGCTAAAATTGTAAGCATTGCTTTCAAATTGTATCAAAGTACCTGGAAATAACGAACAAATCCAGTCTCCGGCATCCAAAAGTGTCCAGGTGGGAAGATTCCGAGCTCATTGTTGCCACAAGCGTCCTCAATACATTTCATCTCGTTGCTGAAGTGCCTCTTTTCCTTTTGATTCATTGATGCACTTACGCGAAGAATACACGTCCTTCCTTGTCCTTTCCGTAGTACATTTGTTTGACTCCGATGGGATCCCTGGCAGCCATGAACTTTCCATCGCAGCAGAGTGCAAAAGCGAAAACACCGTCCAACATGTCGCACATTCTTCCATCCTTGATCTTTTCGTACAGGAAGATAATGACCTAAAAGTTTTTTGTATACCTTTTACTCAAAATGTTTACCTCAGAATCGCAGCTGGTTCTGAGAGGAAGTCCCTTGAGTTCATGGTCTCTCAGAAGTTGGTGGTTGTAGATCTCTCCGTTGTGTATCACCTATAAGATATTTTTAGTCTAAGGCAATTCACTGTTTTTGTCTATATTCTTATGGATCGTAGAGCAGACCCAACTGGTCAACAAAGCAAAAATCAGACTCAGAAAAAGTAAGTAAACAGTCGACTAGACAACAGGGGAACCCCACGTACCTGATGATCAGTAGCCGAACCCTGCAGAGGCTGGGTGATTCCAAGATCCATAATAGCCAGACGCTCGTGGCAGAGAATGTCACCAGTCTTGGGATCTTGGTAGGATCCGTGGAAGTCGGGACCACGATGTCTCTGACGACTCGAATGCTCCTTGGCCTGCTCGAGGTTGAAGGGCTTGACGCCCTGTTGGCAATGTTGGTGGCAAACAGCGAAAATTCCGCACATCTGAAGAATAGAGAGGTTATTGGAAATGCAGAGAAGAGGTTCGAGTGAAGAGTCTATCGGATACAAATGAACGATCAGTGGTGCCTTATATACAAGCCAAACAGTGGGCGGGGCCTGATCTCGACTGGTCAGTCGTAATTCTGCAAAAAGGATCAAGGGAACCTCGACAACTATAGTACTATTTTTCACAAATAAAACCGGTTGTGACTGAAGTAACATTTTAGTTTCTGAACCCAAGAGTATTTTATCGGTAAATTTCAAGATATTTCAAGTTTCCCAAATTGTCCGAAAAACAGTGCAAGCAAAACTAGTTTAAAATGTTATTATAATCTGTTTTGACAAAAAAAAGAAATACAAAAAGTTGCCTTTGTTTTCTCCGTAATCAGTGTTCTTTTAACCTCCGCGACAGATAAAAGTGAACTTTCAAGCGTGTGGTACAGAAATTATCAGGCAAAACAATAGATCATTGAACAGACTGTGCATCGCGGTAATTTAGCAGTTCATATTTAGCTACCTGAACACCCAAACTTTGCAACTAACTTTGAAAACAGCACTCTGCAATTCCAATAAGATGTTGTATACTCAAGTACAATCTACCATCTACAGTTTTTTCTCAAAACCGTCTCATCTCAGAGTTGCACAATCTCTTCTCTGTATTAGTTTTACATCACTTTCGGCCGTCGCAGTGATTGCACAACGTGAGACCAACTGTTCTTCACGTGTGTTTCAGTATTCCCACGGCCGAAATTAGTCTCTCTCATTGTAAAGCCCACTTTTTTGTGTCAGACGACTATCGCGCTCTCGATACAGATCAGAGTACTAACATCAAAAAAGGATAAGAATTACATATTCTTCATTTTCATAAAGCAGTTTCTAACATGGGTAGAAGCCCATAATTAAAGGTAACTTTAAAAGAAGCAGAGAGGAAATGTTGACAGAGATCTTGATGAACAACGTGACGGAGATCCTTTGTTTTTCCACAAGTCTGTCGAAATAATACCAGAGACAAATGATCCAACTGAGCCCAAACAACGTATCAATATATTTTCGCTGCCCATTCCGTTTTTAGCCCAGTCTCCTCCTATCACTGCAGTTTTCGGCCGAGAAAGGGATGCCCCGGTCACGCGCATACCACAAAGACCACTCTTATCGGTCTAATGACGTGTGGGGTTCCCCTGAGAAGCGTTCTTTAACGTCTGTCTGCTCCGGGCTCAAAACAGTAGATAAGAAAAGCTGTTATACTTTAGATCCCGCAAACAACTACCTTCGATCATTTGGCCGGAGCGTCTTTTGGCTTGGATGACCACGTGGGTGGCCCAGGTGATATCGGAATATGATGAGATATCGACCTGTTTACGCTATGCGAAGAGATCAAAGGCGTCTAAGGTGGGATTCCCCCGAAACGTGATGGGATATCCCCGATTGTGGCCAAACAGTGCGCTTTGGAGGTGGTCTTGGGATGTAAATAGATCTAGAATCAGTTATCGCAAGGGACCAAGAAGTGTCAAAGTACACTCGCGACGTATTTTAGACGGTTCAGACTGAATGGTGTTGAGGGATTGGGAAAAAGTTTTGTATATTGCAACAAGGTTTTCTATGAAGGACATAGGATAGGACAAAAACAGAATTTTGACAACAACCACAGTTAAAACTTTAAAACATTGAAATCATATTGAACTAGACATAATGCTGATGATGGCCTCTAACTGTTCTGTTGCTCCTGTCGTTTTTACAACTTTGCTTTTAGCAGACAAACAACACATAGGAGCATGGATAACAAGTTCAGTTTTGAACAAAACATAAAGAAACTTTATGCAAAACTACTATTGGTGCCGCTTCTTGTTAACATAATTTTTAAGCTCTAGATGTTTATTCAGCAATAGAAAATGACAACAGCAAAGAAATTTGACTACGGGTGTTTCGTATAGCAATGAGTATTTTTCGAAAAAGTTTTCTAATTAGTTATTCTGTGAACAGAAGCAAAGCTGTGTCTTTACGGGAGAATGGTAGTGTTGAACCATCTCTCTGGCTTGATCTCCCGGATGACCTTCCAGCCAGCATAAAGGCGAAGCTTCGAATGCTTCTGCCTCCACGAAAGTTCCTGCTGAAATCGGTAGTTGTAATCAAACATGAACAACGAACAAGCCTCCATTACGATCGGGAGCTTAATTTACAAATGAGTTGGAAAGATTTCCACTCTTACCATATCTTGTGGGGCAGTTTTTCCGAGCCAATAGTAATCGATAACGAAGTTCAGGGTCTCGAGGTCACTGCAATTGCGTAGTTTTAACATTAGTTCCTTCTCACTTGTAGTTGAGACCCTGGATGAACTTCTCATAGGCGAGCGGCGTCTCCAGCACAATGGGGCCCTTTTTGAGAAGAGCGCGGTATCCCTGGATGGCCTCAAAGAAGGGAACAAACGCATCATGCCACTCTTTAGTATACGTGATATCAGTCGCGTTGACATCTTCGGTAGGAGTGATGTCAGCCTCGTTAACACTTTCAGCAAAGGCGGCCGCGACGAGGGACAGGAGCATGAAGCTGGAGAGCGAAATCTGCATGGTCTGCAAGAATGAAATGAGGAAGATCCGGAAATTGGAGAACAGCAGATTAAGACAAGAAAGCAAATGACTACTGAAGCTGACGCCGTGGTCCGCCCTAAACCCTCGGGGAGCAAAAGAAAAGGCCATTTGGTTTAAACAGCTGCATTCTTCGAATAAAAACCATCGCCGGAGGTCCTAAAATCTCCTACATTCATCGTGAAGATGATCTCTCTTCTCTCTTGAAGCTGAAACGTTTCCTAGCGTGAAACATGACCGAAATGTTGTGACGGTGACAGGTGTATGTTTGTAATTGGGGACCGCGAATTAGAAATATAAGGCCCACCATCGTCTCTGCCTATCAGAAAATGTCTTGGATTCCTGGAGCTGTTGCCTTTCTAGCGGCTGTCAGCGTTGCCGTTGCTCATTACGGAGCTGTTCAACAAGGCCCCATGTACCAGCCTTCTTTCCAGCCTCAACCAAGTTATCAGCCTTCCTACCAGCCAGCTTACCAGACGGCGAGCTACCAGCCAACCCAAGTTGTGCAGTACCCTGTACCAGGACAGCCTGAATACAATGCGTAAGTGGCCAATCGGAATTAAGTGGCCAATCCAACAATTATTTTCCAGTCCTGCATTCACCAATGTGAAAGCTGGAAGACGCCACGGACCTTTCTTTGATGCTTACATCAACAACCACAGCCACCGTTCAAAGAGCCGTAGACATCGCCGCAGACACCACAGCAAAAACCATTCTTCTCGCAGCCACAACTAAATTGTCAAAAAATAAATGTTTAGCATCTCAACTCGCTCCAAACTCTGAGCTCCGAAAGTGTTATATCAATAACCAGGTCTTCATATCATTAAAAACATAAATATCGCCGTGTTTTCGACCGTAGCAAGTAGGATGCCCTAACGGTTCAATCAGAGCAGCCATAATTCCAGCCAGCGGTCTACCTAATAATACAAGAACCTGATGGCTGTTTTGCTGATCGGTGACATTTTGTTTCGTAAAAGTGCAACTGGGTTCTTGCTGTTCAATTAGAAACTGTTTGGAAGAAGGTTCCATGGCATGGAAGTGTGGGATATTTTTGTTGCAAGTATGAAACGATGTACATAACGACAGCTAGAGTGGCAGAAAAGTGAAACGAGATGATTTTTTACAAAAATTGTTTTTAAACCGGTGAAACCTAGCTTCGTTAGGAGATAGTTCTTGGTAGAGGACAGAATTCTGGACTGTTCAATTAGAATCTTCCCAAGAAACATACCACATCAGAAGTCCTGAAACACATCCTCGTGTAGGATGCAAGGTTAAATTAGCTACAAATCAAGAAAGCTATCATCGTATACTTCACGCCGTTCGAATCCGTAGTATAATGGTAGTAAACGTGTCAACGGATTCTCTTTTCACCACATTTAAAACTGATATTAAAAGAGCAATAGTCTTATTAAATCTTTACGATGTTAACAGGTGTCTCCGGTAATTCCAACACCGCCAGGAGAGCTGCTGTTAGAAGGAACAATACCCGCTATTTTACATCAAATGTTAACATATCCGTTTATGGGTTAGCTGAAGAGAATCTTTCCCATCCCGACTGTCAATCAAAATAAGTTTATTTTTTGAGAAATGACTAAATTGTGGCGAGAAGCCTGTTTCCAATGTTTAAATTATCTGAATCAGGCTGCCGTATATTTTGTCTAAATTACAGCGTTGGAAGCTGTTTCACTCATTTTTGCGCATATAAAAGACTGCCACCGGCAAAGGGAAAGCATCATCTGACGATGACTTCTCCTCTCACCCTCGTCTGCCTGATCAGCTTCAGCGTGGCAGTTTATGCCAACTATGGTGTAGCCGCTCCGCCTCAGGCTCAGGTTGTGGCGGTCCCGTATTCTGGACCACCGCAATTCAATCAGTAAGCAGAGACAGAAACTATAAACGTGTATTAAGGCCCAACTATGTGAATGTTGCTGGTGGACGCAATCACGGTCCCTTTTTTGATAGCTTTGCCAGAAGACACCGTCGTAATAAACATCACAAAAGACGTCACAGTAAAAGCAGACGCCACGGCAAGGGACGTCGCCACCGTTCTCGTTCTCACTCTCGTTCTTCTGACTGGTCTGACGAATACGATCGTGGATACGGAGGAGTCCAATATGGTGGATACTGGCCTAACCGTGAGTTTTAATCAAATACTTGACCACGAAAGTTTCAGAGCCTCAAGTCCTGTCTAACCCATTCTACGTTCCTTCCCGCAACAGCCGTAGCAGCAGCTCTGGAAGAAGACGCCACAGGAAGCACCACTCTCGCTCCTCTTCGAGTAGACACGACTCTTCTTCCTCCAGCGAAGATCGCTCGTAAATAAGAATAAAACGTGGTTAATTTATTATAGTATTGAAAGAACTGATGAAACAAACGACCCTTTGCTAAATTCCGCCTAGCGAGCTATTAGTCTTCTTCGCCTTCTTCTTCTTCTTCGATTTCTTCTATCCTAGAATTTCGGTTTGAGCCAGTTGCGAAGTGATTGTCTTCCTTCCCCTCGTGCATCCATCGCTCCGCCCAGGAAAACAGACTGAACAAGCTTCAGATATGACTTGAAATTTAGAATGAGTACCGGTAGAAAGTCAGCTCATAGCCTTGAATCCGTTTTTCAATCTCGTGTTGCATTACCGAAAAGCATGCTGTGATGAGAACGAGCCCAACGAGACAAATGGCATACGGTATCAGCCCGCTAAAAGAAAAAATTATGTCCAAAAACTATTTTACTAACTGGAACTTATTGTCAGCCTCCCCGACTGATGAAAACTGCAAGAAAATTGAAAAGATTGCATCCATGAAAGGCTGAAAGTTTCTCTAAAATTTCGTATGAAAGGCATGTTTTACCACGTCGTCATCACCTCCTTCGATTATATCATAAACGACTGCGGAGACAAAGACAAAACAAGCCGTTGGCACAAAGACTGATCGTCCCTGAAAACATTACCAATAAAATAAGGAATTAAAAACTAAAGGTCGCACCTTTTGTCACTTTTTTCTCAATATTGAACGTAGTTGTACTACGTTTTTAAAAAAAACATTAGGACCGGCAATGTCTCTATCTATATGTTTTTTTCCAAGCTGATGACTATCATCCACTAGACGCGCGATCTCGCGTCTAGTGGATGATAGTCATCAGGAATAGTAACGTAATCGTATAAGATGGATCTTAGTTAAAAATAACGTCTTAAATACGTTAAATAAAATAATAACGTTCTACAACAAGCTCACCTCCCAAATAGAAGAGAACATTCTCCCGCATTGTGAGACAACATGAAGACAGAGGGGTGTTCCTGAACATTTTGTCCAACTGAATTCAAGACCGTTGCATACCGATAAGAGTGAAGAAAATGGCAAAGATTTTACCCATTGTTGTGAAGTCATCTATGTCAAGAGGACCAATAGTTGTAATAAGACCAAAGACTTTTTGAAAGGAAGAGGCGAATCCACGCAAATTTGCATCTTGGTTGACTCCCAAAGATGCTAGAAGAATCTTCAAACCCTCTTTATCAAACATTTTACAAAACCCTAACCTTCTCATACATTTCGAGTTTCTGATTAGCCATTTCCGCCCAGTCGTTCTCTGTCTTGGCAATTGTCTCAGCCCAGAGAACATTTAATAATTCTACTCGTTTCGCATCTACCTTATCCCTAACCATAGAAGAGGTCTAAAACAGAACTGTATAGAAAAAGCAAAGAACTTACATTTGATTGACCTCTTTTTGTCAAAATAGTTAAAACTAGTGTGCCGAAAGCAATCCAAATACATAGGCAAAGCAGAAAAAATATAGTTCGTCGAAATGCGAATTGAAATTTTGGAGGGAGCTCGGCTCCCTTCATTGTTGGCTGAAAACGGTCACAAAATTATTGACGGAAAAATGAGGGAGAAATCAATGAGGAGGTGAGTGCCAACGTGAAAGCGCTTTACACAACAACACATGGTTCGCGTGGCAGATTCGTCTGCAGGTTTACTGGAAGAAGAAAAGCCATCCAAAGTATATTTTATTGGGCAGTTGCCAAGATGATATGTACCACATTCCTTTCAACCTCCAAAAGATACAAAATTTGAACCCGTATAGTATCAAAGTCTACAAATAAGGTTAAGGCAAGGACCCAGATCCATCGTAAGAGTAATACGGACCATCGCGAGTAGCTCGAATCTTGTCCAGAAGGGCTGCTCTCATAATTGCACGGTAATCGGGAGTGGATGCTTCGGGAGCCTTGTGAACTTTTCGACGGGGAACGCAGGATTGCAGTTCTTTGAAAGAGACGTAGCGTTCAAACTTGATCCAGCTGAACGGTTTCCATTTGAAGGTATAAGTGGCCGGATCTTGAAACCTTCCGCGACTGTTGAAACCTGAAACTTTGGAATGAAAACAATTGATGTTTAGGTGCTAATAAGATACTCATTTACACTGCTACAACAGGTGTTCCCCAATGTTTTCATCCGGACACTTTGCGAAAGTTTTGAGGATGCAGGGAAGTGAAGAAAGTTCGTTGTTTCAGCGCTTTTGAAAAGAATGGATTGCACAAAACGCATAAATGCAGTTGATTAATTTTGCAAAATGAAAGTAAATTTTCATGTTTTGAAAGGATGTTACGTACAAAAATGACCAGAAACTTTGAGCATTCGGATTCACACATTCTAGTAAGTAGTACAACGGGACATGCTAAGAAATGTCCGGCTAGTCCCGTTTCAGCTGAAACTAGAAATCGCTAAGTTTCGTGAAATTATCCCGTGGATAATTTCACGCTTATTTGAGCTTTTTATTGAGGTAATCTTGGGAAAATCAAAAATTCACTAATATGTAAATTAAGATGTTTGTTTTTGACCATTGTTTACAAGTTACAGGTTTTTTTAAGGTGTGTGGTGAATGGTGGCAATGACTTGAAAACTCACCCAAAAACAGTCCCGGTTCAGCTGCCGATTCCAGCTCGGTGAATCCTTGCTCGTTTATCCTTTCATAGTAGTAACATCTCGGGCTCATGCCTGTCATCTGCAATTTCTTCTTTTTTCCTCCTTTTCTCCCTCCTTCCCCATGCTAATGAACTAACGCGAGCGGAACAGGCTCATCGCACTGCTACAAATCACCCTCATGGCAACAGTCCCTTGGCGCCTGTCTCTTGTCTCCGCGGGTGCTTCCGACGCCTCACAAAAAGTCTCATCATAGGCCTTGCCAGGGATATTCCAACTTTTTCCCTACAGGCCTAATGAGCAGTCTACGCGCCGAGAACCACCTGTATAATTTCGGGCACGACAAGATGTTGTTGGTAGTCGAGAAAACGGATTTAGATAAGAACGACCCACTCTAACTGTAATTCTCCGACGCCGATTGAAACAGATGAAAGTGTTTGTCTGTACGTGGATTAGTTGAATTGCTCCCGACCTCTGGATTCGCACACGGTATTCCGCTAAATAAAAACTGGATAAGACAATGAAAGTAATGTTACTCGGGCAAGGTTTATGTGAGACTCCTCTCGCGTTAAGCGTCCCCAAATAGTTCTGCAGATAACCCTGACTGCAATGGTTATACAGCTGCCAATGGACTTCTCCCTCTTGGAAAACGGGACTGGTTGTACCGTATGGCAGTAGAATAGATAAGACGACACTGAAAACCTGTCGACTGAAAAGAGACTCAATGGAAGATACCTGAAGAGAACTATCCTTTGAAGCATTCCTACGTCATCTGCAAAAAGACTTCTTGAGGAATCGAGGTCAAGAAAAGGAACAGAAAAGACTAATGTGCATGTTTCTCCGACGTATGAGTCAGTTCCGTGACTCTACCCGTACCACACGCGAGTTCTTTGATACTATACAACAGGGGGACAGGAAGTGTCATCAGGACATGGGAATGTCCACTCCTCTCTCTGCTTTGCCAGCTCTCTATCTTGATTGCCATAAATTTCGAGCCAGGGCGATCGGACCTACAACATCGGTGATCAGTGCGGCGGCAGGGCAGATGCTTATTTATGGAGCACACCTGACCGTGGGAACCGCCGCCCGTGCCACACTTTTCAAACAAAATCGATCCTTCAATCTTCCAAGACTGGAATTTTTAACTGCTAAGTCCAATTACTGAGAAATTGAGAATTTAATGTACGTTTATTTTGTTGAAATCGGATAACAGCGGAATGCTTTCAATTCATTATGAAAATGGTCAAAACGGATAACGGTTCCGAAGAGGGAACCGGATACATGGGCCGATATGAGAATAGAAGATGATTGGATTGTGATTGCGAGGGCGCCAATTCGGACACCTTAGGGCGGGGCGGCAAATACTGTGTAAGGTGCAAACACTTATTACACCGCAATCTGTATATTCGGTAATGAGATTCCTAAGCTTTGTGGTGGCTGGGTCCAAAAAAAGACATAAATATATAGGAAAGAATACCAAGGCTACAAGCTCTAAGGGAAGACACCAGCAAAATATGGTACCCGAGAGCAGAAATCAAAAACGGTAGAAAAGAGACGGGGAGTTCCGAGTCTGGACGACTACAATAGTGATCGCAGAAAGAAGTAGGCAAATGTGGTAATTAGGAACTGGGTTGAGGATCCTGCAACCTGCGGTTCGCGGTAGGCGGAGGCGGTGCCGATCGAGCCGTTGTGGAAGGCCAGAGGATGGTGGCGCTCATACTTGTTCTGATGTTGTGTGCTGTGATGATGCTTATGGTGGTCCTTTCTGTAACATGACGTTATATATCTTTTATATGAGAAAGCAAAATGTTTTTTGAACAACAATCGCATTTTCGATTGAAACTAGGCACACTACTAGATACTTATAGGTATTAGATTCTGTTAAAATCTTTCGGTACCAAAAAGGCGCAAACTGTGCTAATTTCTCATTTTGTTTCAAAAAGATCCTCTTCCTAGCAAGAATTGTTAGAGCTTACAGCAAACTCTTAAACATTGCCAACCGACATGAGTTCTCAGTCTATCGGTATGACGCAGTGGATTAAATATTATGCTCTTGAGCGCAAATATGCTTTGTTGTTGCAGCGACAGTGCAGGTCTGCCATTCTATGCTAGAGTTGAAGCTGCGCATACATAGTCTTTTGTCTAGCGTTAACAGTACTTTGCTAAATGTACATATTCTTCTATAAGGTACCCCAAATGCCGACTCTCTGTTATTTCAGGCTTTTCTTCAGAAATGACTAGTGACTGTATTACTATGTAGGTTGTTGTATAATTAGACTGTACCTGTGAGATGTAGTGGGTGCCCTCGTTGAGGTAGTCGTTGTTGGCGCCTCAGTGGTCGTAATGGTCGGACATTCATTGCATTCACAATGTTGTGTATTACTGTACTTGCAAGAATGGACGTCTTCTAACTGAAATGGTAGTAGTTATCAGTAAACAAATCATCCTCACACTTTGAATCTCACTGTCACTGATATAAAATTGTTCATAGGACACGCAACGTGTAATGTGAGTGATGAGATCTCTGAAAATACTCATTTTTCGATGACTGTCTTCCTTACCCGGTGTTTTCATAAACATTCAGGCAAATAAACAAGGAGGCAGGATCTCTGTAGGCGCATTCAAGAACATTCTCGTAGCATCTCTGGTAGCTTGATCTTGTATCCACACAGTAGCCACATCCCTAAAGTTGGTTGTAAATCCATTTGAAATTAGCATAAGTGTTGTCATTTCTACATCATATTCCCATTGTTCTCGAACTAACAGCGTCTGGGAATAACGCCGGATACAAATGTGTTGCAGCTGAATGGCCCGCGCACACACTCCCTGGAGAGATGGCTCAATAGGAGTCTGACGCATTCAGCATGTGTTTTTAGGGCGGCCTTCGTCAAGACACAAGACATGATTCTCTAAACACAAAGCAGTCATTTGTAAGGCAATCATCTGTCTGCCACTCCACACACCATTGGGCAAGTGGAATAAGTGTGGGCGCAGCAGTTTTTTGTAGCTTAGATTATGGAGAGCGTGAAGGGGAAAGCAGGGATAAAAACTAACAAGGAAGCGGGCAAAACTATGTCTAAAAGCTCTGATTTAAAGAATAGTCAAGACTCACTGTAGTGCTTGGTCCTCGTATGAAGTTGATATATGAAGTTAGGAGACAAATCGTTGAACAATTCATTTAGCTGAAAGTTTAAGGGTAGAAATAAGCAAGACTGGAAATCAGAGAGAAAGGAAAGAAAGAGCGGTGAGTATTGGATTGCCTTAAAACAAGAGAGTGGTGTTTTGTCTCTCCGAAAAGGCGTTCGTTTTTTAAGTGAGACATATTTCTTTGGGGAGCATGGACGAGTAAGCCTATAGGACCAAAAGCGGACATAACCACAAAAATGTTGTTGGGATTTGTCAGTCTCGCGCACACGCGGGCGTCAAAAATCACAAGCTCTAAGGGGTCACTTGGCGGATTTTGTCGAAGGCATATAGGCGGAATGATGTCCAGAGTTCCCCGTGAGTAAGTCACTCTGCGCTGCCATAGATAAACGCAAATGCTTCTGCTCATCCTCAACAAAACGGCAATATATTCTTAAACATGGCTCGAAGTTTCAAAAAGGGTGGCGGCGGTGTGACGGTGATTAGCCCACTGGAACTGAAGGAGCCTGTTGAGACTAAAGCTTTTATTGGCCCTCAAAATCGTTTATCAACGACCACTCTGGTGGTCACAACTGTTTCGAGCAAAAATAAAAGAGTGACTCAGCCGATTTTTACACGCGGAACAGTCGTACGTTTGAGCCATACACCTGGCTGGACCTCAGTGAGGTCATTAATCAAGGAGAGGAGATTTGTTGTCCTCGTAAGTACAAGAAAAATGGGTGAGACATCAGTGTGATCAAGCTCGGAACGTTAACGAGTGGTAAGGGCTCCGAAACGATGTTTTCATAGATTAAAGAAAAGTATACTCATGAGTCGTAGAAAGAGACAACACGAGCAAGTAGCAAGTCTAATTGGGTATTTTATAACTTTTTCAGCCTAGTAGTCAAAAACAAGGTCATTTTCAGGCAAACTGTTTCCAGGTAGGTTAAAAATACATACCCTTTGAGAGTAATGGTTACGACATGTACTAAAGTTAATCGAGATCTATCCCTTAGTTTGTAATGTAGCAACAAGAGCAACAAGAGCTTACCTACCAGATTTACATTCTGAGATAAGGGTAAGGGAAGTCTTACCTTACTAATTTTCATGTTGTAAACACACGGGTTGTCTTATACAACAGTAACGAATTATGAATAACGCTTATCTAATGCGAAATAAACGATATTTAAGAGAAAATGCCTGAACTATTAATATCAGACACGCTTCTCTCAACAAAGTGAAACACGGAAGAAGCTCAAAAGGAAACTGTGTTGATAGAATGTGACGGCTGCTGGTGTTTCTGCTGCCGTCTGCGCCAGTTCCCCAGTTTTATGTCCTTTCGTGGTTGTTTTCAACTGGTATTCGATTCACCTATGCTACATCAAACGATCCAATTGCAGAGAAAACGTCTTAAGATGTTGCTAATTAGCATGTGAAGAGGAATTTGTGGGTTCTGGATGTAATAGAGGATGAATGGAATGAATTAAGACGTTGTTCAAAATCGAATACTCGGACATTGAAGATGATGAGACCCAGGATCCGAATATCAAATGCAGAGGACCACCACTTCTTATTAATGAAGCTGGGAGGACATCGTAGCGTCTTGAAAGGTTAATGAGTGGTGACCAACTCGGATAGCCAATTGGAAAGGCTACTGGCACGCAACAGAAGAGTATCCTATCGGGGGATAGAACAAGATTTTGACAAAATCGTGTGAATTTAAGCGGAAGGATAAACTAGTTGCACACTGGGCAGATATGGCAGATGGGCGGACTTTGTCTCTCGTATTCAAAATCCTACGGGTCGCCATGGAATAGTAATCCATTGTCCAGCCACTCGAGTCTGACATTCTCGTAGCTGCGGAGAATTGTTTTTCGAAAGACTTGGACTCTAAACACAAGCGACGAAGAAGACTGTAATCCGACTAGAAGAAACCGGAATCCAACGGCATGGTTACAAATAAAGGCTTCATGTTCCGGCCGATGGGCTGAAAACCTCCCGTGCGCACGTGTTCTCCCATCTGCAAGACGAAATAATCCATCTATCACCGTCCACACCTACTATTTGACAGTTTTGTGTCATTAAAAACAGCTGTTTGATACCTACTAGCACAGTTTTATTATTGCGAGGTTTTGAGATTATGCAGTACCGGATTGAAAAATGATTATCACAATAATGAGATTTTAATTGTATGAGATGATCTTCTTGAACGGTTCTAGTGTCTGGCCTTTCTTGAACGCCGCAGACGTAGCGCTTCCTGAATCAAATCTTCCAGTTCCTGAAAACGTTTTTTGTTGAATTAAAACTGTACTCTCTCAAAACCTGCTGTTAGATGGCAAAAACAGCAAAAGTGGTACGGTATCAAAGAAAAGAAGTTTTGCATTTACCTTGTCCTTAAAAAAATTTCTCCCGAAATTTGCGTTGGGCGTCTCCTCTGCCGCGGGACTTTCTAAATCCGATACTGATGGCTCGGGAAGTGGTGGATGATCTTGGAGAAACTTGGCGAACTGAAAGTTGACTTCTAACAAAAAGTTTCACTGAACATTTGTTTTACGGTGTTGGCAACTTACCATATACTTTTGGTATCCATTTTGATAAGCGAAACGAAGGAAGACCATTACCCCGCGTAGATCGTACTCGTGCCAAGCATAGAGATCGGCCAATTCGAGAACCTTGAACGATGTATTAGAACTGATAAAAAGAAAGGCTTACAAGAAAAATTTGCTCTTGGAAAGTGATTTGATTGGAAAGCCGACGGGGATCGTCATCGTTAACATCGCCTTCCATGTTGGTATAGCACATTCTCGTATCAATCACTTTAGTTTCTCGCTCTATTTCTCTCGGCTCAATCACGTAATATCCTTCTTCACCTTTAACATTCTTCTGATTCAGTGCCACATAATCGTAGCTATTTTTGTAGAAGGCCTAAAACCGACAACAATAAAATGCAAGGAAAACCGAACCATGCCCAGCTTTTCATCAAAGAATTGAATGCCAAGGAATCGTTCAGAAGGGAAATGGATTTGGTGTTTTTTCAGAGCAGTTTTCTGAAAATATGTTTGTGAGCTTACATATCCAAAATTCACCTTGACATATTTCGAAATACAATAGTTGTCGTCATTTTCAGGGGTTTTGTCCGGATTGCAAAACTGCTCGTTTCGGTCATTACTTACAACGAAAGCGCATGTTTCCATTGAGAGTTTTTCAATCAGTTCCCTGAAATTTTCACTATTTCTGGCATTCTCCTGGATCCATTCAATAAGTTTTAACTTCGATAGTTTCTAAAAGGAATATTTTGACAAGGAAAAATAGAAAATAAACCTGGATAGCGTAAATATTGTCGACTCTGCAACTTTCCTTGTAGAATTTCGGAAGAACAATTTGAACCTAAACAAGTAATGACACAACGTTAACAAATGTCTAACCTTATGTCCGAGTAAAGTTAGTCTTAACGTAGCGAAAACGATGGGATAGACTGGGAGGACATGCTCAGGACTGCAAGGAATGAAGTCGTAGTCCCATGCACGAGCAACTCCAATTCCGTCTAAATACTTTAAAAAAATAAAAACGTATAATTTACCAAGAAAAATCGGGCGGAGATCTCCAGATCGATCGGACAGTTGTTGCGGGAAGGATGAGAAGTCGACGGTCAAAGCAATCTCTTGGTATTCTACACGGTCTCCCTTTGCTGCTTTATACCTCTCGAACTCGGCGATTTCGTGCAGTTGCTGTGTACCGACTGCATCGATTTGTGCGAAAAGGTTGGTGTTTTCCTAAAAAAACAGAAAACTTTTAAAATAGAACACTCTTACGCGAGTGATGAATGTAGAAATGTCACGAGAAGAGACGGAAGGTAAGTGATTCGCTGAAGTGGTAAACCAGACACTGAAATATATTTATTTAACCGCATTGTTTGAATTTTTAAACTTACGGTTGAACTGCTGTCTGAAGCTGTTCGGTATGGTTGTAGTTGTCAATAAAAGATGGATCTCTTATACAGCGTTCTTTTAAACATGTGTACTTCATGATGGGTTCTTCGCTCCTTAGTCTTGTTCTTGCTGGATTTTCAAAGCTGATCGGAACAGTTCTTGATGAACATGCTACATCTGGCACGAAGACATAAGTCCCCTGATCCATCTCATCTTTTGCAGAAGAAACTCGAAGGATGCCCAACTTTGTTAACTTCTCCATATTTTCGCGATCAATTCTTTCAATTTCCTTGTCAATTTCGTCCCGACTGATAGGGGTCGGTTCTGGTGCCACACGAACATTTCGTGGAAGATTCAATCTTTCCCATTTCTCTTCTATTTCTTCTTCCATTTTACGAATTAACTCTGAAAACAATCTCAAAATGTATTGGAAACCAAACCTTTTTCCTGCTGCTTGCTAATATCGTCTTCTTGCTTCATCTCTTGGTTGAGTTCTTCTCGCATTTGTCTGCTTCTTTCCTTCTTCCTTTCAATTTGTCGTCGTTCCTTGTCGGAGATAAATTTACGGGGCATTTCGAAAAACGAGTTCTAAAAGTAAAGCTCAACTAAAAAACAATACATTACAAACAGTCTGTTCCCGCATACGACGAGCATTAGTGATGCGCCTATTCTGGGCTATGAGTTGTGGGTCGTGAAAAACTGTCTTTGATGGTCCCGTGTCTTCGATACTGTCATCCACAATGATGTCAGCGTCCTGGAAAATAGATTTGCATCTTGCTTAGCAGCGCATTTCTGGTAGGTTACAAAACTTTGAGCAATATATTCGCAATAGCGCTTTAAAAATGTTTAATGAAAAACAACGAACCTCCGTTGAATTGTCCTTTCCTCTAAACGAATTGTACTGCATGATCCGAAACAACTTCTGAATAATTACAGTAATTCAAGAATGAACATTCAAATCGTTTATCAGCGAAACATATTTATGAAAAAGCTATATAAACCCAGTAAAAGGAAATCAAACATTTGCTTGTTTTTGATCCACAAAAGTGCATCCAGAAGGTTTGCGCCAGCGCAAACTTGCGTACTCGGGTATTGTTCTTATTGTTTTTAATTAGAGGTCCAAATAAATGACATTAATGCACAACATAATCCGTTGAACAGCAAACAAAATTACAACTTTAAGCTATGTTCTCGAACTTTCAAAAAATTCAAAAACATCGATTGAAAAATTATTTCTTAGAACAGCATTCAACCTTGCGAACATTCAGTGTTTTATAAATCTCGGGGTCAAACCGAAAACTCGACTTCTGCTACCTATGGGATAGTTTCTGCATTGAGATGCGGTACTGATTGAAAAGTTCTCAAACAGAACTGAGTGAACCTGCACTTCAGTGAGGAGTCACCACACCCAACTGCTTCACTTCAGTTCGAAGTATTACTGTCCAAGAATTGTCATTCAAACGTATCCGTAGAACATTTTATTGCCAATCGATCACTGAAAACCGCTGTCAGTGAGGCCTAATCAGACCTAGAAAGGCCTGTTGTAACCCTGATAGGGCTGGTTATAGGGGTTGTAGCCGGGATTCTGGGAGTACGGGTTTTGTTGGTGTTGGTAGGGATTGTACCCGGGCTGTCCAGGCATCGGGTAAGGCTGTGGGATTACTCCTGCTCCAATTGGTCCAGTGTGAGGCATAGCTCCAACCCCAACTGTAGGATACGGAGAGATTCCGGCACCAACAATACCAGGGGGAACTGGGTACGGAGGAGCTACAGTGACGACTGGAGCTGGTATTGGCTGAAAGATTCAATACTCAAATTTTCTTTAAATAACCTACCGGGACATAAGTTGTGGTGCACGGGGTTCCACAAGACGAGGAAGAACTGGAACTAGAGCTGGAGCTCGAACTGGAACGACGATGGCAGTATCCGCCGTACATTTTGACTGAAAATGGAACATCAGGTGAGGAAAGAGGTCAAAGGAAGGGGAACCAAACAGGAAGAATGGCTTTTGGAGGCCTGTAAAGCTGCTGATAAGGCCTTTCGAATAGATAGGCGGGTCGTCTCTCTGTGTCATCCTTGTTTGCATGTTACGTAGTCACATTGTTCAACGAATAGATCTCAATGTTAAATCCATTTCCTCACACATCGACAACATGAGTAAACTTTACATTTATTACAAAAATGACTTTTAAAGTGTTGATATTTAGCCTGCAACAGATCAAAAAAGAGACCGAAACAATGGAATTGTTATCAATGCAAACTGTTCACAGCATAATAATAAAAGGGACCCGTTTTGGTTAAGAATTATCGCCAGAAAGATTAAACGGGATGCAAGTTTGAGATTTTAGGTACATAGAGGTTTGATTTTTGGGAATGTGACAATTATTAATAGATACACTATACAGTTTTTAAATAAATCTTTGGGGATTGTAGTGTTGAGAGTGCCAGGCAGGCTGCGAATGTTGTTGATTAAGAAGACCTAACTCGTCTCCTTCTAACAGACGGCACTTCCGGAGCCGTTTCCACTCCCCGTTGGAAAGGTCCATCTGACAAATGTACTGATGAAAAACAAATGTGAAAATCTTACCTGGAAGAACACCTCCACTTTTAGCTTCTGATGTCGACCATCTACCAAGCCATTTTCCACATTTTCAGACAGCTTCAGCGTCATTATATGTTCCATGTTTTGACTAGCCTGGCCGCCTAAACATTCTATTTGCCACAAAAGATGAAAGCAAATACATCGAAGTCCTCCTTTCATGAACTGTACAACGAGATTCCTACCGCGATCGTCCAGCGCGTTGGCAGAGTTGAGAATCTCTTGACACTTTCGCGCAACATCAGCATCTTGGAACTGTAACTGATTGTTTAATGAACAACTGGCTGTTCTTACATCAACGATTCCGGAGGGTTGAGGGGCTGCAAGAAGGAATGTCGGCTGTTGTTGCATTTGTGATGAGCCAGGAATTTGAATGGCTTGTGTACCAGGATAGTTCTAAAATTGCCAATGAAATGAAGAGAGTATTTTTGGGAATGTGACAATTATTAATAGATACACTATACAGTTTAAGAGTAAGAGAGTAGAGAGGAAGACAGCAAAGGAAGAAACTTTTTAAAGTGATTATATTAGATCGTACCCTTATAGTTCTTACCTTCTTCTCTATCTTCCGAGCTTCATGCTCGGTAATTTGGAGCTATCACATGTACCGATCTAAACTGTTTCGTGGGATCCTCAATAGAGAATACAAACAAGATAGGTCTAAGTAAGCTCAAGCGTACTTAAAGTTTGTTCTTGACTGGATTCAAACTCGAGTTCATAGTGTTCCCCAAAGCTGCATATAAAACGCGGACAAAAAAAGTAAAACACCAACCTGCACAATAACTGGGCGTTGAGCATTTGGGTTGTATGGTTGCGACTGCTGTTGTTGTATTTGAAACATCTGCGGTTGATGCATTTGCTGTTGTAGAGGCTGCGGCATTTGTTGTGGAATCGGTTGTTGCATCTGTTGCTGCATGATAGGTTGGTGGTGAAGAGGCTGTTGTAACTGAACCGTCTGTGGCTGCACAGGTTGTACTTGATGCGTTGGTATTTGCTGTTGATGCTGGAGGTGCTGAAGTTTCAAAATTAAATGAATAGAGATGACTTACAGTGAGTTGTGGCTCACTAGTTGACATAAAGCTTTGTTGTGGCAGCTGCTGTCGAACTGGCGGTGGTGACTTGATAGCAGGCTTGGTGGGACTCCGAAGAGGCGGTTCAGCTGTTGGCGCTGGTCTTTTCAATGCTTGCGGCACAACACTCGGATTTTTTGTAGGCTGAAAATGTTGGTATAAAGTTACAAAATGGAAACAACTCACAATTTTGATAGGTTCAGTCTTCAACACTGGCTTGACCAGTTTCTCCAGTGGGTTCCTCTTCTCTTCCGCGTGGTTGACAGCTTCATCCTTTGGCTTGACTACAACATGGCGTTTGGCCTCAAGCTGATGTTTCTTCTCCTCCTCCTTTGCTTTTCGCTGATGTTCCTTTTCTTCCACTGCTTTCCGTTTCTCGTCTTCTTTCTCAGCTTGCCTCCTCTGCTTGAGAGACATCGGTAAATCACCAATGTCTTCAATAAATGTTCAAAAGTTGACAAATTTGCATACCTAGCAGCTTGACTCCGCCCTCTCGTTTCGCCAAAGGTCTGATGAACTTTTTCGGCTCATTTGTAAAGCCTTGACTCATTTTGACCTGGTTTTGATTGGGTATTCCTCTCATTGGCACTGCAATTCTTTATTCTTAAGAATTCAGCTGTACTTACGTGTATTATTAGCTTCCCTTCTAGTCGATCTGATTTTAATGGGCAGCGATCCAGAAATAATGGCTTCCTTCCTATCACGTTTCTGATTATTCAGGATGTCACTTTCTGAAACATCACACTGTTAAAAGAATGAACAATGCACATACGTTTCCTTATTTCTTGTAGCAACGCCTGTGATCTTGGTTTCTTTTTGAGGGCAAAATGCTTTTGAACTACAGGCTCCTTCTCAAAAAGTGTTTTCACCACCTGAGGATTACAGATATTGAAAGACGGAGGATCTGTCCTAAGATTTCCTGCATCGTCTTGCTCCTCGGCTAAAGAAAAGATCGACTAAAACAAATCTGATTGCATACCTATTTGTCTCAGCTCGTCGATCATTTTCTGATAACTGGCCAAGTCTTCAACTGCAGGTTTGATGCCTCCAGCCATCGGAACATCCCTATAACATTAAATACTACGAAAGTCATAGAATGTTACCTAAACAGTTCCGAAATGACTTCAACCCAGTCGTCAGGATCTCTCCGGGCAATGTTCAACAGGCCGGCGAGACTCTCCTTCCACTAAACAGAAAATTTTGAATAGAATAAGTCAAAAACGTACAGTTTTAGATTGCCTTGGTGACAAATACAGGAATGACAACACAACCTTCAACTTCGTAGGATTTTCCACCGTCTAAATAAGGTTTTAATTGAAAAAAAAAGACAAAAACTCACACTGAAGCACATCATGAGCTCTTCTATCATTTCTCTAGAGACGTACTGGGTACCTTCCCTTCCTGCCCATTTTTCTCTATCTTGTAATTTGACTTGTAGCCATCTTACCTGCAAAAAACAACAAATAATAAACAAGAAAGGACTCACAAGATCGGCTTCCTTTAAAAGCGCTCCTTGTGCTGCTGGAAGGTGCGAAGCGCAGCTAGGCTGCGAGAAATCCATGGAGGCACTCTGCCGCCTCGTACACTGAAATTAGACACGTGTATCAGGAAGTTGTGACTGTATAAATCACTAGAGACAAGGAGTTTGAGGAAATTTCAGCTGTTTGGCAAGTGGCCAATTTAAAGGATTTTGGCAGTGGAGCGTACTTATTGCGAAGAAATATTTTCAAGTTCTCGAACCTGGCTATGACCTCTTCCGCCTGAACCTTGATCTGGCTCTTCTGAAAAGGCGATAGGATGATTCTTCTCTTTCTGATTCTGATTCTCCGTCACCTCGACGATCTGGAGCTGTTCGAATCGCTGATCGAGCAGAAGAAGCTGTGGCACTAGTACCGCGCTGAGCTCAACAGACAAGTGAGAAGTATTTCAAACTTTTTCGCATTGGTCTTGTACCTGAGTATCAAGTTGTTATGCATTCTTTTTGATAGCAATCTATCTATTCCCCCCGAATCATTTCTGCAGCAATAAAACGCAAGTGAATCAGACGTGTCTGAAGACTGCCGTTTTGCCATTCTCCCCATGACTAACCTTCTTCTCGGTCTGTTATTTATTCCAGTTTTGAATTCACTATCTTGCTATAAAACTAACGGGAAAAATCTGGAAACTGTCCACAACGCTCAGAACTGTGTCAAGACAACAAACAGCATCAATAAATTTGCCTTTTCAGAAGTTGATTCTGAACGATGCTCTCAGGTTTGTTGATTAGGACACACTAACAGTAGTTTCAGCTAAATGCCTGTGAAAATGTTGATTTCTTCACTGTCTGCTGTTGTTACACGGATTTTTGCAACGAAGCTGCACTCAGCGTTACTGCATCATCATTGTCTCTCTATATAATTCTTCTGTTGTTTTAATATGGATACGTCTTTTACGTTAATAATGTTCTGCTTTTGCGAGTAAGGAATTTTCCTTGTTCGTAAAGATTTCTTCGAATAAAGTCGGTGGGTATTAACAGCAGAGCACGAGTATCCGCGATAGTAAAATAGTATCTAAGAATGCTCAGACAATTAAAAACAGCGGATTGATGAATGTAGGCATTCGTAGAGGGCTAGAGCGCCGGTAGACAATCAAAACATGAAGTTACAATTCGGCAAAAATGCGAAAACCAGGGCAAATGAGGTTCGTATTTTAAAGGATTAGGATCGATGAGCGCAGAGCTGTTACATAGAACACTTCATGCAGCGTTCCAAATAAGTTTCTTATGTTTATATCAACATTGGGGAGCCACCTCTGTTGACGCTGCAATATGATTTGTCAATTTAGGTAAGATTTAGTCTTATTGGAAAACTAACGAAACACAAGAACAGGGCCAGTACCAGTCGATTGGTTTCATCTCGATGTTATTTCGCCTGTCCATTCTCATGGACAAGTAATCTCTTCTAAAACAGCAGTTTTCCAGCATTCCAAAAAGCTGTTCATGCTCGCCTTATAGCTGACATACGGTAAGAGGTATTCTCCTCCTACAGTGGTAGCTTAGTTGACTCCTTCGTAATGTACAGATCACAGATCATCGAGGAGCTAGCTACGACAAGACCTAAGAGTTCCCGCAGAATCAAGAGAACATCTAAAAAAATTACAACTTGTAGCATTTCAAGTCCAGCTTGCGGATGTCTTTCTGAAATCGTCATACACTGTATGAAGTCGTTAGATCTTGTTTTGTACTGTTCTCGTCGATGACTATTTGTAGTGAGTCTTATGACAGCTCAGATTTTTTCTACTTTTAGCATCTTTTTCATTAGTTATCTCGTCGTTCCTCGTCTAAACTGTCTTCCTCTAAACTTACGGAGGATACCTTTGCTGTTATGAATCCTTTAGTACTCGTTTTCCTCTAAAAAACTGACAGAAAATGGTCCTTGTTTGTTTTTTATAGAACTGCAAAGTACGCAGCAGTGCGTCTCAGTTGCTTCTGTTATCACGAACAGAGTTTTTCTCTCCTGTTGTTGTTTTCCAAAACATTTCGGTCGATATCAGCTTAGTTTCTTTATCAGTTTTTCACTTTTGCAATATCAAATGTCGTTGATTTTTAATAGTACGCTTAAATAATTTTGAAACGGATAGCATTTTCTTCGCAAGCTGTGTCACAAGCGCTTTTTGTAAAGCGCTGCTTTTATGAAAGACAAAAATCGATTTAAAATCTCTCAAACGACAAAAATAATTTGGTTATTATCTCTACATTCTCAAACTGATGCATACTTTTCAGATTTCTCGTTTGATGGCTGATCAAGAAAAACACGAGTCCAAGCCTATCCAGGCCTCCGAAGTAAAGGAACTTGTCGGAGAACCTCCAGCCGAGACTCAGGGATTCTATTTTCAGCAGACTATGCTTCGAATTAAGGACCCTCGTAAGAGTCTTCCTTTCTATACCAAGGTTCTTGGAATGAGGTATCACCTTTCTTGATTGTTTTTACTACAATTTTAATCACAGGCTACTCAAGCAACTGGATTTCCCTGCTGGGAAGTTCTCCCTCTTCTTCATAGGATACAAGGACGCCTCGGAAATTCCTGACGGTGATCTGGAAGCAAAGAGATTCGCCCTTTCGACGATTGCCACAGTTGAGCTCACACAGTAAGTATCATGTAACTAGAAACTTATTACAACTTTTCAGCAACTGGGGCACCGAAAATGATGCCAACTTCAGCTACCACAACGGAAACAAGGACCCACGTGGATACGGTTAGTCGTTTACATTATTTTTTAAACTTCGCCGAAAAAACGGTGAAAATAAGCAAAACCTACGATTGAGTAACTCTAACCGGAAAACTTTCTAGGTCACATCGGAATTCATGTTCCTGACGTCGACAAGGCTTGTGAGCGTTTCGAGCAGCATGGAGTCAAATTCGTCAAAAAGCCCAACGACGGTTCAATGAAAGGACTCGCCTTCATCGAAGATCCCGACGGCTATTGGATCGAAATTTTCAACAGCAATAACGTTGCTCGTTAGAGAAATTCTGTGCTGGGATATTATTCACTGAAAATTTCACTGTTTTACGCGTGTTTTTGTGTAAGATTTGAATTGTAGCTGATTAGTGTGTAAATAAATAAGATATCAACAAGTGTCTAGCTTGCGCATCTGTCCATTTTTGATCGGGGAGAGTTCCTGGTTGTGACTGGCTGTGTCATGTCAGCGTGTAAGCTGTGCACACTGAAATGAAAAAACGATCTCATGGATGAAATGGATGTCTTGATGGCGCCGCTTTTGAAAGATTAACCGTAAAAGAGAGAGTTGACAAACATCGACTAAAGGAGAACAATCTATGAATATAACAACAACTGTAGCTTAAGAACTGCTTACTAAAACACAAACCTCTTACAATTTGCTTCCATTGGTATGTAATATGGGATCTCCATTCTGAACAGATAAATGCGAGAGTACGAGAACGGAGTAAACTGGCGGATTGGAGAAAAAGGGCACTCTGTACCAAACTATTCTGTTCAAAAAAGGTCACTCAGAAGGAAGCAAATAAATGAACGAAGAAGGTGACAGAATGGACACCCATTTGAGTGCAAAAGACAACACGGAGCAAAACGACTACGATGGACAGAGGACATACTCAGATAAGTTCGTAGTGGAGAAGAACGGATTTGGAATGGAAGACGAGTTTGCACTGATATTACAATAAACCTGAACATGAACACACTGGCTGTTCAGTGAGCCATACTGCCATAGTGACAGAAACTTTCTGTGAGTGGAACATCGGCACCATGCACAGTTGATACGATCTGTGACTATCTAACGTGTGGGCTGCACACAACTTTGCTTGCAACACATAATAAAATGTTTGTCCATCCTACATAGACATACAAAAGCGAAAAAGCCAGCAAATCGCATGCCTCGATTTTTCATCATAGTTCTGCATTTTCTAAAATTCCCAAAAAAGGTTGTCACAGCTGGCCGTGGGCGAGTAGCTGACTCTGCCCATGTCCAAGGTGGGCAAACAGTTCCAGTTTAAAAATGGTCGTCAGGGAAGCAAGAGTCATCTGATGCGGCTTCTGATCGTTGCCCTACTCGCCGGTGCCTGGTATTTTTCAAGTCCAGTTTTTTTCAATCTTCATTTTAGCGTGGCTCTCAGCCAGCTTGAGCAAGAAGTTGTTGCTGCCATTAAACAGGCAAACATCAACCTTGCTGAAAAGCAGAAGAATGTTCTGACCATTAAGGAAGATGGAGAAACTAGTCAGACGCAAAAGGCCAATGGCGACTCTCAAATGGAACAAATCACAGGAGATCTTATGGCGGAAGTAACCAAAATCATGGTGACCAAGTACGGAGCAGGAATTATGTCTCAACTGGAATCTATCGACATTGAAGCTGTCATGGCCGCCGTCAATGGAAGAGCCAGAAAGAAGAGATATTCGAATGAACCAACTAGTGAGGCCGGTGGTTGTGGCAAGGATTCTACTGACTGTTCCAGTGATACAAAGTGAGTTTTCGGTTGTTTTTTAACAGTAGATGCATTTTAGCTCGAAACTCCGTTCCATCACCGGAGTCTGTAACAATCGTCCAAACAAAAACTGGGGTAAGGCTGTAACAGCCATCCGCCGTCTTCTTGGCAAGGCAAGCTATGCCGATGGAATTGGAGAGATCCGCTCCAAATCTGTCAATGGAGGAACTATTCCATCTACTCGTGACGTTTCCAACCGTCTCCACAGCGAAGGAACCACACCAGTTTTTGATTTCATGACCAACCATCTTCACATGCAGTACGGACAGTTTATTGCTCACGATGTCATCTTTATGGTTAGTAGTTACGTTAGTTTTTCAATTTGTTTTTTAGCCCAGTTCCGTTGGACCTAATGGAGAGACGCTTGACTGTTCTCTTTGTAACTCTACTGCTATGTCTGACAACTGTGCTCCCATCACCGTCCCTACTGGAGACAGCTACTTCCCAGCCAAAACTTGTATCAGGCTCACCCGCTCCCTAAATGGACAGAAGGGACTTGGACAAAGAACTCAAATTGACCAGAACACTCATTTTCTTGATCTCTCCGTTGTTTACGGATCGGACGAGTGTGTAGCTGCCAGTGTACGCTCCAAGAAGAATGGAGAGCTTCTGGAGTACAATAACGGCTATGTTCTCCCTCCTCAGGCTAAAAATATAAGTGTATATAGTGAACATTAACCTAATTCTTTTCAGGACACCAACTGTCAATCAAAGAACCCCAACTACTGCTTCTTGGCAGGTGACTTCCGTAACTCTCTCCATCCCGGACTCATCCCCCTCCACACTGTCTACATCAAGGAACACAATCGTATTGCCAAGGCTATGAGAGCTATTCGCCCCGACTGGAATGATGAGAGAACTTACCAAGAAGCCAGAAGACTGATCATCGCCAGATATCAACATCACGTTTACGCCGACTACCTTCCCAAACTTCTTGGTCAAAAGACGATGGACGAGTTTGGTCTCAATCCTCTTACTTCGGGATATTTCACCGGTAATTGGATTCCAAATATGATAGATACCATGTTTCAGGTTATGACGAGAAGGTCAACCCGTCTTTGACTGCCGAGTTCACTGCTGCCGCTTTCCGTTTCGGTCACTCTCAGGCCAGAAAAGATATTCCCAGAATCACAAACAGCAACCAAACTCTGGGTACTTCTGTCGATCTTGGAGCCAACATTTTCTACGCTGATTCGCTATACCAGTCGACGGCTGGAGGGACCGAGGGAATGCTTGACGGTTAGTTCAGGCAGCTTCTATCTATAAAATGTGTGACAGGTATGATCCAGCAGCCTGCTATGGCAGTCGACAAGCAGTTCTCCTTCCCCATCCGTAATCAGCTTTTCGAAATTCGTGGCAAGCCTGCTTCCGGAGTCGATCTCGTTGCCGTGAACATCATGAGAGGAAGAGATATTGGACTCTTCCCGTACAACGAGTACCGTCAGATTGTCGGTCTTCCCGTTGCAAAAAGCTTCGATGACCTGAGCGGACAGATGACTGCTGCCAATATCGCTGCTCTGAAGACTGTCTACAGCAATGTCGACGACATTGATCTCTACAGTGGAATTCTTATGGAGATACCCGCCAACGGAGCTATGATTGGCAGAACTGGAGCTTACATTATTGCTGAGACGTTCTCGAATCTGAAGAAGGGAGATCGTTTCTTCTACGAAACTAAGACCGGCAACTCTAGATCTCTGACACCCGAAGAACTCGCAGCCGTCAGAAAGACAAACTTGGCCAAGGTTATGTGCGGAGTCTCGGCTTCAGTTCAAATTGTCAACCAGGACATCTTCGACCTGTTAGTTTATAAGAGTTTTGGCATGCAATAGAAGCTTTCAGGAACAGCAAGCGTGTCGCCTGTGCAACTATTCCTGACGTCGATATCAGGCCTTTCGTTCCAATGACTGATGGTGCGCCTCAACCTAGTCCACCTAATCAACCACCTCCACTACGAAGACACTAGCACTATCACTTACATTGAATGTTTGCGTTGAAATGTGTTTGATTCTGGTCTTCTACATTTCAACACGGCACTAATCGTACATAATAAAGTTTGCACGTTTCTCACACTCGCAATAATCACAAAAGTACTCGCACCTATCAACTCTTTCAGGCAAGAAACACAACAGTAGCAGCTCATCCAGCTCAGAAGAACATGGTGGCAGAGGCGGTAAAGGCGGAAGTCACGGAGGTCATGGTGGTGGTAGACACGGATAGAATGCAAATAATAAAGACACGGGAATGTTTGAGCAGATGTGTTAGCGTGTTACACTTTTCGGAAAAAATTGAATTCACAACGATATACTGGACATGCCGATTAAAGATATGGGACTAAATTTAGTACTCTCTAGGCGCTTTACTTTTTTGACAACAATTTTAGAACAAAATCCCGTTTGAAATGAAGCATACATCTTCGATATAGGCTGCTTGACCTGTACTTGATTAACTCGTTGGATGGAAGATGGTGTCTATGTACAACAAATGACGTTGGATGAACCAAGAATTGCATTCTAGGAAGATTTCACAAGCAATACTGCTCTCACATACCTTTTTGTGGACAATTCAAATGCATAGGTAACTTTGTTCCAGCCAAATCCGCCAAAACTTTCGTCGAAATAGGGCAGCTCTGACTTTCTGGTAACAATATACGGCTCAAAGTCTGGTTCCCAGTAAATCTTAAAAGCATTATGGAATGTTCTGAAGGCCATACCTGATAAGGCTCAGTTTCATTGTACCATTTCGCAAAGTTCGTAACTTTGTGTCCATTTGACCATATATTCATCCGGAATGGAGAGATCTTAAAATGTGTGAAAAAAAACAAGTTGCTATTACTTCTCCGCGTTCGATCCGTTCAGCCAACACTGTTTTGTTCATTGTCCCTTCAGGCTGGTCATATTGAACTTTCTCGTTTTCGAAGGCAGGGATCACAAAAACTGATTTCTCTGGCAACTTTACTGATAGTGAATGAATTTCATCTTCTAAACGATTCAAGTAAACGTTAACGCCTTTTGTCATACCTTGATGCACCACAAAATCTCCATCGATTAAAAATACAAATTCAGAGTTTGAAGCGTTGAGAGCGACGTTCCTCAGATAGTTGATTGGATATATATTCTGAAAAGGTAAAACGAATTGCCCATAAACCAACATCTTTCTTGTACACTCCATGCAGCCCAATGTTCTTGCGATCAGGGAATTTGACAGTTAGGAAAGAAGCGACATTGTTCTGAAATAATCTATTGTAAAGTGTCGCAGAATCTCACAATTTCTCTATCTGTTCCATATAAAGCAAGAGAAACTGTTCCTTTCCACGACAAGAGTAATGAATCGAGCATTGAGAGTCTGTCAGCAGAGATTTGAGTTACAAGAGTAACGTCGTCGGTATTCTGAAACAGAAATTTACTTCAATCATCTATTCACCTTATTCTGGTAAGATAAAAGGAACAGGTGTGTCCGATAGGTACTTTTGGGCTTGAAACCATCACATTCGCCTGTGGAAACATACGGGGGAGGTATCTGTAAAACAGTTCTTGTTCTCTCTGAAACATTTCATACTTTCTGTACGCATGAATGTCTAGTTTGAAGAAATACTGTTCCATCAAGATCTTCCAGCTCCCTCCGAATATTTTCTACAGCAGGATGACTATTCAAACTTTTATTTTTGTTGTTCACATGGAGTACCTGAATAAAAACATTTTGCTAATCTTTTCGACATACTCTAGCATTTTGAATTAACGTTTCTGAGAAATTGGATCTCATCCCTATCTGGACATTCCATTCCGAGGCCAGAAAGTACAAAGCGTTTAGGTATTTGACAACGTAAGCATTTAAAATGTCCTGAAACAGATTGTTAGCATTACAAGTTAGGTTACCTGATCAGCCAAAAATGTCTTCCCAGTATGCCTCAGATTCTCTTCTGCCGTTTGTCTCCAACGCATTGAAAATTGAAGATGGCGCAGTCTTGGCAAATTCATCAGAATCAGTCCAGAATTGACACCGTTTCCCTAAAAACCTTTAGGTATCACTGTGTTAACTGACTCACTAAAGCCGGCCACTTGGGTGCAGTAACATTTTGTGAGTACCACCCGGACAAGTTCTCGGTCATTCCGAGGAATTCTTGAGAGGCCATAAAACTGAAATGACTCCATAGCTCGACGATGTCCGATAGGAATACTAGATCCGTGTCCAAGACAATTACCTAAACATCGATTAATATCATACATAGATCTTTTACCTTGTCTACCGCTGAATCCAAAATGTCAGGTATAACAAGTTTTAAAAGACCATAGACTCCCGAATAATGAACATTGGGTATCCAATTAACCCTGCTCAAATATGGTTCCACTTCATAAAGGGTTGTTTTCACTGGCAATGGGTTTATTTGAATGGAAACAGTCTTACCAGCAGGTAGTTCCCAAGTTTCGAAGAGTTTCTTCAGAATATCATGAGAGTCTTTATCAGTCAGGACATGAAAGTGGATAGGATTTTGAGTTTTGGCCAAAATGCTCTTCATTAAAATTACAAAATGTCGTGTATTCGCTTGTCCTCCGACTACTGAGGCTACATTGATCACCTAAAAGGGGTAGGTGAACAGTTAAAGGCTCGCTTACCTCACAGTGTCTGTTGTATTTTGAGACTGTGATTTGAACACCTATCAGGTAAGATGCTAAAACTTTGGAAAATAAGCGCGTGAAAAACTGCTACCTTGTAACAAGTAGAGTCCCAATATGGTAGTAATGAAAGCTAGTGAAAGAAGAAAGTACACAATGAAAATACTCGTATTCCGGTGATGTAACCGCATCAATCCACGGCAGAAGCCGATTAGATTAGAGTGTGAGTGAGTCTTCTTCATGGAGCATGAGGCAATTCTCGGGCCACCTGCAACCTAAGATGGTAGTCAAAGATATCCCGCCAGGACGAATTGCTTAGCCAGGCGAGGATGGTGAGAATGGCCAATTAACAGAAGCAATTGTTATTCATACGGGGCGGGAGTGCTGAAAGGCACAAATCAGACGCACGATGTTGCCGTCGCTCAACATATGGGGAGATGTGAATTATGATGTGACATATGCGGTTAGCTCAGGCATGAGCATATCCCGAAAAAAAGACAAAAGACGCAAGTGGTTGTGTTGGAAGAAACTGGATATGCTCAAGAATATAAAAGGACTATGTCGCGGCTAAGTGGTTTGTATTAAAAATGCCAGAATAGGACACTGGCGACTTTCGGGCTTTGGAATGAGACAAGAACCAATAAAATATCAATTATTCGGGAGTGGGAAAGAAGGCTGCCACCCATAGCTATAGCTCCACTGAGTGACCTTTTGCTGACCGAGTAAATAAATTGCGCCTCTAAGAAGGACACACTAGGCAGTAATTCCAGGAGTCATGTCTTGCAATGGGAACGTGGATACTGCATGTCTATAATCCCAGAAGTGGCTATAAAATCAAATGTATCCTTGAACGAGAACTGAGTAGTTGTCGCCGTCATGAATGCTAGTGGCATTCTACTCATTCAACTGCCAGTAATCTGCCTGGGTTGCCAAACAATGGTAGAGCCACAGTTTTACTCCTCAAACAATGTTAGTTCAATTCTGAAGAGCTTGTTTTGGGAGACTTTGAGAATTTTTAAGAAAAGCTATCTTCGAGCTAACACCTTAGAATTATCCACGAACATGGTTTGCAACAAAATTTTCAACTGGGAGAAGTTATGTTGTTTTAAAGTTTCAGAAGAACCGAAAGAATTCTTCAGTATTTGATCGAAAATGGAGAAGGTGAAAATGGTGAATCGGGTGGTTCTCAGCTGTCGGGCGATGGTTTTTACTTGCAAAGAAAGGCTGTTCAACGAACAGCTGGGCGTTTTTTTATATTCACCGGTTGTTCAGGGCGGCCGACCGAGCCAGCTTTCAACAGCCATGTGCCATTTCTCGAACATAGACCCCGCAATCTTTTTTGATTCTCTCATAGTTCTTGCTTGCAGGCCATGAAATTTTGTCATTCTGGCCTTTTTCTGCTTTTCTTGATTGTGGCCGCTGTCGCCGAAGATGTCAACGAGACAGATGTCACTTACACACAGCCTTGGTCAGAAGCTTTTAGTATTTTCTACGACGCCGTTAAAGAATACCGAGCTCTTACTGCCAAAGTATCGATGGTCCTGGAGATGCCGACAGCGTACGAGTTTTTTTTTCAAAAAGCTGTCAACTTCAAGTAAGAAGATGCGTATTACAACTTTACGTTGATTTAGTGAACTTCCCACGCTAAACTTCATCATCGACTACTACTGGCTCGCTAAAACTGCTCCCCAGGACATGATAAGAGTGAGAAAGTTTGCAAACATTTTATATTTAGGTGCCGATAGTGATAAGACATTGTGCACAATACCTCCGAGACTACAACGCTCGTTTCGAGCGAGAACTGATTTGGATGGGACGACATTCAAGTTGCGCTTGTTTGCGACTTGGCCCGCTATCCAGATCTTCAGTTCTATAACATTCCAGATAAACAGAAGATTTGCCGATTCGAACCCCTACCTTTGGAGAACAGGTTGCAGGTTTAAGCTCTCGCACGTATGGGAATCTGTTTACTGTCCTCTTTCTTGTAAGAAAGTGTTTTCTGAGTAGAGAATCTCATTTCAAATGTTTTTTTCAAATTGTATTCACAACAGAAGGGAATCTGTTTAGACAAAAATAACAACAACTTGTAGAAATTGTAAAAAAAATATCAAAAATGAAGGAACTGGTAAATACTTGTACTACTTTTTGAGTGAGAGAAGAAGAGTCAACCCGATATTGATATCATCTACACAGTTTAAGACACGATCAGATCAGAGCGATGCCCTAAATGACTTGGGATTTCTGTATGATTTTGTTGGACACAAACTTCTCGGAAATTTGGAAAAGAGGATGTCGACGACGTCCACGAGCAGCCAGGTACTGATTTGTCAAAGTATTTCTCGATTTATGTAATAAGAGGGATAATTTGGCCCAGATTCTCTCGCTTACACTGTGCTGCCATTACTGTCCGCAAACTTCCAGAAAAGCCCTTGTTCCAGGAATCCAAGACATTTTAAGATTTGTAGAAACGATTTAGGTCTAGTATTCCTAATTCGTGGTCCCAATTACAAACGTACCCCTGTCACACAACATTTCGATCATGTTTAAAGCTAGGAAACGTTTCATGTTCAAGAGAGAAGAGAGATTTATAAATGTGGACATTTTTAGGACCTCCGGCGATGGTTTTTATTCGAAGAATGGAGCTGTTTAAAACAAATGGCTTTTTCTTTTGCTCCCGGAGGGTTTAAGGCGAACGAGGGCGGCGCCAGCTTCCAGTAGCCATTTGCTCACTTGTCTTTTGCTCTCCGTTCCTCAATTTTCACGCAATTATTTTTTGTTTCAGGGAAAATGAAGGTTGCTATTTTTGCCGCTTTTCTGTTGATCACTGCTGTGGTCGTCTTTGCCGAAGGAACCAATGAGACTGACATCCCTCTAACCGAAGATGGCAATGCGACGGACGTGACTTTTACAAAGGAGTGGTCGGAGGCGTATGACGCCTTCTACGACTCCATCGAGGAGTACCGCGGTCTTCTCAAGAAGGGTCCCAATCTCTTAGAATCACAGATTGCTTACGAGCTGTTCAAAAAGGGACTCGACTACATGTGAGTAATTTAAACTAGCTAAACGCTACGGTGTCTGGGTTGTAATTTCGGTGTATTTTAACAAGCTTAGGTGTAAGAAAACATAAAATCTGAGACAATTTTCAGCGATATTGAGACCCTGAACTACGTCATCGACTATTATTGGATGGCTAAAGATGAACCCCAGACCATGGTAAGACAGAAAACTTTGTAACTATTTGCTATTTTAGCTTCCGGTCGTAATGGATGCCTGCACAAGCTTTATGCGGGACTATAATTTCCGCTTTGAGCGGGAACTTTCGTGGAGACTGAAGCATTCCAAGTTACGGATTTTTGCTGCCTGGAAGTTCATCAGGAATCTCAAGCCACTGAAGTGGTTCAACACAACCGTGTACTCTTGACGACTTTGTCTTATGCTTTATTTTTTGCCTTTTCACAGGCTATCTACTTAGGTCCCATTTTTTTTATTGCTGAACCAAATCGACAGGCTAACGATCTTACTACTTTGCTAAACTACTTTGATATTTTCATTTGCGATTGCTGAATAAACATCTAGAGTAAACTAGATGAAAAATTCTGAAAGAAAATGTGGAAGAATAGTCGCAATAAGAGAAATGTTCAGGTTAAACAATGCTACAAATGCACGAGTTTTACAGCCTTGTCAGTTTGGTGTAGTACTTCGTCTATCTTTCAGTGAAACTATTGTTTAGCACTAGTCTTTGTTTTCAATACGAACAAGGCTGCTAATTACTGATACTAGTTTTGAAGGTTGGGAACGCATCCAGGGGTCAGAACAGAGCAAAAGCACCATGTGACCTGGGGGGATATTTGAGGGCGGGGCACTAGACAATGCCCTGCTTTTTTATTCGAACATTCGACGTTGATCCGAACACATTTTAGCGCACACAAAATACACGCATTTGTGCAGCATATTGATTTTTGTTATCTTTTGAATCTACAGCCAAAAACCGAAAAAGATTATTGTCTCTTTCAGCCCTACCTGGAACATTCTGGAAAAGACAGTATGCTGCCTCGACCCATCGTCATTGACACAATCCACAAAAGCTGAATGTTAGTTGCTTTATTTTCAGTACGGGGTAAATTGGCCAAACTGAAAAACTCCGAATGTGTCGTAGTACCAACCAAGTACTTTCGTCTTTGTTTGAGTAATCACCGAATTTGGAGAAAGCGTAGTTTGTGAAATCTTACTGAAAATATTTACTTATTCAGAATTTGTATCTGTTGCGAAGCTCTCATCTAAAGATGGAAAGTCCTCTGGCTTCTATTATGTATCGGTGAACTTTTGGGTGATCGAAGGTGGGTATATTTCATAAAAATATAATCTTTTTTTTCAGTTTTCTTACCTCGTTGGCCGAAGTCCAATATGGGACTATTCGCTTTTCGAAAAGGTCGATTCACAGGTCGTTCGACCATGTGTCGTAAGGCCACTACTTCGTCTCCGACTAGAAAGGAACCAGTAATTCAACAAGTTATGAAGGTTTGTTTACAAAACCATTGTATTGTACGGGAATATGAGGTTCAGTGAAGACTTCCGTCGACTTCAGAAGTCACGGCACCGCGACGATCCGTTCGGCAACGCGCCCCACCTTCCCACTTCTCACCTTCTCCTTGATATTTCAACTTGTTTTGCATTATCTTCATTATATTTGATAAAAACGCGCTTTCCAATTGCCTCATTGTTGATAACGGTTTCGACTGTTCAATCATTGTTATTCTTGGTCTATTTACATTGTTCAGATTGGAGTAAGAGCATGAGGTTTCAAGAAAATGAAGCAGTTTGTCGTATTTTCAAAAACTGGTTAGTCCTATTTACAGTATTTTCACTTCTTCTATTACAGTGAATATATGTTGTTAACAGTACATTGAGCAAAATCACAAAAATTCGGTGACGGACACCATTTAAAAAGTCGATAAGATATAGAAAACTGAAACTGCACGAGTAAACTACCGTTGAAGGAACACTAAAAATGCGATTTTGCCTCTAATGTTAGTTCTAGTAGATTTGCTGCAGGATTACTAAATTGAGAGAATTTTTGGTAGGAAATAGAAATGTGAAAGTAAGGGAAAGAAGTTCAGGCAGCGTGATTGGCCACAAGCATCTTATCGCGAGAGTACCGTACAACTCCCACTGACAGTGAGATATGGAATTTTTGCATTTCATGGAACCTATGGAGCGAAACGAACAAGAAGTCAAGATCAAAATTCGAGAATATCCGACTGGATCAGTAGCAGTATGTTTATCTTCGCACCCAAAAGACTTTTCAAGAGAGTAGTTAGAGGCAAGTACACACGTTATTTTATTGCTTAAGCTAGATAGAAACCTACTCCTTACCATTATATATTTCGTACGGAGCTTTGCAAAATATTCAGACATAAAAGTTTTGAGAGTTTTTTGCTGTAACAAATGGTGCAAAACGTTTGCCTCGCCCCAACTTTTTCCCTAATAGTTTCGTTTTCCGCTCATCTTGCTACAAAATTGCCTCGCCTCGTTTAACAAAAAATAGTGCCAAACCATAGTTTTAGAACTGTTCAAGTCTACAAACACCCAAACAGTCTAGCATCGTCTGTACCATCTGCCATCCAGAAATCCCAAACCCTTCTAGATTTGCTCAACAGAATCGACACCATGTCTTTTCTAACGTTGCTAAGTTACCTCGGTTATCGTCGGCGATTAACACCTTTTTCCATATTTTTTCTAAATTTTCTAAACAGAAACAGGCTCCAAATCATTATCTGCCGTTTACGGCTTGCACAAATCGATTTTCAAATTGGACGATTGGCTTTGCAGATAGTGACTTCCATTTTGACTTCCATACAATCTGCATTGTAAGTTAGGCGTTCGAATTTATATTTATTTCAAGTCCAGGCAGTTGGAAAGAAAATATAGAAGGATCTGACGGCTTCCTTGGAGGGTCAAAAATTCGTTTGCAAGAGACTGCTACTGATCCAAAACGCGGTGATTAGATGTTCAATAAAGTTTCTCAGTTCAACTGTTTGTGGATAATTGCTGGTGGTTCACCGTTAACATATCTGATTTGATGTTTCCTGCCTAACTATTTCTTCAGATTATTAAATATTCTTGGTTTCTCCACACCTCGGCAAGGAGACTGAGCAATGGAGCAAAGCGAGGTGCGTACTATCAGGTCGGAGACTAACTATTGAAATTTTTTCTGGCTCACTATGATCCCAAGCACCTAGAGAGCTGTTTCAAAAAAGAAAAGAAAGGGCAAACTTAGCTGAATAAGATGCTGTATACAGATCAGAAGTCAGGAAGCACAGATCAGTTCAAAAATTTTGAGTACCAGCTCGAAAGGTTAAATTTAGAACGCAAGTAGACCCCTGAAATCATGGGAAGCGCACATCCCATGCGGTTTTAAAAATTCTGACAACGCAGTTTTGTAGCATTTGCTGAGTAAAGTTATAAGCTAAGACCCGATTTCCAGGAAATTTTTTCTGACTGAGCACTGGGCGGCTCAAAAACCCGAAGTGACTAACTTCCGGCAGTTGCTCAGCCCTAACCCAATGGTTTTGACGAAATCGGCCAATGCATCTTGAAAGAGCTCAATCTGGGCTACAAAATCCGGCATGGAACAAAGAGGGCCCAATGAAAAGTTTTCGAGAAACGCGCCTCTGAAATTCATGTGGTTTCGGCGCACCCAATCCATGATGGGGGTATCATGAGTCAACAATCAAATTTTCCAAAAGTGGTTTTTATTCATTTTGAGTCAGTTTTAAGCTCTTCTGAGACTTATTATATTGTCCGCAACAGCAGAGCAATGAAACAAATTATCTGATAATTCAAGGTAATGTTCCCTTTCATAAGCCTACTTTGAGTCAGAAAATCAGACACAAACAATGAATCCACGCGAAACTATCAACTAATTAGTGCACAACCGAGTAAACCAGCGCTGTTTAAATCCTCTTCATACTTAATAATTTTCAGTCGACGGACTGCAAGCCGCAGTGGAGACTGGTCGATGCTTTGAAGACGAAGAACAGACGGCTCGCCAGAGAGAACAAGCGACTGAACTGAGACAAGGGACTAATAAGGTAATACTTGTAGAAAACAGCAAGAAAAAGAGCGCTGTCCCGCAATCGCTCACGAAGGTACTGAAGTCAAATGTTTTATGTTTTTTCGAAATCGTTGGATAAAACAAAGAGATGGTTAAAATAAGAAGACTATAGTAAAACGCCTCCGTTTCTACTCACTTTAGTATCAAAAACATTAGTCTCTGTTTGTGTATGTGTCGGTCCTGCCAAATTTCGAAAACGCGCCAATCGCTTCGGGACCAAATGTCTTCGACTAAGTTTTTCGACTGTTTTTCGTAATTTGTCATTGTTTTTAACCCTTTTGATTGATAATTATTCTTTCACAGTCTTCACTGGCTTCGCGTCTACCGCCTCTTGCTCCGTTGTCGATGCCACAGGTTAGAATTGTTTTATAGGACGAAAACCTATTTCAAGAGAACAAATGTTAGTACTCAAACCCATTTTAGTTTAGTTTTGACTCTTTTTGACCATTCGAAAGCTGCTATTCCTTTCTTATAAAAGGCGTACTTTTCAGGATCTACTCCTTTTGTTCATCCTCAAATGCCTCAAAATTTTGCTTACCTACAAGTGGGCCCTCTAAAAAGCAAATTGGAACTCTGATAACCCGGGTTTTGCAGGCTGGAAGCCATCAGGCAGGCTCGAGCGGAATGGACCAGGTTCAACCTTCTCCATATCCTCGTAGAAGACGACAGCTGATCCAGACTCCGGAACAAAGGACTGAACGCTCTGCTGTCCTTGACGGTGTTCTGGAATTTCTAGATGAGCAGTAACTGGCGGAAATAACGAAGAATCTCTGGACTTCTCTTTGTTGCTCCCTATTCCCAGACCAACTTTGGTCGGGGTCATTGTCCACATAGTAATAGCGGGTAAACACGGGTCGATTATGAATGGCGGGTGCCCACTTTTTGCTCTTCACTTGTATTATTGTCAACGTGTCCATTATTTTTTTCATTTGTTGTTTGTTTTTCCATGTGATAAACCGAAAATCCGCAACTCTTATGTACATGACATAGGATATGTGACAGATCAGTACTGGAAAAAGATGTTCAATCAGTAGGGACTCCTCTTGACAAAATCTACAGTAATGTTTAAGCTTCTTGCTCGGCTTCCATGGCTTCCTATTCTTCTACGGTCGACCAGTACAGTTTGCCGGCACCTGCTTTTTGTGCCTCTTTCTATTATCTATAGGACAGACGATTATACCGTCTAGTAGCAAAGTAAATTACCGTTATTAACCGGAAATAAAGCTTCTTCGCACTTCGGAACGGCAGCGTGGACGGTGAAAAGTTGATCGCTCATCGCTCTGAAACGGACTTTCACAATGGATGTTTCTAAAGCCGTCACAGGTGTAAATATTATCAGAGTACTGCCAACAGAGATCTGTCAGACCAGCTGTCCTTTCTTCATTAGTTTCAGTGAAATTTTTTTAGCTCAAACTTTCAGGTCCCTAGCTCAGGAGAACGGAAACACATGGTTGTACACAGTTTGACGACTTCCAAAATGAAAACTACGAGAAAATTGAACAGTAAGCTGTGAATAAAAGAAAAGCAAACTTCTTACTGTGGAGAAAGGCCGAAAAGAAACAAAGCACAAATATCACTTAAAAAATTTGGAAAAACCATTGAAATAACCTTTCATTTTTAGTGTCTGTAAAGTGGTTTCCGAATATTTTGCCAAACGATTTCTCTTGCTGATCCAATCCTTTCTCTCTTTGATTCTTTGCCCTCCACCAATCTGTTCTTCCTATTAAGATTCGTGCTTTCTGCGACGCTATAAAACACTATCGGTTGTTAGTGGATCGAAGTAGCTGCGATAAGGGTTGGAGCTCCGTCATGTCTTTGATTTCCGCAACAAAATCCTGCTAGAATCTACTTGACTCTTCATATATAAGATCAGATTTGTCGATAATCGAAAGTTCAGATGCACGCGTCACTGGTGATCTCGGCTTGTCTGGCGGTCGTAACGTTCGCAGCTTGTCCGTCTGGAACAGACTACGATTCGACATTCAACAGGTAAGAAATATTAAAAAAACATTAATGTTAAACATATTTAAGATGCTACAAGTTTGTACCAGATCCCCTTGCTTTCTTCTTAGCTGAACAGAATTGCGTTTCCCTTGGAGGACATTTGGCTTCTATCCAGAATGGTTTCGAAAACGCTCTAATTGCCGGTAATTACCATTAATTTTTAGTTCTCATTTTGTAGAATCGATGCAAAACTCGACCTTTTGGATCGGAGCAAATCTTTTGATGTCTTCGAACTGGTCTTGGAGTGACAATACTCCTTTCACGTACTCGAACTGGAAAGTCGGAGAGCCCAATACAACTAAGCAATGCGCCTCTGTGAACCCCCAGACAGGCTTTTGGAGGCAAGTTTCAGTAACATTTATTTGATCTTTAACTTTTAGCACCATGCCCTGTGGACAGGCCCAACCGTACGTTTGCGTGGTTCCGGGAGGAAGCTCTCCACCTACTCCTCCTCCATGTCCGACCCAAGGACGTTAGCTTTTTGCATATACGGTTTTCAAATCTAAGTTTGCAGCGCTACCCGGCCGTTGCCTCTCTGGATGGACGTATTTTGATAAGAGCGACTCTTGCTACAAGGTTCTTCTACAGGACAACTTTGAGAATGCCGAAGCGACCTGCTTAGCCTCTGGATCGCATTTGGTTTCCATCCACAGCGATGCTGAAAACGTTTTCGTTGCTGGTAAGCTTTTTAGTTCATTCAACATAACTAAATTAAGATCTTGCATCGACTGGAATGACTGTCGATTGGGATTGGATGAGTTGGACTGGAATGCACAAGGTGAACAATGCCTGGGCCTACACCGACGGAACCCCCGTTAGTTTTTATACCCTATTGATAAGCTAAGCACATAGCTTATGCATTATCACAATGTTTCCAGGTCGACTACTTCCACTGGGCACCAGGACAGCCGGATAACAGCGGAGGTGTGGAAAACTGTGTCCAGGTAAGAGTTACTTCAAAACCTTGTTATATCGTACTCTTTAGATTCTACCCGATGAGCTATCCGGAAAACATCACGACAACTATCGCACAGGCTGGAACGATATCAAGTGTTCCGACTCTTTGAGAGCCTTTGTCTGCAAACAACCAGCTCTTCACTGACTGTGTAATAAAAATTCTTTTTGCAACTGAATGTTGTAATCAGAGAACAGTGACAGCAGTGGAATCTTATGTTCTTGAAGGTAACTTCAGGCAAAATTTTCCTCTTTAAGTTTTGAAGTTCGGGCGACTCTGGCATAAAATAGACAAATCGAAATAGAAAATGTCTTGTTTGCCCAAACATGTATTGGCATCGGAGGGCAATACATTTTGTTGTATAGCAAATCGAACGTTTTGACACAATAGTAATGGTCTCGCGTCTACCATCTTTTCACACTGTGCATTAATGCTTTAACGTGAAGACTAAGCCTGCACTGGATTTCCAATAAAAATTCATTTTGCAACGACTAGAGACAGTCCACAACAGTGAACACTATGACAAAGAAAGTAGTGACAGCAGTAGCCGCTTGGGGAGTTGTTGGTTGAGCTCTAGGTGTTGTAAGACTAATTGTTTGAGCTACTGTAGTGCTCTGAAGATTAGAAGGTGCTGTTGTTTTGCTTGGCAAAACAGCCGTTGAATAAGAGACAGGAACGGAAGCTGGAGATGCACTTGCTGCCTTGCTAGAAGATCCCGGTGTAGTTGAAGAAACTGCTGCGGTTGATGAATGTTTCGTGGATGCTGTTTGAGTAGGTGTTGTGGGTGCTAAAGTAGTATATGGTGTTTGTGCAGCCTTCGCAATCCAGTTTTTCATCATGGCATAGGACTGTCCTGGTCGGTCAAACGGCACTTCATGACCTGCTCCCTAAACGTTTCTCTGATGCTTTCAATAAAATAGTAAATCACCCTGACAGTCATGACATCCACATTGTTAGCGTAAGATCTAGTGTAGCCACCGAGAGTAGTTGTTCCGCCAACACCGTTCTGATAGGTCCAAGAGGAGCGAGGAGAGGTTTGCTAGAAATATGAAAATTGCAACTCGAAACACTTACGTTCAACTGAAGGATGTCGTGGAACAAATTATAGGTAAACCACTCTCCACCGAGCCAGTTCTTCATTGTGTCAACGTCTCCATGATAAATGAGTGTGTAAAAGTTCCCTTGTGATACATAATCACTTGACAAAATGTATGAAAAAAGGTCGTTCGTAGAAGCCACTTGCTGCTGATAGGATCCCATAATGCCACTAAAACGCCAATTAGAAGATCCTGCGTGAAACGTACGCGTCTTCTTGCCAGTATTGATTGCCAACTGGAATATTCAAAGACTGTCGAACCTCATCTAGATTGAGATAATTCGAAAGAGCGTTTTTGTACCAGCACCAGTAGGCATTAGTTGGATCGGACGACTCGTAGTTTATGCCAGTCTGACATGTTTTCAAATCGAATATATCTTCAGTTTACCCATGTCTCTCCAACTGAAACTCCTTCGGCAACACCGGAACTCAAAAGTTCATAACACTGCTCATACAAGTTGTAAGCATCGAATGAATTTGCAAGAACGTCCTTGGCCAGATTCATAAGCTGAATTAGAATTTTTAGATTCTGTAAAGACTCTACTTCAACATAGCAGAGGTCACTCTGATTTCCTCCGTAGTTGGGACTATTGAAGTCCGTTATGTGCTTGGAATAGTCACAGGTCATCTCGTCGACAATATCAGAGCAACAGAGACTGTTAATCTTTTGATAGCGTCTGAATTAGGCTTAAATGAGTTTTGTGTGTTCTAACGCTAGTGGAATTCCTCCACGGTAATACTCTGCATGAGGCAAAGAATTTGTGTCTACCGCTTTGTCCAAAACACCGTTTCCAATGGCCATCCCCTGGAATTATTATATAAATAGCTTGAACGAATTACCCTAAAGTTCAATGGGAACGTATCCATTCCATCAATAATCAGCTTGGACAGCATTGGAATGTAAACTCCCCCGTATGATTCTCCAGTGATGAAAATAGGTCTACTCAAATATTCTGGATAGACGAAGAAGAAGTCTTGCAAGGCTGCGTAGGCCTCGGTAGCGGTCTAAAGAAGTATCTGCTAAGAAAAAAGAAAAATGTACATTGTTGTCACTCCAGACAGGAGTTTGGCCATCAGTTGTATAAGAGTAGCCGACTCCGACTGGAGCCTCAAGATAAAGCATAGCAGCAAAGTCCTGTGAAAGATACGATAAGAGTTCACATCCTTACCCAAGCATTCGGATTGATACTGAGCGTCTTTCCATCACGATTGACTCTGTACAAGCCGTTTTCCATAAAGAGTCCGTCGAGAGAACTGGTACCGGGCCCCCCGTTTAGCCACAGGACAAGGGCGTTACTTGCGGCTTCAGCCATAGGAGCTCTAGCAACGTCATATAACCTTTACCGAATTAGAAGAGTAGAAAAACGAAGTTACCAATAATGCAGCATGTGGTTAGCTAAACCTTTAAGGAATCCAGAGTACTGTACTTTGTTGGAGATTTGAGACAGATCTACACCAGGCAGACTAAGGACTCGGTCGGAATCCTAAAAAGATGTTAAAGTTTTGTGAGAAAGGCCTACTTTTCTTGAGCATGTTGTAGTTGGAGTGTTTTGGTATTGTGAAAACAGTGGCTGTCTAGTCACGTCCACTGGTTGCATGTTGCTGTAGCTGTCAGCGTTCGACAAAAAGTTCAATAGCATTTGAAGAGCCGGAGCAGGACGATCCATAGGTACCATGTGGCCGGCTCCCTACAGCTTAATATTAAGTTTAAAAGCTTGTTGATACCTTGACAGTCATTTGAACAAAATTCTCAGAAAAACCCTTGACAAAGCCAGCCAGAACTTTAGGATCAGAGGCACTCTTCTGATAGAACCATGGCTGCCTCTCAAACAATGTCTGAAAGCAAGAACCTTTTAACAAAGAAAAGAAAGTTTACGGTCATGTTTCTGCTTGCAATAAGTCGTTCTGCCCACCACTGGTCTCCCAAAAATTGACAGATAGTGTCGGCGTCTCCATTGTACAACATTATTCGCATATTGTTTTCTTGGTAGAAATCCGAATCCATGATATCGTTCAGCACGTCGTGCATGTCATAATATTTCGGTTGCTCAGCATAACCCAAGTTGCTAGAAGCCAATAGAAAAGTTAGCATATTTCTTACGCGCAATCACTCCAAGCTCTTTTAAGAAGAGTCGTATGAATTTTGCCGTGGATTGCTTCCTGTACATCTTTGCGATTGAGATATTTTGCTAGTTGATCGTCATTGTAGCAAGCCAATCCCAGGAATGGATCAGTAGACCCAAACCAGGATCCATCGTTATTGTTCAAGAATGGTTTGTCCGGTACAGCTTGACGTCGTCGACCCATTCTTGCCTGTCTCGCCAGTTCACCTCTAGTTCTTAGAGCACTAGTGTTGGCAGGAGTACTGGCTCCGAACGTGTAGCAGTCTACGTAGATGTCGTATGGATCCCTAAGACAAGTTTCAAAAAGAAATACTACAATACGTATTTGTTCCAGAAAAGTAGGCAGCAGTTATCTTCTGAGCTTCAAGATAGCAAGTACTCTTCAAAGGTTGACTGTTGTAGTCATAGTAAATTGGATTCGTTGTGGATAGGTTGCAGATAAATTTTAAGGCATTCCAATCACTGCAAGAGGCAATTAAGTAAGTCTTAAAACTTACTCTGCTCCAGTGAATCCATGACCGTATTGGAAGGTGAGTTCAGAATTAGATTGATCGTGATGGGATAAGTAACCGTTTCCAATAGCAAAGCCCTGAAAACGTAAAGAAGCATTGGAACTTTCGTTACCTTAAAATTGATGTCGAGAGTACCGTTCTCCAACATGTTGATCAGATTTCTGGACAAAGTTGGGACATACACTCCTGAATAAATGCCTATCTAAATTTAAAAAAACCTTACCGCCATAACTTTCAGAAGTGATGTAAAACTCATTCTGCGCATACTGTGGAAAAAGATCTTCAAAGAACTGCTTCACAAAAAGCGCGTTTTCCATGGCAGTCTGCAACTCTTTTCAGTTTGTACTATTTACTTAAAATCGTACATGGTCATCGTTCCAAACGTACGTAGGGTCAGTAGTGTAAGAAAATCCTACACCTACGGGTGCTTCTAGGAAGATCACATTGGCCTTCTGAAAAAATATTCTTAAGTTCCAAACTTCTAATTGTCAAACCTTGTTCCAAGCGTATACATTTTCATATAAAGTATTCCCACCATCATCATTGTTATGGAAAGGTCCAAGTTCTTCGAAAAATCCACCAAGAGCACTACAGCCGGGTCCTCCGTTGAACCAAAGCACTACGGGATCGTTTGCTGGGTCGTTTTGGGATTCAGTGAACCAATAGAAAAGATGATTCAGTGGGTGTCCTTCAGGAGTAACATAGCCAGAGAACTGTCTAAATGGTGGCTTGTACGGCAAGCCTGGGAGATTGTGAATCTCGTCGGCAAGGGCAGATTTAGTGTACTTTTGATTAGCATCGACCTACGAACAAAAATTACAGATAAAAAGAAATAGGTTAACTTTATCCTGATTCACTGGTGGGAAATTTGAAGGAGCTGCAGCGGCAACAGGCTGACAAGGAGGCATGCCTTGATATTCCGAAGTAAGCGGCTTCGGTGTAAGGTCAATGTTAGCAGAGGTCAGAATAGTACCAGTGTTTTGATTCTAAATCCGATTGACAGAACATAAACTCTCTCACATTGATGAAATTGTACATCATTTGAAGAGCCGGCAGAGGACGATCAAGAACGGAATTATGTCCAGCTCCCTTGAGCGTAACGTACGTTAAACGGTCGGAATATCGCTGAACCAACTTATTTGTAAACTATGAAAGAATTACTTTTGAGTAGCCAACAGTCGCTCGTCCATATTCTCTGTGACCGGGCATTTCAAATGACCACGGAGTGTATTTGGCGAGCGTCTAAAAATGATTTAAAATTAAGTATTTTGGTTCTTACAGATAACTGTAGACGGCTAGCCACAGTGTCAACAAACCACTGATCTCCCAAATGATTACATACCAAATCGACATCGCCGTTGTAAATCAAAACTCTCATACTTTCCTTCTGCAATATGCATCCTCAGCCTTATTCAATTGGCTCAAACCTTGTAAACCGGATGGCTGATAATCGATGTGAGTAGATCTGCCAATTCAGGGTATTGTTGAGTGTAATTTGCAGCAAAGGAAGGGCTGAAATCAGTTCAATTGAGCTTTACTAAAGTAAATACTTGTAAGTTTTCCAGACTGGAGCATCATCGGGAATGTTCAGAGCTTTTCTAACAGAAGCTTTGCTGAGATACGCCTCGGTTGCCGTGTCTTTCCAGCATGGGAAACCGTTGTACGGATCAGTTGAATCGAGATTGATCATGGTCTATAAAAATTGTGAAAATTGCAGCAAAGAAACTTGCCGCATAGTCGTTGAACTGTCTGTTCTGTGGCAAAATGTTTGGACTGCTTTTCGTGTTTGTGTAGCAATCTTGATAGAGATTCTTGTCACTTCTAACATGGTTGAAAAATGAAATGTCGGCGTAGGTCATGGTCTAAAGACATTTGAAAACCAAGTACAAGTTCTTACCATGTTCGCGCACGTAGGGTCCGCTCCCGCCTTGGGTTGGTAGATTCCTTGTTGGTTGACAGTAAGATACATACCGTAAAAGTCACAGGTTGTGGGATCAGTAGCGTTGCAACATTGGCTTGCGAAGGCATCGTACTCTCTGCAAAAAAAAGGTTTACATAAACAAAATTCTCACTTTTGACCTATGAGCCCATAGGTGTACTTCTGGAAGATTACAGAGTTTGCCTGTTGTTTGCTGGAGAGTGCTCCGTTTCCAATACTGATACCCTGGAGAAACAGTAACGGCTACCCTGAGTGAACAAACCTTGATGTTCACTTTGATATCTTTGCTATTAACTCCATCCAAAACTTTCTTTGTCAGAGTAGTGACAAACACGGCAGCATATGATTCTCCAGAAATGAAAAAGTCGCCGGTGTACTCTAGGAAGCTAGCAATAAAATCTTTCAGTGCATTGTAATTCATCTGCACTGCCTGAATATTTGTAAAATAAGTATATTTTTCATCAACGTCAACCTCGTCGTCGTTCAGTTGACCAAAATCGGAACCGGGATAGGAGTATCCTACTCCTACTGGTGATTCAATGTAGAGGATGTGAGCAAACTGAAAAGTGAGTCTGTCTCCATAATAAGATTACCTTGTTCCAGGAGAAGTAGTTTTCAAACAATGACTGACCATCCTTATTTGGCTTGAACGGGCCATGCTCGTGGAGAAGTCCTCTCAAGGCACTTCCGCCAGGGCCACCGCCAAGCCACAGAATAACGGGGGCATTGGACTTCATGTTTTGGCACTCGGTAAACCTTTAAAGCGAGTATCCGGACATTTTTCTAGTGGTTTTTCAAATGGATTAGTAGAATGAATAATTTCGACATGATTTGATGAAAACTCTAGACTAGTATTTTTGACTAAATTTTTTCTGAAAGACCCATGTTTCCGTTTACAGTCGAAAAAAGTCCGGACACTCGGCTTAGCTGCTAAATTCATCTTGATAACGTACCAGTAGTGTAGTCTAGAGCTGTTTCCTCCGTTTAGATAGCCTGAATACTGTTTCCATCCACCTGTCTGGAACGTGATTCCGGGAAGGTAAGACACCTGAAAACTGTGTTATTGCTAATAAACGGTATCGTACGAGATCAGTTTGCTTCCGGTTCGGTGCTGGAGACAAGGACTGGTATTCGGGTTTTAACAGTTGTGCTCCCAAGTTGACAGCTCCCAAACAGTTGTTAAACCCGTATCCATTAACAAAGTCTCTCATAATTTGAAGAACTTGAGAGGGCCTGTTGATAGCTGCCTTGTAGCCACCACCCTAGAATTTCATCTTCTGACGCAGTTTTTGGACTTACTCTGACTGTCAGGACATAAAGCCTGTCGGTGAATTCGGTTCTCAGACCGCCATCTGTGTCATTAAAGACGTATCTGTGGTAGTTTGCCAGCCAAGGTTCATCTTTCGTCATCTTAAATCATCTTCAGCAACTAAAAGCTTTGACTTTACATTCATGTTCCTTGAAGCGGCCAACTGGGTAGCAAATTTTCTAGCCGATAGAAAGTTATAAGTAGAGTCAACATCACCGTTGTAGATTAGAATCTAAACATATGAACTGTTATGTCGAAGTCTTACTGATGCGTTGACGGTTGTGTAGTTTGCATTGTTCATCATGGAGAGAAGATCAGGACTGAGATCTTGAGTCTGTTTACGGTAATGGCTACAGGTTATAAACGGATCTGTTCCAGTTACGTGAAGCGCATCTCGAACATCCTTCTTAGCCAGATAGGTTTGAATAGCTTGTGGAGCTGAGCAAGGGTAGCTGTTGAATGGATCAGTAGAACTCTGGATATTGGCCTATAACATTGAGCTACTTGATCATAGGTTGGCTTCACCTGACTATTAGGACTACTATAGCAGTCCTGATAAATATCAGTGTCCATAACCCTGGAATTGATGAAATGAAAAGTCAGAGAAGCTTCTCACAATGAACTTCTCCAAGAGTTGTAAGCGGCAGAAGAAGCAGTCAAACAAGTTTGGCTAGCCTGTTCTGCAACGGAATAGGAGCAACTGTACGACGATTGGTTCTTGCAACAAGCCGCTTGAAGGTAGTCCCAATCACTGAAGAAACTTGCTGCTTTTCGTGATTAACTTACTCTTTCCCAGCGTAGCCGTGAACATATGCATAGGAGAAGAATGAATCGTATTCCATATTAAGATTCAGTCTTCCATTAGCGATGATGAGACCCTACACAAAATGATTGAAATGATGCATCTTACCCCGTAGTTTGTTTTAACCCCAGGAAAATTTGGCTGCTGCAACAAACTGTTGGCAAGTTTCGTAGCGAAGACGGAGGCATAGCCTTGCCCGGCAATAAAAAGTTTATTTGGAACTCTTTCTTTGAAGTTGCTCAGAAAGTTGTAAACAGCTGCTCGAAGAGTAGTAACAATGTTCGCATCAGTTTCATCGGTCGTGTTATCAGCAGGACTGAAACCAACTCCCGGAAGGTCAATAACGAGAAGATTTGACATCTGAACAGAGCGTGAAAACCAGTTTGTTTAGACAAACCTTGTTCCAGGAAAAGACATTCTCATAAAGACTGTCCCCAGCTGGATACACTTTAAAGGGTCCGATTTCTTCCAAAGTTGCGTAAATTGAACTACACAATGGGCCTCCAGCAATAAATATTGTTAATGGATCAGTACTGGCATTGTTTTGAGATTCAAAATACCTAGGAAGTCATCATTTAAAAAAAGTGAATGATAAACCAGTAGTGAAGTTTCGCAACCAAAAATCCAGAATATTGTTTAAAGTTGACAACGAAAGTTGTGTTTGGAAGGCCACTTATCAAGTCAGCTGGTTTATCCGCATTTGTAGAAATGACTACAAATAGTAAAAGGAACAAATTCCTCATTTTAGAGGAAATGTGGGTGGACAGTGGCAGCGACGGACGGCTGCGAACAGAAGCTAATGCTCTAATCATGTAGTGATAAGGATTACATGGAAAACGTGGACTACTAGTCATCTTCTGAAAATAAGCAAAACATCAATCAAGTGTTATAAAATATTAATTTGTTTTGTGTGTTTCTGAAGTGTACAAGAAGACAAAAATGGTTTCCTTATCATGGTATTTTCAGTGTTTGTCTTCTACCAAACTAATGTTTTGCCTATGAATCAAACAAATACTTTCTATGAATGCTCGAATTGGCTCATACGATTCTTCTCCGGTTATTCTATGCATGATTTGGAACTTTTGTGTAGACAATCACATCTAGAGTTCATACCAGCTGACCAGACATAACGGAATTGGTCTGATCAACGATCGTCGCATCCCAGTAATCCTCGCTCTTTACCTGTAATCTTTTCTAGTCATGAAATGGTTTAAATCAATTGTCCTCAGTCTTATATTTTCCACTGGCTGTCTTGCTCAAGGTGAACCATTCTGTTATAAACATCGACGTTTTCTGAAGGGCTTTTTAATGAACCTATTTACGAATTTATTCCACCCGAGGCGGAGCCACGTGTAATCCGAACAAAAACATTGGAACAGAACAAAACTTATACTTACATTGCGGCGAATAAAGTTAGTTATTCTTCGCAATTGATTTTCATTTTTTCTTTTCTAATTTTCAGCTGGCTGCAATATTTGTTCCCGAAAGACGTAGTACGGATGCTCAAGCTGGTCATTCACTTTTATTGACTTTCGACGGTAGAAACGTGGATGCAACCCATAACGGATCGTAAGTTACATGTATTCTTTATATAAGTCATAGCCTTGCCAATTTCACTGGTGTGAACGTTTTCGCTGATCTAACGATCTACAACAACGGGAACTCTTTTGATCTGGACTTTGCAACTGATCTTTTAATACTCATTCCTTACAGTAACTTTCTTTTATTTTCTTGCAGAAATGTTCAAGGTTCTATTAGTGGATATCAAAATCCGCAATTTTTCCACGATTGGAATCTGCCGTCTAAGAAGCTGATAGTCTTGGAGGCTACACATGGGAAAACCTTTTTGACCATAGTGCAGTCGGAAGAAGACAACAGTGAGACGTTTGTAATGTCCCGATTCAACTGTTCGGTTTGTTTTCCTACTTCGTATAGCATAAATGACAGATTGACGCAGAAGTTTTGTTTCTTAACAGAATTCCCGGAGAAGAAATAAATGAGAGCAGCGTTATACAAAGATTTAAGTACGTATTGTTTTGAATGCTCAATTTTTTTAGCTTTCTTACCATGGACATAAATTTTGATTTGGTCGCATGGGGCACAAAGTCTGTTGTTCTTCTAAAAGGGACACTGTCTTTCCGGTTCAATGAGTTCGCTCTGCCATTTTCCAATGGTCTTCCTTCGAAAAAAGGTTTGGCGCATAAGGACGAGTCATTGGAGAAGTCTGGCTTGAACTGGAGGATCATAAATGCCAAGCAGAATACGGAGTCAAGTGGATTCTATGACGCCACCACATTGTCATCGTGGATAGAATATGATTTTAAATGGCGAGAGGGTACAAGTGATAACGCTTACCTGAGTTTGACAACAGCCAACATGCATCATTATGAGTTTGTGCCATCCAATACTACTTTGATCGTGACCAATATGGATTTGGGATGTAATCTTTACGGAGTCGCCACCTTAGACTATACCATGAGAGTGGTACCAGAACCGTCTACTACAACGACGACTACTACTTTGGCTACCACGACAACAATAAAAGAACTAGGTTTTTGGGAGAGCTTGTTTGGAAAATAAAGTGTGTAACCGAATTCTTTCACGAAATTGTTTGTTTCTATTTGCTATAGTTTTTACCTCGACGAGAGAGTAAGGAACCATTTATTGTAACACATAACAGTAAATTAGAACTTGTTGTAAACGGGTTTTCTGATAAGTTCAATGCTTGTTTATTGCATTTATTGGATGTGTGGAGCAGTTGGCTCTGTGCCAAACAGTTGAGTTGACCTGGCTTGACCATTTTGAAAACAAGGTTTGCAACACCCTTCCAGGGCTAAAGTTACCTACTATCCCCTCATCTTCCTTGGCCTGAACCACTCGAAATCCGTTTCTGTATGAAAACTACCGAAGGTAGAAGCAAAGTCTTTTCACCTCTTTGTCTCCCAATAGTGACTTGTCTAAACTTGTTACTACTAACTCCTCTCCCTATAATTGTACGCACAAATCTCTCTATTTTGATTGCCGATTGAAGGTTTCGACAGACACGCAATTAAAACTAGCTAAACAGAAAAATGGAGTGTATCTTTCTGTTTTTAAATGGTTTAAACTTTCTGTCCTTTGTAAGTTCTCTCTAGTATAAACGCTGCTCGCAACGACCTGTACAGCAACCTACGTGCAAACCAATTCCAACAGGATCATCAGACTGATCCAACTAACCCTATTTCCCGGTTCAATATTGTGACTCACTGGGCCTAATCACTTCGTTTGTCTTCCTATATAAGCACGATTTTTAACTTACAACCGGATCTAAAATGTCTATAATTTTGTGTTGGCTGGTTACGTTAGCCATAGCTGCAAAAGATCCTTATACAGGTACGTTATTTTGTCCTTTACTCAAACAAAACTTTCAGAATGTCCTCCTGCTGTCACCCACTTGGATCCAAGTGTTGTAGATGAGTATGGAAATATTGAGTATTTGGTTTTTGTCAACAGTGTGCCGAACAAGGAATGTAGTTTCGATATAACTACTCCTGACGGTTCGTTCATCGTTGCAAAATTTGCGAGAGAAGGAAGTTCGAGCAGTTTTACAGGAACAGATGTTTCCGGAAACACGGTGTTAGATTTACCCTATTCCAGTAATAGACCCATTTTCTAGAGATTTGGTGTACCAAACATTTTTTCCGTCTCCTAAAGTCACAATTAACGTTACCACTGGCTACGACAGGTATTATCGCCTTGAGTTTTCGCCAATCTTTAGTCGGTTAAAGACAGGTTTCTTGTTTAGTATGATTCAGATGATGCTTTCAAAAATGTAAAGTATGAATTTGTAAAGCCCGACTCTGGAATTCGGATAATTTCACCCGCTAAATTTGAAGCCAATACTACGTATTCTTTTATTGGAGTTGAAGATGTAGGACTTTTTTGAGCCTTTACCACAAATGTTGTTATAGTTATCAATTTATTTCGTTCCCGAAACTTCTTTGGGGAAAGACGGTGACCGATCTTCCCTGTTGGTCTTCCATGGAAAAAATCGCAATGCTGGCTACAACTACTCGTATGTTACGGAATGAAAAAACAATTGAAATATTGAAGACTTCAACAGTATCAGAATGAGATGCGAACTTTTTCCGATATATCTATTTTCAATGCGGAAGGCAGACATCTTAATGCATTTTCACTGGACCAACTTCTACTCATGCCTGCTGGTATTTGACCACCCATTTAGAAATATGTTTTTTTTTCTAGATCTTGCTGCAAGTTTCAGTAATCCTCAGATCTACGCTGATCGAAGTCTGAACATGATGTCAGTAGAAATGGACGCCTACCACAAGAATACGTTTTTCTCAGTAATTCAAGCAAAGGAGATTGATTTCTTCTCTTATTGCTTAAGCAACTTTACGGCATCGGTACTGTATTAAACATAAGTTGATAATGCTTGTTTCAGAGCGATGTTCAGCTGGTTTTAATTAATGGTTTGCCTGGACACCGCATTCAAGAAAGTCGAGTGATTGGTAGATATCAGTAAAAGAGCTAAAAAGTATATCAAATTCAATTTCAGCACTTCAAACCTGACAAAGTTCGACTTTGTTATGTCCGGTCATAAGACTCTTATACTCCTCAGTGGAAAAATTTCCTTCATTGCTGATCGCTTCGAGTGCGTGCTCACGCCGACTGACGGGAGACGTGGATTGATGAAGAGAGGAAAATACGATTATGAGCTTTTTATGCGTTTTTATGCTCCGGGAGATGGATCAACTTTTGAATACTCATTCAAATGGAGAAAGAGCACTGACAAGACGGCCGTTTTGAAGGTGACGGAAGTTGGAACTGATAAGGAATACACATTCACACCCTCTTTCAACCAAAGCGTAACTTCAAACCGTGGCCTTATGATCAGATTAACTGGAAAGGCTGCATTGGAATATGAAATTTTTAAGGTTTTGGCCTGAACAAATGTTTTACTGTCTGAACATCCCAACCCTTCCACAATTTGAAGCGACCCCATTTTGTGGTCTTTATTCTGTGTCATTGATAAGGCATTGTGAAAACTGAAGCGCCATTGTTCATGAGTCATAGATATTCTGGGTGGTTCACTAGGCCACAAAAGATACTCCAAGTGTGTGAATAGTTTCAAAACTTTCGAAAGTCTAAAAGACTGGATGATTCAATGACTATAAAGTCTGATTCAGTTGATTCTCCCTGACGTCTTCTGAACCAACATAATAAAAGCACATTGTCTATTTGAATAGACCCGTTTCAAATCGTCTTGGCAGACTGGACCTTCCCATTTTAACAGTCCAGTCCTTTTCTTTCATTCTATGCTTGGGTTATCTATGACTTCATTGTCACGTAAAATTCAAATTTAACTTTTGCAGAAAGCAGAAATAAACACTATGATTTTCCGACTGTCCATTTTATTCTCTATCGTAAGTTTTTTAAAGTAGCATTACCGTGTAACAGATTTGTCTCTGTGCATCCGAATGGCAGCCAAACTTTTTTCTGGGGCGAAGAAAAGGAGGAATTGAGCTAGTGGACGATGGATCTAGACCGACTGTAAGCAATACTTTACATGTGAAGTAAAAAGTGACATAGAATTCAAAAGGTGGATTTTCTTCGTGCCAAGGCTTCATCAATCAGAAGATAGACCACTTCAAGTCGAGCGGCAACTGGAGCCAGCGCTTTTTCGAAAATCTCGACTTTACTGACGGCTCAGACTTTTCGGTGGCCTTTTTATTCCTGGGCGGCTGGGGACCGGAGGACCTAGCAAGAGTAAGAGAGTATTTTTTTCAGGAGTCAAACGTTGCTTAGATCACAAATGCTGATCTACCGTGGCTGAAATGGGCAGAGACCTATAAGGCTGCTGTGTTTTCTCTCGAGCATCGATTCTATGGCGAATCACAGCCCTTTGCCAACCAAACGGTCCAAAATCTAAAGTTTTTGAATAGCAGACAAGCTCTGGAAGATGCTGTTGAGTTCATTCGTCAGATGAACACGAAGTACAACGTTCGCTGGATCGTGTTCGGAAATGGTTATTCGGGTTCTCTGGCACTGTGGCTTAGACAACTGTATCCGAGCTTCGTTAATGGAGTTGTTGCCAGTTCGGCTCCAGTTACGGCCATGTTGGACTATTACGGTATCGTTTCAAGTTTTCATAAAAAAAGTTACATTAAGACTACTTGCGAGTTGTCGAGGAAGGACTCAAAACAGACTCATTAGATTGTACAGATAAAGTGAGGGAGGCGTTTGCAAAGTTGGCCGAAAAAATGAATACAATCGAAGGACGAGACAGCATTTCCACTGATTTCCAGTGAGTTGAACAAACAATAATATGCTAAAGACATTGTAGATTACAACCGGCGTTCACCAAAATGGATACCATCGGCTACAACGACATTCAGAACTTTTACGCCAACATGATTAGTTCTTTTGAGGAAGCTGTTCAATATAACAAGGACAACTTTGGCCCATACGCTGCGGGTTACGGTATTGAGCAAATTTGCACTCTGATGAAAGCAAAAGACGGTTACGATGCACTGGCCGATGTGAACAAGTACATGAAAAGTAAGTGATCAGACTAATCTGAAAACATTTGAACTTAGCCATTGGCGGAAATGTTGCTAACTTCAGCGGAACTCCAAACAACTACACGGAGATGGTCGAGTATCTCAAGAATGAATACTTCAGCGACTCAAATGACCATAAATTCGATTGTTTGTTCAGTCTTATCGTTTTTGAAATAGAATTTTTTAGCTGGAGCTCGGAGCTGGCTGTGGCAGAGCTGTACCGAATTTGGCTTCTTCCAAACTACCGATGTCAGAGAGGATACCATCTTCGGACCTGTCGTTCCATTGAAGTGAGATCTTTCAAAACAAACTGTGATATTCTTCAGTCTATACATGAACCTCTGCGAAGATGTCTTTGGCTCAAAGTACACTGCAAACACAATTTCCCAATCTGTTGCCTCTACAAATGCCTTTTACGGTGGATCGAAGTACAGAGGAACCAATGCTGTTCTCACAAATGGTGCTCTGGATCCCTGGAATGCATTGGGAGCGAATGTTGACGCTTTGGATGAGACTGTCGTCAATTTTGTTATGACTGGCGCAGCTCATTGTGCTGATCAGTATCCAACAACGGCTACTCCTCTGGCCTCCATCGTTAATTTTATATCTTTCCACAAAGTTTATATTTACAGACCGAAGCCCACACCCTCATTGACGCAAACTTGAACAAGTGGATCAATGGACGCTTGAGTAACAAGACTCTTCCTGTCACCGAGTCGTCTTTGCCTTCGACTACCTTCACTCGAGAAGGAGTATTAAAAGTCAAACGATCGAACACCAATAGAATTCTGGCTGCCGAAACTGCTGCAAATCTAGCTGCAGTAGTCACTCCCAAGTACAAGAAAATGCATCTCGGTCGACCACCTCACGGATTGAACCCTGCACCTCCGCTCGTAGATTTTGATCTTAGCGGATACTCGTACGGCTTGTTCAATCAACGAAAAGATCACTTCGGCACTGACGAGAAAACATTCTCACAGAGATATTTCAAAAATTCGAAGTGGGCCAAAAAAGGAGGTCCAATGTTCTTGATGATCGGAGGGGACGAAGGTGGAGACACAATTACCAGCTGGATTCTCAATCCCAGCGTCACCTGGCTCACATACGCACAGTCAGCTGGAGCTACAGCCTATTTGCTTGAACATCGGTATTATGGAGAATCGAAAATCGGAACGAACGAAGACTTGACCTACTTGACATCTCTCCAAATGCTCTATGACGTGGAAAACTTTATTTCCTACGTAAACTATTACGAGGGAAACACTCAGCCATGGATCGTGTTCGGCGGCTCCTATTCTGGATCTCTTGCTTTGTGGGCCAGACAACTATTCCCAAATATGATCTCAGGAGCAGTCGGCTCTAGCGCACCTCTTCAAGCCAAGTTGGACTTCTATGGTATTGTCGTATTCTTCTTCAAATGTTTTTTTTAGAAAATCTGGAAGTCGTTGAAGCAGCCATTCGAGTTTATTCTCCCAAATGTGCTGATGTAATCGCCGAAGGATTCAGAGACATTCACACTCTGCTTTTGAACGACACTAGCGGTGTGGATGCAGTTAACGAGCTCTTCCAGTTTGTTTTCTTCCGTATCCAGAACAATAGTTGTTCAGACTGAATCCTCATTTTGATCCAGCAACCTACCCACTATCCGAGATCAACAAGCAGTTCTTCTTCTCTAATCTCTATGGAAACTTCCAAGGAGCTGTAACGTATAATAACGTCAATTCTGACAGCAATGCGAATGGCTCAAACAGCGGAATTCCATTCATGTGTAGCTTTATGCTGAACGGAAACCAGACAAGTTTGGAAAACATTGCCGACTTCAATGAGGCAATGATCGCATTCTACACTGGGGTAGAATTCGTTTCTACGGATAACAACTACACGGCTTTCGTGGAATATCTTCGAAGTGGCGGAACAACAAACGAAGAGGCTGCTGTCAAGTACTGGACATATCAGGCAAATTAGTATTTGTACATTAAAAAAAGGCTTCTGGTTTAGATGTGCAACGAGTTTGGATACTTCCAGTCGACTGATCTCGGCAAAGGAATCTTCGGAAGCCCCACGCCTGTCAAGTATTATACTCATCTTCCGGAATAAGTTCGTTTTTAGCTTCTACACACAGTTGTGCAGTGACGTCTTTGATCACAAGTTCACTGGGCCTCTGACTGAGGCGGCAGTCGAGAAGACTAACCAGAAATATGGCGGTCAAGCCAACTACCGAGGGAGCAACGTGGTTATTCCCAACGGATCTTTGGTTTTGTTGTGACATTCGGCTTTATTTATTCTTATTTAGGATCCTTGGTGGCCACTTGGCAAGTATACATATTCTGCCATCTCCAATTCGACAATCCTTTTTATCAATGGAACTTCTCACTGTGCTGACATGTTCCCAGAGAGGTATCAAACAATTCTAACAAGATTTGTTCTTTTTAGAGCCTCTGACCCTCCTGCTCTCAAAGCTGCCAGACAAACTACAGGGCAGTTTGTTGCTTACTGGGCTAAAGAAGGAAACTCACCTGTAAATCCAGTGGATCCAAGCAGCCCGACTACAACGAAAAAAACCTATCCTTATCCTATTGAATGCACTACTCCTAAATCAGCAGCTGTCTTCATAACTGCCGTGCCAATTGTTTTGTCTATCCTGTTGTGACTTTGTGTTACCATAAAGACCTGATTTGTATAATCGAGAAATAATGCGTCTTAAAAAATAATGCGAATGTCCAAAGAATATTATATTGACAGACAGTAATCCAGAATTCTCATTAAAATCTGCCAGTACTCAATGGTTGAAGAGCAGCCAAAAGTGCAGATTTACGGTTCAAGTTCTAAATGATAAATTCTTGTTATAAAACAGCTGGAAGCCGCGATGAACAATTTAGTGGATTGAAAGCTTTTGATATTAACATTAAGCGTTTGTAGATGTTTCGGACTCAGTTTTTGGAATGCAACGAAGTTTATCTGCCTGGTCCCAAAGTTTTTTTTAGCTATATAGCTTGCTATTCTCGCTGGTTGAATAGTTCACTCTTCCTGTCTAAATTTATGATCCGTAGTGGTCTGACATTTTCCTAGTTTGGACGAATAAATTTAATGCCTTCTACATACAACAGTCATCTAAGAGACTCTTTAAGAAATCTGAATATAAACTTTATCTGTGCTCATAACAGATCCTTTTTGTTAACAGTAACTTCTACATCAACTTTGCAGGAATTGCCCTTTGTTTCCTTGAAAACTTGACAATTTGTGGGATTCTTCTCCGGAGACTGAATAATAGTATAAAAGAAGAGGAGGAAGATCTACCGTATATTTGAACCCGCAATGCGGTAAAATTCTGTTGAATGCAGGACGACTTCCATCCGATACTCCATTTTTCAAAAAGCACTGTCCACCACCTTCATCGCTATAAGAAAAGTGTGTGCAACGGGTATGTTCCATGCATAGTGTTGAACAGCTAAGAAAGGTTGTTGTGGGTTCCACCAAGAAAAAATTGCCGACAAAGTCACAGGACGTTGATATAAGGTTGTGATTTTCATCAAACTCGAATTTTCTCTGAAAACTGAAAGTAAAAGCGAGGGACCTGAGGCGCTCTATAGCGTCATAAACCATGTCGCATTACCTACTTTTGTTTTGAAGCCACAGATAACTTCCTGGTTCATTAAAACAGGCTCGGAGTCTGCGGGAAAGTTCTGCTTGAGCCAACAGGTCCCGTTTGAATACCAACTCCAAGAAAAATGGCTACAGTCAGATTGCCGTAAGCACTCTAAGAAACAATCCTTTGGAGCCATCTTCATTGATTTTAGATTGTTGTAATCAAAATCACATCCACGTGCCCAACGAAGCTGATCATAAGCCAAAGAATGCCAATCGGGGATCTATCTTTTTAGATCATTATTTAACTAGTCAACTCACTTTTCCAGGTCCTCTGTAGCCACAGAGAGAGTTTTTGTCTGCTTCGACAGGTCGCGTTCCTTCGACGACATGCTTTTTCAAAAAGCAGGTTCCATGGTTGCTTTCAGTCCATGAAAAGTGAGTGCAGTTGGGATTTTTATAGCACTCCTGCGAACACTCTGAAGAATTGGAAGGCAGAACCCAATAATCGAAGCCTGAATAATCACAACCGGTGGAGTATACCATCCCATTTTCAGCTTCACGCCATACGAATTCCTTAAATGGAAATTTTAAGTATAGATTTAGTTTGCTTTTCAATTACTTCTTGCATGTAGACTGCTTGAATGTGGATAAAACCAAAAGTGCAAAATAGCAACAATGAAGGTGACATTTGACGGGAGCTGCTCTCACGGCTGTGGGCGGTGTAAAGCAAAATGTCTGATTCTGTTTTATCGTTCTGTTAAGTTGTCGTTTTTAAGAAAACCCTTTTTAATCTGACAATGTTTAAACTGTTTTAGACAAATGTAAAACATTTTCGACAGACAGTGGCAACATTCTTCTTTCCAACAGGTGTTGCCCAACTGCTGCCCTGAAAAATAAAACAAAATTGATTTGTTCCGTCTTATTCAAGTTTGGAAAGCTGAAATGTTTTTCACAAATTTACCCCAACATCCTTTTTAGTAAACCCATAGGTACAAAAACAAGAAAACTGTTTTCTGGAATGTCAAAGTCGACCGGAATGTACTCATTTCTCCTGGAGTTGGCATTTGAATGGGACCTGCTGGCTAAAGGAGAATTTTCCGGCGGACAGTAAATCAGTGATGATGAATCAATTCATTTGTGGTTACAAGTCTCAAGTACTCTGACTACAATTGAATCAGGTTTAAATGCCGTTTTTCAGCGAAAATTCGAGTTTGACGACAACCACAACCATATATCAACCTTCTGTGATTTTGGAGGCAACCTTTTAATGATGGAACCCACTAAAACATCTCACAGCTGCTCAAAACTGTGCCTGGAAAATACTCGATGCACAACCTTTTCTTACAGGGCGGAGGATGGTGGACAGTGTTTTTTGAAAAATGAAGTCGCGGAAAGAACAGTGTTTAGCAGAGAGTTCACTTATTGCGGCCTCAAATATGCGGTGAGTCACATTGTTTTGTTTAAATACTCTTTGCAGACACCCGAATTGAATCCCACAGACTGCCAAGTTTTTAAAGGAAGAGGAGGTGATTTCTGCAGCATAAACGTGGCAGTGAATGCGAACAATGACAAGATATTATGACTACAAGCAAATACATGATTTTGCGTTTTGTTGTTTTACGTTGTTTGATTTTTAAAAACCTGTTTGTAAAAAACCTAACAGGTTTCTCTTCATCAGTTCGGTGATCAAGGCGAGAAACAGATAACACTCGAGGCTGTTACATGCTTACACTGTGTTTACTTGAGAAATTCCTTGAATCATGCGTCAGATCGGTCAATTTTTAAACTGCGTAACATTTAGAATGAAGAAAGTTCAGCTTTTTATATAAACTAGCTCTTGTGACATCCATAAATTGATTGGTAATAACGAGTAGTCGCCATTTTTCATTCGATTATTCGGCGCAGGTTTCCCAATTAGGGTAAAGTGCTTTTTTTTTATAAATTTCTAGCCATATTACCAAACTCGCGTCGTTTTGACTCAAACCGAATAGATTCCCGGTAAACACTTCTTCTTTCGCGTGATGTTCTTGGAAAGCCATGATTAACTCTTTCTCTTTTTGATGGATGTTTGCTCTTGAAGTTACACTGAGTAATGAGAAAAGCTGTGTTGAATTTTAGCAGCTCTCGGTATCAACATCGTATATAAGAAGACACCCGGTCAACCGTCATCAAGCTGAAATCTTGCCATATGAGGGTCGCTTTGCTGATGAGTGTTTGTCTTCTGGCAGTATATGCTGGCTCTGGCAAAACTACTAGATACTGGAGAGTTATATTTTCGGTTGCTGGAAAAAAATCGTATTGAAACTTACTAAAAGGCCATACGTTTTAGGGACTGCTGCAAACCGTCTTGCGGATGGCCAGGTAAGGCCAATTTTCGCCAAGGACCCGTACAAGCTTGCGATGTTAACGACCGTCAGCTGAATGACAACGGCAATACGCAATCCGGGTGTAACGGCGGAGGATCGTACTCTTGCTCTACTCAGCCTTGGGCTGTCAACGACAATCTTGCCTACGGATTTGCTGCTGTCCGACTTCAAGGACAGGGAGAAGGAGACTGGTGCTGCGCCTGCTATGAACTGACTTTCACCAGCGGCCCTGTCCAAGGAAAGAATATGATTGTGCAAGCTACGAATACTGGCGGTGACTTGGGAAACAACCATTTCGATCTTCAGGCAAGTTCACCAAACAACACTTTTTGGGCACCTTACTAAAATTTCTAAAAACTAACGAGGCCACAAACAGATATAATTTCAGATTCCGGGTGGTGGCGTAGGCTACTTCAATGGATGTCAAGCCCAGTGGAACTCTTCGGCTGACGGCTGGGGCAGAAGGTATGGCGGAATCTGGTCCCAAAGTGAATGCTCTCAACTACCACGAGCTCTCCAAGACGGATGCAACTGGCGCTTTAAATGGTTCAAGAACGCAGACAATCCGACGGTCAACTTCCGAAAGGTCGCTTGCCCAACTGCGATTACTGACAAAACCAAGTGTATTCGTAATGAATGAAAAACTTATTGGTGAATGTCGCTGCACACTTGTGCAAATATATTTTCGGTGCGGCTACCTGTTTTTGTTAGCAGAAAGGACTGAAACCCGGGAGCAAATCGAATTTTGAGTTGTTAACAGTGTCATTCGTATTGGTCAACATAGCGGAGAATCTAAAATCTTGAAGCATCATCCGACTAGAGCACGGGCTCCTCTGATATAAACAAATTTGCAGTTTTGTTCATAGGATTAATCTTGCGGGTTATTTGATACACCTGGCGCGCTCTACAACCAGTACATTGACCAGTGACCATTGGTGAATCCACGACTTTTCGCAGCAGTAACTCGGTTTGTCACTTGTATTGTAATAGCACGAGTTCTTTTATAGAGACAGACGATTGAGCCATGGAGGAATCTAAATGTAGTAATTGGTGTAGAGCTGGCAGTAATGTGTTACCGATAGCGACAAAAACGAGAAAAATGAGAAGAGCCTTGATAGCCATGTTGATGTACAAACTGATCTTGCTTTAAAATTGTTCGGATTGACTCTTTCATAGTGCTCTGCGAGTAATTTTCTAAACGGTGACTCATGTGTTTGGGAGTCCCTGTTCTTGTGTTTGCTCGATAATAGAAACTGGTATTTTAAACGTAGAATGATTGAAAACGCTATCTTATACCTTTGAAATATGTCAAATTAGATTTTATTTGTCATAAAACCATGCGAAAACAGCATTCATTCATAGGTTGCTGTTGTCGACAGTAGCACCTTCAGCTTGATAGAGCCGGAAATTAGAAGACCGTTGGCTTCTTTCCCACCCCCTACAGAATCTGGTGCACTCCTTCATGCACTGGTTAAATTTTTCCGCTTCGTCACAGGCGCAGGAGCATCCCTGAACATTGTCCTAATGTCGCTTGAATGAACTTACAGTGACTCCCGATTCCAGGAGTATTCCGCAGAGGAAAATAACGCAAAGAAAATGAATCTTCATTGTTGAAAAAGCAATAGAGCGATGGCTGACGATGGTCTTATAGTTTAGAGACAGTCACTCTCTTTCCTGTAAAGCTTTCTTCGGACAGTCACCACTCTTTAAAACATGTGTTGACTGCACAAGAAAGGAATTGCCAGCAAATTTTTATGACTGGATTAACTGCTTTCCGGGAACAGCAATGCTAACTGCTGTTGTTTTTGGAGCAAAACAATTGCACTACTACCTTTTTTGAAGTATTGATCAAAATGGAAGAGTGTCTTATCTTTCTACGGCATCCCTCTACGTACAGTGCCTGACAGTCTCTCGCGATAGATAAGAAGTTTGAAGAAGTTGCGGGCGGTTCTGATCAATCACAACAATCTCGCCTTTCATTCAGTTCTTTTTTTCTTTTTAACACGCATGTGCGCACGGACCGGATCGGGCCGGTCCCGTCCGGTCCGATTTTCAAAAAGAACCAGCGCTGACCTTTCCATTAATCGAAAAAAATAAATTTTATCGCTTTCAAGCACTTTACAACGTTCTTAAGCTTGAAAGTACCAGAAAAAGTCGTAGACCAACCCCACTACTTAAAACGCCATCATATTCTTCTTAGGCGAATAAACGAACCTTCAAACAGAATTGTACACAAACATCGTGCCCTTTCAATGCTCACATCGGCACCGCTGGACTGCCTCTGAAGGGGATGGTTGTGCTCTAATTCCTTTTTTTGTATTCAATTTGTGGAAATTGTTGGAAATTGTTTGGAAATTGTGAGCGGCTACCGTCTTATCTCAAAAGTTTTCATAGTCAATCACCTTCCTGTCGATGAGCAATCAAAATTCAATCGGAATTATATTAAGCAAATATTCGCTCCGTTATCATCAACACATTATTTTTTTTGAAGTGTAAAAAACATAAATGAACACTGTATCAAAAATTCTTCAACTTGGATCCTCGCTGTTTTGATCTTCTTTGTTGAAGCAGGCGCTTTTCTTCACAAATTGTCCATAATTGCTGGTGGAAATTCGATGTTTGGATCATGTCTCAGACAGCCCTGTATTTTCTGGAAATAAAGGATTTTTTTACAAAAATAAAGAATGATCGTACCTCATGCTGTACAACATCTTGTCCAAAATAGGCAGAAGCTCGCATCCCCTCATTTTGTTGAATGCGCGACGTCTGTCTTGAAGAAGATTGAAAGCACTATCACAATGCTTCGCCAGGAATCTATCTGAACAAAATGTATGTTACATTAATCAAATTGAATATACTGTAACGATCTTCAAAATGTTTAAAGCTTTAGTAACTCTACCGGCATATGGACAAAAAGCGTTCCACTGAAGAAACCAGCTATCCACTCTTACTGTTGAATCAGAGCCTGTCAGATGTTCCAACCTAAATATTCTCATATTTATTCCAGAGGTTGCGTTCTCTTTCAGTTTCCACATGCCTATCCATGTCGATTGAGGGACCTTTTAGATTAGATGGGATTTGGCGTAAAAAGTTACCGGACAAGCCGTCACCACAATTTTGTTGTCAAAACTATGTAATACCCACCTCGATTACAGTTCTATTGCTCGGCCTTCTTGCTGAAGTGTGAAGAAACCAAGAATATTTAATAATCTGAAGAAATAGTTAGGCAGGAAACATCAAATCAGATATGTTAACGGTGAACCACCAACAATTATCCACAAACAGTTGAGCTGAGAAACTTTATTGAAGATCTAATTTGGAGAACGAAGAACGAAAAAAAACCTAGAGTCCCGATGTTCCAGGGGTGTCTTCCTCGTCGTCGCTGATTTCAATAACCTTAACGATCTTCGGCTCGACCACGGGCAGATTGTCGGCTGGCTGAAGCGCTCGATTGGTTCTGCAAATTTGACTACGAGCTTGGAAAAGATTTTTTTGACTTACCGGTTTCTTCTTCTGGTTGTCTGGGACTCTTCCTTAATTCTGAAAGATCTGTGTAGCCTCTCGTCTTGCTGATGTGTAGAGAAACCAAGAATATTTAATAATCTGAAGAAATAGTTAGGCAGGAAACATTAAATCAGATATGTTAACGGTGAACCACCAACAATTATCCACAAACAGTTGAGCTGAGAAACTTTATTAAAAAACTATCAGGAGTTCAGATGATTGGGCGACTTCAGCTGAAGCTGTCAACGACAGCACAATGTAACTGGTTCCAATAGTTGATCCGCTGGCATATCTTGGTGTAAGAGGAACATGCGGGCTTCTGAAACTCACTTAGACAGACTACCGTTTGCTCAATTACCTGCGTCGAATTTTTGGAGCCTGTTCTCCCAAAACTCGCCCAGCTCAGCTAAACCTTATTTTCTATTAATTCAAGTGGGATGCTTACCAATTCTCTTCAATCCTTGTTTGTGGACTTCAGTCGGTCCCTTTCCATCCTTCGCCCTCTTCTCATTGTTAGGCTCCTTCTATTTCGCCTTCCTCTTTTCCTCAGCAAGAGGCTTCCATGCAAATACTGTATTCCATCGCATGAGAATCCGAATGTGAAGGCAGACCTATGACGCGAACAACCGCGTACGGCGTACGGCGGACGCTTGTATGGGTGTGTAAATTTTTAGACCGATTCGGTGAGAAATGAGGGCGCAAATTGCGTACACAGGACGGCGGACGTTTTGGAAACATAACATTTTGGCTAACTTTTTTGTTCTTTCTCCAAATGTTTCGAAAATACGTTTTTAGAGGCAACTTTTTACGCTGAATCCGATAAAATTGGTCCCGAGACCTGAAAATGCCCTAGCACTCTGCGAGGTGCGATAACAGTCAATTTCAGTAAACTTGCAGTAACCTTCGTAGTTTTCGTCGAAAAACCACCAATTTCGCTTAAAATTGATTGACACATGTTAATTTATTTGAATACCACTCAAAAAGTGTTAAAACGGTGAAAAATAGCTGAAAACCATGAAATTAGGCTATTTTATACTAAAAATTCAGATTTGAAAGTTTTCGCGAAAAATCGAATTGTTTGGGTCTCGACACGATTTTTGAACTCAGCATACTGTTTTTAATCGAATTTCAAATTTCGGTGCGGACGGACACACAAACAAACGAAACTAAGGCTCTTTTTCAGAATACAGTGATGCTGAAACGACTTAAGAAAATAAGAAACCCACCAAGTACTGAAAGACAATCAGATGCCGTTACCCTTCTTCAGAAGTCAAAATCAATTATGAATCTAAATCTTTAATATTAAAGTGCAATGGTGTCTGTGGCTGACTCTGTGACTTTGTTTGTTTGTCTGTTTGTTTGTCCGTGGCCAAGAAATTTTAGTGTATTGTTAAGAGTCGCCGTCTTCACCCAGTCGACCCGGGTTCGACTCCTCTCCTCACCAAATATTTTTGCTAAATTGTTTTGAGTAGGAAATAGAGTCGGGGTGACCGCTAGGGGATTAGAAAGGACCGGTTGATCTGTATAAGACCAGAAAGGGATCGGATAGCCAGAAAATAGGAAAATTCGTATCGATTCTTTAGGAGGGTATGAGAACCCTGGGAAAGAATGAAAAAGGTCCGATTGATTGGGAAGGAAGAAGACGTGACAGGATCAGAAGAGATCGGTTGACCGGAGAAGGGAGCAGAAGTGATCATGGGATCGGTTGACTGGGGAAGGTATCAAAGAAGATCGGTTTACTGGGGAAGGGAACAGAAGTAAAGAAGAAAGCACATATAGAAAAGCCGGCTGGTCAGGTTGAAAAATAAAGCACGAATAATAAACTATGAAACAGTAGCAACTGCCATCAATACGGAAAACAAAAATTAGAAGAGTTTTTTTTTACTGAAAATGAACATCGTATCTTGGGGTATTGAGAAGAGAGAAGAGGGTTCGAAGAAGAGGAGGGAAGAAACCATCGATGAGCATACGATGGTCCAGCCTGAAGCAATATGTCATCTTCAAGTTGAAAACCGACTTCGTTTTGCCAAGTTTCAAATGCACTAATAACCTTTAGCTTGTTCAAACAGTAGAGAGCAAACTTTTTTCCTGAATGAGTAATCACATTTTGCTCAAAAATGGTACTGTTCAAATTCCCACGCGTTTGTTTGCAAAATGTTCTACGGAAAAATACGCGGATCGATTCACATTATGCTCTCCATTTTTTGAACAGACTTTATGTATCGGTTCTCGAAATCCAAGGTCAAGAAAAAGTAGCTCTCTAGTCTAAAAAATAAAAGGTTAGCTTAGAATATTTTAACCTGCAAGCAGTATGTTTCAAGCAACTTACAACTTGGAAGGTCAGTTGGTTGTGTTGCGATTGTACTGAAGTTGTTAGTGCATAATCTCCTCCTAAAACCTTGCTAATATGATAGGAAAAGATGAATACTCACATCACAATCTTGATCATGCTCGTCCTCGAGAGATTTTCAGCCGGCTCTTCGAACTCCCCCGGAGTTCAAAGCGGCAGCGAGAGAAGAAACGACAGTAGCGAATATCTTAAACAAGTGTTAGCTCTAAGTGAAAATTGTCTTACCTTGTGGCGGATGCTCTTTTTCAATTTTTTGTTTTCCCGCTTCAACCTCCTATTTGTCCCGTGTCTCAGTTTCAGTCGCTATTTCTCTCTTATGAATTCTTTTCTTCGTTTTGTTCTTCATTTTCAAAGCAGCGACCAGTCTCCACAGCGGCTTGCAATCCGTCGACTGAAACTGATTAAGTATAAAAAAGATAGAAACGGCGCCGGTTTACTGTAGAGTAAATACTGTAGAAACTTTATTAGAGTTTCAGTTGTGTATTTTGTAAAAAAAAAATCCCTACCGAACAACCTCGGACTGGCTGCCTTCGGCCGCTCTCGCTGCGCACACTCTAGCAAAATATTCGAACTTTTCGAAACTTGAAACGACAATTATCCCTTTTACACCGTATTTTTCACATCGAAATCAAAATAAAAAAAAACTTTTTTTTTGTGATTAGCGCGAAAAACTGCATACTGAAATATTTTTAAGGGGAAACAAAAATGTGACAGACGGACGAAAAGACGGACGGGGCGATATTTTTACGCCCCGAGCAAAGTTGTAGATCTAGCTCTACAACTTTGCATTGTGATGCGTGTAAAATGCTGTTATCACTGAAAAAGTGATTCTAAGCCAAAACTTGTCAACCAAGGCAAACGTCGTATTTCATAGTGACAAGTAAAGCAACAGGTCAGCCTTTTCTAGGCTGAATGACTGTTGCGCAGACAGTGTTGAGCGTCGTATCCTCCCCGAACTTTCACAAAGCATACTTGCCTCCATGGCGCAGTTTCAGGGCGTGTGCTACTTGTCACCAGAGCATCGCGGGTTTGAACGTTTTTCAATTTGCCCTTGCGGAGGCCGCACACAGCCAGATAGAGACAGCTCAACTTTGAAAGAATAGATAACAGCATTTTCACGCTTTTGTAAAGTTGTAGAGCTTGATCAGGGCTACAAGTAAAGAAACCGGCCCAGGACGGACATACAAACTACTTTTTTTAGAAGGAGGAAAACACCTAAGAAAAACAGGAACCCACCAAGTCATAGAAGACAACCCGATGTTGTTACTACTCTTTAGAAGTCAAAATCATTATGGATCTGAATCAGGTTGAAAAATTAAGCACGAAGAATAAAGTATGAAACAGTAACAACTGCATCAATCAGAAAAACAAAAATTAGAAGTGTTTTTTATCGATAAAAACGTCTACTGGCGGAATTTATCCTGACTTCTGGAAACAGGAAATCTTAAAACCGACAAAATAATAAGGAAAAACGGATCTACCTTTGATTCCGATCGTTCTTGAGTATCATGTACACGCTGCTAGTCTTCTTGTGCTCGGCGATGTCTTCATGAAACCCATTTTTTGTAGACCCTTTTCCAGAATTCGAAGGTCCAGGAAACTAAATATGAGCTCTCCAGTAAAAATACTGCCGTCGTTTGTCATTTATTTTCAGGCTTAAATATTGTTTTTTTAATTACTGACTATTTCCGTTCAAAAAGGACAAACTCAGACTTTTCGAAAACTTTGAAAATTATAAATAAAAGTTTTAAAAAGAAAGGTATGCCTAAAAACTTCTACCATTTTGAATTGAATAAGATTCGCAAGATTTGCTATTAGGGCGCGTTTGTCTGATATAGCATGTCAATAAATACCAAAAAATATGTGGGCGAAGTTAATTAAAGATTTGGCCAAATGATAGTCTGTCTTCTCTTTTTGTATCTCCAACTCTTGCAGAAACTAAGAAAATTTTATATATTCGCGCCTAGTAAAGAGAGAAATCGGCGAACATAAGAGAAGGAAAGAATAGAACCATGAGTCCATGAGAATAGAAGTTAGAAAAATGAAAAATGTGACTTTGAAGACGAGAGTTTTCTTGCTTTCTCCCATACCCTTTTGGTTTACCATCACAGAAATAGCTGAAATCGCGATGGTCATTGATCTTTTGTGAAAAATACATGACAAGTGGATTTTTAAAAAAGGACAGACAGATTATCCTATCCGCTCGGTGGAGGAAAGTACACGAGAAACAAGGACCATGCTGCATGTGCTAGTGTGATCGGTTTTTGTGAGATTTGGACAGCGATTTTCAGGGTTTTTAAGCTTTTCTGATCCTTTTGTTTCCTGCCTAAATGCAAGATATTAATCTAAAAGCACTCCAGAAATCATATTTTGCCGAGCTTCTCGCTTCAGCAGAAGGGCAACTTTGTCGTGATCACAAAATTGTCCCACCGCTCCGGAAAATTTTCTCACGCTCGTCAAGGCACAAAATCGAAGAACAATTGGACTTTAGTCTGAAAGAATAATTTGAAGTGATTTATATTACGAAAACTACCTGATCCTTCAAAAGTCCATCATTTCTTCCGTAACCGGGATGTTTTCACGCCGGTCGGAATCAGTTTCTCTATGCCGCAAGGATTTCGAAAGGTGCAGTGAAATATGTTGACAAATGTCCATCTTTCTACAAATTCTCAGAACAGCTGGGATGAGAGGTTTAAGTTATTAGCCAAAGTGAAAGTGAAAGGAAGCTGGCATGAAAAATATTGAAAGGTAATATCAACAGTCAAAAAACGGATAAACAAACCCCTTTCACATCGTTTTCTTGTTTTTCCGCCCTTCCCGTTTTCTCATATTTTTTGCAGCTCTCCATGTTTTCATTTTGAGAACTTCAATATAGCAATCCCCACTCATCAAAATGAACTTTTTTTTCTCCAAAATATATGGTCAGTGATGTCTATCTTCGGCTAGTGTCAATCAGAATCTATGATTTGTTTTCAGATCCTTAACTGGTCTTGGAAACTCACAACTCGCCCGCTTTGAAGGTCGCGGATTGAAAGGAAGAGAAGGACTACAAGCTAAAAAGAAGAAGAAATCTTATTCTGGAAAGGTAAGCCCCTTCTCTTTCCTTTGACTTTTTTGAAGTTTCAGAACAATGCGATAGTAGACTACAACTGTGACCAGGAAGACTGGATTTTTTCGACTTTCGACACAAAAATGGAGATTTTCACTTGGCAGAAAGTTTGGGACTTTTACGAAGAACTGGCATAAGAGAAAAAGTGAGCTTCCCTTGAATTTTCTCAAATGTTCGGACATTTTAAAATGGCTCATCCGGACTACGAACTCTGCTCGTTTCTGCAAAAATATAAAAGAATATGTTCAACATGGTCAACAGTAACTGACTCGAAACTCATCAATTACAGAAGAAGATGTGAAGACGTGGAACAATAAATCGCTTCGTATACCTTTGTATTGTTTCATGACAAGATTCTGAGCTACTCGTTAACCCAAGAATACTGTCAAGCATTTTAAAAACACCGATGATATGTGGCTTTGAACGGAAAAAAGACAGTCAGGTGGGCGAAGAATTCATTCAAATGTCACAACTAAGATCATTAGTAGGAAAGCCTAGTGATTCTGAGGCAAATGATGACCAGATAGCCAAATCTTCTATCGCATTCATTATACTCTTGCAAGCATTTTTTAGAATTTGTGGCTGAGAATTTGAATGGTGCCTGACGTTTAATCGGTTATTTTGACGTTTAATCGGTTATCTTGACGAGGTCCAAAGTTTCAAGCGCTAATTCAAAACAGTATAGTATAACAACGATCGTTTTGAACAAGGAAAGAACATTTTTTCCCTTTGTATGGAAACAGTTGCGGTCTTCGTACATTTTTCTCGGAATCAGTGGATTACTCAAAGTCTAACATTCCGTCTGTTCTATTCACAAGAAAAGGTGAGTCAGGTCGGTGTTTTGGCACATTGTTCTATGAACTGTTTCTGCATCAATCAGTTGCCTTCCAGGAACAGCTGCCGCCTTTTCCGGGATCAAAGATTCGTGTTCCGATTTTACCCAACGGCACATGTCAAAAAGAACAAGTGTTCGAAAAATACACTTGGTTTCCAAGCAATAAGACTTCTCAGAATTACAACAGTAGCAGTAGTATAAAACCAGCTTCAGAATGTGAACTAGAACACTTAATAATGCTGAGCTACAGCCTTCTCTGTGCTTTCCTCCTGTCTGGAATGCTCATAGTCACCGTCGACGCACGATCTGTAAGTCAGATCATCGAAATTAACAAGCCAAAGTTTAGGATTGTTCGAACAACTGCGACTTCTGCCCACAAGCTTCAAATGCCAACGAATGCTGGAAGGACTACCGTGAACGTGACAGAAGATGTGGATATCTGGCCAGCAAGGGTCTCAGGGACACTCGCTTCTCCTTTGAGGCACATGGGCGCCGATGCTACTGCTGTCCTTAAAATCGATGGTCAATGAAATAAAGTTTTATTATTTTTATTGTACATTAATGTAAACAAGAGTGGCGACGGGGCCAAACTGGTCCGGGCTAGACATGCAGCTGCGATGCAATTTTTCAGCTTACACCCATGGCCAATTGGTAGCTCGTCTTGAGCGAGCGTTGCAAGTTGTATAGTCTACGCTTACCATGTTACTGCTTTTGTTTGCACTCCTATTTGTCTATTTTTTATCATCGGGATTCAGCCGATATGTTATTACAAATAGGTTAAAATCTTTATAAATAGGGAATATGGACATTTGCGTAATCAACCATAATATATCATTTACAGTACATTTACAATCAGAGCCGTTATAATGCTTATTATCGGCATGACCATAGACTTTCCTTTTGGCGGTACTGTAGGAGCAGGCTGAGTAGGAACAGTTGCAGTAGCTGCAGTGGTTGGGTTTGTACCCGGTGGAAGGTTTGTAGTAGCGGTTGTCACCACAACTACCGGTCCTTTAGTTGTTGCGGTGCTTGCAATAGTTGCGGAGGGAGTAGTAGGCATTGGAGAGCTTGAACTTGATCCTACGGATGTGCTAGCTCCGTTGACGACAGTAGTCGTCTTTTGCGTAGTCGTCGGTGCTGATGTGGTGGTCTGCACAAACGTAGATTTCAGAAATAACAATCTTACCGTTTTAACAGTAGCTCGTCCGAACGGTGTACTGTAGTCGAGTTTATTCAGCCAATTATAAATCATCTGCTGAGCTTGAGCAGGTCGATCCAGGGGAACAAAGTGACCAGCTCCCTAAATAATTCATGGTAATTTTCAAAAAAAGGTGTTGCCTTGACAGTCACGACATCGATATTACTAGCATATCGCTTGAAGAATCCACCTTGCACTGGGTAAGTGTTCGGGCTCGCTTGGTACGTCCATGGCTGTCTGACTTGGGAAATCTAAAACATGGAGTTGAAAAAATAGATGAAGCACTCACGGGAAGTCCAAGATTAGTTTTGTACACCTGGTTCGTGAACCATTCAGCACTAAGCCAGTTACATTCCTCGTCAGCATCACCGCTGTAATAAAGAAGAGAATACTTTCCAGATTTGTAGTAGTCACTGAATTTTGTAATTTTAAAAAGAATCGTTTTAAAAACCTGGTCAAAATGCGTTGAATGATGTCCGAAGTACTATTGTACTGCTGTTGGTAGACTATAATGATTGATCTAAAAGTATTATTTATTATGTGCTAGTTTTCTCACGTGTCTCCGACCCATTCACCAGTTCCATCAGGAACGTTCAAGGCTCTTCTTACTGAGGCCAAGTTCATGTAATTGCTCAGAGCCTGACTCATGTAGCACCAATACCCTCCGTTGGGATCAGAAGAATCGTAATTGATGCCTGTCTAATAAATTTCTGTACCGTATAAAACAGAAGCAAACCCAAGTTTCTCCAATAGGAATACTCTGGGCGGTACCGTTCAAAAGAGTATAACACTGCTGGTACAGATTATAAGGATCCCAGTCGAGAACTAAGAACTGAACACCGTTTCGGAGAATGAGATCATAGCAAGGATCCGACTTGCTTCCATTGAAGATCACTGGATTGAAGTCAGTAACATGGTCAGAGTACGGACAAGATATCTCGTCAGGATAGTTAGAGCCGTAGCAGCAGACATTGTTCATCAGTTGGTATTGACTAAGAAAAGATTACCTATGTGACAGATACTTACTTATAGGTCATTCCAGCTCTGTAGTACTCTGTATGGAGAAGAGTATTGGAACCGATTGCCTTATCTTGAACAGCATTTCCAATAGCAGTTCCCATGAAATTGACAACAAAAGTTCCGTTTTGAATTCCGTTAATGATTCGTTCAGTCAGCATGGGAAGATAGATTCCGCCATATGATTCTCCAGTAACGTAGAATGGTCGATTGATGTATTCTGGGTAGATGCTGAAGAAGTCTTGAATAGCTGCATAGTTCTCATCAGCTGTCTTAAAACAATTTGATCACAGATGTAATGAAATACGTTTTTACGTTAACATCATTCCAGGCGGGAACCTGTCCATCAGTTGTGTACGAATATCCGACTCCAACTGGAGCTTCCATATAGAATACGTTCGCGAACTGAAAAAGTACTAATATCAAAACGTCGTAAAATATACCTTGTTCCATGCAAACTGATTCAGGGAAATTGTGGCTCCGTCCTTGTTCAATCTGAACGGTCCATTCTCTTGGAACATTCCTTCAAGAGAGCTGGATCCCGGACCACCGTTCAACCACAAAAGGAGAGGTGCAGTATCCGGACTGGTTTCAGCAGTCACCAGCCTAAATGAATAGGTAGAATTTAATAAAGTAAACGTACCAGTAGTGAAGGTAGTGAGTATTAGACGCCTTAAGGAATCCGGAATAGTGTGAGAATGGCAGAGCTTTGGGCAGACCAGGAAGGGCAATAACACGATCGCTGTCCTGTAACACTAAATTTTCACCCGACATAATGTCAAAATACCTTTCTCGAACATTGGGTGCTGCTTGGAGGAATATCAACATAGTCGGGTAGCATTGGCTGCGGTGTCAGATCCACAGTAACAGGATTACTGTAGTTGTTACTGTTAACAAGGAAGTTGTTAATCATTTGGAGAGCAACAGCTGGACGGTCCATAGGCACCTGAGAACGTTATCTTAGGTCAATTGTTTTCATACCATGTGTCCAGCTCCCTTAACCGTCATCTGGACAAATCTCTGGTTCCAAGACTTGAAGTATCCAGCAATGTTCTGAGGCGAGCTGGGAGTTTGCTGATAGAACCAAGGCTGTCTTTGTTGTTGAACCTGCAAACAAATTCGGTAAACACCGTAAATTGTTGGCTTACAGTCATGTTTCTAGCGGCCGTGAGATACTCGGCGAACCACTGGTCACCCAAAAACTGGCAAACAGTATCAATATCTCCGTTGTAGAGAAGAATTCTCATGTTGTTGTTGAGATACCAGTTGGAGTTCATGATGTTGTGGAATACTGCGCTCATGTCATAGTAGGCCGGTGTATCATTGTACTGATAGTGCCGTCTGCTGAAGCATTCGGACCACACTTTGTCGCCACGCAGTTTCGCATGGATAACAGCTTGTACGTCCTTGCGATTCAGATATGTTTGAATGTTGTCATTGTAGCAGGGGAAACCATGGAAAGGATCAGTCGAGCCGTACCATGAAGCAGCCTATAAACGTCGAAGTTTTACATATCCAGAACAATTGAGAATTTACAAACTTACGTTGTTGTTAACAAAAGGCTTATTAGACATTCGGTTCTTTCTCTTATTCATTCGCGCAGCTAATGTCTTCTCCATTCGAGACTTTGGTCTCATTTTTGGTTCGTTTTCTTTCGAGGAAGAAGACGAATCAGGCGGCCAGGCATAACAATCTTGAAAAATGTTGTAAGGATCACTAAAATAGAATTTTCGAAAGCTGCAAACACAATTACATGTCCGGATCAGCCTGGAAGACGTCAATATAGTGATTAGTGAAACGGTCACAGAATGATCCCTCTGGAGCCATGGAATATTGGTAGTATATGGGATTGGTAGTATTTTGTCCACAATCAGCCTTGATCTGGTTCCAGTCGCTAAAACACTTTCTTTCTGTTAAAGCTTTGAGTTTACTCGATTCCATTCAATCCTCTTCCATACTGCAGAGAGACTTCGGAGTCGGTTTGTAGATACTCACTCAAAATCCCGTTTCCAATAGCAAGACCCTGGAAGTCATTCTTCTTTGTTATTGCTGCTCAAATACCTTAAAGTTGAGCTTAAGCATGCCTGCTTCGATCATATTTATCAGATTGTAAGACAATGTCGGTACGTAGACACCACCATAACTCTCTCCACTGACGTAAAACTCATTGGAAGCGTATTCTGGGAAAACACTTTCAAAAAAGTATTTGATTGCCCATGCGTTTCTGTCAGCAGTCTGCAACAAAGGATGGTCACTGCACTGCGGAAACAGTTACCGTGATATCATTCCACGTGTAGTTTGCGTCCTCGGTATAGGAGAATCCAACTTCAACGGGAGCTTCCATAAAGAGAACGTTGGCTTGTTTGTTCCAAGCAAAAACATTTTCATAAAGAGTCTGTCCTGAATCATCATTGTTGTGGTAAGGTCCATTTTCAGTAAATAGACCAACTAAAAGTTTGTGGTGGATTGTAAAACACGGTACTTACGAAGAGAGCTGCAGCCAGGCCCTCCGTTCAACCAAAGCAGCACTGGATCGGCTGAAGGGTTTCCACTCTGGCTTTCCATGAACCAATAGAAAAGATGGTCTGTGGGGTATTTGGACGGGGTGAGGTAGCCAGAAAACTGGCGATACGTTGGCATGAAAGTCAGTCCAGGTAGAGGTTGAGTGATCTGATCGGCTTGAGCTTGGGTGCTGAGATTAGCAACAAGGTCCTCGTCAACATAGTCCTAAACAAAGTCATGTTTACATTATGTGTTTTGTTACATCGTTGATTTCACGTTTCACCCTCTCTTGTGGGAAACTTGTTGGAAGAGGTGGAAAAGTAATAGGAGGAAGTGAAGCAGCAGGAGCCTGGGCCACTGGTTGACAAGGGGTCAATCCGTTATAGTTTGGAAGTAGTGGAGCTGGAGTGAGATCAACAGACAGTGGAACTCCAACGTCGTGATTCTAAAACACGGTTTTCGGAACAATGTGAGTCTTACATTGACAAAGTTGTACATCATTTGAAGAGCAGGCCCTGGACGATCTAGAGGAACAAGATGTCCGCTGCCCTTCACTGTAACCAGTCTCAAATTCTTCGAAAACCTCTTTTCAAATCCAGCCAACTGAGTCGTCATTCCTGCCTGCATCCTGTACCTCCATTTGGTTCTGGTTTGAACGACAGTCAAGTTGTTATTGGCGGCAAAGTTTTCAATAAACCACTGATCTCCGAGATGATTACAAACCATGTCAGCATCACCGTTGTAGATGAGAACTCGCATGTTTTTAGTCTAAAAGTAAGTTTTTACACAATCTTGTTGGTGTCTACGTAGTACACGTAGTTGTTGATAATGTAGGAGAGAACACTATCCAATTCGAAGTACTGACGCACGTAGTATTTAGCATTCATGTCAGCGCTAAAATATTACAGATATTGTAAGAAAGATCTTACTTGAAAGTCTGCCACGTGGTAATATTGCCCATTACTGTAAAGCTGTCAGGGATGTGAAGAGCTTTTCTCACAGCCGGAAGGTTCATATAGATTGTTGCGGCATCATCACCCCAACAAGGAAATCCGTTGAAGGCATCGGTTGACCCAAGATTCAGCACATTCTTTTGGTCTTTGAAAGCGGCGCTAGCGGCCTTCTTCTGGGCTTCACCGGATGAAGACAATGGCGTTTGTGGATAGTTGTAACAGTCTTGGTAAATATTGTACGGATCGTTTTGAGTGAGCCATACCATATCATTAACAATGCTTATGATCTGAAGTTGTTCATAATGTAAAACTTTTAGCAAACGTACTGTATTCGCACACCAAGGGTCGGCGTTATCGGCCGGAATGTAGGTACCGTTGTTAGTGAAAACAATATAAGGTGTGTAAAAATCACACTGGGTAGGATCGGTCATGTTACAACACTTAGAAGTCAGTTGATCGTATTCACTAAAATATTTTAGCAATAAATCTGTATGCTAAAACTTTACATTCGGCCTAGAAGACCATAAGTGTAGAGCTGAAAGATGACAGAGTTTACTTGATACTTGGTTGTGAGTTCGGCATTTCCAATAGCAATTCCCTAAAACTGAGTTTTTCCAGAATACTTTATGCTGTTTACCTGGAAGTTTATGTTGATGTCTTGGTTGTAGATTCCATCCAAAATTCGCTTACTGAGTGTTGGGATATAGACGCCGCCGTACGATTCACCAGTGATGAAGAATGGTCGCGATTGGTATTCTGGGAAGACGTTGAAAAAATCTTTCAAGGCACGGTAATTGTCCAGAGATGTCTGAAAAATGCGGAAACTTGAATGGTGATACACGTTTCTTACCGAATCGTCATTCCAGCCAGTTTCATTAGGATTGATGGAGTAGGAATATCCAACGCCATAAGGAGCTTCCAGATACAAAATGTTGGCAAACTTGTTCCAAGAATAGGGATTCTCATAGAGAGTCATTCCATCAGGATTGGGACGGAAGGGTCCATTTTCTGTGAGCATGCCCCAAACGGAGCTGCTACCAGGACCACCGTTCAACCAAAGTAGCAGAGGAGCAGACGACGCGTTAACCTGCGATTCGACCAGCCTAAGATGTTGCCTTGATTCAAGTGAAACAGTGTATTCACCAGTAGTGGAGGAAATGAGAGTCAGAGCCCTTTAAGTACCCAGAGAACTGGTTGAAATTAACTTGGAAAGTGAGGCCAGGTAGTCCGTAGATTTGGTCATTCGCCTTTCTTGTTGTTTGGGTATTCAGGTTTTGATACGCAGGAAGAAGGGACTGAGCTCCTAGAGGAACTCCTTTCAGACTATTACTGTAGTCCTGTCCAGAGAGAAAGTTTCTAATAACTTGTAGAGTTTGAGAAGGACGAGTCTGGGGAGCAAAGTGGCCAGCTCCCTGAAAAATCTTGATTTTTTGAAGTATGGCTTACTTACTCTGATGGTAACCACGTCAAGTCTGTTGCTATATCTCGTAGCCAGACCTCCTTCCATATCCATGTATACATCTCGATTGTAACTGGCTTTCCAATGACCGTCACTGAGAACAGTTGCGTTTTGTGCAGATGAAAACTGATCGGCAAAGAGTTGGGCAGCTATGAAATTGTTTGTACTGTCGAGATCGCCGTTATAGATGAGACCTCTCATTTGTTTGGATGAGTAGGTGCTGTCGTTCATCAGCATAGAGAGTATCAAAGTGATTTCTGTGGCTGGCTGTCCGTATTGGAGTTGTCTGCAGTATGTATGTATAATTTATCATATAAAGCTTTACAAATTTTTCAAAACGAGTCTATTCATAAATGTTCTCTATCGCTTTACTTCTGTCCATTTTAGTTATCAAACTAATGAGATTAAGCGTGTAAGCTTCTGCTAAGCCAGCAATAACATAGAGATAACACGTTTCGGCGCGATTTAGATTATTCCATGTTCTTTTGTCGTCATTAACTTACACGCAAGTGGTAAAAGTGGGAGCAGAACCATAGTTTGGGTCAACGTGAAGTGCAGATTTCACCGAATGCTGATTGAGATACAGAAGGGTCTGCGTCCCTGCGTAACAAGGATAACCGTTCAAGTTGTCTGTTGAGTTCATTGTTGGGAAAGTAACTCCGAGAATTTGACTGGTACTTTGGAGCAAAACTCTGTTTGCGTAGCAGTCTTCGTAAACATTGAAAGGGTTGTTCCTAAAACCAATCTCAACCATCTTAAGGTTTGAAAACATACAAGCTACCAATCCAGGTGTTAGCAGCATTTTTTGCCTTGGTTTGGCAAGCAGTCGACTCTTTAGAATAGTCACAATGAAGAGTGGATTTTCCAAAACAACAGACGGAACGGAGATCGTCCCATTCGCTGAAACTTTTTGCTTTTTCAATAAATTCCAGTCTCTTACTCTTTTCCGGTAAAACCATGCATGTAGGCATATGGCAAGAGCGTGTTGAATTGAGTGTTGCTATTCAAGAGACCATTTCCTAGCATGATGCCCTTCAGATTTCTATTGGCTGTTCTTCTGTTTTGAATGTCTTTGGCAATGAGAGTGGCGTAAACGGAGCCGTATCCTTCTCCACCAATGAAAATACTGTTGTTTTGACGTTCAGGGAAGACATTGACCAGAAAATCGTCCAGAGCACTTTCAATAAAGTCAGCGACATCTTGATCTTGAAGCGTTTTGTTGTAGACGGGAGAGAAACCAACGCCTGGACCGTCAATTACCAACAAGTTGGCAGCCTGAATAAATCATTTTTCTGACGAAATATTGCATAGGCTACGTTTTACGATCTGTGGGTCTAATTCTTATCTATGCAGTTAACAATTTCCTATCAGGGGTTTCGACCACAATTAATAAAATTAATCACCTTGTTCCATGAGAAGACGTTCTCGTAAAGGGTGCGACCATCGGGATAGACTCGGAAAGGTCCAATTTCTTCCAGCATGCCAAAAACTGAGCTACAACCAGGTCCTCCATTAGAAAACAGTATCAAGGGATCAGTAGCTACGTTGTTCTGGGATTCGACGTACCTAGCAAGTTCATCGTTAAAGCAATAAAGTTTAAGATACCAGTAATGAAGATATCCTGCGGTTGAAGGAGTGTTATACTTCAAGTACCCTGAGTACTGATTAAAGCTGACTGTGAACGATGTTCCAGGCAGGCCAATGGGCATCCAATCGCCATCGGACCTGACTGAAGCCGAAGCTGCTCCAAGAAGCGCGACGCAGAAGAGCGTCAACCGCATTCCTGGGTGAGGCTGGTCTCCGGACTGACCAATGCAGGTAGCTTGTTAAGGACACCTCATCACGATAAGAACGCTACGTGGTAATTCGGTCGTAAAGATATTTCCAGCTTTTCCCAGTTGCCAATCTTGAAAGCTGGGAGCTCTTTCAAAGTGGGAATACTAAAGTAAAAGAAATGCCTCTGGAGAGCAGAGATGGAAGCAATTAACGGCATCACTAACAAGCAATACCTGTCTCGGGTCCTGATTTCTTTTAGTACACTCTTCATTTCGGCTACACATGAACTACTCTCAAATCACTCAAAACGGTAACATAATGTTTTATTTCAATTTTTAGCAATTTTCATTGATATCTTTTGAATGTCAAGCCCGACTATGTCGCTGTGCTCGGTCGATCACTGAATCGGAAAGCCTATACTAAACACAACGACTATTTCGCTGCCTTTGTCACTCTCCAAACTTTTACGAAAACTATTGTGCTTCTGTGGCTTGATGACAATTCAAAACTTATCACTTGGGTGTCAGATCAAACTGTGCTTCATATCTGATTAAAATGACCTTTTCTCGAAAATCTGATTCAATAACGAAGAGTACAAAAAACTTTTTGTGCAGGACGCCTGTGCCAGTTTTAAGTCGGTGATCGATCATTGAAAAAACACAAAAGAAAAAACAATTTGAAGTGCACAATTTTTGTATTTAGTTCCATCGGAAGAAGAAGACGAGAAGCCTAAACTTACTCCGATACCAGTAGACTCGAACGATCCAACTCTTCGCGGTACATGTTTCTGTAAAAGCTACCTAAAACTGTTTTCAGGACTGTCCATTTGTGAAAATTATGTAGCACAGTGGGAGGCCTTTTTTCAGATGAGACCAGAGTGAGTTCCCTAAGCTCTTGCACATGATCTCTCCCACATCTGACTGGCAACAATTCGTGGCAGTTCCTCTTTATCTCCGTATATCTCGCACGCAACGAGAGTGAGCGTATATCTATTACAAATTGGCAGCGCGCCATTACCATATCCGCGGGCAGCTGTCTGAATATTTCGGGCCAGTCGACTTGACAAACTGGGCTGCATTTGCATTCGTCAAAGTCGTGTCAAGACTGATGCCACTTTTTCCCTGGGGAAGATACCAACAGGAGGAAAAGTCATAAAGCAAAACAACGAGGGGGATTAGTCGAGCAAAGAGCAAAAGCGGAATATCTTTCACATTCGATGTTATTGGGTGCATTTGAAAATTCAAACCTAAAAACGCTTATTAACACCGAACTTGGGTTTGCTGTGCGAATTGCACGTTGGAAACAAAAAACCGTTTGTATAATTGCAACTAGTATAATTACTCTTGGAGACGAGCCATTGATTAGAGCATCGTTTCCGACTGTTCTGAAACAAAGCAATATGTGTATGAAACAAAAACAAAGCAAATGAGACATAAAAGGTTGTACATACTATAGATAGCATTGTTGTTTTAAAATTGTGTTTTTTATATTGAAATCCGTCGTTTTGTATTGTGAGGTAGAGAACAATTTAGGTTTCACCTTGGGTCTCTTTATTTGCTTCAAGAATGAAAGTTGAGTGTAACATACACAAAGTTCATGAATCTTCCTATCCTATTGAGCCTATAACAGCACTCTAACATCTCCCTGTTTACCCGCCTGTTTAACTTCTTTTCTTTGTCATAATCCAGCCAGCAAATTGAAAAAGAATGTTTGTCGTAAATGTAGCTTTCTTGCTGAGTAACTTTTGAAATTTCTTTTTGAAAACTTACCTCTGACAAAACCATTGATATTAACCTATTTTCTTAAAAGAATAGGTGTGTATAGCAGCGACGAGGCGGTCGCTCACGGCCTCCAGGGAACACACGGCGCACATATCCTAGTGGTAATGAAAAACGCTTGATGAAGCCGTCGGCTGCGTCCCAATATGCTTTCTAGCTTCCAACTGTTCAATTTTTGCTATTTTCGAGTCAATTGTCTATCTAACGAATCCAAAATGCGACTAAAAGTTAATCTTAGGGTCTCATGCCCTGGTACTATACCCTGATACTTATATAGTCACATATCTAACACATGCAGTCAGAGTACATCGTTTGGCTTTTTCCCTTCGAAGCACGTCTCTCAGTCAGTAATGAACTTCTTCATCTGCTCATGATGCATCATCTCGTCCTGGCTATACTCGTTGTGGCTGTTTCCCAGTCGAAAATTCCGTCACTAAACGGGCCCCTGGGACTGGTCCAAGTTTGGGAGTTGGCTACAACGAGAACATTTTGAAGCATCTGGGCCTAATTGTTGCATCGATCTTGATACAGTAGGCTGCTTTGCCTTATTGGGCTAGTGTCGTTTTGGGCGGAGCCGAGGGCAATTCCCCCGGATTGGCCTCTAATGAAGGCACCTCCCGAGGGGCCTGGCATGTTCTTCTCCGATGGTTCTACCTTACTTCGATCCATGAAAGATGAAAACCTTCGAAATACTTGGGCACCCTCCTTGATTGATCCGTCCAACAGCAGGTAATATCGTGTCCATGTTATTTTCCAGAAATGAGTCTAAAAACTTCGATTAAACGGCAATTACTTAAATTTTCTGCAAAGAGACTCTTTTTCTAGTCTCCTGAGTCTACTACCAATTAGACAGGTCACAAAAGTTTTTAATCTTGCGCGCCACGACTCCCGCGGGGTATCGTCCCCAGGTCCCTCTAGTGGGACATGGACGCTCACCGAGCCCTCCCATAATGAGTTTGTGCTCTATCGTCGCACTTCTTCTGTCGAATTTTCACCGAAACACGTTTTTTAAGCCCTCACACTCCACATAGCGTTTAAATTGGAGAAAATTGAGCCTGTTTTAGCTGTCATGTCGCACGAGCACACTTTGAGAAGCACCCACCCAACAATCTACGGAAGTCCAACTTTTTTCACTTTGTCGTGGCTCTATACGACAGAAACAATCAGCCGATCGAGATTGAAAGAACACAGGTTTGCAAAAAGCTTTTTTGAAAGTCGACAATTTTCAGTTTGCCGGCTTTGTTGAAGCTGAAAAAGAAGTTGATGGACAAGATACCAAAAACGGGATACACTACAAGCTGGCCTTGATGTTTCAGAATGGTATACACCATTTTCAGAAATACCTTATTCGAGTTTTAGGGTTACGTTCAGAGCAGGATCTCTACGTACGTCTGGTCGACAGTCAAACGAAGCAGGTAAACAATCAGATTTCCTTGAAAATGTTCCTACATTTCCCCCAACTTGCCTTCAAACTTATTTTTAGACAAAACGGTTGATTTCTAGGTTATAAACAATAAGCATATTTACTTCAGAAATACGTATACCTCTGACGCGCTTAGGCTCCATTCAATAGATAATTGCCAAAAGAATTGTTCTTATTTGCTGGCGAATTTCTATTTATGTTTTCAAATAAGTTTTTAGTTTCATTATGTGCACTTTTGAAATTAAGGATCGAAAATCTTGCGTGCGATATCGCTGAATTCAAGTTTTCAGCCAACTTGAAATTAATCTTTTCGATTTTTTTCAACGCACCCTCTGGCCATCAATTCCCTTTCCAATTGACTTAATTTCTGTTCCATGCCTCACATATTCTCTGTTCACCAAATTTCCACAACTGCAGCTGTTTTTCATTGTTTTGTACTTTACAGTCTCAACACTCTGTTCCTTAGTTCACTGAATTCGTTTTGTTTTCGCCAACTGAAATAGAGTAGTTTGACTAAACAGACGACTACGGTAGGAAATCAATGGCTTCCTCCAGCTAGCCTCGCGTCATAGTCCAAAACTTTGAGGGAACTAAACTAAAACTTTCAGGCTATTGCCTACGAGGGACAAGACAAAAATCCAGAAATGTGCCGTGTACTTCTGACTCACGAAGTGATGTGCAGGTAACAGTTCAGTCATCAGTCGAGAAATTCTATTTTTAGCCGATGTTGTGAGAAGAAGAGTTGCGGGAACAGAAACGAGACTCCAAGCGATCCTGTAATCATAGACCGGTATGTTTTCTGAGCCACTGTTGGGATGTTCTCTCGGGTTGGCCTACCAATTATGCAAGATACTATCGAGCAGCTGGCAGCCGTTGGCTTCGGCCATTAAAACTGTTTGACCGGCAATAAAATGCACATAAACCAACATCTCATCTAGTTGATTAAGAATACATGCTTTGCGCAAAACCGAGACTGAGATCTTAATTTTTGCTCAATCTAAACGCTTTAACGTAAGGTTTTGGGCCAGCCTTTAAAATGGTTAAAGTTTGAGTTCCGGAAATTGTCAGCGCCCCTAGCTCTGTTACGTACTATTGGATTAGTGCGCGAGATGGGATATAATGAAGTAATGACTGGTTCTCGGATCGCGTTCCTTTCAAGTTGCTAACAGAACAGATAGACTTGCCATCTGGACGGTCTCAGGGCTAATATGCTTCCTTCTCCAAGAATGAAAAGAGTTTTCAGATACTTTCTGAAGTTCTTCTTGAAATGCAATCAGAACTGTTTGAAGAACGCCGGCAATCCTCGAGATATGCGTCGTTTCCAGGTCAGTTCCTTGCCTGTCAGGCGGTTAGTTTGAACACACGAGTTAATCAATCATCCAAGGCGCCAACCAGGTGGTGCTCCATTGTTGAGCTGTTGCCTGACCCGATAGCATCGGGATCGAAAGCTAAGCGCCGGGATCATAATACCAGAAGTCAAGCTGCGCTTTTGTATGTTGAGCCGAGGCAGCCGCCAAAGAGCCGATTGGTCGTAAATACAGGCAAAACGTATGGTGTTTCAGGTTGTGCTCAGCAGTTCGGCTAGGATAGACGGGCAACTCTTGGCTATGTCGGAGAACATGTTCGTCCACAATAATTCGAAACATGGACGTCGAGCCAAACGAAGCGAAGTGAATGACGGTTAGTCTTTTTCGTAGTAGTAACAGCTTGCTAAGGATGACCTTTCCCGCCCTCTTAATGAACTCGCAACACATAATGAATAACAGACGGATGAGCTTGTAATGCGCTACGAGTCTATTAGAGCCAAATAACTGGCACATCCTCCCGCTCAACAATTAAAGACACCACACGGGGTCAGTTCTCCCTTTCGTCGGAAAAAGGGGGAAAAGAGAAGCGGGGTATCTTTAAAGATCGTTTCTTTGACATTCCAGCGAAACACAAAGGCCCATATCTATTTTTGTCAGACGATAGCGTTGAAAAATCTCTAGGAAACAAGGCCAGGTGCACTTCCGCCGGCGCTGAAGTGAAGATGGCCTGCCAGCCGGCAGATCAGCTGCTTCTATCATAAGCATAATTGGGCGCATCTATAAAAACGTCAGATATGCAAATTGTTTGCGCGGAAGGGGAATGGATAGCTGGGCCCCTACACTCCAGCTAACAAGTGTGTTGCCATCATGTGGTCCTTTAAAGGGGGACCGATTTGGCTCTCGGGAAGACAGATTCAAAATAGAGAAAATCTGATTGTTTGAACTTTTCTTCTTTTCAATGACAGTCGCTAGGTACAACGTGTAAATGTTTACCGTTTTGAATCTACCGCCAATATATTGATGATCACGCCATGCACTTAAACGTCACGCATTTGACCACAAACTGAAAACAGTCGAAATTAGTATTTGCCGATGGGAGGACACATATTTACTTTCCCATGTACGCATAGATAAGAAAAAGCGACATTGGATCAAAGCTCGAAATGCGGAAAATTGACGTAGCATCTTCAAAATGTTTGCAGATTTTTCGGAGCTATCAGACGTTTCATTGGGAAATGCTGTGCCGGTGATAAAAGCAATCTGTCCATCAGAAGGCTGGGTTCAAGGAGGCCAGCAGGTTGTGATTATCGGCGAGAACTTTTTCGAGGGGCTTCAAGTTGCTTTTGGAGTCACTACAGTCTGGAATGATGTAAGATTCTGACGCTGTTTCTTCAGGAAAAAGAGTTTCCAGATTCAAATCCTGACACCGAACGCAATGAGAGTAACAACACCCCCAAGACACAATGCTGGCGTTGTGGAAGTCAACCTACAGTTCAAGAGCAAGAGCTTTTCAAGAGGCCAACCAGTCAGATTTGCCTACATTTGTACGTTCCGAGACTAAAACACAACTGAACACTTCCTTTTAGCGTTGACAGAACCAAGTATTGACTTCGGATTTCAACGTCTTCAAAAACTTCTTCCAAAATACCCGGGAGACCCAGAACGACTACCGAAAGAGCAAATTCTGAAGCGGGCTGCAGAACTTGCAGAAGCACTGTACAACAGGTTTCGTCGCCGTGATCATCTGATGCAATAGCATTTTTAGAACGTCAGGAGCAGATCAGCTTTATGCCTCATACGCTGGCTTCGATACAACTACAGGTTATCCTTCTTAGTTCCATTAATAGTTTTTGTTGATAGATTACACTGGAAGAACACACAATTCTCCCCGTAGTTTGACCTATGGACCCAGCTCAGGAACTCTACAGTCGGCTGTCTACAACTCGGGATATCCAACTGTCAGTGCAACACCATCTACAACCTTTCTGAATGCTCCAACAGGTAACTTTATCTTTGTAGCAGGAGCGTTTTGCAAGCTTAGCTTTTTCTTAGAGAAAATAGGCTGATTGGGTGAATTCTAAAAAGCAAGATAAGAGACTCTTTCGTTGCAACAATAGCCAGGAATTTCGTGGAAGAAAAACCCCTTTCAAACTACATGTTATTGCAGTTTTTCACTGAAATGACAGCTGAACTTACGTTGACAAAATTTCAGGTTTTGCTCCGTTCAGTGGAATGAACGCATTCACAGCAGCTACACTACAGTCGACGACAAGACTCTCTTAAATGGTTCAGAAGGAACATTATCCCTTTAAAGCAATAGAATTCTGGCCCCTTGCTCTTGGTTGTGTTCACTTCCCGGTTCTCTTGCCTACCTCATACAGTGAAGCAAGTCAGCCTCTTAGACTCATAAAAAACATGATCTCCCACCATGGTTAGTGTCATTTTTTGTCATTACTGTATTTAATCCCTGTTCGTGCAATATTTATTTCCCTTGTGAATAAAAAACCAAGCCAGTTCTTTTGGTCACTGTGATGACTTTAAAGATCATCACTACGAGAGAGAGAAAGACCAGTCGAGATGACGTGACGTGTGCCATGTTTTCGCTCTAAAATCAACCCGAATCCATCTAAAAATAAACACGTTAGTGAGACGAATAGGTCGCTCCGACGTACGCAGTATCATTCTTTGCTGGAAACGAAGTGGTCGTGTGACGTCGCGGGAACGAACTTTCCCTATGGCGAAGATGATTATCGTGGCTTGGCCACACAGCGTCATCAGAGGTGTTCGCAAACATGTGCTTATGTATGCAGAGATCACTCAAAAGACCGAGACGGTATGACAGTGAATTACTGAGCCCGTTTGAATCTGTTCATCTGACAGAAAAAGTATAAGCAGTTGTCTGGCGCATCCCAAAAAATCTACAGTAATCCCACGTGACCGAACAGTCGTGCCGATCCATCTTCCTCTCTCCGTACCTTGGCACAGCCTTGCAACTGGATGTTTGATTGCACGAGTGTCCGAAAATAGTGAAAGCTGTGATAACTTTTTCCATGGCCTCATGTGGCCTTATCGGGTCTCACCTTTTTTTCTGCAGATTAATTTAACATCCGGCCAGTGGTGCTCTGGTCAGAAGCACAAAATAGGAAACTCCAGAAGAACGAAACACTTTCTCTTATCAGTTGCGGTGTGTGAACTGATCCATGGTCACAGTAAAAACTCGTACAAACATCGTGTGCTTGTTGTTGATGGCTGTTGTTATGTCTGTCAAGAACTGTTGGGGACCAAACCACACAAATATGAATGTAATGTCATGTAGTACACGTTTTTACCAAACTTATCAAGACCACAGAACTATACACATTCCAGTATGCCCCACGTGGTCCCAGATTCAGGAAGCTATCTTCAGGACATGATGTGTCCCTTTGTAATCAAAAACCTGATATTTCTTCTCAATAACGCCGGTATCAGTTCCAAACAGATGAACACCAATTGTGGACTGAAGCGAATTCGTGCTAGTCGAAGGAGGTCATTGGTCACAAAAGGGCAATGACCGATAGCCGTCTGAATTTGTAGGCCCTACTGCAACAGCGAGAAATCTGTTTTTCGTCGACGTGTACGCATTCTCTCAACGCCAGCAGAGCGGGCCCTATTTCGTCGACATGAGCGTTCTCACCTCTGGGCTCTCTAATAGCGTTACGATCTCTTCTGTCAGGCCCTTTCGCCCCTCTCCTGTCTTATTATCTATGCGATTCTCACTGTCTTGTGATTTCGTTGACACGCCTGGGCCTTGGCCAAAGCAACACGTGCGTCTACCGAAATGAGAGAATAAGCGCAATAGTGTGTCCAACGAAGTGAGGCCAGAGAATCAGGACCACGTGGAGGCATAGTTCAAACGGCTAAAACAGGCCACCGGCATTTTTGTGCTGTCGATCAACATAACTGATTCTGAATTTATTGTGACCATGGGACCTGGTTCTTTTTATGGAAAGATCAGGAGTTGATCTAATTAGTCACAAAAACACAACATACGTGCAAAATCGCAAGTTGCTTCAGGGAACGATTTTTTCGACTGCTTGATCTTCACTGTCACTGCAACATGGAAGCGTTTTCGCCGTCGAACGGGCACTAAAAAGCGACTGTTGTCAATGAAACCTTGTTGCGTTAATCTGCGGGTGGCACAGTACTCTAATTTGGGTAACTTGTTTGTCGCAAATCAAAGGTCAGAATGTCGTGGAAGAGGTCCATGCTGATGCAATATGCTGTCCACAGCGCGACAGTCTCTCACCAATTACCGATCTTATCCAGTAATAGTGTCTCACGGAACTGTCTGCTTGGTCAGAGATGACGGTCGAACAGTTCCGAAAACCAGGAAGTCACTCATTCGGCCATAAAGAGCAAAGATGTTGGGCATATTGCCCTAATCACATGTAAACAAACGAATGTTATGACTGGAAAAAGATCAGTGAGCAATAGTAATGACTATGTACTATTTGAGCATAGCGAACGGCTCCAGACAAAAAGAGTGATAAAACTGTCTGTCAATTCCTACGATTCCGTGTTTGAACAATTTCAACGACGACTTTTTATCAACAATTCCTTACTCAACTTTCCAGGAAAGCAACGAAGAAAATACAAAAACTGCGTTGAAATACTCGTCATTGGTCACAAATAGATCGCAATTTAGAAACCGATTCCGTCATTTCCTCTCCAAGCTGATCGCTCAAGCTGATCACTGCTTTATCGTCTAGTTTCTCGCCTACTCGTTTTGGCCGGAAACGCTGAGCGTTTTGTTCTATTTTTGGCCAAAATGACGTAATCTTGTAGTCCCACGTGTCGAGACAGACCACCCCAGTAGCTAGATCAACCGGTCAGTTGTCACGCCGTCTATTTCATCAGCATTATCGCGTGGCCCCTTAGCGTCGAAACGTCGTGTGGGCGGAGACTGCCCCTGTATAAAAGACACAGGCGCACCATTCTAGCTAACTAATTCGCAAATCTCATATTATTTCAATAACAATATGTACATACAGTCAACACAAAACGTTTGGGTGTTTAATTTTCTCCACCTCTGCCTCCTACTCTTCAAATTACCCACTGTAACTAGCCATTTCAAGATAATAGCTTTCAGCGACCGTACTTCGACAAAATGACTTTCGAGGTTGACTGCACCGCCCACCAGCTTACTCCTGAAGAGATCACTTGCCAGCTTCAGATTCACGAGCAGGTACTCCGAAATATGGTAAGTTCTAGGCGATATGACCTCATCTAGTCTAAACTGACACATGGTGCCATTCTGTAGATAAGATGTTGCGAGCTACCTCTTTCACTACTGGTCACATTCTCCTTTTTCAGAACAAGGCTAAACGAGGCAGCACGGGATGGGGCAAGGCACTTCAGTCCCAACACTCGAAGAACACTGTCAACCCGATCCGCAAGATTGCCGATGCCATGAACGTTCCCACCAATCCCGCCAAGAGCGTCATTCGGTTGAACTTAGGTGATCCTACTATAACGGGGAAACTGCCTCCGAGTGAGGTTGCCATGAAGGCTCTGCAAGAATCTATGCTCTCTCACAAGTGAGTTCCAAAATGTCAAACAAACTAGCAACAACTTTTAGACATGACGGATATGGCCCCTCAGTCGGAGAGCTACCAGCTCGTCAAGCCGTTTGTGACCGATACTCTACTAAAACCGCCCCAATCTCTCCCGATGACGTTATCCTGACCAGTGGCTGCTCACATGCTCTCCAGCTTGCCATCGAGGCTATGGCCGATTTCGGAGACAACATTCTTGTCCCTCACCCTGGCTTCCCTCTGTACTCTACTCTCTGCCGACCCCACGGAATTGAGGTAATTAGCAACTTGGAGCATATCTTATCACAACGTTTAGGACCGACCCTACAGACTTGATATGAAGAAGGGAGGTCTTATTGACCTGGACCAGCTCGAGTCTCTGATTGACGACCGCACGAGGGCCATCATTATCAATAACCCTGGCAACCCGACCGGAGTTGTCTTCCCAAAAGTGCACCTTGAACGTGTCCTTCAGGTAAACAGTTTCCTGCTTCTCTTCTAACTTTCGCTTCTCAGATTGCGGAAAGAAACCGTGTTCCCATCATTGCCGACGAGATTTATGGAGACCTTGTTTATGGCGGAGCCAAATTCCACCCAATGGCTTCCCTCTTCCCGAAAGTTCCAGTCGTTTCCTGCGACGGAATTGCAAAGAGATGGATGGTTCCCGGCTGGAGGCTAGGATGGGTCACAATCCACAATCGTTTCGGAGTTCTGGATGATGTTAAAGCCGGCATGATCGCCCTGTCCCAGAAGATTGTCGGTCCCTGTGCCCTGATCCAAGGAGCTCTGCCCAAGATCCTCAGAGACACTCCCGAAGAGTACTTCCAGTACAACCGCAACACCATCTCTCGCAATGCTGAAATCATCTACGACATCCTTAAAGACGTTCCCGGTCTCATGCCCCTGAAGCCCCAAGGAGCCATGTACATGATGATCGGAGTGGACAAGAACGTGTACGGAGATGAAGTTACTTTTGTCCAGCAGCTTATCAAGGTTTGTCAATCTCTATCTTTCTAGTTTGAACTTTTTTAAAGAAGTACAGACTATTGTCTTCTGATCTCTTGAACATTTATATAATGTTGCTTTTCAGGAAGAATCCGTGATAACCTTCCCCGGATCAGCATTCTCTGCTCCTGGCTGGATTCGTCTGGTCATTACTCATCCCGAGGATATCATGGCCGAAGCTGCCATCAGAATGAAGCTCTTCTGCCAACGACTGGGCGACATCACCTTCGAGACTGAGTCCAGCGATGAGGGATGCGACATCTCCAACTCTGAGCCTGAGATGTAAATCTCAAGTCTTTCCCCTTATATAATTTTCCTTTACTTTATCAAGGAAGTTCCCTTGACTACCTCCCAAATCTCATAATTGATCCCGCGTGACCATATCACTTTAATAATTTTGTGTACATATTTTTCTTATTTTGTATGGGTGTATTTACTTGATTACGGTACCAGATAAACTTTGCTAATACTCGATGTTTCCCACAATCGGTACGGAAAACTGATTTGAGTAGTAGTTTTATTTAGAAAACCGGGTACAACAGTGTTGAACAACGGACACGCGCAGCAGTGCCTGCGACGAAATGTGACCACGCGATCGGACTGCGTCATGTTCAGAGGCTGGTCTCCAAACGGTACTTGTTAGCTACGACTTCGATCATTTGCGCGAAAAAATGATAAAGCCACGGCGGAGCGTTTCAAATTAATGTGGCAGGTTTTTCTGTCGCCCGAAAAAAGAAAAAAGATGCTAAAAATCAGAACAGAAAATATTGTTGACACGGTGGGCCTATTTATTTCTTACTACAAGAATAGTGCAGAAAAATGTTCCAATTGTCACGTTTGGGTTCCAGAAAAGGTCAGAAATCGAAAAATGTAAAGACCTTAATGGGATTTTTGGAATGTTTTCACAAATTGGGCAGATACTTCGTTAGCAGCTATCTTGTTTTCGGGGCTTTACCCTCAATTAGAGCTTTTAATTATCAGCAAACGACATTAGCCTTTTGGCGAAGTTTCAATATTTTGAATTGGGCCGTCTTTGAGAAGTAGCTCCGCACTCTTGTTACCTCCAATTCCCCGTCCAATCTGGCCCATGAGCAATTTCATCAATGTAACATGAGGATAATCACTTCCCTCCGGGCCTTCAGTCTCTTCTTTTCAATTTGGCCGCCTGGTTAGTTCCTTATCTCAAATGAGAATTTCGCGAATATTCTTCACATTTTATCTGGCACTGATTCAAACTTCACTTCTGGTGTCTTTACGACTTGTTTTCACTGTATTACAAAAACTATGCATACCGTTGATACAATTGATTTAGGTTCGCTCTATTCCTCCGAAAAATAATCGGATATCTTTGTGAAAAGTGCTTCTTTAAATAATTTCACTTTTACCAACAGATTCGCAGTTTTCATGGTATTGGGCATGTGCGGACAGAAAAACAAAGAGGTTGCTACGTGCTCATAGATCTCGTAGAAAATTTATCTGTTGTTGTCTCATTATACTGGTATAATTGGAATCTGGCTGTTTTTACCCAACATAAATTCGGAGATATTTAAGACTTCCACTGTGTGTTAATCAAAGCCTTCTCCTCGTCTTAGGGAATGCCCATCATTATCCCCGTCACTGCAACTGCCTATAAAAGCATACTGTAACGAGCGTCAACACGAAAAATCTCTTTTATGCGTTTTCTTGTGACTTAAATCACCACTTTTATTGACGGATCAGCTTCACATGGTAGGTTTCGTAGCCTTTTCTATTCTTTTCTTTGACTTTTGCCCAATTACGTGCCTAATTTTAGTAACTTCATTTGGTCTATTTTGGCTAAAAGCTCAGTGGACATGCCCTAACAAGTCTCAGTTACCGGACTATTTGATTAGGCAGCCGAAAACGAATTGTTCAGTGGAGGTAGTGAACCGCTGTGAGTCCCCACTTAAAAGAATAGAAGGTAGGATGGAATGTTGGACATTGGACAGCTGTTAATATCCGTTTAATATCCGTCTCTTCACCTCCATACCGAGAATAACAGACAAGCTGCGGGGCAATCCCAAAAGGTAGTGATTATTCACGGAACGGAACCTAGGCCTGCGGTTTTTATTTATCAGAATGGCATCAGTCATAGCATAGTCGAAATGCGAGATAGAGCGCTAATGACCGAGCTGCATGTCCTGTTTCGTCCTTGAGTCGCTCCTCCGCTCCTTTAGCAATATTTACGTGTTCCGATTGTTCCTCGTATTAATCTCTCTTCCCACAGGTAAACATCTTGGTCTTTATCGCTTAGCATAAATTGATCTGTTGTTTGACTCTAACGTATAACTGATGTTCTTGAGAGGTTAAGCTTCACATGTTATGGCGGGGAGAAGGCTTTGCGTCAGTAAATTCGACTCTAGAGCTACTAAATGAAGGATCTAGATAGGCACACGAGATCGCTGAGGCGTGACCAGACATCTGCTTACGCGTCTTGAAGACGTTTTTGGAGAGGTTATCTTGAGACGGATAAAATATAAAAAGCGACGGCTGGCATACTTGAGCAGTTTTTGGCAACATGCTGTCTGTTTTTCTAATTCGGAACGAAGAGACAGATGCCACTATGTCACTGTACAATTGTACCTACACAGAGTATCCATATTTTCATTGCCAGCTCGATTTCTCTCAATTGCTCGAAGATAAGTTAGCGAGAGTCACGGTTGTGAATAGGTGGGGATCACTATTGGAACCCTTAGATTAGTCCTGACGTCTCCTGCCACTTTGCCGTTTTGCCTAAGGATGTTCCGATAGAAAGCAACAAAGTTTATAGGTTTTTGATACAATCTTCTTCTACGGTCTTTCTTGTAATGAGAGTTTGTCAGTCAAAGCTACGGAATTTGACGCTATATAAAAAACTACTATTCAAGATTTCATTCAAGAAATACTTCTTTTCTGTAGTTAGAGTTTGATTATACTGGTTTAAGCATGTATTTTAGAAGTAAAAGCATGGTCCAACTAAAGAAGTGCACTCTTAGAATATGAGAAAACTCGGAGGAGCGGGGGGCATAAATTTTCAAAATGGTCCATAAACAATTGATAGCATTAAAAATTTTTTTAAAGACTTTACTTAGTAGAATAGCCTTGACTCTGCCTAAAAGCTTATTAACAGCCGTATTTATGGCACTCTTTCCATACGACATATGCTCTCCCGCGCGATCCACTCCTCCTCGCACTCATCATCCAATTCTTCTTCTGAGCCGTGAATATCGTTTTCTAACAACGTTCCTCTCATGACATTTGTCTGCCAATTACATAAATTTTGATTACTAGGTGTTCATCGTTAAGAATCAGCTGGCGTTCCGTCTATTATTTTGTCTTAAGACGGACACTGAGAACATCGTTCTTTTGAAAACTACCTGGGGTGTATACTTAGGCTTGTTTGAGCAAAGCCAAAAGAATAGCTAAAGACATCCACGTCTAATGTTGTTATTGCTATACGCTGGCATGCAGATTAGACAGTTCTGTTCGTTGTCCAGTATAAAATCAGTTGATCCATTTGACTTTTAGCTTAAAAGAAACATGATTAGGTCATCATTGGGGAGCTGTTTTTAGCGGGCTCGGGTGACACAAAGCCCTCGGGTGTAGTTGACTCTTCTGTTCAAAAATGTAAACATAGTCCCAGAGTAAGAAAATGATCATGGCTTTGCAATCCAAGCTGCTCGGGAGTTTGCGCTTTTTGCTGCGTCTGCGCCGAGATATAAAGACTTCTTCCCAGTTATTAATCTGGCGGGTAGAGCTCCTCTTCCCGCTTTTCACCGACCAAATCTTTTTGATCTTTTAGCAACCTTAACTATGTGCCCACGTAGAAAAACAACATTTCAACGTATCAGATACGTAGCAAATTAGCCTAGATCCCATAGGATAATCCCCACATAAGTCATGGCTCCTCAAGATCAGTTTCTTCTGCCTTGCTTGATCATTTGCGAGAAGGAGGTCATTTCTCAATTGTCAAAAGTTTGGCGCGAATAGAGCTATCTTTTTTACTTAAGGACAACTCTAGGTGAATCCTATTGATGGATGGCATTTCTCCTGACGGCGTCCCTGTTTATTATGCCCTTCCGAAAAAGGTTTAGGTTCCCCTCTTGACATTGCGAGGTTTTTGCCTACAATCAAATTGTCCCCAAAATCAATCCCGACAAACAAGGACATTGAATCTTCCTTGAAGATGGAGGGGCTTCCCTTAGTCCGACATCCTTGCTCATCTCAGTCTCGCCCTTCCGTTCAAACTGCAATCTCTGAGAAAAAGTGGGCTCCACCCACCCAATTTCCCTCCTGTTCGCGCCCCAATAAATCTCGATTCGCTTTGTCATTCTTCTCTTGAACATTATCAGGTTGCAAAACTGGGACAGGCTATCCCAAAAAAGGTATATTCTTTGAACACAAACACACCCTCTGCATGTCATAAGCGCGGCTGCTAATTACTTGTTAATCCTACAAACAATCTTTTCAGTCTTGGCTGGAAAATGTGCTCTATGTCAAAAACTACAGTGATATGAATGGTTTGGAAGTTCGGTAAGTCGATTAGCTTACCGGTTCTGTCACATGTCAACGAATGACCAAATTTTGTATGGTTTCAGATGCGGGCCCAGCTCGCCGCTTGAATTCAATCAAACAACAGTTGAAGAGGCTCAAAATTGTGTGCTCAAAGGTGGTAAGAGATCAATTAAGAGTGCGCACGAGATCATTTTCAGATTTCATAAACTTTTATGACGGTTGCAAACATGAATGTATCCACGGAGCCACCATACTTCCGCTCTCACATTATGAAGATCTGGAGCAGACAGTCTACGGTCAAATCTTTCCGATAATTGTTTTGCTGGCAGTTCTGGCAAACTTGGCCGTGGCGGCAGTTCTTTCCCAGCGGCATATGGTCACTCCAACCAATGTAGTGCTTCGTTATATGGCTATAGCGGAACTACTCGTGGGATTGATTCCGCTTCCTTGGACCCTCTTCTTCTTCACATTTAAGTAAGTAAAACATAGGTTCAGAAGAGAGTGCTTAGCTTTCAAACATAACACTGTCTATTCGTAAGTCTTTGCAAAATGAAAAAGCTTAAAGCGAGAGTCAACGGCGGGGTACTATCTCTAAGTTAACGGGCATCTAAAGAGATACGTCCGGAACCAGGCGTCGCGCTGCCTTTTCCGCAAGGCGCTGTCAGTTAGACGTTAGCCTGTGGAGCAAAACATACTGAAAGTTCGATTGCACACGACGTAAACTTGTTTGCCTTTTTTGTAAATCACTCTAGAACACTGCTAGAGTCTTCCTACACCTTAGTTTGGTGGAAAATTACCGCTTTTCACAGCATCAAAGTTTTCATTTTGATTAGCCGAATTCAAACGGGGTAGCGGTTTTCTCTCGCTTTAACCCGGAAAATATTGTAGTTGAGTGTTGTGCAAAACATCCGCGTTTGATTTTAACATGGTTGGGCGGGAATATGCATATATATGAACACCTAGAAGGCAAAAACTAGTATCCAAACATTTGTCAAAAAGGTTTTCTGGTTAGAGAAGTGAGAAGAAATAACTTGAAATTTGCAGATATCACGACCGTATGCACGAACTGGAACTGTGGTGGTGCTACCTGAACAAGTACAGTATGGACGCCCTCCCACCCATTTTCCACAACATAGCCATGTGGTTAACTGTTCTTCTGGCTGGTCAAAGGTCGGTGCTCTTCATTTGGAGAAAACAAATAAGGAAGTCGTTTAGATACGTGTCAATTAGCAATCCCCTTCATTCGCGGGCTACTTGCAATGTGCGTAACGTGCGCATTGCTACGATTATTATTGGGGTATGTTTGTTCTAAAGAAACGTAGATGAAGAAATTTGTTTCCAGGCATTTTCTGTGATATGCGGCTTGCCGAAATCGTTTGATTACTTCTTGGATACAGTCGAAGGATGGGTCTTCACGCCTCACGGACAATGGCGATATATCAAGTATGTTTTGTGTGAAAAGAATGTGTTTATCTTGAAATATATTTGATCATTAATCTGGCTAAGCTAACGATAAAAATTATGTACGACGATCATTAATCTTCTAGAGCTTGTACAACTTCTCCCACGCCTCTTCTCCAGCTGATGGGACAGACCGTCTTCTTCAATATGTATTTTTGGACAAGAACCATAGCCTTTATCATTCTGCCAAGCGTCCTTCTGGTCATTTTGAACGCCCTTCTGATCAAGGAGATTCGAAAAGCTCAGAGGAGAAAACAGCGCCTATTAAGGTGAGTAAAACGTTTAGTTTTGTCTTTCTTGTCGGCCCTATCGCTCTCTGTGCACGAAACAATACTTACAATCAAAATCGGGATTTCTTGTTTAGAAAGACACAGGAGCAGGTCTCAGTATTTATTCTTGACCGCTTTATACCGAAGATGATAAGGTACTGCCTTAGATATTCATCTGTGGTGTGCTAGCCGTGTAGCTTATGCTTCTCTTTCATTTTTTAATTTTGGGGCAGCTCAACATTTAACTTTTCCCGCAACCTATTTTTGTTACTTGGGCGTACCCAGGAGTGATCAGTTTTTCAAGACCAGTTCGCTTCGGTCTCATTAAAACTTTTCAAATACTTTTTGCAAAGGTGTACAAAACAATATTTCACATCTACTGAAGCATATTTCAGTTTGTAACGCTCAAAGTTGTTTCAAAAGCCAAAATTTTTAACTTCTCTATTAAAACTGGTCACTCTTGAGTAAGCCTGCTGTAGATGCAAGACTAACGGAAACGATACTATGATCTTGCTAGAAAAACTCCTTGAGTCGCTTATGTAATATTGTTCAGAGAGAAGAGAAGTGAAGAGGCTGCTAGACAACGCGACAGCAACTCGACCAGTCTAATGCTAGTAGCTATTGTTTCCTTGTTCCTGGTAGGTACATTATTCATTAGGAAAATGAAGTTTTTAGCTGGTCAACCTGCCGCAGGCTGCCTTTATGGCTCTTCTTTGTGTTTGCGAGACGTTCAATATCAGACTGACACTCCTTGAGGGCATGTTTCCTGCCGTCTTTCTTCTCGCCAGTAATATGCTTGTCATGGTTAGTTACTCCTCCGCAACTCGACCCAAATATCCACTTTCAGGCTACCTATCCTATAAACTTTAGCATTTATTGCTTCATGTCTAGCAGCTTTCGACAAACTTTCAAGGCCTTGTTCATCAAGTGAGTTAAGCATAGGAGAATAGACTAAACGGCTATTTAAGATCAATTAGAAAAGAGAGCTACAACAGACGTGAGATGAACACCATGATCACTTCGCGAAAGTCAGAATACTGTACCCAGTTGGTTAATATGGGCAACGACTCCGAGGTCACGTTTGATGGAAGTGGTCGTACCTCAATTTCAAGATTGGAACTGCATCCTTGTTCCAGCATTTGAGCTCAATTTGTCATGTAATGGCTAAAATTTAAACAGCTTTGATAAATGCTAGCATAGTCGTTGTTCATTTCTTTTGATAAAATAGCGAAAAGCAAGATTCGGCTGTGTAGTCAAGTAATAAAGAAAGTCAAAATTTCAAACCCGTTGGAATAGGAGAAGTTGATAATTTTAAAGCCTTTGTTGATCTGAGGACCGCCGCTGAAAGATTAGAACGCTTGAAAAACACCCTCTTAAAGTTTAGACTGCGTTTTCACAAAAAAAACTAACAAATTGACCATTTATTTGAACAAAAGGGGGATGGGGATAAAATTTACAATTACTGCCACGGCCATGTTAGGCTACGGAAAACGCTGTCAAAGGACAGCTCTAAAAAAAAGTATAAGTACAGACAGAAGCATGTACAGCAGATTAAAAATGCACGCCCATCTCGATCATGAGCTTCTTGAGAACATTGACTTCGCTCTCCACGGATGACACCTGTTTCTTAAGGTCTTCGTTACGGGATAGAAGCTCGCTAATCGTGTTCTGCCTCTCCTCCTTTTCTTTTCTCTTCTTCTCACGATAGCGGGTAGCTGCGAGACGGTTCTGCGCCTAGAAAACCAGCACAGTGGAATTGCTTAAATTGTGGTGGATACCTTTTTTCTCTCCTTCTTTACCGGGTTACGGTAGGGGCCAGGAGAATCGGTAGTCTCTTCCTCGTCATCCGAGGACAACCAAGGCTTAAACTTTTTTCATGTTGATCTCTCCACCTGACTTACGTAAAGAGGAGAGCTACCAGTACTGGAGGGAGAATTTCGACGCTCGATAGCTTCGCACTCACGAACAATTTCCTTGAGGATCTCTGCCTGAAAATAGTACAAATCAATCTATCAGACAGACTTTTGATAAGCTACAGGTCACTAGCGTTCACGTGAACAGCACAGACTGTTGGGGACAAAGTCCCCTTTTTGTATTTTATGAGACAAAAGTCGTTTAAACGGTGTGATCTATCGCTTGACGGTGTGATCTATCGCACGAACCTTTTCTTGAACAGGTGAATGTTCAGGAGAGAGTCGAGCAACATCAATGGCAATCTCGGGAAGATCAGACGGTTGTTGGACGACGACTGGAGGTGCATAGTAATCTTGTTGGGAATAATAGTCTTGTTGGGGATAGGGATAGACATCTTGTGGAATGAAGTGGTTATCATGGTACTGGGGAGTATAATATGTTGAAGAAGTACTGTAATTGTTGAATTGTGATCCGACAGCGTTTCCTGTAGGCTCAACAAACACAACACGTGGCATCCTTAATTATCCTTTTCGTTTTTGCACAATCTTGTAAAGGCTTACGGTATAATTGGGGGTGGTCAAAGAGTTACGGTGCATGACGTACTTGTAGCCACCTCTAGGAGATGAGTTCTGAAACATCCTTCTTCAGTCAGTTGTTTTAATTTCATCGTCTATTTGCCCGCAAAAACTGGTCGCAGCTGAGGATCAGCTGTTGCATACTATGTATTGGCTCGCGCAGAAAACCAGTTTCATTTGAATGAACAGTATCATTGACTCTTCCCTTATCCAGTCTTTAGCATGTGAGAAGTCCTTAATTACCTGGAAAAGCTGAAATTGGAAGGACATGATGGAATCGATAGGAGACGGTCGGGGCTGACTGGAAGGACGTGTGGCGGGTTGGCTGCGTCTCTCGATCACACACTCTCTCGTGATGGGAGGCCTCACGGAACGAACAATTGTCAGCAAAAGAGACCTGAGTTGATCACTGATAACACAGACTGGGGATTTCCCCTGGCTGGCACGGAAAGAGTTGTAACCAAAACAGGAAAAGAAACTTTGAGCTAGGATATGCTCTTTCATGCGTATTTGCAACATGGCAGCTAAAGCAACACACGCCAACGAATTCCGCTTCGAGAATTTTTACGACGCTTTGCAACTTTCCGAGGTATACAAGAGCTAGTAAGATCGCAAATGAATTTTCTTAGATTTTTGAAGACTTACTGGCTCGCGGAGCATCATGTCAATCTTATATGAAAACCTTAACGGAAGCCTATAAGGTCTACGTGCGAACTCACAAAAACTACCTAGAAACAAAGCTTCAAAACAGTTTGCCAACTTGTCAGGAAAGTTGGCAAAAGTTTCATAAAGGTGAGTGTGGAAACCACGGGATGTAATAAACACGACTATTTGTCACAATTCTCTATTTTTGTCGTTCAGAAATTTTGGAAGATGTCGGGGAAATTAGCAAGGAATTGGATGTCATTGTCATCTGCGACAAGAAAAAACAATTTGACGAAAAAGTTGAAAGATGGAGAGCCAACGCCTGCGTGGTAAGTGACGTGAGACGCTGACGCAATTTCTGACCACAACGCCGTAAGCCTTCCTCTGCAAACTTTTCGTGGACGTCGCAAACACGTCTGGTCCTGTTTAGACAGCACTGGACTTTCCCGGAATCCCATAAAACAAACGGTCTGATATTGCAGGAACAGAGCATCCATAAGGACATAGTTCTTGTCAAAAAGAAGAATTTGGAAATGCTTAGACGGATTCGCCCACATACGCAGGAATTCTGTTTGAGGCTAATGAGCGCAGCTGGGGAAATGAAGGGTTCGTGTCAACATAGCCAAAAGTGCTTCCTCTTAGAAAGCCAGCGCGAATTTCCAAAAACGGTGGAGGACAAGATCAGGGAGGCAAAGGCTGATCTACAAAGACTGGCTATCAAGATGTTTCAACAAAACAGACTGGGAAAACTGAAACAAGTTTGTGGTAAAATTAGAAAAGAAGTGAGTAAATTTTAAGTCGTCGTTTCATACACATATTTTTAGGAAGATGCTGCTCACAAAGAGCGGATGATTCAATACAATCGAGTACGCGAAAGAATGAGGTTAAGTCAGGATCGACTATACATTAAGCAGAAAGAGAAAAACAAACTGTCTACAGAGTTAGCTAGTTTGCCTCGAAGTCATGAAAACAAGTTGGAGGAATTGTCCGTCAAAACTAGAAAGTTAATGATTAAGGTACCGTTTTACTACTCTGAATTTCAACGGTTGAAGCAGGTGAACAATACCAAGCTTAGATTTGTGAAAAATCATTCAAAGATCAAACAGCTAAAAGCAAAGTCTCGACCATTTTAGAATGAATGAGCCGTTTCAACGGCACCGCACCTTTTTTTAGTTTTTTTTAAAGCAAAGAAATGTTGACAAAGCTCCGAAAACATTTTCAGCTGCATAAATTGGAAGAAAGAAACCAGGAGCTGGTCGAGCGAAGAAAGACTGCTGAGCAGACGCTTGCCGACAAAAAAAACGTTCTTTTGATCGAACGCGCCCGTTTTCAAGCAGTGTTGGCGAAGGAAAGAGCGCTGCTGTGCCAAGTGGTTAAGCATTGCAAAATACATGGACACGGTATGATAATACCCGGAGCAAATATTTGTGCTGACTGATTTGCAACAGTGATGAAAACAGTGAATAAAGAATTTAATTCATTAAACAGTTGTAGATTCATTGCTCAAAAGGCGATACATACCCAAAGTACTTAGTACGCAAATCACTGGCTTCTTTCATAGGGAACATTCTTGAGACTTTAAAATGCCGAAGCAAATGGATTGTTCGACGAGATTGGTGGCATCTGAGAGGGTGGAAGGCTCGAAGGGAATGGACTGATGGGCGGAGTGGGGTAGCCCTGTTGCTGGGCTCGCAACTCGTTCAAAGTTGGCGTTCGTCGCATATCAACGTTGGATTGCAGGAACGGATTAGAGCCGAAAAATAAGCAGCATTGATTTGTAAAGTAAGTAACTAACTACTAATATTGTCCAATTTTACGAGGTTATCCACGTTGACTCCATTTTGATTGATACCCAAGAAGTCTTTGGACGTGTTCTGCACTTGGTTGACATTATTCTGCTTCTCGTAATCCTGGAAAATAAATAAGGTTTATTTAAATATCGTGCATACCACTAAAGAATCGTAGGGATTAGTCGAGAATGGATCGGCGTAAGAATGCAGTCGGTTATTGTTGCCATAATGGCTTTCGGGCGGTGGCGCAATCGATCCCATATCATACGTTGAATAAGCAGAGTACTGAACAGCAGGTTGGGACGGAGCCCATGGGTCAACATCCAGACCTGAAAAAGTACGTAAAAAATATACTGAAAAAGTGCCTGGAATCTGGGTTGGCATTTGCGTTGGAGGAATCGACTGCGGAATAGGACTAGCAGGACCCTGGGGGGCAGCCCAAGGATCGTCAAGACCGCTGTTGTACCAAGCTAAGGACGACGATGGTTGCGTACTCATGTTAAGCTGGAAAACAAAAGTAAACTTGAGATCTTTGAAAACACTTACATCACCGAGAGAAAGCAGATCGTCCACGTTACTCTTCGGTTTGACAGGAAGCTCAAAACTGGACTGTTGAGCCAGCTTGTTCTTTATCTTCTCTGCATCTTTTTTACTTTCTTCCAAAGCTTGCTGGAATAGCGTTTGCTATGCTGCTGAGAATAATGACCAACCTGCAAACGGACTTCATACTCATCGTCTAAATTATCTGTCTTTCTTTGATCCTGGAGTGACAGTTCCATAGCCAGTCTAAGCTGTTCTTCCTCTTCGGAAACATTTGCTGGACGCCTGACTGGAGCCTCTCCCCGTGGCTGTGACCGAATGGCGTCTAAAACTTCCGTTTGAGATTACTTTACACAAAATTTGTTTACCTGAACTATTTCCGTTTGTTTTTGGTCCGTTAGCCAAAAGAGTCACCAGCTGTTTGGCCTTATCACGAATGTGTAGGCCCTAAGATGACGACATGAACATTGGTCTGAAATTCCAACCTACTTGATCACGTCCTTCTTCAACCTGTTGGAAATCTCGAAGAGTCTCAATGGCATAGAGATTGCTTCTGCAGAGAACGGCAACCTGGATAACAAATGTCAACAAACCGGAACCGGCTGTTTAAACCCACACGCTCGTTGCCAGCTTTGATCAGGAAATCGAGTACGCATAAACTTTTGAAAACATGTCGCCAATTCTTGCCGGAATCGTTCAATCGTTTCCAAATGATCCCCATGATCTCGTCAAAAGCCTGGAATCATAAAAAGTATGAGTAATAAGACGGAGATCATACCACAGGGTTCCTCATCAAATCCGCAATCACAATCATCTGAGTCGAGGTGGGGCCCCAAGGGCTGTTACTGAACACGATAACTTGAAAACAACAATATTTAAAAACCTCGTCGTTTCACGAATCGCCTTTTGGGCATCTGAATAGTTATAGGCAAAGTTTTTAGCATTGCGTCGTAGATTCTGCATTTTTGGTCAAGGCGGTCTGAAATGAAGCAGAAATCAAGACGAGACGATAAGGAGGAAGAAGAGGGAGAAAGTACAGCTGCGGGACATGTGGATGCGCTGAAAGCCGAGCGGCGCTCCATATCAGAAATCGATTGCCAGAGCACAATCGGCACCTCTGATAGTTCAAGCTCTGGACCAGTATCGATAATCAGTCCGCTTACGCAACAACATCTTTATTGTGAATTTTCTAGCGGACGACGCTTTTCCAAACACTGTCAACAAGCTATGACGAAGGTCAGTTTCAAAGAGCAGAAATGAAAATAGTAGACAATAAGCGAAATGTCCCGAAAAGTTTAGGCAAATGCAGATTAGCGCCAAAACTGTGGCGCGGCAGCCGGCAAGAACTAACAGCGCTGATGCATCGCGTTGTACCGCCCGGCAAGACCATCAATGAGAGAGACGCTTTACGTCTATCTCCGCTTTGTTCCCAGCAAAAAATCGTATATAATCGTCTGAGAGCACAATTCATTCACACGAACGGAAGATGACAAAGCCATAATGTAGAAGAGAAAAGGTCACTTACAGTCTTATATAAATATCAGAACATGGGTATACTCGTCCTAAATTTCTTATGCATGGGAGAAAGAAGGTTGTGCGGTTACCAATTCAGAACTTGATGTGTGTTGAATTGGAAAATTTCGAAAACAGTTGGGATTTATGGCTTTGATCTTACGCACCAATCGCGATTGTACAGAAAGTGCTGGCTCGCCAACACGTCGAGAATTAAGGAGAGAAGGGATCAGAAGAATTATCACAATTATTTTCGACGCAAATGATGAGAAGACTAGGAAAAGCAAAGATATCGTAGAAACGAGCTTGTTGATTAGGTTATTTTGATAGTTAGTTACCGCGCCGGGTACCTTATATGACTACACGCTTTAAAATACAACAAAGTTTCTTGTGTGAGAAATTGTTTAAAAAAACTTAGAAGGGACTGGCAAAAGGGTTAGCCTGAGTTGGTTGCAGTGGTTGCGGCAGTCCTCCTCCAACACGAGGTCCAGAGGACGGAAGCGGCGGAGCCTGCTGTGCAGCTCTCATCTCGTTCAGAGTCGGAGATTTTCTCTGGGCAGCCGTAAATGGATTGACGGGGGCGGAAGTTGATCCCAACATGAAGGGATTAACCGCTGGAAATGAGATAATACTGAGAGTTAATAGGAATTACTCACAGGCATTATTTGTAGGCACACTCGATCCTAGCAGGTTGTCCAAGTTAACTAGACTGCTGTTTTCTCCAAGGAAGTTCTCTGGCGTTTTCCTGTTTCCATTAGTGGCTGCAGCAGCTGAATTGGCGGGAGCAGGTGTCAAAGCCGGAGTCGGTTCCAGAGCAGATTCCCAAGCAGAGAAAGGATCAGCCATTTGTTCCGTATGAACTGCTGCTGCGCTCATAGGAGCACTCATTGGTGTCTGGGTAGCAGTAGGAGCCCAGGGATCGTTGTTCAGAGACGCTAAAGGATTACTTTTAAATAAAAACCACAATAATCATACCTGTAGGGTACATGCTTGGAGCAGCGGTAGATTGAGGCAGCGCCCACGGATCGTTGACCGGAGTAGAACTTCCCCAAGCTGAGGAAGAAGCAGCTGGTGCTTGTTGTTGGGTGTCGTTGATGATAAGCTAAAAATTGATGTTAAATTGAAAATTTACAGAAATGTACCTCTCCGACGCCCAAAGAAAGAAGATCGTCTAGAGCACTTTGAGTCAACTGCCCACTGCTGACTGTTCCTTGCGGTTTGGTAGCCATTTTTTCTGCTTCAGCACGAGATTCTTCCAAAGCAAGCTGAAGTCGGACTTCGTCGCTCTTTCTCATCTCATCGGCTTTTTCGCTCTCTTCCCGAGATAGAGCCAAGGCAATTTGCAGCTGCATCTCTTCTTCTCCAATTGAAGATGGACGAGCCTCTTCGAGCTCTGGATCAACGCTGGAATCCACACGACTACGGCTACTGGTACCGAATGCTGCGGACGAAGAAGGATTTGTTTGCTTGAACCTTAAGAAAATAATGTAAAAAACGAAGGTGATAATATCTCACTTGTTCCTAGTAAGCATGAATCTTGTCCTCTCGTTGGTAAGACGTTCCTCGTCAGAAAGTAGAGTCGTGATCTGTTTTGCCTTTTCCCGAATGTTCAGTCCCTGATCACGATTTTCTTCAATATGTTGAAAGTCTTTTAGTGTTTCAATGGTGAAAATGTTTTCTCTACATTGTTGAGCAACCTGGAACAGTTTCATAAAAGCTTCATAAAAGACAAAAACCCACTTTTTCGTTTCCACATTTAATCAGAAAATCGAGAAGAACCAAGCTTTTATAGACGTGCCTCCAGTTCTTGCCAGAGTCATTAAGCCTCTTCCAGATAATGGACATGATCTCAGTAAAGGCCTGAAAAATACTTTTAGTAAAATTAAACTGAAAATCAGCTTACCATGGGATTATTGGTCAAGTCGGCAATTTCCGACATGAGAGCAGTCGATGGTCCCCAAGGGTCATTGCTGGTAGCCTCACGGACTTTCACTTGAGCATCGGAAAAGTTGTATGCCACGTTTTTCACCTGACGACGAATTGTCGAAATTGACATTTCTGAAAATTAATGGGTAAATAAAGTTGGTAACGCAAAACAAGAGAAATGAGACTGTGATATGATTATATGGCTGCTGATCGATAACACCTGCTTTTTAAGGAAGCGAACAGAGCCCTTATGTTTCAGGACAACAACCCACACGTCCTTGATGATTCAGCCGTGGCTGTTTCATAACATCTTTAATGCAAACATTGAGCTTTGACAAGCGCATTGAATTTCACGGAAAAAAGGGTGAGCGAAGAAGTGTGCAAGAGGAAGAAAAAAAGAGGATGATTCCGTCGAAACGATCAGCAGCTCGTGCGAAAATGCTGATGACGTTTTTTCTGCGAACAATCAATGGACAGGCCTGTTTTTAACCTCTTATAGGTTGAGAATGGTATCGGGGGTTTATTTGCCGAAAGCATGAGCGTAGGCAGCAGAGACTGGATTTTATGTTTGAGCTAAACGAGAATAAGCTAGTAGTAGACTTTGAGTCGGAAATTTGAGACGTTATAGGTCACATTACTGATAAGTAGAGGGCAGTAATTGAAAGCAAGGCATGATTTTTCAGCTGCACGAGGAAAGAAACAAATGTTTCGAAAAATAAAAACAGATAAAAGAACGTTAATTTTTATCTATAGTAATACTCGTTACTAAGCTTTGATACGAAAGCGAAGCTTGAAAGCACTAGATATTGGAGCGCTCTTAATTTAATATCGACCTCGAGGTCAGGGATACTGAATCATCGTACCGGCCATATGGTGCTCTAATAGAGCACGAAAGCGGATAAAAAAAATTAGCTAACTAAAATGGTCCTTGCAAAATAAAATCAGAAGTCACATTTTGCCATCAAAATATCGGGGATTTTAAGATTTTCGGGTCCTAATTTGGATAAATATCCTGAGATGTGGGAATACAGTCGTTTCTGGTAGGAACGGAGGTGAATCACGGGTTGGGTACGCAGGGTGGATCGGGCGCGCGGGCCCGTGTGACTCCTTGAACACTCCACACTCTCTGACTCTCTCGCATCTCGAGTCCCTCCTCTCCGTACAGACTCTCTCAGGCTACCTCACCCCACTGAGGCACTATTTCTCGGGTGTCCCTCTGTCCACTATTTGTGTCTCTGGCTTATCCAGCTTGGAGAGGGCTAGTTTTCAAGCCGCGTTTGGTGTGGCCAACGGCTGGTAATTCTGAGAAGACAAGGCGAGATAAATGATGAAAAATTGACACTCAAATTAGTCAAAAGAGTAAATGTAAAGCTATTGATCAAAGGGAAAGGGATCTCCTTTGGCGATTCGGTGGGATGCGGAGAGGAACTGGTTCTATAGATGGGCCGAACTTGCGAAAAGGCGGCTTGGACAGGCCCCTACTAAGGTGTTCGAACAATCAACGAAAATAAACGAGAAGGAAGCGGATCTCCGAAAAGATCAATCACGAAAAAGAACTTCAGAAACAGCAGAAACAGCAATTCCCAGCAACAATCACCGAGGGTAGTCTCCCCTCCCCCACGTCCTCCAAACCTAATACTATGGTGCGCACCTGTTTGACCTAGATTTCTGTAGCAGAAAAAGCAGTTCTGAAAACTGTAACAAGGCCAGAACGATACTGTTAATGTATACAGAAAGGAGGAAGAGTGTAAACTAGGCGAGTGGCACTCACAAACACCCGCCAGGATGGAATCAACAACCGAAAATCGCATGAGACCTTTGACTCCACAAATATTTTGAGCAGACCGAAGGTGTCTGCAGCAGGAAGATGCCTCGAAACCAAAAAGTTTAGAAAAACTATTGCTTCCAGCAAGGACAGCCAGTTGCGTCTTGAGCGTCATTTTCATACGCATCTTTAGGGAATTCGATAGATAGCCGCAGCGTGCGTCTCCGGTAAGCCTTCTCTCTGAATTAACAGGTTGCCTTTTCAAATTACTGCATCCCGTATAAAAAGGTTCAGCCTTTTCGATTGGGAGAATAGACGGAGGGACAGAGAGCGCTCCCCAACACAAAGGAAGAAGTATCAAGTGGGTTGGTCCAGCCTTGAAACCGCACCTGCACAGACCAAAAAAGTTATGCAAGGGGCTTAATGAGAAGGAAACAAAATATGAAGCCACAAAAAACGTCTGGCGTTCCAGCTGATTCTATTTTCCCACGTGGATTCCGCAACCAATTCCCAAACGTGATTGGAATATCTCGCCTGCCCCTTGCCCTCACTTTTTGAACCAGTTAACCATGTTTTGCTTGACCATTAACTTTTCCACCTCATTCAAAATACGCCGGATCATTATTGTACTGTTTTATCAGACAATGGTATACACCCTGTTCTCCCCTTTCACTGTTCAGGCCTGCTGGCATTGCCGCCGCCAATACACTATTTCACCCAGTGCTTTTTTCTTTTTAAGTCGAAACTCAGAAAAAGTGCTTTTCAAAGCATGCTTTTCGATTTTTTGTGCTTGCGCCTTTTCTGAATAGTGTCATAAATTCCATTTTTGGACGTTAAACGTCTACGGATTTTTAAACCATTTATTTTTATCGCTAATCCCGACCGAAATCAGCGGAAAAGTGTTCCCATCTTGTCTAATCGTTATCTTTAACATTGCCGATATTTGTACGGCTATCTCTATTGCCTTCTGACCCGTTGTCCGCCTAACTTTGATCGCATAGAACGATTTTTGATAACATTAAGTCAACTTTTACTTGTTTTAGTGCCGTCTCTAATAGAGGTAATAGGCTACTTCGACTTGACTACAGCAGTGCACACGACCTAATTGCTGACTGATTGTGCTGGATATCTGATACTTTTCAACTCAAATAGATATTACTTTCAAACGATATCTAAGCTCTCCGCTAAAAACGTTTATGTTATTTTCGCTCCATGTGTGTCATTTTAACTTTTCAATCTTTATATTTAAGCTTTCTTTGTTTTGTACTTTCGCTCTACAAATCTTTATCCTTCACCTTTCATTACCATTTTCTTAAAAAAGATACAAGAACAATGGTTCATATTTCGACGAATGATTCATGCCCACATCATTCAAACCTACTTATGAAAAGTCTTTAGAATGGCCGATTTAACGAATTTCGACATTGTTCTGCCATTGTCAGACGCCAAAACATGTGAAGATCGGGCCAGAGATTTGGCTGTTAAATTGAAACCTGACTGGAACAGAGATAGTATCACTTTTGAGGTAGCCTTAAAATTAAGCCGAAACAAACGAAAGTTCAGACCTTCACTGTAGGAATCACCAACAAAATATTTTCTGCTCAAGTATCTGATGAAGATAACGAGGATAGGCTGATTTTTCGCGTTTTCGGGAAAAATACCGAGAAAGTCATAGATAGGTAATATCAATTTCATTCATTTGACATTAAATTTTTCTAGACCTCACGAGCTTGAATGTTGGGCAGTGCTGGCCGAACAAGGCCTTGCCGCCAAATTGTACGCAAAATTCACAAATGGCTTGATCTGTGGCTATCTACCGGGGAAAAGTTTGTCGCTGGAGCAAGTCAAAGAGCCGTTCATCAAGAAGTTAGTAAACAAAAAGATCTGTTCATCAATTTTGCAGGGAAATATGTCGCGCGATGGCTCACATGCATTCGATACCAGTTAATGAAGCCAAGCCTTGTGTAGTCGGAAAAACTTGGGAGTTTTACAAGAACTTCACTTTGCCTTTTGAAAATGACGCTCAGCAGGTATATGTTCAAGCATGTTGTGCTTACAAACAGTTTTCAGACAACGTTTGAGAAACGCTTTCCTCGGTGCTTAAAGGAAGAAATCAAAGAGTTGAAAGCCTTGGTACAGGATTCAGGAGAAGATGTTGGATTCGCGCATAACGATCTTCTTATTCACAACATTCTATTCGACAAGGAATCTAGTTGGTTCTTTCTCTTTTCTTTCAAATCCATTCCAATTTTTCTTTCAAATCCATTTCAATTCCCTCCATCTTGAAATATACGAAAACAAGGCCATGTGCAACATTTCACGACTCACATGGTTACTTTACTGATTAAATATGATCAGGCAGCTTTTCGGTAATTAGCGAGATTATCTTCCCAGCTCATCTGCGGAATCTTATAGACTTACAAGGAACTAAAAGACAGACAGACAGGTTCATTAAATTTGTTTTGCTGCCGGTAACATTCAAATCCTTTTGCACCACTTAGTACTGACTCACGAGGAAGAAAAATGGAAAAACCATTTTGTCGTTTTCGGTGACTGATCTAAGCTCACTTTGAAGAAGGCGATTTCAAGCTGGTTGACCTTTCAAAACAGGAACAAAATACTTATAGTAAAAGAAATGTAGAATCTTTGACAATGTAATTTGGGTTGCTGTCGAAGAAACTGATACAACTTACTTCTCCTTCAAATTATAACAAAACCAAGAAACGGTTTATGGAACTATTCCATATCTCTCTTTTCAGAAAAAGTCAGTTTCATTGACTACGAGTATGCTGACACCAACTACGCTCTGTTCGACATTGCCAACCACTTCAACGAGTATGCAGGTAACAATATTTATTCTCTAGCAGTTTATTATGTCCTTTTAGGAGTCGACAACACCGACTATTCCCTTTGTCCGAAATCGGAGGAGAAGAAGGTGTGTTTTTTCTTTGTTTGTTCATCTGATCCTCTCGACTAATTTTCTATATACGTAACAGGAAGTATAGGACGTTGCCTCCCTGAAACTTAGTAACATTCTCATTACGGCAATGTGAGAACTTCCCGCGTTCCGGGTCTCTCCATGTGGCCAGGAAATGTTACGTAGATGGTGCCCTGATTAATCCGAGAGTTCTAATTTTAGGCGTTCATTCGTGCTTACCTGGCATTCCGGCATGGACAAGTAGACGAGGACATACTGGCCCGTATGACTAGGAACACTCCTCTTTTCGAAGCGGTAGGTGAAAATCGGAAGAAACAAAGATCCCTTCTAAAACCATCCAAAACGTAGAACTGCATAAAGAGAGGACGTCATCTTCACATTTTCTATCTTCTAATGAGCTCTTTTGGGGGAAAGACGTCCTTGACGTAATTCTTCAAATGGCACACATCGGCATGGCGTCCTTTTTGGTAGAGAGAGAAAGTAATTACGAAATAAGATTAACTTTACAAAAAGGGATTACCAGGTCATACTGTGCCTTGGATCAAAGAATAAACATTGAAGGAAATGACTCATACCTAGGTTGAGGGTGGTGGTCAGGTATCCTCTTTCAAAATGATGTTTCATTTGTAAGCCACCACTGTGCAAACACCATATATGTGTGCAGGTTTAATACGAATCATCCCTTCGGCTTTGGTAGGATCATACCCATTTGGATTGCCAAAAAAGGTATCTTTTGAGGTTCGAATAGGGGAGGAGTAGGGCTGACTGTATCTTGAGTCACTAAGTGATTGCTTCAGTCACCCTTAGAAAGATCTAAGACAAACGTTCGAGGACTCTACTGTGTTTCGTGAACAACTCTCGTGAACAGTACACCACACATTGCGTTTTTATGATGAGAGTGGGACCATTTGCTTAATCCTAAAATTGCTAGAAGCTTTAGAATCAGCAAAGAGGAATTGAAATATTTTGCAATAGATTATGCAATTCTCTTAGAGTGTTTTAAAAGTTGAACCAGACTGAAAAATCTGTTCAGAAAAGGTCCCGTCACTGCTTAAAGAGTACGCTGTCTGTCAAAGCACGGCCAAAAATGACGACGTTTTAGGTCAGATTGCACTTTTTAAAGCAATCTATTTTGGCTTGCAAGTTGGACCTTGCGTTTTAGCCAGACAGTTTTTTAATACACAGGGCATCTTTGAACCTCGCCATACCTAGGAACTGATGTAATTTCACTTTTGAGTTATTCGATCGTCTGGAAAAAAAAATTCGATCCGAGGACCACAATACCGAATACCAAGATAGTTCAGATGTCCTGGCTTTCCTTATTCCGTTCCTAAAAACATCATTATTGTGGTATAGAAAGAATGCCGCTTTCTACGTAAATGTCGAAACTATTTTTAGGAAAAGACTAATATCCTGCTCTATGTTGAATTATAGTTCAATATCGCGGGATATTATTCTATTTTCTTTTTTAACAGCGTTTGACGGGATTATGAGGAACACCGTGTCGTAATCAAATTTCACGATTAAATCCCTCATGACCTAATGAACAAATACCATTTTGCAGGCTTCTCATCTCTTCTGGGCTGTTTGGGCCCTGGTCCAGGCTCAAAACTCGCTGATTGACTTCGATTACCTCGAGTAGGTTTTTAATAAAAGTGGTGGGAAAGTAACCGCTCTGACGTAATAATCATAAACGAGAGAAATTATGGGAATTGCGGAATGTGAAAAACAGTTGTCGTTTTTCAGATATGCTGTCACACGTCACGAACAGTACAAGAAACGTCTTGAAAAGTTTCAGAAGCATTGATCATCTTTCAAACAATTGTTTTTGAGTGGTCATTCCAATTCAGCTGATAGCCCGTTTTCCCAATTGCTAATAAAGAGTTCTATCTAGTTATTCATTGCGGAGATTTTGGACCAAAAACAGGGATGATCTGCAGCTAAGACCCCTCTCAAGCTGGCCTTTCAAATCTATCGTGCAGGTTACACACAGACGAGCTAGTCGTTTTGTCCAACAGCTGTAGCATTCCTTCGGTGCTCCCGATTGTCCTTTCACGCCCCATGTGCTTTTTCTGCTAATAGAACGGATTCAAAATGCTGTGCTCTTAAAGCGGAAGGATAAGTAGTCTATTTAGAGTAGGCACAATTCTTTTCTATCTTGCCTTTCCGCTTCCAAAAGAAGCCTTTGCCAAGGATCAGAAGATTCTACAGCCTTGACAATGTTTGCTGTGACGCACATGGGCAAAGATTCAGATATAGAAGACGCGGATTAAAGAATCCAACACTGGCTCTCATTCTGTCCCCGCGACCGGAGTGAACTCGCCACACTAGATTTTAGATCTGTCGTCTCCCGTTTTTCTGGACTTTTAATTGGGTTCGGGTCACAATTGACTACGCAGCGGGTTGATGCATTCTCAATGAGAACAATTGCGTTTAACTGGAACATCCAATTCTCAAAAGTTCATTATTCCTCCGACGGGAGAGCCATGATGCGAAGGCGGAGGTCAAAATAGGCCACACAGAGGCCCTGATTAGGCTTTTCCGCAGTGTAAGTAGCTATTTTTATACGATAAACAAAGTCAAGTCATAGTAATTATGTGACTTGGTATCAAGGTTCAGCACACCTATGTCAAAAACAAACTACGGGCCTGGAGATGTCTCGGGTTCCCAAGGGCATAACTTACCTTTTTAGCGACGCTTCTCACATGTCTAAATGACGCCTTTTTCGGGTCATTGAGCTATGGCCGTGGGGGTGGCTGGTGTTGATTCTTGTCTTCTGTTGACACTTCCTCACGGAACGGGGGCCGCCCTCCAGTTTCATGCAAATTTGATACTTCTACTAGGGTGAGAGGCTGCTGTTTCGCTGTAGTTCTCTCACGAATGGTCTGTCTGTTTTGTTGACCGCAAAGTTCGTCTGCGTATCTGTTTTGTGACGATGTGCTCAATCACGTGCAAAACAAACTTTTTCAATTGGTCACTTCTTTCTCTCATTTATTATTGCCTACCCCATTGATATTTCCTACTGATCAGTATTCACAGTCGAAAATAGGCGGCGCCATGCTGAGATTGTCACTTCTCTGTTCTAACCACGCTTTCATTTCTCCTCTCTGAAACTCTATTTCCTTTGTCAAGTTCTTTGTGTATAAATGACGTTCCAGAGAGTAAAGGCTGTCTGCATAAAGTTCAACCCGAAATGGGAATTGTTGGACCCACACATGGGCGTGACCAACCCGGTCTTCGCCACGCCCCCAGTAGCCAGAACAACGTCGCGATGGCTCTCACGGCAAGGAACATGCTTCAACGCAAGTCTATCATCGAGCTAGCCGAAGATTCTGGACTGTTTGCCATCAATCCTTCCGACCTTGTCTATGAAATGAACCACAGTACCGGTCCTTCCTATTACGACTACATTCTGTCTTGTTCTGCGGCTGGACCATCCAAGAGAGACGGATGCTGCCTGTATTTGGCCAAATTCGATTCAAAGGTGAGATTTTCCCACATTCCCATTGTCCCGGGTAGCTTCTGATGGACACCCCCACGGCCATAGCTCAATGACCCGAAAAAGGCGTCATTTAGACATGTAGCACGTGGGTTCATCGGTATTCAAAATTTCAACAGTATCGATCACGGGAACAAGAGATGTTTGCCGACAACCTCCGCTCATTCAAAGCCATTAATAACACTAGACACCCAAATAACGTGCTATTAGCTCATTCTTCCAGGTAAACCTCGAGTCATTCGAATCGGCTCGCCTTCCAGGAACTCTATTTGACGAGGGTCTACCTGAGAGCGACATTGCTCTTATGACCCTGGGCATCCTGACATGGCGTGAGCAGATCGCAAAAAGCAGAGTTCTTTGCCTCGTTCGTACTATTGAGGTAAGCATACGTGACCTGATACAAGATTCATCCCATTCGTTTTCAGCAAGACTGCACCGACGCTCTGGAAGCACTAAAGAAGGCAGCAGCCAAATATCGTTGTCAACATCACGTACAGGCTACAGTACGCCGAGACTCCACGTCAAGCAACTCGAGCACAGGTTCAGGACGATCACGTACTTGTGAGGGCATGAAGATGCGTATCCTGCTCTGCCAGGAACGATCGGTAAGTACAGACATAACAGAAAATGACATTATTATTCCTGTGACTAGGGCCGTTCAAAGACACGGGGTTTGAGTCAAATATGTAAAACCTAGGGATACTCTCCCTTGCGACTACTGATTATAATTTTATTTACATCCCCATTAAACACGTCCATTTTCAGGTCCTTGATGAAATTCCTGCCCATGCCATTCGGGATACAAAGGCTCTGCTGAACCCTTCCAGCAATATGCTCGCCTGTGTCTGTTTCAACATGCCCAGCTGGTAAGTTGTCTTTCTCATTGCGCCAGAATTCCACATCCAGTCTCTCTTGACAAATTATTAATCCCATCTATTTCAGGTTGAGTATGTGATGAGGCTGAATCTGTGATGCTTCTTCTCGCTTTGTAGTACAACTAGATGTAAGCTTCTTTCGGGTCGTCAGCTGGTAGCCCTGCTTTTCCTGTCCTCGCACTCTTCGTATCCTTTTTGTTGTCGGGTTTCTCCTACAGTTTTCTTATATTTTACGGTGTTTATGCTTAAGCATGTGATCCGCATTGACTAGGTACTTCGTACAATAAATTATGATTCATATGCACTGTACTTGATGCTGCAGAGAGTCAAAGTGGCAATTAAGGGTCGGTTAAAATAGAAGAGTGGACCTACGCAACTCTTTGTGTCATCATCTCCAAGGGGATTCACATCCCCCAATCAAACAAAGCTAATTTCCGTCATTGCTCTCTGTCTTTTGGCAGTCTTCACTCCCCCCTAATAATCATCTTCTTCTGCGTGGGAGGGATAGGACTTCCATAATTTTGGCATCAATTTCATTTGACCTCTCGACAAACATTCCTCTTCATTATTGCAAAAAAAAAGAAAATCCCGATTTGGACTGGTAATCATATTGCCAGCACCAGAATGAACCAAAACGAGCTCTCTTGAAGCAAGTTTATTATAGGCATATGAGACAAAATTGGTTTCACTGCTTTTGCTATACACAAGTTGTGGCGGGCACACACTAGTATAGCGGCTGTAAGAGGGCTCGCTAATAATAGAAGGAAGAGTGAAGGCCATGCTGCTGAATCGCTTTTGATTAGAGACGACTGGCAAAGATTGCGTATATATGAGCTACGTTGATTTCCCGTGAATTTTGATGCAAAAATGTGGATGAAAGCTGGCTGATTAAGTCTGATGAGTGGAGCTTTCGGACTTCATTGTCAGCCTTTCGAGATTGGGCAACAGATGCGGTAGGTGCTGTCGGAGGAGACGAAACAGTCCGTTCCGGCTGGACAACGGCTCGGTACCCATATATCAAGATCGCCACCACAGGCAATCACCATATTTCTCTCATCCCGAATGGCGATGTCTTTAGTGCAGAAAGTGAGCACTGAAAAATTTAATGGTTGGTACAAGGCACAATCCAATTTATGCCGCTTTACGACTTAGAACGGCATTAACCTGGAGACGCATTGGGTCCTTATCCGTAGTGAACGGCCAAAGGGGTTTGTCAAAGTGTGAGATATATCTCTTTTGACCGAATAATCGCCTCCACTTCCCCTCTACGAACCTTTTTCCTTCTTCGGAGGCTTGGGTCGTGGTGTATGATAGAAGTTTGATGGGTCATATTCCGTAGTTGTCGAGACTCTTGTTGTGGATGATGTGGGAAGAGCAGTGGTCTCTTGGACGACCTAAAAAGGATGACTTACTTGTTTGTCACAGCCAAGTTTTTCTGGTCCCATTCGCTCTCTCGAAATAGCTCATGAGCTGTTTTTCATCGAACATGTTAAACAACTCGGTCTGCAGTTTCCAATTAGCTTATTATGACACCGGGCCACAAGTGCAACGTGGCCCGGAGATGGGGTGGCCAGCGGACCCTCACGTCATATTTTGACACCAAGGAAATAAGCTTGTCGCTCCAAAGCCGGCTTTGCTAATTTACCTCAGGCGTCGTGGTAGGGGACGTCCTCGTCAAATCTGTTCCAAAAAACTGCGATGACATCATCGGCACTAGGGCTTCTGAAAACAGATTTGTCCTTGTTTTATGAGGCGGGGGTGCTTAGTATAGCTGCTGCTGAGTCTAACAAAAAGTAAATACAAAGACCCCCAAGAAAAGGAAGTTACCTTGAGTGGGAAGCTGATCTTTTCGTTCCTTGTACCTGCTGTCGAAAATAACCAACTCTGCAAATTTGTTGACCTATGTATAGTCATCCAACCATAAGACGTACCATTAATAAAAATAGGCGCTTCATTATCTTTCATCTTGTGCACTTTAACGCCATCCCTGGTACGATCTAAAAATACGGATGAGCTAAAATTGTATTTTTCGTATCTGAGCTAGTACTTTTTTGCATTCATGTTTTCTCGAGCGCGGTTATGCAGAAGAAAGAGAGAGTAGTGCTAGCCATTGAAATGGCTGATTTGTACGAAGAAGCATAAAAAAGACAATGTGATGCACCTGTTTTCTCAGATCTTGTCTCAGCAGGTTCAGTATTTCTCACAGGAGCTCTTCGGATGTTTTCCGGGTGAAGAGTCAGTCGATTGATAACTTCTTCAATGTCTTCAGCCTGCTGAAGATCAACTCTGTCATAGACAGATGTCGGTTTTTTGGCTGCCTGAAAACTGTGTTAAGAACGTGTGGCAGCGGCCCAATAGAGGGAGTTAAGGCAGCCACACAAATCCCGGAACAGACCACGCAACGTGCTTTTAGTGTGTGAAATGACGCGGACACTTGCTCCTCACCTCAGGCTCTTTGTCGTTCTCGAAGGGACTGCTGTTCGTCTCTTCATCTACAAAGCGGGCATTATCAATTTGTTCTACGAGAACTGCCGCACCGGGACTCCTTCTAGTTGCAGGAAGGTCTTGCCGAGCTCCAGGTGGCAATTTTCTTGCGTCTTCTTTTCTGAAAACAGCCATTTGCGAGTTCAGTTTCGTCATTGCTGACAGATAGAGGGCCTCACGATCTGGGACTTTCATCATATTCTGATAAAGAGCCTCCTTCGAGACATCAGACATCTAAAAAGTATAGTCATAACGGGACTCTAGGTAACTGGATTACTCTGCTGTCTTCCTTGCTTTCAGCCGGCAGACGATGTGCTCGCGTTACTTTACGATGCATCTAAAATCGGAGAGTGTTCCCACGGTCAAGTTATGTCCGACCTTTCGTTCAGAAGAAGTAAAGCCCATTTGACCGTACATCTCTGTCATATCGTCTTCCTCATCATCCCAAAGATTCTGAAAACTTGCGCGTAACTTCCTCACAAAAAGGCTAATTGACGGAAGCAGTTCTTCAGAACTTTCATGAGTGTGAAACGTGACTAACAGAGGAAGAGCATCACATTTCCCGGTAAAATAACAGACCAAAAGCAAGTGTTATTTAAGCTAAGCAGGAACAAAGTGCAAAGTGTTACGTTGACGAAAGACTTTATTAATAGGCGACAAAACAATGACGGACAAGGAGGTTAAAGGGACAGTCTCATTGTGTGTGAACGTGTGATCAGGGGAAATTAGGCAACTTCGTGGCGGGACCCGCGACAAACTCCTATTTTTGCATTTTTAGGTGGTTTACACTCATTTTTTTAATTTTTACTTGTTTTCAACCGATTTGTCATCGAAAATTACGTATAAAATGAGTGGTGGAACGCTAAAATTTGTGGAAAAATGACGGGAATAGACGAAAATAACGAATTTCAGGCCAAAAAATGTTTTTTGGTCTATCTCCGTCAATTTTCCACCAATTTTAACGTTCCACCACTCATTTTAGACGTAATTTTCGACGAGAAATCGATTAAAAACAAATAGAAAGCGAAAAAATGAGTGTGGAACGAAGAAAAGACGGAAATGCAATATTTGAGGTTTAAATGCGCGGGCTTCCCAGATGGTTCCTATCTGGTTATAATAAGACTGTCCCTTTAAGTGCTCAATCGTCGAAAAGTACAGTGCGGCTCACAATATGTGGACGGTAAGTGCGAACAGGGGCACGTCGAACTCCTTCGTGATTGATGGACGGCAAGAAGACGAATTCACTGTTTGATGAAGCTCCGGGTCGGAGAGGCTAGATTAATGAACATTTGATAAATGAGAGTCACGTTGGAGTACCAGTTGATTTTTCACGAATTTCATCTTTCCAGGGACGGCCAGCTTCTTAACATTCGCTTTGGGGAAGTCATCATTGTTGAATGTCACGCGAGACAAATCTTCCACTAAATTAAGAAAAGTGAAAACAACGTTTCCATCCGAACCCATAGTAATATCCTCGACAGATTTCTGCTGAGGAGGAGCAGGTGTCTCTCCCTTCGGAGTGGGTTCTTCCATTGTTGGAATAGGATCAGCATCGATCTTCTCCATTGAATCTTCGACAGAGTTTCTGAAATATCATTAACTAAAACTAGAAAAACTGTAATGAAAAGCCAGTAACTGCCATAATTAAAACAATTAAAGGTTTTTGAAAAGAGAAAGACCCAATATGAACTATGCCTCTTATTACCGAAGGGACTTTTCACTTCTACGAACTTTAATGTGTTTGATATTTCTTACCTCTCTTCCTCTTCATGAGAAGCAGAAGTAGGAGCAGCTTCTGTGGTTGTTGTTGTAAGAGCTCTAGTTGTGGTCGAAGTTGTAGTTTTTCTGGTAGTTGGCTTCCTAGTTGTTGTTGTTGTAGTTGTTGTTGTGGGCTTGGCTGTCGTAGAGGTTGTTGTAGTTGAAGTTGCGGTTGTCGGTGTCGTAGTAGGCTTCTGAGTAGTGGTAGCTGTGGTAGTAGTGGTAGCCTCAGTAGTTGTGGTTACGGTAGTAGGTGCTACTGTAGTGGTAGAAGCTCGAGTAGTCGGCTGGGTAGTGGGGACAGTAACAGGCTCGTTTAATCTGGCCATCATCGGACTCTTGGTTGGAGAATATTCTGGCACTTTTTGACCAAAAGCGTCCACTTTTGGAAGTTGAGGAATCTCTCCTGGAGCCTAAATCTTGATACTTTTCAACTTATTTAGCAACTTACAAGAGTGATAGGTGGTCGTGTAGAATACGGATTTACTGGCTGTTTCTGTACTTTTCCTTTCAGATTCTCCTTTGTGGTCTTTGGCCTCTCAGTGGTCACTTTAACATCATCGTAGATCTCAGCTAAAAATACAATCATAAACAATATTTTTCAGCTAATTACGAATGTTTCTTGGAGCCATGTCGCAAAACCTTACAATGTAGCCGCGATCATTGACCTTGATGGCATTAATGAGCTGATTATCTCCTCTGAAATATCAATGTCGGATTTAGAAGTAATAAAAAGGAGCCTCACTCGATGATAGTGCTTCGGCTTAGTCCAATAGGTTTGTTGAATTGCGTCTGACGACAGTTGAATTCGTCTCGGGACCGGAGTCGACAGCAGAGAACTTGGACTCTAAAACATTGCTTTGAAATTTAAAAAAGGAATTCTAACCTGGTGTCGGTAAGACGGGTGATTCCAGCAAAATATTCTCGATTCTTGCAAGAATATTCAGTATCCTCATCCAAAATAGGATCGAACATTGAAGAATAGTAGCAATCTTCTCTGTCCATTTCTGTGATTCCAACTGGAATATTCACCCAAGGATACAGCTAAATTCTCATGAATCATGGTAGTTTGACACTATACCTCTTCAATCCCCTCGCAACTCATGTCAAAGACGATATCTTGTCGTTTTGCTCCGACAGACTCGACCATTCTCACTGACAGCTCCGTTGCTCCCGACTAAAAAGTTATGAACATCTGTTCGTAAGAACTACCTTTTTAGGACATTCTATCCTAAAATTATCAAAAGGCGACGAAACAAATATGTTTTTGGATGCCGCTAACGTTGGAAGGAGCAGGACGAGGAGCAGCCGCATCTCCTGAAAATTAGGAATTCGGAATGAACGGTTAATGATGATTAGAAGCATGATAAGGATGATTGTGCGACATTGTCGTCGTGTGTTTCAGTTATCATGAAAGTGAAATAGGCGGCGCGAAGAAATTCGGTCAGTGGACCGCACTACAGCGCTGATTACGCCTAGTCCTTAACAGTCGTTTCAAATCACGGAGTCGATAGAAAGTTCGTCGAGGACACCTTTGGTGGAACATCGGAGCGAGAAATAGAAAATCATGATCCCGTCACAAAAAAAGAGAACGCGGGTGTTCCGCCGAAAGTGCTAGTGCTGCAAGTGAAACGTAGAGGCAGGCCTCAGGTTATCTGCCTACGGCTGTCAAGCTCGTGTTATGTTTTTGTAGAAGCCCGGACAAAGACAGCCAGTCGACCCGATTCTCGGGCGGGAAAAGTAAGGAGAAAGGATCCGGAGGTGAACCTGCTAATTTGAAAGCGACGGTAATTCGTGTGACATCATGTTAAGCTTGTAAAAAAGTCCAATTTTAATATTCCTGTTCTCGGCGTGATTTGAAAGAACACGGAGCACCGAGTAGTGAGCGACGTTTTCCTGCATTGACCGAGCCAAGTCTTCCACCCTGTCAAAAATACTCTTTGTGAAGTAGGTTGAACCAATTCGAATGTACAGACTGGATCTTTTGATCAACCCATGTTCAGTAGAAGCTGTGTTTCTAAAAAAATCTCGTTGATAGGGAGAAACTTTTAGCGTCTATCTAAAATTGGTCACTTCACTAATCAAAGCTTCTCCAGGCCAGCAGTATCACCGACAGTGATCAACACGGAATCGCTGAGGGCATTATCCAAACATTTCAGATAGAGATGAGCGACTCCCCCTTGCAAAAAGCAGTACGATTCTTTGGAAGCTCTTTTGTTCTTTTCGGTTCTCACTACAAGGTTTCTCTAAGCGCAGAATAAGTGGCTGCAAGTTTCAGGTAAAATACATCTTCACAACTACTTACGACTTTCATTAATGCTAATTCCATTGAAATCACTGCGATCTTTAATGTGGCTTCAATCTCATATCTCTTCTGGCTTGACACTCAAAAAAAGCTGAGAGAAAATAATACAGTCTCATAACCGGACTCACCTTAACATTTTCTATTCCAGCCTGGACGATTGTTCCATTTTTGATAGATTGGCCACGACTGCTGCACGCTACATTTGCTGTTTGGTGGAAGAACACGACAAGTCTTGACAATGTAAGCCTGAATTGAAGTGTAGTTAGTGGAGAGGATAAGAAGCAAATTGAATAGCTCTATGGCTAAAGAAAAATCGAGGAGAAAATTCAGTTTGCTTCGCAAAAGTTTAGTAATCTGGCAATTGAATAGGGAAAATGAGCGCTCTAGCTGGGACTGTGTGTTCAGTCACAAACTGCCATGATCAATACAATTCAATGGCTGCGTTCAGCCAAAAAAATAGAAGACGATGGGAATGACTGTTAATAAAAACCATTCACAATCGTGGGAAAGGTGCCGACACTCTGCTATACCGTAATTCCAAGACTTCATACGAAAGTTTGTTTACCCATGGTCACGACAACTGTCGTCACATAATAGAGTTTGTTAAAAGTTAGGCAAGTCACTTTTGAATCTGTTTCTGCTATAGAGACTGGGATGAGAACAAAAAATGACAGGGTGAGAATCAACGATGGTCAGGTCGCATTTTATGATGCTAAAATAGAAGATCAGGTAGTGGCAGGAGAGAATGTCTTTAGTGAGTCAAACATGATGAACATGATTCGCCATAAAATTTCAAAATATGTAGCAATAAAGTTTTTCGTAACTTGCTGTTTTTACTGGAATATGAAAGATGAGAGTTTCAATACTCCTTATGTAAATCTAGAAGATAAGGCACTGCGATTCTAAACTCTTTGGCAGTTGACAACGAAAGTCTTCAAAAACAAAAAGGTCAGATACGTGAATTGTCGCCATTAGAATATTTTTATCTTTACTTATCTCACCACTTACTGCTACCATGTTTCAACGAGATGTCAAGAGTTGTTAGATTCCAAAATTGTCGTAAAGCTCGATATTTTTTCGAATAGTAGTTTGGTACTATTTTGTATTCTAACTACTTGATATTTTCGTACAAAATTAACAGTATGCGCAGCTTCTATTTTGTGTCTATTTTCTAGCCAACTAGCCCATTTTCTAAGCACCTAGACGTTGAGTATTTGATCCATTACTGATTTTTCGTCATTTTGACATCAAGAATGCCAATTCATATTATGCCGTTACTATATTATTCTGCCTTTTCATAAAGCTCTTATACTAATGGTCAGTCGCGAGCGGTCGCGTCGCGTGTCACTGGCAGCCATTTCTGCTCTATCTAAAAGCTGTTTTTGAAGCTGCTTCAGGACACATGTTCACGTGACAACTTCATTTCACTGTTCTTTTTCAACCAACATGTTTTTGATCCAGTTCCTTGGTCTCGGAGGGATATTGGTGGCTTCGAAATGAACGGAAAGGCTAGTAATTCCCAATTTTCTCGCCAATAATTTATTATCGTATATTTCGAAAATTTATCTAATATGTCACACATTTTGAAGCTGAAACATTGTTGTCTCGTATTTATGGCCACCCAGCTGATTGATCCCACCCTTCGAACATTTCCGTCAGTGCCATCTGTCCAATTAAATGCTTCTGTTTGTCCCAATTAAATACGCTTTATTGCCCAACAAGTGCTCATTTTCTCACGAATTTTACAATTGCCGTATACTGTTTCCTGAATGTTGACTTTTCACTGTTTTGAGCCATGTTAGTCACTACGATTCGTACATTTAGTAACGACTGGAACTAATACGAGTCTCTGATAAGATTAGTTCCGGTCACTTTCCTGACAGAAACAGTTCTACAGAAGATGCCAGAAAACTACGAACACTAAATTTGATTTTAGCTTTTGTTTAATGTTTTCTACTCCTGGGAACCTGATTTTGCAAAAGCAAACGTTCCCGCATTTCCGAGCGCTTCAGTTTCTGTGCATACATCCTTGCTCCTCTTCCAAAACACCAACCATATTTTGCATAAAGAACACCTTTTTTCCATTTTCTGCCCCATCATTCTCCTTACACACTATTGGCGTCAACGGCGCATCATATCAGACGCCTGTACACTTCGTTTTGCTCTAAATGGAAAATTTATTACAGCACTATTTATGAGTAGGACTATCCCTTATTCTTCTTAGATATTTAGATTTCTCGAAAAATTCTGCTAATAAGCTGATATAAGTCATTATGATAAGAAGTTTGTTTCTCAGAATGACTCATGTCTCGTTAACCCCCGCACCAAATCAGTTGGTCCCCTCTTTTAACTCCATCATTTTAAAACTTCCATGAATTGGCGAACATTCCCCCATTTTTTGGGGACGGCACCTTTATCATCAGCTGGTTGAAATCCACGAAATCCCGTGTCTCGTTGCCCGCAGTTTGACGTCAAGTGGCCAGCCGCCATCAGCTGCTAGGGTGATCTCTCTGCTTTTTTTTAAAGACCTTTGCACTGACACCTGAGTCACTTTTACTTTTCAGGAAGAAGTAGTCGCCCTTGGGGACAGATGCACTGTGGCTATGGCACAAGGAGTCGTTGCGAAGGTGAGTCCGAGTTTTAACTTGTACAAGCGCGATTGAGAGGAAATTGTGTAATCATACGACTATTAACAGGATATGCACAAAAATAATTACTGTCTATCCGCTTAATAAGACACCAAATAATTTCCTGGCATATTCACTCAATAAGGCAAACTATTTCCACTCATTCGCTCTTTCTCTCCAAAACAAAACGTTTAACAGTCTTTTTACATCTGTGATTAAGTTAAGCTAGATTGATGTTTACCGTGTTTCTGTCAAAAAAAGACTGCTTCAGCATTCAGACGGCAATCTTGTTACAAGAACGCTTCTTCTAACAAAAAAATGATTAAATGAAATCAGAACTCCCTTGTTATATTGACTCATTACTTACAACTCCCACAGCACTGACTTTCCTCAGAGGAGGCGGGTAGTCAGGTAGACTACGATTTCGTATCCAGTGCTAATTAATCACATGCAACAATATCAATACTTGCAAAATCCATGTCTGTCTGTTTCTGATATATCCAATAGACTGCAGGTTCAAAGTTGCAACTTTAAAGGTCGAGTAGGTGTTACCCACGATCACGGAATATAGATGTCAGACAATGGAGGTTCCCAGAATGGTATCTCATTGCACGGCCTAAAACTATCCGTTGCTTATGTGATTTTTCTCTCTGTTTATCTGAAATCACCTCGAATTAGATTTAGTCTCTAGCTGTGAACCATTCGGTCTATCCTTTCTTGCTCTTCTACCTCCTCTATTCAGACAAATGAGGAGGTAGAGGAAGCTGAAAAGAGTCGAGAGCAACTGATAATCAGTGTGGCTGCTCTCATTTTGTCCAGTTACCCATATCAATCATCTAGAATCTGCTACGGCATCCATCTAAACTTACTTCTTCAAAATTGTAGACTATCTCTTGTTCAGATTCAAAAAGTTGGCGTGTATGATTCTTGACCCCCGACGGCGGTCTTCTTTCAAATATACCTCGCCCAGGACTTATGCTCCGCAAGTAGTATTAGCATCATGTATCTGCCTTGAAGAGATTGAAGCAGATGTAGAATCATACGACATCGACGAGGCCGCTTTACGGCTAGGACAATATTTCACCAGACAATCGCCAGCGCAAGAATCGCCAACCCCTCCACAGACTCCGTCTCCGCCTAAGAGAATGCGATTGCCGTCCATCGAGTCGGCTTTTTTCCAAAACCGGGTACAAATATCAGTTGTTATGGGTTAAGGGGGCCACCGGTGCTCTCTCGAGCGGTCGTCGCCCTAGCAACATCTTCCTGTTTGTAGTCGGAAGACACACTTATCGCGTGCAAAATATGACAAAAAGAGGCATCTAGGTCCTTATTCGTGGACCGTTTTCAGGATCCGACTAGCACCTACAACCAGCAGATAGGAACATCCGGTAGTGGCATGTACAACGTTCTGGAACAGCCAAAACGTGGAGATTGGAATCCGGGACTCTTTACTGAACAGCCCAATTTCAATCACGAAAGCGAAAATGTAAGTTGGTATTGTTCGCGATATGCTCTACCTGAAGGAAACTTGACGGGGATCACTTCGTTGTTTGAAAGCACCGAACTTTTCCCTAGACAAAATGACGTGAGATGCTCTTGCGCGAGGGCTATAACTAACAGCGAAACGTTCGTAATAGCAGAAAACAAAGAGTTAACAGAAACTCGAACTCCGTCAGAACTTAAAGTTATGTATGACACTCTTAAGGTGGCGTTCTTCGAAGAACTATAACTAAAAGTTAGACTAACTTATCAGATGAGAGAGCATTGATAAAAGCCACTTGCAGGGTCCAGACGTGTCCAGTTATCCCTACTACACCAGCCAGCCGCCGATGACTGAAACTCTTAGGTAATAGTCGGCTACTATGCCCGGCAATCTAAGACTTTTAGGCATTCCGCCTTCAGTGGACATCAGCAGCAGATTGGGACCTTTGACAATCCCTTCAATGCGCCCTATCCTCCTGCTGATCCTTTGGTTTGTTTCTTGTTGATAATGGAGCGAATAGGTACGACTGATCAGCTGCACTGTTGACCGGCAAGACTTTTGTTGACAACGTTTTGTGTTAGTTTTAGGACTACGTGACCAGGATCTGCGATAGATAGCTTGACTTCAAAACACACGTTCACAACAGTAGCACTCTCTTTTAATTGTCGTTTTAAAATTAGCCGCAATTCAACTGACTAGCCGGAATCAGTGAGCAAGTGAATTGTTTGCCATAGTCTCAGCCCGTGTTTAGGACTGTTGACTGTACGATTAACGTCGGTCAGCTCCAGGACATGTTATTCTTTTCTTCGAAGCGGTAGCCTGCTTAATATCTCTTACTGCGATCTTTTCGAAATTATAATCATCGATTTTTGACAAAGCACAGACACCTCTCCATCCAGAATGAGGTGTTCGCTTTGCATTGATCCTTCGACAGCAGCCGGCAGTTTCTGCGAATCTGCTATGTTACACTGACGTGTCCTGTGCTTTAAGCCGGTCACTCGGCTGCAGCCTCCGTCTGTCTCTTTTCAAAGCCGTGTCTTTTTGTCAAAGGTGGTCTTCCTGAAACGTGGAAACATGAAGAGACCCGTAGAGAAACGCAAAAAAAACCAGTTTTTACGTGCTCCTCGGTGCAAATACGCAGCAGGCATCAAGTTTGTCTTGACGTACTTCGCACTTTTCTGTCCCTACTTGACTGCACAATCGTTTCTTTGCTCCCTCTTTTCATACAAAATTTTTGATCTTTCTCAGTCCAAAACCGTGCCAAAATCAAATAATGTCCTTCAAAGCCAGCAAACGATCATACCGTATCTGGAAAAAACCTCTTTGGCGGGCACACTCGATATCTGAACAAGTCGTCCGGTTCTTTAAAACTGTCGCAACAAACTATTTCCCACTTAGGTGATTAGTGATATTCCAGACAAGCCGTAAGGAAAAAGTCCAGGGAGGTCAGCTGTAGGGGGGCAGTCAGTGCGCATACGCCCTGTGTATTGATTGATCGTCGCTGGCCATCTTTAGCCCACACTCTAATCGCGGACCGCGCCAACTAGCAGCGATTCATTACAGATATCATTTACTCGACAAATTATACTCATTTTCTTCAAATTTCTTAAGATTTTTCTTGAAAATTTTTAGAAATCGTCTTTCCATACCTCCTAGTCTTGTTACAATAAGCACTTTTTCTAATATTTTCGGACATTTTAGTCATGGAGGTGTGGTCTGCACGCTCACTATATTGCGCGGCACTTGATCACAGATGCGATGATAAATTTCGTGAAAATCGCGACTCATCCCAGTACAAAGTGTAATATCTCCGCGCTCCTTCCTGCCGCTGTGTTTGCATGTAGAGCCTTCCGTGTTTGCCGCCCAATCGTCCAGTTCGTTTCCGCACAGTGTGGATATTGATTCAATGTTCAAAACCACGTGTTATTCACAACACGCTGTCTAGGTGGTTCACGAGGCTTGTCAGGCCCTCAGTGTCTTTTGTTCCCCGCATTTTTCTTCAAGAAATGACTCGCTAGAAATGACTTCTTCCCGCTATGATTCAAGAATTTCTATTTGTACGCCATTTTTATTTTTGAAAAGAAGAAAACTCCGTTCTCCCAAACTTAATGATGTTTTTGAGGCAACGTTGCATTTATTTTCACCTCTGAAAGGCTATACGATTATCTTCTTCGAAAGGAAGCGTGTTCCCACGTTTCCTTAGCGCCACTTCCACGTATCAAAAAACGGCTCGTCTAATGGTTGCACTTCTGGACTGCCGCCTCCTCTTTTATAAACATCAAGCTCGTAAACCGACCACTTCCCCACGTCTAGTTTATTTAGATTCTTCATTTTCAGAACTTACCGTTCTACAACAGTGGGGAAATGACCTCGGAGAATTCTCGCTCCATGGGAGCAAAAGCCGATGAGGAGAGACGACGACAGAAGAGTCAAGTCATGCTACAGGGCAATCCTTCCACGTCGCAAGCTCAAATTCCACCGATGAACAATGTTATCATGTTGCAGCCGGGCCAAAATAGTGAGTACTTCATTAGTTTTAACGCCTACCTTAATCGAGAAGTAGTTTCGCTGCTGCGACTTTGTTGAATTGATAATATCGGAAATCAAGCTACCCTCGAGAGATCGTTTTTCCTACGCGCTTCCGTTAATTTTGCAGTCACACGTGACAATTTTGCCAGCTCTTTCGAGCAGAACTTTCTCCCAACCTTTTCTGAAAAAAAACGGAAACGTACCGGAAAATCGATTCTTGCCGTTAGATCTCGTCTCCCACGAAATGTTTAAGACACTTTTTTGGTAATAAAGGTTGTTTAATTTGGAAAAAAATCGGAAATTGAATTCCATCTGACCATCGCTTTTGTTTGATTTCTTTTTAAATTCAGCATTAGGTTACTGGAAATGGAAATAAAAACATATAGAAAACCAGAAATTGAAAGAATGTAAATTGTTTTGTTCGTACGCTTCCGTCAATTTTGGTTGTTCCACGTGTCGGCGCTCACTCTAACAAAAATCCCTTTTTCAGATATCGTCTTAGACGCTCACGGAGCTGAAGTACGCTTCCGCGATCAAGTCAACGCTCCCATTAGGAAATTAACTTGCGACCTAATAAAAACCTACAAGACCATTAACGACGTGAGTTACCCGCTTCTCCCTTGAATTGCTCTTGTGACATTTGTTCGCTGCGTCCATTCTGAATGCGTTCGCCCTTGTGTCTGAAATACCGCCTGTTAACTTCATCCCGCCCCTCTTCGAATTGAGCGCAGCCGCACAGCATAATCTCGTCGTCCGTGCTCCAAGCGAGCCGTCGTCGCAACTTTTCCTGCGACATGAAGAATGTGCGGACCGGGATATCCTGGCTCGTTCGCATTGTGGTATGACTCAATAGCTGCTTGACGCATCTGGCTGACAATTGTCTTTAGGCATTTTACATGCGCAAGGCTCAACGACGACTGGACCACGAGGCAGCTTTGAATGCTCAAAATCGACAGCAAGCTGCAGCTGCAGTCATAGTAGCTCCCGCTAGTAGTCAGGTTAGCCTTTCATACCCTCTTTTTGCTTTTGGAGAAACATGTGCGCTCATTTCTCTGGGAGTGCGAAGAATCAGATTTCGTTGTGTTCCTAACCAGAGCTCTCCTCAATAATTTAATGCGCGTCCTTTTTCAGAACATCCCGACGAGTGCGCCCACCGTCCAGCAGTCACTTCCTGGCCCATCGGAATATGTCTATCAGAATCAGCAACCCAAAACGTGAGTGTGTCTGGCTGGTGCCTGGGGTGCGAATTTGATTGGTCTCAAGGCAATTTTCAACAGAAAACAAACGCGAGCCATGTTCAGAGGAGAGGAGAATTGAGTGCTTTCTCTGGTCTATAACAAATGGTTGTTTTTATATTCCCACAGAGAGTGGGGGGATAAAGAGTCTGGCGGGCGCACACGCGTTTTTTCTTCAGGAAGCTCCCCACCCGATTAACGGATCATTGCACAAATTTGAACAGAACCACCATAAAGACTAAAATCACACGGTTTGTTACAGGCTCCCGCAGTTTGACACCAACGCTCCGCCAGCTTCCCAGATGGTAGTTCCGGCCATGCAACAACACGACATAGAAGCTCAAAAGAACCGACAGATATCCGGAAGGTTCGTAACATTCCTCGGAGTCAAAATGAGTCATTCTTTGCAGCTTCCGCGGCGGCCCCCACAACAACGGCTATGATGATCAAAACTACGATTACATCCTTAAAGACGGAGAAATGTTCAACGATCGGTATGCATCTCGTTTTTAAGACGCCAATATCACATTTTTAGCTATATTATTTTGGCCGATAAGCCTATTGGCAAGGGATCATTCGGACAAGTGACGAGAGCATTCGATACCGTCAACAAGGAGGATGTAGCTATTAAGATTATCAAGAACAAGAAGACTTTCTTCGACCAGGCTCAAATTGAGATTCGTCTCTTGGAGCTGATGAATGCCCAGGATACTGAAAATAAGTACAACGTTGGTAAGTGTAGTCATATCTTCTGGATAACTAGGGGTATTTTCAGTCCGACTGAAGGGTAACTTCACCCATAAGAGCCATCTTTGTCTGGTCTTCGAGCTGCTCTCGTTCAACCTTTACGATCTGCTCAGAAATACGAACTTCCGAGGAGTTTCTCTCAATCTTACAAGAAAGTTCTCTGTTCAGGTAAGAGAGTGCTCTGAATTCACGCAAACATTGATTTCAGCTGACTAAGACACTGCTCTTCTTATCGGCTCCCGATTTGTCGATCATTCATTGCGATCTGAAACCCGAGAATGTGCTTCTCTGCAATCCCAAGAGGTCTCAGATCAAGATTATCGACTTTGGATCTTCTTGTCAAATTGGACATAGGATTTACCAGTACATTCAGTCAAGGTACCACATTCTCGGAACGTTTAAACAATGCAAAGTTCAGGTTTTACCGCTCCCCAGAGGTCCTGTTGGGCATTGCTTACGACACGAAGATTGACATGTGGAGTTTGGGCTGCATACTTGTTGAAATGCATACTGGAGAGCCGCTTTTCGCCGGATCATCTGAAGTTGATCAGATGATGAAGATTGTAGAAGTGCTGGGAATGCCTCCCCGTGAACTTCTCGATCAAGGTCCGAAGACATATAAGTTCTTCGACAAGACAGAAGGTACTGAACCCTCTTATGATCTTTCTATGTCATGTATTAAGATGGTGTCTATTTCTGTAAGAAGACGAGAGACGGATATAACAAAACTTACAAGGCTCCAGGACACCGGAAACTACACGACATCTTGGGAGTCTCCTCTGGAGGGCCCGGTGGGCGCCGTATTGGAGAAGCTGGTCACAGTGTTGAAGAATATGGAAAGTTCAAGGTAAACACTTTTCAGCTTCCTTTCACACCTTCGCGCTTCAGGACCTTGTAAAGAGGATGCTGAACTACGACCCCAAGCACAGGATAACTCCTTACTACGCTCTCCGTCATCCTTTCATGAAGCAGAGGGAGTCGACTTCTTCCGTGGCAGAGGGTCCTACTCATCAGGTTGTCAATGGCCCCAATCCGACTAACGTTTCCTACGGATATCCAATGCAAATGCCCGGAACTTCGGGAATGAATAGGTAAAAAGAATCCTGTGAAATGAATGACCAAAGATTGTTTCAGCGGCTGGAATAGTCAACAGAATATGGACTACACCAATGGAGACGCCTACAATCAGACTCAGGCTCACAATGTGAATGGTGTACCAGATACTGCCTTCATGGGAGGCGGATTTGTGAGACAGCCCTCGGACGACTCTTCGGCGTTTGGTGGACACTACTCTCACTCGACTAGCGACGTTTTCCGACAGCCTGGGGTGAGTTTGTTTCTTTCATGCATAACTATACAGCTCGTTCTAGGGAAGCTCACAAGCTCCGCACAGGAATCAAAGCTTTGACGGTCTGCCAGCGCGACAGCACAGGCCAGTCCCGGGTCAGCAACCTCCCTCTACCGGTAGTCAGTATCATTATGCCCAGGCGCATCAGACCGCATCCTTTAACTGACTAGATTACCCCAAAAATAAGCTCTAAATATCAGTAAAAACCTGGTGAGGACGACGGACACTACGTCTTCCGGTTGCGGATGACCCATCCTTCGTCTTATTTGTGCTAACGGGACTCCTTCTTTCTAGCCTTTGATATGAGTAAATCTAACATGACCCATCTCTCTTCAGACCTTCATTCTGTCCACACAGGGTTTAATCATTTTAGTTTGTTTTGGTTGTCAGTTGTATCATTCCGTCGACGTTTATGCAGTGATTTCCCGTCTCTTGTGCGGATTTTGCACAGATTTTCGTCCAGCTCTCTCTGAAGAGATTTTAACACCGAGAGCATTGTATGTATTTTTCTTGAGATTGAATGAAGAGATACTTTCTATATCTATTTGAAAAAACGAGCATTCATGCCCAACATCTTACCCTATTTAAACAATCCTTAATTTTTCTATATTGGAGAGAGTTGATATCAACGGTATTAGCTGTCAGAGCAAGCTGGATGCAGACTTCCTTCTGCGACGAATTTTGCAAAAAAATTTGTATGCACACTGCTGTTGCAAGGAACACGAACATTAATGTTGGAAAAAGGTCGATGTTTCCACTCGAACACCATGTTGGTTTGTGATTCGTTGAAATTTAATTTAAATCGATGAAAAGTTTATTATACACTAAAAATAGCGAAACTGAATCAAAACAATCGCTGAATAGCCGGGATTCGAATTATACACAGAACTTTGGAGAAGATAGTCGGAGGAGAAGAAAAGCATAAAGATTTAAAAACTATTGACGCTTAGCTGCACATGAAGTATAATAGGCGATCGTTTTACGGAGAATGTCGTCGTTCCAGGGACGTGAATACATGCCGCTCCAAAGAACATTACCTCGACGCCACCTGAAAGCCGTGACTGTTTGTTCGTGTGCTGTGTGAAAACATACCTCTCAGTAGTGGGTAGCCCAGTCGCGTGCGAAGCCAGAGTATAAGCGATTGAGGGCCTGGGTAGACGGGCTTCTGATAGGCTGTTCGAAGGTGTGAACGTGTACGGGCTAGAAATGTTTAGATTGGCTAGGAGGGCGGAAATTTCCTCATTCGGATCATACCTTCAGTGCAGTGTGCCGGTCGTTAACAGAGAGGATGTGTTAATAACATTTATCGCAACTATTTACAAAAATAACACTTAGCAGAGGGATTAGATTGAAGAACGAAGAAGCGCTACCGGAGCGGTATTGGTTAAACGATAGAGAGTAAAAGGATAGAATATAGAGACACACATAGTCCTAGCATGCTAAAACTACCTTATTTCGAAAAGAGGCTTTGGCTTTTTGTACGACAACCTTCTGTTCTCGTTTTTTTTTGTCGTGGCTCATTTTAAAAGGAAATTATTCAATAGTATGGGTAGAAATGGGTGTAGACGCTCGTGCGGGGCTGAGAAGAAGAACGAATGCTCGAATATGACTGAGACCTCAGCAGCTCCATCTGTCGTACGGCCTGATCTAGCTTGTTGGACAGCTGATGATACTCCGTGCGCAGCTAAATTCTCATTTTTCAATTTGACACTCGAAAAGAACTGCAATTCTAGGCGGCGGGAACTAAACTACGATACTGCCATTGAAAACGAATTTAAAAAAGGGCAAATACGTTTTTGGTTGGCTTCGAACGCATTAGAAAGCTTCTATGATTATGTTATATGAAAGGAGCACACGGCTCACCCGATCCTTGTTGAGTTTCTCTCGTGAAAGAGACCTCTCCAAGTGGCCAATTCGTCCCTGAAATTGTTGATTAACATGCGAAGCGATAGGAAAAGCTCGACTTGGACACTAGAATGTGTGTTCTGGACAAAAGACGGGACACTTGTTATGAAAATAAAGAGGAAATCAGCAAAAAAAACCAAAAATTTGTATACCTCGTACATGCTCCTAACCATGGGAGTCGAAACATCGTCGCGGTATCGCTTCATTCGTCGGGTGCTCTCGGTCTCAACATAACTCGGGGAAGTCGTATAGCTCTAAAAACGTTAAATTGAAAACAGTCTAAAAATCAGGTTACCCTTCGAAATAATCGTTTTTTACTAAATAGATACATTCTATGAAAAGTGTATAGCCGTCGGCTCGTTCGTTCGGAAAAATAGAACAAGGGCAGTTTTCGCGCGGAAAGGAAGCTAGATGCATAGTGTTTGAGCTGCGCGCCCTTAAACACACACAGTATTAAGTACTATGCACCACTAGTTTCTTCCGGAGTGGATCATTGATCTTGTAAAAACTATCTAGAAGAAGCTGCTCTCAACGAGATGTCTCGCTCAAGTGTCTATGACGAGCGGCAAGCTATTTTGGACGCTAAGAGCAAAAAACCAACCAGGCGGCATAAGGCGTTCATTGCGAGCTTTGCGCATAAGTGCTAGATCTCGGAAACGCGATACTTCGCACCGATTGAACTTCTCAGTTTGTTTTCCGCACACACGCCCCAGCCTACCGTGTATCCGTTGATAGAAGAATATCCGCCGGGACGAGAAGACGATCTGTATCGTTCGTAGGTCGAAGGTACTTCGTACTCGTAAGGAGTATGAATATCTCTAACGTAACTATCCACGCGAGAAAGACGACCTCCACCGAGGTACATGTCCACGTTGCCTCGGGAGCTGAAAACTTTTCGGTTATGTTTCAAGTACAGTCCAACCAGCTGCGGGAGAGGCCGCTGTCGTAGATGGAGGAGCGGGAAGCGGCGCGGGAGAGCTCGCCGTTCTTGGCGTCGCTGTACTCCATGAAGGAGATGAAAGAACCGCTCCTGCTGGGAGGCCTGCTGACGGTGCGAGATGGCGGTGTGCTGTATTCGCGAGTACGAGTAGGAGCGGGATACTGGGAAGTGTACCTAAAACAGAACGTATGAAATCTTGTAGCTCCCTTGTTGTAGCAATCAGCAGCCCTTTAAGAAAAGCGTTATCACTTTCTCCTGTGGTACTATTCTCTAACATCAACAGTTCAAGTTCCTATCGCATACACAAATCGCATACTGGTTCTCCAGAAGATACCTGTAGATAACACTTTTCAGTAATGCAAACAAGACCAAAATTTAAAACTACTCACTTGTAGTAGTTGCTGGCTGAACGCTGGGAGCGCATAGCTTGACGACGTTCGCGGGTACGACTGCGGGAACGCTCGATGAGTCTGGTGGTGGAATAGAGGGCAGAGGAGAAAGCGCCTGAATTGCAAATTAAAATGTTACAAATTTGAAAACTAGTCGAAACCTGTGCTGACGATGTCGTCGAAGATGCTGGTGTAAAGGTGGTTGGGCTTGTAGTTGCTGGTGGCGGTGTACTCGTTCCTGTACTTGTTCGGATTCGATACGAAGGGACTAAAACAAAAGTTTGCAATTTTTATAACGAAAAACTTACGAAATTGGAGTGTAACTGCTCTTGTCGGCAGGAGACCACGAGCTGAAGCTGGTTGCCGTCGGAATGCGAGGAGGAGGAACTTGACGGAAAGAATCTTGGTCGTAGCTGACATGATCCCTGGCAGCAGGTTCCGCCTTGCTTTCTCTGACAGCTCGGCGTTCGGGAGATGGAGACTGAACGCGTCTGCGAGCTGGAGGAGGAGAAGGGGACTGGACGCGAGCAGCTCTGGTTGGGCGCTCTTCTGGCTCCTCGGAAACTGGAGCGGCTTCTCCCTTCTGAATTTTCCAAATGTTACTGTTTGACAGCTACTACCTGTACTGGTTCTTCTTCTTGGGCAGCCTCTGGTTCTGGCTCAGTAGTCTCTTGAGGCTCCGCGGCGGTTTCTTCAACCACTGGTTCTGGCTCGGCTTCAGGAGCTTCTTCCTCAGTGACCGGTTCAGCTTCTGGCTCAGCCTCTGGTTCGGGCTCTGGCTCAGCAACCGCTTCCGGTTCTGGTTCAGGCTCAGCGGCACTACAACATCAATGAAAAGATTCTGGAAAGACTTACGCTTTGGGTGTTTTCGGAGTTCTGGGTGTTCTCGGTGTGCGAGGAGTTCTGGGTGTCCTGGGAGTGCTCACAGCATCTTCGAAGCCAACGGTGCTCTCGGTTTTGGTCGGAGTGGCTGGTGTCTCCTCGAAAGTGAAAGCAGCGTTGCCCTTGGGAGTTCCAGTAGCCTTGGGTGTGGAGGCAGCTGGGGTAGCCATTGGTCTAGAAATATATTTTGTAAAACAAATCTGGTTGAACTCACGTCTCATCCTTGACAGATGCAACAATAGACTTGGGAGTGCCAGGAATGCTTCCGTTCATAACACTTCCATTTCCAACGGCCGACTTGGGAGTGGGAGGGACGCTAGAAGGAGCGGCCGATCTGGGGGTCTGAGGGAGTTCCGAAGGAACAGCAGATCTTGGAGTAGCTGGTGCCTCAGACGGAACAGCTGATTTAGGGGTAGCAGGGACCTCTGAGGGAACAGCAGACTTGGGAGTAGCTGGAACTTCAGATGGAGCAGCCGATCTGGGAGTGGCTGGGACCGAAGGAGGCTTCTCTAAACCGAACAAGTGTTTTAAAATTTAAACTGCTTACGAGAAGCTGCACTTCTGGGAGTAGGAGGAACAGATGTTGGGCCTTCCTCAGCATCGTGGAATTCTTCCTCCTCAGGAGGGTTGTCCAACTCATTAGGAGTTCTGGGTCTCTTTCCCTCTGGAGGAGCTTGGAGCTCGAAACTCTGATTCTCAACAGCGGCTTCCTCAACTGGAGCAGGCTGAAAAGTATGGATAACCGATGTTGTTCACGCCTAACATGCGTGAAAGAGTCAACAAATTTGTCCGAGCAGCTGTTTCACAAAGTGTGAAGGAAAACACCAACCTCTTCCTCAGCAACTGGTTCTTCCTCAGCGGGTTCGGGCTCTTCGGGAGCAGCTTCCTCAGGAGCGGCCTCCTCAGCAGGAGCAGCCTCTTCTTGAGGCTCTTCCGGGGCAGACTCTTCTTCAGCAGGAACAGCTTCAGGCTCAGCTTCTGGCTCAGGTTCGGGCTCAGCTGCAGGCTCATCATCAGCAGCGGGAGCCTCTTCGGCAGGAGTAGGCTCTTCAGGAGCCGCCTGAAAACAAAATTCTACTAATCTACGTTTAAAAAGAGCTACCTCCTCTGTCTGTGGCTCTTCCGGAGCCTCTTCCGGTTGAGATTCAGCAGTCTCCTCCTGCGTTTTCCGTATAACACTGATAGAAAATAGGGTTACCTCCGCAGGAGCGGCTTCCTTGGCCGGAGCAGATTCTTCTTGCTGAGGCTCCTCTGCCTGTAAAAAATAATTGCCCAAAACTGGCCAAAATATCGGTTAGTCAAATGCTTTTTCTCTGTGTTACAAGGAAGCTCAATCGGTCAAAAAGCAATAGTGACACCTGTTCCTCCTCCGGTTCTTGGTGTTCGGCTGATTCCATCTGGTCGGGAAGGTAGTTTTCATCTTGATCTTCGTCTTCTTCGTAGATCGTGTCTCCGAGCTCGTCCTTGGAATATAAGTATAACTATTCTATCATGCAAGTTAAGATGCTTTAAGCGGTATACTACCCAATTACAAACCCATTTGTCTATTGGAAGCCGATCAAAAAACGTTCAAACAGAATTTTTTTTTACCTGAGCCTCCTCATTGGGTGGCAGATCTTCAATACCGTCCATGCTGGTGGTCATGGGATCGATGGCTTCTGTTCCTGTGATATCAGGCACCTGGAAAACGGAAAGAGTCGATCAGAAACAGTTGATCCAGCGACTGGAGCTCGTTTGGCCAACGGCAAAAAGCGGGTGGGTGGGTCGGGGGCGCCGCGAGCAAAGATCCTAGAGAAATAAGAGTTTGCCATTTTTTCAACCCGGAACGTGCGTAAATAACTTTAGTAGAATACTTAGAAGTAGAGCATAGTTATGGAAAAACTTGGGACCTCATAAGTTTTTGGTCAGAGAGTATTTTAGGAAAGTAGTGAATTCAAAAATATAATTTTAGGTCCTGTGGTTCTTGGTCCTAGGCTAGGAAACGTTACTACAAAGTTTGTGACGAGTCCCATTTTTCTCTTCGGAGCTTGATCTGCTAAAGACTGACAGATCTTTGAAAAGGGATTTGAAAGTTTGCCGAAATCGAGTCAGCTCTTTCCGTTCGAGCAAACAGTCTACTTTTTGTCTTTAGCACTTCCCTGCTCTCCGAGCTCTTTTAATTCGTGTAGAACTATTTTGCTTATTCGCATTTTTGCCAACAAACACTTTCTGAGATTATATTGACTTGGACGACTGCTGGCATTACTGCGCCATGCATGTGTCCAAGGTGGCAACTGCTCGAGTGTAAGAAAAGACGAGTAGTAACTCGCATAGAGAATAGAAAACATCTCAATTTCGAGGGAGAAAACTTGACAATTCTTACCTGATCTTCTGTGCGGTCGTCATCACCCGGTTGGACGCTGCCCGGCTGAGCGCTAGCTTCCTCCTCAGGTGCTGCAGCGCTGCCCTCATCAACAGCTCCCTCAGCCGATTCTACAATCCGGATTATGAGATGGAAAAAAGTAAAAACCTTGGAATTCAACAGTCAACTCTTTGTTGACAAAGGCAGTTTCTTCCTCGACCTCCACTTCAGGAGCGTCCTGGGTCTGCTGGTCTTCCGTGTCCGACATCTGAATGTAAAAAACTTGTACTAGAAAATGAGCAAAAGAGGTTAAAAGAACTGAGAAAGCGGAATGCTAAAGTTAGAGATTTTGCTAGTGGAATAGTACTTACGAGTTGATATCCAAATAAAATTAATTAGCGTCCTGAATTGGGGAAAAATCAAGACTGTAAAGAGAGAAGAATAAGAAAGAAGGATCAAAACACAAAAGTCGGAAAAATGACCCCTTCGTGCCAATAATGAGGCTGTTGCGTGGGTGGTACTTGATCACTAGACGTTTCGAAAAAGACAAAAAGTTACTGTTGACTACAAACAGTGACAATGGGAGAGAGGAACCAGAGCATAATCAGAAGCCGTTTGGTGTTGACAAGAGCAAGGTGGCTTGTGGATGATAGAGGAAAAAGACTGCCGGCGGGACGTGGGTGGATCACACAGGTTTGGCCTGAAATCCGCGAACAACATGGCACGCCTGATGGATGGAGTCGCAGAAAAACAAGACCAATAGGTACCAACAAGAGCACAAAACATCTGAGACGATCCGCAAATCAATCTATAAAAAAAAGTTTATCTTTACTGACAGGTGTAAGAGTTCGGTTTCTGATAAAATGCGAAATTATATCCAATAAGGCAAATTTGTAGTTTCTGTGTTTTGATTTTTGAGAAACTATGGGAAGTTCCGTCTTGTTCTAATGCTTCGGCAATACAAACTTCATACTACCTTCAAGTGAACAAATAAGTCAAATTTTTAATGTTTTCATAAATGTATTGACGGAATGCTTTGTTTTTGTTCAAGAAAAAAAACGAAAGAAACCTCTAGATAAAATAGAACTATACTGTACGAAAACGACTTCGCGAAAGAATAAATTGACAGCAGTCTGTTGGCGGAAATTGTCATAGAATGAGTTTTAATCGGAGAGATCGGCGAGGTGAGAGATGTTGTAATGGCAGATTATTCCCTTCAGCCTACTTTCAACCATCTGCTGTTTCCAAGAGTCAATAAGTATACTGACACTGAATATATCGAAAAAGTGGTTGAAGGAGGTTGATAGTAACAGCAATGCACTTATATTTATACCCCGCGACCTTGCCTCAAAATGTTCATCGTTTTACATATCGCACATTTATCACTTCTCCTTTCTGCTCAGAAAACTTAATAGTTTCTAAATATCTAAGCAAGGCTCCCACAAAAATCGTACCGTCGAAAATGTTAGCGTGAAGTTCAAAAATGTTAAGCTACTGACCGAAAAAGGAAAATTAGTTGAGACATGGTCGAGGGTTATGGATTTCTGATACTGTGGAATCGGAATGACTCGTCATGTTGGTCACCTAGCCTGCCGAATCTTGCTGTAAAACGTGCGTCAGTGATTTTCATCATTGGTCGACAGAAATGGTCATACCTTGCTCATTGAAAAACAAACAGATCAGCAACTGAGATATGTGGAGACTAACTTTTCTTGTCGCAGTGGAAGAACTAGAAAAACTAAATTATGCTGTAACCTGCAAGCAACAACAAAATTTGGATATGTTAAGGTAAAACCAAAGTTGACTACTAGGAGCATGAGCTCTGCCAGCTGATTGGCAGCGTTGTTTGTGGGAGGGCGACCGCAGTCTGCCGCAAAGGCACCGTGTATTTTCGGCTCACAGTGTAAGAGTAGGCGCTGATGAATCAAGCATCAGCCGGGAGACATGCTTCTGAGGCACATCATCGTATATCATTTCAATTTCTGTTCCAGGAACACCTGTTTTCTTTTTGTCTTCGAAGCTGTTAACTAATGGGTCTCCTAAAGTGTCAAGGAATGCGAGCATAGTCACGTAGATTATAAAGAAGGCCAGCATTTGAGCCTGTTCAAAAGACTGCAATTTGATATTGTGGCCAAGTTGAAACTTTTGAAATTTTGATGCTATTAGCTTTGTAGCGCCAGGCAATTGAAAAAATCAAGTTACTGACAACGTGAAAAAGATGAAACTCACTGTAAAACTAGGGAAAATAAGAAGTATAGTCTGGATAAAAGGAACAACCGGGAAATGATGACATGAGGCTGAACATTTAAGTAGAACGATAAAAGTTGAAAAACATATCAAGAACAGAACAGCTTGAGAGCTGAAACCTTTTCGCGGATTGCAAAATTTCATTGTTCTCAGCATCAATGAAATTTATGCATTTATGCCGAGAGTGTAAACCAAGTGTGTCCTACGTGTCTCTGTAAATCAGACTGAGCCGGCTCCCGGTTGATGCGCCTCTTCGTTGAGGGGTCCGCTTTTTTACAAGCTCAGATTACGGCCGATCAAGTGTGGAGACACTCAGGGAAGGACAAAAAAGAAACAACGAACACTTTTTGGTCGACAGTTTTATTAGGCCGACATTTTATATATACATAATCTCGTTTGAATCTCAAATATGAGTGAAAATTTCTTCCTTCTTCTCCAAATCTGGTGCATCTTTATTTTTATGGATTAATGAAAAGATTGTAGGCAATCTTGTCATGGCTTCTTCCACCTGAAAAAGATTTGTAGGAAAAATATAAGTTCTTACCCCAGCAGCATTCTTATTTTTCGTCTCAGGCAAATAAAAGTATAGGTAGACTATAGATGCTGCAACTGGCGCCACGAATAGAATTAGATAGGCAAAAGAGTGAATTTGGTTCTTCAGAGGAGTATAACTAGCAACCAAGATGAATCGACTAAAATCAGAGTTGACACTTTAAAAAGGTCTTTAATACCTGAGCATCTGGACTACGCTGGCCCAGCTTTGCGCTGCACTCCTAGCCGACAGACCGACCAATTCTGCATTGATAAAGTAGCAAAGGGGACCAGGACCGATGGCAAAGAAGACGATGAAGATGCAGATAACAAAGATCAGACAGAAGCCCAAGATGCTGTACTGAAAACAAGTTTTTTGTTAAAGAAAAGCTTAGAAAAGTTTTCACATCGGAAACTGATTGTTACATGTTGATAACAGGATTTAAAAACTCACACCGTATTTGTCAAATGTGAACATTAGTCCAAAAATGACAAAATTGCAGAATAGACATCCAATAAAGGCGAACAACAAGAGTGGTCTTCGGCCAAATTTGTCAACAACAGTAGAGGCGATTACGATAGCAAACTAAGCAGAAAATTGTTGAACCGCAAAACAGTTTCGGCTTACCACACTAACAAGAGCAATTCCAATGTTACCGAGAGAAGCGCCAAGACTCGACAAACCGGTGTCCATGAGGATATCGAAGGCGTACGCATTGATAACTGAAAAATGTGAATTTCGAACCGACTTTTGAACAACTCACCAGCAATTCCACTGAACGACATGGCGAAAGTGACAATCATTCCAATCATAGCCTTCTTTCTTAGTGATCCCTTCTTTAGGATGTCGAACATTCCATACTGCTTTTTGGCCTTCTTTTGCTCTTCCTAGAATAAGGTGTTTTTTCACAAAATATCTAGGTGTACCTTAATCTCGTTCAAGATCTCGTCAGCTCTTTCTTCTGAGCACTTGTGGAAGAACACTACAGCTTTTTTAGCAGCTTCAAAGGCACCTCTTTGAATGAGGTATCTATAATTTTTATGCTTTTTCCCCAAATCTGTCACAACTTACCCAGGTGACTCTGGCAAGAAAGGCAACATGACGTAGAAGACTATCATCATCGCTACCTCACAGACGTAGATGAGGTACCACTCGTTGTAGGTTCCGAAGAGTTGAGGCATGGCCAGTACTGATCCAATAACTGTTCCAAATTGTACACAAACTCCGGTGATCATTCCAATCGAACCTCGGCATTCTCTTGGACTGTAAATGATTTCTTGGTCTCTCTAACGGGAGCCGCGTCAATCTTGGGCAGGTAACAGCCGCTCCGAAAAGGAGATAAGCATCAGGTGGGAGCAGCCGATAGCGCATGTGAGGGCAGGGGGTAATATGATAACGCGTGATCCCAAAAAAGCTCACCTGGCTTCGGAAAGGAAAAGTGCAGACAGTCCCAGACTCAGCGATACTGAGACTCCCATGGAAATTCTTGAAATTACATAGCAGATGAATGATGGGATCTACAGAAGTCTTTTATCAAGGGATTTTTTGATGACTTACAAAATAGGAGACAATAGATAAGCCACCGGACGCCATACCAAGTCCTATGGAAATGTAGAGACCACGTTTTCGACCGACGAAATCTCCAGTCAAACTTATGAGAAATGATCCAGCTAACGCTCCGAGGAACAATATGGCTACTACAAAACTCCAAATGTTCTGAAAATCTAACTTTAGGTTGTTTTCAAAACGTGAATACCTTAAGTGTGCTGTCGGACAATCCGCCATCAAAATGTGTGGCCAAGGTTTTGTTCATAAAGTTGACAAACGCTCCTTGAGATGAATTTGTTAACGTGAGCTGGAATCCGAAGTGAAATGATCCTCCAAGTGATGTGATCAGGGCCACTATGACCATCCGCAAACTTGGCATTCGTTTATTCGACATTCTGGAAACCGCACCAGTTAGTTCAACAACAATGAAGACAGTAGAAGCGTTATCACTCTCCAAGGAAATGGATTTGCTTGCAGGAGCACGCCACAATTCGTTCTGGAACGAGCAAAAATCAGAGAGTAGGCTCAACGTGTGTTTTTAAAATGATCGGATGCTTATCAATGCCCTAAATATTAAAGGTCCATGCTTCTGTTGACGGCTAGACAGTAAGTAAATATCAATGATATCACTGATCAGTGAAGAGAGGTTGAACAAATATTAGCAATGATCGCCTAAGGGGGTGCCCCAGACGGTTTTTGTTTACATGGTACTAATTTTTCTAGATGGCACAGTTGATCACAGTGCTCGATTAAGACGCTTTGAGTTTGGTCAGCCGCTCTCTTGATAAAAGAGCGACGAACTGCAAAGAACCGTATTTTGTGCTTCTAGAAGGTTCAATTTTAGCGGGTGATTTAAAAAAAGTCGAGTATGTGTGATGTTTTCCAATTTGACAATATGAAGTTACGGAGAATTGTGTGAAAATCTTATCGTTAACCTTTTAGTTTGGGGAGATAAAGCGTTTAATTCGTTTTAACAAAAGTGTTTCGTATTATATGTTGAAAACTCTTTCTGTGGTTTGGCCCCAACAGGAAGCTTAGCAGTAGGAAATGTGGTAGAGGACTGCTGATTTTTCTGCCGAGGTTCTGGACAAGATAAGAAACACCCAACGAAGCATAATGGGAGAGGCCAAGGAGTAATGTGTTAAGTTGGACAAGAGATCAGAATGTGACGATTTCAAAACTCGTGCAAACTTTGGCCGTTGTCCTTTTCATTCGGAGACGGTCTGGTTCAGATAGACATCTTATCGTGTAATAATGGGCATGCCTAGTGATAGACGGATGAATGAAACAGTCTCAGAAAACTGGGACAAACTGACCCTCCACAATGAAAATGGGAAAAAGTCTTATGATTCCCCAGCCGGTTCTCCTCACTAACCTTCGGGACCGCTGGCGTGCAAGAAGTGGAGTGACCTCCGAAGATTCCGATTCTGATTCATCCTCATAATCAGTGTCATAGTCGCTGCTGGATAGGTAATACCAGCTCATAGATTAAGCTATTCGACCAAAATCTGATCAAGGTGTGTAGTCAAATAGGACCGTATCAGGAATTGTACTTGTTTACACGTGACGCTAGATCTCTGTCTGCTGTTTATTAAAGGGAGTCTAGTCGAGCAGTACAAGGTGATTGTCAAAACAATAGCAAAAGTGCTCTTATGACGCGTGACAACAAGTTATTCGGTACTGCAGAGCCGAAAGCGAATGTTCTCGAATTTAGAAACAAGATGAAACGTTACCTATTTTGCGTAAGGGAATGCTTAGCACTATTAATAGTTTTCTAACAGGCTATGCTTGGATCAGCAGAGAAATATAAATCAAACTTCTTCTAGTGAAAATAAGCTAGTTCTATTCATTTTTTTAACAAGTTCATTCAACGCAATGTTTAGTAGGGCTTCGGGTTAAAGAGGATGTCTTTTGCATTGTTCTTTTTCTTTTTGTTATCATACAGCCACGAATAGAAGTGTTGCGCCTGAGTGTGAGTATCGCCGACGGGTGCCGCCTAAAAACGTTATCAGTGCTTCTTTCCAGAAAGTTTGCAGAAGAAAAGGTTAAACAATAACCTCTTCTCTGCCAACAATCGTTATAATAGAGACCCACAGGTTGTACGGCTCCTGGTGGGTAGGGACCAAATTGCCCGGTAGGCTAAATGTACGTGTTATCGCTTGAATAAGGAAAGTTTACTTGATAGACGGGTTCGCCAGGTCTGTCTCGGTAGACTATCTTTTCCTCGTAGACAATCTTTTTCTCAAATTCGCGTTCCGGACAAAGAGTGTACATTTTCTTAAAGCAGGATGATCCTCCCCACTTTTTGCATGTCTGAAATTTGTTCCTAAACCAGATCTCAATTTTTTCAAACGTTAATGTGGCATGACGTATGACAGATGAAGAGTACTGGGCCGAAGATGACGCACAATACCACGGCTAGGATGAATAGGTAAAGTACCTGGAAAAAACATTTATTAGCTAAGATATAGTCGTTATTCAACAATCAACAATCAAGCCTGCTTGTGTGTATAGCATATCGATGCCAGAAATATTTTAAAGTAACAGTAGGTGGTAATTTTGTGCCAGACATGGTGACCGTTCCTAGTTTAGAATACAATGAATATCCAGAGGCTTCACAAGCTACGTTCTGTAAAATGAACGCCTTTTTCTGTCTGCTTGTTTTCAAAATGCTTATCGTTACTTGTTCGTCTCCAGCATGCATGATTGTCAGCCAAATGCTCAACAGGAGCAATGCGACCACCGCCAGATATTTTCCAGACTTTCTGAAAGAAACATCAGCTTTGAAGAATAGTGCAAAAATACTTTGCCCAAAAGCATTGAGCTTGGTTCTGGTCCTTGTTCGTCATGTCGCATCCAAGACAAGCAAATTGAGCTTGCAAAGTAGCGGCACAAATCAGAATCCAGACTGGAATGATGAAACCCCACATCATATCTTTAGTGAGAACAGCGAAGCAGCTTAAACATAATGTGTTTAGCGATATTCGAATAGGTACTGTCTGTAAGTCGTTCCATAGTTGTCCTGTTGAAAGTAAAAGGTTAAACCAGCTGGAATAGCTGCCAAGATGATTGGCAGTATGTAGTTAAGCACAGCTGGAACGCATCCATTCTTTTTTGGCTTTCCATGGACCATTCTTAAATGGATCATTATTACACCTGTGTCGATCCCCACGATTCAGCAAACGTTGCCTCAAAAAAGAAGGCCGCTGACACGAGAACCATGAAAAAGTGCGACACGATTGCCACGATTTTGCAGGGCATCTGAACAAAATATACATTCTTTATTGATTTTCGATACCTTCTGGGAATAGCTGTCAAAGTAAAAGTTCAAAATTCCAACCGCTATCATTAAAATAATGATTCCAAGCTCTTCATAAAGATGTATGAATCTGTGATGTCCACTGTTCCTTGAAGACAAGTTAGTATGGGTTTCTGATTATTTTACTCACTTGTGGGAAATGTTGATAATAATCGTGAGGATACACCAGACAATGACCCAAACTGAGCCGAAGATGAGAGCGTACTGAATTTTTTTTTCAGACAGCTCACAAAAACCTACCCATGTGATGTCACTCATACTGTCAGTCATTGTCTGATTGTAGCAACGAGAATATTGAGCGTATTCGATGTAATCACAGACTCCATTCCCGTCCTTGTCTTCACAACCAATTGTTGTGGCGACTGTGGTAGTGGTGGTTGTTGTAATCGCAGTTGCACTGCAATAAGACAAATTCGTTGTCAAATTCACAGAAGAGTAGGTGTATCCTTTTGCACATGTGCAGCCGGTCAAATTGACGGGGTTCCCGCCGGAGATCTGAATTCAAAATGTTAGTTTATCTCTATACTATTCCATACATTGTAGGCACATGTTTGCCCCGCAGTTACAGTGGCTGTAACTCCGTCGCACGAACAGTCTTCTGTGAGTGTTAGTGGCAGAAGAAGAACAATTAGAGCAGAAAGAAACCCAATGTGTCGAAGAGCCATTTCAGAAAATTTTGCGTCGTCACATCAGCTTGGGATCGAGTGCCTAGTGACAGTCGAATGCCTAGCAGTGGTGCCTTTTACGGTGACTTATTCACAAGCGCTGATCTCTTGTTGCCAGGCATTGGCACAGACTGTCAAAAAAGGATTTCAATGTTGCAGAAGATGAGGAAATATTTCAATTTTAAGTGATACAGGGTGAAACATCTCAGATTTTGGTTGAACTGAAGCTCCTGTCAGTAATCAAAACAGTTTCTTAGCAGAAAAACAACAACGCCATAATTGTTAAAATGCAATAGAAATAACAGGAAGTTTATTTCGACAAAACAGAAAATCGTTCCTTTCACCGTCTCTGTTTTCCAAAAAACCTGCAAACATTGGTTTCAAACATTTGTAATCTATCTCAGGAAGTTACTTCTGCTATTTTTTCGACTTCCTCCAACACGTTGTTCTTGCCTAAGGGACATGAGGCAGCTCTTTTATTTTAGCAAGCTGGCCGTCGGCTGTCGTCGGCAGCATATTAAACTGTTGGCGAACGCCGTCTTACAACATCCCGGCTCACTCGACTCGGCCCAGGTAAATTTCCGCTTCAAAGTTTACTACTTTTCTTGCTTTCTCTGTTGTTAAAAATGCATTGATAAGTAGTGATGTCATCTTACAAGCGCTAGACCGATTCACGTTTTTAGACGTGTTCCATTTTTATTTACGGCGAACACTGTTTATTTTGCTCTCATCTTCCTGTTGTCGGTCAAAGCTGTCCGTCCGGATTCGACTTCAATACATCCCGTGTTGCATTTTTATCCACTCCAGGCACATTTCTCACTTTTTAAACTTCGGGTAGTAGGACTGGCTTTATGCCACTTTTATGGAATTCAAATCATCGGTACCGATAAACTATTGTTTGGCCACAACTTGACTTTTTTCTAAACGTAAACTGATTGCGGCTAACCGCGGCATCCACAACTGTTGCTTCTCTCGTTTCTCCTCACACTTTCAATCGACGTTTTCACTTTTTTCGCATCTCGGCTTCAATTTCCACCGTTCACGATCGTTTTCATTATTATTCTACTCTATGCATTTTCTGTAGTATCTCGAACAATTTTTGGTATCGGCTATATATTCATTTTTTGAAATTCGGACCAGAAGATGTTATGAAAGTATCCAATGTGTGAAAGTAGTGCAAGAAACGCGTACTTACTTACCCCATTCTTACCGATTCTTCCGATTACCCGATTCTTCCTTAAAATCACAAAAATAGCAACGTTGAGTATACTAACTTCAGATATTTGGGTACTTCTGGTATTCGCAAAGTTGGTGGCACATTATTTATCAGATTCTCAGAGTGTTTATATTACGTTTTCTGGCTTTAAACTTCGACAACGATAAACTCGCGCATACAAAAACAATTTCAATAGATTAGTAAAAACTTCTCTCCTAATTTTGCAATATTTTCCCCCAAAACCCACTGTTTCCGTTGATCCAAGCGTAAAGTTGCTTGCAACATCTGTGTTTACCGCCATCTCCTCAAAATAACCGTGCCGCGTACCAGCGAGATATCGTGGATGCCCCGAGATTTAAAATATGTCAAGGCGCACAGTCAGGGATGTTTGACTACGCGCTTGCGGATATTTGCTCTGGTTGGGCGCCGATACTGTGCTCAATCCCCCTTCTGGCCGTGTACCTCCTCCGGCCCTGACTTACACGATCGACATGACAACTTCTCGAAACAGTCAGACACGACCCCTCTCCTATATCTCGACCAGCGATCTACCCCAACCCTCTTCTACGAATCAAAGTATTTCTATTCCGCCCTGGAAAGAGCAACTACACCGCTTGCAAGCTAAAACGAAACACCTCCAGGACCATTTGTCCACAATCCCAGAACAATTTCAACAGGGTGCCTTGACATCATTCATCATTGCCGTCATTCTAGGCTCTCTTTATCTTATTGCTCTGCTTTATACTAGTCCTTCATGTGTGTACTATGCAAAGGGTGATAGTGGAATATTGTACAGTACAAACTTCCTGTTCCAGTGCTACTCCGTCTTGGTACGGATATGCTGTGGCTACTCCTTTCTTGGGGAATAGTAGCTGCTGCCTGCTACTATGCCCTGACATATCTTGGAGGACCATCAACTGAAGATGCCGCCAAAACATCAAATGGCACAACTGGTTCCTCAGCCGGTAGCACGTAAGAATTCGTCTAATCTATATTATGCTTTAATTTTTCAGCAATTGCGAATGGACGAACGAATTTTTGGCATGGATGTACAATAATTTTCACAAAGTGCCGGGTCCGTTAGACGCCTGGATACGTTCTCTCAACGAGATTGCCAAGAAGGTCACCTCTCCTGTAAGTATTTACTGTTTGAATCGTTTAATAGCTCCGACTGATAGACAGTGACTTGTTGCAGGCAAAGTGCGAGGTGCTCTTCGAGAGTTTCGGCGACCACTCGAATGTGGTTCGACCGCCTAAGATCACAGATATCAAAGCAGTTAAAGGGCCGAGGGATCATATTGTAGGTTTTATAAAAATCAAGTGAAACTGTATTTAGACAATTTACGCCAATGTGCATTTCCCCTGTATCAAACTGAAGCTCATTTCATCACAAAGAGTTGGAGACCGTCTAGTAGTTAGTAACTTGGATGGAAACATTATTGATCTGCGAGGAGAAGTAAGCTAGAATTATCTTCATACAAAAAAAGTTATAGGTCGAGTGTCGTGTAGCCTGCATCGCTAATCAGTTTTACATCGTCGTGTGTTTTAAGGGAAGACCCGAAATGGATATTGAGCTCAACTACTCTGATCCAAAATCTGTAGGTTCTTCTTTATCTTTTATTTATTTGCTCTATAATCTTATCCAGCGAAAAACAACCTATTACAATTCAGCAACCTCAACAAATTTCCTTCGGCCTAGTCGAGGAGAGTATTCGCCGTTGCCTGCTGTCCGCTGTCACGCACATAAACCTCTCCGATTGCTGGCCAGCTGTAAATTTTGAGGAAGATCAGCGCTCGAGTGACAATTTCGGCCGAGTTAACAATGCTCAAGTCAGTTGTAAGAAACATGTCGTTACATCAAATCTTTAGGTGTTCTCTTCCATGTATTCCAACTCAATGGAAAGAAAACGAACGGACAATCTCGATCCTTATCAGAATGTGGTTAACAGAAGAACTGCTGAACAGCCTGTGGACATGATGAACCTCAACAAGATGAACGAAAGCTTCAATAGTTCTTTTGATAGGCAGAAAGGACCTCTGTCATCGGGTTACACTGCTAACGATTATGACCAAGTACCGACTGACACTTACGTTTCTACTGCGTCGAGGATAGATGAAAATCGGGCCGAGGTTCCGAACATGTTCAAAAACCTCAACGATAGTAACGTAGGGAATGAAACTGGAATTATTTCGTATGGATTTCAGCTGGTCAGTCCCATGGTTAACACCAGCACTGTTCCAAACAAGCTCAGAGTAAAAGTCATCAAAGCTAATCGTCTCGGAAGAAACAACAGTAAGCTTTTCTGCTGTTGTTGTCAATTATTAATTAAGAAATCGTGGTGCAACAGCCATATGTCGACATTGAAATGGACGAGCCTTCCCAGAAGCACACTACCAGCAAAGGAATCAACGCTAATCCTTTCTGGGAAGAAACTTTTGCTTTGTAAGTGCCAACACGTGTTTTGCAATTGTTCCATTAAGTGAACTGACTCCTGCTTCCGAGGAGATCCTGTTCGAAGTTTATGACGCATCCAGAATGAGAGGAGCCACAAAAGACGTCCAGAGCAATCCCGATGACAGCTTTCTTGGTCTCTGTCTTGTTAACTTTGAAGAAATTCGTCGAAGTGGAGAGGTATGACGAATTCTAACTTCTACTTACACTTTCTATCGACCATCTTTACTAATGCCTAACTTGCACCTGGTCGCCTTTTTCAGTTCATTTTCCAGCAATTGCACGTTCTGAAGCTTCAAGGAACTCCTTACAAGAAAGATGAGATCACAGGAGAATTAACTGTCCAGGTATTTATACTTTAGCGTTTCTTATAGATGTTTTAGTTTGACTTTTACTACGATCCCACCTCTACGTCTGTCGGAAAGTTTGTGGATACTGTGAAGATCAGAGACAAGGGAGGCAACGAGTTCAGAGAGACGGTCACTTTGCAGAGAAGAGCTCTTTATGACCCTCACGGTATGTTAAAATCTCCACTTTTGGGTAAAGTTTTAGTTCAGACAACTTTGACGTGAACGATATCGCTCCATCGAAAACAACGACAGTATTGGTCAAAGCTGTGTCACAGGTATAGTTTGTAGTGCATAGTTTGTACTAAAAAGCTTAGCAACTCAAAGAGAAACCTCAAATCCAGTCAGTACATGGGTCCATGGAAAATGCTATTGATCCAACTACCCAGAGGATATTGGAAGAGCAGATTAGAAACAGCAATGATCCGAAACTGCAACAGCTTGAAGCAAAACTGCAGAAAGTAGAGTCTCAGCGGCAAGGAAAGCCCATCGATGAGCGAATGACAAGGTCGTATAGTGCAGGTGGAGATTCAGTTCCGCCACAGAATGTCGATTCTCGAGGAAGAGGTAACTTAAAAAAGAAAAAGCATATTAAATTTATGGTTTAGATCGAACAAAGAAGAATGGACATGCTCCTACAGGAAAAAGGGAGAGGTCATTTTTCGGTGAACTCAGGGATCGACTCAGTGGAAGGAAAAAGAGCCAGAAGAGATCCAAAAGTGTGGATGTTGGAGCCCCGGAGATCGAAGAGGCTGTCTCTCTTCCACCCAGCAGAGATCAGAGTAGAACTCGCTATACAGGTGAACATTGTCTCGGCATTTTCTGATCAGAATTTTAGTTTCACAAAGTGGAAGTAGTTATTTGGAAACCCAGTCTGTTGGAGGTTTGTCTGGCGAGTCGACCAGGAGCCTTTACCAGCACTCAACTCTGATTTTGGAAGTGGAAGAAGAGAAAGATAAAAAGTAAAACGTCTGTTGCAAAGTGTAAACTTTTTCAGATATTACTTGATCCCACCCTCAATACTGTCAGAACCGGCAGCTGCTCGTCTTATGAAGAAGGGCCGCAAGCTGCACATCTACAACGACCACACTTTCGTGGCCGTGAAAATCCGAGGGTGAGCATGTGCACACGTCACTTTTCTGTTACCTTACTGTTCCGTCAGCACCCTAACTGCTTGTTGTTTGCAAAGCTTTGCACTTAAGATGTTGTAGTGGAATCAACTGCCACGTGTGCCAGAACAGGATCAAAAGCAGTTTCTCCAAACAGTCTTATCAATGTCGAGGTTGGTTTTTCCTCAAATTTAGTTGAATTACTTTCAGACTGTAAACTGGTCTGCCACAAATCATGTCATTACAAAACGGATGCCTTCTGCACCAAGAGCACCGTGTCAAAATTACAAATGTAAGAGATTTTGTTCCAAAAATAAGCTTTAAGTTTTAGCGCTAAGGACATCGACTGGGCTCACTTCTTGAGCCACTACCAACTGGAAGAATTCATCTCACTCGAAGGAGTTTAACTGTATTTCGTCTTTATATACCTTTACTGCCATCCCTCTTGCGGCCGGTCTTGCCCGTTGAAAGTTATTTGCATACATCTGAATCGCCCATCTCAACTAATCAGAGATTAGATGTTCCACTCTATATTATTTATCAACTCGGTGTTTAACAGAGTTTTAAAGAAATAAAAATTCTATTGGTCTTCCTTCTGCAATGAAAAGCGGTCAACAAGTTACTAATTGAGGTCGATGTGTATCGCGTAGCGTCTAACGATCCCATGCTAGATAGTAATAGTTGAAGCTGTTCTTGTTCCTCTTTTACTTCAAGTCATGAAACGGCAGCTCTTCCTATTTCTATTTTTAGTTTTTGTATCCGTTTGTGCATTGGACAAAATTGATCCAGGTATCCGGTAATTTTGAGTGAACCCTAATAATTTTTAGCAACTTGTCCTCCACAACTTGATCTCGTTTTTGTTTTGGATACCTCTGGAAGTATTGATGAAGTTTATGAAGAACAAATACGATGGATCAAAGCTATCACTAATAGACTGCCAGTTCATCAGGATGCTGTCCGAGTGGCAGCCATTCAGTACGTTATATAACTTGTTTAGCAACCATCGATATCAAAAAGGCAGAGAGCTTTAGGTATGCAGGAACACCTATTGTTGAATTCGGTCTCGGTTCTAACGACGATAAGACCGAGGTCATAAAAAAGATTAAAACGATACAGTTTCAATCAGGCGTCACAAAAACCGGCTTGGCTTTAAAGCAAGCAGAACTTGAGCTATTTACTCCAGTCAAAGGATCAAGGTTTTGATTATTTTTGTGAAAAGAACTTTGATAAATAGAAAGAATGCTTCAAAGACAATCGTTCTCTTCTCTGACGGATTGTCTATCGATGATCCAAACGAGCCATCGAATCGTTTACGTGATGTCCGAGGAGTGAATGTTTATGTGATCAGTGTCGGTACAGACGGTTTTGTTCCGGAAATGCAAAAGATTGCTGGAGATGTAGAGAATGTTTTTGGGTAAGTCTAGAAGGATGGATCCATAAAAATGAAAAAAAAAGACCGTCAGATCTGCACCGATTCACTGAACAGCTATCAATGGATGTTGAGGCTTCAAGACGCTGCCCTGTACGTGCTTTAAAGGTATTAAAAGAAATATCTTTCAGAATGTATCGACAGCGACGTCTACAACCGTTACACCTAAACCAACGACAACAATTCATCAGAGAGTATCACTATTTTTAGCGAATAGTACAAAACTGAGTTTAGATAATTTCCCCTGTGATGGAAGTCACAGCAGATTTTGACTCAAAACCAAAAAGGAAGAAGGTACGGATTCTTAGAAGAAAGTTCAAAACTGGACCGATATTGAGAGAGGAAATTGTAAGTGATACGACCTGCACTAATGCAATTTGCTACAGATCATTAGTCCGAGCGGCAAAAAGGTGCGAAGAATTGTTCGAAGGAAGCAGAATGGCACGAATATTAAACATAAAATAACCACCCGGAGATCGACCAGAACATTTGTTGCTCCTTTGATTACAACGAGTCAAGTACCGTTGACTACAGTTACCACGCCACGAACTTCGACTGTGGAAGTAACTACGAAAGATTCATGGACAGAGACTCCAGCTATCAGGAAAAGATTCAAGGTTCTCGGAAAGGTATACCTTCTTCATGACATTTAATATTTCTTAGAAAAACATTTCTACGACTGTAGAACCAACAACAACAGGAACGACAGAATCTACCACCACTTTGCGGTTGACTACTACAAAAAACCCTACTACAAAAATGAGAACTTTGTTCTCTTCACTTTTTGCAACATCAAATAAGCCGACGACCACTTCTTTGGAAAAGGAGCACGAAAGTTTTCCAACGGCTAAGGCTAAAGCGTTTGCTTCAAAAAATCAACGTAGGTTTTGTTCCATACATGCACTCCCACTTTTAGTATTTCCAACCAAATCCGATTGCCCCATGGACCTTCTTTTTGTTGTTGATAGCTCAGGATCGGTCGGCGCTGTTTACGAAAAACAAAAGGTTATTTTCGAAAATGTTTCTCTTCAAAGGATCTAGAACTTTTTATCGTCAATTCTGGATAATGTGAACACGGAGGATCAGTCTCATAGAGTCGCTTTCATTCAGTTTGCTGGAGCCCATCTTCAGAAAATGGAAAGACCATTCGCCAGTTTCAGCCATAACGAAGAAATTATCAGAGCGTTCAATAACCTTCGGCATTTTACAGGCAAACAAGTTCTATTACGAAAAACAGCGAGTTTAGGTACAACATATATTGGAGCAGCCTTGGGAATGACTCTGATACAATTGGAATCCAGAAGAACATACGTCCCTACAATCGTCATTGTGTTGAGCGATGGGTAAGAATATTGCTTTTCTGTGCTAAAGTTTCAGATTTTCCCACGATGATGTGCGAGAAGCTGCGACGAATATCAGGAGACTGGAAAATGTCGAAGTTTTTGTTGCCAGTTTGGCGCGATTGAGCAATATGTAAGAATCTGCCTTTTATAGCAAACTGGTTCAGTCCCACGCTTCTGGAAATAGCTGGCGATGAGTCCAGGCTCTTTATCAATGATGAAGTGGAATTTCTGAAGGCGAAGCTTTTGAACAGGCTACAATGTGATCTGTAAATATATTCTTACCCCTCCAATGTGCAATATGTATAAAGCGAAATAAAGCCAATATTCATTGAGAAGAAATCTAATAAGCTACTGCACAGACTGCACCGGCAAAACATTTTTGGGGAAAATGACACGAGGATCAGTTTTTTGCTTCGACATCATTATTGTCGGCCACATTTAGACGGAGGAGGGGTTACAGAAATGAGCAATTTGGCAATAGGGGCAGAAACCCGACGACGATTAATGAGAGTTCAACAGTATTCCCTGACTGCTAAACGGTTAAAATACTACAAGGAGTGAGGATATGAACAGGAAGGATCAGAAAGCTCTTTTCTCTTTAAGTAACTGGCTGAATAGACGGCGTACGCTGCCGTTTTGTCATCAGCTTACGCTCCATTGGATCAGCACAGTCGGTCAGTGTCTCTTCGCTGACAGACCGGTCTCGTTGACCCGTCTCAAGCAATTCCTAAAGTTTTGTTGAAAAGGAAAATAAATTGAACACCTTGTAGTGATAGACTTGTTGTCGAAGAGCACTGATATCGTTTTGCTGATCTTGTACAACTTGCATCAAAGCTTTCAGATGATTCATCAAAGGCGCAGCGATAGCGGTCAGCTAAAAAAAGCTCAGTAAACTATTCCTAAGGATTGAACATACCTTATAGCAGGGCACTGACGGTAGATGTCGGTCATGGTCATCCAGAACTAGTACAGATGCTCCGGAATTGGTCTCATCGGCCTCTTTATGAGCATTCATCGAGTGATTTATGGAATCCAACAGGCGATTTCCATGGACGATAGCAGACATGGCTAACTCTTTTGAGTCGCGCTGTTTTAGATCAGCGACTGCCATTCCACCGAGCAACTCGGTCAATTTTTCCAACTCCTCTGGTTTTCCTTTCTGTAGACAAGGATTATTTTCAATGAAATCAGCTGAAAACTACCTTGTCTCCTACAAGATACTCAGCCAAAATGGTGTGTTTGGTAAGTAGAGCTTGGAAAATAGCATCATCACTCCTCTTCAGACGCTCAATAGGCGTCAACACCGGCTGAGCGTGCTCCAGAATGGTTGGCTGCTGGACTGTAATCTCCGAAGCATTCACCAGGCGGGGATGAGTCAAAACGTGTACTTTGGCCATACCATCAGAGGAATCAGTTGTGTTTGTGGTTACTTCGAAGGCAGTTCTATAACTTTTTTCTTTTAATACAACTTTATGATACTTACTCGTATCCTTGGCGTTGATGTTTCTTCTCATTTTCGATCTGATCTGACATCAATTTGAACCATCTGAAAAGAAATTTGTATCGTATTAAAAGATAATCTGTAATATAGACACATTAGATGAGACCAAGACGTACGGAAAGCAACGCGAGAAAGACCCTAGGGATATGAGGGAGGGGAGGCAAACGGATGCATGATTTGTAACCCTAAGGGCAGAAAAATTGGGCAAAACAGTGACGAGATAGATGTCAATGAGATGGAGCCGTTAAAACGTACGTCTTCCTTTCAGTTGCTGTTGCCGCCACGAGCTCAAAGATCTGCGCTCCGTTGTTATTATTCCAGACGAGAAAAAAGGCTCGCTTGTCGTTGGCCTTTTCCTTGGCAATGAGAGGTGCTAGTCGAATGATTGGTGACCATTTCTGCTCCTTTGTCGGTTCGAGAGGCTGCAAAGTTGAGACATTATGGTACGAAAAGGGTAGTACCTTGAGAAGAAGCTTGTTTCCATCGCTTGACTTTGTGAGGAAAATCAAGTCATGCTCCAAAAGAATGACATGGAACTCGACTGTCTTGCTCTTGTTAAAGCGGCAAGTCAAAGGACCGTCATGAATCAGTTGGTACTTAGTCAGGTCGACAGGATAGTAATCGTGACTGGTGTACTCTTTGTCAAAAGGTGTTGTGTCCATTCTTCTCTGCAACTCTTCCAGACGCCTCAAGTTCTCAGCGTTTCTTTTCGCCGTGTTCACGGCAATAAGGATTCTCTTGGCAGCAGTGACCGCTCGAAGAATACACTCGAGTTCCTGGAAAATCCCTAGTCTTATAAACAATGTCGATGTTCATACCTCGCTCGGTTCATTGGTGTACTTTGCAATTCCTTCTAGAAGGAGAGGATATTTGACTAGTCGTTGCATCTCGACTGGAATCATGTCTTTTAGCTGAAGCTTTCGACAGATTGGATGCAGTTCAGCTTCGGCAAGGAACCTGCTCAAACTGTCGTCTTTCTCCTTCTTACTCCTAGAAACAGTCATTAATACATTGCAAGAAAAAAATTACTCGATTTTAGAGCGTAGGATTTCCAAAGCGTGTTGCTGATGCTGACAAAAATTCGATGTGACGCTCATCAGTAGTTCTCCTTGTTTTCCACCAAACATGTTCTCCACCATAGTTCCAATGTCTCCAAAAGGACCGTGTAGTGTTGGATCTCGTGCAAACCGTTCCGCCGCTTCTCGCATAATCTTGCTCATGGTACTGTGCACATCAATCAGTTGTTCCAAGTTTGCGAAAAGTAATGAAAGAACTTCTGGTGAGACGACATTGTTGTTGAGCATAGGTTTGTAAAACAGCTTCATGAGAATCTTCAGATTCCTGACATGAGTCCTTTCTGTGTGAAACAGCTCATTGATAAAATCCTGTCGCTTCTTTTCTTTTGGCTTTAGGTGCTTGACGATATCCCATCCGACTAGCTGGTCAAGAGCAGGGGTTTCACTCTCAACCTCCATGTCACTGTCTCCTTCAGCAATAGCATGGGCACTTATTCGCTCTACCATTCGCTTTACCTGAAAGGGGTTGATCATTAATATGAACACACATTCTGTCGCAATAATGAGAAAGTACATGGTTACCCGAAAGGTTTGGTGACGGTGTTGGATTTAAATTCAACATACCTCGCTTTCTGGCATACTATGATGAGAGACATGTGAAATGCTGGAACTACCGCTGATGCTCTGTATATCCATCGCTATTCGGCTTCCATCAAAGGACCTGAAACCGAGAGTTAAATGAGAAATCAGTTATTAAAACCTTGCTTCCGAACGACCGTCAATGGATCTTTTGCGGCGAGAAGGATATTCCTCCTCCTCTTCGGCCAAGGGAAGGTCATTCCCCCAAGAGGGAGGATTTCTCGATTTCTGAGGTGTTCGGTGCTCGTCATGATGTGGCGGGAGTGGCTGATAATCCTATTTCGGTTAACAGCTTTCTGCTACTTACCCTCATGCTTTGTGAACGTCCAACGGTCGTCTTGTCATGAATCTCTTGTCCTATTCCACTATCCGAACTAGTTGACTTGGCTCCATGATCTAATCGGGAGTCGTCGTCATCCGTGTCAAACTTTCCTAACAGGCCGGATCTTTTACCCTTAGTTCCCTTTGACTTGTTCTGTGTGACCGGATAACAAGCATCAGCCAAGGAAGATGTACATTGGGCGTGTACTTTCACGTCACAGTCTGAAACAAAGCTTTGTTAGGGTTTTTAGCACTAATTACTATTGCAAAAGTAGCACCAAGGCTGGATCCCCCAGACGGCATCCCGACATTGGTAACAGTAGTGAACCGTGTTGATCTGAGTGAACACGAAAGAGTGACCTTTCACCTGAAAAGCCGTCTTGAATCATAAACTTGTACTTAACGCCTACCTGCGTCTTGCTTTTGATACTGCTCGGAGGTTTCCTCGGCTTTCCACTCCGATCTTTTTGTAAAAACTGAGGATAGCGGTCAAGGAGCTTGTCCCAGGTGGAATTTGACAATTTTCCTATCACCAACTAAAAAAATGTACGAGTCTAATAACAAATAACATACCTTGATGACTGTCGCTAAGGTAGCAATTGTGGCCTGAGTTTTTAGATCACAGCTGTCGAAATCCGAAGAGGACCCGGCTACCCCTTCCAAAGTTCGGAATAGCATTTGTTCACCTGCCTGAAAATGTTAAATTTCACAATTTTACGGGTAGAATTACTTTAATTTCTGCCGAGAAATCACCTCTGGCCAGATTGGAAAGCTGATTCGCATCGAAGACTGTACCCAGACCTAGAAAGTTTGTATAAACACTTTGTCGCTTTACAGAATCAATGCCATGGCAATGAAGCTCACTTGTTCTAGCTAGAGCTCCAGAATGTTGACCTAACTGGAGCTTCTGCCGGAAGTCGTTTAGATGCTCGTTGATGTCTTGCACTGCCCGGTTTCGGCCGGGCACAAATACCCGCTTGAGTGTCTCAATGTCAGAATCTGTGATGTGGTCCATCGTCGTCGACAAGACCTAAACATTGAAAGTTATTATTGACTTTCAGAAAAGGTATACCTTATCTATGGGCTGAATGATGCTTTGGTCTGAGTTGGGTATGCACATTGGTGAATTGGGGATAATGAAAGTGGTGAAGATTTCGAAGGCCCATCGACGAAACTCTTTTGCATTTCCTTGTGCTGTCTGGGTGAACCCGTCCGTGATGATATAGTAAAACTGAATTATTTTAATGATTTCTGTAAGTTAGAAAATTACCAAGCTACTAGGACTAGCATTTGTCAACAGGTAGTTGATAAAGACAGCCATATGAGCCGGATGCTCCTTCAGTTTGGCCAAGTTGGCGAAAGGACTATGATTCTCATTCTGAAAATTGTCGTAGTCAAAAGATCGATTGCCTTCTCTAATCACGCCGTTGAATCTTTTTCTGCTCCAAAAATATCAATCATCTCTCTTTTTATAAGGCCTTCACAGATGTCCCTAGACTCCAATGGAACAGAACACGACTTTCTCGAGTTCAAAACATTTAAACGCCGGTCAGGAGGTCTCTTATCACTCACCGGAACCATGTACTCATTTTCCTCGTCTTCGCTGTCAAGGTCCATTGCTGTAGACGACTGAAAAAGCGACGCTGAATTGACAGAAAAGTGAATAATCACCTGGTTCCAGTGATCTTCTTCAACTTGACGCAGCTGAGTGCGAAGACTCTCTATCCGGCTTTGGGACCGCTGTAGCTTGTCTCCGTTTTCACTAGAGGCACGGAGGTCCTAAAAATAAAATATTGTTTTGACAACAAGTTTAATTCTGTTAAAAACCTGTCGTTTGGTACAGCAAAAGATCAATCGGAACGGAGACGTGTTCATTGGAAACGATTTAAGACGCGACTGTGTCATTCATTATAAAGTCAGAATGATAATCAACATCCTGCCAGGGAAGCGACTATTGTCTCTTTTTTATCAGCATCTATGTACTTGAAGGAGGTAGCCTAGTTTTCAAAAGAGGAAGACCCCCAAAAAGATATCAGCCGAGGGCGAAAAATGTCTCACTGCGTGTTTGACTTTCCGTGCTCGGACAAAGAGACTAATCAGTTTGCGCCTAGAGAAAAACCACTCTCGGCTGCTACTTCTTTTTGCTTTTTGGGTCATTTCTCCAATCAGACCATTTAGCCTTCGGTCAAGTGCACACATTTTAAGATATGACGTCCAAAATGGGATGAATGATGTTCGCTTCGGATAAAAATGGATATTGCGAGGGATTAAGAAGGTCCAATGGTCATCAAACGGTGTCAGAGCTTAGGAGCCAAAAGAGAGGGGAAGAACGCGCAAGACAGACGCGACGAATACCCCGGGGAAGTGAGAGGGTGTCACAAGCCATCCGGCCTCAACGCATAGTAAATCTGAGCTGTGTTAACAAGCAGCGTCGAACGAAGAAACGAGCAAAATTAGGGGGATTATGGCGGTCGCGCGGCCTAGTCTGTTTGGCAGCCTCGCATTGATTCCAACAGAAGTCTTCAGATTTGACGGGATCCACCACTAGATATCCCAAGTTTGGCAGGAAGATAGCGAGAGAGCAAGGTCTAGATAGGACTGTATGTCGGCGCGTGGATGCTGTGTAATGGACTTTTCGCGAATGACAAAGCGTCGAATTTTCTCTTGCTACACTCCCAATTGGAGTTTTTCAACCAAGATGTCAGTTTATAAAAAGAGGGATTCCCTCTAAGGAAACAAACTGACCTCTACGTGTCGTGTCTCATCATCTAGCATCTTTCCAAGCAGTTCCTTCCTTCGCTTTCGCCAGTCATCTCGATTCCCCTTAAAGGTTTTGTGTCGTGAAATACCACACCACAAACAAAGACACGATTGCGTGTGCAACTATCAAAAATCAAAAGACTCACTTCGTAAGAGTCGTGTGGAGAGAGCTTCGTCTCAGTCGGCATCTCTGGAGCTATGATTAGTGGAAGGGATTCTAATGGCTTGCCAAGTAGGGTTAAGACCACATTTTGACCACCTGAAAATGATTTTTCACTGGGTCTGTCAAGTTTGCCGCTCGGATTTCTCGAAACTGTCAGTGTGGTCTTGCAGTGACATAGCCAACCCCCGCTGCGCCTAGTCATCAATTCAAGCTGCCGGCCAAGGATAAATATTCCAACTGTCAGGGGAGACCTGAGTGATAGTATCAAGATTTAAGATACAGCCACTTGAAGAGCAGATCATATCACATGATTATTCTTACCTGAGATCATTCGTACGACTTCCTGCTGGTTACTGGCAGTCACTGGCATTCCGTTGACCTGAAAACAATATTTTTTTTCAAGTTTTAGCCTCGACCAAAGTCTTTGGGAGCCGTTAGGCTGCATGCGTAAAATGTTTTCCCGGATAGTCAGCCCATAACAGCCTCTCTTGAACTCAAGAATTCCACACGAGGCAAGCGACTCTAATGCCCCTCTTCCGATGCACAAAAATTAGGGTTTGGATGACTTGAGGGCAGAGGTCAGTTATATTTCGAAGAGTGTCCGGAAAAACATTTTAGGCGCGAAAACGGGGGTGGTAGAGGATGAGGGCGGAAAACAATACCTTCAGGATGCGGTCTCCCTGCCGGACACCTGCGCAATGTGCTGGCCCATTAGGTTTGATCTGTTGCACGAAGACTGGGTTTTCTCCGACAACGGTAAAGCCGTAGCCTTCTGCAGTCCTGTGCACAACGACACATCGCTCGACCATAGCCCTGCCGATGGAAGCTGAAATTTTGATATGCTCACGAGTAAATACAACCCCTGCTTGACTCCTGCTATATTCTGGGCAAAATAACTGCCATTTTGTGAGTAAAGGGTAATTTGTTGGACGTTCTATGAAAAAGAGCCGGAAACCAGATGTTTTTAATGGAATTAACAGCAAAAACGGAATGAAACAACGAACAGCGGACTACATCGAAGGCAATCGAGACTAAACCAAATTTGTGACATTAGGCCTCCGACCGCGAAGCCGTTTTCGTCGACGACTTTCAACCCTTCAGGGAAAGACACTATTTTCGGAGGAAAAAGAGCCACTCAGAGTTGTCATATCCTGACCGTCTGATGGCTAGAAGAGAGCAAAAAGTCATTTGAAGCAAGCATCAAAAATTTAATTTTAAAGCGCACGAAAGATAGTCCCCTCTTTCAGGGTTCGGGAGCAATTATCAACGGGCATGTTTCAAGAAGCTGACTGCTGGTAAACTGCAGGTTGATGGACACGCACCACTCTTTTCGTAAAAAAACGATGAGCAACAAGGTGTTCGTGTGGCGGATCCGCCGATTCGGGCACGGGGATTTGCCATAATGACTGTTAGCGTATACAGCTGCGCAAGAAGAATTGAACGTTCCTCAAGGTCGCACTCTCCGGGGGCAAAACAACCTTTTGGATCTTTTCGTCCAGAGCAGGATTAACTTTTTTGGCGCGCGAGAACATCTGGCTTCAAAAACAACTGAACAGTATGGGAATTGGCTGCGACCCGTACAAAACGGATGTGTCAAAAAAGCCAAGTACTAATGAGTAAATTTAAATTGGTTAAAGCGCTACGGCCCGGACACTATTAGTGATGAAGTGTATGAGAACATAGAGATTGACAGCAGCCCGTGGGCACCTTTTCGTTAAGCCGAAGATGTCAATTTTTGACTTCTGGAAACAAGTAGGAGAAAGAAGAAGATGGTGATTGAAGTGCTCTACGAAAGGGTGGTAAAATGTTGGCAGGATTTGATAAACAAAACAACGAAAACATCCTCGAAATCCCGTGTGGGTTGTTGTTCATTTCGTCAAGGGCGGCAGAGAGAAAGTTTAGAATAAAGGAGCAGAGTCTGGAGGTGATCAATTAAGTCTACGACTTTACATAACGTCTATTGTAAGTGATAGGAGTGGCATGCGAGCGGCTTCGTTTTGTTGTGGACAATTAAGGCGGTTTATGTGCTTTCCGCTGTGAAACATGCAAGCACTTCATTGCTCTGGAATTAACTGACTACAAGCGAGTTAGTTCGGAACTGAGAAAAACTTAACGATAGCTTGTTTGTGTTAAGGAAGGTTAGACTGACAGCAACGAACCTTTGACGTGCGGTGATAGAGGTGGACTCGTCCGCACAAGAGCCACATCTTCAAGGGCGAGACCGCGGTGGTCGTCGAGACGGAGAGGTGTGTTCGTGACGAACTCGTAGGCTCTCATTCGGGACATTGAAGGACATCAGAGACAAGAAGCTGGCTCGAGATGACGGTTGGGACTGGCGGCAGCTGAGAAGCAGCTGTGATAGCCGGTCCAAGGTCTCCAAGAGAGAGAAGAGGCGGGCTGCAGGTAAGGCGTGAATGAGGGGAAGAAGCTGGAGGAGAAAAGATGGGCTCGGATATCAGAATACCAGTAAGAGAGAAGAGAGGAAAGCCTTCAGGGGAGGCTAGCATCGATTACGAGCATATTCTTATAGCGGCGCTCTTTCAATGTCTTGGGAAAGTGCCGTGTAAACAGGACCTTATTGGATTAGGGCATACAATTAGCCATATCTCTACAAGTTGACGGCAGCGCAGTTGAAAATTAAAAACTTTTCGGACAAGTGCACACTGATTGAGGAGATGCCGGAATTGACCCCCCGAAACAAGTAGGCGATGGGTCCCTGGAGTCAACGACTTCTTTGTCGACCCAGGACTGACCGAAGAATCACTAGAGACTTGGCACGGGTCTCTATAAGCCGCGATCAACTGCCACTTCAAAACATTCCAGAAGTTTTTGACACGAATCCTTGGTCAGAGTAAACAAACAATCGTTGTCCCTGAATAAGTAGTCAATTGAAACTGAACCATGCACAAAAGCGAAACCAAAGAAAGCTGGCAAACGAAACCGTTCAAAGAAGATGAAAAACAGTCGGGATTTTCACGATAAGCTGCGAAAACGTAAACCTTTGCGAGAGCCATGCGCGAGAAACCTGTTGGCGCATCATCAGATCACGAGACTTTGGCAACACGCGATTCGAGGAATTGCTTTTGACTTTATAGCCAGAAAAAAATAGCTTGTCCATCAAGACAGCAAGCGTCGTTCTCAAAGCGGGCACAAATGAGGCAAACTGCTAAAAGCAAGAGAGAGGGAGAGAGAAGAATATGACACATTCTTTTCGGCAGGGCTGTGAAATTGGCCACAAAGGTGTCGGCAGAGCTTTCTCAGACTCTGTTTTACTACAGGACGGACTGTCCCGAACAATGAATCAGAAACGGTCCGTCTGACCCAAAGTGACTCAAAAGACCGGCAAGTTTGAGAAAGCAGCAGGGGCCTCCATGCACGAGTGTTAGAGCAAAATGTGATAGCATCTTATTAATTGGCCTGAGGTCAAACGCCACTCTACGGGTAAACAATCACCGTTTAGACATTCACTCGAATTTAAAATTTGTAGCACATGCGTTAAGAAACAAACACGTGTACAGACCAATCAAGCTAGATAGAGCTCTGAAGCAACAACTGAACCCAAAAAGAGCATACAGTAAGAAGGCTTTTAGTCTAACTGAATTACAGAACAGGCTTATAAGATGCTTAAGCTTGTGAGGATCCCCTCACAGTGGGAGAGTCGACAAAAGTGCCGAAGAGGGGGAAGCAATAGCCATCATATGCGCAACAGGGTCTCAAAGAAGCGTCCCCCTTTCGGCCACAAAGTTTTGTGACACCTTTTCAGATCGTAACACGAAAATGATAGCGTTCAACTGATTGGAAGGTCGTGGGCAAAAAGAAGCATAGCGTTCTCGTGTAAGAGTAGCTACCCACACATGGCCGGACAAGCTGACCAAACAGAATTGCACGCACAGCTCAGCGCCTTGGTGGGCCGGAAATCAACACGACACGTATAAGACAATGGTAAACTGAGTGACAGGTCAACTTAATGAACAGCTACTCAGAGACGCAAAAGTGGATTAGAAGCAATTACAGTGATAAGCGGTGCCCTCTCTTTTGACACAAACACTTCATGGAGGAGGCAAGGATGCATCTTTGACCATATGGCACACTACGAAAGAGAGCGAGACCGCCACAACCCCAGCCCTTTGCGTCACAAAACAGAATATCGTGCTCTTAATCATGCAAAACATTCGTACTGTGGGAAAGGGCTTTTAAGCCACTCGACTCATTTTGTGGGCGGTTTACTAAAGGAAACGAGAAAGCATTAGCGGTCATCAAAAAGGCATCAGCACAGAGACGTTCGACCATGGGAGACTGGTCGTAAATCACACCCACTGTCCGGGTTATATGGATGCGGTAATTTGAATGGAAGGGAAGAGTTCAATGGCATGCTGTCAGATCAATTGTACAAATCGAGCTAGGTTGTTGAGAAATGGCTTGTTTTTCAGTTCGTACCTGCAGATTGAACGGAAATATCGTGACAGCGAACGATCGGTTTTCTGTAACAATAGCAATGAACTTACCTGTTGCCGAAGCGCCAAATTAGTCAGCCCTCTCTCCAAAAAGAGCAGAGTGGCGTGGAATGAGAGAGAATGATCGATTATGTGATCAGGAGAGAGGTCAGTCGAGGCGAGCGCGCAATCCGACCTCAGTCCTCTTTAATAACACTCCATACTGTGCGTGGAGATATCTTCGCGCGCTCTGAATGGGAGGACTGCTTTCGGCGGAAATCAAGAGGATTAGCAGTCGCACAATGAAAAGGGTATCAGCTTCAAGCACATATAGCGCTGTTTCTGTTTCAAGATTGTGAAAAATCAAGTGCTGTTTGGGTACTGCTTTTATACCAAATTATTGTAGGCCAAATTGTCTGCAACAGAAAAATGCAGGTTAGATGGTTTTGAATATTATTTCATAGTTTTTGAGAGATAAATGAAAAATAGAAAATGTTTATTCCTCTGAACAGACGACAACGACAACGCACTGTTTAAAGGAATGCGTCACCTTCTGTGAAACAAAATCTAAACAGATCGTGATCCTCTTCAAAACATCCCATTTCAATAGGTTAATGTTTGCTTCGTGGAAGGAGCAATTTAGATAAGAATATCTTTCGCACCAAGGCTGTTTTGCACTGTTTTTGTACTGAATCATTTGAGTCCAGCTTTAATTGGTAAAAACATATATCTGTTACTCAATCTGCTTTTTACCGTACGTTCTGACGAACCGAGTGCTTTCTCCGTTTCTGTGGATGTATTGCTATAAACGGACAGTCACAAAACGAGAACTTCTACCGTGTTCTAAAGCATCACTTAGTGTGTTCTGTGAACGCCTAGATTCAAGCTCGTAAAAATGTATGTACGAATTGGAATACATTAGGAATGGTGTAGGAGTATGCTCTTAGCTACATCTGTGACCCATTCGCCAGAAACATGCATCATCTTGAAGGCAATTGCTACCCCCTCGATCATCTGTCAGCTCTGCTTTATCTCCACCGTCCACCAGCTTTAAGGGTCAGGGTACTTGAGGGGAGGAACAGGATCAAAACTGATTAAATTATCCAGTTTGACTGGTTACAATACATAAACAAGACCTTATTGCGAACGGCGATGTTTGAAAGCGAAAAACACTCTCCCGCAGTGCTGTTACCGACGTTTGGTCATGGCGGTACTTTTTTTTTCAAAGAAAACCGAACACTAGATTTTGTTAGGAAAAGTTGTTGTTTGAAGAGACGACGAAAGGGAAGGACACTGTCCCAATTTGCAAATGACTTTTAGCGGGCTTAACTAGCGCATAACAAAAACGCTTGCTGGAAGAAGGGAAACAACCTATTCTTTCCATTCTTCCGTTTGAAGACAGCTTTCTCTAAATTTTTTAGATACTGGGGATATGGAGAAGGTGAATATAGTCAAGTCTACTGAAACTGCAAATGTTCGAAATGAAACCAGTCACTGATAATAGGAAAATAGTACAAGCATAAACATGGAACAGACATAAACAGGCGAAGATGCCTTCAATTCTCATAATCCCGACCTTAATATGAGACTGGTGCATTGATGATGGCAATTTTGAACTTGACACAGTGGTTGCGTTGCTCATTGACAACATTTTGGTCTAGGTTAATAATGCCATTATTTTTAGCTCCTATCGCTTCGAAAAACCAGACTGTTAAATACTAGGTTGTTCTTTACTTCAAACTTCGACTTTGACAACAGTTGACAAGGACTTTCTGAAAAGTTTTCGTTTTCAATTTTCAATTGTTATTTGAAGTCACGTTTTTCAAAAGTCTCAAATTATTTGCAACTTGTTCAAAAATACGAAAGTTTCTCTTTTAATTGCTATTCAGTTCCAAAGCTACACTTCCAATGTCTTCTCCCAATATGCACTCTAAGTAGTGTCTACTTTTTTCTTTACTTCTACCAAGTGATTGCAGAAGGCTCGCTTCGCTGAGCCTCTGGTCACTGGAACCAGCATCGCCCGACGACGGTCAGTTTTTCCGTTATTTTCAAACAGTGAGGGTTCGTAGGCTAACACTTTGGTAGTTTAATTTAAAGGCAGGTACTAAAAAGGCGAGAACATGGAACGCCTTCAGGGTCATAATAGTTATACAGCATATCTATACTTTCCCCTGTTGAAACAAATCTACGTTTGCAGTTCTAACATTGTTCGCGCGCGGGTTCTCCTAAAATATGCTTGCATTTCACTCTCCTCAAGAACGTTTTTTATCCGAGAACTGTTAAAAATTTCAGCATACTGATCAAGGAACTGAAAAAGGGCAACCAGGCAAAAAAACGCTTTTAATTCCAACGACCATACCACAAAATGCAATTTTACAGAAGGGCTGTTCGAGAAGGCCATCTACGATCTGCACATCGCAGCCGGAAACGACCTTTCTTCTCGCTCTAGAAATCTTGACAAAAGAGATGTTCAAGAACTTGCTCATTGCAGTCAATGCTCATTGCTGACAAAAGGCGTCATTTGCGTAGCCAGTACGGCATCTGGGCTAACTGAAAGAAGGACAGCGACACCCACGGATAGGTACAAATGTCTTCGCAAATAATATGTACCAGTTTTGAAACTTTATTACAGTGCATTCCTTGGAAAATAGCAGTAGAAAAGGACGAAACAATGAAGCACCAATAAAGAATGTCGGCTATGAGACAAAAGAAGAAGAAACCGTGGACTGTTTATTCAAATACTGACGTGTCTCAGTTTATGACAAATGCTGAATAATCACTGACTAGATTGCCCAGGCAAATGAAGCAAGGTTTGAGTTAATATCTACCGTTATCACTAATTGTTGAGTGTTGTTGTTGCTGTTTCCCTCAAAGAATAGCTATATTTACTTGAGATCTGTTGTTTTAAACTTGTCAGCCAGGTGCTCAGGTGCATCCGGTAATTCCGAGGTGAGCGAGTCCTCATGACTGAGCCGATGAACAGGCGCCATGCATAAGATCACTGGTCGATCCATGGTTTTTATCTGAAGACTCCGTCATGTTCTCTGTTTATCGTTTTAGTTGTTTTGTTGCGCTTGCTGCAGCTAAATTTGCCATCCGTCGTTCTATTTTGAGACGCGACGTACTAAGGGAGTCATCGTTCAAAATCAACTTGGCGCCTACGCGATGGAGGTGTCAAATCGGATTGCTAGTCGTGGTTTTGTCTTTTCCAAAGGGAATAGCCTACCAGCCCATTTAGCAGCCCCAGAAGTCGGTTTCACATTGCAACACGAAAATATTGTGTTTGCTTACATTCTGAAACTAACTTCCTGGCCACCCGTGAAACTGCGCGTCATTAGGACAATTGAATACTTTTCGGTCTCTATGAACTCACAGTAGCTGGCATTCCTAATGTCGTGCTGATGAGTGGCAGGGTGTTGTCGGATGGCATTGGATTGAGCATATCAATACATTCTACTTCATCGGAGCTAGGAGACGAGGAGCGTGCCACTAGACAAGAAGACATTCTGAAAGGTTGATTCATTGGACTCTTCATAGAAGACTACTGTTCCGGAAACAGAGCGCGTCCGGTCAATTGAAAGAACACTTTTCGATACATCATGCGGAAGTATGAAAAAGAATGACGGCCGAAGATCGAAAAGAAATTAAGGTGGCCCGGATCTGGACCAAATGATTTGTCACTTTGTTTTCGCTAGGGCAGAAAATATGAAATACACAAGGGACGGAAGAAGAATCAAGTTTCAAAGCTCAACAAAAACTATAGGAAAGTAGAAGATACCACAAAAGGCGAATGCGATTTCCGGAGACCCAGACGGTCATCTAAGTTTTGAAAGATGGACTGCCCGCCCCTCTAACGACCTCAACGGCTCGATGCATGTGACTCGCAATCACATTTCGAGCCACTAATTTAACAGGGTCTTTCCAATTACGAATTCGGCAGAAAAAAAAGAGATGAGTGGAACCCCAATCTTGCAAGTTTTTTGAAAGTGTGGGAGCAGAAGAGTCCGGCCTTGGAAGTTGGGCAATGAACGCCGTTCATGGTAATTGGGTCATTTATCCCTCATGTCCGTGGACGGGGATCAATCTCAGCGGTTTTGGGTTAGGTTAGGAGAAGGAACTTAAATTTTGGAAGAGACTAATTGAAGCGTGTGGGATGGAGTTGACAGCTGTATTTGAATGAACTGGATGGGCAGATTTAAAGCCCTCTCTCCGGGCTTCCAGTTGTTTCCCGAGAGGAAATCGGACCTCTTCACGCCTACATATTCTCTCGACGTCAGTGGAACAAAAGAAGATGTGTCGAGAAGACTCAATAGTGGCATGTTTAAAGAGTCATTCTTCAACTGAACGCCGTTCGAGGCAAATAGGTTCAACTCTGCCTCTTTCGGGATTTTGGCACTTCCTGAATGAACAATTGGAGAGCGATCCTTTATCCAGTGAGGCTATCACAGAACGTAAAGCGAAAATAAATTATATCTCTGAGCATGTACACGTATATGGTTAGTGCTGTTGGGCAATTTCGGAGAACATTCGTAGGACTTCGTCCACAGAGACTTCGAGGTCAATGCTTGCACCAGGATAGCACTCTTTAAGTACCCTCTGGTATTCTTGCAGTTGGTTGATAAACTGCTCCTGAAGATATATTTAACTAAAACAAAACGTGATTATCCGTACCTGCATTTCTCTCCAGACAACCTGAAGTAGTGACGAGTTCTCTATCAAATGCTTCTCCACCTTTTTGTACAATTGTTCCAAGCCCTTCTTCACCTCTTTAGCAGGATACTGGGCTATGACCTGAACCACAGTTTATAGTTGTTCTTGTGAACACATACTCTTTTCAATTCAACCCTGCTGAATTGTTGTTGAAAGGAGATCTCCTCTGGCTTGATTCCTCGATAAGCGATGGTTTCTTGGATAGCGTCGAAGAAGTTTTGAACCTTCTCCAGAGGCTTTCCCAGTGATTCTTTAACATAAGTTGTGATGTTTTCATCTCTCAATCGTTTTGCGTCCTTTCTCTGATTGTCCAAACTTCCCACTTTCAGTTCATACAAGGTTGCTAAACGTTTGTTAAGACAGAAATGTGAAAAACTTACAATGAAGTTGATGATAGTTCTCAAAGCGTACTACAGCAGGAGGAGACTTGCTATATGGGCTGACGGCAGCCTTGTTGATTCCTTCAGACAGACATCGGTAGAAGTGAGCGTACCTGAACATCTGGCATTATCTGATCATTGCCCTGAGTAACCATTTTTCTAAATCCGTTCGTCTTTCGGCCTTTCCGAAAATCTTCTCAGCATTTCGGATTAAATCAGCCATTTGTTGGACTTGAGGAATGATGCCGACTCTCATTCGCTTAGGAAGCTTAACGTCACTGAACGCTTTGCCTTCACTTTCCTGATAAATAAGGTAATTAAAACGAGGGCAACTAACCATGTAAAAGTCGAATTGTCGCTTGATCAGGACGACGAGTGTTCCGAATGTGACAGAGAAATATGAACCGGCATCTGTTGGAGAGAGAACTTTCTTTGACAAGATGACGAAGAGGATGAGAACATTGCTCGGATTCTGCTTGCAAATATTCTCGGCAAACTTCTTCAGATGCTCGTTTACCGAATCCATTAAAGGTGCCATAACATTTCGGACCTGCTCGTTCATAAACTTCTCAACGTTCCTTCCTCCTGATTACCTTTTGTTAGGATAAGCATACAAAAAATTTACCCAGAGAAGAACTGTCTCCCGATCCAGTAGATCCAGTTTCAGCTTGAGCTAAAAGTTCCGAGTTGATATGGAAGAAGCGGACACAAAACTTCTGTTCCATCTCCACAATCGGTCCCAATTCACCGAGCACCGTTTCGATGAGCTGAACATAGACTTACAATAAAATAGTAAGCTCCTTACGTTTGAAATCTGTTCAGTTTCATGCGAGGCGTCACCAGTATGTTTATTCGACAAAGTTGCTGTCTTTCCCAGCTTCCCAACTTCGGTGTTGATAGCGGCAAAGAATTGGTCAAAGAGACGGCGGTAGAGCTGCTTAGTGGCATCAACATATCGTTGGATTGCTGCTTGATAAGGGCCAGGTCTTGAATTTTCACTATAAAACTTAGTTAAATTGAAAACCTGTTGACTTTGAGCCAATTCATAAGTTCTGCTAGCGGAGAAAGTGCTCGGAACCGTTGAGATTGCTTTGGAATAGACAATCGATGCCAATCTTGGGTGGAGGTCAGCTCGTTCTGAAAGAAAAACTTAAACAATACAAAGAATAGTCGCTTACCAAATTATTGAAAAGAGCTGTAAAGTGTGAAATGAGTCGATCCACAAACATGTCGATGATGTCTAACTTCTTGTTTCTATCCTGATAGGCCTTCATTTGCAGCATAGCCTTCGGAACATTTCCATGCCAAAAATGAGAAACAGCTCGAGCAGCTTCGGCACATCGGGCGATACTATAGGTCAAACAAATAAAAACTTTTAAATTATATTCTCACGTGGCAGCGTCATCCAGGCGAGCCTCTTCAAGAGTCCGGATATGCTGATCAGTGACAGCATCAAGAGCAGCGACAAAGCCTTTTAGTTGCTCTCGAAGTTTTTCCTTGTTCTTTCGTTCAGTCACTGATAGTGAGTCCTTCTCTTCGATTAATTCAACACTATTACGAACAGTCTAAAAACCACCTTAGAAATTTAATAAATATATCTTACTGAGAGAATCTCATCACAAGAATCGACCTGTTTCTCCAGCTGACCAATATGCTCCAGGGCAGCATCAATGGTCGAGATTAGTTGGTTGACTGCCAATTCACTTCCCAGCATCGATTCAATATTAGCACCATCTAGTGATTGAAGTTGAGATGTGAGAATCTGACAAGCGATTGAAAAAGGAACTGAAATTAGAACAACCTCTGCAAATTTGTCGGCATCCCCAATTGAAATCTCCGCTTTGGCAAGCAAACGACGAAAATCTGCCTCTTCCTTGGCAGAAATAGGCTGAAACAATGTTATGAAACAGTATGTTAGACTGTTTACCTGATAATCATGATGAACCTCTTCAGGGACAATATGATCCACTTCTATAGCTATTACAGCATCTTCTTTGTTGTCCACTGGGAGAGACACATTGCAAAAATCGGGCATTTGAACGGGAAGATATTGCGAAGACAGCTGAGACCATAAAATGTAAAAAAAAAAGATTTTGACTACCTTGTAGAGCTCGCGAATGAACTCATCCTTCTCCTCTGCACTTGCAGCACTGACCAAAAGACGACGATCTCCGATAGTGATGCGGAAATCGGTAGAAACCTGAAACACATTTTCGAATAAAGAATACAGTATTCTTCGCAAAAAACCCCTAAAAATGTGTATAAAACCATTACCTTCTTGGGGTTGATGCCGTCAACTTCTTTGATCTCTCTCAAATTATGACGCTCTTTCTTTTTGTAAATGTCGTCACGTTCTCCTTTGACAAGATACAATCTAACAGAGATAGGATGCTCCAAAGTGACTAAAAAGTAACTCAGAAATATAAATTATGAAAGAAATACCTGCCAAACAGAAAAAAGTAGGGCGTTTCTTCTTCTTCCCATCAATTTTTACTGCGTGAACTATTGCTTGACAGCGTTCATCATCACTTTGGAACAAGCTTCTTTCCACATCTTTTCTTAAGGCTGACATACCTGAAAAGCGTAAAAATACTGGAAATCAGAGACAAAAACAGAAAATAAACAAATATGGAATTGTGAGTGTCGTGCGTCGGGTCATTTTCGGTGACACGTGAGCTTGCTCTTAACGTTGTCAAAACTTGGAGACCAGATGAAACTGGCTGATTTTCTACTTAAAAATGTATAAATCATTACGGTAATTCGGAAATACCAAAACTTTTATATTAATAGACGTTAGTGGGACAGCAAGAGTAATTCGAAAATTTCAGATGTAGTTTTGGACAAAAGAAGTTGCTTTTTGAATCCAATGAACGCATATCGATTTTAACAGAATACACTAAAAACAGCAGTTATATATGTTTCTGAAGCGTCCAAGGATCGCTTTCGATTTAGGACAAAAAGATGTTCGTGTCGGAAAATTTCACATCGTATTTTGATCTGTTCACTTTTGTATACGTCATCCCTTTATAACCGGCTAGCATTAAAAGATTGTGTCGCATACAGGGTGACCGATAAATATGCAAAACGCGCAGCGTTTTTTGTTAAAAACACACTTTTTTAAAAGTTTATATTGGTGCAACAAGATGTAAATATTACACTTATACATGTCTACATGAACTGTTCGGAGTGTCCTCCTTTGGATTTGACACAGGCCTCCAGACGCGGGATAACAGAATCGACGGTGCGCCGCAGGTAGTTAATGTCCAAATTGTCCCAAATCTTGATTAGTTCGGGTTGAAGATGGGCCAAAGTTGTGATCTTCTTGCTCTTCAGTTAATTCTCCATGTGTCCCCACACAGAAAAATCGAGGGGATTGACATCCGGGCTGTTGGAAGGCCAAGGCATCTCATTGCTTCTCGCCAACCTTTTGGCTTTGGCAACATCTGTAAGAAACTTTTTTCGACTGACGCAGTTGGTTATATAACAAGTCTAACCCAGAAACTTGTTTTGTGTTGTTTAATACCGAAAAGAACAAAGATAGTAGTTATATCTCAAAAGGTGTCGTGGAGGCGGCGAGAATTAGCTGTCCCCTGAAGCTCCTTTATCGGGCTCCTCCGGGTCGTCGTAGGTAGAGTGAATCATTTCTGAACTGTTGATGTAAGGACTAGCAGCAAGGCACTTACTGCTTGTCACCGTTGATGTGAGTGAAGCCAATTCTCGTCCTCACTATTTATATGCACCGATTACAATGAAACTCATTATCCTTCGACAGTAGACGCAATCACGAGACGAATAGGCCTGGGAAAGCTGAAAAAACACCAAACGTTTCGCAACAAGAAAATATCAGATGACGATTGATAGTTGTTCTAGATTGAGAACAATTGTTGGATATATAGATCTTTAAAAATAGTAAACACTTGATCTCTTTGAACAACGATTGCTATAGTGATATCTTAGCTTTTGCAAACCACTCAGTTTTGGAAATAGCTTCAACTCGTTATAACTAACATTATTTTCCAATTGTCGACTTTTTTTGCATAAAAAATCTTTGGGTCGCTTGATGTACTCGAATCTTGGCAAACCCTTTCCATCAGCACCATCAATTTCGAAAGTGATCAAAAACTAATGCGTGGTTCTCATCGTTCCGGCAATTTGAGAAGAAAAGATCTCACAAATAACCGGCGTTATTGCTTCCCACGACAAGTTGGCTTCAGAGAAGAATCTTTCGCCCAAATTTAGAAGATAGCAAATTCTGAGGCACTTTTTACACAAACACCCAGGAAATTCCATTAAATGAACAGCAATAAAGTGACATGTTTATTGGACCTGTAGGGAGATCAGGTTACACCGCTATTATACTGAATATTAAGAGATCGTCAACCGTAAAAAATAATGCGTAAACTAACAATAAATTGGAAGAAAACAAAAAAGAAAGTATAGGGTAATGTACCGGTAGCATATTGTACAAATTGGGTTGGCAATTATTCAGAGTCAGATTCTTTCTCGTCATCAGACTTGTTACCGGCGTCATCATTTGAATCGTCGATGCTATCGCTTCCTTCGTCGATTATTCTTCTTCTCGTGGTTTTTTTCTCGATTTTCACCACTTCCTCCTCTTGAAGATACGAATCGGGATCTTCGGGCAGGTGTGGGAACACGTCAGAGCCTGGGAAGTGCTCTTCAATCAAACTTATAGCCACTTTGTTCAGTTTATAGCTAAAAGATTTGAATGCTTTCGTAAAGTGAAGGCCTCTCACCCGCATTTGTAGTACTCAGTGTCTGGGCCATTGAAACTGAAGCAATTGCTGAACATTCTCGTGAGATCAGCCAAGAAGAGTCGCTGCTAAAACAAAATTTTGGTAAGTTAAAGGAATGCCTTACGTGAATGTAGTAGTTTGACAGAATTCTCTTCTCGATCATATCAATGTCCGCAGGATATTTCACGTATTCAGCATACTCAGGGCACTGGAAGTGTAAAGTTTGCTCACTTTAAAAATTGCTCTCTTACCTCTTCTTCCTTAACAGGCTGTAAAAATGGCCAGGCATTCGGATCATCTCTTAGCTTGATCATGAACTTTTTTAGCCTCCAAGTCAGGTCCCTCTGAATCGGCTCTTCCACACTGTCGTCACTGTCGCTCTCGTTAGAAGACTTCACGTCGATCCTTTCCGTCATTCCTGGTATCTCTTCTAAAGGAATTGGTTCGTCAGCTGAAAAGAGCCTTTATTTAAGCGGTCACGGTGTTTGCTTACAGTATACTTCGAAAAGTTCTTCTAAGCCCGGATAGGTTTTGCTTCGAATAGGATTCAGCATGACATGGAGAGCAGCGTTCATGTCTCTCACTCCTTTGATGTAGGAAGCGAAAGTCACATATCGGATCCTAAAATATTGCCGTCAGTAACGCGAAGTCTCAAATTTCTCACATTGGATGAAGTTCGCAGCCCATCAAAGTAGCGCCTTCGTATTCTTTAATATATCCTTTGTGCATCGACGATGGGACAGTGATATCCGCAGTGAATCCTTGCTTCTTAAAGTATCCAGTGGCGAAAGAGTCGGCAAATGTCAGTAGAAGCAACATCCCTCGCTTCACAGCAAAGTCCTTCATGTAATTCATCAGAATCGTACCGTAGCCTTTGATCTGAATTGCATTTGGTTGCTAAGCTACCTGGGCTGTTTACCTGATCATGACTACTAACGGCCAAGAATACAATCTCGATGAACTTTCGTTCAGTGAAAGGACGGAAACAGCAGCCACCAATAACTCGACAGTTCCTGATGAGTGCCAGATTACAATGGTTAGCATCAAAAACCAAGCGAGTGATGTACTCAGCTCCCATCTTTGGCAGCTGAGCATTGAAGAGAGTTTTCAACTGAACGAGCCAGGCCAGTTCCGCGTGGCTTTGGCACATCTCCAGGTTGTTCTTGACAAATAGAAATCTGAAAAAAATGAACTGAAATATATCCCGACTAAATCTTACTGGACCAGTCCCGCTTCTACTTCTTGCTTTACGATTTCCGCCTTTGCCACATCCGCACTCATTTTGTCCTCGCCGTTTTTTTCAGTCCCGAATTGATCGGCGCGCTCCAGTTCCACTATTCTAGCAAGGCAGGAAACCATTTGTCTGTGGGTGAGTTGAGTCGATCGACTGCACTGTGGGTGGAACGCTCTCTTCTTGATGACAGCTATAGCGCTTTCGGGAGACGGCTCCCTGTTGTTGCAATGTTTCCGAAACCTGAAAAAACTTTGTTTTCCCTATGTTAAACGAAACATACCGAACCATGTTGACAATATTCGCTGGTTGAATCTTCCTACCCTCTGATATTTTGAAGAAAGCCTCGATATTCTTGTGTAGCACCGTAGCCAAAAGAAAGAACGGATCCTTTTTCTGAAAATGGGGTAATTGGATATGTCAATAAGCTGTATGAAACCTTGCTGTCGAACTTTCCAGCTAAGAATTGTCGAACAAACAGAAACAAAGTTCCTGTTCCGAAAGCCTCTGGCAACTCGAACTGCTTCAATGAGCGGAACTTCTGAGGAAGATGGACTTTGATGAACCACTGGGAGTAGAAAAGTCTGTAGGAGTTAACCTCGATCTTTTGAGCTGAAAAATCAAATAAAACTGGATACTAATAATACCTTACCAACGAAGTCAACCTTATCCGTTGGTTCCGGTATCCATTGATTCATTTTGCTAAGAAATGCTCCGCCAAGCCTGAACCATCTGTTCCGTTTCCTGAAGGCGCACATGTGGCGGAACAACAACAATTTCTTACTCTACGTTTCCAAACGACATTTCGTGCAAGAAGGACGCCAAAACTGTATGGGCATTGGGCTCCAGGTCTTTCTCGTCAGTGTTGTAGAGAATTATCCTCTCAGGAGTGGCGGTGCACTTTTTCATCGTCAATACCATCGTCTCGTAGACTTGAAGGTAGAGCTAAAAAAAATGTTTGGAAAAATAATTACATAAACACTAACCCTCAGTTTTTCCTTGTCGTACTCACTGTTAATGACGGCGTATATGTCGTGAGCGTCCTTGACAATCTGGGAATAATACAAGAGATCTTCCTCTTTCATTGCCGTGGCAGCTGGCATATGGTCTCCTGAAAGTATCAGTATGAATTGAACAACAAAATGACTTACGTAATTCATGGTCGCAAGTCATACATCTTTCACAGAGCTGGAACACGTCGTAGGCTTCAAGATCGAACTGAAAACCTGCTAATTCTCGAGACTATTAGCCAACTCACGTAAAAGAGCCCATTCTGTCGCTCATAGTTGTGAGGGAGTCCGTCAACAAACGGCCGAAAGCCTTCACATCTGCAGTCGCCGCACGGAGCAAAAAGCGTCACCCGTCGGACCGCTGCATGGTACGCAGCGTCATCACTCCGCATCGGCCTAAAATTTATTTTTTTTCACAAAGCCATTACAATAAACTAAGAAAGAAGAGAGAAAGCTCAATAATAATAATGAAAATAACCAGGAAGGAGGTTCGGGATAGGAGTAATGTGTAAAAAAAGGTTTGATTAAGATGATGAATCTTCTCAGTCCTCGCACCAGGCATTCTCCTTGCGGATCTGCTCTTCTTCTTCAGTCGTGAAGTCGTTTTTGATGTTGAACGTGCGCCTGATCTCCTCAGGAGTCTTTCCCTTGATCATGTTGGCCACAGTCTTACAGGTGACATCCAAAAGTCCCTTGATGTCCAAGTAGTTGGCAGCCAAGATTAACTCGAAGAGAGTTCCCTGGTCAACCTTCAGGAACTCGACATCCCAAGACGGGATATCGTCGGTACGCTTCTCACGATTGTCATCGTCAGCGGTCGGTGGGTCGTCCTTGTGGTATTGGCACCACTGAAGAACCTTGCGCAGGATAGGGCCGGCCACATTCTGAAGAGGAATGGCATCCATCTCTCCTTCGGCATTGTCCAGACCAAGATCGAGCATCATGGTGTTCAGAGTGGTGGACAGAGCAATCACATCACGGTCAACTTCGAAGGTTTCTCCGTCAGAGCTGGTTAGGCGAACTTTTCGGGAGCTTTTGTCAGAAAGAGTCATCTTTAAAATCAACAATTGAATAAAATCGGGATACATTTCGTTGAAAAAGAAGAAGTGATTTGAAAGAATAGTGCATGGCTTCAACTAATTTCGAGGACATAAGAAATTGAATAAATATGGTCAAAAATAGACTTCATCATTTTGAAAGTCATGAACAAACATTTCCAAAACTTGGTTTGAACGAGGATGCGTATAATGTTCAAGTGGCATTGTCGTAAACTGGCACAAAATTTCGTTAATTTCTCAATTTTGAAGCGGTATAAATAATATAAAATTGAGAAACAGGTAGGAAAAACAAAATTGAAAACCGCATATTCCACTATGAACGGTGTAAACGAAGGAAAATCATTAACAGCTGATGAGGTGCACACACAGAGCGCTAGGCTAGGCCCACACGAGCGCAAATTGCGGGAATCGCGGCGGGACCATTAGCCTTTGCCGATTCGGTGGCAATCATAAAATACTTTCAAAGTTGATAAACTTCGTTAACAGCAAAAATGACCTAATTTGACATGGTGGGAAATTCGTTTTAAATAAAATATTTTCGAATAATTTAGGTCTGACTTGGCAAAAAATCCGTTTTTCAGGTTTTTGGAAAAAGAAGAATTTGAGATTTACAGTAGCTAGAAATTATAAAGTAATTCAAATCGTTTGAGAAAATTGTTATAGCGAAAACAATTTAAGCTCGTGATGGCTGTGGAAGCTGTGGCGAACATTAAAATCTAAAAGTATTTTACTCATTTTCAAAGAACTTTTGTGCTCTGAGGAGGTTAAGGAGATAAACGCTTGAAAATGAATTTCTTTGCAGTTTGCCAGTTATCCAACTAGTTCGTATAAACGCTTTTTACTATGCAGAAAACAAATGAGAAAGCTTTCGAAAATTGAAAGAGGGGCTCTTGACTAAGAGACTGAAATGATTCTGGTAGCACAACTGCTGCTAAGTTCAGATGGAGGGCAAGCAAAGTTCAGTAGCGGTCAAGGTGCGCCGGCGATCCAGCAGAGTTTCTAATATTTTAGAGCAGATGAAACGCCGTGGTCGGAGAAGAAATCTTTCCTTTGTTTTACTCTTGGATCTCTATTTTCACAGTCCACTGAAAATTGAATGGGTTTCTATCTCAATGAGTTTTCTAGTGGAAGTTCCAGACTACTTAGTTTTTTAGCAATGGAGATTAGATTGTTTTTCAGAATTTGGTACTCCTTGGTTCGTGCTATAGCAGAAATCTCGGCACGAAAACATAACCCAGGTTCACACGTACAAGTAAGGCAAATGCCTTGCCTGGGCAGCGTCGAGCGTCGTATCCTGGCGAACTTTCCTAAAACCGAATTGCATTCTTGGCGCAGTGCCAGCGCGCAACTTGTCGGGCGAGCGTGGCGGGTTCGATCCCGCGCCAAGACACTCGGAGACGGTTCAACTTTTAAGAAGGATGAGCGAAGATCGTCAATAATCTAAACTCAATTTCCTAGTAGTCGTTTCTTGACTACATCATGTTACCCCCTATTACCAGTGCAAAATGTCAACCCGAGGTCTGCCAAATCTTGACAAACTCCCAGAGGGTCTCGTCAGTCCAAATGACCCCAAAAGCTGAGGCCGCCGGGCCAGCTTCGATTTCTTTCAGTGGCCGGAGACTGGGGTTCTCCTCACATTAATTGCTTTCATTGTTCCCCATTAGTGTTGCATTGGCTTCCAGACGTTCATTTGGTGACACTGGTAGTGCACGAGGCAAGGATGGCTTCACCCTTCCGCCCAAATTTTTTGCTTTGCTAACACGAAATCGATCATGAGAAGCGTATTGTTGCAAAATGTGGAGAGAGTGAGTAGGGGCTAACGCGCGAATCAAAACGTTTTCTACTTTCGCCGTCAACTGGTCTCTCTCACTCTGCCACTCGAATCCCAGAGTTTACTCTCTCACTGCTGCGCCTACCTACATTACCTCGAAACCCGCGCAATGCGCAGCTTTTTTGTTAGTGATGTCCTCTACTTTGCGTCAAATCGACTTACGGTTAACTTTGCCAGCCGATAGTTAGAGTCCTTTATGTTAGCGCCACATTTCTGTTAGCTAAAATTTTTCACAAGATGAGGTTCTTCCTAAATAGTCGGACCGAAGACCATACTTTCAGCAAACTGAGAAGTTACCAAATTTAATCATTAAAATGCCTTAGCTGTTTGCACCGAAGAATATCTTGCAGTGTGATATGAGAATCAAAGCGATTGCTTTTGCGTGACCACTATCACATTTTCCTTGTTGGTGTATGCCTTGCAAACTCCAAAACAGTGATGTTCAATATCCGTATTCAATGTGTACTCTTTGGAAAACAACTGTCGTGCCCCGTTTAGCAGGGATTGACCTCTTCGTTTTGTCTTCTTTTGTACAGACCATTGCCCTCCATAGAAAAATAAGGCCAATCGCTAAGTACATTTGATTCTTTACCACCTGTCATTGGAGTCGATTGTGGTCACTTATGTGCATTCAGTCATCCTTCCGAACTAAAGATGCAAATGGCAAATCACAGAAGCAATGCAAACTACAGCATTAGACTTTTTAGCCGGCCGGGAAAGACGGGAAACGTGCCGAATCGGGCCAGCTGGTAGCGTCAAACAATTACGTGGCTTGTAGACAACAAAAACAAGGACAAATACAGAAAATTGGCTGGCATGGTTAATGGGAAATTCTTTGAAATCGTAAAATCTGCCCCTTTCTTCTTATCGTTAGCTAAATGGAACACTTCCGATAAAATGATAAAGAACTGATAAAAAACAGCTGTTGGAAAACAATACCTCCTTATTTAGTCATTATACTCTCAATCTCAATTATCTTTCGTGTAAAAGTTTCACACTCATTCAAGTTCTTTTAGCAGGTGAGGCTATTGAACGCGGGCGCTGCGGCCAGTGTTATTGGAAACAGCTCTATCGATCGTCGCATTCTCTCTGCCCTCCCGCTACGCACAGGCATGGGTAAGTTTCACGCTATATTTTGTTGACAAAGACGTTCTGGCTCAATTTCAAAGGGGAAGAGGAAGAAAAATAGCTAGATTAGTTTCATTTCCTATGAGGCGTCTATCGTCACGCTGAGGAATCGATACAAACACCGACCGTTGCTTTCCTTTTTGTTTATTTTACATGCAATTTGCAAAAGATTAGGCGAATTTTTAGTGTCATGGGCCATTTACGGTAATAGTTTGGCGTGATAACTCAAACAAGAGAGCCGCTCAAGGAGTCTTCGACTAGGCGTTTGCAAACAGAAGCCGCGAAAAAACAGAACGGTTAGCAGGTGCCTTTGCCGTCCCTCAATCGACTCTCGCCTTATATAATCTGAAAATTTCCAGGCAAAAAGTGCGAGGTTTGCCGCAAGAAGTGTTCCGGAGATGTGCTCAAGGACAAGGACAAGTATTTCCATATTCAGTGTTTCAGTTGTGCAAGTGAGTCAGATATTTTTGTTGTTCTCCCGTTCGATTCTCTTTTTTCACCATCCCTTGAGATCTATTTCTTAAGTGAATTATCTTCAATGTATAAAACGGCGTCTGTTAGTGTAATTGGAGAACTGAACCATCTGGTTGGCGCCTGGAAGATGTGCCTCTCACGATTTCGCACATAGTCGAGCCGCATAAAAGACAATTTTCAGAATGCGCTAGACCGCTGAACGAGTCCGGCTACTATCAGACCAGTGATGGTACGTATCTCTGTCCAGAAGACTACCGAGGACTGACAAAGGAGCTCAAGATCACAGCAGGATCTCCAAGCAAGGGTGTACCTGCTGCCAGACCGACAAATGGACATGCGGCGCCGACTGTGGATACCACTTTGTCGCAGACGAGAACCGCCTCACAGGTGTCTCCGTTGGGATCTCCGACGAGTGAGTGTGACCTCTTCCTCTCAATTAGGGCCCTCACAGGTAACTGCGCTGCGGGTGGCAGCTGCGTCCAAGTGTAAAAGGGAGTTGTGAGAAGCCTCTTGCCTATAAACACAGCGGGACCTACGGATTGGGACCTTTGACCCCGCTTAAAGTAATAGATCCATATTCTCTAAATTTGAATACTTTAAATGCATCATAACGCGTGATTCGCATATTAGATAAGCAAATGTTTGTTGAGCAACGTTTCGGATTCTTTCAATTTGTTCAATTCGGGAGGGGGTGCCCGGTGCCACTTGTCAAAATTCCCGGCGTCCCTCTCCCCAGCATCCAGTATCGAAATATTCCCTCTGGAAAGAGAGAAGAGAGGCTAGAGCCCTGAGGTTGACTATTGACTCCCACTTTTTGTCATCCCCTGCAGAGTTCGAGAAGCTGAATGTTAATTGGATCGACATAGACAATGGCAGCATAGTAATGGGCGACTACTGCTGCCGTTCTCCGGAAACGACGCAAAGATTCGGGGCTGATAAAATGCGAGAACCATCACGGAAAGACCAGCTAGTATCGCCTATATTATGATTTTCAGCTTGTGCCGCCTGTGATCAGCCTCTCGCCACTGGACAAGTTCTCCTAGCTCTTGGTCTTTCATGGCACGTCTACTGCTTCAAGTGCAGGTTCAGCTCATCCCTCTCTTTTTTTGAATATCGATTCTTGCAGCGAATGTGCAGCCGTCCTTCATGGAGAGTACATGTCACACGAGGGAAAGCCTTTATGTTTACGGGACTACAATGAGCGATATGGAGTTCGGTGTTACGAGTGTCAGAAGTTTATTGCCGGACGTGTTTTACAGGTGAGACATCGAGACAAACGGGGAAAGAGAGGTCGTCTTGTTGACACGCTTGGCAGTATCATCTATCTGCCGCGTGCAAACAGACAAACTTACCTCTTTGCGCTCAGCTGATCTCGGCTCTTTCGGAACGCAGATGACAGTTTGAGTAAATTTCAGGCCGGAAACTACAAGTTTCATCCCACTTGTGCACGATGCTCTCGCTGTGGATCACATTTCGGAGACGGAGAAGAAATGTTTATGCAGGGCGACGAAATCTGGCACCCGTCTTGTGAGCATTCAAGAACAACAGAAAATATTGCGGTTAGTTCGAGGGAAAGGAATGTAAACGAGATAAGGGAAAAGGTGTTAAGCGGCCCATCTTGGCTCGAGGTCACATTGTTTGAACGCTCTTGACGGTTACAAGCCCTTCTGCGCACTCAGAACCGTGGCATCCTTTGGTCAAATAGCCTGCTCACTTGTCTCATCAGATACAGGCATCCGTTTCACACTTATATTGTTTGATCTAAAAAGAAACTGTCTGCTTTTGATAGTGCACTTTTTGTTGACAGCCATCTCTTGTACAGATTACCAACAAGCGATAGTCATATGGCCTCTTATCAGTGCCATTTTGGTGGTATAATCGCGCTTTGCCAGTCTCTTCTTTCGCGGAAGAGCACATACTCGTTGGCTAGTGTTCTATTTTCTCATTGATACTTTTCAGGTTTCCGCCAAAAGTGGACAAGCTGTTTCAAGAAAAGAACCCAAATATCACACCACATTTGGTCAACATCTCACCTACATGTATCTCTTGCCTGAGGTCGAAACGACCTACTTGCGGCATCCCACCAGCAATGCAAAAGAGCCAAATGCTCCTCAATATCATATTCCGCAAGGTGAGAAAACTTTTTATTCTTTTTATCACGGCCAATTCAGGCCCTATTCGTGTCAGGAAGTCGAGATTCGCTTGTTTGAAGACTGGTATGCAGAGATTGAGTAAGTTTAGTTCAATTTTTCGTATAAAATATCCAATTTTAGCTGAGGATCTGGAGAAAGAAATGCCGAGACCGAAATCTCCGCACATGGACAACGAAGAACCAATTGAGATGGCTCATTTCCCAGGCGCACACGCTCCAGATCCGAACTCGGTCAGTTATTGTACAGTTTTGGATAATGTGCCAATTTTTAGCTTCCGCCCATTGAGAGAGAAGATTTCCCAGCTCCGCCTTTCCCTTATGCTGTCGAGGAACTTAAACGCCGACTGTCCACGTCTTCAATTGAGAACGAGATTTCTGACGATGAGCTTTCTGAATCTGAACGGGTAGATGAAGAGAAATTGAAGAAGGTGAGTATTTTTCTTATCAGTTTTGTTTATTTGTGGATTTTAGACGGTCGAGACGCTTGAGAAATACGACGATTCATCTATCGCCCACGTTATTCGACAGAACATTGAAGACAGTCACAGGAAACAGAAAATGCCTCTTCACTGGGATCCGAGAAATGCCAGCAGAACAGCTTCGGCTAAAAAGATGCCGCATTTGAAGTTCAGATACGATGTTCCTATCAATGCATGTAAGTTCGTTCTTTTTCGATTTCATATAAAATTTAAGCTCCATCTCGTCACATGAGTCGACCGCAGCCTTGGAGAGCATGGGAACACGGTCCGCGGAATCAAGGCAACACTCTTCCATGTTTCCATATTCCGGATAGTCGAGGTAGAGCCCAATAACCTTCAGGTTTTCAAATATTACCCTATTCTAGCTAATACATTGCGTGCTAACACTCTCCCAACTGGATATCCTTACGGCTCGATGGAAAACCTTGATACTACAATTAGCAGCCACTATTCTGACCGTTAGTTACTTCTCTTCTATCTTTTTCCAACTTTATGTGTGATCATTAAACTGTCTAAACAATTTAATTCTTACAAAACATAAGATTTCCAGATTCTCTGGCAAATTCTCTGGGAGGACAGATGAGACCAGCTGGAGAAATGAAATCAACACTCAGATCATCACTGCCGGATATGAGCAAACCTGCCAAGGCTTATCCTCTTGAGCTCTTGCAGACGACTAATAAGAATCCACCAGACGATGTGGACAGGTTTGTGCTGTCTGAACTTTATGACCAAAAAATTCCAGACAGCATTTGGAACGCCATTTGACCCGAGACGAATTTGAGAAGATTTTCGAGATGAGCCCCATAGAATTCTACAAATTGCCCGAATGGAAGCGCATTAACCTGAAGCGCAAGGCCAAGCTTTTTTGAAAAGCTCTCGGACCTCTGCAGAGCTCATTTTACAACATACATTCGCCGCCCTGTCGCCTACTCTTCCCCGTGGCTTGTTGCCTTTCTCTGTGTCTCTCTTCTTCCATCTATCCAACTCAAACTAACGTTTTGACGGTTATAGTACTCTCTCAAAAATTGCAGTTCTGGGTTCTCTTGCTGCCTGCACCAGTTGTTTTCATTGATTTTGTTTTATAGGTCTTAAAATTCAGACAACGCGCTTCGTTGTCGCCTCTGTAGGAAACATTTGACCCAATTGTTCGGTCAAACGGTAGCTGCTAGAGACCTCCCTTCCCCTATTTCCTATCTATCTCTTTTTGTCCCTTAAGAACTTTCATAATTTTTGGCTATTTCTGCAACATCTCCTAGTTGATTCCCCTGCCCACCATTTTACAAAAATACATAAGCAAAAACATCATTTCAAATGCCTACCCCTTTCACGAGCTCGTAGCTTCTGTTAGTGTAGTTCGTGTGCGCCTGAATATAAATAGCTTATAAAGTAATCCCGACTATTCTCTGCCTGTGGAATAAAGATGGCAAAGCTGTTCAATGTGCCCGGAAGTGGTGGAAAATTGTAGCCTCTTAGACGGGGAACCTCATTATAGGAAAATGGCTTGAAGAGCATTTGGAAGGCCCTTTGACCATTACGAGACGTAATCCCCTGCGGAAACAATGGGAAGAATCGGGTTAAATAGAGGTAGCCCGCGGAGCCAATCAGTCGACTCTTTCAGAAGCTGTATCCGGCTCTTCTTGCAGAGCTCATTGTACTTGCATAGCGTATTTCATCGCTCTCTCTCAGCTCATAAACTTCTGGAAGTGTCTACAAGATTAAATTCTGTGATAAGAAGTTTGTCCGGATGTGTTTGGGCAGTGAAAGAGGGGCGTCTTCAATTGGTACTCGGCTTGCCTCACTCTCCTTGAGCAGTAGACATGATTGCCACATTTCGAGAGGGACATTGTTATGCACGGAGACCAATTGGCTCTCTACCTTTTTCACCCAACTTGTCATGCGTGTTCTAATGTTTATTGGAGTTTTGAAACGAGCCGCTAAGTTCTTTACACTGTGCTTAAGCTCATGAATAAAATTCAGTTTCTATTGTTCCATAAAACACTGGTTTGTACCTGTCTTTTCTCTTCTGTCCTTTCAAAAAGTTGTTAACCTGTTATTGCTTTCTGAATCACTCTAACGTTAGATACCATTCGGTACAGTTAACAACGAGATCTCTATTGTTTAGTAACTTACAAAAATGCACTCATTCGGTAATACACTACTACTGTAGCAAACAAAACGAGCAAGACTTTACGCCTTTTACGTTACTGTCTTTGCAATCAACGATATTACAAACTCGCATTTCGGATACGCTCTTTGTTTGAAACCTCACTCAACTCTGAAGGTTGATTCCGTTCTCACTTCAGAATATTCTCAGCTTGACAACCAAAGTCAACAAGTGTGAGAACGTTGCTGAAGTACAACCTCCAAATGTGTAGTGCTGGTCAGTCAGCTAACTCACTTTTTCTGATACAATTACGTTGTCCTCTACAAGTCCTGCAAAAGTAAACAACTTTTCCGCAAGGTTATGTTTCAAGCTGCGGAACACACTTAATCACTTTGGTTGTTGGACACACCGCGAACAGCCGGGTCTTTTCTCGTAGCCGTCCTATCTCCCACCCTGCTAAACTTCTCATAGCTGCCAGCAATTCTGTTTATGTTTACGAAACCTGTTGCTTAGAATCAGATTTAGAGGTCCCCTTCTTCCCCTCTTGCAATCTATCTCCTTTCCCGCTCAAAGGTTCCACCATTTGTCACACCGGCAGGGTCTCTGTTCCTCTGGGCTCATTTTGAAGAGCTATTTTCGCTATTAAGAGGAATCTAGTACTGAACACTCAGTTCTAGATTCAGCGTTGCTCGTTATTTGCTTGATTTTTGTCTAAGCACGATAACAATCCAATCAAGCGTATGCTCCACACACTCTTGCAATCTTTGTATTTCGATGTTCTAACGTTTTACCCCCTTTGCAGGATGGACACTCCCGAGACTCCAGAAGAGTTGGAATCGTTTAAACAGGACATTATCGAGGCTCATAACCGACGACGACGGACGGTAAGTCTTCTTTCAGGAAGTGGTCGTTGATTATTTGGTCACCGAATAGAGACCAGAGAAAGAGGTAGACTAAGAGAATTCTGAGAAGATGTCCAAATCGAATAGTCCGCAATTGGCTCTGGATGGCGGGTTATTCATTGCTGGAGCCCAGGCTTAGGAGCTCCCTAACCCGATAACGAAGTCTGGGGGCTTCCCTCCTTCCTCAAGCAAATCTATTCTTGTCCACACCTAGGTCTCTAGATTTGGAGCTCTGATCAGATTAGCCGAGAGAAAGTTTTCAGCACGGTGCTGATGACCTACGCCACAGCAACGAGTTGGATGACCTGGCTCAGCACTGGGCAGAGCGACTTGCAGGACAAGCTCATCTTTCCTTCAGTGAACTCAGCGGTGTCGGAGAGAATATCACCTTCTTTCCGAAGAATCTCGACCCTGACAAAAGTATATTTTCGCTATGGCTCTCTCCAAAATTGAATTTAGTGGTCGAACATTGGTACGAGGAACACGAAAAATACGAATATGACACGCCTGGATGGCAACAGGGAACCAACTACTTCACCCAAGTCGTTTGGAGGAGCACGGAGGAGATTGGAATTGGCCGAGCTTATATTCCGGTAACACCGACTGTGAAGGAGAAAAAGCAAAAGCCGTAAGTTTTCAACACAAGAACAAACGTATCGCATAAATTTCCAGAAACGGAAACATCGAGGAAGAAGAAGTTCCTGTCGAGCAAGTTGTCGTTGCTTTTTACCGTCCCGCTGGAAACAACAACAGAGCTGGACAATTTGCCGTCAATGTGGTCAAGCCGCGCTTCGTGGGTAACAAGTTTATTTCTTCATGACTTTTATCAGCTTTATTTGTAATAAATTTCTGACAATTCCTGTAAGCGTTTTGTGCTTATCGCGTCTGAAAGATGTGATTACGCCGAAATAAGGTGAGTATATTCCGTGCATTGCTACAAACCGAATATGAGGAACACGGAGCTATTACGATCTAAACGACCTGCCAAATGTGCCAAGCTGTATACTACCTCCAAATGTGTCCACCCGACTGACTACCCAGACATTTGGACAAAGAGCTTGCAAATCTGCGTACTGTCGTGTTTACGGCAGCGCCGACTCTTTTCCAGGACACAAGTTTTTCGCACATGCCGCTACGCAGCGCAGATGGTCGGATGTGTTATTGTTGACGTGTATTTGTTGCAATCCTCTAACTCTGCTTTTCTCAATTTGTGTTTTTAGTTTTCTCTCAGTTCTCTATAAACTCTGCATGTCTGCTCCAAACAAAGATGAATTGTATCATAAGGAGAAGGAGCACACTCCTAAAAAGGTTACTATTTGAAAAAGACTTATTTGTGGCGTTTGATTAAGAGATCTGTCAGCTTCTGTGAACCATCCCCGCCAAAGAGAGTCTATACGGGTTCATCTAGCTCTACGGTCGGATATGACCCAAACTTGTTCAATTATGGTCCACAGATTGTAAGTAAAGTTTCCACTGGAAGTAAAAATGTCTGCAGGAGGCACTGATTGCCATTACGAAAACGACGGTTGCCCGGGATTCGGATAGTACTGACAGTGAAGATGGAGCGTTCTCTTATGGAATAAAGCACTGGAATGTTGGTTCATTGCTCGACGATCTGTCAAACAATACGTTTTCAGAAGCCCACCAGGGCTGTTGAAGACATTGAACCGGAAATTCCTAGTCCTGCTTCGCCCGACGGCGACAACGAGCCCGACTGGAGCCATCGCCTCGTCATCGACGAGGACGGCTCGGTACACTGCGCCGAAAAGTCTCCAGTTATATGGTTCTAATGGTTGTTTTAAGCAAAATATTTTAGGAATCTGGAAAGACTGATAGCACTACCGAAACTGAAGTCACCTGCAGCACTGCTCACAGCTTTGATGAGGTTCCGGATGACATGGAGCCGCTGATCATCTATGAAGAAAATCCAGCCGAGCTTTCCAATTAGCAATCTCTATTACTTGTTGTTATAGATGAAATAAACGTGCAATTAGAACCGTGAATAAATTGAAGACTTCCTTGTCTACAGTCTATCGAAACTATCAGAATGAGGTAGACTCGGCTGATTTGAGGTTGACTCGTTTCCTTTTCTCACTGAAAGTATACAGATACTTAAAAAGAGCCAAGGTTTTTCATTTCCTCGATCTAATCGCTCCCAGATCGTAAGTCACGGGACATGCATTAGCTGATTTCGAAAGTGGCGCGAAGTTCAAATCCGGGCAATCACTCAATGATTGTAAATCAAGAGTCTAGCTTCAAAAGAGGGAATAATCATAAACCATTAAATCATTGCTATAAATCATTCAAGAGATGCGTTTTTCGCAACGCTGTTTGTTCATCTCTGATCCGTTGATGACACGAACGGTCACCAGATTCAAAAGGATTCTTTGCCAGAACCTTCTTTTCGGGGACAGAAAGCTTAGAACAAAACCCACTATGTGACATAGGAAAGTGTTTCTTTCGCATCCGGTGTTTTGCTAAGTGAGTCTAAAGACCGAAAAGTTAACTTACCGATTGTGATGTGAGATCTACGGGATACCTTCAACGTTATTAAACCGATTATTGTTTCGGCTAGCGTCTCAAATAGCCAAAATGTTACTTCTCGAGTAATGAATATTTCTAAACAATGCAAAAAACTAAAGTAGTGTCAACGGGAAAATAACCTTCTATAATTTGGAAAAGTCTTCGGTTATTATGATCGCTTTGTATGCGCAGCAGGCCGCTATAAAGTGTTGGATCAAGCACAAAAGAGAACAGACTAGCTGCTTCGACCAAAAAGATACTCTCCAATGTACGAGTCGTTGTACACCAGAAGACCACGTCGTTCTTGGTACGATGTTCCTTCCAGCACCTTTATGTTTATGGCACTCGTATTGATTTCCATATACGTGGTTTTCAAAGAGAAGTCAGAATGGTAAGATGGCAATTTTCATAAGTTTACAAATGTTCAGTTCTTCATTGTTCCAAGGTTGGAATCAGAGGACCACTCACTACGATGATGAATCAACGTTTGTTTTATCCATATGACTAGCAAAATAAGGCTCAGATTCATTCATACTTCTTTGGGTAATCTTACTTTCGAAGAAGTCGAAATGTTTTACAAGAAGAAGTATTTCAAAATAGTAAGCCCAAAGGTTCCGTTGTTCGAACTTACGAGATTTGTTAAGCCTGGAAGTTGCGATCAGGTAGGGACTGCTTATGACGGGTAAAAGCTGATCAGATATTTTACGAGACTGAAATTTACCTTTCTCATCCACCCGAACATCCACCAAATGTTATGCCTGAGACTATGAAAAAGGATTTTCTGTTGTATGGAATGTCGCATCTCATCATGGTTTGAATATAATATATTGGCAGTATCGATTACAGAGATATAACGACAAACTAGAGGTAGAGTCAGTTTGGAACCAAACAGACAATGATGTTAAAGACGGTAATTTTGGAAAGCTCGACGATTATCAAAGTAAGAACAAAGAAAATGCTAACTGTTTCAGAATCGATGCAGCGTGCATTTGCAGCCTATCCTCCCAAGAAACAGACTGGCATAGTTTTTGACTCGTCTACACCTTGGCTGGAATCAATTGCTCTGTATAATGGAGCTTCACACGTGGGGAAAGTGCCATCATTTCAAAACTTCTCTTCCAGGTGACTTCTGTACGTAGCCAAAATCTCATTATAGAGAACGCCAAAAGGATTGACTTTATAGATTTGGGAACATTTGTCAAATCACCTCAAGGGTAGGGTTTTTTTATAAAACAAGTGTGTGCTCAAGATTTTACAATAAAACCGATTTTGTTGCGATCTACTTCACTCTCGCCATGTATGGATTGGGACGCGTTGGTGGAAGTCCCGACCCATGGGGAGATTTAACTGCTATGCTTCGAATTCGTTGTTTGCTAAAAGATAAAGGTCAGTTCACATAAAAGATCTCGAAGTTACAATTAAGGTCTTGTTTATTTGTCTTTGCCCAGAGGTCAGGATTCAATTATTTTTAACCTATATCGTGTTTACGGAAGAGTCAGGTTACCAATGCTATTTGAAGGTGAGACAACCAATCAGTTTATGTTCCCAACTGTTTCAGGCTTTGAGCTTCTTGCAACATTCCGCGGCGACTCGAAATACCCAGTAAAAATATCTTACGAATACTATGATCATCGCTCTTATCTGAATGTCACGACAATAGATACTTATGTTTTGAAGAAAATAACAACCTGAATCACGCCAGTCTCGTCGTTCTCACAGAAAATCAATGAAATGTGCCAAGTTATCGTTTCCGCTGTAGTTTGGCGACTATTGTCTTTCCCTATTAGATACACTCTTTACATCATGGTCTTCTCAGCCACTTCGAGTAGAGCTTTCCGTTTCTCAGGTTCGAATGGGTTCCTAGAAGTCTACGAAACAAACAACCAGTCCTCTTTGTAATTTGAGGTAATGACTGGGATATCTCCATGGAAATAGAGCCGTCTGCTCCCACCAGATTAGTATAGGTTGAGAAGTTTGTGGCAGCTTTTTCTCCCCACTTTGTTCCGTTTTGAAACATTCGCGTGTGATCAGATCCCGGACTTGGTTACGTAATTTGTTCTTCTCTATGTCTTCGCGGAAAGCCGGCGCTCTTTGTATAGACCCTCGTAGTTTCCCACGAGGGTCATCGATCGAGCAGGCACAGTTCTCCGCATTTGTGATAACCGTCTATCCCATGCTCTTATAGCGCGAAAGATTGTGACTCGGCGTAACTGATTCTGACTAATTGGAGCGACGGATGAGTAATCGTGATTATCACAACACCGTTAAGAGTCGATATTTGCTTATCTCTATCCAGGCATGCTACTGATAGACGTCAAAATTTATACTCGTAGCCAGTTCATTGACGACGGATTTCCTCTGACTGATCTCCTCAGTTTGTCTTTCTCCAGAACTATTTCTCAGTTTATCAACCTCTTAAATTGATTTCTGAAGATTCCAATTAATTCCGCTCTTTTATTCCGCTGTCGTCGATCAGTGTCGTTTCGCAAACAGCCAATAACAGTACCCCAGTCCTATTGATTAACACCTCGGTCCGCCGCTTCGCGCGTGTTCGCGAAGCGGCCGTGGCCCCGAACTGCGTATTCCCGCCTTCTTGGTTGAAATACTCTCATTCTTGCTCAAAGCCTCACTTTTCTCTCTTCGGCTCACTCATCCCTAGTCTTTCAGGACTGCAGTGACGCTCAACGATGTCCACATATCTACATTCTGCTACACAGAATGTGGCAGCAGTCGAGACCGTAAGTTTTCTTTATTTTTATTTTTCTTATATTATGCTGAAAAATTTAGGGTAAATGGCCATGGAAGAAATACGTGAAAGACATGAAGGTGGCTCCGAGTCAGTGTTTCAGTCAGCCGCCAAAGCTTCCCGAAAACAAATTTCGGGTCGGTCATCTCATACGAGCTCGAGACAAACAAGGTAAACTTTATCGAAAATCTCATGTTTTCCTTAGGGTACATTCCCTGTTTGGCAAGAGTGATCAAGGTCTGCAACTACTTTGTGAAATACGAATTCTGTCTGAAAGAGGACACCTTCCAGTTTTGGGTCGTCTGCGACGATGAACGAATCGAACCGCTGTAAGTGTTTTTGAAATGGCTAATCCAATTTCATTGATAAAAAGCCGTTAATCTGTTTCTGACTGTTGCTTCACATAAACGGATGCCGGTCAACTAGACTGCAGAGGGGTCGCTTTCCCCTAAAAATTCAACCACATCATAACATAAAATTTAGCGACAATGCCAACCCGAACCTGAAGTACGACACAAGAGGCTGCGTAGCACCTACTGGACTCAATCCGTCACGGTACTTGCCACAGTGTGAACAATACATAAAAGACTATGTAGATGACATTGCTCCTAGAGAATGTTTTAAAATGGTGACTTTTTTACCCTCTTATCTATTGTCATTTTTCAGTTCAAACTTAAAGTTCAACAAAATATGTTCGAAATTGGCCAAATGCTCTTGGCTTATGATGAACGCGAAGATTCGAACGGCATTCTCTTTCCTGCCATGATAACTGCCAAAGAAGTATGCTTTTCTTTTGACTTTACTCAATTTCAAATTGTAGGGGCACCATTTATGGCTCTCGTTCCCCGGATGGAGTAAAGGAGCGGATATCAAGTTGAACTATTACAGCCGTTGCTTGTTCTCCTTCGAATATGCAGTCGAGAATAAATTACTGAGTTATGAACCGAAAGAACAGCGTAAAATTTCTTCATAAATTTGTACAATAACTTTTTCAGCTATGGGAGAGAAAAAAGGAAAGAAGATAAAGGAAGAAGTCGAAGACGATGGGTACGAGGCTGCTGCCGGCACGGGACCTACCAAGAGACTCTCTTCAAAATCTGCCAAACAAGCTTCGGCTAAACGAACACGGAGCAAGGAAATACAGCAGAATAAAAGTCCCCTAAAAGGAGCTGCGAAGAACAAAATGCCGACGAATTCTGCTGGGAGAAACAAGGAAGCAGCTGCATCGTCATCTCAGAATCAAGAAGAGAAGCCGAAACTCTCACCCGGAAACAAGAAGGCTTCTCCTCGACAGCGAACTGCCGCTAGAAAGGAAATCGAACTAGGAGTGACCAGCAAAGTGCAAAGTAATTTTCAATTATTTTATGAATTATCAAAGTTTTCAGATTTACTACAAAAGGCAGTTGCTGAAAGTTCTCAGAAGACGACCAAATACGAGCAACTGGCCAAACGAAACTATTCGGTAAGGACAGTTGATGAACAATAGCTTATACTGCTGTTCAGACTACCAAAGTACCAGCAGCTCCTACCCCATTGAGCAAAGTATCTAATCCGCAGTCAGGCAGTTTCGACATTTTTGTGGAATCTCAACCTGAGGATGGACCTCCACAACCTAGCCTGAGAGTTCGTCGTGCTTCCACGCCCTATCCGAGAGCTGAGCCTGCTGAACATGAACATTCTCCTCCAGCAATGTTTGAAAGAGTGCAGCCTGCAGTGAGAATTCGGCCTCCCAGCGAGCCACAACTGGAGCAACAAAGATCTCAGCCTGACAACGTGCTACCGCAGCCTAGACCAGCCAATCATTTCCAGGCCGCAAGAGCCGGAGTTGAACCGCCTGTAAAGCGCTTCCGAGTTCAACCTGTTTCTGGATCCGGAATTCAATTCAAGTCCTCAACCACAGTTCAGGCTTCGAACATGCCTCATTTCCAACCGGCTCAATCTTCATCCAGTTCCACTAGAGCTGTAAGTCAACAGATGAATTCAATCAAATTGCATTGTTTTCAGACTAAGTACTTTGTGAAGGTGGCAGAACCAGCCTCGGTGCAGGCTCCACAAGTCGCAACTACGCGTGTCTTCAAACAACCCGGTGTTCCCGGTATAACTGCTGCCGAAATAGGATCTCAGCCAACGCAACCAAGGAGACAAACAGTTCTTCTGCCCGTTCGTCAGCAGCAGCCACCACAACCAGTTACGGTTGCTCAACAGCGAATAGAACCTCGTCCTATTCAACCACGAGTTCTTCAACCACGACCTGCCGAACCTCAGCCTGTTCAACCGCAGGTCGCCGAACAACCACAAGTTTTCCAACCGCGACTCATTCTACCACGAGCAGATCTACAGAACGGACGGGTGGACATGCGGAACACACGGATCATTCGTCTTCCCAATACCTCCAATATTCAACGACCAAACATTGGAAACGTTCCGGTAGGTCACATCTCAGTTTTGCTAATTTATCGTTTCAGAATGTCATTCTCATCGACGGCAATAACGAGCCCATCGTCTACGCTCCTCTTCATTACGCTAATCAAGATCCACCTGAACCTGTCCAACTGATGAGAGAGGCTCCAATGTTTCGACCTGTAGTAGAACAGCCTCCGCCAAGGTACTATTACTCTTTGTTTTTGTACAACTCATGTTACAGAACTGCGGAACCGCCACCAACGAACATGTATGCTCAAAACGACTTACCAGAAGTCATTGAGCTTAGTGACGACGAACCCGAGCCGGCCGATCATGACGATGAGCCGGTGCAGGATTCGGTTCCACAACAGCGAGAGCCGATCCCTGCAGAGCAGGTGGAAGAGAGATCAGTGGTGGTCGAGCGTCTTCAACCGATTCCGAGATCTTTTGCAAATGTCAGAACTACCCAGGCTGCTCCGAGAAGACCAGAAACGTCTGCAGCTTCTCGTATTCTTAGTGCATCTCAAGAAGAGGCTATCCAACAGGCTGTGCGCAATAATACCGTTGGTGGATCTCTTTATCACACTCCACGTCCACCCATTGTTACAACTACGGCCGTTGCTCCAACTCATCATTTCATTCTTATGAAGAGACCGGCTCAACGTTCTGAAGAACACGTTCAGCAGAAGGCATCACCAACAAAGAACCCAGCACACAAGGTTTTGTAACATTATGGCAAATAGAGTCTTTTGCTTCTGTTTAGACTAATGGATCGTCTCTCTTTCGAAATCCTACACAAGCTCAAGCTCAGCAAAGCACATCAACTGGTATCCTTCGAAATCCTAAGCAGTACAACATACTGAGAGCCAAAAGCAGCCAGGTAAATATTTCTGTTAAGCTTTTTACAGTTGTATCTTTAGAATGCTCGGACGTCTTCAACGCACTCCGGTGAGACGGGATCAGGCCGTCCATCCGAAGAATCGTGGTCTACTACAAGCCCTGACACGACTGATGAAATGGAACCGCCGAGAAAGAAAAAGGAAGCTCAGCCAGAACAGAAGACAACCCGCTTCCAAATTCCCAAAAACGACGATCTTATTCCTGAAAACAACTGTTAGTTTAATAAATATTTTGTTGCAAAGACCTGTTTTAGGGCAACTGCAAATAAATGTTGCTTGCTATGCTGGGCCGTATATTGACCAGAACAGATTGAAAGAACTACAGAGCTCTATGACTCTCCAGAATCATTCGATCGCATTGTACAATGCAGTTCAAACGATTATTGACTGCACCTCCTGTCCGGAAAGAGCGTTGGGCTTACTGAGAACAGTTCCAGCTGGAACTGAAGATTCGTTTGTGATTCGGGTAGAAGACTCTTCATATGAGTGCAACATTCCTATGCTATCGTCTCCTATCCACTCATATCTCTACCTGAAAGAGTTCCTGCATCGTGTAAGTCTGAAATAGCCTTTAGCTGTATCGCTTTAGCTTAACGCCTGTCCTAAGCTCATCGGCTTGGCCAATATGGGTTGTATCGACTGCAGTGGGCCCGTGACTCTCGGCCAGCGGAAAAGACAAGTTTGTCAATATCCTAATGGAAAAATTATTCTGAATGAGAGTAAGAAAACCAAAAATTATTCACACGCTCTGTTTTCAGCCGAAGGTGTATTCGTCGAAAGTTTTGGAAAATGCCCTACACTCAAAGAAGTTGCTGCCAAGTTTGCTTCTTTACATCCTAATTTGGAGAACTTCTTCATGAGTCACGTAAGAAATCGACAAAATTAAAACAATTGCATTTTTCAGAATATTGGCTTTGAATTTCTGCACATGTTAGACGACGATGTTTTGGCAGATGTTCTATCGAATCTGAGTGACTCTGTGCTGACCCAACTTTCCATAAAAGGGACGGAAATCCGTGATGAAGTTTTGCAGCAGCTTCCAGCTGTACTCAATGTTGCATCAGCATCATCTAGCTTCCGTTTTTAATCTTCTTACAAAACATTTTTGGTCATTTGAATTAGGGTTTGTCCTATCGATTGATGTGGTTTGTTCAAAACCAAAAGGGATCGAACGTAATCTCTTAGCAGTTCGTTTTAAGAACCTCGAACCTCAAATCAGAGATGACAATAATTAAATCGATTAACCATAGTGAGAAAACAAAAAATGAATGAATCGAAACAACTTTCAGTTTTAGATCCTGCTTTACCCTGATTTGAGGTTCTCGAAATGATCGGGATTACGACATTCCCTGTACTCTTTGAACAAAGCATACAAACTATTTTACTATTTTTTTTGTTTGTTTTCATTATTAGTCTCATTGTTTTACATCCTGATATCACATTGTTATCGCTAGTTACCTAAATAAGCCAATGATCTCACCATACTGATGATGCCCCCAAATTGCTACCATCCACCATGCTATATATTACGTGTGATAAGAATAAACGCCCCCTTCTAAATTTTTTTTTTACCAAAATGCCACTAAAATTTGCTGGAAGCTCAGTATCGGGTCCAACTCTCCCACGAAGCTAGGTCGATTTTATCACTTTTTGGGGTCCGACTTCGCGCCACTCTCGGACCCAGAATTTTTGTGGAAAAGATATGGACATGTTCTAGGGCCTATGACATGCATCACATATGAGGCTATAAACAATATCAGCCCAATCCAATTCCATGATATGACCATTCCACGAAGAATGACTAATTTACTAATTAGCAACTGTCCGGAGAACAGTCGTAGGGACAACTGTTGGAGGATTAGGTAGACTGTGGCGCGTGGCAACTGCTGGAGGATTAGATGGACTGTTGCATCGGCTACTTGGGCACTTGAGGAGACGCTAGACGGTTGCGTTGTGAAGGCAACTGTTGGACGAGAAAGACCTCTCTCAGCTCTCGAGTCAAGACAGTAATTTAATTGAGGGCACTCAACACGCAATGCTTTATTTGTGAATCATGCTGTCAATAATTTCGATATCGCCACATTTACAACCTCATTTTCCGAATAAATGTTTACTTTGCCAAAGAAAGCGGTCTAGTTAGAATCAGCCAGCGACAGAGAGTGGCCTGTGCAGATGGAGATTTATGGATTTCTCTGAGTCGATCATTGGGTAGCGAAACAGAATATCCACCTTTGGATCGCTTGAAAAAGTGGAGCTGAAAACAAGTGTTGCAACATCCTAAACGATGTACCTGGTGATTGTCCAAAGAGACAAGAGCAGCGTCTTTTGCTACAGATCCGTTGAGGCGGCAATGTTGGCAAGACATTTGGTGTATGCAAATGACTCGGTAGACATACCGCTCTAGTTCAAAATGCTGAAAGCATGAAAGATTCAAAAAATACGAAACCTTGACAGTATCCTTATGTTTCAGCAGTGCTTCACTCCCTGGGAACAAGTATACACCATGGCGAATTAGCTGAAAGACCACATTTCTATGCAAAACATGAAATAACCTGTCTGGCCATTTCTGGCAGTGAAAATTTCCTGTTGTGCAAGACTCGAAGTTTCGAAAACTCGTCCCCGGTTTGTGAGCTCAAGTATACGATGGCATCCTAAATACGTGTTAGTTCGCAATGCTATTGGCTACCTCAAAAACAAAGCTCAGCTCGACAAAATGCGTGTGTAACTTGTAAATTATCTGTTTTTCTTCAAAATGAATGCTCCACTTCCGATAAGGCAAATGAAAGTCGGTCGTCTGGAACAGGGCGACTTTACCAAGTTTTGACAGTCTCGTATTTAGGACGAAAGAATCTATAAACACTTGTTATAACCACTCTTTAACAAACTTTGATCAAATTGGGTATGCGTTGTAAATATTCCTTTCTTCCATTCGTTGGATCCGTTTTCACAAAACGCAATCATTGGCTCACTCGGTGCAATAAATACTTCTTGAACAGGTACTTTCAAGGCAATGTTCAAGCTTTTCCCGTCCAGATAAAACTCGTGCAAATCAGTTTCTGAAAGGAACCCACTATTGGAAAACTTGTATGTACCTGTTCTCATAAGCCAGGATCCGCATTGCCTGGGCTTTCGTCCAGTAGCAAAGATAGACAGATGATAGACTGGGCCGAGAAAAGCTTCGTTTCCAAAGTCAATTAAATGTTCTTCATGATACTCCTTTTTTGGGTCTACTGGTCTAAGCGTAAATACGGTAATGCATTTCAAAACCTTCAGGAATCGGTTTCTCCTGTACTTTAGGACTGTGAGACGCCCGTCTGTCCGCATTATGTACCGACTTTGGATGGGGAGATGGACTTCTAGAACGGGACCATTGTGTAGCAGTTAGTAGATGTTGCTTGTTGAGACTAGATGTCTGTTTGACCAGTTCATCCAAGTTTTTCCTAAAAAGCAGTAATTTTAAAGGAAAAAGTCTCACGCTAATGTTTTCTTCTTCTTTTTGGACTTCTTTGGGACCGGCGTCTTTTCAGTTTTTGTGACAGTCGGCACCGGAACTCTTTCATCTCGCTCGTTTCCGGAGTCATGGTCAGTTTCTAGTGCACTTTCAAATAGAAAACCTTTTAGTTTGTTTCATGTTTCTTAAGCGACTAACCTATATCATATTTTCTCAAGAGCTCTTCTAGTCCAGTCATGTGTTCTTCGAACTCTTTCCAAACAAACAAAGTGTTCAAAAAAGGTGCCACTTCAATTTGAATTCCCGGCAAGAAAATAAACTTGTCTCTGGACACTTTTTTGCATATTAAATACAATGATATACCTTCGCTCCAAAGAGAGCTTCCAAAACGCCAACATTCCTTCCGGATACGAGAAAACTAAATCCTTCCGAGTGTCTGAAACACTGCAACTTTCGTAGGCTAGTAAATACCACTGCTTTGATAAAATGATCAAGCTATCGTTTAACACATCTTTGACCTAAAAAAAAGTTTTCGAAACAGTCATTTGAATTATACCGCATGAGTTGTAGTTCTCCAGCTAGGACTAATGTTTTCCGACGACTCTTCCACGATACCTTTGACAATCTGAACATATTTGTAAAAGCACCTTTACTACACCTCACCGCCAAAATTTTTAAGTAGATCTCTTGAAGCTCTAATAAACTCCAATCGGCTAAATTTTGATCTATCCAAGAAGATATGTCGTGACATCTACGTTCATCTTCCAGATCAGAAAGCAAGCTGCCAGAAACGTAGCGAACCCACTGAACCAATGGTGTCAGTAATATTATTATAAATACTTCTTTTTCCTTCCAGAAATCAGTGTATTCTTGGCGGAGGGCAGCAGAAGTACACAACATAAACACTGAGGCCAAAAGTGCGTTCAAGCGAGGAATTTGGAGTTATGATCTTCATTGGGGTGAAAACTAATTCAGTGCGAGTTAAACGAGAAGTAACACCGTTGAATGTTGGTTTAATGGGATTTGAAGAAAAAGCAGAACTTGAAGTGATGCGATCATCTTTATTAATTGTTAAAAAGACGTTTGTAAGTGAATGAGGAAATTGATTATGGGAAACTTGAACCAAACACTCGTATGTAGGAGTACAACGTTTTCAGGGGAGCAAAAGAATACAACCGAAAAGTGTCACTCAGACTTCAGAACCCCTAATGGATCTCTTGGATCCGTGGTGCTCAATTGAGGTCCTGTTCTGATCGTACTTGACAAGAAATTGACTTCTTTCATCACCTATGGGTTCCGGTTGTTTCTGGGAGGAACAGAAGTACTTCTTCACAGCGCAGAAAGCGGCAAAACTGAAAACAAAACCATCAAAAATAAGTGAGTATACATACATGAATCCCGCAATAACCACAATTCCTAGTAGGAAACAACCAATCTGGAGCCAAGTAAGAGGACGACGAGTAGGGATCGGATTGATAGTGGAGACCGGGAAATACACCTTCTTTTCAGTAAGTTCCAACTTTTTCTTTGGATCAAGAGCAGGTAGACGAGTGATCTTCTTTGTGGTTGGCCGCACAGACAAGTTAACAGTGTCTTCAGGATGAGTCGGAATGTAGTTTCTCAGGAGCCATGCGAGGCCATGGTAGGTTGTGATGAAGCCCCGTTCACTGCTCTCCATAATGGTATCTAATCAGCAAGCTATTTTAAACAAATAGAAGAAAAAGTTACCTTCAACGAACATGAGAAGAGCATTCTCGATGCTGAGCTTCACATCAACTTCAACATAAGTATCCTGTTTCCCAGCTCTCACAGAACAGTATTCTACCTAAATCGTGGCGTTATATCTCTCTGTTTATCATTACCTCGATGAGGATTCCGGAGATAAAAGTCTCCAAATTTCTGACACGTTTGTTGAGAATGAGCTGTTCGTCTTGGTATAGAGCAGTCTAAACTTATCGAAAAATCCCATAGAACCATTTGCTTACATGGTTCTCGCTGACAGTGGCATGCTTGACAAATCCAGCATCATGGACATGACGACCATATTGTACTCTACGCTGAATCCAGCCATCTTGGTTCTCGGTCCAGGGAGTGACCACCTCGTCGTGAATGTCTTTTGAAAGTTGGATGTAAGCTGAAATTTTGACTTATAGTGTTTTCCCATTACAGTGACGGTCTCTGTCTGATTACTCATCCTCGTTGTACAAACTCAGCTAAACATTTTTTGGCAGCGGTTTCTGTTCAGCGAAGAAAATAGCTGTATAAAAGAGTACGTTCTCAAAAAATAAAGACTCACCCTTGTCCTCAAAGACGTCTTTGTAACGAATGATATACGCGTGATCGTCCAGAAGAATCCCTGCCACTTTCTCGATGGAGACACTGAAGAGACCATCGATGTAGTTGCGGTAACCGGTAATGTTCCTGTCGCACTAAAATGTTTCTTCAAAGGCCGTTTTTCTTCTCACCAAGTTCTTGACGCGGTTGTTGTCTCCCCATTTGGCGGCTAACCCAGTACAAAACAGTAGACCAAGTAAGAGTGGAAAAAACCTCATGGCATGAGATACCTGTAAGAAGTGTATGGAAAAAAAGTCGCAAAGAGAAAACAAATGAGCTGGTACATGGTTCTGTTTGTACGGTGTCTCCGTTACAAAGTTGAGTGAAATAATAAATGTTCAGAGAGGCAATTGTTCAAAATATGAACAAAAACTGATCTCATAATGAGGAGCATGAAAGGATTATAAAGAGCTGCAGATGTTCCGATAATGTTGAGGAATTCTTGACACCTGGGTGCGCAGCTGCACGGTTAGCCGCCAACTTGGATAGAAACAGTCGTATGAAAATGATCCAAAAGCCAATCGAGTGAGATCTACCTCGGTGGATCTACGGATTGAAGTAAAAAAATGGGATAAGTATTTTTGAACTTTTTGAACTACGGAACAAAAATTTTCCAGCGATATAAGGAAGTTCGAAAACATAAAGCAGCGCTATCGATGATTATGATTAGAGGTTTGAATGTTTATAAAAGGATAGACAATCTACTGGCATGAGAGAGATAGCGTTATAAACAGCATCCGACTAAATTCTTTCGTCACTTCGGTCACAACTATGGGGTGTGCTAATAGATAAAAGGCAGAAGTCATATCGCCTAGATAAGTTTTTTGAGAGCAGAAGCATCCTCCGCCGCTAATTGATTGCATTTACGAGTCTACCCATTTTGTGTCGGTGGTCTACCATACGTATTCAAAAGAACAAAACTACAAAATAAACAAAAAAATAGCATGAAATATCTGACATGTTATTACGAAGAGGGTAGAAAAGACCTCCCTGCCAAGGCATACTTAGGCAAAGCTGTGATCTGATAACAGAGGGCATAGAAGCAAAAAAATGAACTGATTAGACTCTCTTTTCGTTAAGATACATCAGCACAAATAAAGAAGCTACCAAACTGCGATTGAGACAGTCGGAAAATCAGTGCTACCCAGGTGTCAAACAGCCGTTCCCTTTCCCAGGATGATTTCATGCTTTGTTTGCGACCGGGAGCTTTTGCAGGCTGACATTTGTTTGTGACAGATCTCCACACTGCTGGGAACGTATGCAACAGAAAGGGTTAGAAACTAGTGTAAGCGGAGACCGTAAGATAGTATTTCACACTAAAACCTTTAACAAGATGAAGGCTGTATCATCATCGGTTTCATTTATGATGCTCACTTCTGGCGAATTTTTATGTATATTTTGTGTACCGTTCACAACAATCAGCTTATTATCTATTCTTAATTTCAAACAAACTACGAAAAAAACTCGTCCCTGCTTATTCGAGTCTCGCGATAGAATGATCAGAAAACAGTGAATCTCATCTTCATGTTTTCTGTCTGTAAGTATTCCTGGGCAACACAGATAGATTTCGACCGCCGACAGTGGTTCCCACGGTTCCGACAGTTCCCACATAAAACGATGGGAAACGTCCAGTGTGGTCGCAAAAATTGCGTCCGATGCGGGGAGTCGCGCTCCTAAACGTTGCCCACTGCAATTTCATTTTTCCTGCTTAGCCGTTTTTCAACAATGTAGGGCAACAAAAACACCTTTCTCCCAAGCACCTATCGGCAATTCAGAAATTTTTAGCGTTTAGAACATCGTCCAACCTGAAGTGACACATTTTAATCACTCCAGAGACTGCCACCGATCTGATCGGGCTAGTTTCAAAATAATTTGTTCACTGAATACAAATTAGCCGTCCAGCTTGGCTTTGTATACATCTACTGCTGATCGCCATCAGGCCACATATTTGACTCAAAACTCTTTTATGTCTTTGCTCGCGATACTACGTCTTCTTGTACTCATCCTGGGCCATTAGAGTTCACTAGCTTTTTCCACCTCTTCTTATTCTAAGCACTGTAATCATAACAAAAACTTCGGTAATCTAAAAAGTGTTAGGCAAAAAGTGTTATACCTTTACATTTCTCTTGTACAATTTTAAATCAGTAATCACCACTTCCAGTTGTCTCGCTATTCCGTCAAAGGAGCTGACCAAAATCCTTTTTACCCTTGTAGATGTGTGAGTTCCGCTGTCACCGACAGTGCCTTTGCGATCATTGCAATCAAGCGGACAACGTAAGCTATTTTGAAACACTCTTACATAGCCAGTTTAAAATTTGCCTCAGCTTGAACAGTACTTGATGTTCTTTGACGAGAGTGGTTTGAACGAGAGGAAGAAGACTACGACGACAGTGAAGACGACGATGCTGTAGGTTACTTTTGCACTTTAAATAAATAGTTTCAGTGGAGCATCAGTTCGAAAACCGTTTCCGAAGCCACCTTAGCTGCTGTCCTTGCACGTGATGACGATGATGAGTTCAAGATAAACTTTCTCCGAGACGTATACGGAATTAATTTAGAGGACCCAATTGAGGAAAACCCAATCGAGGAGGTTTTCAGAGAGTTTTTTCTTACTTTCTGGTTGTATCCCTTCAACGGAGACGAAGATGTTTGGGAAAGTAACGTAATAGTGTGGTGCATGGTGTATAACCGGCAAGCATCTGTTATATACATTAGCAAACGTTTTCCAGTTCCTCCAGACGTATCTACTGCAACCACCTAGCACAACATTGTCCGCGAAGATAAACCTGTGCTTCGAATTAACGTAGGTTTCAGAGACCGGCGAAAACTCCGCTTGTACATATGCCTCTCGGAGAAAAATTCATATTTTGCTACTGTAAAACTCTCTGTGAAAATATTTAGTTTATATTTTTTATTTTCTTGTATAACACAGTCACCGAACCGTTACCTCGAACGACGTGAATGTGCTCAGATCGAAATACAAGTGAACTGGGTAGGGAGGGGTAAATTAAAGATAGTAGAAACAGGGGCCAGATATGGAGTGAAAGGTGGGATTCAATGTGTCTATGACGGGTTGAAAATAAGAAAAATATAATAAGGCCATTGAACCGCCAGACGTTTTTACCTGTATCAGAGAATAAGACCAAAAAAGCTTCTCTATAGTAAAATAAAACGCCAGCGCAATCGAAAATAAACAATAAATATGAAAAATATGAATGACACATATCACAGTCAATTCGTCCTTCCGGATTTCATTGAAGCCCGTCCACTATTGGTACTTGATATGTCTATTGCTGAGGTGCCGAGTTGCAACGAAAGATCTTCTCCGTAATCTTCTTCTAAAAGCATTTTAGTAGAATCGACTCTTAGAAGATTACCGCGGTAAGTATCCCTTTCATTCAATGGCTGAAGCTCTTCCGCCACAACCATACTGTTTCTTCGTATTTCGTCTTCGATCAGCTTGTGCTCCACTTCGATCAGCTCTCTTTCAAGATTAGCCATCACTTTTTCCTGCTCAGTCCACTCTATTGGAGGCTTTTCCTCGGGCTCTTCCCCTTCCTCAATTTTCAAGATTTCACTTTCGGGCGCATTGGGGTCCACTGGTTCCTCGGCATCCCTCTTGTTGCTCTCTTCCAGATGTTTCATCAAAACTGCCACGACCACATTGACCAGAACAAACTGGGAGATTAGAACGAAGATGACAAAGAAGCATGGTGCCAAAATCGGGTCGACGCAACAGTTGGTTTGACAATGGTCAGAAGAGTCACAGTCATCTCGCAGAGCGTCCTGAAACCTCACTGTTTTATTGTATAATTATTATATATTATTATTACTTTTAGTCCATTTGAAAACTATTAATTCGAATTTACGGTGTAAAGTAAATCTAAATTTGTTTGTACACTTACCTTCATGATGCCGTTCCAGTTGTCTCCTGTAGCTATTCGGAACAGTGTTAAGAATGCCATCCCAAAGTTTTTGAAATGAGCGTGTTCTCCCAGCCCATCACAGGGATGATCTTCTGAGCATTCTAGTTTTCCAAAAAGCTCTACTCCCAAGGCAGCAAAAATGAAGAAGAGTAGAAAGAACAGGGATCCAAGATTTCCAACTTGAGGCAAGGCTTCTCCTACGGTGTCCAGTAATGATCGGATTCCCTTTGCCATTTTCAGAAGCTTCAAAACTGAAATCCCTTTGTTTAGACCATCCCTGCATAAAGTCACCTCTTGCGATTCGAAGTACTCTCATTACACGGATGATAGTCGGATTGATGGGCAATTCCAAGGCTTCGAATTCTTCAAAAATGATTCCAGCAATGGATAGGAAAACGATGAACATATCCAACCGGTTCCATCTTAAACACCGTTTGAGTTTGTATAAAAATGTATGTTAACCTCTCTTTGAAAAATCGTTTAAACCCGAGAGCTGACAGTTTCATCCCGGCCTCCAGTGTGAAGACTGCTGTGAAGAAGTAGTTCAACGCTCGAAGAACATATTTAAGACCGACTGGCATCATATAAAACTCCATAGCCATAGAAATTACGTTGATTCCTAGAAATTTGAGTTTTTCTCAAGAAATGATACAAATACCGATAACTGCAGCTATCGCTAAGTCGAAGTATTTTGAAGTGACCACGCCGTGAAGAAAGAGCCTAGTTGGTCCGTAGCTGTGCCAGTAAGGTTGATTCTTGGCTATTTTCTTCTTCCGACCGGCCATACTCTCTTCAAACTTTTGCCGTTTTAACTGCCTTTGAAGACGTTTTTCCTTTTCTTTCTCTCGTATTTCCTAAAAGAACAAAATGAACGTTTTTTTGCAAGCTTTACCTTTTCTAAAGCCTCCTTGCACTTGTGAAAGTTCTCGACAACGACCCCGACAAACATGTTCAGTACAAAGAAGCCGACCAGGAGCAGGAATGATATAAAGTAGATCATCCGCCATTCATTGTAGTTTTCAATGGGTTGCATGTCTACTCCAACAGCGTCAATTCCCTGGTACATGATGGAGACCCAACCGTCTTTGCTGGAGAGGACAAAGAGAGACATCAGAGCCTAAACTTCTTTTTAACAGAAGAAAGAAGACCTTTTTACCTGACCAAGATTGTCAAAGTTGTACCGGTGATTAACCCATTTGTTTGTTGGAACACTGACACATTCTTCCCTGGTAGTAATATTCGATATTTCAGGTCCAATGCAGTGATGCATCATTCCCTTGAAGAGCTGGACTCCAAGAATACCGAATATAATGAAGAATGTGCAGCAAATGAGCACGATGTTGCCGATGGGTTTGAGACTCAAATCAAGTACTGAAAAGACTTGCATACTTCTAACCTCGATATCAGAGTCATGACAACCAGCTTGACCCCTGGTGCTCTGTTGATGACTCGCAGTGGTCTTAACGCCCTCAAGAGTCGAAGAACACGAATGACACCAAAAATCTTGGGAGAATCTAAACAAAACACTTGAATGTTGCGATATTCTAAAACGAACCTCCGGTCGCAACTAATTCAAAGAGCACATTGACCAAGGAAATGATGACCAGAATGCCGTCGAGTATGTTCCACCCGTCTTTGAAATATGCTCCCTTTCCGAAAAAGCAGCCGCTGGCAATGACCTGAACCGGTTTAAACAATGATTGAATATTGAAATACTTTCATAGCCATTTCTAGCGAGAAAATGATGGTGAAGATGTATCCGGAGACAGAGAGGAACTTTCGTTCAATGCTTCGAGGTGGTATAGAGGGACGTTCCATGGCGAGAGTGATACAGTTGATCCCGATAAAGACTAGAATGGAATAGTCGAACCATTTCCTTCGGGTCAGTTGCAAGCACTTGATTCGAAATGGGTTCTTGGGGCCGAAGACGAAGAGAGAATGATGAGTTCTGTTGGCGAGGCAAGTCTTCCGAAACAGTTTTCTCATCACAGTGTTCTGTTTTTTCTCATTCTTCTTCTCTTCCTCTGCCAGAGCCTGTTTCAGTTCTTGACTAGCTTCCAGAAACTTTTCTCTGGCGTAGCTCTCAATCAGTGCTCTACGGCCGTGAACCGCGCAATTTGGATTAAAGTGATGGCAGATTCCGCCCCAACTGTGTACTCTCTGGCGATGAATTGGTCCTCCATTTTGACCAGAGATTACGAGCGAGGTGTGGCGATTCAACCTTAATGTTATTGGCTTACTCTCTCGAGATCATAAATCAACCTGTTCTTTCCGCTGGCATTCGAATTAGCATCCAGAAATCGTATCCTGTTTTCGTAGCTGTCGTCTTCTGTAGAGACTCGATGGTATCCATTACTTCCAGGTACTGGCAGCTCAATTGCATCGTCATCCAAGGCTTTTTGTTTTTTGATGGGCATACAGGTACATTCTGACAATGCTGATCCATTAGCGAAAGCGACTGAAGTCGACTTGGCTATCAACATTTCAAGCTCCCGTTTTCGTTCTTCCTCTTCCTCGATGGCTTTCTGTTTTGTCTCTTCTTCCTGCAAATATGCTTTACAAAAAAAGGGAAAAACTCAAACTAGTTGCCGTTTTTCTTCTTCTTTGCTCTCTTGAAATCCTTCGACTAAGATAGCTACCAACAAGTTGAAGAGCACGTAGTTTCCAAATGTCATTAGAGCCACGAAATACAGTGCTGCCCAGGGATTGGTTTGAGCCATTCCGTTGAACAACACCATGTTCCAGTCTTCTTGGGTCAAGATCTATATTTATAGAGGTTATTGCACGGTCAAAACAAACGTGAGTACAAAACTTAACGACAAAGGTTACGACAAAAACTGACTTGAAAGACGGTAGTAGTTGCATGTAGGAAGTTGTCAAAGTTTGTCCGATCACAATCACAAACATTTTCACGAATTTGACCACAGGTACAGATTTGACCGGTTTCTTGGTGATTGCAGAACTTGCAGCCAAACAGAACCATTCCTAGCGTACTGAAACGCACGACACGACATTAATATTATTCAGCAGAAGTGAGAGATAGAACATGCCACAAAATGTCACACAAAGGATCACAGCACATGCTCATCCACCTGTTAAACTCACTTGAAATACGGTTATGAGAGCCCAGAGGAGAGAGTCAAAGTTCTTGCGTTCACACTTTTTTGCTGGGCCGCCAAGAAGACGTTCCTCGTACTTGCAAAACTTGCACCCAAAGAGGTTCATGCCAAGGATACTGTAAAAGGTTTTGTGAAGGGAGGGAGGGGTCATTCGTGATAGTGAAATGTGAAAAAGATGGAAAATTTCAGTGAAATCGTACCTGAAGATGAAGATAAAAAGAACTAAGAGACCGAAGAAGACTGTCACGTTGTCCATTGTTCGAAGCATAACAACGAGTTGGTAGCGAAGAGCTGGCATGAATCGGACTAGCTTCAGAATTCGGAGAAGACGAAAAGTTCGAAGCACGGAAAGACCGCCTTTGCCTTCTTGAAACAACTCGAGCACACTGAGAACACCTTTTTGTAGAATTTATAGAAAGGTTCATACCTGAGTGCAACAATTCCTCCATCGAAGAGATTAAATCCATCGGAAAGATATCCAAAGAAACCATCGGCTATGATTTTGAGCAGCATTTCGAAGGCAAAGAGTCCAGTAAAGAAAAGATTCGAATATTCAAGCAGGACTGTCAAAAATTCGGGCTGAAAAGTAATTTTATACTAAAAGAGAAGTTCATACCTGTTGATGGTACTCGACCCCCATGGAAAGGGTGTTGACTAGAATAGCAACCAGAATTCCTCTAGTAAAGTGATCGCAGACAACAAATTTTCGGATCTTGGCACGAAACCAGCTAACTTTTGGTTCTTTCTTGACTTTCTTTTTCTAAAAGAGTGATGAGAATGCGATAAACGGTTACCTACCGGTTTCTCTTCTTCTGACCACTCAGTCTCGATGAAATCCTCTTCCGTTGACATTGCTCTAGCCATCTGATAATGTCCGTTTCCGATTTTTTCAGCATCTTCACTTATTGTTACTCTCCTCTTTCTTGTGACTGGAGTCGTGATTTCTACGGGATGGTCGTCTGGAACGTAGAAGTCTTAAAAATGGAGAAGGGTGTACCTACCAAATTCATCTTCCTCCTCTAATCGTTCTTCTATTCTCGACAAAGTTGTCATATTGTCGAGCTTCGATTTTCTCTGAGTCTTTTCATCCTTTTTCTTTTGCCGCCTTTCTCTCCGTCGTTTCATATACTCATTGAATTGCTGTAAATTAAAAAAATGCAAAAAGTTAAAAAAGCTTGCCCTTCGCACAAATCTCTTGGTTCTTCGAAACGTCTGCCCTATCAACCTAACAATTGCCGCATAGACACTGTCACTTTGGTTTTCGTCTTTAGATGTTCCTCCAGCTTCACTGCCTGTCGAAACAGCGGCTAAAACTTAACATTCATAAAAGAAAGCGTTTTGCTAACATATTGAGTCCCGGCTCTGCATCCGCTTCCGTTCCTGCAACATTCGTTCCGTTTCCCTTCTTTTTGTCTCTGCAAATTGAGTTGCAATGACGACGAGGCAAAGGTTAATCATGAAGAAAGCTCCAATCTGAATGTTATTTGCTTGTCTAAATTTGAAAAAGATGCTTACCACAATGAGCAATACAAAGTAGATCCAATTCCAGAAGGAATGAGCATCTTGCACATAATACATGATGTCAGTCCATCCTTCCAAGGATATCACCTGAATTTTGTCATGAGAACATATAAAAAAAACCTCACCAGAAAAATAGCTACCCATGCGAAACCGATATTGTCGAAAGAAACTGAGCCTTGAAAGGGATTGCGTTGCATAACCTAAAGTGAACATGAAACTAGCTTATCATCTGGTTACCTGGCATTCGTTGTAGTAAAAATTCCAATTTACACATAATCCGGCGGTATTATTACCGTATTCCATGTATTCTTCAATTGTCAGGTTACATTTCTGCCCATTGTTCGTATAGGGTGGAAGATTGCCACATGTGTGCAGGCCATTTGCGTCTGGCTGACTGCATATGTACTCCATAGATGTGTCCTCGGGAATGTAGTACCTAATTTTATCGTGTTTAGATTGAAAGATACGACAAACCTGGTCAATTTGACATTCTGGAACAATTCGGTTTGGTTTTCTGATATAGACTTTGGAAGATTTATTACACACCGATTTCTGGAAGAGTAAAAATAGAAACAGAAAATATAAAAAGCTTACCTGAGAAGACCCGCCCATAACTGAACACCGACGATTCCGAATATGAAGAAAACAAAGAAACATAGGAGCAGAACATTACCCAACATAGGCAACGTGTCCAGCAGTAGGTTTACTTAAAAGAAAGTTTTAAAAAGCAAAAGAAAAAAAAACAAGTACCAAGAATTCTCATGGAAGGTATCCGATTTACTGCTCGAAGTGGTCGTAACACTCGAACTGTTCGGATTGCTGTTAAATTGATATTTCCGCCGAGATATTCTTGCAAAATGAATTCTGCTACTCTGTAAAGCATAGCTTAGCAATATACTAGCAAGTTTTCGTAGCAATTGACTACGTTTTTAACGTTTTCAAAAGATTCTCATAAGTAGACTAGAGTGTACGAGTTTTCGTAGACTCACCCTGCCATAACAATGAAAAAATCTAGTCGGTTCCAAGTATCTGATAGGTATGCTGTTGACCCGACAAATCCGAGAGCCACTATTTTTATCACCTAAATTACTTTTTTATAAGAAAAACGGAAAGTATTTACCATTTCGGCAGCAAAATAGACGAAAATAGCATGGTCAACCCAGCCGAGGACATAACATCGGTACGTCGTACAGTCTGGACCATCATCACAAGGGCGATACATTCCTGGAGCATAGTTTGGATGACAAAGAAAGACAGTTCATACCTAATGTTATACAATTTAAAATAATGACAGCCATTGTCACTCGATCGAACCAAGGGCTCATAACCATTTTGAGGCACCATGACCTTGGAGGCGAGGCTTGGCGAAGGCAGTGGAGTACCGGCTCATCGAAGCTGTAATTGAAGCCATACAAGTTTAAAAATGACTCTTACCCAGGGTAGGGAAGGTTTGGATCATTTTCAATTTCTTCATCTTCACCCCATTCTACACCCTTCTCCCATCTACTCGGAGAAGCTTCAATGGAACAGGCCTATAAAACTTGAATGAAATTTTGATGCCATTTGTTTTTACCCTTCCGGCTTCATTGAGATGTAACGTCTCCTTCGATCCACTCGCCGAGCCCGTCTCGTGTTCATCATGTTTTTTCTTGGAAGTGGATAGCCTCCTGTTGGCCACATTAGATGTCCGTCGGCCGAGTACTGATCTGCAATTCCCACTTGGTTAAAAAGGCCCGACTTTCGACTCTATACTCTCATCCCAAAAATCTCTCAGTTCGGAACTAACAATGCTCGTTACGCCAAACCAATTGTCTTTTAGTTAGTCCTGTGAGGGTGGAAGCTCCCTTCCCTTAAAGCAATTTAAGACTCAGCTAACTCCCGTCTATTTACACAAGAAAATTCTATCGAGGAGAAAACCATAAGTAAAAATGACCTTGGTCCCCCTGCATATTTAGACAGCGACTGGAAGCTTCGAAGTTCAGGGACAGGCTGTTGCAACATTCTGAACAAAAACTTAGAAAGTACGGATGAACAAAACTTGCTTATGTTACGGGATCAAAGTGATGTATCATTCAGAATCGAATCCTGATAGACTTGGTCGCTGAAAAACAAGTAAAAAAAAGCAAGTAAAAAACACGTTTTGACACGTGAACGTTCAAATGCCCAAGAGGGGTGGGAGGAAGCTTAATGTAAAAAAAAGCTGACGGGCAAGAGAGTGAAGAAACATCTTTGATCCATTTCAAGGGCTTCGGATAGAGCAGGATATTGTGATAAGGATGCCCGCAAAAAGGGAGTAACATGGAGAAGAGGGATGTTGCCAAGCATAAAGTCAGTCCAATCCGCTCTCTCAGCACATTAAGAACAACGTCCAATTTATTGCAGAAAAGGAGACCTAGATGAGATGGCAAAACACGGCTATGAGTACTCAACTTTCATTGGCGTAAAGGACCTTCTTACAGACTCGGGTAAGCAAAGCATAACAAATTGACCTAGAGCAGGGATTAGGGATCAGCATTTTGAAGAGTCCGTGCGGAGAAGAAGGTGCCGCAAGGCGTGGGTAAGCCGATTTTGAGTGGAAAAGTTGCAAACAAGGATATACCAAAAAAACTAAAGACAATTCTTGGCGCCCAATTAAAGCTGCCACAATCGTAGGAGCGCATCGAGAAGTCATTAATAATCCGGTCGAACACGCGATACCCATCACCATGTCAAAATTATTCTTCTCCTGAGTGACAAAGTATCAGGAGTGCACACACTTTCAAAATAGAAGGGCGCAAATTAGCTAGATTTACATCATGTAACAACATTCTCACATTGATTTTTTAATATTGTGGCTGACGGCTGGTCTATTTTTGCAAAAGGTGCCTTTTCCGTATTAATGGAACAATCTTTTGTTGGTTGGGTCGCATGAGGGCGGAATGTTTAACAAGATCCAGGAATGAACTTTAAAAGCTGTTCTTTTACTTTGGTGAAACAGCGTTCGGGGTCTCAAAAACCGCCAATTTCCTTGTCAGACAACTCATGTTGTATGTTTTCATAAAAGCACGGGCTTGTCGGAAGCAAGACCTCGCAGGTAGTTTTTTCCGACCGACCTAATCGCTGCCCCTTGGTCTGAAATAGACCTCTAAGTAAAGGTAAAAATATAACTTTCTTCGATCAGAGAAAGGCGATAGTGGGCGAGAGTTAGGACAGGTCTGCCATCGAGTGGCTCCGAAATTGGATACGGCTGCGTTCTTCAATTGCTTCACAAAATATAAACGCAAAATATATTCATACATAGTTTAAGCAGGAAAAATTTGATCAGGCTAGGAAGAAAAATGTCACAGACGAGGAATGTTTGTCGATGTGTCGTCGATTGAAGAAAAAGTCGAGATTTCAAATGGCGTGCAAGTAAGTTACTGCAACAAACCACGGAAGATAATGTGCCGAACATGATTAGCGCACGTAATGAGCGGTAGTGATCTAATTTACGCTTGGGGCTCCTCTTGGTAGCCCGCGCACCTGATCGGCCATTGTAAAAAGGACGAGAGTGGGGACAGAGGTCACGTTAAATATCCTGTTCTTCTGGCAGCCGAGATATCAACAAACGAGGTTTTGAGCCTTTAAACAACAAAAATGGCAGAGGAAGGGGAAGAAAGTGCAGAAAGACTCAGTGCTAATGTTGGGTGGGACTGCATTACAATCGGGCGACTCTCACTCTGTCTCCGAGGCTCTCTGTGCGTGTCCTCTTGAAATGAATAATGAACTGCATCTGAGAGAAAAATAAGAAAAAACACTTTTTGTCCAGCTCCACATGAGGTTCTTTATCTAATTCTCTTCTCTGACTTACATCGTTTGCCAACCTCCCCAAACTGCCAATTGCGCCGCCCTCATTTTGTCATTATTCCAGTGGGAATTCACGGATTGTGCACGTTTATCAAGTTTTAAAAGACAGCTTGCAGCACCTCTTCACTGTTTGACTCAGCTTTGTAATCTCGCTGAGCCTCATGACATGGTAAAAGACCGCAGGAGGAACTTTTTGACCTTGTTCGCTAATGACGGTCATTTGCAAGAATGACAAGTGTAGAACAGACGTGAGTCGTGTCAGCTGTGGTCTCGCAACATGTTCACGTGGACCCATGTTTGAAGCTCAATAATGCGGAAGCACGAGAATTTATGAGGGCGAGGACCTATCCAAATAGAGTCAAAGTGTATGACATGGAAATGGGAGAGAAGAAAATTTTAAAATCAAAAAGATAAAAGGAGTGAGGAGATCGATGCACTCTTGATGCGTCGGCTTGGCTAAGCTTCAACACCAGAGAAATATAAGCCGACTCTTGCCGAGTTCCGCGTGCAAACCACGGAGCTTTCCCTCGATGTGACCCCACGCCATATTCAACGTAGCAACGACTCGCATCCAACACGAATATGATTATTTTGGCCCGATGTGTTCACCAAGTCGCTCCTACCAAAAACGCAGAGAGAGGGAGACATTTTCTATGCTGTCATAAAAAGAAGCAGTAAAAGTGAGCAAAGAATGCGAGTGTTGTAATGAAAAATTACAAACACGTTGTGGACAGAATAGCCGGGGAAAATCTCAAAAAGTTTGAGTCATTGCGTTTCGGGCTCACGACTCCACAATCTCCTGATCAGGAAGCATGAAAAAACAAGTGGGAGTGACACATCGCCCATGACTATCATTGCATATGGAGAAAACACGAGGGCGATCTTTTAAGGTCAAAGGCGTTCATCAGCTGCTACAAACGAACAAATTTCATTCGCACTTTTCGTCAAGCCTCGACGACGACAGCCTGGACTTTTTGTCGCTATGGTTTACATATGCTCCATGTGTTAGCAATGAACCTGGCGCTTCCGAAAAATATCTACTGGTTAAAGATCTCTCTCTCTCTCTCTCTCTCTAAAGATAGCCTCGTAATTTAAAAGGCTTGTGAAAAGTGATCTGGCTCAACAGAAGGGGAACTAGAGAACCCTATGATGGAGGGAAGTTGTTTGTTGCCTCGTTTTGGGGTGGGGGTGGAGAGGAAGCGCACATAGCTTTTAAGCTTTCTAGGCTACTACTAATTCACGCCAGAGGAATGTGCAGAGAGGGTGATAAGCAGCTGTCTGTCTGAAAAACCAGAAGACTTGAGTACCCTGTTTAGAGCCCACCATGTTTTGGCTTTAAACACTCGTGACAGTTTCAAAAATATGAGCTCAACCAGGCTCCGGCACTGGCAAAAAAGGAGGCAAAGCTGTTCTATTGGCCGGAAAGGACAATGGAAGAGAAAACAATTTCGGTCAAATTGAAAGACATTAAGATGTCTTGATGAGACTTTTGATGGATGCTGACATTTTGTAATCAATCTGAGCAAGCTCCTTTTCTTGATTGTCGGCCCTTTTGAGAAGCAATTAGCTGTGCTTTCTGTCATCATTATTCTCGGACCATTAGGGAGTCGTTGTTCATGCATTATGGAGCAGGGCTTATGATTTGACGGCGAGCAGGGCACTTGTTGGCATTGCATTCACTCAACTAGCTAAAAATGGATCAGACATGGGCTATTTTTGAGACAGAGAAATCTGATGACGTTCTGGCCTCGTTTGTGCAAGAGAGTCTGCGACTAGTGGACGACTGGGTAATCAAAAAGATACGCTGCGCGAGCCACGCAAGTTCCCAATAAAACATCGGACACGAACTCTGTAATTCCGGATATTACTACCGAGGGAATACGGAGCAGCGAAAGAAATGACGAAGTCCCTCTAGCTGCTTGACGTCTAGAAAAAAGAAGGCTGTGCTTCTCCTTGATTTCCCTCCAAAAAGTGCAAAGTTCAAAAGTGAGTGAATTCGAATGGAATAGCAACAGTGAAAAGCAACAAAAGTTCTTTCAATGAACGTGAATTCAAGCAGGCCTGGAAGCTGCTCTCTTCCGGGAACACCCTCAATTGCAAAGCGGAAAAAAGCGAAGAAAAACAGTCTTGAATGTGCTATGAATTTCAAATAAGTGGTCCAATAAGCAGAAAAAAAGTCACTTTACGACTGCTGGATTTAGGTCTTAACTGGACTCGAAATATGCAAATATGACCGCTGAGACATCTGGCCAACATCTTTCCCAGCATTAATTTATGACCGAGTGATTGTGGCGGTGTCACATCACTCGATAACTGAGAAAAGTGAGCCGGAAAGAGTGCCTCCTGCCTGGGAACAGCTGGGCATGCTTGTAAAACAACGTCGCGTGAAATAAATAGCTGACTTGAACGTGTGTTGACATTTGTACACCCCCTTGACAACTTGGCATGTGTCAAGTGAGTCGGAGAAATTTGTCCGGATCCGATTGAAGTATTGGGTGTAATTGGTGGTAGATATCACGTGGGACCATTTAGCTCGGAAGGGCGGAGAGAATAGTTATAGCAAATAACTTCCGCGCAGGGTGTGGATTTGAGAAAACACCCAGTGTCTAGGCTACATAAATCTGCAGAAGAGGGGACCTGGAGAGGAGTTTATTCTGGAAGATCTATAAACCATCTGCAAAACGTAAACTTGGTGAAAAGAGGTCTGGCGGTCGAAAAATGAAGAATGCCTTCTGTTAAGAAGCTTAAACAGAACACATCGAGTCTTCAAAACAAATTACTTATTCATTTTCATGTTCATGCCGACGACAAGATGTTACAGCAGGACCTGCCGGACTTGGGAATTTTATGATTCAATTGAAGTAAGAACGCTTTCGGGCGCAGAAACGGTTTCTGACAGCAGAAAAAAAGTGCAGAACACGGGTTCGCAATGGAAAATTGAATTCAGCGCACGAGAACCACTTAGGCTTTTTTATTGGGGCGAGTTCAATGGGCAGCCACAACTGGAGGAAGACAAGTGAGGGTTGTGGTTCCGAAACCAAAAAGACAGAAAAGCAACAAGGCGTGCGTACAACTGGGCTCGGCTTGGGGCACTTAGGCAGGCGAGCCGCCTATCTGGCCATGCGTGAACCCATTACCCATCATGTTAGTTTGCTTATGTTCACACGGAAAAGCCCAAAGGTCCTTGAAGGTAGAATTCATGATTACACAGTGCCGCCTTTCACAATCTATATGAATGTGGGTGGTTGAGATTTATGAGCAGAGAAAGCAGTCAGTCGAGAGAAAAACTCGAGACAAGCGTAGAGAGAATTTCCCAACGGCGGCGATTATGAGTACTTCAAAGGAACAAATTCGAGAGTAAGGCTTTAGCGGCCGTCGAACGTTCAAGTGCTACTGTATTTGATGTACACTTCACACCAGACTCTTGATGTGGCATTTGCCGCGGGTAATACTTGGCCTGATTCTTGGAACTTCTTCCAAGAGGTTCTAGACTGATCGAGCGCTTTCCCAAAGAGTGATCGTTTTTGGATTGTGATTAGCGTAGGAGTGCTGTGAAGAAACAATACGTCGAGTCTGGAGCCGTGACCAGTCTCTGCGCCGGAAGCAATTGTAGGGCGAATGAGGCGATATTGAACCTAGGCGTGGATACACAGATCTTAAGAATAGGGCTGAGATGCTAGACACCTCGGAGACAGAGAAACTGGCAGTAACTGATTACCCCTAGCAGGCCACAACGTTAATGTATGTCATCAATAAGACTTTTTTTAATGTGAAAGAGAAAACGAATGAAGTGAGTCCTGATAGAAGGTAACACCCGCCGTGTTAATGGGCTTGTTCGCTCTCTACAATACTGCGAACCGATGTCTCGAGTGGACACTTGTGTCTAACTACTTTCTGTGACGTTCCGAGTTTCAATTTTCTTCTTTCCCGAATTTTTCCTCAGGTAAGGGGTTGCTCTCACCAGAAAGCGAGCAAAAAGCTTCATTGCGAACACCGGGTCCAAATGAATGTTCTTTTCGTCTCCACCCTCCTCCTTTACGAGCAATATATTGGAGAAGGACCCGACAAAAAAAAACGCGCCATGTTTTGCAATTTTGATGCAGCCGAACAGAAGCATGAGCTGAATCAGAAGTTTCTTTTCAGCTATCAAAGTGCACTGTACATATTTTGAACTGCTAAAATTTGTCTATCATCGGAAAGACATTTTTGAACTAGAAGAAGTGAGAGAGGACCAAACATCTAGTTGCAAGTTTATTGTACCACTTGAATAGCTTAGAATGATTCCATAGACAAGCCGGAGTCTTTTGTTCTGAACACAAAAAATATTTTGAAGCTGCTTGTTACATTGTATTGCCTTTGTCTAACTGTTGTTGTCAAACCACGAAATTCCATTTTGCAAAATTTTCTAAACTCCTAAACTCTATTAGGCTATGTTAGACGGTTATAAATTCAAAGCTTTCACAAAAACTTTTTGTCCATTTGTTTCGAGTAATTTTGAAAAACCCCCCTTCGTCCGAATTCATTTGTTGCTAGGTGCCAAAGTATAAAACCTCTTTATCCCCGCGTATTCCACCTGCTGAAATCGCAGCGGATACAGTTCCAAGCCATGTTTTGGGTTCGACTTGCTCCACGAATAATACCCTTCCAGACATTTCAAAAGAATAGAGGCGTTTTGTCTTTGGGGGCGTTGTTCCTATGCCGGCGATGATGAGACATCAGTGCCGGACGTAAAAGGCATCAAAGCCGACAGTTCCATTCGTCATTCATTCGGCCAGCAACTGCACATCTCTTCTTCTGCCAACTATTTCCGTTTCCCAACTAGGTCATGTGTTTGCTTGCTAGTAAGGTGTAACTTCTTACTGGCCCGCCTACACATGGCCCGGACAGGAATAATCGTCTGAAGGGTACAGGCTACTCCGGATTAGAGTTTCGTAGAGGGACATTACACTAAACGAAGACTGTAATGCCCATATGATACTCAGATCCGGGTGGTTTATCGTGAAGCTTTTGTTTACAGTAATGACTTGTCAGATTATTTACAGTGACACAACTCTGTGGACTGTGGTACAGCTTCAAGAGGTGTCAGTTTAAAGAGAAGACGAGAAACGTCAAACAAAAACGTCTCTGAGTCATTCATTATGAAAGACGGCGAGACTGGTCGTTTTCTGTGAGGGCCCCCTTTATGTATTTCCCAATGGCAGCCCTTTCACACTATTGTCAACACCCGTCCCGCATAATTCTTTCTTGTTATTTCCTTTGTTATTCTGTCTGAGAAAGATGTTTTTCCTAGTTTTTTTCGTCCAAAACAGTGAGCTAAAAGACTACCTTGAGACAAAGCTTATCTATGGCACAATATTGATCCAGCTGCCAGGCTTCGCGCCAAACACACGCCTAGCACGTTAAAGACAGTCGAAAGGGATAATTGGCGGAGATTTTGAAGAAAAAGGTGAACTTCTAGACGAAGCCTGTGTACACATTGTCTGCTATCCGATACACTGCTGAACTTTCCCACGTTGCTCCAGCATCACCTGTTTGTTTTTCTTTGGAATTCCCTTACGAATCCGTTGCCGAATATTGTGCAAATAAAACACTTTTGCATTAAAGACGTATTTCAGTTTTGCAAAAAGATTCATTTCCTGATAAAAGGAACGATTTAACCATTTTCAAAGGAAAATGGCGTGAACAAAGTAGACAGTTCAAATGCCCTTTATCCTCTCAGCCTTATCAGATATGGGGAAGGTGTTTTCCGGGAAGCATTTGACCGGAGGTCTCTCTCTGGACGCGAGACCCTTTGTGTCTGCCTAATAATCACAGGCTAACCGCTCCGAGAGGTCCGCATCCCGACAGCTGACCCGCTGCCCTCTAACGGTCCTTCCGAGCTATGTGGCACGTGACATGTGTCTCCCATGTCCTTCCAACAAACAGTTCATTTGGATAATCCACAAAGAAATGCACACAATGTTATCAATGCTTGCAATTCTTTAGACTTTTCAGACCATCTGGTCGCTTTCCCCTTCAAGATGACGCAATTTTTAAAACCTTCTGACTTTCTCAAATTTTGCACAAATTTTTGTAACTATCAACATTTTCAGCTATGACGGCTCCAGACGGTGGTCCAAAGGGCGTTCGTGTCTGGGCTGATGGATGGTAAGTTCGGTTTCAAACCATAAGTGATTAAATTTTGTGAAATCAAAAATTTCCGAAAAAAAATATTGTATTGTATGTAGATTCTCTTAGAGATCCGACTTTTATGTAACGTTGTGAGGTAAAAACAATCGTAAAACATATGATTGAAAAATAGTTAATTCATTTTTTCAGTTATGATATGGTCCACTTCGGTCATGCCAACCAGTTGCGTCAGTCAAAGCAGTTCGGGCAGAGACTTGTTGTCGGTGTCCACAATGATGAGGAGGTAAGCATAAGCTAAAACATCGCTAACAGGAATGTAGATCTCTGTTCATAAAGGTCCTCCAGTTTTCAACCAAGAAGAGCGCTACAGGATGGTCCGAGGAATCAAATGGGTGGATGAAGTCGTAGAAGATGCTCCCTATTCCACTACCGTCGCAACCTTGGACAAGTACAACTGCGATTTCTGCCTCCATGGAGGTCTGTTCTTTGAAAAAGTGATGATTTCTGAGTCATAGATGACATCACGCTAACAGCCGATGGCATTGACACTTATCAGGAGGTCAAAACTGCAGGGCGCTACAGAGAAGTCAAAAGAACCTATGGTGTATCCACTACGGATCTGGTTGGCAGAATGCTCTTGCTTACCAAATCTCATCATGAAAAGGAGGATAACATGGAAGTGCACAAGGAACGAACTCGAACTTTGAGCACAGTGAGTTCCGGGTTGAAATCAAAGAAGCAATTTTTTCACTGAATGTTTGAATTGATTTTTTGAGGCACCTTCTTAATGTGCCCAGTGCTCCCAGCTGTTCCCAGTGCTGCGTCCGCGTTTAAAGGCTGCTGGTCTGCAAAGCAAATGCTTCCATCTTGCTAACTTTTGTTGTTTATCTGCAGCCAATATGCTTATTTTATACGCTACATATTCTAGGACAGTGTTGCGCAGGCACCATGGACTCGAGTCTCCCGCTTCATGGCTACTAGTAAGACCATTCTGGAATTCGCAGCTGGTAACACTCCAAAATCGGACGACAAGGTGAAAACTCCACAAATGAAGCAATGATACGTATTTAGATTGTCTATGTTTGTGGTGCTTTTGACTTGTTCCATATTGGTCATCTTGCCTTTTTGGAAGAGGCTGCCAAGCAAGGAGACTACGTAATTGTGGGTATTCTGTCAGACCAGGTAAGAAGCTCTCAGATTTCCTGAAAAGCAAGAATGTAGACTGTAAACGACTACAAAGGCAGCAACTATCCCATCATGTCTCTCCATGAAAGAGTTCTCTCAGTTCTGGCTTACAAGCCTGTGAATGAGGTCATCATCGGAGCTCCTTATGAAGTTACCGATGATATTATTGACCGCTTCAACATTTCAGTGAGTTCAGAATTATAGTATAAAGGAGATGTGTAAGAATCTAAGTTCTCGTAATCAGCTTGTATTCGTTTTTTTATAACGTAACTCGAAAAAGTACTTTATGGCGGATTCCAATAGCTTGTAAACTAGTGGTACTTGGCAAACCTTTGTAGTTTACTGAATCAGTGCTCGGCACATCTGTTCATCTTTTTTATTTTAATTACACCTGTTTCCGTTAATAAACGGCCACGTGAACTTCCAATGTTTAGTCGAATGAAACAAGCTCTATTATGGTAGAAACACAAAACGAATTTCTCCGTAGACTGAGGCCACTACAATTTAGCCGACTTTCATGGTTTTTATATATATACAATTTAGCCGACTTTCATGGTTTTTATATATATTCAGGTTGTTTGCCACGGCATCAGTGTTCCACATCATGAACATCCTGGTCCAGATCCATTTGAGGCCCCGAAACGTCGCGGTATCTACCACGAGGTCGATTCTGGCAGTGACATGACTACTGAAAAGATTATTGACCGCATCATTGCACACAGGTAAAATTTGCTTGTATGCTTTTCGAAATGTTTTTATTTAGGTTCGAATACGAGAGCCGCAACAAGAAGAAAGAAAAGAAGGAGGTTGCAGCTATGGAAGCTTTGAAAAAAATGACCAGCGGCGGTACTTTTAACGCCATTAACATTAAGAAGTAGTTCATTCCTTGCCATATTGTCATGCCTTTTCCCATTACGCAGTATTTGTAAAGTGACACAGAGTGCCTTATTGTATATTTTGTTCCCCCCCCCCCTTTTGCAGAAAAGACATCGCTCTGAGTCCTACCCACATCACAAGTATTTGTATGCGAGAAACGAACTCGTATCATCCCTCTTGACCAACCTAATTGAACTCCTTTTCCAACTCGGGAGAGTGCTCAGAGCTCTGTCCTGAATCACTGTTGTGACTATTCATGTTGTGTATTTCAAGGTTTGTCCCAAAGTTGTGTGCAGCCGTAATTCCTCTTTCAAGCCCCACCTTCCACTTCCCTGTCTAAGTGCAACTTAATAAAAAAGTTTCTCAAACTGCAACAGAACACGCGACTCTTTGAACCCTCCCACACTAGTTCATCTATATTGCTATTAGCTAGCAGAAGAGATTACCTGTTGCAGCTGCTCTACTGTAGAATGTTTCGATATGTGAAGTTTAACTAAAGTGGAATTTTTAAGCAATCATTGGAATGAGGGTGTGAACTACAATAATTAATATTGTTGAATTTCAGAAATAAGGATATAACTAGCAACAGACAGATCTCAATGATCTAAAACATGAGACCAATCTGAAAAGCGAAAAATTGTTTACTGGAATCACAGTTCGGAGCACTATCATATAAGAGTGCAAGCAGTGGGATGTGTACAAATTTGAATCCTGTTTCGAAATATTTAGTCTCGAAAATACTAAAGCTTGAAGGTCTCTTTTGGTTTTCATTGTGATTCTCCATACATAGAATATTGATTCTTCATACATAGAAGTATCACGCCGGAATTCAATGACTTTCAAAAGACCAAAACTTTTGTTAACAACCTCAAGATCGGGGAAAACTATTTTTTGAAATTTCCAGCCGCAACTATACAACAGCATTGAGGTTGTTTTCCAAGTTATAAATCATGCGTCAATCAAACCTAATTTTACTAACCTTGTCCCAATTTTAAAAGTACTGTTCATTATGATTTCTGTTCTATTTTATATCAGGACTAGAGAAGGAACTCTTGACAAAGAACACATGACTGAAAACTTTCGAGGCGCCATTCATAAATAGAAAAGGAAGTAGCATAAGAAATCAGGGAAGCGTAGTAACTTCTCAAAATAATCTACGTCGAATTCGCAACAACCTTTTCAGGCTTGCCACCCCCACTGAGCAGCGCACGAACTTTGGAATGCATTCTCATCCCGTACTCGTCATTGTTATTTTATTTATATTGACCCGCGGGGTAATTCCTACTCAAAAAACAAGTTTAGCCGCTCTTTTCCATTTTTCAACGATTGTTTACACTTCCTCACTTTTTCTGCTTTGAGCTACTGAAGCTCTGGTCGGTCAGAAAAGCACCTGTTCCTAAAATGGTACGTCAAGAGGAGTGGCAACAGGTGGAACGGGAATAGTTCCCAAAGCCCCGATCATACGATGACAATATGCTCACTTTCTGCTCCGGCGTCAGCTCGTAACCGGCTGTGTGTGATCACATATCAATCAGTTTTATGCCTTCTTTCTGGGCTGTGATTAAACTTTCGTGGAACGAGTGGGAAATGCCGTCACGAAGTCTTAATCAAATTGTACTTTTTACCCCTTAAAAAGCTAAAGCGGAAGCTAAACCCAACTTTTGCTCCTAATTAGCGAGCAGTAATTCCTTTAGGATTAGCATCATTTTGGAAATCTCCAACCCCCTCATTTATGAACAGTTTACGAGCAATACTAACTTAATGTTCAGTCAAAATATAAACAACAGTCATCGTAGCTAGTTTTTGCTTCAGTTTTCCGTTCCATTACAGTAACACTCTCACTGAATTATGTATTTCACTTTCTCCGCTCTTTTTCTGAGCTGCCCATATACAGGAGCGAAGAGACACTTATCTTCTGAGACCACTTCAGACACATCCCAGTTAAGAAGTTCGAAAAGACGTGTTATTATTCGGACTTATGCACACCGTGCGGTCTTGTCTAGCTCTTTCAAAGCTCTAATCCCGGAATTGTGATAAATCGGCGGAGGGAGACGTCATTTAAAGAGCCATACAGCACTGTATCCCGAAGCACTTTGTTGTTTGGGCATTGCTTCTCTCCTAGTGAGGTAGCAATGGTGACCCTTTTGAACTGTCTTTCAAAATCAGTACACCTTCCCTACTCTTGCTTCACGTTGCCTATTTTCCTTAGGTAATGTACAAGGTTTTGTATAACTAACTTTCCATTCTAACAACAGTTTCATTATCTCCCTTGTTTTGCAAATTTGCACGAACAACAAATAGTGTTCTCTTTCCACAATTTTTTAGGGTGCAAACTGGTATTTTCACAATTACACAGTCCTCTTTCATCCTTGTTTTGAATCATTTTGTGTGAAGTAGGCCCTCATTGTTGAGGACCATTCATTATATACCAAACATTTTCTAACAAAGAAGTTTTTGTTTTTACAAAAGAAAAAAAAAACGGAAATTTTGACTAGTGAATTGGGATAGTTCAGGTGTATGAACAATGTTTAAGAGTAGTGTATCATTTCACTATCACTTACCACTTGTGTTCAAACTCAAATAAGAGTTTACAGTACCAAAAAACATTTATTTCTTTCACTACAATTCGAAGTACAGTATTTCTTTGCAGGTAACCAAATTCGCCATAAAATGGTGCGAGTAACTGATCTGCTAACATTGTTGCTTCTTCTGGTCGGTGTTCATGCAGGCAAAATGGCTGATTGCTCGGGTCTTTGTGGCGGGAAAATGTCTCTAGAGTGTTGTGACTGTATCGGCTGTCATCAAGGTAAAAAAACATTTTTTCAGTTAACTTTTTAAAATTTAGGAATGAGGTTCGGAAAGAGGTCGGCAGCTTTTACGGATTCTGATAGGTATTCAGAGACATTAGACTACAGGCCCTATTCGGGTCAGCGAACTGTTTGAGATTAGTCTGAATGATCAAGTTACAGACGATTCCCCACTCGAACGCTTAATTCTTGAGAGGCTCAACGATCTGCCAGAGGAGCACCCTGTTTGGAGACTCAGACTGAACTACTATCCTTTATAAATAGCCTCAATCAACGTCATCAACGGTTCACCCCCTCCCACTCTTCTTTTCTGATATCTCATAAAGCCTCGTTAGCTTCGGTTCCCTCAATCTTGAATCAAGGTAAAACCGACACGGCGAATGTGATACGCCAATTGTTTGGCTTTCCGCGTGCTCAGTGTTTAAGCAGCGTAATCGTGAAGAAAAATGATCAACGGCACTATTGACATACACGAGCCAACAGTTTTGAGCCGGAACACTCCAGGACACTTCCAGCAAAAAATCATGTGTGGGCTGAATCACAGCTGTTTCACCAGGATATGGGTGGGAGGAAGTGCACATCACCCAAAGAAGGTATGCTAAGAAAAGTGCGGATATTGAAGTACGTATGCTCTGTTAATTGATTGGGACTTATCAAAAAGTTGCCGAGTACAGTGTAGTGCTTTAGAGGATGTTAAAATCTATATCTTAAAACTCCGAATGTTAAAATTGCAGAGAGCAAATTATGATGCCTTTACAGAGTTTAAAATACCATCACCCTTTTCAACAATTCACAGATTTGAAAGATTTGTTTCTAAGTTTACTCTGTACACTTGCACAGTACAGAACAAGAAATCCGAATCCGCAACTTCGGTATTTTCTTTCAAGAAACATCTTACTACGGTTTCTTTTCAGGCATCGCATGTATTGTCTTTTATCGTTTATCGTCGTAATCATCGTCACTTTAGACTCTTACTCTTACCGTTCATCGTGCCCTTTGGTTGTATTATACCGTCTGTCTGGTCCTCAGATCAGTCCGACCATAACCCTTGACTGATTCTGGACAGCTCCTGTTGATGTTAATCGCTCATCAAACAGCCTCTGCCAATCTCGACCCTCGCCCGCCCTCTCAATCCGCCGAACCGCGCTCGCTGCTCACTGGTGAGTTTTTCAGCCGAGAATCTGTGTTCTGTAGTAAAAGAAAACTTTTAAAACTTGTCGAATAAATAAGAAACACCGTAAACTTTTTCGCCCACATTGCACATATTGCACTCGGAATGACATCACGTGTACACATAATTTCACTGTGTTTGGAGGATTGCACCTGTTGGATTTTTTTGTGTTAAAACTGGAAAAATCTAAAATTGTCTTACATCAAGGCGTTCCACAAGGAAACAATTAAAATTTTACTCATGTTTTGCTATGTATTGTTATCAAATTCAGGTGCTTTTCCTACTCACTGTGAGTCGTTGTGTTTTCGCTAGTCTTACAGCTGCCACGATGATCGGCAGACTGAAGGGGTGTAAGAGAATATTTCCCTCATCATAGGTGAGGAAGACAGGCTCGTAAAAGATCATGAGGTGCTCAATCTATCAATCAAAGTTTTTCTGAAGTGTTCTTGTTTTTGCTAGTCGCTGCAACATGTGTTCCGTTATAAGTAGCTGTCGCTTCCAGTATAAAAGTCTAATCAACCAAAGAGGTTTTGAAGTCAAAATGACCGTTTGTATTGAGCTTTTCTCTGTGTGCTCTAACGATGGACGTGTGCTCTGGAATCTTAGCAGGACGAGCTGTTTGACGCATCGCAGTTGAGCTGGATCGGTTAGTCCTGCATCTGGAAAATGCTTCTCCAACGCTTTTTTTTTAAACTTTCCCTCTTTTTCCGCATCCATATTGGTTGCCCGATCGACGATGCCCAAACCATCTCGGTGTCCGCTCAACCACCATGTGACTCTTTTTTCTGCTAACGAAACCAACAAGTAATATAACACGACAGAGCGACGTTTTCCCCGCACATGACCCTCTAAAACTTATCTTGGCTTGTGCAGGAAATAGCATGAGGTCTAATCAAGCCTATTTGAAAGAAACAGAACTGAAGAGAGTCGTTTAGATTCAATTAAATGGCCCGTTGTTTGACGCTCCTGTCCGGTTTAGCAACAACTCTCTCGCCTGCTGCCAACACCTGGTTTTTGGAACGTTTCGAAACTCGGTTAGCGCCAACATGGGCTTGCGCAAACAATGCTCCCCCTTTCGCCTAAAACCTTTCTTTTGGTACAGGTCGCGCCCAAGATTTTTTCCTCTACTTCTTTCAGATATTTGACCATCGATTTTTTTTTCGCAAAAATGATGGTCCGTGATCGATCGTTGAAAGTGAGATTGCGTGAAAAGTGGCAGCTGGTCATTGTTTCTGTCTCTTCCCGACTATCAAAAGACCTTGTCGGGGGCTTCCATATTTGCAAACAGACCGGCGCCTGAGGATGATCATTACATCGATAAGCATCTATTCGAATATTGGCGCGAAGAGCGAATGATTTGCAGCTCTTAGTTGTCGGCTGCCCTCGCGACACATGTTCTCTCTCACAGCATGCTCTCCGTTTCTCTTTTTACCTCCTACGTGTCTGTGGTTGTATTCTACTCAGCTCACACACTCTCTTCACGAACCCACTTGTTCGGCTAGTAATTTTAGCACTTTCATCTTCGGCTGTTCCTAGCACAGCAAACAGTAGCGACAAAGCCAAAGATAACCCGCACTTTTGTGCAAAACGGAACACTGTTAATACATCAACATGTATTTATGGCCAGCAGGCTGTTGAATTGTGAAAACACGAGGGTGTTGATTGATTTTTCGATCCCCGGTCGATACAGTGTGAGAAAGCGAGGCTGTTTGTGTCCATCTCTGGGCTGCCCGAACTTTCTCGATGTAGCAAATTGCTCACCCGCCGGCCAAAAGACTGTCTGGTCTGATTCATGCTCCATGACATTCTGCGCGTCTCAGTCCCCTCCCGTTGTTCCACGACTGCTAGGTCTGGCCTGCCGGAACTCTTTTTATTTCAACTATTTGACGATGGTCTGGCGCCAGAAAGACACATGACAAGCAACCACTTTGCTCTAAGTATACATTATTCTGGGTAGATTTAGAGGCGTCACTGGCGCCTCATCCCGACGACACGTGTGGCCTAGGATTCCTCTCGTTTGTGTATACACTACGCACTGCTGGGAAAACACTTAGAATCTTGCTCAGATTTTGAGATTTTGTCAAGGTTCAAAGGTGATCAGCGGGAGGACAATGACAGAGGAGCGCGAGTCCCGTTAAATAGGAATTTTTCCCGCCGAAAGTTGTTTATGCTGGAACGGAAAGAGATGACAGCCACTTTCTATCTCTGCACCTTCAGACGTGTGCCTTCTCTTATCAGTGTTGTCATTAATTTTTCAGGACGGAAGCACACGTCCAGGTATTTGATTTCTTGCGTTGTAACACACGAAGACAGAGTAGACTTTTCTCTTCGCGTCGCACATTCAAGGCTAAAGTGCAAATTGTAAGGAATGTCCAAGCTGGCGGGGTGTTCACAATTCCCAAAATTGTTGCAGGACGAGAAGATAAGCTTCATCTGTTTTAATGGCTGTTTGTTAAGTTATCGCCTCGCTTTACAGTCCTGTGAAGAGTGTGTCCTTCCCTCTCACGTGGCATCTGGATTGAATAGCTATCAAAGTCGAGATCCGTCTCCTCTGCCGCAAGTGTGTGAACCCTTCCTATTTATTGTTCCAATTATTAGACCATTAATTGAATCGTCTGCGTCGCTGTCTCTGATAGCCGTTATGAGAGTGTCACCTTTTCCACCTTCGGCTATTAATTTCTTAGATAAACGACCCAACCGGCAGCCTTTATGGCCTTTCTCCACCCATCGCTGGTCGATGTTAAGATGGATGACAGTATTCGAAAAACTGCTGTCCACTTCACACTTTTCTTTCCCGCTGCGATCTCATGAACCTTAAAAACGCCGCCGCTTTTTTTGCTAATTCCGAGAAAGCAATGACTAGCTGCTGATTTCGCCAGTAATTTAAAAACCCATTTTGAGCGGCGACAAGCAACAAAACGAGGTTTCATTCCTCCACACTATCGACTCCTCCCGAAATTTCCACTACAATTGAAGTACATTGGCAAAATTATCGTCGTGTGGGCGCTGGCAACTAAATCGCTGTGGTCCTCAAGGCCACAAACCTAACTTGTTCTTCAACCTTCTGTGTTTCTTTCGTCATTTTTAAGGAACAAAAGTAATTCTCGTTAATGAGTTTTTTGTTTGGGCCGCTGGAAGAACGCCCGTTTTAGATGGGGCTATGATGCTGTTGTTTGTGAGCCGTCTCTCTGCAGCGCGGGGTGTTTCCCAGCAGCGGCGGCGCGTGTCTCTCGTCTGCCCTTTTTAGGCGCGCCATTTGAAAGTCCACTTCTCCGGACGGTTCGGGAAAAGTGGATATTTGAATGTCGCTCTCTATATCTTCTCGAAGAAAATTTCACTTTCCACATAGAAGTTTTCGCTCATATTTTCTATTTTTAGTTGGCCTTTATGGCAACATTGTGCCAAAAACTTTGAGATACCCGTGTTGACCTTCCTCTTACCTAAAAGGTATTTTTTGTCCAGTTGATCGCCCGAGAAAGAGAGTCATCGATTGCGCCGTTAATATCTGAAACAGCCCTCGAGGCCCAACAAACACCCACACCAAAATCCACATGCAATTCAGATTTGTCACATAGCCTCGATCTTCCCTCTACCGCAAATTGTGACAATTTTGCATTTTTTTGTTGTTTTCTTGTTGTCGCCTGAAGGGGGCGTTTTCAAGGGAACTCTCAAGACAATCGATGAGGTTGGAGACTCTTTTTTATGCCCCCGTTTCATGACGTTTTTGCAGTGACAGTTGTTCTTTCGAAAACAGAGCGAACACTTTACGTCGCCATTTCTTCGAGAGTGAGCTTAATATAGCAGCAATGTTGCAATCTCTCTGGCAAAAGGGGAAGCTACTCTTGATAAGTGCAAGCAGATAAGTTTTTGTTGCGGAGCTCTCTCGATACACACTGTTCCGGAACAAATCTCCGATCGATTTAATTTTGAAGAAGAGGGAGGGCTTACCTTACCAGCTCATGCAAACATAGCCTGCCCTCGTAAAAACCGTTCCCGTTCCTCTTTTTCATTCACGCAGATGTTCGGCACGTGCACGGTTCTCACACAAATATTGTTTTCGGCGGCTCTTTTTTCATCTGGTGCAGGGTCTCTTTCCCTTACTCGAATATTCATGTGTCCTTCTCTCTTTTCATAAACAAGCAGTGTCCTCTCCACTAATCCCGAAAAACCAAACAACGGAAACTGTTTTCAGCTTATCGAATCCTAGTGAATCACCGCATCCACACCATAATATGAGGTCGCCACTTGCCGTGAACAGGCCTCACACGACCCAACAAGTAGTGAACTGGCGCAAAGGGCGCGGAAGAGCCGCCAAGAATGCCATTAGGCGAATGCACGAATGGTGAGTCAGATAATGGCTTGGAGGATGGTCTCCTTCCCAGGACATTGTGAAAGAAATGAGACTATTTTTAGGCTGAAATGCGCTGTGCTCATCGATCCTATTGCCGAGAAGAGACGTGAGATCCTACAAAATCTGGATGTCTTCCAGGTTGAAACCACTTCCTACGAGGTATCCGATAAGTGGGATGTGATTCAAAGTTCTTTTCCAGGTGACTGAAGAGGAGAAGGCCCGTCGCGCTGAATTGCTCCTGAAACAGAAGCAGGAGCGCGACGCTAGAGAGAAAGCCCGAAAGGAAGTTCAGCAAAAGGCTTCTCAGGTTATTTGCGACTTCCGGATTTGTACTTTTCTCCATTTTAGGAAAAGGCCCTTAAGCGTGAGGAGGAAGAGAAGAAGCGTAAGGCTGCCGAGAAAGAGGAACACCGCAAATGGCAGGAGCAGATGCGCAAGCAGGAGGAAGATCAGAAGAAGCAGAAGGCTGAGGAAGAACGTCTGAAGAAGAAAAAGAAGGCTCAAGCTGCTCAGGATGAAGAGTCGAAACAGGAAAAATCCAAGAAGGATAAGGTAAAATTCCATTCATTTTTTCAAGGCTTATCACAAACTACTGCCGGTCACGCGAACACTTTCCAGCATAATAAGGGCTCTTTTCTCGCACACAACGTGATCCAGGCGCCGGAATTTGACATGTAATCACGTTAGCAGCGACAAAGAAAAAGCATTGTCAATATGAAGTAGGCGTTCCGGTCTTGTTTCAATATTGCCTCAATGATACCGAGCTACCGATTCTACGTGATCAGTCGCATGGTTTTACCTGGAGTCACAAGGTGTTCCTCACCATCCGCCCACTTTTTCATGTTCCGCCCCTAAGCTGGAACAGCTGAGAGTTCAGTACATCTATCACTCATAACCTCTGCCTTTGTCCCAACCAAGCAACTCATTTTGCAGCAGTCCAAGAGCAAGAAGATGAGCGAATCTGAGAAGGCAGTCCCTGTTGAAGAGCCCGTCCAGGTTATTGTGAAGCAGACCGAAGAGGCCGCCGCTCCTAAACAGATACAGGTACTGCCTTTCTATTATGTACTTTCTCACTAAACGTTGCAGAAGAAACACTCTGAAAGTGAATCCGCCGCTGTTGTTCAAGACGTTCCCCTCGAAGCCGCTGCCCCTGAAGAATCAAAGGTAACATTTTTACTAATATGTATTGCATTTTGAGTTTTTCAGTCCTCCGAGAAAAACAAGAAGAACAAGAAGGTTTCCGAATCCGAGCCCATTGCCGAGGTCCAGAAGCAGACTATTGATGAATCCACTTCCGTTGTTTCCGCTGATGTTCCTGTAGCTGCCCCTGTTGAAGACCAGGTAATCCTTATTTATTTTAGTTATTCATCGGGCTCTTTAGACTAACAAGAAGTCGAAGAAGAACAAGAAAGATAAGAAGCATTCCGAGAGTGAACACATTGTCGAACAGAAAACTGAGACTACGACTGAGGCTGCTCCCGTTGCTGAAGAAACCCCCGCTGTTGTTGAACAGAAGGCCGACAAGAAGTCGAAGAAGAACAAGAAGCATTCAGAAAGCGAGAAGAAGGAAGAGCCTGTCCCTGCTGCTGACATCGAAGAGCCATGTGTCGCCATCATCGTTCCTCCTTCCAACGAAGAAAATACTGAAACTGCCACCGTCGAAACAACGAACGAAACTCATAGCAAGAAGGTTTGTGAGCTTAAGCTGACACGTGCAATGACGCGTCTCGTTTGCAGGCCGACAAGAAAAAGAACAAGAGACGCTCTGAGAGCGAGAAGGCCAACGGACATCTGCCGGTAAGAAACCACAATAATGAGCATGAATCATTTTTACAGAACGGAGCTCCCAAGCAAAATGGATCTGCTGTTTCCGACGCAGTGAGTTTTTGAACATTTCCCGGAATCCCCGCACAATTTGCACGAATGATACTCTAACAAATCACGCCTTTAAGACGCCTGCACCACCCCAGAATGCTGACAGTCTGGACTTCCTTGACTTTGTCACAGCTAAACCTGCCAAAGAGGAGAGTGCACCCGTCTTGCCTGCCCCCGTGGTTGCTGCTCCTGTAGCTATTGCTCCTGCCCAAAACGAGGACAGCTTGGATTTCTTGGATTTTGTCACTGCTAAGCCAGAAAAGGAAGAGTCTAATGAGAAGCCTGTTCTTCCACCTGTTTACAAGGAGGCTTCTCCCGCTGTAGAAGAAATGTCTGCTCCTGCTCAGAACGACGACAGTATCGACTTCCTTGACTTCGTTACTGCTAAGCCAGAAAAGGCAGAGTCAAACAAAAAGCCAGTCCTTCCTACTGTTTACAAAGAGGCTTCGCCAGGTGTTGAGGAAAAATCCGACAAGAAGTCTAAGAAGAACAAGAAGGACAAAAAGCACTCTGAAAGTGAACAAGTTACTGAGCTGAAGTACAAAGAAAAGGTCGATGCCGTCTCTCTCGACGAGTCCCCTGCCGCTGTAGTTGAAGAGGAGAAGCCGGACAAGAAATCCAAGAAGAACAAAAAGGATAAGAAGCACAGCGAAAAGATTGTCGAGGTCAAGAAGGAGGCCACTCCAGAAGTTGTCCCAGCTACCGTTACAGAGCCGGTCTCTGTTGAGTCTGACAAGAAGTCTAAGAAGAACAAGAAGGACAAGAAACATTCTGAGAGCGAGAAGACTGTTGAAGACAAACCCGAAGTCGTTGATCCTGCCAAGGAAGCTTCTCCGGCTCCTGTCGCCGAAGAGAAAGCTGACAAGAAATCCAAGAAGAACAAAAAAGACAAGAAGGCTTCAGAATGTGAGCAGTGCGTTGAAGAGGCAAAGGTTGAGGCTCCAGTTAAACCGGCCCCGGTCGAAGCCCCGGCTTTTGAAGAGAAATCAGATAAGAAGTCTAAAAAGAACAAGAAGGACAAGAAGCACTCCGAGAGTGAGCCAGTTGCCGAATTGAAAGCTGAGACCATAGTTGAAGCCACACCAGTAGCCGCCAAGGAACCCTCTCCTGCTCCACTTGCTGAAGAGAAGTCTGACAAGAAGTCTAAAAAGAACAAGAAGGACAAAAAGCACTCTGAGAGCGAAAAGACTGTTGAACTGAAAGTGGAGTCTCCTGTGGAAGCTGTCGTTGCTCCGATTGAGGAAACACCTGTCGCGGTTGTAGTCGAAGATAAGTCGGGCAAGAAATCCAAAACGGACAAGAAGCATTCTGAAAGCGAGAAGGTGACTGAGCTCAACTATGAGAGTTCTGCTGCTCCTGTCGCGGTCGAGGCTGCACCTGTAGCTGAGGAGAAGGCTGACAAGAAATCGAAGAAGAACAAAAAGGACAAGAAACACTCGGAAAGCGAGCGTGTTGAGGTCAAGACGGAAGTCCTCGTTCAGGAGGTTCCAGCTGTTGTTGAGGAGAAATCTGACAAGAAGTCTAAAAAGAACAAAAAAGACAAGAAGCACTCTGAATCGGAGGCAGCTCACAAGGAAGAAACCCAGCATGTATCTCAATCGGTATGTAACGCATGAGCACCTGAGTTGCGTGTATCTAACATTAATAATTGGCAAGCTTTAGGCTTCCACAACTGAAAATGCACCCGCTATTCGAGCCACTGCTGATGACAATTTGGATTTCCTCGACTTTGTATCCGCCAAGGTTGACAAGGAAGAGGTTCCTGCACCTGCTTCTACACCCGTAACAGCTCCTCATCCAGCTGCCGATGACAGCCTTGACTTCCTCGACTTCGTCTCTCCAAAAGCTGAGAAGCCGGTCGAGTCGGTAAGTAGAAGCTGAAACATGGGTTCCTAACTTCTCCGCTATCTATTTCACTCTGTCAGTCCTAGTATGCATTCCCTGCTTTAGACCCCGGCGGCTTCTTCTCAACCGGTCGCTGAAGAGTGTCTCGACTTCTTGGACTTTGTTACTCCCAAGAGCGTTTCCAATGAAAATACTGGAACGGTATCTCCTTCCCTTCCAGTAAGCACTCTAGTTTAGCTCTAATTCGGGGTTAGGTGTACTTGTGCAGTCTTTTTCGGTATGCTCTATTACTAAGTTCACACGAGAACTGTTGGCAAAACCCAGTTTGTACAAGAAGCTGGTTGAGCATGGGGTGCATTTTCTCTCGCAGCTTCACATCACTCTCTTTTGTCGTGTCGTGTGAACTGTCGCATCAATACTATCATTTTGTACAGGCTACCCTCATGTCCAAGAAGTCTCTCTTCGGCCATTCGGCTGAGAAGCCGCAGCACTTGCAAGATGTCGTGGTTACATACACAGACTATAGCGTGAGTGTTAACCCCTGAGTAGCTTTCTAACCTCCGCAAGATTTTCTTTTTTTTTCATTATTAATCGCTTGAACATGTCCAACCAAGCACAATTTTTTTAAATGGGTCTCTTTTCAGAACACCACCTCTACCAACACGACCATTACGATCCAGGTAGGGTTTTAACATTTGACATCACACTGCATGAAGAGCACCACTGCACGTCACCTAGTCGCGCTTAATAGAGTGGAGTGTGACTCCAAAATACTAAAAGAATGACAAAATACAAGAGTTAAGAATCAAGTGGTTGAACCTGTGAAGGAGAGTGAAAATGTTATTGAGAATGTTTCTGAGAGCCAGGTAGATTAAATGAATGACACTGAAACGGTTGTACAGAGTGAACATACTGATCTCCCTGTTGGAGAGTCTGTGTCTCAAGTGACTGAGACAGCCGTTGCTGAGCTATCTGAGGAACAGAACGTTGAGAGCCAGGTATAAATAGACTGTTTTTGTTGAAAGTGATGCGTAGTTTGCCGATGCTACTTCTTCTCAAGCTGTTGAAGAAACACCTTCTCAAGAAGAAGCAGCAACGACTGAGGCCGAAACTGCAGTGATTCAGGAGCCTGTTGTGAACGAGGTAGTACCAGTCAGTATCAGAATAGTATCTTTGATGTAGACTGTTGAACCAGCAAGAGCTGAACCTATACAGGAGGCTGATGTTTCTTTCGATGCTCAACATGTGGAGGAGAAGATTACGAAAAATGTTTTTAACGAGCCTGTGAATGAGGTATAGAGTGTGAAAGATTTGCGTGTTATTGGTAACGTAGACTGTTGTTGAACCCGCAAAAGCTGAAGCAGACCCCGTCGTGAGTGTGAAGAGTGTTGAATCTATAGTGGAAGGTCAGGATAGTGTCGTTTTATCTGAGAACAGCGGAACTGTTGCCGACACCTCGGAGGTACCTTTTGCATGCTATTGTGACAAAATTAATGTTTAGAGTGTGCAAGAAGAAGGTGTTGTTGAGAAAGCTGAATCCGAAGTGACTTCGCTTGAGTTTAATGACACAGAGCCTGTTGCGGTGACTGAAAGTGTTCCGTCTGTTGGAAATGTAAGGAATGACCGGAATTTCAAAGTGACTAATACAGATTGAACAAACATCTACGAGTGTTGAGAAACTGTCTGTGCCGTGCAGAACACATTGCACGGAGGAAAAGACAGATCCTGTCTCCTATGAGAGTGGACAAAATGAACCATCTGTGAGCGGCACGACTGAGATCCCATCAGCCTCAGAGGTAGTGTGTGTCTCCCCGTATCTCATCAAACTTTTAAGACTGTGTCTGTTGCGCTTGGTGGAGGGCAGCAACCCGACATAACTTACTCTGGATTATGTACAAATGACACAGCTTATCCCACCGAGAATGACCCAAACTTCGCTGATCAAGAAATTACTGAGGTAGAGTTGATCGAACTGTTTTGAGTAGGATGTTTGTTTAAGAGTGCTCATGAAGCTGAAGTGTGCGTTAAAAGCGAGACTATGACTGAAGATGTTACTGCTGTTCCAAATACCGAGTTTTCCAGCGAGGGTGTTGAAAATTCTGTGTTCAACAAGGTAAAGCTTGTCTGAAGATTTAAGATTGACTCTTTTCAGAATCTTGTCTGTAGTATTGTCTCAGCTGAAAGTAATGAGTTTGTTGTCCAAAATGAGAGAGTGAAAGAAACTGCCATTGGAAATGATTCTGTGAATGGTGTGGAAACTGTCTGTGACGAACCAAGAGTGTCAGAGGAGATTGTGGCTGATCAATCGTCGATAGTTGGAAATCCGACTGCGGTAGTTGACAGTGAAGCTGAGAGACAGAAGCCTACCAGTGACACTGTTCAATCCTATAGCAATGTTGTGACAGTTATCTGTGAAAATGATACGCCTGTTGGGAACGTTGACGAGGCAGAACTGGCTAAAAATGCTCAGGTAACTACATTTTTCATTCTCCTAAGTAAGATTTCTATAGGAAGCCTCGGAAGTTGTGTGTGACAGACGAGCTGATACGGATACCGAGAATATGGTGTTTGATCAAATTTCCAAGGAAGAATCATCTATGAGTGAAAATATGGAAAACCAAGTGAATCAGGTAGTCTGCGGTACAAGTATTAGAAGAAAAGTAATACAGGAAACAATTGCTGTTATGAGTGATGATACCGAAAGTGAGCCAGCTCAGAATAGTTCTGATGTGTCTGTTGATGTATTCAATAATGTGTCTGGAATTGAATCTTTTGAAAATTTCTCCGCTGAGCCTGATCAGAAGGTATGATACCAACTTGTCTGATTGAACGACTGTTTATATTCAGAAAGCGGCTGTTGATGTAGAGAAGGCCGTTGGAAATACGGCTGTTTGTATGACTGTGGAAGAGAAATCAGAAAATATTCACTTGGCCGAGAGCAGTATGGCTGGCATGCCAACCTCAACAGAATTGTTATCCGAAATGAAAAAAGCTCACATCAACGCTGAAAAGGAAACCGAAGAAGCTGCTGGAAACATTCCTTATTCCGAGGCTACAGATGAAATCCAAGAAACTGTGGTCGATGTTGTTATTGTGGACAATGAGAAAAATGTACCAGCTACTGAAAATCACGACGCAGCCATTGACCAGACACTGGATGCTCCTGCAAACCTAGAAGACCAGCCAATGGAGTTTCATGAACATGATACTGTCGTCGGCAATGTTCGAGACGCCTTGGTGGAGGAGGAAACGGCCATTGAAACCAACCCCGGTGTGCAACCAGGTCAACCTTGTTCGGAGGTGGCAGCTCAATCCACTGTCACTGCAGAGAACCAAGAGCAAACGGAATGTTCTCAGGAAATAATTGTAACTGCATCTCCACTCGAAAAGTCTGCCGGAGAAATTAAAGAAAGCCAAGAGCAACTGTGTTTACCAATGTCTGAGAATGAGCAGGCCTTCTTCAATTCGATTGAAGCAGTGGAGAAGGATATGGAAATCCAGGTTAGTAAGCAAGTAGGAGAGCCTCTTGAAGACAATGTGGAATCTCTCATTGCGGTTGTCCCCGTCGATACTACACAAGATTATCTACCTTTGAAAGAACCACTTCATGTTGGTGACAATGTTGAAACTAACTCCGAGGCTGTCCAACAGCAGACCCAACTGGATTGTCTACTTTACGCCAACTCAGCTGAACCATACGAACAAAAACAAAAAACAAGCAATTCCGAGCCCGTGGAGAATCCAGATGCACAAGAGACATTGGAGAACAACAGGACTGCTTCTGACACAACCAGTGACATTACCAAAGACAAAGTCGAAACGGAACAATCCCAACATACTGCTGCTGATAATTTTGCCTGTTCTGAAAAAGAAACTGTTTCCTGCAAGGCCGCCGAAACATCAGTCAAACAAGAATACAATAATGCTGAAACTGCGGCTGGAAACGTTCAAAAACAACCAGTCGTACAAGGAGATGTCTCATCGGAGTCGATATTTGAGATTCCTGCTGACATGCAAACAGAATACGATTTGCTGAACGAGTTGCGTAACAATGAGGTATTGGTCGAAGCTTTTGCCGAGTTGAACTTGGACAAATCTGATCAAAACTCGTTGGAAACTCTCGAAGAACAAACTTCCGACTTCTTGAAAGATTCAATCTCTACTGAAACTCTAACTGAAGAGTTGGTCAATGCGGCCAGCCAGGATGTTAGTCTTGAAAGGGAGGTTGGAAATGAAAACCGTCAAGAAAAAGTCGAATCAGCTGAAGACGATACGTTTGTTGACGCACTGGAAACACTGGATGAGCCATGTACCAGTAGCACGGCCACGTCTCACGAAACTATCGAAAAGGAGGCTGCTTTCGTGGATGAAAACGTACCTGCTGAAACAAACGACGAAATAAACGACGCTATCATCGATATTGCTGTTTCCGTGGAGACTGCTGAAGTGAACGGATCTGAAAGCACGGCTGTGACTGACCAAAACACGTGTTTCACTTCAATGAATGAGCGCCAGGTAGTTTTTATATGAGTGAGAGATGAATGAAAGTTGTAGGAAACGGTGTCTGAATCCGTTCAGCCAGAGCAAGCTATGAAGGAGTCTGAGAGTAAGGCCGATGTTTTCAAAGAAGCTACTACGAATGAGGTTGAGAATGTGGAAAGAGTTTCAATGTCAGAGGTAAACGAGTGCAAAACTTGAAAATTGTTGTGCATTCAGAATGTTAGTACTGATTCGTTGGAAGTTGTTGAAAATCCCGCTTGTCATGGGTCTGTTACGGCTGTTTCCGAGGTAATGTGCATGTCCCGACTGTATTTACGAGTTCTAGAACGAGAATCAGGAAGAACATCATAACAGTGATGCATTTATCAACGATATTGTGACAAAGGCTTTGGAAGAGGAAGAATGTGTGAACCTGGCTCAGAATGAGTCTACTGTTGAGAATGAGGATCAAAGAGAAACTGTTGAATGTCAACAGAATAAGAGTTTTGCTCCTGAGCAAGTTGTAAATGAAAACGAGGTAGTTCGGTTTGTGCTAGAGATACAAAAGTGGTTCAGAGTGAGTCATCTCAATATAAGAATACGGTGGAAATGGCAGTGTTTGAAAATTCGAATGAAGTTGCTGATTTTAAGGAAGTTGTAAGCCCAGTGTGCGAGGTAACTTTGTTTTGAATGACTGATGAAAGTGTAGAAGAACGAACAGATCCTGGAAACTGTTCCTGCTACGACTACCGAAACCGATTCGACTGATTCTATCACTGAGGAACAAATATCCAACACTGACGAGCAACTATCCGACGCTCAAGTTGAAAGCAAATGTCGACAGAATGCTCCGCAAGACGAATCCGCAACTGAACCAACTACGGAAGATGCTGAGTCAGAGAAAGCTGTTGTTGAGAGTCAAGCTGGTGAGACAGCCTCAAGCCATCCGGAGAATGCCCAGTCGACTATTGGGATACCTTCAAACAAAGAAAGTGTGCCAGAGATTGAGACTGTGTCTGTGTCAGAGGAATCGACTGAGAATCACAGCGCGCACGGTGCTCCTAACACAGATCACGAGGTTCCAAGTGAGCAGAATGCATGTGAAACTGTGAACGAGGTACTGAATAACGAACCGGTAATTAAACGATTTAAACAGGATCATAATCAATCTGTGGAGTCATCTGTGCAGAAAAATGTCCGTGAGCCAAGTAGATTTGACCGTGAGGTACGAAAAGAAGAGTTTTGTTTCTTATGAGATTTTCAGAGTGTTTCGCCTCCTGTTTTTGCCTCAGCAGTGACCATGGAAGTGGTTCATGAGACCGAGCCAGAAACTTCTCAAAATATATATGATTTGTCTCCCGACACTGCAGATAATCAGGTTGAAAATCAGGGATTGACTCGGTAAAACTAACGTCTTTTGTACAGAGTTCAACACAGATCGAGAGTGAGCCGGTGTCTGAGCAGAACAATGAGAGTTTGACAATTTTGAATGAAAATGAATCTGTTGAACAGGTAAAAATGTAACGTAAATGTAATCAAAGTGTTATAGAAGGAGGCTGACAGTGTCGGAGAACAAGTCTCTGGTAGCGAAAGAGTAGTAGAAATCTTGTCTGGAGAAAGTGAATTGCCGACTGTAAAGGTACCATGCATGAAAACTATAAAAATCCCGTTATAGAGTGAAACGAGCGAAAAAATCGTCAACGAGAGTGCTTCGACTGAAACAAACAAAGGTGTTGAAGTGCGGAGATCGAGTGAAAGTCATTCCGAGTTTGTTATTAGTGAGCAAGGAAGCGAGACTGTTGCACAAGAGCACGATCCTGTGGTGACTGTTGTGGTGACGGAGGTAGAGCACATTCACTTAGCATGCACCTATTTTATGTTATACAGGCACCGCCTTCGGCTGAAGCACCTGCTGAACCCGCTATTGCACCCGAATCTGCTCCTATCACTAAGTTGAATGACCAAAATTCTGTCGAAGTGAGTGTAGGACACTTTAGAAAATTAGGCCTATTCTATTTTCTAACCATATTTTGTAGGAACCGTTCACCAAGGTGCACACTGATGTTGTTAACGCTGCCCCGAAAGACGATCACGTACAGAAGGAGGAGGCTGATTCCACCGGCGGAAAGAGCAAGGTTTGGCTCTTTTATAGCTAAACCACAAATAACTTTAAGAACAAGAAGAAGAACAAGAAGAACCGCAACTCCAAGTCCATAACCGAACAAACCGAAGTTTCCATCACCGATCTGGATAAGAGCGCCGATGCTGAAATTGCCGCCTTGAATAAGGGAAGCATTAGTCCTCCTATTCAGGTTAACGAGATCTCAAGCACCGAACATACTGAAAACGGACACAAGGGTTGGTTTCTGTCACAGTTGAAGACTTAAAATATATTCAGAAACCATTGAAACCATCATCTCCCAGCACGTTGTCGACCAGAAGGATGTCTCTCCCACTCGCTTCGCCCAGAACGTACAGGCTCTTGTTGAACGAACTCTCAAGCAGACTCATCCTGGCGCTGAAATCGATCCCAACGTGGTAATAAAAACGTCAGGATAGCTTTAAAAATCGTTTCAGAAGATGCAAATTGACATTCAGCTCCAGCGTCTTGCCGCCCGTCGTCCCGTTGTTGAAGCCCGGAATGTCATCACTCCTCTTCCTCTCCAGCTGCATATCTCTCGTCCCACGGTCAGTTTAATCTCTTTTTTCTGTACTTTCTTCTCTTCTAGAGCGCTCTTCAACGACTGCAAGTAAGAAAGTTGTTCCCTTTAGTTCTAGACTTTCTAACAGTTGAATTTTCCGCTCACCAATAATCTATGCAAACAATCGGTTCAAAAAACCAATTATATTCTTTTAGCTATCTAAGGATTCTGAGCCACGAGCCAGTGTAAGCATTTGATGTGTACTTGTGTTCGGTTGCACTCACAATCGATAGAATAGAATACATATCGTGTCGTTAACGTCACGTTTCCTTTTTTTGCGCACAACCTTCTTTACATCTGCGATGCGCTGCTTGATTCCCTGCACCCCTAAAATAACAACTCTTAGACTCCCGTCAACCGCGAACGTATGTACAAACTGCTTCCCAAGGACATCATCTTCTGCTCCAGCTTGATCGAGGCCCATGGAGAAGACTATAATGTAGGTTTCAAACTTTTAATAGCTGTGGTATCTGAGAATTGGCTCTTTTCTTGTCTCCATACCGAGAAGGAGGGCTACCTTTAAATGCTCATTTTCAGGCTATGGCTGCCAATCCCCTTAACATCTACCGAGAGAATGCCCGAGGACTGCAGCGAAAGATTAGAATCTTCAAGGTAAACATTCTTTTAACACGTTTAGGTTTTTTTCTTTCAGGAGTCCCCTCACTTCCAGACCTATCTGAAGGCCAAGGAGGAAGGAATCACCGTGGAGGCCATGCTGGCAGCTGAAGCGGCCCACTTAACGGCCTAGCCCCAGCAAATAACACGAGTACCATCAGCCCATTGATGATTTTCACGGTCTCTACTCTTTCAAAGCATTTACTCTCTTCCCCAATTGATCTTTAATTGGTACGGCAGTCCCCTCCCAGTTAGCCAGCTAGATTGACTACGAGAAAAACTTTGTTGTCTCTTTTTTCATGTGGTGTACCTTTCTAACTCATGCTAAACCCCTCTTCTTCGTCTGTCTTACGAGTCTCCGTGCTCTACTATTAGCCGGTTTTCTTGGCCTTTGTAGTATATCGTCACTACACGTATCGCAAATAGCCCTGTTCTCCATAATCGTCCCTTTTCCTCTATTGTTTGCACTCTTTCGCATTGTGCTTTGGGGTTCTGGGACACCAAAAATAAACTTGTTGTTGAATATTTTATCGACCATGAGGAGAGAGAAACAATATGCACATCGTAAAAACGAATATATCACGAGCCTTTGTAGAAGTAATCGGCTTTGCCACCGGTTTTGGAAATGAGTCGAATGTCATGAATAACCATCTCGGACGAGACTGCCTTGCACATGTCGTATACAGTCAAAGCAGCAATCTAAATAGTGAAAGTGGTGATTAAAATGTGTGAAAACTTACAGAAACTGCGGTTAGAGCCTCCATTTCAATGCCAGTACCGGCATTAGTTTTGGCAGTTGACATAATTTGTAGCTCACAAGTGTCCTGAAAACGTATTCGTTAGACTTTAACAAAGACTAACCTCGTTGAGCACAAAATCTGTACTAACAACATTGATTGGCACATTGTGACACAACGGAATCAGTGTCGAGGTCTGTTTGGCGCCCATAATGCTTGCCAGTCGGGCAACGTTCAAGACGTCACCCTTCTTGCTCTGATTGTGTCTGATTTGATCGACAATGAGAGGAGTTAACTGAAAAAGGAAAAAGTGATTCAACCTTTAAAAGTCCACCTTGATATAGCCTTGTGCAACGGCCACCCGATGAGAGATGGGCTTATTCGAAACATCGACCTGCTTTGCAGTACCATCTGCGGAGATGTGCGTTAATCTATTTTTATCACTAGCGGATTCTAAAAAAAACTATATTTTAGTTCATAAAACACATACCTGTACAGTATAAACGAATTGTAGAGTATGAGGAGCTAGACAACAAATGAAGAAGACTACGTTTTGACCGAGGAAGATTCAACCTCCAATGAGAATCATTGGCCTGTTGGGCATATGTTGAAGATTCTCCATTCCTAAAGTCTAAAAATAATCGACTACTATGGCCCGAACATAAAAAGCTTAATGGCAAAGTTTAGCCAAACCACAAATTTAAAGTAAAGCAAACTTTACTCACCAGCATGCTGTTTCTTTTTTCTGTAGACGGCAGCTCGTACAACTTCCGTGATTTCCTCTTCAGTTGCCCCGCTTCGAAGAATGTCTCGGAGACTGACCTCTTTGTTTCCATGAAGACACACCTAACCAGAAAACGTAAACAAAACTGTAGACAAACCTTCAGATTTCCATCTGCCGTTATCCTCATTCTGTTACACGTCCCGCAAAAGTTTTCCGACATCGAGGTTATGAAGCCAAACTGACCAGCATAGCCTTTCACTTTAAATGCCTAGAGAACATGGGTAAATCAGTAAAAAACGTTTTACCTTTGTGGTATCATGGGGATCGTCTTGCAGTTTGACCACATTTTCATCTCCAAAGTATGACCTCACCCTTTCCATCATTTCTTTAAACCCGACAAATTGATTTGTATTGAAATCGTTCCCGCCGAATGGCATGTATTCAATGAATCTGACGTCTAGACGCTGAATAAAACGTTTTGTATAAGATGAGAACATATTGTACCCGATTTTTCGTCCATTCAATAAACGAAAGCATTTCTACGTAGTTGGTGCTTCTTAGAACAACGTTGTTAATCTAATAAGGAAATCGTGAACGAAAAGGTAAACGCTTACCTTAACCATCGGGAACACCTTCTCAGCTGCATCTATGCTTTTTAGAACGTGTTTCAAACCTTTCCTTCTGGTCATTTGCAGAAACATATCTTCTTTCAACGTATCGAGACTGATGTTGATCTAAAAACTGAAGAATAAACGGCTTATAGTGCCTTACCTTGTCTAGTCCTGCGTCTCTTAAAGCAGCTGCATTTCTATGTAAAGTGATTCCATTTGTGGTCATTCCAAGACTCTTGATCCCAGGAACTGACTTTATCCGCACTAAAGATGTTTTTTGAACATAAAAAAATCAATAGTTACTTAGAATTTCCAGCAGGTCAGCTCGGATGGTGGGTTCTCCTCCAGTTACTCGAACCTTATCAACTCCATTCTGAGCAAATACGTTTACAAGATGAACAATTTCATCGACTGTGAGGAGTTCCGGCTTTGGAGTGAGCTCGACGCCGTCTGCTGGCATACAATATGTACCTAACAAACTTTTTCTAAATAATATAAACAGAACTTACATCTCAAATTACAGCGTTCCGTCAAAGAAATTCTTAAATAATTATGAACACGACCAAAACTATCAAAAAAGGGTTGCTGAGAGGAAGATGGCGATATATCATGATCTCTCTGAAGATAAAATTATAACAAATTTTAAACGGGAGAAGGGACGAACCTTATGAATTGCTGTCTGGACAGTGGCCCGCTTAGCTGCAGCAAGATCTGAAGCCTGTCTAGCCGTGTTTTTGGTCAAACGCGATAAGGACAACACGAACTGTCGGGACGGCATTCTGTAAAACATAAAATGATGACAAGCCGTGAAAGGGGCGGGAAAAGTATTGCGCGGAGACGTTGTGATCGAACGGTCGGGTGATTACCATTGAAATCGATAGTTGACTTTAAAATAGCCATCCGGTTAGGTAGCTTGTTCATACACGTTTCTCGGTAATTGATACAGACAGGGTTCAATGACAAAAGGCCAAATGATGTTTCACAAGCGACGGAAAAGATTTGTTCCGATCAATTTCCTCAAAAACCGAGGTCAAAACAGCTGACAATGGCGGTCATTCGGCGGGAACTTTTTCAGGTCGATCAAAAAAGCAAGGCGGTGGTGGGATGTTCCGCACTCTCTCAGAGTTAAAACTTTTTCGCCCGCCATTTGTGTATTTTATGATTTCACAAAAAAAATAGTTTTCTCGAATCTGTGATCCCGAACAACGATAAAAATAGTGAGTCACAGTGGCTCCCACGTCTAGTCATCCCCCGGAGGCATTCTCTGTGACTGTATGGTTTCCAGACCAGTGGGCTATTCAATTTCATATGTTCGTCTACTGACCTACTTGCTTTGCAAATGAAGCATGTTTTCCATGCATTCGGACGACCTCTCTCATCTTTTGTTTGCCATTGATAAAGAAGCGTATTAGGCACTCTCCACAGTGGTTTAGCAGTGTCCTTCTTTGATAGCCACATTCAGAGGATCTATTGGCTTCAAGCTCTAATTGAAATAGTGTTATTGCAACTTTCCCGTCGCTTACGACGAGCCACTCAATAAAGAACCCCCACTTTGACAGTTTCTTTTGACTCTCCACGCTTCACCATACCTACTCATGCCGTTTTCTGTAAGAAACTGCAAATTTTTCGCATTTTCTTTAAAAATGTGTTGATGTGATCGATATGACCGTGTACAACCAAATATGGCCCCTCTTTGGCGCCACTGTACTTATCGCTCTCGCGCCTTATCTGCAGCTTCGGCATTTGCTTTCAATTGCTATGAGGCTATTCTGACGCTTCTTTCCGCCACGCATTCAGCCTGTGTTATTTTGGCCGTTTTCAGAGAATGGCACGGGACGAACGTACTTCCACAGCCGTCTCCTCGCAGAGCAGGTTGACAAACGCACAGAAGATTCCTCCGGAGGTGCATCAACAGCTGACGAAAGAGTTTGTACCAGGTTGGTTTTGTTGAAGATTTCCCTGTATAATGGCAATTTAGCTGTCAAAGAAGCTGCTCTAGCCGGTGCAGAGCTTCTGCGGAACTACCAAGGTAGCATATAATCTGTCGTGTCGTTAATTGCTTTACAGCTCTGGAAAAGTCGTCAGAAAACTATGCTCACTCGCTTGAAAACCTGGCAAAGAGCGCGAAAACAGCTGATGTCAAGGCTCAAGAGTATGGCAAAGAGCTTTTTGAGATTCTTCAAGACTACAAGAAGTATGTCGAGTACCACAAAGATAGTGTAAGTACTTTGTTTGTCTTTTTTCAAATTTTTTCTTTAGATCAAGGAATTGACAGGCATAGTCACGAAAACCACGATTTACAGTAATGAGGAGAAAGAAAAGTTGAAAGCTACGTTTACTAATTACCAGAAGGAGGAGAAGGATATTGTCAAAGCTCAGAAGAAGGGAACGAAGGTTAGTTTTATTAAAATATCATGTTCATTTGCTCACTGTTCGATTTCTTCCACAAATGGTACAGGTTGAATGTTTGCTTAGACACCTGTTATCTCGAACCTGACCATTCTTTGAATACCACCGACCTGAGCAATCGGATTGTGATTCATGCGAGAGTTTTGTTTGCCTCGCCCTTATGATTAATAGAAAGTGAACTTTTTTCAGACTCAGGGCGAGGTCGACGCCTTCCACGAGAAGCAAGCGCGAGAGTTTCTTCGTCAGCAAGAACTCCGCTACAAGTTCTTTCTTGATAAGCACAAGAGATGGTTCTCTAGGTGGGTGCGGCTTACAACCGATCTAAATTCGATAAGGTGCTCGGATTAAATATCGAATTTCAGGTATTGGGCTCTTCTTGAACGGATTCAGACTGAACGTGGGGTTGTTCTGAACGGTCATGCTGAAGTTGTCGTGGTGAGTTGTGTCTCGCAGCAGAAATTAATCGTTTTTAAGGAACATCCAGCTGAAGTTCCCGTGGTAGTTGTTCCTGAAGTGGCAATTGTCGCAGAAACTCCGGTTCTGAATGGTGCTACTGAGGAAGAAGCTAAACCGGAAGAAAACGACCCGGCCATGGTACCGCCAGTTGTAGAAGTTGCTCCTGCGGTTAATGGAGTGAACGATGATGTGAGCTCAGCAGACTGAACTCTTTTACACACGTTTTTAGCCACCTTTCTTGCACTCTGGTAACTCGTCTCCACGCAGCTCCATCTCCTCGATGGACAAGATTCCTAGCCGTAGAAACACCAACGTAAAACCAATTCCTGGTCTTTTTAAATTTTTTTTTTAGGAAAACGTGTCAGGAGTTGTTCTAGTCCACAACGAGCGACGGTATTCTGTTAACAAAGTCAGTTTTAGATTTAGGTTTCAGAGGTCCCCAGCCCAACTCTACCCATCATGATAAGGCACGATTTTTGAATGTGCACTATGCCTTTATCCTATCTTCTTTCCATATGGGTATAACAAAAAATATTCTTTTCAGTTCGAAGAGTCTGCTGTACCTACGTCTCGCACCACCACCTCAACTGCCGTTCAATCTGATCCGGTCCCGACTCCAGTCCAGGTCGTTCATGTTCCTTCTCCAGTGGAACGTAGAGAGACTTATCAGCCGCCTGTTGTGGTCGAACAACAACCGGCACCAAAAAAGTTTGAATACCGAGGACCGATAATCGTCCCAGCTCCTGTGCCTCGCACCCGAGAGCCGGAGATCATGAAACCTAGAGTAGGAAAAGATTTCACAATACATACAAAACTTTTTTCAGGAGGCTCCAATAATGGTTCCCCGTACGGTTGATGCTCCAGTCTATGTTCGTACACAGCCCGAGAATCCTCAACGTTACGTGGGCGGAAACGTTGACTCAAAATGATCTGATACTAATTTAGGCAGCTCCTCCAGTTGAGAGACCTCATTACCATGTTGAATCTCAATACAATCCGACGGCTTCCCCAGCTCATCGGCCAGTGTCGCAGAACTTTGCTAAACCGTCGGCAGAACGTAAAAAGGTTAAAGAAAACAATAATGAGAATATTTCAGAACTCGTTGTCCCTGCAATGTTCAATGCAAGTGACTACGGAAGAACATTGACTGTGACTCAAGATTTTAATGCTACCTCAGGGGAACAGATGACAGTAAATAGAGGAGACCGAGTTATTCTGATAAAAAGTGGCTCGAGAGGCTGGATATTTATTCAAGACCAAGCAACTCAAAGGTACACAAAAATAACATGAAAAAGCAGTTGGAGATTTCAGGACTGGATGGGTTCCGTCGCCATTCGTCTCCTACTAAAAAACAATATGCAAACTGTTCTAATATTATGATAACAAATATTAAGATTTTGAACATACTTCTTTTGGCGAATTGTATTCGGATCATTGGCAAAATAAATACAAATATGAACTAGCGGAAGCAAGCAGTAGCGTGTGGGAGGGGACAAAACTTTAAACGTGAGTCGAATCGGCCTCGCTATAAACTGAGAAGTAGTAGCGGAATTTGCGAGCCTTGGTACGCACCGAACCTGAAAGCTACACTTATTCGAAACGGCTTATCAAATCTTAGTAAGCTATCTACATTTAGAACGAGGTTTCTCGTTTTTCGTTTCTAAAGTACTCGCGAACCGTCAAATAGCAAGATCAAGCACCGAGAAGGCCGTCCGTCTGTTCTTCTTTGCAGTTCCTCATCGCCTCTTCGAGGAATCCTAAAAGTATTGTTTGACCCAGTTTTCCTTATCACTCTCACCTCTTTTCATTTCCCTAACAATGACAGTCATCAGCTTATTCCAGCCAAGACGAGCCAAACAGTTTTCTCCACTGTAGGGATTGGTCAATTCTTGCAGGGTCTTCTCGTGTTGCTGAAACTCTTTTTTTAATAAAAATTGGTTAATCGTACCTCTGCTGTAACTTTCTCAACTGCTGGAGTTTGAGAGACCACTTCAGGTTCAGGAGCAGTCCCATTTCCATTCTCCTTCGGACTTTCCAGATTATTCGCACTGATGTCGCTGGTTCCGGTTGTGACTTGATCGACGGTAACCTTTTTGAACACGAGCCAGTTGTCGGCTCCGAAGTTGACTCCCCTAGGTTATTTTCATAGTTTAAATGAGCATGACTCACCTGTAGAAATGAATTTGTCCAATGCGATGAGCCATATCATAGATAGAAGAGATGGGGCAGAATCCTAGCGATCCGACGGCGGTATCCAAAAAGTTTTGAATTCTGTGAGCCTGAAATAATTATGCTAATTTGAGATGCGATTATTCACCTGAAGATGGAACTCTTTGCTCTGATTCAATGCTCTAATATCGAGAGATTCGCTTTGAATACCAAAATACTCAGCAAATTTAGGACGTTTTTCGATCAATGTCTGAAGAATTTTCTTTCCGACATTGTTGTTTTTCGCCCTAAAGTGAAAACTTTACATGATTGTATGCAGGTCACCTTATCCAAACGTCTCGAATGGCGTTAACTTCATCTTCCGTCAGCTCAGTTGGCTCCTCTTTCTTTGATGAGCAAAGTCCCATGACTGAAAAGGCTTGAAGTCAATGGAAAAGAGATAAACTGAGCGAAAAGAGAGGCGGATATCCGTGCATATTACCAGAGGATCGCTGTCTTAATTATACGCAGCAGCCACGATTACAAGTACACCCGGGGAGACTGGGCTGAGAGGTGGAAGAAAAAGTGATGAAGCTGGTCAGAACAGACGGTCAGACTGATTCAAAAGGAGGTGGAGTCGAAGAGGGCAGGACAATTGCCCCCAATAGAAAGCAATGCTCTCTTCCGGCAAGATTAAGGTACCTTCCATTCAATTATTGGTAGGCTTAGGCGGGTTAACTTAAGACAAGAAAAGCATCCGATGGAAATTGCTGAGATTACAGCAAGCGCATTAATTAGAAACGTCGCTGACGTTGCACTTGGCGTAAGATTTTCTCGCCAATTGACTCTGAAGATGGCTTCAGAGACAACTCAGAAACAGCAACAAGAGAGCATGACGGGTGATCTGGTAGTTGGCTGTAACAATTACACGTTTTTAGGAAAAGAGTGATTGTGTGAAATGGAAACGAGGAAGGTAGTCGAACAGAGAACAAGATGATCTCTGGGAACTTAAAGTTCTAGGAAAACTTCTAAGAATACCGAAAGTTGTACTACTCCGAACGAATGATTCAGAGTATGTATAAACAGACTATGTATAAACTGAGCCAGGATGGGTTCAACTTTGCTAATTCAGAGCACTCGCGATTATTAATAGGATAAGAAATTGCATCGGAAGCGCTAGATTGTGTCCAACTTTGAACTCTCACAGACATGTCGAATGCGCAAAATGAAATCTTTGCTCCGAGATTGTAAGTGTGTCTCTGAAAATGTTCAAGAAACAATGCGGATAAACGTAGTAGTGTAGTAGGCCTTGCTATTAAGGAAGACCTGCGATAGTTCATTAGCTAATGCCTAGAATACAACGTTCGCTCCTGCAAACATTTCTCTCCCGGTTTCTGAGAAAATGCGAGCTTTCAGTAGTTTTTGTATTCAAAGATGTCTGTACTTCGGTAAACGCTCATTTGATGTCAGAAATGTTTGCTTTCTCCAACAGCATGAACCAAAACATTGAAGGCCAGGACAGGAAAATCTATGAAGCGCCAAGAAAGCTGAAAAGAAAAAGAGATTTTGGAAAAACTTGAGTTTTAGAAAAAAGGACGTAGTGTGAAGAACGGTTCTATTAATAAAACGTGTTGCAAAGACGAGATCCAGAAGGGACGGAAGGAGCAGCAGTCATTTCAGTTATATCATCCAATAACAAAATAACATAGATGTCTGATGCTGACATAAGCATTCCTCGGTTGCTCGGCGTTGTTACTAAAAGTTATTTATGTCGGTTCCAGTATTGCTGAACAGCATCAGTGTGGGAATATCTGGGTGAGCCCATCCTTTTGTCTAGCCATTTGAACAATGTTCGACTGTAAAGTAATTTGTTCCAAACGTTATCTTTTCCAACATTTCAGATTCCAATTGTCATGTTATTAAGGTTTTTAGACTGAACTGCTTACGAAAATAAAAAAGTGGTAATACTCGAGCTGGCAACCCCCTCAGTTCAAATTTTTGGCGCGCCAACCCCTGGTGTTCATTTTTGATGTTTTTACAAATTTTCCACCAAGTTTTTCACTCTCTGAGTATGTATCGAAAACTGTTCAAAATTTGAGTGAAATCGGCAATCGTGGTCTACTATTGTTCCCGCGAGTTTTCTTCGAAAATCAAAGGTTTTCACGTTCTCAGGGTGATAAACATACTCAGAAAATGAAAAAAATTGGTGGATAATTGGTAAAAACATCAAAAATGAACACCAGGAGTTGACGCGCCAAATATTTGAACTGAGGTGGTTGCCAGCTCGAGTATTTCCAAAAAGTTGCTTGCTTTTCATTCAACTTGTTGTTCTTTTTGTTGTCTGAAGATATCTAGCATTTTTACATTTCGGCAGAGAGACGCTATACCGTATAGCAACGAACTTTTGCGTACACAGGCTCGACACTAATGGTTGATAGAAGTATTTATGGTAAAAATTCGCCGGCAATGACCTAGTTTATTTTTTTGGTTGAAGGAATAGGTATCTAAAAAACAAAGCGTTAGTAATATATATTTCTTCGTCATCACCTTAATTCATTTTTAAAATATAGAATTTTAGCACCATTTTCGCACAGACGCCTGCACAAATTGCACAAATGCTAGAAGTTCTTTCAAATAACTGCATTTATCCTTTCTTTTTGATTTGTCTACCTTTTTCTTGCTATAATTCTTAAAAATATGCTCATTTTCAATTTTAGATGCCTCCCAAAGGGAGAACAACTCGAAACAGCAATGTTGACAACTTTCCGGTCATCAAACAAGAAATTATCTCCCCGGAAAAGGCTCCGGAAAATGAAGATGAAGAACCTCTGCCAGAAATTGACGCTTTCGAATATGAGTGCAGAATGTAAGTTTGTCTTTATCAACTTTTAATACGAGTTTCTTCAGGGTAGCTCGGGTTCGCCAAGTTCTACACTGCGAGGAGCAATTTCAGCGTGGTATTGGTATCCTCAAGCAGGCAAAAATGAAAACGGTTTTTTTTTTAAATATTTTTGGGTATACTTTCTGTTTAGCTCTCACAAAAAAGATTGGAAGTGCAAGAGGGAACTTCAGAAGATTTGAACGAACGAATAAAGGAGCACATGAATGAGAGAAATAGGCGAACAGCTGTGAGTTTCATTTCTTTCTGCTTTAGTTTACTACTGACATGATTTCAGCGTAGAATTTCAGAAAATTGATGAATGGTACAATCTGCAACTTACGAGGATGCAACGAAGAGTGGATGCCACTAAAGAATGTGCCCTTGCTTCCCGACAAACCAACGTTGTGAACACTCAGGTTGGACATTTTTACCTGTCTTTCTGATACTCAAACGTAGCTTTCTGTCTGTCTGACTGATCATTTGCGAAATCAGAACAGAAAAGGCAGGAAATTGTCATAATACGGTTGCAGCAGAAGCGAGTGTTCATACAACTAGAGTAGAAAAATCTAAAAACAGTTTGAAACAGCGCGAGGCAAACCGCACACAGAAAAAGTGGGGTATTCAGAAGCATAGAGTTGAAAACAAGTAGAGATAATACAGATAATATAGAGATACGAGATGTACACGATAACGTTATAAACAGGTCTGCGTACATATGGACAGTATCTTAAATTTCTAAAAAGCTAAATTAGCCCATAGTAAACTGCCGTACGCACTACTTTTTTTTATGTTTTATTTTTCAGGAAAAGTTGCTGGAGACCCTGTCAAACAAGGAAAAAGACATCGTTTCAACACTGGTAATGGCAAAGAAGGTTGCAAAACTTACAAAAGGTATGTAGTCTGTACAATAAAGTTTTGATGCAAGAATCTTTAGAAAGCATGATGGGAAAAGATGTCGAGGAAGACTGTGCGACTCGAACCAAGAGGATAAGGTTGAACTATCCAAAGGTCGAAAGATATAAGGCTTCGTTGAAATATCCTGTCATTGTGTACCAGCTGACCGACAAGCAGATTGCCGAAGATTTGGCCTTCTTTGAGGATGCCTTGGCTCAAAAGACCATTGAGAGAGAACTGGAGAAAAACAAGAATATCGAAGCTTTGGCTAATAGAAACAAGGAGGCCATTGCTAAATATAATTTTGCCGCAAAGGCGAGCACAAAGATACCACTCGAGAAGCAGAAATGTGACAAGATTCTCAAGATCAAAATCAAGAAAAAGAAAAGAATGGGAATACGGAAACTTGGCGCAGGAACAACGATCGTGAAAGTGGATATAGCTTCTTCTAAGAAGACAATAAAAGTCAAAAAAGCTGCTCCGACAACTTCGACTGCAACTCCGTCAACTTCCAAAAATGTGAAAACAGCTGTTTCAACTTTTAAAGTGCCCGGATTAGTGAAGAAAACAATCAAAAAAGTCAATAAAGTTAAGGTAAAACGACTTTTATAATCACCTACAAACTGTTTTTAGAAGATCGTACCTGTAACAACAACAAAAGTAACCAAACTCGGTCTTCCTGGTTCATCGATAGCAACAGACACACGAAAAGTTCCTGTTTCTGCGCCATTGGCTTCGCAAGAACTCAAAGAGGAACTAATGTAAATGTATTTATCTCTATGACTGGTACATCAAATGAAATCTGATCCGTTTTGTTGTTCTACCCGCAGTTTGTGTCGTCTAATCACAAGAGAGCTGTTCAGACAGGACTTGGTTGGAAGTCTTGGTGGCTATATGCCTTGTTCGCGTAGGCAAGAAGTTGTGCTTCGTCTGTCTGAAAAAGATAAACTAGTCCAAACTTCAGCTGTTTGTGTACCTTGGGGTCGAAAGAATAGATGGAAACGGCAGTGGAACTGCGTGACATGTCAGTCTCTGAGTAGCCGAGGATTGTGGGCAAATGCACTATCGAACAACTGAAAACTCTCGTATACTCCTGTTAAACCAGTTTCTTACCGAATGAAGATCAGAATCAGCAGCAAAAAGATGAACACGGCCAATAAACCTCCTAACAGATAGTAGTCGTAGCCTGGTGCCCGCTCCATGAAGCTATACGGCTGAAAAATTTCCTTGAATGGCGGGCTTTTTGAATAGGTGAAGATTAGCGTGCTGGTTACCTTAGAAACGTGGAATTTAAATGGCTTTGAAAAGCGGTGAAAAATATCGACTCGTCAAATGTCAAACAGCGGCAGCTGATCGCATATAGTCTTGTCAATAGAGGCAAATGTTCACAGGCGGCGCTGGTAACCAAAAAAGGCGGCAGATATGAACGGTTGAAATTAAAAAGCACAGCTTCTGCCACATTAGTTTAAAAAAGAAACTGGAACTTACCCTGGCAAGACTCGCCGAGTTCAAATAGAAGGCCAGGGAGCGATTGTTGAAGTGGTGTGGAATCATCTCTTCCTGCAAAGATTGAGTGTTTTTGGAACAGAGAGGATGCAAAAAACATAATTGTGTCTCAATGATTATGAGAGATTTAGGCGTCGCATGAATGGACGAGCTACGTCCCCCCCAAAAAAAGAGGGGGCAGTTCATGTGGTGTCCATTAGGTATATTGCCCCTTTTACGTAGCAGGGGAGCTATCTTCTTAGGTAGGCATTGCCAAAGAATAAATCGTAATCCCCAGGAGGCTGCCATGCTTCAGCATCAAGGAAGTTGATTTTGAAGCAGTTTTTGATTGAGAGCTTGTTAGTAAACCCAACAAAAAGTTTTGTGGCCAGAACGCCAGAGCAAACTGAATCATTCAGTTTGCAGAGCTCCGCGACAATGGAACCCAAGAACCCGTGCGCGAGACTGCACAAAAAAGGCGGCAACATGATCATATCAATGAAGTCTTCCGGACACTAATATGTCTGATAATCTGGCTAGGGGTGCTGCAAGCAATATGCAAACATAAGAACTTTCTGCCGAGAATTGAATGGCTTCGGGGGAGAACGAGAATCGGAGAGAATGATTTACCTGGAAGGTTCGTTTCACCGCCATCTTGTTCATCAGACCGAGAGTCATCGTTAATGTCATCTTTTCTGAAAATTGAACTGTGTAAGATGAAAATGATTGAAATGAAGAGATTCTGCAAGGCACAATTGTTATGAACACACCAAATGGCAGCTATTCAGCTCGCGGGAACTGTGGAAATAGTTTGGTGTGTTCACGAACGGCATCCTGTTTTCTCATTTTTTTCTCAGGATTTCTGAGACGGAGATCAGTTTGTAAAGGGGGTTTCCCAGGGATAAAGCATACTTCCTGATGCGATTAGTGATGTTTCTCAATATTATTAAAGGAGAAACGCGTGCAGACTGGAAAATTTTTGGTCAAATAACCAGCAAAAGGTATTTTGTCTTTTGGAAAAGTTGAATCTGAAAAGTGAAGGGAAATTATCTGTTCTCAAAAACTGGTGTAACACACAAAAAAGTAATAGAAGGAACGAGTTTATGTTAATGAATGCGAACCTCAAAATTGGTCAGTCTGACCTTTCTTTTAATTCTTAATTCACCTACTCTTGAAGCGTAAAGAAGTTGCACTGACTGCGTAATTTGCAAAGGAATTTTGCTGATTTTGGGCGACATGCAAGACTAGACTTCTGCTAGGACCAATTATGGAATAAAAACACTTTTTGAAATTTGTGAAAGTCAATCACGGAAAGCGAGCAAGCGATAACAGACTTATGATACTGGTCTCGCTCTGGACATGTTTATATGCAGACTCGGAGTAAGACTAATATCGGCTTTAAACCATGCTGAGAAATCCGCTTTTCAGGTTCATCTACGTAGAGAGTGAGTGTCCACATCGCAACAAACATCTGATCTCCTCTTGGCTACGTAGCTTGATGGTCAGGATCTAATTTTGTAAGAAATCTCTTAAGCAAGATTTGACGGAAGAATCTAGGTAGCTTCTTAGAAGAGTCGCGTTGACGCAGGATGGCACCACTACTGCCGATTAGACTGGGTTTTTCGCAGTTCAGAAGCGTATTCAAACATTATAGGTACCCTCAAAGCTGATAACTGAGTAATAGTCTCACATGGCTTTCCTTCGAGATCAAACGTTACTTATTTCGGGGAGCGGAGTTCTGAGGGAACATTTTTTTGCCAAATCAAAGAAATATACTCAAACAAAGAGAAATCGGAGCATAAATGAATAACGAAGAATCAAACCATAACATAGTTTACTGAAGTGTGAATGTAGTAGTAGAGCAGCCAAGCCAGAAATAGAAGAATAGAACACTTTTCATTAGACATGGCTCCGGGCCAGGCCCAGGCCGGCCTGACCGGCCTGGTTTCTGGACAGCCGTGGGTTGGGGGTCGGACCAAAAATGAAGGTACCTTTGTTAGAGTGAATTTTTAGCATAATTTAGACATCAATATTAGAAAGTTATTGATTGGTTTTATAGTACCACTTTTTTCTAAAAATGACCAAAAAATACCCTTTTTGATCGAGAAATACCAAAATTCTCTTCCGGGCCGGCCTGGGGGCCGGCCTAGCCTGACAGCCATGTCTACCTTTCATGTAATAGTTCGCCCCACCGATCTTTCCTACACTCGAAGAATTGTATGTATTTTACTGAAAATTTTGAAACAATAGCTACCAGCTTGTTTATTGAAAACGACACATTCTGACCTGTTCTACGTCTAACTGTTTGTATTCCATATCATAAGTATTTTTTTTTGTGTATTTTCTAAACACAATCAGTTTTACGTATCAAACAGCAGCTACTGTTAAGAGTCTTAGAGACGAAAAAATGACGCTTTCAAGTGCGTATCAGGATCAGAGTATTTTCGCAACAAACAAGGAACATCATTCCTAAATATATTGCAATCTTAAAATAGCTTGACTACAGATGTTTGCTCAAAAAGAAGCATATCAGAGCGCAAAAGAATTAATGAAAAATTACTGGGATAACTATTCATTCTCTTCCTTTTAAACATGTTTGTTGACCTTTACCTTTTGTGACCGGAAACGGTACTTTTTATTTTCACATTGAATAGAACAGTTGAATCATCTTGGATAATGAGACCAATGGACAAAAGCTTGTACTTTCAAAATTTTAATTAAATCTACGGAAAATCCCGGTACATTGCCTGCAACCTGTGACTGCATTTGAACCTTAATTTAATTAGGGGCAACAACAGTACAATACTCGATTACAATAATCATTTTTATACATTCACATGCTAGCTGTGTTTTAGAGTTTGTGCTTTTGAACATACAGCCTACACGGATAGATAAACTTTATAAAATGGTAAAAGAGGGAGAAAGAGAGGAGAAAGAAGGTAAAAGAAAACATGTCGAGACAAAAGACTTTACCAGAAAAAGAACGACCACCCAATTCTTGAACTGCCGCCTTATTACTTCTATACTCAGTTTTGTGATTAATCTAGACTAGTTGTTTGTTATGTTTACGTTGGCAATGACAATCGGTGTACGACAGCTAATTGCAGGACCCTCTATTGGCAATTTGGACCTATGTTCTGCGCCTGTCCACCGGTCCGATGCGATTTCTAATTTGGCCATTCTTTTCCGGCGGTAGTCACATCATTCTGCTCTTTTCTTGATGAGTTCCGCCATAAAGTATCTTTCCCAGAAGGCAGTGAAACTTGGGTTTAGTTTAGTTTTTTCCCTCTCTCTCAAAATTGCTGGACTGCGCCTGGTTTTTGCACAACCATCAACGTCGGCGCAATAGTCTGCCCAGAAGTCACGCATAGTTCACACTCCGGTTTTCATCACCATTTTCGAGGATGATGGCAGCGGATTTGGGCTATGCAAATCAGCCGCAGGGGTCCGCTCTCCCAGATTGACCTCTTTAGATGCTCGTCTCACTTACCATTTCACTGGAAGGAGGCGGCTTTCACTCCCCTACTCCCTTACAATATGAAAGATGATGACTGCTTTCTAAAAGTGACAGAAAATGATTACAGCCTAAGCTTTAACGGTGTGCATTCGTCCTTAGAAACCAGTCGCCAGGCGACCCGGCGGAAAAGAAAGTTAGATCCAGCCGGCTAGCAGTAGCCAGTAATTAGACTGACTGAACTGTTGACAGTTCGACTATTTTATTGATTCGAGAGGCGATTAATCACTCTCTCAACTGTTCAAACAGTCCATCTGACGGCTATTTCCTGAAACCCAACTGTCCATCTAATTTTCATATCCCATATTAGATGCCCCGTCATATCTACAGTCATCTCTCGGTGTTCCGATGGTAATCTGTCACTGTTCCTTCTGTCTTTTCTTCTCACTTTGTGTACCAACAATGTTTAGGCTTTTATGTCTCAGGACCGGAGTCTGTCGGTCAAAGAACGGAAAAGCTATTTTGAGACTCTGGGAGGATGCAGTCAGGTTGGTTTTCGTAAATTTCCGGTCAGTTAGTCACTCTCTAAACGGGAATTTTTGCATAAATGAATGCAAATCTCGACAGCTTACTCTGGGAAACAGTCCTCTCACTTTCAGAACGGCGAGCACGTCCGCAAAATCCGTCCATTTTCGGAGGCGTTGCCTCTAATGTAAGAGATTTTGTCTAATCCTATTCTTTTCCTATTCAGTGATATAGCCAAGATTCCTCCTCAGAAGCCGAAACGAACATTTGAACACAATATATACTTGGAAAGCAAATGTGAGCTTTTTTCTATTCTATTTGTATAACTGTGTTTGTAGTTGGATCTCTTTCGGGCAACACAAAGCTTGCCAGCCGTCCTCCCATCATGCCAAAGGTGAGTCTTGGTGAAGAAAATTTTCATTATATGCACAATTATTTGCCGGGTCGGATGATGACAGTCTTTTCAATGACGGTGGGTCCTCTTCCTCCCCATCGTCCTCCCGGTCCGAAACGGTTTCCTAAACACAAACATATAAAAACTACAAAAAGTTGCTTACCATATCCAGGTCCGTAGCCTCTACCGCCAAATCCTGGTCCATAACCGCCGTAGCCGGGTCCCCATTGTCGTTTTTCTCTGGGAGCAGCTCTGAAAACAAAGCTGAAGTTAAAAACGGGTAGACACTTACGAAGCGAGGGAAAGAAGGGCCAAAACGGCCAAGAGGAGAGCTGCGTAAAGTTTCATGACGCCAGTTGTGATGTTGACGCCGGTAGCTGTCTTATATAGGCGCTGCGAGCGCGCGGTCAGTTTCTTACACTGAAAGGCATTGGGTGAATGACGGGCAAAGACAGACTTTTTCCTTCCGAAAGGTGTTAAACAATAGAGACTCTGAGAATTGACGCCATCGAACTTCTTCGATAAAGACGACCTCTAAAAAGACAATGAGACTGAACAGCTGAGTCAGTGGGTTAGATAAACTTCCTCTAGTTCAATGATTCTATTTTTGATATTGTCCTAGACTACTGTTCTCCTTACTGTTGAAGACTTTGGAGTTCATTAACCAACGCAGAATCGTGTTCTAAGTACGCATTTTGACTATTCCCATGTTTAAAGGTAGAGGTGTGGTTTAGCTGACTAAGAGAAGATAGACAGGATACTAAACGGTTATCAAGTAACAACCTATATATTTTTGTGTAAATCGTAAACTAATTAAGAAACACGGAACCTGGCGTAGAATTCCTTGTTTGTACTTTGGTAGTTCTCCTATTCATTACATATTTTAGAGTTTTGATTGTCTGCAGATCTTAAATCGCCAGTTGGAGTGCTTAGCTTTTCTGTTTTGTTGGATTCTGATCGTCCTTTGGTGGTTACCCATTAGACAATGATGTTTGCGCTTTTGCACTTCTAGTGACTTCCGCTACTATCCAGGTTAACAAATGGTTTTTATCTCGAACTGATGAACCGCGATGAACGGTAAAGGGGAGAAAGATATACTCCATATTTTTAACAACGCACAGTAGAATAGTGTTTAATAGAATTTATTGAAAGCTTTGTTTATTAAAGTATGTTTAACCGCGGTGGATGACAGTCTTCTCAATGACAGTTTGTCCTCCACGTCCTCCGAAACCTCCAGGTCCGTTGTTGAATCCTCCGGATCCGTACTGGGGTCCACGGTTGTTAAATCCTCCAGGTCCGTAGTTGTTACCTCCGAATCCAGGTCCACGGTTGACTAAACTCATTTTGGTCAAACACAAAAAGGGAACACCTACATCCAGGTCCGTTGTTGAATCCACCTCCTCGTCCACCAAATCCACCACCGTTGGTGATGACAGTCTCCTTGATGATGGTACGACCACCCTGAGGGAAGGCACTAAATCACAAGTTGGACATGATCAGTAGATGTAGTCTTACGCAACGACTGCGATGAGAGCGAAGAGGGCGATGAGGAGCTTCATTTGTGTGGAACTGTCTGTAGTGCGTTTCTGTCTACTTTTATAGCAGTCATTCTCTTCAGTGATCCGCGATGACCCTAAAACAGGTTGATACGGTCTTTTGACGCCCTTCGACGACCTCGGCTTCTCAGTTGAAAAAGGCATCTAACATCAGCGCATACTGGTAGTTTTTTGCACGGACGGTCAGTCGGTCTTCGCGAAAAAACAGCCAGAAATGTTGTTCCAATGACGCCACTTTTCCGACATGAGGTTCCAATCAGGCAAACTGTTAGCCAGCTAGAAGATCAGTTTCATTCTCAGTCTTTCTTTGTTCACTTCGTTTTTGTACAGTTGCACCTCGTAAACGAGACTGTCTGCTGACCATTATGCTGTAAAATGTTGAACTTTAATGCTGACGGATATTTTGGTGTCGAGATTTTCCAACAAGATTTTGGAATCGGGTCATTCTCTACTTCAGAAAGTAACAATTTATTAGCAAACATATTATGATTCAAACAGAAGATCCTGATGAATAAGTGGAAATTGTGTTGTTTTTGCCACTGACAATGTTTGGTGGGAACCAAAAAGTTCCAACAAATGGGAAGAGAGAAAGTGGCGGTGGTCCACGTCCACTATAGGTCGCAATAGATCCTCCATTACTTTTCTGTTCTTTTCTGTGAATTACGTAGTTGCCGCTTTCTTTGATTCTCCTCAAGCTGGATGACAAAGTTTTAGAGGAAGGGGAAACAATTACCTTTCATCTTCAGCTAATGTTGTTGCAAAAAGTAGAAATGTGAGTAAAAGAAGCTTGAACATGTCACTCTAAGAGATTAATGTTGTTGCTTCTGTTTATATGAGCCCGGGGGCGTGTTTAGCCTCGGTGGGATCCGGTACAAGATGTTCGCATCTTGATTGCCCGCCATCGTGAAAACATGACGAACGAGGCGAACACGGCAAGCTGAAGCAATCTTAGATCAGTGCGCTAAAAGTGAATGATTGTCCGTCTGTCCACTTCAGTGTCCTTTAAAAAAGTGACGCGGAAGGCTTCCGAACAGCATAACTCTACTCCAATTTTCAGCCTGTTCTGCCCCTGGAGGAAAATAACAATCAGGAAGCTGCCAAGGTCAGCACAGCTGTTCATAGGCCAAGTCTGAGTCATAGCCTGTTCAGATCTCGCTCGCTCAGGAAGTCACAGACGTTTCCTGTTACGCAGTCAGTCCACTTCAACTGCGACGTCACCACAGCCACGAAGAACTATATGCTGTTCCCATTGCGGAGAACGAACGTCCGCCCGAGGCACATAGAAAACGTATAACATTTGATATTAATGTTTTCAGAAGATTGAGGCCAAGCATCATCCGAAACTGTACTATGCTTCCGCTAGCGTTAGAGAAGAAAGGGAGTTGGGACGGGAGACTGAAAGAGCTACTCTTTTACGGAAGTATGCCTTCAAGTGAGTTAACATTCCTTATCGTTGTTTATTGACACATTGGTGTCTTGTGTCAACTCTGGCTTTCGTCTTTTTAGTACATTTTCGGAGCTCTCGATCTGTGAACCGTTTCGTCACACCAAAGACTCCCGCGGTGTGCCTCTCTGACTATCTGCACAGCGCGTCTCCTCTTGCAACTAATAGATTAATTCCTGACTCACTGACACCCCTCTGGAACTCTCTTTTCAGACGTTTTTTGTTCCCGGGCTTGACAGCTCATCAGCTGATAAGAATAGATTCTTGCAATGCTCTGTTTCAAGTAGTTTCCACAGCTTTTCATGTCGTGAATTTCAAACCAAGCTGTCTATTGTACTTGCTATCAACTTGAGCACAAGTTTACGAGTTTGTGCGGGGGTTGTTTCAGCATGGAGATTGCCTTTGCCGGCCACAGTCGCGAGACTGACGCATATGTGAGCGTGAATGCCGCTCCGGCAATCAATGAGGAACATCATTTAGTACCACCAGTTTGATCTGTTTTCAATCCCCTCTCACCCCTTGCGATATTAGATTTTTGTTGTTACGAAACTATCAGTCGATCAGCTGTCCTTTCATTTCTTTCCTCTCTCTTTTCGTTTATGTTTGCCTTCTACTGACGGTGAACTACTTTCTGCCGAAGTTAGTATTTACTCTTTTCTTGAGCTGGTGGGTCAAGCCCGTTGGATAAACCGCATAAGATAACGATTGCGAACAAAACGTGGAATCGAATGCATGTTTTGTCTGGCATCCCGTCTCCTCTTTCATTCCTTTCCGCGCGGCATTCAAACCATCTCACAATGACAGTTCAGAAAGCAGAAGAATAGGAACAAAACATCCGGAAGACTTGAGGTTTCTCCTTCAAAACTTCATGACGCCAAGGTGGGTATCTGTAATTGTCAACATGGTCCTTTTCAGCTAAATCCAGACTTGGACAGGCGTTCCTCTCGAGCTCAACTCGTACGTAGAAGTAAGTAAAAATTAAAATGGAATGCAAACTGAAGCCTATAGGCACACTGATTCACAAGGCCAAAGTGGAAGAGTTCTGCACTCAGCCAGAACCTCGGCTCTTTGAAGCAGCCTTTATTATTGGTCTACAAGAAAAGGACGTTGACAAGGCCACCGGAAAGAGCAAACCATATCCACAGATCCAATATGCGTTTCCGCAGAAGGCGGAAAACGGTAATTACACAATTAATTCTAGTAATCAAAAATATAAGATTCGACCTACGCCCGGACGGCTGTCCTTTTCTATCCAGACTATAGCCACCAAGAAAAAGTTGGTCCTGACGAATATTGGGCAGGCGATGAAGAGTTCATGGTAGCTATTACGGATATTGACGGATCCAGGTAACTCAATCAGCTTTATTTTTACAATACTTTTTTAGACGTTATGCTTATTGTGTTCGGTACCTTCCCACCAAAACTCCTAGTGAGGACAATGAGAAGAGCGGTGAGTTATTATTAGTTAAACAAGTTGTGCTATGTCCCTCCGGGACTAAGTGATCTAGTTTTCTCCTTTTAAAAACAGATAACAGTTAACAGTCTATCCCTCTGTCCCTCATTTTGAATGCCAATTAAAGCTTCCGACAGACACACTAACACACACACAGAGACCTGGGAGCAATTTAAAGTGGATTTCAGCCTTAGCGTTTTACAGACATTGAAATTTATCCTCAAGTACTAACTGTGATCTCCCCTATCCGCAATTCCATCTTCTATATGGATCTAGTCAGAAATATGTACAGTTATGCGAAAAAGGGAATTACTTTTCTTGACGCCTTTCTTCAGTCTGTTCATAGAAATGCCTACTCATCTAAGCAAGGTATGATAGCTTCTTATTTTTACTATTTTAGATAGGCTGGAGCTTGAAAGTCGTTGAAAAGCTGTCTAACGGTTTCGTTCGAAATATAGAAATCAAGAATTACGGCCAATCTCTGGGAAAAGCTGGCAGTGCAGCGATTATTTCGAGGTAAAAATTCGTTTTTTTTTCAATCAATCAGTTCTAGATTGTCCCCCGAAGTGTCTGTTTGTCTTGTGGCAGCGCTGTTAGGAGAACAACGCATTCTTATTGCCGGGAATTCTGTGGGAGAGACGGAAATAATCCATCCGATGATACGTCTTCCTCAAACAAAACACGTAAATCCTTTCGAAATCAAACAAATTAAATATCTAAGATTGCCTGTTCTACGACAAGAGTAGTACAGATGCTTGAAGCCCTCATCCGCCCCTTCAGCTGGCCACATACATTCATTCCCATCGTCCCTGACAACCTCCTGGATCTTTGCGACAATCCCACTCCATACCTCATGGGTATTTTACGATCCAACCTCAACAAAGTGAAGGAACTAATCGTTGAAAACAAAGATGACTATGATCGTCGCCAGGTGAGCCAATAGCCTGTAAATTGTACAGTTGGTATGTAGATGGACTTTGTGTTCGTTGATATTGACGCAGGCGTGGTGGTACCCGCTCCGGAAACTATACCAACTGCAGCAAATTTGGAGCAGTGGAGATATGATGTAATATTAATGTACTGCTACTGTATAACACATCTTTAGAATGCCATCAAATTCTGCGAAAAGTTGGGATGGTCGAGAAAGATGTGCACTTCTATGATTAAAGGATTCAGAGAGGCTGTGGCAGCAGAACCTGCTGCAGCAGCTGACCTTAAAGTCGAAAATGTAAGATATTTCTAATGGAACTCTTAAACTCATCAACTAGGTAATGCTCAAATGGTACGCTGAACTTTTTGGACATTACCGTTTCGTCGGAGCTCATCAGCTCTGGAACAATGATTCAAAAGAACTTCTAGTCAGCGGTCAACCAAACAAGGACTATCGGCCATATTTGAAGTACTTGAAAGAGACCGTCATGTTCGAAGAATGGGTTCTGAGCAGAGTAAGAGACAGTTGATATAGTGTAGCCATTATTTTAAGACTCCACCCTTGGGTATCAACCTGGCGAGTCAAGAAGAGCCACTTCCCAGTAGCGAGGTTGACCTTAACCAACGAATCGATAGGTACTGGATCTTGGAGTTCAATGCCTTCACTCCGAGAGAACTACGCCGTCTTGCCCAGCGTGTCACCAACATTTTCGGTCGTTTCAAACGATTATGAAATCCATAGCTTTACCCTGTCACTTCTACAAACTCTTGATCTCTTCTCATTCTTGGCTATCACTTCATGGGATTTCCTTTTCCACAGATGCTTATTACTGTTCTATGCTGGTAGAGATAACATAAAAAGACTTTTCCCTGTTTTCCACAACATGTTTGTCTGTTTTCCAGCAATCTCTGGCGTGTTGGTCGTAAACAGAGCTCACTTAGGGATTGACCTGTTGAAAAGACCTGTTGTTGACCTGAGCCGAGCGTAATTGCCCTTGCCACGCTGGGCTAGACGCGACACTGCACCACCCCATGACTGTTGCCGCCATGAAGTAAACAACCCCACAAAGTCCTGCTTGCAACTGCTCTATCTGTCCCGTTTTCTAATTTTTCTCCATTCTTCATCCAACAGCTGATTTTCACACGGTTTGCAATAGATTTTCATGTGAAAAGCCTTCTTCAGCGTATGCTTTTTATCTGTATTTGTTTTTTCGGCCTTCTACAAACAGTCCGAGGTGGCGTGTCGACCATTTTTGATGCCGAATGGAATAAAAACTATGAAAATACAACTTCACCAAATAATTTTAACACCTATCAATTGCTAGCGCTAAAAGTAAGAATTTCAAAATATGTTTTAAGTTTGTTCAGGGCTCCGTTGGTAGAATTATTTTAACAAGAGAGGAGAAAAACTTGAATGTGACATTGCTGGTCGTCGTTCGGCAACCGAAAGGAATTGTCAGTTTTACGGTGCCGTTTACCCTCAAACTCCTTCTTATTTTTGGTTTTCAGGTCCCTGAAAATATTGATGGATTCCTATTTACGGAAGTGGCCCGGACTCTCAACCCCTTTATGGTCGATCAGAATATAACTGTAGAACTTTGGAGCGTTGAGCCTATAGCCTTCACATTTATAGCGAAACAGATACAAGACGATTTTGCCATAACGTAAGCTTCATTCATAAAAAATTTGAGTTATTTCTCTTCAGATTCGACAAACCCCACATTTGCAATGCTTCTGTTGCTCAGCCAGTCTTCTACGAGGTTTCCATACCAAGTGACATTGATAGCATTTTCATAAATGTGGATTCAAATACTTCTATGTGCATGACGGTATCTGTTCAGCCTTACGGAGTTCGTTTCTTCCTAACACAATTCTCATAAATTTGATACTTTAGGCTCCTGTATCCGATTTGACCAGCAATGTTCTCTCCTCTGGAATGTATCAAACCATGACGAAACAATCTACTGTTGCTGTAGAAGTGAGTACATCATACATTTTTGTTTAAAATTAATTCAGAGAGACAAATTTCCAAAATTCTTCCTGGTCTTTGTATTGGAACCTAACGATAACGACTGTTCTAGCTGGAAGCAGATTGTTCCCGCCACTGGCCACACCATGCATTCTCCAACGGTTACAAAGATGTTCGAAGTGAGGGTGGCTGCCAAAATGAAACGTGAGTAATTTCAGATTTCACAAGTTTGCCTTATATAGAAAAAGAATACTTGCTCCCGATAGTGATAGTCGCCGCGCTACTTCTTGTAATTATTCTGATCACCCTCTCCTACATGAAATGTGAAATGTCTTACGACAGTACCGATTCGGACAGGTTCCAGCAGTTCAGAGGTATGGTTTTCAGTAGCTTTCCAATAACCCGTATTGCAGACGATATGAGAGTCCATGAACACCAACATTACTTGAAACCAGAAGATGATGAATCTCTTAGTGGAAGTTGGGACTGTTTGCCGGATGCTTTGGACAGGGAGGTGGTCAGGGCGAAAACTCATCTGATGGTTGCCGATCTTGCCACAAAAACATACCAGCAAAGGAATGATAAATACATGAAATACGTTTTGTAAGTTCATTTCTTTTGTTTTCATGGATTTTATAGTTACCTTATCATCATCGCTCTCTTCTACACTTTGCCTTCAGTACAACTTGTTTTTAATGCTGTGGACAGCATTCGCTCCTATGGAAACCTCGATCTCTGCTGGTTTGTTTACGCTTCCGGCTTTTATTTTCAATTCAGGTACAACTTCCGTTGTGCTCGCCCTTTTTGGAACTTTTTCGCTTTCAACAATATTATCAGCAATGCTGCTTACGTCTTTCTGGGAGCTCTGCTGGTTATCATGACCTATGAGAGAAATAAGGTCTATCAGAAGCACGTCGAAAAGGAGCCGGCGATAGAAACTGTAAGAATTTGAGATGTGTTTGTTACCAACAAGTTCTAGGACTATGGTCTACCTCAACATCCTGCACTGACTTATGCTATTGGAATCGCCATAATGCTTGAAGGAGCACTCTCTGCTAGTTATCACATTTGTCCAAGTGCAACAAATTATCAATTTGGTAAGCATTTTTAAACTTTCTTTTTATAAATTTTGACACAGATACGTCTTTCATGTACGTGATAGCTCTACTGGGAAAGTTGAAAATCTACCAACTTCGACATCCTGATATCATTGCCCAGGCTCATAACACTTTTGGCGTCATGGCAGGGTTCATTTTGATAGCAATGATCGGCGTGGTGTGTTTTTGCAAAGTTAGGTGCAAACAAAAGGGTATTTCAGAGATGGCACAGCAATGTTGTCTGGGTACTATTCCCGATTATTTACTTTTTGCTGATGATTCTAGTCAGCTTAGAGTTCTATTTCAAGGTGAGACAAACAATGACATGGACATTGTTTTCAGGGAGTTTGGAAAGTGAATCCTCGAGAGACTTGGAACAGTTTCCGATACGCCTGGGCTTCATCGAAATGGTGCTCTTGCATGTTCCCAAAATATTGGGGCAGATTCCTCTTTCTCGTAATGGCAAATTTCATAAACACTGTGTTGTAAGTATACATAATTATTTTTTTCAATTTTCTTTCAGGATACTCCTCGGAGAAATTACAAGGCCGGCAGACTTTGCCTCGTATCTCCTAATTCCCTTCATCGCCAATCTTTTCCTGTACCTTCTTTACTATATCGTCATGAAATTTTCACATGGAGAAAGACTCAGCTTCCGATGCCTCGGACTTTTGGCTGTATCATCCCTCTGTTGGGCAGCCTCACTATGGTTCTTCTTTCATCAGGTTTCGGACTGGAGTGTGAGTCAATCTTGTTTTGTTTTGACTGACGCTGTTTTTATAGCAAACACCAGCCATGTCGCGTGAACTGAACAAGAACTGTATCATCGTGAACTTTTTCGACAACCACGATGTTTGGCACATATTGTCCGCAATTGCCATGTTTATCTCGTTCATTCTTTTAGATCGTATTGATGATGATTTACGATTCGTGGACCGACATTCCATACCAGTATTTTAGTCAATGTACATTTCGTAAATAATCTTAAAACTACTTCATGTCATCGGGTAATTCAGGAATAATGCTCAAACTATAATAAAACGTTTTTATTTACCCGAACTTGATTGAGCACAGAGAGAAAACTCGTAACTTGTTACATTTGAGCATGCTCCAGCGCACTTCGCATGTAAACTCCCCAATAGAGAAAGTTGTACAGAGAGTACATCACTGAAATTTGTGAGGAAATACGAAATTTCTTACGTGGAAACATTATTCGAGACAGAAGGTCAAGCTTTTCACAGATCTTCAGATTCCTCGATTTCTTGGGAGGTTCTGCTCCTGGTTTACTGAAGTTGAATCTGCAATGACCTAGATGATCAAGAAATGAAAAGCTGTCAAAGCCCAGTTTTCCCGTCAGTCTGTTGACACTTTATTATGTCTTTTCTCTACGACAAAATAGAAGGCTATAACAAAGATTAGGTACTTTTTTGAATGTTCTGATTGTTACGACAGAAACGACCTTTCTCAGTTTTATTTTTACTTATTTACTGGTCTCCTCTATTTTCATCGTTTTCAATAATGGTACAAGAAAGACTCACTTTCTGGTCGAAATGTTTGATGTTAGCTGTGAAGGTCTACCCTCATCTTTTGTCAAAAAGCCGATGACAGCCAGCTCCATGAGTGAAGCAAATACAAAGCTGATACCTCTGAAATATCTGTTTATAACAGTCTCGTAAATTTACCCACCCAAACATCCAGATATCAATAGCCTTAACATAAGACACTCTTGGTAAGTTTCTGATAATGTTTCCAAACTGAAATGTCATTGCCAGCAATGCATTCACACCCAGCATAGTTCTTGCCGGAATGGCTTTTGGTCCGAGATAGAAAGATATCCATGAGATGAAAACGGTCATATAGGTTGGAATAAAACCTATTATAAGAATATTTAGAGTGTAAAATGTTTTACCTTGCAAAAGATACCAGCCGTATCGTCGTCGAAATAGGAATGTGACTGTTAGTTCGTCCCAGTATCCAGCTGCATATAACTAAAAGAAGCTTGTTTTCTAATCCAAATTGACTAACCGTTCGATTTTCAGAAATTGAATAGTTCACCATATTGAAATCAGGCAGTTCTATCTCTTTGAATGTGATCACAGGATTATCGCTCCAAGTCATTCGTACCTCTTCCTTGACACAAAAATGCTCAGTTTTCAAGTCCCTACCCGGTTGTAGTTAAAAGATTCGAAGGTAAGTTTGCATTCGATAGTGTCCATTGGAAACTTTGATAGATCCATGTCGCAAGGACCCGTACTTTTTATCCTCCAATTTGACCAAACAGATCCTGAAAAGAGGTTTCTTATTTCGTCAGCCTCTTAACGAGCCACTTTACACATTGCGTCTGGAGGGTTAACTGGCTCACAGCGTTGATCAAGTTTTCCAGATTTGGTTACTATAGTGGACGCGCCGAGTCAGCATATGAATCGACGCCACCAAATCACGTTAGTCTCTACATATGCAGACGCGCCTGGGGAAAAGCGGTAAAGTGTTCGCGGCATGTGATAAAATAACAATGTAACTCAAAGAGAGTAATAATATTCAAGTTTACTAAAAGGTTCGAGTTGTTTAATGTTTTACTTTTCTTAATTATCATTCACTCACATTTCGCAAAACATTACCAGTATGCAAACTATTGTTGACCACTCATTTTTAATATTTATTTGGACTGGTGTTGAACAGAACACAAGGCACAAGGCAACGACCCAAATTATAAGCAAACATTGGGCTCAGTATTGTAACTTTCATACCAAATCAAAAGTAGTTCATAAAATTTTCACTTAATTCATAATACTCACCATTAGGGAATACCATCAAAAAAACGTTTCGGAATGGAGAACTGTGCATGACCGCAGCCTAAACGGAATTGTACTCATTTTAAAACTTCTGTACCTTTGAATTGATGAAGCAGGTATTGGGAGTCCACATCTTGGCAAGTACATTGTAGTCAAAAGACAGGTTTCCTTGACACGGATTCAACATGGTATAATCCAGGCCGGGATCCGTCCAGTATTCATTCATATACAAATCTGGAAAGCAGCGTCTCATGAGATTTCCTCTAGGTGACAAATTTGACAACAACGCACCCAATTGATTTTGGAACAAGACTTTTCAATTTGAAGCGTTATTTATTTCAAGATAAAAACTTGCCTATTTCAAAGTCCTGGGTCATTTCGGAGACGGAGGTAACTTCTTGGACCCACATTTCTATTCTCACATCAACCGGCGTCGTGGGCAGCTTATGCTTATTGTAATGGCTTGCCGCTTCGATGAGAAGATAATCAATGATTTCTGTGTCATTGGCACAGCGATAAGACTGTCCTCCGGCTTGAACCAGTTGTACCATTGTGAGAAAAACGAACAGCATCACCGACGTCGAAAAGCCCATATGTGCATAATGAATTCGGTCTGCGTAAAAAGTGTGAGATGGGAGGAGAAAGACGAAGGAGCTCTAAATCTAGCGCCTCTTTTTGTAGAGAGAAGAATGGGTGCTTCGAAGACTCGTTAGAGGAGCATCAATATTCAACTCCGCCCCATGATTTGCGCCGTAAGGAAAGGGTTAACTTTGGCACCAAACAAGAGCATATTTATTTACAGCAAATTATTTTTCAGATCAGTTTTTTAGATTCTTCTGTAGGTTCCAAGTAATCTGCTGCATTTTGGGCAGTAATGCTCCATATCCTGTAACGGCATCGTAAAAAACTCGTGGGGCTGTTTACCTGGCAACGTTGGACACAGAATGGAATACAGCAGCATAACCAACATCCGAAAAGTGTCAGACCACCACAGATCAACCAAGAAAGAAGGCCATTCCTCGGTCGGACTCCGGTAACAATCTCAAACAGCGAGGTCAAACTCCCAACTTGAGAGGGTGCTAACCTGGTTTTGACAATGGGGACAGTTCATGGTTTGAGGAAATTCGCCAAATGAAAAAGTTGTGACCACAATGGGCACCATTCCTAAATCCATGTTTAGAGAAGAAATTATATATTCACCTGGCTGGACATTCATGTAGGTCTGTCCTGGTTGTAGCGGATAAGCGCTGGCAACAAACTGGAAACCGCGATCAATCAGAAGTAATTCAACAAGAGAAAAGTCTATAAAGTTAATCAACTTACTTGAGGTGGCGACGGATAACCGGGATTGCAGGCAGGCTGATCCTTTGGATCATATGCCCAAGGGCTGGGGTTTGCTGAAACAAAACATTAGTATGTAATTTAAAAGGACAACTAACGCTGGTATTCTGGTGGTGGCCCAGACATTTCGCCAGACTGAAACATGACAATTAACTGTGACACAAGAGATAAAAGGAGGACCAAGGAAACATATGAGTTAGCAATGACTCTGATTGTGACTTTGCGTGAGAGTGAAGCCCATAACAATTGTTATCAAGAATGACCCGGCTGTTGTCATAGTTACGGGGTTATTGAAAAGAGGTCAGCAATTTCCTTTCCACGTTTTCGAGAAGACTGACGTGGCTCTCAGACATGAGAAATATCAGAAAAATTTCATAATGGATTTCGAAAAGTTTTGGATAAACGCCTCATTTTTGGCATGATCGATACGACCCGGCCGGCAGTGTTCGCTCGAAACAGCTGAACACGAGAGTAGGTCACGGAATCTATTAGAGGGGGAAAGAGGAAGAAGTCGACTGTTTGGTGTGTTGATCAAAAAGTGATCCACCTTTTAAACAAACAGACCCAGTTTTCTACGGAAAACTGTGTCAATGAGAACGGTCGCAACCAACCCACGGAGCTAGAAAAGCAGCTGACAAGGTTTGCAAAAGTTTTGCCGCTAAAACCAAACACGCATTTTTTCGGGATCCAAGAGGTCAACACCGCGACCAATTATACCGTCAGTTTCTCTGTGTAAACTCTTCTTTTTAGCACGATACAAGGATAACAGACGAATTAGCCCCATTCTTCTCTGGCTTTGATTGAAAACGTGATTTCGAGTGAGCATTTTGTATCCATGACTACTGGGAACACATTTATTACACATGACTTGAGATGGAGTTGAGGGAATTTCGAAAGATCGCACATGATGTCAGATATGTGCACTACGCTCGAGTTAGCAGTAACATGAGAAGGCTGGAGAGGGAGGCCAACTTGGAAGAAGAATTCCATCTGTTGTCCCAGCCACCCATGAAGCCAGGACCGTTGTGGGGACCGTTGTTGTAGCCATTGTTGTGTCCAGCGTTAAGGCCACCCCCAACGCCTACGTTACAGCGATCAGTATTGCAGCAGCAGACTTGCTCTCCAGCTTCGTTTTGGTAGCATCCATTATTCTGAAAATGTAGCTGTTTGGTATATCAAGGTTCTGCTCTGTGTTTCGTGTAAAGATTTTTAAATATTTAATGTGGAAATATGACAAATTATAGAAAACTCACTCTGCATGCCGGCTGATTCAATGGCTGGTCGCACAAATAGGTGACCAAATTACTTCCAAAAACTGTTTGGCTAAAGACAAAAAAATTTAGATGGGCTGAAGTTTAACAACCTCATACAGAACTGTGCTCCAGGCTGACACGGAGTAGCACCATGCGGATGCTGGTATCCTTTTTCGACACCTAGGAATTTTATTTACTGCCAGAAAGATATAATATACCTTGGTAGCACTCGAGAGAATAAGCAAGAGGCACAAAGGCAACAAGAATCAAAAACAGCATCGTGGAAAACTGACAGACAACTTTTCCTATTTTCGTGCCTCCTTTTAAAGGAGTTTGTTTGCTTTCACCGTCTTTGCCATTCAGCCATACGTCCTTACAGATGATGCGTGGCCACTTGAGTACGACTTCGTATGAATCAGCATTGGCTACAAGGACATTGATACAAAAACATCCTTTGGAAACATGAACGAGTATCACCTAGCACTGTTTTTAACTGAAAAAATAGTGTTGAACTCTTGTCTTTCCGGAAATAATTTTGCTTAATATACCGGAAGATTAAAACCTAATTAAGTAATAATATAGGAAATCTATGGAAATAAACTGTCAACCGCCACCAAACGTTGTTCTATCGACCAGTCTTCTCTTCAAATGGTTTACAACAGCTTTCATAGAACTAACACTTTCAGAATAAGAAGGTGATTAAGCTGGATACGTCGATTGTGATCGGGTTCAGCAAGAATACAAGTAAGGCTGAGGTAACCCGTTGTTTTGTATGAGTTAGACAACGTTTAGGTATTCTTCCATCTTTTTAACGTCATGAACTTCCTTTTCCAGGCCTTGTTCGGACTGTTGATGTTCCTTCTAGTCCACGTCGACAAGGTTTTCTGTTTTTACGATATTCGTCCTTTGATTTGGATTTCTGTACTGATGGTGCTATTTTTGTTTAGTTAACAAGCTGATGTTTCCAGATTCTTCTCAGTGTTGTAGCCGGCCCGCCTTATGCTGAGATACAAGGCTGGGGGACATTAGGCCCCCCCCGCGGGGTGGGGGGGGGGGAGGGCCTAACGCGACTTCGTATTTTTCAACGGCGAATCGTCTCCAAATCGTCGGGAATCAATTCCTTTCGATGAATATAAGTTATAAGTTATAAAATATAATAATTATTTTTGATAAAAACTATTATTTCGCTAAAAATCCATTTTTGGTCAAAATTTTCTATTTTTGGCCGCTTTTCACCTATATGTCGCTCCATTTCGATGTTTTCAAGAAGAAGAGGTGTTTTTGAGTTTGGCAATGGTTTTCTAAGTTGTAGAGCAGATCAAAAGCAAAAACTTTGTAGTACATCACCACTCTGCCCGACCAAGGCTTCGTCATGAAAACAAGGTATGAATCTGAGCGCTGCAATGAACTCTATACTAATGGTTTCCAAGATGCTTCTCACAGAGAGTATAGTGTATCCTTTCAGTTTTATTACTAGATAGAGTTAAATTCTCTGAGAGAACCAAAGCTGAGTCATCTGATCCAACTGAGCCCTCACTGTTAGTCGATGGGTTCTGGTTTCTCTCTACTGAACTCATGTCTATCTACACTCTGGTGAGTTTTCTGCTCTGATCTAAGAAACTGTGACTGTTCTCTCTTTCGATTAGAAGTAACCACCGGTAGAAAAACAGTTAAGAAGCTTTGCTCTCTCATTAGACTGTCTCTCCATCGGTTCAATAACTGATAGTTACTGTGAAATAAGGAACGACAGATCACAGCTTACAGTCACCAGAAATAAACGATCAGTTTATACAGAGACATTGTGAGATAGAACAGTCACCGTTTTTAAATCAAAGAAGAGAACCAAACAGAATCCATGCAGTCATGACCATCAGGTCGGTAGAGAGATGCCAGGCCCTATCGACTAATAGTAGGTGTTTATATGACTAGTAGCCTTCGGTTTTTTACAGAATTTGTAGATTACCTGATGCTACAAAAGACTGGGGACAATAAAAGAAACAGTCGAAGGTACCTTCGGAACCATTCAGTACTGATAAAAAGGTGGCACGCAGCTTTATAGCCTGTTTTCGCAGTGATGTATTCATCGGGCAGGGTTCTGATGTACTACAAAGTTGTTGTTTTTTATCTGTTTTACAACTTAGCAGAACATTGCGAAGCTTAGAAACCTCTTCTTCACCTTGAAAACAGCGAAATAGTACGCAAAATAGGCGAAAATCGGCCTAAAAGCTGACATTCCAAGCCAAAAATGGAGTTTTAGCGAAATAAAAGTTTTTTCCTATCGAAAATAATTATTCTAACTTATATTCATCGAAAGGAATTGATTCCCGACGATTTGGGGACGATTTATCGTTGAAAAATACGAGGTCGCGTTAGGCCCCCCCCCTCCCCAGGTCCCGTTAGTCCCCCCACCCATAGGGGGGTGGGGGGCCTAACGGGACCCACCCGAGATACAAACCTTTCTTTTACTTGTACAAGTATCTATTGTTGTTCGCAAGTGGATTGGGAATGGCAGTTGATCTTCTAATCTTCCTGGATGCTCCACCACTCATTTACGGTAATTAGCAGAAGGCCATAGAACAGATTCCAGATTGTCATAAGGGGGTATTTGGTTCAATTTTTCGCCATCTGTCTTGTCGTTCCAGTTCAGGTCGCTTATATGTCCATCGTCGAAACGGAACTATACGAGGAGGAAGAGTGATTCACATGCTTTCAATAAACAGTCGCAATGCATTCGCAAAATTCTCTTTGCCCGAGATCTTTCTGCAGAGCGTATTTTTCCCACGATCTCATAATTTCATAATCAAGAATAATGATCTTGGACCTCGGTTCAGAATCTGTGGGGTTAATTGGTTAGTTGACGTAGATGATGCCAGGTTGCGAAAGGTTCAGTCATCTTCATAACATATTTAATCAGTTATCACACTTCCGCTATAAAATATTGTCCCACAAAAAGAAACATTTTTAGTCTTAGAACAGCTATCATTCGTTTCTTAACAACCTATATTAAGTTCATTCTTGAAGGACACGCGATGGGGAGAAGCCCTTGCTTCGGAGAATCATCTTCCAGTTAAAGCCCTACTTTTTCATTTCTCGTCTTCCCCATATTGGGGACATGAGACATGTTTCAATTACCTGCTTTTGTAATTATAGGAAAGTCACGCGGAACTTTTCATATTAACTGAACACAATCTAATCATTGCTGTAGTCTCAATCACAAGATTTCTCAACTTTCTCTGAGAACCGAGGCATTAATACCCAACGGTAGTAAACTTTGCCGAAATATGGGGCTTAATTATCCTTGTTTCATTCCCTCTTGACCGTTCATTTTGGTGAGGACTGGTCAAAGTTCCTGTTAAAGTTTCACCTGTGCATATACTGTTTACGGAAAGTTTGTCTAGTCAGACAAGCAGGTGTTATACAAACCATAATAACCCTGTCTCCATCTTCAAATGCTTCCCCTTATCATTCAAGTTTGCTTTCATGCTTCTGGCCTCTATACATTATTGTTGGCTTGGTCACCCTGACTAACGCAGGAGTCATATCCTCAATAAAATAGCTTCTTTTACCCGATTGTTGCCAGGCTTCCTTTTTTAAAACTGCTTCGTCGTTCTTCTCCGTAACCCCACACGCTTAATGGCTTCATATTGTCCTAGACGACACAATCACATTAATCAGCACTTCAACCGGAGGAGCTGATTAACACCACGACGCAGCTGGATGATTCCCAGGGCTACGCGTGCGCGCCCGCGTTCCCATAGTAGCGCCACATTGTTATCATCTAGCCTCCTCTCTCACTCAGAGCCTGACTCCGCCTTCATTTCCTCAAAAGACTAACTAGCATAATCACCACTTTAACGAGTCAACCAATCACTGCGACCTACACTTGCTTTTCCTGCTCCACTTACTCACTCTACGTTTTCAGGATGGTTGCCGGTTGTGGAAACAAGTGCGTCAAGTACATCTTCTGGGCCATCAACTTTCTTCTCTTTGTAATAGCATTTAACATAAATGGTAAACGGTGTTTAGGCTCTGGGTATTGTGATTCTTGCCTTTGCGATATGGATGAGAGTCGACTCAAACATGATGGTGCGGCTCGTAAATCAGGGCAACATCAGCATAACAAATCTGCCAATGGATACGGTAAAACATATCATCTTCGGCAATGTTACCATAAAATGTAGGTATACTACATTCTGTACGGTATAATGGTCATCGGAGCAGTTCTTCTGATTCTCGGTTTTCTCGGATGTTGCGGCAGTGCCTGCGAGAGTCTGTGCGCAATTGGATTGGTAAGTGTTATTTGCAAGCACGGCTATTAGTTTTCCCACATAACTCACCTGTGGCAAATAATAAAATTAGCTACTTCCTTCTGTATGCCTCTTTTCAGTACTTCCTCTTCGTCATCATCATCTTCGTCGTCAAAATTGTTGCCATTGTCATGTATTTCGTCAAGAAGGACAGCGTATGTTTACCAAAAAAAATGAACGAATCTTATGATTATAGATTCGTGAATATGTCACCTACGTCTTAAGAGAATTCGGAGTGAGAAACTATTCTACACAGCAGATTTACCGCAACATCATGGACCAGCTTCAGACAGGGGTTTGAAATATCTGAAGGCAGAAATTAATTTTTAATCAGCTCTACTGTTGCGGAGCATACTCCTGCAACGACTGGGCTCAGTACGGACAGGGTATTCCGACCACTTGCGCCAACTGCGCCTACAACCCACCAGGCTGCGGAACCAAATTCTGGTCTGTTCTCGAAGGAAATCTGCTGATTGTTCTTGTCATTTGCTTCGCCATCCTCGTCATTGAAGTAATAGTCCACAAATGTTATGAAATCATATCTATTTCAGATGCTGGCAATGATCCTCGCCTGTGTCATGTGCGGAGCCGTCAAGGACAAGAGAAATCAGAGCTATTGAGAGAGCTTGATTAATGTAAAAATACACTACACCATATCAGCTTTTGCCAACATTTTACCATCTTCCGTTTTCCCCCTACCCGGTGTTACCACCTGTTTTCCCATTGTATAGTCCCCTTCCTGAAAGTATTACCCCAGACATATATTTTTTCCAATTATCCAATTTTGACAAATAAACCAGAGAACGAAATGTGTTTATGAGCTTTCGGGATCCTGGTAACCAACCCTTGACTCATCGAAATTTCATAGATATTTTTATTCGAATAAGCATACTGACAACGTTTTGGGAACATTGGGAAGAGGGATATTATCGTTGACGATATGATACAAACGGGCACACATACGGAAATCACTGGATATGACAATCACTGTCGTCTTGGCCAATGTCGTCGTTCTTGTCACGACGAATCTTGAGCGAGAGATGTTTGGTACGCCTAAACTTAGGTTTTAAAAAACATTAATAGCGCTTTGTTACCGTATGAGACTGCTACTCCGGCTGAGCTTCCCCTCTTCGGGCAGCTCACCGTTCTTCTCAGACCCTCGAGTAGACTTTGGAGCCTAAAACCCTACTTCACAACAGAACATTTGAGCAGAAAAATAATGTACAAGCTGAAACGAAACATGCCTTGAAAGAGCGATTGCGACGCAAATCTGTGATGTGAGGTATGAAGAGAGCAGGGGTACTTATCTGCTTGTCTAGAGTCGGAGGGTTTACTTTCTCCTGAAGTTGAGGATAAAAAGCATTTAAAACATGCAGAAAATGTGAAAAAAGCATGACTATAAACACTAGAAAAATATAAAACGACACACCTCAGCATGTGCAGCAAAGATCTCTCGATTCATCGGTCTGTTTCTCGTTGTGTTAATACGACGAAGAGCAGTGTTCCGCTCTCCACGGATGTCTGCCGGATCGTCCAAAGATCCTCCGCCAGCCTGAAGACACGATGTATGGTTTGAATAATTACTTCCACACCTTGCATCGTGGAAAACCACTGACTTCTAGCAGGCTTCGAAAGATTTCCACAATGTTCAGACAAGTTCTAGCCGAGGCTTCCAAGTACCGAACATTGTTACTCAACCGGCTAGTGAAAGCTGTCGCAGTGGCTTCGTAGATCTGAAGCTTCAGACTCTACGTTAGTTCATAAACTCTACCTTCTTTGTGGGCATATCCGCCTTGTTTCCGACAACAATCACGGGTATTCCGGCCAGGTCCGAACGGCGTTCGCAAATTTCCTGCCACAGTTCAGACATCTTAAGATCAACAGCTAGCCAAAAAACATATCTCCCTACCTCCTTAAAACTGGTCACATCGTCCACACTGAAGACGAGCATGAAGGCGCTAGCCGAGTTGACAGCGATCTTTCTCATATCCGGAAAGTTGAAGTTAGTATCGAGAATGTCCAAATTTAGAGGAACACCCTAAAGATATCTCCGTCATTACACGGTCACCTAATCCTTTAAGACCTGGATTCGAAACTCGCGCGAGTGGAGATCCTCGATCGTCTCCTTGTACTTCTCCGAAAATTCGTTGTAGAGATAACGGCGGATTATGCTGGTTTTGCCGACTTTGGCAGATCCTAGGACGACGAGACGATAACGATCCTCGCTCATCCTGAAATCCATTAACTGACTGTTCATGGTGTTAAGATAAGAAGGGAGGAGCGAAAAAGAGTAAAATACATTGATTGTACTATTTTGATTGCCAATTAGTTTGAGTCCGACACCTTGCATGTGACCCAGGTCAAAACTACAAAACTGAGAAAAGGTCGGGATACGGTAACTTTAACCTTTTTAACGGAAAAACGTGGGAGATTTTAGAAAAGTCGGAAAGTGCGCGCTTCGGATCTCAGGGAACCGTGTTCTGTTATTTTTGATGAGGCAAGGAACATGAAGAAAATGATGGAGCACTGACAAGAACATGAATAAAACAGAGGAGATGGGGCATTGAAGATTATCGTAAGCATGCCACAGGCTGTGAGAAAGCGAAATTTGTGGCTTTTTGAGTTTAGAGCTCCTGGCAACTGGGATAGAAGGTGGAGCCGGATAAAGGGTCTCCCTTTTTGGAAGCTCTTGATGTATTCAGTGTGAAAATCTTTCTTTATTAACGAGATCCGGGAACCGTCTGTTGATGATTCATTAGAAATTCATCTTTGGTGGGAAAGTGAGCCCGATTTGACCTTTTCAGGAAGTTTAATGACGGAAATGTTGGTAAATAAGAGGCGGCGAGCTGGCCAGCCAGAATTCTTTTAATTAGACTGGCCAGACAGGCCATAAAGTGAGAAAGAGAAGACAGGCCAATAGACTAGTCTCTGCAAGCTTCCCCTTGCCAACTTACCCATTCCCACGTGTGAGGCTTTTTCTGCATAATATACGAATCAATAAATCTACAACAAGCTGCGTCTTTGAGGCGTTCATGCGCATTTTTTTTATGAATGAACGAACTGTGTAGGCAGGGAATCCTTTCTACAACTTGAGAGGCTGCAATCACGCGCTTATATGTGTCTTGCTAATCTGTTACAAGGAAATTCTATTACAAACAACGTCAGAATCAAAAGTTATTTGTACAAAGGCGAGAAAAAACTAGTAAGATTTTGAAAAATTATGGGAACATCATAGCTGTTCAAACAGCTGTGAGAAGATTAAGACATGCATAATTTACAAGGGTAAATAAACTGCGTGTTCTGTGAATCCTGGCACTAAAAGATGAGGGAGGAATCTCTCTTTTGCTTTGAAAGTTCAGCTCTTTACCAGTAGGATAGGGCACGGGACGCATTCTATCCCGCACAGGAAATGACAATCTCCGCTAAAGATTATCCTCGGTTGGCAGATGAGCGGATGTTGGCTTCTCTTCTGAGATATTGAGAGATGAGACTAGGAGAACATCTAGACAGGTCTGAGCGTTTGCGACGAGGAAAAACAATTGGAATGTCACTGGGAATATAAGCACGTTTTTCCTGTTATTCTGAAAAACTAGCGTGTTTATGAGCAATTTTTCACATCAGATACATCCAAAGGCAACTGATCTTCAACTAGGCTTTTCTGAACACATAAGAGAAATTTGTAAAGAGAGAACTGTGAGCCAACAAGTATATAAAAATTGCAAACATTATCTTAATCAACTTTTCATGTACTCTTCAAGAAATCATGAAAAATTACCCTACGTAAACGAAAACAGGTGAAGTTGATCCTCATTAAACAGTATTATTTTGCGGTTAATCTGTCAGTCCAAAAACCGAGCTTCTCTTATGGGTAAAGGTTAATCTAATTGCTTTTAGCCAAGAAGCGTTCCGTTTTAATGACAGCAAACTAAAAAAAAGTTTTTTGTCTGTAATTTCGCCAATAAGTCAAATGGGGTTAGAACGAAAATAACTGGTCGCAATGATTCTGAGGAGAAAAGGAGACGACCATGTGAGAAGAGGCTAAATCCAAGGGCATTAATTGCAAAAGCCTTCTGGATGAATTACGTAGCTGTGAAAAAGCACTAAGTCCTGTTAGAGTGAAGCTTGGGACTCTTCATTATATAAGGTCCGAACAAGGACACAATTACATGACACTTTGATGGACAACCACATTGAAATCCAAGGAAAAACCAGATGATAACTTGTGTGTCTAGCCTTAAAACAAGAGTCAAGAACCGAAAGAACAAAAAATGATGAGAATGGTTGCCATATCAGCCCTGGGAATCGGAATAGAGAGGGGTGAGGGAGGTAATGATCTATTCATTAGAAAGCACCGAAAGATCCAAAATCCACCTTTTGCAAAATCTTGGAGGTGACTACAATCGTGTGATTCTCAATCTTTTTTTCCAGTTGTTATTCCTTGGAAAAGTTAGAGAGAAGGAAGTAAGTAAAGATGAGTCACAGAGGTGATTTTGAATGGATACATTAATGAAACCCAGGATAGAGGACCCTTTTTTCTTATAGGCAGACTATTAATCACTTATTCATGCGGGCGGATCTTTCGTCAGAATCTTGGGAGGAAGACATAATCAAGGCGATGAAAAGAGGTTTCTTCCATTTGACCTCATCTTATCAGAACGAATTGTTTTTCAGAAAAAGTTTTGAACCAAATGAAAATTCACAGAATAAGGGTACCAAAAACTGGAAGACAAAAATCAAAAAGTTCAGTCTTTTCCTCTTCTTTATGAAAAAATGTGACTGTTTCACTATTAAAATTTCAGACTTTTTAGCGCGGCTTTTCAGTTTTGGAAAGATCAAACTTGAGATTCGACTTTTTACAAGAATTAAGGACAACATGCCGTTAAAGCGTTTTAAAACAGACCAAACTTTACGATAAACCGTGTTCGTACGATGAATAGCTTGAAACAACATTAAGAGAGGTAGCTGGGAGACTGTCTGAGAAACATTTCCATGTCAACTTAACGTTACTTCATCAACACACGTCAAAACAAAAAAGTGGACGACAAAAACTCCTAGCGGGTGGTCTTCATGAAAGGCATACTGGATTATGTTTATCAGGCTTGGCACAAAGCTGTGTCAAAAGAGGTATGTTGACCACAATTATAAATAACCGAAGAGGTGACACTTCTTGGCGTATACTAAAATAACAAGACTGAAGGAAGGTTAATGTCGGCTGACTATGTCACACTAAACGATATGTCTTTTTTATCTTTCGCTGGAGTAACTTCCTATCCCTGCCTGACTTCGTTAAGACGACACAATGGACTTTTACCAACAATTTTAGGCTCTTAACGAAGGTCTCTCCTTTCCCTCGTGTGTTGCAACAGCAACCCGGAATAAACCATAAGGCCCAACGTGCCCATTACTGATGATTTAGTGGCCGTCCACGTTGAATGGCGCCTTCCGGTCCTTTTTTCCATGTCATTTTTTGATGTCTTCCACGGATTGGCGGAAATGATTCTAAGTAGGAAATTTTCTATGAGAAAGAAATGATGACAGTGAAGAATCTTCATCGCAAAAACAATAAAGGAGTATTTTGGCTATAACATTCTGTGGGAGCAATCTCTTGTAGCCTGGACTAAATTATGCGCCACGATACCGGTTTCTCAAACATTAGCTCATAGAGAAGGGAAGAAATGACAAAACCAGCAAGGTGGGAAATATATACATACAGTTGTTTGTGGTCATGATATTTGCACATTACTTATGATTGATCCGATTCTTAGAAAGGCTGGACGGAGTGCTTGGTGAGGAGACTGGAGGAGCAATAGAACTGAAAGAGCTGCGGCAAGACTCCAATGAGGCGACGGAACCTCGGAAGTCGACAGAGTCTAGTACCTGATGATAGTACATTATTTTAGACTTGGGGCCGACAATTGAAAAGTCGAAGGCTGATGTATGCTGGCCGGGAATCTGAAAAATAATATCTTAACATTTAGCGCTTAACGTCGAACTGCAAACTTTACTAAACGCACGGAACGGATAGTTTGTCTGCCACGCGATAATAATGGTTTAAGTTCAGTATCCAATAATCTCAAAAACATTTTGTAGAAAACTTTGCTTACCTCCGGAATTCTCCACTGGAGGATATATGTGCCAGACATTGAACAGAAATGAGATCCTTGCATTGAGTCGCCTTCTTGGAAAATTACTGGCGTTTCTTCGATTGTGAGATCTGGACCAAGAATGAGACTCGGATCAGAGACTACAGCGGGGAGAGGATTGCTACCAATGGCTTGAGTTACAATCTCCACAGGGTTCAACATTGACGGAGAATGAGGCACGACGGCGTTTTGAATTATCTAAAGAACAAGAAAGTGAAACTTAACAGCAAAAAAATTTACCTTATGTGTATGGTAGACCACAAATTCGCATTCGTGCTTCAAGACGTCAAAGTCCCAAGTTAGGACGCATCCCTGTGAATTTACGGGAACCGCGACCTCAACTGGATAGCCACGAGAGAGTGAGGAAGTAACGTAGGTGGAACTGAGAACGTCCCCTTCCACGCCATCTGTCTCTTCGACGGGTCTGTACAGATTTTTCGGCACATGACCACCGGTTCCACAGTTGGCCAAACAAGAGCCGCCTGAATTAGTTTTAGCTAGTTTAAACAGAATGCAAGTTTTTACCTAGAAAGTCGGGAATGTACTTGTCATCGACAAACTTCTTGATGTCGTCCTTTGCAAGTTCGCCACTGTTGATCATGAACTTTTTTCTCGTATTTTCGTCGATGAACGGAGAGATCAGCGTCCAGAGCACAGGAAAAACACGCGGAGCTCGGACAATGAGCACCTGACCCATAGTTTCAGGGTAGTGTGCCTAAAGGATCAAGTTATATTTGTTTTTCAAAGTCATCCAACCTCGACGACTTCAATAATTCGCAGAAGACATTGAACCCCCGGTCTCCACAAGTGACGCATACTAAGTCCTTCCAAATCGACCAGCAGCGTCCACGTGCTTAAATTTCGAAGATGGATGGACATGCCACAATTTCCTACCTAATCGGCACTCCGAGCAGCTTCGTTGCCTCTGCCGTTTTAATCAGCCCCTCTTCGCAGATGGATAGCGTCAATTTTACAATATTCTCGACCCCGCAAGACCGGAGAAGTCCCTTCATGTCTAGCAGACCCAGCCGGAGGAGGAAGACGGGACGACCAACCTACAAACTGGATATGAAACTTGCTTATCAGGGTCGTAACCTTGTCGGAATGATGCCAACAGCCGGGGAAGAACTGACTCATTACTGCCGGAGGACTCCATTCGTGGAGAATCGTATCAACACTATGTTGCTTCCGCCAGAGGATACTATTGTGAACCATGTCCTTGGCCTTTGCCACATCAAATTCTCGCGCTCGCAGAAAACGCAATAGATGAGCGTCATTGGGCAGCTTTCCCTGAAGGGTGCCTTGATTAAACAGAGAATGGATGAAAAATTACCTTGTGATGAGCCTGCAAACCATATTTCAGCTCACAGAGACGCGATTCTTCAAGAGGACTGAGCTGTCCGAGAAAACGACGAATATATTCAGATTCGAGCTTGGATTCGGCTGAAAAGGAGATGTTTGATTGGGAAAAACGCGAACCTATAACAAATTTGACAGAACGTCTCCGTTTTCCCGACTTATCATAGCGACGCGCCAGCATGGATACATTTAAAGAATATGGGATAGATGGCAGAATCTGACGACTCTCCGCTGCCGTTATGCTCTCTCGCACGCAGGGAAACTCCTACAGGCTCCCGAGAAGCCACTCGAAACTATCCCATGTATCCCTCTGCGACTGTCCCTGTGCAAATACACCATTGCTTTTAGCGCCTTCTCATCTTTCTCGCAGGAAAAAAGAGTGAGGACTACCCCCGTCTGTCTGTCTCTCCTTCTCTTTGAACCCGAGACAATGGACTTACGATCGTCGAAGCTGGTTGTGGTCTTGAGCTGATGGTCTTGTCTCGGTGTTGCCGTCACATGTCTGAAAGACAATCTTAGCAAGAAGCAAAAGACTGACAGGCAAACCATGCTGTGAGTACAGGATATACATATTACATTCCATGACGTGTTCTCCGCCAGGGCAATTTCTCCTTCATACAACTTTTGTGGAAGAAACAGCCGCTGCTGGAGAGAGACAAGCTAATCTAATTTGTGTGACTAATGAGCTCTAATGTGAAAACAGAATGTTTAGATGTCAGCGCTTGAAGAAGTAGACTCTTAGCACTTTATCCAGCCATTTCACGAGAGCAACAACAACATTCCTGCCGGATAAAAAGTGCTTCACCGTAAAGCTTTGAATAGGTTGGGAGGGAATCACAGTTGCAGTGATGACAATGACAGTAATCATGAACAAGGCTAGCCACAACTATGAACGTAAAAAGACAACTGACACCCGAATATCAAATCAGAAGAAAAAGCGTGAAAACAACACTACGTGTGTGAGGGACTACAAGGCAAAAATCACGCTTGAGCAAGAACTGACTCGTCCTCGTGAATTTCCTTTGAAACATCGATGGCTGAGTCGGCTACAGAATTGGCATCCGGCTCTTGATATGGCTGAATGAAAGTCACACCTTCTTTGAGCAGATCCTCAATGAAAAATTCGAGAATTTCTTTGCCCTGAAAGTTTAATATGGAAAAATATATTAAAAAGCACCCACCTTGGCCAAATTGGCGGCATACTGCTTCACAGCTAATTTCTCAACGGCTGCTTCAAATCCGAAGAAAGATTTAACATCAAGGGAGGCGTTTTGCTCGAAACATGTCCAGTCAGAGTTTTCTGGGTGAACCTAAAACACACTTGGTCATGACTAGTCTCCTGTTTTAACAGTGATTCATTTCTGATAAAGTGGAAAACAACCAGCCGCGTAATTTCCTCAGAGATAAAAACCACTTACGTAATAGTTGCAGTTCTCCTTGACAACGATCCTCTGAGAAAAGGAAATGTTGGAAGCTTCGATGAGAAGAGTCCTGTTCCTTCTGTCGAGAGAATTTTTCTGTGTGAAATAGACGTAGTCAACTCCGGCAATCTAAAAACATATGTAAGAGGCAATTAAACCAAAATAGCCAACCTTTTTGACCAAATATGGAGCATCCACATTTAGCTGACATTTCCTCTCTATAACCCATTCTGCGCCGTCAGTCGAATTGTACTCGAACGTCACCTCCGATCCGACAAAGATGGGAATCTGGGGACATGTGGGGAAGCGCTTCTCGTAAGCCTAAACCATACGAAACAGCTGATAACGCACTTTGCGGGAAAGACTCACAGCCATTACAATCTCGAAGGGGTATTTGTAGATACGAACCGGTGATTGATAGGTTTGTACCATTTTGACAGTTGGGTCTGAAAAAGTAGCATGTCAGATTGGACGGAGAGATATGACAGAGCTCGGTACGGGTGACAAAGTCGATTTTCTGGAGATATTGGGCCTCAAGTGGATGTCAACATGGAGAGACAAAACAAAAACAACATGTCTGGGCAATGGTGTCAAGAGAAAGTTGTTTTTACAAGTGTCGTTTATGGCGACGCGGAAGAGCAATTAAGCGTGCAAGTTCAAAAAGCTGCGGGAAGTCATAGACACAGGCAGAGAAAGAGGCTGATTATTTCACCGCGGGTGACTGGAACACCTGTTAATGGCGAAAAAGATGAAGGAACTAATATGAAAATACGGAGAGAGTTCAAAAACCAGTAGTAACGACAGCGAGCCATGTCGGAGATCTCTCGTGTCAATTGTAGCCCCGTCGGGAACCGAAATGTTTTGACTGGAAAGAGACAAGAATGGAAAGGATTATATTGACAGGGCAATCGATTCCTGGAGCCGAAAATAAAGTGAAAGGTGGGAGAAAACGTTTCCAGGAAACCATGGGAAAATTAGAGTCGTTTTCTGGATCTCAGTGGTGAGAATATTAAATTGGCTCACGTGGCTACCTGGGAGACTAACACAATATTGGACTGGGGAGATAAACAAGACTGAGAGGGGACCGAAACCAGATTAAAAATAGAGAATACACCAAAAAGGACGAGTGTGATTGAATGGCCGAATTGTAAAAACGCCAAAGATTGACACGCCCTCTACATCGACCTCCAACAGAAATAAGACTAATTGCGGAGGGCTGACGCAACATTGGAGAAGGCGCGCTTATGGTTTTTCGTGTTTAAATGAACTAATTCAATACAGAACAATGATCGAAAACCGCAACTTTTCGCTTTTCGCTTGTCTTTTAACTTTCGCTTACCTGTGCGAAATCGATATCTATCTCATGACGCAATCTTATCGAAAACCATTACAAATTTTCAGACATGGGGGTTTTAGCCGGTTTCACATCACTTCTATCGAAGGATGACTGGATCTACACAAGTAGGACTAAGTTTATTCTTAGAGACATTTTGGTACATCAGGCATACTTCTGCTGTCTTTCGTTCTTGGCTGGGGTATCAGAAAGTCGGGTAACATATGGCTTCTCAAAAATACGTGTGGAGCAATTGGATTCATCATGGCAATCATTGTACTAGGTGAGATTCTTCCTAAAGTTTTACTACCATTTTCTTTTAGGCACTAGGATCATCCAGTCCATCATTCTGGTCGGTTTTGCGACATTATGCATAAAATTCGTGAAAAAACAACTGCCACTCGTTGTCTTTGTCGGAACCTTCACTTACTTGATGATTCTGAGGAATATTCACTACATTCTGGATGTCAACGAGCTGGCTAGCCAAGCAAACGTCGTTCAACTGATCATGACACTCAGAGTAAGTATTTTTATCCTGATTGCAAAGAAACCGTCGTAGTCTCTATCATTACATTTACATTGGTAAATTGGAACAGTACTCGAGTGACTAAGAAATCCTGTTGACCTCGAAAATACTTCAAAGCTCACCGATGAGAAAATTATTTGGTCTAGTGATGTACTAGGCTAATTAAAACCAGGCGACAGCAATGAAAACGCAATTATTAACATTCTGTATAAAATAAAGGATGAAACTTAGGCTTGCTAATGAGGATGTTAATGAAATGAGAAATTAGATCCGGAAAATATGTTGAAAGAATAGTATGTACTTACTTTCGGGGCTCATTGATATTTGTAGTCGTTGAATGAAGTCCGTCCTCCAGTGGCGATCTCCTGTTTTGCTCAGAAAGGCTTAGAAACACTGCTCATACACGTCGTTACAACACATACATCGTTCTGTTCTTAAGTAATGCCAATAGACTACCTGATTATTCACTTAATCCCACTTTTAAGGTTATTGGCTTGGCATATGAGATCAACGATGCCAGAGTGAATCGAGAGAAGACCGAAGAAGACACCAAGGGAAGGAGCAGCAAAGACAAAAAGGAGACCAAGCCGAAACGCTACCTAAAATACGAGCCAAGTCTTTTTGAGATTTTCGATTACTTTTACCACTTTGCCGGTCTTTTCACAGGTATTATTTTTATATGTTTTAAAAAATTTCTAACTTACAGGTCCGTACTACACATACCAGATGTACCTCGATTCCCACAACGAGACTCTCTTCTTCTATTGGTCACCTGCATCCGATATCAAGTATCGTCTTGTACGTCTTCTATGGTCGGTGCCAACTTTCGTGATTGTCAACAAATTCTTTCCTCTAGACGTATGTTAAAACCCTTTTTGATATTTTTCTGTTGATAGGCTCTAAGAAGTGACGAAGTTTGGAATATCAGTTTCCTTTCAAGAATCATCTACGCTGCTGCCGTCTTTGTCGTTTTCAGGATGAGAGTTTACAGGTAAAATCTCTGTTTGATTTTTATTAACAATATTTAGTGCTTGGGCAATCGCTGAGTCGATTTGTGTAACTTTGGGCCTCGGCATCTATCCTGCCGACAGTTCTCCAAGATGTGTCGTCGGGCCGACCAAACTTGACTCATTCAAAGAGCTCCATGGGAAGAAAACTATTGAGTACAACTCTGAAGCTGTTGTCAATTTGGACATTAACGAAGTATGTTCTTTTTCTCATTTTTATTCATTGGAACTTTTTAGGTGGAACTGAGCGACGGATTTCGGGCTGGTGTACGAGCATGGAACCGATCTGTCCAAAGCTGGCTGGCAATCTACGTTCATTCTCGAGCCAATAAGAAATACAACACGGAACTTACGATGCTTATCTCAGCGCTGTGGCACGGAACTTATGCTGGCTACTTTATGTATGATTCTTTTATGTTTCTTTGAGGACAACGTTTTTAGGTCATTCCTCATTGTTCCCATGTGCTTCGGAATCGAGGAAATTCTCTTCTCTTACGCTCCAAAAGACATGAAAACAGGAGAACGACCAAAATGGTTCCGTTGGCTGTATTGGGCAACTCTACGCTCAAGAGGCTTTGACATGCTCGCCACTGGCTTCCTCTTGAAGAACTTTGCTGACACACACAGGTAATATCAACTGCTAGGTCTTTCAACTGCCACTCTTTTAGATACTGGTCATCCCTCTACTATTGGCTTTTGCTGGTCACGCTGCCTATCTATGCCATTCATAAGTATGCCGGAAAGAAGCGGGAAAAGACGGATAAGAAGACAAATTAAGAAACTACTCTTTACTTTTGTGCCAATTCTTCTCATGGGTCTCAAATTATCAGCCAATAGAAATGAAGTTTTCAGAATCTCATTTTAACACAAAGCAATGGTTGTACATATACTGTTGTAAAAGCAGATTGGGATCGACTATTTTTGTTTACAAGCCGCTGACCTCCTGCGACTGGCCGGCGTTACTTTGGTTTGTACCGAAAAGTAATGTGAGATAGCCGAAAGTAAGCTATCAAGCACAATGCCAGGGAGGAGTGATCTGAGACCTCTATGGTTTTGTGCTATATCAGTGCTCGATTTCCTTGTTCCCGTTTTCTGCGAACAATTTTGAATTCTATTATTATTGTCTCTAATCGCAATGGCACCAGTGCGCGGCTGGGCACCACAACTTTTCCCGCGCGCTGCCTTGTTGTATTCGACACGCCCATTATCATCAGATAGTTGTTATCTTTCTTTACTTACCGTACGTTTCAAAAAGCCATTTTTCAGCCACAATAAACAGGAACTGTTTGAAGAGAAAAGGAGAAGAGCAAGAGGAGAAGAGCGACGATGCACGTTTTACTTTCTTTGGTTCATGACTATTATGTTTAGAAGAAAGTCCGCTTCTCTGAGTCGGACACTACTATGCCGGGTGCCGAAATTGCCGATAGGCGCAGTACTACTCCCGGATTCTCTCCGGACTTAACCGTACCTCCATTAGTAAGTCAAATATTCGCACAAAGAAAAATTATATTAGGAGGAACTACAGTATCTCGATATGGATATGGCAACCGGACATACGGAGATGAACGATGATATGGAGGTTGGGGGACTCCCCTGATGAGACCGTGAGTTCCACTTTTGTAGCATCGATAAAGGGTTTTCAGGACGACAATGCTACTGTTAATAGCGCTTTTGACGATATGGACTACTCGGACCAGTTAGGTCCGGATGTGTGCATGTGTGAGTGTTGCTAGCGCTTTGACCCGAACATTTGAGCCCTCTCTTCTCTGCTCTTTGCTCTTGCCCGTGTATTTCTTATTACTCTTCCTACTGAACATTGCCATTTAATTTTCTCTTAATTTTCAGTTTGACACCTTGAATGCTTTTCCAGTAGTCTTTTAAAGCAAATACGTCACTGGCATTTTCAGCAAAAAAATTTCGCTTAATATCAAAGAAGGCCCTAAACAAGATTTGTCAAGAGAACAAGAAAATGAAAAAATGTTGACTTACGGAAGGAAGCGCAAAATTTGTTTGAAAGAACGCCACGCTTCTGGCAGTCTCCAAAGCACATAATCCAGCATATCTCGAAGTAGTTCTTCTCGCTTGACGATTTGCATCTAAATCTGTTTTTAAGATTGAATTAATGCAAAATACCGTTTCGAGATCCATAGTTGATGCGCAACAGATTTACCGGTTTGGACCGTTGTTTGGACAGAATAATCAATATTATGATTTTTTAGCTTTCGTCTGACCTTTACACCTTGGACCATTCAAAATGAGACAACATCGCTTTTGGCTCTGCTGGTGCAACTTGCTTCTGAGAGATATGCCAGTAGCTATGTATATTGAAAAGCTGTTGTCAGCCTGAAAGTTACAATAGTATCTTCACTTCTAATTTTTATCCCTTTTTCTAGAAGTAACTTTTGTCGGGAGTCACTTAGTCGCGAGAAACAGCAAATGGGAAAGGTGTGTTTTCATCGTGTCCAAACGTGGTCAGCAAGAACAAACACGGTCCGAGTATATAGCCACCTTTCGAGCAAGTGCTTTCCTCTCCATGCACGCAACATTGCTGCTTGTCGTTGTAGCTGCAGCAACTGCTACAATTAACAAAGAAGGTGAGTTACAACTTTAATCCGAATGAAACTTTATCTAGAGTTATTCAAACAAGCCGCCGGACCATGCATTAAAGATAAGTGTCAACCGGACTACTCTTGCTATTATGGTCAATGCCTTCCAAAGGAAATAGCGCCTGAAATGCCCGAAATGAAACCTGGTACGATAGAGTTCTGTTGCTAAAGCTGTAGCAATTCTTTTCATTTCAAATGTCCACAATTTTACAATGGATACAGGTCGGGAAGCCAGAAATCTCAAATTTGGTGTGAAAGTGTAAAAAAGCGAATGAGCCCTTCTGGACAGCGATCAGGAACACCATATGAAAAATTATAGCAAAACCTCAAATTTATTATTTGAGACGTTGCAACAACGACCACCTAAGTTATTCGACACATCTTTTTCAGAAATCACTGTCGGTCCATGTATCAACGGTCTCTGTCCGAAAAACACCTTCTGCCATCGAGAAGAGTGCTTTCCCGATTTATAAATGAAAAGTAAAGTATATTTATTAGACTATAGCATACACAAGTGTACAGTAGACAAGAGGTGTCCGAAAGAATTAGCCGTCTCTTTTACGAGTCTCTCGTAGAGGGACAAATGGGACTCGGGTAGCAAAGGCAAATCGCCCGGCTATATCTAGACCTAATGGCACCTGATGGCTAGACAAAAAACTGTCGTCAAAGGCGGCAATTAGGGAATATGGTAGAAGAGAAAAAGAGAGAAGACAATTCGAGTACTATCAATTACAGCAGGACCATCTTTTAACGACCAGGCTGGTTAGTTCAGCCTCAGGATTATTATGGCCTAGTCGTAACAGTTTTTGAAGTGGCGCGAGTTTCTCCCCGGCGCTTCTTTTTGGGAACACTTCAAGTCGCCTTGTTGCTCCTTTTTGCACACAGGGCAAGTTCTTGCATTATAGAGGCAACGGGCCGAAACTAGATTTTTGAGGAAATAACATGTAAAACGATAGGAAGAAGAAGTTTATAAAAAGTCGTTTGTCTTGAAAGACTTGACTAATAATATTCCTTATATGGTACTGTTGCCAAGTTGCAATTAGCCAAAAAATTTCACCGTGAGAGTTTTTCCGGAACTTTTGTGTTAACTGCTCAGAATGACTGTCATTTAAGCGTTACACGAAAGCATCGTAATGAAATTCTGATCTGTGCGTATTTCTGAATTTTTCGTTTGTATATGTTTTTTGAACGAATTAAGAGCTGTCGGTGTTCGTTTTGTCGCTAATTAATTGTTCTGTTCATACCCCATTCATCATGGTCAGCATGCCTGTAGACAACCCTTTCGCGCGCCATCCAACCTGCCGACAGTCTGCGTCTCCCCCAGTCTCGACCACTTTCCATCTCTTCTAGCCTCTCCTTGTTCTCATCGATCACTCTGTCTATAACCGCTCTGTCACTTCGCATGATCTCAACTTGCGATATGGTGTCGGCGGCCCTGGGCCCTTTCTCTGCTGGCGGCCATGGGAGTTTTTCTTTCTTTCAAAGTTCAACTGGAACAATATTCATTTCCGAAACATTAGAAATGAGAAGAAGAACAATTATGGAAATGTCGCAGGGATATCGTGACCACAATGATATGGGGACGGAAGTACACGAGAAATGATTTTTTGGGTAGGAATGGGGTGGGGGACGATACTGGGTTTGGGAGAGAGTATGACCGCTGCTGGACACCCCTACGGAGACTATATACCCGAGGGGCGAATATTTCAAACTTCTCCATGGACGGCGAACAGTTTGCCATCTCCCCGGTGTGAGATAGATCTTCTTGGAGGAAGGGAGAGAGTGGCCTTAGAAAAAACATGGCTATTCATAAATACACAGGAAAATCCTAGATCAGAGTTGGACTATTTCACAGGAACACGGTGAGACAGTGGGAGACACAACTGTGTATGCCAGTTTTGAACCGGCTTCAAGGAAGCTCTTAAGAAGAAGGTGGGAAAATAGTTTAGAAAAGTAACGGGGATTGGTATGAGAGTGACAACAAAAAGGGGTGAGCAACTACTGCCTCCAATACTGGCTCGGATCGTGTTGGTCAGTAAGCTCGTGCATTTGAGGAGGCAGCACCGACTGATCCAAGGTGTTCAGCACAGCTGAGACGGACATTCCCGGAGCAATACCTGAAAACTTTCTTTTAGTCCAACTTCCCCAAAAGTCATAGGTTAAAGTAAAATTCCCTCTCTTACTCTCTCTTGAGACAGGTTTTGCCACAACCGAGTCTCTCAGAGAACCCAAGAGTCGTTTTTGTTCCCACGAAGAGTCACTGTCTGGCGACAATCTCAACACCATTCGGTCCTCGCAAAGTTCATTGCCGACCCGAGCCTTATGGGTGAGAACGGAGCGCCCCAGGAGCGCGTGAGCTTTATGAGCAGACCGACCTTTTGGTGTCCCGAGAAAACTTGTTTCAAGGCGCGCGATTCAAAAACACTTGTACCGGAGTGAAGTAGCAATAAACCCACAACCGGGCAGGCATAAATCTAGCAAAAAGGTCTTCTTCACCCCGGCCGCCGGCGACTTGAAAGCGATAAGGTTTGGCTGAACGTTCCTTCTTTTTGTGAACACTGTTCACCATCATTGTTGGCTAGGTGTCGATTCTCTGTCTTTTTGGGGTTTGAAAGACAGCGTTTTGACGACGATTCAAAATGACGTTGGGGTGCGTCACCTGTTCCCCTTCATCCGGGACTACGGTAGCTACAGCAGGGTCCCCCGTCGTCGCAGCATGACAACGTGATCGATAAAATATGAACAACAAACAGAGCGTCTTCCTGATAAAAAGCATGGTCAGTTACTGTCAAACGGATTAGGTCTTGCCCATCAGCACAAATTTTCAATTTTGTCAAGTTTTCACCTTTTTATGGCATCGGCGCGTTAACGAATTAAGCCCGAACACTGTTGGGTTTTGGCATAAATCTTACCTCCAACACTCGTGGTAGATGTATTCATGGGTGGCTGGAAAGAATGACTCGTAGTTTGAAGTCTTCCGTAGGGCTAAAGATAAGTTATTAGGACGAAAGCAAAATCTATTTACATTGAAAGCATCATATGGTGAGCGAGAGTTGAACATTTGGTGTGAGCTAAAATCAGCAGGAGGATATGGAGTCATTCCCAGACCAGCATTGGCAAATCCAAACCTAAAAGAGTAAATGCTATCGTTTCACAGTATTCTGATTTCTTACCCGTAGTGGTCCATTTGTTGAGGCAGTCCGCCGTACATTTGTCCAGTTGGAGGGACAAAGCTTGTACCGACAGGGGGATTCTGACTGAATCGGTTCGGTGTTGAGGATGGCGAGTTGCCCATAGGAGCAGCCAAGTTACTGCCAGGTCCAGAACCAGGAGTCGGTGTGGGAGTGCCGTTGCTCATCGAGGTATCCATGATTCCTCCGGGACGCTTGTTTCTCAGCTTTTCCTCCCGTCTCCACTTGGCACGGCGATTTGAAAACCACACCTGCAAGTACCGTAGTCTTCAGCATCTGCGCACAGCTGTTGCGTTCCTTACTTGAATTTCGGACTAATCAAGATTAATGGCTTGACCAAGAGCTAAAAAGTCCTGGGTGGGCCAGCTGTCTTTTCCTTCAAGTTGCATTGTCTCCCATATTTGAGGTAGAGGGGCTGACAACCTGTTCTCTTCCCCGCTTCTTATCGACGTAGGCGCGCTGTCCGCTGAGAACGGAGGTGAGCTGACGCAACTCAAGACACTATCTCTGCCAAGGCTGACGACTAGCTGTCACGACACGCAACTCACGCTCCTGGGAGCGACACCTTGTTCTTGACAGCCTTCTCTTTTGTTGAGAAAGAGATCTTTACCGCCCGGGACGAGAGAACAGAAGAACACAGTAAAAGGGTTTACGACCTGCGAGCGAGATCCGTAACTGTGTGAGTCGCGTAATTAGTGGCGCCCTACCTGCGAAATTATTGCGGAACTGATTACCCCCTAAATTTTAACGTTTTTTCAATTGAGGCGTAATAATGCTAAACAAATCTGAGTAATAAAATAATAGTTACCTGTATTCTGGCTTCTGGAAGTCCAATCTTGCTGGCTAGCCTTTCTCTGGCAAAAACATCCGGATAGTGTGTTCTTTCAAACTCTGAAAATTGAAATATTTAACTCATCAACCTGAAAGTATACCTTTTTCAAGAGCTTCTATCTGTTCTTGACTGAAAGAAGTCCGATTCCTCTGTAGTTTCCTCTTAAGTCGCATCCTGGCCGCCGCATCCTCATCAGGATCATTTGAAGGTTTCTGTTCCTCATCTGAAAAAAGAAGAAATAAACAGTGCACAAAAACTTTTCGGTGCTGTGGATAAATGGGCACATGTACGGAAACGACGCGTTTAGATTTTGCCAGGAAGGATGCACCGTCTTCCCAAGAAAGAAAACGGCAGACGGCCTCTGCCGTTGGTGTTAATTTCCGCAGTCACTAATGTGTCTCTACCAGAAAAGAGAGACCACTTAATTTAATCAATGATCCCGCGGCGTGTATGTGTGTTTGTATGATTTGCACAAATGTGAGAAGTCGACATAATTCGATCATCAAGACGAACCATGTTTGACCGGTCTATACCGTGGACCGTTCCTGCGGGCTGACGGAGGTGGTGGAGGCTTGAGGTTGGAGAGGGTGGATATCATGACAACTGCGGGCACCGACTGATAGGCTGGTTGGGCGGGACAGCGCGCGCCGTAAAAGGTGCAACCAGTAGTGATGAAGGGGCGGCGTCGGTAAATACTAAGTGCTTCAACTTTATAAAGTGCAACTACAATGGGACCACGTCTTCAAGTCATTCCATCTGACGCCAAGTTTCCAAAAAATGCCCATTTTCAAAAGTATTAGAAATAAAAGTATGGGTGGAGCCCACCAGAAAGCGTGGTCGGTGAAGCTATTGTAATGGCACGGTAAGTGATAAGTTCAGTAATGAAACGTCTGCTCAACTCGAACTGAAAGGGACCTGTCACTTCTCGGAATGTCTTCTCCTTTCACGTAGTATGGATCATGCGGTCGTTGCATACCGCCTGGGCGGAAGCGGAACGGACGTCTTTGGTTGCGGGGGCACGTGCGAGCACGATGTGCCACTGTCACTAGCAATCAGGATCAGCGGCAAAAAGTGATGTGCGGGCTGGACGTCAATGCCCCGCCCATCCACCGTAGCCTACCACCAACCAGCGCCTTTTTAACCGGATAAATTACAATATAAGCTGTCAAAATAATCTTAATTGTCTTCTGGAAGTACCCATGGAATTAATCCTGGAAATTAGCTACCTCAAACGATGAGAACAAATAGAACAAATAGTACTGTAAGGAAAACCGGCAGCGCGATGAAAGACCTTCATTATCAGTCTATCAGCTGCTCGTTCATGCGAAAAATTGCTGCGCACGGTGTAAAGAAGAGAACCTCATTCGGCCGGAGAGAACAAAGGGTAGAAACAAGGGCAAAAACAAACATAGAAGCGTGTCGGATCTGCTGGAAGTTCAGCTTTGGCAAAAAGCCAAGTTTCTTATCAGGAAGCTATCATGATTAGTAAGTATTCAAATAAGGAGATACTTCAATATTGTTTTGGCTAAATTATTCCCGAAAATGCCGAAAATATTTCAAAATGTCAGTAAAACACTAACCGTCAGACAGGAAGTTCGGAAACATTGCAAATGGTAAAGTGAGGAAGTTTCGGAGGCGGCATCTTGCAGCAAAATTGTTATTTCAAACTTATTACGCGGGCTGAGAAGCTCGTGATTATCCGCCAAACATTCTGGATCATTGGACATTCCTGGGATTACGCCTACACGCCGTCTTCAAACTGATCTGGTACTTCTTTTCTCACAGGGATTAAACCCAATCAAAAGGCGGATAAAAGATATACTTCCTGTAGAGAATCTATAGTTCGGGTTTCAGGGATTAATAATTCAACTTCAAGTGAGCTGTCGTCCTGATGCGTGGATTAATGACATTCCTTGAGACACAAAGAACGCGGCTCTTTGTTTCTGTAGGGCATGTGTCCGTACATGAGACATTTTATTCAAAAGAAGTATAAAATCATGAGACTAAGGATTGTTGAACTGTTTTGTATACCTCTTAAACATTTCATATAACGAGGTTGTCTGTTCCATTACTGTGGACAAAAGAACCAATCACACGGCAATTTTTCATTGAAAAGTCCCGATGAGTAAGAAAAAGTGAACGGTATGCACCGGAAGTAACTACAGTTGGAGAAATCACTGTTCGGTTGGAATGTGCTGAGAGTGTTCAACGATTTTAGGGACGTGAAGAGCGCGATAAAAGTTTAGTATATGTTTTTCAAAAACAAAAAGAGAAATAGCAAGAGACAACTGCTGTTGGTGCGTTGATGCGTCTGACTGCAGCGTCGAATAATGCCTATAATCGGGTTGATGCACGTTAGTTCAGCCCAAATTAGATTATGGTGACAGTTCGCATTAGAATTAATTATCGGCACCATGGCTCTCTCTTCGGTATGCTAAGCATTAACTAACTGCCACTATGTTATTTTCTAGTCTTAGCGCTCCCTCGTCTTCTCTTCAGTTTCAAAACAGTCCCATTTTTAAGCCAATTCCTGCTCTCTATACGACTGATCTTCTTATGGAGTCGCGGGAACGGTCGTGGGTTCTAAATCCCGTACCGTAGAGGCCGTCCGAGCGAAGGGGATTACTGTAGCAACCGGTTCCAAGACGCACTCATAATTGCCGAACAAATAATGTTTGTCTTGAAAGTCGTTCTCACTTAAACGAGGGTTTGGTAGTAGTTCATTGTTTGAACATTTTATCTATCCCCGGAAAGACTGAGGAAGCCCGCGTATTTTCTTGTGTCGAAGTCGGAAGGATTAAAAACCGTGTGATTCAGTGGAAACTTTGGGTGACGCTACTCTTTTCAGACAGGGGGAGCTCTTAACATTTTCAAAGAATGTGATTATCAGAAGTTCTTTGAACTTAGGACAAGAACAACGCGTGGGGTTACGGGATAAGGAGGAAAGAGTAACCGGATGACAAAAGGTGTCGCGAGCAGCTGGTGGCAATGACCATCGAAAGATGTCGGGATTCATTGCCGGATAATGTCACATTGGATCACAGGTCGCGCCATATCAGGCACTCAATCGCCGTTAGCTCGCCATTAACCCATAGCATGTACGGCAGCTGCCAGTTTCCTGCTCCGAGAGATTATTACAGTCTTTTGTTCAAACATTCAAGATTCTCTTAGAAAATTGTGCATGCAGTGTGAATCGACAGCAAGATGTTTTGCGCAGATTGGTCATACATTTCTTGTTATAGTGCAAACATGCAAAGGTACATTTTAACTGAGAGTCAAAAAGTGTTGAACGAATGTGGAAAAGCTTACCTGGATCCTTCTTTGCTTCGACAATAGGATGATGTGGAATTGTGGGAAACGGCGTCAGGCCGACAGCTCCCGGTACCGGCATCTGCCACGGATTGTACCACTGTCCGGAATATCTGGAAGCCGAAGATACAGCCTGTGGCATCGAAACGTCGGATAAGGTAAATGCCGCCAGTTTGGATATGTGCTGGCCGTTGTGACGAATTAGCAATAGCTACGACCGGGGCTAGGAGGAGGGCGGCGGTCGGGAAGAAGTGGAAGAAGTCCGACTGTTCTCTATCCCAGGCTGGGATAGCTCCTGACCTATTGCGCGTGCTTCGTACAAATTCTAGGAACTTAACAAAGAGGATTAACCGCGTCACCAAGTGCTCATGTGGGGGAAGAAAAGTTAATCCTTCGGCTGGTCATGACTCATCAACAGGGTATCATAACTCATCAAAATTGAGGTCATCCTCTTCCTCTTCTATTGCAAAAGAACTTCTCGTTTTCGGTAGTCAGCCCAGTCTTGTGGTTTTTGTTACGGTGCTGCGGCGGAAATCGCTAATTCGGATTGACAGGACATGCGATTCTCACCAATCGTTTACATTTAAAAATTATGAAATGCAAACTCACGCTGTTGGATCGACGAAACGAAGCCGGTCGTAGATCTCGGATGTAAACTGTTGTTGCTCTTTTCTGGCCGCCAGGTTGCGAAGCACTCGGTTTATCGAGGAAACCTGCAAAACGCAAAATCCTCATCATTTCACGAAGTCCCTGGAAAGCGCGTAGCGAGAATCCACGCAACTTGTGTGGTGTAAGTGAGTCAGAATCCAAAAATTTTCGGGCTGTAAAAGAGTGGCAGTGGGGCCAGTGAAGCCCAAAGATTCGTATCTGGAATGGGTGTAAAGTTGGGCCGACAAAACACGATTGTTACAACGGGTTCCTCGGGTACTGTAGAAGGAGAGACGATGTAGACTGTCGACAAGAGAAACACTTAGTTATGACCGTGAAAACTTTTGCAATCGCCTGATTGATTATCACACTGTGACAGAAATTCTACAGGTAAGGAACACGAGGAACGAGAATTGCAAAAAGTAAAACAGATTCTCTCAAATTGAAACGTTTAAAGAAAATTTTGAAAAACATTTTGAGACTGAAAAGTTCTGCAGTGAATTTTGAACTTTGCCAGTTTTTGTCTGGCTTTAAGTATCAAAACGGGAGGAAGCCCCGTAAATTCCAAAGGTTTCCAGGAACAAAAATAGTTTTGTTTTAATTAAGTCTTTTCAAAGGATTGTCTGGTTTAGAGGATCAAAAATTCTTCAAACACGACTGAAGAAATTGCCTTCTTAATGAGCTCTGTACGTTTAATAAATCCGAACAAAACTGCGTGAATCAGGAGAGGGTGGTAGCAGAGAAATGGCAAGAAGAGTGAGAAAGAACTCACACTAGGAATTGATTCCTGGGTACAGACATTGTCGGCCAAAAGCTTGTCACGAATCTCCCACGCGAAGATACTCGGCTGTTCCCGTTTGTATTCTTCGATTTTCTCAACTACCATACATGTGGCAACCCTGAAATATTTTAGAGTCAAATATATAACCTTTGATTTCAAGCTTACTATAAATTTTCATAAGCCATTTAAAGAAATGAGACATGTAGTTTGGCAGTAACGAACGCCCTTTTGTGCTTTTCCTTTTGGTAATTGAGCACACGCAATGCAAAAAATCAAAAAGATAAAATTTGAAATCAAACAGGATATCCTCCAGTAATATCGACTTAGGATGTTTACGTCTGCTAATGGATATAAGGTGCGCGCGGACGGAAGTACCCAAATGCAGCGGAAACTACAACGTCCTTCCGGACCACGCGGATCGGCGTCCTCCTTGTCAAAAGGTGTGCTTATCTCTGGAAGGGGGCTCACCTCGGCTTGGAGCCACCTATCGCCCTCGGCTTAATGGTACCAGACTCGTAATATCGGCATAGTATCTTCGAGACACAGCTGAAATAAACATTTGTTCAGATCAGTCCAATGAAAGTTACCCATTGGAAACCTGTAGCATTCTACTGATATCACATGGCCGTGCTCCACTCTTTGCCAGTTCCACTATCCTTTGACGAGTGATATCTGGCAGTGGTCTTCCGTTCACAAACTGACCTCCCAACTGGTTGATTCCAGTGTGTCCACTATCTGCAATCTCTTGTTCTGCAAATTTTCTGCTCTTTAAGTGAATTGCGGTATTTTCTTGGTATTTGGATGATTAGTCCTAGACTATGGCGTAGTTTATAGTTGTGTTTTTGATCTTATTAGCAATATGGAAGGATCAAGACACGTAAGAGGCCTTTTGCCGAGTTCAGAGTTCGCAAAGAGGAAGGATGAGTTCGAAGAAATGGGTATCATCTTTTGGTAAAATATACGTACGCAAACAAAGTTTTGGAACAAAAGTACTAGGTTCAATAAGCATCCTTAGAACATTCAGTGGAAGTTTCAGAATTTAGTAATTCAGGAACTAAAACTTTCAAGTTTTCAAAAAAGTTTTTAAGGGATACCGGCTAGTTTTAAGAGTTATCCATCAAGAATTTTTGATAAATATCAAAAACCCGAAATGCGTACTTTGCTCATACCCATCAATTTTGTTTCGAATAATAGCAAACTTATCAAAATAGGAGATATTTCGATGTCATTAGTACAAAACGCAGCAAGGGTAGGAGCTTCAAAACTCTAGGAAATTTTAAATTCTTTTGAATGAAAATCTCAAAAATCTGCATCCCAAGCTCAGTATAATATCGACATATAGTCAAAACATTTGAGAGCAAATCTTTGGATGTTCCAGTATCCCGCTACTCTAAAGTGGTGGACGTTTCCCGCTGTTTGTTGTCAGTTTGTGATGTATCACTAGGATTAAGCCACCCGTTCCCTATCCTCACCAACAATTAGACTGCTATTATGCAACGAGCGGCTAAATTCACTGTCGAGTTAATTAATTGACTGCGTATCCAATTATCCTTAGGCTAACTAACAAGTTGCGACCAAAAACTCTAAATCTGGCTAACAGTCTTACAGTAATCTTATTGGCAACATGTGGTCAAAAGGGGTAATTAGTCCCGACTACTGGTGCCACTACACTGTTATTGTAGCAGGTTGGAGCATAATTGGAATTAATATTCGGGTCAGTGACTCTTGAGGAACACCGCTACCGGAAGTATCTCAGAAGAGCCATAGAGATAAGTGGAGAAGAAACCGTTGATTTTTGACAAACTATTGGTTTTCTAACAAATTTTTTTCTAACAAAATTGCTTGGACTTCAACGCTGTCGTCAATATTAAAATAGTTTTAATTTTCAATTAACGTTAAAAGAAAAAATCAACTGGTCCTACTTTTATCTTCTCTTTTCGTACTCTTGATTGACTGCTTCTAACGGGATCTGAGAAAATTTCTCAAAGAACTTATGGCTTCACCCTGGGATCTCAATTTTACTTTGATTCTAGCTTCTTGGATGAACGTTTCAATTCTTAACGATCTATTAGCAATCTGTGCTGTTCTTCAAAAGGATATTAGCATAATTTCCACGAAAGAAACCCGGCTCACATATGGTGGATGACAGCTCGTCAACAGCCCTGCGGGATGCTTCGACGGCGCTCTTACATCCATTGCGTAAGCTCTACCACTGTCTAGGAACACTCTCCACTAAGATTTCTCTGACCACTTAACAAGACTCTGGTTGTCGAGAATAGGTCTCCATTTCTACCGACAGCCATTATAAGCCCGGGCTTCCTGTCTCAATGGGAGCACGAAGGTGTGAAATCGGCCGGGTCGCGTCGAAATTAGTTCCGACAACTTCTAACGCAGTAAAAAGTGACTGAATAGAGGAAAAAACTACTCCAGTGGTGGGCTGGAAATAAAAAAGCGAAAAAAAAATTATGATTAATTTCGTCCTCATCCACACGTTTTATGTGCTTCTACAGTAGGCCTATTGCACGTTTTCGTGCGGCAATAACCGTTCGCTTTAATGGCTTTCAGCGCTCTCTGAGGTCAGCCGGCGCTTAGGATCTCAAAAACTTCAAAAGGATAACGGAATCCGGGCTACCAGCGGCTAGAAAATTGTTTTTTGGGTCTTCTTCATTCTTTTCTTTGCGTGGGATCATTATAGAAACAGCTCATTATTCATAATTTGGCAACGGGTCGATTGGTCTCATTCCTTTGCCTTCTAATATAAGCCTACTCTTTGCGAACCTGGTCTCGACATCTCTCTCATGGGAAATAGCCCTAGTCTTTTCATTAATCTTATCTGGTCCTGACACTCTATCTTCACAATTAAACAGAAAAGTGAAAGAAAAGACAAACCTCTTCCGGTAGCCGGCATATCAACTCCTTTATCCCCCACTGTCATAAGCTTCTTCGTCGCAACGCCTTATAGCGTCGTGGAGCAGTCTGAAAGTCGTTCTTTAGACTATGGAAAGTGCTGATCGATTGTATGGGGAAGTATGGCCATGTCAAAACTTGTCTTTACTCGCAACCCCGCGTGCCTAGGTTACCTTTCGCTCATTGGCCACTGATACAGGGCGTGATTGTAGAAGGAAGAGCATTGGAAGTTTGGTAGAAGTTGAGTTTGGACACGGACACACGGATGGCTCAGAGGGATTACGCGTCCGACGGAGGCCGTTTGCAGCTGAGTTGCTCTCATTTCACGCGTGAAATCAAATGATTCTACTGAAGTGAAAGACCTAATCAGGCGTGGACAGCGCCGCTGACACTCATTCTGATGCGCTCAGCCCTCGCGGTTGGTGTATATCACCTCTCCTGACTCTATTCAACGTTTACAAGTCGAAATTTGAGCAAGTATGACGACTTTGACGTCAAATGTCAAGCAACAACAAACTACTCAAATTTTTGACATGACCCGATTTCAAGTTTCAAATAAAATTATTCTTTGAATTATTAGTAGGGATAAAACGATTATGAGAAGTGAATCAAAGTACGAAGTAGGCTGTGAGTTGGGCCAATGCGCGCCTAGCGACCGTATGCTCGCCCCGCCCCAAAACCGACCACCCATAATGCACCACATATGTCGCCACTATGCTGTTACTCAATCGAAAGTATACATATCAAGATAAGATGTTACAGCGAAATACAGAATTTTTGACGGACTGCACATTTTTTGTGATATACACTAGGTCTTGACTTTCACTATATTCTCAGCAACTTTCTGCTGCTTGAAAACTCTATTGGAACAAATTGTCATCGGTTGGAATAAAGTTTCCGAAAGTGGTTTTTCTTTTGGCTTGGGGTCAGCTCCCTGCTGCTTGAGCACAATTTGGGGGATTAGAAGATTACGGCACTCTTCAAATGACCGATGGCCCCCTCATGGCATAATTGTCAGTAATCCCTGAACTCTAAAAAGAGACATTTGGGTGCAATGCTTTCCAGGATCCCTTTTAATTTTGTTTTTTTCTCGTATAGCCCCTGTTAATGTACTTCGTTTGCAAAGGATTCCAAAAAGTGTTCATTGCTCATTCAGAAGAAGTTTATGAATTGTGCGCCCTAACTCAGTTGATTTTTTCCTACATCTTAAAGTATCTAAGAGATATCTGTTTGTTTTGGGTAGTTGTGTTACTTTAAAACCTGTTGTTCTGGACAAATTGAAAAAAGGTTGAGATGAAATGGCTTACAGCCTGACAATGGACGATGTAAACAAACTAAACAAGTCTCTTAGCACAGCTCCCAGCGAGGTGGCCCATCTCTGTTCTCATCTGCGATGAAATCTCTACAGGGTTACGGTCAGACGAGCCACGACAGTCATCGAGACGCGATAATTGCGCCACCACTCCAAACTGACAAATACGGAACGGAAGTCGAGATCGGTATACCGGAGACAGCCGATATGAGAGGATAACAACAACTTGGCAGTTTTAAGGAATCGAGGTGCAGACGGCGATGACTCAACACTGTATCTCGCAAAACCCAAAAAATTCAAGTTTTGAAGAAGCTGCAGATCAATGGGACTATATATTTTCGTTTGTCATTGATTTCGCATTTTTTGCTTTTTGACCCCCGTGACCGAATCAGCCAGAGAACCAGGCGGTGTGACCAATTGAAATTGAGGGACAGACAATTGGGGTCTCCCCCAGTTGCACTCTTGACAAGTTGCAATTTGTGACCGACAACATAGCCGATGGCGCCATCTGCTGTTCTGACAGCTCCATTGCGTAAAGAATTTGGTGGCGACTGGATCGACAGGTAGTCCCCGGGCCGACGTGATGACCGGCTGATAATAAGCTGTGCGGATGTCCCGACTGACAGGCTGCAGCCGACATATTTCCAATAAAAATAAGACAAACCGGAAGTCTTACGGTATCAAGTCGGGCTTCCGGTTGCGTTTCATTTTCCCCACAGGTGGCCGCCAACATGGCTCCACCGGTGACGGAGCCGTCCACTAATTAGGCTAACTTAAAGCGGCTTGACAAAGGTACCTGGAGGATTAGTCTTGCCGTAGAACGTATGTCGCACAAGCCAAAAACAAAGAACCTTGGAGTCATTTTCGAATTAGTGCATGCGCTTGATTAGCGGTCTGTTGCGCCTCCCTAAAGATTAGAAAAAGGATTAACCGCAACCAAAAGAAACATTACAAGCACCTTTTTGAAGTCTATCTTAGAGTGAGTTTTTAAAGATTTGTTTAACCAAAAGTCTTACATTTCGAACCGTAATGTTTTATAAACATTTGCAGTTTTAACAGTGATCAAAGCAAATTGCACAAAGCAGTTATGCTAAATACGATTGTACACTCCTTGTTGTAAACAGAGTCCCGCTCCAGTTTTCAAGTTCATATCCTCAAAAAGAGCTGTCCTCGTTCAAAATTCTCATATTCTTTATCTGCTATCTAAAGTACGCGTCAATATTGCGCAAGCACTCAACACAGATTCTATCTCGGCTAATGATGCTGCCGGAGCATCCGGAAGGCGTTTGTGGGCCAACCAATTGCCGTAGAAGGGGGTCTGCCACCCACATTCATGTTTTTTCAAAAACGTGAAAGTTTCAACTGAAAAGAGGTCTAAAACAAAACAATTTCATGCTCAAAAATTCGTTTACAACAAATACATTGGTTGATGAATTTTCTAAATGCAAACTTTCCATTTGTGCTGATTTAAACAGGAATGTGCGGTTTACCCTTATATTTTGAAAATTTTTGATATATACATATGGTTTATCTTTAAACTTTGACATTGACAAGAATCAAGTTAGACTAACAATACCGTAGTTCTAGTGAACAAGCTTTGCCTTGGTTAATTCGTCAAGACAAGCAAATATCCAACATTCCCATCTAACTTTTCAGAAAACTAGTCTTTTTGGGAACATTCTAAGATTCGCCTATAGGTTCTTTCAATGATCGTCCTTTCCCTAATGGAATTGTGGACGTACAGTAATTTGCCGTCTCGTCTAATGAGCTCAGTGTTATTGTGTGTGGCTCGGTGATTACCGGCTGTACCTTTTTGATATGTGAGAGGATACGATGCGCCAAGGACAGCCGCAAATGGGATAATGAGTGAGGATAACTAGCCGACAGAGAGGCAAATGTAGCAACTTTCCCAAAGCCACTAATCCCGAAACTGAACCCTTCAATTTGTTCTGCTTGTAATTCGAAAATGAGTAGCTTGGATTCGGGTGAACGATTGCGACAAAGAGCCATCAAATAAACGCGCATCGGACAGTGGGAATGGCCTGCTATGAGGAATTTCAACGGAAGTTCGAGGACGTTCCAACTGGATGACAGGCCGAACAACGGTCCTCACTTTGAGCAATAAATTGCCGCATTTGCATTAATGCTATTAAATTGGCAAACATGGAACTGCAGAGATGATGCTCCTTTCAAAAATGGAAACTGGTAAACTGAACGATGGAAATGAAAAAAAAAACAAAAATGGAAAGTGGTAAATCCCTAAAAATAGGAACACACTAGTTGTAGATAGAAGGGCGAAAGTGAAATATGAAAATATACGCTTTTGGAATGAAAATGTGAACTAGTCAAAAAAAAGTATGCATCAAAATGTATCAGGTACGGATTATGGCAGTATTAATTTAAAAAATAACCTACGAAAACTGAAAATTTGACAAAAAATAATAACGTTCATATTCCAAATTTTAAGTTACCGTATTTTTTCTCTGCATGTGAGATATTACTTTTGAAACTGTTGTTCCTTGTTTGTGTAAAAAAATTTGATTAAAATTTCTTGCTAGGGATCCAAAAAGAAACAGAAAAATTGGTGCATGATTAAAATTATTCTGTAACTGTAGTTGAAAACTGACAATACTCATGAACGGTATTGCAAGAATAGACGGTATTGCACAGGCTATAAGATTAAAAAAAATTTTAACACACCTCGTTTTTGTGAAAACACCTAGGTTGAAATGCGAGACAGAAAAAGAGTGAATTGTGTCAGAAAATTTGCAAACAGATGATGTTGGGATTCTCAGACATCAATGTTTTGTGAGACTGCTACTCTTTCAGATTTATCAGGTAAACCAAAATCTTAAAAGGCCTAGAGACAAGTATGGAGAGCTGACAACAAAACCGTGTAAAGAGAAAGGATGTGAGAAAATAGAAAATCGAATAGTGTTAGAAATGTTACCTCATGGTGACTAGTCAGGAGCCGGATTGTGACTGTGCGGGCGACGATGCGTCGTCAACAATTTGTTTCCGCAAAACTTGCGCATTTCTGAGCGAGTGGCCCGTGAGGCGTGCCGAATCGTCTTGGCATGTCCACTCACCTTCTCGACGCTCCGCCGCTCCTCGTCGTACCAGCGTGAAATTCAGCGCAAGTCGCTCGGAAGCGCTACCCACGACTTCGCCCAATCGCCATCGCCGGGGGCGGAGCCCGAGGCCGAGCCCTCGAATAGCAGGGACTCTGAAGGCACCTTCTCCGCCCCTCTACGCTTCGCGGAACGGAAGACCATGATTCGATTAGCATAACACAGGTGATACAGTGGAAATTATGGGAAACATATGTCTAGTCACTGGTGAAATCGAGGTTAGACGCACCATCGGCCATCCGGAAGACTCCGGCAGCCCCAGTGCCCATTCCGCCAACTTTGACAACCAGTCGTTTTCAACGGATTGTTCTCTTGTTTTGACAACGTCTCTTCTTTTAATATGAGCATTCATCTACATGAACAGAAACTATCCAACCGTGAGACTACTGATTTTATGAAACCTTAATCAGAACTTTGCTTCAAGCTTAAGCGTAAATATAGAGTCTGCAAAGTGTTGTTTGCTAATTTGTCTGCTAAGCTCACAAAACATTAGTTTTACAAACTCGATTTAAAATTAACACTCAGTCAACAGTTCAATTTTCACATAAATTGTTCAATTACCGTAGTAAAGTACTAGCATATCAACAGTTCGAGTTTCACGTTCTTCTTTGCTCACGGCAAAACTAAGAACTAAACCAATGTATCCCATCTGTGCTGGAACTTTCTCGAAAAAAGATCGAATTCGGGTTCTTCCTAACGTTTATGGTGCATTAAAATTACTATAGCTCCGCTTGCGATCTGATGGCTACAAGCTTTCATTTATTGATCAACTATTTTAACATTGTAGACCTTTCCATGATGAACCTGGTTCGCGTTTATCTCGTATGCAAAACGCTTGTGAAAAACATGCTCAATAAGACGTGCACTTTTTCCACGTTTTAGGCCTACCCTTCTAGACTTCAATCCTTTCTTGTGCTTTATCCCTGTTTGCCTTGGTCCAACTACGGTAGTCAATTTGTCAAAGTGTGCCCGCGATATAATTTGTCGTCGGAAGTCACGCCGGCTCGTTATACCGCTCCAGTGGCTTTAACGTCAAACATGGACCTCTTTGAATTAGATTGAACACGGTACCTTCGACTAATGATGTCGGAGGACAGGAAATTCTGAGAAAGAGAAGCATCACGTTTGTTTCTAGAAAAGCACAGTCAATTTGCTCAGTTCTGTTGAAGTGTAGTTATGCCAAAAACACGAATACTGATATCATAGAACTGCTGTATAAATCTGAATAACCTGAAAAACGCGATAAAAGTTTACTTTTCAAGCTCATTATGTGGATAGTAGGGAAGAGAAGAAACAGATGCATTGAATTTGCTATACACGTTGACAGCAGCTTCTTGCGTGGAAACGCGTTTTTGAAACACAAGCAGTTACTGGCGCTGTCCAACCGGTCCATATACGTTCATATACATGAACACTCAAAATTGAATAATTTTGTATATTTACGGCAATGAGCTACACAAAATGCGGCTGTGCATTCAACATTGTTTCAAATTCACTGTTTTCTTCTAGTCAAAACCTATCTATTTCTCTACTCTCAATACTTAATTTGCTCTGTTACCTACTGTTGTCTCGTAATGTCAGAGCTCCTGGACAGCGTTTCCAATGCGCATTGAAATTTTCAGGTGATTGCGTTTGAATTGCCGAGGTCCTTTCTTCCTCCATCCCAAAGAAACGTTTCGATACAAAACGTCTCTAGTCAGCTGGATAAAGGTCATCCTCCCTTTTCATCGCTAAAAGTTCGTTCGGGACATTCAGCCTCCCCTCTCATTAGTATTACCGTATCTGTCTCGTCTCGACAAAAAGAATGTCTATCTTTGAGAGTGTCTAAAAACACCCTGCAGATTGACGGTTCAAAGAGATGCGCTATTAAATTAACATGCCTGTCCGCACATGTTATGCTCGCTACATGAGCAGACAAATTGGTTCATTTCTGACTTATGAGTAATGGGACGAGAAGTGAACTAGCCGGGCTTTTTTTAACCGTATCCGTCTGGGAGGGGATTACCTGCCATATGCTTGCCTTTACATGCTGCTTATCCTATAATGACAGTCTGGACAAAAGGCAACAGTCTGCCACCGGATGACCTGTACATGTGAAACCACAATATTTTTAAATACTCTGAACATTATAACAACTTTTTCTAAAAATTGGTTAACTTACACGCAAAAGAAAGATTGCAACCTTGTATTATCTTTTTGGATTACGGTAGTGAATAATGTCGCTTGCTCCATTGTACACGTGCTCAGTCCGCGTTCAGTCAGCGTACCTAATCCACGCTAATGAACACAGGAGGTCCTACTCTCGTTTGTCCAACACTCGGGAACGGAAAAGTTAATACTTTATTGGTTCATAAATAGTTGTTATTAAAATCTCGATGGAGTAGGAACAAAGTGATGCCTATACGTGTTCTACACTGGTACATGTTTGGTTGGAGAACTGATAATGGAGAGACGATTACATATGGCCAAGGAAGGGCTGGGATGTACCCAGTTATATGGTGAAGAGATATCGTTTTTGGAGAAGACATATATAGAGTCAAAGTTCTTTGTACCGAGGAAGAAGTCAAAACTATGCAACTGGAATGGTTTTCACCACAGAATGACACACCGGCAACCGAGAGAAAGAGTGGGAAGAGAAGAATCGTCTGGGATAAATCTTTTTCATCGGGGCCTGCGATCGCACACCGGACAGACCCAACCGACTTCGGCATTTTGATTGAGCATTGTGGTAGCCGCGTCAGACAGGCCGATGCATTTCTGAATTTTTTGAGTTTTTCTTTGTTCAAAATACCCAACTTACCACATGATACGCCCGTCTACAACTGGGATTGGCACATATTTTACATGGAGAACCGTGCTAAAATCACAATTTGTTCATCAGACGGTAATTTAATTTACAGGGATCTCCCCCTTGCATGTATTGCATGGAGGAAGCTGGCGCATATACATTGGCTGCTGAGGAAGCTGCTGAGCCATTTGTTGCTGCTGTTGCGGCATTCCAGACTGACTACCATTCTAAATGATAAGTGAACAGAACAGAAATAGACGAATACCTGTTGTTGCTGCATGGGAGATAGATTGGGTTGAAGTGTCGGCGACACCAAGCCATTGCCGTACCGTTGCTGCATCTGGTTATCTGAAAAAGAGGCAGTTTTAGAAAAATCAAATTGTCTTACTATAAACTTGTGAATTTGATGGCATCTGCATTTGTGTGTACTGTGGAGGCGGCCTCATGTCGTGGAATTGTCCATTTGAAGGCATACTGCTCATTGGCATGCCTCCTTGTCCCATCCCGTTTCCCATTCCATTGTGATCCATGGCCATCGGACTGGGAGCCATACCGTTTCCGTTCATTCCGTTTGAACCCATCGAAGGCATTCCGGACATCATGTTCATTCCGTTTGAGCCTGATACACTGCTTGGTGGCATCTGTTGAGGCTGCATGGATCCCATCTGACCGTTCATTGGCATCATACCAGGACTTTTCAAGTTGGGATTGTTGAATGTGCCCATGTGCATCATTCTGTTTGTTTGATATGAAGGAGGGGGATTGGGTTCTGGAAAGTTCGAATAAATAAGTACTAAAATTTACTCACCAACTGTCGTAGAGGCGCTTCTTTTCGTTTTCTTCGCTGCGGGACCAATAGGTGCTGGCATCATTTGTTGTTGCTGCTGAGCATAAGACGGTGAAGTTATCCCGGGAGCCGACATCTGCCGCTGAAGCATCGCATTGGAAACCATCGGCACCGAGTTCATTTGACTAGTAGGGACTGTGGTAGTAGATGCATTCCTCCTATCAAACTTTTCCTCATAACGAGCCTGTCCGGGCAAGAAACCAAACGTCGCCGGCTCCTGGGCTGGTGCCTGCTGCAATTAAACATTTCAGTTGTTATCTATTCTGAAAAAACTCACCACCTGACCTGTGGGATAATTTAGTTTCAGCTGAGATCGTCTTCTGTCGTAGTAGTGGGCGGTGGTGGGATTGTGTTTCTGAATTGATGTCTTTTCACAAGATCACAACAAAAAGTTACCTTGAACTGTTCTTGATACTGAGGGAAAGCCGCTGGCATTTCGTAGTGAGTGACAGCAGTAAAAGGAGTTTCTTGAGACGGTGGGGCCGGTATACTCCTCGGCGTTGATGAATTCATCGGGTTCTGAGCTTGCTGCGCCATGTGATTGGTTGTGCTTGAAGAGGGATCGCCAGTCTTCTAAAGAAAAAAATTATATACCCACAAAGATTTATGACTACAAACCGGGTGGCTCGACATAACATGCATCGTTCCGGGAGACGGCAATTGCTGCTTCATCCTAGGTGGAGCTGGAGCCGCGAACATGCTATAATTATACTGTGAGCTCTGAGGATTATTATGTGTACCGCCGTTTTGGGCTCTAATTGGTACTACCAGGGGATATTAGAAGCCAATCGGCGCTTTTATCATTTCATCGATTTTACTTGCGTTTGCAAAACAATCACGAAACAGCACAATTGAGTCGAAGCAACATTTTGCGCAGTTTTCATGAGCGTGCTCCTAATGTTTGCCTTCCTCGCCTCCATCGCTGATAACCCAACGGCCGGAAAGAGACCTATGGCGGGTTTGATACAACCATGTCTCTTTCTTGCGCATATAAAAAACTGCTGCTAGGCGAGATGATTAGACACGTCCACAACCTACCCAGGACTATTCATTTGGGGAGCAGAAGGTTGAGGCTGCTGAGGCCTCAATGGCATCGGCATAGGACTTTTCATCTGACCAGGCATTTGTCCGGCAGATCCTGCCGCACTCGTCGGTATATGGCTCATGCTCTGCTGCAGCATCATGTTCTGCTGCATTCCGTTCGGTGGTCCCATAGCTGTTGAGGAAGCAGACGAGGCGGGTGGTTTTTGCATCGAAGCAGGTGGCATTTGTCCCATTGCCTGCTGTTGACCATAGTAATTTTGTTGGGGTCTCATCGACTGCTGGGCATAAGGGCCTCCCATCGTTGGCGACATCACCTGATTCGCACCGTTTGGAGGATACGCATACCTGAAATAAAAAACTCGATGCTTTAAATAAATTTATTCGATTTACCCATTAGGTTGTCTCGGATCAAATCCAGGTTTCATCATCGGTTGTTGAGAGCCGGGCTGATGAGACGGAGCCGGATAACTGCTGACCGAAGCAGGGTTGTAGAGCTGAATAAACTGATTGTTCTTCTCTAGTCGGAATGTTTGCACCTGCTGATAGGGATCATTATATCCGAACCCCTGGTTGGGGTACATTGGTGATGGCTGTGTGAAATGACCGCTCACTGGTTCCGGAAAACTGGCGGACATACTACCTGAATAATGTTTTATCAGGTCACTACATGGATCCTTACACAAACCGAAAAATTAAATACTCTCCTCCGGCTTCAGGCTCTCATACGACGTCGGACCTATAATAACGTGATTTTTGTTGAAAAATTACAGGCCAGCTGCGTTTGTCAAATCAATGAACGAAGGGGAAGATTGCGCTAAAGATAAGTGGCCAGCAGTCACTTCACTTTCTGACCATTTCCTCGATTTTATAACAAAAGGGAGATAAAATGAGATATTAGCTTATTTTTGATATTTGTGGGAGAAAAAACTGCTGGAAGTTTTCTATTTGTCATCTAAAACATAAAAAAGAGTTACTTCCAAAGATTGCAAAAAAAGTTTCTTAAGACCATATGAAACAACTTCTTGGTAACCTGATCTATCTACGAAAACTCGTAAAATCAGAAATTGCTCAATGATCGAGACAATATGGTGACTGGAAGACCATTTGACTATCGTCAAGCGACACAAAGTGCAATCTAGTGAAAAAAATAAGAATGTTCTATCTCTCTTTGTAATTTGGGGGAAAGGTTTCTCGGGAGGCGGCGGAAGCGCGAAGGAACGGCCGAGGCGGGATCAGGTTTGGAACGGAGGCATCTTTGGCAGCGTTACTTCTTTTCTATGGCAACATAAATGGACCAGGTTACTAAATTTACTGAATGTATGACTCTCTTCTCTATGACCTAAGAACTACAGAAACTCAAAAAAAAAACAGGAGCACTCATAAAAGGGTATTTTGGGGCCATTGACAAAATGAGTGTAATTCGCACAATGCCACTACTTGTCTCTTGTGATTAGAGTGAAGTTTAAAATGACTTGGCTTAAATCCTTGGAAGGTGGTTAAGGAGTGCTCTGGCCTGTGCGCGCCGATAGCAACGCGTCGCAATCCAGTTTCCGCGCGCGTTTTAGCCTCACATAGTCACCCATACCTGTGTCTACAAAGTATCCTCGTCACCTCAGGCGGCCTTTCTCAAAACAAAGGACAATACCAGAAGAATCAGTCAAAACAGCCTGTTTTGACTGGACAGTATACAATTTGGAGAAGTGTGAAAATGAATAAAAGTTGGTTGCACTGGAGCTTCGCAGCTACCAGGTGACAGGAATGATAAGCGCGATAAGGATGCACTGAATTGAGCAAAGAAATTTTCTTCTTTCTAAACGCCAACACGTCATTTCCGTTCCAAAACATTTTGCCGAAATAGACACGAAGAATCAAGATTCTGCAGCTGTTCGCCAGCCTATAGTGCCACTTATTCAACAGACGAAGCTGTTTGTAGTCATAGACCGTTTTGTGAAATATCAGACGTGCTGGAAAGGAGAGTCGAGAGGTTTAGCTGCTTCAACTGTCTCCTAGGTGATACAGACTACAATACGAAAATGTTAAGTCGTGAGATTAGTAGAAGGTCAAGCCTCGAAAGTCCCGCTGTTTAAATACAAACCCTGGAATGGAGAAAGAGAGAAGGGGGATAGTGTGAACCAAAAAGAAACATTTATTGTGACCCAACTATCGCGAGAAGGGGATGTGAACAGTTCACCAAGTATATGTGTAGCTAGAAAATGACTTCAGCCTCCAAAAATCTTCCAATGTCCGCTCAATTAACTCCCAGGCAATGAAACAAATCAATCACACGGCATCGTTTGCATGGAAATATGGTCTCGTATTGGGGTGGAATCTTGAACAAGACAATAAAAAATATGTGACTCATACCGTTAGAGAAATAAAGAAGCCTTCCCAGAAACCACTTGAACGGTTGAAATTCAAAAGAGGGGCTATGTGATGACAGGAAGATTAACCGGGTAGGAAGAGAGAGCGAGGGGCGTGGAAGAAAGGAGGTTATGGTGGATCGATAATCCGTCAGTGCGTTCATTCAATAGAATCACTTTTGACTTTATATCACATCAGAAGAGCGACTGGTCAAGAGTGAAAAAAATTTGGATATGTGGAAAAATGGGATAAAGAAGATCTAATCCGCCAGACCAGGCAGTTCAAAGTGGTGCAGGAAAACTGAGCTTATATGCCTTTAATTTGTATTATAGCATGTGAAACAACTGACATTTCCACCACCGTCATGGATTCTACGGTCAGATGATTCGTAAGAACAAAATGATGAAAAATTTTGCATGCAGGAAGCTATGGGCAATGTTATACGTGTTCGAACAATGTCAGCTGTCATAGTGGAGACAAAACATTCGTCACGGCAGTCAATCTCTAGCACACCGAGGTGAAGAAAACGAATCCATAGCATCGGATTTATTGTTTAACGATTTCCAGAGCAGAAATATAATGCGCAGTTCTCTCTCACCGTTTTGCCATAACTGAGACGCGCAATAAGACTAGAGACCTAAGCATAATACGGCTCGTAGACAGGTGCATCTGTGCACATTCAAGCAAAGCGGACACGCAGGGTCAGGATTAGAAAAATTCGAATGCGGCGGGAAAAAAGTACAACTGGAATATGGATGAATATCTGAATGAAGGAGAAGAAGGAGCTGATCAGTTGTTTTGAGGGATCGATATAGATGAACTGTGAGGTAATTGGCGGGCGCTCGCAGCCATTGTTTGACAAGGCTGAGGGCGCGAGAATCCGCGGCCGCTGACCCCTCGACTCACCAAAGATAGCACACTACCCGAGCACGAGCGCGCATTACAAAAGTTATGCTCACAGGCATGTTCTACAACATGGACAAGGGTTCTGGAACTAGTTTTCGTTAATTTTTGACGTAGGTTGCAAGTTACCAACATCATCAAAGACAGAAAGGGAAAAAAATTGTGACATGCTGAAAAGATAAATTGACGTCAATTTAAACATTTGACGAAAATGCGTGAAGTGATATGCTGTTTCGGGTGCAGGAGGGCTTGCCCTGCTACCTCTGCAAGGTCATTCGACATGACCTCACGGAAATTGAGAGCGGCCACAGAGACTGTGCAGAGGTCCGAAAGACGCTATCCGTAGTTTCGAAGTTCCCGCAAAAAAAATTCATCAACACATGGCTAGTCAAGTCTTATCCGGGCGATTATCTACAATCATGTGCAAATGCCCAGCCGTGAAACCATTAAGTTTATCAAAGCTCTCCTTAGCGAGGGAAAAAATTCCCGTAAGCCGGACGAAGCTGAGTGTGAACAAAATACGGAATGGGGAAATCCGAGATTAGTCCGTAGTCTGGGTAACAAGCTTATAGATATCCCGGATGTGTTGCAATATGAATCTGTCTGTTTGAAAAATATGCGAGAGACGGAACGCGACGGTCGTAGAATGAAAAACAAACAGAAACACACAAAGAGCAGCATATTTAACGACCCCTCGGATTGGAACCAGGCAGTGTATAAAACTAAAAGTTTGTTAAAAAAGAATTTCTAAATTCATTTCCTCAAAAAGAATGTCACATCAAAATTTGAGAGATGCCAGCCGTCGGAGGCTAAATAATGGAAATAAATCATCTCTTCGGATTGAAGAAGCCGAGAGAGATTCTCCATTTCGTTCGTTTCGTTTATTGCAATAAATAGGAGACAAAATGTTGAAGCTAAAGAGAATGACCGTAGAATGATGAGAGCCTAATCCCTAGCAACAAGAAGCCTTCTAAATTTGATTCAATCTTACTCGTCCTGTTCTCTGAACAGGATTAACATTACCAACAACAGGACAACAGATTGTCTGGTGACCTTAGCAAAGGTGGCAAAAGGTACAATAACCAGAATATAACATTTCTTAGGTTCTTTTGATAAACATTATAAAGTTTCCCGCTGCTCACCAACTACCTGCCAACTTTCATCTGAAATACATGAAGATATACCGAAAATCTCTTGAAAATCCTAGTGGAAGTTGAAAAAACTCGATTCGCCAGTAAATTCAAAATAAACGGCAAATGTACGGACGCGTGGGCAAAATTAGCGTCTTTAAAGAGGCATCCGTGAGTTATTATTCTCTGACGCTGAAAACAGATCGAACTTCAGTACATCTGGGTTTTCACTATAAAGAATCCTATTAACTACTTTTTTGGATGTCTTACGCAGTTGTGACCAGACAAAAATATGAAGAAACCGACAACACTTGGCTTTGTCGGAAGTCAGAAGATAGGTGTCGACAGAAGATAGGCGATAGGTGTCGGTAAACGCCAGAAAGATTCTAAAAAGTTCATGAAGAGAAGGTTACGATGGAACGTTCTCCAAAAAGTGTTTGGGACTCTGTCACAGTCTTGTTGCTGCTGTTCACGAGACTACCCACAGTCAACGTCATTCATCTCAATCGAAGACAGTTTTCTCTTTCGATGACCTTTGTTGGCACGGAGCACGGTTATTAGGTGCCAATGCCGCTTCGCGACCGCCTCGCATCCGCCGGCAGTCGTTTCAATTTCCAAATTTCCTGTTAATTTAAAATATCCTTAAATCAGACCATAATTTTAGAAAAGTAATGGAAAGATGAAGCTTGACTTCGATTATAATCAACGCGTCAAGGCCTTCTTTCTATTCGACATTATTTTTCTGGTGAGTGTGTATCATTTTGATAAAGCTGTTTTTACCTTAAGGCTTCTGGTCTAGCCTCGATTGGAATAGGAATCTGGCTGTATGTAGATAGAAATACGTTCATTGAACTCACTCCGACCTCGTACTCGGGTAATTTTTCCCATGCAACTTGTTTATTTACCTGCTTTTAGCGTTTTCGGCAGCTGGTCTCTGCTGTTTCACTGGAGCAACAATCAGCATAATATCCATTGTAGGAATCATTGGTATCTGGCTCAGAAATCACGTTCTTTTGCTAACCGTGAGTGTTTTTATTTAAAAAATATTCATTTCTAGTTTGTCGCCTTTGTAACACTTCTAGGAGCTCTTCAAGCAATCACCGGTATCGTAGGACTGGTCCACAAGGTAAGTTGCTTGATTTATTTTGAAAAAATGAAATTCAAGGAAGGTGCATCAGAATATGTAAGAAATGACTTGCTAAGCAACGTGAACAATAGTTTCGTTTTTACTTCCACCGGAAGAAAAATGGAGCTCAGCTATTCTTGGGGACAACTTCAACAAACTGTAAGTCTCGTTTGGCCCTTTTTTATTTATGACGATGCATTCACAACGATGATATGCATTTTTGGGACTGTCTCCGAACAATGACAAAAACTTTCCTGCTGCCCTGTCCTATCGATAAAACGCACAAGGTTCTTGGAGTTTAACAACACCTGGCTTTTTACAATGGCAATAGTTTGGAAAAGAAATTGTTTCAGCTCAAATGCTGTGGCGTTGACGGTCCATCTGATTGGTATTTCTCCATCTACCATCCAAAGAATGAATTTGTTATCGATTCATGCTGTGACAGAGACTATTTCACTGATCGTGCTGCCATGGAAAATTGCGGACGACTTAAGAAAGAAGATCTTCACATCTACGAGAGGGTGACTAGTTTCATATGTTTAATTTTCAATTTATATTTTCAGGGCTGCTATACTGTTTTCGTAAACTGGCTCTTCCATCACATTCGAGTTGTCAACTTCCTTTCCGTTGCTCTTATAGTCGTAGAGGTTGTTCGAATAGAGGAAATACATAATTTCTAGATTTCAGTTTCTTGTTCTTCCAGCAGCCATCTTAGTCTATATGGAAATGCGTTCATTGGATAGGAAGTCTCGAACCAGCAGGTAACGTTTATTTTTCAAGCCTCAGATCAAGTATCTGCAGAGAACAAGACCGCCGAAACCGGCTTATTGCCATCAACGAAAGGGAACGTCTCGAACTTCAACTGACTCCACTCGACAGGGTTGGCGATGCCAACTGGACGGAGAATGAAAACGAGGGCACCGTTCCTGAAGACCCAAAGCTTTGATTGTTATATTGTAATTTAACTAAGCAGACTCATTATTTTTACCTCTGATGACCAATCACTTATCCTCCCTCACCCCAGTGAACACAGCATAGTACGGCATTTCATACGGTTTCCATCTAAAAATTCCTGTCGTCAGGGTTTCAATAGCATCTCTGTAATTACAATGAACTTGAACTTTTGTTAATTGAATTGTTTTATTTGAATAACATTTTAAGGTAACATTTGTTGAGGATAGTGAGAAGGTTGAGAAGAGACTCAGGTTGATTTTGTTTTACTGTACTGAGTGGACACTGATCTCTCTTTCGCCTACTAATACCCCTAAGTTTTTCAAAAACATAGATCAAGATACCCGCGCATTATATATACCTGTTCAGAGAGAGTTGCTTCGCAAATAAGTTGACAGCAATGGTAGTTTTATGTTGACAGAAGAACTACTAGAGAAGATCCGACAGTTTGTTTTGTTTTGATGCCTATCGAGGATCTCTGAGTAAAGTTGTTCAGGGGGATATTGTGACGGAACATTATGCCAAAAACAGATGAGTATCAACCGTACTACCAAAACAGTTGGAAAAGGTTGTGAATGTTTTGCCACGGCATTTCCAGCACTACGTTTCGCAAATGCCTTCGAGCCTGTTGAAAATCAGTTTCAGTTAGGAACTGTTTCACAAAAAGTATCCATTCGTCTTTTGTACCATGGGCAGCGATCTATCTCTCTACTACTAAAGCGCAATGATGTCTGTCGTGGATTCTGTTTGTTTGTTTGTTTTGTTTGTTTGTTTGTCCGGGACCTGAAATTTTGGTGTATTGTTAAGAGTCGCCGTCTTCACCCAGACGACCCGGGTTCGACCCCTCTTCTCGCCAAATATTTTTGCTAAATTATTTTGAGTAGGAAATAGAGTCAGGTTGATTAGAGAAGGGATCAGAAGCAGGGATGGGCGGATGTCAAAATGGTATTGCGGATGCGGATACATCCGCAAGTTTTATAACCGTGGCGGATGCGGATTTAGCAACTATGGCGGATATCCGCGGATGCGTATGCGGATTTTGAAGAAAAATTGTTTTCATTAAGAAAAATCAATGCTTGCTGAACGAAAAAATCGTTGAATATCAACACAGAATCATAACACAGTATAAAACCATGAAAAAAAGATGACGGAACAGATGAAACGGTGAGTTAAGCGACAAAATTGGGAACCTTATCGTATCCGCAAATACGCGCAAAAAATGCGGATGCGGATAGTCACTTTTTTGGTTTCGCGAATGCGGATGTCGAAAATGAGCGCGGACATCCGCGGATGCGGATCATCCGCCAATCCCTGATTCAGAAGGGGTCAAAAGAGATCGGTTTACCGGTGAAGGGATCAGAAGAGATCGGTTAACTGGGGAAGGGATCAAAAGAGATCGATTGACTGAAAAGCCGCCGACAGGCGGCGAAGCCGGCTGGTTATATATTCTAAAAATCTTAGAAAACACGTTTGGAGTTCTAGATATTTATTTAGAGAGAGAAAAGATACAATCAACAAGAACAACGGGGATATTCAAAGGGCGCCGTATTTGGCAAGCAAATGGGGTTACGGGACCCAAATAACGGCGGGACGCACAAATACACACAACACAATCGTTGTTCCCAAAATTGCGTACAAATTTCGTTTCAATCAATGCAGTTGATTCTTTGAGAATGTAATCCAGAGCCTGTCCGAGTGGTGTCGTATTTCGGCAGTCCGCCACTTGGCTCGCCATGGGTTCCTTCAACTCCAAAGGTGTCCGTAGAAGAACGTCTATATTCGGTCGTAAGTAGCTTTCGTTTCATAAAATTTTCTATAGAAAACGTGGAATGTGCGTTACAAAAAGAAATGGATGACCAAAAACTTCGCTACAAACCGGAGAGCTTGCACATGTTAAAGGACCAGACTCACTTCTCAGAAAAAGAATTAAAGTATCTATATCAAGGTTTCAAACAAGTTGGTTTATTCAAGTTGTTTCTAACTTGAAATTTAAGAACTGCCCAAGCGGCTATGTTACTCGTGAGCAGTTTATACAAATTTTTAGAGGATTCTTCAACATTTGTCGAAGCTCAGGTCAAAATTCTTTATGGTTTGAGCAATTCAAGTTATAGATGCGACGGAGTACGCTGATCTAGTCTTCAATACTTTCGATGATGACGATAATGGACGTATTAGTTTTTCAGTACGTTCCTGGTACGTTCCTTTTAACAACACGGATCAGTTCAGGAATTTGTCGGTATACTCTCAATGTTTACAAAAGGAACGCTGGAACAACGTCTCGATTGGCTGTTTGATCTATATGATGCTAAGAGAAAGGGCTACATTGTAGAAGAGGACTACTTTCAAGTTTGCAGGTTTCATTTTCAGTGTAGTTCATAGTAAGCGTTTCAGAGCCATGTACTCCATGGTTGGATACCACTACTACAAAGACAAGCTTTTCCCGATAGCTCTTCGACGGCACATTCGACATCAGTTTCAGGTATCAGTGACAAGGAACATGCTAACCAAATTCTAGAAAATGGATAAGAACAAAGATGGCAAAATCACCAGAGAAGAGTTTCTTCAGGGATGTACGGAGGATCAACATATTATAGACCAGCTTGATATTCTCAAAACAAAATGGTAATAAACAACTTCTCACGTTGTCTCTTTATTTGTAAGAAAGCGCGACAGAGTGTTTAAATTCTCGTTTATTACTCAAGATAGCTCAACAAAGAGTTTACTGCAAGAGTGGACCCGAAACGGGGTCGATATTGTACCACAGTACTATTTAGCGGCATGTACTACGAAGCAACCCACACATCGCACTGACAGAACTGCTCGCTATATGTACCGCATTGGAGAATGCTTATTAGACTTTGATATCTGTGCCTGCCGATTGATAAATAAAAATGCATACCACTCAGCCGTGGAACGTCCTGACTACTGACTCTGCTTCGCTCGCAAGTCGCAGAGGAATGGTGAGAAAAGTACGAGGGGTAATTTTTGACATGTTTACGACGGCAACTTACCAAATCGGGCAAAAAACAAACAATTTAGGCTTACCGAAATGTAGATATATCCTAAAAATATAAATGTTACCAAAATTTCAACTGTAATGACTGTTTACATAGGTCTGGTATGCTGAAATCTGGTATTTTTATTTACTTATAATGCCAAATCATAGAATTATTTCGGTGCATTCCACCAGTTACTGTCAAAACATCGCTTGACAAAGTCTTTCCATCTTGGAGGAGATTGTCCTCTAGAACGATGCCTGTCATAAGGTATCCAATCGGTTGCTACATATGCCCATCTGTACAGTTCCATGTTCTTGATTCGTCTTGCCCATTGGACTTTCCTCAAATCAGAAACTTTTATCCAGTCGTCCAGCTTCGTGATAGGGCGAATTCTTTTATTGGATTTGACGCTCCATTTTGTCTGAAATCTGGTATGCAGTGTTAGAATTTGACAGAAGTTAGGCAGTTAACTATGGTTACCTAACGTGACTACCGTACTGTACCGTAATTTAGGGTAGCCTGAAATCTAAAATGGCCAACCTATTACTGAAATAACGGTTCTGCTAGTAGATCCACTGAATGATCATATGGTAAGATTAGGTCAATATCTTAACTTTGTAATATATTGTAATTTTGATTGTAATACCGGTTATCCCAGTAAATCGAGCACCGTGACCCCGAATCTGATAAAAAAAGATGATCTTTAAAATATTAGTATGTCTTTGTGGTGATGTCAGTTGGTAAACTTCTAAAAAATCTTATAACATTTGCGTTTGTAAAACGGCTAAGTTAGAAGTGGAACAGATCGTCTCTCCGCTAACGATGTATCTGGTCAGGAAAAAATCAGATTGACTGTATTGTTTTTTATGAAGGGAATGGATTTTTCATTATAACATTTTTTTTTGTTAAAAGTTCTCGTTTTCGTTATAAAACTCGTCAGATCTATTATTTTCTCTTGGTTCAGTTGAAGGACATCGTTCGAATCTCCATCGCAGCAGATTTACCGACGCTTGAGCAGAAATTCATTACACAAGTCGAAACGCAATGGATTGTCCCGATTTCAAAATTTAACTCTCTGTATTCATTTTAACTACAGTTAAATATCAAAATATCCCGATTCAATTTGAAAAAAGACAAATAATCTACCTCGAACACGTTTGAGGAATTCCCGTTTCTGTTTTGCAAACGGTAGCCCGACGTACGTACACTGTTGCTCACGCGAGACGAACAAGTTTACACCAAAATCAGCTGATTCTCAGTTTGTAAACATGTTTCCAGCCTTTCTGAACCTTTTTGATATTTTTTGTGCATTACATAATCGATAAGCAGTATACGGTTTCATGCCAGTCTTTTCGCTTTCGACCTGCTTGTTTTTTCTGCAAGCTTTTTACGTTGAAAACTGAAAACTATTTTCAGAAGCCGAGCCATGGAGAACGACGATGTTCTAAATATCAATGACTTCACGGCCGTGACACCTGTAGAGCAATTAGCTCATCAGCTAGAATCTATAATCAATGAATGGAGCATTGGCGGGAGAATTTCGCCTGTCGACTATCCAAAGGTTGGCGTTTATACAGTTTTTCTATTTCTCGTTTAGTCAATGATAAAAACGACAATGATCCATGATTGCAAGGAAAAACGAATGAAGCTGGGAGACGAAGAAATTCTTCTTTCTTATTTTTATCCAAAAGAGGAGCTACCAGCATTGCAGCACAGTCTTGCCACACCTCTGAATCCTAGTCAACTATTATGTGATTTGGAAAACACGAACCTAGATCTCTTTGTAGGCCATCAAATTACTGCTATGGTATGTTTTTATACGTTTTCCCAAAAAAAAATCTTTTTTTTTCAGTTCGGTCCAATCAAGTTCCTAACATTACGACTTCCCGCTCCTAGGATTATTCGCTCAGAAGATGATATTCTATACTTGAAAAACGCGTTTGTTTCAGCAGCTGAAGCATCTCAATGGTAAGTACATTAGCATTTTTCTATTAAAATGTGCATTTAGCTACCTACCCTGTTTCATTCTTAACAACAATCCAGCGAAACAGCTCTACTCCGGGATCTCGATAGGAGAAGAGTCTTTCACTACGTTTGAATCAGCTCTTTTACGGAGAGGACAAAGACAACATCATCATTTGTCCGGATTGTTATCACTCTTCAAGGCAAAAGTTGTGAGTAACATTTGTTTATATTTTCATTGACTCGTTTCAGGACACACCAACATTCCGGAGTCAAAGTGATGTTCGAGTTTCTGTGATGTTTGAATATGAAAGAGATAAACTTCCTCAAGACGGCATTTTCCATTTGGACAATGCTCTTGTTCCGACTTTGGACATGATGTGTATTGGATCAGACGACAGTCCCATTCAAAGAATTTCTCTTCTGGCATTGTGGCCGAATCAGTCGGAGGATGTTCTAAACGAAGGTCATGTAAGTAGTTTTCTATAGATTTAAAATTTCGCGTAGAAACGGAAAATTAGTCATTTTACGTGGAAAGGAACTAAACTATCGTGCAAGTATGTTGTGTTTGCAGAACTACTGCGACTTGGAAGAGACAAACGCTTTTGACTGGCAGTTTTTGATGACCTTCGAACCGAAAGAGGGATGTATGGCAAACACTCTGCGGTCTCTTCTCGATGTCGGAAATGATAGAGACGCTGATTATCGTATCTCTGAGCTACGAAGCTCAACAAACAGAAAATGTAAGTGCTGATGTTCTTTGCCAAACTGTTTCACGGTCATTTAATTCTAGATGCCAAATCGAATGATAGTAAAATGCGTGGCAATTCATTCGGTCAAATGCCGTCGATTACAAATCCCGCCAACGTTGACTACGACCCCGAGAATGTACTGCCAATGAATCCCGAAAAACAAGATATCTGGTTGAGCGCCATCACTGCTTCTCAAAAACCGTCTGTCGGACAGTTACCACCGTTTGTAAAGGTACTCTTTCACTTTGTTTCTTAAATAGTGGCACATTCAGAAACTATTCGTTAAAACAAAATCAATGGATGCAAGATCAGTGCTGGACAGGTTAGCAACTGCTTTCTACAGTCTGTCGATTGACCAGCTGCACTGGAAAAACTCAAACAGTCAACTGTTCATGGCTTTTGTGGACAAAATGAGGGCCGAGTATTCCAAAACAAAGACCAAGTTTGATGTTCTAGTTGATATTTTGACATTTTTTGCTTCAGTGAGGACATTCAAGTGCCAAACTATTCAAAGTGTCGTCTACACCAACTCTTTGAAATGCTGCAACTTTGCGCCAACAACCGAAACATGTTCTTCGGTCTGATGGACGACAGCATGTATGGAAGTGGAGTGGACGAGTTCTACGACGCGTATGAGGATGCCGAAGAAGAGTTGACGGACAAGAAATCAGCACAATTAGTCGAAACGTCTTCTGCTCAAACAGAGAGCAAAGATGACAAGGATAGAGGACTCGGACGGAAAGAACACCACCAAAACTTGTTCTTGCTCAACCGACCGGACATTCCGCTTTTTGACTTCTACACCCAAAATCCCAAACCTCATACGGAGAACGAGATTAAGAACCTGGAAATGATGTGCACCGATTCGGAGGACGATCCTATTCAGTTCAACATGTATTTGGCTCCTCTCCGCTCGGATATGCAGGCTTTCAAGGTAGGGGTCCGTTTTTTCCGAAGAAAGCATTTTAAGGCTGCCAATCCACTCGGTCAATTCGAAGATTTTGTTCGATGGCATTCACCGAAAGATTTCGAAGAAGATACAAAGACTCTGTCAGCCAGATTTGATCAGCCTGATAATGACTGGAAAAATCTGTGGGAAAGTGTCAGTCCGGCTTCTGTCATTTCTCAGGAGAGACTCTTCAACGATGCCGCTGTTATGGAAGAGGTTTGTAATTTGGTTACCATATGTTCAACTACACATGTTAGGTTTTCGCTGAGTTGGAAAACTCTACGGTTCTTGAGGTGACGCACATGATGCTACCTATAGTTTTCACACGGTCTGCCGCCGAACTGATCAAGCTGTGCTATCAAAGCGGTTCCTTGATTCAGATGGAAGTCATCAAGCAGAAAATCGAGCTTCTGATAGATGCACTGAGCAAGGCGACTAATAGCGGAGAACGGGACGACTATCTACAGGGGCTCAAATGGATTGTTTATTTGGAAAAAGCATTGATGGTCTACAAGTCAGCTCAAGAGGAGATCTCGAACTGGATCAAGGTTTCTCTTTCGACCTTTTCTCTCTACTTTGCAATATTAGAAATCCGGGTCAGAGGGACCTGTACCAAAAACGGATGAGGTAGACCAGCTCGTCTGCTACTTGACAGAAATGTGGGATCATTCCTATTTGGGAAAAGAAGAAACGGCGCTTTTTCCTCGTGGATATTTTGTTGCTGGAGGAGCCAGTTCACCTCTGGGAATCGTCCTTCACAAGCTAATGTGCAATGAGAAGACGGACGCTCAGAACTTTCGAGTGTTCCCGCGACCTACCAAGTAAGTTTTGTTTGTTAGCGTTTTGCTACTTCAAGCTCCCAAACACTCTACGAGCAAATATTTTTCAGCCGGTTCTACACAATACACTGGGTTACCGTCTCGCCATCCGATGGAAGTCGTCCCGTACCGCATCGGATGACTGCTATTCTCACTGACGACGAGTTTCGCATATGTGGAAGCTACACAAAAGATGTCAAAAAGGGATAGATATGATAGGACTGTATACTTAGATACCATTTCGGATGTGGGTATTGCTGTGATATTCTTTTACGGGTCTTAAGTTTCTGTGCCTATAAGAAATGAAATTGTTTTGCTCTGCTCTGGTCTAAAAAATGCGTTTCTCTGTTTTCTTAAATGCTGTGCAGAAGGAAGATAGTAAAGACCACTGGGCTACTTGGATAGTTAGCTTCAAAGAAGTCACTGAGAATCTTTTTTCATCCGGCCAGTCATTGTTGACGTCTGGTCAGTCGCAACTGACTGTTTCAGCACTTATTTTTATTCTTGCGTCATTGACGTTCTACTGATTCGGCTGATAGCATTGTGTCCATCAGTGTACTCTTCGTGTTCCACAATCTTGAACAAAGATTCATTAACAACTTCATCAGAACTAACAGAACAACTATCCTAGCCTACTACCCATATATAATACACGATTATTGTTGTTGCAATTAGAAATATACAATTTGGACAAAGAGTGAGGCCTCTTCCAGCCCTATCCACACGACTACTTTTCTTTCTAGAAGTCGTTATGAACGTCTCATTCTTCGTTTCTTCTCGCCACCATGGAACTGCTGGAGGTATCGAACACCTAGAGAGCTGGCGTCTGACCACTGTTTGAAAGAGTTGAGATGTCGGAACATGCGATGTTTGGAACGACACCAGCTTTGACCCAGCTTTACCTACAATTTACAACTTGGTCATTGATCACTTTTGGGATGTTTACCTGAAGGCAAACAAGATCGATCTCTTGTTTTTGGTAGATTGAATCGACTTCAACGGCGTAACGAAGCAATCGTGACAGCGCCGTCAACTGTTCTGCCTAAATGAGAAGAAATGTAACGTGTTTCTGCCTCATACGTACGTTGCTAGTCACGGTGAATTGCTTCAATTTGGGAAAGAGTGGTCCGTCGACTCTCTGCTCTTTGTAGAGTGGGGCGATGGAGTAATCGTGGAGCGTGGTGGATTCCAAGTCATCCAACTTTCTATTCTGGTTCAAGTAGAACAAAAGAGTTTTGATGTTCTTGTTGTTGACTTCCTTGAGTAGCATTTCTATTACTGGACCGTCCATAAAGACTTGTTCCACGGAAGTACGGAAAATATTCAAGAGTGACAACATTGTTCGCACATCCTTCCACGTCGGTTTCGAGTCAAGAGCTATTCCAACGGCATTCGGACTCATCTCACATAACAGAAGACAGGCAGATGGATGCCAGTTAAGATCTTCTGAAAGAAGGAATTTTAACATTGTAGTCAGAGAACGCTCATTCTACCATTGGTTCCCACGTGCTTTGGCCGTTTTGACCTATAGACTTTTGAGCGACGAAAAGAGATGCGTACTGTTTAATATATGAACATTCTGATAACTACCGATTCGCCAAACGGGCATGGATATACCCCATAGAATAATCAAAACAAACCTGCTCGCTTAAACTCTTGCATCTTTTCATTCTTGGCATAGACGCCTTTGAGACCGTCATGAACTCTGACATGGATTTGTGTATATCGTGCTAGTCGTTGTTCCGCAGCCTTCTTGAAAGTTCTTGAAACGCGTCTCCATCTGATCACATCTGCCAGTGACGCATGTTCAATGAATCGCCGGGCGAGGTCTAGAAAACAAGAACTTCAGTCAAATATGGCTTTTAACTGACCTGAGTGATCACAAGAAGAACTGCTAGCAAAGACTGAGCAGCAAACCCGTCTGAGGTTGTCATACACAGTAAGAGGAATGAGCGACATTTTCTGCCTTTCTTGATACTAAACGAGACGATCGATAAGTGAAGAAGACAGATAAGTCAATGAACAATGCAACGAAACCTTATCGACAGGTAAGAACTTTCTTTGGAAGTGCACAACAACTACTTCAATGTTCTGGTGAATTACTTAATAGTGAACTTTAAGTAAACCGGAAAGACAATTGAATCAAGGCAAGGAAGTTGATAGGAATGAAATACAGAGAACAGCTGTTGAGAAAGACAACAGATGCATTGGGTAGCATGCGGCGAAAAGAAGGTAAACATTTCTGCAACAAGTTCTGAGATCAGAGCATATTTCACCCAACATCTAGGTTTCAGACCATCCACCAATGACGTCAGCGGGCAGAACAAGGCGTCATGTGAACAAGACGAATTGTCGTTACGCTTGGCAGACGCAAAGACGAAGGTCAGCATTGTGCAGCCTCTCACACGTTGTCAAGGTTTGGAAACAGAATTACAACACGATAAGAAGCAAGATAGAAACAGTTGAGAGTCTAAAGAAGACAGGTCTATTGTTGATTTGGTTCAGGAAACTAACAGCACTTTTGATTATATATGTCCGGAATCGGAGAAAATCAAAAGATTTGATCGTGAAGATGGTGTTATTTTGATTATGAACACAGAGGAAACAAGTTCTTGTATCTAGGCAGGCCCATCCATTTTGTCTGTGCACAAGAATTTGAAAAAAGATCGGAAGGAAAGAAAACGAGGCAAGTGAGGCTTTTGGAGGGCGCAAGAGGCAGGAAGCGAGAAAAAACCGAAGGCAACAGAGGATTCTCGGTGTGTACACAAAGACCGGTGGCGCGTTTAGCTCAAGAGCTGTGGGGAAAGTCGCATACAGAAGCGATTAGCTTCACTTTGAACAAATATAAACCGAATATTCGGAAAAGGAAAAGTGCGCGAGGGGAATTTGAATATGCGCGAGAACGAGATCTTATCGGACAGTCTCTAAGGGGTCGATATAGTTCATTGGGACGCGGTCCTAGAGGACGCTGGCAAACAGCCCACCCTCACACTAGAGCAGTGGGGGGTCACCGCGGAGATAATCACATTATAATCCTCTGTGACTCGGTCCCAAAACTCATGAAAGATGGTCAAACAGGGAGGAGCCCGGATTATTCGAGATGGACATAGTATCGGCAAACACGAGACGTGTTGACCGTGACTGTGTTTCCTATAGAGAACGACCAACACATAGTGGAGTGTGCAGCTCCAGACACACACGCAGCTAGCAATGTGGGCCCAAAACACTAGTTGTTTGAAAAGGCGACGAAATGCGCCAATTGTAATGTGAAACAAGCATGCGGGTCGACCGCGTCCTTTGGACTGCGAGCGAAGGAAATCATTTGCATAGAAGTCCAAAAGGCAAGAGATAAGCACTCTGAGCGCGCAAATAGACCGTGCTAAATCCATTACGATCGGAGTTGTAATATTAATCGACAAGGAGGTTTCTAGATTTAAAGCATGGCTTGTGTCACTGACGTAGAACATATGACTGAGCAAGTGCCGCATTTTTGCGGCCAGTTGGTGCAGGTTCTTGGTCCTATAATAACCTCGCAGCTGTTAGAAACCCAATACTCTTCTCTCCTCACAAAAAAGTAATAGTATGTTCATTGAACAAATAAAAGTAACAGGGAAAGCGGTAGAAGCCCTCTGGCAGAGATCGGTCCATAGGAAGCAAAATTATAATCTACGACAGCGAAAGAACCCGTACAAACAGACTACACCTGTGTACAGCAAAATACAATGGCAAGAGAACCACCCGAAGAAAGAATTCCTCTAGATACTCTGGGAGAGTACAGAAAGCAGAAAGAGGGGAGTGAAGAGTTAGACTGTCTTCGATGCAAAATGTATGTAGTTGTAGGCAATACAGCCGATCAGCGAGACGACATAAGCGACGCCGGCCTGAAAACATTAACATTTTCAAGCGGATTGAGAGCTTTTGAACTGGTTCTCCCAGACAGAAACTCTCGTGAGTGACTTGGAAAACACAGATGGCAAATGATAAAGTACCTTTGAGTTGAACAGCTGGTTGTCCAGGATTGATGAAAGAGGCGGAGGTGGGAGAGTCTTATATCTAAAACACGCATTGTCAACAGAACCAGGAAGTAGGCTCACCGATTCCTTCGCTGTGAAATCTTGGTGTGGTTGTGAAGGGACAATCGGCGCATAGACTGCATTTTGTCTGTCTGGAACAGTATGGGTACGAATTGTGAAATGAAAAAAGGAAAAAAGGCGGAGCATTGGAAATACCAGATGATTCGTATGATTCAAAAAGAACGCGGTCAAAAAAATGAATGGACAGTATTGTGACGTAGCATCCAGAATGGGTACGTCACAAAAAGACAAACAAAAAATACAGCGGCAAACAAGGAACACAGCTGGAACAGAAAAAAAAATCTGATAAGTTTGATTTTATGAGAGCCACATGTTCTCTCGTACTATCTTTCCAGCAGCCTTTGTTCGTTCTTAGTAAACAGGCAACTTAACGACTCTTTGTTCTCACTGAAGTTGGAAAATAAAAATAGTACGGTTCGGGGGCTAAAAAAAAGAATAGACTAATCAGCCTTTTGTAAATATTATCTAGGGAGAGAAGAAAAGCGTGACCGGCTAGCGTGTGAACGTCGCGATCGATAGCCATCAAGGAAGAAAATTGTCAAGTTCGTTAAAAAGCCGTCCATTCATCGAATTATCGTTTTCGGAGAGAGTGGAGTTTGGAAAGGTGGGAACTATCGCTTTGGCAGTAAGCGGATGATCAAAAAAAGATAGGGAACTGTGGCGACCACTGTTTATTTCGCTCTTTTTCCCTCGTCAAAGAGATCCTGTGACGCATGTTATGCAGATCATCAGTTGACATCATTCTAGATTGCAGATAGTTGCAACCTATACTAAAGGGAGAAAACGCATAAAAAGCTATGTTATGACTCGTTTCCGATTCGTTTCTCGTGTTTCATCACCGGAAAGCTCGATATTTTTGATTAATGGCAAAGTATCTGCTGCCAAGTGAATGTGATGGTATGAAGCTTGACGCTGTGATGGTATACAGAAATAAAAACTGGTCCGTTTCACTAGTCTACATAACTGTAGTTTTACCAAACAAAGGCAGATAATACTAGTTTGTTGACAATGCGTAATTCTAAAACACTAGTCAGACGTCAGTCTGTCAGTAGATCAGCAGGAAAAGAAACATGTAGCGTTCGGACCAGAACAGAAATAGAAATGTGTAAAAACATGCGGAATGATAAAAAGGCTTGCGGAGGTAGAGCATGAGTAATTTCTGTCTGTTCCGTCATTACTTTTCAATAACAAGCGTTTGAAGGGGAGTGAAGGCTCAAAATGGAATGTTTTGAAATGCCAAACTGTCTGGGATCAAGCAAAACAAAATTTATACGACGGATGAGCGATTGTTAAGACTTTTAACAGCAATTTTGGTGCAGGAAAGTTTTTTCAACACAATAGTTCTTGCAACCTCCTGGCTCCAAGATAAGCCTTATGGGGCCGATCAACGCCCAAATCTACAAAAGAGCAGTAGATAGCGATCGGTAGCAGCTGTTAGGCTATCAGATCAAACACGAGTTATCAAAGAAAGGAGACTCAATTTTTGTCAACAGTGCAAAAACCGCCTCATATTTTAGGGTAGGACTGGAGGGATGTCCATATAGAGACTGATTGATATGAACGCCACTGGATTCCGCCGTCAAAAAGTCCGTCACCAATGTTCGCAAATGGTCACTATATGGTGGTGTGAAAAGATCGGAATAGGACCAGTCACTAGTCAGAGGGAAAACACGTGCGAAAACGGGACAATGGCGACAACAATGAAGGAGCTGTTAGTAGACTCTCTTTCTCGCTGATTGAGGCGATATATGACTGAAACGACCCTGTTCCGCTGATAGAGGCTGATAAACAGCAGTTTAGTACCATATAGGCATCGTTAATGTTCATCGATTATGGTAGACGAAAGATTGCCGTCGAGTCATACAGACGAATCATTGAATTTTTTGTGAAGGAATGTAAGCACACGTAACGGTGTGAGAAAACAAGCTCTCAAACAAATCTCGTATCTTTTGAGCTAGAACTTCTAGTTTTGAACGTATGTACAGCACCGGTGTTGGGAGAAGAATAGAAGGGTTACACAGCCTGGTTCAGCAGAGGACCTGATGCATCACGACCAGAGTTTGCAGATCTACTGGACAGCATCTGAAAATAGAACCATGGAAAACAAACAGGGCAGACCAGTTCTGAAAACCGTGTAGAAAAGAAAACCTTGCTGGGAACAATGCCTACCCTATGTGGAAGTACTTTTCGTTACGTGGGTACAAAATTTCGCAGGAACAGAATTTTGTATGCAATTTCTTCTTTTCTGGGAACTCAATATACAGACTAGAAACTAGAAGCACATTTTCCGTCTTACCTCCATTTGATGATTTTCATACATAGTAGCATCGGAGGAGATCGAATGGCTCAGGATTGACTGACCAGATACCGATTGAATAAGTTTCGACCTAAAACATTTACTTATTCTTCTTCGCACTTGTCCCTACTCCTTCTTGGATGACGAGTAAATATGGAAAGATTTCCAGATCTTTGCAATGACGAAGTACAAAACTAGAATGGTCAGAAGAGTTCTAAAGATTGGTTATCTTTACAAATTGTTGTTTTTACCCAGTGACGGCGACAAACTCTGGACTCAATTCATCCAAGAATCCTTTAACCTTGTCAGTTTTTTCTGTGACACAACTGGAGTAGATTAGAGTGTTATTGTCAGTGATCCTCCAACGTAGACACACAGTATAGTTCTGAGAAGATGAATGAAAAAACATCGGGTGTGCTACCTTATTCGGAAGGAGATTGACCAGATTGTAGCTCAGGTACATTGTGTCTAATTGCAGCTGCACAGTTCTATGATGGTCTACTTCGTCGCTGAAGCTCTCAATAGTGAGGGACACCCTGTCTGCAGCATAGATTTGGAGATTCATGTTCCAGACCACGTGCATTGTAGTCACGCCGACCTACAAAAGAAAGATTCGGAAAACGAAAGATAATGAAATCCTACATTAGAAACAGTCAGCTGGATGGGAGGTTTTTGCACAGTGAGCTTGATACTTCTTGCTACAGAAGACTTTCCTCTCCTGACATTACAAACATATTCGCCCTCATCTGTCTCCAGAAGAACATCGATTCTGCAGAAAATGTATTCCTTGCGATGCGTCAACATACCTATAGTACTCTGTGCTTGCTATCACTCTGTCCCTTGGAACGGGTACAATTTGTGGTTCAAAGAGCGTAGATGTGAAAAAGTCCACTCTTGGCAAAATATACGAACTTTGAGGTTTCTGCCCCTCATGGATGGCTCCGTTAGGTGTTTTCCAAAAAACAACGTCATCATCTCGATTGCCTACAAATTGTTATGATCTTACTGTTTGCTGAATACCTGAACAGTATAGAGCTACGGTCTGCCCTGTGAAGGCCTGCACTTCTGTTTTCATCGGGAGAATGGCGTCTGGACGACACTCATCCCCGTCGTTTAGGGAACTACTGGACAAATCGCCAAATCTGTGAATGCAAGACGATGAACATATTTGTGGCAAGTAACGCACCTGATAGTGTTTCCCAAACGTGTCTTACAACTGGCATTGTCCCAATCGCGGATTGTTGTAGTACCAATCTCCGAAAGGTCTTCAAGTAGACAACCACAGTCTAGTGCCGTTCCAACTAGGCGAACTTGTGCAATCTGGTGCAAGATTTTTGGAGAAAGTGTTTTCAGACCGGTATATGAAAGGTCCATACTATTAAATCCTTTGTTTACTTCTCTTTGTAAGCTAACCTGAACAACGTTTTGTTTTCAAGAGCAGCTGGGGAAAGAAAGACAAGGTTTGGATTGTTGTTCAAATGTAGAGTGTGGAGGTCTGACAGTGAAGAAAATGCTCCAGATTCGATGACTTTCAGCTTCGTTTTTGACAGATCCAGAACCTTAAAGCAAATTCTGTAAAAATTTGTCTTATCCTGTACCTTCAAGCTTTCCAGACTGATATATCTATCGCCCGCCAACTCAATCGGATTTCCGCTTAAATTGAGAAGCCGCAGTCCCGTGAAATCTTTCAACTCTGTTGTTGGCATGTTTTCTATCCAATTGTTGCTCAGATCCAGTACTTCCATCTAAAAACAAAACTATCGAAATTGATAAACTGTTTCACGGCAGGAAGTGGTTGAGCTGTGTCACAACTAATCGAAGTTATCTGATTTCCACTGAGATTCAAGTAGCGAAGACTTCCGACTAGAGCAATGGAACTTGACTGAAGAGCAAGTTATTCTGAGAGATTAGGAGAACTCACGGCAAACGTTGTTATTTTGTTACCGCTGAAGTTGACGTCTGAGAGGAATGGCATGAAGCGGAGAGTATAGAATGGAAGTTGCTAAAATGAACATATAGAAACATTAAAGAAGTTTCTACCTTGATATTATTGTTATTCGCCGAGATTATTCTCATTCGTGGCATCCGAATATAGTCGACTCCAAGCTCCGTAAAATTGTTGTGTCCCATGTAAATTTCCTCAACAGATGGGAAGGGATAGAGAAAATTTCTATTGAAGTCCTAAAACGTTTGTTTCTTTCATACTTTTGTGCAAACCGAGAGAAAATTATGCTCCACCACTAGTTTTCTGACAAAGGGAAACCTTGCTCCAACTGAAGTCCATGTCTTGTTCAGTTGGTTGAGACTGATGTCAAGGATTCTTAAAAAGATGAGCATTATCAAATTCTTGCGAAATATACTCTAATTTTTCGATTGGAGGAATGGACTCCACATTCAAAGAAGGACTGTTCCAGATATTCAATTCCCTAAGACCGTTCCAATAGGATGTTTTTAGTGAGATCATAAGGTTATCGAGATCTTCTTTACCGAGACCATCACATTTTACAGATAGATTCTCTGGAAAGCTGCATTTTTTCATTAGACGGTCAAACTAACGTGAACATTTGCACTTGTTCGGACAGTAAGGATTCGCCTCGTAGAGTCGTAATCCGTTTAAGAGGAGTAGGAGAAAGTACCGCATCTATAATGTTTTGTATATATGAACAAAGGGAAAAAGATAGTGCTAAAATGTAAGAGCTCCTTCGATTTGAAAATGAAAAAGAGCAGACAAAGCAAAACGAATTGACCTCAGTGTGAAAAATGGCTGACAGAGAAAGGAACGATAGGACATTAAGGGAATCTTTTCACGAATAATGGAGCAGTATTTGCTTCTCGGAAGTAATCCTTCATATAACAATAGATGCAAGCTGAGATAAGAGAGTGCAGGCAATCATCTTATTCCCAGATTAAATAAATCTGGGCCGGCGTTCTATCTCTCTCCCACTCTACAAGGTCCGCGCAGAAGTGGAATATCACATTTGGAATTCGTGATCTCATTAGTAGAGAGTCGTTGCCGCTTTGAAACTGCTGATTGATGGGTAGTCATCAAAACTAGATGGGCAGTATGTTTTGTCTTCTCCAGACACAGATGATAACTTGGATCGTGGTCTTGAGGGAGTCGCAGATGCACATTAGTCATTTCGAAATGGCCACTGATGGCCATTCGGTGCACCCGAGTCAAAATGTTGCGCGCTGTATGACATAGCCTACGTTTTATGAATGCGAACTTGCTTTAATTAGAAGGGAAAAAAGTTATCATGTAGGTCCTTTTATGACTAGTTTTTGTTCATTTCACAAGCCAAGAGCTTTTACATCGCAAGACACACTGGTGCAGCACAGATAAAAGTTTCCCCATACCGCCCAGTCATAACAAGAGACTGTCATCGGCAATTCCAGCAGGTGGAAAATTTCAGGCGCAAAACAGTAAGAGATCTCAGTAATTGTCAGAAAATAATCTGCTTTCAGTAAAACTTTCAGACTGACGCTCAGTGTTTTTGAACAAAAACTCATTCCGCAGGTACATGTCAATGTGAAAGGTTCGTCGTCTACACAAAAACACAACAGGGGCTGTATAAAAGCAGAGAATCAAGAGAAACACGGAGCAACCGTGTCATCTTTCCTTCTAATAACTGCCTTGAAACACGAGAGCAGGCGAAAATGACCCCATTGCTCCATGAAGTCTAGGTACGATTGCAAAAGAATTCAATTGAGGTTGCCTAGGAATAAAAGATACGTGGAAGTCGTTTTTTCTCGGAGAGGAATTATTCAGCAAGTGCTCTACTCTAGTGAGAAGAAAACTCTCCATGCAAAACAAACCAGCAAGTAATAAGATTCGGAGCCCTGTCAACAAACAGAGGAATCCTCTTTGTAAAAATGTTACGGATATTGGTTTCGTGTCAAATTACAAATTGTGCAAAAAAAGAAACAGATAAGGATCGCAACATAGGGATGGGTGAGATGATTGCTCGTGTTTGATGGTAAATGCCGGGTGGCAATGGGATTAAGACAGCCGGCGTGGCTCTAATTGCAAATCGCACAAAGCAAATGACCTGCCTTACGTATACATAGTACCCCTACTTGGAGCTCTTGTGAATAATTCTATTGAAGACAACCGAACGCTTGGAGAGATTTTTAGTGGGTGATCGGGTTAAGAAAGCTGAACGGAGGCAAAGCTCACGAAATTTGAGCCCTGAGCTGGTCAGTGAAGCCTTCTAGCTAACACCGGCCATTGATACATAAATACGTCTGGCCACACTATGCTATTAATGGATTTCTTTTCTTTCTGGCCTAAACTTTAAAAATCCTTGAAAAACTGGTGGTGGCACGGACTGCCGGAAGTGAACTACGTGAATGGCTTGGACCCAACAATCAAAGCATATTCAGACGACGCCAATCAGGCGCCATTCGACTGTCGCTTTCGTAGCATTTGGCGAGCAGATCAAATTTGCCCTCTAGCACACTTCGGAATTTAGAAGCAAACAGCTCAAGAACGCTACTTGCAACATCTTTCCAGTAAAGGATGGGAGATACTGGAAGACTTTTAACTACGTCTGATATCTTGACAAATTACGGCATATGGGTGAGACGGGAACTTCCATAATATTTATATCCGCGTTTTTCTACCTATGCGGCAGCAAATAGAATTGTTGATTTGTAAATCAGATTGTAATAGAAGCACTCCTGGGAGAATACATTTCAGTATTTTGAAGCATGAAACCAAAACAAAAGTTCTCTTTTAATAACGTTGTGCTGTCGAAATGAGACCTATCGCTGTCCAGTTTTACAGTATTTTCGTGATTGGAACGCAAGAAAAGTCACTTGCGTAATATTTGGAATTTCTTTCACATTTAGCTGCAAACCAGCAGTATCACTTAAGTTGTCGAATTGGGAAAAGTGCTAGGGAACGGTTGAAACTGGTATACAACGCTTTTGGGGTTTAGAAACATTGTTTTTATGCAACATCATACAAACGTAAAAGGCCGATCAGGTATAACGCTGCTAAAATGATTGACTCAGCTTCCAGGCAAAGTGACAGCGAGTAAGGAAATTGTCCTCACTGAAAGGCATAAACTATCCTGAACCCCTCAATTTTCCAGAAACTATGCTACTTGAGAGCAATTAATTGCTTTCGGTTTCAATTGGCGAGAAAAGTAAAATCCAATCATGTTTCTAATTTGACACCGACCATGTTTTATCTCCTGGCTTCTCCTATGTGAGCTAGAAGAAGTTAGGAGAAAACTGGTTGGCCGGAAGGAAATGAGAATATGACCTGAGGCGGTGGTGAGGATATGCCCATTATAAGTGTGCGAGTGGTCAATAGCCAAGTGGGGTCAAGCTTCATTAGTGTCCTTAGGGGTCAATCCAAGATATGTCAGTCAAATGCTCTTCCTATGAATCACGGTCCTAATGAGTCTCCTGTTCTCCGTTATGATAATTATATGTAAATCGGCTGCGTAACCAGATCGCCTGCCTGCGGTTGACATTTGTGTCTCAAATGTTCGCAAGGCGTGATGGGGCATAATCGCTGAGCTGCAGATCTAAGATTCTGCAGATGCGCTAATTTGCAGGAGCACAGTGAAGATTTTCCTTGAAACTTTGAAAGTTGCAAGCCAACATGCGGCAATAGTGGTAGTTGTGGTTAGAACAAAATAGAAAAAACAGTTTCCATGCTCAAAAATTGGTCGTAGCGGAAAAAGTTTGTTCTTTTTTGTACTTGTTACAGTTGGGATGTTTAAGAATTATCTTTTGTCTTGTCCTGATCAAGTTTTGTCGAAATTTTTACAACTCAAACTTTAAAAAAAAAACTTTACAAGACTTGACAGGCAGAAGACGAATTCGCTTTCGCTTCTGTCATAACGTCTGAACTTCCTCCGGAGGGAAGGTAGGGCTACTTTCTGTTCTACTTTCTTCACAAATTTTGTTTTTTGGCATCCGAAGTAGTTTCTACTTGTTTCGAAACATTTATTTTGCTGGGCGGGTTAATATTTAGTCTTTTTATACAGTTACAGTTATTAGCGTATCAATGTATTCACATGAGCCATCATAGCTGGACTCCAGTTTTGGGGGTCAGTCGCATAACTTTTTTTATACATTTGTGCATTATTTGTGTCACAATCGTAGACATTATTTTAAACCTTTTTGCGGCTTTGAAATTGACGAGACTCCAAGAAATCGGACTGCTGGAAGATTCGGGAGGCTGGACCAATGAACGTTATTCTTGTCGTGCCACGCCAGCTGAAGAACGATCAACCCCAGGCATCGTCCTCATCTACTTCAATACTCGCAAACTACTCATCCATAGATAAAAACTACATAACCAAATGCTGAAAAAGTATTTTAACTTCGTTCTTTTCAAATCTAGTAGTCTGTAGGACGCACCAAAAAAAGGACAAACTCGTCCGTCTTCGTCGTAGCTCTTCGATGAAGAACCTCTACTCACCGCTCTACTAACCACTGATTGCGGTCCACGAAAAGCAGCAACGGATCGCAGTTCGAAGAACTCCATCGAAAGGTATGTGTAACCATTTTCAAACAATTTTTATTAGAGTTAGGAAGACGCCACCGAAGAGGACAAACTTTTTCGTCGTCGTCGTAGCTCTTCGTCCACCACTCCAAAGAAGAGCGCCTATTCGTCTTCAAACCCACCACTCATTATTCTGCTCAATAAGGTATTTCTTCCAAATTATACTTCAAATAATACCTCGGTTCATGAGATGTCCACTTAAAATACAAATAGTGAGTGAGATCCACGAAAAAAGCATCGGATCGCAGTTTGAGAAAATCTGCAGAACTGCTCCAACAACAAGCTCGGAGACAACCGCGTCAACTGAACAAGGAGACGAAGAAGAATCAACATATTCTCAATGATATGCACTCGCCTACAAGCCAATTACTAGCCACAACAAGGCGAAGACGTCAAACTCGTCCGTTGTCGTCGTAGCTTCTTGGTCATTCTCCACTCCGATGGTTGAAGCCTACTCGCCAACTAACCAACAACTCACCGCTACCCTCAAGGTATTTCCTTTAAACTTTACTTCAAAGGATAACTCGATTCAGAAAAATCCACGGGAAACAGCAGCGCATCGCAGTTCCAGGAAGTCCACAAGTCGGCTACAAACAGCCAGCTCGAAAACAACCGGGACAACAACTGAGGACCATAACGCGGAACAGAAGATGATCATCTCCTTTCCAACGACAACTTCCCCACCACGATGCGAAAAGGACAAACTCGTTCGCATTCGTCGTAGCTTCTTGGCTATTCCCCACCCCCGATGAATGGTGCCTACTTGTCTTCGAAGTGACTACCGCTCTACGGATTTATTTTTCAACGGTTCGATGGAGTTTATTGACAGTGCAGCTACAGCAACACGAAGATCGAAAACAACTGCGTCAACGACAAAAATACCTCTGACACAAACTACACTTATTCTATCTAGACTCCGAATAATATGGTCTCTATAAAACTGGTTATATTTCTAGGACATTGAACTATTTATTATAATTTTGCTCCGTTTTTTCTCCTCATCAAAAAATGTAGCAGTTTCCAGTCCAGCCTTTGGCTAACCAATCCAAATGTTTTGTTGTCTCGGGAGTGGCCCGATCGTAAATCCCTAAAAATGCTGGAGGGTCTCGGCTACCTGTTCCCGACAAGCCTTGGACATTGAAAGTGCTGAGACGCGCAACTTCCGTGCCGCTATCTCTAAAACGCATGTTCGCATATACCAGGCGTCCGCCGCTAGAACAAAGAAGTGACATTCTCTAGATTTTGAAGATAATCCTGAAAATCCGTCTCTTAATCCGTCAACGACTTTTTGGAAATGACTGTTATGAGTTGTTTTGGTGAGAAAGGCCCCTCCCGAGAAAACCAGCTCTCTCGACGGCTTTTCGCGATTTTGATGCATCGAAAATATCCCAGTAAGAACCAGCCAGAAATCTTCCCACCCGTATAAAAAATGTCGTTAATCTTGACTTGACAGGTAACTCTCTGATGACGCATTTATGACAACTAACGAACTTTCAAATTAATGACATCTGATTCTATCTTTGTCCAAAAACCGTCGAAAAAAGAAATTTATCCACAGCTCATTGTCTGATCTTTTTATGGCATCGGAAAAGGCTCCAGCTATAGCGTAAGCGGGTCGGAGAAAAAGCTGCGTTTTGTTCTTTCCACTTGTGCTGATGAACATCTGTTCGATCGTCATCATATCTTCAAACTTGGAATGACCGTTCTTCTGGCGGATGTCCGCGATTTGTGTGCCAAATGATGCGAGTAACCTTTGGACCTGTAGGGAAAACACGTTTGATCACGCTTCACAACGGCATTTCAGAATGCAAATCACCGTCGGAACAATCCGGGGAAAACGAAAGTTACCGATGTGTGAAATGAGATTCTTCAAATCTGGACGAACGGCGTTCCTGCAGAAAAAGACCAAGCATGATACAGATGCTAGTTATGTATATCATGCTGATCTTGAATTATTCTTATTAGAATTATTCGGTGTTTATTACAAAACACCGAATAATTCTGTGTCATGTTTTCGAACATTTAGAAGAATGCCTATTCTACTCGTAGTTTCGGCTACACTTCATTCAAGGTTATCTTTTAACATAGATACTCTACTCAAACTGACGAGGATATCAGTCTGAGTCGCTTTGTCATATTAATTTGCTCAAGATTGTTGGACTCTACATGTTTGCTGTGACAACTACAAGTGTTAGTCAGGGAAAACAAAAACTACAAGACAAAGACTCTGGAATCCACGGCTTCGTCAAGTCCTTTTGATGTCTCCAGATAACAGGAGAGCATTATTTGTTATGCTGTATATTGGAGAAAAATCATTATTCAACTGAAACTCATGTATTTTAAACCGTTTTAGGCACATCTTCTCTTCGGCATATCGACAGATGAGATTCCGTAACTATCGCCTTTCATTCTTCGCCGTCATAACATTAGCTCATGAGCGCAAGTCTGGCACTTCCCATTTTTGCCAACGGGTTTTAGGAATGTTGCCATTCGCGGCAATGGGTGAGGAGGGTAACTGGGTCAGACAGTGGATCGGGGGCGGCCGCAGGCGGTCCCGCCCACGTTATCCTTATCGTGCGCGGACACCCTTTTACTTTCTCACATGAAGCAACTCGTGCTAATAGCTTTTCTCCTTCAAGGTGAGTTTGGCTAACTATGTCTATTTGTCTCAACCTACTGCTCATTGAACCTTTTACCAGAAAGCGCTTCATTTCAATTTTCCTTGTAGTTTTTCCTCCAAACTTCAAGCAAAATTGTAATTTTTGATATATAGTTTTTCTAGCTTTCATTTTTAATATTGCTACAACTTGTCGAGTACGTTTTTATCGAGAGAGAAAATAATCGAAAAAAAGCAATACACGTATAAAGTTTCTGATTTCAAGATTTGTTTCCAGTTGAATTGAAACACATTTGTGGAGACTGCATTGCATAATTTAGCCCTTGTCCTCGATTTTAAGGATTATGCCCATCCGGCAATCCGCTGAAGACACGTAACCATTGAAAACCATAGACCGTACGCAACTATTAGGCACATCCGAACCTGCTAATCTTTCTTAATTTTCATTCTTTCCAGGGACACTAGGGTGTTTCCCTACAAGGCAAGCACAATATCAGTATGGTGCTCCCACTGCTCAGTTCCAGGCTCCGGTTGGAGCTCCCGCACAAGTGATTTTTGTCTGTTAGCTGATTTTTATATATATTTTAGGCAGCCGGTCAGCCAGTAGTTTCTGCTGCTCGTGTAGCGGCCGCTGGTAAATCAGCTACTGGAGTCATCAGGCCGGAGGGAAGTGCTGCCGATTGTGAGTTTTTCTTATTTCAACATGGTGACCACCCAAAAATCTTTTCGATATCCCTACCTGAAAACGTGATTGCGGGTTTTGCGCTGGAGATCAGTGACCGATAAGAACATCTCCGCATTCCCAAATCCTTTCGTCATCCCATCATTGTCCTGAATCAGCTGTCCCGAAAATCCAGTCACTTTTTTTCTATCCCCGTATCCGGCTTCATTCTTCAATCCCGTAGAAAACTACAAAATGTGATGGATTACCGAGTATTTCGACAGTTCATGACAGATAGATCGATTTTCCTCCTCTCCAAAACCTGCGAAGTCTTAACAAAAAGCGGACGAGAAATCCGTCAGACCGTCGGCGGAACGTCTAATTGGCTCGCGGCGTTTGTGTCGGTGAATGTTAGCGTGACAAGTTAAAGTACTAAAATGACACTGAAGAAAGTCAGAAATTAAAACGAAATCTGGTCCTCTAAAAAAAATGTTTTCAGCGCTCTTCGGCAGTCAAGTAGCCCTCGAACCCTTCACGGCCGACGGATACAACAAGGAGGCCGGAGGACCCGTTAACTCAGGTCAGTTAAAATGTTCAAAAAAACAACGGGGAGTCTTTGTGTATTTCCTCATCAGATGAGCTATCAGAGCGATCACATAACCCCATTTTGTGAACAGAAGATCGCCGCTGCGCACTAAAGCGTTCGTCCTCAGGGGAATCTATGCACAAAAAGTCTGTTGACATACATTAACACAGAGTGAATATGCTATCCGGGATATTTATCGGATACAGGGGTTGCTAACGGATGTTTTCAGGCCCTGCTTTGATTTGTAACTTTGACGGCAAGCCATGTTGCTGGGCCAACGTGCCATCTCCTGAAGATCAGCTTGACTGGCAAATTGCAACCGGAGCGCCCAACAACACGCTCTTCAGAGATGTTCCAGCAATGCGTGAGTTTTCTCTTATTGACTTTTTGGCTACTTACCTTCTTCTTTGGTTTCACTTTCTGGACGCGGGCGCACATATACGACTCCGACGAGTTTTTTCGTTGTTGCTAAAATGAACAACAGGATCTCTTTCCATCTCGGCCCCAATAGCATCTTTTATGCGTCAGCGCATTTTGTAATCCGATCGTGTCACGGCTATCACTTTTCTGGTCGAACTTTTACTCACTTTCAACCTAGTTTCGGGCCGTATTAATCCCGCTGCGCTGATTTGACAAAAGTGCAATTCTGGTTAAATTTATGAACGGGCGGTCTTAAACTTTGCGGATAGGTTTAATATTTACGGTTATCTGCGAAAATGATCGTGAGGGCGCGGCGGAGATAGAGACGACCATAAAACAAGAGCTTACATGTCATCTCTTGTCGCTAATACCGGTATCGAACCGGACTTGTCTCACCCTGGCGCCGTGCACTTGATCCACGGATGACGGGATCCACCTCTGGGGAACTCTCTGACTGTCTCGAACTAAGTGGCACCGGTTCCGCTACCTTTTAGGCGCGGTTCAGATTGAATAGCTGTTCAAAATGGCCATTAGAGTAGGAGATGACGGGCCTTTCTCCTGCGAGTGAAAGTAATGATGAATGTTTTGTGATCGAGCCACTAATCGGGTTCTCGACCTTCTATTTCCAAGCCTTGTTTTGCGCCTTTTTGACCAATGTAGGTTAAGCGTTTAGAGCGGTGTGCCAAGTGTAATAAAAGAGACTTAACGCTGATTTTTCAGAAGGAAGCTATTTGGTGGCCTATGCTCGAGGAGCTGCTCCTTCTGATGAGGCTCAATTCACTTCTTGCTCAATTGGCTGCTCATCCAGTCCCATTACTGTCAGAGCCAAGTGAGAAACCAAAATGCAGTGTTTAACAGGGTTACAGGCACTGGCAATCAAATCAAGTTCTTCTCCAAGTTTGTCTCCGTGACTCTTTCCCCAACAATGTTGAGCACAATCCTCTTCTCCATTGCCAAGAGCTCCCACCTGGAAAGGGACTGACCACTACTGAAGTAGTACTTCCCAAGACTTCTCTTGTTGATGTAATTACATTCCTATTTTGTTTAAAGAAACCTTTAGATAATCTTCGTTGCCTCCGATTTCACAAGCGAGCAGGGAGATATCGCCATTCTTGACGACATCGAGGTTTCCTACGACAATGCTGGACCTGAATGCCAGAGCCAGGTATGGTTTTCTCCTTGTAATTTGTAATATTTAGTATCAGGACGAGGATGAGCTCCAGCGTGAAACTGCCAACTCTGCTTCTCACAAACAGGTCATTGAGAGCTCTAATCACCAGGAGGCTACTCTCCCCGATAAGGCATCAGAGGCTGAAGGTTTCGGAAAGTCTGTAGAAGGAAATGGAGGAGAAAGTCGCGGTGGTGGACACGGTTTCGGAGGAGGAGATGAGTTTGGAGCAACCGGAGAAGAAGAAACTGGAGCTACTGGACATGGTCGTGGACACGGATTTAGAGGTAAATCTGGAGCCGCGACTGGATCCGAGGAAGTAGAAGAATCTGAATCTGGAACTGGCTTTGGAGGGCAAGAAGGACCCGACAGCGAGGTTAAGCTCGTCAGTGGAAAGGACCGATTTGGAGAGTCCGGCTTCCGAGTAAGTTGCATTTATGGAATGTACACAAAAACTGTTAAAGGGTGGTGCTACCGCTTTTGGAAAGAAGGGATCAGCTGAGGCTGGTTCCGGATCTGGCATTGGAGTCAACCAGGCTCAGATTCCCAATGAAGAGACTCTGATCCAAAGTATCAAGACGTAGGTCACTCTTTGTTTTCAAGCAAAAGTCGTTTTAAGTGGAAAGAAGACTGGACCTGTCGTCAAGGGAGCCAAGACCAAGAAGTTCAGCGAGACCATCTGCCAGTCAACTAAATGCGACTTTGAAAACGGAAACACTTGCAGCTACAAGGATGCCTACCAAGAGCAGTCCATCCGCGGTATCACGACCAAGTTCGAGGTCACTGAAGGACAGTTCAAGAACAGAGTAACTGGAGTCAAGGAAAGCAGCGGTTGGTTAAAAGCGAATCACTTTCATAGCGAAAAATTTAGAAGGAGATTTCTACGCTGCCACTTTCTTGTATCCTCGTGAAAAGGCTGGACTGGAAGCTATCACTGAAGCTTTCACAGAAAAGACCCGTATGCGATTCCGATACTACGAAGGAACCCATGGAGTTCAGCTCAAGGGTAAGTCATACCACAAAAGTTGTAGTAGAAGTCCGCATCCACGTTCCTCCTTTTACCAATTTGTTGATATATATGGAAACTTTATGTTTGTAGAATGCCGCAAAACCGAAAAAAATATCTGTGACCATCTATTTTGGTCCACATCCCCTATATTTTGTTGCTATTTGAACAGATCTACTTTTTCAAGCGCACGAATGCACGTTCCAGCTTAAAGATATTCAGCTAAGTTGTAGTTCTTGACAGCTTTGCAGACCATCGCAAAGCTTTAAAACTCTTTAGTCACCATGAAAAACCGATTTTGCCTTTTTTTGCCATTCAAGCCAAAAATCAGCAGTTTGCGGATTTAGAGCAAGCTTTCACTGTGATCAAAGCATTTTCAAGCTTTGCGATGGTTAGCAAAGGTGTTGAACATATTAAAGGTTACAGCTTTTCTGAACATCACAAAACTGGAAAACGAAATCCTAAGCTTGAAAAATAAGATTTGTTCAAAACGTCCAATAATTAAAGGGAGCGGGAGTAAAGTTACTTTCACCGTGTAACCCGAAAGCAAAAATGCTTTCGACCATGGCAGGATTCGAACCTACAATCTTCTGCTCCGTAGGCAGACGCGTTATCCATTGCGCCACACGGCCATGAACACGACGGCACGGCCACAACTAATCTCACGGCTATTACGCTGTGCCACAACACTCAATTGCAGGTTGCTGCGGCACGATTGAGAACTGCCCCTTCAGTTCTGACAAATTTGTGTCAGTTTCTGACAGAACATGGAAGACTGCCAGCTTCAAATGTCCTAAAGGAACAGATAGAGTAATTTTCCTACATACATCATTTATTAATCTTGAAACATAGGTCATTTTCCTTTGTGAAAATACCAGGACAAACCAAGGAGCTTGTGCAGTCGACGACATCGGCATGGTAGAATCCGACGGCTCTCTGAAAACAGTCCGACCTCTCTGCTAACGTTTGCTCACAACAGCCATAGTATTTTTGTTCACCACACATCACACCCAGTGCAATATGTTAATTTTGAAAATGTTTATTGTCGCAATAAAGATACTTTAATATCGACTGTGTTCATTAGACGCTGGAAATAACTTTAAAGTTGCGATTCTTCTCATTTCCGTCCCCCCGCTTCATAAATTGGAGTCTCAGGGTAGTGGCTGTTCCAACAATTACCAGCCGCCTTCGCGAAGGTGAAGACGGCGACTCTTAACAATACACCAAAATTTCGTGGCCTCGGACAAACAAGCAGACAAACAAAGTCACAGAGTCAGCCACAGACATCATTGCACTTTAATATTTTAGATGCTGCAAACATTTTCAGTCTAGGGAAGTTTAACCCTCAAACTCGGAAATATAGTTTCTCTCGCCCCTCGGTCTCCACAGCTTGAATGGATACTCATAATGGCAATTTCTATTGCTTTGTAATAGCAACCTGAATGTCATGAATACTCCTATTCCGTACTCTTCTGATTTCATTATCGCTTGTCTGTATTCTAGACCAACTATCGTCAAAATAAATAGGGGTGTCTTTTTCGACTCTATTCGCCTACAACAACATTTTCCCCTGGATATTGAAAGGGTTAACTTTCAAAACACTGATATTCTGTTTTGTAATTCAAACATATTTTTAGTGATCCTTTTCAAGTCTGTTCGTAGCATAAGAGTGTTTCAGAGCTCTGCTTCTCACGAGTGAATTCACAGACACGTTTTCCCATTGAAAAGTTTCTTTTAGCCTCAATAGCTTTCAACAGCTTGTCAAACCTGTGATCTTCTGAAATCTATACTATCTCGCAGTACATTTTCAGTGAGAATGCTCTGGGCGTTGCTTAATATTCCTGAGAAGAGCTTTGTGGTTCATCTTGAGACCTCTTCTAGAACCTTTTATTACAGCCAAAAGTAGGCAGATAATATTCCAAACTAGTGCTCGTTGCTAGGAGAGTTACTTTCCCTGACTTTTCGTACTCTCATGGCTACTATAGTTACCATTTTTTTGCTTATTTTGCTTATTTAAATTATTCATTGCTTAAATTATTCTGCGTTACGTGGTGAGCAAATGCAGCGTAAAACATGTCTAATTGCCATCGATTTCCCCTTGTTTGCTTTTGACTCACAGTATAAAAAAGTGTGGTGAGAGCGGGTCCCGCCGCGGTCCCTGCCGACTATAACTGACCACTACCTCAGCGCGTTGAGGCAAATAAGCACTGGCGTCAAAACAGACTCTTGTAAATATTTTTGCTTAAGAGCGATTTCATTCGTTTTTCTCGTGCTGGAAGATTCTGAATAAGTGCCCTTGCTAATTTTGTACCTCTCAGAGAGACAGTCCTTTAAACTCTCTTAAAGCCACTCATTTTATTCAAATTTTGAATTTTCTCCTTTTCATTCTTTTATAAACAAGTTTTTTACAGGGTAATGGAGCCGTCCGAGGAAACTCCCTCAACCTCGGCAACCGTAAAAGAGGAAATTGACAATGATGACGATGGACCCCCAAATCTTCTCATTGATGAAGAAGTGAGTTTATTTCTCAATTGTTTACTTCCCTCGAATTTATTTTTCTAACTCAGTGTTTCCAGGATGATGGATATCCTAACACTCCTCCTATTCTGGAACGAGAAGACTATTACATGGAAAACGAGGATGTAGAGCTTGAACCTGCCCCGGAAGAGCCCCCTGTTCCAAACAAATACTACCTATACGAATCGGAATTTTATCTTCCGGAAAATCTGAGGCGACTGAATCCGAGGAAATATGTTGCCCACTCTCGACATCTCCTGCTTGATCTCATCTGTATTTTGTGCCAACGGGTTTGTAATGAGGCACACGCAGTGGTGAGTCAACTTTTCAAAGCAACCTCAATAAAAATTCAGTCATGCTACGCTAATCATCGGTTTTGCAAAGACTGCATCATTCCAAGACTTGAAAAGTACGGTTTCTGTCCTCGTTGTGGAGACAAAGCGTTGGGACCCGCTAAACCTGATCCCACATACGACAGAATCATTGAAAGAGTAAGATTTTTTATATTTTTTTTTCGCACGGAACAACTTTCAGATGCGATTCAGGAAGGACAAAGTGAATTATGTCTGCTTGGAGCCAGAGAAAGAACGGGAAGAGCTGACAGACTCTGACAGTGATGAAGAAATAGACGATGAGGATAGCGAAGCTGACTATGAGTCATCCTCTGGACAAGAAACACCAACTCCTGCAAAGACGATGGGCGATCAGCGACACGAGTTTGGAGAGTTCTTGAGGAAGGAACTAGAAAGAATCAAAGCTGAGCGCGATGCCATGGACAAAAATGAACCCGAGGAAGCAAAAAAGAGAAGGGAGTTGCTTCGAAAGCGCATTCCAAAACATGCCTGTCCTCCATACAAACGTTAGTTATTTTCCGTTTGTTTTTAAGAGTTTTGTTAAAAGAAACAAACAGAGTGAGTTATGGAATACAATTTTTTGTTGTTAATCACCATTTTGTTTATTTCGAAGGAAAAAAAGAGGGCATACTGCTTCTTTCGCAAGCACACTCAAATTATTTCAAGTAATCAAAACAACGGCCGCTACAGTTTCCCGTTTATGATTTCCGCTTTCAGTGATGCAAGAGCACCAACTGTTCGACACAGTCGGTGATATGCTTCCTCCGAATCAACGAAATCTGTTGTTAGAATGCGCAAGGGACGGCATAAAGGGAGGAGTTTATCCGGTTGAAGAGTGGATGTTGAGCCAGTCGGGACAAGATCGGTTTCGAACATTTGTAAGATCGTTTTTCGAAATGGACTTCAAATATTTCCAGATTCCGCCAAGATGGAATCCAATGAACCTTCGGAAGCCTTTGCAAAACATGGCTTACAAAACGTTTTGGGTAAGCAGGAATGACATGTGATTCATTGTTGTTTTTCAGTTCAACAAGGACATTGAATGGCCAAAAAACGAGCCCCCTCCTCATCCTTACGGTCTGACTCCTTCCAAGCTCCGCGACATCAAAATGCTTCGCAAAGTAGGTATATTCACTAAGTTATTTTAATTTCCGTATTCAGGCAAGAAAGACATTTTGGAATGATCCGTTTCTGTCAAAGCGAGAGAAGAAAATTTCCTTTCACAAATTTGTGACCACTGGGCTGGAAGAGTGCTTTGACGTGTCCGAGTTTGAAAGTTCGTCCGACGACGATGAGCCTCCTCCAAAATTCTGCAAGTACAGATTTGACTATCCTGCCAACTACAGACAGCCGAAGAAAGATTGGGTGAGTATGAGTGCTTAGTCATTTCTGAAAATATTGTTATAGCGACGATTGTATGACGAGGACGGTAATGTATTGAATGGAGTCAAATCAAAAGTAAGGAGACCGAAAGAGCTACGCTGTCAGAAAATGGTCAAAAAATGGAAGAGAAGCTGGGGAGAGCCTCTGCAACTGGTTCGAGAGTCTTCGAGTAAAAGTGCCGTGACGTTCAAAGAACTCAGTCGCTGTTATCTAGGCGCACCCAACAAATCTACCAGTTTGTTTTTGAGCTTTGTAAAACTTAACAGATACTTTAAGTTGGTCACATTCAAAAGTTCGTATTCCGAAAAATAGCTCTGCTGAAGAATATGAAGCTGGAAGACGTCCAAAAACGAGTATGTTTGAATAATGTTGAGAATCAAATCATATTTTCAGTTCAGTATAAACTTTCATCCGGTTCAATGGCATAACAATGGAAGAAATGTTAATGTTATTCGATGCACTGACGTGAGAATACAGCAATTTTGTCAATGTAACAAAGTTAAGGCTCAACAGCCAGTAATTTCACCAAAGAAGAAGACTCCGGTCAAGTCGCCTGAGAAAATCAAATCGCCCGAGAAACCGTTACCGCCTCCACCAATGCCTTGCAACCTAGAGCCAGTCTTTCCCACCGATTTCCTGCTGTACCAGGTAAGCAAACCACATACGTTTATCAATTTTTTCTCGTAGAATCGCACCCCAACAGTTCGTGAGCTTGCCATCAAAACGATGAAAATGGGAATCAAGATCAATCCTGAAGTGATGGATGCGGCTCAGGTCAATCAACTTCAGGTGGCAGTCAGCATTGTCCAATCACCGGAAAAGCCGACTGCTGGCAAAAATGTAAGAGCTGATACATTTCGTTTATGATCGTTCTTCCAGAATATGCCTTATCAGTACAAACCACGCATTCCTCGTCATGGATATCGACACGACATCAATACAACGAGCCCTGCTGCCCACAGTTTTGTTTCGACGCCGCTAAACAGCGGAAATCTAGTGGGAGCGAATTCTGTTCAGTCTACATCGGGTCTGACGTTTGTATCTCCACTAAACAGCGGAGGAAGAGCATCATCAAGTGCTGTTCCAATAGTGCCCTCTACTTCTGGATTTACTTTTACCTCAACTGCGATGAATAATGGAGTTCAAACGAATAGTGTACCAACGCTGCAGTCTACTCCTGGATTGACGTTTGTTACAACTCCGCTGAATAATGGAAGCGTCCGACCGATGAATGTTGTACCATTGCCACCGTCTACATCGTCTCTAACGCTGGTTCCAGCTGCAATGAATCATGGAGCTATAAGACCGACAAATGTTGTACCAGTACTGCCTTCTACATCAGCTGCACCCATCATATCGCCGTTGGTATCTCTGACAAATGGACAGACATCAGTTGCGAACAATGCACAAGTCGTAGTTGTTCCTAGTCCGAAGAAAACACCAAAATCTGCTGAGCCCACAAATGGAGTACCCAGTGGATCAGCACAGCCAGCACCAGGATCTCCTGATGGACCTCCAGTTCTTGTTCCAATGGGTCGACCTCCTCCAATGGGCTTGAACCCAGTCGGCCTCAATGAACCGAACCCGAGGCTGGACAAGTATTTCACTCCGCCGCCAAACCAGCCAATCGTCAATACGAATCCGCTTTTGAACTTGGAAGGAAAAGAAGGCCTCTTGACACAGGTCTTGGGTCGTTCAGTATCGAAGAGCCAGACATCAAAACGGCCAGCCCTACAGCCTCGACCACTGGTCAATGGATTGAGTCAAGCGAATGCTCTTGCTGTGGCCCGAGCTTTACCACCAGGAGCTACATTGACTGGGGTTTCTGGACTTCGACCTTCGGCTCTCGCCTATCCGACTCCAGTTTCAAGAGCACGGTCTGGATTCCAGGCAATCAAGTTGGCAGGTATCAAAAAATATATTTATTTCATAATGACTCTTATCTAGGTCCATCAACTGAAACCCCTCCGATCAATCTTGTTCCATTTGTGACTCAAGGAGATCAAATTCAGTATATGCAACTGACCCCGGATGGGAAATGCATTCCTATTCATGTATGATACGCTCTCATTTGTTTTCACGGTCACTTTTCAGACATCCGCTTTAGGAGGCAACATTTTGGCCATTACTCCACCCAAGGGAGGCAACGGAGTTCAACAGGGACCAACCTTTTTGAAACCAATGACCAGCCGAGACGGAAAGCCCTACCTGCAGCAGGTTGAGCCAATAATCATGCAGCAGCAGTCGCAGCCACAGCAGCAACAACAGCCAGCGCCAGTGTCTCAGGTATACTTCTGTCACTTACTTTTGTAACGACGCTTTATAGGGTGCTGCCGTTGGACGTCGCCTCTCAAAGAACGTCACAGCTTTCTTCATTAATACTCCACATGTTGTGCTTAACTTGCATACAAGACTCGGAGACGTAGGTTGAACTTTGTTCCAATTCTAGTTACAATTTCAGTTGCGAAAGCAAGCCCGACTGAAGAAAGGAGGTCGTCTGGTTTTGTGCTTCTCCATCAAAGATCTCAAAACTGATAAAGTAATAACGATGCCGGCTCCGAGAGCCATGCCCCAGTTACAAAAGAAACGGAAATCGCAACGTCAAGAGCGTTGTCAATCAAATAAACAGCGCAGAATCAGGAGCACGAGTCACTCTGAGGATGAAAACAAAAAGGAAGATGAAGACATCTAGTTTGTATTACTACGTGTATTCTTTCATGTTGTCGTTTGGTATTTATATAGTTATATTGTCTTCCTACATGTGTAACCTATCCTATACGTGTCGTTATTTTACTTTTCTTCGGTGAGCTTTTTTCCAAATTATATCGTATACTTGTTTCTCTTTATGCTATTAAACAAGGTGAATTCCATATGGTACGACAATAAATACTGTCTATGTTAGTCGCTTTTTTGAACGAACGGAGAGTACGGCAGGGGAAGAGAGGCGTTGAATAGAGGGCAATTCTTTGAAAAAGAAATTGCAAACAACCTGTGGTGACTCTAATATAAAGTAGTTTGCACGTTGTGCTGTAGAAAACAGGCCAAATATCTGACCAGAGAAGGTGCTTTTGCTAAGTTTCGTCATTGGGATGATAACAACCAAAAGTTCTTCTCGGATTTAACCGTCTTTGAAATAGTTAAGAGCTACTTTAAACTTTTGACTTGTACCAACCGGCTTCGACCTCTGGGGTGACCTGATTCCTTCTAGTTTGTCTTTTGTTACCATTTTTAGTTTTTCAATTGTTCTTTTCTCGACCCACCGGTTTTTGTTTCTTTTCGTATCAACTCAATATCGTTTCTTGGTGAAGTCCTTATCACATATATAGCAGGTTCAAACGTTTTTCCCCAAGTTCAAAACTGCCTTACTGTCCCTAACAAGAAAACTATTTGCCTGAATAAACTCATTTAGTTAAAAACAAACTGTTTGATTTGTTTGAAGAAACTTTGTTATTGAATTAATTGCTCCAATTGAAGAAACTTCACAATAATTAGTCAAAATTTGAATGTTTGAAATTAACTTAAAACAACAATTTGAACATGAAGCCATTGTGTTCCAGTAGCTCTGATGAAGATGTCGCCTCCAACTTCTAGCCTCGACTTCGGTAGCAGCCACCGCGACCAGGAGCAGACGGACGAGCATCGGATCTACCGCGATAGCATCTCGTTCAATTCTACCATCGTGCTCAGCTCGGACGTAGACTGCCTCAACTCCACCCCGCCTCTGTATATCCGTAACAGAGGTCTCTGGATCGACGCAGACGATCGTGCCCTGTGGATCATCCAACATATCCAGAAGATGCTCGCCTCATTTCCGGACAACTGCGCCGTCTACAAGCAGCACGTCGAATGGAGCCAGTACCGTGAGAGCCTGAAGCAGGAAATTCTGGATGAGATGGCCCTCGAGTTGCCGGAAGAGCCACCGGTTCCTGCTGGCCTTGAATAGGCGATATATTGTCTAATGAAATATTTTGCAAAAAATTGGTCTTTGAATATGAAGCCAAGGTAAAGCTACCAAAGCAGTTCAGACAGATTGAAATATAGTTAAACTAGACCTAGCTAGAGACCGACCGTTGAAGAAGATCTCCTGATACAGTAAGGGTAGAACTATCGAGGCATACAACTAAGAAACCATTTGATAGGAAGAGAAACGGGGAAAAACCGAGTTAGCCAGTCAGGGTAAAAGCAAAGCGGCAGAACTTCTGAGAAGAGGCAATTGATATGGAGAGGGTAAGAGATCCTCTCACGACCGAATCTCAAAGCCTTTTCTTCCAAAAAACCAATTTGAAACAATTAAGATGAGCCACGAATAGAATAACAATCTGAATTTATGCAGAGGCTAAACATTTGTGGAATATCAGAGAATGCAGAGAGTGAAGGCTTCTGTGTGTGTAGAACGACCGATTGACAACTTTTAATTCCTAATACAGTCATTTATTTCTGTTTAGCTTTTCCAACTCTCTGTTTAGCTTTTCTACACTAAAAAATGCATGTTTTATGTGAATTACAGCAGTGTTACAAATATCTGACGTAAAACGTAGAGCTAAACCATCAGGTAGAAGAAGCAAGGCCTGTAAGTTTATACCTAGTCCTAGAATGGTTCAAATTGTTACCTGTCAGTGAAGAGCAGCTATACAGAAGAACGAGTGCGGTCCATAGGCCTCTTCATTGGAACCGTCAGGCAGATTTGTCCGGGTCGCATAAGTTTCAGCAATATTCTTTTGTCCGAGATCCTCGGCCGAATAATCTATCAGAAAACTGAAAAGAGTTTTGTACTGTTACCAATTTGGAACCGATACTAACACGCGCTTGCACAAATGAGGAATCTGTTTGGAAAAAATGTAATCCATCGCCGATTACAAAATTTTCAAATCTTTTTTGTACCGAGTAATCGGTTAATAATGTCGATGGCATTCAAATAAATTTCAAAGAACTTACAGTCCACAATGCTGATCATTGTCCGTGAATTTGTCGGCCTTTTGGAAAAATCATCATATCTTTTCACCACAGTTTACTCTCTTTTATGACCATCTCCTTCAGAAATTAGAGGTATGTAAGACCTGGAAAATCAACAATAACTCAAAAACCCAGGAAAGAATAGTGCTAAAAAGATGGCGAGTGAAAAGATAAAGCGTCGCCCCTGAGCGGTGAATCGTGAGAGAATGGTCGAGCCGCGTTGGCAGAAATTCATCGATTGTATCAGCGCGGTCCACATAACTGAACGGTGCCCGTGATGCATTGAAAAAATCACTAGATAATGCGCGAGCTGTAAAAACCGAGACACAGAAGAAAACATGCTCGCGCTGTTGAAGGCTCTACAGTATATCAATCCTGATCAATTAGACTTCAAGCGGCCCGCTTCATTCTGGCCGCAGTGGGACTAAGGAGTGGAGAAAAATAATTAACGTAGGACATGATATATTTGCTATTAAGTAGGCTGCACTTGTGATATTGGCTTCCGAGCGGCAGTTCAAGATTAACTTTTCAGTTTTTGTCTACTCGTCTGGTACTGTTATTCTGTCATCACCAGCACGACTGGATATTTTTGTCGATTAAAATGGTAAACCCATCAAGCACTTTATTAAAAAAGGGCAACAGATTTGATGCTTTTGGAAGCTCGTCGCGATATAAAGGTAGTCAGGGACTTGAACTGTACAGAAAAGCCGCCAAGTTTTGATGAGGACTTGTACATAAGTGCTCGCATTGGCTCTTGGGTAGCGAAGATGACAATCAGATTGATGACGCCCTAAAAATTTCGTTTCTTTTTGTTTATCGCTCACTTTGTTCAAATTCATGACATAAAATACAAAAGTAGGTACTGTAGGGTTGAAATAAGTTATAATATCAGGGACTGTAAAGAAAATTAAGGTATTTATTGTTAGTAGAAGTAAGGTGGCAGTCAATTTGAAAAGCTTCTTCTGTGTATATGAGCACATATCATGTAGCCTTTTCTGTCGATTCAAAATCTTAACATATTGAAAAAGATACTCAGGAAAATGGTTACCATGTGCATTTTTACACCCACAGGAATGTACATAACGACTACCAGTAAACAGCAAACAATTCGTATCATTCTCATATTCATGTATAATTGTAATGGCACTCCTGACGCCAATAAACACAGCATATTTACCTAAACCATTCCATAAAATCTTGTTTGTACCGACTACTACCGAATAGTTTTTTGCATCCTGGGCTGAACCCTGCCACGATAGAACAAAAGTCGGTATGTTGAAAACGTAAGGAAGAATCATAATTCCGTAACAGAAACGAGCAGGCGTTTTGATGTACTGAAACGGGAAAAATACACAAAAGAGGCGATCCACCGTAGTTAGAACTAGCAAATACCCTGCAATATAAATTTTCCCACATGTTTGGTTGAAGATACCTGCTGCCGGAGTTATAATGGTGAATAATATCACTTGAGGTGTATTGAAACATTGCCACCGAGTCATGGCAGGAATAACTATAAACATTTTGACACTAAGGATGAAAAAGTTACAATCGTAGTTGAAGAATACAAACGTTCGCCAAACTCCACTTGTGAAATATGTGGCTCCAAATATTGCGTCGAAAAGAACACAAGCTGCCATGATGACAAATCTGACAGAATGTGATAGAAAGGACTCTTACTCTTTTTCACATCTAACTTTTGGAATGGAGATGATTCTCACAAACAGGCAAGCGTTTATGAGCATTATAAAGAATCCTTCGACTACGTATAAACTGACGGAGACCTGGTAAAATCATATGACTTTCTTTAACAAATAGCACCATATCGATTGTTGAAGTCTTCGTCTTTGTGAAGATTATCTCGGTGTTGTTCATAGTTACTGCAAACGAAGGAATCTTCAGAAGCTAGCAGAAGCAGAAGACGTCTATCCGCGACAAGATAGTACTCTACAGAACGTAAATTGATTTTACATGCGGACAAGACCAAGACTAATTAACTTTAGTAATGAAACAGGAAAGTCATAAATATGTGGGTGTATTCAGAATAGGGAACTATTTAGAACAGCCTCGTCTGGAAACATGGCAATAGCCTATTTCCCTATAGGGCTCGGAATGGTCCAGTGTGTTACGTAGACTATTGGCTGTAATGTTGACCAGTATAACAAGCAAAAACGTTTGTTGTGACTTGCTTAAACTTAAAAACGGCCAAACTCTGACAGCGCCTAACGGCACGTAACCACGTTAACCCTACAAAAGCTTCTGGCAGCTTTTGAATGTTTCCTTGTGGAGAAGTGCTTATCACGTCAATTTGTTATTTTTCATTCTATTCTGTATAAAGAATTTATCGAGCTGAACCAAAGGTAGATTTTGAACATTAGCGGCTAAAACAGAAGAGTGATACTCGTCCTCGTAGAACTGTTGAGCCAAAAAGTTCCAGTTTCGGTTGCCACGAAAAGAAAACTTTTGTCCGGAATCTCCATCGGAGTCAGCCATGAGACAACTAAAAAACAATGCTTAGAAGTTGCTTTGAGAGCTGCGAAAATGGACACGCGCATGCGAGAAAGCGTGTTACATTGTTTTAATAGTAGTTTAAAAGATTACCAGACGGCTTCGTCGCCTGGCGGCATCGTAGACCTTTTAGCCTGCTCTTTACCTTTTTCTAAAGCTTTCTTAAAATCTGTGAAAACTCCAACTTCAAAAGTAACTTGCTATGCAATCCTGGTGTAGCGTCCATCGTCAATGAGTCGAAGGAAAGAAAAATACTAACCTAATGCCCACAAATATTGACCGGATGCTGGTCGCACTCCTTTTGAAATCAGGAAAGCATGTCGTCCAACTTATTGCCGCCCAATGAGTCTTCATTTTTAATCAGCCATTTTCAAAAGGCAGGACTATTTGATGAGCTGACTGTTTTCCTTTTCAAGCACAGCTTTAAGCCTCTTGGAGTAAACCTCGTAGATTGGATTGACATCAAGATGTCATTATTCACATGGTCTGTTCCAGTGTGACGAAAATCTTGAATTCCGGTGTTTTGATTTAAAAAAAAGTTCATACTCGCGTAAGACAGGGATCAGTAAAATTGTCAGAAGCGTCCACAAATTTTGGGGTATGTAAGACCTGAAAAGCAAACATTAACTCTAAAACCGAAGAAAAGCATTGCTATAGAGCTCGCGGCAAGAGAAACGATAAACCGTCGTCAGAGGGGCCGCTCGTGAAAGAATAAAGCGTCAAGCCGTGTTCCGTGTTGTGAAAATATGAATTATATACCAGCGCTACGATCGTAATGCCCAAATATTTCCACCTGTCACAGTGAAACAGGGGTGTGAGAAATGAGAAAAAATAATTCCGTCATGGCCGTAGCATTTTGAAAACTCCAAAACCATTTCCGTTTCACGGTACACGAAATGCAGAAAGAAAAGAAAAGTGATTGATAAATACCGCACCAATATCAAAACACCAAATCGTTATTTCGAAGTATACTTATATCTAACTAGCCGGCTTCGCTGCCGGTCGGCGGTACCACTCAATTGCTTACATTTTGCAAGTTTCATTCAATCCGTTGGTTTTCTCATTCCAAACATTTTCTGCCATAAACAAGTGCTAACACTGTTTCAACGAAGTCATTTTTCAGTGCACCTTTAACCTCTTCATACCAGACGAATAGAGTAAACCACTGAAGCATACCGAAACTTTACACGTTTGTAAGAGATAAGAAAACTAGAAACCCAGCCAAAGTGATAGATTGTGATCACTGTATACCAGCAAGTGACGGATCTTGTTGTAGACAAAAATCTTGGAATGAATGTATATTAAGTCGTTTATTCCAACTTTGGCATTTTCCCGCATTTACTTTGTTCGAATTTCAACTTTCCATCACTTCAAGTACGAGAGTTCTCTCAGACACTAACCAATTGGTAGGAACAGTGTAACATAGCAGGAGTGTATCTGTTGTTTTTCATGGTTTTTGATTCCCCACTTCTCTTAATAGCATAGTCAAGTACTTGTAATGTCGTTAATTTCAGATCTTTAATTGACCTGACCTTGTTCGGGAAAAACAAGAAAGAAACGGAGGAGATACAAACTTGGTGAGTGCCAGAAAATTAGCGAAAATTGTATTCAGGGCCTCAAGAAAATAAGTTTCTTTACTATTATTCTATTTTATTATTGCTCATTTTAAATTCACAAAATATACAAAGACTTAATTGATCCCTTTAGTGCCTATGTCAATTTCTACACGCCTTTTCTCTGCTTTTGACCCGATTACCTATCACGAAACATTATGTGAATCAACAGTTCCAATGCGGTTAAAAATGTTAATAAAAGAATTGTATGATTCAAATGTTATGTATTCCATGAGTACATCATTTCTAGAAATTTAGGGAAATTTTTCAACCATTTCACTTTAAAATTACATTTCCTCATAATGCGGATATCCACAATTACGCGGAAATGGGGTTGGGTTAGAGAATCGCAAAAATCATCTGCTACTCACCTATTACAATTATTGGCTACAAATTTATTTAAAGCTTTATTTTAACTTTTTTTTGGGCAGCCTTAAAGTTTCTAAAAGCGTCGAACGAGTTATAACCAAACTATCCTCGTTTTGTTAGATAATTTTTCACATGGAGAGTTTTTATCCTGTTAGAAGGAACGTCAACGTCAATGTCAAGAAGGAACGCCAATCAATATTGCTGTTGAATTGCAGGAGAGTGTTATCATGATATTGTTGTCGGGTTCACACACCATGACAAAGATGCAAATGGAGGCGTACCTTTACAGTACAACGTGTCCATTAAACAGTTCTTCTTTGCGATTGTCAGAAGTTATTTGCTTTAAAATTTCTTGCGAGATGAAAAGGAGGCTGCCCAAGAATTCATTGCAGATGGTGCTATTGCCCGTTGTCAAAATTTCTTGATCTATGATACCCCCATCATGGACTTTTTATCGCGCATGGCAAAAGTTCATGCGAGCAAAACTGGGGTAAGAAAAACCTTTTCGGTCCTATTTTCTGCAGTCAGAAAACCCTGAGAGTTTTCAAACAGTTTTCAGCTCTTGTTAACTTTATGCTATCAAATGAGGTGAACTGAACATAATTCCACACGTAGAAACGATAATAAATATTGTGAACACATAAAGACATAGTCGGTCCACGACCATGGCAGCGAACTTCCAGTCGTTTGCAGCTTGTTCATCCTGACAATTTTTGGTTAATGTAAAAGTGGAATTTAATACCCTCTCGTCCTCGTCCATCCGTTTTCTCATGACTTTGATCTGTGATGAGATGTTCTTGAGCTCCATACATGCCTTCTGCATACACTTGCTCATTTCCCCGGTTGTTTGGTCTAAAAACAATAGGGGTACATAAAGAAAAATTTTGTCAGTCAGTCAACCTCTTTGAAAAACAAGCGCTATCAGACATGTTCACCGCCAATAGAACCTAGGGGATCTTGATCGAGGAAGCACAGAAGTTCAGATGGTTACCGGGTTTGAAAAATAATCAAGCTCCTTACGTTCGTGATCTGATTTGTATCCTGGGTGAATCTTGTAGGCAGGCGGTTTCTTGAACATTGTGCTCGTTGGCGGCATCGAAGAAGTCATAACGTGGTTTTGGCAGACTTTCATTCCTAAACAACAGATTCTTATATCGCCAAAATCCTGTATACCTGGTAAATCGATATCTAAAGAGATTGACCCAGGTTTCGGCAAATGGATGCCCTTGATGAGAGTCATGCTATCAGATGTGGAAGGTCTCGTTTTTGCTGCTCCATTCTTATCTTTCATCTGATCTTTCCGAGCATTTTCTTCTGCCCTCTCGGCCTAATTTAGCACTTTTTTATCGTTTTAAAAGCATCGTTACCATGAACAACTTCCGATTAAAGATCGTTGTTCCTGGTCTTCGCATCATCAGGAGCCAAGGCAGCCAACGAAGAAGACAATTACGCAACTGGAACACCATTCATTAAATTACGGTAGAAACTCACGAATGGACTCATTTCATGAGTTTCTGGTTTCCTGTTGTGGAGATTGAGGACAAGTACAGTGAAGACGACGGATGCTGAGACGACAAGCATGCAACAGGAGAAAAAGGCTCCGATAAGCGGAACTGCTTCAGATGTAGGTGGCGTCATGTCGGCCACCATACTCAAAAAGAAACAAACCGATAGCAAAATTGTAATTTCTGAAACTACTACTATGCTTTTATACCATAGCCACTACCCAGCGTAATTTTTTCTCCTGCATCTGGAGGCAAAGTGAACCCGAGAACAGTCATTAGAGATATGAGCAATGAGGGAATGATTAAGTTCAAGCCTGAAACTTTCTGCTTCGGATTAATTTATTCATCCTACCGTAGTAGAGGGTTCTCCTCTGAATGACTAGATAAAAATAAATTGAAGGATATGGTTGATCATCGAAGTAATACGTTTCGTTCCGGGCTGGAACGGCTGCAACGGAAATCGAGTTACCTAAAAAACCGCTAGCCCACCTAGTAGATTCCATTCTCCGTTCTCAACCTAAAAATGCATTATTGGATGTATTCCCTACGCCTACATAATAGGATATATCCATTCCCTGCTGAGAAATGTTCGCCCCTTCTGGACCATTAATTCTCAGATCGATGAAGTTGCCACTATATGTCCAGGAGCCAAACTGCAAACGACTTTTCTTGAAGGCTTCTGCGCAATCCGGATTGATGAATGACAGCAATCAATTCCGTACGGGCACATGAGTCCTACTAATGACTCATGTGCACATAGCACAATTCTTGAACACACAGACATACAAACCTACCTTCAAGTGGCACATTTGGTCATCAAAGGGAAAGTACGTAATGTCAATTTTGCACGACAGCTTGAGTATTCCAGGAGGGACTTGAGAAACATGACCATTACTGTTGACAACAAAATTCACTGGATATGTAGAGTCGAAATTCTCGTCGGCACTGAAAACAGGTTTCTAAAATAAAAAAGGAGGTAGAAGCATAATAGAGACCAGACGACTTCGTCGTACCATCAAACTTACCTGTCTGCTCATTACCGTTTTCTGAAGATTTGATCTATCGGGCAATCGGCTTCCCTTTCTATCATCACTTGCCTGTATCACGGCAGACGCGAAAATATGTATTACTCCAAGCTCAAAAGTAACGTTCAATCTAATCCTTTTTATAATTTCTAACTTGTCTCGACGAATCTCACGGCCTCGGACTAAACAGACAAACAGACACCAGTGCCCTTTAATACATAGTTTTGATGTTAAAAATGGAAAAAGTGGTTGTAAATTGGCTGCGTGTAGCAAGTTTAAAGCAAGTTTATCGGGTTTCTCCGTTTTAGGTGATTAGTGGATAAATGAAAGAAGGTGATCTCAAAAGAAAACAGGACGATGAAATAAAACAAGATGGGAACAACTGGGTAATTCTTACCTGTTATAAAGCAGGACATCTGGCTTCCAGATAGCATTGACACCTCCCGGAATACGTATATCTTTAATGCCTCCATACTCTTCTGGCTCCCAAGTCAACTTATAGTCTTTCCACTGGTATTCGATCCAGGCCACAATGGTAATAACTTGGTTCTTCTCGTCATGTAAAGACTTTTGTACACAAAATGAGATAACATACTACATCAAGAATCTGCTGCATGTAAATTTTAACAGAGACCACCAGAGGCTCGGTTGAATTAGCCACAGGTCTCTCGTAAGGATCATAATTATGACGAAGGTCAGAGAGAAGACGATACTCGTCGGGACTAGAGCGAGTAATTAGAAATAGAGACCATGAAATAATGAAGAATTTCCAGCGAACCATGACGAGAAACAGGGCCGAGTAGTACCATCTAGGTGTCACTGCGTTCCCAGCAGCACATGATAGCGGTCATCGTTTTGGCGACCGCCGCGCCGGCTTCTCCGTTCTAATCCCGGAGGACCTTCCGACCCTCTGCGCTCGTTACACACTCATTTAAGCTCGGTTGAATTTGAGATTTCGTGGAGGTTGTTTTACGAGAGGGAGTTAAAGTCAGTTCACAGATCATAAACCAACTGACAAGCAGATTGTTTATCGGGCACTTTATTGAATAATGGTAACAGGATTGACACTTTTGGAAGTTCGTCGGGATATGAAGGTAGTTAAAGTTCTGACCTGTACAGTAGAAACGCCAACTTTGGAAGAAGATTTGTACATAAGCTTACGCATTGGCTTCTGAGTGGCAAAGATGGCAATCAGATTGATGACACCCTTAAACGACTTTGTGTTCCTCTTGTTTACTGCTCACTTTGTTCAAATTCATGACATAAAACGCAAAGGTAGGTACTGTAGGATTGAAATAAGTTATAATATCAGGAACAGTGAAGAAAATGAGCGTATTCACTGTCAGCAGAATTAAGGTCGATGTCAGTTTTAGTAGCTTCTTTTGTGTATACGAGCTCATTCCATTTTGAATTTTGTGTCGATACAAAATCTAAAACATTTACATTAAAAAGATCAGAAAAATTGGTACCATATACATTTTGACGCCCACAGGAATGTACATGACAACTACCAGTAAACAACAAATAATTCTAATCATTCTCATGTCAGTATATAGCTGTAATGGTACTCCATTTGGCATTAAACAGATCATATTAACCTTAATCAAATGTTATAGACTTCTAGAAAAATGTTACCGAGCAGTTCGTAGCATCTTGGGCTGAACCACGCCACGATAAAACAAAAGTCGGAATATCAAAAGCGTAGGGGAGGATGAGAACTCCATAACAGAAATGCACAGGCGTTTTGATGTACCGGATAGGTAGAAAAACACAGAAAAGACGATCCAATGCAGTTAAAACTAGCAAGTACCCTGAACACACACTGTTCTCTTAATCTTTGATAATTTACACCTGCTGCCGGCGTTATAATGGTAAACAGTATTACTTGAGGAGTGTTGAAACATTGCCAGCGAGTCATGGCAGGGATAACTGTAAACATTTCGGCGATTAAAATAGTAACAAAACATACAATCGTAGTTGAAATATATAAATGTTCGCCAGACTCCGCTTGTGAAATATGTAGCTCCAAAAATTGTGTCAAAAAGTACACAAGCTGCCATTATTGCAAACCTGATATCATGTTGACTTGCGAAAAATAGGTACTTACTCTTTTTGACATCTAACTTGAGGTATGGAGATGATTCTTAAAAAAAGACAGGCATTTATGAGCATTATGAAGAACCCCTCGACTACGTATAAGCTGACGGAAACCTGTAAAAACCATCGGATATTCAGTATAAAATGTGTATTGCCATGTCAATTGTAGAAGTCTTTGTTTTTGTGAAAATTATCTCTGTATCGTTCATGCTTGCTGAAAAATGTTTTGAAGTTGAAGGAGCAGAAAGCGTCAATTACACCCGCGAGAAAGGGTTTCGAGAAATGGTGGCAAGAAATTATCTCCGCAACAAGGTATCCTCTGGAGAAAGGAAATAAGTTGTACGCACGGACCAGACCAATTATCTTTTTTGATGAAACAGGGAAGTCATAAATTTGTGAGTGTATCAGAGAACTATTCAGAACGGGTACGTCTAGAACCTTGACTGATTACGTCTGTTTCCGTTCGAGCTGAGAATAGCCAAATTTGATCATTTGCGTACGCGATTGGTAAGAGTGTTGTTCGTGAAAACAAGTAAAAGTCATTCCGAAAAACTTTGTTGCCAGTGCAACGTGCAGTTAACTGAGAAAAAGTTCAGACGAGTCATGAGAGAAATAAATTGGTCTATTCAACATTGAGCGTAAGCTATTCTCAACTCCCGTGCTCTTACCGACCAGGGTCATCAGGATCAAAGAAGTTCCAGGAACATGTAACACAATGATAGTGCAGGCAATTGTTTTCTAAAAAGTGTTTTAGACAGATTGGATTAGGATTACCGATAGTTTCTGTACTTGTCACCAATGAACCTTTTTGTATGTTTCGAAATCCCTCAATTATTATCTGTTTAAATCCATCTTGATCTGCAAAAAATATCACTTTCCTTCATGATGGTGCAACAGATGTTTATGTGTCAAGTTATTGCGTAATCTCAGCACCAACGTTTGTATTATCCGAAAAGCGTCTGATTCCCATAGTGTTTCGAGGAAAGCGACGCTTGTCACTGACACAGAGAGGTGTTCTTTTGACCGCCTCACAGTGTGCTCTCGATAAATGCAGCTTCTACGCCTTTCTCCTCACCATTCAATCTTCGGATTCTCACGGAGGTATGGTTTTATTTTAAAAATGTCTTTCCCATGGAAGCGTTATTTATCGATTTTGAAAAACACGAAAAACTTTTTTTGACAATAGTTTTCACTTCCTTGACCGCTGCCACGACTCTTTTTGATATGCATCGCTAACCGATTAAAGACGCTACCGCTGGCTAGTTTTGATAAGATAATGTTACTTCTTCGATGAAGCGGTTTCCCTATTCTGGTCCTTTAACTTTTGCTTCCAGTCTCCACGTGACTCTTTCCTGGTGTAACACAAAGAAAATCAAACAGCTCACGTTTTGATCTCACCATCTTTTGATCTTTTGCAGCTTGACAATGTCAACTCACTACGATGTAATTGTCGTCGGAGCAGGAATCTTTGGTTCTTGTGCGGCCTACCATTCGCAGAAGTTGGGAAAGAAGACGCTGCTTTTTGAACAGGTAAACTTGTTGTATTGATATTGGCGACGTGGTAATTGAATGGGCATTTTGTTCTTTGCCAAAAAAAAACAAATAATTTCAGTTTGCTCCGGGACACACAAATGGAAGTTCTCATGGAAAATCCAGAGTGACGCGCTATGCCCATACTCAAGCTGCTTATGTTCCATTGGTAGACGATGCTTACAAGCAAATTGGGGAGCTGGAGAAGAAGAGAGGAGAAGACCTGTGGAAGTATGCTAATTCAACTTAAAACCAGCGCTATTTCATCGGAAAACTGAAATATCGATAAGAGATAATGATTAAAACATATTTTTCAGGAAGACAAGTCTGCTTTGGGTTGCTACACCTGAAAAAGTGTGCAGTATGAACAAAATCCTCACCGAATTCGGTGCCGATCATGAGGTTCTCCCGGGAAGCCAGGTACAATATCCTCTTCCAAAATAACTTAAAAATTCAGATTCATTCCCGTTTCCCTCAATTCTCCTATACTGATAAAGTTTCTGCATTGATCGATCCCATGGGTGGCGTGCTGTTCGCTGACAAGTGGCTGAATGCTTTTCAAGTAAAGTGTTAATCGTCTTGTGTTCTACGAAAGCAATTCAGGACGAGTTCAAAAAACTCGGCGGCACCGTTCATTTTGAAGAGGAAGTGGAGAAATTGAAAGACGGAAGTCCAGTCCACGTGGTGACCGGCAAAGGAACATATTCAGCTGACAAGTTGATTGTGACAGTCGGATCCTGGATCGCAAAACTTTTTCCTAACATTGGAATCACAGTGCAGGTTTGATTAGTCCCGAACAGATTGAACGGAAGTTCTTGATTACAGCCGCAGTCAATTCATGTCACCTATTTTAAAGCAAAGAGACCCGAGGATGAACAGCTGCTTGAGGCAGGATCTTTCCCAGTGTTCATCTCTTCGGCCATTGGAAACCATCCGGATGTTTTCGGTCTTCCGGCAGTCGAATATCCTCATCTGATCAAGTTCTGTTCTCACCATGGAGAAGTTTTGGGACATGGAGCACCCCACAATCCGGGACATGTTCAAGTACACTCTATGGCGTTACAAAAAAATTACAAATTTCAGGAATATCTCGATATTCCCAGTCGGTACATTGCGGACTACCTTCCAGTGATTGATAGCAACGTTCAAGTTGTCGATAAGTGCAAGTACACTGTAATTACCACTCATGACCTTGACCTATACGCTTCATGTTCAGATATCCGAAGACCATCACTACGTCATTGACAAACTGCCCGGTTCGGAGAACATTCTGCTCGGAGCTTGTGGAAGTGGATCCGGATTCAAGGTAAAAGATCAAAAGGAAAGAAAACACACTTTGACTTAAGGTTGCCCCTGGCATTGGCCGCGCTCTTGCTGAAATGGCGTCAGGACAGAAAACGACCGTTGACGTCAGTTTCTTTGCCATCGAGCGTCTGTTCAACATAGACAGCACCTTGAACAAAAATTCATTCTGAAAACTATAACCACAAACTCGCTAGCAGTATAAAGTATGTACATTGTTTGTATGTAACTCGCCGGGATTACCAGACCAATATGGAAATCGACACGACCAGAAAAATTTCTGGCTTAGATTAAAGTTGAACAGTCACAACTCAGAACTGAATTGGGAGAGTATAGGACTATTGCTATACAAGTACTCGTGTAATTGATGATGGGAAAGTTGCTTTTGGGAGGATTCTTAGTTACAAATAGAATAGTCTCTAGCAGGTTTGTGCGTAGGGCTTACAAGAGAGTACAGCCGGAGTCGGATGTCCACCCCAGCTACCACTCTTACTCGAGGGAACCCTCGAGTATCGCACAGGCTGAGGAGCTTCTTCTTTCTCTTCAGACGAAGCCTGAACAGTGAACAGCGGAGGCCGGACTATAACTAGAGTCTCATCCACCAAGGTTTGATCCTTCACATCGAGGATATTGAAAAGTCTAGAAAGACAAGCCATATGTGCGAGAACAAGGCCAGTTTGTGGTCGGAGCTCCAAGGTACCTGGAGAAAAGGAATTTTCAAAACTAAAGCAAAAATCTAACTCATGTGATCCCAGTGCTTTAGGTAGATGTGTCCCAGACAATGCCACAAGAGACGAAGAACCCTCCGAATATGGGCTTCAAATTCGTTGGAGAATTGGTTGCCTGAACCGTGACTCATTTAAAAACGAAGGTAATGACGTACCATATTTGGTTGGGAAAATATTTTCGTTCCGACTCTCAGTTTCGACAAACGAAAGAACAGCATGAATGTACTGTTGTGCCGGATATGAGTGTCGTTTGCCTTTCTCGTCAACAAACTGAGCTTTGCTAAAAGTCAAGTGGTTTCAAAAGACACATGTGGAAAAGTTTACCTTGTTCCGGGGAAGCTCATTGATTGACATGTCGCCGGAGAGCAAATTTCACTCAAGCTGCCGCACAGTGAGTTCACATGGTCAAAGAGCGAAAGAGCTGAAAAAGAGTTTTATTAGCCATGCCTTGCGAAAGTCTTATCAAACTATAAATGTTGATAAAAAGTTCTTATGACTAGTACAGTCACAGCTTGTGGTTTAGGAGGCTAATAAACACTTACTATGAGCAGCGAGCCATTCCCTCCTATCGATTCCTTCCGGCAGTTGGGTGAACTTTTCGATCATCTGAAAGTTTTTAAGTAACAAAACTAAAAAAAAACATACCGGGTCATCGATAGAGTCACACACGCAGAGTTCCGAAGACTGCGACTTCCGAACAGTTCGCGGAACAATTGATGCACTGACAACAGCTCTCTTCGGTTTGGCTCCTTTGTCGTCTTTACGTTTCCGGCTGAAATAGAACAGTATAATTGATATCTTTTAGTTGCAACTCCAATTTAACCAATCGCAGAATGTCCCCGCGCTCTGTAACTATCTCCCACCTTCGCTCTTTTCTCTTAATGAAACCGCAGCCGTCGAAAAGCTGCTTCCATTCGGTTAGAGCTGCTCGGACAGAGTCGAAACGGCCATGAGTTCGCTCGGGAACAATTACATCGGCTGTCATAATGCCGTTAGACACTTCCTAGGATTGCATATCAGGCCGATCAGAAAACAAGAGAGAATCGAGTAAGTGTGCAACCAATAACACGAGAGAATGAGAAGAACAAGGAATCTGAGATGGACAGAAAGCGAGCATGTTTATGAGCTGTTGTAGTCCGAATCATTTCACTAGCTCCCCAAATACCCGCTGATAAGAAGAGTCATTCATGAAGGCATGTGCGTAAAAGATCCTCGTCATAGCTTTCGTGACAAAAGAAGCTTGAAAAATTAAGTGAATATCTTGCACAACGAGCGGTGGCACCGGCAAATCGAGGCAAGTTTGTTTGCTCAGAGGGCTGACAGCGAATTGCCAGTTTTGCGCAAGGTGGAATCAAAAGAGTTCTAGACACAAGCGGTTCTGGGAAAAGATGAAATGAGTGGAACGCGCGCCTCCCGTCGTTGTCCCTAAGAACAGCGATTCCGACACCGAACGGAAACATTAATGAGGGGCGAAAGGACGGGTGAGACAACCCAGACCACATGAAAAGTCGTTTCAAATGTGGCTGGGTGGTAACCGAGCGGAAAAGCGCCGTTGTACAGAAAACAATAGGCAACATCTCATGTGGCGAGTGCCATCAATTCTGAGATCGATATCTTAAATCCTGTTTTACTATGTTCCACCTACTATAACATCCTCACAAACATGTAAGAGTTGTTTGCCAGATCATGACATACGAATGTCTTTTGGAAATGGAAAACCAAGGCAGCTGAAGTAATAATTACCACCATTAAAGTTCAAAAATGAGCCTTGTTTTGGACACTTAAGGATTCTGGTATGAAATGGCAGTTGGTCCGGAAAAGATAGAGACCGAGAGGGAAAGAAGCCGTCAATTGATAAACACTGGGCAAATATAGCGAGCAAAGCTGAAATGCAATCGCTTTTTGGAATATACAGCGGAAAAAAGACCAGCCAAATTCCCACCGAGGAAAAATGTTTGGGAAAACAAGAGACCGCCTTAGGAGGCAAAAAGATGGAGTTTGATTTGCTGACACACGTTTTGGAACGGCCGGGGTTCTTAGAAAAAAAGGCGAACTTTCCAAAAATTTTACGATCTTGCACAGTTGGAATGATCTTGTTGGAGTGATCCTGAGAGGGCTGTGCGCGGGATTGTGAAGTCCATTTGAGTGATCGCTGATGGGAAAATCGGCAGGCGGCAGCAGCACAATGGAGGGAGAAGAAGAAGGATTCTCTCCCATGCATTGTCATGTGAGTCTGAGAGACTCCCCCTTCTCGAAACTGTAGCCCATTCATGGTGATGACAAATTCTGAGAACCGGGCGCTGCAATGGTTTCTGCAAACTGAGCCAGCCTTTTCGCAATACTAGAGCTATGACGCTGGATGGAAATGAGAGGAATACGTGAAGCCTTTACAAACAGTGACTCAGACCGACTGTCACCAGCATAAGTACCGCTGTGGCCAGGTGTCCCAGGTGTCAATGTCGAAGGCTGGGTCAGCCTTTGTCTTCGGCGCAGGTCTTACAGGCAAACAATACTGTCCGGGTGAGCGTGAGATGACTCCCGCACACCTGTTTCCTTCAAAATTAACCCAATTTTTTTTTGAATCAGTAGTCAGGTGATATATGTGTTGTGGAGTAAAAGGGTGGAGAATGAGGCCTGCTCAATCAGAGAGATCGCACCACCTGGTGTTAGTTATGATGGATGAAAGCTCACAAATACAAGCTAGAAAAGTTCAAAACGTCCGTGTTTAGACGATTACATCACGAACGAGGAACATAGAGCTGACGTGACTCAATCTAAACAAAGCACCCACGCGCTTTTGCGGCAATTTTTATACAAAAATAGCTAATAAATCCAAACACAAGTAGCGAAAAACAAAAAATTGATGTGCGTGTGTGTCAGTAATCACTTTAAGAACTGTTTTGTTCACCAGATGGCGGGCTGTGAGTGTAGAAAACAGCCCGGCCTGGAACAACAGATTATTCAGAAAAGAGTCTTAGTGCAGTCAGTGTGCGCGAAATCGAAAAGGTAAAAAGGGGCCATGGAAGTGAAATCAAAGGCACCAGCCGCGGCAATATTTGTGCGGATGAATTTTATTGCACATCGCGATACGCTCTGTGGGCTGCGATCTGTTCCCTAGTTTGAATAGCCGTCCTGTAATAGCACGTTTTCAATGGATGGTGAGGTTGCCAGAGGGTCAAGCATTTGCAGATAAATTATGAGCCGGTCGTTTGCTTAACGGCAGAAGGAGAGCGCTGAATGAAAAACCAGGCAAAGTTTGATCTTTTCTGACAGCAAGGAACTTTGAAAGAAGTTCAAGTGAAATTCTTTTCGGTGACCAGCGAACAATCGCATTAAAAGGGAGGCTGACAGACAGTATAGGACTTTGATTAGTAACAGTTCAACCCTGCAAATGGGGTCCGGTAGAAAGGGAGAGACGCCCGCGAGAATTGCCTTCAAGTACCTTCACGCCTATTGTCTTCTTGAATACGGAATTGGCCGTTTGTATTCCGTCTAGCCAGACCTATTATACATTACTATCATCTGTTGAACCAAAAGAACAAAGAGCTGATAGCCAGGTCATCTCTAATCACAAAATTTCGTCACCATTGTAGTCTAATACAGGAAGAGAAAAAACTCACGCAAGACCGATGATACTCGAGATCAAAATTTTTGCCGGACAGCAGCCAGGAGCTTCCAAATCGTCGATCGAAGATCTTCGAGCGATGCTGATTTGTCGAGCTGCTGCTACGGACATGTATAGGGCTGCTGTAGAAAAGGAGCGGTTTACACGAGTAGTTAAGAGATAGAGAGAGAAAGAGAACGAGATCAGAGATGGAAACTCGACAAGCGGCTAGTATCAGCCCGCTTCCCGAACGAATCACGTGGTTGAAAAATGATAATACACTTGCGCGTCCACAGCACCGCGTGGTGTGATTTTGAAGCCACAAGATTTTTTTTTTTGTGATTTTGTGAGTGTGATTTTGAAGCCTTAGGGGCGAGATCAGAGAATAGGTTATTTGGAAGGTGTGACGGCGAAAATTGATAAGACCACAGGAAACATAAGACGACCTGGTGCCGGGGCAAAAAAGAGTCGAAAGAAGGACAAATAACGGCCGCAGACTAGCTGGTGGCTATCCTTTCTTTGAGGGCTACGAATGCTGCTGACACCGAGACCTCAAAATAAAAAAAAGGAACTGGAAAGTGCGCAAAAGGGTGTGTTGAAGATTACCAACTCGGGAAGTGAGCGAGACCCTTCCCCCAAAAACGATAAGATATCGTTGTTTATGTCGTATGTCTATCAATAGTTAGACCAAGACATATAACAGCAAACTTTCAGAGGCTCTGCAACAAAATTTACAAGACATCGTCCTTTTACAAAAGTCATAAAAGTGCCCACACGACTGATAATTGTGGGAGAGCGATAGGGCGTTTTTATATCGGCTGTTGCGGTTTTCAGCAAAATATTGCATTTGATTCATGCTTGCGCTTTTCAAAATGAGAAATATAAATGGGAAAGTGCGACAGAACAAGAATGCACCTCTACAGAACTGCAGGTAGACAGAGAGACAGAGGCGATCAGCTCGGCAAACAAACGACTGACTTTGTAGCGGTGAGCTTGTGCTGTAGGAACTATGAACTTCGTGTATTTGGAGCTTTTCGCGGCAAGAAGAGAACATAGACTACACGGCAAACATATATGACATGAGTACTAGTTTTCGCGCTTTTAGGATGAGAGTGAGGACGGAGTGTGTTTCGCACACACAGAATCAACAAAACTTGTAGAGTTTCAAATTTGGAGGACGAGCTGCCTCTTGGTCTTCCGGTAAAGAAGATTATAGAAATGGTCAGGAATGTGTGAGAGAAAGAGCGACCTGGCGGGTCTGGTCATTTGGACGACGACAGATGACCACCTGGCGCCAAATTTGAATGCATATATTCGGACAAACTTAGCGTGGCCATTAGTGACGTGCATGCCAAAAACGGGTAGGCGAGAGAGATTGCTATACAGATACGCTACGCAATGCATACCTGAGATAATCGGAAAACTTTCTTAATTGGAACGGTTTTGTGAGCGAAAAAGTGGATGGCAAGTGAGCCTCTGCCGCCGTCGAGAGTGTATTCAGGTGTCGACAGCGGCAGTAGCTCCGATTCTTGTCCAAATATAGCTCTCAAAACAGGACGATGTGGTGAGTGAGAAAAGCAAAAGACCGAGTAACTAGACTGAAGAAGATGAGAGGGAGAGGACTGAATTGACCTTGGAACACGAGGTCCTATTTACCACTTACCCATTCATGTGTTTTTGTTATCTCATCACAAATTTCCGGAAAGTTATTTGCGTGTCCCGCGAGCTAGACAATGTGCTGCTTGCTTTCACGCTAATTTCAGGATTTGAAAGCCAAAACTTGTGGTTTAGATTAAGAAGCACGAAAGCACTCCGAAATAAGCTCTCAACTTGAAAAATCTTTGGAAGAATGAAACCAATAAGAGTTTGATGCTGGGAGGAGGCGCAGCGGAGACTCAAGAGGCACAAATACTAAGGATTTCGCGCAGTCGCTGCCGTCTCATAATTGACAGCGAAAATAACTCGACACTAGACGGGACCCCAAGTACAGAACCATATCGAATTATGTGCATGTGTGGAATCCTCTTGGAATTGCAACATTTGCGCAAAAGTTTCAAAATGGCGCGGATTGAGAGAGGCACTGTCGAGAACGCGTTCTACCGATCAGAGATCGGACAAACCGTATGTGGAGTGGATACTCCGAAGAGGACTGTCGTTTAACACAAAAAAGAAGACTCGTCGGGATGAGCGCTCTGTATGCTAATGGTAATTGGCAGCTCTAAACGGCACGGTTAAACAACAATTAGTCTCTGGATTACATTGGGTCATGGTCTTCTTATATTTGAGCAGATGGCTTCAACCCCGAGGGAAAGCTAGGACTGTCGGCTTGGGCAGAATTGGAATAAGCAGAATGAGTAAGCAGGAGATGGATCCAGTTCCGGTACGTCACCAGAGAGACATCGGGTAGTAATCGCCGTTGACCAGTTGCATGGCATGGTGAACGACTGACAGAGAGAACGAACGACGCGTTTGAGCTTTTAATGAGACTAGAGGGGACAGGAAAAGTTCGGGCAGTCACGCTTGTGCCGGGGGCTGGTGTTGGAGAGTCATTCACCACGCAGCATGATCTTTTGATTGGAATCGATAATCGAGTCATTTGATGTAAAAACATGGCTCAAGCTATAAAATTAGGGAGTAGCAGCTCATTAGCAGATTACTGAATTGACCTGTCTTAGTGTAAAGGTGTCTACCGCCATCTAGGCTGAGCGTAAACCTTGAGCGGCCAGGCGATGGCTAGATTAGACCGAACCATGGATAACTCCTTGGATCAACATACAAGACTAGGAAAAGGAGCAATATCCGATACTAGCCGGAAATATCTACACAGCTGAGTTTGCCCTTGTTTTTCCGACGACGTACCGCCTTTCGTAAGATCGGCGGTTTTCAGAGAATCGATGCGGCCCAATTGTGAACAGTTACTGAATAAGCGTGGAACCCGCAGAGAATGTCCTTGGAAGGTCTAAAATCCTCTCGCCACTTAGCACGCCTCTGAAGTGGGTCAGTGCCAATTTAGAGAAGGGCTATATCTACTACAAGACAGTTCCTCGAGGTGGATATCTACTAGTTAAAGAAGTTAAGAGTTTGGCCAAACGGGCGGAAAAGAGGTCACTTATCTTCTGCATGAGCAATTAACTTCTTTAACGGCATAAACTTACCCGATTATCCACTCGACGGTGTCTCTGAGGTAATCGGGTAGGCGCTCCAGTTTGAAGAGGGGTTGGATCTTGTCTCTGAAACTGATGCCAGTTAGAAACCAATCTTTCAAAAAGCAATGCTAACCTGCTTGTGATTCGATTAGACGTCGGTCGACCCATTAGGACCACGCAGGGGCCATCCTCCTAAAAAGATAAATGTATAAGCTAGTTTTATGAAAAAGTTTTGAAAGCAAAGCTCGAGGAACAGCCAATTTTGCGTGTGGATCTTCACAATAGGGAGCCGGAATGGGCAAATGAACAGCGACTGGACTGGCTAGTGTTTGGCCTCCCGCCTGAGTCATGTTTTATACATGTTCAAAGCTCTTTCAGAACTGTTTTGGAAGAGAGGATTACGCTTGAAGGAGAATGCTGCGAATTGCGTAAAGTCAGATTAATTCTCGGAAGGCGTGACTGGACAAATGAAGGGTGCGGCTGGCCGAGGCCAAGACAATTGGAGGCTTGACACTCTCCTCACGAGATCTCGTCAGAGCAGACTCAAAGGACAATTTCACAGATGATGGCAATAGGATACAGGTCGCAGCACAAACACAGACAGCTGCCTTTTGACGGGGACGACGGGACACTCGCCCGGGTTGGCAGATGAGACGAGATTAATGACCTGGCTAGGTCACCTCAGTGTGGTGCCTGGGAGCAGGGCACTTGATGTCAATGGTAGGGATTGAAAAAGAGATAGCCTATGAAGGACAATGAGAAAAGAAGACACCCCTGGGAGACCACCGGTGCTGGGCAGAGCGAGAAACTTCTCATCAAAACTAATGGCTACTTGTAGGCTGTATTCAAAAGTGACATGATCGAGTCAAAATTTGAAATATCCAGTTTTCGCGATGGTCATAATGTGATTTCGAAAAGAATGCCCAAAATGGATGGAACACGCGAACGGCAGTATGAGTGGACTCCGCAAGGTCAACTCAAAATTGTGCCTCTAATCAATATTAGATACACTGAAGAAGAGAAGGGTTGATGAAAACTTTTTGTGTGAAAAAGTCTAGAATTAGCGCTGGAAAGTTAATTTGAAGATGTTTTCAAAAGTCAAAATTTATGATTTTTGGCGATCATGCTTCAGGATGGGAGACTAAACAGTGATATTTTTAGCTCTTTCTAGGACCATTTGAATCAATGTAACTACTTTTATAACGTAAATAAAATGGAAAGATCACTTGTTAAAGCTCGAGGACGTCAAGAATCTGAGGTCCTCGGGTAGCTTGAAACTTGAGCAGCTGACATAATGACGAGAATATATTGATGCTTGGCCATGAGGAGCCCTATAACACAACAAAATCGGGAAAATTAGAGCCAATATGGGCTAAGGGAGACACGAGGAACAACTGATGCATGGTCTTGGAAAGGGTGAACCATGGCCAATGCGCGGGAACTGTCGGCCGCGGTCCACTGCCGGTCATATTGGCTCTCCGATGGACTGAGCTTACGCTGTAAACGCCGGGCAGGATGCAGACTAGCCTGATAATTTTTAAACTAAATAGGTAGTGGAAAACACCACTTTCAGAATAAAATGGACATCAAAGCTCCTAAAATAATTTTCTCGAGATAACTCAGCTTCGGTTTCAAACATTTGTTCGCGTATTAACCACTCGTTCGTCATACCTCGAAATGTTCTATTTGTATCAGGAGAGTACAACCTCTGCTGATACGTGTATATATCTGGTTTTGACTTCATAACAGTTTATTCTCTTTCTAATAATGACTGCTCATTTTCGCATCATTGGCGCAGTAACTATTCCATAAATTTTGAGAAACTACACGATCCAGCGAATTGTGATTTGTGAGGTTGGGGGATTTGAATTCGATTCAATTTTTATTGGAGAGCTGCTGGTGGTAATGTTTTGGACGCGTAAAATTATGTCTATAAAGTACGGGTCGCGAGCATAAAGTACGCTTGCAGATATATGATTAGTGATTTCGTTGGTTAACACTTCAGGCCGATTCGGTGAACTTTATTCAAGATTTCAAGATGAGGCGTGTAGAATAAAAATTTATTTGCAAGATCACTTCAGTTACACATATCTGGTAAGATCACAGACGTACTAAATCTATCTATTGGTTTCGGAAGAGGCGTAAGCGGCCTCTCATCAATATTCTCTGCCTGATCGGAGCTATCCTTAAAACAGAGGAACTCGATTCTCTCCAGTGTTTTTGAAAAAGCGTATGTGTCCGGTGGACATGCACGTTGCAGGTATCGGCTCCAGCAAACTAGGCCTTCGGGTGATTCACGTCTAGGTAGTCTGAGACGCTGAAGGACAGGCGCTGAAATAGACCCATTAGTAAAAGTATGAAACAATCACTTTGGTCATTGGGTCCTTTGTAGACGATCTTGGTGACTTCGCTTTCGACGAAATTGAGGTTCCTGTGCATTACAATCCGCGCTAGTCCTGAAACATGCCAGAAATGTAAAAATGAAATGTTCTTACCTTTTTCTCCCCACTTTATTCCCCAATTATTGACAATGATCCAATACTCTGTTTTGTCCATCACATCCCAACCAATTATGTTGATAAAATGGTTTGGATCTCCTCCAACTTCAACTTTCTAGAAAAACATTGTCTGTATGCGAACAACTCACATCAAAAATTGGTTGCTTAGTGGGATCGTATTGTTTAAAATAGTCTCCTGCAAGATATTTTGCAGTGATAGTGCTGTTATCGAAAAAGCTCTGTTTCATTTTGATAACAGCAGCAGGGTCTCGGCTTTGAGTAACAATTCTAAATTCCGAGCCTGCAAATTTCAACTTGATTTAGAAACGAAAGAAAACCGTCAAAATGGGCGAAAATAATGCTAAGCGCCAAGAACAGCACATCCACAGGTGTGCAAGCCAAAAATTCTATCAAAGTTTCCCAAGGTCGATCTAAAAAATTGAAGAAAGGAAAACGGCTCGGACTACCCCCGCCTCCGAGACAATACGGGAGGAACGCGGCGGACGTTGGCAGCGAAATCTCGCCTAAAATCTCGTGTTGCAATTTTCTCTTTCATTTCTATTTTTCTACCATTTTTCGTGTTCATATAGCAAAACGCATATGCTCGTTAACTTAGAAACAAATGGTAACAGAAAAAAATGATGAAAGTATCGAGAATATGACAAAATAATAAAAAATTTCAACGCTGCGTATCCATTTTCGTACAGACGCAAAAGGCTTCAAACAGGCAGACGGACAGACTGAGACGACAGCCCTTTCAATATAAGAGATTGTTAGGTTAACCATACCAGAAAAGGTTAGCCAAAAAAAGAATATTTACCGCATCGTTTGCTGCTTTGAGACACATCGAAAATTCTATCTATGCAGTTGGGCTTATGCTCCGATAGAAGATAGCGAAATGGAAGCTCCGTCGGTCGTTCCGCGTATGCTTGGGACAGCACCTGATAAAATTGTGTAATTTAAAAAAATGACTCACATTGTTTGAGAGAGGAACATTTTAAACCAATTCTGTCCGAAAACGTTATTAATAGGTGTAAGCAATAACGAAAAGGAGTGAATAAGATAGCGGAGACATTCAGCACACGACGTGCCGGCCCAGCTGTCAATCCCAAAAAGTGTCTGAACAAAAGTCTTTCGACTGGTATTGCGTATTCGTCTTTCACTGCTTGAAATCAGCGCAGGAAGAAGGAGGCATGGAGGGATGAAGAGAGATGTGTGGATATTTTGAGAAAGGAGAATCCAGCTGCCTATCCGCTGCTCACAACTAAACTGGTGAATGTAGTCGTAGTCAGAGAGGATGGTCAAGAACTTCAACCAGTTACTAGAGTTTTACAGTCTATCCAGACTCCATAAAGCTCTGAAAACTAGTCTGTCATGTTCTATCGTGACTTTCCGTTAGATTACATGTCCTTTTGTCTTAGTGTTTCGCGCTACGCGCAATAACGAAAAAAAAACTTCAGATTCTTGATAATTTTGATGTGCAGACTTTTTTAATATGACTGATGTAATCGAAACAAAACGCACCTAATATTTTAACTTTTCTTTTTCACACGTTTCAATAGTACTAGAATTCGACGAATGGCTGGTCTACTATTGCCCCCCCCCCTCAACTTTTGGCTAGGGGGGGGGGGGCAATAGTTAGCGTTCCATATTTTTTCGCCGAAATGGCTACTTACTGTTTATCTAAGGTTTTGAGCAGTTAATCTGAGATCTGCTCTGATCTGTTCTCAACTCCGACTATAATAAAAAAAAACCGGTAGAAAAACAGTTAAGACTTTTTGCTCTCTCATTATTCCCGTAAGAGTGTAGATACACATGAGTATCAGTTCAGCAGTGAGAAACCAGAACCGGTCGAGTAACAGTAAATACTCAGTTGGATCAGATGACTCATCTTTGGTTCTCTCAAAGGTTTGTACATCTCCTGATCATAAAACTGTAAGGACACACTCTACTATCTGCGAAAAGCATCTTGGATACCATTCAGTACAGGATTCATTGCAGCGCCCAGTATCATACCTTGTTTTCACGGTCGGACAGAGTTGTGCTGTTCTACAAAGTTGTTGCTTTTGATCTGTTCTACAAGTTTGTAGAATATGCCGAAGCTAGAAAACCACCTCTTCGTCTTGAAAACAGCGGAGTAGGATTTTATTCAAAAGATCACTAATTTTTCAAAAAACCACATTTTTGTTCCAGAGTAGTGTTTTCTGCTTACTAACTGCTCAAAACCTTAGATAAACAGTAGAATAGCCATTTCGGCGAAAAAATATGGAGCGGCAACTATTGCCCCCCCCCCCTCTGGTATCTACGAAAAAGTCAATATTTTAAAGGTATCCCTGAGACCAAAATATATAAATGTTCTTTTTCAGTAGTTTAGAATAGATATGGCACATTTTATGCTTTTTTTCAGAACAGTGCCACATGGGGTGTTTATTGTTGACCGAGTCGATTCGCCCAGTCGATTTTGCTGCGTCCTCCGTGTTCATACTTCTCGTCTTGCAGTTTCAAACCGAATTGATGTGTTATACTCAGTTTTTAACATTTCTACACATGGTCAAGATAGCTAAAAACGCAAAATATATAGTAGAACAAAATCTAAGGAAAAGCCGAAAATAGTGAATTTTCCGTTTATTTCTTACAATCTCCCCCACGTGCCTGACATCCACTTTAAATCCCTTACTAAAGACAAAGTAAAAGAAGAAAACCCATACATGTTTTCCTGTTAACACTTATTAGAATTATAGCAATAACCGTTTTGGCTATTTTCAGGAAGTATATTTTGGTCCCGGAAATTACTCGCACATCATGCCTCGAAATGTTCCCTTTGTATCAGGAGACTACAACCTTAATGTGGAAATAGATGGCATGGACTTCAAAAAATTCTTCACAATAGAGCTTCACAAAGGTGAACAAATATATGACGAAGAAGTCGGTTATGGACTCGTTACAAAATATATTACTAAAGCAGTTAGGTTTCTACAACAAACAGCCTATTTATCATAGGGGGAAAAAATGAAACAAATTGCTTATCACGTGCCAATTGACGAAGAGTGTTCGAACGGTATTCGCCATATAAAGGGGATCAGAATTTTTTTTTGATTCTGGGGGTTGTTTCCGATTTCCCTAATCCAAATTTTTATATGGCGAGTACCGTTCGAACGCTTTCCTTGTAAGACCTTTTTTATGTCCACTATTTGAAAAGGAATATGGACAGTTCCATACGGACAATATTACGTTGATCTCTCTTGCCCTTCTAGGATATCCTCCCTCTCAGAGATGAATCAGTGCTACAAAAGAAGTACGTCCTACAGATCATACAGCATGCAGATGAAAAAGTTACAAAAGAACAAAGATAGAGCTTTCATTCTTGGAAAGTTTTTGTTACCAGCAATTCGCAGAGTACCTTTGACTAATTACGAGTACAAACTCTAATTAAGCGCTTTTCCAGGAATGGTGTCATAGCAAACATCGAGAATTGGCCTCACCGAATAGTAGTGCAACAAAGATTTATTGAAGATCGTCAAGGAAAAGAACCTTGGTGTACATATGACGGAGATGAGTTATGATGTTCTAGTAGTCAAACGGAGCTGATCTTTTGCCCAGTGATTGACCGGCAAGGCTGTCGAAATAACTGAATAGACGGTAATGAAGGGAAATTTCAGGAATTTAGTACCGTTTGCGCATATTTCTCGGCTGGAACGTGTTGAAAGAACCAGCTGATCTCTTTCCAAAGGAATCGAGGAATGGATTGACAGCTCTCTTCCCCATAGAGTCCAGGAACGGGTTGATGGCGCGCTTGGAACGCTAAACAGTATTTTCAAATAATTATAACAGGTGGTTACCATCTCAGCACTGACGTGGTAGATCGCAAGGGAGAGAATCATTAACATAGTAACAATGGCTACCTTCATTTTGAATTACTGAAAAAGAGACGGTTGGAGGTCAGTAGCGGATCAGAGTATTTGATTTTGAGGGTTTTGAATGACTCATACAGATTAGAAATAGATCGTCTACTGGGAAAATTCGAGATAAAATGTGTCGGAGAGTGTCCTCAGCAAAAACGTGGATTCTCGAGTTCTCACTTGAAACTTTCGCATTCAGGCGAATCATCGAAGCTTGCGGTTTCCAAAAGATGCGATTTTCGGAGCTCTTTTCAGACGAGGATACATGAACAAACTATGCAGAGTATTCAAAACAATAATGTGGAAAATGTAAGCAACAACGAGAGGAAGCGAGAAGAAGGTGCTATCTTACGGACTGCCGTAGTTGAAGTCTTTTATGGCACAGGGGCGGGCACAGCAACACTGATTGCCCGTTTCACTCTGGTTTTAGACGAGCTCACGGTTGATGAATGAGCTATCAACTGGCCGACAGTGGAGCCCAAATGAAAGCCTTTCTTGAACGGAGCACACAACTAGCGCGTCTTTGCAATCTACATGTATTCACAAGATGACGGTCTGACGCCATCCTACCCAGAAAAGCTGCAAAAGTTGATGGGGGAGATATGTGAGAAGTCATGCGAGTGACCTGGCTCTATTGGAAGTCTTGTGACCTCCTCCGAGCTTACGAAAGCGTACTGCGACACGGTTTGTAGTCTTTTTTCTATAAACTAGGACAAATGAACTCTAGGAAAAACGCGTAGAATTTGGCGTCGTCAACGAAGATTGCTGCAAAAAAAAGCAGAAAGGAAGAGCAACATTTTTTCTTAGAGACCGGACACCTAGACAACCCAAACAAAGGCCCAATTATTCATGAACATGAAATTTAAGTTCGACTTGAACACGCCAGCTACTCCCACACTATGTTTTTTAATGGAACGCGATAGTTCCGTCGACAGAATCATTGTCCCGGATGGAATCCTTTTGACGTCTTAGCCCATGGTTTCCATTCTTGGGGTGCCTGGTCGTCAGGTCCTCCACCGCCGCGAACAACCTGAAATTACGACATCTTGGCAACTGCTGATTTGCCTACTCCTCCGAGTTTTCCGTGAGCGGCTCGTATGGAAACGTCCGCAGGTTTCATAAGAGGGACGGGACCAGGAGAAGTGCTGTTGCCTCGTGATCTCTCTCCGCCACCATACGGAGTTCTATTGCGATTATTGTTAGGCGACGGATCTCGAGGATCCATTGCATTTCCATTGCTGTTTCGGCTAGGACGTCTTCTAAACAAGGGGATTTCACAGACTTTTACAAAATCAGTCACCCATTACTTGGAGGAGCAAGATTTCGTTTTCCATTAGGCTCATTTGCTGGCGGAGTGTCGGTGTTGTTTCTAAGCAAAACTGAGAAAGTTGTGAGAGTTCCATACCCGGATTCAGAACCAGGAGGTGAATTTCTCTCTTCCGGTGTTACCTGCGGACTGTTCGTAGATGGGATATTTTCCGGAATCTTTGGCTTGCGTGTCGGCGGAGGTTGGAATCGCTGTCCTGGTTTGCTCAGCGGCAGAGCATCTTCAGAAACGTCTGAAATTGGCGAGAAACTAAAAAACCATCGTTGTCATTTTCAGTATTTCCCAACCTCCTCACGTCGTCTGTGGGCAGATGCACGTTTCTTTGTTTGGACGGTGGAGATCTACAAGTTGCGTAATAGTGAATCAAAACCATGAGATTCATTAGTCTCTTATTCACAAATCTTCCCGTACAGACTTTTAGCTTCCGGTTTTGTTATTACACCATCATTGACTGTTTTCCAGGAAAATATTCGGAAAACACAATTAGTACCTAATGTTTCTCGGGTCGGCAGTCAGGTTGATGACGGTCGCCGGGTCTTGGGGATCTGCTTGTTTTGGTGGCACATCTCCAAGGGGAACGTCACCGAATCCGTCAGGTCTAGTATTTCGAACGAAGTTGAAGTCGCCATCATCTAAGATACGAAAATTTATTGAAATCTTTGAAAGTACCCAATCCTGGAGTGAAAGGCATATCGATAGAAACATCATCTGCCGGATCATCTTGAATTTCAATTGGAGTCGGAAAAGGCTACAAACATTTTTTTTTGATTAATGGTACTCATTTACTCTTCTGGCTTTCGGTGCCACTTCCAGCGTTGGAGTCCAGAGATCAGTGTTCACTCCGACATCTTTCAGGATAACTTTTTCCTTTTCGACAACATGAATCTCTTTGGTGAACTTTTCAACTGTTCTGACAGGACCGGGAGACATTTTGAAGGGAACCATAACGACTGAAAAGAAGTGTAAAAATTTAAGCCAGTAAATACTTGGAGGGCTCTCAACCACAACTGGAGGATTATGCATAGTCGGCTCTGGAGAGTAGCTGACGGCCGTACGACCAGTAATAGCAGGGGGTGCTGAATGAACACGCGGAGAAAGCATTCCTCTGAATTATACTTGACAACTATACTAATCTATCTTACGCCTCAGTATTATCTATTTGGTTTCTCTCTTTCTTTCCACAGCAAAAGGCACAGCACCAGCAAAGCCATCCAAGGATCCCCAACAAAAGGAGTGCCAATGCAAGCCAAGGGAACCAGGGACCACACGATCCGAATATCTTCCAGTCACAATCTAAAATCATTTAAGCTATCAAATTAGGCTTTACCCTCTACAGTCGGACACTGCGATTTCAACGTTGTCCCTGTGAGTAGAGAAGAAACAGTTGAGATCATTTTCACTGTTGTTGGTGCAATCGGGGAAGAAGTGGTAACTGAAAACAAAAGTTTGTACACCATTTGTTTTCATAATGAACAGACCTGCTGAAGTGAGCCTAGAGGACGAAGTAGATCCCGCTGGTGGCGAGGTCGAGGAAGTTGTAGTCGGGCTTGTAGTGTTGGTAATCAGGGAAGCAATCGATGACGTTGACAGACTAGTACTTCTTGTACTTGAATTCGTAGAACTTGTTGTCGTAGACACGCTTGAACCCGTTGTTGAAGTGGTCCCTGTCGTCGTAGACGTACAGTTCATTTTTATACTACAGTAATCAGCCTTTTCCATAGCTTAAACTGAGAGATTTGGATACGTTTCCAAACCCCTACGTCTATCACAGAGGGCATCAGCTGCCGTCGAGCAGGGAGCAAAGTGTACTTTGTAGTCGGCACTGGTCACAAAGGCGCAACTAGGCGAGCTGGTGGCGTTCTATACATGAGTATAAGCAATTTATTAAGACTGACAACTAACCTGAGCCAGTAGAGCCGAGGTCATGGTGCTATTCAACTGTCCATAGTACACGTTGTTTGGACAAACCATTGAATAGCGTTGAGTATCCGCATTCCCAGCAACGATTCCGGTTAGGATAGGTCGCGTGTACATCTTTGAAAAGAAAAACATGTAAATCTTGTCAAAGTATTGATCGTGGGAACTCACATACCACCTGTGCTTACCACATTCTCATTATTCCCTCCACTAAAGGAACTCAGAATCACACTCCTGACTGGGTGGTCTCTTTTCATTGATTTACCTTTCGAAGATATGGAATAAGAGTAGTCAGAACAGTGTTAAGATGTCCCAGATGTCCTCCAATGACCTGACAGGCCACATCTCCAGCTACCCATCCTCCTCTTGATCCTCCGCTGACCACTTCCCAGCAATGTTCCTATTTAAACATTCACATTTCCTGCTATATACCGACCTGATCACTTCCAGGTATCACGACCCCATTACAAGGGCAAAAAGATCCAGATTGTATCTGACCTGAAACTGGTGTCCATGACTACTGTAACCTCAGTAGTCCGACAGCCGCCGGCAGTCAATTTTTTTTTATGTGTCCAGAGTAGAATATTTAAGCGAGTACTTATGTATTCCCGTCTGTCTTTAAAAAATATTGGTACGTTCATGGTGGGCAAGATGTGTGCTGTTGAAGTTGTAGCCATAAGACCTACATTTCAGTTTGCCCTGATTAAAAGTCCCGCGCTTATGTGGTCATGTGTCACCATATCCTTTCCCAAGGAACAAGCCCAAGGGGAATGAAATTGTCACGAAAACATGTCACCTGTTGTTTTGCGGTCATTTTGATCTTACACAGTTTGTAGTTATTTCAAAATCTGACTTAATTTTTAAGTCAATAACCAGTAGTTTGAGCGCCATTTTTAGTTTTCTACCAGACCTTCCATTTCTCAATTACTTTGATTGATTAAATAGGCAAATATACCCACATGCCAATTTTCCTCTAAACGGAGCGTTTAATGGACTGCGCTACCATACAATTTTCGGAAGTATCAATTCTTTTGTGTATTTTGTAACTCAGTTTTTAGATCTTTTTGTTTCCACGGACCAGTAGCGAGGGTAATGTAAACCAAAAGACTTTTGCAATTTAGCTTCATTATGGTAGAGTGTGTTATTATAGAAACCTAAACCACTGTTTGTAACATACCGTTTTCAATTTGTTCAGATCTAAACAGTCATGGTATCTTGTTCAACTTAACAAAAACAAAACTCGATTGTAGTCAAAAACTGAGCTTTAGGTCTCGAAAATGATTACAATTGGTGCCACTTTTTCAGTATTTCAAAAGATCTGGTCAAATGTCAGGGCGAGTAGGAAACGCCCACAATCGGACCAACTAATTACCTTGCGAGCTATTTCTCCACACACCTGTCTATCAAAAAGTTTAATATGTTCAACAGCTCTATTCACATTTTTGCATCAAAAGTTTGCCTCATGTTAACTCACATATAAGTAAGGCGAGAAGAAAGCTCGAAGCCCACATCGTTGAGCGCCGAAAGGCGAATGAGTGGGCCGTATCTGAGCAACTACTACGGTCATATTTCGAGTAACCTAGCATCGCCAAAGAGAAAGCCAGAACAAGTCGAAAACCGACACACAAAGAGCAAATGACGTGATTTTTTAAAACAAAACACCAGAAATATCCAATCTTTACCTTGCTTCTTTCACAATCTCGTTTGTTGGAGACCAATATAATTACAAATAGGAATCACCTTCGCGACTGCAATGGGGAGCGGAGCAAGTGCTCAAGTCAGAACAGCCCTTACGGTATGGTTTATTAAAGTGCTAAAATATAGGTATATTCAGGATCTGAAGGGTAGGCGAATGGTCTCGAGCAAATCCAAAGCGATAGACCGTCAAATAAGCAAAGATGGGGAAGAAGATTCGTCAAAATTTAAAATTCTTCTTCTTGGTGGCTCAGAATGTGGAAAATCAACAATTTTTAAGCAGATGAGGTAAAAACGGTTATGCTCTAGCCTATTTTTTTGTACAGAATTTTACATTTGAATGGCTTCACGAAGGACGATATCATCAGACACCGTTCTGTAGTTCATCACAATTGCATTGAAGCCCTTGTCCAATTAATTGCTGCTGCTGTCAATTTCAACATTATTCATGACACTGGTGTTAGAGTTTGTTTTTGTTTTGTACAAATGTAAAAAGGTATTTGAGGAGGACATTGATAGGTTTTTCAAGTTCAAGGATACAGTAGACATGAATGGAGATGACGATATTGTTATTCCTTTTGTTGTGGGCCGAGTTATGGAACGAATATGGAAAAGTCACTCAATACAGAAAGCCTACGACAAAAGATTTTTATATTCTCTGGCTGACAGTGCCAAATAGTAAGTCTTGTTTTAAAATTGAAATTGCATGCTCTGAAGTTTTTGGCAATTGTTAGGTAGATGCCCGAAAATTCATTTTCTAAAGGTCAGTGTTCTAGATGCTTTAACAACCGTTGTAACCGCTTAAGTTTTTGAAAATAAACAGACACTAGAAGGATTTCGAGAGCCAAAGCAAATTTTTAAACTAATTGACGTTGATCTAGCAAAACAAAACATACTTCTGCGTTATCGGTGAAAGTTATGAACCGGAAGTCTATAACATTTTACATTTTCTACCTGATAGAAGATGGTTTTTTTCAGTTTCCTGGATGATATCTCACGTCTCACGGAAGATGTATATTCTCCTACAACACAAGATATTCTTCAATGTAGGAATAGAACGACAGGCATCCATGAGCTGAACTTTATCTACAAAGGCATCAGCTTTAGGTACGTCTACTCTCCGAACTATTTTTCATGGAATCTCGTAACTACAAACTAAAATTTCAGAATGGTCGATGTTGGAGGACAGCGAACAGAGAGAAGAAAATGGATACATTGTTTCGACAATGTGGATATGATCCTTTTCGTGGCATCAATGAGTGACTACGATCTTTTTGACCCTGAAGACCAACAGAAGGTAATTATTTGCTCTTTGTATTCACACGTTTTCGTAACTTGATCGTAGCAGCAACTCTTTGTTTGCAGAATCGAATGAAGCAGAACTTTGAGATATTCAAAACTATCTGTACGAGTGAATTCTTCAACTATTGTTCCGTGGTTCTCTTCCTCAACAAGTATGACATTTTCAGTGAGAAGTTGACTTACGCGCCGCTGAAAGGTTGCTGGGAGAACTATCAAGGTGCTCTTTATCTCTACTTTTGAGGGATCGAAAATTTCAGGTGACAATTCTGAAGAAAGTGCCTCTGCTTACGTTGAGCGACAGTTCAAAAAGTGTGTACGGAGACGTCAACGTTACTACCACTTTAAAACGACAGCGACGAACACGAACAACATTGAATTGGTAAGAGGCTCGTTTTCACTTTACGCTGTCCCTTAGGTGTTCGCCTCCGCTGTTGCTCACATCGTGTCGGAGAATTTGAAAGCTACCGGGCTGCAAGAATAGGACCACTTCCGAAAAGTACTCAGAATCTGTCCCTTAATGATCAGACGAGTTGTTCGCTACACGCTGTCAGTTTTTTCCGTTAGCCATGAATACTTAACCGGACACGGCTGCCAATCTCGACGCCACGAAAGGCACCATGCAAATTGATGGAATTTCCGCACATCGATCGTCTTCGGACAATGTGCTGAAACGTCGTCCTGAACAAACCCGTCCGAATTTAATTCCGTCGCGGAGTAGCTCAAATGTGGAAAAACTTTTGTGACGTGTGTCTTTTAAACCTGGGAATGATGTCAGAGTAGAAAGAGAGTACGGGGGCCTTTTTCCCCATTCGAAAAAGGACAAGTTCCTGTGGTTCGTCCTCTTCTCATGCATACGATATACGTTGTGCATTTACATTCTTGTTGGATAACCCACCGGCACGAGCGTTTAACGTCTCCTCTTCTTCTGTCCAGAGGGGTCTCTTCAGATTCACTTTCTGAGAACACTTGCCAGCAGTGTTCTGACAACTCCTCACTTACGCAGTGTTTGCAATCGGTCCCTTAAGGGATAGTTGAATTGACAACCGATCGTTGACCGGCCGTTGTTGCATGAAGCCCAAGATTGTAGGCCTCTCTCCCTCTTCTTCAACTGGCTCTCTCCCACGGGGACATCCTCGTCATAAACTGGAGCTAAGGTCTCCCATATATTATCTCTCTTTGTCGCCCCTATCATTGCAAGAAGCTATAGCATATCCGTTATTTTGTTCTCATCTATACACGACCCATGGGGGAGAGGCAAGAGTCGCCCTATTCTTTAGCTAAATTATTTTCCCGGAAACAGCTAATTATTTTTGAGTGGAAAGGGTTGAAAAAGCTGACGGCCGCCTTTTCATGGAGCATCTGACATGATGAGAACATCCATCTTCCATAGGTCGGTGTTCGCTTTTCGCAATATTGTGGCACCTTTTATGTGGCACCTGACGAGCTCATCACTGGGTTCCATTTTTCAGTCTCATAGCCTCTGGGCGCGCAGAAATGATGGCCTGGGAAGCTGTTTTTAACTGACGATTATCCGTCTCGTTGGTATTTCGGAAAAATTACGGTAGTTTATATATTCTTGGCACTCGTCACTTTTTTGGATATGTTCAAAAGCAATTCTGTTAGTCTCGCAGAATTTGTGTTGCTGTCTCCGGCGGCGCAACTTGTTTTGGTCCTCAAATCCAATAGATTCTTTAACTTCCACCACCAGCGCATCCTTGTTTTCTCTCTATTACAAAAAAGAGGGCTGTAAATTTAAAGAAAAAAGTGCAGATTTCTCGAGGATTTTGTTCAGCGACAGCACGACATTACACTCGGCGACTTGGATCCATTTCGACGAGCAGGTAGCTTCCAAAGCACTGCTTACTGCTCAAGCTACTTCTTTTGAACCAATATATATTTTACTTTTCCCTGAGCTTGTACCTTATTGGCGTACCCCTTAAGGTTGTTAAGGTAGCCTTGCATTGGTTTAACTTCTTTAGCTTCATAAAAACGCAAAAAAAACGTCTCTATCCTCTTAATTGGCTCTAGCAAGTGCAAGTATTTATTATGATTAATCCATCGCAGCGACGCATCTGCAAATATGACGTCGGTTGCCGGCGTTCATTAAAGTGTTTAACAAAATGAGCGACTCAAAACAGTAACAACACAGGTGTTGCGGGTTCGTCACCAGTAAATGCTTGTTTCTGGGCCCAAGTGGTCCCTCGGGCAAGCCTTCTGCACGTGCATAGTCAACGGCAGATCGATAGCGCCGCCATCTGCGAGGCGACCTGAATTGGGCCGTCAAACCAAGTCTGGCTCCCTCATCTATCATCGTTCTCAAACTTTCAATATTATCAGTTATCAGCAGAAGACATTTTCTGTCCGACGGGAGTTTTTCATTCGCAGCTGCTTTGTTTTCGCAGCAACGACGTAGTAGCAATAGCGCGCCCTAGGGCCTGATTAATGCCTTCCACTCAACCGGCAGCAATTCCTGTCTCTTAGCTAGCTAATTATGTTCAGAGGCTCATGAACCATGAACCCTATTTCCATGTTTTTCTCGTTCTCCAACCCTTTTTCTGCAAATTAGTCAGAATTTTACCCCAAAGCCGACTTTGCTTTGAAAAAGTGTCTAAATTTGTATAAGGTCTCTGGAAGTGAATTCAAAAATAGTCTTTTCGTTTAAAAGTGATGTGCGTTTTTGCTTCCTTTCACCCTGTCTAGATATATCTAGCATCTACTCTATTTCTCCGAGTCACTAGGGAGGTTCGGGGTTGAAAGCAATCAGCTGATTCCTGCGACATTTTATGTACCTTCTCTACGTTTAGACAAATTGCATGCAATCTTGAAGTCTGCTCTCTATTGTTTGTGTCCCTCTTTCACTCTAATGATGCAGGCAAGCTACTCGCTTTTCAAGTTTTGTCCGGGCTCAGCAAATGAGTTCCCTGGTGACTGTTCAGTGCCAACAACTTTCCTAACTTTCATCCGGATTTGGTGAAACTCTTTGTTCTGCTCAGAATGCGAAAACATCTCCAGGAGCGAGGGCGGAGTCAGCCCCTCTGTACTTGCTCACCAGTGCATTCAACCTCTTTCCTAATTCACGTCTCTTGCGTGTGATTTTCCTTCTCTTCCTTTCTCCGTCATATTTTTATCAGCAACCAATTTTCAGCAGTCAGCTCCATCCCGGGAGCTGAGTATGGTGTGAGCCGTGAATAGCATGCTCCTGTACTACTTCGCTAGCGCGGTAAAGTCAATACAATTCCACGTTGATGATGACATTATTGACAAACTCAACTACTACTATACTACAGCGATTATTACTGGTGAGTCCTATATTTTCGTACTAGCTCGATTGTGTTCGATAGTATTTACCACAAAAAAAATTCACAAAGCATTTGCTTTGTATGTCTAATACGAACTCCATAATCCAGAAACTTCCAAGCTGCAATAATTTGTAAACCTGTGGGAATGTCACTATACAATTCCAATCACATACAGTAAAAAGGTGTCATTCACACAAGAACTTTTGCTGAACTTCGTCTGACCGAATTATTTGAGTACCCCAAAAATACTAGATTGTCTTACGTTTGCAGCAAACATGTGTCTACGTAGAGGCCGTAGGGGGTTACAGTGTCTTCTTCTAGCATCTTCAGTGTGATACAAAGTCAACCACAGTGGCATTATTGATATTGACTGACTTCTATTCGCTAGCCTAACCTGTTGATTGCTGTAGTAAACTTGCTAGTTGAGTCAGAACACACATTTTTTGAATCACAGTGGTAGAACTTTGCGAAACTTGCGGCCCTTTCTGGAGACAACGGCGGGTCTCTTTTTCTCTCGGACTCAGTTGTTCGTCCGGTTAGAGAGTCTGTGGGTAATACAATCCTTGGGGCAGAGCCTGCCATTATCCGGCAACTGATATCTCTCGAAGAAACACGGACTCAGATATATAAGCCTGGCCCCGTCAGAGAGAATCACGGCCTGGGGAACATATTAATGACCGCCGTTGAGATATATCAGGGCTCACAATGAGCCGCACACTCAGTCCCTAAAAATAGGGCCACATTGTCAGAGGGGCCAAAAATTTAGTTTCCTTATTACTTATGGTTGCCTGCCGGTTACGACACAGGGTAGCAATAAAAGGCATGAGGACAGCTTGTTAATTGAAGCGTGCCCCCTAGTAATGAGCTCTATTGCTTGTTCGAGACCTCCGACCGCCTTGCCTTAATTTGCAATGCGTTAAATGTAATACGGTTGTTAGTTCTCGGCACATATTCTTAACAGATGGACTTCAGTGAACAACCAGAACACCTTTAAGTTCACAATACACGCTTAAATGTTCGAATCCAATATGAGAAAGTTTTCACTTCGGTTGTGAACGTATGAGCGAAAAGTAAGCCTAGAATATATGGGTGCGACTAATTCAACAAGCGAATCGTTAAAACCTCAAACTTTTTTGGTGTTGCTTTTCCAAAAGGGTTTGGAAACAAATGATGTGGCCAAAAGCATCCTCCATTCTCAGGCACCTTGCTTTATCGAACCACGCTCTCCCAAGGAATTTGACGTCGTTTCGACTGCCGGCGTAACATCCATCGGGCTCTCCCGAACCACTTGAGAGAAGGGACTCTCGCCAAAACAAAATTGCTCTACGCATCAGGGAGCACAGATGCTCCAAGCATGTCGTCGAGTAGAAAAATTACTATATACTGTACTGGCTCATAAATTCCCCCGAAATGAGTCGCACGGTTTTTGATGGCTGCAGCGCAGGGACTCGACGAGTGTGATGTCCACAAAACGCCTGGTCGTTTTTCTGAAACCGAGAAAGATGAACGACTCTCTGCCCTCTCCTATAATTGCCATTGTGAAAGTGTGAATTGTGGCAGCCAATGTCTTCGGGGGAAATGCTTTGTCAATTCACCCGGCTTTTTCTTTTCCGCCACTTCCGGCACTCGCGCATCCGGGCACGGAGAGAGATAAGTAGATCTCGCTCGTGCAAGACCAACGAGTCCCTCGTAATAGTAGACAAGTGGAGGAAAATTTGAGACAATTATGTATGTCCAGATGTTGATATCTCAGAGAGAGAACAAAAGTGAACGGGCGAACACGGGACCGGGGACTTAAAAAAAGTGTTTTCACTAATGAGCGTCAATTTTCAGTGTTCGCCATCCTAGTCTCAGCGAAACAATATGTCGGTGAGTAACTTCCGTCTACATTCTATTCTTCTCAAATTTCAGGTTTTCCCATACAATGTTGGGTGCCGGCAACATTCACGGAGCCCATGGAGCAGTACACAGAAAACTACTGTTGGGTACAGAATACCTACTTCTTACCGCTCCACGACTACATCCCGCACAATTATGCGGAAAGAGAAAATAGGCAAATCGGGTATGCCTTAAAATGGAAACTTATACCTTAAAGTTCAGGTATTATCAATGGGTTCCATTTGTGTTAGCTCTGGAAGCTCTCTTATTTTATGTGCCGACTATAGTATGGAGACTGCTCAGCTGGCAATCAGGTGAGTCGTACTCCAGAAGGGGATGTTCAACTTGAGCTGATTCAGTTAGTGCGCATTCATAAGCCTAATTTATTGCTGGCGGCAAAAGCGATACCCGAGGGTCCTCTTGAGTATCAGATTGTGGGCAGGAATGGATGCTTGTTGTGCATTTAGCCAAGAGGTTCCTCCGGAGAACAATAGTCTCATCTGGGAGATATCCCACGGGTTGAGAGATGAAGCAATCTTTTCAGGTATTCACGTTCAGTCATTAGTGCAGATGGCGTGCGACTCACGGCTTCTGGACCTCGAATCACGCAACCGAGCATTGCAGACGATTGCGACCAACGTCGAAGAAGCACTACATGTCAAACACCAAGTGGTACGTCGTCTTGCAAGTCATCATCATCATTTGAAAGGGGAAAAGACCTGTCAAAACCAATTGTATGCCAGCTGCCGGCCACAGCGAAACATATGGCCGGTGTTTGTGTTCGCGATTGTTTTAGTTTAACGTGGAATTGAGGGGATCCTGGTCGGTTTAGTCTATCAACCAGCTGTGAGACGCGGACCCAGGAAGCAGATGCTTCTGGTCGACAATTGTCTGGAAATAACAGAGGGAATGACCGCAAAAAACTCAGTATTCAGATGAGCGGAAATCGTTTAAAACTGCTAAACCTCATCATCTGCACAAGGTCATCAGGTGCCGCTGTCACTTTCTTGTACATTTCCGTTAAAATTCTCTACACGGTAAACATTGTCGGCCAAATTTTTCTGCTCAACACTTTCCTCGGAAATCGAAGCAAGTGGTACGGTCTTCAGGTAACCAATTTTTTAAATTTTTGTTTACCCTGTTTTTAGGTGCTAAACGATCTTATGAACGGACGTGAATGGGAAGAATCAGGCCATTTCCCAAGAGTGACGTTGTGCGACTTTGAAGTCAAGGTAACTCCAACTTTTTTCCAAAACTATAACGGCATTTTTTAGGTTCTTGGAAATGTTCATAGGCATACGGTGCAGTGCGTCTTGATGATCAACATGTTCAACGAGAAAATATTCCTGTTTCTCTGGTTCTGGTACTTCCTCTTGGCCGGAGCGACCGTTTGCTCACTTTTCTACTGGATTTATATTTCAGTCGTTCCAAGCAGGTTAGTTATATTTCAAAGTTTATGTCTGCTTCGAAATCAAACTTCACTTGAACATGTTCACGAAACGGAATGAATCAAGCTCCGAAAGAATTTGGTGCCTAAAAATTATTAATTCACTGACCGCTGAACTGATCAAATGTACATTAGTTGTTTGGAACTACATTTTAGAGATTTTGATTCGGCATCATACATAGATCAAAAAAGCTCATCAAACAGCACAAGCACAATTGATGTTCCTAATTTTAGACAGCTGAACTTTGTCGGAAAATATTTGACTGGAATTGAGGGATACAAAATGGTCGATTCGCAATCATTACGACGATTTGTTTTCCACTTCCTCCGACAGGTATGTACTCTTTTTTGTGCGATTACTTCCAATTTTAAAAAGGAAAGTATGTTGAACTGGCCTCATTAACAGAACTTCTTTTTTTTTGAGTTGGCAAGCCGTCGTAGCAGCAGCGAATTTTCATATTCAGGATGGAGTCTTTTTATTGCGAATGGTGGCGACTCATGCCGGGGAGCTGCCGTGTTACGAGTTGGCCAAAACGCTCTGGAACAACTACTGTGACAATAAGGAAGGAAAAATACATGACGTGTAGTCTCTCTCTCTACTATAATGACCAAAAATGGCAATAAGACCCAATATTACGTGTCATACCTGTTAGACATTTATTCATTGTGTCTTTCTACCTTTGCATTCACTCAATCTGTTCCCTCTCAAGGTTTTCGTAGCACATATGGCCACACTCAATTCGCGCCAGTTCGCAATTTTCACTTATACCCATTGACCTTTCCTCCTCTTAGAGCATATACAATTTTCTATGGTGTTTTTACATTAAGAAACCAAAGGAACTTCCCTTCTACCCTCAGAGACTTTCTTCCCCAAGGCTGCCAGTCCATTAATCATATGAGCTTTGTTCACGAAAAAAAACTACGATCTCCATTCTTTTTCCTGCTTGCCAAATCCCCGAAAACTCGAAAGTGACAGATATTTTATCAGATTCTATTCTTATTTACTCTGTTTCAGACATTTTCCAGTTCTCTCTTGAATGAATCGATTGGTCCGAGTTTGTCATTTTTCTTGTGTGTCTTAGTATATTCAATGTTCAGTTGAATGAACTTCTCGACCGATATATGACCTTTTGTTCAATAGTTCGTGCAATTAATTTTTCATCTACACTTGACAGTGGGTCCTAGAAGGTGGCTTAGAAACAGAGGGAATACTCTTCTCGACATCATTCTGTTTCTGTTGATATCTAGATGTATTGTTTAAGAAAATTGGGATCGCCAGGTGTTCTTGATAGCTTTTTAAAGATATTTTCCAAAAACGGCTCGCTGTCGATGACAGGACAGAAGAACTCGTACGGAGATAGTCTGACGATCGGACTTATGAACCTCTGCTGCTACATGGCACAAAAATCTGCATAGGTGAAGCGGCGCTTTCCGGACGGTCTCCTAACCGGTACAGCACATTAAATGCGGACATCGTACGTCGTATGCTGGCGCAATCCAGCAACGCAGACCTCACTTCAATAACATGCTTTTGAATACTGTGATCCGTCAGGTCCTAGCATTGTTCGAACATCTACTTCACATATCTACCGTACATTAATCGCTTTCTCGTTAGTCGCGATCTGATGTTAATCCGGTTATTGGATCTGACCTACATATTTCTGGATATAAAACTACTGCTGATGAAAAAAAGCAACAGATCTAGGAGCCATTCGATTAAGACGGATGTAGCTCGCAGGAGCTCGGAAGTACCTCCACGGCATAAATTCTCCGGAACTGAAGAGGTCTGTCGGATGGTCGGTGTCTCCCTCTCTGAGTATATTTCGACCCCAAATATTTTTTCTAGGTAAATTGTAGTGGTCTTTTTGATAGGAAAATTTTTCAGACCGCTTGGATGAATGATATTCGAGATATCGCGGTTGTAAGTTTTCAGCGCCCGCACTAAGCCTACGGGAAACCAAACCAGCGCTACGCGCAATAAATACCATCCCTTGTCAGACGAAAAAGACCAGACTCTGTGATATGCTTGTAACATGTTTGCAGTAACATTCGAGTTAGACTACCAGCAAGGCCATACAAGCTGGTCCTTTATAGCAAAATCTGCAGATGAGAGTTGTTGTAAGCAAACTTTTTTACAAAAAAAAGTCACACGGATGAGCGACACGTATTAATAAGCCCATATACTTAAAGCACCCGAATATTTGAAAAAAACATAGTTGGCATCTGATCGACAGTGATCGAGACCCAATTTGACACTCGATGCGATAGGGATTTCCAGCCAAACTTAGTTGGTTAGAATACAAAATCAAAGTAAAAAAGTTGAGGTCGGATAATTGACAATCTAGGGGGAAAAATGTTACGTAAAGGGTAAGTATGAGCAATGTTTGACACTTGATGCGATCAGGGATTTCTGGTAGAGCCAGAATTGAATGTGAATGTTTCTAAGCTAATTGTCGCCCTACTAATACACTTATATTTCTTTTGAAGTTGTCTGGGGTTTTTATGATAGAATTACTCTTCGGAATCCATGTTAAATTCAAACACTGGGTAGATCGTCCTTCTCTGGAAACCACAGTTATGGTAAATGAATGAGCACGATTTTACCTTCGACATCGTCGCCATCTTTATATTTTCGCCCATCGAAGACACAGTCGTCTAGCAGGTCGTCAAACTTCATGAATTCAGTTGGCTGAGGAACAGCAGGTACAGTTGCAGTCATTCCGAGCTTTTCTTTCTTTTCGGGTTCCATTTCATAGTATTTATCCAAGGGCTGTATCTAAAACAGAAATGTATAAAAACAATGGCAAAAATACATACATTCGCCAGATTATACTGGAGACCAGTGCTCTCCAGGCTGTCCTTTCTGCACTCCGGTTTGTACGAAATCAGCGCCTCCACCCATTTTCCGATATCCTTAACTCCATATTGTTGGGTTTTAAGATATTTTGGGATTGAAGAGGAGCGCTGTATTAAGCAGAACGCACGTTTCACTAGTGCACTTCTTTCTTCGTTTTGCTTCCAGGGGATGTCTCTGGGAACTTTCTCGACTCGTTTCTTCTTTGTAGGTGTTTCTGGACTGACTGGGGGAGTGTATGGCTCAAAAGGTACAAACTGGCTGGATTGTCGCCGTTTTGTTTGTGGGAGCATCTGAAAATACAAGTTAACATAGATGATAACGAGGGAAAACAGTGAAACAAGGAGATGTGACTTTGCACCCAAGCATAGCTTTTGTTTTCGTTTGTTAGCAAAAGGGCATATTTGCCCACAATGACTAGAAACTCAGAACCGGGAGATATTTTTACAGAAGGACAATTGACCTACAGTGCGCGTAGCGTCCCTAGTCTGCAGAGTCTCACACCGAAATGAGGAAACGGTAAGCTACGTTATGTCAAAAGGTTGTTTTGGCCGAACTAAAGCTTCTGGTGCTCACTAACCATATTTTTTGAACTCAGCACAAAAAAATTTATAGAACAAATGAAAATTCTCCTTCCCGATAAGATATTCGGCGTTTTCCCCCAAATCAGAGCTCGACTGGACTATATTAATGCAGAAGGGTTGAAAAGAGAGCTAGCGTCTTATAAAATGCCAGGAAGAAACCGTACATGATGACAATCAATACAACCTTTTGTCTCGCAACCTTTTACAAACCCTAATTGGGATAGTAGAGGGTCAAATGGTTTCGGATATGGGCCAAAACTTCAAACATTGCAAAACTCTGTTTGATTTATAAAGCTCAATCACTATCACAGTGATTCTTGTCGAAATTGATGCGAATTCCAAACGGAAAACATGACCGTTCCATGTCGTAGATAAGTGCATCTTTCAGCACGTTTGGATAAAAGAAAGAACCACTGACAGAATTCAGTGAAACAGATTGTTTTCAAGAATGTAAAAAGGACAGAGCATTTGGGACGACGGCCGCCTACTGGATGCCGAGGTAGGCAACTGAATACAATTGGCAGACGGGTTTTCTGACCTCGTGGTCGCGAAATAAGGTGTTAGATAAAATAACTAGATTATCATAGAGATAGAAGTAATGTGTAGCTAGAAAACACCATTCTGCAAGATTAACCTTCGCAGGAAGCTACAATGAGCTTTTCAAAACCTCCTGAAAGTGTTAAGCTTGAACAGCATTATGGCTCATCGTGTCGCATTTCATTGTCAGGCTCGCTGTTCACGTCCTTGACTATGTTGACAACATGTTTCTGCTAGGCTGAAAGTTACGTGCTTTTTTGAGCAGCAGAGCTCCGCGGCTCGCCGAACTGTGCAGGAAAAACGCGACCTAGGTCAATGTGCGCGCCATGTCATGGATAGCACTGCAACCAATATTGATTGTGAAAATACATCCTAATTAGACATGTGGGTCAGCAGTGAAAAACGAAAACCTTTACTTTACCAACATAGATCACGTACCAAAAAGTGAAGTTCGATCGGGATCAAGAAAAAGTGTAAGGAAAGAATAAGGTACTGACAAATCTTCTGGAGTTAGAAGACTCGAGGCAAAATGTTTTAGAAACTTGAACGTAGATTCAGGTTGTTAGATATTTCTCTTTCGCCGTTTTACAATCTAAGGGAGGTTTTTCTTGGAGGCAAAACGCATTGGAAGGGCAGTCATGAAATCATGTTCTCTCATGGCACGACGTCCAGTCGTATGGGTGGTATGCCAGCAACCCGGACGAACGTAACAATACAGACGGACGATAAACACACGGTTCAAAGTCTTTGCACTTTGTTTTTCATCCTTTTCAATGTTCGCTTATCTATTTAAACTAAAGCTAACGTAAAAATGAACCAACCTTTATGAGCCGATGGATGATATCCCAGTCAGTCCAGTTTACCATCCAAAGAGAATACGAGCAGGGAAGTTGAGGAACCCAAGGAGCACAAAACGAAGCGCAGAACTTTAGAACTTCTGCACAAATTTCGAAAAAAACACCAACGAATTAAGGACTCACAATGTTCGGTACGCTGTCTGAGCCAGGAGGAAGAGCGTTGTTGCTGCTGCTGGCCATTGTTCTACTTTCGAATTGGATCGTTCTGAAAATAACGAACTATCAAACAATACATTACATTCTCAATCATTTATGTTGAATTTTGGCTTAACAAATGCATAGAAGAAAGCAAGACCCTGCCGGATAGCTCCAGGTCCTTGCTAACTTGAAGAAATGCAGATGCTCAAATGAAAATTTAAAGATTGAACAGTTTTCAATCGCTGAAAAGCAGAAATAGGTAAGCAATAACACCAGAAGAGTCCTCAGCGCCACTCCGTTTCCAACCACGCTACTACGGTATTGCGGCACTATGTGTACAGCAGAAGGCACAGAGTTTTTCAACCTGTGATTTTATGCTTTTTCGAATCTATCCCTTTAGTTCTTTCTTCGTGTCGAGGGGTTTTCTCTGAGAAATTCCTTTTGCTCAGAAAAGAGTCTCTAAAGAGTTCTACCGTAGTTTAAAAATCCCTGCGGCCATTAGGAGCGCAGCGGTCCGCGCGCGGCTTTGCTGGCTGTCTCCTGCGTCTATTCTTGCGAATAGACCTTGCGATCCTCCGGGACGTAGATAGAGTCAAAAGCTTACGCAAACGTGAATTTATGTATAACGAAGGTGAACATCAAAACATGTAAGTGAAAACATGTATACAGCTGAGCGATGCTCAATTTTAGGTTAGACAATTTATCTATTTCAGATCATTACGTGGCCTCACATTTAACCCAATCTTGTCAAAACATGAATAACCCTTCAATATGTATCAAAGGGTGTTTTCCAGCGACCTGAATACTTAGAAATGTTAAGAAATTCTTTCATTTCATAAAATAGAAACTATACATGGACAAAAGTACCATCTTCTCGTCTGTCCACAACGCTCTCGTCAAGACAAATCACTGAATGCTGCTAGATCACACGGCTGAAATGAAAAATCTCAATATCTAAGCTGCACGCCTTGGCCTCTTGCTCTTCTTGTGTTTAGCTGAAAATCGAAGAATAGTTTGCAAAAGTGTAATAGATGGGCAACGGATCCTTTTCTTGAGGAACGTATCAGCATTGAAACACGGACAAAAGTATCGTCGCTTCCATTCTGACATTAGCACGTTGGGATATCAACTGAACATGCTTATCGCAGTGTCAGTGCGCGTCATTTATCACCCGAGCCTGTACTGTAACAATAGGAATATCAACTGTTCGTGGGTATATCGACTCTCAAATTTTGGATCCACAACTTATCTAGATTCGTGTGCAGTTCAGTTGTCGGGCGAGGTACACAATACTCTGGGTGAATGATCAGTTCCATACATCACACAGCATCATTTATTTTTATTTATTTTAAATCTTAACTCAGAAAAAAGATCTGTAGGGAAGAGAAGTATATCTTCGGAAAACGTCAAACTGCCATTTTTCTGTATTCAGTCCGGGGAAGTCTTCTGGCGATTGTTGAAAATGTTGGGCCAAGCTTGGCCGAGAGTAGATTTCTCCACCTGTGCGGAGGTCGTCCAGCTGTCCTTGTACGATTTGGGTCTCATTCGAGATATGATGCAGAAGCGACAAGCCGACCATCTTTCTCTCCATTTTTCGCTGAGCAATAGCTAGAGCCGTTTCTTCTAGCCGCATCATCCCTTTGTCAAAAAAGTTTATCATAATTAGTCGAGTGAAAACGATTGTCACATCCTGTAGTTGTTCTTATAGAATGATTTTCAGTAAACTCATTTGTGAGCAATGGTTTGCATGGAAAAAATACTTTTGACAGATTGCCTCTCAAAAAGGTAACGTGCTAAATACAGTTTGATGCTTTCGCTTAAAATATTTCCATTTTTATCAAAACTACAGTGCAAGTTTTTCGGTTTGCGATAAAAAGGCAGCTTTGGGAAACGACCATACAACTGACATATGTCGCGTATCTGGAAATTCCAATCGCAGGTTGAGTCCGAAATCGCAGATGTTACTTTGTACATAGCAAGAGTTCTTTTCTCGATGGCCAAGTGTTACTTCTCCACATCGTAAAAATGTGTGATAAATGATAAATGGTGTTAAAAATCGATTTTTTCATTAAATTCACCTGTTAGTAATTTTACAGCTGCATGACATATCAAAGCACTAATCTAACAATGAACATGAAACGATAATGTTCGAAGAGTCAGTCATAACGGCTGAGTAGTTTGCATACATACTCGCAAATCAGATCTCTCCAGTTTCCGCGATCACTTGAATTCAATGTTTGGCGAATATCCATCAATGTCAGAGGGATTTGTTTGAAGTGGAAGATTTTCTAAAGAAAGCAGCAGATTACATAAGAGTTCACACTTGCCGAAGTGATAATCCAGTCCAGGTAAGCGAGAAGCTTGTTCAGAACATCTTCGGCCGTAGTGGCTTCAATTTCCAGACACCATCTCTCCACGTATACGAGCAGAATCTTCTCATTTGGCATTTGTACCAAGTAAACCTCTAAATCTCCAAGCAGATGGCCTTATTGGCCGCAGGATGGCCTTTTAAAACTTTTGGACAGCTTCCGAATGGGGCAGCTCCATGGACTCGACGTTCTCAGGTCCGTCGTCGATGAAGGACTGAAATTCAACTGAAAAATTACCTTCATGAAATCCATGAAAAATCTATCAGCTGCGTCTTCAAGGATGGGATTAACATGTCTGAGATTGGCAATGTTCTCTTTTGAACCGCTTAAAGATGGCATAGTTAGCCGAACTCCACAGAAGCTCTTTAAGAACAATAAGCTTCTCGATTGTCTGAAGAACTTTTCATTCGTTTTATAATGTGCATACCTCAGGAAAGCTTTCCAGATACCTACTCTCCGCAGTCAGAAAAAAGATTTTCTTGCATCGAATTCGTGAGATGACCAAGTCTCTGACAGGATTGCCCATATCGCAGAAGAGATGAAGCTCAGTGCAATGTAGATATTTTTCAGGAATCAACTTGCAAATACGCAAGTCTTTCGAGTCGAATCCCTAAATTTTTCTATAAAAAGTAGAACTACCACAAAAAGTTGAAGGCAATGCAGTTGTTTGAAACTGAACAGATCTGCTGCGCGATAGCACACAAGTTTTCCTGAGAGTGCCTTCACATTTCCGACCTAAACCGGAGAGAATATATTTCTTTTCTTAAAAAACTTACCAGTTTATACCGCTTTTTGGCTCCACTCCTAGTAAGATGAAGCTCTCGGGCAGTAGCAGAGATCAAATGCTTCTTCGTCTCAATAAAAGTATTCATACACACAATGCATTGTCAATTTCCACTGGAGCAGCAGACAAAAGTTGAGAAACTTTTGTCCGCTGCTCCACTGGAAAAAAAGAAGCTAGGTTTGCATAGTTTTAATTAGCAGACTTGTAAGATAAGATAAGTAGCAAGGGTTAGCTGAATTTTTGCAATAACTCTTAACAATAAAACATGAACCACGATTAACAAAGCCGTGCACTTCTACTACTAAATTTGCCCATTAGAAAAGTGGAAAAACAATGAGCGTAGAACAAGTTTTTAAACAAAGATTATGCTATTACTGCAGATCATTCTGTGAAATAAAGCTAAGAGATCCGTAATTTTAACGGCAAGATATTATGCTGGGAAATAAATCAGTTGTTAAGTTTGGTGGAAAAAATGCAATCATTCCATTCATTTAAGCGTTTTGTTTCCATAACTTGACGCAGACCAGGCATGTCGAGAGGAATACTGGTGGAGACGTACTCTGGCTGAAAAGGCAGTTTATTTAGAAAATGCAAATGAAAAAATTACACTGGATAGAATTCCACTCAGATGGTCGAGAAGCTTGTCTAAACGATCTGCATTTGGAACGATTTCCATCTCAATATAAGTTTTGTTCGCATGAATCAAGACAGTCAAATTCTTTTAAATTTCGATGAGAACGACTTTAGCGGCTTGTCTTCTATGATTGATGCAGATAACTGGCTTGATACATGGACGATCAGGAAACACGTCCGTTGCCTGACACACATTAGGATACTCCAAGTATTTAAGGTTGGCTGAACCGTCTTCAACAATCTTCTCTTTGCTATTGCTTTCAGTCGCTCTCTTTCTATGTGTTCCCAACCGTAAATATTGTCAATGACAACTTTTTCAAAGTTTTTGAAGCAAGCATAGTCGTGATGCATGAGTAAATCTTCTTTGATGAACACTTCTTTTACAGTCTAAAGGCTAAACCAGTGAAAATTTATCAATAAAAAGACCAACCTTGGCAAACGAGTTAGACAGGCTGCATAATATGTATCGAATGTAATGCGCGTGTAGCCAACAACTCGAGATCTTAGAATTTCGCTGACCAGGTGGCTCTCTGGAGCAATAAAGTGAAGTTCATCGCAAAACATGTAGTTTTCGGGAATCAGCTCATCAGACATAGCGAAATCCAAATCACTGTTGGAAAGTTCCTAAATTTGTCATAAGAATATGCAAAAAAAACATACTACTTTTATTACGTCACAATGAATCGATTTGAATCCGAACAGGCCATCCTGATGGTAGAAAGTAAAGATTCCGTTGTTTTCCGAGTACGCACGACCAATCTAAAAAGTGACTTGCTGACTGTATTAATGTTAAAACTTACAACAAGGGACGGATCTGGTAACCGGTCGCGACGGAGACAAAGTAAATAGGTCGAAGAAGAGATTTTGTGCTTATTTTCTTCGATAAACTTCTTCAAGACGTTGTTTGAGCGTCGCAGTTTTTTCAGTTCCGAAAGTAGTCTGAAGAAGATAGTAATAAAAAATGACAGTAAAAACGTACATTGCCAACTATTTTCAGCAGAATCTCAGCCGGAAGACCAGGCATGGGCAGTCCAAGGGGTTCCATGTCACCCTGAAATGAACAAATTGGAGTTCGACATAAACACAACGGAGGTCTAAAGAGTCGGAACGTTCTTATATTTTTGAAATTGCAGCTGCGCCGTAATTTTATCGCTTACGAATACTTCCGTAAATGTCAAAAAGATTCTTGGAAAAAATTGCTTTAAAACAAATAATAAGTTTACAACAAAAGTGTGGAAAACAAGTGTAAACAGACGCCCCATTCAAATGCCCAAACTGTACGCAGTATTTTCGCAACGATGACAAGAAATGAATTTTTCGTAAAAAAAATGTAAATATAAAAGTCTGTTGGACATCACTAAGTTTAAAACAAAAAGAAAAGTAGGTAAAAACAAGTTTGTCAGTCATATTTGTGGGTCTCATAGAAGCCAGGTTACTTATGAGTTGGTGAGTTATTGTGTGCAATGCGATAAATTTCCTGTCTACAGGATGTCAATTACGTACATAGCGAAAGTTGTCTTAAAAACTCCTATTAGATCTCTTCACAGCTAAATCATATAGGTGTCAGTCGTGTTCTGTTGTTTTGTGGGTTTGCTTGTTGGGGTTTTCGAAAATGGTTAGGACAAGTAAGATTTGGTCATAAAGAGCAATTTAACATATGCTGAGCTACAGGATACTAGTTACGATAAAGAATCTGTACTGAAAAATGAACAGCCTGGGACAAGCTATATATTGGGAAAATACGACGCAACGTTTCATTAACAGCGGCATTACATTAACAATGCACAATTTGCGTAGAGCTATGAAATTCATTATGCTAAAGATGACAAATTTTCAAATAATGAAATGTTTACAATATTCGACGGGTTTAGATATGTTCAGCTGGAATGGGCAAGATGGTACAACAAAAATGATGAATAAAATCAGGAAATTAACGTACAAAAATTAACGCATTTGTAAGTTGATGCCTGACAAAAACAAACTTTTGTAAAAGTTTGACAACGCATGATTTTTCAAACAAACTGAAAGAACGATTGGTTTTCAAGGTACGGGACTATCACCAATCGATACAGCATGGTCAAACACCACCCAGAAAACAATTTTCAGCAAAATAAATTTTTTGATCAGTGCGCGGTGACGAAATTTTCAAAATCAAGAGCGGCAAAAGTTTGGCAACAACCAGTCTTTTTTCTAAAAAACCAAAATATTACCGTTACAATGTGTCAAATAACGTACCAGAAACTATAAAAAGACACTCTCAACAAGGCTGCACAGTCCCCACATCGACATTGTTGGCTATCATATCGCTAAGAAATAGCGATATGATAGCCAACAATGTCGATGTGGGGACTTTCTAAGTTCTAAGAAATGACTATCATATCGCTAAGAAAATAAAAATCGAATTGAATCGTTATTGATCTTTTCTTTTCATAGTTTCTGGTACGTTATTTGACACATTGGAACGGTAATATTTTGGTTTTTTAGAAAAAAGACTGGTTGTTGCCAAACTTTTGCCGCTCTTGATTTTGAAATTTTCGTCACCGTGCACGGATCAAAAAATTATTTTTGCTGAAAACTGATTTCTGGGGGTTTCTGACCATGCTGCATCGATTGGTGATAGTCCCAAACCTTGAAAACCAATTATTCTTTTAGTTTGTTTGAAAAATCATGTGTTAAACTTTAGCAAAGGAGGGTGTCTATAGTGCAGCTTCATCTCTTCTGGGCACATATAGGCAATTATGTCGGTTAAGTACATTGTTGTGGCACATTCTACAAAGCTGGAAATGATCACTCCCCACTCTTCTCTACTCGATGCTTCTAGCCGTTGTCGTAGCCTTGAAAGACTAGGCAGGCGCCAGTACGGAAATAGACGCTAAAATGGTAATTATGAAAACAAGTATTGAAATACCGTGGTTGAACTATCTCCCAGGAATTCAAAGAGCGTTTCAAGAAGATCGCTTGTTCTGATGATTTTTATGTCGATCCACTCTGTGTAGGTGAGAATGAAGAAAATTCGGTCATTTGGCATGTCAAGCAAATGAATGGTGAATGATGAGTTATGACGAGCTTTAGGCTGGGAAAAGATATCGAGTAACTTGACTGCAGATAGCGTGTTCTTGAAGAGTCGTTCATGGCGCTCAAAATTCCAAAGCCGCAGGTGCTCCAGATTTCCTGAACCACGTTCGATAATCGACTGTAATCCGAATAAACAGCTCATGAGGGAACATTACCGAAATTGAACGGTAGAATTCCAAAGCCGTTGTAATAGCCCCCTCGGCAATGACCTCTTTGAAGCGCTTAAATGTCTCCAAAACGTCTTCATCCGAATTCAGACGTCCATTCAATTGTACTTTTTCGACACTCTGCAAATGCAAACTTTGCTGAATGCAACGTTTCCTACCTCGGGAAGGATTTGTAGCGGAATGGGGCAAACTCCATAAAAATGGACTTGCTGGTAACCGCGTATTCGCGCAATAAGAAAGTCAGGAACATGCTGGACTGATGTAAAACAAAGCTTCTGACAGTAAAAATATTGGCTAGGTATCAGTTGCTCAACAGGAGTGTCATGCAGATCTTGCATACTGAAGTTCTAAACGTTTTACATACAAAAACTTAGTTTGACAAACCACACAAATGGAGTTGCACGTAAACGCTTGGAATCCAAGGAAGTCGGCTTGCCGAAATCGCATACGTTGCTGGTTTCCTTCCACTTTAACAAACATGACCTTAATTTAATAAAAACTTATGTTTCCGATTCAGTTACCAGTTCAGAACAATCTCTGTCAAAAGAAAGCTCCACCTCATTAGTCACAGCCACTATTCTTTGTCTGATACTTTCGATAAAGTTGTTCAACACTTTGCTTGTGGTGCAGAGTTGAACAAGTTCGAGCAGGTTTGCCTGAAAATGCGGACTTGACAATATTTTAAATCGAAAAACGTACGCTTTTCAATACCTGCACAGTCAATCGGTGCGGTAGATCCATTATGCACTGCGCCATTTTTTCAAGAACTCTACGGAGACATTCGAATGTCACCTAGCTAAAATCTACCGTTAAATGTCTGAAACGAAAACGTGATCAGATTAAAAGGCTAGGTTTGATTGAATCACGACACTTTCCTGTTTGAAATCTACTATTCGAAAATTTCTTTGGGCAAACCGTGAAGAAAATTTCTTTTCCGCTTATCAAAATATAACCTTGTTACAGATAACAGTTTGTTTAACAATGTTTGGTAGAAGCAAAAGATATAAGTGTTAGCCCAAACATTCAGCAACTGCAGAAGAACTAGCATTATTCATAGGTGTGTATTTGTGGCGTTGGCTCAAATTTTCACAAAGCTTTCAAAGTACTTAATTGTTTTTTGTTTTCTTTTGACTGCGTAAATAGGCCTGACAAGATTGTTCAACTGAATAATTTGTATGTGTGAACGGCTAGTGGACCTATTTCGGTATTTTCATCGTAAACAGTACTGATTGGCATTTCCAAGAGACTGATCGCAAATAGGATTTTATAGCAAAACAAAATGATGATTCGACAAAGATTGTGAGGAACATAGAAAAAGGTAGTCGTGTTAGCGAAACATATTAATATCTTCCGTTTAAACGACATTATTCGTAGGTATATATTTATGTAATTCGCATTTTCGCAAAGCTTTTACAACATTTGATTAGGAATGGTTGACATTTGACTGTAAGTAAGCCTGGCACGAATGTGCTACTGAGGCATCTGTTGATGAGACAGGTTCGTGGATAAGGTGAAAAGAAACCGTACATTGTCTATACACAAATATGTAGAAATACATTGGATTTTCAGACTTGGGGTGTGGGCATTGCTTTCCGATCCACGACTGATCTTCTTCTACTTGGAACGAGCCTTCTGGGTTAGTCCGTTGAATCGGTTGAAAGTGAAATCAACAAATTCTCCTCGTCGGCCAGGTTCGTCTCCAGGTTTCACCAAGTTGGGAGGGACAGCTAAAAGACAAAATGAATGTAGCTTGGATAAATTACTCACGCCAACGGAGGTCGGCATCCGGGAAGTCATCGAAATTACTCGTATCATCAATACTCTTCACTTCGATTCGGATTGGTGGAGGACGATCTCTGTAATTGCTTGAATATGGGAAAACTTGATCTTTTTACCTGATATGGTTCCAAGCAATCCTCTTGAAGAAGGGACAGGCTTTGATTTCTTCCAAACCACCACTATGCCCCATTCGTCTCTCAGCTTCGCAGCAAAACCTTTTAATGGTCTGTAAGAGAAAACTTGAATGCAAACGGGTTGAATTTTTACAGATTTGGCGTCGACGCTTATCGGCTGCTCTGGAGGGAAAACCAAAGTCTGTTGCCAGTTTATGACCTTCCTATAAGTTTCCTGCGGTGTCTCCGAACAGAATGGTGGATATCCGATGAGCATCTCGTACATTATGACGCCGAGACTCCACCAGTCACAACTTTTCGTGTATCCGTTCGGTTGGAAGACCTCAGGAGCAATGTAGTCGGGTGTTCCGACCGTCGAATATGCCTAAATATCTTCTGAAACAGAAAATAAACAGAAATTACGTAAGCTCTTCTATTCTTTTTCCAGGTTTCTGCTTTTCTTTTCGATTCGAAGGGCTTTGACACGAAATCAGCTGGAAGTTGAGATGGCCAGTTACGATAATGCTCAGTCCGATGAATTGTCTTCAATCCTGTGCACAAACCAAAGTCGGACAACTTTACGTGGCCCTATAGCAAAGAAACTGTAAGAAGCAGTCTGATTAAATACCTTAGCATCCAGAAGAAGATTGTCTGGTTTGATGTCTCTGTGAATGAAACCAATATTGTGAATGAACTGAATAGCTAGAGCCGCTTCCGCGATATAAAACTGGGTTGCTTCTTCAGTCAGTGTATCTTTCTTGATCAACAGAGTCATCATATCACCTGGAAATAGTTTCTCTAGAAAATATGACTGTAATCGTACCTCCAGGAAGAAACTCCATGACCAAATACAGATTTCCGATGTCTTGGAAGGAATAGTACATTTTAACCACCAGCTCACAGTCAGCTTCGGAAAGGATATCTCGCTCTGCACGAACGTGAGCTGTCTGAAAAATATCGCTATAAGAAAACTAATAGATACTACCTGTTCTTTTTCAATCATTTCAGATTTCCTCAAAATTTTCATAGCATATATGTGACCAGTATCGATTTTTTGTACCAAGCGGACCTGCAAGATGTTTCAAATGTTAAAATATCAATCAAACCTCTCCAAAAGCTCCTCGACCAATAACTTTCAGACTGTCAAAATCATTGACGCCTAATCTTGTCCTTTTCAGCCTCAGATAGTCTGTTTCCTTGTTACAATGCGTTTTTCTCCTCTCATCTTTCTCTTCCTCGTCAATTCCTGTGATAAAAAGAAATTGAAAGAGAACTTAGTGAAAAGTACCTTCAGCAGCCATCTTCTCTTCCAGACGCTTGGCTCTGGCTTCCCGTTCCATACATTGTGTCACAGCTTGGGCATAGAAAGACTCGATGGTAATCCGCGTGCGACTGGCCTTGTCTCGAGTGAACTGGGAGAACTGGCCGGTCAAGTCCGGAGCAGCCTTCTCACTTTTCTCCGTCATACCCTGAAAAGACATTATTTAACACAAAGAAATGAAAAGAAAGTTTTTAAAAGAATACTGAAACTGACAGGCAAGAACATACTTCCTGGATACGAACTTTTTTTTAGTAAGATTTGTAGTGTTGCTAGGTGATTTTTGGCAATTATTTTAAAGAAAGCCATGTTTAAAACAAAATATAAGTATTTCTTAACTACTCGCTCCTTTACAAGCTAATTTGCTCCTTTTTGAACAAAAACAAGCAGCTTACTTTCACTTAAGACCGTGCTTGTCTATTTACTCGAATGTTATACTGGAAAAACAAGGAAAACAGCAAAAACAGTAAAAAAAGAGCCACTTGTAAGGCATCATGTGGCGATTGTCAACGGGGCGCACATACTCATTATGAGCAATATGAGCGTCGGGAAATGGAGATTTATCGAAAAATAGACGTCATTCGATTTGAGAAAGCAACAAACAGGATTAAAACGTCCATATAGGCAGTATCGAGAGTAGGAATACATTCCGATTGGAATACAAAGAAATTGGCTGTTGCCTGACCTTGTTGAGTCACGGCGGCGCGCGACCAACCGGGACATTCACCACCCGCTGGCTCTCTTCCTCCCGATTCAGTCAATGATAGTCGCCACTTGATGATTCTTACCGGAAGCTGTTGATGATCTCGGAAACATTGGCCGAGAGCGTACGGGAGGAATTCTTTTCTATTTTCAACCTCATAGATCCAACTACTCCATTGAGAGAATTGCTCAGACAGGAAATAGCCGAATCAGCTGGGCTAATGCAAAAAGTGAGTTCCTGCCATATAAAAGAGTCCGCAGACAGCAAAACGTAAATCTGTAGTGTGTGAGGCGTCGAGGAGTATCCTTCCGATATTTGCCAACACAAGAACCACACAGACTTCAAAGCATCCCCGAACCGTTCCACGAGTGTACAGTTACCACAACCTTGTTACTAGAGATCAGATCGAAACTTTGACTGATGGCCATAAGATCATTTATTGTTTTGATCGCATGGCGACAGCTGTTTGCAGTATACCACGGCCGCCATCACACCCATGTACAAACCGGTATGATGCCAGCAGCTTGAACCTATTTGGTCGCGTTTAACATCTTGCACAAGATCGGTGTAATAGCTGATCCTGTTGGTCACCATCATGTCCAGATTAGGCCTTATGGTTGCTGGTAATTGTGTCTACTCAGACTGTAAGTAGCTCTCGTTCAGTGGTTTGTACCCAAAATAACCCTGCTGAAACAGAAAGCACGACTATGCAGAACAGAATATGGTCATCGGTTGTAATAGAAGTGAAACTATCCCAAACATTTGAAAATCTGTTCTTTCTTTTGAAAATTACAATTTCGTTGTATCATGTTGACAACATTACAAAACTGAGAATGTTGCTTTCAGTCGGACTACGCCGGAATCAGTGACGACGGTAATGTTGCTCAAAACGAAGAGGCTCGTCATGCTGCCGAAATAGCTGCTGAAAAACGGAAGCAAGCGCAAGATGTTTTGCGAGAAAAGATCTCAGGTAAACGGTCTACTTTCTTTACTTATAATTCATTTTAGCTGAAGCTGAAAAAGAAAGCAAGCTCCGATCTATAGCAGTACTCCTGGTGGATTCTGCAGGAGACTGGCTCAATTTTGATGATGGCTAACCAGACCATGCCATTGTATTGTATGCTTCAAACTGCTTTAAATTTAGTACAAAGAAAAATAAACTTTTATTGTCGTAAAGGTTGCATTCGTGGCTGATTCTCAGTCATTCTTTGCGGGAATGACTAGCGAGAAATGACGCGTTTTAGAAAAGCAAACATTTTGCGGTATGCTCTCCCAAAGAATAGTCGGGGTGAACAAGGAACTGCCTGCGAAGGCGGACATCTGGCCGCGACGTCTTCTTTCAAAGGTCGGGAACCCCCTTTTTTTCCGACGTGTGCGTGTCCGATTCACTGCTATCCATCACTGTCGCGAGAACATAGTTTCTACAGACCAAACAATTCCAGAGATTAATGCTCAAAAGAGTTCAGGATCCTACTTCCCCATCAACGAAGATGGGATGTTTTCTGGTAGTAAGAACCGGCACTGCCGTTTATGTCTTTGGACCGGACGCTCGCGCCAACAGTGTGATATCTGTAACCACTACCCGACTGGCCCTCTAATCCATCAGCCAAAGCCATGTAGAACATGGTGATCCCCTGAAACTGGGTGCGTGCCAGTCGCACGAGAAGATTACATACCAAATCAAAGGTCGTGACGTGTTCTGCTGGCGCTCTTCATTCCTGTTTTCTGAAAACGGTCATATATAATGGCTGCGCGCGAGAGACAAGCCTGCATATCATGAGAAATACAGCTTACTGTTTGGCATTTGCCCTACTATCGACGATCTTTCAAGGTACACTTTAGTCTTTGAACTTTTCTAATCCAAGCCTTCCAGTCTGTGATGCAATCACTGTAGCCGATCTATATTCTAGAGTTTTGGAGAGAAACAGAAAAGCAGAAGATACTTTTGCCTTTCAATTTGTTCGTCCTATCGGATCTGTAGCCGGCGAATATGTAAGTATTGAAAGATTTTTGCCTTTATTTTGATGTTTTAAGATCTGGCCCAGAAGTTATTCAACATCTTCTGAGCTTACATTTGATGAGAACGGAGCCGCATACAATGTACATCCTCGGCCGAGTCTGAACCGTATTCTTCAAGCTACCCGAACCTCTTCTTTAAGAAGTAACAAGGCCTATGAGGAGTATTACAGGCGGCGTCGCTAATTTTTTTCCACTATTATCACTATTGATGATCTCTCGCTACGGGTCTCGACACTTTATCTGTACAGACAAGCCTTAATAATAAATCGATGATGCTATTGTTTTAGCGCAATGTTGAAGTCTTGGCTATTTTTTTTCAATAGCTTTGAATAACCGTTGAAGCTGTTTATGTGGCGGACCTCGAAAGAGCAATTTGGGCTTTCACGGCTCAGCGAAGCACTGAGTCTAGTCTCCGGGTCACTACTACTTAGCTCGCTTCCTTCCAGACCATTGCTACATATATAGTTGACCTTTGGCTGAGATTTTTTGACACCGAGCTATACTTTGTCCTAACCTTTTTTAAAACCTGTCACACTCTTGCTATATTTCGACTACATCCCGCCTTTTCAGTTGTGACTTGCTCATTGCGACATTTTTTGTCTGGCTATAGCTAGAATGCCGATCAGGACCCATAAAGAAACTCGGCAGCAATTTGGGACCCCAGACCCTGACCAATAATAAAGATAGCCTCAAGTGCAGCGCATGGCCATTATGCATTGCGGATTGAAGGTTTTATAGTCATTACCCATTTATCATCTTACCTTGTGGATCACATTAGCGTAGGCAGATTATGCTGACCAGATTTCCTGGATTTTATGTAGGAAAGCTCGAAATTTCTTTCCATGGCCTCGCCATATGATTAAATTATTGTGTTCAAGAGCTTTTTTAACGCAAAATATAGTTCAAGTTCAAGTATAGTATTTTGTGAACGAGCTTTCTGTGTTACTGTTAACCTATCTTTGTGCTACTACAACACCCCGTGGGGATTTAACCAAAAGAAGCTGTTAGATTTTGTTTACTTTAAAGCAAAATTCGATTTAGCGATTGATGCGAATTGATGCGACGCTGATTTCACATATTTGTATGCTATGACGATTTTGTTTCAATAACAAGCAGTTCCAACCGTTCGTATAGTTGTGAGCTTCAAACAAGACTTTTGCTTTAGTCCGCTATCAAAAATCTACAAAGAACTGTGGACATCTACCTTTTCCATTATCAGATTCATACATATGTTTTTAACGAAAACCTTCTTTGCGGGAAGTTTTTCGTGGCACGTTAGCATTGATCTTTTTACCGTATGAGTCATTTTCGATTTCCCAACAAGTTACTTTGAACATTATTTCCCCTTGAAGCGAACGTAGCCCCCAGACGCTTATCCAAGAGCAAATTGTAGGAAGTCGTGAGGCAGGTAGGCTACAGAGATCATTACCTGGCTACTCCTCGGCCCATGATACACTTGGTCCAATGCTTCCCATTTTGGGCGGCGCCCCTACTTATTCACCTCATTTCATTTTTTTTCCTGCTAACATTACAATTTTTCAAGGATATTCAGGGTCGTATGCAGCACTGATGACTGCGACCACAACGACTGCATGCTCCCATGCTAATCATTTCCCTCCTGATAGCACCAACGTTTTGTCAGTTTGCTAGCTACCTCTGTAAGTCAGTCTTTTTGTTTGTATACACTTTGCAGCCCTACGACTGCGCCTGCCAGGTAGGTGTAGAGAAGGCGACTTCGACTGCGGGTTCGGTCATTGTGTTCCTGTCAGGAATTTTCATGATGGTCGTGCAGATTGCATGGACGGAAGCGACGAATGTTAGTTCTTCTTAAAACATTCGAAAAATGTTTAAAGGGTGTGTCATGGGTCAGGTCAAATGTGGAGCATACTGTGTGGATTTCAAAGATAGTCTCGGCTGCTTGTTCAATAATAAATGTGACGGATCGTCCAAACAACCAAAATTTTGCGACCAGTCAAGTACATAGTTTTTTAGTTTTCCAAATAAAGAGATTTTCAGAGGAGAAGCTTTGCAGAGATCCACAGGCTTTTCCCTGTCGAGGCTACGGAGAGTGCGTTCTTTGGCAGAGTCTGTTGGACGGACAGCCGGATTGCATTGACGGAAGCGACGAAGGTACGTTAATTTCTCCCAATATGTATAGCTATGTTTGTTTCTGTTTGAAATTTGACGTTCGGCCATTGTATAGCGGGTGCACCCCCTCCCGGTCATTCATATGTCCCTTAACGCTCAATTGAACATGGCTTCCGGTACATTCGTTATTGTTTAGTAGAACGGAGGGCTTTTTTAAAGGATGAATGTTCATTAGAGCTCTGGGACCAAAAGAGCGGTTTTCAGATCTGGAATACGTCAAACTCTTGGAAGGACCTCTGCGATGCCACTACAATAGAACCCAGCAGCCTCAGCCTCCTTTTCTAAACTATTTCAATCGACCAGTTCCTACTAGTTCTAGTCCACCTTTAGCACCAGCACAACCTTCTCCACTCTGTCATCGATGCCCACCTCCTCTCGTCTTTCCAGCTCCTGTTCAACCAGCATCTGGTCATCCGTCTTTCCCTACCCTCATTCCATCGGATTCAAGCTTTCCCATTGTGCCCGTTTCTGCCCTTTCATCTCTTCCACCAATGATTCAAATCCAACATATCACACCGACTCAACCTGAAGCAGAATATGGGGAATGGTTTCCTGAAGACTCGACAAAGCCGCCTGCATATCCTACTAAAATCGACTTTACAGTACAAGCACAAATCAAAACTGTCCTTCCTGAAACTGTAAGTGGCTCTATACCGTCTGGTCAGTCTACTACTGAATCGGTTCTTGGATGGACCATGGACAGTTTTGCTCACATTAAGGTTATCCCGGATATCGGAAAGGGTCCATCTAGCGGACAGGAAGCTACGCACATCGATTTGGGATCTGGTAAAGTCGTCTACGGTGGCCCTTCCAGTATTTCCACTGCTTTGTCTTTTACAACATTGTCTCACACAACCGAGACCCCTTTGACGACAACTTCTGCCAACACTGTCCCAGCTGGTCCTGCTGATGGTCTGTTCTTTCCGCTTCCTGTTCAACCTATCAGTGGAAAACCTGCTGCTATTCGACCAGTACCACCTTATGTGATCCAGACTATTAGACCGATTATCCCTCAAGAAGTCACTAATGCTCCTGGGAAGATTGGTACACCGATCTGGAATACAGGCATGCCGGAACTGATTCTAATAAATCCAGGAATCGGAAGACCTACATCCCGTCCTCCAGGAACAACACCAAAATATCCTTTTCCAACTGATGAAGACTATGGAGGAGATTTCTTTGATGAAACTGGACCAACAGTTAAAATTGGTGTCGTGACTCCCTCAGGAGCATCTGCACCACTGCCAACTGAATCAACATCTTCGATGCAAACTACATCTTCTTCGGCAACGTCAGAAGTGAGCAGCTCGTCGTCACCAGCAAACAAGGTGACATCTTCCACAAGTTCAATCTCCCCGTCATCACTTGCTTCCGTCACTGTAGCCCCCGTTGGCAATGAGCAGGCTAAAAACTCAAGCTGCCCTTCCGCTCTCCTTGACAATCTGCGTGAAAAATACCCATCGCCATATTGTCAATGTGACTCAGATAACAGCATAGGATGTCAACGTATGATAAACCGAGATCAATCTAATGTTAATCTTTCAGACCTTAACAACACCATGTTTCGAGTAAATACTGCGGAACTTTGTACCGATGAGTCAAAAGCCACAGCAGATGACAGAGCTCGAGTTGTCCTTTCCATGGTTAGTCATAATCAACTTTACTCAAGTTTCTAATTTTAGGTGAAAAATGGCCTGCCGTACTCTAGCTGCATTGACAGCAGCTCAGATGATGGGATAATTGTCTCAACCAACTGCGCTGACTGCCTTCTTCCGGTGATACAAAGGGATGTGGATAAGAACAATCCTGGACCAGTACATCTAGCTTTAGAGGGTATACATGTTCTAAAACATGTTGCAACAAGATTTTAGCTTTAAACAGTTCTATCTGCTCCATCGGAAAACTCAACCACTGTCATCGGAATGCACTATGCATCCCAGATTTCACTGGTCTTCGGTATCGCTGTCTGTGCAAAAACGGAACTACTGATATTTCTAACGGAATGGGTACTGATTGCTTTGGCTGGCCAAATAACGACGAGTAGGAAAAATATTTATAGAAAGACGTTCATTTTTCAGCTGTTTCATGATATTCGGAATTTGTCTAATATTCTATCTGATAGTTCTTCTCGGTCTTCTGTTCTGTTGCCCACTGACTGCCTTCCTCTGCTACGGTCTGAATAAGAGGTACAGACGAAGCCTACCAGTTTCATCAACACCAACCACAAAGGTATAGAAAAATTATAAGAAGTTAAACAAGCATTAGGTAAAACCGGCGATAACACCAAGAACGTTACCTTCAAAACCTCCTATGACACCTGGACAGTCTGCAATGGCTACAATCTTAGTCGACGCCCTGAGAAACAACGCTAAAGGTGAAAGTTTGCATACAAGCCAAACAATGATGTTCAGGAATATCTGCCGTTTCTCACTCGATGACAACAAAGGACAGAGTACGGTTCACTGATGAAGTTTACTATCCATCTAATGCGGCTGACTGGAAGCCAATACCGGAGTCGCATTCGGAGGTTGATTAACAATTTTAACAGTGAAAAACAAATATTTTCAGCCGCTACAGTCTATCATGAAGCCCACTAGTATACTTCCTCACTCTGCTTCGGATACAAAGTTGTCCGGAAGTGGAACAAGACCAACAAGTCCAGCGGTCAGTATCGGAGAAGCGATAGGAGCAGCGACTGTGGCAGCAGTCGAAACACCTATTTTAGAACAGGTATTGTGGTAAAACAGAACTAAGGACAATATCTTTAGATTCGAACTCCGATGGACAGTACCAGAGGAACACCTCCTGTTGAGAGACTGTCAGTGCATTCGCTACCTGTTCCTTCCATTGAAGTTCCAAGTAGACACAAGACTTCACTAGATGACTCTCAGATTCCCCAGTCTGCCCCCTTCGTTGTAAAAGCCGACATTCGTCAAGCTGACCAGGCAAGTGAATCTGTAAAAAGTGATCTAATTACGAGTTCCTCCTATGTTTACGCTCCATTACAATGAGAGCTCCTTTTATAACTCGTCGTGACAGCTATCTAATTGTGTGCCCGGAGGGCGATTTGCGCTTCGTTGCCTGTCTAAGCGAATTACACGCTAGTACATTCAAACTGTATGATCTCTTTTGAAAGACGAGAAGAAAACTTCCTTATTCAGAACCATGATAGTCACAGTGTCGTTTCCGTGGGGGTCCAGCCGACCATTTGGGAAACATTCAGAGCTGTCGGAGTCACTGGAGCGGATCGAGGTTGACATATGTCTTGTTTTTCCCAAAGTAAAGTTTCAGGGAGAGAAGACAGTTCAAGCTCTTTGGATGACCTCATTGGTACCAAGTTTGAGCAAAGCCGATCTGTCAGTCGGATCGAAACAGAGGAAAAGTAAAGAAATGCTGAGCTGTTTTCACAAAATGTTTCAGGAAGATTGAGGTCCCTATTCCTAGACTGGATTTGTCTACAGAAAAAAGTTTAACATCGCGAACAGTTCATGAAGTTTCGGAGGCAGTTATTGCGGAAGCAATTGAACATGAAAACTTGGAAAAAGAAGGTACAATATCGCCAGAGGAATCCATACCAACACCGGCTCCTCTTGTTAGAAAAAAGAGCATGTATGTCTATCAAAATTTTCATGCATACAATCTCATTCAGGCAATCGATGAAGCTTGCTGAGATGCTTGGAGTTACACTAGACGATCACAATGACATGCAAGCCCTTCAAGACCTTTCCTCTAGAAAAATCGACCTACCACTGGAACCAGTTGACTTGAACCCAGAACGGATGGCAAAACTGGAGAAAGATTTCATGTCAAACGAGACGTTGGAACGTCAGAGACCTCCCGAAATGAAAGCAATTCAAACAGCAGTTTTAAAAGAAATGGTGGAAGAGGGAAAGAAAAAAGAAGATTTGAAGCTCATTTTGCCACCGAAAGAAGAAGAAACGGCCAATAAGCCAGTTTTTGTGCCTACGGCTGCAAGAGAACAATCTAGAAGAGGCAAAAGGCCTGGATTGCTAACTGTTCCACGAAGAAGAGGAGAACGTGGTAGCTCGACCGAAGAGAGTGATCCTGAAGTTTCTTTTGTCAAGAAAATGGAGGCTCTACGGCGTGGTGGTCGAGAAGCGAATCCTTTCAAGGACAGGAAAAGAAGGTTCAGAAGGCCGGAACGGCAGTTGAGCAGTATATCGGAGAAAAGTGCAGAAATAGCTAACGACGCTGCGATATCTGTGAGTTTTATCGCGTCCTGTGATAAAAGCCCGTTTAAGGATCAAGTATCTCCTGGCGACTTCACCGTGTCTGCTCCTAACACAACAAGATCTCTTTCCGACTGGCATGCTTTCATTCCACGACACCGTCGCTTTGATGCGGGATCAACAACAGAAGATACTACTGATTCTGACATTCCAGCAAGGTTCAAGCGAATGCCGCTTGTTTCTTCTCCAGATATACCTGACGTCAGTTCTAGGAGGTATGCTTTTAAAAATTAAACAGCGAAGCAACTTTTAGGTCGCGAGAACGGTTGAATTTGATAGAAAAGGCCGAGAAGCCCAGAAACATTCCAGTGAAGCAGGTTCCAACCTCCAAAACTTCAAAGGTGCCAGAGAGCGAAAAGCCAAAACGGAAATCTTTTCTTCCCGATATTTCGCGCAGATCCACTGCCAACTCTCGTTCATCCGTTGACAGTAAGAATCGAGCCTCTATTGTTAGTAGGAAAATAGCTACTCGAAAGACAGAGGTACTTGCATTCGGCTGCATAAATAACTACTCAATTTGTCAGATGCGCTCCTCAAAGTCTGCTAGCGATCTCACAGTTGAGCAGCAGGAAATACGTATTCCCAGCGGGAGAATCTTATCAAAACGGGAAAAGATTGCTCGATCAGAAGAGTATCTGAACAAGCGACCTCCTTGGGATATCTCACCTTACCGAGAGGAAGGCAGAAACGAAAAAACGTTGCCTCCGATCCACCACAGGTTATTCATCACTTTAAAGTGTACAAATGTGTTTAGGAGTACCTACTCTTTAAGATCAGTTCACGCTTCTCCAGTTTCTAAAGAGAGATTAACAGGAAGTCATTCAACTCTTCATACTGCCAGGTAAACTTAGTTTTAGCACTAGCATATAGTGGTTTTCAGAAGCGGTTCTTCTATAACTTTTTCCCCGTACTTTGACCCAAAGCATCCCAACAAGCCTCCAAAAGAAGAGCTCTGGTGGACTCCCCGTGACTGAACAGATACAGGATAACAGAGACTACGGCTACCCGTTGTATTTTGATTCGATTCGTTCCCCCTTTAGATGCTTTCAATGCCCATTATGCTTTCCGGTGCCCTGTCTTATACCCCATATTTATGTGTCATTTTGTCTTTTGTCTTTCGTAACATGGTTTCTGCCCGTTTTCGAAATTTAATAGCCGATTCTTTCGTTCCTTGTCTTTCCTAAGTATTCTATTAAAACCAACGGTAATAGTATATTTATTGAACTAAATTAACACCGCTAGCAAATGGACGTCAGTAATTATATTTGTGGAAAGTTTAAGTTATTTTTGAACGCGATATCGTTTCTTTATATAGTTCCGTAAAACCTGCCAAAGCCGTTCAATCCATCTTTGAGCGCACTTAAAGGGGTCTACCTGGCAACGTATATGCGTCTGGGAACCACGATTTCAAGAGAAATTTCGGATGGCTAGTCCTCAAAAATAATCTTAAAAAGGCATACTGATGATCTACGCTGGGAAGATACATTGCTATGTTTCCTGTTCTCTCATCTTTGATCTTTCTTGAGTGTATTACAGCTCATATTGTATGCAGGATTCCAACAAGAGGGGGTGCATAACTTTGAAAACAAAAGTGTGCAATATTGCAAGACTAGAGGAAGTTCATTTTCACTCCCACATATTATGAAGCAGAGCGTGTTATCTCTTTTCAATTTAGAACACTTAATACGTGAATGTATCAACCTCAGACAGAAAAAGGCGATAACGGAAACTGTTTATTCAAAACATCATAGAGGGACAGTGAGTGGATCGAGACGACGCGTGTTGAGAATCTTCTGGAAAAGGAAAATGTCATTAATCTTGTTCAGGCAAGTGAGGACACACTTTACACACGACATGTTTCCGGGAGTTTTTGTCAAAATCAGGAACTAAACATACCTTGGTCTAGTGAAGGGCTGAGTGGTAAGTTAGGTGTTTGTTGAAACTAAGCAAAGCTAGAGAATGCCCTCTTTTGAACTGGAGCAATCTTGGAATTGATCCATTCGATGGGAAGACAGTCTCTAATTCCTTCAGCTTCCGCTTCTCCTACGAGCCAGGCGATCACTTGGACCTCTGGGGGCACGGCCTAAAATTAAATTTTCGTCTTATTAACTATACAACACACCTCTGGAAGGTGTTCCGCAGATGTTTGAGACCGTTTCAGCATAATTCCTCTACACGCTGGAGCGAAGGAGAATTTCCTAGACAGATGGTGTATTTTAAAAACAAAAGTGGCAATACCTGCAGTCCAGGGCGGTGAGCAACGGCAGCAGAGAAATCAGAAGAACAATCTGGATGGCGTGCATGCTTCAGAATGAGAGGCAAGGGCTCCGCCCCTTCTCGACGTCCTCATAGACGCCCTCGGGAGAAACGATACTTAATCTCATATCTTTGTCATCTCGGCACAGAGCGGGACAAAGAGGAGGGGAAGAAACTAAACTGATAGTCTATGAACTGCATAAAACCATTTTTGTGAAATCTGTTGAAAATACTAATGAGTTTTACAATTGGTTACTGTTTTGTAAAGGTTTGAAATTGGTCAACTACAAGGGCTTTTGATTGGGATCTCTGTCTATTGAAATTATGACTCGTCTTTGTAAAGCTACTTCCTCAGATTACGATAATTCTGTTCACAGAAAGTACTCTACTTCCCGTCACTCGCACCCACATTTTAAAACCCCGATAAAATGTTCACTTCTTCTCACAATTACTTAATCTTAAGATTAATTTCTCAAAAAAAAAAATACTGGACAGACCTCAAAACAGCCCTCACGTCCTGTTATATTTGTCGATATTTACTTACAGGAGAAACAGTTACAGCCTTTCCGGTCCGCTACACACCCAGCACCGTGTTTTTTCTTGACCGACTGCCGCAAATTGTTTTCTCGGAATGGAGGTAGGCTGTCTTGAACTTTTAGTCTATTAACTCTCTTCGAAACTTATTTATTTTTCAACAGGCAGGTGATTTGCGCAGATGTAAGCAATGAAAGAGCTGTTGGGGTCATGTGGTCAGAAAACCCTTAAGATGGACAGCGCCTGGTGTGGACTTCCCGGTTCTTGCTATTCGGGGGACCCGAACCAGTTTTTCGGGGTTAAATCACACCTGACATTATGCTAAGAAGCTCAGGAGCCACAACCATCGGTCACTATTTTCGACGAAGATTCGATGCAACCTCTCACCGACTCGTATGTCATCACCACGGTCGATGAACTGAAAACACGCTGCAGGTAATACTTTTGATTAATTTTTGCAAGTAGTTAAACTGGTATAGACGCAGTCCTCATATTTTATTAGCCGGCGTTCTATTAAGCCTCAATTGGGGATTGTCCGGTGCTTTTCTGGTCGCACCTGCGTACATTTCTTCCCCCGAAGAAATCAATGTTACTAATTTTACGACAGTCTATGAGGTAACAATCCTTAAACAACTTCTACGAAATAATTTAGCTGGAGGGCGGAAAATCAGCCTTTAACATGATAACATCTTCGTTTTCACTGGGAAATCTTCTATTTTCTCCAATGCTCGGCTGGGCGTCGGACAAGTGAGTAGACATCAAGTCTTATCCAGAAATGGCATTTAGATGGGGAAGACGGCCACTTGTTGTCCTTAGTGTTTTTGCAACGGGTCTCGCTGGTACACTTTGTGCTATTTCTCCGAATCTTCAAGCACTTTTGGTGTTTCGTTTCCTTCAAGGAGTTTTCTACTCGGTAAAAAACGGCCCGACCACCCGCACAACAATCAAGATTTACAGCCGTCCACTCTAATAAACTGGGTTCTGTTGGCAGAGTCGGCCCCAAAAATGAGCCATGGAGCTTGGGCATTCTGTTTTGGTCTTTCTTGGGTTGTGGGATCCTCCATGGTAGCTGTGGCCGTCATGTTAACTTCATCATGGCGACAACTTTTAATAATTTTATCGATACCGAGCATATTCTTAGGGATTTTGCTCTATTGGTCAGTCAGACCGTTTTCCAAGAGACCAAAGTTCAGGTACATTCAAGAAAGTCTGGACTATTCCATCATGAATGACTATCACGATAATGTTCACGCTTACATTCAAAGGCACCTTCCAAGCGCTTATCGTGTCGACATTGAGGCCTTAACCAGAAACGGCAACAAATTACAACAGAAGCAACGCCAAATCGAGTCACGGAATTTGATGACAGAACACAAAAAATTACTTCTGGTACTCTTTTCCAGCTGCTATATGAGGTAAGAGGGAAGATGGAATAAAAAGTTCTTTATTAAGTTTTGCATACACTCTGGTACACAATGCGATGAGCCTGACCAGTACAGTAATCCAATTCGGCAACATTCACGTCAACTTCGTTCTCTCATCTTTGGTCGAACTGCCCTCGTACGCCGTGGTGCCAATCCTCTTTCACTGGTACTAATGTCGCGCACTGGGTGCAACTGAATTTTTAGGGCTGGAGAGAAGGGAACTTTATGTATTTTCCATATTTTCACTTCAATTTCTGGAGTTGCAATCTACCTCACACCCACAGGTGATTTTGTTTGGTTATGAACAGTTGAAAATAAGTTCATTGCAAATTACGTAAGAGGGGGCAAGAGAGATTAAAATGTTCAGGTGACTGCTGTATTTTTGAAATCTAGATCATCTGTGAATAATCTGTGCTTTCAGGTCGCTGGTTTTATCTGTTCATATGGTTGCTCACAAAGTTTGCGTCTTCCTCTGCCTTTATGTGTGTGCTAGTCTTCATGTCATCGAAATATCCAATTGAATATCGTAATTCTTGTGTGGCGCTTTCTGCAACATTTGGGAACTTGGCCGCAGTCTTTGCTCCACAGGTCTATATTTTGGTAAGCATAATTCAAACATTTTAAACTCTGTTCAGGAAAGTTACATTCAAGGAGGAATGTTCTTGCTGTTCTCAATGTTCACAGCTGCTGCCGTTTTTCTCACATACATACTGCCAAATAAAGCATAAAACTTTGTTTATTTCGTGGCTCTAGGTTCGGGCTTCACATACACGACTTTTGAGTTTGAGTGGGGTAGTACACTATTCTGATTTGAAAATAGGTGACGACTGAATAAGTGATTACCATGTAGCCACCAAAACAGACATCTGTAATAAACAATGTGCGCGCTGACAAAGAAGCAAATATACCCTTCTGCCAAGCTGCCCACAAACTCAGTAAGATCTTCAAAAATATAGTGGAGGAATGGAATACTCCGGAAAAGTTCACTGCGCCCAATGATGGACCATCCTATCACCATCCAAATAACGCTCTGAGCAAATGTAAACTTGAAATGTGTAATATTCTGACGGAGACGGTTTCGTGCTACATGATCCTGAGCAACTCCTTGTCTGTGCTGAAATCTGCTTCTCTCGTGTTCAGAAGCGGTTGTTTACCAACGAAACAAGTTTCTTAAGTGTGATCAGATTTAACACGAAGCCGCCAAACATCAAAGTTTCCATAAATATCAGTAGAAGAACCTCTCCACTACATTTGATATCATCAAATTCCATTGTTAACTTGTCATGGTAAAATACAGCGTAACATTCTACAAATGATGAATCTAAGTATAAGATCCTCACCAGCGTGAATTGAGTAAACAGCTCTTCCTGTAGAAATTGCGACCAAAGCAGCAATTGTAATCTGTCAAGCTGAACTTTTGTCTTTTTGATAACGTACAATTGTGTTCCGTTCCCTGAAAAGTGACGCGGTCGAAGTCCAGAAGAAAACTGCCACGAATCTGTTGAGAGCAATGAGAAGCTCGGTCATGAACAGAAAATTTAGTGTGTAGTAGTATCCATTAATGAAATAGACAAGAAAGGGCTGGTTTCTGAAATTGGGTTCATACGAGTCAGGATAGTTCTTACATGAACAAAGCAACGGTACATGGTATGCCTGTTGTTACGGAAGCAAAAATGTGTCCGAGAGAACGACCAGCGCATATTTTGAAGAACGATCCTTTGAAACTCTTTCGTGAAAGCACAACAAGAATAATAGGAAAGTGAAACATGAAACAGGAAACGGTCAGCTGAATATGATTAAATCAATGGTAACTTTTCACTTTACCAAAATTGTCAATAGTGAAGCTGAAAGCTGTTCAATTCGAGTAGCATTAGGCATATCCGATTCCTAAACATTTTTGTAACCACGAAATATAACTTTTCAACTACCATTGAAAAGTTTGACGAGAGTGTAGTAGCACTAAGCATATGAATGACAATTCACTTCCCTGTGCATTTTCCCACCAACTTCATCAATCTGATCATGTTCATGAGTTTATGGGTTTTCTTGATCGTATGATACTCCACTACACATTGGTACAATGTTCACCTGCTGAAAGGCAACATTGGTCTTATCAAAGACAAAGGAGCGCCAGCTACCCACAACCTGACCGACATTTTTTCAGTTCGTCATGCCTTTCGCATCCGGAAAATACGCAAGTTTCCTCTTTTTGAGTGTATTTTTTACCAGGTTTCGGAACTGACTAATGTGACACATGTGGAACTGGAATCGAGAGCAAATGATATTCAAGCAGGACTTATTGACACTTTTTTGAAATTGGAGCGAATTGATAATGACATTTACATGTAAGTGCTTTATACACAATACTTTACAGTGTTGTAGTGCCCGACATCTTTTGAAAGGCAGAATGTCACATAATGCCGTGTTTGGGGGACAAGTAAGCTTAGCAGCAATGTTCAAAAAAAGTAATTCAGGTTGTAGGACAGTCGCTAGCAGCTGCTGCTGCGACAGTTGAAGAAAAGTACATACCTCATTCGCTTCATAGCTACTTCATAAAGCAAGGTGGGAATGTACGCATGACATCATTCGAATGTTTATTCTTTCAGGGAACGTGGATAAACCCATTCTGTATATGATCGACCGGGTGAGGGACGGCAAAAGTTTTTGTACCAGAATTGTTAAAGCTGTTCAAGACGGTGAAGCTATTTTCAGTTGCCAAATTTCATTTCATCAGGTCTTTTTTAACTCCTTGCTTTAGCAGGTTGAATATCAGAGGGAACAAGACGCGATTCTTCATCAACACACCATGCCAAAAGTTCCTGCTCCGGAAACGCTTGCCAGTGCAGTAACTATCGCAAGAACTCTTCTCAAAACTGAAGACGCTGACAAATTTTCGAAAACTGTCGTGAAAAAGGCTATCAGGGAGTTCCCGCCAGCCGTCGGGAGAGTATTCGACGTTTGTTTTACTGTAGCTCTTTGACTGTTAACTTCAGGTTCGACCAGTTAATCCACAACAGTTTGTGGTGGGAGAAGATTCTGATCCACATACGCTTATCTGGATCAGAGCCAAGGAAAACATCGGTAATGATCATCGTCTTCATCAATGCGTAGCAGCATATCTTACTGACTACAGTATGATTGGTACAGCGGTCAGACCTCATTTGAGGTAGGAAAACTGTTTTAGCAGATAACCTCTTCAATCTAGAAAAGGATTTGTATCAACTATGACTTTCTCACTGGACCACTGTCTTTGGCTACACGAACCCGATTTCCGCGTTGACGATTGGATGTTATACGAGACTGTAAGCTCAAAAGCCAGTAAGCTATCTCAATAACCTTGAACCCGATGTCTTTCAGATTCAAGCAGAGCTTTTATTGAAGGACGTCTGTGGACAAAAGATGGCAAGCTGGTTGTTTCATCAGCGCAGGAGGGTCTTGTCCGAACCTACCCCCAAAGCAAAATGTGACATCGTGACCCGAATGAAGGTGTTTAATTCGCGCTTGCGGAGGCTGAGTGAGGCAAAGTGATTTGTCAAATTGGTCAAAGTCCCTTAATGATGAGGATTTAACCTCTTTAACTTAATCTGAAGAGATTAATCGTGTTTTACAGCTTGAGTTTGTTTTACTTATGACACTGTTTGAACGAAAAGTCGTATTATAAGCAACATGTGGATCAAAAAATTCAATCCAGCACTGCACCTTGTCAGCTGGAACATCTATTGACACGCACTTTTTTCAACACATTGTGTAATGTGGACAAAAGCAGCCCAGAGGTTCATGTGTTCTCATTAAGTAGCCGAGACAAGGTCCATTCGAACTCCATCTAATCGCCGTCCTTGACTTAACCCAGCCGAATCTTGTCCCTTTCTTTTCCCTCATTTTCGGTTCAGATGTTACGACCGTTCCTATTGCTGATGCTCGTTGCTCTCAGCCAGCAGGGCCCCTTTGTCACTGAAGACGAGGCCAAAATTGACGCCTGTACTCCTGGACATGCCTGGGTCGACAACTATATCAAGTACCAGTGCTTCGAAGATGAAGGAACTAAGGGAATCGCTGTTGTCGGTAAATTCTTTTTATTGAATGCCAATTATCTCTCAGGATGTGCTCCTAAAAACGACATGACCAGTGAAGTTCTGCTGCCATGGCAGACTCATACCACTTGCAATTTCAAATACGTGTGTGAGATGGACGCTGACCACGCGTCGTACAAAGTCAAAAGTGAGTGTTTTTCTTAACACGAAAGTTCAAAACTTCAGCCTGCATGGATCGTAATGGAGCTGTCCTGAAAGTTGGCCAGAACCGAACTTTTGACGATGGAGAAAGTGTCTTCTGCTTTGAAGATGCCGGAAAGATTCGACTCCGCATTACAACCAGTACGTCTGAATCTGAGTCGCAGATTATTAAGTCCCCTTGCGGAAGCTGTTCCAATTGCTAAAAGCTTTCCTATTTTTCAAATAAACTTTTTTAATGTTTATTTTACTCTAGAACAAGGCTGCATTGTGGGGAAAGCCATTTACGCCGAGGGACACACCTGGATCGAACAGACTGCTGACACAGTTAAGGTAGAGGCTGTAAGATCCGATTTCCTCAACTGTTGTTTTCAGATTGCCTCGAGATCTCTAACTGTTAGTGCCGGAGTCAGTTGGCAGTGCAAAAAAGACGCCAATGGTTCATTTTTCAGCCAGGCAACGGGTGAGAGCAAGAGCAATGACTTTTCCCAATGATCAATTACAGCTTGCCTCTCGGCTCAAAACAAGTACATTCTTCCGGATGCGTTTGGGGAAGTGAACGGGGTTGTGATCAAGTGTAGCTGGACTAAGGAAAGTGTGTGGAAGCTGGAACTAGCGAATGATACAGGTACTTCAATATGATATATTGAAAGGATGTTTTAACACAGACATTTCTTGTAAGAGTAACGGCAGAGTTGTTCGAAATGCCTACGAGTGGACCACTCCGGATGGAAGAACTGGTTATGTCTGTCATTACGGAGTTATTGTTAAACGAAGTCAGTTTAACTATAAGTTTAGCTTACAAACAGCTGTAGGTTGCATAATAAATGGAGTTGAAATTCCTCTTCATGCAACAAAGTACGTCGACGGAAGAGCGTATTACTGCCATGCTGGGGAAGGTGTGTTCAATTTCGGAAATTTGAGTAGGTTAAGAGAATTTGTTGTCACTTCTCTTCAGCTGGCTGCCATTTATCCGACGGTAGAAACATTCATTTTGACAGTCTATACTATGATGGAGAGAGGATCATGAAGTGTGCGTTCAATTTCACTAGCTACAGCACAGCTGTGCCTCAAACGGAGCAAGTCGGTAAGGGAACAAGGCAGACTCAAAATATTCTTAGGTTGTCTTTACAACAAGGAAGAAATAAGTAAGAATGCTATGCAACTGATCGACGGTCATTACATTTACTGTGCCAGGAAGGGCGACTTTTACATTGCTAGGCTATTGACCGCTCAGGAGATTCAGCTTTGGCTGAAACTCGTGAGTCCCAAATCAAGATTTTGATGTTGGTTGTAGGGGGAAAATTCCTACTCTCGTCTGTTGGATGGAGTTGAAGGAGCAGGATCAGGAGGACAGCTCAACAAACCAACGACAGCTACGAGCGTACCAACCACAACTACATCAAAACCAACTTCACCAACGACAGCAAAGCCAACTACAACGAGCACGACTCCTAAGCCCACTGTTTCAACGACTTCAAAACCGACGACTACAACAACAACTCCCAAGCCAAAGACCACGACAAAACCCCCAGTTATACCTTTGACGACATGTAGAGATTACATGGAGCCGGAAATATGCGCTAAACTAGCACCTCTCTGCCTGTCAACAGCAGCCAAAGTTGAGGAAATTCGCAACATTGTGAAAACGACAATCTCCAAAGAGCAGCAGGAGCGTATCAATGAACTTTTGGCAGCATTGAGGTAATTGGTCAAACTTTATTGAAAACTGTATTGTAGAATTGAAACAACAGAACATGAGTTGGATCATACGAACTCGACGAGCTTTTTTGGTGACGAGAAGGAAGACGGCGGAGAGGACAATTGTGGCGTTTGCAACATGTGTGCGAAACGTACAGGTAAATTTGTTAATGGTCGGATATCATATATTTTCACTCAGGAGGCACGTGTCGATTAAAGAAGCGCATCATTCGGGACATTGTCCGATTCACATGTCCAAAAACTTGCGGCTGTCCGACAGGATACACCTCTCAACGTTTCGTCTCTCTTCTTCTTAACGATAACGGGTGTAAATGTAAATGTTGTTAATGCTTTTTCCAATCATCATCGCGGCTCTTTTGTCCCATTATTTCAGTTCTATAGAAGAATAAACCTGACTCATGAGCGTCTCCCGTTTCTCATCGTCTAGAAGCGGTGAAATCATTTACAGTAGTATAAAAGAAGGCTTTGATAATTGTTTTTCACAGCAATGTTAGTTCTGGTATTACTTGCCGTTGCCTCAACATCTGCCAACAGAATCTACCCTACTCATTCCCGTACCTATGCTTACGAGCATCATCAAAGAAGTGAGCAGGACAGTACTCATCATCAGCACAGAAGAAGTGAACAGGATATTACTGATTATGTGAGGTCCGGACTAAGGATGAGGGGTCACTGCGATGTAAGAAATACAATAGGTTTTTTATGATAAAAGGGTTTTAGAGCCGCTACTGGATGAACGGAGCTTGCGAGGATAGGCAAATCAGGGTCAACTGGATCGTTTTGGACCGAGGCTCGGAAAGAACTTGCCACTATCATGTAAAAGTAAGTGGAGAATGATTTAAAATTCAAAAATGCTTTAGCTGAATAACAACGTCGACAAAATGTACGACGCTACTTGTAATCAACAGTACTTACGTAGCGACTTTGAACGTGCTCCGATCTCCCGCCACACTTACGGCGACGTCTATGCACTGGAACCCAGCGAATTCAGAGTCGCGAAGAATTTTGATGAACGAGTCCCCGGAGATCCGCTTTACAGATCAGCTTCAGTCCTTTCAGTCGTCTCCGGTCTCCTTGTACTTGCAGTAACAGTTATTGCATAATTTCATTGAGCTTTATAAAACAATTTCATGTAATGCAATTTGGAGTAAATCTGTGAAAGACACGTGAACGTGCCCGTATTGTTCACGGGGAATAAATAACACCTGTTGGATGAGATATGGTTTGCTTAGTTTCTACCGTGGCCAAAGTACGGGTCGAAACCGACTTTGTACTGGCCCCACTGAAGGACGAGAGCGAGAATGATGTGGAAGACAACGCCCCAGATGGCGTTCAAAATGAGAAACATCGCGGCAACAGGAACGTTGAACTGGACCGGGAAACGGTTGACGCAGAGCTCGTGGACAATGTAGATGGTGAGGGAATTCATTCCTGAAATTTCTCTACACGATCTCAAAGAAAGGTACATATCCATGGCAGAAAGAGACTTGAAGAACCAGCGATCTTCATCTGCCAGGTAGTAGAAGAAGGCAAGAAGGAACATGTCAAAGCCGACATTGACAAAGACGTAGGACAAGTTCCTGAACGAATATTGAAGAATTTTGGGTGTGGATGACTTACCAAATATTCTTGCACATTGGCATCCAAGTCAAATGGAGGCACAACCCACCGAGGGTCATTCCAGTAGCAATTCCGAAATACATCTTGTCCTTGTTATCATCATTAGATCCAATGAGCTTGTAAGCCTAAGAACAACAGTCAGAACAAAAGAGCAAGCTTACGCAATAGCCTCCACAGATGGTGATGACAGAGTTGATTGTTCCAAAGATACCCTCCGGATCAAAAGCAACGACAGTGTGGTACATTTCCTTGCAGGTAGGGATCTGATACACGAGGTTTCCGAAGACCGAATCCAGCATTTGAGCAATGCCGCCAGTACAGTTGTAGTACTCTCCCATCTCAGAGATTCCTCCAGGACCCATGTAGCCACTAAAATGCATTCTGATCGAAAACCTAGACAACTAACAGAGGGCAGTTGCCATTGGGCAAAAACATCACAATAGTAGTGATCAGGGCACAGCCACCGGCGATGATCAGTTCAAGGAAATGAATGTAGAACGGCAGTGGCCATTCTATCAGCGGTTCGAAGTCACGCTGAAATGAACTCTGAGGTTATTTGAACAAAACCTCACCTGACGCTGTCGATCTCGCTCCTGTTGCATGTCCCAGATAATATAAGCCGTAGAGTGGCACAAGTAGAAGATCTGGCAAGCAAAGCCAATACGCTGGAGCACGCCGGGCAAACGCGGTGCCTCATAGCTTAAAGATTATATTCGTAAGTTTTTGTCCATTGAGCTTACGCCGAATTGGACAGCACGATTCCGATGAGGATGAGACGGATGTTGCGGAAAAGAACTTTCCACCAGATCTCGAATCGGTTTTCGTAGTTCTCCTGATGAACATGGAATATGGAGGCTCCAGCGCAAAACATGAACAATGGGAAGACAGTGTCGGCGATGGTCAATCCCAACCAAGGCGAATGATTGAAGATGGGCAGACCGCCTCCTCCGTAGTTGACGAAGATCATCAGAACAAGAGCATATCCACGGATAGCGTCCAAGACGGTGATTCGAGTAATCTCACCATACTGATCGCGATTACTAGGAACCAGCGGCTTGCGAAAGCATCTGAACAGTGTATTTTACGCATTATGCTGTCTTACTTGAAGATAAGCTCAACAATACGGTCGGTGAACAGAGGGATGATCAGAATGAGCACCGCAACCAGAGCTCGAACTGAAAAAATTTGCTATTGATGCTGCATACAATTGTCTTACGCCAGATGTTCATCGGTTCTTCAATCACATCGACATTGTAGCTGGTGCTGTTAGGCTGGTAGCTGACATCGTACACCCCCAGATTCCCGAAGTTCTCACTTCCTTCGAAGAGAATCTTTCGGTCCAGGAGATAACGAAAAGAGTTTCCGGCACCGGCCCAAACGCTAACCTGAAAGTGTTTTTGTTTGATTAGACTATGAAAAAACCATTAGCAGTCTTCTGTCAGTTTTAACACGACAACTGACCACTGCTTTTCTGAATTTTTAGCAAGCTATGACCCTCTTCATTTTTTTCAAATCTATTCGAGAATCATATTCTGAAATGCATTCAAAAATAAGTTAACTTTGAAGCATTTAAAACTAAGTTTTGTTGTTAAATTATTTCCGAGCATGTTTTTGGATTACGGTAATCGGTGCGGATTTTTGAGCTACGGTAGGCGAGCTGGCTCACCCGTCAACATCATATAGTGCACGTGATGTTATGCAAACGAGGGGTCAACCAGAGAGTTTATCGATTAGTGGTCAGTGGGCTATTTGGAGCTTTCAGCTCGGATTTTTCTTGATTTTTCAGCTTGAAAAACGAAATTTGAAATAGATGCGAGATCACGAGTGTACGAGACATTTTGCCACAGAAAGCATAGGTTAAAAAAATATTCAGTGCCATCTTTTCATGACATATTGCACCATTTTCGCGCGAAAGCGATTCAATGACAGCCGACCACCCATTCATTGCGCCATGACCTTGGCGCACAGCTGTTTATTGCGGCGTTCGTTTTGACTCACCACATTTTTTGTTCCATTGACTATGCAAGTGTCCCAGAACGAGCACTTGAAGCAATCATCGTTTCGAATAGAAACAATTCCTCCAGGAGGTCCGTTGAAGTGGACAAGCGCATGAAACGGCTAAAAGTTCGTTCTTATCAGTGTTTTTGAATCAGCTGTTTCTTTCTGACCACTGAAGTGATTCGAAAAACAAATGGGTAGTTATTCTCCATTACTTTCTTGACAAAAAAACCACAAAAAAGTGAACAAAACTAACCTTTTGCGGGAAATTATCGCCGCAAGGCAGCAGCGATGCCATGAGACAATTCCCGTGCTGTGTTTTTGGTCAACGAGATGGGCGCTACAGGCAAACAAATGCGAACGGAGCGCAATAACTATTGGCAGAGTGACCGTTTGACCATCATCATGAAATAATTTTTATTCGCGACTTTATACCCGATTTTCGAGATCTCATGTTTTAAAATATGTGTAGGGTGAACGATCCGTAATTTTCGAGATTACAACTGGGTTTCAAAGGGGATCCGATCTTCGCTGCTGACCGTAGCAGTGGATTTTTTCTTAGAGTGGAAGATCTTCTGACTAATCGAGGACATACATTGAACTGCTTCTTTTCTGAACAAACGAATGTCTTTACTGCATATACAGTGTAGCGGGTTACCTGTACTGTTTAATGACAAGAATCGTAATTACGGCGTCCAACAGCGGACTGCTCGCTAGCCATAGCTGGGTGATAGCTATGACAATGCCGTCCGTGACCGGCTCGGTCAAAAGTAAGACGGATGATAGGCTGAGAAACGCGGGAACCTGAAAATATTACATATTTTTCGCTTTACCAGTTCAGAGTTTTCAAGAAGTACCGTTTGCGATTGACGGCTTCTGTGTTGTACAAAAAAACACAAAATTGAGTGCTTTGGCTGCCTGACTGTCTTCAACAATTACCTGACAAACTAGCGGAACAAAAGCCTGTGCCAGAGTAGCTACAGCAACTTGTCTGGTCTCAATCAACCTCGCGTGGTCTCTCAGATTCTGAACTACAGCGATGTGCCTAGCTAAAATTGAACTTGATCTCGTTTGGGCGGTTGAAACTCACAGACAATCCTAAAGACTCTGTAGTTGGAGGTAAAGGCGATTATGTAAGCCAGTACCGTGAGAAGAGCATACAGATAGAAGAGCCATCTAGCAACGTCATGATCCACAAGGCAAATAATCTGCAAAACCAGAAAACGTTGTCAAGACGCTCTTCAACTGGTTCTCACATAGAGTATGGAGACGGGTAAAGTATCGGAGAGCAGACAAAAAAGAAGCGGAAGTCGAGCACCGAATGCCTGAAAATTTTGATCTTTAGCACGTTATTGGACGAGGTGTCGAGTTGCCAAGTCAATGAAAAAAGTGACTCACTTTAGAATATGGCTTGTGACGCGTGAGAGTAAAGACTCGACTCAAGGAGATCGGAACAAGGGCCCAGATCATGATTCCAAAACTACCGTAGAAAGCAAAAGCCGAGTAGGTCTTCAGACTAAAGATTATTGCGTGCCGGGAGCAAAAGTACGCTTACCTGAGAGAGAAATCTTTGTGCACGTCGTCTATGTTGATGTATCCCATGAAGGCAAATAATAAACCGCAAGCGATGTCAATGACCGCCAGATTTGCAACATAGTGCCTAAAACGGGCTTATTATTCAAGAGTTGCTAGTCACCCTACCTGAAATCGCCTTTAACATGGCTGTAGGACAAGATGAGTACGATAATATTGGCGAATATGCCAAGAAATGCAAAAATTACCACAGCCACGGCCACTACATCTTTAAACTCTTCCTGAAACAGATGTTAGTTCAGATTTTTGTCTGCACCGACCTCGAAAGCTACCTCTTCATATACCTCGGGAATGTCAAAGTCAGCTTCGGAGAAGTTTGCATGTTTCCAGAAGTCAGCCTGTCTTGCAGACATTGACTGAAAAAAGGTTGAGATCAAAATCATAAACAATAAAGACCGAGCTGCTCTCTGCTCCAGGCCGCAGAGGCTTTAAGTTTCAAAAATATACTGGCAAACATGGACAGAGTTTCAATTAGGACAAAAACAAACATTTGAACGGAACTTGGATCACTTTATATCCAAGGGTCAGGAGGGCGTTGATACTAATTTGAGAAAGTTTCTGTAAAGAGAGACCCTGCACTTTGCTTGCAAACTAATTGCACCAGCGTGATTTTTGTTTTGACAACAAGTACTTCCAAAGCTCTCTGCAGCAGAAAGTAATTACACTTTGTGACCTAGCTAAAGTTCAACGTAGTCTGTGACCAGCATTGAAAAGAAGGATGACGCAGGTTGCTTGTTTAGGTTTATATTAGTTGTGCTGATCAACGGATGTCGTGTAACGTCAAGAGAGTTCCTAGAAATCAACGTATGAGTACCGGAGGTCTCAGAGCAAGTCAGGAAATACCGTAGTTCAACCATTAGAAAAGTTCCGTGAGACATAAAGTGCGTGTACGCTGCCTATTTGGAATTTATCATCTACGCGAGCACACTACAGAAGTAGAAGAGAGAGTGTAGAAGCGCTTACGATCACCACCAAGCCCTCCGTTCTGGCAAGTCATGCAATGTTGGGCCCGGTTAGTACCAAGATCGGAGATGGCTTTGAGTAAAAGATGCTCAGCGTTGTAAGACTGCGTTTTGCACAAATTGCAAATGGTATTACTTCAAAAACAAGAAGCAGGACCTACGCGCTGGAACACGGCATAATTGCATTTTCTGCTAGTGATCCTCACCGCATCTTGAACCGGAAGTGTATTAGTATCAGTCGAGACGTCTTATTACCTAATCGTAGTTTGTGTTCTTTGAAATGGTCAAAGTCGAGAGATCTACCAGTACAGAGAGTGCGAAAATTCACGCTGGTCTACCAGGTGACATGGAGAACAAATAGAGGACAATGGATACAGGAGAGGAGCTGAAACTGAGACATGCAGACTGACAGGAAGACTTTTGAGACATTAGACAAGGTTAGTGGCTGTACTGGATAACGACGGCGTGGATCATGTTTCGATGGGAAGGAGAGGAGCCGAGTGGGAGGGCTGGGATAAGAAAGGAAACAACTGCGGATGAGCGTATTCACGAGGGATAACGTTTGGAGGATGACGGGAACGTGAGAAAAAAACAAAGAATATTGAACCAGTAAAAGCCAAGATGGTAAGGGTTTGATTAGAAGAGGAGACACTCTACTCGGCGCAGAACAAATAATCTCTTGACTGAAGATATGACACGTCGACAACTTTTTTTACTGGGCAGACTTGTGTAGCTTTGACTTCTTCCAGCTGAATGATGCGCAACAATGTGACCGTGAAATGTGTGTGCCGAAATTTCAATGAAATTGCTAATGAGCGATATGATGAGCAACAAATGCATAATTTGTGCGTAGGTAGCAATGGAGATGCATTTAGGTTCAAAAGATTGTAACACTTGTTAGCCCTGGAGGCAAGCGCCTGTCCCCACGCGGCCAGGATTTGCTTTGGGAAAGGCGTTCACTTAGTAAGTACCTTCAAATTCAGCCCACACGCAGGCACATTGAATAGAAGACAAGAAAAAACGACTACTTATTAGATTAGACCTTCTTGTCTGAAAGAGACATTATTATTGAGATTGATCTTTTTGCAAGACATGAATGAGAATGTTTTTGTAGCTACTATCTAATGAAATACGGTGTTTGGACTGCAAACACCAGCTGCGAAGCTTACAGTACTGAAAGTTGGGGATTGATCTTCGTAAAAAGGAATGCTCTGAACAACGTACTTTTGCTCAGTCATGAAACAGGTGGGAAATGAAGGAAACAAGTGAAGCTAATCAACGACCAGTGCATGCAAAACTATCAAAGATTCGAAGAAGAATGAAATTCGATAGCAGCCCGTGGGAGCGAAAAGCGCCAAACGAACTGATCGGTGTTCTTCCCGAAGTTAAGCTGCTCCCATGCAGAAGAAAGACGTTTGCGTATAGGGACCTGCTGCAAATAGGCACGCATGCAATGATTGTTCCTCCGGGGCCAGTGTTCAACTACATTCGGGATAGATAAGTCACCGCGTGGGCCACTGACGTCTTTTCCGAAACATCCTCTTTGCAAGGACCTTTAAAGGCTAAGAGGATCTGTTCTCATGTCTAATGGGCTGAATCACCTCTGTTCTTTGTTCTTCCAGGAGTAAACGAGACTATTTACAAGGTCGCCTCTGACAGGATTTCCGTCTGATGGAATCATGTAAAAAGAAGATGCACAGACTGACTAATGACGCTGACTGAACGCCTTACGCTATTTGATATCTTGATGGAATTAGCTAGACTAAGTGGATTCACCAAGAATCACTAGAGAGAATACCAGTATCTAGTTCTTTCTCATACTGTGAAAGCTCTGACGAACTTTGAATTTAGATTTCAGATAAGATTGCAAACGTTCGGTATGGACAGCTGTGACGCCGGTATTCACCGATGCGCAAATGCAGAGGATTCTTCTGTTTAGGCTGCAAAAAAACCGTGCATGTTCTGTTTGTAGAATGACTGGCATGGTTGTGGAACATGACGCAGATGTCTTTTCCAGGGTATTGCGTTTAACAGCGCTGGCTGACCAATAAGTTATTTTTACGACATGTCCATACAAACCGGAAAATGTTAATAAGATCATGATGCGAACTGTTAGTGACAGCAAAAACAGTAAAATTGAAAGGGCAATCAGTGAAAATGAAAATAGAGCAATAGCTCATACACCTAAGCAGTTGAAATTCTAGAGAAACTAGGGAAATGTGTTTAAAGCAAAGTGTAAAAGGCCAAGGTGTTCAAATAGTTACTGGGCCAAAACACCACGGTTTCTTATGAAAACGTGAAACAGATTCACTGTGAAAAGTTAATACGCATGTGTCGGGCTTCCCGGCTTCGAGAAAACGAAAAGGTTTCTTGTGATTTGCTTTTATTTTTGAGCTATCTGAATTTCCGGCTTCGAAGAAGCCTCAAGATGATCAATGAAGAGTCTGGGGAAACATGTAGAACTTCAAACAAATAAAGCACATCGCCATATAATAGTATTAGTGCGGTGGCCTAGAATAGCTGAACGATCAAAGACGACTCCTTTCAAAGGCGATTTACTTGTCGGAAAGGACAATAGACTGGTGTCTCCTAGAGGTGCAAAATCAAATGTTCGAGTTGAACTGCAGACGGTACAACGTTACAAAGTGGTTGAACTTGTTTGAAAAACACGGAACGAGAAGGACTCTGTCTGACAAATATTGACTTAGATATCGCCTCCCTCACAATGTGATATCCGACAGCTCGACAGCGCTAATCTAAACATAGATCAATGGATGCTACTTTGTACAGCTGAAAACCTCGGGGTCGAGACTCTAAAAATGGGATAATTGTCATTGAAAAGTGCTGCGCTGCGTGGGCATATTCAGAGTCAAGTTGGTGTTTGTTGCCCCACCAAACCCACTTGAGAACCTGTGATAATTGGGGTCATTTCCTGCTGGATAAACTCCGAAAAGAAAGAAAGGTTTATTTCCAACACAATAAACGTACAAATACACAAAAATATAAATCTCGAATGGTTCTTGAAACTAAAATAAATCTGCAAGTTTGCAAGATGACACAACGAGATCGCATGGTTACAACCGGCCGAGAAGTGTGAGGGATTGGACAGCCAGTGTCCAATTTCGGCAAAATAAGTAAAAGATAGCTTTTAGGATAGTTAATTTCTCTAGACGAGACTATATGACGTTCTTGAGATCGCTATGAAAATGCCAACGATCGACAGATTGGGACTGTGGATATAAACACATATTGTGAGACCTACGTGACATGATGATTAACAAAAACCGGCGAAACTAAATGTCCCGGAAAACCGAAATAATCACCGGAGAGATAAATGCTTTTTTGGTAGCGGGAATCTAAACCCTACTAGTGGAGGGCATCGACTTTAGACTTTCCTGGATTGCACGACGAATTTGTCTTTCAAATGTGGATTCGGTGATCACAGGAGTTCTGGGTGCACGAGGATGTTTGGGACCAGCACGAGGCTTGGCAGGCTCCTTTTTGGCAGAATCCTTTTTGGCCTGAGCGGCAGCCTTCTGCTTCTGTGCCTTCTTTCCAGTCTTTGTCTTTTTGGCGCGAGGTGGTGGAGCAGGCTTCTTCGTCTCAACAACGACAGGCTCTGGGACGACAAGAGCAACTTCGGGCTCTTTCACCTCGGGACACAAGCTGGCCTTCATGTGAAGCCTCAAATAACATGCTAAACTAGATATATGACAAACACTTACATAGTTTGAACCATCAGACAGGAAGTATCGTAGATGTCCTTGTATGATGTAGCCAATATCTCGCGGTTCATTGACCAATGAGCTCTTGTCTTTGGCCGATTTATAGGACTGTCAGTTTCATCTATTATTAACAGATTAGTGATGCTTCCAGGTCTCATTTCTTACCGACTAGGACCAGTTTCGGCTTGTTGACTTCTCCCAAGAAGGTTACTTCTTCATTGCCTTTGTGCTTGAACTTCAGGGTTCGTCTGGATACTCCTTGAACAACAGGCTTATCCTCGAATTCTTCTGGATCATGGTCAGGAACATCAATCGGATCACTAGAAATGATTGTTCAAAACCAAAAAGTAAAGCCAACTCACTCAGGACCGAGACGAGCCAAATACTTCTCGTAGATTGCGTCAAGATTACTGAGAACCCTCTCGCGTTGTTCTTCAGTACACCACTGTTCCATTTCGTCAGGGTAGATGATTCTCGGAGTCATATTCAATGGTTTCCAGTCATCTGGCCTATCCGAAGTGATATGGCCATTTCTGAGAATTCTTCTGTTGTTGTCATTCTTAGAGCAGGTAGGAGCTTCCCAGAACGGAGAGCTGTTCTGCAAAATGTCTTTTTTAAACTTTGACCCTTTGAGAGCTTACGGTGAAAGTGCTATTCATCGTTGCCTTGCTTGGATTGATGACGACGACATTGTCACAAGACTCGATGTTTGGAGGTCGCTTTGGGGGTGGAAGCTCGATCTGTGGACGGAGCAGAGTCACACGAATTCTTGCCAGCTTCTTCCTGTAGACCATATCGGAAGAGTCACCGGGCTCTAAAACAACCTGTATTTATGCTCTGATGATCAAAATACCGTAATCCCGAACAATGTCCTTCTGAAGTTTGTTGTACGAGGCAGGATCCCATGTCTTCAAGTACTGCTCAAACATTAACAATACTTTTCTATCCGTATCCAGTTGTTCCAGAAGAGTTTCTTGGTAATCTCTTAGCCTCATTACGGCAATACTAAAACCATTGATATTACTATTGAAAATATATAAAGTCTTACTCTTGAGCAGTCGGATGTGTGTACGGAAGCTTGATGGTTCTGTTGACTTGTCTCCTAGCTGCAGTAGGCTTCATTCCTTGCTCTTTGACCAGTTTATCAATAGCAGTTTTCCGTTCGGCCTTCTTTTTAGTATTCAGCTTCTTTTTTGCCTCTCTTCTCTTCTTCTTCAACTTTCGAACCTTCTTCATCGACTTGATCTTCAGCTTCCATTCTTGCAAAAGGAACTTCTTGGTTTCTTTGCTTCCCCTTCCATTTCGAAGCCATTTAGCCTTCTCCAGAGCCAGTTTGTACTTTTTCGATTCCTTCATGGTAGCACGATGTTCCTTTCTACGTTCAGAAATAGCTTTCTTGGTCTGCTTCAGAGTCTTCTTTGCCTTGCGAATCCTCATACGGTAGCGCTTCGTTCCAGAGATTCTGATTCCACGACCGTAGAGACAGATAAGGTGACGACGGGCAGGGTTCAGACAAATCCTCTTTACCTTCCTGTTGCTTGGCTGGCCTATATTCTGCTTGCTCATTTTTGTTGATGACGTCTTCTCCTTAAGAACCTTTGATTTTCCGGAGGATTTTTTAGCTGTTTTCTTCACTTTTCTAACGGTAACAGTTGCAACCGGCGATTGGGTCACTTCTGTTTCAGCTTCTGTATCAAACTCGTCGAAAACATCGGCAAAGGTATCTGAAATTTGCTTATAAGCCAAAAATAATGACAAAATCTTACACTCGCGATCGATCGGACGGAGGAAATCTCTGTAGTCCAACGGCTCCTCGACTGGAGACGCAATAGTCGTCCTTTTCACGGGAGTCTTCTTTTTTTTCTGACAACGTCCCTTAGGCTTCTTCTTCGGAGTTTCAATTGTCGTTTCCACCTCAACTTCCATGGCGACAGGCGGAACAGTGAGGCCTTCATCATACTCGAATCTCGATGAACCTTCTCCTTCAAGACACTCCTCCATTTCTTGCCTCTTTGCCTCAGCCTCCATTTCAGCTGCAGCTTGAGCGGCTGCAAGCTTTGCCGCCTTCCTTTTTGCCTTTTTGATCTTCTTCAGTTTCTTCAGCTTCCGCTTAGCTTTCTTTTCCTTCTTTTTCTTTTCCAAGCAAGCCTTCTTCCTCTTTAGCTTGTCTTCCGCATGCTTCAGACAAAGATTCCTCTTCACGTCGAACATTCGTTTCTTGATTTTCTTTAGAATTGCTGCCTTCTTTGACGGATGCATTTTTGTCAGCAATTTCTTGAACGCGGAAAATGAAAGCTTCTTTTCCTGGTTTTCAGCTGGAGCAACAAAAACGTATCTTTCTTTGACGCTGTTTTCAACGCTTTTGGAGGCTGATTTCTCAGCTCTTTTCTTCGGCTTCTGCTTCATTTCGGCTCTCAAGGCCTGCAGTAGCCGAAGTTTCTTCTCCTGACGCTTTTCAGCTCTTGTTTTGGACTCACGGGACCTTTCCTTCTGTGGTCCAGACACCACGGGCCACCAACTAAAAATGAAATTAAATCATACACGTGAAAACCAACTCTTTGTTTCGCTCATAGTCAGTTGGAATGAAGACGTTATCTGAGCGGAAATCAAAGTCTTCCAGCTTGTGTTCTTTCTTTGAAGGCGAAGGAGGAAACACTTTGTCCAACGAATCTTAAATTTGTAGTTTATATTATTTTCGCTTGAATTCTTACAGCGAGTCATTCTCTGTCGAGATTTTTGAGCCTCCAGAACACGTTTCAGCTCCGACTGTCCGTGTGACATGATAGGACGTCCCTTGACTTTTCGAATAGCAGCTCTGGTCTCGTAAGCATCTTTCTGAAATTATTCCGTGCTATGCTTATCGAATGAATTACCTCTTTCTGATCCTTGTCAATATCAAAAGATACGGCTGACACAAGAGAATCAACAACTTCCTCGATGGCACATTTGTCAGTTCTGGTAAGCGGGAAACGAGCTCGCTTGACGATATCAGTTTTCTGAAAAAAAAAGAGTTTGGTCGATGTTGTAATGTTTACCTTTGTCTTTTTTGTTTTCTTCACAGAACTTTTTTCGGTTGACCTTGGTTTTTTGTCATTCTTCATCGATAGATCAGCCTTCTTTCCGGTTTTGATACTTTCCCCGACCTTCTTCTTTGATTGGACAGCTTCTGTAGTGGATGCAGCAGTTGTAGTTTTCATATTTGAAGTCTTCTTGGCTTTCAGAGAAGGCTGGACGGCCTTCTTTGCTACCTTCTTTGTTGTTTGAGTGCCGGCTACAGACTTGTTTTTCTGAACCGTCGATTTCCGTTCCAATTTCTTGATTTTCCTCTTTTTGCTGATCACTCGGAACAATTTTGTCTTTTCCAAGTAGGCAAAGAATTTGGTGACCTTCTTGTTGTGGTGCTCCTTTTTCTTCTGACGCATCAACTTTTGACTTTTTGTTTCGTTAGGAAAACAACTGATTATCAGCTTATCGAGCTTCAAATCATGGAGAGCTTTAAGAGCTATTCTCTTAGCCGCAATCGTCCTCAATGAAATCCTACGTAGCGCTAGAACCTTTTTGGGTTTTGCGGAAGTCTTCAGCCGTTGAGCGAGGGCGGTAGCATTTTTTGGGGCTTTACCAGCATTCTTGCTCTTCCACATTCCCATCTCCTTCAGAACCTTCTTCGAACGAAGTATCTGCCATGGCTGGATAAGAACCTTGTTCTTTTTCGGTGAAGGAGGGGCGAGAGCCTGTTCAGTTGACACATTCTTCTCTGATGAATCAGCTAATTTCTTCAAGGAAGAGTTGTACTTCTTGATGGATTCTTTGATGCTATCTGAAAAACAAATTTTTTAACATGGTGCTCAAAAATTACCTCTGATGTTCTTTTCTACAGGCTGAGCATCGTCTTGTGGTCGAATGTCCTTCGATTTCTGCGCAGGTTTCGGTTTTTGAGCTGCTGGAGGAGTTGTAGGAACTGTGGTAGCTGTCGTAACAGAAGGAACCGGAACTTTTACAGGTACAGAAATAACTGGAACGGCCGGAACTGAAGAGACGGGTTTAGCAACCGGGACAGAGACGAGTTTCTTTTCCACCTTAACCGGTATATTGTTTTCACCCAGTTTTCCTGCCGCTTTCGCTTCTCTCACGATCTTTCTCATCGCTTCTTCCTCTGGAGAAAGATCTTTTTTCACCTCAACAGGTTGAGCAGCGGCGTCTCGTTCAGCAGTCTTTTTGAGAAGACTTTTAAGACCGCTCAGTTGATCTCTGTCAGCCACATGCTGAAGACGCTGAAGATGTTCTTTTCTGTTGGCTGACGCGATCCTTCTCAGTTTTCTTTTCTTCATGAGCTTGTCCTTCTTGAGTTCTTCTGGAGTAGCAACCACATACTGTACTGCTGGAGAGAGGGAACCGGTTCGAGAGTCGGCCAGTAGTCGAGCCACGATTTCATCCTCGTTGGCCACTTTGATGATCCTCCTCTGCATAGGCTTCTTCTCTGGGACTTTGCTTCCGGCAAGAGAGACAAGCACCTTGGGACAGAAGGCGTCAGAAGCACTATAAGCTGTCGAAAGTGCCTTTGAAGTGGAAGGGCCTGGAACTGAGAAAGACGTCGACGGGCCTGCAGAAGATGTTGATGGGCCGAATGGATCCGAGCCGATTGCTTGCCTAGGAACGTCTCGTACGGCATTTTGCAAGGCAGACACGAGTCCAGTAAGTGCAGCTGAAGGCGATTTAGTAGCAGTAGGACGCGGTGTCGCAGGGACAGTCGATGAAGGGCCAGCAGTCAATGTTTCTGGTTTGGATTGACAGAGTTTGGCAGTACTTGGCTTTGTCTTCATTGCCTTCTTGACTTTTCTGATCTTCTTCTGGTTCTTTTTGACAGGAGTTTTGCGTGCCTTCTTGGTCTTGAGCACTTTCTTCTTTCTCAGTCGTTTCTTCCGCGTTTCACTGGCAGTGAACTCGTAGCGATAGCCATCCATCTTTTTCGAGAACGTTTGAATCCGTTTCTTTGCATCTCCTTTTCCGGTAAACTTCTTTTCTACTTTTCCAGTTCTAACTCTCTTTTTTAGCAGTCGGATGCATCTCATGGCGAATTCAGTTTGTTTCTTTTTATCAGCTTGCTTCTTTTCTGTTGCCAGGACTTCGGCTTCTCTCTGCTTCTCGTTTTTCTTTGGGAAGTAAGGATAATTCGTCTTCTGAAAAAACGAAAAGATAAAACAAAAGATATATTCACTCACCACAAAGGCTTCAGCTCTGTTCATGTAGACTTTCGTGAGAAGCTTGACAAACTTCTTTCGGCCTTTCAGTTCCGGGGCTGTCAGATTGTTCAGTTTGCAGAAATGTCGCAGTTTCGGGTCAGTCTTCTTCATAACGCTCTGAAATTTCAACTGAGACTGTTTTCAACAATTTTTACCTTTGCTGTGGCCATACATTGTTTCCTCAATCTTTTCCTGATGTTGTCGTCCAACTTTTTGATCTTCCTAGCATGCTTCTTATCCTCATAGGCTTTTTTAAGCTAAAAGTATAAAGTTAAGTAGGAAATTAACTTTTCTTACATTCTCAATCTTCTTGAAGTGATTCCAACGGCTGTTGTAAGGCTTAAAAGAGAGCTTGGGTTTGTTGGTACAAATGGTAGCAACAGGCTCGTCAACTTGGCGATATTTCTAAAAATGTTTGTGTTCTTAGAAACAGTTGAAAACTTAAATCGGGGAAGTATCTGTTCAATAAGCCCTCATTCTTGACCTTCTCCATTTTGGTCATAAGCGCCTTCTGCTTCAGATTGTTACGCATTAAGGTTGTGAGATAGCAGAGAACGTTCATTTCTTGTTCTTGGGCAGTCATCTGTTTAGGTGGAGCTTTCGTAGTCGCAACTTTCTGAAAAACTCGTGATATGCTCAAAATAAGCTTATTTCCTACCTTTGCTACTTTGACAGATTTCTTCTTGATCATCTTCTTATTCTTTACAACCTTGGGCTTTTCTCTCACAATTTCCTCTTCCTCTTCTTCTCTCACAACCTTCTCTGCCGTCTTCTTTGTTTTCGGAGCAGTCTTTTTAGCCGTTGTCTTCTTTTTCGCTTGACCCTTCTTCGAAGGTGCTGGAGTATCTTTGCCTTCTTTCTCTGCGGTTTTCTTGGAAGGAGCGGCCTTTGAACTACAGGCTGCAGTGGCTGCGGCAGCGGCAGCAGCTGCGGCCCTCTTTTTTTCAGCTGTTGGCCGACCCTTGGCCGGTGCTCCTTTAGCGGCAGCAGCTGCAACTACAGCAGCTCGAAGTTGCTCGACTGTAGCTGTAGCTCTGGCTTGAGCAAGGGCATCGTCCCTTGCTTTGGCTTCTTCCTGTTCAATATTCTTTCTCTCCATATCCACCTTAGCCTTGTCCGCAGCCATTTGCGAGAGAGCCTCCTTGACAGTTTGGTGAGGATTGATGTTGTGCAGAGTGTTTCCGACAATGTTGCGACTTGTCGAAGCTTGGGTATTGAACGTGTTACCGAGACCTGCAGCTTCCATAGCAGCAGCAATTGCAGCAGCGGCTTAAAGGTTTTTTTTATGAAATATTTACAGAAAATGGATTACCAGGATTTGCCAAGCCAGGATTTATGATCTGGTTCTGCTGCTGAGCAATGTGAGATAGAGCTTGGTTAGGAAGCTGATCCATTGGAACGAAAACGCGGCGGACTCCAGTTTGAACCATGAACTGATCGGCAGTTGCGCCTAGACGAAATTTATGAAATTATTTTTCACGAGAACTTACTTGATCGAGTTGCGTCAGCACGTGGTCTTCCACGCTTCTTCTTCTCCGGTGGGATCATTTGCATGTTGCGGAAATATTCTCTAAAGTTATGTTTAAAACAGTCTAATTTCTGCCTACTGAGCCATTGGATGATCCCGAGGCAACTCCCAAATAGGTGTCTTAATGGCTTCCATTCCGACAGCCATCATCATTGGTTCATGCTGCGAATTGTCAAACTGCTGCTTTCTGGGCCTCTTTCTCGGACTCTCGCCCTCCGCTCCATTCGTAACCGGAGCAGCTACTGATCCCAAAGCCTTGGCAACACTATTTGTGGCATCATTTGTGTTTTGAATTATGCTTCGAACGCTGGACATGCTAAAGTCTAGATATTGGAAGCTGGTTAAATATTCACCTTGGGCTTGCGGACGCTCCAGGAAGTGTTCCAGCTGATGTGCCGGGGAGATCCGTTCCGAAACCAAGCTTCCTCTTAGCGGCAGAACCAGGAGTGCTTGGTTTTCGCAGAATTGAAGGACGAGGAGACGGGGTATTGACAGTAGCTTGAGAGAGTCCCACCAAGGCAGGAGAGGGATGAACAAAACCTGAACGTACCTATAAGTAAGAAGTTGTACTAAATTCTCACCTGAGCTTCCCTGGACGATGTGAGGTGTTGTCGTCTGAACGCGCTGAATGGCCGGCGTTTGGATGTGACTCATCGAAGCTGCCGGAGTTGTTGTTTGGAACTGAATTCGTCATATATATTAAAAGAAAAAAGGCTCACCCTCACAACTCCAGGAGTCGGCTGAACAACCTTGCTGCTACTGCCGTTATTTTGAGCACTGAATCTTGGATGAGGAATGATCTGAATATTTCGCTTAGAGAGAAAACGTTTTGTACAACCGGTGAAGCTCCAATAATTCTTGATGTACTGGCTCCAGTTGTACCAAAAGTCGAATGTGGAAAGTGCTGATTTCCAAACAATGTTTGACTGAATTGATTCAGAGAAGGCGACGTATTATGACGGGACATGGATTGAACGACATTCAGAAGACCCTGGGCAGTTTTAGAACCTCCTGGAGCGGCAGGCGGAGCCTGGGTTAGCCTAAAAAGTTAGTTTCTACCACGAAAACACTATATTTACCTCAATGAGTTAACAAAAGGACTTGGGAGCTGGGAAGCAGTCGGGGTGTGTGACTGGCGGACACCGTGTATATCAAATCGATTATCTCTGAACAAAAAAATAAATGTCGTTTGAGAAACACATACAGTGGATGCCGAACGATCGGAACTTGATGAGTGGCATGAGTAGTGAATGTGACAGGACCATGCTCGTGGTGGTCAGACTGTGAAGGAGCTAAAGATTCACAGTAATTGCTATGCACAAATTTTTAACCTGGTCGTATTACACGCGTGGTATGGTTCGGGGCTACGAAGCCACGATGAATTGGAGTAGAAGTGTTACTCGAACTGGGAATGTTGTACGTTGCTGTAGCAGATCCGACTACATTTCTTGAAGCAGCCGGATTGGCGACTGTATAGGAACGAGAAGCTACAGGCTAAAAATAACTTTAACGTAAAATGTCACAAAGAACGTACTCTAGCAATTTGTGAAGCCGTATATGTTTTCTGCTGCGGCGGACCTTGACCAGGAGGATAGTTCACTCGGAACGGTCCCTGGGACGGGGTATTGGTTACTTGAAAACGGCGGATATTTGACTAAAACAGATTGGATAATTATAACGAACAAAACTTGCTTACCTGATGTCCTGATAGTCTCGGCTCGTCATCAAGCGGCATTGTCTCGTTGCACGTCAAATCTGTCGCTCCTAAAATTTGATCTTTTCAGTGAAAAAGAAGCTTTGAACTCACTTTGCTGTGACATTGTTGAACTCGGTTTCTTACTAAAGGATGTCCATCTGGACGAATTACCCTGAAAAATAAAAGCTTTTAGTCAAAGAGGAGCAATGCAAGATAAGAAAGGCAGGACCTCATAAAAGAACGGCTATTGGGGAATCTTGCCCACGCCGGCCGACACCAGCTGTTTCGAAACTGGACAGCGGAAAATCACGTACGAATGCCCGACATTTAAGAGAAATTCGTAAAACTTCGCATTGAAATTTAGAATTAGAATTTAGAATTCGGAATTTCTCGTCAATAAAAAGAAATTTGAATGTTTACTACATTTAAAAAGAAGCAAAAGAAAATTATTCTTACTTTTTGAATATATTTAAAAGCACAAGGTACCGGGGGAAAAGTACATGTATGCCGAACTTTTAAAAAATCGATAGTTTCGTGGAAAGTGAAGATCGTGAATCGATTTTACTTTAGAATAAGAAATCGAACATTTTGAATGAATATCTCAAAAATTTGATGAAAAAAGTTAGAAAACACAGTAAGCAAGGATATATCAAAAATAAAAGATGTCAAAGCATTTTTGAAGCTAGCTAGCGAACATTTCTGACCTGGGGTCTCACTTGTGTTCCTATGCCCAGAATAGTCAATCATATTCATTGAAAAAGTGTACGAATTGGTAGATAAAACATTTAAGAACGTTTTGAAATAGTTTTCTACAATGTTTGAAAATATATAGTATAGGAAAAAGCTCTTAAATCGGACGAGAGCGGCGCGCATATACATTTTTTCGAACGGAGCGACGCGGGCGGTCGCGATGCGGCCGGTAAACACGAGAAACAAGACACTCGACTACTACCTGGACACCTCCGAAACACGGGAATCTTGAGTTCAATTGTCTGTTTTCATGGCTCCAATAGAGCTGAAATTGGATTCCATTTTGTGAACAGTTCGTTTTCTTGCTTGAAACAAACTTTGAAGATCGTGTCGGTACTTGGAAAATGATCTTTTCGATCTTTGGAACCAAAAAGACAGATCAAGCAAGGTTCAATATGGAGGACAATGAAATAAAGGAGGAAATTGTCGAAGGATTTCTGTAAAAATGTACTTGATCTGTCCGAGAAAATGCTCAGCTGGCGGCAGTTAAAATCAGAGTTAGACGACTAGGCAGTCAGGGAACAAGGGTAGGGTGGTTGCCGGCGGTCACAAGACATTCCCCCACTTGCTGCTATCACGTACACGACGAAATAATCGGAATAAGAATGTAAAAAAGAAAGTTTATGGCATTTGAGAAAGACAGACAGTCGGAGGACAGGATTGTTCACCGGTAATTGAACATACACATAACGTCGACATAAATGACGGAATGGAGCTGACTGCTCGTTTTGGGGAAAGTAGAACATTTGCGAGAATCGCCGTATCACAGAGGAGACTATACAGGATATGAAAAGGCTCATGACTTGAGCTAGCAGTGACCGCAAGACGCGGGACAGTTCTTCTTCATGTAAGCAGCAAAGATGCCGTCACAGAATCCGGCACTCTTCCAGTGATTGCAAAAGTGCTTCTTGTCTTTGCAGGGTACTGAAGTAGGAGGAGCCGATGTGCTAGAGGTAGGTCGAGGACGAGGACTGAAAATTCATTTCTCAGCTGTTGTCAGTCCGATGAAGGTCACAAATTTCGGGACATTGATTGACAACTATCACTGATATCATCTGTTCCCATCAGTCTTCACTAACTTTCGTGCGCAGGGGCAACTTTTTCAGACGACATTTTGAAGGGAGTGATTACCTGGTAGGGTAGAAGGTAACCAGTGGGATGTCAGTCACGACAGTTGGGTGAGGAGTCGTGTCTGGAATCTCGGTAGGGATTGGCTTCGAGCAGAAGCCACAGCTCATAGCACAGTAGCTCTTCATAAAACTGGCGGAGAGGTAGCAGTATCTAAAGGTCTGTCATGCTTTAAAATATGAAAAGGTTCACCTCTGTTTAACCAGAGTAGGACAATCGACCCTGTAGTCTTCGCAGTCAGAAGTAGTTGGTGGCCTGGCAGTGACGAGGGTAGGAGCAGTAGGATAGATGGTTGGTGCCGTAGGGTAGACTGTCGGAGGTGTTGGATACTCCGTTGTGGGACGAAGGGTCGCGAGAGGATTGATAGGCTTGGGATTTGGAAGGGTAGGCTCGGGCTCTAAAATAAAAAGACATTTTTTTGATTCTCAAGAACATACTTTTGTCCGGCTTGCAGAATCCACAAGAAATGGGACAATAGGTTTTCATCCAGTTCGGATTACGGCTACACCAACCTGAAAAATTGGTAAGATACCTGCGTATCATATATTACCGTTCTTAGCCAGATCATCACAATCTCCTCTAGTATTCTTGCATTCTCCAGTGAATGGAATTTTAGTTGTTGGAGCACCAGTAGCGGGTCGAATAGTTGTTGTAGTGCCGGAAGGAACGGTTGGGCCAACTAAACCATAAAATATTACAGTTTTGACTATTGATTACCTTGGCAACCGTAGAGAGTATTAATCTTGAATGTATCAACTTTCGAAAAGCCATTTCGCTGTCCGATTTGAGCTCCTTTCTGCTTGGGAACCATGGTAGGTTGGCCATTCTTGGAGAAAGCCTTCTGTCCATAATGCATAATGGAGGTATAGTCATAAGTGGTTCCAAGAGCTTGAATGGTTCCTGTACCGTACTTTTCGAACTGTCCCTGCATTCCGCTCTGGATATTCTGCCAATGAATTGTGATAAAGTCATCGCGATCAGTTCGGCTCTGCTCGTGGAAGAAACCGACGGCGTGCATCAGCTCGTGGATGATGATCCCTTTCTGGATACATCCGGATCCGAGAGAGATCACTTGTTTGCCTCCTAAAGATTCATTCAAGTTTTAAATTTAGTTTGCGGATTACCCATCTTTCCGACCATGGAATAGCATCCTCTGTCAGGATAGATATATACGTAGTTGGTATCAGAGGCTTCCTTCGGAACCCAGCGGATACAAGTCTCTTTGGCATAATCTTCCATTGATGAAGCGATCAGCGATCGACTGAAAAGAAAGTAAACGAGATCGAAGACTCATGTCACAGCCCTGTCCACTATTCAACCTCTCTCTCTCTCAAGTTTTGAGCAGTGTCCGTTTGTTGTGACGCGCTTTGTTTTGCGCGTGCAAACAAATGACCAGTCAAAGTTGGACGCGGTCAGCGCTTTTTTTAGCGCATCAGCGAAGGATCATTTCAAGTGCGACGCACGATAGGTTCGGAACTCTTTGCTCTCACGCAGCAGCGGCTACTGATAACTTTGTACACTCTGCTTTCTTACATCGCATTCAACAAATATTCGGACACTCGTTTGTCTCAAGTGTGTTTGCGATTGAAGGAATCAAAAAATTCACCTGTAGCTACTATACTGACTGCTGATCGTGTAAGGGATACGACCATTGGGCCACAGTTGATGTCTATTCTTGATGGCATTGTAGTTTCTGGTCCCGTCGCCGGAATCATCTCCTCCACCATTCATGAAAAGGTCAATGGTCGAGGCATTGAGCTGAAAGTCAAAAGTTCACAAGAGTGCGGCTTCGTGTTTTTTGTCGAGGAACATCTATTGTAGGCGTAGACTGCGCAAAATGTGTTGTAGAACACAAAAGATCGTCTAGGAGTTTTGTTTGCCCAGATGTCTGGTCAGAGCGAAAAAAGGTGTTTTTCTAACTCACATTCGGATTAGCGATATCTCCTTCGAAACGGGTCGTTCCGTACATCGCGTCGGAATCCCAAATTTCGCTGTTGGTAAACTGCATGGCTTCTGAGAGCTGCGAGCCCATCTCAAAGTCTGCCGGCGTCAGAACTGTCTCATATTCTGGTGTGGCCCGGTCAAATAGCTAAATTTCATTTTATAACGACGTAAAATTTGTACTTACTAAACTATCATCGTTTAAATTCAATTTATTCGGCATCACTGCCCATACTGTAAGTATATTAGCCAAAATGGCTAACCACTTTATCATAGCTGAAACCGGAGGTATGAGAGGGAAAACGGTAGAGAGTAAGATCTTTGAAAGAGTCGAACGGGTGTTCGTGAAAAAGGTTCTTAAGAAAATATTGACAGCTACTGCCCTTTCGGACATTTCAGTGGGAGAAAATATGGCAGTTATTTGCGGAAGTTTTGTGAGCAAGCGGTCAGTATCCGAGGTGGTGGTCGGCGTATTTGAGGGAGAGTCTCCGAAGCAGCTCATGCTCACTCAGTCGACCAGTGATTCACTGGAACAAACAGGAGTGAGCCCATTGTCCATGACGTGCTGACCAGTCCATCCGGTCGGTCCATTTCCCGCTTAACCCTTCCTTCCTCTAGTTCGGGAATTCTTAGTCGGCAAATAATTAGTCATGAGACTCTCCAAGAATGATTAAAATAAAGAACAAAATAAAAAAAGGCTGAGACTACAGTAGACGAAATCTGCAAGGCCAAGTTCCGTGTGCTGCGCAGCAGAGCAGCCGTTTTCGGACAGGGGGTTATATGGACGTGCGCGAGGGAGGAGCAACCCGATGCGGGAGGTCCTTCTGAGACCACCCAAGAATAGAACTAGTGCAAAGGGATCGTCTGGAAGGCTGGAGCACGATCTGCCAGACTATACTTTATTATAACAGAGCGTATAACATTCAGTCAGATCAGAAGGCCTTACGCGGTTTCTCCAAAAAGTCAGCGTAGGCCTGGTTTCCGTTGTCTGGAAGTGGATTCAAAATAGCAGCGTCCTCTAAGAGAGTAGCAAAGGGAACCTAAAACAGTTGTTTCTCAGAAATTTGCGGGATTCACCTTGGAGAAGAAGATCTTGGTGTCCCTGTCCTGACGGAACTTGCACTCTCGGGGAAGCTTCTTCTGAAAAACGAGAGTAACTCTACTTTTGTAACGCGTGCTTTGCGTTTCCCAGAAATGTTCTTCGATCGTCTGTGTATCTAGTTGTTGGCCTGTATTATGTCACAATATTGGAGGAACACCCCTTCAGGGCTAGACAGAAGTGTCGTATTTACCCTTGCACTCGAAATCGTGGATCTGAGTCAGCGTCATGGTCTTCAGAGCAGCTACTCATTTTTGACATACAACGACGTCGTCAGAGGCCTCCTTCACCTATTTGCACGGCCGTTTAGCCGCACGCGTGTCACCGAAAAAACGTGTGTTCAGAGAAAACAAAAAGCGGCAATAGGGATTACCTTATTAGGGAGCTGAAACGGCCCATCAGAGCTTCTGGTCTGGAAACGGCGTCAAAACCCCCCAAACACTTCAGCGCTTGTTTGTAAAAACATAAAAGGTTGATGTTTCACCTCCTTACAGACGGCAGCCGAGTGGTTGATGTCGATGAAGGATTCTTCAAAAGCCCACTGGTCCTGCAGTTTACCCTCTCTGTTGACCGTGGTCGAAGTCAAAAAGCATCCTGAAAGTTGATCTTGTTGTTTTCGTTAAGTTCAAAAAGTTTTACCAGGCTTGTATTTGTCGTCTCTGCTCACGCGGAAGTCAATAATGCTCAGGTCGGGCAAAATACCCTCTCCTGTCGCCTTCAGAATAGCCTCCTTCAAACACTGAAGAACTGTCAATAGACAAAAACTAAGTAACTAACCCAGTAGCGGTAGAAGATGGTCATTTTCATGGCCTCTGTCGGCTGACTTCTCATCATACGCAGCTCTTCTGGCGAAGCAGACTTTGCCATAGAGTTGATGTACTCGTCAGCAGCCTGGTTGTTTCTCTCCTTGTCGAGTCTCATCAAGTCAATTCCAACTTTGTCAGTACAGCTACTAGCAAAGCCAACATAGTCACCCTAAACAAAAAATTGCTGCTGGAATTTGAACTTTCTGAATTCTATCTTCAATAGCGGAATGAATAAGTACGATGTTCACAAACTAGGAAGTAAAAAGCTTCAGAACCGCATGTTTCTTAGGGACCAGCGTTGGAATGAAAACAAAAACAGACGGCAGCAAGATTATACGTTTATGGTACTGGTTTTCTACTTGACAAAATTAGGCCACCTATCATATTTTCTGAGAATTTAATACTCACCTGATGAGAGACATTAAGGCCGAAGGTTGTATTTTCAGGACTGACAAGGTACGGCTTGCCTTGGGACGTTCGTTCGAACCTAATCTCTGACCATGGGACGCCGGTAAACTGAAGATAACATCTTTTTGGAATGAGACACTATTCCCAACCTTTGAGACGGCGTGTCGATACAACAAACGACCGATGAGACCAGCAAGAGTGTCCTCTCTTAATGTTCTGAATGTGATTAGCCTAAAAGTGGTCACCTGTGACGGAATTGAAGCAATCGTTCGTATTCTTGAGGCGTAATGCATTGAACTGCCTTCTTGTAGAGTGTTTCAAACTGTCAGCGTAAAACGTTTGGAACAAAATAGCCAATCAATTACCTGGTCACTTTCAAGAGTTCCTTTCAGACTGACAGCCCAGCGACGACATTTGCATTCACTAAAAATGCATTATTTTAGCAAACCTGGATCTTTTTTCGTTAAATTTGGTCAAAATCAGGAACAGAAACTCACTCAGTCATGGCGGAGGACGGCGGACGAAATGGCCTTCGGGTCTGACGATTGCCGCGCCCCGATATGAATCGTCCATGGTCCACTTATAGTAACCTCCACACTGATTAACACAGGACACTCTCAGTCTCTTTCAAACTACCACTTGTACCTTTAAAGCAAAAAACTTGTAGAACGAACCGTAATTTATTCACCAAACTGAAAACTGAACAGACCTGAATAATAAGTTAATCACAATAAGGAAAATTGCATGACCCAATTCGAACTGAGGCTTCGGTTTTTGTCTGTGGAGAAGATTAAGGCCACCAGGAAATTGAGGCATTATTAATATAAGTTTCTAGGGCTATTGCATAAGCACGAAAATGAGCTAATCTATGCCAACGTACCCAAGAAATTATAGCTGAAAGAGAGGCGGTGTAAGGGGCTGTACTTAAGTCATCATGAGGCTCATTCTCTCACAATAGGCACATCGGAGGGGAAGAGGTGGAGATAGTGAGAGACTGGGAAAGGGGCTTACGCTAGACTAGCGGAATTGAAACAAAATACTCGTCTGAGGAGGAGGGACTGATAAATGAGGAGATGTACAAGTGGGTGGGAAATGCTTAATAGAACCGTTTTCGTTGTCTTTCATTCTTCTTTTGGAAGAAGATGATTCCAAAGCCGACGCCGCCAACGACGACGACGATTCCAACAATGATCAAGGCGATTGTGCCAAACCAGCCAAGTTTTGAGGGCTTAGGATCGTCCACATGGTCCCTAGGTGAGGCAGTGAAGTCAGCATGGGGGACAACGTTTCGTCTATCCAGCTGAAATGAAAAAAATGAACAAAAAAGATCCGAATGCACTTACCTCTCCGGGCTTTTCGACACGGGCAAACTCCTGTTCAAACATTTTGACGGCAATAACATCATGGGCATCTGAAAATGATACATTGCGAAAAATATAAGAGAACAAGGTTGGCAACGCCCTTCCAGGGCTAAAGTAGAAATTCATGACTTCGTTCTGTCACGGAGCTCTAGTCGTGGTTTCTCTTTCATTCCTCCTTTGTTACTCTCCTGCAGTCACTCTCCCTGACCCTCCAAAAAAACTATCAAAGTCATAAGAACCCTTCACGCGCTCGCTTTTCCTGTCGCAACTTGTTAAAAACTAATTTGCGCACAAAGCTCCCCTCCTTATCCTCAATTAGAGCTTCAGACAAACAGAACACATAAAGCTTCAAACAGAACACACAAACACACAGAGACTTGGGAGAAATTTAAAATAGATCGTCACCAGAAAGATCTCCGGTGGCAGCGGACATTCCAAAGTAGTATCCAGTAGGAAGTTGGACGTTGTCTACGCTCATACATAACTTCCATTCACCTTTGGCAAGAATATCAGTAAAAATCTAAAATCAATTTACCAGGAAAATATTAGCGACTTACAGAAAGAGTATCTCCAACATATCGAATTAAAACTTGAGTCTCGTGGTCCTTGTTACGGAACTTGGCCTCACAACCTGAAACGGACTGTTGATTATGACCGACAGGTGTTTTTTACTATGCGTTCTTGATAAGAAATGCGCGATAAGATAGCGAAAAGTTGCAGAGAAAACTCGTACCTGTGTGCTCTCCTCCTAGCTGGGTATGGGTTCCATCTTTGTCATGATCGTAATGAAGAGTTCCGTCGGAAACCATGGCGGAAATGAAGGGATGGCTGTGCTGGAAAACAGCAAAACTTTGACAAAAAGGAGGTACAACTTACGCCATGAGGACCGTTGTGATTACTGTACGTGTCCAAGAAGATTCCTAGACCGCGGAAATAGTCTTTTCCTCCAAAGACAGGTCCCATCTCATTGGGAGAAGAAACGTACCAGAGAGCCATTCCGTCTCCGTACAAATCGCCTAAAAAGCATGCAATGAAAAACATCAAGGAAAGAGCTTACCGTGAGATCCAGAGACTTTGAAAGAGACGACCAGCTCCCAGTCTTTTGACCAAACGGGCTGAAATGTACTTGTTTCTGCGTAGAATGGGACAAACTTATACCTGATGATTCCAAATAGCTCCCTGTCTCGATTGTTCATCGGCAGTTAATCTGATCTGTTGACTAGTGACCATAGTATGTCCCTGGACATCCCAGTAGGGAATTCCAGCTGCAGCTCCTGCATTACTACCATAAGAAAAGTCAGTCAAGTATAATTACCTGTGTATGGTCTTATTAAAGAGTGTTCTCTTTTATAGAATCCTCGGAATTCGTGCACACTCTTGCCCTCAATTGTCTGACTGAGTACATCAGCTGCTGTCGGTGAGGGTTGCTCTTGTGCCGTAGTGAGCGCCAAGCCCACTAAAAATAGCAGGAGGCTCATTGGTTACCTGAAAGAAAAAACATAATGTTGCCTGTTAAGTTCAAAAGCTATATTCTCATGAGCATGTGGGAAACAGTCAGCGAACAATAAAATGTCTTTAAAGCGACGTGGCTAATAGAAAACGAAAAATGCTCCACGGCAAATTCTGACCGCCTTCGCAGCCGTCTCGCGCCTTTTGAACTGAATGGCAGGCGCTTCGCGTCGGGATATGACCGTAGCCGAACTGCAAATCTCCCTGCTCGCCATACAAGAAATAGTACATTCGGTCTCATCTTGTAGCCATTGCCAGAGCGACAGTTTCTTTTGTGTTCAAACTCGCAGCTTGACTCTAACAATATACCATTTTATCGATTGTTTCTTCAAAAGCATCATGGTTTCTTCTAAAATTGTTAATTCCAACGTGTTCTTGCTCCAGTTGTATCTACGAACTATGTAAATGGTAATTTTTCAGATGTACGCAGTACTCCTTCTCGCCCTAGTCGGCGCTGCCTTCTGTGAAGATGCTGCTACTCAAACAAAGGTAGTTTTGGACTGAAACGTTGTTAATTTCAATCTTTAGGAAGCTCACCTGCTTGTTAGCAAGTCTCCCCAATCTATGTACGCTGTAGAGGGAATGGACTTTGTCATCGAGTATGGTATTTTCAACAACGGTGACCGTGCTGCCAAGAAAGTCATCCTCAACGACCAGAGAGGATTCCCTACCCAGGCTTTCGAGATCATGAAGGGACTCTTGAACGTCCGTTTCGAGGTCATTGCTCCTGGAGCCAATGTCACCCACTCTGTCGTTGTAAGTCGAACAATTTGCGTATTTTCATCGTTTCTTATAGGTCCGTCCTCGTCAATACGGAGTTTTCAACCACACCCTTGCCGAGGTCACTTACACTTCCGAGGGAAGCTCTGATCTCCACGTCGGAACCTCCACCACCCCCGGAGAAGGTTTGTCTTTAATATTGGAATTTGTTCAAAACATTTTTGCAGGATACATCTACCGCCAGAAGGAATACGAGCGCCGTTTCGCCGCCAAGTACCCCCACTGGCTCATCTTCGCCGGAATCGTCGCTCCCTTTACCCTCGGACCTCTCTTCGTCTTTATCAGCAGCAAATCCAAGTTCGAGGAGCTCGCCAAGAAGAAGAACTAAGTCATTTGTTTACTAATTGCCTCTCCGTTTCACTAGACCCACCGCCGACATTGATGTGATGTTTACTAATTTATGTATTTTGTTATGGGATATCATTGTAGCTCTCGCGGGTTTACGCAAACACTGATTAATCAATTATATTTATGTGTTATTGTCAATGAAAAAAAATAAAAATGTTTGCAACTATACGCTTTGACAAAGACAGTGAGTAGGAGAATTTAACGTTTTACACCCAGAGCCTTGAAAAGAATATTGAACGTGGTTCGAACTTCTGTTGAACAAAACAACAAGAATGTCAAAAATGTATGTCTGTCTTTTTTTCTAGATATAGACTCTTCTTTCTGATGCGCACACCTAACCATTTTACGTCTGATGGAAAAGATTTCAATGCTACAAAACAATGTCTTAACTACTAGGTGAACAGCAGCCATGAAAAGTCACTCCAAGGAAACACTTTAAGAGACAACCGAACATAGTTCATGTTTCTGACTTTATCGCAAACCGTTACTGAACGAACTAAGGCGATTCAATTTGTAAAGACCGTTCACGTATATTTCACCAGAGGTTGACCACTTTGACAGCAATGTGGGATTCAAATATTCCTCCGTCTTAGCGAAAGTCTTTGCTACTACCGTAGTTCAGTTGCGTAAGTCTCTATATACGTATTTTTGCGTAAACTTGTAGTTTGTTGAACCTTGAAAAGGATTACGTGGAATAAACATATTTCTTTCAAACGTCAAATAATCCAGTCTACAGTTAGTGACCCGTTTCTTAATCGTGTTCAAAACCTTAAAGACTAGCTTTAGGCGTTAAATGAGGCTCCCTCAAAAAGCAACAGTAGTTAGATGCGCAGGTTAGCGGGACGCAACATTGGTGCGTCGCTTTCGAAAATGTCTTGCCAACGTCTTACAACATCTTCAATCATTCACAGCTGAGCTCCCAGTTTTACAATGTTCTCCTTCCCAGCATGAGTGAAAAATCTTGTTTCAAAAATCGATATTCCACAATTTATCTTCTTTTATCTCGGAATATTTACTTCGTATTTCTATGAAAACCTCGATTTTCTTTCCTACTTTTCTCATTTGCCCTTAATCAATCTCATAATCTGATTTCAGTCAATCATGGCTGGCGTCGTCAACATGTCTTTGGATGATATCATTTCAGCTAACAAGGTAAGGCTTTAAACGTTTTCTCACCATTTAATTTCCCACAATGAACTATTATTAATCACTTTTTTTCAGAAATCGAGGGGGAACCGTAAGGTTGGAGGAGCTCTGCGCAGCGAAAGAAACGAGGGCCGTTCTCAGCGATCTGGAGGAGCCAAGCTTTCTGGTCGTGGCGGAAGGAATACCTATGCTTTCAGCGAGGTAAGCTATTGATCAAACAGTGTTTCTTATCAAGAATCATTACAGAGTGTTCCTGATGGCAAGTGGAAGCACGACAAGTTCCAGGAGACTCAGAGTCAAAAACCACGTGTCGGTGGTGGAAACCCCAACAAGAAAGTGACGATCAATCTCTCCAACCTTCACCCTACGCAAGTCACAACTGCTGATCTTGAGGTTCATCATTCCGCTGTTTGGGCCGTGTCCGATCTGTTGAATAACTCGAAACTTGGGAAACGTCGGCTGTATGTCTTCTGTCCCTCTAACTGGAGTACAGTGCTCGTCTAAAGCCTCTACTGGGTGCCAGAGACAGCTGTTTTTGCACCAAATCCAGTGTTGTTCGAGAAGCAGAATCGGAGGGCCGTCGTTCTCTGAACCGGGGGAAATCGTCCAATAACTCTTCATTTAGGAACTCTTTTTGCCGTATGAGGGAGTCGAAAGCGCTGTTGTCCACTACGATGCTGACGGGGCCAGTTTTGGAACTGGAGCCATTGTGTGCTCCTTGAAGGCCGCTCAGTTGCTTCTTCAAGAATTCAGCGGTGTCAGGCTCGATCGTAAGTCGTATAGTTAGACATTATCAAACAAAACTTCAGATCAACTGATAAAGATGACTTTGGTCGACTCTGGACTCAGCACAGGAGGAATCAAGAGCCGTTTGGAGTTCGTGAACAAGAGTGGAAGGATCACCAAACCTGAACGCAATGGCGGAGGTGGACGTGGCGGTATCAAGTAAGCTTTGTTTATTTTTATAGCCAAATTTCCAGTTTATTACTTCCCAGAAACTAATAATGCTTGCTATTTTCAGCAAGGCTAGAAAGTCCGGTGGAGCCGATAAACCGAGAAAGGCTTTCTTGGACAGAGTCGTGGACAGCGATGAGGAGGAGAACAAGCCCAGAGGAGGAGGCGGCCGTGGTGGACGTAGCGGCGGACGTGGAGGACGCGAAAAGAAGACCGAGAAGACGACTGAAGAGCTCGATGCCGAACTCGAAAAGTACATGAACAAGGGAAAGCCGATGGAGGCTTAAACATTTCGTTTTTCTGTTACGGCCCTCTTGATACTCTAACGTTTACCTGTTAACTGGACATTCAATTGTAATTCACGTCTAGATAAATATTTGTACAGAAATTGTAATGCATGGGGTTTACTGGTGTCTGAAGGTTGGCTTGAAATTAATTAAGCCAATATCAGTCCCAATAAAACGTAGAGGCGTACTTAAAAGCGGAGTGGGAGGTCTTGTCTTATTACTTTGCTCTTTCTGTCCACCCAAAAACTAACAGGATTTCCGTCTAGAGTGCAGTGTACCATAGACAGCCCCAACTCTTGATCAGTATAAGGTTATCCACTGTTGAATGCACGAACGAGCACATTATGCAGAACTCTCTGTGCTTTCCTGGTATCTATTTGGTTCAGACTTTTTTAGAAGCCGTAGGAGGAGGCGTGGTCCAGAACTAATACAAACAGAAGCTGTCAGTCTCTCACCCACGAAGATCTACTCACATTCCACAATTAGTCTCAGTTCTCAACTGCTTACCGATCAAGAATCCTCCCTCTTTACTTACTTTCCAGGCAATGGCACGAGCTCTCTTGACTATCCTTCTTCTTGTGGCACTCTTCGCCGTTGTATTCTCTTTCCGTGGAGGAGCTGGACGTCCCCTTTATGGTGAGTCTTCTTGGTTCAAAAAATGAAAACGTGATAAAAGTACAAGCTTGATTTCCGATTTCAGGCGTGATTGGTGACACTTTTTCGGCCAATCAAGGAGCTCCAGTCCGTGGTCTCTACAACTTTGGCTCTCGTGGATCTGGTTCCAACTTGTACGGACTCTTGCGCAAGTAGTCTCTCGGTTTTGTCTGTTCATAAAGTGTTGAAGTAACTTGTGATTCGATTGTAATCATATGTGTCACGACCGCCCCTCTTTCCTCTCTCTCTCCCCTTGTGAGATAACGGAGTGCGACTGTCTGTTTTCTGTTGTCTACTGGGTCACTTTCACCTCGATTTGTTGTCAACATGAGGGACTATTTGCATCCAGAAGCGTTCAAAAGCCAGCCAAAATTGCGCTGCGGTTAAGTTTTGCCGTCATTTTGTCAGCAAAATGCATTGCTAACATCCGAAAGATGACAAAATACTTTGAGACACTTTAAGTCTGTTTTTGTTGACAAAGAGCACTTTCGCTCAAACAAAATAACTTTCACTAGTCAAGGTTACCAGCACATGATCCCTTTCAAAACCAAACAACCTGAACTAAAACACTGTTTCCGACGCGTGTACCCACATTTCAAAATCGTTCGAAAAAGTTTGAATTCTCACCCTAAGAAGGCCAGACAACTTCTGGTGATACAATCTGACGAAATCAGCGGGTGTCTCCGCATTTTTTACACACAAGAAGAACTTTCTCTGACCACTTGCTAGCACGAGATCAGTTTTCCGAGTTCATCCTGTTGACTCAAATTCCGAGTGTTTTGTAGTGATCCCTTAAGGGTTGTAACTGATGTGGTTAGTACGAGCTTTGATTACCTGGGTTTACGACCAAAACCTCGACGTTTTTAATCGATTGTTTCCTCATCCAGTATATGTTAACCTCAACTAATAGATTCAATTCAACTCACTTTTAGTTGTTTTTTTTCTGCCGGTCATAATACAAAACTTGAATTATTTTCCGTTTATTCTAAAGTTGTACGCTTGATCTCCTTACCCATCTTAAAACATATTGTCCTGAATACTTTAGCATAAACAGATAGATTACCGTTTATTAGTTTTTGAAAATGTCAAAATCTGTTGTACATTAGAATGGTAGAGCTCAAAAGGAAGGTTTTTACGCGTTTTTGCAGACCCTTGTTTTTCTGTGCGGCACTGTTTGATTTCGAGTATATTTCTACGTTTCAACCTATTCATCACGACAAATACAAAATTGGTACTTTCAAAGTATACCCATACCAACCGCGTCGGGTCTCGGAGGGATTCGAACTACGGTAGTCATTAGAAAAGCGGCATTGGCAGTCAGCTGTTCGACGGGTCTGCTTCAACCTGTCGGGTCAGGTGCTGTCCCCTTAGAAAAAAACATTTTCAAGAGAATTATGCAATAAAAGTAGAAGCGGCTTCTAATCGGATGCAAAATCGATACCTGGAGTTTTTGTTTTGGAGTTGTTCTGTTGACTTTTCTCAAGTCTCTCCCGTTCTTCGCTCTCCAACTACATCTTCTTCTTTTTATAGATGAAACCGCGGAGTCATTAAATTCCGGTGAACTATGGAACTTTTCAATATTTTTTACGTCAATAAAGGGCATCTCTTTGCCGTAGAACCTCAAGTAAGTCCAAATCTTTTCATCCAAGTCTTTTTATAGTCTCCAAATGTGTCTATCAAATCTATTCAACCTCAGATTAAACAATTTACAGGTATACGTGTGGATGATCAGGTAAACTTACTCTCTGGTCATTCTAAACATACGGTTAAGGTTCTTCTAGTACACGGTGGAGAAGCCATTGACGGTGAAAGACGTCTCGATGACTGCAAAAAGTTTGGTAAGACAGTTATTCAACTTAGCTGAAAAATTCTTTTTAGGGACTCTACAAAACCCGGTTTTTCTGTTCCAAAGACCGAGCAAACACAACAACTTGGAAGTCAATGTTGACCAGGAAATCAACGAGTTATATCAGGTTGCTGACGATGCTCTTGAACAAGTTTGTCCCGTTTATTGAATCAATTTCAAAACTTATTCTTTTAGGCATACAATCCTGCCACCGCTGAAAGAATATATCTCGCTTTTCCTGAGAAGGCTAGAATTTGCAAAGAAGCCGCTGCTCGATGTCTGAATGCTTGTGCACGTATGGTCCAGGAACATCAATTACTTAAGGAGGTATCCGTTATTCCTAACTTTTCTTACCTTCCATATAGGGATGGGTCGCCTTAGTTAGTAATGTCGATGAGAACGTTGCCCGGCTAAAAAGAAAGACGAATCGTCACAGGACGAATGTCGAAAAAGTGCGACAGCAGAATGAGAAGGCGGCGCAGATTCTTCAGGACTTTGACAAATGCCTCGACCAGTTGAAACAGGTATTTTTGTACTTAGGAAGTTTTTAAAATAAACTTTCAGATTCAAATTCCTGCCCCTCTTCTGGCTCATTCTCGGGGAATGCGAGATCCTTCGCATGCTCCGAGTATGACTCTCTACGACTGGATTTCTCAATTCGATCCAAACTTTTCCCTTCAAGCCCTGGTGGACAATGTCAGGGAACAGTTCCAACAGGTTTTGAAGTTTATAATCTCTTTTAATTATCTAATTTAGTATGGTGAAAGCTCTGGCGTCGAGATCTGCGCTCATTTTGAAGGACTAGCCCAGCATGCTAAGAAAGATATCCGCGTGATCAAAGGTATCAACGGCCGTTTCTCCCAACTTCATCAACATCTGGGTACCGCCGATGATTTCAACAAGGAAATCGTCTCCAAAGTACAGCAGATTATTCAAAGTACACCATTGACAGATCCTTACGCCATACAGGTACCATTTTGAAGTCTGTTTTTCACAAAATGTCGTTAGGAACGAGTGATTGAGCAACAATCGGAGCTGGACGAGATCAAAAGACATCTGAAAGAACTACGGAAGTTGGCTGGCCTCTTTCACAAGTCGAAAGTAGAACTTTTGGGCAATTTGCGACAGCGTCTAACTGGCTGGACAGTACAGTGCTATGAAATGCTTCACATGTGTGCCACAGAAATCATGGTCTTTGAGGAAAAGTTTAATGGGATCAAGAACCGATTAGAGATTGTCCATCAAATCAAGGTTAGTATTCCCAGTTACATTTGTAGTTTTTGAGTTAAGGAAACACCCATTTTATTCGTCACAGCTGTTTGCGAAGTTGTCAGAAGAACAGCTTTACAAAAGGAATTTTCTTCCTGGCACAAACAGCATGTGGACAGATGCACTGCTTTTGCCAAGACCGAAGACGAGACCCGCAGTCAAATTACTAACAAACTTGAGGGGCACTTTCTGCGAGTCATGTTTCCAGGTCAGTCCTTTTTACAACCAGTTATAACTCAAGGTTCTAGGAATCTTCGACAAGTTCCCAGAATTCTTCATCAGAAACTTGGCAAAATATGATGAGGAACTACCCCCCGTGTCAGCTGACTATATACGACAGCTGCGAGAAGGGGTCCAAGAATTGGAGTCATTCTTAAAGGTCACTTCTCCGCAAGTGTTCTCGAGGCTGTGCGTCAGGTTCAAAAGTGCTTGGAATTGAGATTGACTGAACATTTTAAGGGATGCATCAGGATCTCTTATTTCGCCATCAAGCGGTCCTACCATGCGAAGGGAAGAGAGCTTTTTCACAGCTGATTCTACCATGAACATTGCTACAATGAACAAAAACTTTCCGAGCACAACGTGGCTAGGGTACTGAGATTTTCTAAGAAAATATCATAAAAATACTTACAGAGGTCTCGAGACCTTTGACAATAGTCCTTCGATCCAACCTGCTATTCCTCTTGGAACTTCTCCACCCTCAAGAGCAGGATCAGCTACCAGCATGAACATTCCAGTAGCTCCATCACTGAATCAACTTTCAATGCTGGTGGGTTAATTGCTGATTTAATCAAACATATTTTTTAGGCTGAGCAAGAGGAAATACTTGGTAGCGTGCTTGGAAAATCTGCACCGATCGATATTCCAATAGCTAGCCATGTTGGAAGAGAAGTATCGGAAAAGTCGAGCCAATTCAGCACACCGGATGGTCATTTCAATCAACAGGAGAATGAGAGCAGTGGAGAATTGAGAGACGACGGGTCGAGTGTTAGTCACAATTTACTCATTGTTGACGTTTATCGCTTTTCTAGCTACAACAATTCCAATTGGACGATCTAAACACACGCTCTCAGCAGTCGATGGAGGTTTTGAAAGCTGTTCTCCAAGAAGTGTCGCATATTTCCAAGGTACAATTTTATATATTTGTACATTCATTGTTGTTTTGTAGGGTCTTTTGGATGTCCGAGCGGAGCTGAATAACAGCAAAGACGATTTCCTGAGCGACTACACGACAATCAAAAACTACGCTGAAAAGATGAAGGATTGCCGCTTGAAAGAAACGGAAGAACGCCACGAGACTCAAATGAAAGAGAAAGATGAGCTCATCGCGGTTAGCGCAAGTTATGATTGTGAAAAAAGATGATTCCAGAAACTAAAAACTGAGCTGAAAACCAAAACCAACGCTCTGACCATTGTTGAAGAGGAGCTGAAAACCATCAAAACGGCTGCAGAGAATAAGAATAAAGACTTGAAACAAGCACAAGAACGCATCGAAGTGTAAGTTTTTCATTGTTATGCAGTACTTTCGACTCCAGGCTCGAGGAGGCAGCTAAAGAGTTCGATAAAAAGATCAAAGAGGCGGAGATGGAAGTTTTCAAGAGGCTGACGATCGAATACGAGCTCCAAGATGAGAAACTGCGTCGAGAGAACGATTCTCTGGTCGAGAACAAGGAAGCTGAGATCAGACACATGCAGAAGGAGATGGAAAAGAAGAACACAGAAATTGAACATCTTCGTGCCGATCCTGAATCGGAGAGCTATAGAAAGCACGTCGCTTCAGAGCTCCGAACAGATTTGGAGAAAGAGTTCAAGGTAGTGGCTTGAAATTTAAAACTGAAAAAGTATTTAATAGAGCAAGATCGATTTGATCACAAAGGGGCTGATGCAGCAGAGAGAAGAAGCCATCAACAGAAACAAAAAGGAGTTTGACTACGAGTTGAAGACGGTGAATCAGAAATACGTAAGTTATTTCTGTGTTTTTTTTTACAAAGTCGTCATTCAGAATCTCTACACAAAGTTCCTTGTGATGGAAAGAGATCTGCTCAAGGAAGAAATTGAAAAGAATGTGAATGACGGAGCTACGGTCTCAAGCAAGATAGAAGAAAATGTTAAACTAAAACTTCAAGAAGCGGAACACGAAGCAAAAACTGTTGTTCATTTCCTTGGTCGAAGTGCTTCCGTTCAAACCGAACATTTTGAGCTGGGATCCCCGCAAAGTCTGCCAGAAAACTTGTTGTTCTCCACATACGGGCCAAGTCCTCCAGTCATGGAAATGGGAGAGAGTCAGTATCCAGAGATGGCTCAGAGCACCTTCCAACTTCAGACTCCAACAGAGGAGAGGTAATGACACTTGATTTTTGTTTACGTGAAGAATTGTTTAGCAAAGCTACATCTGAAAGTCATCAAATCGATGATAATACTGCTGAGTGTGCCGTCCAAACACGAATTCATATGAAGGCGATGGAACTGATGGTAGCGGTTCAAGATATTGGAGAAGGATCGACAGTTCTTGTGGTCTGGTCAGACAGACACAACGCCTACATGCTCTTCAGGTATATTTACTTACTCTTTTACCTCTTTTTCATCCACAAACTGTACACTTTTCGTTAAAAAACTACTATCTTACGTTTTATCCGGACAAAACCTTCCGTTTGCTGTATCTGTAGACAAGCGTCGGTTTTCAATCTGTATATTTCCAGCTCCTCTTCATACCTCCATTTCGTGAAAGAGTCAAGTGTACGTCGCCTAGGTCTGTCTATGGCCGAAGGAGCGCGTCGGAACTGGATCTTCGGACGTGTTTTGCATCTCGATCTCTGCATGATTCGAAAGCCAGCTAATAGGTAGGATTCCTAATTGAAAACTTTTTAATCTTTCCACTTCAGGTATAACCTTCCGATCGATACTCGCGTTTATCGCGTCGACGTCGACACAGTACCTATTGAAGCTCGTATCGCTCGTGACACTGACCCTGTCTGAATTTTTGTACATTTTGTAAGTAGCATTTTTAGTTTTTGAAGTAGTAGAAACTTGTGATGTGTTTGTATCAGACTGGTATCCTACTGATATTTCCGACTACTTTTGACAACCCATATAACACTGTGATTTTCTGAATATAGTCAATGCTCTCAATGGCCGTCAAAATTTTCTGCACCTCATGTTTATATCACATTGTAGCGAAAAATTGTTCATATGCTGAGATTTGTCCCTTTTTTTCTGGGTAGGATTTTTTAATTTTGCGTCTTGTTTTGCCTTGCAAGTCACTTTTATATCTGCAAAAACTATCTGCCTCCCCAGCTTGCTCGCTCGCCCGCCTCTTTGTTGTTCCAAATTGTTTAAACATGTAAAAATAAAGTGTGGAAAAGAAACCTGCAGTTCGACGAGGTCACAACTTGTTGACAAGAGTTTAACGACCGGATTTTCCTGAACAGATTCTACTTTACGATTTTGAGAAAAAAAGTATTGGAAACAAAAAACTTTATTGTGCTATGATGAAGTAGAGTATATACACAGGAAAGAGTGATCACATGGGAACACCGTATGAAAGTGACGAGTGATTTGATTCTCTCGGACCGGGATAGAAGGATAACCAAAATCACACAAGGAGGGTAGGAACTCGTCAGTACACATAAGAGGAACATTGTTTGAACGTGATAGATAATGAGGAGATGTATTCGAAGTGTAGAGCATGTTGTCCAAATGCAAAAGACTATAATACAAGCTAGAGGTTTCGTTCCTAAGTCGAAATAATCACAGATAGAGTAGTGGGAACCCTGTGGAACGGAGCCACAACTGCCGGTGAAAGGCTAAACATTCTGAGCTTCCAGATACAACTTGCGCAAGCCGATATGAAAAATACACGTTTAGAATGTTGGAGGAAGGAAAGCAAAACTAATTTGAAGAGGCCGTCGTGGTGTTCGTTCGCGGAGTCGTTGGTGCATTTGGTGTCGGTTGACCAGTAAGACAGTTGCCAAAGGGATTGATCTTGTGCAGGTAGCAGAGATTACAAACTCGCACCTGAAGACAACATTGTAAAAGATATAAATTTCCTAGTATTAACAATAATCTTGGAAATTATCATAGCAGATACTTTTTGAAGTATTTTTCTTGTGAATCTTTCGGATTTCTTGGTAAAGATTTTTTTTAGAACATGCATTAAAATGTTTCGATTACAGACGTCAAAAAAGGTCATGTAATCAAAATATTCAATGTTTGTCTCTTATAAAATGTTTTACTATGTGTTCCGCCATCGTCTTTAGTGGAAAAACTTAATAAATGGGTACAATCTTACCTTACTATCGTATCCGAGCTCCGGAATCCTAATGCTGTTGCCACTGCATTTTCCGCAAAAAATCCTGCCACAGTTTCGACAGTGATGTCGTCGGCGGACGACGTTGAAGGGTAAGTAACAGTCTGTACATTGGTCACAATCCTCGTCAGGAACCCATCGGACACCGACAAAGGCCGGAAGCGGCAGTGATTCCTGTGCTTCCACTCCTGTTTCTTCTTCATTTTCAGCAACTGCCGCCGTCTGACCATTGATCTAGAATAGAAAACTGTTCTACAACAAAAACTCCCAACCTCATAGATTGGAATTACTTCAGTGGGCTGAAGTATGAGTTTCAGTACTTTTCGTACTTCACTAGAGTAATTAGTTTGCAATTGATCAGCTACTCCAGCTACGCAGACAAACAACCTTAAAATTCAATTTCAGGAGATGCCTACTGGCAAAACAGACCTATGAATCAAGTCGGCAGACGATCTAAATTTGGCTCGAAGTTCAAAGTCGGCTCCGTCGGTTCGGTCAAACAGATAGCCATCGGGATAATGTGGATACGTAATCTTTTTCGCTGCCTCTTCATCTTTTTTCCTCTCTTCATCCGTCTTCTTCAATGTGCTTTCAGCAGGGAACTGATAGAGCTCCGTCTTCTCGGTAATGTTCTGCTTGAACGCGGACATCGTCAGTTTCTCGCTCACTTCCTGTGTCGCTTCCTCTTCTCCAGAACAGAGCACGTTTTCGACCTTTCTCAATTCGCTGGGAGTCAAGATTCGAAGCAGATTCCTGATTTTGATGAGTAGGTTGAAGAAAGGACGGAACATTTCTGACAAGTTCTCGGGCGTTCCATCCACACTCAAAGCTCCTTCGGGGAAGAACAACAAGCCCCTGAGAAACGGTACTTTAAAACTTAAAGAAGTGCTTACCAGACAATGCTCAAACGCGGAACAGCGATCATGACAATAGGATCGCAGTAGTCGATTTGATCCTGAGTGATCAGTTCGCGTTTCAGGGCCTTTTCTAACACTTCTGAGAAAAGGACCGCCACATCAAGTTGAGCATCGTGTTCTTTTACAGTTTTTACCGGTACCATAGCTGACACGTATCTGAATTGAATATTTTCAAAAATTATTTCAAAATAACCTACTCGAATTCAAATCTGGCAAAGAGGCGGTCAAACTTCAACAGACTATGCTTAATAGTTTCTGTGTACATTGTGGGATCTCGCAGGGATTGATCCTAAAACTTTTTTTTGAAAAGGTCAGATATAATCAGCCAACCTTCAGCAAATCACGTAGTCCGTCGAGATGACGAGTAAGTTCTTTGGCTAAAGGACGAATTTCTTCGGACTCTTGCTCATGATCGATGATGTTGGAGCCGGCAGCCAAACACTGGAAAACATCCGTTTAGATGCCAAAATGTTAAAAACATACCTCTGCTCCAAACCACAGCTGACCTGGCAGATTGTCGTGAACGATCTCGTCAGGAAACTTGACACGGAAGTCGCGACAAGCACGATCAGACTCTCGAGGGAACAGCGTGCAAAGCATTTCTCCTAAATGGATTAAGTCAGTCTAAAGAGCTCCTGATGGGCACTCACCGATGATGTGAAGAACCCGATCTTGAGCTACCCGTAATTTGTTGACCAAGCTGTTGCATCTTTCTGGATCTCTTCTACCGTCGAATGAATCCAATTCAGCGGCTGAAAATGTGAATTCGGTACTCTTTTGTCCATTCAATCGATTGGAACTTCAGCTCGTACAGTCTGAAGAGCAATTTGGACATGATCGCACTGTCCGAAAATAGCTAAAAACAAACAGAAAGTTCGCGGATTGCCGGCGAAGAGTGCGAGTTTTAAACAGAAACACAAAGATACAATTGGACTTACCAATGTCGCTGAGGGCTTCATCTGCATAGTAAAACTTGGCGAGCGGAGCCCAATCATCCGGCCTCGGCTTGTTCATAAATTTTCTGAGAGAGAGCATCTCTGGAAGACGTTGGATCATTGAATTTAGACGAGAATGACGCGAACAGCGAAAGAGGGGCTGTTATCAATAAAGCATGAATCAACTGTGCCAGCACATAAAGGCTGGACGGCGATATTTTCAAAATGTCGGAATGTGAGGTGGAGTAGAAGGAGGCGGCGGCCAGTGAGAAACTGTTCTCGGAAAATCACACACCAGATGAAATTAAGCATAATATTAGAGGCGACGAGAGCGAACGTCAGAGTGTGGGGGGTGGATAATGCGATGAGAGGCGTATTCCATCAATGTGTATGCGACATAAGGTTGTAGGGAACTGGAAGCAGTGAATAACCTAACCAAAAAGGCTAGAAATCAATTACTTGTTTATATTCTCAGCTTGAACCAGGTAGAATGAAGAGAAAAATGTGATGAAAAAACATTGCCAGCTGTCTACATGGCGCCGAAATGGAACAATGAAACAGGCTGCCCAAAGTTTCGACATATGTTTTCCAAGCTTATCGGTACAAAACAAAGGGGTTTAAATGCAAAACCACCACTTATTAAAGAGCGACAAGCTAAGGGAGACGTCAAAACGATGAGAAGCTGACAAATGAAGCCAACTATGCTGTTAGCGACTAGAAAATGGGACGCAGGAAAGATGATCGCCAGGAATTATCGATTTTGATTTGGATGAACCCCAGAAACATGCTTTTAGTGTACCGGTGAGTTGCCTTAAACAGGAATTGCTAGTTAATTGAACAGGAAATCGAGGAAGTAACGCAGACAGGGGGGTTTTCGTTGATTTTGCATCTGTCTCTAGTATTAAAAAGTATCAAGATTGTTACCTAGGTCTTTCTCCAGAACTTAAATCGCTTCAAGAAGCAGAAAAGTGAAAGAATTACCGAAAACGAAGACCGCAAAAGAGACAGAGAGAGCGATATTCGTCAGCTGTCTAGACGACCGCTCGCCCGGCAGCCGCGACGCGGTCTATCTCCTGATTGTCAATAAAGCGAAGTCAATTCATCCGATAGCTTCTTAGATTTTTCCGAGAAAGTAGTAGATTTTTTTTCTTTACAGCTTTAGAAAGAAGATGAGCTCAATTCGAGCCTAATTTGCCGGAGAATATAACAACTCCTTCTCTTTCACAACTGTTGTTGATGACACTTTCTCTTGTTTTCAAGGAGAAATCTTCCTATATTGTTCACTAATTTTCTCATATTAACAATTTTCAAGCCTTTTTCCGTGATTATAAATGACTAATTTTCAGTGTCACTCACAGACCGCCATGATTGGCGGCTTGTTTGTATACAACCATAAAGGAGAGGTCTTGATATCGAGGATATATCGAGACGATGTTACGTAAGATCCTGTTTTTTTTCTGATTCCATTCGGATTTTAGAAGAAATGCTGTTGATGCCTTCCGTGTTAACATTATCCATGCAAGACAACAGGTAGCAACAACTTTTAATGAATATAAAAAGATTAATTAAAGGTCCGCTCTCCTGTTACCAACATGGCCAGAACTTCATTTTTCCATGTCAAACGAGGAAATGTCTGGATCTGTGCAGTGACGCGACAAAATGTTAATGCGGCTATGGTTTTCGAGGTGAATTATTCAGCTATTGAACTAATTCACACGGGTCATTTCAGTTTCTGAAAAGATTTGCGGACACCATGCAGTCGTACTTTGGAAAACTTAACGAGGAAAATGTGAAAAACAATTTTGTCCTCATCTACGAACTTCTCGACGGTGAGTAATAGTTTCAAGTTGTTGTAAAATCTTTATTTAGAAATTCTCGATTTCGGATATCCTCAAAATACAGATCCAGGAGTTCTCAAGGCATTTATCACGCAGCAAGGTGTCCGTACAGCCGTAAGTTATTTCATTTAGATTTTGATTATCTTACCAGATTAACGTTTTTAATTGACTGAAAATTAGCATAAACCAATATAAAGGAAATATTAAAATAAAAGATAAAGTTGATACGGAAAATGAACTGAATTCAGGACGCACCAACTCCTGTGGTAGGTTTTTTTTGAGACTGTTGTGGAGTTTGATTCCGTGTTGTGTGTGCAGTGATATTTTGTGATTACGGTACACGAACGTTCTTTTGCAGACCAAGGAAGAGCAATCCCAGATAACTTCTCAAGTGACTGGCCAAATTGGCTGGCGTCGGGAAGGGATCAAGTATCGCCGAAATGAGCTCTTCCTGGATGTCATCGAGTATGTCAATCTACTCATGAGCCAGCAAGGTAAATATCAGTTTTTCACAAAGTTTTAATGACAATCACGAGCTTCCAATTGTTCTCTTGTTATGGCTTGATCGAATTATTCATCACATGCCATTGTGTCCATACTTTGCCCCGTTTCCCAAAGGTTATAATCGATGCAAGGCTGCGGTGTGACCCAGTTGGCATGGGGCTCGTTTAAAAACAAGTAGATTATGCTTGGAACAACAGACTAGAAGCGGAATACTTACATAACAATTTCAGGACAAGTTCTCTCCGCCCATGTTGCTGGAAAAGTTGCTATGAAGTCTTACCTGAGCGGTATGCCGGAATGCAAATTCGGAATCAACGATAAAATCACCATTGAAGGAAAGGGCAAGACGGGAACTGAAGATCCAAGTAAAGCGTGAGAACGCCATTTTATGTTAGAACAGTCAGATTTTTAGGACGAGGACTGCTGTTGCTATCGATGACTGTCAATTCCATCAATGTGTAAAGCTGACCAAGTTTGATACGGAACATGCTATCTCTTTCATTCCTCCTGATGGTGAATACGAGCTGATGCGTTACAGGACTACCAAGGATATTCAACTGCCTTTCCGTGTGATACCTCTGGTCAGAGAGACTGCCAGGAACAAAATGGAACTCAAGGTATGCAATTCTCTTTCGTTTTGTTTTCAAACACGTTTTGAACAACCATTCAGGTCACCAAAGTTACGTTGCTAACTTAGGATTTTAAATCTAATTTTCCTGCTAAAACGGATGAAAAGTTGATAAAGGTACCTCCTACCATAATCTAACCAAATAACTTCTCTCAAAGTCGACCATGTCCGATTTCAGGTCGTGGTAAAGTCCAACTTCAAGCCTTCTCTTCTTGCTCAAAAGATTGAAGTCAGAATCCCGACGCCACCCAATACTTCCGGTGTTCAATTGATTTGTATGAAAGGCAAGGCAAAGTACAAGGCTGGAGAGAATGCCATTGTTTGGAAGTAAGTATCTTTTCTTTTCATTTCAAGTATATCTTTTAGAATTAAGAGAATGGGCGGCATGAAGGAGAGTCAGATTTCTGCCGAGATTGATATCTTGTCAACTGGAACCGAGAAGAAGAAGTGGAATAGACCACCGGTCAGCATGAACTTTGAGGTATTAAACTCCTATTACTGGCTTAGACAAACATTAATTTAGGTTCCTTTTGCGCCTTCGGGGCTCAAGGTGCGCTACTTGAAAGTTTTCGAGCCGAAGCTCAACTATTCGGACCACGACGTCATCAAGTGGGTCCGCTACATTGGCAGAAGCGGACTCTACGAGACACGCTGCTGACCTGGGCGGACTTCTCGAGTTTCTTCTTTTCCATCACATCAGAAAAATTCCAAACTATTGACGTAATATGTGATTTTGATTCCTAGTCACTTACTTGCATAATTCCAAACCAGCATTTTAAAGAAACAGAGGGAGAGCCAAGAAGGACAGAGATGTGTGTTTGCTTTGGGGACATCATTGCCCTTGTCCTCTTTGTCTCCCGTCTGAATATAAGCCCAATCCTTTCATGACTAGTTACAGTCCTAAATTCATTCCACAATATTCATTTCCTAAATTATTCCTGTCCCTCTTTTTGCCACTCCACGGTGTCAAAGGTTCATTTGTCGTTTGATATGCAATAATTTGCGCAAAACACTCCTTTTCACTTAAGTTATTGTTAGAGATTATATGCCGTTTTTTGTCTAATATTGAGCTTTTAGAATTTGCATAATAACAAAAAGCCAGTAGGGAATTTCTCAAAAAGATGGTGGTTGTGCCCCATAGGTCGTTGTGTCAGTTTCGCGTGCATTCCACAGAGTCACATTTATTTATATGATTTTTTACTTTGTTAATTGCAGAGTTCATAAAGCTTCTTGTAACGTACTTATTGCGACAAAGTTTTTCGAAATCCGAACTAAATCAGCCAAAAGCTCTATTTAGATGGGTTACCGTTCTTGTGGATGTTTGGCAGAAGGCGAAATAAACATCAGTTTTTCCTATAACATTTGCCTGAGCTAATTTGGGCTCAAAAATATTCCTCACAAACTTTGGACGCCTAGAAGCAACTTCTGATCCGATTTCATTCGGGAAGTCGAAGTGTAGGAGGATCCAATAAACAACGGGTTTAATTACACCTAGAGCCATTATAGTTATCCCATGGTCAACAACTTGGTACCACTCGGCAATTTTGAGCGCATGTTAAGCTCTCTTCATAAGCCTAGTCCACCCAAAAGCATGCATTTTTTAGAACCTTTTGCTTCCTTGCTTTTATGATTTTTGTGCTTTATTCTTAAATGGCTGTAACGAGGAGAGAAATCTCTCAACTGCCATTCAACAGATCCTCGTTGCCACCCTCATTTTAAACGAAGAACTGGAGCATTAAAAGCACGTTTCACGACAAATGAGCAGTCGGTGCCATTGCTCCGATTGACGAGCAATGAGAATTGTCATCTGCTTCATCGCAACATTCTCATGACCCTATCCGTTTGCCAGCTGACCTCCAGTGGTGTTCTACTAATTTCAAACGAACTTTTTAGATTCACTTTTATATCCCCGCGGGACGACGTCCAGACTTGCCTTCGAGTGGGGCCCATCCTTTTCTATTAGGGCGTAGAGGTGCACTCAAAACCAGATTAGCACAGACTGCGTTAAGTACAGAAGTTCCAACATGCCCACTTTTTCTTTTCAGGTGGCGAAAACACGAGACTGTGTGCTTTAAATCGGTGTGACTTCCGTTGAAAAAGCGAATCCGCTGCACTATCGGCACAGTCTTTCTTACCATCGTGTTTGACACTCCAATTCACTGTCGCAACGTTCTGAACATCTTTTTTTGCTTTTTGCTGACCTTTTTCGATAAAGAGCTCAAAAGTTCCACATCGGCCACAGAGTTCATGATTGAGTTCTCAAGCACATTCAGACAGGCCATTCGTTTTCAACAAAGTCGGACAAACGTCGCCCAGAACAATTACGTAACTTGGAAACCTGAGACTTACTACCGGACAAACAACTTCAGGACACCTACACTCTCTCATACCATATGCAAAGCATGTGTAGAGAAGATCCTCTCATTGTAAATTCACGCCTTTTTGGTTCAAATTTAGGAAGACAATAAGACTTAGCCTGCTTATATTTTTAGATGATTGCACTTAAAGAGGCACGGGACTGACCTTTGAACTAAGGTTTATGCTGATTCAAAGCAGTTTTAGACATTTCGTTTTGTCTAGGCATACAAGTTTTTTCTTTTTATAATCATTGCATCCACAAAACCATCATGTTTACTTTTTTGTAGACGATTTTTGATTTAAGTCAAAATCGCATTGCTGCAAAAAGTCGAGTTATAAAAATATCGACCAACAAAGTCTGTGGAATCAAAAAAGAATGGTACCAAAAGTTTTAACTAATCTTTTATTTATATTGAAAACAAACTTCGTGAAAATTTTGTTCTGAATCATCTTTTCGATGTGCTTTTGAATAATTTACAAAGCTTCATGACGTTTTGACAAAGGGCTTATTTTGGTCAATTGTTCGAAAAACCAACACGGAGCTCGTCATAATTACAGATATTCCATTAAATTTATCTTCATGTGGTGCCGGTACATACGTTCAGCTCCGCCCCATCGCGTTCCCAGATTCAAGCAGCCTTTGTAGATCCCTCCTCTTTTGCTTTGAATTGAACAAATCATTCATGCCATTTGTGATTCTTCTTCTTCGAACACAAGCTTTGAGCTGTGAACACAAGCTAATCTCTTTTTTTGCTGTCTATATCGAGAACGCTGTCAGGTATGCAAATTGTCTGAATTCCTTTGCTGCTGCTGTTGCGGTTACAAGAAACCATTGTGACCTCATGAACTCTCAATTCTCATGATCAACATCAGGCTGTCTTTGGTCAGTCCGTCCAAAAATATGTGTTCGTTTCCGCATCGAGACTCCTAATTAAGTTAATTGGAAATTGGGTGAAGTTGGCAACGAGGCCCACTTCTCAGTAGAAGTAACAGTTCACCAAAAATGGGTCCATTTTATGAGTCGTCTTTATTCCAGCTGGACTTTGCAATTACGGGACCCTCAGCGCCTCCTTATTCCCCATTTCGAGCCTATTTGTTGCGCTAACGTGTTACTGCTCCTCAAATTGTTAAAAGCAGACTTTTTCCGAGCTGTCTTCACGTCTTGATACTTCTTTTGATGTTAATTGTGTTAGAACGAGGAACGGGGACAGCAGAAATCAACTTTGACAAGAATCTTCGAATTGGTTGCAGATGCTCTCTTTTTTGACTTTAGGACGACTTACTGATAATAAATGACAGGATTCGATTATCATTGCGGAGGAAGGATTACCTTCGCGACTGCGCGTACTTTTTCCCTTCCTCGGCTGACACGTTGATCCCTTGTTTAGCAATTTGCCCATAACTTCGCCATTAGCGCATTTCTCATTCTTTTTCCAGCATTCTTTTTCCCTCACATCTGACTCACTTACCTGTTTTCAACGAGCAAGAACAAAAACTTCAAAGAGGGCCGAGAGTAGAAGCCGCTTTACATCCGCACCAACGGTACCTTTGATATCTAATGGCTCTTATCCATCAACTACAGTGTTTCTATTTTTCTTCAGCCTGGTCGCAGGAGCAGTGATTAGACTCTTTTAATAAAAGCTGCTTTTTGACTGGGTCCAAAAGAATTCTCTAACCGGAAATTTGACATTTTGGCCACATTTCCTCCTTATGCTTGACCACGTTTTTTCCGCTGCAAGCGTTCTATATTTTGGTTCTTGTTCTAAATTTCGGAAGGCTGAAAACTGACGTCAATATGTACAAGTTGTAAAATCAACGTAAACAGAAGTGAATTTTGTTCCTTCTCTGCCTTCTAATTGTTTTGACTAGCATTATTGTTCACTGTCTCTTCCAGAGATGACGGAAATCTTGGAAGGAGAGGAGCTTTTTCTAAATGCTACGAACACTGAAGCCTGTGATATCGACCCCGATCCTAACCTTCGGCTGGCCTTTTTATCGTGAGTTTTATGAAACCGAAACCATCAATAGCGCTTTTTCTCTGTTTTTAGCAATTTTTACCAAGCGTACCAAACTGAATTTCGTGAAATGTGGATCTTTGATGGTCGCTCATTTTCAGCTGATCATATTTACCAAATCCTACGGGCACAAATTAATACGGACCTCTAGTATAAGTTGTTTATTTTGGGCCCTCCCAGACATTCTAGAATGAGGGAGAGGAAAGATCAACTTTGGAGCAGAGACGTTTTCTGCTAATTCCCGCGGATTTAAATGACCTAAAGTCCGACGTCGCCGCAGCATAAGAAGTTCCTGATTATTGCGAATTGCATAATTTTGGACAGGAAAAACACGTTTTTTGTAATTCCTCGCGGGTCCGTACTTAACATTCAAGACGACGATCCCCAGGAGACGTTTTTGGAATGCTTATTGCCGGCAAAGTGGAATAGTTGACAAACGGGAATTTCTTTTACAGAGCAGGAACGGTTATTGCGATAATTGGATGCTTCTCCAATGCACTCCTTTTCTACATTTTCTTCAGGGCTAAGAAACCAAATCCTATTCAGGTTTTTCTTAACTTCGAGACTCATCTTTTGGTTCTTTTCAGACATGCCTAGCGTTTCTAGATTTCATGCTCTGCTTCCTTTTTATTTGTTGTTTTGGAGCACCAGCTGCGGCAACACACTTGCGAATCAGTAACATATTCACAGAATACGCACACCTAAAAAATGTTATTTTTCAGAACTTTTGTATCTTCTCGTCAAAGATTACAGTCCGGAGTTTCTCATTATCAGCCGAATCGTTCAGCTGAGCATTCCCTACGTGTTGATTCTAAACACGGCCGAAAGACTACGGTGGATTGACGGATCAGGCAGCTCTGACAATCAGTAAGTGCACGTGAGAGTGCCAAGCAACACACCTGATGATAGCCCATAAAACGTTTTGTTCGTGGGATGTCGTAAAACTTATAGCCGACAACTTTCTCCTAGAGAGGTCTCCCGACATGGTCTCTTTTCAGACGGGGATTCAAAATTGTCACTCTGTTGTGCATCGTCGGAGTTGTCATCGCTCTTCGCCTACCAGGATACTTTGCCGTCTACGTCTATGACATTCCTGACTGTGATTTATTTGCGAGCAAGGTCTTGGCCGGAGTGGACATGTCCGAGAATGTCCAGGATCTCTTCCGGTGGTTCGACATAGTCGTACAGGTAAGAGACGGCTTTCTAACCAAACTGAAAACATTCAAGTTTCTTCATTTGTTCGTCTCTTTCATCGTCCTTTTCGTTCTCAACTTCTTCGTGATCCAGAAGCTGAGGTCATCGCATAAGCGCGCCCGAAGGCAATCCAGTTGCCCCCAAGCGATGAACACCGTGAGTCTTTGCACCCACCCTGACTTCCGCCTAACCTTTCTCAATCCCGTACCGATCATGTCAGGTTCTGGTCATAATGCGCTGCACGGTAATCACCAAGAAGTTTGCTGGAAGTGGACTCGGTCCTTGTCTCGAGCACAGGGTGGGCACTCGGCGCCGTAATTTCTATTGTTGTCTGCCACTTTTGCACGGAGGCACTCTTTTTAAAAGGATTTGGCTTAAAATGTACATTTTTGGGAGTATTTGGAAAAGAAAACTGGTCCAAAGGTCGTTTTTTCGTCGTGATTTCTATGGACTCTCCTCTATCGCTTGAATGGATTCTGGCTAAAACGGGAACAACTTTAGTTAAATAGTGAATTTTAGATCCGGACACTGATCGAACAAGAAGAAAAGAGGGAAGGAAGAAGGCTTCGGTATGCCATCAAGACTACAATTGTGTTGATTTCGTCCTATCTAATCTGCAACAGCGTCAATTTTATTCTGTTCTCCATCGAAATGTGGAACACACAAGTGCTTAAAGAGGTCAGTAGTCTATTCGTCGTGGACATGCCCATTTGTCATTGCGGAAATCGTTTTTGTGCTTAAAGTAGTTGCAATAGACAGACTGCTGACTCCATACATCATTGTGTATCCCACGCGCAGGATAAAAATTCTGACGCTTTCACGTGCCGTCCATCATCAAAACTTTTGACAATATCTAGCTTTTTCAGGAAGGAAGCTTCAGCGTCTGGTATGTGGCATTCAGTGATCTCGGGACCAATTTGTTTGTGCTCTCGTCTGCCATTAGAATGTTCATCTTCTATAAATACAATCCAGAAATTCGAGCCCAGCTTAAAAGTGTCCTCGATCTGGACAACATCGCCTTCTCTCAATGCTGCAAAAAGAGAGAAGACAAAAAAGTGGAAATTCTTCTGGGTGTTCCATTGTAATTGTGAAATTTCTGGTCGGATTCAACGAAAGAGGGGTAACTTTCCCTATTATCATTGTGAAAGATGTAAACTGTGTGTCATGTCAATAAAGACTTAAAATTGAAAAATAAACAATGTTTATCACTTTAGTGACTTGTTTTCTTGATGAAAGTGAGACATTATGCTTGATTTAATGCTCGAGAGGGAAATTTCGCTCGTGCATCCAGCCGTCGACAAGAAACTTGGTCCTGAATATATCTTGTATAATCAAAACGTTATAAGAACTAACAGATAGTTGCGGATTCCATCCGGGAGAATCACGACAACATTTGTCTTTTTGGCAACTTCGGAAGGAAGGTTGAGGTGCTTCAGGTATTCGATAGCTGCGTGCAAGTTGGTACCCGAACTTCCTCCGCAGAGAATTCCCTCGTGGCGAATGAGATCTCTGGCAGTGATGAAAGCATCCTGCAAAATCATTGTAAGACTAACAGAAGAAAATTAAAATCACATCATCAGTAGATTTCATCCACTTGTCGACTACAGAGCGCTCCAGAACTCCGGGGATGAAGTCGTAGCCGATTCCTTCGACTTCGTAGAATCCTTCTCCATGCTTCTCGACGTGAATCTTTCCCTCTTCGGCCAGAATGGATCCAGCGGGGTCAACTCCGATTACCTGACAACCTTGGGCCTTCTCCTGGAACTTCTTGGCGATTCCCGAAACGGTTCCTCCAGTTCCGGCTCCAATGAAGGCGTAGTCAATCTTGCCATCAAGAGCGTCAACGATCTCTTCGGCAGTTTGCTCGTAGTGAGCCATAGGATTTCCAATATTGCGGTACTGGTCAAGAATGATGCTGCCGGGAATTTCGTGGAGAAGACGGAGAGCAACACCAATATGAGAGTCGGGAGAGTCGAAGGCAGCCTCATTGGGGGTTCTGACAATGATAGCTCCGAGTGCTTCCATGGCAAGAGCCTTTTCTTTGGACATCTTGACAGGCATGCAGATAATGCACTTGTATCCCTTTACGGCAGCGGCAAGAGCCAGTCCGATGCCAGTGTTTCCAGAAGTCGGTTCGATGACTGTCATTCCCGGCTTCAGTCGCCCCTCCTGCTCAGCAAGCTCAATCATTCTGGCTGCAATACGGTCCTTGGTGGATCCTCCAGAGTTCAGGAACTCACACTTGACATCTGAGAATTGAATTGAAAAATAGGATGTGAATTCTTACAGATATTAGCTTCGATATTGTGCATTTTGGGGATATTTCTCAGCTTGACCAGAGGGGTATTTCCAATAGCCTCCAGGACATTGTTGATAACAAGAGGACGTTCAGGTCTGTATGGCTTGAATTGGTACTCGCAGTGCTTCCAGTTGCCGCCTTCCTTTGTCCAGTCTCCGGCTAGAGTGGTGGGATCGTACTTGAGCCACTCCTTGTCATATGTTCTGCAAAAAAACTTAGATATTCACATGAATTTCACTTACTCGCCGGGAGTCACTTTCTTGGCTTCCGCATTTTTGATGACCTTGTGATCAACTAGCCACTGATCGTCGACGAAATGACGTCTGAAACGTATCCTAAGTGTAATTCTGTAGCGACCTTACAGATAGTTTTTGATGCCATCTGTGGCAACGATTACAATGTTATCGCTCGATTTGAGACTCTTAGCCTCATCCGCAGCAACAACAAAGGCAGCTCCGGTAGCTGGACCACACATGACTCCTTCTTCACGGATCAGTCTTCTGGCTACGCGGTAAGATTCCTGAGGAAAAATTTGTATAAAAACTAAAAAAAATTCACCTTAGTACATGCCGACTGTTCAGAGAAGTATTTGGTGTTTCTAACTGATCCTCTGGCTCTGGAGTCTAGTTCTGGGATAGGAACCAGGTTGTGGTCGGTGTGAGTCACGGCAATGACCTTAAACCACAATTTTAAACATTTGATATTAAACTACCTTGATTCCAAGATTTTTGTCCTTGACATATTGGGCAATTCCAGTAGCAAGTCCGCCATTTCCTTCGGGAACAACAATCACGGAGACCTTTCCATCGAACCCGTCGATGATTTCACGAGCTGTGGTCTCGTAATGAGCCAGCGGGTTTCCAACATGACAGTTCTAAAGAGAATTGGATAAAAATTGACAAGATTGCTTACGTGATCGAGGAAGTAACCATTAGGAAGAGATTTTACATAGCTCTGAGCAATGGCATAGTTGGAGCTCTCGTGAAGGTAGCTGGCTTCGTGGTTGACACGGATAACTGTTGTTCCCAGAGCTTTCAAAATTGTGCTAACATCAGATTGTTGGGCATCGTCGGCAACAATTATGCACCTGAAAGAAGAGTTCTAAACAAAAATGCTTTAAAATTACTTGTAGCCTTTGACAACACAAGCCAGAGCGATTCCAAGAGCCATGTTTCCAGTAGCCGGAGCCACAACCGTTTTATCCTTGGTGAGACCATTCTCCTCGGCAATTTCGATCATTCGAAAAGCGGCACGGTCATCACTCGATCCTCCCACGTTGAGGTAGTCCAGCTTCACATCTAAAATATGAATGCTTTCAAATGTCGTCTTCGTTTCAGAATGTTTTGGTTCGTCAAACAAAAGCACGCGTGCGAGAGACCAGTTCCGCAATCTTATCGTAAAGCCCAAATGTGATAACGAATAATCACTGCCAAAACGCACGTGTTTGCGTTCCAGTACAGAAAAAAGTGAAAAACCACTTACAAAAAGTGGGCTCGAGGCCAAGAGAGCCAGGAATCTTGTTCAGTTGACTCATTGGTGTCCTTCCATTGGCTTCGAGAATGTTGTTGAACCATTTGGGACGGACACTGGAATATTTCGAATTAAAATTAAATGAAAAACCTTACGTGTTTTCTTTGGCAGGGAATTCCTTTCCATCCATGGTGGCCCCATTGCCAGTCCACTCAATAACGTGAGCTTTAGGATCGTAGGACATGTTTTACCTGAAAGATAAAGATTATAGAGAACATGGCAAAAGTGACTAAAAAAAGTGCAAGTGACAAGTGGCGCACAACTCGGCGCTGGACAGCGTAAGACTGATCGCTACTGTGTTTGATCGAAATGCACGTGGCGCCGTCTTTGTCTGAGAAAAATGCGAATGGTCTGTTTTTAGTTTTGGCACTATGATGATGCGACTAATCAAACAGAAATGCGTGTTTAGGCGGGATAGACAGCAATAAACAATAGTAAAAGAGCACTTCTAATCGATTTGGAAAAGGTCAGGTAGTCAGGCGGCTGAGTATGAGTCGCCTCAAATTGTTCCAGGTGATCACGCGAGTAATGGAAAAACAGGCGGACGAATGATACAGTCAGAACTGTACAGATTGGACGAATGGAATTGGAGCAAAGATCGAAGCAGACAAGGTGTTGCGCTGTTTCAGTGAAATGAGAGGGCGGGCAGACTGTTTAAAATAGAAAGTGCATGAGACCGGCAGACGGCGAGGGTATGCAAATGGCCGACTGGCCTTTAGCAGAACTTTTGCAGAACTTTTTACGAGAAGTCTTTGAGAAGGGTAGATATTACAAAAACTGATGAAAGTGAAGATTTCGCTATCGTCTTTTTTCGTTGTTTTCACTGTAACTCAACTGTTGCGAGAAAAAGAAATGATGCTGTCAAATATATTGTTAGTTAGTTTTGAAAACATTAATACAAGCTGATGAAATGCATGAGAACAAGGATAAGAAAATTGATCCAGCTCAGAAATAAACTAAATGTGCATCAAATTTTGAGTAAAAAGCCACTGTCGCGCATCACTTTCTGTTTTTTTGCAACGCCATTGCCTAGGTAATAATCGATAACTGTTCTGAAAGCGGTGTGGAATATTAAAACAGCCAAGAGACGAGGTCACGATTATATGAAGGCCCAGCCCTCAATGAAAAGAATGGACTAAACTGGGAGTGGTTATTTGTAGAAGCTCTTGTCTGATGGAATACAGCGTGACATATCCCCTTCCCAGCTTGCAAACTTTATCATCACTGCAGAAATGCTGACACATTCAACTAGAGAAGTGTTTTATTTACAAGATAAACAAAGCTCGAGCAAAGTGTGTACACGCGTGAGATCAAAATAACCGTTATAATGAACACATTTATACAAAAGGCCGATCGGGAGTGATACGGCCAATCCTTCCGGCTCCGGGAACATGACCACTGCTGTTGCTTCTTGTTCTTTTTATAGAATAGCTATTGTTAGTCTGGAAAAAGCACGTGAGCTGTAAAACAAACTTCATGCCTACTCTTAATGCCGTCTCCGTATTTGTACAAGATTTAGACGAGAGCTTCTTGCCAGAGTCGCCAAATCTATATAGGAATGGGTTAATGCACGTGCTGAAAAGTAATACATAGAGTCATTAAAAACAACAATATACCTTGCAATAATGATTGCCTGAAGCCATGTCAATTTGCTTGTGATTCTTTGGCAAATCCCATCTTCATCACATGTAACCCTCACTAGAGCCAAAATTTGGTAGGGAAGCCATGTGATAACAAATGTGGCAATAATGGCTGCTGTGGCTCTCAGGAACCTGGCCTTCGCACAATTTTGCTTCTTTTTCTTCTGGCAACCAGTCTGAAACGTTTTCCATATTCACGTTTTGAAAAGTTGTTACCGTATCTACAGAAAGGTAGTGTACAGACCGGCCGATATTCAAAGTTTTTCTCTCCGCCATTTGCCGTCTCAGCGAGAAGCCGATTATGGAATAGCATATGATGACAATGAACAAGGGAATGTAAAAAGACGTCAAAACGTGAAACACACTGAATGCGATGAGAGCTTCAGGACTGTACACCTAAAACGTCAGAATTGCTGAAATGTTCTACTTCCTCACATTGACAAGTGGATAACATTGCTCGAACTCGCCGTCTTCTCCACTCGCACCTATTTTGATGGTTCCTCGCAATATTAACATTGGAATGGAACAAATAATAGCAGCTCCCCAAGAAATGGCAATTAAGGAAGTGACTCGATGTTCCGCCGTTCGGTAACTGTTCAGTGGAGACCTGTAATTTAAGAGCTTGTTGTTGTCTAGGATTTCCGGAAGTGTTGCCTTCTTCAGCTGTCTACGAGAGTTTGACAAAGATCAAAAGTAGAGAGCCCTAATTAGTCGGGTCCTAGCGTTGGCTAACGTGCGTCAGTTACTGGAAAAAGTACTCACGTTATACAGAACAACATATCAACAGCAATGGCTGCGACTAAATTTGACCAGAGATGGAAAGGAAGAGCCGTCATGAAGGAGAAGACTTTACACAGAAAGTCGCCTTAAAAACTGTTGTATACCATGTCTTGGACTAGTTACCTTGTGTCCAAACGATGTTATAAAACCAATAACTCCTCCACACTCCGTATATCGAAAGAACGAGCAAATGAGCTATAAGTAATTGTCTGCTCAATCTAAGAAGACGCGATTCCATGCCACCTTCACGCATATGCCTGGAATTGAAGTTGCAAAAACATAGAGAACCTTGGTCTCACTTTTTGGTTTTAACGAAGGCTGCGATGTTAATTGGAGTTCCGACGAGAAAGAAAGACAACTGGTAGAACATCTCTATTAGTTCTGATGTCGTTGGTTTTAGATCAACAATTGGTGCTGCAGATTCGTTCATTCTGAAAAAGGCAAGGTGTGCGTCAAAAAAACTAACAAAAAAAGAAGAATCAAATATTGTTCGTTCTCAGGCTCTGTGCGTGAAAAATTCATAACAGAGGAAGGAAAGCAGTCTGCTCCGGTAATGGATCAAACTTAGAGGAAAGTATGTTCATCTCTCAAAAAGGTCAACGATGTTATGAATGGACAAATGAACAGAAGTCCGAAGTTTCCGAACTGAATTACACGGCATCCTAGAGGGCGGGGCAGTCCACGACGGCTCAAAGCACGAGGATTCCTCAGATCTCCTCTTCGCACTAAGGTTTAAGCAACTCCGCGATATATTACTAATAAGACGGGCTTAAAAGACCTAGTTCACCATGTGCGGTGAAAGACCAACTTACTCTCTTCATATCTTCTTAAGGCGAACACAACAAATCCGGAGAGAAAGTAAGCCGGTGCAACAAAAAACAGAAAGTTGCGTATGCGCTGCAATTAGGTAAGGAGATCGGTCAGCGGGTCGCTGAAGGTTGGAAACCTGATCTTTAAGACAGAGAGGCAGTGAACCATTGTTCCAAGTAATTAAACGAAAACGACAAGACAATTAACAGCAAATTTATTTGGTTGGATGGACTGCTGAAAAAAATGATAATTCTTTCTTTCACGCGGATTGCATACGAGAGATATGAGATCCTCGTCAAAAACTTAGTGCGCTCCCATCGCAATTGGAAGCAAATAAATCTCCAGAAAAGCTTCACTATAGTTTTTTTTTTTCACTTCTGAGAGACTCGAAATGCTGAAACTTAATCTTCTGCTCATAAATAACAGTCTTCAACAGACTATTGCTTTACAGTAATTTCATGCCTTGCATATCTACAGTATGACTAGCTGGAAATTATTAGCCGAAAAAATTGTGTTCAAAGAAGAGGTAAATAAGTTATCGCATGTTAAACGGAGAGTCGTGCATATTTGCAAGAGACTAGAATCCACAAAACCTTTTGGCTGCAAATGTATAACTACTCTTGACAAGATACGAATCAAAAACCGTTGACATATACGAGAATCTAAAGTTCATGAATTGACTATAGCATAACATTCGGCGGCAATTGTTATTTTGAAAGCCATTGTTGTCACCGCTAAGAAAGTTTTTCTGATGCTAATCCATGTGCTATTTTATTTTATCGTCGAAAGAAGTGGGTCTCAGCGTCAATTTCCAATTCTAGAGAAAAGAGCCAAATTCAAAAGATGCGCCGGATGAGTAAACAGAACTTAGCACTGCATGAAATTCTTAAATATGCATGTGAAAAAGAGCCGTCACACAGTGTATGTTTTCAGTTCAGAAATATTCCGAAAGGAGGAAGAGCGTCTCAAGTAAACCTTACACGTCAGGAGGTTAAAAATAGGAAGAGGGAGTTCTTTTTGCTAAACTACGCCTATTAGCCGTTGCCAACAATCAGATAAATACTCGAAAGATAGATGACGATTCCTTGGACTTTTGGTTTGGAGCAGCCCTCAAAAACTTGTTATATTGGACGTCTCGTGTTGTGCAGTGTATTCATAAAAAGGATTGGAGAACAGGTACATTCATACAACAGGAAAACGGAAACAGGAAAACCATAAACTGTACCTAGCTTCCGGAAGCTTTTTTCGAATCAGGTACAAAAAAGAAAGATCAGCGAACATTTGGAATTCTGTTTTTTTCTGGTAGGCAATAAAACCCGAATGTGCGAAAATACGAACATGATAGCGTGCTAGTTGTGGCAGATGGAAAGCGTTTTAGAACCAATCCCAGATGTTTTGACATAGATGTATGTTCAATTAAAACTTTTTATCCGGTACTCGGTCAGAGGTTCAAAAAATATATTGTTACAGCTCAACAGCGCGTCTTTGAGTCTATTAATAGTTCCGTAGAGCAGTGATTAACTGTCCTGCTTTGCAAAGATGTCCTATCAGCTGTGAGGCAGACTTTATCTATGAACCTGGCACTAGATGTCACGATAGGATGATAAGGTTTTGAATTGGACCAATAAACACGGGAGTCACTCATTCCGACAAATTGCGACTTTTGACTGGCACCACATAGTCTAATTGGTGAAATTTCGCGAAAAAGTGGCATTGGAAACATGCAAGAACACATGGTAGAAGAGTTCAAAAAGCTTCACTTGTCGCACGTGTCTAAATTGCCAGAGCGCATGTTCAAATCCATTCCGCCTGACCACCCGCACAATAACTTCCTTGATAGTGGTTGTAAGCTGTCCAGGGTGGCCACACACCTGGGATGCAGCTGGTCAAGTAACCGGTCGCGTGTGCATTACCCAGTGTACTCTCTGGGCAGTTGTTGCCAGCTATCTATCACTAGCAGATAAGCGCTTGTCCACTTCGATGCTTCTCGTCCCGTTGGTCGCAGGGCTCCTGCTGCTTTTTGCAGCTGATTCTGACGGCTTACCCCTGTTCCGTCAACTGAAGTCACGTTTTCACCAAGAGTCTAATTCAATTGTGGTGGAATGGGATCTTACACAGCCGGTAGACGGTGAGCTTTTATCTTCTGAACACTGGTCAATTCGGAAGAGGAGATGATAAGACGTTTCCAGACGGAATCAGTCGAAAAGCTTGTTGAAAAGGCGTAAGAGGAAACAGGAACGAAGAGCGGAACTAAATCCTTCGCACTTGAATAGGCTCAAAGAGAGTGTTGACCCCTAAGCTAATAAAAGCTGATGTTAAAGCCATTATTGAAATGCGAGCCCTAATGTAACGTCTGGTTCTGAAATGGGGCTGAAAGTGCTCTCAGAGTATGTTACGTCTATGCGGTTTGATGCTCTAGATGAATTGAATAAAGCTGAAATAACTTTTAACAGGAGTATACGAATTATTAATATGTTTACATAACCTTTTGTTGCTCCAACTGCGGAAACATAAAAAATCTTTTTAGGCACAAATTTCTTGATTCGCTACAAGCTGCATACAGATGATTCCTGGAACTACGCGAGAGCAGCTGGCACACAGGTCCGGCTAGCCTTACCCGAGAACGCGCGAAGCGGAGACCAGTTGCTTGTGCAGGTGAGCTCAAAAGGTTCAGATATATCTATTAGAGAATAATGACTTGGCAAAACTCCACAATTTTCAACTATTAGCTGTTCTAGGTTCAAGGCGAACGCGGTGGTCACATAATTGAACCATTTGGGCAGGAGCTAGTCATCACCATCAACAAGAAGGCAAGAGGAGTTAGAGGGACAAAAAGAACAGAAATGGGTTTAGATCGCCATAGGAGATGTGTTGGTTGACGAGGGAGAGCTCCTCCCTCCTTTAGACTTCACCGCTCATGTTTTGAGTCCGAGTCGGGTACAAGTTCAGTGGAAACCGAATGAGGGACAGACGGGGGAAGGTTAAGAACCACGTATTTATGTGAAATCAAAAGTTTAAGATATCTACTATGTGCTGAACGTTCAACAATTGACCTCCGATTCAGGAACGTCTTTGGCTAGGAAGCAAGTGAGTTTAGCCTGGCTTAAAATGTGAAAAAAAGGAGATAAGGTGTCTCATCCCTCAGAGGGAGTCTAGAATTATGACGCCGAGCCGGGAGGATGATACAAAGTGATTTTCGAAATTGTGGCTGAGAGGGAAGCAACGCTGAACTGTCATTTACACCCCTGTTTTATAGAGTACGTATGTACTCTATCCGAATTTTTAGATTAAAACGGCGACGACAGGATTCACAATGGGCAAGCTCATTCCTGGAGAAAAATATGAAATGACCATCAGGACGGCCTCAAAAAAGCAAGGAGCAGTTTCATCCACAGCGGCTATTGTTGAGATTAATCTGCCAGCCAGTAAGCCTGAGAGATTACGTAAACTGGTAATATTTTGTACTCTAGGCGAGGATTATGTAGAGATCGGAAATCTCATTGTCAGCAGTCACTTCACAGGAAGAGGGCCAGGAAATGTCAATTTATCGTGGGAGGTTCCGCCAGAAATGAGGAATAGAATCGTCGGTAGGTTCTGAATCACCGAAGACCCTCTTTTTCTCGTGGTGAGGGCAGATTATCCCGAATGATAGAAAACAAGATTTGAGAACAAAGAGCAAGACCCATTAATTATTCGTCTTCAGTATATGACGTGCAATACACGGAGGCAGGGGAGAGCAATTGGAAGAACATACAGTTCCGAGGTCCCAATCCCAGTGCAGTACTGCAAGGACTCAAAGTGTAAGTCGTAGTCACTTTTAAAAGCAAAAGAGTCGAAGTGTGACACCACAGCTAAACCTTGTGTCAGCTTTAAGTGGCGCTCTCGGGTACAAAGTCTTTTTGTGTCAACAATGTCTCCCAATTAACATGCAAATTTTGGACTTTTCAGAAACACCGAGTACATTCTAAAGATTACAACTGTGCTGCAGAACAATCAAGTAACGCAAAGCGGAATGTTCAAGTTCAAAACGCCCGAGATTGAGCAGAATCCTATTCAAAAGGTGGATGTGATCTATTCGCATGAGGTCAATTCTGTCAAAGTACAGTGGATGTTGGAACCGTGAGTTTCTGTATACCAGAACAGCTGACAGAGAGTTCAGATTTGTTCAAGTCGACCGCGTGGTGGGCTATGATGTTTACTTGAGCGAGGATCTTGTAAGTTCTCTTGTCCGCCGTACGAGATATCCAAAGAATAATTCATAACATCTAGAGATTTTTGAGAGCAGCACTGCACAAGTAGACTAAAATGAAACTAAGTCCACAATTGCACATTTGATTGAAAATCAAGGGCTAGACACTGAGTAACCAAATGTTTTAGACTCGGCCTGAAACAGAGTGGCGATTCATGAGGCTTAACTCGCCAGAGGCTTCGATCGCATTAAACAATCTGAAAAGCTCGACCGTCTACTATGTGAGGGTGAACGTTCGCTACAGGAATGGAACACTGCTTCGAGCACCGTCTGTCTATCGTTTCAAGACAGTTGGTATGTTCTTACATTTTCACCTTATCCAATCACTAGCACTAACCAATACCTTTCAGAGTGGAGGAATACCGATCAACAGCATATTAACCCGTTTGAATAATAAACATCTAACAGTAGAATTTGTTAAAAACTGCTTAATATTCTGCACAATCCTTTGTTAGATAGATTATTCTTGATCGCTCTCTATTAGCTGCTGCATTGCTTTTATACCCTGGCTTACTGTTGCTATATATATAAGCTAATATACGCATTTTCAGAAGATGCTCCGGACATTTTACCGTCAGCTGACGGAAACTCGCTTTCTTACAGAAATATCGCACCAGGAGTAGTACACATTGCCTGGACTTATCCCGACGAGATTCTTGATCGCGTGACAGGTAATTTTGTTATAATTTTTTCAGACTGCCAATGTCGTATTTAAATCTTACCGAAAACAAAAAGCTTTGTCCCATCCTGTTCAAAATTGAAGTCAGTAGTTCTGAATTTCATTATATTTGCTCTGTTGAATCAATTTTTCCGTAACGGCTCATGAGTAGCTGGAATAATCTACCGGAACTTGCTTGAAAGGAAGACGCGCTTTGTTTAAGAAATAAACTTTGTTAGGCTTGGCTTTGTTAACAAGAACATTTTCAGGCTCAACTATTCTCTATACAGATAGAAAAGACATTTCACCAGAGCAATGGTCAAAAGTCGTCATCAGCAACTCTCAAAATGTGAGTCCGATCTCTTGAGTTTAAAAAATAGCCGACTGTTTACAGACCTCAATAGTTTTGCGTAATTTGCGCCAAGGAACACGCTATTCAGTTCAAATAATACCAATGTTGTATACGGGAGAGAACGAGTACAGCGCTAGGGAACAATTCGAAATGAAGACGGATCTAGCCCCCGGTAGGTCGAATGCACAATGTGCTTAACGAGTCTGACAGTCGTTTTAATTTGATGACGCCAATTTGCAGGAGCAAAAAATGACGTAGACCAGAGACCGTGGGGTGGTGATCCGACTCTGCCTGAAGGTCGTTTCGAACAGATGCGCATGACGGACTACGAGTATATGAGGATTATCAGCTGCAATCCAGATGCAATCAAAGTAGATATTGATACGTCTTTGTAGCAACAATTATGTTATAGACGGGCTGCTCGTGGGATGAGCTCTGCATTCCAAGAGTTGAGGATTCCAAGAGAGGATGGTGCATATCGAACACGCTCCGAGACAGCATACTCAACTCATAGATTGCATCCAATGTTTGTACCATACTTTAACTTTAATTTATTGTCTTTCATAAACGTACAACGTTTAAACTTAGGTACGCTTATGAACTGAGTTTTGCAGCTTGGCAAGGCGCAACTAACTGCTCCATTCAGCGATGATATGTCAGTGATGTCGGTCCTTTCGTGGTATCCTTCGATAACGGCGGTTTTCTCTAGTTTCTCTGAGAGTTGCACACCTATATCACGGAGATTTCGGACGAGAACTACAACTTCCACCAGCCGTCAACGACATGGTCCCGGATAAACAAACAAACATCCAAACAGAGTCCGCCACAGACACCATTGTGCTTTAGATCACTACAAATTCTAGAGAGAAACTGAAGAGAAAAAGTAGTTGTGAGAGGTGCAATTTCATAGAAAGTCATTAACATAGTTTTTTAGTCACGTGTGATTTGTCTGCTCGGAAACTGCAAACCGTTGACAAACTTGAAAAGATGGCATGAATCTCGCGTATGCCGAAGGAAGCAAGCAGTATTTCTATCATAGTTAAAACACGAAAAAAGATCTTCAAACTAAAACTATGCACAGGTGTTTTCCGTGAAAGAAATTTTTTCAAATCTCTTTTACAGATTTTCCAAATGCTTCATGAGACAAAAACATTCATGCTCAAGCTATCACATTAAAAAATTCAGCTCTGAGTTCTCAATTTTAAGTTCAGCAAAACGTGAATGGAATTAGAAGGTTGCTTGGTTTCCCTTATATCGATTTTGTGTTTTCAAGCAAGAAATCGATTAAAGCGGCTGTGATGTTTAACATTATTTTGGTACTGTAAGAACATCACGTTTATTCAAAGTGTCATTTTGTAATCTTTTTGACCAGTTTGGTCTCCTCAGTATACAAAAAATACCGTTTTACAATTTTGCCGTGCACGAAACAGGGTTTGAGTCTCATCCAACTGTGCATTTAGCAAGTTTTGAAATTTCTTTTCTCAACCAGCTGCTATTTTTCGGTGTCGAGGTTATTTTTATCTTATTTTTACAAAATCATAAACATACTTTTATATTCTAGACATTGAACGTTCGATCTAAGGCGAGACTCGAAAATGGCTTTAAACTATTTCAATCTCGGACTGATTCCTCCTGAACTGCTACTGAAAGTTGCAAACAAGGTGAGTAAAAAACATATGCTGTTTCACTAGTTTTATGAATTCCAGTGGAGCTTCTGCGAGCTGAATAAATTGAGAGCTAGCAATATGTTCCTGTACAAGTTTATCAAAACCCAGAAAAGATATATATTTGCCAAAGTTTCTACGCTTGTCATCGAAGTCGCGATGAACCCACTTACGTCAAACAAGGAGCTTGTGAGTTTTCTACAGGGTGGCCCCCAAATTGTCAAAGGTGCCAAATTTTTTCTGAATGAGGTATTGAAAATCGGCTTGTTAGAGGTTGGAGATCCGGCCGATATCTTCCTAAAAATTCAGCCTCCTAGCTTATATAAAAATTCTGGCTTCTGCCATTTAGAAACAATTTGGTACCAGAAAAGTTGACAATTTAGGTGCCACCTTGTAGTCGTTTTTAAACGTTAGGTTTAGGTATCACACAACTATGCGGGCACATCAGGGCTAAGTTTGAACCAGAAAAAATTCATGGAGTCGACTAGTTTAAATGTCTTCAACTTGTTTGTGGTAAGTTAGTTCGATTGCTTATTTTAACTTCATATTTTTAGAAACTTGAGGAGGAGGACTGTGAGCTGCTAGATGACCTTCAGATTCAGTTCCGTTGCACAACAGTTACGTTTGAAACCTATTCCTCGAGAATCTACGACCGTCTCGCTCCATTGATGACTGCTTATACAGATGTCATAATTGAAAGGTGTCTAAATTGTTGAGCACCGTAATCACAACCTACTGGCCTGACCTTATTCAATATTTGCCTAATCAAATAGCTCCAGAACAGGTTCAAAATGAACCGAGACGATCTCAACAGCGACGTCCCCAGAGGTACCCCCAACTGATTTTTTAAATCATTTTTCATCTTTGCTTCATTATTACCCTCAGCTTTGATCTCTATCCCGTTTCATGTTTCCTGTTATCTTTTTATCTAGCTGTATTCAGTTGTCAGTGAAAAAAAAAAGTTTAAAAAACCATTGGTGCAACCAGGAATCGAACCCGAGACTTTCATTTCAACCACACTTTTCTACAACTGAGTTATTGCCCGTCTTGGCGCACCTCAGAACCTTATTTGGCAACGTCGCTCGTTACTTTGCCTCTATTTCGTGTTGGAGATAAAACACAGTCAACGTTCTGTTGATTGATAAAATGAGAAATCCATGTGGATAATGTGTACAAGTTGGTATTACATCAGTTGCAAGTAGTCGAGAAGTGCCAAGTTATACTCACCTCCTGAGACAGACTTCTTGTAATCGTATTTTCATAGTCATCTCCAATTGACTATTTAGACAATTGCTTTGTTGTTACGCTAAAACACCACACGCAAGCGCTTAGTTTTATAATATGCCGGCATCTCTCTAAACTTCCCTGGACTCTTTAGATAAGCATTAGCTGTTCGACTTTTTTTTGTGAAGTGAATGCGTCCAGAACAGGTGATGCTAGATTTCAATTCTGTCTGGTTCCGAAGGACGGCAGACTTCTCCAAACATTCAAATGTGACAGTTGAATTCTTTATGCCCCCAAATCTTACGGCAGACTTTTCCTTACTTCCAAATTCGACGGTAGACTTACCCATGTCCCTATGAATCTATCAGTGTAAGCGGTAGAAGTTACTAGCCAGCCAGTTTCATATATTGCCAAATGAGCTTCTCTTAATTATTATTTGACAAAAACACATTTGACAGAACTCGCGGATTATGTATTGTATTACTTCATTTTGCATTTTATATGTTGTGATTGCTGTTGATAAGAAAATAACTGAAAGAACTGTTTACTCATAAAAACATCACGATTCTAGAGGAGAATATTGATAAACTGAGAGAATGTGTACAACTGGAGGCTTTGCACAATAAACCTGATTCCGATATCTATGACTAGTACTCCTGAAGTAGTCAGTCTTTGGAGGTACATGGTGCGGACACTGTCATTTTACTGAACAATCCCTCCAGAGGATCTGCCGCTCGGTTCCGATTATTTAGCAGAGGGGCGACTGGAGGAGCCTGAAAGTAACTTTTTAAAAGAAGTTAATAAAAACCGTTAACCAAAGATGTGCGTTTTCCAAGTGATTTCCGCTTTTCCAGCAATAAGGCAAACCCAGTCAGTCTCTTGTCTTCAACTTCTTCATCGGATTCCGGGCAGAGAAATTTCAGAGCTTCCGATCCAGAAACGAAGCGTTCCTTAGGAGATGTTGGACTTAATTGTTTTTAGAAACAGACAAATGGTAAGAGTTACAGTTCGCTGTTAGTGGGAACGACGGGCTCAACAACTGCTGCAGATGTTTGGAAAAGAGCTCGAACAGCCGGCACAGTTGTCTGAGGTTCAGATGCTGAATTTACCGGTTGGAAAATGGATCTGTGATCGTCATCCTGAAAAGCTTAGCTTTGTGTTAACAAAAATGTTAAAGTAACCCTCGAGTTGGTGGGCGGCGGTGAATTATTCACAAGCCTACGTCCAGGTGACGGCATAACGTTATTCTCAATGTTCATTCGGTTGTTTTCAGCTTTCTCCGTTCTTTTCTCATCTTCTTCATAGACTTTTGCCAGATCGTAATCCTCTAGAACAAAACCAGTGGCTGGGACCTAAGAGAAGGAGTGAAATTATGGTAGCTCTCACCAGAACTCCCAAAGTCTTTCTTTTGACGAAAATGTCTTGGGAAATATCAACAGGACGTTCATTTTCGGCATCCTCTGATCTGCTGTCGTCTAGATTTGGCAGTGGTAGGAGAGGTGTGACGGATTCTGAGCTGACTGGTGCAATCCTTAATAAAACATTAAATGAATAGAAAAGACAAACCTAGAAGGATCTACAGCCTCGACGGGCAATACAAAACTTGCTTCGACCCTTTTCCGCATGGGTGTAGGTGCTTTGGGAAAAAGCTGTTTCCTAGCAGATCTGGGAGCAGAAAAAGTACCCAAGACTCTCCCGGGCGTGCTAAAATGAGATAAATATGGTAAATCAACAAAAGTACCTGCTAACTGTCGTAGTTTCCAATCCCATATCCACTATAGCAGCTTGAAGCAAAGATTCAGGTTTGGCGTTTCGCTTGATACCCTCATGAATAACTTCCTAGAGCATTTTTTTTCAAAATGCGTTTTTAGCTTACTAAAGCCCGCGAAGAATGACCCGCTTGTTGAAAGACTTTTCCCCATTCCACATAGAACAGTGCCGACTTGCGATATGTTCCTGTCTCGTTCATACGATCGAAGATTTCGGCATGAGTGGAAGAGCGAGAGTATTTGCCCTAAAAATAACATTTGAAGTTTTCTTGAGTGACTCACTAAAAGAATGTACAGAGGAATTACGCGGTCATCGCCATCGAAGCTGCTCCCGGGACCGTAGACAGCCAAAGCTTCACTCAGAAGTTTTCGGAAGTTTTCCTTGTTGGAATGTGCGTAATTTTGTTCGAAAAGCAGCAGAGAACTATAGATTACAGAATTATATAAGTGAGATGCGAAGAATACTCACCCAACTATGTAAGAAACATTCTCCTCGTCTGTTGACTGCTGGACGGCGTCTCTAATCGCACTAAAAGTAGTGATAATAATAAAAATTCAGTGAATTACTGACCTTAAAAACTTAGCATGATGCGACTTGTTCGCCATGCCCTCGGAGCATTTACCCTTGGCTGTAACTGTGAGCTGTTATCACGGGGAAGCCGAATGTTACAGCTGATTGTCACAGTTTTGGCAGGACGCCAAGTGCTGTAATTCGCTATGGGGCGCGCTTTCCACACAGCCTCGCTCGCCTTAAAGTTTTAAAAGGTTCGAAAAGAAAGGAATTTCCAAATTTCTGTTGGAAATTTTGGCATTCAAAGATCGCATTTTTTGTGAATAACCTTTGAATGTAAATATATGGTATCAGAAAATTATAAATAGAAAGTTTATGAAGGCAATATTTACAACGTTATGTACAACAACTGGATGTCAATCCATGAGAGAACCGTTAAAGCAAAAGTGAGAATCGGATATCATGCTGGAAGCTCGTTGCGCCATTCACCAACATGGTATCGGTAGTTGATGAGCATGAGATCACGCCCCATTTCGAACCAACTCCAGATAGGAGTCAGCTTTGAGCCGTCTTTCTCCGTCCACTGGACATTCACCTGAAAATGTTTGCTTCAAATCTACTTCTCTAGTTTTCTAACCTCTTCGATTGGAATGTTGCACTTCTGAGCAAGATACAGTAGCTCTACATCGAAAGCCCACTGCTCAATGTGCATCTTAGCAAAGAGTTCAGCAGCAGCAGGACGGTTGAAAAGTTTGAATCCGCACTGTGTGTCCTTGATACTTTTGACTGCCAAATGATGAACCAAGGTATGGAAGCCAAGAGTCAAAAGACTACGATGAAGTGAACGTTGGGCATCCTGTTGTTCTTTTAAATGAGCTCGAGATCCAATAACGACAGCCGGAGTGCCGCCATATTTCTCAATCTCTGCTTCCATGTCTTCAAAGGCCGGAGCAAATTCAGTAGCCCCGTCGGCGTCAACAAAGAGAATGAGGCGGCCGGAGGCGCAAAGAACACCAGTCCTCACTGCTCCTCCTAACAATAGCAAAATGGTTAGGAAAGGGATTAAAAAATACCTTTTCCGATGTTCTCATCCAGCTTAATCACAGAAATATTGGCACCGCATTCTTCAGCATGTTCGAGGGCAACATCCGCTGTCCTGTCTTGTCCGTCTTCATCCACCACAATAATCTAAAAACTGTTTTATGTGAAAATCAGAATTTACTTTGATTTCATAACTCCATCCGTCAATTTCTCGCCGACGCTCACAGTAGTCGACAATTTCTTTGAGTGAAAAAGGCAATCTTTTCTAAATTTCAGTTTGTTTTGATGTTTTCTTACACTTACTTCTTCATTGTAACATGGAATGACGATTGTTAGATCATGGGTTGCATCTGTCGCAATATGAGGAAGATTTAGTGTACCATCTTTTAACAAACAAGGAAGGTGCCTAAAACTAGTTTCGACAGATTTATATTCCATAAATCTCACTCAAAAGTGGTTTCCAGGTCATCTCCCGACTTTCGTCGAACTAAAGCCGCTCGTTTCTGTCGGAGAAAGTTGAGATCTCGGTTAACATAGGGCGTTACATCCGAAACGCTAAACTCAATCTTGCAAAGTCCATTGGTAACACTTACATTCGCAAAACTACCAAATAGAAAGATTTAACCAAAAAAGTTGTCAAGAAAAGCAGAAACTCGACCAACATGGCTCTGCGAGTAAACTCAAAATTGGATCACGAGGGTGCAAAACAGCAACATGGCAGCACAGACAACAAAAACAATCTCTCTTGTGTGTATCTTTCATAGTCAACGATTTTCGTAAGACTTTCGCCCTCGACACATGACTACGGACAGGGTTTCGAAATCAACACCAATCTGACCGATCAATCACTTTCATAAGTTCAGCCGAACTTGCCAATCTGTAACTTTCTGTATAACAGTCCCCTTCATCAGTAAATTGGCGAATGTTTCACTACTTTCATATGAATTTTTTTCACTTTATTTCTTTATATGTCTTATGAGATTGAAGCCTTTTCCTGTCTCCCGTTCAAAAACTTGGCTTTGGTTTACATCTTTCATTTCACAGCAAATATACATGGAATGTTCGTTTCGTTCAAACAAATATTAACTCCTAAGCGTAGTAATTTGCTGTAATCTCCGGAGAAACATTAGGGGAGGGGCTCTAACCTGACAATTGTGAGACCCGTAGCGGTAAACAGCTACGAGAGAAGCAAAGGCGATAGGACAGAGAGGATGCTGAATTGAAGCAATTGTTTTTTACTGGGATCACAACAGCTTGACCAGAGAAACATGACGAACCGGATCCACGGCAACGAGATCGGAAGTAACAGTCTAGCGTGCGGCAAAAGGAACCGAAAATTTCGTGGCACAGAAAAGAAGGAGAGGCATATAGTACAAAATATCAAAGATATGGCCTCGGAAACTATGCTCGCTGGGGTTCGGGATTGTTGAGAGCATCCAGAGCATAGCGACCAAGCTGCTCCTTGGCTTCGTCTATTAGAATACCGCCGTTATTGTACCTAGATCGAAACTTAAAGAGTAAATCAAAGACACTTACATAAGATAGAAAGACATCAGTTTCAGCTTGTCATACTTCGGTCGATTTTTGTAATCCTTTGTCAAGCACGAGTTCACAAAGAGAACAAATTCTAACGAGAAATAGTTGTCATCGTCTTGCGTCAGCATGGGAGGGTCGTCTTTCACCACCTTAAACGTTTTTTTATATAATGTTATAAAATCTCTTACCGCATTGATTTGCTCAAAGGGAGACGTCCAATTTTTGTACGGAAACTCTCCCTTGGCAATTTCAAACATCGTTAATCCTAGAGCCCATACGTCAGATCGAACGTCATATGCCATGTTTAATTTTGTTATACGTTCCGGCTATAATGAAACGGATAAAACAGTAATTTGAAACACTACTGCAAGATACGGTTGACATCCGACGTCGTGAGACTGAGCAATGGAGTCCTCGAGCTCTCCACAGATGCCGAAATCGCACAGTTTGACCATTCCGTGTCTATCCACCAGAATATTTGATGGTTTCACGTCTAAACACTTATTTTATGAAAATTCGTAAAGAATATACCTCTGTGCATGATTTTCAGACTAGTTTTCAGGTAATCCAGAGCGGTAATGGTCTAAAACGTTGAGTTTAACATAGAAATAGGTTTTTAGCTCACGCAAACGGCAATATGCCCTATCAGTGGCTCCGTGAGACGCTCCTTCCTGTAATTATAGACTCTTCGATACAGTCTGTCGAGAGAGACGTCTAGAAGCTCCATGCATATCCAGCAATCACCCTAAAAAGATACTTTGAACGCTAAAATATAAAAGTACCTCATGGAAAATGACTCCGTAGAATTTCACAATGTTTTCACACTGCTCCGTCTGTACCATTGTGTTGTGCTCGCGTAGAAGACGCTCCTGCTCCCGTCCGTTTATATTGTGGAAGCGAATGCGCTGAAATGACTAAATTTAGAAGAAATTATAAAAAAAACGTACCTTGACAGCCATCATGCGACCTGTCAGATCGTGCTCCATCATGTGGACTGTTCCAAAATTCCCACTGCCAATCGCTCCTCGGTCGATAAGATTCACAGCCCCGAAGCCATAACGTGTGGGATCCTCGGGAAATTTCAACACACCCGTGGCCAACTTTGTTCTGAAAGCGTTGTAAACAAAATTAGTCCGACAACAGGTGACTTACAGCATTTGCTCCTCTTCTTCTTCTTTTGGGGCAAAAGGAATTGGTAGTGAGCCTGGCCTATTAGGCAGCGACAAGCCACCCACGATGGATGGCCGATCCATCCTGAAAAAAGAGCTTCGATGAGATGTTTACTGCTCTTTTGATCGTGAGCGGAAAGACAAGTTTTGAGCTCGAATAACGGAAAAGCACAAAAGGTTTAAAGCAACTTTGACCGCCTAAAAGAAAACTTACCCAAATTTGGGAAAACAGCAGTAGCAGGAACGGACCACTGAGAGAAAAACTTGTGTGGGTATCGATTTTGCGCACACTTGGGGTCGGCCGATTAGCACTGGCGCGACGCGTGTGTCAAAAAGTCCGCTTAATTATTTCTGGAACAATAGCGAGATGATAACATCAGCTCATCCCTTTTCTTAGAAATTGGATTTACCAAGTTTTTCGAACGATGACAGAGCAAAGCTAAAAAGATGGATAGAAATTGACTCAAACAAGTACACAAAGCTCGTGCTACTCAGTTTACAACGAAATGATGCATGTTGCGGTCAAAAACTCGCTTCCAGGTTCAAGAATACAAAGAAAATTGATGTTAACAGGTAATTATATTTTAATGAATCCAATATTTCTGCAGATATCCTGATTCTTCAGCATCCTAATATTAATCGCGAAAAACAGTTGAACGCGTTCCAGTTTGTAGGAAATCGGTGACATTGATCGTAAAAACAACTTTAATGTAAAGAGTACGCTAAATATCGGCCTTGATTCATACTGTTTCGGTGTCTTGTCGTTCATCCAATCTAACGATTTCAGCTGATCTAATACCATGTTGCCATTTCGAAGATCTTTAATGCAGTTTGCTCCTGAACATCTCAATCTGAACCCACTTCTAGTGTTCCATCTTGCTTAGAAATGATAATTCTAATTCACTTTTCTGTTGACTAACCAGGGCTGGGCGAATAGTAAAATAAAAAAAATGAACAAAAAGGTAAGAAAGATGCGAGGCAGAAATTTCAAAAACGGCGTCAACATTCGCGAATCCGCTGTAAAAACGCAAACGGAAGTTCCGAATACTCATTTTTCAAAGTGCGAAAAAGTTAATAGTCAGCCTTTTTTCGAATATTCGTGCACAAACTAACCTTACGGGCGAAAAACGTCCGCGTTGGGAAAGTATGTACGTGAATCATAGTATTTTTTTTGTTAAATATGCAACGATTTTGATCCCGGTGATCAGATCTTTAGTATCGTGAACAGCGCGGGAACTGGATTACAAAGTCCGCGGGCGAGATTTCAAACGTGTCCTTAATGTAGTGTCGGCTTTCTAATGTCCCTTGCTCGTCTCGCTTTCATTCTTGATCTGATTGCAGGCTTAACTTATGCCTGTATAGCTACCAGTTCACGTAATTTGATATTGAAACAGGAAACGACAGATTTTTAGCTGAAGGACTGACAACGACAACGACAACACTAACAACCACAACTACTAGAATCTGCCCTCCTGGTGTAGACGGTTCAGTATATGAGTATTTCGCTACAACAGGCTTCTGTTATTCCGTTAAAGCTGCTGGGCCTCTTGACGGTGGTCTGTTGGGTCTGTTGAAAACTCAACCACAAGCTAGAGCAAACTGTCAGGCCGATGGTAATTTCAACAGAAAGAGACTCATAAAATATACTTAAGGTGGTGACTTGGCCTCGATCCACAGTACGGCGGAAAATCAATTTTTGTTCGGTATCTATTTGTTTTGCACAACAATCCTTTTTTGCAGGACTCTCCCAGGTTACTGGAAATCTGTTTATACAAGTTCTGGGACTAGCACTCCAACCTTGGATTGGTGAACAGCAAATCACCAACGGGCCACTTATTCCCATTCCTGGGACTTGTTCGGCCACGTTTGCCTGGGCAGATGGAACTCCAGTAAGTCCAATATATTTTGAGAAATTTTCTTTGACAACCGTTTCACTACTGGTTTTGCTCACTAATACCTCTTTACTAGACGACAAATATACTTGTTTACAGCAAGACTTTGCTCCTCCGTGGCTCATGCCTTTCGGAGTCCCCGTCATGCCTCTATGTACCACAACACTACTCAGCGGATGCACTCAACTCATAGCAACACCTCTTCCACTCCCTATTCCTCCTGCTTTTGTTCCGCAAGGAGAATGGTATCAGTCTCCGTGTGCATCTTTAATTGCTGGTCGATGGATTTGCAAGAAACCTCTTTAAAATAGGAAACGACATTTTGAACTACGGATATGTATCATAGTAATAATAAGATAATAATAAAGCTTTACGTTTTTGTGTATGTCAGTCAACAGAATCTTAAGAAAAAGATTTGGTTTTTTAAAGAATTAATTACGCGGAGTATCTGGCCTGAACTTGCGCAACAATTTACTTATGTAGATTAAAGGAAAACAGGCTAACTTTTCTGTGTAAATTTTTCCACTTTTTTTAAACACAGACTGTGCTCACAAAAACATAGTGAGACGAGCTTAAATCAAACCGAAATATGGTCATTGAACCAATTTGAGACGCGCCGTATCTTTGAAATCCAGTAGGCTAAACATTCCTGAGATCGGGGACAAATCAGCAGGAATCGATTTTCATTCATTTGTGCACTCCCAAAACTTTACTATTTCTTCATAAGACTGAAGAGCTAGAAACTGTAAGTGTAAAAAAAGCTGGAAAAAACATCTATTTTAAATTGTCCCCAAGTCTGTGTGTGTTTGTGTGTGTGTCTGAAACTCTAATTGAGGATAAGGAGGGAGTTTTGTGCACATTAGTTTTACCATGTCGCGACAGGTAAAGCAAGTGCGCGAAGGGTTCATATGACTTTGATAGTTTCTTTGGAGGGAGTGACTGGAACGTAGTGACAAGGGGAGAAGGGAAGGCACAATAGGGCTGAGGCTCTGTGACAGAGTGAAGTGATAGAGAAGACAAGGAATCTCTCACTTTAGCCCTGGAAGGGCTTTGCAAACCTTGTATGTACAAAATTGGGAAAGGGAGTAGGATACGAGAGATTAAATCTTCTACGGCAGCTGGGTTGTGTCCAACCTGACTACTTTCAAGGATCCATTTTTTCCTGCGACCAAGTTTTTAACCAAGATGGAAAGCCGCGGTGAAGCCGCGGGAACAGGAAAATATCCTGCTTAAAGAATCGGATCTTGCCATTTAACCCCATTGTCTAATGTTAATTGCCTGCTATCTTGCTGTCCTTGACCTGGTTGTTACTGTAGCTTTTGGATGCATAGCTACCAGCTCACGTAATTCGATATTTTATTTTTAATCTTGAAAATTCCAGCCGAAGGCCTCCCTGGTATAGGCTCGGGAACTGTAACTACCACTCTCAGCCCAACGACAACAACTTCTACAACTACTACAACCACTACTACGACAAATCCTTGTGCTCCGGTATGGACAGCTAGGATTTTAGAACAGTCAGAATTCAGGGGGCTGACGGACAAGCCTACGAGTTCTATGCTCCTACAGGCTATTGTTATGCTGTGAAAGTTGCTGGGCCTATTACTTTAGCACTGACGAGCCTGTTGAAAACTCAACCACAAGCTCAGGCTAATTGTGCAGCTGACGGTAAGAACAGTTTCATCCAGACCCATCAAAATATCTGTAGGTGGAAACCTCGCTTCGATTCATTCCGCTGGAGAAAACGCATTTTTATTCGGTAGTTATTACGGATAATTGTGGGTTTATATACATGTTTTAGGACTCTCCGCATTGACAACTAATATCATAGTGCAAACCCTGGGGTTGGCTCTTCAGCCTTGGATCGGGCTTGAACAAGTTGGAGACAATCTAATTCCCATTCCTGGCACCTGCCCAGCTTCAATTACATTCCAATGGAATGATGGAACACCGGTAGATGATTTGTTTTTTCGACTAACCGGTTTTTTAGCAAGACTTTACTCCTCCGTGGCTCTCACCGCTTGGAATTCCGATCATGCCGCTTTGCTCATTGATGGCTATCACCGGATGTACTCAACTTGTAGCAACACCTCTACCTGCTCCTGTACCACCAATTTTTGTTCCGCAAGGAGAATGGTATCAGTCTGCGTGTGCAAGTTTAGTGGCTGGCCGATGGATCTGTAAAAAATTGCCACCATAACAACTTTAATAATCTAATAAATAAGAAAAGATATATTGAAATTTATGCGTCTTCTGAAAATCTCTGTCGAAGTGATGATCCTTTTTGTGGCAGATATTAGTTAGCTCAAAACTGTAAGACAGTCTCATTTCCATACTCATATCCGATCCTGCGAAAGGAACAATCGGGTGGCAATATTCGACTCTTTTCACTGATCTGAGGATAACACTATTAGTTATTTTATACACCAAACTAATTTAAATACATAGCTAAATCCCTCCTTTTTCCGATTGTAGAGCTGAAAAGCTTTGAGAGGTTTCGTGAAGACACTATGGTATTCAGCACGTCATATATGTAGTGTGAAAATAGCGTCACAAACCTCTTAGTTTTCCGTTCTCGCTTGTAGCTATTGTTCAGATAATGGCCGGTACTTAGAATGAACGCTGAACGTTTGCATGCTGATGTAGATTTGCACCAAGACTAGTTTTCAGATGACTATCATCCTACTAAAAAATGTGAAGCAAAGCTGCAAACTTTTGACCGTTTGCCCTCCCATCAGCAAGCACAAGAAGATTTTGTGACTGAGGGCTCAACGACTAGCCCTTGACAAGCAATGGGTCAGGCACTGCAGTTGGTCACAAACGCTGTAGGTAATTTGAAATTCATACGACCTTTATCTTAAAATAATTCAGCTGCTCGAAGGAAACAAGTTTGATTGGGATGATACATATTATCTTTTGGATAGAACAAATCCATTCTTATAAAGTTCTACCGTCTCCGTGTGTCTGTAGCCTCAGTTTGGGCAAAGTGAAAAGTGATACGCTCGCGCGCGAAGCGCGCCCACTACCTTTGGGTAAGGTCATGGGGGTAAGTTGAGAAATCGCAGTGCAGCTGCATGTCTAGTCCGGGCCAGTTTGGCCCCGTCGCCACTTTTGTCTTTTTAATGTTACTTGTGAATTCTGCACGGGCTAAAACTCCGTACAATGCTATTGGGAGAATAAAATATTTTGACCCAAAAATTCCATGATACCCCCTACATGGTGTTGTTGGCCAAGTGAAAAAAAGGGGCAGGTTGCGTTATCCCCCCCCCCCGCGCTGAATGGCCGGGGGGGGGGGGGGGGGGATAAAAAAAAGTTTTGGGTCCGATAGTGCTGCGAAGCCGGACCCCAAAAAGTGTAAAATCGACCTAGCTCCTCCATAGAAAATGCAAATTGACTGAAATTTTGTGGAGAAGTTGGGTCTTATACTGCCCGCTTCCAGCCACATTTTGGGGCATTTGGATCAAAAACAAAAATTTTAGAAGTGTTTTTTTGTTTTTACGGTGCCCTTGAAATTAGGAGCTAGGAGAAGCGATTGACAAATGCGACAATTTGCTGTTCGGCAGATATTGGACCTGTTTTTAGAAGTCTTCTGTACCCAACCCCAATAGTGTCACATATGAATTTTAAAGCTTACTCACACGTAAGAGGAGTAAGCTGCACAGAAATAATTGAAAAGCCATAGATAACTGGTTTAGCCATGCTACCTTTGCTGTAACGTCATTTGTCTCTTCACCCGTTGTTTCTTGAACATCCTGCAGATTCTAAGCCTCTAGAAAAGAGAAAATGGATCCATGCAAGTAGTCAGGTTGAACACAGCATCCTGCAGATAATACTAATAGTACTCCTGCAAACGCTTGTTTATAAATCGACGCTTGTACTACTAGCGAAACTACCTCGAAAGCCCATGAGAGCAAATGCAATCATCTTCGGAATGAGGTAACTCACACTCGTGCAATAAAATTCCCAAAACTTTTGCCTATTCAAATTTTTGGAACACTCGTGCATTTTTCGTCTACTTCAAAGCCTTTAATTGCTCGAGATTGTCGCAACTTACACGTACTTATTTCGCGTTCAGCGAGACTAGCAAAAAGCTCTCAAACATGGCCTATTATCTGTTGTCTCGTGTTCATTCCGTTAGCCTGTCAGATGCAGAACTTTCGCTTCAATGAATCGTCTATGTCAATGAAAGTATTGTTCTTTTCTTCCGCCTCCATTCCCTCATTTCTTGTTACCACTCACAAGCAGACGACCGTTCTTAAGATTAATCTCTCTAAGTCCCGGCACTCTCTTGATAATAGCCAGTTGTTATAAAGGTACCATTAATAGGTCCACACCATTAATAGATAACTGAGGTGAGGTAGCCATCTATACCTCAAGCGAGTTGAATAAGCTGTGTAAATCAGCTGGAAAACCTTCAATTTGATATAACTGTGTTTTTCACAAAATTGCTAGCTTCCTGCTTCATCATCTAACAAGCTCGGAAATGTTTCCTGAATGCACAGTGTGACACTCTCAATTCCCGCCTTTTCTCTCGTCAAGAAAAACAACTTCCTGAACTTACTTACTCAATTCAATTGTTCTCCGATCTACGACTATTGACATTGCCGAGAATTGTTTTCACTTTAGCGGGAGGCGTTCAAAAAGATTTACGTCTTATGTTTCGAAGAGCCCAATGCTCCGCCCTTTTGAGTTCCCCTGGCTACGTTCTCTTACTCCAGAATCTAAAAACAAGCACGGTTAACCATAAACATGCATAAAATGTCACGATTTCCGACTGACTACGTAGGCCTAATCTGGTTTGTGGATAGGTTTGTGAGAAGTTGCTGGGTGGGCAGTACTCTTGGCCATGAAAAAAAGAGCGGATTGGCTTAATCCCTAGTGCCATTGTATTTGTTAATTTCTCCCTCATTTAGTTAATTGGCTCAAAAGCGCGCAGCATCAGTCATCACACGGTGGTCCGAATGCATAATCTCGGCCCAAAAACAGGATGAGCTCTGCGGAAAGACTTCAGCCAGTCTCCGTTTTTCCTCGTTATGACTTTGTCTATTGTCCTTTTCTGTTTCCCAGTCTGTATGATCTTTATTTCTTTGCCTATTTCGCAGTTGATTAGTTTTTCAGCTCCCGGAAACTTGATACACAATAAATAGCCCTTAGGGACGGGCTGTTTAGCCTTCACATGTCGCTACTTGTCTTCCTCGTGGCGGCTTTGATCCCCGTTGGGCATGCTCGGAGCATATCAACAAGTGAGGTGAGATAATCGAAAGTCAAAACAAAGCTACAAGTGCGTTATTTTTACGAGAAAGGCTCAACCGATTGAAAATCATCGCATTACTATAATCCCTTTTATTTTGTTGGCTAGCCCGCGAGAAAGGCTTTGTGGCAAATCTCTCCGGCTGATTTACGCTCCGTCACATCCGGCAAAACAGTGCACTGCACTTGGTACACTTTATATAACCAAAAATTGGTTACGAGCGGACGAATTTGGCATTTTGTGGGTCCGACGAGACGAATAAAACCGAGCAACAGACGACTACACTAAATGAGTTGACCAGATTGTTTTAGAGAGATGCAATTTGGAACAATTTCAAGTATCGCAACGCTTTTGTCAGATGGACCGTGGACAGTGCAAATGCGACGGGAGTCATCATTCAGGGAGACGATGAAAAGTACCAGGACCCTGTGTTTTCTGTTGAAGTAGCCCGACACGATGTGGTAATATTTTAAGCTACAAAACAAGCTCGTACGTTTAGCTCAAAGTCGTTTTCCCACTCACCGACGGCGATGTCAGCCTGTTTACGGCACAAATTCCGGAAACGGACTACCCATTTCACATTATTTTGACTGTCGGAGAGAGCCTCATTGTTGCTACCTCCAAATGCCATACTATCATGCAGGAACAAATTAGTGACATTGACTTCAGGTTACAACTTTTATAGTACAATACCTAAGATAATTTAGGATGCACACTCCTCAAATCAGTCTTGGCTCACTTCCTCACTTCTATGAGAATATCCAAGTGTCTTCTGGCAATCCTCTTCCTCAATTCTGCAGCGTCTTGAAGCATCAGGAATCGCCGACTAATAAGGAACGAATAGAGAACAAAGTAAGCCTCGTCGGTAATTGAGACTTTACTTTCCAAGAGAATCTTTACGACATGCGTAGGGGACCATGTGGAATTCATTACCTCTCTGGCATCCAATGATTAATTGAACGAATTCCCACAAGACACTTGAATATTCTCATTTTCAGCACCCGATACCGCTAACTGGTATCGACAAAAATCAGGGTAACCACAGTTGCAAGGTAACAAGAAGCCCTCCTGATCAAATATGCAGTTTAGAATGAACAACTCGGCTGTGCCCCTCTTGAAAACTGTACATTCCCTTTGCAGGAAGCAAACGGATGTTGCCCAACCCGGTGTGGAAAAGAGGTGGCTTTTTCGCCGGAAATTAAAATCAGAACCTTTTCAGTGTGAATTCAATGAAATTTTCCACCATCACGGGTCTGTTTTTTGGCCGGAGACATGTGTCCGTTGTGAGTGCACAGACGGCTCTGTTCATTGCAAATTGAAGTAGGAACATACAAAGGAAAAAGATAATTAGCCTATTGCAGCCACGAGCATATGTGTCCTATACTTCCGTGTCCTAAAAATCAGCAAAAGAAAGAAGAAGAACAATGCTGTCCCTCTTGTGTGAACTTCGACTACTGCAGTGTTCACCCTTGCCACGAGGACGCAACCTGCACCTCGTCCAAAGTGGGCGCCAAGTGTCGCTGTAAAGAGGTTTCCTATTCATTTGAGCCTTCAATTTCCTTCTCGTTTTGTAGGGCTTCTTCGGAAATGGCACGTACTGCTACGACATCGATGAATGTAGCTTCTCGTGGAGTGTTCAGGAACAGGTAGGCGTGATCTTCCGATCCTCTTTTGGCAGCCCATTCTCCCAAGGTGTTGCGGAAAGACGGAAGAGTCTCGCAAAAGAACCACCTTCAAATGATCGAGTGGACTGGGTCGGCAAAGCTTAGAAAACAAATGGCAACAGAGGAACGTCGTCTTTTTCATACTTTGTCGATCAAGGCAAACGAGCGGGGGTGTCAAAAGCGTCATATTTTATTTTGGACGCTCAAATATCAAAGTCATTTTTAGCTTGGCGGATGCTCCGGATCGACATGTGTGAACACGAAGGGGAGCTTCCGATGTGATTGCTTACCTGGACATCCACGTGTCGATCAACGTACATGTCTGAATTTAATCCGGATTTAGCAGCCAGATCCCATATACTGGACGAGCGTCGATCGTCTCTACTCTATCGGGTACTAGTAGTCATATGTGTCAAACTTGCATAATGAAGGAACATTTTTATTGTGTAGAATGTGTTTTACCAGTAGGTGTATGGGGGCTAACTTGTCATGACAAAAACTTATGACGGCTGGATACAAACACACCGGAGTTGTGAGTAATTGCACATATACAAAGCACGAGAGAGATTTTGGGGAGCAGGAATCAGATGCGTAAGTAATGAAATTATTGAGTAGTGGAGTGAGAGCAGGCGCTGAAAGACATGGCCAAAGAGAACAATTTTAACAGTTTCCTAAGGAGCAACAAGAAAATCGTAGCTAAAAGCTATATTTTTTAAGCGAGAGTCGTTGTGTTTGAAAGCAAATCGTAAACTGAGAACAGGTGGGAGCAAAGGTGCCTTAAGCATCAAAACTAAATGTCGTCGAAATCTTCAAAGTCGTCCAGCTTGGCTGCAAGAGGGGGAGCTGAATTGAGTAGGTCACTGACGTCAAAACCGCCGTCATCGTCAGTCGCTGTTCCATGGTCAGACAGCTGAAAGATGACTTTAGGCACTAGTTATAGGTTTTTTACCATTCGAGGTGTGGGAATTCGGGCTTCCGCAGACCTTTTCTTCGGCTTGGACGAGAATAGATCGAGAGAAGCCTCTTCCTCGCCGAGAGACTGTTCATCCGAGGATTCTTTGTAAATGTCATCGCCGTTGACAGCTCTCTCAAAGTTGCGAAGCTGACCGGAAGTGGTAGGGGTGGGAAGTTCGTTGTCAGTTATGATGCGACTGAAAAAAACTCGAACTGAAAAGTATATATTGAGTACTCACGGAATGGCCTTGGGTCTGATCGAAGCGAGTTCTCTCTTCTGTCCGAGATCACCTCGTCTCTTTTTGTAGGCCTAAAAGCGTGTTCAAAACCAGCAAATAAGTTTATTACCTGTTTTCGCAGACTTGAGTTGCTCGCATCTTCCTCATCATCTCCGGAACAAGCGGTATCATGAGCTTCGGACGATGACGTCATTCCGTCTAAAAAATGAGTTCTACCAGAAAGAGAAAAATCTTACCATTGTACAGCTTTCTACATTCGGCGTGATGTCTGCTCGTCACCAAAGATTTGGTCATCTGATATCGATGGGCGAGACTTTGGGGCTTACCGCGAATGGCAGCCAGAAGAGAGGACATTCGTTCACGTTCAAACGCGTCTTCCTGAAAATAGATTGTTATGATTTGCTATAAACAGAGCTGACAGAAAAAATGACTGAACTAACCACATTGCGGAAGACCTCATCAGCTTCTTCGATGGCCCCATTCTGGCAGGAAGAGTACTTTTGGTCGAATTCAATGAGTGCGCAACCGATTCGATGAGAAACAATGTCCGAAGGTGCGTCAATGTCCGCCACGGCCATTACAGCCTTGAAGTCGCGAGAGTTGAGAATAACGTAGACCATTACACAGTCAGATATTTCCAGCTGTTTTTCCGCCTTCTAAAAATGTGACTATTATTTGTCAAAAATTGAACTTACCGAGTGATCTGCAGAGCTCTTCATGTGTTCTCTGATAGCAACACTAAGTAAATCCGGCCTCTGTTTAGCAATATATGCTAGTTCCGACGGTAGATTCACACTCGTTCTTTTCAGACCAAACTCCTTCGAAGCAGTTACGTTGATCCTCTGCAAAAACGCATTAAAAGGTCTCCGTCCCTAAGTATACCTGTTTCACAGCTTCAGTCATGATGATGTTCCGAGTTTCTCGAGAAAACTTTCTGATGATATCAATGTCGAGTACATTCGGATGCTTCGATTTGACCTGAGGTGAAATGAGATGGAGAATGCCTCCGTAGCCATAGATCTAAACAGAAAGCTACAATTAACTAGATGTATTTGTACTCTTTTGTTGAAATCTTCCGCTGACTGAACCCATTTAGGGAGAACTTCGTTTCTCTCGCATTCACGGTAAAAGAGATTTTCCTTGGGATCATTGGTGGCTATTCTGTAAATAGTAGCATTACAAAAGAAAAGGGAAAGAGCCCACGTAAAGACTAATCCGTCAAAATGTTGGCTTAATTGGAAAAGTACGTCCACAATCTTCCACAGATCGTCACGCCTACCATTAAGGGAGCTCTTTCCTTTCAACGGAATACCACTGTACCCTGAATACAGAATAAAAATGTATACATTACTCAAAAAGTACGCTTACCCTTTGAAATGAGAACAATAGAATTCTCGTCAAAGATATAATCCTTGGTAGCTTCTACTATGGCCTTTGTAATCTGTTCATTAGTTGTATCTGGTCCTCTATACAAGAAATACTCTAATAATGGCTCCATTCCTCCTACCCTGAAATTGTGTTAATTAATAAAATTAAAAGAAAGAGAGTTACAGTTGAGAGAGGAACTTGAACATCATCGTGTCCGGGACGAGTGCAAAATGGATTGGAAAGAACAGGAAGTGCTTATCGAGAACGTTTTTATATGGGTAAGCCGAGAAAGAGAACTAGTTTTGAGTGTGTCACAACTGGTAAGGTTCATTTTGGGAGTGTGCGAATAATTGCCACCACCTACTCTCTCATTCATAGCCGTTGTCACATCAAAGCGACTGGGGAAACTCGCTTAAGACGGGTAAAAAGTTGGGACTTGGACGCGAAGAACAAGACACATTTGGGCGCCAATGAGTGCGTTGGGACAATAGTGCAGGGGAAAGGCCGAGCCTCTAAGTGGGGAGACTCTCTTTCAAGCGGCTTCTATTCACGGTTTCTAATTGCTGTTGAGCATCGAACTAGCAAACCGGCGTATTGGAAATTAATACAAAAAGATGACACCAAAAAGTAGTTGGAGCAAGAAAATCGTAGGCTTCAGAAGAGGAAAACAATGGGTGAGAGCGTAACATTGGCGCCAAAAGCCAGAGTGAAAAAACAAACAACTGCCAAAAGATGGTAAAGCTGGGGACGAGTCGTTCAAATAGACTTGTATCTAAATTTTTTAAGAATATTGTATGCAGGGTCAGACTAATGCATTAATTGTGGGGGCTAGGGCCGCCTGCCATGGGTGGGTGCGGGCAGCGGCCGCGGATATCGATTGGGAGAAATAGTAGAGAAAAAGATGGTGTGCTGAAGGGCTGGCGCGGCATGTCCAGTCCCGTATGACCTGTTCGTCGCACTGTCCGGCCCGGAATGGAGATCGAGAACATCGTCGCCAACACGGTCTACATCAAGGCCCGTGAAAGTGAGTCCATTATATCCAGCTCCCCAATCATTTGACTCATATAATTGCTGGCTATTATTTTTGCCAGCAGAATAGCCCCATTTTTCGCGTACTTTCATTGCCACGAAAAGTCATTATTTTACGCCTCATTTTATTTTTTCAGGCGGTGGTCAGAAGAAGGGAAAAAGCAAGAAATGGAAAAATTATCTACAATTCCCGCACTATAAAGAATGTCTATATTTAAAGAACGAACTTGATCTCAGGTCAGTTAAGCTTATTTTTTACACAAACTATCATCTCGTTTCGCTTATAATTCCAAGAAAACAAGTTCTTTTCAAGGGTATTTTATGCTTCGAAATGAATAGGCTGCAATCTGCTGCAGAAATCTCAAACCTTTCTGATCTTTCCAATCAAATGAACTTTTCCTCAATCTTATCAGTGACTACCCGTTGGTTTTCCACAAATTTTATGGCTGTTTACATGCTCAACTCAGGAGATTCCTAATTACGCGGGGCTTTCTATGTTTAGCTTCTGTTCAACTTCAGGTTTTCGTAGTTTTCAGCTGCTATGACTCGCCTTTTTCCAATGCAATTTTTTCGCTGACTTCAGGCATAATTTGGCGTACAGACCCACTCTTTTCACATTAGGTGCGACCGTACTGTGATCTCAAATTGGCAACACATTCCGAACTTGCAATCGTACGCGCGTATTTCAATTCTCGTAAGGTCGAAGCCCATCACAGACGGCTCGTTTAGACGGGAATCAACCAGAAAATTAAACGACTCGAGTTTTACGGTCGCCAATAGTCGTTCGGGCTCCTGCCTCTAGACCACGAAGCACGATGTCGCATGTTGTAAAATTTGTGTCCTCGTCGTTTAGCCAGATGTCTTCCAGAAAGCCCTTGAGGGATCGGAAGCAGCTGGTCGAGAGATCGACTTTAAAAAATATGTCTTCTTTTCACCTGAGCTGCGCGTTTTCGTGCTTTCAGCGGTTTGTTACACTGCGCAAGCTAGTGTATCCATTCGTCAGAGGAACCCCGAAAGAGGAGCAGAGATTAATGGCTTCAGATCATTTTGGGTAGAGCCGGAGATTTCAGTTTCAGCTATGGTTGTGTCATCGAGAGACAGCCGATCGGTCGACTACTCTTTCAAGACTTTTGTCGGAACAGCAGCTCACAGTACCACGAATGCTGCAACTTTCTGAACAAGGTGAGTACTGAGCCTATCCCTTCTCTCCTGGATCGCCGATAGTAGTTTGGGGATTAGTCTAATACGGGCAACCCGTGACTCCTGCCCCGTGTCGGCCAGTGTATCAGGTCTCATATTCCCACCAGAGGAAGTTGATAACGTGTCAATATGTTGTGCGAGCAACATTTCAAGATTGGCGAGTCCTCACTTGGCGCATTATTCAAGCCCTCCTGGAGAGGGGACTCGACACAAATCATTCTGTTTTTAGCACAGTTGGAGGCAAGCGGCAAAAGGGGCTAAAGGGGCGAAGAGGCCGACAGAAAAAGAAATTGGCTTCATTGCACATGGTTTCAGGTCGAAGAATACGAGACGTCTGATGATGACGGAGAGTCTAGAAAGCATCTCGTCGACGAGATCTGTGCCATGCTGTCAACAGCGGGAGAGGATCCATCGGTAGAGACTGAGATCTGAAAAGAGAGAGAGAGAACAAATAATTTCAGTCATCTAATAACACCTGGTGCTCGTTTCTACCTCAAGAACTGCTCGGCCGGATATTGTCAAACTCTGCCAACGAGACGGCACTGAACGAATCTCTTGTCGAGGCAACACGGTCAGTGCAGACATTCCTTGTAGTGTGCGTAGGCTAGACGTTGTTGCACCCAATTTATATCCAGTGTTTGACGCAAGAAGATCATCAAACCAAAGCAAACACGACCAAAACGAAACTCTTCCAGACTTGTGCGGAATCATCTATCCGGAGAGCCATATCAGCTTTTTATCGAGTCCGTCTATTTTTTTCGCTACTTCCAATGGAAATATCTGGAACGGAGGCCCGTGGACAAGCACACATTTCGCCTATATCGCGTTCTGGGAAAGGGCGGATTTGGAGAAGTCTGCGCGTGCCAGGTAATATGAACACGAGAGCTTGTCATGTAATGTTATCTTCTCTTCTAGGTGCGATCTTCCGGCAAGATGTATGCTCTGAAAAAGCTGGAAAAGAAGCGGGTCAAAAAACGGCATGCCGAGACGTTGAGCCTAAATGAGAAACAGATTCTACAGCGGATAAACTCGCCCTTTGTCGTGAGTTTGTCTGCCCTCCCCGTGCGGCTTCCTGAATAAGTAATGTATCAGAAACCTAAATCTGTGTACGCGGGAATTCCTTGAGAGCCTGATTATTGGTGCTAGGGCGCAGCTCTAGCGACATAGCAAACAAAGACAGAAACCCCTTCAGGGGTACCTAACTACCCTCTCTGTAATGAAGCCATAGAAAGCGAGAGAGAGTTGTACGAGTCCTGATTGATAATTGCTCGTTCAGATTTTGATTTATGAGTGAGAAAGTATAGAGACGGCTATTTGCGTCTATTTCTCAAGCTCGGGCATGTGAATGCCCTTTTGAAGGGATGCGCGGTCGAGCTGGCTAATGTAATTCACCTAGTTAGGCAAATATGATACATGAGTGCCGAAAAACTGTACTTATATTAAATTTTAGGTGAGTCTTGCCTACGCCTACGAGACAAAGGATGCCCTCTGTCTCGTGTTGACCCTGATGAACGGAGGTAAGAGTACAATACGTGTCATATTCGCTTATTTCTTGAAGTTCTTTTGATCACCCAAATTTGGTTAATCTTCTTGTGGCAAAATGAGTCTGCAGGACACAAATTCGCTCTATCGAAAAGCCTTTTTCAGGAGATCTAAAGTTCCATCTCTACAACTTAATGCCCGGTGGATTTGAAGAAAAACGAGTGCAATTCTACGCGGCCGAGATAACATTAGGACTTCAACACTTGCATCGGGAGAGGATACTGTACCGAGATCTCAAGCCTGAAAACATTCTTCTGGATGACTTTGGTGAGCAGGTCTAATTTCCTCGCGGCTAACGACTTCCGCGTCATGTCTGTATGCTGTTTCCTTCTGGTGACAGTTGTCATATCCCGAGTTGACTAGCCAACAAGTGAAGGGAAACTTGTTACACTTTTTGAGGGCACTATCATCTGAGCTTTTTTGCAGCTGCAACAAAACGGAATAAAAATAGCCGGGGTTCAACTAATAAGTGAAGATAAAAAATGTTTTCAGGACATGTGCGCATCAGTGACCTGGGATTGGCAGTTGAGCTGAAGGATAACGAGCCCATTAAGGGTCGTGTCGGCACCGTCGGATATATGGGTTCGTTAGTTTGTTTGTTCTTAACATTTGACATGCCTGGCAGAACAGAGCCTCTGTGTGATAATTGTCGTGTCTTTTTATGGACAGATCGAGGCCAATTTGCCATTTTTCAGCCCCCGAGATTGTGAAGAACGAACGATATTCGTACGGCGTCGACTGGTGGGGACTCGGATGTCTGATCTACGAGATGATCGAAGGAAAAGCTCCATTCCGTCAGCGGAAAGAAAAGGTGAAACGGGAAGAAGTTGAACGCCGAGTGAAGGAAGATCAAGAAAAATACTCGGACAAGTTTAGTGAAGCTGCCAGGACACTTTGCCGGTATCTGCTAAACTGTTGAACTTTTTGATCATATTTTCAGCGGTCTCTTGCACAAAGAACCATCCTTCCGGCTGGGATGTAGGCGAGTTAATAAGGCCGAAGAGGGAGCCGAAGAAATACGAGCGCATCCGTTTTTCAATACAGCGGACACGAACACCGGAAGGGAGCCCGTTCCATGGAAGAAAATGGAAGCTGGCAAGGTCAGTGATCAACCATATGACATCATTTTATATTTTTGTAGGTGACACCTCCCTTCTGTCCCGATCCGCGTGCCGTCTATGCCAAAGATGTCCTCGACATTGAACAGTTCAGCACCGTTAAAGGCGTGCGATTGGATGCCTCAGACACACAATTCTACGGCAAATTCAATACAGGAAGTGTCAGCATCCCGTGGCAGAACGAGGTCTGTTTGGCTTCTCCTTCTCTTCCCCGAATAGGGGCAGAGACCGGGTCGCACCGCTGATGTTAAGATATGTCTTACACACTTTTTTGACAGAGGCATTGGAAACACATTTAACGAAACTTGGACTAACATCAAAGGACAATAAGATTTCAGATGATCGAAACGGAATGTTTTGCCGAATTGAATACAATTTACGAGGACAATGGCGAGCTAGCATGGGATCTTCGTCCAGATTGTTCGGGTTCAGATGATCGCAGAAACGGATCGAGTAAACCGGGTTTTTTCTCAAGGCTCTTCAAGAGAAAAGTGAGTACCAGTCTATTGTAAGCACTTTTTTCTTCTGTTACTTTTTATCAAGATTTTTCGTTAGAAACATTCTAGCCGTTTTGTTAGTGTGTTTTCTGCATCGGAATGTTTCATTTTGGCATGTTTTCGGTGGTTTTCATAAAAGAAACGAGCACACTATCGAGAGAAAACTCACTAAAAGTGTTCGTTTATCACCCAACGTTCTTCTTCCTTTCTTCTTTCTCTCAGTCGACCTAAATGTGTTCTCTTTAGTGATGTGCCTTGGATTCGCGTCTTTCCAGCTTCACACTTACAAATGAAAATGTAAGTTTCTCTTCTACAGTTCGAGCCACAAGCCGTGTGAAGTTTCTGTCGGGATGAATCTACCGCTTAAAATCGCTCCCTCTCTCCGTGCTAGATGGATTTTGATGTTTTGTGGTTGTCCTCACGCCTAGATTCAACCTATACCTTCACACCCCTCTAATGAGAAATACGTAGATCTAGTCAAAACACAGCAAAAACAAGCAAAACGTTTTCAGTCTTCCCACACTAATTATTTACTTCCTACTATGTGCAAAGCCTGTCACAAATCTTCCGGTTGTGCTTGCAAGGTACGTTCTTGGAATCTCAGCTTCTTTTTCTCAAGGGTAATTGGCTTGGTTAATCTGCGCACGCTCTCTTTCGATAAGTTTTTTCCTTCTTGCGAAGGTTACAAGTATGAGAAAGAAAGAAGCAAACAAGTGAAGTGTACTTAGGAAAAGTACGGGGTCAGCATAACAACTACGGTAGTGAACGAATGTCAAAACTACAAACAGCTACCATAATTTTTGTTTCGCAGGGCAATGAATCTTGGAAACTTTCAAGTCTGTTTTCGAATCTAGTTTGCACATACCTTTTACGAATCATCAAATTTATCAAATTTTTGCTAGTTGATTGAGATAGTTCAAAATAACTCTATCTCTTTATTTACCATAAGAAACATAACACTATCGCTTGATCACTTTAGTAGTATCAAAACTTGAAAACTTCAGGTGACAAAGTCGATGCATGATCTACAGTTCGAAAGTATTGGAGCAAATCTGGCGCCGTCGAGTGGAAGACAAAATCGTGCCGCCTCGGACTGTGGTCAACTAACAGAAGTGACTCTAGCCTCCCAGCTGCCATCCTCCTCAACCAAAGGCTCACCACTTGTCAAGTTTTGACAGTCTTCTTTCATAATTTCTCCCGTCTTTTCCTTCTATTTGGGGTCGTTTTTGGCTCATATCAGGATAATACCCTATTTATACTCTTCCTGATCCCGGTTGTCACAATTTTTTTGTTGTTTTTCAGTTTCTAGTGACTCTTCATGCACCCCGTATATTGCAACAGACTTTTTTTGCCAGAGCTTACTGCACCGATTCAACTTCCTTCGTTGTGCGTGATCAATTCATATGTTTCGTCTCACAGTCTCAGTTAACCTTCTTCTTTTACTGTTCTTGAAAATACAGGGATATGAATTGATGCTGATTGAGTCCTTCAACTTTTTCTCCTCCTTTGTACTAATCTTTTCGAACGTAGCGTAGCGTAGGCGTTGTACATATCGCGGCCGAGCTGCGCGGGTTCCTCTTTCATTCTAGTCGTCTCCTCTTATTGCTTTACCAACTGTTTCTTCTTTTCTTCCCTATTTTTGCCCCCAAACAAAGTTTCACAATAAAGTTTTAATAAAGAGATCATGTAGTTCTGGTTTTTCAAGTTTTTACAAAACTTTTTAATCAAATGATACAGGGAGCCGTTGTTTGAAACCTCGTTGCTGTCTATCAGACCGATAATACAGGAGAGACGTCAACAGTCCTGCAGAAAGGTATATGGAGAAGTTTGAAAACTCCTGCGCGGATACTAAATAGACGACTAGAATTCAAAGTAAAATGGCTAACTCTCTGTTCACAATCAAGATGACAAATGGATCCAGTAAGGATAACAAATCTAATGAATACGGTAAGAACAAAAAGAAGAACGAAGCCAATTCTAAATTGCCTTGAATGAAGAAGAAATAGTAGAGATCCTGCAACAGTTTACAGTGTTTGAAACAATCTTACCAGAGAAGCTTCTTGGAATGCCATTGCCACAAAGTTTGAGATAGACATTATACTGAGAGACCTTTCAATTTCGCGGAATTGTTGATTTTCTCTCTGCCGTGCTAGACAATAGGAAACCACATTTAGTGTCATGGTAACAAGAAGTATGATGAATGAGAACGATGTGAGTTCAACCATGTTAACACCAACAAGCTAAACAAACTTTCGACGTATGCCATAGTGTTCTTACAGGTTCAACTCTCAGTCGAATAACGTCTTTGGATTCGTAAGGACATCCTCGAAAGAACACCAGAATGGGAAATGTGAGAGGGAGCACAATTCCGAAAAGCAAGACAATGTAAAACGCGCGATCCCATATTTTTCTATACAAGACTGGAGAAATAAGAGCAGTGAACCGATTAGCAGACATTAATAGAACCATAGCGAACTGAGCATAGCCACAATAGTACAGTGAAGCGTTTAACTAAATATTCAATTAAGAAAACGATGAAAAACCCACAGCAGATGACAGCGAGAAAGACATATTCAGATACCATTGTCCTACTGCAGACTCCGGAGAAAACATGCTGGGCAACATGCTTACCATGGTCATCATCGTGAAAGAGAACATGTTCTAAACAAAACGGAATGATTCTATTCTTTTCTTACCAAACAAGCCGAAAAACACAAAATGGTGAAGAAGCTATTTGTCTTTCGTTCAGCCAGAACGAATTTTATAATTATCACGTATAAAAAGAATGCTGGAATACCGTAGATAAAAGAAAGTAGGAAAAAGATACCAATCATAACTTATTGAACCAACAAACTTTTTTTTCCAAAAACAAACAACCGTAAATTTTTCTGCAGATTGACATTTCTCCAAATGAATGCAATCGGCGTAGATCATGCTCGAAATACATTGTGATCAGCGGGGGAGCACCAGCACAAGGTGTGAATTTTTCCTATTTGTCAGATGACTTTTATTATTATTATTTATTTCCAAATCGTAGAATTATCTATGTTGGACAATGACTCTATTCCACTGTTCACTTGAAGCAGTCCACCAGGGTATATTGAAGCATTTTTTGAGGAAGTCTCTCCATCTTGAAGGTGGTTGTCTTCTAGGACGTTTTCTGTCGTACGGGATCCAATTAGTCACGGCTCTTGCCCATCTATCCGTTCCCATAGCTGTAATCTTCCGAGCCCAGTTGAGTTTTCGCCTATCAGCCACTGTAGTCCAGTCCTGTATTCTCGTAATATCCCTTATCTTTTGATTAGTCCATCGGTGAAACCTAGTAATACTGAGCATCCTTCGTTCCATTTTTTGCAATGAAGCTTTACAAATGCGCGTATCTCTTCCGGACACAGCGGCAATAAAACTTTCTTCCGAGCCATTGTAATACCCTTCGATTGTTTTAGCCGTATATGGCCAGTCTCCTGATCGCCACTTCTGAACAGACAAGATTGCAAAATTCCCAAATTTGAAATATACCTCGACAAGTTCTTTAAGAAAGGTTGATTCTCTCAAAAGTGAGCAGGTGACTTTTTCAGCCAAGTAGAGGAGGTCACGTACATTTTTATCGTCCTCGCTCTGCGATCGCTCATTTGATATTTTTATTGGTTTCTGAAATCATAATTCACAACTTTTCTGAATATGAACTCACAACTTTCTTGGCAATCTTACGGGTGTATTTAAAACTCGGAAGCCGGCCGTAAAATTGAATGTCAGAGCCGTGCATCCACTCCTTCACGTCTAGTTTCGATTAGTGTGGATATAGACGGAGCTCGCGTTTGGCGAATGGCCACTTCATCTGGCTGAACAATTCATGGCGAAAATTTCCATCCCAAAAGTTGTATTGACCCTCGAAGGTGAACGGTTGAATAGAACTGTGGACCTCGATTCGAAGCCATTTAAAAGTCGATTCGAAGCCATAATACCATTTTTCATATCGGCAAAAATGCATGTCATGCGAAGCGTAATCAAGTTAATAGCACACAAACTCGCGTGCTGAAGACGAATGCTCAGCTTGTTGAAGTTCTTGCTTATAAAAGCGTAGACACTTCTGCGGTGCCATAGAGCGCGTACAAATGCTTTGGAATGTATCTAAAAAGCTTTGAATCTGCATCGGTCACCAGTGTCTTACCTTGGATATGATGGAAAATAGATCCTTTCCGTTTATCTGGGTCAGCAGAATAGGCTCCGGAAGAGCAAGCGAATAGGTCTCTCTTTTCTTCAAGGCTGCCAGGAAAAATTCTGATCATATTTTGTCATATTGTATTCGTCGGACTCAATTTTACGACGAAAATAGCGTTTGCGTTTACGGAAGGCCATGTCGCTCATCTAAAAAAATTTGAAGGTTGCTAAGAAAAACGTTAGACAACCTTTGATATATGAACAGGGCTATCAGTCCAGAGTTCTTTAGGAAGCAACAGTGTGTTAAATGGAGCTTCCGAAGGCATTTTCGTTGAGGGTTGGAACATCATCCTTTGTGAGATCAGGTACCTTGTTCGAAGCGAACCTGCAATGATCTTGGAGTGATTGAGAACGTTGTAATGATAGCAACAGCAAAGTAATTGAAAAACACCGAAGGTCCATCCGAAAAAAGTTTTCTTCAAAGAGCAGTTAGTCTGGTGATACCAGCGTGCGGCGTTTGTTAAGACTCTTTAGGAGCTTTCGAGAGAGAATATGAATTGCTAGGACAATATGAGAAGAAAGCAAAAGGGAGAGTTGAAAGTTGTCAGGAATGGCTGAAAAACTGCAAAGAAGCGCACTGCAAAGAAAAAAAAGTCTGAGTAAGATAAGGACTAGATGCTCTTGTTCTCTTTCTCTTCAATACGAATCGCTACCACAATTAGAGCTCATGCTTAGTCAACGTGTTTCAACGTTAATGTCAATGTGTAAGCTGTGTTTGAAAGCTTGTCATTCTAATCGAGTGCCATACGGCACATTGCGATAAAGGTGGAAAAATGCTATGTATGTTTACCATTTCCAGAAGATGAAACGTTTTTTTAAGAAAGCAGATAGGTAAGACTGATGGCGCGAGAGAGTAGTTAGAATGGGAGATAATAGGATCGCCGCCAGTTTTATTCACCAAAATCGGGTATGATTACGGGAATGTAACAATGAGACAGTCCTACGCGCACCCTAGTCTTATAGGCTCGAATAAACACAAATAGTGGGTATGTAAATGACAAGGAACGCGAAATGATCGGAAGAAATGATCGAATAGAGCACGCGTCCAAACGGAAGAAGCGATGACCTTTTGAAAGTTGAATGGAACGCTTGGAAAGCTCACAAAGAGCCGAGTTCTAATCGATTATCTCAGGGTGTGAAGGCCTTTTGGGGTTAAGAGGCGGAGCACCTGTTTATCGTAATATCCTCTCGATAAACAGTCAGCCATTGCGCAATCTAAACAGACTTGCGACTGTTTTTGGCAGAACATGACCAATCTGTTGAGGCAAATGGTTTTGGTATTATGTCGACCTCAAACTCTACTTTCGCATAGTTCCACGTAAATGAAGCAATTAAAAGATTGGGACAGTGTGTGCTAGAACCAGCGCCTTTAATCGAACCTGCGAGTGTGGAAATCTCTGTAGAATTTAGTGCAAGAAGAGTACAACGCCTACTCGTGAAAAAACAACGGGCTCCCAGAAACGAGGGCACTGTACTATGAGTATGAAACTGTTTTCAAAACATTCAAGACTGCTGAATGCTTTTGGCTTTCTTTGTGAAATAAGGAATTCCTTGACCTTCGGCAAAATAAAGCTCTGTTTTGGCTGAATACAAGTGCGCCCCAAAACGATATTTATCAAACCGAAGTTCGGGATGCTAAACACCGATCAAGATTATGCAAAAAAATGGCAAATTACTCGAAAAGACAAATGATATTCTATTACGTCGAAATTAACAGCACATACAGTATTTGCACTCATTTTTGACGATAACTCTCTGTTTCCCCAGATTTACGTTTAGTTTACAGTAGTAACTAAGGCAAGTTCCCTCATAGAAGCATGAATCAAAATTCTGACAGCGTGGTTCTATGCCCCGAGACTATGTCTATTACCCCCCTCAAGGTCAGGCCAATCCGTTCGGCTTCTGAGAAAGTGTTATGGATGGATATCCTGTCAAGACGAGTCACAACTAATCCCTTCTCCATATGCGATCTTACTCTAATTGTGGGTTAGTTGTGTCTGGAAGTAAAGTCTGGAACTGTTGGCTCGTCTACATTTTCGTGTTACAACAACTGGCAATCTAGGAAGTAGAACTACCACGGAAGGATGACCCCAAGGAAGACCATAAAGAAGACGATTCCACAAGCTCAAGATGACGTAGTGAAGATGTTGATAGAGCAGCTGAAGGAGCAGCAGGATCGTAGCGAAAGGATGCAGAAGGAGCATCAAGAAGTGCTGATGCAGATGATGGAGAGGATGAAGCAGACTCCTGAAAGAGTCGACTCGACGGCCAAGATGTACGAGACGATGTTGAAGCGGATCGAGAAGTTCAACTACGACCCGGACGACGATGACGGTTTTGCCAGATGGTTCAAGCGGTACGACCGGGTCAACAAGATGGAGTTCAATGGAGTGGACGTACAGAGAAAAGTGGGTGTGTTGGTCGAGATGTTGGAGACGAAGAGTCACGAACGGTACACGCACCACATCCTGCCGAAGATGCTGGAGGATCTCACCTAGGACGAAACAGTCAAATCGATGACTGAAGTGTTCGGTTCGAAGAAGACGCTGTTCTACCGCAGCTATGAGATGCTCACGTCGCTGAAGTTCCACCCTAATGGAGACCTTGACGATTTCGTCAACAAGTTGAAGGCTAAGTCGATGGAGGCTCAGCTGTCTACGATCACAAAGGACCAGCTTGAAGTACTGTTCATGGTAGCAGCTTTCGGTCATCCGGAGCTGGCCGACTACAGGCTGCGGTTCTACCTCTGTGAGGGCGAACACGTAGCAAGGAATTGTCCGGAAGTCGAATGCTTCAACTGGTGGAAACCACTTCAGATCGGACTGTCCAAAGATGCGTGATCAGCACTTTTGATCGAAGAAGGAGGATAAGACCTCGGACGGTAATGGAGAACGTCGATTTCGAGCAGTGATTGGATCTGTCGACGACACTTCGCGTGAAAAATTGATGGTCAAGACGAAACTGGGAGTCAACACGGATGTGACAATGCAGATAGATACCGGTGCCGAAGCCACTCTGTTGTCTCGTGAGACCTGGATGAAGATGGGACGTCCCAAGCTGCAACCGACCCCTGTTTGCCTGAGAGACATCAATGGAAACAGGATCAAATGCTTGGTCAGTTAGAGACCACGTTCAAGGTTGTGTCGAAGAGCAAGTGGATGACTGACAAGGGCCTTCGTGACGGAAGCCTACGACATTTTCGGAATGCCCTGGATTCGGCAGGTGCCACGGATTGACGAAGCTCTCCGAAGTATCTGCATGGTATGGACACACCGAGAAGTCGAGCCAGAAGACGCCTACAGCTACAACGATCCCATCTCGGAGTTCTCCGAAAATTTCGTGAAGTTTCAATCTGGTGAGGGATGTGTTATGGATGGATATCCTGTCAAGACGAGTCACAACTAATCCCTTCTCTATTTTCAAGATCTGTTGAGTGGTCCGCCTAACGGCTACAAACTCAACGACGTCAGAACTCATATAAGACAGAAGATTTTGAGAATGTCATGTTCTGTAAAACAAAATTTGGGGTCGATAGGTTGAAAAATAAACATTTGAAAAATAAAGTATTGTTCAAAATGTATGACAATATCAGCTGTTATATTTTAAGGAGGTTACACGGTGCTCGTATTTTAAACTAAAAAGATTCTAGGAAAAGATTGCAGCAGACTTAAGTTTTGTCCCAAGCATGGTCTGAACAAGAATCCCATCTGAACAAGAAGCTTCTGTAGCGACTGGTATTTCCTTTCACTTAATGTTCTCAATGCTGCTTTTCTTACGACGTATTAAAGGATACGACAGGTCAAATGTTGTCCTAAGCTGCTCAAGTATAACCCATTCCTAATCTGCAGATTCTTTTCTATATCCATCCATCTTCTATAATGTTTGTGCAGGTATCAGAGTGGACGTTTTGGCAACGGATGAAGAACGTGAGTTACTATAGTCTTTTACTCAAGATTAACGATTTCTTGGTAAAGGCAGCTGTTTTCTTACCTTGCCAATCTGATGTATGATGTTCTCTTTTCATGTCGAAAGAAACATATCCCGACGGCGATTTCAAAAAGTTATGAGTCGAGCAAAGTGTTCGGCTAGATTCATCACAATTAGTCGCGCATCCTTTGCCACAAACCAATAACTTTTCATTTCTTCTTTTTTCGAACAAAATTATTCCAACCATTAATGTTCTTGCAAAAACTCCATATTTTGAGCTTTAGGAGATGATTCTGGGCGACTCTCATTTCACAATGCATTCCAACTTTACTCAGAACATCGGAAATGGACCTTAGGCCGAGCCAAGTCTCGAATCTGCTATTGTGGCAGCATTCTTCTCCTTTCTCGTAGTCATTCTTTTCTGCGCTATGATAGTTTTGCCTGCAACCTATTTTTACATTACCAACTACTTCCGAAGAAGGCTAATCTTCATTCGACACGCTTTCCCAGCCAGTAACTCATATTCTGTCCACGTCGATGAAAATAGAGGTATGGCTCTTTCACGTACTTATCATAATAAGATCCAGGTTCGGAAGTGCTTTTTACATTCAAGCCAGAAGAATCCGTATAAGCTCTTCGACCTAGCGATCTTGGAAAAATTAGCTGTATAAATGTTCATTAGTTGTCTTTTTCAAAATTTCAAGGTCATTCCAAACTGTCTGTATCATTGTCCTCGTCAGATTCAGTGCCTAATGGGTTACGGTAAAGGTGAAGAGAACTTCCACACTGTTTGGCAGCTTCCGCCACTGTCTGTTTTCCAACTGGGACGTTTTCCACAGAAGGTGCCACTTCTTCTGGAACTATAGAGGAGATACGGGTAATGCGAACGTTTTTCTTACCTGTTGGTTCATTAAGTCGACTTGCACTCTTACTAAACCTAGTAGAACCACTGAAACTTGTCGGTGCTCTGCTTTTTGGTTGCAGGAACGAGTGAATTCCTGTGAATGTGAACTTTCACAAAGTTTGAGGGATTACCTGACGGAATCGCAGAATTAGCTCTATCATTTGACATGAGTAGAAGTTGCCGCTGGACAGAAAGTTCTCTGAGATGGCGTTGACTCTCTCGAACGCTAATAAACTCTTCCAATTGCTCCCTGAAAACTATGAGTTTGAGCATAACGTAATACATACTTTGGAGTATTTCGGTCCCTGTGATCTTGCCCTGTTCTCTTTCCAAAAAAGATGTATGTGAGGATCAGCAAAACGATGAAGACGATAAAACCAAAAGCAGGAAAGATGAGCCCAAAATACCACCATCCTCCTCGGTCTGTATAGTAGCCAGAAGGTGGTGTGGGAGGCAGGCTCTAAATATTATATATTTCAACAGCCAAGGTGTGGACTACCTGATCTATTTCTATCGTCGACGCAGTGTTTTTCTGGGATTCAGGCTCGAAAAACTCATGCAACAGTGTGATATTTTTCTAAACGAACTCGTTGATTCTGTTACTTTCCGAAATACCAGCTGCGTCCGACACCAATCAATTTGAAACGATGGTGCGAAAAAGCGATTTACAATGACTTGATTGGCCTTTTTGCAATAGTTCGGATTGGCACGCAGATTTTGAACGAGGCTATAAACGTTCGGGTAGAAGCCTCTTTGTGTTCCGATAGAGACGATGGATCTGGAGAGAAAAGATTATGAAGTGTTAAATGCAAACGGCTAAGCAAAGTAGGCCGGACACATTGTTTCGGCCTACAAATCTATGCAACATGCAAACTTGAAGGTAAATCTGCCTACGTATCAAAAGCCTAAATCATTAAATACCCCTTGGATTGTGAAGAGAGGCTTTGGTGATTGTTGTCCTTTCTGTCAAAGATGCAACCAAATTAAAAGTGTGACTTACCCAAACTTTTCCCATCTAAGGCTCTGCATTTTCTCTAAGGAAGCCTCGTTTTGAATGTTAAAGATGTACGGATTGACCAGCTTTCCACGGAATGTGTCCGATACCGACTGCTCAAGTTTCTCTGAATATTTTATGAAAAAACATAGAATTTTCACACTTATTAATCCTGATCGGTCGTTCACAAACTCTTCGACAGCTATATTCTTGATGGTAAGATCAAAAATTTGTGTAGTTGACTTTGTAAAACCTTCTGAACATTCTCGGAAATGAAAATATCGAGCCAGTTTTACCGTCTTCTTCCAAAAAAAAAATTATGTACATGTCTTGACTGGCGAAAGTATCTTGCCTTTTGGCAATGATGTGAATAGTAACCGTACGGGCGGGGGTCACAGGGGTTCCTGCACATGTTTTGGAACAAAAACAATTGCTAAAATTACCGATTAAATATGCTAGAGGTGCATGTTTAGAATGAAGGATATGAAGCCATTGGGGGAGAGCAGGTCTGCCTTTGATTGTAGCGGACCATGTCACAGGAACTGGAAAAAAAGTTGAAATATAGCATCTAAACCAAATATTTCCTCATACTCAAATCCAAATCCCCTTCACTGTTTACATTAAATTGATCACTACTAACTTTTATAACGCATATTTTACTGATACAAATTTTTTAACTGCAGTATAGTAAGTTAAGAAATTTCTACAGACCAAAAATGTGGTCAAAGCAGGAAAAAGAGTGAGCAGTTGCTTGTTGAGTTTTTGACGACTTCGAAGAATCCATAAAGTGTACTTACCTGTTTGATTGAACAAAGAAGCTGAATGTAGCGTATAAGTGAAAAATTTGCCCTTCTTGACTTTAAACTCTCTAGTCGGAACAGCAATAGAGCATGCGCTTAATGATAAAAATAGCCAGAAGGGTGTGAATTGCATCTAGCAGATATGCTAAGAGTTGTTCCGTTCCACTGGTGGCGGGTTACACAGTGCGATTGCCAGCTGCTCAGCAGAGGCCCAAAATGACGCATTGAGGGGTCGCTTCAGAAATGATTCATTGACACTGAGAGCAAAAAAATTTATTATGGACATAAGTGAAAAATCACAACAAAATATGTGGAACCCGAGCACGTCCATTTTTAGAAGGGGAGGGCTGGATAGAGACAGTAACTCTATTTGTGGCAATTAGAGCAAAGTGACTATATTGGACAAGAGAGAACATGAGTTTTTCTAGGGGATCTAGGCAGTACTTTTGAAAGAGGAACAGTTACTAAACGGTGGTTTGGAGGGGAAGTTGATAGCTTTTTTGGCTGAAAAGAGAATAAATCATGATGACACCCAGAGACGAAAATGCACCACAGGGAGACGACGGTAGCATGTATTGCACAAAACTGATGGACAGGAAGCCTTGTCTTCACACTGATTTACCTAGTTTGACTGTCCAAAAGTCGACCGGACTCTCCTCTGAATAAGATTTTTTGAAACAGAAAGCTTAATAAAATCATACCTTCCGGTTTCGAGATCCCTTTCTTTGCGGGCAGAAGCCCCGCGACCGCAGCAGTTGAAGCAGATGCAAGCCAGAAGACCGCAGTGATTGACTTTGCAGCAAATGAGATCAACCACAAGGAACAGAACAAGCAGAGCGATACCGCCAAGGATAGTACACTTGGTGAGGTCCCATTTGGACTCGTACAGTTCCGTCGGATTGTCTAAAAAGATTCTGTTACACCCTATAATGTTATTCTTTTACCATCGGTCTCCTTGTCAATGGTAGTGTGTGCTCCAGCTCCAACAGTATTGACAGCAACAACAGAAACTCTGTAGAAGGAGTGGGGCTTGATTCCGTTGATCTGGACGGATTTGTCTTCAGGCTGAACGGAAACAGCGAAAGCCTTGGCTCCAGAAGGAACAAGCTAAAACAGTTGTAATTTTGGCTCATGTCGGAACTACCTCTCCAGTCTCTGTTCCCTTCTCCAGCTCTTCAACAGTGACATGATATCCAGTGATGTCGGAACCGTGATCGTTAGGCTCGGACCAGGAGACGGTGCAAGTTTCCTGACAGTCCATTTCAACATTCTCAGGGGCAGATGGGGCCCAGGGCTCGGTCGTTTCCATGTTTACGGGCTCAATGAACTCAGAGTCACCGGCCTCGTTGATGGCCTTGGCACGGACCTGATACTGAGTGCTAGGGTCGAGATCAGGGACAGCCATTCCTTTGGAATCTAAATGTTTTGGTAAAGGAGAAAGTTAAAATATTTACCGTAGCCGACTCTGAAGACACGAGCAGTCTCCCAATCAAAGTTGGCATTGACATCATCAAGCTTGGCAACCTGGAATTCGATCTCGGATGGCTCGGAAGCCTCTTCTTTATAGATTCCTTCACTGATAAAGCATTTTCCGTAGTTGGGATACACGAGCTGCTTGCAATCAAGACCAATTGGTTCGCCAGGTGCAACTATAACGTTTTACGATCTTTTACGACTATCTGAGCCACTTACCGATTTCAATAACCTTCATTTCGTGAGTCATTTCACCGATTCCGTTGTCAGCTTTGCACTTGTAGACACCGTAGTTGGCTCCCTTCTTGTTCTCAAAAGTGAGACGAGTGGTGGAGCCAGTTCTGTCAATGACGACGGTAGTTCCATCAGCTTCAACCTGTAAAGAGAAATCTATATTGGAAGTAAATGAAATAACCTCATCTCCATCTCTATACCAGGTCCACTTGGCCTCAGGAACAGCAGAAACTTCACAGTAGATGGTAGCTGTGTGGCCTTCAAAAGAGCGGACGGTCTCGTCAGAAGAAGATTTCAGAACAGGAGCGTCTGAAAAGATAGTTGTGGTTTAAAAGATTTTCATACTTACGAGTGATGGCCAGATTGGCGGTTCTGTTCGAGGTTCCAGCCTCGTTTTCGACCAGGCACTTGTAGGCTCCAGCATCTTCCAGGGACAGCTGACTCACAGTCAAGATGAGTGAGTTGCCTTCGGCGCGGACACTGGCTCGGTCGGAGGTGACATCAGTAACGTACTGAAAAGTGTACAGTGCAGAGAAAAAATCAAGGCTACACATCCCCTCTTGACTCTCCCACAAAACCCATTCATTACGGTAACCACGTCCAGATGTGTCAATCTAGAGCGCAACATGTCATTTGCATATCATCGCCGCGCTGCGACAATTGGCTACGTGCGATTTTTGGCGCCAGAGTGGTTTTCAAAGGAGTCGATGGCGCCAGTCTGGTTTGTCAGAGGATAATTGGCTACTCACTCTCTTCCACCTGGTGTTCTCTTCCTCTTCCTCGGGATCCTCTTTGTTATCGGCTGTTTTCTCTTCCGAAGCTTCGTTCAACTCGGCAGAAGGTGCGAGCGTGGTCTCTTCTTCTTCCTCGCCTTCTCCTTCCTCAGCAGATGTTCTAGCATGTTCGGCGGTGGTGGTCTCTTCATTGACTTCCTTCTCTTCTTCATCATCTTCTTTCTGCTCATCAGCAGCTTCAGTGGTAGTCTCTTCTTCAGCAGATTCAGGCTCAATTTCGGCACTGGTTCCTTGGGCAGTGGTCGCTTCTTCCTCTTCAATGACCTGAAATTTATCTGTGGGCAAAACAGAATCAGGAACTCACGGCGTATTCCTGGTCTTCGAAGACGAATTTGGCCTTCAAGTCTCCTTCTCCGTTGTATCTGCAGACGATTTCGACATTTTCGTTCGTCTTCTTGGTGATGTCAACCATGCGCTCAATTCTCGGCTTCACTGAAAACAAACTTTATTCATGAAATCTGATTAACCTACAGAAAACAGTGATTTCTCCTATCTTGCTGTCATTTCCGATGGCGTTAAAGGCAATACACTTGTAAGATCCAGCATCTTCGGATGACAGAGATTCGATGACCAGAAGACCATCTTCGACACTGTGCTTATCCGAGTTTTCAATTTCCTCTCCCTCCTGTAAGTTATCCAGATGAGATTAATTCATCAACGAGGTGACGACAGGGTCAGCCCCTGTCGGGGCATAGGATAATCCCACCATTTGGGTCGGCTGAGTAACCAAGCGGAAACAGAAACAATAAGATACAACCAGTGTGGTTCCAAATTGCTTGTAAATGGCCAAAAATAGCAGGGGGCATGTCAACTTCAAACTAGACTATAGTTCTTGGGGTATTCTGCCTTTTAAAACACATGTTCGCGTGCTCTCCAAAGTAAACTACCGAGTATACAAAACCTATGACCCTGATCGGCACATAGCGTGACCATTTTACCGTTCGTTAGCCATGCTGATGACCTTTCAGGAGAGCACGCGACGCTTTGTCTCGATGCGCAGAACGTCAGCCAGGTGTACCCAACTATTATGGTCCTACTGACAGATGGAGACATCCCCTAGCGCCCGATTTGCATATGATAGGTGTAAATCTGTTTTGCCGCTCAACAGATGGTCGAGGCTAAAAATGACCAGCCTTCATAAAAGCTCCTCTGCTCGAAGACTGCATATGGTAAGAGTCTCCGAAAGCCTAATGGCTGCGGGTAAACAATAAAGATAGGCAACATATGCCGCGAAAAATGCACCAAACAGTCATCATGTGAGCTGATCGCTGTCAGAATCCTACGCTTCCCGAGGGAGTGGACATACTTCCATTTATTTCCTTCCACTACGGAGTAATGTGCGCTTGTCGTGGGCATCGATTGCATCTCTCTTAGTGCATAAGTATGAATAACTTGCGCGTCTGAAAGCGTTTTCCCGCGGGATATTGAGAGCCATACGATTCAATCACCGCGAACACCCGCATCGCGCGATAATAGACTCCTAGGAATGTGGAGGAGGTCTCCCTCCCGGCCACTTTACGAGGATCAGTGAATCTATCTCAGAGCCTATTTACTTTATGTGTGATTCCTACCTGGTTCAGCCACTTGTAGGTGGGCTGCGGTTTGCCTACAGCCCCACACTTGAGTTGAGCGCTGTGTCCTTCGAAGCCACGGCCGTTCTTTGGGATGTCGAAGACAGTAATCACCGGTCGAGCTAAACAATCAAAATAGTACAAGTCTCAGAATAGGTTACAGTATCCAGAGACATTGATGCTGAGAGTCTCAAAAGAACTGTACTGTGCGGCGTTGCAGTTGTAGATACCGTCGTCCTTCTTGGAATTGTAGTTCTGGATGACCAAAGTCTGCTTGTCATCGGTGAAATCGTAGTCTCTCGGAGAGCCTATAACTTTTTTCCTAATTGCTCTTTCCTGCGAAATGGGATACTCGAACCAAGTGGCAGGGACGGTTTGTTAGCCAATGGTTTTTAGGCATGAAACCTAGCCCAGCGCAAATATAGGGGAAGTCCAAAAAAATTTGTTGCCCCGCCAAATCAATGAGGAGCTCTGTTGCGCAACTCAAATACAGTGGCAGTTTGTCTAGCTGGTGTCCTCTCCGGCGATATCTTTAGAACGGTCCCCGGCGTCTCGCCTGCAGGAAAAGCGTTCCCACGTATTCACGCCACATCGCAAAGGCACACACCACAGATTAGGCAGTTGGTTCAAATTTCAAACGGCGGTTCTGCTGGCTCCTCTAATTGACTTATCCTCAGAATCTCGCCACAATGAAGCAAAATCTGCGTTCACGCAACACAAAGCCTTTCGAAGACAGATGGCAATCGCCGCCCTGTAATCGTCGCACAAAAGGATTAGACGACGATCGCTTGACCCCCATAAATATGCAAATTATAGATCGTCTTCTTCTTTAAACTGAACCCGACTGGGCAACTTGTAGTACTAGTTTGAATAGCCTAAGGTGCTGGTCAGCGGCTCCTAATTGATGGCTAGTTGCCTGCTTCAATATGCAAATCGCGGGTGGTCGGTACAATGAATACCATTCGAATGGGGAACAAAGGCGGTCAGTCCAAAAGAGCCCGGATGCCATTGTCTCATCTCCGTTTTCTGCCTCTCCCAGCCCGTCTTCATGGTCCAACGAACTTTTCGCAGAGCGAGAGCAAACGGCTGGCTTTGGTAACAGATGAAGGTAGCTTACGAGCTCGACCCTCCGGATTACCCCCACTTAACGCAGAGGGCAGAAACCAAACAGCGGATGCAACTTTTTATACTGTTGAACCTCGGCTGCAGTAAAGCACAAATAATGCAAGCATTGGGCTCTTTGAAATGCGATATCGCTTTAGGATCAGCGCTAATGGGTCTTCACTTGAGGTTTTCCCATCGTTCCGAAAAGAGAAACAGTAGAAGGCGGCGACCTTTCAGCTAATGCTCTTCAACGCTTGCGTCAAGCTACCGTTGCGTAATGAGAATGAGAGAATGATCGATCGACCATATTGCACAGATCGGATAGAAAAGGAGCTAATTGTTTGCTCAAACTCACTTTCATCGAGAGTCACTCCATTGAACTGCCAGAAAACTTCGAGGCCTTCGTCACCCTCCACTTTGCATCTTATTTCGGCCGTTGTTCCTTCTTCGGGGTGTTGTTCAGTCTCGGGCTCGACAAACTTGGGAGGATCTGAAAACTCATGAGATGGGTCCCCTAACTCTAAGAGGAGAGCGCTCCGTCCCCTTTCAGGATGCTCTAATTGGAGTGGACCCTATTGGTTGGCTCCTATTCCACTTGGCATGGTCGGCAATTTTGCCACCTTGACCTGTGACATGTCGGCAGCGGACCAACTTGTTTGCCTAGCCCACATTTCTCTAATGAGACGTGCGTTCATTACCGAACTGTTACGGCACAAAAGCCGGAAGGAACACAGACGGGCCAGGATCACGGAATGTTTGTATCTGACTCACCAACGAAGGAGATTTCGGCACTGACTTCTTGCGTTTCTCCCTCAACCTCCGCTTTGCACACATAGACACCTCCATCGGTTGTTTTGGGGCGATTGATAAGCAGCTGATTCGAGGATGGAGTGTTGATGGTCATTACGCTGGAAAATTGTCTTGGACGTGGCCATTTCGAAAGATGAATTACCTTCCGAGTCTAGCTACTTTGTTTCCGTTTCGGAACCAGTCGACTTTCACGTCACTAGCAGCTCCATTATATTCCTTCACCTTGCACACGACGAGAAAATTGTCGCCACTCCTCCTATTGGTAAGCCTCTCGCCATGAGGACTGAGGGTCAGACTCCAAGCTGAAAATGGCAATTTTTGAGTTTATCTGTGTCCCACACGGCGCTCTAATCTAATCCCCAAGGCTGTTTTTGAAAGGCAGACCACAATTTTAAACGTTGTGCAGTTGATCTTCTACGGAAGCTGCTAATTTGCGACAGCTTGTGATTTCGGCGACCCACGTCCGCAAGAGAGCAAGACTGTTCCCGTCAAGTGTTTAGCCTTGTCAGTGCGCGCCGCCTAATACACACACTAATATGCCATTCTGACTACCGCAAAGTCTTTTAGCCTATACACTTGAAAAGGGATTAACCTCTTCTAGCCATGTTCTACGAGAAATGACTTTTCCCAGGATGTGCGTGTTTGTCTCCATTGGAAGGCTAAACAAAAACCTCGCCACGCAAAGGAACAAAGACAGACTGCTGACCGGGCTCTTAGTCAACTCGTTTAGTCATATTGCAAAAAGTCGAAGAAAGACTCTGGGAAAACACGAAGTCTCCTGTATTTCTAATTTATTTATTCACGGAAGTCTTCCGGAAAAGTCAGACTTTGGCATCGGAACGCCGAGCAAACACGGACAAAAGGGCGAATTTGATCAACTGCTTAAATATAGCTAAAAGGTTAGGACAAAAAAACTTTAACAAACAATTGCGGAGTTCATCTGTCTGGTTCATCTCACTCTCTCTTTTTTCGGCAAAAGATCTTTGGCAAATGTTCGCCGAGAGGAGGGAGTTCTCTCTTTCTTTTTGTTAGTCCCCGGGGTTTTGAAATCAAGAGCAATTGAAAAGACGGCTTCTAAAATTAATTTCTGTTTGGCTACTTCTCTGCTACTAGGAATAAACAAAGAGAAGAGGGAGAGTCAGGCGAGTTGCCAGGGAGATGTTTTCGTCCAAAGGGAACAATTAGAAAATGGAGAAATGAAAAGCTAATAAGTAAATTTAGCTCACCTGATATGCAAGTAATAAAAGAGAAAAAAATTAATAGCGAGCGCATGGCTCTCTGCTTGCAAGGAATGAACGGACCCTGCTGCCGCATTGTCATAGCCCCGCCTACATGCTCGGCGCTACCGCAGGTAAGCTGCTTGGCAAACCACTCAGTGGGCAGTTTAATCGAACTTGGCTACTTTTCATATTCAAGACAAGGATCGAATGAAGGGGATAATTGAAATGTTTCACTTGGATCTGAATATGTAGCAAATAAGTGTTCGTCAGATGGGCAATAGCTGTTTGCAGATCATTCCACCGTGAATCAACAGCTCGAAGACTTGGCTAATAATGCTTGCCAAGCTATTGATACCATTGAAGCGCAACATTTCAAGGGTCTGAATGTTGTAAAACAATGCCGGAGTTGCGAAAGGCTTTATTTCAGTAAAATAGCTTTTAATTTTATCTGACGACTTTCTCAAAGTTTAAAATGCACCTCCCGTGTCATTTCTCTGCAAGACCGTCTGGCTCTGACTAACGATGGTTCCTCAGACAACCTCTCAGAGCTAATGTGAATTTCTAATTTTAGTTTTTCAGGCAGTTCTGTTGTTTTGCTCCCAGTCTTCAATGATTCAGCTGTGATAATGGACATTCATCCTCGAGTAGAACACATGATTCTGCGACATGGCCCGTCATTGGCATCCAACTTTGTATTATTCACTCTGTTGAATATTCATACATCCTTTTTCTTGGACACAAACACGACTCAGGAACGTGGTGTATCAATAGACAAGGTGATCCGAATAGTGAGGTTAGGCTCATCTTTCTCGCGTGAGGAAGGTCGAGTAATCGGTAGGTACGATCGCAGTTACGAGAGAGATAACTCGTGTGGCTAAACATAACCGACAGGTCAGAATTGATGAACCTTAACAACAACGTGACAAGATTTAATTACAGTAAGGCAAATAGTACCAAGTTTTTTCGAATCTCATATTACACAAATGTACCAGTAATCCTTGTTTTTGTTTGAAACTAGAGACTCGTATCAGATTTCTTCCGTCTCATTGAAAAGAGAAAATCTATCAATGATATCATGGTTGTTCTTGAGATCATTTTCGATGACTTCGCTTTTGTTGATTCTCGTGTACACTCCTCGTAGAAAACTAACAATCCCACTTGCGCTATCCTTTAAGTTTTTCACTATCACCGATCTGAAAGATAAAGTGGGATGGATGAAAAAGGAGAGAAGATCCACCTGTTGACTAACATATCCTCATTGAATTTCCATTCTTCGGTGCCGAGATGACACTTAGCCAGGTCAAGTGGGTGAAGACGCGTATCGTACCAACCTCCTTGACTGCAAATGAACTAATTAGAAACAACGTACAAGTTTTTGTCAAATTTGCACAACACGAAAATAGTTCCATTGTTACCGAAGAAAAAATGATTTGCAACATAATCAAGCCGCTCTAGATTTGGGGACCAAATATTAATGAGTATCCTACTCTTTTGCTTAATTGTCTGCGTGTTGCATTTCACTCTATCAAAGTGTTACTTACAAATGACCTGTCCAGACCTTCTTCTGACTTTCTTTCCGGCCATGCAGTAGAAAATCAAAGTCAAGGGACCATTTGCCTTGTGTGATTCCTCCGTCTCTAGCCCATGCCGTTCCCTAAAGTAATTTTTCATTCGTCACTAGGAAACGGAATACCTTTCGGAAAACCTTGACTTTTCCAAGATCTTCAGCTGCTCCGAGGGCTTTTCTGACGCACCACTCGTGATCGAACATATTGTCCCAGCCTTTGGAGCTGTACCAGATATTCCAACATTCGTGTATTTTGTCGCGTCCGCCCAGAACAACTTCCGCCACATAGGCCTGGACTAAACAAAAAACTTAAAAAAAAATAAAAATATAGAAAAGATCCACCTGTTGACTAATAAAAATATAATAAATAAAAATATAAAAATAATATAAAATATAAAAAGCCTATTTTTTCCACCATTCTTAATGTTTAAACTCAACTGTTTTTCCCTATTGGTCGGTCGGTGCGGAAAAGTAACTGTACCCCCCTCCCCCTCCAAATTTTGGAACTTTTTGAGCAAAGCTCTTTTTTGAATGCTTTTATACGTACTTGCACCGTTGTCAGTACCATGATCGGCTATCTGTGGGTGTATAAACTCGAAATTAGCGAAGCCGCGGACAAAGGCTTTGCCAAATTTAGTTCCTTTGACGATGTAAGATCCTGAATTAGCTGATTGAACAAAAGGGTTTCTTTAATATTCTTGCCTGCCATAATCTCCCAGTTCCAAAAACGATCGTACAAATAGACTTCATGCTTGTCATCCATAAACTCGCGGAAGTTTCTGAAAGATTAAATTTGAGAATCGACTACTGTCATCCCCCTAAACTTTTGAAAAGTTTCAATTCTCAATTTCACGCATACGTTTTCCAGCTTCGTGATGTTCATCAAAGTTGTAGAGCTCGATAAATGCTACAACTATGCCGGACATCACAAACCCAGAAAATGTATGTGACAAATTGAGGTTTTTTCTCGAAATCCCAATAGAGGGATTGAGGCAAAACTCACAAAACAAAACTAAATTTGAACCTTTGAAAACGGATTACCTGAAGGGATTGACAAGTTCCATGTCAGAGTCAATAAACACATACCAATCGTGGTTTGTGTTTTCCAGCAAGTTGGCCACGGCGCAGTGTCTTCTATAGAAAAACTAAAAAGCGTACTGGGTATCGGATAAGAATAGAATAGCCTAAGAGTTAGTTACCCCTGAAGACCCAAATTTCAAATGACATACATCTTTATGATGTCCACATACTGCCATATGGTCCATCAAGTTCAAGAGGTACATGTGGTGACCCTTCATCTCTGCATAACACTGCACAGATCCGATTGCCGTTCTTAAAACTTGACGCATACATAACCCAAAGATGGAGTTTGTCACCTGTACTCGTTAATTTTCCATCTATCGCTAATTACTTCAACGATGGCAACTTTCGAATTGAATTCCGACTCCTCGGAATTGTCCTGAACTCAAAGCTACGACAGAAATTTGATAAAGGTTACTATTCTGCGTCCAGGCACTGCTGGAAGAGGAGCTAATGAAGACTTTCGTATCGTTACTCGTGAAACCAAGATACCCGGACCTTCTAATTGTGTGATCATTAGACAAATCACGCATAACGATATCCATATAAGATGAAGCAGCTTCTTAGCGTGTGTCATTAGCAACTGAAATCTGATCTTGACTAGGAGAGGTAAACAGAAACAAGTACAAAAAGTAAGGAACAAAGAGAAAGTGAGCCTGGCGACTCAAATGACCCTACGGCGATTACGCTCGGGTAGTGAAAATCTCGATGGTGAAAATGGAACGTTTCGCTCGATACGGGGTGCGACTATTCGCTTCATTGCAGACACACAAAAACTCAATGTGGTGATCGAATCTGTTTCATCAAAACGTTGCTACTCGAGAAAACGTAAAATCTGTCAGAATTCAAAAACAATTACAATTGAAATAAGCGATGTTTCAGCTAGAAAGCAATAGTGGAAGTAACTACAAACTTGCATGAACTATTAATACTGCAATATTCTATGATGTTAAGTTTTTGTTGAACCTAAGCTTTCAGTGGAAAAGGATGGGTGTATATCTATTTATAAAAGGTAGAAAAGGATGGTATCTTAAAAAATCTAACTGCATGTACGGAAGCAATGTTCCCTCGTCGGCCACGCAACAAATCTTGACCTCGAGTCCTGAACATCACAACAACCGGTTTTTCAAATAACTGTATATTATTAAACCAACAATAGTTTATTCCAACGAACAACTGCAGGCAGATTATCCGAGAAGTTGCTTCTGTGAGACTTGATAGTTAGCTTCAGAATTTTTCGGCACCCTTCATTTCGACCAAGTATTGACCCCTAGAAATCTATTAATTATTTAAGTATTTAGATATTCTACTATTTTTTTCAGAATATTTTGGCGAAGAACTATTATTGAGCCTTCTTTGTTCGCTCTTTGGTTAAGATTGAGTTTTGATTTCTCCTTCCTGCTTCGAGGACAAGTGCGACTGGCCTCACACTATGTTTTCGCCACTATAGTAAATTGCCCATATTGTCGGAAGTCGGTCTATGCACTCGCCACTTCGTCATCCCTGTGTGTCCTCTTGCTACGACGTCTATTGATGCCTTATTGAGCAGCCCTAATTACATTATATTTTCAACAGAAATAATTGACCAGAAATCAAAAGACTTAACCGCGAGAAAGGATCAACAACAAGCAGGCTATTTTTTTCAATTAAACGTTCGCTTCGTACTTTCAGAGGCGATGCTGAATCGTCTTTTGTTTGAGCGATGACTTCCAATCATGGCCATTATTCCACATGCATTAGAAGTAGCATATATCATGTAGCAAAAGTTGGCGATGGCTGAAACGGTAGCTGAATGCTTCATGAAGCATTGAATCGCTCACCCGGATACGGTAGATGAAAGGCACAGCCCAAAATTATGACTCCCATTGGCAAACAGAAGACTGCGTACGTCACGCCGGTCTTAAGTTGATTCCTTATGTCTGACTAAGATATTAGTTTACCTGCCACAGCAGCGATCTCATCAGAGATTTGTGCATCCGCTTAGTTGTTTCAGACAAGGCCATCGCTTTCAAGCTATTAAGCAGACGCTGCAATATGAACGCAATCGAGCCGAACATGAGCATTATCAGAAACATTAAAAACATCAACGCCCAAAAAACTTCTGTGTCAATCGTAGTTCGAAAGACCACCGTCTCGTTGTTCCAATATCTCGGAAAGTCGGTCTGATAGGTCTGGAAAACAGGATGTTTGAGAGGAAATCATTCGCTACTTACTAGGTAGTCCTCCAATTTTACGTGACTTTGGTCAATAGACTTGCACTCGAAATAGAACAATGGACCGGGAATGACGAAATACAGTATACCGACGGTGATCAGATAAATTCTGCCTCTGAGTCTTGGGAATGAAAGAATGACTGCTTTGCGGTAGTAAAAGAGGTATATGGTGAATGCTGCAGAAACTGAAGAGAGCAAGTTTTGAAATCAGGGGTTCCCTCACTTGCTACCATGTGACAGGATACGGCAAATTGGGTGCAAGTACTGAACTGGAAGACGTTCAGAAAGCCTAAGGTGTATCCACCACAGACTGGGAACATAGTTATTGGCATCGTTCCCATAGTCATACAAGATTGTGCCAAATAGTTTCTAAACTAAGTTTGTCGTTTCTTGGAAGAAAACTCACACTGTCAAGCTCACAGCTAATAGACGCTTATAAAAGCGAATAGTTGCTCGAGGCAGAGCAAAAACAATGAAGATAAAGGCTACGAAAAGAAGAATTGTTGAGAAGAAACCCTCGGTGTAGAGACCGTAAACATACCAGAGGGGGTACTCTTGGAAAGCGAAGAACATGACTGAAACAGGAAACTTATGCAAAGTTACAAGTGAATCACAGCGGAAAAAATTCTCAAAAGAGAGATCACTTTTTTGAAGTACTTCTAAAACCTGTGTACGCTCGAAGGAACTGAGACATTCTACGTAACTGAACCTCGAGATTAGGTAGACCTCCTCTCCCAGAGGAAAAATTAACACCAATTGAGGGAGGAGGTATTTTATGAACAGCAGCTGGTTTTTCGCAATTGAATATTTAGAAGATTAGAAATGCGTATGTTTAGTGAAAGAAATATGTGCACCTAGAGCGAGCAGACATAGAAGAGAGTTTTGATTGAATGCAAGTCTCATTATATTTGCCTTGTTGGCAATAGGGTTCAATATCCGCTGGTCTCGGATGTTATTCAAATCAGCAAAACTATTCAATGATCTTGTTAAACGACAAAAAAATCGATTATTCAGGCTGTATGTCAAGTGTGGGTCTCGATCTTTCCAGCTCACTCAAGTATGGTACGAAATTTTGGTTGAACACTGTTAACTTCCGTTCAATGACAGTAAGACGTGGATCACTGCAAACGTTTCATTCGTCTCATAAACCTGAGACCTAAATCGTTAGTCGAATGTGTTCTTGAGTCAAATACCATCGGATTAATAATAACCGTTCAAGCCTCATTAAACCAAGAGGTATCTGCGTTAGTAAAAACCACTAAAATATCATCGACAGCAGTCTCAACCACAAGAGCGGAGCAAATGGAAATTCATATTGCAATATTTCCCCGAGTGTCTAACCCCATGTTCATCTGCATTTGTTAGACGGCGTTTGTAACAACCCAAGACTGTCAGAAAGTCTTTTTTGACAATTACCCTCTTGATATGAATAACTAACCAGCAGCCTACGGCAGCTTACGCAGCGTCAGTATTTTGGCGGCAGACAATTAGTGATCCTCTCTTTGCTGTTTACCGTCTACCTAAATTCCCACAGACGCCACCCCCTCAGAACACTATCTCGTTCTATAAAAGATTAACATGACAAAGCTTGGCATGTTCTGCTAGTCTTGATAACTGTGCGGACACCCTTACGGACTGATGGACGGACGGACACCATTGCATTTTAACAAAGAAAAATTGGTTCTGTAGAATGCAAATTTCAAAGTTACTTGAATTTAGACATATTATGTTTTATATTAGTATATGCCGTCAAAAAGTTAAGAAACGTACATCTTTTGGGAAGCATTAATGTTAGCAGATAGATCATGCTTAGAAGCATTTTTCCACAGCTGGATGCAGCGTCCATGAGACGATTGATATGTGAACAAGTGCTGTGATTAGGATGTGATAAAAGCACAAAGATGTTTGAGTTCTAGACGCACTTGTTGTCTTCGACTGATCTCCGACTGGATCATTCTGACTGTGATGATACCAAAGAAATCGAAAAAAAATTATGATTTTCTTATTGTAAAAGCTCGAAATCGACGGAACAGAAACCATCCAACTCCAGAATTGGCCCAGACCCTAATTTTCAAGACTCTCCGGATTTCTATACAAAATGTTGAGCATCAAGTTTGTCACGGTTCACTTCCTATTTGGAAACAGACAAATCATAGTACTCAATTAAGCAGGCGTATATTCATGAAATATCTTTTCTATGAGTTCCTAGTGGAATGGATTTCGTAATTTACCGACTTGAAAACAATCCGCGACAATGTGTTCTCGGGACAGTTCTAAGGTTTTTCTTATAGGGCAGTTTCACCAGACGAGTTAGGTTGGTGATACGTAAACATTTTAGGATTTAGAGAGTATCGCAGTTTTCTTTATAATGAGCTACTAGGTTACTTTGAAGAAAACGTGCTGATGTTTAGAGACGTGCTTATCCGAAGATTGCTATTTTGTTGCGATCTTATAGAGGTACTTATAACAATATGTAAATAGTTTATCGAGATATGTTCGAAAATTTAGAGTGAAGTAGAATGGCCCGTTCCAGATGCTCGTAGTTGAACATAGATGCTCCCCAGTAACATAGTAGTCCACGATGTTTCCGGATTGTAGTTCTTCGAAAGGAGCTTATAGAATCGTTGTCGATAGGAAGAGTGACTGGCAATCATGGCAAGTATTCCACATGCGTCCGAAAGTGAGTATATTACGTAACAGAGATTGGAGAAACCTAAAAGCATTTTCTTTTCTCGGCTCAGTGGCTCTATTACCGGGAATTGGTAGTCCGAAAAAGCAGGAGGCAATAATCCCGGAGGTTGGCAGAAAGACCAGAATATAATTGACTAGCGTCTAAAAATATTTGGTCTTTAGGCTTTGAACCAACTGGTACCTGATAAATAAGGGTTCTTGTTAGTGTCCTGTGCATTCGCAGTGTTCTGCTTGACAATGCTTTCGAGCACAAAAAGAAGTGTAGTCGACAAACAAAGTAAAAGATGGCAATGATCATGAAGATTAACAAAAGCGCCATAAAACTCATTGCCCAGAAGACACCCGACTTTATAGAGTTTGGGAAAACGATCGTCTGTGACTCCCAAAATCTGGGATAGTTCAGATGGTATTGCTAAAAGTTGGTTTTTTAAACATATAGCTCCTACATCAAAGAACTTGATCTTTTCGTTGATCTGATCGATTCCGTTACATTCATAGTAGAACAGAAGACCAGGAAAGGCCACATATGCTACAGTAATGATTCCCAAGAAAATTTTGGCTGAGAGCTTTCCAATGGGCACAAGGACTTGATGACGATAGAAAAAGAGGTAGATCGTCGACAGCGCAGCCACTGAAAGTCTTACTATTAGAACACTGAGCGGTTTCGAACTAGAAAACTATGAGACCCTTTTTGTTATCTTGGGCAGGTTTCATACAAAATTCACTTTCCATTATTTCAGCTGCTTTTATGCTGAAACACCCGATTGCGGGGTTAACTGAGCAGTGAGAACTACGAAAAGTGGAATCTCGCTCAATCGGTTGTTTCAGTGACCTTTTTTCTTTCAAACACTTACTTGATGAAAATTGAACGGATAGTGCCAGCTGAACACAGGTTCCAAGTCCCAAGTTGTTGAAAAAGCCTAATGTATAACCTCCGCACATCGGCAAAATGGTTATTGGCATCGAACCAGACGATAGACATATTTGAGCAAAGTAGTTTCTAAATCCACGGTTAACGACTGATGTCACTAAACATACATGATCATATGAAACAGGAGGAGCTGTTTGTACAACTGAGAAGTACTGGGAGGAAGAATGTAGTACACGAAGATGATTCCTGTGCCAAGGACAAAAGTTGAAAATATTGTCTGTGTGTAGAGAATGAAGACATACCAGTCAGGATGCTCCACAAAGTCAAACGGCCATGCCATCTGAAAAAACGTAACCTTTCTTTGAAAATGAGACATTGGTAATACGAGCTGAAAGCGAGTAAGCAAGGCTGAGTCAAGAATGTTTTGATGGGTGTTCGGTTATGGAATTAGCCCCATATACGAACAGAGTGTTGCACGTGGACAAGAGTGAGCGCCAGAGATGTGAAGTGTTAGGTATAAAGCAATTTATTAACACCTGTGAAAACTGATCAGGGACAGAACTTTTCGTACAAGAAAATTAATAAAGAAAAATGAAAATGTTAAATTGGAAAGAAAGAGGAAGAATGTAAATATTTCATGTAAGTACGTGCTGAATAGAGTGAAAAATTCAGAGATAGTTGGGTTTGAAAAATCCTTTTCCAGATTCGTCGATGTTCAATTTCCCAGTAGGCTTCTCAAGAATTAAACACTGAACTCTGAGCAGAGTCTTTAAAACAAATAAATTAGCGCGATCATTGATATAAACCGGAAGGTCCAATAATTGCTGGAATGACGATAAACAAAGTCTTCATAGACTTTGTTCTAGGCGGACTTCAGAAGCAGTCTTCAAAAAGCAGTCTCTTTGCAGTAAAAAACCCCTAGTTTTTAGAGGATGAAAACTCTTAAGCCGGATAAAACTTCCAAATGGACGTGCGAAAGAAAACGGTTGAACATCTTAAATGTTTTTGTTTTCGCAAAAATACGGTTTGACGTATCACACGCTTGAACGCAAAAATACGGTTTGAGGTATCACACGCTTACAGACGGGTCAGCCTGAGAAAATAATCTATATGACATTAAAAATCATATTTTGAAACAAGTCCAGAACGTTCAGGACATCATCAATTTCCGGTAGGGTTAATGCGCTTAGAATCATTCTCATCCACTCTCTCAACTGGACAGGAAAAAGCCAACTGGACAGGAAATTCGATACTGTGATTTAATGACGTAGAAAAGACGACTCTGTTGAACCAAACCAGATCTCATGGATAATTAAGTCTGAGCCCACTGCGGGTGAAGCTCATTTGAAGGTGAGATCTCTGGTATATCTCTACTACTAAAGCGCAATGGTGTCTATAGTGGACTCTGTGTGTTTGTTCGAGACCATGAGATTTGTCGCAAAAAGTCAGAAATTGTCAGGATTAGATAGTTACATTTGAACTTGGAGTGGAAACGAGTTATTCAAGAAAAGTAAGGTTTTGTCAAGAGTTTAAGCCATTAGCCTAATTGAATGGTCGTGTAGAATTGAAATATTCTGTTACGTACTGTTGCGGCGACAGCCGTTGTAGACGGCTGGTTCCAAACAAAGGTTCAAGAGCATGTTTAAAGAAGGTGCGACTAAAAATTGCCGGAAAGATGTCGCTGGCTGTCTTGGGAGAATTTAGTCAGCTTATTAGAATGTTCTATTCAGAGACTATCTGAGAAGAACCTAATTACCAATGTGTCAAATTGTGAATGTACCAAGAAAGAAGTAACCGTGAAAAGACAATCCCATTTTAACTTATAGAACTAGATATCATTGTCACAATGTAGACTGTAATCAGGCGCTGTTCAGCGGGAAACCATTCCTAGTGAGAAAATTCTTGCCTTGCTACTGTAATTATAGGATATCACGATATTATGAAATTTGCGGTTTTTTATAACACAATTTCTGGAAAAAAATGAATGAACACTGTGAATGTTTTCCATTGTTTTCGCGTAACTACCGATTGAGAATACATTATTATGTATCAAACGACATCAACATACAATGGTACAATTTAAAAGAATGTAGACTCGCAAATGATGTTCCAAATAAAGATGCGTGGCTAATTAAAAAGTCCTACGGGAAACGAGTAAAAAATAACCCCGAGGAGTTTTCTGTTTATCTTTAATTGGTCGAAAGAACGAGCGCGAGGAAGTTCCGACACAACAATTTCCTCTCTTTTAACAGTTCATATCAGAGCGATGAAAGGAAAAACGCCCATAGTGAGCTCTTTTTATATCACTTTTAATTATTATACTATATTTAATTATATTAAACGTATGCTTTTGACGAGCTTACGTGAGTGACAGCAAAGATTTAAGCACTCATAGGGAGTGTCCTCTGCATCAGGCAGAGACTCTAAATCTTATCCAGATAAGAAGGATTAGAGTGGATGCTAGTGACTCTAAGACCTGGAAGAATACCTCCTACGCAGAACGAAAACTTGTTACATAAATTAAAGAGCACTGCTGGGAGGAATACAAATATAACATAAGCCCTTTTTAAGCACTTCACGAACATTTGTTGAAGTTTGCATCTAATTGATCAAGAAAAATGTAATGCATATAGTAAAAGAAACTACCAGCCTAAAAACGTGTATCTGTCATAGAAGTTACTTGTTTCTGCGAACATCTCAGGGGAAAAGACACTTGGGTGCGATACCGAGAAAGAATTTCAACTTTCTTACAAAGGCAAGGACAACTTCATTGCACAAATTGGGCTGCTGCAGCGAGTGGAGTTCATTTGACCGAGATCACATCCAAAGAGTAGAGGGGTCTTGGAGTGATCATGAGCACGTTGAATGATCAAGGTTGCTCAAGTTACGAGATCCGCTGGACAGGCTGGGCTGGCGAGCGATACCAGGGTAGACTACCTTTGTATACCACCACCCGGGATTGAACTTGCGATCGCTTTTTTCGTAGCCTGTCATCCTATCCCCTTCTTTATCCAGGCCCCTGAAGTGGAGAAGTGGTGTGAAGTGGAGAAACAAGATTTTAAATACATATATTGGTACGAGTTATAATAGTTAACGCAAACTTTTTGATATCTAGTTACAAGCTATCAAATTTAGAGCACAGACTACGTGCATCGAGGTGTCAAATCGTCACTGCGAAAGGTTGCAGCTGAATCGAAAATCATTTTGTCGGGAATAAATTTAGATGATTTTTCGATCTAACGGTATATTGAGCGGAAGTAGTCTTGCGCAATTGTATGACTGCAATAAAAGAGTTCGTTTTTGGTGGAGACTATGCTCACTGTTGTGTGACGTTGAAAGCATTCACGGCAAGCTGTTCGGACTCAAAAAATTTCGTGGGCAGTCAAGATGTCCAAAACGAATATCCCGTAACGAATATGCCTTGGCTTGTATGAAATAGTAATGCGAACCTATGTTTAGCTTCCGCTAGGACTTTGATTCAGTGCTCAGACTTTTGATATTGTTCCAAGGTGTGTTCTAAAAACGTGTATCTGCCATAAAAGTGACAGAATTTATCATCAATTGTCAGTCAAAAATCACTATCAGGCCTGGAAGCATTTGTCATATGAGGAGATCTCCCACTTCCAGGCGAAATGTCCGCTTTTCTATTCCTTCTCCACATCTTTCAATTGACCCAGGGTCAAGACATTCTGCCCACCAACAAGGAAATTACCTTTGTATACGGTAGTTCCGTGTCATCCAACTCCTACTCGGACCAAGTACAGAACTGCAATGGAAAAGCTCAGGTGAGGCATCACTGAATGAAGTATACTGTAAACGTAGACTGATATGGATGTGGTTACTGTAACACTGAAATGTTCAGAATCTGCTTTCGGTTTGTTAACGATTTTAGTTAAAGGCATCTGTGTTCAGGTCCTGACTTTGACAGCAGCTTATCACTTCCGTTTGTGTTCAAGCATGATAATGGATTGGTCAAGGAACTGAGTTTTGATCAGCGGGATGTCCCTCAATCCACTAATCTGAAGAGAGCCGTTGCTAATCTTTTCGATGTGAATATGGAACTGGCAAGATCTGGCGGATATGTCAACCAGCCGACTATCGAGGGAGATTGTGGAGTTCAGTATTCTTCAATTTCGAATGGACTGGAAATGAACGTGAGCAAAGTACTGGACTTCAACTCCTGCAGCTCTCGTCCTGAAACTCGATATGGTCTTCGATACATTGTCGACTATCCTTCCAGCTTTCGGAACATGCACGTCCACACTGTTTACGACCATTCTTTGAAAGAGGGAAAACTACAACTCAGCAAAGTCTATTCCACTCATATCATAGGATTAGAAGAACAAAATATGCTCGAAATGAGACTGCACGCTTTTCTTCGTATTGAACATGTCACTGCCATTGATGAAAAAATTGTCTTCGAACCAGATCGTCAATTTCCCGAGGAAATCATTTTCGATGACGAAATGGCTAGGCAATTTGAGCGGGACGCCTCTGCCAAGAAGAATTCGAGTCTGTTCCACAGAGAGTCTCTTCTGAAGTTTCTTGCAAAGAACAATGACTACCAAACTGTGAGATGGTCGATTTTGAAGAAACTCGTGTATGCTTGTTCTGAAGAAGACTTGATGTCTGTGGCTGGAAAGATCTACGACGAGTATGATGAAACTCAACAGTACATCTTCGAAAGAGGACTCGCTTCAGCTGGAACAATTGACTCCAAGGACGCCATGCTTTGTCTTTACAAGTCTGGGAAAATCTCGGCTCTTCGATTGGCATTCCTAGTGAAGCTGAAGCAAGAAGTTGACGTCCCTGTGCATCATGTGGACAGAGACCGTCTGAAGCCTTTTATGGATAGTCTCTCAAACAACGGCGTAACCTCGTTTTTGCATCAAAGTGTGAAGTTGGCTAATGGAGAGCTCAAGCGAGCTTCTTACGGAAAGACTCTGGACAGATTTGCAACTCCTTCTGGAAGACAGAGCGGTGGAAGAGAGTTCGCTTCTCATCAGACCAATTGGTACAAGAGTTATGAAGCTAGCAACAGTGCCGAGACCAAAATTCTTCACATCAAGAAGTACGGAAATAGTGGACTGAAGGAGTTCCTTCCATTCTTAAAAACTGTGATCAACGACAGAAAAGAAGCATTTGCTGTGAGACTTGAAGCTCTCTACGCCTTGAGACTGATCAAGGACAACTACCCCCAATCCGTTCAGAAAATTCTTCTTCCTGTCTATCTTGACTCTTCTGAGATGCCGGAACTTCGAATGTCGGCTCTTGTCTACTTTCTCCAAACAATTCCCAAGAGAAATTTGCTGGATCTGGTCATAGCTCGTCTTGACAACGAAACTGACCAGCAAGTCGGAGATTTCACACTTTACGCACTGCAATCTCTTTCCAAGACTACACTACCCTCGTTGACGCACTTCCGCAAAGATATCGGCTTGTGTCTTGGTCACGTGGATCGTCTGTCAGTCAAGACCAAGAAATCATTCTTTGAGCATACCAGCAACATTGATCAGAAAGTGAAAACTGGTATCAGCTTGGACCATCTAAGAATTTCTGGAAAGAACGATAAAGATCCTGTTCACGAAGTTTACTCGTGGGAACTGATGGTTGCAGGAAACTGGTATCAATACTTTCTACAGTTGGGATACACCGAGGTCGAGTCGGTTCGTTATGAAATACATAAAATTTAGATAGCGCCAAATCAACTGATGGTGTTCATGAGATATAAGCAGCTGGACTATGGTTACCTTTACGTGACCAGAGCCTCATTTGAACATCTGGTCGAAAGGAAGACGCTTGCTGGTGTTGATGGAATTCTCGATGAACTGAAGAAACACTTCTCCTGCGGACCGGACGTTAAAGCTACTGTCCAGATGCCTACAGTTCTTGGAATTCCAGTCACTCATTCTGCCAAAATTTCTGGTCTCATGTCCTCGTGGTTCTCCTTGTCCGATTCCAAAACTTTGAAGGCGATGGTTTTCACAACTTTTGGTTACGGTCAGCAAATGGGTGGAACTATTTTCACTGAGAACAAAACTATGGAAATTGATACTGACCTGTACTTCAAGCAGTAAGATTGCTCAAGTTTAAAAATTTACGTGTTTGCAGTTCATTCTAACCAAACTTCACCCAGATAGCTTTTAGCTTTTTCTGTTCTGTGCAGGTATGTCGTGCAAGAAACAGATAACACTGGTCTTCAGATCGTGTGAGACGCGTGCATTCCTCAAGAACAGCACGGTCTCCTTATCTTTGCTTAACAGATCAAGCAACATTGTTACGTAACACAAATTGTCTGGAAATGAATTTATTTGCAAAACACAGTTGTTGGCGAAATCAGGAGCGGCTCTATTTACAAAAAATCTCGTTTTTTCAAAGAGTCCTAAGTAAATGAAAAGTGTTTTTTGCCATTTGCTGTTCAAAAGGGCGTGCGGATAACAAGAACTGCGTCTTACGAATAAAATCTTAGATAAAGCGAGTAGCTTAAAAGGCAGCGGTTGATACGAGTTATCAAGGCTCCGCAACAATGCAGAGGTAAGCGTGACTTTTAGTCATGACCAACTAAGGGCTCAGGTTTTTGCTTCTGGCTTTAGTAGGCATCGCAGCTGCTACCACAGGATGGGATGGAATCCAATCTGTCTCGACGTCCGGCTTCCAGTGCTTAGCCAACTCTGGGTATGAGTTTTTCATTGCCAGAGTTTGGGAAAGTATCGGAAATTATGACGAAACTGGAATTGCTAACATCAAGAACGCTAGAGCTGGTAAATTAACCCAGTTACAGCTTCTAACAACAATTTTAAGCTGGCTGGAAGTATGTGGACGGATACATTTTCCCTTGCGTCAAGAGCACTTGCGCACCCCCTGCCAACCAAGTTCAGGCTGTTCACGACAGACTGAAATCGGAAGGAGCTCAATATGGAATGCTGTGGCTCGACATCGAAATTCTGAACGTAAGACTTTTTCGTATCTTTTACCAACATACACTTAGTGGCCGGCAGACATCAACGCCAACCGCAACTTCATCAATGCTATGGGCAACGAGCTGGACGTAAGGTTTATGCAGGCGAGAAATATCCACGTTTTGCAGAACCTGGGTGTCAATTGGGGAATCTACACCAACAACTACAACTGGCAGACCATTGTTGGTATCAGCTGGAGTCAGTGGGCTAACAAGCCACTCTGGTGGGCAAATTACAATGGACATCAAGATTATACCAATTTCCAACCTTTTGGAGGATGGTCCAAGCCTAGCATTCACCAACACTCTGGATCTGTTAATGGACCATGCGGAGTAAGTTTAGCGCATGAAGACTAACTGTGAATCAAATTCAGGTATCGATGGATCAAAACTGGTACCCCTGAACGAAAAGACATCGAAATAGACTCTGTAAATAAACATTTTCTGTAAAGAAACATATATTTATTAGTAAGCGCACATTCACGGCGTTTTCACTGTGCAATGACGTGGAAGACAGTAGGACTCATTGTTCATTTGAGTGTTGCTGAAACGAATTACGACAACGTAAAGGTTCGTAACACAACATGTTCATTAGTTCAGAACGGAAATAGATGCAAATTTTAAGTGTTCAGAATCTGTAAAATGGAAATACGATATAGGTGTTCTGCAAGTAAAGATTGAAAAAACCTGCGTTCTTTTTTACTATTGCTATACAAATGCCGAAGACCAAAAGCACACAAACCGGAAATGTGCTGCTTGAACGAGTTGTTTTCCGATTTTTGATCGTTTGTTTCCGGTATTTTTTCAGCTGCCTACTTTGTTATTCAAGCAATCGCAAAGATTCCTATTCAAGAAATTGAAAGATGCAAGATTTTTGCTCTCTCCGAAGATGATAACAAATAATGTCTTTGGTATTCCGTCTGTAGCAAACTGACATGATTACGAAGAGTTAACCATAGACTACAAGACAAGAAGCACATATCCAGCGATTATGATAGAGGATGAGAAAATAAATTTGTATCACACATTTGTTATAAATATCTAGTTCAACTCTTTTGTTTCTGATCGCTGTAAACTTTGTATTAAGTAACTTACTAACTTGTTTTTCACAATGTTAAGTTTTGACATATTGTTTTGAGCGTGGTGTTTTTGTTGTGTTTTAAAATTGCTTTGCTTAAATGGTAACAGAAAGTCTTTTCTGCCTACAATCCTTTATGTTTGTTGGCCGAAGACTAGCTTAAAGATTGTTACGAACTCTTTATCAAGATGGCATGCCGGTAACATGTGAGACCATTCCATACTGCCCTTCGGACTTTGAAAAAAAGAGTGGAGCGATAACCTGAAATTATCGCAGCTATTATTATGATGATTTTAGATGCAACAGACCAAAAAGATTCCGTGTTCCAAATATAGCAACAGCTACGTAAATAGGACATAGCATTTTGGCTATGTTTTTGTTTGACGCCAACGGTTTTATTGAAAATTTGTTATGTATCTCCCTTTTGTCCACCATTAATCATAAAAGATCTCTGCCGTTAGGTGTACTATCAAGTAAAGCGACTGCGTCAGAATCCTCAGTCTTTATCACAGCGTTAAGTATAAATAGAACACCGCGATAGTCTCTGGCGTCCTGTTGCGAACTATGCAGAGGTTTGTGTCCGCTTCCTGTTTCTAATCAGATCACTAGGTTCATTCTCCTTGCTCTCCTTGGTACAGCAGCTGCCACAACTGGCTGGGACGGAATTCAGTCCGTTTCCGAGTCTGGATTCAAGTGTCTCGCCAATGCTGGCTATCATTTCTTCATTGGTCGTGTTTGGGAAAGTGTAGGAAATTACGATGAAACCGGAATTGCTAACATCAAGAACGCTAGAGCAGGTATGTTAGAAATCGTTGGTTACAAAGGTTATTGCTTAAGCTGGATGGACTGGTGTTGACGGATACATCTTCCCTTGCACCAAGAGCAGTTGTGCTGCTCCCGCTAACCAAGTCAAGGCTGTAGTCGACAAGCTTCATTCCGAAGGAGCCAAGTTTGGCATGCTCTGGCTCGACATTGAGATTCTTAACGTAATTTCACCGTTAATTCCACAAAATAACCTTTTCAGTGGCCTGCTGATGTCAACGCTAACCGTAACTTCATTGATGCCATGGCTAATGAGTTAGATGTATGAAGTGAAATCAAAACAAAAAATAACAAATAATGTTTTTTAGACCCTGAAGATTAACTGGGGAATCTACACTAATGCTCACAACTGGGGATCAATTGTTGGACTCAGCTGGACCAAATATTCGCACAAGCAGCTCTGGTGGGCTACCTACAACGGACATCAGGACTACACTGGATTCCAACCTTTCGCCGGATGGACCAAGCCTAATATTCACCAGTATTCTGGCTCGGTCAGTGGCCCTTGCGGTGTTAACATGGATCAGAACTGGTACCCTTGAAGCTTTTCCGTTGTTTTATGTAAATAAACTATCGTATTCATCTAGTCATGTATATTTCCTTAGCGCCTGAAATATGACAGCACTTCAAATCTCTATCATCTAAAATCTCTATCAATTCTCAAATCATCTATTCTGCCGTATACTTTTGTTGAGACTAACGACCACTGGGATAGAGAGAAGGAGCAGATGGCTGAAATTTTTTTAGTAAATTGGAAATTTGTTAAATACTTGGTGAGACCATCTGTTTCTACCCGCTCTCAGGCAATTATCGTAAACGGTTTGAAAATTCGTTTTTAGAATCCTAAATATCTACGTTATACATTTCCTCACAAAGAGATCTCTACCTCAGAAATCCTTAGTGGGGCATTAAAAGTCTATCTACACTCTCTAACCAAAGAATACAGTCTCTGCAAACGTAGCGAGATAGTTTTGAAGTATTAGTAAACAAAAGAAAAGCTTTCATGACGGAAAATGGAATCATCAAGAAAAGTTCATAGAAGGCTACGCTCACGAGGAAGCTGCAGGTCAGAAACTAGCTACAAGGACGTGCTTCATACATACATTCGTAAACTTTAAGTTAATCGTGGTGCCGAGTTCCAACAACGGTTACATGGTTGTGGTAATGAAGGTATAGGGTCTACCATAATTCCTTATGTTCGTACTTTGTCCGCTGTTATTCCCTATGAGCTTGATTTCGCATATCTTAAACATGTATGTAACTACCCAGTAATAGAATCGTCTGGAGCCACTGATGATGACGTTCCGATTCCACCCCACTCGCATTCGTGAAGGTTTACAAAAACTGCTCTTTGAGTATTTATAATGCGAATTGCAGAAGATGTTTCTCACAGCTCTGAGATCTGTATACAATTTCCACATATGTGCCATCTCTCTAACGTTTCTTGCAATCGAGAAGAAGACAGCATATTGCTCGGAGCCCATGTGTTTCGAAATTTGGTTGACCTTGTCAATCATCGCGAGCGGATTTCGCCTTACCATTTGACTTTTCGCGTTGCACAGACGGCCGTTTTTGTTAACAACTTTCAACTTGTTACATCATTTTCACCAAACCAGACATAATTTATAGAAACGGCAATATGGCCCTCCCGGAAGACTTCTGTACAGACAGTCCCGTTCACCTCCTCAAAGTGAGTTTTTGCTTGTTTCTATATAGCGTAAGCTTTTCAGCTGAGCAATGAAGAACGTATTGAACAAATTGTTGAAATGTTCAAGAATCAAGCGTTCAACCCATCATGGCCATCAGCTCCCACGGAATTTTCTAGAATTTTGGAACTGCGGGATAGGTTATTCGTCAAGTTGCCAGAGCCGGTGCTGGTGAACATTATGAGCGAATATGATCAGCTTTCTCGAAGGTTCGATTATGCTGAAAATAATTCAAATTCAAATTCAGATGCACCGCAGAACCTTTTCTCGATCCATGAGGCTCTCTAAGAGTGTCAACCAACTCTTAACCAAAAATGTTACCAAGTTCAGTGTTAGGATTAGAAATGGGATTCTGTTTATCCCAGATACTGAAAATGTAAGTGCAAAAACTTGAATATTTGTTTGCTTTTCGGGGCCACCATGTCTTGAATTTTTTGGATTCAACAAACTTTGGATTCAACAGGAGGATGAAAGTTGAGGGTCGGTCATCAGTGCTCCCCTTTACCTTTGCTAAACCAGCTTACCGTTGGAATGGAAATGCTTATCGTAACGTCTTTAATCAGATGAAGTGTCCATTCGATCGGCTGGAAATGCAGGTTTTCGGAGATGAGAAACTACAGCCGAAAGCGTGGATGACAGATGCTGCGGTAGTTTTCTGGTATGCACAGCGGATGGCAGAAAATGCAACAGAAATTCTACAAAACTGGAATGCTGTGAGAAATTTGGTGAGTATGAATGAATGGACGATCGAGTTGTCCCTTCCTAACCTCTCCCCATAAACCCCTTTTCCACAATATGAGTTCAACTTTCAAGTTCTTTTACAGAATGTGACTTTTCTTTATGAAGCCGAGCTGGTGCTCTTAAAAACTGTTACAAAAAGAAGCACATAATCTTATTCAAACAAACAATTCTAACTTGTGGGAAAGTAGGGGAAAATTGTTAGCCCGGCTAAATACAGACAATGTAAAACTTTAAAGGGACAGTCTCATTGTGTGTGAACGTGTGATCAGGGAAAATCAGGCAACTGCGGACCCACGACAAATTTCATTTTGGCGTTTTTCTCGTTCTCCACTACTTTTTTTGATTTTTACTTGTTTCTATTCGATTTCTCATCAAAAATAACCCCTAAAATGATTAGTGAGACGCTAAAATTGGTGGGAAAATGACGGAAATAAGCGGAAATAACGTGTTTTAGGCCAAAAATGTGATTTTTTGTCTATTTTTTCATTTTTCCACCATTTTTAGCGTTCCACCACTTGTTTTAGGGGTAATTTTTGACGACAAATCGATTAAAAAAAAGTAGAAGTCGAAAAAATAAGCATAGAATGAGTAAAACACGGAAATTCAACATTTGAGGTGTTTGAGGTTTGAATGCGCGGACTTTCTAGAATATTCCAATCTGGTTATAATGAGACTGTCCCTTTAATAGAGTACATTTCAGGAGCCTCTGCAAATTAATTTCTTCGATTACTACGATGCAATCTCTCCTGCAGAAGTGCTCGATTCCGCTCCGAGCGTGGTCCTTCACACCCTGCCACTACAGATTACTGCTCTAATTCATGTAATATCGCTGATCACTTTTACTGATACTGTTTTAAGAAATGGCAAAGCGGAGTATGGAGTCATAAAGCGAGGTTTATCGAGGGCATGTGTGAAGAAACACTGGAAGATATCAGTCGAGCTGCAGGAGATTGTTTCATTTTGAACTAAACACATTCAAGCTGCTGTTTGTGCCAAGTCCGAACAACGGCTACCTAGTTTTGCGACTTTTGAAGTGTTCAGTGAGCTTCCAAATGATATGTTATATTCGTAACGTCTCTCAGCTCAGCCCTTATGAGATGAACTTAGCATGAAATTTCAAGTCATTTTACCATCGTTTCACGAATTTTCAGTTCCCCGTACTCGATTATTCGGGTTACCTTGGTGACCCCGATTCTGATATCGACCCACAGATCTATTGTTCCCTCTTAAAAAAATACTAATAGATTGAAGCTCATTTTAACCGCTGTTACGAGATTAGTTCTACATGTTACGCATAAAGGTTATGTAGCAATGAAGACGTCGTGTTGTCGAAAAAGGTGAGATCAAGGCGGGTGGGTGTCGGTATTTTTTGCTTTCGGATTAATCGATCTCTTTTAAAAAAGATGTTAAAAAGACTGCTTATTTGGCTATCGATGCATTTCGCATGACCGGATCACATCTGAAGAGTCGAGGATTCTTAGAGTGATGACGAGAACGATTGTGGTATAAAGGTTTCTCAAACTACAGGACAGGCTGGGCTGACGAGAAATGCCAGGCTAAACTACCTTCGTGTAATCTCACCCGGGATTGAACTCGTGATCGCTTTCTTCATAATCTTTCGTTAACCCTAATTTAAGTAAAAAATCTAGAAAAATATATCGGTAAAAAGCGGCAGCGAAAAGAAATTGGTTCGGATTCTACAAAAACAGGGCAATACAAAACGAAGCAATATTATTTTATCTCACAGGACAACCCCAACCCCGTCTGGTCAAAACTGAGAGTGAGGCATTGTTCAGTTTTTGTAGAATCCAAAGCGCCTTTCTTTTGGCGGGTCGCTTTATAAATAATAATTTAAGTCACAGTACTGCAGTTTTAGCACTTCTCTGAAGATAAAATGTTAAACAGGAATATGGCATCGGGCATCGGGAAGACGCGTTCTAATGGCTAGCGGCGCCTGGCAGCACTCCAAGCGTAGCAGCAATACAAATAACAAAGGATCAGCTACTATACTTTATTACAATAGATACGTCTACCAACAGGCCTCCACTGAGGTTCTCTGGGGGTTCGACCAAAGATGCCACAGCAGCTAAAATGCTTGATCAATACAAGACACAGTTGTGTTGTCTAAGTGCTGCAAACGGTTACCGATAAATAGAATTTGTAATGCGACAACACAGAGGATGTGATGTGTCGTACAAATACACAGGGGACGATTTGTGGGTGTTTCGATCGTCCCATGTGTATTCGTACGAGTTGAATCCGAATCCGTCGTCAACGAACGTTAGATCAAAGTTACAGACTTCGTCATAGCAGTACTTGTAGAATGAGTCGTTTCGTTGTCCGAAATAGTGGAGTAGAATCCGTAACGGGCCCGAAGGAAAAATACTGACAGAACATGAATATTTTTCTTTCTTCATTTCTTACTTAGTACTAAAACATACCAAGAAATCACTATAATATGAGAACCTTTATTTGTGTCCCCACCCCCTTCCGCAGCTGTCTGGAACGTCGGGACTGGACGAGCCCGGACCGTTCCCAACCCTGATCACATGTGATCCAGTATTCAGCGTTTTTTAGGTAATGAGCGATAGGAAATATTCTTCGAATATTCAGCATAAAGGGTAAAATATATCTGTAAACAGCGGCCGCGAAAAAAGGTGGTTTGGATTCTACAAAAACAGGGCAATATTAAAACGGAGCAATTTTATTTTGGGTCAAAGGAAAACCACAAACAACGTCTGTCAACTTTGCCTAAACAAAAGTGGATTCAATTCTACAAAAATAGGGCAAACCACCGCGTAGAATTAGTAATGCAAAAATGCAAAAGCGCGAAGCGCTACGCGGTGGTTTGGTTTCCCCGTTGGCTTAAATTTCCGAAAAAAAATTTCCTATGAGGAAGATCTACACAGTTAACCTAGAAAAAAAATTTGGGAAATTTGGGGTCGATATGTTGAAAAATAAAAAAATGAAAAGTAAAATATTTTTCAAAACGGGGTCGTTTTCTCCGTTTTCGTAACACTGGTTGGTGTGGGAAATTTACCAAGCCGACCCCAAATTTTGGCTAGAAGTTCAGAATCCACCCCATTCCTCGGGCGCCAACTTTCAGACCGATTCGATAACTCTGAATGGGCCACCTCAAATGGGATTTTCCGGACTTAGCCGCATTTTCAGCTTTTCGAACACCATGAAAGCGCGCAACGGTGTCCAAAGGCGCTGAATTAATTGGACACCTTCAGCGCACCCACTAGTGTTTTGAATTCAGCGTTTTTTGTTAGTAGTGAGCGACAGAAAATATTCTTCGAATATTTAGCAAAAAGGGGACAATTATTATTAAAAAAAAGCGACCAGCAAAGAGACAATACATATTGTTTACAGTAAGGGGTATCCCGAATGAGTATTCCGAAGCCAAGAGAATGCTTTACGGTTGAGATATTGTTTATAAAACGAATTGCGCTTTAGTAGTAGAGAGATTCTGCTGGACTTCAGCCCGAGGCAAATTTTTTCCTACTAATTACTGCATTTTGGATCAGTTAATAATGACACAGTGCAATAGTTGTCAGAAAAATACATCGCGATGGGAAATCTGAGCTATCTAAAAGCCGCCATGTTAACTCTCTCTCTACTACTAAAGTGCAGTGGTGTCTGTGGTGGACTCTGTTTATTTGTTGGTTTGTCCATGGCCACGAACAAGTCAGAACAAGTTAGCTTTTCTTAGGATTAGATAGTTAGTTTTGAACTTAGGGGGGACGAGAAATCTAATGTTTGGACAACATTCTTCGCACTTCTGAGCGCCGCAGGCGCCAGGGCTGCGACAGCCGTCTTAGACGGCTGGTGTTAACTCTAAACTTGAAGTGCAAATTAGAAATGAATTAAACCAATTAAAAGCTATGACGTCCGTGGCTCTCTGTCTGTTTGGGGATAAAAAGTAACCGCTTTACTGGGGAAGGGTTAGACAGAAGCCCGTTGTTTGGAATGAGAAAGCCAACGGATAGAATGACATTTGCAAAATATATGAGTAGTGCAAAATATAGGCAACTAAGAAGCCAGGCGGCGAAACCGGCTGGTATGTTTTGATTTACATAAGGAATCTTAAATGGAAAAATTAAAAGTTTAAATTGGAATCTCGAAGGGACCTGTAAGACAAGGTCCTGCGCGGTCTTGCGACGGCGACCATTGTGGAGGTTTTCTGAGGGGCTAAGTCGCAGGAGGATGACGTTCCAAAGCTGTCCTATCCTTTCTAGGAAAGGGTTAAACTTGTCATGACTCCAATCATGATACTTTTATGAAGACGGACTCTAATGAGTCAGTCACTTCGCTTGTAAGAACCTGGAAAGGTCCTCTCGCCTTCTCTCTCTCCCAATCTCTCTCTCTCTCTCGCATATTTATCTTATCTTCTAATAAATATATATCGAACCACCTTGTATTTGTAAGACAATCAAAGGGGAAAGGACACTTATTAGATGGGAACCATCGAACCATCTAAACATGGTGCATCGGACCGTTGATTCGAATCTCGGTCTCTCCGCATGCTACTACCAAATTAGTGACTTCGAAAAATAAAAGCCTTGGTTAGAGCTTGAGAAGAGCAGGTGCCCTCGAGACTAATGAGGAACACCACTGAGCACTAAAAACCGGAAAGTAGCCGCTTGTACTGAACAGTTGCTGGTCTAAGACCACGATCTTCAGCGAATACACCTTTCTTGTTCAGTGTAAATTTAGTTTTTTTATTATTTTGTCTGGGTGTTCATCAATAGTGTGTAAGGACAGAGTAAATCTCCACTACATTGATAAAATAAATTGTAGAACATTTGATATAGATTTTCAGCAGTCAGGTTGATGTACATCTTGTGAAGAATTCAGTCGTGTAAAGAGCACGTGAAGAGTTTTTTATTTGCAACAAGTACAGAATACATTTGGTACATAAGTTATCAGTGATGTGACTGCTTGAAATACCTCATAGAGTAATACAATTAAGTATCAATCTGCACATACTTAAGAAAACCGGATGCAGTTTTTTCTTCTTTTCAAAGTTTGCTCAATCCTCGTCTGATTCGATTAGCTGCGCCTTGTCTTTTGATTGAAACGATTTTCTGATTTTCCCGACTTTTTCCCGCTAAATGACACAACTGTCTCTAATGACTGACGATGTACTCACGGCCTCTTTGAACAGCTTTTTCTTTTCCGCCTCCGGATTGCTTTCTGAGTCAGCGGTGTTTTCGCCTTCTTTCTGGTCTTTTACCATGGTCGGATTCTGAGAAAAGGGTGACAGTTTCCGCACAACCGAGGACACCTGCAATTTGATTCAGTCGAGAATAATAGGCTATTTACCTTCTGAGTTATTTTGATGGAAGGCGACTTGGCTTGAGGAGAGAGTTTGTCGTCACCGAGAATAGGCGTCTTAATAGCGGACATATGAATTAGTTAGAGAGATAGACGGACCTCTCTCCAATCCTGCTCAGGGATGATGATGTTTGGCGGATCAAAGTAATTAAACTCGGCGCTGGTGCTGGCGTCCGTCCAGGATGGGTTCTCTGAAACTCATAAAGTATTCAGCCGCTCCTCTCCCGAAAAACCAACCAAAGTCTCCCACTTCGGTCACTAATCGCTGTCGCTTGTTCGAAAACTCATTTATCTTGGAGGTCACGGCCCGAGAGATCGAATTCATCCGGAAGGAAAAAGTTCTGAAACGTTTCAAGTGTTCCGATTGAGAGTAAAAGAGAAGCTGTTTAAAAAAAGGAGTAGGCAGCTGATGGGAAGGAAGAGAAAGATTTCCAGTCGCTGACTTGAAAATGACTCAACCACCAGATGGGACGTCAAGCCACGCAGCGGAACGGCAAACCGAAACTCGCGGGCGCGGGAGCGAGGGCAGAGATAAACACAACAGTTTACATCACTAAGCATAATAGTCCACTTTTCTGCTCAAGAGAAACACATAAAAGTTGAAGGAGCGAAAAAGCGCTGAGGACTTCTTGAGGAAATAACACGGCTCCGGGACCTCGCGACACACACACGGAGAGTGGGCGTGAATAGAGAATCATGGACTGCTTAATCAGAAACATCCAAATGTATGTGACGCGAATGTTTTTAAAAGTGCCATTTTGAGAAAGACTGAGGCAGGAATTTTTAAATGAAAAGGCTCCTAGCCGTCTGGAGAGGCTGTGAAGTGAGTGATCTCGGTGCATTTCCGATGCCATCAAGAGGGTGAAATCGATGAGGTTGCCAGGATATTGACAGAAGCATGGCCAGATGAGTAAATAGAAACCAAAAGTAAATAGAAAAGGAGGATCAATTTAACTCTTGTCGGAGAGAAATCTCTTTCAAATTTGAACACTCGAGTCTCCGCCGAAACACAAAAAGGTTGCAGCACGTTTAGTCGGGGCGACTTGCGGAGTCATAAACGGAAAAAGTTGGCAACCGGCAATGTGAAGAAAACCGGTGAAAATGGGCAAAAGTAGTGGACAATGCGTCTTTTGTGCGCAGCTGGACTCGTTTCAGGGCCTCAGGCTTGTCGTATATTTTCAATGTGCGACGGCGTGCCTCGCAATGTGCAAATAGCGCTGTACTGCTCTCGCTTCCAATGTCACCTAAAAACGACTCGTGTTTACACGTCTTCAGAGAGATTACCTCCCAAAATGGCCGATTTGTCATTGTAGAATGAGAAGCTTGTAAACAATGAATAATAAAGAAGGTGATGAGATTGTCACTAACGCTTGCGGTCCTTTTGTGACGCCAAAGTTTCTGCTGCTAAATGGTCGTCCTCGCACTTTTGATGCGCAGTGAAAACAGAGACGACCGCGTTAATCCCTACAGCCCTTGTTTGAGTTCAGACAGACGTGGGTTGTCCAGGTTTAGACTGACCTTATCGAAAGATTAGGCAAATAACGTGTCATTTTCTGAAAATGAGGCTAATACTCATGTTTGAAGGTCAACAAACCTGACTCGACACTGTTTTCAACAAGTATTCATTATGATATGTCAGTCAGAAAGGCCAGAGTCGGGGGAATGAGAACGGCAAAATGAGGCCGAAAACGAGATAATTAAGATGTGAAGGGCTCTTTGAGAACGAGATAGTTAAAAAAATTAGGAAGAACCTAGAAACTCGACCGGCTCTCGAACCGAATGAACAAATAGTTAAGAGTTGCGAGGACGGCCCAACAGATGTCAACAATGGACATTTCGCTAAAGTTATTAGCTCAATTTCATCAAGTCGGCCTGAATTTCCTCTCTGCAAACAGCCGTTTCTGACCCAGAGAGAAAGTTTTTTCAAATGACATGGAACGTTTATGGCACCAGTTCGATATTATCTGAACAAAAACGGATTGTTACAACCAACAGTATGGAACACAGGTTTTACCTAAACAAGGATAGCAACGCCTTTTCAGGGCTAAAGATTCCCGGTCCACTTCTTTCACGTACCCTCAGTTCCAGTTTACCATTTATTCTTCCCTTGTCACTCTGCTCCAGTGTCCCATTCTCTCCAAAAACACGAAAGTCGTAAGAATAAAAGTTATCGCACTTGCTTTTCCTGTCTCGACTTGTTGAAAACTAACTGTGCGCACAAAACATCAAACTTTTCGGCCTGTTGTTTATGGTTTACTAAAGCTTTCTATTTACCTCTAACACGCCGAAGTCTTTAAAAACTCCAAGTTCTAAAATAACTTGTTATATAATCCTGACAGCTCTTGATTTGCTACGGCTATTCTCGTGGCCATGGACAGACAGACTAGCGTTTTTATAGTTTAGATCCTATGTTAACTTGCTTTGTTTGTTTATAAAACTTGACATTTGCCAAGTTCGCGAGGTTTAGCTGCTAGGTTTAATCCTGATTTCTTATTCAATGCAGACTTGATAGAATAGAATAGAAAGATAGAATAAAATGAGCTTAAGGTGTAAAACTTTTGTACCATTCACAGTTCATAAATTGAACTATACTTGACAATGCGCTCATGGAGTACGGAAACAAGCATTCGGAAGATCATAGAAAGCTTTGGGGTCCATCAGGATCTCCACTGTAGCCGCAATAGTCCATTGGGCGACGCATCGGGTAAATAAGCTCCGGAAGTATGAGTAAAGCGTTCAAACTGGGTATATGTGGAAAAAAGTATGCATAGCTTTCACCAGATCTCCGCTTTTTGCAAATGAAAACCAGGAAGACGTTGTCGGGCTTGGGAATAAGGATCGTAGTTTCCGTGTCCAAAGAGGAGTGGTAGAAGTTCGATAATCCCCAAATTGCTGCTCTCAAAGCGATCTCATCAAAATTGCAGAATAGCAAAAGTATTGCTGCTTTATAGTTCCAGTTCCCAGAAAGCCATTTCTAAAAAGATCATGGTTTTATACGAACGTAAGTGTGTATAACCTCGACGGCAACAGAAATGTGTGATAATAACTGTGGACTTGGAGCAAAAATGGAAACTTCGTCAAAAGAGCGTAAGAGATCATTCAGAGATCTGAATTCGTTAGGAAAGGTATCTATTAAGACATGTCTGGTCTTCTGAAATAGAATCTGAGCTTTCTTTGCAATGAATCAAACCAATGTTTTGATAGCGTTCAAATTTTCTTCAGAATAGATAAAGTAGATCAACGGATTGAGCATTCAGGACTTGACTTTAAAACGCTTCGTTTTTTATCGTCGTGTTCCCGATAGCTCATTAACGGCTGAGTTCTGGACGGATATTTCATCACAAGTTGTAGTCCTTTCCCATTCCAAATTGCTCCTCCGACAGTACCAAAGGAAAATGGTAGAATCGCAGTGAGATCGTCAATCTTTTTACCAAGCGAACGTCTTTTTCGAAAACTGACTGATGGCTGTAGTTTGAAGCTACGATCCTAGAATACAGTTGTGTAGTGCGAACAAAATTGTTGTTCCAGATATAAAGTTAATTTTCAGATTTTCTCCTTTATAAACTCTTAAAGCTATACTTGTTTTATAGATTATTTTGGCTAAATATCCAAACTTCTTCACAACAAACGTTTTCAAGCTAACTTCATAGCTTCACAACACAGCCAATAAAAAACTAACTTTAGAATCATCATCTAAACTGTTTAAGTACTATGGTGTCTGTGAATCTGTTTGTGGTTCTATCCGGGGCCTCGAACAAGTCAAAACGAGTCAGGTAAAGTTTTTGTCAATATTAGATAGTAACTTTTGAAATTGGAGCGAAGTTACCTCTAACATTAGCCCTGGAATGGAGTTGCAAACGTTGTATTCTAAATCTTACAGGCGGATCCAAATGTTGAACTTGGTCAAGTTTCCACTTAGAAAGCTGACTGCGGCTTTGTTGAGCCTCAGTGCCCGAACAGAGGTACGAGGAAGCATCTGAATTTTTAAACATTAAAACTGCATACCTTTGAAAATGTGGCTAGATGATCCCTGTAAGACAAATCGAACAAATTCACTGGCACTGGTAGGCGTAAAGAATATCTGTCACGCTTATTAAGAACAGTCATGCACTGAGCTATTATGTCCTTATTATATATGGAATTCACAATACTATTATAGTGTTTTCTTTTCTGCCGGAACTCTTCGTCGCTGAGTTAAAAAGTATTTGAACTGAAAAAAAGGAACTGCTTACTCTAAATGTGCACATCGCTGTCGGTACAAAACTCCTCAGAAGTTAGGGGGTTCTTCAAAGGCATTGAATGGATACTGGACAAGAGATCCTTAGCTTAGTTATTGATATGCACCCAACAAAAAGCGCATTTCTTGAATGCAGGTCACTCGATATATTCAAAGGCATTTGACCAGAACTATGCTTCAGAGACGGAAGAGTCAGAGACACTGGTGTATAGAACTGCATTAGTTCATATCAAAAGTAGATTCAAATCAACCAGTAGAGATGCAAATAATTGTTGATCAAACCGTATTTTGCTTGGATTAGTGCGTAATCTCCATGACCTTTTCCCTTTTGCACAGGGATACAAAACAGCATGGCATTCAAATGATCGAGAAAAACATTTGCATTTTTCGTTTCAACTCTCCTTACGATCACAGTTTCAGTCACCTCGTTCAAATTAGACCACTCTGTCATCTTCTAAGAATGATCACTCCTGTTCGGCTAAGGTTGCGTCTTCCAGGGGAATTCTCTTCAACGTATGCGAGACAACCATAGCGGAGTGGTCCTAATCAAATTGAACTCAAGAGGGTCCCCCACTCCTGAGTATGTTCTATTTCTCCTTGTTGAGTCTTTATTGTTTCCTTATGAGCATGTTTGCTTTGTATTTGCGTGGAAGTGAATGCGGAAAACAAAGAACTGGCAAACGTCAATTCACGGCCTATTATTTTCTGTGAGACACACGTCTTGACACATTCCATCTTACCGTTTCTTCTAAATCATTTTACATCTGTTCTCCAATTGAGCAGATTTATATTTTTCTGTTCTTTATCTGTTCTATTTACGGTTTTAACGTCTCACACGTTGGGTCAATAAGCTAAATTTCAAGATGTAGGCGTGAATAGTTGTATCTACCAGCTCATCTGATCTCAACTGAATGCCATTAACAATTAATGTGGTGATTGTTACAGGCTACAATCCACTTCCTGTCGTGACTGCTCACAAACTATAATCAACAGTAGACGCAGGTTGGGCATTGAATCATTCTATTCTAGCAAGCACCGAGTCTGAGTTGGCATTCGGAGCGAACTAGCTTCATTAAGAACTGCGCCATTACTAGAGCGTCAACTTGCAGCACATGATTCTCCTGGATGACACTTTTCCGGCTTTCTATTGCTCGAAACGAAACAACTGCAAGATGCACTTTTCTCTCAAAAGATGAAGACCATGAGAGCGAATCTGTTGCTTTCGTAGTTGTGAAAACCTGAGCATAACAAATGATCATGACCATCTTCAAGTTCCGCCTTGATTGGGCATAGTCACAATATTTCTCGGTCTTCGGTCTTTTTCCCACTTTCGTTTACCTTCTTTTGCTGTTACGCACATTGCTCTCTATCAAGATCAGAACTCCTTCTGGGAAATTTTTTGTTTTGAACCTACTTTCTCATGATAGGCTGTTTATCTCTCAGCTGAATGAACCGAACTATCGGAGTAATTTGCAAAGTTGCCCACTCTCACTAGACACAACTTCCTACTTTCACCTCCCAGCCTCTGCCCAGCCGGAAATTATAAAAGAATTGTTATTACTACGTCGTCCTCACCCACGCCGCAGCATCACAATGTCCCATAAGCGAGTTGGCGAAAGATCACTTCATTTTGGTTCAATCGACCAACACAAACGTTTTCAAAAACATGTGCGTTCTCTTATATAAGGATTTCATGCTGTCTAATTGGAAGCCCGTAATTACATCTACATAGTCATCTTATTTTTAGAAAGTACTCGAGGTCCATGTCCTACTGCGCGGTAAACACTGACGACACTAAGTTCAATTTTGAAGCTTGTTCCACTTTCGTGCAATCTTTTGATTTCATACTTTTTGTTGCAATAACAAGCCGCACATCATAGTTCTTTTGCGTCTGTTCTTCACTTTTTTCGGTCCCGGTCCAAAAGCTTTTAGACAAGCTAAGAACTGAACGCGATAAGCATGATTTTCAATAGGCGTACTTAATGATTGCGGGGTTCTAACACAGCTTTCAATTCTGCTATGTCTACAGCTCAAAATGTTTTTTATGAAATTTAATACAACTTTCTGACATTACTCTTACTTGCTTTGTCTGCAGTTTCATATGGTGCCCTGTTTGGGTTCTTTAGCCAATTAAAGTAACAAAAACAGCACGGCTCGTTTGCCTTATAATGAGAAAGTTCTTTGTTTTTACTTAGAGATCCCCATGTTAAATGTAAACAAGATCTACATACATACCAGAAAGTGTGCAATGTGTTAAACAAAATTACTCGCTTTGAATATTAAAAATGTGAAACACCGTTCTTCTTCCTTTAGAGGAAAACGATCAGCACAAATTTGCTTTGACAAAAGTCTAATAAAAGTCAATATTAGCTTCAAATTATATTAGCCCAAGCTTCAACAATATACTTAGACCTGCCTAAATTCCTCTATTTTCCGGTCTTTATTGCAGACACAATTCTTGGAGCTCTGTTTGATGAAGGCTTTTTTGTGCGTGGCTCTGCGATAGATAGACCATTTACCACCTTGCTTGAAAGGGTTAATTGTCTGGCTAAATAAAAAGTCCCTAATGCGTATCCGGTAAAGCCGTTCCTTGAAAACCTTCTCGTTATTGTTCGCAAAAAAAGCGAAAACAGCTCTTGTTTGTGACAGTTTAAGCCATTTTAAGACGAGGTTTGACCCCGAAAAAAGCTATCGGTTGTCCGGCGCACCGACGATGACTCCTATTTTCCGAGAACGCAAAAACAATATGATCGTATTCTCGCTAATTAAGAACCTCCTCCACGGAAATCGACACTCGAATATGTACGAACTTCCCTTACATTCATCCTTTTGTCAGCTGTCTGCAACTCTTTCTAAATTTAGATCTCCGCGATTAAAATCTTCCCTTTTCGTCGACACCAGGTGAAGTTTTTCACACCTCTTTCTCAAATTACTCTACGCAACAAGACCGTCTAGTGGACTTGCGCACTCTTTTCTCACGTCTCCGTTCATTTTTGGCCTTGTACATGCTATTGGGTAGCCATGAAAGCTGCCGATTGAGCCAATCTATGCCTCTCTGTCGGGACAGAGGGAAGCTCGCCTACATGAAACTTCATAATGAGGAATCTTCCTTCAGATGCGCTCTTCCTCAAGAGTTGCAGATTTTCAGTCTTACAGTTTTTATTTGTATCATTTGACATACAGTCTCACATATGATTGTTTGCAACTAAAGAGCTATCGTAAAATAATATAGCAAAAAACAGAAGTATGTTCCAACTTCTAAAAACGTACCTTTCATAAAAGCCCGTCACTAGTTTCGTTCTTGTACAAAGTTGAAAAATCATGTTCGTTTTTCTCACATTCTTTATCTGTCCCCCTCAAAATCCTCGACCCTTACTCTGCAGGGGTGATGCTTTGTGTCTTTTGATCACGAGGGAGGGATGCAACTACTTTGTTGACATTTGTAATAGCATTGAACTGGATAGAGAATTCAATTTTGTAATTATTGTCTGGTCTCGTCATGACCAGCATTGCAGCCCTGTATTGCTTCTTTCTCTTCTTTCACATGATGTTTGGAAGAACTCTCGGTCTCAGAAGCGAAAGCGCATAGACCTCCACTCCCTCTCTCACGCATCCATTGTTCTCATGCTTGTTGATCATTGCCATCTTGTTGCTGACTTCTGCCTATTCGACATGGCTGATCATTCATTTTTAATCACAATGTCTATTTTTCAAATTTCGCTGTTTACACTCCTTTTTTAAAAAGTGCCTCCAAGCTCCTTGTTTATTCGGTAATTGACGGCCACCTAGTCACTCTCCGCCTTTGTCCATCTTGACCATCAAGTTAAAGACGATGTTTTCAGCTCGAATGCGATTATGTTTAAATTGAAATAATGCTCGACTTTCTCAACCTTCTCGGAGTTGGAAACTTTGACAGGCCGACAGGAGAAGAGTATCTCAATACCGTCGATCTTTCTCTCCTTCATCCTGTAAATATTTCCGGGGTAAGTGTCTCTATTATTCTGTTGAACAAATTCTCTCAGAATCAGCCTCCATGGCTTGCAAGACCCTTATACGGATTTGCGGCTCCGTTAATCATTCTAATTACGCTCTTCACGAACTCTTTCGTCGTTGCTGTGCTCTCCAATAAGAATCTTCGCACTCCTACAAATGCTATCCTTCTTTCAATGGCCATTACGGAATTAATGACGGGTGCGAATAGGGAACAAAAGAGACAGAGATCCTTTTTCAGGTCTTTCTTCCAGTCCATGGTTTTTGTACTACTACACGTTTGGGGGCTACCTGGAGGATATCTCAATAGGACTTTCACCCTTGTGGTGTACGATACATCCATATTTTGCCGTCCACCTTCCCACAGTGTAAGTTGGAACTCTCATTACCAACTTTCATGTTTTTAGCTTTCACACAGCTGCAATATGGCTTACGGTATACTTGGCCATTCAACGCTACATCTACGTCTGTATGCCTTCACTCGTTGTCAGGTACACACATTTACGTTTACACTAGAAATCAAAATTGTAGGTTCTGCACACCGAAGAGAACAAAACAAATCGTCATCTACATCTGCCTAGCAGCTTTTTTGAGGTATTTTCTGGAAGTTCCGCTGGTAGTTTTTAATGATTTAGTGAAATGCCACAAATGCTCACAGAGTATAGCGTCTCAATTCCGATAGAGCATATGAAGTTCTGCTACAGGAAAGACATCGATCTCGTGGAAGAAGTAAGCCTTTTCACTAATTATTTGAGAAAGGTTTTCAGCGTATCGGTGTAAACGCCTGGAGGGCCGGTCTTCTAGTTGCGAAGGCTGTTTTTGTACATATTCTGCCCTGTGTTTTGCTCATAATCTTCACGGCCGGACTGTTCAAAACAGTGGATAGGGCAGATAGAAAGCGAAGTGTACATCAGATGCCTTGCCGGAAGAACGTGAGCTGCTTACCTGAAAAATTCATCTGTGTGAATTCAGACGAGCGGATGTTTATCCTCGAATCGGCTAATGCATGCGACTACGCGGATGCTTGTCGTTGTAATCGCCATCTTCCTTATTATCGAGATTCCAGTGGCTCTCATCTTCATCACTCATCTGATTGTAGTCTTCTACAAGTTTCAGCATCCATATATGTATCTAATTGTCAACAACCTTCTGATTATCAGGTATGTCTCTTTTGATTCTAAAAACTATTCTATAGAAATTTTCTCATCATCCTGACCTATCCTCTGAATTTTGCCATCTACTTCGGGATGAGCTCTTCGTTCAAACTACAGGTATTTGAAAAGTGATAGAAAGAAATTATGCCGCATTCAGTTTCGTCAGCTGTTTTCCAAGAAGACTCTATACATAGCCTCACCGCACACCGACACCACTGGAGGAGCAGCCTCTTGGAGACCACGGTTTTCTATACAACTCATCGATATACACAAACTGCGAAGACCGAGTCGACCGAGAAAAGTCAGTTCAACAAGCTTATTGTTTGAAACCGCTTATTTCAGTCTTTCGAACGTAGTCGTCTATCTACGTCACCACTGGAACCAATGGGTCTACAAGATGACTACGTTTAGTCTTCAAGTTTTTTAGTACATGCTGGTTAGATAGTCATTGTCATATCTTCTGAAATACGAGTCGAGCGACAGCTTGTCTGGTAAAACCGATCTCCTACGCTTTTCACTGCATAAACCGTTTCTTGGTGTTGTTTTTGTGAACATCTGAAAGCTGAGCTTTCGTTGCAAATAAAACTGTTCTCAAAGCCGTGGACGTTTTTTAAAGACGGTGTGAAGATGTTCTACAACTTTTTGCTGTCAATATTCCGATATTCACATTTCGATTCCAGTTTTTAAAACTAGTTCTTCCGTAAAAAAAAGTTTTAAAGCTACCTTGTCTGATTAAAATGAAAAAGCTTGTGAGTATCTTGCTCCACTCGTTCTTGAGCAAAACCAAATTTTATTTGAAAAAGTGACCAGTGTCTATTCTGTACGATTACCACATGTTATCAAAACTTTCTAAAAGATTTATTTCGTCATTAATAGCATAATCTACCTCGAAGCTCGTGTGACACAAACTATCACGACTAGGTGAATACAACCTGTAGGGCACGACAAATGCGTATTGTAGACCGTCAAGCAGATAAAATGCAGTTTGGAGATGTAAAATAAATAGGATCAATATAATAATTAAGCAGTTACAGTGTATAAATATATCCTCTCAGATACCTGTAGGAAAATGGCACGCAAATCTAAAATCGAAACCTATCTAAATTACAACAAGCGTTGGCGACCAGCGCTAATTAAAAACAGGGGTTATTCGCGGAGAACGTGTTCAATTTTGTCCTTCCACATGAGAGCTTCGGCTTTTCCATCGGCAAGAAGAGAAAAGTTCTTGGAAGCAGTTTTCAGCTAAAAAGACGCTTTAAATTAAAAATCAAAGACAAACCTCAAGAAGAGCCTTGCTTCCAGTAAGAATAACTTCCACACTCTGCAGCTCACACAAATCGATTGATCCCCGCCTGGTTGTGTCAGTTTCGTTCTCGTAGTAGCTCAACAGATGGGTGTTTGCTTCCAATACGAACCATCTTGGTGTCCACATCTTGAACGTATTTCCCTTCTTTTTCAGATATCCTTGGTGCAATACAACTGGCTTCCCGTTTCTTGCTGTAAGAGTTTTTGAGAAACCTAAAACCGTTAGGGAAGAAACATTGGATGCTTACTGCTATCATGTCCGGTCTGTCTCACTCCTGCTCTGAGAGTTTCGACTGTTTCTTCATTCACTGCTTTGGCCTCCAGTATAGCTTTTTCTCGCTGCTCTGTCGATAGTCCACATGACCATGTGATGTTCAGGACGCATTTCTCGTGAGCAACAATGCCGCACCACTTACATCTTTGACCTTAAAACATACAAATATAAGGGCAAGACAATGGTTACCTGTTTTGACGACATTCCCGTATAGAGCAAAGTGACACAAGTTGCAATCATGTGGCTGACTTCCAGTTGCAGAATAATGCTCAAACGAGTGAGCTTTTGGGGCTGTTTGTGTTTTTGACACTCTTGCATATTCTCCTCTCAAAATGAGCTTCAGTCCATTCCTCTTTTGTATTAAGTAGTCGACATTCTTCTCAAAAGAACGCGAAGCGACAGTTTCAGCTGCCAATTCTTCTATCTCCTGTTCTTCTTTGATTGTAGATTCCCAGATTTTCTTCCATCCTTGTGGCTTCTTCTCCACTGGGTTGACTTTATCCACTTCTTGAACGAGATACGACAGTCTATCTTGTGATTTGAACGCAGTTGAAAACTTTCTGGCATCCAGTGTTTCTGCAGCTGCTTCACTCTTTGTTAGTCCATCAGCATTTGAAAGACGGCGTTCTTCCATCTCTGCCAGCTCTGCTTGAGCTATTTCAATGTCGTAACAGCTTCCATGAAGAATTTCTTCCTCTGTGAAGAAAGCCCAAAGGTTAAAAGAAGAGACTGACGTTGCTGGTACCAAAGGAATCACCGTTTTCGCATATTGCAGATTATTGAAAATGGTACTCTCTTCGGATTGATGCTGCAAACCATCATTGACATGATTTGAATGTTAATTTACCTTTATATAAGCCCAAATACAGTCGCTGTATCCGTTAAAGCTTTCTGGAGCATACTTTTCCATTTTCACACGTTCCAGTTCCGAGTCAAAAACGAAATTCCGGAAAAAGCCAGATTGACTGTGATAGGCCAAGAACCTTAGGTAGTAGTCGTCAAACTCAAAGGCATCCTTGTACTGGTCAAGAATCTGAAACTGTTTTTAAACAAAGAACTGCTTTTCTTACTACCTGATGAACGCAATCTAAGAAGATCAGAAAGACTGGAGCAATTCCTTTACTCTGCGAGGATAGAGTATGGTTTGCTCTATGAGAGAAACGATAGCCAAATGCAAACCATTCCTTCTCAATCAATGTCTAAATTTTATTTTCCCAAGAAATTAAGAAATAACTCACTTGAAAACCTTCAATCGTGCGATAATGCGAATCTTGCAAGACCTGCACAAGAGACATTAGAACGCAGGTTATATCGTAGCCATCCTCGATACAGAGAGCAACAGAAGAGTTGAAAATTGTGATAATGGAACTGATGGAAGTGGCAAGCCCCAATATTTGAGAGATCTAAATTCCTGCGTAACTAAAAACCTGTTCAAGTGCTTACAATTAGTCTCCAACCAGAATCATCTATTTGCTTGTAGAAGGAGAAACTATCTGTTGTTAAGTCGCCTGGCAGTGTGGCTCGAAGATGTTTTTTGAAAGCGACCTTCATTTCTCCTGTACTGGGATAGGTGATTGGAACGACGGCAGTGAACTTGTCCACTTTCATAAGCTGAAATCGAAACCATTAGTATCAAATGCTAGCGCCAACCTTTTGCTGCCCTTTGTCTACGAGAACATATAGGTTCTTGCGGTGAAAGTTGCTCAAGATTGATTGCAGATTTCTGTGACTGATCAGTTTGTCAGCATTCAACAGTTTAGATTGCATTGAAGCAGAAGCTTTCGCTTTGTTTCCAGATTTCCCAGTACTAGCTCGAATGAATGTTGACCCAGAACGCATGTCTCCCGAGGTACTCTTTCTGTTGAGATCGGGAGTGTTTCCATACTGAGAACTTCCTGAATTTCTTAAGTTTAGCAGTACAACCAGTCTTTACCGCCCGCTTACTTTTGCCATTTTCACTTTAAACTTATTCGAAGTAATCATCGATTACATTAGCAAACCTCATTGTTAACCAGTTTGGAAAGTTTTTCACCTAAAAGTGCGTGTGAAAAATTTCGAAGATATTTTAGCAATTTCGGATTCAGCTTAAAAAATTACCCTAAGAAAAATTTAGCAAAAGAACTTTTTAAAAAAAATTGTGGCGCAATCGAACCCCGATCTTTGCGTTCAAACCCTTAAGCGACAATAGGTCACGTATACACAGACGTTAGTAGTAGAGCTGAATAGTTACCGTCTCCAGTCAGCAGACTATCCAGAGATATCAGACTCGAAGCCTGACTATTCCATCCAGCCATCAGTGTATTGCCACTCGAAGGCGATGCTTGTGACAGACGGGAAACATACGCCTCTTGTAGTTCAGAGCTGGAGTGAGTTGTGCTTTGAGGAATGTCGGTGTCTCGAGAATTGACAGTTAGCTGACTTCCCATGTTGGTAGAGGAAGAATCGGTGTGATGCAAGATATTAGATTTCTTGAACTTGTTCAGCACATTTCCTGTGACAATTCCAGCTCCGCGAACAAGTAGTGCTCCATCCTCTGATATCCAGGTAATAACGGGAAGACGTCCATTCTTAAATCCTTTAGACACTTTTGCGAAAGTTGCGTCACTCGAAGAACATGGAACGATGAAGCATGCAGGGTATCTACAAATTTTCGAACAAAAAATAGAATAAAAATATCTTACGTTTTGATAACGTCGTAGTATGTATTTGCATAGGAGAGTCTGAAAAAAGAATTTTCCGCTTTGAGACGAAGACGTTCATAGTCCTGCAGGTAATGACGAACCTCCCTGGTGAGCGTGGAAATATTAGCGCCTACAGTTAATATTTTCTAAGTTTCTCTTTCTAGAAGCATACCCAAATCGAGATAGTCCGCCTCGTTTGCGATAGTATTGTTCATTCGTGGTTGAGTCAATGCTTTCATCTGGGGAGACATCGGCCTGTCCATACGTTTTAGCAATGTTCCTTTCAACGGCAACTGCTTGCTGATAGTTTTCTTCATATCTCTGATGGTACTGATCTTGCTCTTCTGGCTGGCTGGCAGAGTTGTAGTCAGCAGATGTGCTACTGGAGCATATGCAAACAATGTTTGTGGTAATGTTTCCGGCCATCTTCTAGCAGTAACGGCTTTGATGAATTCCTCTGCTTCCATCGGTGAAACATCTTCGTCGAAAGCCAAATTCATAAGAACATAGCAAGAAGACCGAATTTGAATGGCGTCATGAAGTCCGTTTGCGATCTTGCTCGGAATCAGATCCAGGTAGCCATCGTTTGACAAGTGGTGATCACTGATGCTCTTCTCCTTCACCAAAGACATGACTGGCATTGACCGCACAATAGTCTCACCGTTTACTAAATAAAACAATAGAAAATATCAAAAGGAATAACTCACGATATGGATTTATGGGTTGTCCCTTGAAAATCACTCGATAATTCGTGAGATAGACAGCCCCTTCAGCTGGCAGTGGATAACGTACATGTTCCGGATTGTCAGTCTGTAGCTTTTCATTTAAGAGCAAGATACATCTCAAAGGACCAGAGATGACTTTTTCACTTGGTGTTAGCATCACGGGAGTAAGAAGAGTTGTCTAAAACACCAATGCTGTAAATTCGGAAGAAATTTTACCTTCGGGGCGGGAGCAATTTTTCTACTTTCTGCATAGACCTGGTCCAGATTATCAACGTGTACAGCTACAAATCCTGAGATGTCCGTGATTAGTCTATCAACTTTTGAAGAGTCAAGGCGGGCTGCACAACACAGTCGATCTATCAAGCTAGATATCCAAGTCACGACCTGAATCATTCATATAATCCAATACTTCTTTGACGAACAGTTGCTCCGATATCTCCATCGTTACAGTTTTCACCATATCCTGATTCGTTATCCGATTCGCTTTGCTCCATTCTTTCTTGCAAATCCTTCTTTCCAATGGTGTTGCCTCGAAGTTCTAGATCGGCCTTGTCCACACGGCGCAGACGAGATGGGTCCAACGGAACTTTAAGACAAACCATCAGATTGATGTAATGCTTGGCTTGTCCGTAGACGATTGCATCTTCCTCTTCCTTGAAAACGTGTTTCTGCTCTTCTGTCAATTCGTGCTCAGTCTGCATCAGTTCAGCAGCAACTTCCATACCGGTCGGACTTTCATTCAGATTCCACATCCCGAATCGACTCTACACAATATCCGTGTAACAACAATAATTTTAAACTCACATTTCCTTTCAAAGCAAAAAGTGCAGCTGGAACTGAACCGTACGTGTGTCTCATCAATTCGTGTACATCGTGGAAGAATGCAGCTTCCCAGAAGCGAGGGTTGGACCAAACGGGATGATCTTGTACGCAAGTGTAGGCATACTGATGTACTCCCTGGGTGAGACGACGACAATATAGATTGCAGAGATGGAGACAAGCATAAGCAATGCCATGCTCGTCTTCTTCCGATTCATGTTCCAGTGCACAGTTGAGCAGTCGGACGACTAGCTCAAACTGTTGAGGATTGAGGGTAGCACGAGTAACAGGTACGGCACTGGCACTTAGTTGCCGACACAGGAAGACTCTGGCTTCGACTATCCGCAATGCCAGTTCAACCGCATTTAACATCTGTGGCTTTGTGTGAGCAAAATTAGCATTCTTAATACGTACCCTGCGTGCTTCCGGAAGTCTATTATCAAAAATTGCGTCTATACAAGCCGTGAGCACCATAATCCGTCTAGAGTTGTTTTCCTTCTCCACAACTTGAATCACTGTTGAAGGAACCAGCTTTTTGGGCATGTTCTGCTTTGAATGATCCAGTTTCGCGCTTTTGGTCTTAAGTAAATCTTCTACCTAAAGAACTTATAGAAACAAAACCGAAGAATCTACTTTTAAAGCATCAAAATTCCTTATGATGCTGTTGTCTTTTTGTACTGACGAAGAGGGTAGATAATGTTCCTGCTGTTCATTCTTTTCGAGAATTTCAGATAACTCGATTAATGGATTTATAATCGCTGAAGGTTCCAAAGGTGCTCCCAACTGCGGATTCCGACAGACAACTTCATCAAAGACGTCGCATTCCCGATAAGGTATGCCTCTGTTTGATACAAACAGCTGGAACATCTGTCCCTGAAGCATGTGGTGGAAAAAAGTCGAATTCATATGTCTGTGAATAAGTTCGTGACAATAAGAAAACGCGCGTACCTCAGTCCAATGAAGGCAGACCTGTGAAAAACGATAAGAGGGACTCCTCGCAGGCGCACTAGCTGAAGACAGCTCCGATATCCATATAAGATTTCCGATAAAAATAATAGAAAACAAGCTCGTATCCGTTTATCCTAAACATGTTTTTGATTAATATCAGCGATACCACACAAACCAAAATAAATGACTGTGCTACAGGCGGTAGGGCAACAGTCTCTGCGATGTCTGACGACTCCAATTCTGGACTCAAAATGCTCTGTAGCCGGGCAAGTAACCGATCCAAAAATGGACTCGGGATGTTTGGAATCTCAGCATTTGGTGGTATTCGAATTTCTCCGGTGTCCAAATTCACAAAAACAGCGTCAACATGGTGAACCTTTAAATGATTAATAAAAAAATATTACAAATGGTACCTTATCAACGTGTTCACTGAGAATTCCCATCAGGAATGGTGTCGGGCTCTCCAGGTACTCCAACAATTGTTCAGGAAGAAGTGGAACAAAGGGATATGTGTACTCCATCGGAAAAACCATTGCTTTGATAGCAAAAGAGGCTGTAGAAAGGCGGCTCATGGACTTGCTGTGAAGTACAATCTTTTGATCTTGCACAACACATCGATACAGTAGCACGAGATTGTGGAGTGAACCTAAAGTAACTGTTAGAAAGCATATTTTAACAAAATACCCAAGTATCTTACAAGATCGGAAACAGACTTTCCCGTCATTGGCACTTTGCTCTGAGTTGTAGCCCGTAACATGAATCGTTCTTGTCCTAGTGAGATCGTGTAGGGTATTCTGAACATGTTTTGATGAATAAGTAGCAAAACACACTCACGTTCTTCGTGGCTGCGCCGTCAGTAGTGTCGCCACAATATTTTCTGCTAGATCTCCCTCTTCTCCTAATGTTGCTCTCAACCGTCGTAATGACATCCTGAAGAACTCAAAAAAGGTGAATCGGGTTAGGATGACAAGAGCTTTTGGTTTGTAGGCAATGTTGCTTGCAATCGGGGAATCATCCACAGATTCAAGGGCTGTGCTTGACATCGGCTCCCACATCTAAAGATTCCTTTAATCGAAGTTTGACAGAAAAAATTAGTAATTGTTTAACTTTTTTGTCAAGTAACGGGTTTAAGTTAATGAACTTTTTCGTTTCCTTAAGTTCTCTTTTTACCACAACATCCGAGAAAAAGCCAGCCTTTTAGAACGACAAACCAGAAACATTTTTGAAAAATCAAATTTTATAACACAACGAGTTTGATCATTAACCTTTTTCTCAGCTTGTTGACAATGTGAAGATAGAAAATGAACTAGCCTGTAGACAACATGCGTATTGATGAGATCCCATTAAATCTGTCAGAGTACCAACAAAATAAGTAGCTGGTTGAGGTTCTTGTGCTATGTTCCATCCTTGAGGCATACAAAACTGAACCAAAAATAAATAAAAAGAACAAATACGGAACTTACAACAGTAAGGCTAGGTGAGAATGGAATGTCCTCCCAGTCAGTTTCAGGGAATCGTTGTTTAATAACTCCGACACTACTTCCATGACCTAAGACTTACTTTTATGGAAAATATAGAGAAGGACTTACGGATTTGACTTTCATCAAGGTCTAGTAATGCAATGTAGTCCGCTAGTCGTTCCATTGTACTCCGGGTACCCGTCTAATGCATCGATCTGGAAGAAAAACTTGTGAAATTTCTGTTGAAAAAGAAATCGGATTAATATCTAACATGATCGATTTTTCGCCAATTCCATTTCACATGCCAGAAAGAAACGCGAAAAACGTGAACAGATTTCTGTATCATGCAAAAAAGCCCAAAAGTAAACAGATGCGTAATCAAAAGCGTGAAGGAAGCTCGGCGTTGAGGCTTGGAACGGCAAAAAACATTAGCGGACCTTTAAACAGTGACCGACGCGCGCCAAGGTCAATTAGGTGCGCTTGAGGTTGAAGAGTCAGTCATTCCAGTTTTTTGAATCATATGAACCTGCCAATTAAAAATCCAGTTGCATAGTACTTTCAAAAGTTCAGATTTTGAATGAAAAATAGTCTTCTACCTTCGAAATACCTTCGAACAGGTTTGAAATATGAGAAGACCCCTCAAAAACATAACCCTTACCGTATAACGTACATATCGTGTCACGAAAGCGGATCTGTCAAACAAACTCCGAAAAAGCGGATGCAGCTGCATGGTGGGAAAAGAGTTGGAACGTCGGGATTTGCAGGTTTCCCTCTCGTACAAAAATCGATTTCGTATATTAATCAGACGCGGTCGTGCCCCTTTGGGGATCAGTATAACATGAACAAGTGCTAACAGCCAAAGATTTATTGAGAAACCAGAAAAACAGAAGGCAAGACGGATAGTGTTAAAATGCTAATGCCGATAGGAAGTAGGAGATCAAGAAACACAAACGGAAAAAAGTGACACCAGCTTGGAAAGTACCCTATTCTAACAGTGAAAGCAACAAATTAATAGAAAATCTCAAGCAGGAAGATTATAGATCTTTTCTTGAAGATTTTCAATTTCAGTATCATATCGTTCCCATTCCATCTTGACGGACTGATATTGCCAGGACTTTGTGGTGACTGGGAGACTGATGGCGTTTTGAACCGTTCGAAGCATGCGAATGTTCATCTCAAGATCGTCTTGAGCTGAAAAACCGGTATATTCTCTTCTTTGACCAGCACTTACCGAAATAGCTCGCGTTTTTGGCGGCAAGCAAACCATCTTCTGCCTGCACAACCATCTTGTCCGCTTCCGATTCAACCAAATCGTCTTTGTCATTTTCACTTTCTGCACGCCTTTTGAAATTGCCGTTTACTCCGGATATTCCTTGACTGAGCCTCTTGTAGTAGTCGAAGATGATTTCGGCAAACTAAAAGGAACGAAATTTAAAATAAAGCTATAAAGTCCAACCTCATCTGACGAGAGACCGCTGAAAAACTCCTTTTTCTTAGGGTCCTGTTCGAGACAAAGAAGCGAATTGCATTTGCAGACAAAGTCATTCTTTAGTATCAGATTGTCGTAGTTCAGGAGAAGCTAATTATCTTGTTTTGTGTAGAAAGTAACGTTTTCATACCTCACACCCGGAAAGAATCGGAGTAACAGCTAGCAGGAAAATGCGATGGTAGACGGGATGTAGGTAGTTGGCCACAACTCGGATAGGCGCTACATTCGAAAAGCAGGCATGGTTGATAAAGCGACTGATGTTTCCTCCATACAGCGTGTCGATGTACCAAGAGTCGTCGTCTTTCAACTCGCACTTCTGAGAGAATCTTGAAAAAGAAATATGAAAACATGCCTTGTTTATCTTTTTGCCACTCTGCTCGTAGAGTATCTTCACAGCGTCTGCAGCTTTCTTGCTGTACAGCTCCATCGAATATCTAGACTTTCGTTCATCGTTTTCAATATGTTCGACCGGAACAATAGAGCCGACAACTTCGCAGATAACGTCTCCTGAAACATCCATATTTCTCAGTTAGCTTTCACTTTTGTACCAATCTCTGCGGAGTTGAGGATCCGAGCGCCGAAACCGATTTCCAAATTCCTACGGAAGATTTCGAATCGATGGTCGGTTTTCATGAGCTTGTTGATATGGTTCTTGCATTCGTCTCCGCATCCACAAAAGGGTCCACACATGACCAGAAGAGTGTCATTGTGACTGCGAGCAGTGCTCTCGGCACAGTAGTCGTTCGTGTCGGCAACTCTTCCGTCACCCTAGAGTTCAAATGATCAAAAGCGCGCGAATGCTGTACCTTATGCTCGATGACATCTCCAAAACACTTTGCGTTAAGCTGAAGACATGTGCATGTTTCAGGCTCACAGGCTCCCTTACAATTACAAGACACCTGAAAGTAGAACTTGCCATCCATTCTCATCTCTTTTCACACGTGATCTCTTTTTTTTCCTGTTGTCGCGTCTTCATTCAATCTCACAGTGACACGTGGTTCAATCAAAAGAGCCTACCGTAAGACGAGGGAAATCCAGTTTCTGCTCTAGCTCCAAAACGCGAGTGCTCTGTTCGATGTAGTTGAAGGGATTGGTGAAGATCAGATCGGAGCTGGACATGAATAGGTCACAGAAGACGGCAATGTTTCTGGGCGTATGTCCAGAGTCCTTCGAAATGTCTCTTTAAATATCGTTTTATATGAATGTGTCAAAGTTACTTACTCGACTAAGCGAAAGCGATCCAGCTCAGATGAACATTCACCAAAGGGATAGTAGGCGGGATCCGTGAGAAAGCATCTGCCGTCGGAAGGATCAGTCCTCATTCGTTTGCCTCCTGGTGATGCTGCTTCCTCGTCCCTCTCTTAATTAATATTTTGTTCTGATATAAAAGAAAGTTACTTTTCTGTAGAATGATGTTAGCATAAACTCCGCTGATAATGACACGAACTGAATTTCGGATCGATTAGTTCACACGGTACTCACTTTGTGTATCGTCTGGCATCCATATCTTCTCCAAACATTGACTAACAATTAGACATTTTGCCTTGTATGCCTAAAAGAGGAAAATCGATATGCAGGCCCTCTTTAAAAAAACAAACCTTGTATTGTTCTCTTCTCTCGTGCCACTCTATAAGCAACGGTGGCATCTTGTGCTTGATCTTGTCAGGTGGTAGGTTCAGTTCGTAGTCCATTACCCTACAAGATAAAAAATCAATACAAAACATGGTGGGAAAGAATGAAGAGAGCGAGACGATTTAGGTGAAAGACGTGATTCAAAAGGAAAGGACTGCTTTGCGACGGGGCGCGCTTCTAGCGGCGGCAATTCAACTGTCTGTTTTCACTTATAGGCGTTTTGAACTTAAGTGTACAAAATTAGAGTAACAGGATTTATCTGCGCGACAGAGAAAGTCTTAATTAATGCCATAGAAAGCAGTGTAACCTAAACACTTTTTCAGAGAGAGATTAAATGGGAGCCTTTTCGCAGAGCCAAGTGGGGTCAGTGAGGAAGGAGGCTAATAGAGTGGACAGAGAGTGAGGATGGATCGATCTCAGAATAATAGCACTGGGGCAGCCCCGTGCCCACTCTCACCGACACAGACAAAGACTGTTGTGTGAATGTCAAAGGTCTCATTAACACGATGTTACATTTTGCACTTTTTATTGGGGAATCCATTATTCACAAAATAAAATGCCAGTATATAGTAGTGTCAATGTGAATAGAGTTTTAGGAGCAGAAGAGAAACAAACCGGACATAGTTAAAAGGCGACAATTTGGATGACAGTGGCCAGGAATAATATCACACTAGTATCTGGCGGTGTTTTTCAAGCAAAAGAAGACCATTTTTGGAACTACCAGACAATATGACAAGGTTCTTACCAATTGGGATAGATACCTCCAAGAGACGAGAGGTCGAGAGGGGAAAATGATTGTGGGTTCATTAGGTGAAGGATACAGAGCAATGAGAACGACGAATGAATGAGGCAACACACGAAAAAAATGAACGGAAGAGTCAATGGATCAAAATCTCAAAAAAAAATATACTAGCGATTGATACTAGTTGAGAAGGACGGGGAACACTTTTTTGATACGACCAGTGGCGCTGTTTGAGCATGGAAACCAGTTTTTATGAAAGTTAGGAGCCCGTTCCAAAAACGTCTGCTCTCCATGCCCATCTGAGCAAACCGCGTTTTGTTAAGCTCTCCAGCGGATTTCTTCTAGCGACGTAAAAGAATGACAGCAGTTTTGAAAGGTAAAGGGCGAGCAGAGTAAAAAAGGAGAGAAAGATTGCGAGAGTATGAATGTAGTTTGGCTGGAGCAGCTCATTGCGATTGATTACTGCTGGGAGAGTCGGTGTCCAGCGCCGAAGAGCTGTGCTCGCTCGATTTACAGTCGTCCTGAAACAGATCGGGTTACACTGTCTGGACCGAAGTAAACTGACCTCTGTCGTGGTTCCTTCGTAATTGCTCTCATCCTCGAAATTCTCGGCCTTATTCGTCTCTCCCAGTGTCATTTCCGCCATCTGGTCAAAAAGTGGAATCTGTTGTCTCGGACGGCGCCAATACGTCTGAATAGGTGTCTGCATGGGTCTCTAAAAAGAAGTTTTTAAAACTTTACACATGAAACCATACCCGCACTTCCACTTTGCGGTCGTTCACAATGTGACGGCCGCCATTGTGCGCGAGGCATTTGTCGGCGGATTCCTTGTCCTCGTAGATGACAAATCCGACTCCCCGTGGATTTCCCTCGATCTGGTCCAAAGAACCAAACTTTTCAAAGTAGAGACGCAGTGCCTCGACGGTATGGAAGTCCCAATGAATTCCGGAAAGCAGAAGTTTACATCCAGGAGCCGGATCACACTCGAAGAAAGGCGGCGGCATCATGGGAGCCATCTGCTCACGAGGAATAGCCCTCTTCGAGTCAACCTGAAACCTATCGATTGCACACAAACAGCTCTCAACTCGAAACTCACAGTTTTGCCTCCAATAACATGAGGTCTATCGAGCATAGCAGCTTCGGCGCTGTTGATTGTGGCGAAAGTAACGAAACCGAATCCGCGAGATTGCTTCGTCGTCTGATCCCTTATCACAATTGCATCAACTACGGGTCCCCACTGCGAGAAGTATGTTCTCAGCTGAAAAATATGAGTGATGAAAAGTGCAGAAAGAGTAAACATACCTGTTCGTCAGTGGTCTCGTGGCTCAAACCACCGATGAACAATTTCCTCATCTGTGGGGGGCCCTCACCGGGACATGCGGCAGCAGCGTTCTGAAAAAAGAGCATTTAGTTAAGGTTACAGTTTTTCCCGAGATTTTCCCAATGTAGAAGAGCATAGAGGACAGGATTAATTTTGTGTTTGCGTGATACCGAATGAACCCATTGAATAGCCAGTAACACAAAAAGAAAGTATGCTCCGGAACTCATTAAGCGTGAGAGTGAATGAGGCAAGGACGGACAGTTTCAGGACACGAATATCTCACCCATTGGGGAAAATGATGTGTTGGTGAATTGTTTCTCTGTAAAGGGCCGATTAATTCAGCTCTTTTAATTGAAATCTTGGAAGGGGCAAGAGCCTGGCTTCAAACTTACTCTTGTTGCCATAGCATGCATCATCGGCAGGCCAAGGTGCACCGGGAACGGAGGGTAGCGCATCATTCTGTTATTGGGAGGGATGATTGGGACCAGCATACCCTGCTGAATGAGATCCATGACCTCTTAATGTTGAATATATATATAAGCAAAAATCAAAAATACCTGGTGGACAGAAGGGATGATGGTACATGGCTACCGCTACCGACTATTTGGATACCCTAAAAGCATGTGTTTAAGTATAGATAAAAAGGTCAAAGATAGATGTGGAGCTAACCACTTTAAAGAAGAGAGAGGAAATACTTTTGCTTTGAACGAACTGAGACCTTTCAATACAAGTAAAGACAATAGATTAACATCTTGATGACCGGCTACAATTTCAGCGCTCAAAGGGAAACAAAAGTGTGGGAGCAAATTAATTTAGAATGAAATGACACAGCGGCCGGGAGAGAAGAAGGTAACCAGAAACACGAAATTGAGGAAAGAACAGTTTTTGGGGAATCTTAGCGCGGTGAGTCTGCGTAGTCCGCGTGATCAGCGCGACCAGCTCGACCACCGGCAACAGCTGAAGATCTTCCTGCTAGAAAGGTGGAGGGAGGAGCTAGGCGAGAATTGAAAGGGTCGACGGTAGTAAGCGACATCAAACTTGGAGGGTTCGGTCGCGAATCGTTGCGCCTCGGCGAAGACACGCCTCCGCTCATCAGACTGTTTGATGCCGCTCCCATCTGCCCTTGCGAAGGAGAGCCAAAATTGTGCGGCGGATTCTGAAAGACAATCAATCATGCAAGAGCTTGAGCAAATAGACGAACCACTCCAGGATTGTTGATTACCATGCTGGTGATGATGTTGGTAAGGGTTCTAGACAGATCGTTCACTCCTGGAGCTCCTTAAACCCGTTTAATCATTGGAAAAGTACACAAAACGAACCGGGGTTAGGAGGCAGCTGATAAGATTGAATAGGGTCGTCTCCGTCTGTATCGAAAGCATTCAACGGTGGCATGGCAAACGTAATCGAAGCAGATGTGGTATCCTGAATGTATGACGGTAGATCGTCGCACATTTTGTCGGTAGGCTGAAACACATCATGATCTCAGTTTCACCAAATTCAACCTGAGATCCATAAGTGCTATAGAATGTTTGAGACCAGGACAAATGGTCCATCGAAGGCGACGTTCCTCGTCTGCCCTCTTCATCGTTTTCATCGTTTGCGTCACTATATGGGGAAATACGATTTCCGTTTGGAATTCCTAAAAAAGGTAATATAATTTCCCACGCTTTGAACACACGCACCGCTAAAAAGAGCTATTCCGTTGCTTCTGCGGTAAGTTGGTCCCGTCGGAATATGCAGGAAGGGTCCCGAACCACCATCCCTAAACAAAAAAGATCAGTGAGCCGTAAATAATTACGTGAGCATGCTCGGCATAGTCGGGAACATTGGAGGCGGAAGTACTGCACCATTGGGACCTGGAAAAAGTTGAATGAAGAAAATGCCTGGCAAACAACAGCAAGTGGAAAAGAATCACTTGTCCATAGGATAACAGGTCAGCTGTCGCCGGCCCTAGAACACCTCACAGCCTAATCGCGCTAGCTTTTACAATCCTCACAAGCTTGTCAATCAAACCTGACCACGTCGAAAAAAAAAGAACCTTCGCTGATTGTGATGTTGTCACCATCGACTTTAATGACACCCTGCAGGTGAGCTGGCAACTCAGTGTGCATCCTCTTGATGATTTCCTTTTCCTCTTCAGCCATGATTTCCATCTCCTTTATGAGGTTTTCGCGTTTCTCAAATGTAGCTTCCATCTCCTGTTCCAGGAAAACTGCTTCAAGGAGCAGTGCTCGGACATCATCCTCGCTCTCGCCTTCACCATTTCCAGCGCTCTGAAATGGTTTGTTACATAAGTGGGGAATGGGGTAAAGAAGAAAAAGACGCATATGCATGACACTGCCGATAAACCGATTTTGACGCGTTCACAAAGGAAAATTCGCCTATGCGCGATACTTCTACGGCTGTAATAGAATATTTGGATTATAAGTTTCAAAGCCTCTCTCAGTCAAAGCTCATGCTGTTGTTCACACCTGAACTTTAAACTTGGTCGCGTTTAACCTTGAGCTCTACGTCGTAGCATCTGACATCACTAGCAGCAAAATCAGCGCAACATTGGTTTCGAAAAGAGGCAGATCAAGCATATCGAATAGAAAGGTAAACTGAGAAAGTTTTGTGGGGCAAAAAACTAGGAGAAGCTTGAAAATTTCTTGATGAAGAGGATGGCGAAGGGAGAGCATCGCGGCCGGAAACAGGACGAGCTCTGCTTTGTTTAACGCTAACACACGGCCGTCGAACAACTCTTGACCCCTGGCTCTACATCTATCATTCTTGCTGTGGTTTCCTCAACCTTCGCAGTAATCGAAAATAAGCTGATTGTATGTGTCAAACAGCCTGGGAAAGAGTAAAGTCAAGAAGTTTTCTTTTGCCGTGCCGAAACACATTATATACGCAGAGGATTACAAGCAAGAAGCGAGTACCTACGTAGCTATGCCTTTTGGTTTGTTTGCACGTTATGCAACTAGACATATGAGGGGATTGCCTACCATAACTATTTCATCTTTCCGATATTGTAGCTGAATATATTATATCTTTCTCTTACACTCTGGAGCATTCAGTTTCGCTCAAAATTAGTGATTTTTCCTTAAAAGTACTGTGACTCAAAAGAGTTGCCGGATCACAATCAGTGATCAATAAAGCTAAAGGTAGAGATGATATAGCCGGCACAGGTAGCTAATTAGCGGTGCACTCAAGCGGTTCGCGCGTACTCTGTTGAGCAAATAGGAAGCCGGCCTTGCGCACAGGCAACTTCTGCCCGGATCCCAAAGAAGCTCGTGGCAAATGGGCGAATTAGCCCTTCTCAGTCCCCCGCAGTTTGTAGTGTACAAATTAGTCAAAAAGACATACCGACTCTTCCATCTTCGCCAGTAGTGTGTGAACTTTTTGCGTGATATTTCCACCTTGATGATAGGATACAGGACGGCTCTCCGTGGCAACAGAAACGACTTGTTCGAATTTCTCTATATTATCATCTTGTTCATGTTTGTGAGGGCGATCGTCGTGCCTCTTCTTTTTTTTCTTGCGCTCGGACCTTTCTTCTCGACCATCCTCCCGATTCGTCTCCCTGAAAATCAAAGTCAATTCGTGAAAGACACGGATCCGATGGCAAAGAACCAGGAACCGCTTGGATAAATGATAGCATTGTTTTTTCATACACAAGCCCAGAGGGGTCCGAAGATCTGAGATGCACCAATTGCTCACCTTTTTGCGGGTCGGGCGGCAAATGCTGTGACGTCAAGCTCATCGGCCCCCTTCCTGAAATTTCATCTTTTTGAAAAATCCGAGTAAAACGTATTTAAGACGCAGTCTCAGGTGGATTACACTATTCGCTCGCGCGTCGAATAGTTTGCACAGAACGCATTGACTCCGCGAGTACAGAGAAGAGGCGACCGTTTGCTCAAATAATAAAGGCTGCGCGCGTCAGAAGGCAATAAACAGACTAGTTAGTTTCAAAGAGATTTAAAAGATCCAGGAATAACCACTTATATTCATGGCTCCGGACAGAAACAGCTGTTCAACATGACAAGTACGCATAAACTGGCTGGAAGCTCATGAGTTTTACACTGAGCATCCGGATCAATCAATATGGAGCGAAGAACGCACAGGTGATAAGTGTGATTAGATAGCGCACAGCCATTGTGGGTAGAAGAGAGTGGCGGGATTCAAATGTTTGGCCGTCTGCGTCCCCACGAAATTGGACGCTGCGCGACCGAGAAAATCATTCCATCCGGTGGAGAGAGGATGGCACAGGGAAGAAGCTTAGCAAAAATGGAAATAGTAATGGTGACCCGCTGGATCAGCAGGCTGGTAGCCCCAACCGCGGCGAAACAAATCAATCATTTCTGTGTTGCATCCATAGCCGACAAAAAGTTGCATGTCTATTTGTCTGTCCGTCGCCGTCTATGGGAATTTCACGCCGCTCTCCGTAAATCAGGGATGCGGCCTGTGATATATTGCGCGGAACAGACGAAAGACGTAAGTTCAAGGTCTGTCCAGACAGCCAGACAGTCAAAAACTGTGTTAACTAGACGTCATTTGCATATATGGTCACTCTATTTACATGATCAGGGCTTAAGCAGTACGCGAAGGGGTAGTTTCACAACTTAAGGGTTATCCAACCACCAATTCAGCCTTCTTGGGAAACAATTACTGTTTGATAGAAATGCGATTAGTTCACGCATAAAGTTCAGAGATCAGACATACAAACTGTGATAAAAAGTTGTTTCTCGGACTATGGAACGGAAGTGAGGGAACTAGCCAATTTGAAGTGCGGAGTTCATCAAAATGCAGCAAGGATGGGAAAATTGAGGGGCTGAAAGTTGCTGCCGCCAAACCGAACATCAAATGACCGAATAACGGGAGATTATAGGACGGTGCCGAGTTGGGTGTGACCGAGCAACAGATAGTGGTGTACATGCCAGTAAGTGGAGGACCCACTTGTCAGGAAGCCGTTTAAAAGAAATGTCATAAGGACAGCACTGCGGACACACGAGAAGACGCTGTAAAGCGCGCGCAAAGGGACGACAAATTCTCAGGCGGGTGAACTACCTGCACACAGAAACAATTAATACATCATTTGTTTTTAGACTGAGCGAGAAGGGCACAGATGTTCGCCAAAGACCGTTCTTTGTGCTCTTCTTTTTCCCGACAGAGAGCTCGCAACAAAAGCGACTTGCTTGACCAGACCAGGGAGAAATGACACATTGGTCAGTCTCAAGAGATAAGGAGAGAAAACGTCTCGGGAGCTCTCGGCAAAAAGAGGTTCTGTGTCCACACGAGATAGGTGTTCGTGTCTTCAGGACTGAGGGAAGGAGACTATCTGGCTACGAGTCAGTGATAACCCTGGGTACAGTGCAATAGTCGAACCAACCCAGGCTTTCTTCGAGACTCTCGACGAGAGTCGTAAACCCATACTGATAATTGGATTATGCTGCCAAGTGGCCAAAAGGAGGAGGAATCTCTGTGCAAAAGGTCCTCCTAATTTCGCTCTTAACGCATTTCCTGAGCCACAAACATGGGACCGGAAGAAAAATACAAAGACAGAAGGGAGGACTACTACCGCTTGCTGACCCGACTCCCGCCCCAAAAGCGTAGCTACAGTGAGAGAGGAGGTCAGGCGGCAAACAGAGAGAGTATAGGACTTAAAAAGATTGGAGCAGTTGGCAGTGAAATGTGATATGCACAAGAGGGTGCTGCCGCACATAGACGAGAGTAATCCGGAACGTTGGAGAATGAAGACAAACTCACTCGTCGAGAAAAGAGCGCACAGTCTTCCTCGTCGGGACGCCAGGTCTGAAAAATGGAAACATTAAGACTGGAACATTTCTCACAACGCTTTGAAGAACTTTCGGAAAAGTTCAGTTTTGCAAATCAAATGTTATGTTTCACACGAGACGGTTGTCTGTGAATTTGCAACATTTGCAGAGAATGGTGCAGAACAAGACAATACAGACAGACTACGACAAAGATGTGTGTTGGTCTGTAGTCTCTTTGATTTTTCATGCCTTTTCAAGGTAGCATGACGAGCGCACAGTATTTTCGTGATGCAAAAGTGAGAACAGAACTGATATCGACCCACGAGGAGCTAATAAAAACTGTATCGCTGTTGCGGAAAATGTCAAGGGCAGCGGTTAAAACTGTTTTGTTAATGCATTAAGCACAGATGACGCCTAAAAATCAACGAGGGATTCGCAGACGGCTCATTAATATGAAAGGCCCAATAAAATGACATATGTGCTTTATGAAAAATATAAGCATGTGAAGGTGATGGTAGCCGTTAACCTAAAAGTGTCGCCATGACAGATGCCGCGACCGCCGGAAAGTTTTCGGCCAAAAAGTTGAGCGCTCCAGCTGGATGGCGAAAAGAGAGAAGATACATAAATGCATGAGGGACAAGTGTGTCCCATTTGTTGAATAGTAGATAAGAAGGAATGTTTTGTTGGCTACATTTAAAGGTAAAAAGTGAATCGGTCACGCACTTGGCAAAAGCTCTAAAAAGACTATCATCGACGCAATGTTCAATCAGAAAGGCTAGGCCGATCAGAAACCAAAGACGCATTTTTCATCAGCCGGAGCAATTCACAGATGTGAGATTTGTGCACTGTGTGCTATCAGAGAACCTCGAAAAGTTGTGACGTCAATTCGGTGGCGAAAGGAGTCCTAGATCGAATGTTGCGGCAGGGCAGCGCTTTTACAAACAAATGCGTTCTGCAGGTTGCGTGCGCTTCGTAAAAACATCAAAATTATCTATTGATATTATCGCCTTCCGTATTTAAGACGCTGGACAAATTTCATAGACTGAGAGTCGCAGAAACGGAGGAGAAGTAGCACGCAAGCAACAATAAGAAAGACACCCTTCACTAGACACTTTTCAATAGGCATGACGTCGTTGTGCAGAAACGTGGGAGCCATGAATTATGTTAACCTTCCGATTTAGTTTGGGAGAAATTGTGTGTTAGGACCTTGAGCTTTGCACTTTTTAGGGAGGGTTGAACAAACTTGATAAAAACAAATTGTGCTGTGAATATGAAGATTTTTGAGAAACTTAAAAAGGTTTTTTTAAATTCTAAATGCAATTAGTAAATAAGATATTTAGACGTCATGGACAGATGGACCTCCAGTAGGATCAGGAAAGTAGAATATAAATTTACAGGGAACGATAGTGGCAACCCTTCATGTTGGAAGTAGATTAAAGTGCAAAACGGGCAACATGTAGACTATATTAGTCGCAGCGGTGCTGTAATGTCTGGAGCTATTTGACCACAAATATATCTCATATTTCTGAAAATTGGATTGAATGTTTTTATTAGTCATTTTGGAAAACTACAAGTAGGGCAACAGGCCAGCCTGCCCTGGGCTCACTGGCTGATGAGCAGTCAGTCGTATCTTCTGCGAACATTCCCAAAGCCCGATTGCACTCTTGGCTCAGTGGCAGAGAGCGCAACTCGGCACGCAAGCGTCGCGGGTTTGATTCCGCTGCCGTGTTTTCATTTTGCGCAGACAGACACACATAGACGATCGAACTTTAATAGAATGGATTTTCGCACTGTTCAGTTAAAAACTTTGTTTATTCATTTGCGTACGATAATCTTTTTTTTGCATTTCTACAGTAATTCCAGCATTTTTCTCGTATTTTTAGCGTGAATTCCGCAGAAGTAGGGCAACAGGCCAGCCTGGCTGTTGCTAACTGGCTGCTGCACAGCCAGCGTCGATATCCCCTGCGAACTTTCCCGCGAAAACGCTTGCACTCTTGGTGCTCTGCCAGCGCTAGCAACTTGGCACTTCGGGTTCAATCCCGTCGCATCATTTTTCACTTTGCCCAAGCCGAGGCTACAGACAGACGCACAGAGACGTTAAACTTTAATAGAGTGGATCACTGAAAAAAGCCATTGGATAGGCACAGCAAACCTTAGAATGTTTTGTTGCAAAAAGCAGTTGTTAAGTTAAGGCCGACTATACCTCAGAATTAGGGTTACTAACAACTCATGTCTTTACGTTAACGGTTGCCCTACTTGTCTCCCAGCCAATAAAAATCGATAACGCTTTATGCAATTCGGCGCCGAGTTTAGCGTGTATTCGGCGTTCCATAATAACTTTTCGCACTTGTTTCTCTTCGAAAATCTAAAAGAAAAAAGTACGTAAAACATACCTTTTTGGAATTTTCATGGCTGTGAAACGTTTAAAACGCAAATCCTTCAGCTTGTCAAGCCTTCCATGCTCTCCGTCCTCTCCCTCGTCTTCTGTCTGATGATTCTCGACGTACTCTGCATCAGAATGCGGGTTTGAACCATTCTCCGGCTGTAGATGGTCATCCGACGGTGTGTACTGAAAACAAATGCTTACAACGAAACTGAATGCAGAAAAAATATAAAAAAAACGTATAAACCCCAACGTTCTGATACTCCATCTGATCATCATCGTCGCTGACTTGTCCTTCAGCATGTGGTGGTGATTCAGGAGATGATTGTGCATCCGGAGAGGCTGGGTCCAAATTCTGAGGCGGTGATTCGGGAGCGGAGCGCATTCCATTAGCTGGAGGTGGCTCTGAGGCTTCCTGAACAATGTTTACAATAAAAACAAAGTATCAAGTACGTACCATGAACTCGCAGTCATCATCATCTGCTTGCACTGGTTCATGGCTAAAAATTGGATTAAAAATAGAAGAAGAACTCAGGAATTGAGAAAATATAGTGTAAAAAATGTACTATTTACCTTGTGTCTGGAATAACGTTGTCTTCAGGAGGGTTATCTTCATGAGCTGAAGGAGAAGTAGAAGGACCAGTATCGTTTTCGGCAGACATTATGGCTGAAAAATGGAAAAAATAACTGTTTAATAGAAGGCATGAAAAACAAAAAGCGGTGTTCCAAAATAGGTAGGAGAACGTTTGTCTTGGGAAAACTTTCATCGGTGCGGGTCGCCATTTTTGAGAAAACGCGCAGTGATATTTTATGCCGCACGCACGCTGGTCATACTGTGGTTCAAAACACAAAAGCCTGTATTGCAGTTCGAAAATGGCACAAGTAGTTTGGGAAACATTCACATTTCAAAGGAAATGTATGGAATGAAATTTTGAAGAAGGTGCACCATACCGAAAAGCGAGATATATTGCTATAATCAATGTGTTGTTGAATACAGATATACAGCAAAATAACGAATAGTAAGAAGTTAAATGAAGACTAAAATTATCGATTTTACTTCTGCAGCACGAGTATAATTTATGTGCAGCATTTGTAAAATTTGAAGTGCATCGCGCTTTCCAGGACGCTTTCAATAGAGGTCTAATATGCAAACAGGCGGCATCTTAACGTAATGAAATGGAAATAGGTGGTAATAGAACTCTAATAAACAAAGAGTTATTCTGCTAACCATTTTCTTAAGATCTAATTAGTTTATTTTTTGAGACTCCTAACATCTACTTTCTTCTTTGGTAAGAAAGCAGAATGAAATCGAGTGACCGAAGCTGAGTGATTTGATAGAGTATTCTTTCTGTGTATCTAGCTGATTCCTGTGTTGCCACCAGAAAAGACATGCTAAAAAGAATGAGTTTATTTACTCAGAGGAATGGTCTAAGCTACGATGCAGGTTCTGGGGACGGTCATGGTCTCGGAGAAACTCTTCTCGAGTCCCTTAACCTCGACGGTCTCAGATTGGCGAATGTTCTTCAGGAGCTGACGAGCCTCGGAAGAGTGGCGAGGAAGGCAAGCAAAGTGGATCTTCTTCTCGGAACTCTTCTCGGGGACGGCGTTTCTGGGGCACTGAGGAACGGGCTCGACAGAGAAGCAGACACGGTGGGAATGTTCCTTGACGATAGTTTTGCGGATGGGCTCTGAAAAAAAGCTTTTTTACAAGAAAGTTTTGTTTTTCTTACCACGGGTCTCGGCCTGAGACTCCTCGTCGTACTCCTCGTTCATTCTGAAGGGCTCGCGCTTGTTCTGCTTCTTCTCGGGCATCTCGTAGTCGTAGTTGTACTCATCCTCCTTGGGCTGCTCATAGTCGTACTCCTTGTATTGTCTCTTCTGGGCAGGCTCAGTAGGGCACTCCTTTGAGTCGATCATGTAAGAGCGGTGGAATTTCTCGAGGTCGTTGGTCTCCTCACCGTTGGCGGTGCGGTACTTGGACTCGGTCTAAAATTTGCTTGCTATGTGCATTTCAAGTTTTAATGTACTTCTCCATCGTAGTTTCCGCAGAGTCCGCATTGGTTCTCCATCTCTCCGTTGTTGACGAGGACCTTAAGGACATATCCGTCGAAGCGGACAACAATCTCTCCGAGATCGACGACGTGCATCTCTCCGATCTTTTCGATCCTGAAATGTTTGGTTGTTAGAATTTTGTTGTTTACTCACTTGTACTGCTCGAACTCAGACTCGCGACGGATGGGCTTTCCGTTGACGAGAACCTTGAGCTCTCCGTTGGCGGTCTCCATCTTGTACTCGGTCTCCTCGAAAACGATCTTGATCTTCTTCTCCTCAGAGTTCTTCTTGGCGTTCTTGATCAGAACGGCGTAACGAGGCTCTTCAGAGCAGTCCTTGGCGACGACGGTGTAGCAGGTGGTCAGGGGAGCGCGGAATACGGCGTCCTGGAAGGTGCTGATGCGGCTCTCCTCGATCTTGCACTCGCTCTTCTCAACGGAAGAGTGGCGGTAAGAGTTCTTGGGCTGACGAGCAATGGTGGGCATCCAAGCGGAGCGGATGGAAGCGGGAACAGAGGCGAAGCCGACGCTCTCGGCGCGGAAAGAGCACTCGGGAGTCTGGATGGTGAGATTGTAGTGTCCAGCAATCATGGGCTCAGAGCTCAGCTGAAGGAAGACGCGGCTAGGCTCATTGTCGACAGACTCGACGTTGGAGCTCCAGTAGGTGTATCCCTTGACGAGTTGGAAGACCTTTTCGAAGACCTTCTCGGCCTTGGGGGAGAGCTTATAGTCAACCTGGGCCTTGATCTGGTTCAGGCGGGCAAGACGGTAGAGCTGCTCGTGAGCGGGAACTCCACGGAGTTCACGGGCGTTCTTGATCATGTTGCGGAGGGGCTTGGATTGCTCAATCTGGGCGGTAATCTCGAGCTTCTCCTCAGTTCCCCACTTGTTCTCACAGAGGATCTGGATCTCGCGGTGCTTCTGCTCCTTCAGCTCCTCAAGAGAAGAGACGGTGCGGGGGAAGACGATCTCGGTCTTAGACTTCAGGTTCCAGTTGTTGCGGCGGCTCTCGGGCTTGACCTCAGCGTTGAAACGGAAGAAGTTGAACTTCTCGTCGCATTCCCACTGGAGCTCAACCTCGTTCTGCTCCTGTCCCTTGAGGGTGAGCTGGACGCGGTGCTTGTATCCGTTCTCAAGGTTCATCTCGCGGACGAGCTGGTTGATCTGGTCACGACGGCTGCTCTTGGAGCTGGTCTCCCAGACTCCCTCCTCAGCGGCAAGCTCACGCTTGATCATCTTTCCAACGGAAGGCTGCTCAATGCGTCCACGAGTCCACATGCGGTCGAACGTGAGACGGGCTCCGATGGTCTTGGGAGTCTGACGGGTAGGGACAACGGTAAGCTCGAACTGCTGCTCTCCGAGGAGAACGTTCTCCATGTTCCAGAGTCCGTAGTAGTTTCCAGAGAGACCCCACTCAAGTCCGGCGAACTCGTACTGCTCGTTCTTCTCCTGCAGGTACTTCTCGATTTTGGGGATGGTGACGGTCTTCTCCTGGAAGTTGTTGAAACGGTCGGTCTGCTCCTTGAAGTAGCGGACGTAGCAGACGGGGCGGGACTCGAGGCGAAGAAGAGTCTTGCGATCCTCGGGCATACGCTGACGGATCTCGATTCCATTGGTCTTTCCTTCGGGAAGCTCGAGCTCAATGTCGATGGGGGTGGCAACCTCGACGGAGCGGATGTGTTTGATTCCGTTGACAAAGGCAGGGGTCCAGATCTGGAGGGCGTGGTAGTGCATGCTTCCGACGGTAGGCTGGGCCTGGACACGGAGAACTCCGCTCTCGTAGGTGACCTTTCCGTTCCATCCGAAGATGGTGGGCTGCTTCTGGTATAGGATCATGGGGAGTCCAAGAGAGGTGGGGATCTTGGCCATGGAGTCAAGGAGGAATCCGGCAACGGAGAATTCTTGCTCGGCGGTCTCGGTCTTGAACAGACGTCCGAACTCCTTAATGTCAACGGATCCATCGCGGATGTACTTCTCGATCATCTCGTCAACGAGCTTCTCGTCAACGGGGAGGACGGCGTAGTCCATCTGAATTTTATTCTTGATATTTGTTAAAAGGTGGACTAACCTGCTTGTAGCGGATGTAGATCATGGCGAAGGGCTCCTCAGTGGTGGTCTCACGGATGCGGATGTTGAGCTTGCGGGCAATCTCCTTGACAAGAGAGACAGACTTGGAAAGGCGGGAAGCACGAGAGTAAGTCTCCTTCTTCTCGAGGACGGACAGCTTGGAGAGGACCTTGTTGAGAAGAGCCTCAACGTTTTGCTGAGAAACTCCGACCTGAGCTAGGTACTTGTTCCAGTTTCCTCCGAAAACGGTCTCGAGGGAGGCCATCATGTCCTTGGGCATGACCGAGTTCTTTCCGAAGACGGCTCCCATGTTGAGGTTGAGTCCGGAGAGAAGATCCTGGCTGTAAACGGACCAGCGCTTGAAGTTAGACAGGAAACGGTCCTCGGGACGGTAGAGAGAGTTGCGGATGAGGGTGCTGCAGATGGAAGAGACGTTGCGGTGAGTGGGGAGCTCAGACTCGGCCAGGGAGGAGAGAGTGTAGTAGGTGAAAGCAGCGATGTGCTGGTTAGACTCACGCTCCATGCGGACAACGATCTGGGAGAGCTCAGGAAGAGCAGGCTTGGCCTGAACGAGCTGGTGAAGGGCAGCCATGCGGATCTCGTTCTTCTCAAGACGGTCAGAGTAGACGGGCATCAGAACCTTCTGGATCTTGCGGGGCATCTGCTCGGTGAGGTGGCGAAGAGCGTCGATGGCCTCCATGCGGACAACGGTGGGCTGCTTCTTGTCGTAGATGATCTTCTCGAGGGTGTGGACAGAGATGTCGAGTCCAGAGTTGGCAATGCTCTTGATGGCGAGGACCTTCTCGTATAGGGAATCAGCCTGTTCCCACTGCTTCTTGAGGATGTTCATGGCCTTGGTCTTGAAATGCTCGGCGGTGGGCAAAGCGTGCTTCTCAAGAGGAGTTCCGATGGTTCCACGGACAACAGCTCCGTAGGCGAGCCAGACGGACTGCTTGAGGGCAGGCTGTCTACGGCACTTGTCAGTCTTGGCGAACTCCATCAGAAGCTCGGCAATCTGCTCAGAGGAGAATGGAGTCTCCTGGATGGACTTGAGGATCTGGACAGTCTTGGGGGTAGAGAGCTCCTCAGCAAGACGGAGAGCCATCTTGATGGTGTTGTGGGATCCAGCTACGGCGAGTCCGTTCTCGAGGATGCTTTGGGTGCGGCGATCGGCCTTTTTGTAGACCTTGTCGATGACCTGACGGAGCTCGTGCTCGGTGCAGAGACGAGAGTACTGAACGAATCTCATGAAGTAGTCGGCGCTCTCGGCGGAACCGTCCTTCAGCTCAGAGAGCTCTAAAAATTGAATGTTGGAGATTTTTTAACCAAAACTCACTCTCGACGACCTCACGGATGAGCTCCACCTTCTTCGGGATGGCGGACAGGGGGTTGAGCCTAGACTCATCTCCCTTCTTCATAAACTGCTCGATGGACTCGTCGTACTTGGTGTTGTAGACAATCTCTTCCTTCTCTCCCTTGGGTGCCTCGAGTTCACGGCGGATCTCGGAAGTCTCCTTAAGAGTAAGACGGGCCTGGATTTTCGTCTTCATGAGGGTCTGGTCCTTGAGGGAAACGGAGTAGACGGAGCTGAGCTCGACCTCCTTGAGCTGATCCTTCTCTATCTTGTAGGTGTAGACGGTCTGGGGAGCGATCATCTTCTGTCTGTTCTCGGGCATTTCAGAGGCGAAACGCTGGTTGTAGGCGATCTCACTGCGGCTTTTGCAGCTGTCGAAGTTGACAGACTTGGTGATCCAGAACTTTCCAGACTCGGGGGCAAGAGTGTAGGCGACTTCGCACTCTCCCTCGATGGTCTTCTCCATGACAGTGAAGAACTTCTCCTCCTCGGACTTCTGGGAAGAGATCTTCTCCCAGTTGACCTAGAACCGAATTTAGTTAAAACGACAGTTGTTAAAATCTTACCTGTAGCATATTGATGACGGAGCGCTTAAGGTTGGCGGACCAGATCTGCTCCTCAGAAGAGAACTGGAGGTCGGTGGCGAGTCCCTGACGGAAGTGAAGGCGGACAGGAAGCTCAAGAAGAGTCTTGTGCTCCTGAGTGACCTGCTGCTTCTCAAGGCGCTCGAAGGGGATCATCTCGGCAGTCTCGGACAGCTCAACATTCTCATTGGCGAACTGAATGTTTTTCAGCTGGAGGAGGGCAACCTTGTCGTCAAGAATTTGAAGAGTGACATCGGAACGGTGGCGGGAAACGGCAGCCTAGAAACAAAAAATAGGAAAATTGAGATAAAATAGCAACCTCGGATTGGGGAAGAGCAACTCCGGAAGCAATAGAGCTCTCGTAACGGAAGCGGTACTCAGTCTGGGACTTGAAAAGACGGTCCTGAGGCCAGGATGAGTGCACCGCGAGGGCGACTCCGACGAGGGCGAAGAGGAACTTCATCCCGAAGTGTCTTCTCAGCACCGTTCTCAAGCTTTTATAGGCGATTTGAGTGACATCCCGTTCAGTAACGCAACACTATGGTGAAAAAAGCTGATTGACAGTAAGATAACTGGCTCATATCAGCGCCTCGAACCATCCTCGACGAGCAGAAAAATGACTGGGACAACAAAGAGCATTGGGTACTCATTTGAAACAATGAACATTTTGAATAAATCCGTGAAGCAATCTAATTTTCCATTAGAAATCAGGCCAAGTTTGTTAGCCGGAAAGTTTATTTTCTGAAGTTTAGTTTTCCGTTTTGCATTGTCACGGAAACTCAAAATCTGTCGTATTTACCTATATATTTTTGATACCATAGTAACAAGTTTTAGTGAGTACACGTTTATTTATAAGCAAGGAGAATAACTAACTTTGCCGGAGAAGGCACGTCGGAATGGACAACTGCGAATGATACAAAGTGGGAATAGTGTTGTGGAAATATTCAACTAATCTACCTAGTGACCTTTCACACAATAGCTAATATACGAACAAGAAGGGGAAGGGGTATTAAGGAATGATCTGTTTCTACCGACGCTTACTTTTTAACCGAGATTTTTCAGGAAGAACGGCTCTGGCCATTGTTTTGTCGAAAAACGCTTGCAGAACTGGAATGCGGTACACGTTACGTAAAGCACGCGGAAAATAAAGCAATCAAACAACTAACTGGGATTTGCAAAACTACCAGGCAAGAATAGATACAACACTGTAAGCACCGGGACACTCAAGATTATGCGAAAGAGTTCGATTGAACAAATTTGGGAGTTTTCTGGATGGAATGAGATTACTGAGGAATATAAACAACAAGAAAACTGATATGAGATATTAACAAACCCTAGGACTGACTAAGGCTACAGGGAACTACGTCACCAAACAGCTAGGTGTCGACCGGCTCCTGAATGAGAAACTCGTCAAGCCAATCGTGCTCGTTCGTATCCATTGGCATTCCCATGCTCATCGGATCCGTGCTTCTATCGCTCTAAAATGTATTCTTTGCTTTGTTAGAAACAGGTTTACCTCGTCTTGATTGTAAGGCACGTATTGACCATCGTGAGAGATGCTCTGGTTGGCCAAGTTCAGCCAGTCTTCTCCCAAAAACTGAGCCAAAGCCTCACTTCCATACTCTCCGCTACTGAAAGGCTCTCCTCCAGAATAAAAGTCAGTATCAGCTTGGACAACAGCCATGACATCGTCTAGAGTTGGGTTGAAGTCAGGCTGAAATGCTTATGTAAATAGAATGAATCACGATATCTTACTTCGCCCAATGAGCCTCCGAACTGTTCAGTGTTCAGTTTTTCTTGCTGTTGCATCATTTGTATTGGATGGACGACAGCAAAGTTAGGTTTTTGCATCTGGGTTCTCTGAACTACCACATTCGGAGCCTTGAATTCGTGGTTTGACTGGTCCATTTCCTGGTTTTTAACAACGTAGATAGTTGAACGGGCCTAATAAATAGTTGTAAAATATGGCACGTGAACCCTTACCATAGCATTCCACTGAAGCTGGTTGCTTGTCCGTTTGGGAGAGTCCATTGAAGCGGAGACAGTACAATCAGTGTTCTGTTCAGGAGTCGAATGTTCGTCGTTGGTAAGACGAGAAGCATTGTCGATGACACTCTTAAAAACAGCCTCCATGTCTGGCTTGTCATCCATCCTGAAAAGTCAGATTGAGAACAAAAGGGTAAAATACTAACGGCTCAGCGTAGTAAACATTGCTGGTGTGCTGCAACTGGTGTCCGGGAAGGATTCGCTTGGTTCCGTCAGTCATCAATATCTCCTGGCTACAATGACTGAGTGAACTGGAAGTTGAAGTATCAGATCCAAACGAAGATTTCCTTCCAGAGATATCCGATTGCACGCTGTCCAGCTGTTTGTTCAGAGTCTCAACAGAGTTCATCTCAATCTACAAATACGGAAGTAATAAAAACCATATGTCGTATCATACCACTTCCTCGTCTATTTGCTCGGACGTGTTTGCAACAATATCTGTGTGAGTTCGCTCTAGCTGATATTTCCGGAGGAGCTGTACAATTAGCAAGGCAGTTCGAGGGTCCTGCTTGATCAAGCGAACGATATCGTGAACAGCCTGATCCACATGAAGTTCCTCTTGCAGACGCTCCTCCGTGGTTTTCAAGCGGTTGTGCTCCCTACTGATGCTCTGTAATGAATCGTTAGCTGACTATATTCTAGATTTTCAAACCATGAGCTTGTTAATATAATTCTTGTGCTGCAGGAAACTCTGGATGTGAGTCTTGTTCATGTTTCGGATGTCCATGTTGTTAACCCAGGTAGTATCTTCCTCGGTTTCAACACGCTGACGTTCTCGAAGCTTTTGCTAAACGGAAACTGTTTCATTCAATCCGAAAGTTGATACCTGAGTCTTTTTAGCAGCCAAAATGATCTGTTGTCGCTTGCGAAGCATTTCCTGAGCGGCAGTGATTTCTTGTTCCAACGCCTGGATCATTTTGTGCTGTTTCCTGAGCATATCCTCATGCATCTGTAGAGTTGTAGGTGTCAAAACTGAGGCCGGATCATTTGGGTCAAGAGTGATAGTCTCGTCTTTTGTTTTGATCACTTCGATCGGAGTGCAAATGTCAGTTCCGCGGCTTTCACTCATTGGCATGCTCGGAGAACATTCAGGATGATCTGCGATTCTCGGACTACCCTGCAGCCTAAAAAGATGTTTTGTTCATAGCCGTCGGCAAGTCGTGCGTACTTCGGGCTTGACAATCTATTTCCTGTCAATTGTTGTGGTCTTTGGACCTCTTGCACGGCTTGACACTTCTGTCCGAGCGTTACAACCACATGAGGAGACATCAAACCTTGACCAGCAGGATGGGCTGAAACCGAAAGTGTTAACGTTTCAATCATACTTCATACCATGCACAATTCTAGACTGCTTTTTTGTTGAACTAACTTGAACTCGTTGTGGTGGAGGTGCCATAACTTCAAAAGGTCAAAAATCACAATGATCACAAATCTGACGTACCTGTGTTCAAAATGACTGGAGAACTTTGAACCGTAGAAATCGTGTGTTGGGTGTTCTCCATCACAACCTCACTAGGCTGTACAGCTGTGAAGTGACCGCCAGACCCCATTTGAGCAAAACAGTACGTTCCATCTTGCTGTTTCTGAAGCTGTGGCGTGGGAGCAGAATGCAAAATTCTTGGCTGGGGAGCGTTTGTGACAGGATGATGGTCCACTTGTTGCTGAGCAATTGGTTGGCTTACTATCCTCTGCTGCCTGGATTGCTTTAATTTACTCTCATCCCGTCAAAAACTTACAAGACAACAGTCTGAGTGCCGTTCTCCGGATGCAGTTGAACTGTTCCCATTCCCAGGACATTTCCTCTCTCGTCAATCAGCTAAAAAAGCAGTTGTGTTCACATGCCTTTTTGTTTATACGAGAAACGTCTCGGTCACATCCTACGCCGGCTCGTAACGTGAGGTGATTATTACACCTTCAACGGAAGGATCAACGATCTGACTCCTTCGTTAAAAATGTGATCTATTCAATCAAGATCAACAGCTGACCTCACATAGTTAATGACATGTCATTGGTATGCTACAAGAAAGGGGCCCGGATAGTCAAGTGGATAGTATGACAGTCTATGAGGAAAGCGATCGCAAGTTCACAGGTGGTAGTACACGAAGGTAGTCTACCCTGGTATTTCTGGCCAGCCTAGCCTGTCCAGCGGATCCCGTACCTTGAGCAATCCTGATCATTCAACGCGCTCACCATCACTCCAAGAACCCTCTTACTCTTCGGATGTGATCTCGGTCAGGTGAACTACCTTGAAAACCGAATGAACAGTTTTTATAAACAGTTTACGACATATAGGTTTTAATTTTACTTTTTCCTGGTTCTCTGGTTTCTTGTGCAATCCAAAGATAAGGACTAGACTTCTACGAAGCGCATTATCTGCCTACGTTCCAAGATAGACCAGTATCAATCTGTCTGCTTAGTGTCAATCTCGATCTAACTTTTTGCTTTTGGCTTCCTCTTTAGACGCATCTGGGGGGAAAACTTAAAAGAACGGAACTTTCTTCTCTCTCGTCTTGTCGAGAATGCCAACTGGCGCTAGGAGAAAAACAATCTCGCCTCACATGCAAGATGTGTAGTTTACTGGCAACTGTTCCGTCGAAGGAATGATCCCCTTCCAGGAAAGAGGTCATGACTTCGGGTTGACTAGGTCATCGGCTCATAAAGTGTAAAAAAAATCGGACGTAAGACGAACCTGAACCAATTGAGACCCGTTGCTTTGGACCGGGACAAGCTGCTGAATCGTTCTCATTTGAGGCTGCTGGACGTAGTCCTTCGGCTGGAGCTGTGTCCTGAAAAATGAGAATATCAAGGGTGGGAGACATCTATGAATTGAAAAGATTTCCCGCTTCTGATCAAGCACAATGACTTTTGACCAACAACTGTCATTGCTACCGTGCACAATTTTAGATTGCACTTGACTTTTTTCATCTTCGAGACCCAGGAAAAGAGCCATCTTCCCGAGACGTGTACAAATGACTCGGAACTTGCCGAGCTCATCAGAGATCAGCTGCCGAAAGATGAATGCGGCATGTGTCGATTTTAGTTGTTCATAGCTTTTCTATCATTCGTGACATGTGAAAATGATTTTTACCATCAAAAGAGCAATATTAAAAACAAGATCTCACCTCATAGGAGTTTCCGATTGGAAAATGATCTCAGGCGGGCTACATTGTCTTGAAACTACTGAAAAGAGGAAGTGAAACAAAGCTCTGATTTTAAAGTACCGTTGCAATGTGACATCATGTGTGAATCTGTAGATTTGTCAGACGTGTCTGCAAAAGCGTGATCCTCTTTTTGAATTGGCGGCGATGGTGGTGGAGTAGCGCCAAGGATATCCTTTTCGAAGCCACGAAGACGTTCCAGCAGCTGCGGTTTGGGACCTGAAGAAGATTCCATTAGAGCTGTTTCCGACTGCAGAGAAGGATATTTCGCGCTTTTTTTGAAGAGAACGCACCACCATTGGTGTAACAGACAAAAGAAATTTGTTGATAGCTATTAATGATTTCGCAGTTTCCTCATGTGTAACCGCCATACGCCATGTACCAACCTGAGACTGGGAGTTGACGCTTCTTGCATTCTTGCTTCAGCTCCTGAACCTTCAAATCACTGAGCTTTCTGGGCATCTGAATATTGAAAATATAAAGAAATTGAGAAAACAGCACCGATACTCCGTTGAAGGTAGGTGTAGAACTGCCTTGATCGATCAGAGTAGTTTCCGCGCTTGGCAAGGAATCAGCTCCACCTTCATTCTGCCATTGCAAAAATAACTGCTGCTGTTGTAACCGGAGCTCGTAGTTGTTGTGCTCATCAACTCTCGGGATCTAAATTTAAAACATGATCCAGTTGGACCCGTACAGACCTGGCTTGTTCTCACTGGACCGTCATCCAAAGTCTCAAGTCTCGAGTCGGCTGTTTTCGTCTTGGCACGTGCTGCCGCTTGTTCAAAAGGCTTGTAGGGATTAGGCTTTGTAGGCTAAAGCAATATTTTAATGAAACTAAGCTCGTGAAAACTCACTTTTCTGAGGATACCCTTATTTGTAAGAGAGTTCAGCGATTTCGGCGGCTGCTTGACTGTTGCAACTACCTCCATGTCTGAAACCGATTATGAAAATGATCCTCTCGTGGGTTGCTTTTTTGTGGCTCAATAGAAAATAAATAAAAGATCGAAATAGCTCCGCTGCACACGGCTCTGATTCTAATTGGAAACATCTTACAGCTTGAGGACAGAGTGCCATGCACGTGTTTCTATATGTGAATTCTCGCCTGTGTGAGCACAATATGTTTGTCAAGTGCTTGACCGGATATACCTGTGGTGATTGGCGTCGTAGGCTCTTCCACTTCTTGCAGATCGTCCTCTATCGTTGGCGTGAAGTGAAGTCTACCTTCTGAAAATATTTAGGCTTAATCTAAACGAGGAACTCTACCTTGAATGGCGTTTTCTAGCTCGGCGTCGACTTGTAAAATCTTCCGAGTAACTAGTTCTAACGGACCGGGACGCTGACCAAGTTTTCGGCTGAGACAGTTTTTGATTCTATTCTGCCGTAGAGCACGAGCCTGTTGTTCAATTAGTGGCGAGACTCGGCCATCTGAAAACCTCTAGGTAAATACCGGTCTGATGAGTGGCTTTGATCTATCGACCTGCGATGAAGGAGATAACCACCATGCTCGCTAAAAGAAAAAGATGGGCTTTGCGGCTCAAGCAATCAGTCTCATCGTGAGCAGATGCTCTTTTTTGCTAACATTTTCTAGTTCTTGCTCTTTTTACGATGTGATAGATTGCGAGCCGAGAGGGAACACTACGTGCCGAAAGGAACGGAAGCAGCGGAAATTATGTCATGGGATTTGTGAGGAAAAGTCTGAGACTGTAATTTCTGCGACAGCTGGTCTCAGCAGACTTTGAGTCAGACCGGATATTGTAGGTGGATGTTGAAAGTCAAGTCTGCCTCAACTGATTGCATAACAGACTAATCATAGGTCACCGTTCTGATGTGTCTAGGATTTTCTATGGGTTCCGTTAAACTTGACATGAGTGATATTACAAAGTACGGCTACACTTGCATAATCAGAGAAAGTGTAGGTTCTAAAGTGAATAAATGAAAAGATTTTGCTCGCATGGTAGTTGAGTTTACAGAAAAAGGACCGAAACAAACCTGAGAGAAGAATATGCTGTGTCACTAGGCGCTCCCTTGACGGACGTTGCTCAAAATTCCTTCGGAGGAGTTCTCTTCGAGAACGCGCCCAGTCCTCTGAAAAAGCAAAAAAGGTAAATACTATGAGAGTTGATGTCAAGAAATGGTGTAGGCGGGGTCAGCCACTCTAAATCCCTCGTAGTGGGGAGTTCAAAAACATCAGCTGTTGCAAGTTAGAGCATGAGATAGTTTTGCGTCTGACAGGCAATTGGCACCAGTTGTCGTGACTGAGAATGCCGCCTACACGATGTGAAATAGAGATTCTTTTGAGGTGCGCGATCAACAAAGAGCTACTGGGGTGCCTGCCAACTGCTACCTCTCCCCTCATTAATTTTGTTAAAACTTCCGTTGCCCGCTGCGCTTCCTCTTTTTTAAGAGGCGTGAAATAGCGACTTCAAATCTGATAGAATCAACAAGAACGCCGGTGAGAAAAATGTCGAAAATGAAGGCGAACAGGGTGAGCGAGCTCGATCTCGGCGCTTTTTCACATAAATGTAGTAAGAGAAGGGATAAAAGAGCATCTGGTAAGAATGGCAAGAGATACACATGGGAACATGGGCTTCTCCGCGAACATACATGATAGTGAAAGACAGCTGGACATTCTTTCCCACACAGCCACAAACATCAACTGCACTTCCAACCTCTTTCTTTTTTGTTTCTGGGACTAAACATCAAGATATTTTGAACAGAAATATATCATAAGTTTCTATTAAAGGAGGTACTTTCGAAAGTTTGGATCGATTTGGAGATATGAGAGACTTTGATATTGCCATTTTGGACAAGTCATCAAAGCGAACTCTTAATCAGACTCGTAAGATCATGGTGAAATCGATGAGAGAGGTCACATATTGCTGTGTCTTTAGCTTGAGCACGGTTACGGGAAGAACGCCAAGGCGAAACTGTTTACCTACTCTTATACAAGAGGCTGCGTCAGTCACATACTAGATCGTGAGACCCGGCCAAAATATTGGAGGAAAAATAAAGAGCAAGAAACAAATGGCAGCTAGTTGTTGATCAAGAACATGCATTAGTTACGCCTGCCTCTCGAGAGCAGACCTTGTCAGTTCGACTTCGTAAACAGGAGCGCAGTTGGCGTAGTTTTCGAGGCCCGAGCTGCCATTACAAAGCAGTCGTTGCGCCATAGTGATCGCCGATCGGCTCAGGCATTCTCGTTCCCGTACGCACGGCAGTAAAACCTAGAAGAAGAGCATTTCAGGTCTGGCACATGTGCTCCCGAATGAGCTTCTGGGAGCAATAAGGGCCACGTTCAAAAGCATCATCTTCCTCTTGAAATTTTGTGACAGCTTGCGAAAAGCTGACGCACCACGGAACCCAAACAAAATATTCTCTGGCAAGTTGGGGAACATGGAGTGCCAAGAACAGGTAACTACTGTGGCAAGGTGGAACCATTTCTATGGGCGATCCTCGGCTAAGATTGATGATCGGCCGGACAGCAGCGTCAACGAGAAACAACTGCGATCAAACAAAATGACCGTCGCCGAGAACATAAGGTGCAGCTCAACCCTTACACATATGCCGGAAATTCTGGAACAAACCTCTTGTTGTTGTCGAAGACGAACATTCTGCAAAATGACGGGCATTAACACGCATTTAATAGGCTTGCTTACCTGGATCCGCTGTTCTGATCACAATCCTTTGAACATTAGGCGGTCTCGGCTGGATCGGTCGATGAGGAACGGTCGGTCTTTCTGCCCTTCTTGGAATGCTCATCTGGAACTTTGCCTCATTACCCCATCTTTTGCTCTCAGACAATTATGACTGATCAATTATATTTTACACAGAGAAGTGTCGGGAGTCGTATAGTTAGCACAGCGCGGTTCAGCCTACTTTTGAAAAAAGAGCCATGGCCGCTTTGTTAACTATTCCATATAGCGTTTGTTTATGCAAGTCGGAAAATAATGGAGCTCCCAGTGCAGCTTTTTTTCTTCTGTGGCGATGAAATTTCAAGAAAGTGTTTGCGGATTCCTTTCAGCTCTCTCACTTGTTTTCGAGTAACTCAAAGGGCAAGCGTTTTCTAGAAGTCTCTTGGTTAATTATCCAATGTATAACGACGCAACATCCAAAGTACTTCAAAATGTTGACATACATTGAAACTTTTGTGAGCACATGGTTCAAGATGTTTCGTTCTTTGTTTCGTTCGTTCTTACCGCGCTTTTCTGTGCGAAACAGCCAGCAATAAGAGAATGCCAGAACTATTTGGCCAAAGTTTAAACCTTGTTTTGAGTAAAACAAAAATTTATAAAGCCTAGTTAAAACGGTTGTTGAAACATTTGAACGTCAATTAAAACATGAAATGAGCTGTTTCCGATAAAAATCACTTTCATAATCAAGAGAAAGTGTGAATCATTCTGATAAATGCAAACGCAAAACAGGCATTTCTTCATGGTAAGATTCTTTCATTTGCGTGAAAGACACGGAGCAACTAAAACAGTAGTTGAGAAACAGTAATGGACGAACTCTCGCGGTTTCGAAAGATTTTAATTGAACTCACGAGACTGGCGACCGGAGTCAACCGAAGACCGGACAATGGAGTTATTATCTGCCGGGTCTCTACTTCTACTGGTGACCTACACACCTCGGTTTGCATACCTGAAAAATAAATATAGTTTTGTATTGCATTGAACGTGTCTGCAAATGGGAAAAGATAAATGTTTTGTGATCAGAAAAGCTAGGTTAATTTTGAATAAGCAGCATAAACATAAAATATATAAAAAGGAACTTTTGCAGGAAAAGCCGCATTCAAAAGCTTTTAGGACGCTTTTGAAGAAAAAACATCAATTAAAAATGACTGCCGTTTATGCGAAAAGGTGCCGTTTGTTTTCAATGTTTCAGCGCTCTTATCAGCTAATAATTTTGAGAAGGCTGAATGATATCAGGATTGAGCGGAACATTGCTTTTTGTTGCAAATTGTTAAAAATTTGAAAAGAAGTAAGCAAGCATATTTTCTGAAAAATGGTTCGGATTGAATTCGTTGAATAAATAGGACACGGCGAATTAGTTTGTTGCGGTACCGTTGTTGGCCCAAAAATCGATTGCAACGGGGGCAAAAAAGGCTGCGCAGGGACTGAGGGTGCCCCAACTGGTCACTCGCCACTGGACATATATTTGGTGACGTCATAAGCATTGAATGTAAAGCTCGGAAGATAAAATGAGATAAACCAGCAAAAGAGGAAAGTGTTAGCAATCGATTGCATGTAAACAATGAGTGTTCTCGCTGGAAAAAGCAGTCTCCCAGGCAAATATGGGCAGATAAAATCAAAGCTTGAACTTGGCTTTAATATGAAGAGTAAAGAGTTAGTTTATGATCAAAGAAGTTTTCTTACCTCTGAAGGATGTCATTGCAGGTATGACTTTTGTTTTAGGCATGGCCTTCCCATGGTTCTGGAAATTCAGGACCTTTGGTGGCAGAAAGAATCAAACAAATGTCAAGAGTAATTCATTGCCACATCTGGTTCCGGCGCCGTTGGGAAAGTTGATAAAGCTTTACTAAAAACATGTTTCACAAAAATCTCATTGCGAGGATTGTTTAATTTGATACAGTCTGATGTCATTTCATACACAGAAAGTTGTTTGGAAGCTTTTATGTCCACTCCCGGTTCAGTTTTTGCACAACAATTTCACTTTTACAAAGCATTGAGGGAGGGGAGGGGGAGGAAAACAGTAATGGGGTGGTGGTGACAAGATTGTGCAAAAACAGAATGCTTTATTTTAAGCATTAAAGGTTTGTTTCTTCATCGTTTTGTTTCTTCGGTTTGGTTTTTTGATTGACTTGTTTTCATTCTTTTTTTTCACCCGTTCGTTTTTCATCATATTATTTTTTTCTTTGGCGGGGAAGGAGGTGGACAAGAGATGTGGCTTAATTCATCTCAGGTGTGCATCTCTGCGGGGAGACTGGTACCACGTGCAGCTCTTCTGCTCTAGAAGATGGTTCTGTGGTACTTCCTCGAACCGAGGAAGTTTGACCAGCTGAGTTCGATGGTCGAGCATAGGGTGTCATGCGGCGGTTTCTTCTCGGTGCTGAACAACGATATGAAAAAAAACTATAAAAAAATAACCGGGAATTCGATCTTGACATCTATGACAGCGTTTTCTCCGTCTTTCTGCTTTTAAGCAAAGCCTGCAGACTAAGGCGGAACAGAAACGGTTTTTTGAGATGCAAGACTTTAGCCTTCTCCGTAGCTGATACTGATGACACATCTACAATAATATTGTACTTCAGATTACCAAAAATTTAAACCGTGCACGGATGTAGGGGCTCGGCAATGGACGCCATGGTGTTCAGCGCCAGCCCAGCCACTGAAAAAAATGTTAACGTGCTGTACGGAAATGTTTCACATACGTGGCTCCTGAAAGGATTGCATTGACAGAAGCCTGAAACTTTCTTATTTTATTTGGTAAAAAATAAAATGAAAGTGAGAAAGGTGTGTGTGAAAAAAGGACAAACAGATAACCATTGATTTGCAGGTGTCTCCACTTGCTCCATAGATAAGGCAAGGTTTCAATTTTTTTTGCAGAAAGATCTTTTACAGTACGGTAAATAAGTTCGTCACTTATTCAACTAGCTAAATTCGCGTTAAATTCGTGCTGAATCCGCTTTCCTTTTGACGCAAACTGTCACGGAATACATGTACTGTACAATGAAGTTTTATTTTACTAAAGAAATCATTGTTGGTTTTTTGTTTTCGTCATTCAGCATTCAGTTCGTCCAATCCATTTCAATAAAATTACATGCATCGACATTAACGGTATTGGGTGAGATCAAGTCAACCATGATGACCAATGTGATGATTTTAAAGAGCCGAACTTTTGATAATGTTTGATCCAAAACACATTCGACTATTTAACACATCAAAAATTGGCTAGGTATGAAGCAATCTGAGTACAATTTTCTACCGGTAGGGATTCACCAGATCAGCAATACCAGTAACAATAACACGTCATAAAACTTTTGGGAACCTCCAACTTATCAAATTTCCGCTCCAAAAAAATCCAAAAGTAAAATTTTCAAAATTCCTTTTGAAAAAATATCCAAACGTAAAATCTCCAAGATTCCTCTCCAAAAAAATTTCACGCAATTATGAGTAATCTAATTGGGGTACGAGGCCTCCTGCAGATGGGATGTTATGCACTGGGAGAACAGCTACCTGCTGGTCTCTTACAAGGTCTTCACGGAGTGCAGATGATCCAGGTAAGGTTCTTCGGTTTGAAGAACTACGATCAGGTGTTGTTACGTTCGATGGTATTGAACGTAGGTTTATCCGCATGGCTGGGGCATTGTTGTTGTGTGTCAAAGAAACTCCTGGAGCTGTGCTATGAGCAGAAACGGAAGGATGCTGCGAGGTGGAAGGGCGGATGTTTCATCTCCTTGCTATAATTTGGTTATCAAACAATGCTAAGAGCCAAAAATACCTGGATGGAAACATCTCGGACACCATCCTATCCGTTTTTTGGCTTTCGCACAGCGCCTGCATAGCAATAGACAACAAGACATGTTTCTTGCTATACAGGCTAATAGATTTCTTCTCACGAGCAACTTTCGACACAGCTGAAACGTTTTTGAAGTCAAGATTAGAAAAAACTACGAACCATACAACACTGCACTGGCTCGGACACAGACGCCAAGGTGTTAAAGGTCTGTCCAGCCACTGAAAAATGATGAGATAAAAATAATTAGATTGAATGAAAAGTTACTCAGCAACCCAACATACTTGTTTGAGGAACTTCCTGAAAGGATTGCATCGGAAGCGGCCTGAAATAAAGCAGATTTACTTTGAACATTAAGAAATAACAGAGATAAAAATATAGAATGCAAAAAAAAACGGTTAATATGGAGACAAACGAGAGAAAGAAATCGGCTGTTTGTGCGCACGTAGTAATATTGATCTCGCTCACAAGGAGAGAGAAGGAGACATGTCCACAACACAGAGAAAACTATTTGGTAATGCAAGGCATTTGCAAACTATCTTTCATGGAACGGAACTGTTTTAAACTTCTGATCATCTACATAATATGTTGTAAACAGTGTAACGTACTCGACACAGAGGTAAAGGAAAAAAACCATTGGACCAACCAGGACTCGAACCCGGGACCTGCAACTCAACTGCTCTACCACTGAGCTATCGGTCCGCCCTAGCCCGCTCCTTTTGGACGCTACTTGGCAACGCCATCCGTTACAACAGTTCCAGGTTACGCTTACAGTGAATCATTGGCTTCAGACTGCAATATTTCATTGTGTTGTGAGGCCGGCAGTTGTTTCATGAATTCAACTTACGTTATTTTGTAGGCCCTTTCATGAAAATAAAACACTTTATTTTGGAAACGATGGCCTGTCCCCACGCAAATAGTTTATAGGTTTTGTTGACATCCGCTATCTGTTAATATACAAATAATAGCCGATATGAAGCCTACTTTTTCCATTTCTAGTGATTTCTTGATTTCCATCTTTTTTCTGATGTCGAAGAAGTTTTTGTGGCAACAGCTGTATTTTTTGGGGCCAGCTCCTCACCAAAACCTCATTAACTTTTACACTATTGGGGCAGAGGCCGTTTTGACTGGATAGATGGGGAACGACTGTCCAGTACACCGCAGTTGTTCTCGACCAACATGACCTTCCTGTGGCTGCTCCCTTTTTTTGCTCCAGGCATAATATCTCTTAACCTTAAACGTGAGTAGCTAAGCATGTTCACAAGAAATTCCGTTCCAGCTGATCCGAAACTGACCATTTCCCCTGGTGCCAATCCTCTTCAAAAGCCAGCAGGGCAGCAGGTGTCCCTTTTGTGCTCTGTCGAGGAAGAATTCGGCAACTCGAAGCCAGGCCTCCACTGGACCAAAAATGGTGGTGTTATTGCGTAAGGTTGAAAATTAGCAGGAAAACACCATATTTAGGTCCGTTAACGCGAAAATGACGAAACTCGATGATAATACGCTCAGTCTGACTATCCAAGGTGCTCGTTCTGAAGACAGTGGTGTTTATCGATGCCAAGCACAGCTAGGAAATGGAAAAATTCTCCAGAAGACTGTTGATGTCGTCATTTTCGGTAGCAATTCATTACCTAAACCATAATACTGTTGTGCAGAAGACTATCACTTTGTCGACAAGACCACCTCCACTGGGACAGTGATGGCTACTGCTGCCGTGAACATCTCTTGTGAGGTAGGTGTGGTTCAACATATTCAGACCAGAAAGATGTAGAATGTGGTGTTTGATATTTTTATTAAGTTGTCCAGGAAAAGAGTTAGTCGTGACGAGTCATATTATGCCAACTAGTATCGACGTTCAAGCTCTACATGGTGGAGAAGAGCAAACTTGGAGTGGTCCACTCTCAGAAGCGCTCTAGTCGACAATAGACTTGATTAAGCGAAATAAATTCGAAATAAAATCGACGTTCAAGTGTGAACGAGATTTTGAGCCGCAACAAGCTAGGTTTCCTCTAGTCGAGTTAGATGAATTTAGACACAACTGTTACGTGCGTTCCACAGGAGCGGCTAGACGTCTGGCAGGTATTTAAGCTCACGTTTCAGGTTTCTCCAAAAGGTGACTCCTTCTTGACAGTTTGGTCCAGACCGGGTCAGCCTACGTGGGTGCTAGGTGAGTTCACCACGATGTCTCTATAAAGATAGAGCTAGGTTCCAAACACAAACTCTACAAACTGGGAGCAATTCTCGAAATTTCCAACTACGATCCACAAATGGATGCCGGCGATTACAAATGCAAGGTATGCTTAGCCTGACCGTCCATTATCATAAACAACTTTTCTAGGTCAACGAGCCGGCCAGCGGTGTCACCCTCACACGCAAGATTGTAGTAGGTAGGTGATAGGTTCTACCAACATTAATGATTCGTCTTTGAGGAAGTGAGCAAGAAAATAAGCGGATGTTTTGCACAAACATGTGTACAAACGTCTGTCATCAGTTGTACCAATCGCCGGGCTTCTAAACGTGTGATCTTCTTGTGTATAAAAATGATTTTGCTATTTTGTGGAAAAAGCTACGAGTGTCATTGAGGACCCCGCACAATACGTTGCATCATCGACTGATCGGGGAGAGACAGAGCGGCGAGAGATGGTAGAGAAAACTGAGTCAGCGCGAGTCTCTCGACTCCGGGTCACACCGAGACGGAGCTGCACCTGTTTGATTTTCTGGCGCTTGACCATTTTTGTGCCGGAAACAAATTGCGAAAGGACGGAAATATTGAAAGTCGCTCACGATGCTTATGACTGTTTGCCATGTGAACTGAACGGCTGATCGAGCCCCGCCCGCCCTCATTTCAATCAACAGTCTCTTATGGGATGTCTCCTACCTTTTCTCTCTTCTTTTAACACGGATTGTAAATTGTGACGAGTTGGTCTGTTGCAGATTGGTTTCGTCCGAGCGCGAGTTGCCCCTCCACATGTCGTCAACTCGAGAGGCAATCAAAAGCAGTTTACTACAGCTGAAAACCACCAGGCAAACTGGTACTTTTCGTAAAAAGACGGTCAGTCGTTTTCCTCAAATGGCCCTACTCCCCCCGAAAGTTTATGAAACCCCACATTCGGTGCCTATTTTGATAACACGTTCCTCTCTAACCTCGAGGCTTGTTTTTCGTGTTTACTCTTTGGCGGAAACAGGGGTCAATTTCAGTAGTAGCCCAGCCGTGGAATGTTGTTTTTAATCCCGTCTAATCCTATTACTACAAACATGTTTTTCTCGACATGGTCAGTTTCTGAAAAACTTTCGATGAATTTCCTGTGAATTTCCTGTTAGACCTGACTAATGTTCTCTTGAACTTGAATAAACCAGGCGGAATTTTTTGTTTCCTTTCTATGTGTTAACTAGTTTATCTCTGTTCCTCGAAGAAAGGCACGCTGCTGAACAAAATTGAAAAACGTCCGAAAAACATCCTGTTCTTGTTTTCGGGGTCTTCCCTCTTTCCTCTCCCTTCTCACATATAAATATGAATGACTAGCTGTCAAAATGGACCTCTACTTAGTTGACCACAAATCCAAAGCGGGCGCTAATTCTCAAAATGTCTTTTTAACGAGTCTTTCCCCAATCGAAGTCCGGGTCTGGGGGTTTCCACCAAAATTATTTGTTCCAAGTCTCCTCTAGGGTTATTCATCAAAAAGACTCGTCCCAATGGTGAAGGGAAAACGAACGAGCTGACACATATTCTCTATTTTCTCATGATAAATATGGAGTCCCACTTGTTGCCAAAGTATCTTTGAAAAGACTTCGAAAAAATAACGTTGTTTGTCATCTAGTCCCAGTTTACACCATCTATTTGAGCTTCTGTGACCCACATGTTGAGCTAATCGAGCCCGAAATGAGAGTCATGTAAGTTCGTTTCAGAGACTCTTTTACGAAGAAGCATGCTGGGTGGTTCTCTGTGTTCACGACAATAAGATTCCCGTCTTAGAGTGGTATCACACGGCGGAGAGCATATCGGACCACCGACCAGTTAAGGTAAGACCACAGAGTTTGTTTATCCACCGGCCAGGAACCTTTTGGTCTCCGAGCGCATAATCGACAGAATTAGTAATTGTACCGAAAGTACATATCCTGTCACCCGTAGTATTCTCTATTTTTAGGTGATTGACTTACTTTACGCCAGTCACGTTACTCTTTCCGAAGATCCTCGCTGTTTTGCCATTGGACTTTCGGAGTTTGAATCTAGAGAGCTTGTCGCTCTCCAGCCGTATGTGTTGTGATTTATGAGGAGAACACTCTTTCTGTTTAGGGGGACTGCCGCCGAGTGGGTTGAAGCCATCACTGTAACCCTCAAGCGACTTCATATTTTGCCCTCGACCAGCGACGAGTGTGATCCTTTATCTGAAGCTGTGAGTTTGAAGCTTTCATTGCTTCTAAGAGCTACTTTCAATATTAGCACAGACATTTCCGGTAGTGTTCTAATAAAAACAACCGTTTGATTTTCTAGATATTACCGCTTCCGATTAAGAAATAACTTCCTGTTTGTAAAACGGTGAAAATATGAGCACCTGATAAGCAATTTCCGGGGAACTGACCGTTAATTTCTTACCGCTGACTGGACCAAGAAAATATTGGCCTAAAAATAAAATGGAAAACGACAGAGTAAATTCCCTTAGCGGATTATTTAATAAACTGTTTCAGAGAAGGCAAGAAGAAGAGAATTTCAAGGCAATAAAGAAGATTCACATGGAAATCACCTCCGCTCCAATTCTTAGCGTGAGTAACTCTGAGTCGTGTAGATGAATATGCACGTGATTCAGCAGCGTCTGGAAAGGCCAGAGTCCTTGAGAACGACTCATGTGTCGTTTGAACACAGACCCTGTCCACGACCTCCACTTCCACCTCGTCCACCGGAGCGAGAGACTTTGGTCGCGAGAAGAAGCGGAAGTTTCTCAGATTTTTTAACCAATGGGGTCAGTCGGAATGGGAACGTCCAAAGTAATTTAAATTTCAGTGCTTATCCCCCGGCGATGACCACAGTGTGACTCCACGCTGTCTCTCGCCGATGTATGATACTCCGAGAAACGAGTTTGTACATACAGTAGCAACTCCTCCAAGATCTCCTAGACCAAGATTGAGGCAAGAAATATATTAAGCTTAACAAAAGATGTGTAGGACGAACGGACACAGCGGTCATCATAGGCTTAGCCATTCAATATATGATACTCTCAGCCCCTCTCGTCTCGGAAATTCCCCTCTTCAATCTACCGTCTCAACAAATTCCTTGTGGTAAAAAAAGAGAGAACTATTTTAAATGAAAGGTTTCAGCAGCAGTCTCTCGTCCGAGTTGAGACTTTCCACGATTCTTCCCACATCAGAAAACTCTGAATACGATCATGTTCGAGACGATTTTCACGCCAAGGTACAATTTTACTCTGAGATAAAAATCACCCATATAAAGGTTAAATACGTTTCTCTCAACCTCTCTGTAATTGTGGAGCATGTTCTCTTTGTCGAGATCCATGGTCGAATCTGGGTGGGAGGTTGGTCAGAAGTACAGGACAAACAGCTTTCAACAATGTTGAGCTTCGGAGATGAACTGGTTGAGGTTGTTTTTGAAAATACCTTGACTAATCTCGTAAATTCAGGTAGAAGGACATACAGTTCACGGAATGACAAACATCCCTCAACTCTTCTACAACGTTTCAATGCCAGGAACTCCCATTTCCCTCGTCTTTCGACCAACTCCCAATGGAACGACTTATACCTTAATGAAACCCATCAAAAAGGATAAGGACATCGGCATTCGACTTCACAAGCACAAAAATAGGGTTTGTCTCATCTATTGAAATTACATTTTAAATGTTAAGATTGGCGAAATTTTCCCTGATTCTTCAGCAGCTAGACGTGGTTTATCAGCCACTATTGTATCGGCTTTCCACGGCGAACATCAATCCTCTGCTGTAACTTTTCTATTTTATTTAAGCAATGATTTTCTAGGTTATTACGGAAGTGGCTGGAAAACGATTGAACCCATTTGCTAGAAACGACCAATTTTTCCAGCGTTACGAGGAGGTAACTACCATTCCTTGGTGATCATTAGCGCCTTTCAATTTTCAGCTTAAAGACGGCGTCGAGTTCACTTTGACGATTCATCCACACGACTTTATGAAGGAGATGAAGCATCAACTAGCTTCTGCTAAAAACTACAAAGCTTACCTCGCTTTGTCCTAACCACGTTTCTGAAGTTTATTCTTCAAAGAGCTTAATCTATTCGTTTAGTCTAAAAGATATTTTTTCGGGTTGTGTCGTTCTTTTCGGTGTTGACGACAAGTATTGTGCAGGTTGTGCAAGCTGCTAATGAAGATGACCACAAACACTTATGTTTTCATAAGCTAAATTTTGCCAAATTGACAACGTGAACCCAAACAAATGCGCCGGCACTTCAGTTAGATTGCTTTGGGCGAAAGACACACCTTTCCAAATACGTTCCCTAATGAGACGACAGTTCTGACTCCCGTTGCTGTGTACCAATCGAATTTCTATAGTTTGGTTAGATTATGTAATTCCCATGCGACCTTTGTTCATCCCACCTGTATTATACTATAAATGTCGGTTCATTCAATACGACACGGATTAAAATCAGTACAGTGAGGCTAATATCAGGGCCAGTCACTTCATTATGTTTTGCGACTCATCGTGTGCGGCTAGCCCGCACGACATTCATCATAGTCGAATATCATTACCGTTTACACTATACCCAGCTTGGTGTCATCTCTCCTATTTGTTTATAACTGTTATCCTTAACGACTACTAGGCAGTCGTAAATTGTGCGGGAACATCAAACGCTTAGGGCCAGAAAGTGTTTACTGGTTCAAAGATGATCCTATTACAGTCTGAGGAGAACAGTGCCCACCTAAGCTCTCAGCTGGGCTTGGCTGTCTTACTTCAAAATCTTCTAATGTCTCTGTTAGTAAGATCAATAGAAACAAATGAGTATATGTCACCGTAAGAATGCTATCGAGATCACAAAAGTTCAATGTTCAGTTCTTTTCTCGTTAAAAGGACAGTCTCATTATGGGCCTCCAGGGGAAATCAGGCAACTTCGTGGCGGGACCCACGACAAATTGCATTTCATAATGAGACTGTCCCTTTAAACTGTAGGCACTGTTAAGATCCTCACAACATAAAGCCTTGCGCTCGTTTCCCTTATTCTACGGACATTATTGCCTACTTCCCTTGTCTGACAACTCCGGAAATTGAGGCTTTTATAATACTGTCAGCGCTGCGCTCTGCTTCTCCTAATGCCACCCACAGACTAATGACTTATTTACATGCAAGCCTGTAGAAATTAAAGTTTTTTACTACTCTCTTTTGAGTGACAGTCATAGCGATCGCATTTGGAGATATCAGCTCTAGCAGTTTATGGCTGTCATCTCATAATTAGAGTCCACACAACGTAATGGAGGACGATAGGCTGGTCCATAATTAAGCGAGTACATTTCCTTTAGCGTCAACACTAGGTTTCCTCTACTTGTTCCTCTAGTTTTACTAACTGATTGATTGGCTGTTGAGACTGTCACTTGTAAAGGTCTCAGTCCGGTACGACAGCCTCATTAATTGTAGCTGCAAATCACTGACAACTCTTTCTTCCTCCCCAACATCACAACACCTAATGTTTTCGAATAATATATTGCCACCTACGAAAACTTATTCACCCCACAGACACAAATCTGAGCTGTTCGTTTTAATTGGCTAGTTTTAAGCAGAGAAATCAAACTTATTCATATGACCAGATTAAATTAGATGACACCTGTCCGCTTCTTGTAATCCCTTGCCTCATTTGTACCTCATTAGAGCAACAGCTTTCCTTGATTAAACAGCCACAAGTTGTCTATTCGACTTCCTTACTCGCCGTCCATATGAGGCCACCCGCATTTCATTCCTATTAATGCCTTGTTTTAGATCTCCGTCTGTACAAAACCGACTTATGGCTGCCGGGTCCTACTGTGCGGGTTGTAAAGAGCAAATCTTTAATAAGTACATCTTCGTGGCGCTGGATCAAAGCTGGCACGAGGACTGTCTTCGGGTCAGGTTTTCCCCTGTATCCCGAACATGAACTTTTGCAGTGTTTTTGTTGTCAAGCCCGTCTTTGTGACAATGGTCCAAAGTTGTTCTACCGTGACGGTATGATTCTCTGTCGACATGATTACATTCGTCTGTACGCGCGCGAGACGAACTGTGCTGCCTGTCAGAAGACGATTTATATGAATGATATGGTCATGAGGGCAAAGTGAGAAACTGTATTTTTGCTATAACTGATCGGTTTTCAGGGACAAGGTGTATCACTTGAACTGCTTCAAATGTACCGTCTGTAGCTTGAGATTCTGCGTGGGTGACAAATTTTCCGTGCATAATGAACAACTACTGTGTGAATACGACTACCAGGTGATTTGACAATATTCAAATTATGAAAAGAAATAATTTCAGGAGAAGAAATTATTTCACATGGCTGCATTCAGTAATGACCGTCTTCAGCAAATATCCAAGAACATTCGCGATTTGGCTGAATTTGAGGTTGACTTTCATATTGTTCTGTTGAAATAACACAATTTTCAGATTGATGAAAATAGAAACATCTAAAATTTCTTCACTTTACAAAAAAGAAGAAACGTCTGTGATATTGGATAATTAGAGAGAGTGGCTCTCCGAACCGGTGCATTTTCAATTCCAATTTCCTTGTGACGCAAAATGCTCGTCCGGGCTTATCTTCAAGAAAAGCCTGCTAAAATGCAGTTTTGCAGATTTATCTATGTAAGGTGTACATTTCGTTCAAAGTGTACATGAATTTTCTCTCAATAACTCTTGCTCTGCTGATGAATGTGTGTGGCTGCCTCCTATTAAAGATGCTAATATGAGATTCATTGATGTGCCGCCATGTTCTTTCGAATCGTCATTGAGGAACATCTCTCGCTGACTAATCTTACGACTACTTGTCAAAATCTGCTTTGAAGCAGGCGTTTATATATTGTTGCGGGGGCCTTGACGCCGCAAGCCATCTGGGCGACACCTCCCCGTCCTGCCTCCACAAGTGGGAACGCTATTCCTCCAAGAGATGTTACTCTCAGCCGACCGGCACCTATATTTTGCTAGATTCGGTCACTATCCGAGGTAAGTGCTAATGTATTTATTTGTTCAATGTGGTGGTCTCGATCTGGCTCTCCTATCGTGTGAACAGATGTTTAAAAAAGCCACTTGGTGGCAGTGTTGGACGGAATGGGAGAATCGCGTGCATCAAATGGCCCAAAACATCCTTGTCAGGCATTTTGCCGCACCATTATCTCCTTGACTCTCCTGCTAACCTAGTCATTTTTCTATAGATGAGAAGTTCGACGAGCAGAAAACGGACAGCCATTAGCCGATTTCAAGGTCAAACGTTTTGTTGTTTGTTTCATCTTCCCGTCCTTCTGGTTCCTTATTTTTTATCTTTACTCTTTCTATTCTCAGCACCACATAGGCGAACAGTAAATTGCATTAGATACAACGTAATCACTATACTAGGTATGCTCACAACTTCCTTAAAAACATTGTTAACAGTCACACTGTTCGTTTTTTAAGACAGTCGAGGATGATTGTAAACATAAACATATACAAAGTTTTTAGGCTAATTACTGGAAAATGAGTTCTGAGTTCCGGGTTAAAGATCCCAAGTAAGTGATACATCCTTCTTCCGACCAGTCATTTTGTAAGAGCAAGCTCAAGAGCCAGTCTCATGGTTTCATTTCATGTGGTACTCAAAAAGGCAACAGTAAATATACTTGCTCTTAATGGGAGGTAGCGAGACTAATTGAAATGTTTACGGGGCTATCGCTCCTGGATGACACTTGCTACATGCGCTAAACTAGCGGCAACGAATTGTTTGATTGTTTTGTTGCTCACAGATGCGACCATGACAGGTGTGGCTGTTTAATGCTCCCCTACTCACGCTAAACTCACTGAACTCAAAAAACTGATGTCTATCTGCCATTTGCTTTGCACTTTTATGCTCCTAACGTTATTTACACCCCCCAAAACTCCATTTTCTTCGTGCAAATAAAAACACCGGCCGTTTTGAGGACTTCCTTGTAAGAAAGTTCCGTCACTTTTTTTCTATAGTCTCTTGATTAAGTAGCTTCAAGACATGTCTTTCAAAAATGAAGCAGGCGTCCCCTATCCTTCTTTGACTAATTGGGTTTGAACCTGGACCACATAAATCCTCGGGTTTTCAACTTGTTCTTATTCTATCGTTCGCTTAGCGAGAGTGCAGTTTTCTTAATTGAAACGGCTTCTCGTTAAGCAGTTCGCCCTAAGAAAAAGAGCAGAGTTCGAGCAGGCGTTCGTTTTTTTCGGCACAATTATGCTTTTGGGAGGACAAATTGACCGCGAAGCTTTGGCCATTTCCGCCTGATGAAGCTAATGATGTTCTGGTCTGCTAAAGCAGACGGAATTAACATGAAAATTATCACCATCAGCTTTCCACGAGACTATTTCAATTTTTCATTCTGCTCGTGCGAGGCTTCCAGCTCATTCACGGCCATTAAATTCCCTCTATCATTCCCAAAAAAAATTTGAGTCTAAAGGAAATAGTCTTTTTCTTTTATCTTGCAGCCTGAACAAAAACGCAGTTGTTTGTCGCCTCTGACGTAATTTTTCCCTTAATCCATTTAACTTATGAGATAAATGAATGGTCTAATCAATGCAATTTGATGATTTTTAGCATGGGTAATAGACCGTTATTTTGATGGATTTGTCTGGCGAGGAGATCTTCTCAGCCTACTTAGTTATCCATAAGGCTTGGATTCCCACGCGCCTCCTCCAGCCCTACACGAGTATCCTTTTTCTGTCTCCTCTCCCAACCATCATCGCTAATCTGATTGCAAAGCACGATGACCTCATTCTCCATTTGTGAAATCTGAAAGACGAGATAAAACATTTGCTCATTTGCCTGTAACCTACTGCTCTTGTACAGCAAACAGACGTAGATTTTTATTCTCCAGATTGAAAGTGACAAGCGCGAGCAAATCCTTTTTACTTGTACTTCCATTCTTTGCTCTCTTCTGGTTAGAGTTTCGTCCCTTTTTCGCACTACTCCTAATGTGACAAATTCGGGTCACAGCAGATGTTCACAATCGAATTTACTAGCCGAGTCTCTGTTCGCTAGCATGCAGTCCGGCTATTATGAGACTCATCTCTTACTCAACAACATTGTCAGAATTTCTGAGTGTTCAAGTGCTTCTATACTCTGCAAAGACCTCATCAACTGTGTTGCTCTAAACATTCCCCTTTTTCAATTGTTTCAATGCACATTCCTTTTCGTATTAACAATTAAGGTAAGTATTTTTAGTTCTTGAGTCTATTCCTGTAATTTTCTTCATAAACCATTCCACCCTCCCGTTTTGTATTCATGAACAACTTTCTGTTTAAGCTAATTGCCGCCTTTCTGAGAACTTTTGAGCTGTTTTATAATATTAGTGTCGGCATATGGTATGAGAGTAGAGCGGTTTTGACCAAAATGATCACTGCAGTCCTGCCTGACTAACGTATTCCTCATTTTCGCGTTCATAAAGCAAGAAGGAAAACAAGATCCCGCATGCGAGATGTCTGTACTCATCATCATATCCCACAACAACGTCAGGTTCCATGTCGTATCAGTCAGCCTTTTTGTCTTTGTTATTCTTTGTTTTATTCTTTGTTAAAAATATACTTTGTGATTATAGACTGATACCCAGGGAAGCGATAGGAGGCGCCAGCGTCAATCTAAAGGTCCCAAGTTCAAACCCGCTTCTGCTCAACCAAGGCATCCATCCTCCCGAGGTCGGTAAATTGGTAGTAGCATGTTACAAAGATAAAGCGTTCTTGGAGTCAGACTTGGCACCTGTCCAGATTATAGAACGTAAGCCTGATTTCTCTGGCCCCTCAGATTAGACCCGCACGCAATTGAGCTTGCTCTGGCGTTGATTACGGGGTAAACTTTTACCTGACTGAAAAGTTCACTAATTTCCGTTTGCCCTTTGTTATGATGTCGAGTTGTGAGAGAGGGCGCCAGAAATCGGGTTTCTTTCTCTCCCGGGTCTCCAACTCGTAACTAACAAACATGGTTCAAAAGAGCCACCAACAACAAAAATCTAGCTTAGGAAGACAAAGATGTCTGTGCAAGAATGGCTCACCTCGGTTTAATAATAGCAGCCTTCACCTGAATGAAAACGATGTGACGCTAGGTTTTCCTTTTGTGCTCTTTTTACCTTTTGCAGTCAGTTCGTAACCCAGTAGCCGTTTTGAACCGACATTGTTCCTATGAGGCCTTTTCTGACAGAATCTGCAAAACTCTATTCTTCAATTTTTACCGGAGAAGCTTCCGTGACAAACAATTTGCCCCCATAAATACAATACATAATAATTAGGACATGATGAGGAAAACAAGCGAAGCTCCTCATTTTCCTCCCTCTCTGTTTTTTAATGCCAAGCGTGGTCAGATCTCGTGTGATTCATCTTTGAAACCATTCTGATTTGAAGCTTTAAGCGTGACTCTGATCTTTCGTTTTGATTCCTATATTCAGGAGTTTTTCTGATCCTAGATCGCCCCATTAGTTCCAAGCGCAATGCTAATCCGAGCAGAATACCAAGTGAGTGACCACTGTGGCGGCTCGCACTATTTTCTTGCAAAAGCCAATCTTAGCTGCAAAAGAAACGTCACCAGACGTGGAATTGATCTGTCTCCCGTGTCTTTGTCTTGCAAGTGTGGGTAGTTTACTACCGCCGGGGTTGTTATTATCCCCGGTACCTCCGCACTTCTCCTCATTCAGTAGAATCTTCACAAACGGCTTTCAGGATGACTGCCGTCGAGCAGTGTGCTCGACCAAACGGCGCTTCAGGGCTTTTTCGACTTGGCTCGACCCGGTCACTCACACGACAAAGAAGATTCCGCAGTGTCGAAGATCTGCCGGTAAGATGGGAAGAGATTTTCTAGGGTCTAAATTTGTCCTTCTGAATCCATCTATAAGTCTGAGAAAGTTAGTAGATCTGCTTTAATCAAATCTTATTTTGAGTTACCATAATCCGGCTCGACGAATATATACTTCAACAGTTAGGTTACAAACAGAATCGAGGTCGAGGGTAACATTCTTTTGTTCAGTATCCTTCAAGCGTGCATCAGGTTTAATGAGCATGTGTCAAAATAGTCATTTTGTCCTCGAACATCTTTACCTCCCAGTGCCCTCTTTAAAGTGTCCAAATTTAACCTGGCTATCGGGGACCAGATCTAAAATTGCTGTAAGCAACCAACAAATAAATCTTGGAGATTTCATGCCCGTTCTCTGATATTCCAGAGAGGAGTGAGGGGAGGGCAGACCCGCTCCTCTAAAGTATTTTGGCCGTTGAACACATCGAGAGGGAAATGACTGACGGAATCATAGTGCAAAAACGAATAAAATATGGCTGCGACGTGTTTACACAATCTGAAAAGTGTTTCTGCTTTTTGAATTCTTTTTGTTTAGGGGGTCAGAGGACATATTGCAGCAAGAGGTAAACACGGGGCTTCACAATAAGATTTTCAATTCATATTTTTAACTTTAAGATGCAGTCATCGGTCGAGGAGAGCATTCCGGATCTCAGTCACAGCTCTGCACAGAGCACTTCGCCCGTCGGAGACTTCCCCGACCAGGTCAGTCCCGCTAATACGGTCTGCATTTGTTTATCATCATCTCTATGACATGGAAAAGTCGCCAATGTTTTTAGTATTTTTAGCCTTCTGAATATTTAACAGATAAAACTCGCAGAAATCTAAGCTTTGCGTCTGAGAACGGACCGAATAAGCCCGAGGCAGGCGGAGTGTCTGTCGCCGCAAGTCAAAAAGTTGTCGCCTCCAAAAGAGGAAATCTATCAAATTTCATGCTGTGAGAAAAGTATCTGTTCTCTTCCTTCTCTGAGTCATAGGGCATCCACAAAAAAGATCTGCCAGCCCACAGAGCATATTTGAAACATCTTTTTGACGTCAGCCCGCGAATTTTTCATTTTCATCCAACGTGTCGTCTGGTCAAACAAAGACGCCACAAGAACAAATCACTATGTCCCGACAAACTGGCAAAATTTCCTAGTACTTTGATTTCAAAAAGCTGTGCCACCTTCCGTTGGCGCCAAATTTTCCCAAGTGTCTGGCCCCAGACAAGACCATATGTCCGCCGTCCGTGCGCAGTCCATCCCACTTTCCGGGCGTCGCAACCCGGCACAAAGTACCCAATTCTAGCCATATCTACTTCCAGAATTCCATTCAACCGTCAGTCCTTCAAAAGGCCGCCTGGTTTCTCAACCGACAACAGGCCATGGATATTGACAGACCTCGTGTCCTGGCCAATGTCAGCAGGACAATCCAAAGAACGAGTAAGTGAATTATGCTCCTCTATAAACAAGCCTATATTTAGGTTCACAGATAAACAAGACTCGTCTTTATCACTTTTTCTATCTTGTAGCCATGCCGCTTTACACAATACTAGGCGCTACCATTTTCCAATGGGCCGATGGAGAACACGATGACCGATTGATTAGGGAGTACAATAATCGGTAAAATGGGTCGAGACAATCAAAAATACGGGTACAGATGCAAAGAAGACAGAATACAACGATTAGATGCAATCAAATCAAGTTGTGCCACAGCAGACGACTGTTTTCTCAACATGAAGTTGTACCTAGAATCAGTCGAAAAATGCTACCGAGAGTGAGAAAACCCGTCAAATAGTATATGAACCTGTTTTCAGTTGGCACACGGTGAACCGTACCATGACACTCTCGATGAACAATTTTGTGAATGCCAACGTCTACGCCTTCAGGTATTAAACATTTGGTCCAATACACCATTATAATTTTAGTGTCTATACATCCATCGGGTACGGCAATGTGGCTGCAGATACGTCCATGTGTCGCATTCTCACAGTGTTTTATGCTGTGATCGGTTAGTGCATATAGATGTTATTAATCAGCTACATTTTCCCAGGGCTATCTTTATTCTTTGGCTTTGTGAAAGAAGCAGGTGCTATGTTCCGCGTAGTTTTTATCAACACCTACAACAGATTAAACTCGACTTACCAGAAATGGTGCAAGTGCAGGAGAAACAGTCAGCAGGAATGTTTTAAAGCAAATGGAATGTTTTAGAAGACGATGTCCATACGACCATTATTATTCGACCGAAGGCTATCAGTCTTGAGGATGGGAGGCCTAACAGCAACTCGAGTCACCAACCGGTTATCCTCATCAGCGAATCTGATACAAAACGTGCTCATTTTTCAAAGAGAAACAGTTCAAACTCGCTTTTTGGTAACAAAATTTTATACGGCTTTATATAAAATACTTGCAGGAAAACCTGCAAAACTGGAAATTAACGAACAGCGTCGAGTCTTCGTGGCTGGAGTGTTGGTTCTTTTTGCCTATATCCTCCTTGTGTCTTTCTTCTTCATGCTTGCTACGGAGTTTGACTACTTCACTTCTATATACTTTCTGTTCAACAGCATCGCCTTAATCGGTTTGGAGAATTGATCAGTGGGTTGTCATTACTAGAATTACAGGTTTTGGAGACGTCTTTCCAATGGAACCCAAAGTCATTTTGACGTTTGCTCCTTTTATAATCATAGGTTGGCATATTATTTTTCTTCAACATATAATTTTTAGGTGTTGCTTTGTTCTCAATGTGCTACTTCATTCTGCAAGAAGAGATTAGCCATAAAGCTCTGGAGGCTTCTAGGAGAGCACGAAAGTCTATCAGTAAATATTCACATTCCATCATGCAACATTCAAGGTAAACTAGGAGAGGATTTCTAATAAAAGATTTTTCAGGACTGCCTGGTCCCGACGGAACTCTCCTCTTCTGGATGGTGGGAACGCCTCTCCTGACACGGATTTTGACCGAATGAGGAAGAGAAGACAATCAGCTCCCGCTGTCACTCTCACTGTTCCATCCCGTGGTCTTCGCAGCCGAACCCCCGATCGTGTCATACCTTAGCGTGTAGTTATGCCTTTCTTCTGCTCCGTATTTGTAGCTTCTTCCCCTAAACATGTAATACGTTCCCTTACTGGTAACCAGATCCAGCGGGTCTCCTTCTGGTGACACATCCGTTTCCGTCCCCTTTTAGATAAGTGTGTGTGTCACACTCTGATCTCGAACTGTCACTTAATGTACAAAAGAGCAAATTCTCAGATAAAATCTGAAACTATCTTTGTAACGAGGACACCTCAGACGACACTTGACAAAAAGACAAACGCTTTTTCGATGCAGCAGCTGCGCTGTAAGGAGACCGCAGTGAGGCCGATGGAGCCCGCCGAAATCGCCTTCCTCGTCGGTATACTCTTGGTTTTTTACGTTACGGTTAAGCATCCGTTCTTCGTTGCTACTCTCATTCTATTATTTATTATTTATTTGAGGTATTTCGCTGAAAAGATAAAGGTAAAGCTACTTCGGTTCTTTGAACAATACAAAACTTAGGTCGAGAGCAAGTTCTCTGAAAAGGAGAACGGTCTGATCTATGCTACACTAAATAGAACTGATTCAAACGAGTCACAAATCGGGGAGACAACTGTCCCAGCCAAAAGATCTCAGCGGGAGATCCTTGCGGAAGTGGAGGCAACAGAACCGCCACCAAAGGAAAAGTTCAGCAAGCTGCTGCTAACCTACCAGGTTCCTATGATGACCGAGTACTACGAGGGACTTGTCCAGTTTATTCAAAACTGAGAGGTACGAGAATAAAGTTGTTTTTCGAGCTAAACTTTTTGTGAAACACAAATCTGATTACTTTGAGAGAAGAACTATGAAATTTGCTGCCGTCGAGGGCCAATAATCTACGCAGCTATGCGCAACTCCCACGGGAGTGCAACCCTCAGTTAAATTTCGACCCATTGTGTTTTCCCGTATTATCGTGATCGACAAGACATGCTACCGGTTCCTCTTTCATCGATTTCTAGTTTTAAGATTTTGGCTGATATTTATTTTGAGCAGCGAAGCAGAGAAAAGTTGAACATAAAAGCTTGTTGGAAAAGGTTCGTCATACACAAAAGACAGGTCTTTATCAGCAGCATCCCAAAACGAGACGGCCCCTTTTTCGGAAAGTGATTCAGGGCAACAGAGCAGCGTCTCTGTTGATAAACGCAGGGCAATAAAACCACGGTTTCGAACATTGTGCACTTCCTGAGCCTGCCAGCTGACTTTTCGCTGACGTGCCAGACATCCAAGAGTTCTTGTGTGTTGCCAAAACGACATCTCTGCAGGTAGTTCCTTCTTGTCATCACAATTACAAATAGATTCCGGCATTTCGCAAATGCCAGGTAGCTCGTAAAGTTGCGATAATGAGATTATGACAGTTCTTGGAAAATTCTCTTCTTATCACAAATTATAAGCGGATCAGTATCAGCTCCGATGGGGTCAAAATTCGTCCAAGAGTGTGAGAAAATCGTTTCGCACTCCGTCATGTTCCCGGATGTGTTTATTTTGAAAGCAGCCCATCCCTCACTCGACCCATGATATCCGAGGTTTCAGAAATTCATCTCTGAAACTTAAAAGTTTACTTTTCGCGCTTTTCTTCATTCTATTTTTCTTTCAAACACCGCTTGTATTCTTTTCAGAGATGACGAACAATACAAAGCTGAGCATGAAGAAGCGTCTGCGTTTGATTTTTGACAAAAAGGTGCTGTTGGGCCCCCAAATGAAACATAAATCCCTTTTTACAAGCTGCCTAATGGAAAAGCATTGAAGCCAAGTCGCCCATGCGTTTCCGTGCGGTTATTGTCTTAGAATCGAGCCTTCCTCCTCTATGTCTTTCACCAAAAAGACGTGGAAACTACTAAATGAGTTTGTAAGCTATGAATTTTTTTTCGAGAAGGGCGCGAACACAAAAATGACAATGTGACTTTTTTCTATGCCAGACATGTTTATTTTCAGAGTCGTATATCCAAGCGTCGACGCCGTTCAAACGCCAGTATCAGCGCGTCTTTTTCTGCCGAGGTTGGTTTTCTTCAAATCGGCCTTTAACCTTTATGCAAAACGACTTTGACTTTGCTCCGCCGCTGCTCAGATTACACTTGTCTAGTAGAAATAAAAGGACACGTAGATTTTTTCCGGCAGACGCCGGCAGAAAATTGCTGTCGAAATTGGCCAAATATGCACAGAAGATGATAGGGCAAAAAGTGCAAGATATAGCTAATTAAGGCGGACGGTAGATCTGAGAGAGAAGGCGTTACAAATTAGATATGATTGAGGGGCGAGGGCTGTTGACACAGCGTCGCCGACGGGGAGGCCCATCGATTCAGCATACCATCACATGTACAGTAATCCTTCTAAAGCATGCTCTTCTTTAATAGTCACTCCCAAGAACCGGTTCCAATCCCTTTACTATAGTTTTGCTCCCAGTAGACCTCTCAATCCACTATCCAGTTTGACAACCTCTAATGAGACTCTGAGATAAGCCGCGCGAGTCAAGCACCAGAAGAAAAGGGTACTCAGTGACCGTGACAGAGGATATGTCGCTGCTGCTTCTTCGCGCGCCTCAACTGTCTGCCAAAGTTTACCAAACACTCGGCTTTTTGCAAGCGAAAAACCTTGGCTGATTGTTTCTCGACTTTTCGGCCACGGGGGCTCTGCCTTGTGCTCTACTTGTTGCAATTTCCGTAGTCATTTTTTATGAAATCTTACTGGCTCTGTGTCGAAACGTCCAGAATCGTCACGGCTTGTTTCGCCTCCTGTCTGCAAGCAGCGCGACAGCACAAACATTGACCTCGGCACAGCTTCCTCCTTCGCAGTATCTGTCAGCTCTTGAACCTTCTAGAGTTCCTGCCAAAATGTACTAGTTTGCGCGTACAAGAAAAACTTTTTCGACGAAAAAATTGCAGCAGATGTCCCTCTAAAAAGTTATTCTTTTGCGGTCTGAGAAACTATTCCAGCCCTTATAGTGATTTAATCAGCTGATTTAATCGTTTTCGTCATATGTTTAGTCTGGCATCGTTTTCAAACCACATTTGAATGCTTCGAAATTATCAAAAGAAGTGACCAAAAATCCTCTTGAATGGGTGAATTATCACTACTTCAATATTATTTACATCAAATTTTCTCCTCTTTATTTAAAACCAATTCAAATCGACAAATATTTTTAATTGCGCCATCTTTCGATTTTTGTTTATAAAACATTCAATCAATTGAGTCATTTGAACGTGCGCTTTTGACGCACTGTTTTCGTGCTTTTGGTGGTACCATATAAGCTCACCGTACTTCTTTCTCTGTTCGTAGCCTAAAAACTAGTTGTTGAAACCTTTCACTTGTACTTGTCGTGTAGCCTCTTCAGTCATTTTTACATGCTCTGTGGGAGGAACACAGAAACTGATGTGAAACACGTGTTTCTGGCTGCCGAGACGCGTACGGGGCATTCAGATGTTCTTTTTTTCCCCCGGGCCGTGCCCATGTGGTTGAAACTAGAACTTCGTCTTTCTTCCCCTTGACTCATCGCTGCTCAAACACGGCCCAACTAAATTAGATAAACGCCCCCACTACGCCCTCCCGTGTAGTACTGACCCTCACTTTCTTGAACATCTTGTGAGTGAGAATGAGAGACGCAACTCAGTCTCTAGATGCCAAATTACACTGATCGTTTGACGGCTCCAGAAGCTATTGCGTAGCCCATCCTATATCTGCCGCTTCATTGCTCGAATGTTCTTCAAATATTCAAACAGGACGAACACTTTTCAGCAAATGGCAACGGCGCGGGAAGTGCAGGTTGCCCTCTGCTACCTCCGGCAAGTCATTTGCTCTGGTAGTAAGCAGCTCGTTTCCAGTAAGTTTTCGAGTTGATTTCAAAATATATTTTGTTCAGAAAGTGCCACAGCTTTATTAGACGCCGTTACAGTTCACTGTGATAACAATGACAAGCGATTACAAGTACTTTGGGGGGTATTTTATAAAAAAGCATGGTTAAGGATGCACTCGTACATCTTTTCCGCTGCCTCGATCAGTACATAACGTCGGAAAAGAGCATAAACACTGATGCTGTGATGATCGTTGTCGCTGAAGTCACAAGTGTTAGTCACTCGTTCCGTATTCTTCGATAGAGAGCCAGAACTACTTTCAGTTCCCCTTCTTATTCGTTTATAATTTTCAGGCACTTACTGACTGCCCGAGCAGGCCAGTTACCGCTAGATCGGCCACTTCCGAGTTTCCTCGACACCGCGACCCGAGTTCCGAAGCACCAAAAGCCACCATTTCAGAAATGGACGACCCTGATCTCGACAAGCTTCTAAAGCAACTGAATATTAGGTTTCTTTTAAGAAAGGAATGAGCGAGTGTTAAATTAAGACAAGTACCAAAGTTCTCACCACAATTTCCTGATCTCGGCGGAGAGTCTGATGAAGATGGCGTGACCACTGAAGAGAAGGAGGAACGAGCAGAAAAACATGGACAAAAAGTATTTGTAGTTTATCACCAAATAAAAGACCATGTTTAGATGTGTGAAGAGGAGGTGCAAAAGTTAGCCGATGGCACAGAAGTGCGTATGAAAAAGACACGGACAGTCAATGTTTCTCAAAGTAGCAAGCAAGTGACTATATCCACTCGTGGAGGTGGTAATCCGACAATTTCTCGAGTTTTCCGTGATGGCGGAAAGTCGATGAACGATGACGAAGAAGAGGAGAATACTGACTTTTTCCATAGAAATCCATTTTCCAGGTGAGCTTTCTTTTCAAGTGAACAATTTGAATTTTAGGTTCCGAGAGCGCGATCCGTTGAGCGAACTAGATGCTGCGTCATCATTGGTTCCCCTCGGTGAGTTCGTCTCCACCCATGATGAATCAGAAACACTTGTAATGAGAGAACCAGCACTTCAAACACAGGGGATTAGCCCTGTCGCCAACACTTGTCGCCGGCTGGGATTGCAAAGACAAGCAGATTACAGGTCAATCGACAAAAACAAAAACTCTGGAGAAGACGAGCGAAGTCTCCCAGTCTTCCAGTCAGAAGAAGCAAAAGAACGGACAAACATTGACCGAACAGGCAGCCTCCAAATTGGATACTTCCGAATTGAAGGCGCACATGATTGACACGTTCCTCGTGGGTTACGACGCCGAAAATAAGCGAATACTACCGATTTCCAGGGTGACAAGCTGTTGGACAGAAAGGGCGACGGATCGTACGAGGAGTTTTCGACCATACAACGGGGTCTGCCGGCCAATGGCCCTCAGCCAGTTCTTCCTCCGAGGAAACACGTTGTGGAGTATATGCAGGTGCGTATCTTTTTTGTATTCTTTGTTTGTTTGTGATTAAACTGAATCTTTGCTTCAGACGTTCGGAAGCAAGGATAATTCGGAAGCCGATTTTCTTAAGGGCTCAACGCTATCCTCCTACATCCAGCTCAATGATAAACTCAGGTCTTTCCATCGGTTGTTCCGTCCTACAACTCGTTCTATTTCAGATATCACGAAGAGCAGTTCCGGAAGAAGTTGCAGTTCGAATTCTCGACTGCAGGTGAGAGTGTTTCCGCATTTTTTCTGTTTTATAAATAATCCATGACGGTAAGAGGATTGACATTTACTAGGAGAGAGGGCAATCTGTTAATCCACTCAAAATCACGCGTCTAACATATCATAAACAAATGGCGCAAATCGGCGATATTTTTGGCTTCATATATATCGGATTTAAGCATCTTAATCCACCGTATGATGCCTCTGTTTCCAGTATCAGATTTGGAACTGCTCACACTTCGAGCGGCCAAAACCTTGAATTGTTTGCCTTAAAATGACGTTTGAAACAATTACTGAAGTGTTAGCTTCTGTTAATGCTCAGCACCTCTCTGACCACCGCCTCTTTTAAAGTTTTGCAACATTTTTGAACCATCTGATTAGCATCATCTCTTAACGGCATTCGGGAGTGCTAATCCAAGTCAGGTCCCGCGCAGTAATCGACCTTGTGAGCCGGTTTCACGGTTCGATATCTTTTATCACGCGCATATTTCACGAGCGACATGAAGGATCGTCGTCACGGCTGCGGTCAGCGTCTTTTTACGCGCTAATATGCAAAAATGGACGCTATGGACTCGGAAAACCCACATTATGTACCAATCCTCGATTATGTCGCATTCCTCACAGGTACAATTGTTTACTACAGAAACTATCGGTTCCATGTTACATGAATAATAATAACTTTTTCAGGAACTTCGTCATTCGCAACTCCTGAGTTTTCCTGCCTTGCTGAACTGCTGCAAGGCAGTGATTTTGACGCAATCAAACTGCCCACGAAGTACTCTCCTGAGAATGATGAGGTTTTGCTTTTTAGAGTTTTGGAAACTGAAAAATTTCAGGACACGGCTCAGAGAGCCATAGATTGGCAAGAGCGGAAAGCAATTGGCTACATTCCCGACACTGTCTGTGCCATGGATGCCAGTGATTATCTAGTCATGAGAGCTAAAGAGGACAACCACAAAGCAGCTGAAGTAGGTCATTCTCACATTCGTAACTATTGTATTTGTAGGTCCGAGGAGGACCACGAGATGCTCTTCTAGTCTATGCTACGCAATCTAATTCTTCGTCAATCTTCCAGGAAGCTTTTCTTGTTACTTACCGTACTTTTATCTCTTCCGTTGATCTCATTAATAAGCTAGTCAAGCGGTAAGATTATTTTCGAGAAAAAACATGTTTATTTCAGTTATTTATACATGTCATCCAGCTCGGACAGGGTATCGCAAAGCGCTGCGAAACATACTTTCTCCGTATTGGTTCGAGTAGTGGATGAGCTGAATGCCGTCGAGATTCAGCAGGCTCTCGTGGATTCCTCTACATCCTTTGTATATCGGCTGATACGTGATGGAAATTTTACATTCGCCAGAATCTTGAGGTTTGTCGGGATTAGCAGAGCTCAAACACGTATGTTTTCTATTCAGGCGGCGACTGCTTGATCGGATTGAGGAAAGAACAGAAAAATCGCCAAACCCAACGATTCCCAAAACCTCACCTAAAAAGTAACTGATACGCGACAGGATTCTAAAGATATTTCTGATTCAGATCCTCCAATCTTTTTGATTTTCGCTCAGCTGACATAGCCGCTCAGATTACTGTCATCGATTCACAGCTTTTCCAACAAATTGAGGTATTAGTCGTAAAAGAGACCGATTATATTCATTTTATTTAGCCAGCTGAACTTTTGTGGTGGGCACAAGACCAAGACGTCATGAAGAGTCCAAATCTTGTGGCGTTCACTGAAAATTTTAACAATGTAGGCAGCCCTGCCATACTCTGATAACACTTTTTAGGTCTCCTTTTGGGTGAGGTCGCTGGTTATCTCGCAAGCCAGTCACCGAGACCGCGAAAAATATGTCAATAAGTTTATTAAGGTTATGAAGGTGAACCTGATTCTATGAACTAGAAAACACAAAACTTTTTAGCATCTAAGACAGCTATGCAACTTCAACTCGTACTTGGCAGTTCTTTCCGCGTTAATGTCCTCTCCCCTTGCTCGTCTTGACTGGAGCAACAACATTACATCTCAACTCAAGGAACACTCTCAAGTCATGGACACTACGGGCTCGTATAAAAATTATCGCCAGCTGCTTTCCACAGCCATTCCGCCATGTGTCCCTTATGTGTAAGAACTTTTGGAAATAGAGCTGTCTCAATGTCTCATTTTCAGCGGTGTCGTTCTTCAAGATCTCACTTTCGTCAATGTCGGCAATCCGAACACGATCCCGGCGGAGAGATGCCAAGGCCGTCCGAATATGATTAACTTTCTCAAGAGGTGGCATCAATATGCCATACTGGAAAGTGTGCGCAAGATGAAACGATGGTAGGTCCAGGGCTCTTATCCGAACACTTAATGTCCTCTTAAGGAACTACGACGTGAAACGAGATGAACGAGTCATTGGCTTTTTCGATGGCTTCCGTAACTATATGGACGAAGAACAGACTTGGCAACGTTCACACGCTATTAAGCCGCCCAAACGGAGGCTCCACTAAATGTCATTTCCCCCACTTTTTGCTCTCGAGTACATCTAGTCATTCATCCTATATATCCCATATACTATTATTTTCTCCTGATGTAAGTGTGACCCTGGTGGTACTTTTTTCTGAAGTGAATCTGTTCTCTTTTCTTTTCGACTGCGCAGTAAGCTGATTACATGGTGTGTAGTTTACCATGCCGTTGGAGCAAAATGTGCGGATCTTTCCAGAGGGCAATGTAAACAAACACTTCAACGCGCATCGTCAGTTTCCGCTATTACATCGATTTGAAACTTTTTCCTCTATATTTTTCAAGTGAAAGTTGACAAGCGCATTCCCTCGTGGGCAACTTTAGAAAACTAGGCAACTAGGAAAACTTTATATTTGGAAGAAAGCCGAACGTCGATTTGTCATCTCTCTCTCGCTCTTCAGCCACTGACAAATCTTCTGGCCTTTTTCTGCGTTTGTTGGGAATAGCCCGCGTTCCGCTCTGCGTCTCTCATCCACCGGCTGTCTGTGCGCGCACTGCTTTGCCGCAAAACTGGTTTGAAATTTCCGTCATTTGCATTTCAAACTTGGTCTATCATTTCGCCGTTTCTACCAGTATGGCTTGTCGTCATTTCTGACAGTCTAATTGTCTTTGAGAGGCGTTCCCAGTAGTATCTCACTAAAAAAAACCGGCTCATACGCTCTTCTTTGACTTAGTATTCTATCGATTTACCACCGAAAAGCAACATTTCTATGTTTTTAACATTTTGCTTGTTTCCTCAATAAAAACATGAAAATCTTATGATTCCTGCGACTTTAAGTAACTTTCCTGACCTTGGCGGCTGTGACAGTGAGATGTGCCCATAAAACAACACCTGACCTCGACATGTCATTATATTCCGCAATTTATTGACTCATCTTACAGAAATGGCACCCTATTGCTAATAAAATATTCATGTTTGTATCATTTTCCACACTTTCGAGTACCGCCCTCTGATTCGAACCATGTTGTTTTGGCCGTTCGTCTCGCCGCTGACCGCTGTCTCTTTTACCACGGCCATCTGTTCCTTAGACGTGTTGACCAGACGCAAACTGTTGTGATCATTTAGGAGTCTCTTGATGGCTCCGTTCCTTATCGATTGAACTATACAAAGCGCCTTTCAATGACTCACCAAGTAAAATCTGTACAAACATGGCGGCTACCACTGCTTGGGTCGCCCTTTTCTCAATTGACCAGCAATCCCTTCAATAATACAATTTCCTTTTCATTTCCTCCAATCGATTTTCTTTGTACTGATCAGGTCCTTTTTCAGTTGAATGACTGGTGTCTAGGATGGAGAAGGCCAAGAAGGATGTCGGACAAAAAATCCGCCGACTCAAACACAACCTAGTCAAGTGAGTTTTTTTTCATTTTTCGAACTTTATTTCTTATTTTTAGTTCCTCGAAAAAGGACGAAGATGACGATTTGCGGATCATTCACAACCTCGAGACGAGAAACGCCAAACTGATGAATGTCATACAGACGTACAAGAAAAACGTGGCCAACACCATAAAAACTGGCTTCAAAGAGGAAAATGTCGATAAACGAAGGGTAGTTTCCGTTTGATCTTTGTATTTCATATTTTTTTCAGAAAAAGCTAGAAGAATCTGTCCTAATCGCCGATCTTCGAGACGGAGCTGCAGAGCTAGAAAGTCTTCATACGACCTGCATGCACAAGGTCATGAACAAGATTGGATCTACTATGCAGTACATTTTGGAAGAACGGGTATTCTTCGTTTTCCAATTAGCTTTACATCTTGAATTTTCTTGACAGTTTCGCAAATTTTATCCTGTCACTATTTTGTGAGCAAGCGTGACTTCATCAGCCAGTCTTTACAGGACGGAAAAACATTGCGAAACTCATGAGAAAACTTTCAGGTGAAGCATGACATGATGATCGAAAAGCGGGTTATCGATGATCTCTCTCCTTTGTTAGAGTTTGACAAAAGTCTCGCAAAGAGTCGAGAAAAGCTCAACAACTGCTACACAGGTACAATTTTTTAAACTTTACTTTCAAATACTCTTCTCAGACGTCGACATTGCCAAACGAGCCCAGGAAAAGTCTGATCATCAGTCGCCACACCTTCAAGAGAATATTGATGTAGCTCAACAGAAACTGGAAAGCCAGAAGGCAGTATTTTCCTCAAATATATTCATTTTTCCTATTTTAGGACAGTACAATCACCGATATCTATACTTTGGTTTCTCGAGAGCAGGAAATCGGCAAGGTTAGTTCTATCTTTTCGATATTTTTGCTCTAAACTATCAATGACTGACAAAAATATTATGTGACTCGCGGAAGAACTAATTTAGCACAAAACAGGCTAGTACAAACAGTTTTGCAAACCATGCCCGCATTCAGCTGTAAAAACATGGAACAGAGAAGGTATTTTTCAGATTTTTACGTCCTTTTTGGAGGAACAACTCGAATATCATCGTTTCGCACTCAGAACTATTGAGATGATACTGCCGGAGATACGAAGAGACATTGGTAAGAAGTAAAGCGACTGTTTCATTTCCATTCTTTAGACAATGCTCGCCCACGCCCAGTTTTCGGAATTGATTTAACTGAGCATCTGCGTCACTCGCAGACCCGAATTGCTCTTGTTCTGGAGCGATGCTGCGACATGTTGCGCCTAAATGGCTTGAGAGAAAAGGGAGTCTTCCGAGTCAGTGGAAACAATACAAAAATTCGTCGTATGAAGGCAGCTTTTGATGCTGGACAAATTGATGTAAGGCTCATATACATTTCATTAGCCATTTGGATGACAGAGTGATGAACGTGCTTATCAATTTGACCCACACTCTGTGTGTAGTGTCTTGAAGTGCTACCTTCGTGAACTTCCGGATCCTCTGCTCACTCATCGTCTGCATAACGACTGGATGAATGCAGCCAGGTAGAGAATTATTTCTATTGTTCTCATTGAAAGTTCAGACTGGATGGAGAGGATCGTCTAAAAGCTATTGAGCAATGCATCTTCCAGCTTCCTCCGGCACATCGTGACAATCTTACATATCTCGTTAACTTCTTGGTGGAACTACTTCAATACCAGGAGTACACATCGTAAGAGCTATAATTCAATATGAATTCAAAGATTCTTTAGAATGAACGCCGGAAATTTGGCCATTGTGTTCGGTCCGAATCTGTTGGGAGGAGACATTGAGGGGAACAATGCTATTGGAACCAAGGTTAGCGTTTTCTGAGAACCTCGCTTAATGTTTCATTTAGATTGTAGAGACTCTGCTCAAAAATGGCCAGCGTCTTTTCGGTGTTGCGACAACAAACGGTGACTCTCCTCCGATGAGACTTGTCGACAGGACGAAAGAGCAGTTGATGTTGGAAATTGATGATCCATCAAAGTTGAATCGTAACAACTCGGCCCGCTCCTTCCAATCTCCGAGATCTCGTCCAAAAGAAAAGGCTCCTCCACCACCAACCATTAACACAGCTCGAACCTCAGGTATTCTTTTTCTGATTGTTCATCAAAGCACCTTTTTAAGATCCTCCGCTCATCGATCTGGCCGATGACTGGACCACCGTCAATCGTGCCGAAGCTGCAAAGATATACGCTCATCACGCCAACAATCATCAGCCTTTCCATGGAGGAGAAGATGGATCTTCGAGTATGGATAGAGGACATTCGGGGATGGGAAACCGAGAAGAGTCTTTTGATTCTCTGGATTCTTTTGATGACTACACCGAAGAGTCTCTATCACGCAGCAACACCGAGCGTCGCCCTAGTCGTCCTCCACCACCGGTACCTAAACTACTTGATTTACCAAAAGTTCACATTTAGGCCATGCGTCAGCTCGCGGAAATGGCCAACCCGCGTCCTGTCAGCTACAATATGGCTATTCACCATGACAGTCCACATCCAGCGCCTCGTACTCAACCGCTGGTGATTGAAAATCCATTGGCAAAATCTCCATCAATTCGAAAGCCGACTGTGCTGCTGGATACCAATGTTGGAATTACTGATGACAATAATAGGTAAAAGTTCAACTATTGTGTTTTCATTTCTCTTTTGTTCAGAACAGTTGTGGCAGTTGAGGCACCACCACCGCGGATGAAACCTCCGTTGCCTGCCAAGCCAAAGCCCGAGGGAGAGAACAAGGAGTCTTCCCGCCTTTAGACACACATTTGATAGTAGAACCCCATCTAGAAGAGAAACCCAGAGGAAATTTAAGCATCGCGCGTTGTCAGACAGATTACGAGCTAGAGTGTTGTGCCTTCCGCTTTCCGAGTTACAAATTTTCATCAAAAACTCTTTCAAAAGAGATTTTTTACTCGGCACATTCCAACCTTACCTTTTGTATTTGTGTACAATTTTATGTATTCGTTTCTATTCTCCGGTGCGATGAATCGCAATTTCATACGGCCTGCCATTGCTTCCTACAGTTGAAGCTTAGGTTATTTAAGGGTCTAGTTTTTTGTACATTGTAAGTAAAAGAATGAACTTTTTCAATTGTTTAGGCACAATAAGTGAAGATCACAATGCATACCAATGGGGCGGGCAAGAGATTGGGGGGGGGGGAGTAAAACTAATACATCAAGTCATGAGAGATGTTTGGAGAAGGGTGGTGATATGCTTCGACATACAAACAGAATATGTATTTTAGCCGGAAAGTTTTGCGACCACTGTTCTGGGTCGAAGCAGTAACAATCCAAGGGAAATGGCTGTAACAAGAACAAGAGAGAGAAGAACTGACAGCAATGAACCGGCCACCAAAGGAGAGAGACAAACGTCACCTCCTGTCCAAGTTGAGGGCATTGTGAGCTCTTTGGCAGCATCGGAATCTGAAAAATGTTGGTTTTAGTCATTGTTTTCACTTACTGATGGGTTCATCGATGTCAAAGACTGTCATGTGCTGAGAAATTACATCAACTTCTCCCTTGTTGTTCTCTTCTTTCACTGAACGCTTGCCTCTCAAAGCAGGCGGACAATGGTCGGACGACCTCTGAAAAATGGTCATTTTCCACGATATATTAGACTTATTTACCACACATTGGCCATCGTCCTTGACACTGAGACGAATTTGGCATTGGAAGAAAAGCGAATTCTGGTCGGCGAATTTAAAAACCTAAACTCTGAGAATTATCAAATTGAAAGGCATTTTACTTGAGAAATTTGACCACCAGTAAGATCAGAGGTGTAATCCAAGTTGTTCAAAAGGTACTTGTCCACAGCACAGCCATTCTCGTCCAACAGTTGAACTTCCTTACCACCTTCTTCTCTAACCATGCATGAATGAACAGTGGCACAGAAGAGTTGTGAAGAGCCTTGAACGCTTATTTCGCCTTTTGACATGACTCATGACCTACTTTGATCCGACTTGCTAATGTCCTCGCAAGACCACTCGTGGTAGACTTTCTGACCTACTGTGGCAAACTTGACTGGCTCGCCATTGCGCGACTCGGTAAGAACCTAGAAAAAGCAATTATACATTTTGCCAAAGCTTTTCATTCAATTCATTCTTGTTTTGTGGCTAGTTTCACGGCAGAGGGTAATTGCATGTAATTGAGTGAGTCACACTCATACCTGGTACTTGCAATCTGGCAGAGGAACATTGATTTCGGTGTGATCAATTGGGATGACATCTTCACCAGTAAGATTCCTGCAATTGGAAATTATTGCTTGAAAAGGAATCAGAATTACTTTCCAGCCCGAGGGATATCATGAAGCTGCTTTGGACCTCCAACTACAACCATCAAATTGGACTCCATATCTTTGCCTTCTCTAAAAATCGTCGTAAATCATCGTCCTTTCAAAAAGACCAACTTCACGTCCAATTGGTTCGTCACAGATTTTTCCATTTCTGCATAGAAGCATTGCACCTTATACGATTTGTCGATCTTGGTTATGAACATTGGGTGAAAGGTGACAATGACTGTAGATGTGACCAAAATTCCTTTGGGATTGCTCTGCAAAAGGTAGTAACCCTCACATTTTTTTCCGAACACGGTAATTTACATAGAAAAACCGGTCGCTGATACGCTAAGCTGGCACTCTCGAGGAAATAGCCAAGTGGCTCTATCGGCTGACAACCTTGGACTGGCCAACGTTGCATTGTGTCCCCCTCTTGACCCTTGTTGTATCGCAAAAGCGTCTCGTAGGCTGCGTGATATGCTCACGCGGGAAACTGACTTTGCTGTGTAATTTGGTTGGAAAAAAGTTACCGGATTGCAATCGACCCTTTTCGGAAAAAAAAGTGTGATTAACAAACGGTTTAGGCACACTTATGGGTCAGCTAATTATAAGAAACAAATGATTTGTATACTTTCGTAAAACAACACGAAAAATTAAGTTTTCTTCAGCTGTCAAACTGTAAGACTACTTTTCCAGAGTTGCAAATTTGTTCAAATGTTTGCCCTTTGTCCACTAGAAAGCCTCAACTTTAGCGGTGTCCTTTGAGGTTTTGACTCGTTATGAAATTTCATTAGATTAAGGTCGCGAGGAACAATCAGGCTTGAGGTCAAGTCCAATGATCCAAGGACGATGTAAAACTTACATACTAGACTTAAGACTTACAGATCGTTGTCGGAGTACATCGCAGTCATCAAAGCGAACCGTTAAATTGACTCCTCGTTGTAAGGTGGCATCTCTTCGACATTTTCTATTACTAAAAACTTACTCGTTAAGCAGTGAAGTCAAAAACTTGCCCATAATGCCCCTTGACATAGGCATGGCCCTCAAAAACATTTTGAGTACCAAAGCGAATTGTTAGACTTTCCCTGCCGCATTCCACTACTGGAGGGCCTGAAAGAAAAATTCAGATTCCTTTGGTCGATTATGGTCTGGATGTGTTCCGAAAATGTCTTCTTCGCTGCCCAAAATGAATCTCGACGGATGGTATTAACGGTTGTTCAAGCGGGACAATTGGTCTTTTTGCCTGACTGAAGAGCGTAACCGAACCATGAAGAAATAAAAATTTTGGCGGGAGTTTTACAGTCGAACAACCCTTGTAACGAGGACGAGATAAGCCAGACAAGATAAATTTAAAGGGGTTCAGGCACACGTCGAAGAGATTGCTTGTCCTGATTGAACGTGAAAAAAATCAGTGCAACTTACTTGAAAGACCGTTGTCGATAGTATCGGACAAACAAAGGTAAACCTGAAAATAGGAGAATATACCAGTGTTTCCTCACTTACAAATGAAAGACCTGCTAACCACCTCACAATCATGTATTTTTGTGATCTGAAATAGTGTTTTTAGGAGGAAAGAACGAAAGGAAGAGGTATCAATAGGGACCAGGAACAACAGTAATTAGGACTGTGAGGGACTGGTTATTCTCGAAGGCAAATCTCGAACAAAGGACACAGAAGAGGGTGACTTCTGCGCTGAGGACAGACAAGACAAGGTCAGAGCATGCTCTCACTAATTGTGTCGTCGGAAACAAGCAGCCTTAGGAACGAAGAGGATACCGCCAATGTAGCCATTTACAACAGTTTGCCGAGCCATGTTAGCATATGCAAAGACTCCGCCTTGAATGCCGGTCGGCAATGGGCGGAATCGAGAAAGGGGGGTTCGCGGTTGACCGGGGCCGAAAGGCGTTCCATTTAAGGTTGGACAAATTTTTCGATGGGCTTGTCGTCTCCCGCCGTTTATCTCATCCGTCGACATGCCGTGCAATCTAGTAAGATGAAAAATGGGGAGAAGGTAAGGTAACAAGAGGTGGCAAGTACGAAAATGGACAAATGACTGTGCGCAAGAAGGAATGCCATTTCAAAATGAAGCGCTCGTTTTAGTAGCTTGTTTTTACCGGGTATCATGCAGTGAATGACCAAATCAATTGGCGAGAACGCCACCAGAGTTATCAAAAGTAAGTTGTAAAGAAAAACTGATTCTCGCTCCGAAACAGCTGGTTAAGACAGAATGAACCCGAGAGACCATATACCACCTATTCTCTGGATCACGAGGTGTCAAAGAATGTGACAACCGTATGTTGGCCATTACTCATTAAACTAGCCAAGGCTGATGGCCGGGTACAGACTGAACAAGCTATTTTCGTGACAGAGGTGTCAACTGATTGAAATGAGCGGGAAGAAGAAACAATAAATGGTCACTACTTACCTTTACATTCTGGAGCGTCTGTTTGTGGTCGGGGACATTTCGAGGCCACGCAACGCCAACATCCGGCCAGCATTCACGCAAACAAAACCAAAACGAGAATGGAACATCTAAATCGGGATTTGCAACGGGCAGCAATTCTATTTCAAACTCAATGGAATTTTGACCTACCATCGTATGTTTTATAACAGAAATTTCGTTGGATAAAAGACATCAGAAAATGATTTAAATGACGTTTCACCTAGAGAAATTAATTGGCGGTCTCACTCCTTGAACATGTTCTGGAACTAAATCAAGCGCAACAAAAGTATCAAACTCCCAGTTTTGGTCATTGAAAATGTGTCACCTTTTGTGATATAAAATTTCTTGAGTTGCAGTTTGCCAAATTAACTATCCTATGGAGCTAACCATGCAATTGACGCAAGCAATTGCCCTGAATAGAACTGACAGTGTAAGAATAGACAGGTCCGTTTCACGAATTGGCAGCCGATGAATGAAAAAAAGCCTTCAACGTGATGCTTTTGTTCCTAAGTGGAACAATATTGTTCCTCTATAAATCTACTTCTATACCTGTCAATTTTCGTATTTTCTAGATTGAATGCGGGTGCTTATTTTTATATTTTCTGTATTATCGTTGGCGGGTAGCTACAGAAGCAGGAGATTGAGACGTCAAAGCGTTCCTTCGCAACATGTTCAGGTAAGGTGCCTGCTTGACCAAGAAAATCTTGTCCCAGGTATTCGCATTCGAGTCACGCGTAAATCTCGAAGGCGGGACTGTTGTAGACTCTGACGAGAACAGGATTGATTACACAGAACGGTAGGAGCAGCTTTAAAATACTGATCTTCTCTAGCGATGTCAAAGGTTCCATGTGGTCTGAGCACTCTCTGCTTAATCTCAACAACGTTGATTCGTCCTCGAAAGCAACAGCGGATCATCCTGAAGGCTATTTCAATATTCAGGGAATAATTCAAATCCATAGTCAAGGTGGTAAGGGAGATGTAAGCTGTGTCTTCTACTGCGGAAAACACTGACTTCAGGCATCTCTTATGACTGATAGAGGACAGAGCGGCTTCTCATCACTTGAACACAATGTTTTCGGAGCAGCCAACTTTTCTTTTGACGATGGTGCTCTGAAAGTTCAGGTACTCTTTTTAGCGAGGTGAGTTTCACTTTGTGTTCAGGGAATTGGCGGCAAGAAGATTGGGATAGAAGCGGAAACGTGGAACAACAACATACAGAAATTGATTACTTTTGTAGCTGATACATGTCCCGATGGAGAGAGGGAGTTACGTATTGAAGGTAGTTTATAGTAACTATTGCATACAGTATACGTTAGCTGTGGATAAACCGTACCATGCTGTCATTTGTTATGTTGCCGCCGTTGTCTACTTTCAGTATGCTGGGAAATACGTCCGAATGGATCCAACTTATCGTTTTATTGAAATTTGGACAGATAAGTATACAATCACGGTCAAAACGGAAACTGCTCCGTTTAATGTAAGTTCCACCGGAGTTTTAAACGCTGTTTCAGGTAACCATGAAAGAAAACGAAATTTTTGTGTTGTTGAAAGACGAAAACACTAGAGTTTGTGTCTATGTAGACGGAGTGGCTATTCAGGCAGGACAGTTAGCCAAGTTAGTCAAATTGATGCTTCTTAAAAATCTAACTTTTGTTGGACCCATATCGACCGTAATGGTGGTCAAATGAGCATTGCTGGTAAGCCAGTAGCTGCTGATGGCGTTATGGCAAGTCTCACTCTTAAAAAATACCCACAAACTTTTTAGATCACAGCGTTGAACACTGACTTGGAAATGTCTAACGAGGGAAAAGTGAAATCCAACACACAGAACTCTTACTTGGTGATTCAAAACAACGGTCAACAGGTTGGATTCTCTTGCATTCTGCAAATTTTTGCTTACAGATTGGACTGACAGCGCGACATCACAATCTCAAAATTAATGATGGAATTCCTCACATAATTCTAGACCCTGGAATGTCGGTCGTTGAAATTTCCACAAACCACGGAGCGTTCGAAATGTCAGCCTTGATGGGACCATTTCAACCACCGCTGGATAAGTTCTTGGCTGTTGGACCATTCCAGGAACAAAGTGGTGGTGGCTATGGACATCCTGAAGGCTATTCTTCTCCTCACAATGGTCCACCAAGCGGGCCTACCGAAACCGGAGAGCCTGATCCACAGTTAATGCTTGTTGTGACACCTCCACTAATGGCTGATTTGGCAAATTCTCGGGTGCCAACACATCCCAGTGAATCCCAAGTTACGGCTTCTCCACCTATGAGGCCGCAAACAAATCTAGGATCTCCAAAATCACAGCCTGGTCTTCCTACTCCAGATGAAGGAATGGCACCGCCTCCACCTCCAATTGAAGCACTGCCTCCTCCAAATCCAATGAAACTGCATGGCCTGCCACCTGGTCTCGAGGCCCTTGGTGCTGGTTTTGCTGCTGATATGTCTCCGCCGAGTACAAAAGTTTCGGACGGCAAAGACGTTGTAAAAAACAAAACCGACGTTTTAATCACTCAAGATGATATCGCCAACGCCACTTCTACAACCATGGCTCCGAATTTTGAAATGTTGAACGCAACCGATTTGCCTTTGATCAATCAAGCATCAGAAGTTGTGGATCAAAACAAACATTTCAAGAATAGGACAGTAGACGATACTGACACGCTTAATAGAATAGACGAGGATTCAACAGTGACAGACACTTTTAAAAACAAGAAGAAGCCAGCAGTAGATCCAGAGTTACTGAAACAAATGGCAGCTGATATTCCCCAACTGTTACCGACCACCATAACAGGTACGTGATCGTAGTCTACGTGCCGAATAACCGAGTTCAGAAGCTCAGCCTACAACTGCAGAACAGACCGTGACATCGGCGGAGAAAACTACTTCTCCAACTACGACTACAACAGAGCCAAGTACAACAACTCCAACAACGACCTCAAAAACTACAACTACTACCACAACAACGCCTACTACTACAACGACAACGACAATGACTACAACGACGACAACCACGGAGCCAACAACTACAACCACCTTGAGCCCGATGGAAGAGTTGAAGAAATTGAAAGAGGAGATGGCAAAAAAAGAGAAAAAGTACCGAGAGTGGCAAGAACAATCAGTAAGTTTTTGAAGCAGTTTTTTCTATTTTGGATTAACGAAAATCACATAATGTCGAAATATCCGCCGGTCGTTTTTGCAATTTGAATGTCTATTTGCAATTTGAATTTTATGTTTTCAGACTTCGGATGATGGTGACGGCGACGAGCATGTAGAAGAGTTTACCTACCCTAATGGAACAACTGTGCATAGGGTGGTAAAAACGCGGAGAAAGATAACAACGACTGTCATTCATAAGCACCGAGAAGAGATAAACGAAACCTCGTCCAATGGAACAGCCACGGTGTGCTGCCAATCTAAAGCGGAGCTAATGTGATCATTTTCAGGGTAATGCATCTAGTGCACAGAAAAAGGCGGACCTGACTTTAAAGAAACCAACGGCAAACAGTACTGATGAAGATTTGTTTGCAGAATCCTTTCCGACAAAACCTCCGACTCTGAGGAAAGGAACCCTAACTCTAGGAGAGAATCTCCCTGCAGTTCCGCCTTTGAGAAAAACTGGAAAATGAAGAATAATAAATGATTCCACTTTGCTTTTGTGATCTTCAGACCCCGCAACACACATCATGTGTGGAGTAAATTTTATCAGTTGCACGAGACACAAAGAATTCTTGAGGGCGCAACCTTTTATCTAGGCCTTTTGTGTGGTGATTCTTTGCATTCTGCATTTTTGTCTTCAAACATATCATTGTAGAAATGTACACTCTCGGATTATCAATAACTGTACTGTGCTTCATGCTAACGAACCTCTCACTAATGCTAGAAAGCTCTTTGTTAGCAAATATTCCTGATTCATTGGATACTATGTTTAATGAGTCTTTCCATCGACACTATGGTAGCTACTTGGGAAATTTTGGGTAAGACACGTTACTTTTTCCTAAGAAATCAGTTCAGTCTATCTACAGTGTGGTCTGTTGCAACTCAGTGCTATACAATTGGAAATGTTTTGAGTTACTTTTTCCTAATTCCACTCATACATACAAAAGGAGCGCGTTATGTTTCCATAAACTTAAAGTGAGTTTCTGAAACTTTACGAATACTCGAGCTGTTTCAGATTGTACATAGTGACAGCGATAGCCGCTCTTCAGCTGCTTGCATATTTTGTGCCGTCCTTTGAGCTATTTTTGATCTCCTGCGTCCTGATGGGCAGCACGATGGTATTTAGCTTTCTGGCCACTACTTTGTATTTATCAGAACTGGCACCAATCGAACAACGAGGTTGACATTACACAGTTGGTTTCATGACCACAATGTTAAGGTTCTGCAGCAGTGCTGATCATGTTTGGTTCAACTGTCGGTCATATATTTGCCTTAAATCTCACCAGACCGACATTTCTGGGGAATGATGCTTGGTGGTATCTAGTTCCTGTGATCGCTTTGATCACATCATTGATTCCAAGCGCAATTCTTTCGTTTACACCAAAGTCACCGGTACAGCTACAGAATGAAGGAAATGTAGACGAGTTTAAACGATCTCTACAATTTTATCATGGATCAGAAGGTAACTACTGCTTTTATATTGTTGTAATGGCAGTTTTAGGTTCATTTCCCACTGCCTCTAAAACAGTAGAAGTTAGGAAAAAATCGTGGAAGGCGATCATTAGCAATCCCTACTTGAAAAATGTGGGCCTTGAGAAGAACCTGAACATCTCAAAATTTAGGTCACTATAATCATGGTCATAATCGAATCATTTTTCGTCATAGCTCCAGGCCAGATAGAAAATTTGTTCTATACACGACTGCATCAGTTTTTCGGCTTCACTCCTGATACAGTAGGAAGTGCTTTGACGGATAAACCACTTTTCAGATCATGTCTATTGGCTCTATTCAACGCATAATAACTTTGCCATTGTATTTGGTAAGCTCATATGCCATTGATCATTTTGGAAGAAGGTTCATGGTGCTGGCGTCTGGAATTGTTTTGTGAGTGAAAATTCTCTGGTTTTACGCAACTTTTCTCAGATACTTGAAAACATTGGTAAGTCTTGTCGCTTTGACAATGTCCTTCTTTTCGGAGCCTTCTGAACTTACGAAAGTTCTTGGTAAGACCGCGAGAAAGTCTCACCAATCTGTTATAGGAATCGCAAACGACGCCTTGTCGACAATTTTTGCTGTTTTAGGAGTTTCAGCGCTGCAAACTTTACTTTTGTACGAACTTGCACCACCGGAAGCTAGAACAACCATTGCGCAGGTAATTTTTTCAATACCACCTGGAGTAAACATTGTCAGATGTACAACCTTTTAACATCATTTGGTAAGACGATGCTGACATTCACAGTGCCGTATGCTTTCAATTTCTTTCCTCCATTTCCATATATTGTCCTTGCCTTTTTCCAGCCAGCTTTGCTGGTTTATCTGTACAAGTAAGAGGATGTGAATTCTTAAAAAACAATTTAGAAACCTTCTGGAAACAAAAACATGCAACGCAGAAGAATACTACAAGAAACATTGTGTAAGTTCTCCGAAAACAACAATGTATTGAGATTTCAGAACACGGACAAAGATGAGACAACGCCACTTCTAGCGTAGCATATGTGCTCTGTGAAATGAACAGGAAATTAATGAAAATTCCTCTAAAACGACTGTTTAATTGTAATTTTTCTCCAGGTATTGGATCTATGAGAAAGTTATTCTCGCATCACGATTGACAGCAAGTTACAACGATGAGCTCTGAGTGAGTAGGAGGAAGCAAAACTAAAATATATCTAAATGCCAAAATAGAGAGATGGATATTGTATTTTATTCTATCGAAGATGAATAAAGATCTAACGGCTCTGTCTGTCCGTCTGTCTGTAGCCTCGGGTTGGGCAAAGTGAAAAATCGTGCTGCGGGATCGAACCCGCGACGCCTGGGCGCCAAGTTGCGCGCGCTGGCACTGCGCCACTGAAGCAAGAGCACTTCGAGAAGGGGGCCAGGCCAGGCTGGCCTGTTGCCCTGTTGCAAAACGTGTTAGCTTGACAGAAGGCTTGGACACTACATATTCGGTGCTATTCGTTTTCATTCTCCGTCCAGTACGAGAGAGGAGAAGTATGTTATATTATAGCATTCTCATTTCAAACCGCCGCCTTTTGTCCCGCCTTTTTCAATGACCGGGATGTGGTGCTTACGATCTTCTGCAATTTCTTGGGACATAACAAAAACGTAAACTGATAGATCTGTATAGCAAAGTATAATTGATTATGTTAACACGATGGAAGTGGAACAAGATCCAAAAAGAAACCCAAAAAATATCGACAAGATTGGCCAAACAGCGTAGTGAAACGCAGCAGGATAAAGTCTGAAGATGTAGCCGAATCAGAGTTCTTGCAGCCAACCACGACAGTTCTCGGAGATAGACCTGAAATTGAAAGCGATTTGATCTTTTTCATGTTGAAACTTACAGGCAAGTGGTGGCGTTTTCCGGTTTCTTCTTCTCCTTCACACCGTCTAGACCAGCGTGGTAGTCAATTGTCAGCAAGTCACCTAAACATTGGATGTGTTTGCGTGTAGCTGTTTCTTAAGGGCTTTTACATCTTTTCAGACAATTATGAGCTTTCTTTGGAATTTTCTGAACAGACTCCTTCCATGCTCGCAAAAGTGCGTAACAAGGCACTTGGGGTCACAAGAATTGGGAAGGAATCTTCCCTCGTTCCTGAAAACCAGGAAATTTCTCCCGAAACTTTAAACTTTCTTACCCTTTTTTGATCGCGTCGATGACAAATTGGCCCTCTTCGTAGGCGTGGGAATTTGCATTGCTTGACTCCTCAATCTCAAGACGAACCTGGAAATGTTTTCATTTTTAAAGAAATATCAGGAAAGTTACTTCGCCTGTGTACTCCCCAACAACTGAACCAAGCGGCATGTCTTCTGCAGCTCTCAGACGCCATCCCATGCTGCTTGGCTCTTTAGTTACAATCAAAGGGTGTCGTTTGAACTTCTGAAGTAATGTTAGCACCGAATTTGTTCAAAGTGTACCTGAACATCGTGGCGGCAGTCGTCTTTTTTTGGGCAAATTGCCGGATTGCAACGGATTGTAAAAAGAACACTATTGGGAATCGTCTGGTCGCTAGTCATCAGATTCTTGTCCTTTGTTCTCGGGACATTGGTGTCTCTGTAGTGCAGAAAGAGCGACTTGGAGGCTGCTGCTTTCTAAAAAACGATATCATTGGTTTCTGGATGGAACAACTCACTTTGTTGCAGTCTCTACAGCCTGTGGGGTTCTGACAGCTACATCGGCACCTTGTGATATCTCCTCTCAGAAGGTCCAGCTCCTCTGTAGCTTTTTTTGAATACATCAAACGTTGGATATACTAAAATAATTTTTGTTTAAAAACACCTGCTTTGGATCACCTCGAAAACTGGCAGGTCGTCCGCAGAGGTCTCATCGAGATTCAACAAAATCAAAGGAGGCATGTTTGCCCTTTCTTTGAACCAATTTGCGTTAATCTTTTCCCAAAGACCACTTCGTCCGTTCACGAGTCGAATGAAAGTGTCCTTATCCATATGAAAAACTTTGAGAATTTTCTCAAAAGCCGAACCGAACTTTTGAAAGTAGTGTTCCTTGGAGAAGTGAGATTCCCACGTCTCTTCCGGGGCACTGACTGAAGCAGTTTTCTTATGCTTTCTTCGGGACTTGCTGGTGCTTGCATGAAGGATCTAAAACTGAATGTTAGGACTATGAGAGCAGAGGCTTACTTTTCTGTTCTTCTTGGTGATGGAGATGGTCGACGGATTGTCGGTAGCGGGAGCATTCGTTTGAGCAGCGACACGAGATTCTGTCTAAAATACCGAGTTATCTTAACAAAAGGCGTTTCTATTACCAGGAGTTGCTCATGTTGCTCGTTTTCTTTTCCACTGTAGTGACGACTTCTTTTGACCTCCTCAATGTCGCTCCCAGCCTACAAATTTCAAATTTTTCCAAGCAACAAGCTATTTACCTGCTGCTCTCCCAGATGTCTTCTCTTTCCAAATGATGATGCGTTTGCACGAGAACAGACGTTGCGGAGAGGGTAAAAGCGAGTGATTTGATTGAAATTCATCTTGACTTTTTGCCTGAAAATCGCAAAGAATTAGCATGTATGGGCATAGAAAAATGTAGAATCAATTTAGAGTCAGAAATGAAATTGAGTACAAAAAGACAGTTTTAAAAATATAATTTTAAGTGAATTTTGAAAAAGAAAGCTTTTTTATAAACGGCACTGCCGTCTATAGAAGAAGATCTATAGAAACTCACGCGATTTGCATACAGTAGTGGAGACATCCTCTTTCAACAGTCGCGAGTCTAAAAGTTAATGTTGCTTGATCTCTGCATTTGCTTGTTACCTTAAAGGGCCAGTCGCGCCCCCCCCCCCCCGCCCTAGCGTGACGCTCAAGCCAAACGCTGTACCAGGCGTGGTATGCAGCGCCGCTGTCCGATCTGGCAAGTAAAACCACATTGAGCTCGGTTAGTACCAATTTTCAAGGGGTCTCGGGTTCGAATCCTTTCGGGTGAAAACCTTTTTTCTTTTTACATTTTGATAGAAATGTGTTTTTAGTTATTTGCAACCCTATTTTCTAATTTTTCAAGGCAATTTCGCCATATTTACTCCTGCATGTACACCCCGCCACTTCTATCGTCATTTTCACTCTGAAAAAAAGGTTTTCGAGCTTTGTGATGTTCTGCAAAGTTGTAAGGGAGATCGAGGGCTACATTTTTACAGAACATTGTAAAACAGTACAAATTATTCTTCGTCTAGTAGCTGCGCATTCAATATTCACAGCCATTCTTCGATCAGACCGCGAGTATTGCCAGGTTTAGGTAGCCGAATCATAACTCTTTTGTTTTATTTTCAGATTCATTCTTGATTTTTTTTCAATCAGCTTCTCCTTTTCGAATTGAGCTGAACAACATTCTGGTTGCCTGTTGGACACGTAAGGTTTACCTCGAACAAATTTTAACCAGCTTTTATCAGCTTACTCAGGCTTGTACCTACAGTACATTTGATATGGACTCCTGAAGGTTATTCCAAGAAATAAACAAAAGTCAAGCTTAAGGCTTTAAGGGGCTTGCTTCTAGGCTTCGGCAGCAACAGGAACTGTTGGAAGAAGTTCCAGGACAGGCTATGGTGGAAAGTAAAGCCGTAGAAATTGTCTTTGAGGAAATAATGTTGCTATTTTGTTAAAAATGTTTTTTTGATCGAAATCGTCTATAGTATGCACAAATGAAACACAGTTTTCTACTGCTCGCTTCACTGGGCTGCTGAACAGATTGAATTCAGGTTGCATCAGTGGAACAGACTTCTATTACTGTTGGGAAAGATGTATCAAGATACCTTTACTGGAGAATGAGAGTTGCCAAAGTGGTTTGAGGTTATGCGGCGAACACGGAATCAAAGGACCGCAAGTCACACGATGGCGATCCGAGCACTTATGGCCTTTACTTTCTATCTGAAATGGTTCAGGTGAAAGAATTATTGATAGAACATACGCCTCACAGATATTCTTCCCTTTGTAAATGGCCAGTCTCTTCCTCAAAACAGTGGCATTATGGCAGAGATCGTCTTCCTGGCGACATGCACAGAAGATGCACATATCCGAATCTAAAATATAACATTTTGATGGCATCGAGCTTGCCTCTCAAATGGTCGAAGAGCTTTCTGAACATTAGCCCTATTCTGAAGCTGAAAGCCTGGTTCAAGAGATCGTCAGAATATTGGAGCATTAGGCAGCCGACGCTTTGTCGTTGGTAACCCTTCAGATCTTCTTTTGATTTCAACGAGCGTCACATCCGTGAAAAGCATCCTGCCTTACTGAATTTTTAACTTACAGTCATGGATTTTTCCTAACGGCACGCTTGCCTCGTCGGCGAAGTTTTTTCCCTCAAGTTCATATTTTAGCTGTTGGAGCAGATGGAGCGCGAAGGACGACAAAAGCCGATCTCGTTCTCCTCGTACTCTAAATGCTTCGGATGAAACGAACAAAGAACTAGACGGCCACCGCTGTATACTACCCACTCCCATCGCTCACCTCAAGAAGAACAAGTAAGACTTTCCTAAATTTGTGGATGAGAATGATTAGTTTTCAGTGCTCCCACGGCTCCAAATTTCGGAGTTCAATGGACGAGTGTTTCTTCTTCTTCAAGACTATTCATTGAGAAGAAATATTTTTGGAATAGTCGAAACCTTGATATTCAAAATGTTGAAGAAGACCAAGATATGCTGCCCAATTGTATTTTGGAAGAGGCTTCACTTAACGGGCCGGTGCTGGCCATTTCCAGGAGCAAGCCTCTCAAATCTATATGGCCGGTCAAGAGTGAGTTTTTTGCCAATACTTTCATATTTAGTTTGTCATATGCGATACGTACAATTTTCAGGGGCAACTACAGCTCTCTCATGGTAAATTCGATAAACAGTGAGCCAAAAACATCGTTTCGAAAAAGAGTTGCCGCTTCTGTGAATGCTCCAGAGAGGGGCAACCTCCAGGACGATTCTGCTAGCACCGCTCGAATGCTCCTGTCTTCTGTCGAAGTACTGAACCACTTGCACCCTTCAAATTTATGAACGATTTCCGAAAATTCACGAGGCGAGAAACGTTTGAAACGGTTAACATGATATGTAGATTCAACGCCGGGACCCATGAATGCCACTACGACGGCTGTTGCATCTCGACGAGCGACATATGTATATTCTGTTCCGGGTGCCACAATGATGATCTCTGCCAAAACGCCGATGACGTGAAAGTCAGAAGACTCATCTACAAACAGAAGAGCTTTTGGGGAACGTAATTTTTGATCAATAATCCTTTTACGTGAACAAATTCAGGTGCCGAGAGAGCAAGTACATAAAGAAGTGCAATCATTGCAAGAGTCGTCGTCCAGACTGCCATCACTGCAAACAAAAACACAATCCATCCACATGCATGAGCTCAGAGCATTTGCTGTTCTTGTCAGAACTGAAGAAGAACGTTTCTGTGGGATCAATCATCTAGTTTTGTACAATTCATGAACATATTTGTCTACAGGTCTATTTAGTATTTTATACTCACCTTATCACTTAAAGATTCATAGCAATAATTACCTCGTGTTAGTGTCACGCATTACCTTTTTAAATGGTTTCCAGTTTGTTTGAAGATGTAGGTTACATATGACTGAAAGATTGTAAAAATATACATAAACCATAAGTTCTGTCTGCAGAAATTGCTCTGAAAGCAACAGCTCACTGCTATTGTAGTTTTTTCTAACCTATATATATATATATATATATATATATATATATACAGATTGACCCACATGGCCGACGAGCGAGAATCTCCTGCCTCTCCGGAGCCAGAGAAGTTCTGTTTTCGCATCGTCAAAATGGAGCCGGAAAGCGATGAAAGCGAAGAAAATACCTCTCAGAATGAGTGAGTAAAGATTTACGGATCGATAAAATAATGAACGACCGTTCAGTTATAGCGAAATAAGTTTATTAGGGGCTAATTGTTTAACAAAGGGTTAATTGAAACCACAAAGTGGACGAGCAGTAAGTGTGGTAAGATATTTGGAACCTGCAAAGATGAAACTATACTCACTCCGTATATATTTGTAATTGAATATTCAGAATGGAAGAATTACCACGTCGGCCTCCACTCGTGCGCTTCAGCAGTCCGACCAGGTGCCTTACTGAACCTTTAAGTTATAGAGATGAATCTTTCCCAACGGCACGCTTGTCTCGTCGTCGAAGGTAGTTCTCTTTTTAATTGATTACTATTTTGGTAATCGGTTTGAGCTTTGATTCCCTTTCAATTTCATACTTTCAGCCGTCGCAGCAGCCGGAACATGCAGAAGACGGAACATGCGGATCGTTCTTCTCGTCCTCGAAATATTTCTTCTTTAATTACCCAAGAACAGCCGGAAATCAAGAGGAATATAGGCCATGTTGCGCCGTTTCAATTTCAAAACAACTTCGGATCATTCACGAGGCAAGATCTACGTCAATGAAATGTAAAATACATTTTTCAGATTCAAGCGAATGGCTCATGAATACCCCTTTGACGGATGTTGTATCCCGGGAAGCAAAAACAGATGCTTTCTTTGTACCGGTCGCCACGCGGACGATTTTTGTCAAAATGCACTACGGGCAATAATAGTGGCATGACTAACCTAAGTATGAATAAAAAGAATTCTGATTTTAAAAACGTTGTCTCGGTGGCTTAACAATTGTCGAACTGTCCCGCATCGTAACATCAGCTCATTCTTCAGATCAATTCAAACTCAGTAGTTATCCATGTATTGAGACATTTATTGTGGCGGAAGTGATCATAAACGTTTTGACAGAGGCACCTTAACTGAAATTACAAGCTTCGGATATAGCTTAAAGCAGAATATATTATCAACAACTGATGACACTTGCGTGGTGTGCAAAGTTGCACTTCAATAACATTAGCATGAACTTTGAAAATAATTAGTAGACTAGAGATTTAAACATAAAAAGCCCGTGAAAGACAGCCAGTCGAGCAGTAGAAGATCTGTGGCGATATTGTGTGTAAAAAGAGGCGATGAAGTGAACACCCGGATATTGGGAGGAACCCGCGTTAGACTGGCACAACTGAGCTCGTTCAGGTAGTCATCAACCCTCCCATGCGGGCATTCGAGTCCGCTTCTCTATATTCGGCTACGAGACCGATGAAATGCTGCTCCAACGTCTGAATTTGAGGATAAAAACTAAAATTGTATAAGCTGTTACCTGTCGACCGTGTTGATCTTGCGGACTGATTTGTAGCGATAGAGCAAAAGCTTGAGCGTCAAAGGTATTGTCCAGAGCCATGAGGGCGCCATGGACTCCAGACTCGTGAAGATTGTGGGCATAGATTCCCAGACCAATTTCTTCTACCCATCTTTGCACGCGATCGTTAGACCAGACAAGGAGGTCTCAACTTGCTTTGTGGAACATTCAAACGTGGACAACTACCTCGATTTGAGGAATCTGCTGCTCGTCGTCGCTCTTGTAGCGTCTTACGATCGTAGTTCAACTTCTTGAGACAGATGATGCCGTACTGAAGACTCGCTCGATGGAAATTGTCGATCATCTTCAGGTGCATTCGAAGATCACGTTTGGAAAGATGTTCGAGCATACGTGCATCTAGTAGGCACTCCATGAAAGCCGATCTAAACATAATGTGTCAATTGAAACAAACAAAATTTGCCTGTATTGCCCAAGTCCCAAACTAGGTAGCCAATCGTTGCCAATCCATTCGTGATTCATGTCTCCAAAAGCCAATGTTGTTCTTGCTGTTCTTGGAGCAGAGGGAGATGTCAAAGATACCATCTCTTGAATTGCGAGGCGAAGTTTCAGTCGATGTAACGGATTGCTGATTCCGATCTCTTTTTGAATCTCCTGGTCACTGAGAGCCGACATGATTGCACCAGACTTAAATTCTCGTTGATTCGAGTCACTTCAGATATTACCTTAACATTAGCCCTACATGCCGCCACGTACCAGGCAGGCATTCCAACCCAGAGCTCTAACCAGGCAACGACTGTCGGTCCGTTCCATAAGGCAAACGGTGTCCTGGCTTTCATGGCCTCCTCCAATAGTTCGTGCTTTTTCTTTTTCCGTTTATCACATTCTCCATTCCGTCCAGTGTCGGAAGACATTTCACTGTCAGAGTAGGCATTCACATCTCGGCTGAAAGCGTATCTTGAGAACTAAGTTTCAGGTAACATACTGTTCAGTTTGACTCTTCTTTTTATTGAAAAGTCTTCCCAATGTTTTGAATCCAGATGCACTTCCGGACCTCTTTTTCTTTGTAGGGAAGCCGTCCGAAGAGGATGCTACTGATGAAGCTGGGCTCATACGGTCCATATCTTCCATTCGCCCCTGAAACAAAGATATTGTACACAAATGACAAGTTTGTACCTGCTGCATATGATCGAGCCTCATCTGTCGGCGTCTTGGAATGAATTCCAGGTCGCCGACCATCGAGTCATCCATCATTCCACCTTGGTGAGGATAATCGTCTCGAGCATACTGGGACGTGGATGCGTTGGCAGGCAACTAAAACCTCATGTTGGCAACTTACAAACTGAAACGCTTACCGTGTTGTATTTATTCAACAAGAAATCATGCTGTGGACTGTTCCGAGGTGTACTCCTGGTAGATATTCCATAGTCGTCGTGGAAGCTCCGTCCTTCCAGCTGCTCAGCAGCAAACTCGGCTTGTTGCTTTTCCTGCTGGATCATCCTGATTTCAGAATTGATCGCGTCCAGTCTCTCCTGGAGCATTGAAGCCAAACTACGAGGATCTTGATCGTTCTGATGATGGGGCATTGAGCTCATGAGGAGATCTGGCTGTTGTTGAGGAGTTCCAGGCGTCCTTCCCATATCCAGCAAAGACGGCGAGGAGGAGAATGCTTGTTGAACATTAGCTAAAACGTGAGCTTGTTGCAGCCGATCCCATTCTTGCTCTCCCAAGGTCTGTGTTTTGGTTGGATCATCTTGGATAGCAGAAATGCGTCCTTTGTGCGGTCGACGAACACCGACTGTAGCGTAACCGGGCGGCGTTTGTCCGTTGTAAGAATTAAACTGTTGGGCTGCTGGTGGTGTAGCTGGAACTCCGTTAGGGATAGGAGCAGCAGGGATGTAGGGAATGGCTTGCATCCTTGATTGAAACTGAGCTGTCCTGGTATTGTAGAGTTGCTGCCTCAGTGCTTCAATCTCTTGTCGGAGAGTCTCATTATCTCTGATCATGCGTTCCTTTGCTCTCTCAGCCTAAAGATGAAAGTATAAAACAAAATATAACTGAGATTCACCTGGTCAAAGCACTTCTTTGTGTTTTCAAGCTGCTGAGTCAAGCGGTTCTTCTCATCCAGAGCTTGCATCCTCTCTTTTAAATGAAGTTGTAACCGATCATTTGACTCCGACAAAAGTTTGTCGACGGTGCTGCTCAACCTTTGGTTATGCTCCTCGTTCATCTTCTCCCGTTGCATAGCCCTTTCCAGTTCAGCAGCTTTCTCTCCGATCTGTCTTTCCAAACGCTGGCCTCGTTCTTCGGCAGAAACTTGTTTCTAAAATATTTACGTTTCATCAAAAAGACTAAGAATTCTTACCTGCTCGGCAGCTGTAAGAGCCTCCATTCTTTGCTGAAGTTCAGCTTCGACTGACGGCAGAGATTCGGCCTTCTTCAATGATTGAGCCAATTGTTTTTCAGCCAACTCGAGCCTTTCTTGCAAAGAGTGAACCTTCTCCTCATTGAGCCGCACAGCAGCATCTTTATTTGCCAACTGTAAAACAATACCTCGATTGATGTGCCAATAACCATTCACATTGTATTAATCTGTGCATTCTTCGAAACAGCTGCGCTTTGGGTGGGCCACGCGCAGTTTCTATCCAGATCAGGTTACCAAGCGCTACTTTCACACGGTTATCAGATGAATGCTATTCTTTCGAGCAAATCGATTCAGCTGATCACGTACCTGATGCTCTAACTTGTCGTTCAGATCTCGTGCACATGTCACTTCACGTTGGGCAGAAATGTACCGACTTTCCAACGTTTGATTCCTTGTCTGGAGATCATGTAGCTGGGCTTCCGTCTAAACTTCACGATTGTTTAAAAAAAGAATTGTTTAGCACCTCTTGTATCTGGTTTTTATGACACGTTATCTGCTCCGAAAGACCATGCGAATCTTTCTGGTGGTTTGAGAGTTGACCTTCTAGTTCAGAATTCCTAGATATTTGAATTTAAAAACAAAGTTAACTTGATCGCACCTATTGGTAAGATCGTTGATTTGTTTCAGAGAATTTGTCAGTTCAACTTTCATCCTCTCACAGGCTTCTTGCATTTCTATCAACCTCGCCGTCGACTCTCCACTCATTCCTCCATTAGGTTTTCCCCGAAGCTGAAAACACTTGTAGAAAAAGGTCGAAATAGTTCTTACTTGAGACTCTTCAGCTTCTGTCGTGAGCATCGCTAATCTACTTTTGAGTGAAGATGTTTCCTCGTTTTTAGCTGTCAAGTCCACTTCCAGAGTGGCTACTCTCTCCATGGCTACTCGAAGACGTTCTCGAACCTAAACAACAGCAAGGTAAGAGGAGACCTTCTCCGTGCGTACCTTCTCGTCAAGAGCCTTGTGATGTTCGAACAGGCTTTTTAGCGCTTTCAGCACTTCTACCTCTGAGGAGACCTAAAAAGTGTGTGGTCAATTAGGTGCCGTCCTAATCCCTTACCCCCGCGGGACTTTGTGCCTGCCTCTTCATAACGGTAACACGAAGAGACCTCTCGTGCCTCGAAACCAAGCACTCCAAATGTTCCAATAGTAACCTAGTGTTGTTACGTTCAGCCTGAAAAAAGATTTTAACCAAAACTATAAACATTTTACCTTGAGTTCAACAATCTCTTCATCTTTCTCTAGAAGCTGTTCCCGTATCTGTACGAGCTCCTTTGACATGGACTGGAGTTCCTGCAAAAGATAAGGTTCACACATGTATGCACTGAGTCAAAAGTGTGCCAACGAATGATCCATTGGTAGCCTGCAGACCGAAATCCAATCCTTTTGCCGGCATAAAGAGCAAAGCCCCTTTTCATCGGGTGCAGTTGATTCGGTAGTAAGCGTGACCGATTGCCGAAATTGGAAATCCGATTTTATGTTTACGCTTCTAGTCGAATTATAGGTCACCGAGCAAGAATTAATTTTTCAGGCATGCTGAGCCATTTCCAAAAATAGTTGCATATTTTAGCATCCGGTCATAAAGAAGAAAATATGAGAGCAGAACTCGGCTCAGGTAGTTGTTTTCTCCGCGTAGTCTTGACAGCGTGCCCAAATTGAGATGTGCGCCCCCGGCTATTACCTAGCGCAGCCCTTGGAGTCAATAGGCAGCCAAAAGACAAAGCTATTCCAACTGATAGACCACAAACAGCCTGCGCCAGAATAAAAAAAAAAATACGTACCTGCGGAAGGTGTTGAGTATGGACATCCACTTGTCTTTTCAGACTTTCTCTCTCCCTTTCCAAATCATGTATCATCTGGTCGCGAGTATCCAAGGTTACTTTGTACTGTTCCAACTGGTCTTGTAGTTTGTCTCTGTCCTCGAGCATGTTGACCATCAGCTGTAAAAAGAGGCGATTTTCGTGGGAAAAGGAGGTTTCATATGAAAGGCAAACAATGGCTAAAGGCTGAACCAGAGATAATTTGCATAAAATCTGACAGAAAAGAAGATTGGGAACCCTGGCGGAGAAAATGAGGGTAAGGCGTTGAGAGGATTTCGCGATAGCTCTCGAAAAAATGAAAACACTAGGGGCCCCCAATGGAGATGGACCCGGAATCGATGGTTCCTAGTTTTTTTTTGAAACTTGGAGAGGGGTCAAGTGGCATATAAGGAGAACCTACCTGCTCAATATTGGCATCGTGACTGCCGTGCTCATCCATGATGGACTGATCACCGTCTTCGCTAATTGTTGGCATCACATCGCAGCGCATTGCGCCGTTCGGCCAGCTCATTCTATAAAAAATTAATTCTTGAAGAGAATGAAAGATTGTAATTGAATTCTTATTTGGAAAAAAACTCACTTTGTGTCGTGTTCTTCTCCCTGATACTGCGCTAACTCATGTTTATGCCGACAGAAACTTCAACCTGAAAATAAAGAGCTATCTTAAAAGATACATTGAAATATAAAAGGGCCAGAAAGTGTAATAAGATGAGAGCAGTAACCATTTACATGGCTTAGATGATAACCGAAAATAGAATGAGACAATTGAAATTCGATAAGACACAGTAGCGGCATAATGGATGACGAGAATTACACATGGGCAACGGCTCATACCAGCCGCATCGATCGGCAGGGTCAGTGGGTGGTCAGTGGGGCCAACGGACGGCGGGAGACGGGAGACGAGAGCCGAGAGCCGAAAGTTACAACGCGCCTGAGACGCTACTTTTGCAGAAGCTCCGGGATTCACACACTGCGTTGTTTTCGTCTCATGCTCTAATGAACAAAAACTCTGCGTTAGACGTGTGGAAGAGACGACTATTTGATGTTGAGTCGTTTTTTCGATCAAGAAAAGGGGGCGTAAATGAGACGACAAAATTGTTCAATGAGCCGGAAAACAGGAGTTGAGCCGACCGGAAAAACGGAAAATGATAAAGTCTAGTACAGCCTGTATTCTTTTGGGAGGGTGCAAGAAAATGGCCTGTCGGAACTGAGTCATAAAGTTTCGGCACTGAAGATTGCTTTTGACGCATATCGTAAAACAGAGTCTGGACACCAAAGAGATTATTTCAGAATGAATGCGAGGCGTATGTTAGCGAGCGACTAATTCAGCCTTATGATTTACTGCATCTAGTTGGTAGTTGGCTACGGGACTCAGGCTATAAATTGCAAAAAAACGACAGCTTTGGGCAAGCTTTAGTCGACTTTTAGGAAAAATCTATTAATCCTTGAAGACAACTTTTTAGATTTGCAGCACTTTGCCATAATTGGCTAGGACGAGGAGCAAATGTAGGACCGGAAAGCTGAGAAAATGGGCCTTCGTTACAAGGCCAATGGGATAGAAGAGACGGGGACGTTTTGGAACGAGAAAGCGGGTGGATTTTGGACAGATTGATGCAGGTGGCAGAGAAAAAGAGGGCAGGACGCGAACGGAAACGGGCAGTGCAGCTGTTCAACAATAAGGATGTCCGAACACTGCGTGGAAGAGAAATGCGTGGATAAATTGAGGCAACAAATGAGAACAGTGGGCGAGATCGAGGATAAATGGCAGTGTAAATGAGTAAAATGTCTGCCGTTCTTCTGAGGTCATTTCACTTGATGGAAGTCTGTTGACACAAACTCAGTAGCTCTCACTCGGCAAAACGGAGCTTTTGACGAGGTGAACAGGTGAACACATTCAAAAATTAGACTCAAATTGTTTAAAAACGACCACTGAACACCAGGGGTCTCGAGAGAGTAATTTTTTTTAACAAATGTGAGAATCTAAAAGGACAATAAGACGACTGAACTGGAAAAAAGTCGACGACTAGACGAGAAGACTGCTATCAACTTTTCGAAAATGACTTAGTGCGCAATACTCGCGCGTGAGAATCGTTATTAGTAGCCGACATCCAGTGCAGACAGATAAACGAAGCCCTTAACACGCGACGCGGGCCGCTCGCGTCACTATAGGATTGTCCACCAAAACGTCGTGGTATACTCGGGTAAAATCGTGGTTCCACTGCTTGAAAGTATCTCTAAAGGTAGTCGAAAAATGCCGCTTATTGAAAGGATGACAAAAAACGGAAAACGGAAGGTTGCCTTTTCCACAAAACAGAATAAACTATTTTTATTGACATCGTGGTCAGAATTGCATAGTAAAAATCATGACAATGGAATCACAAGAACTGTTAAGATGACTCGTCTTTTGGCAAGAGTACCAGTAATACATAAACCACAATCTAAAGGGCCTGTTTAAGCATGGCTTGGCACTGTTCTTTAAGGGCAGCCGACACCATAGACTCTCTCCTACTGGCGATCAAAGCAAGCCGACATTCGACTTGTGTGGCTACGTCACGCTGACTTTCTCCAGCACAGGCCGTGAAGATATCACCCTCAGATGGCACCTCTACCAATACGTTGAGGTCGCTGAGATAAGGGTCGAAAGGCACGAGTTCACTACTATCCGACAAGTCGCACTGCAGCCACTGAAAAGTTTTAGTTTTAATGGTACTGTTGTAGTGATGACATGCTCCTGAAAGCCGAAGAGCAACATTTCTGTACTAAGCGAGTGCAAAAAACTGGCTGGGGGCTATTAGACTAAAATGAGGGAGAAAACCACACACACTCAATAGCTTAACTGTCAAGGTTAAGCCCTTGGTGCTAAGACATGCTCATGCGTGTGGCATTGAAGATGAAAACAGCCTGTCTCTCCTGTGGGGAGGGTGATCATTTACCTTGGTTGGTTAGCACATATCTCGAATGATTGAAGAGGACCTTTCCTAAATAGGCTTAGTTTACACACCACATTGATTAGCATTTGTTAATCTGCATGGCCGCAAGCTATTTAACCAAAAAAGGGTCTACATAATCAGACTAGCAAGACAAATAGGCTAACTGACCTTTTCGTTCGGCTTCTGCAGCAGACTCGTCTTGGACAAAGAGTTTCTGCCGGCTTTTCCGTTTTGAACGAGCAGGGCTGACCTGAACCCCAAAAGTGTGGGAACTTAGGCAACCGCACCTTCGGTCTTCGCTGTCTTTTTCTACGTGTACCAGTACCATTGTGGTAGAGTTGTCTTTGTCTCCAATCAGCTGAGGGAAGAAACGGCCAGTGAACATCTAAAATAATAAGATTCACCGAATAGGACCTCTCAGGTTTTTTCTTCGAGTCTCTGACAAGCACAATATGAACAGCGCTCGAACTGCGAACAAGCCCATAAATGGTAACTGTAGTCATCATATTCTTCATAGAGTTCCCCTGAGTTTTACGTTTTATCTTCTCTTCATGATCGTCTTCCCATGAAAGTTGATTTTTCGAAGGTTCAGCTTATTTTGACACTTTTTAAAGGGGTGTTCGCGCTCGCACAAAAGCGAGCTAAAATGTTTAATCGCACTCACGCCCAAACAAAAAACTGTCTGCTTGCACAACCCTGGCATCAACTGTTGTCCCAGACTTGCAAAATCCTTACTCCTTATTTAAAAATATCGGCTAGCATGCCCAAAAGTATCAGCATTCACTCAAATCATCTATGTATGTCTCCATCCTGATGGCATGATTTTCATGCATTATTCCGGCCGTCTCACCTGTTTAACAACATCCCGAAACTGTTGCGACATTCCACAGTAGATTGCAAACCGGAACGGGTAGGAAGAGACGATCAGAACATTTCTGTAAGTTTGTTGTGGTCAGCTGTTACTTAGTCTTACCGTACGATAAGCAAAATGTTGAGAAGTTTGTAGTCGATGATGCTTACACTCAAGGAGACGGAAAGCACATGAATAATGAAAATGATGGCTGCTGGGATTTCCGTGATGAGGAAGATCAAAATTACAACTACTAACATGCGCGTGTTCTGGAAAGTTTCCATGATATCATTCAAATAACTTTTAATACCTGTTTCAATCCCTGGACCCGTTTTGGTTCACTGATGCTCTCTCGGGGTTTGGAGAGTCGAGAAAGTCGCTTCGAGGCTTCGTCCCTATCATGGGTCATGAGACTATTTCTATTGCTTGCTCTGAAGACAGTTTTTATGCGAAAAATATGTTACTCACCTTGAAAGGAGGTTCGCATGTCTTCTATCAGCTACTCGAATGGCGTAGACAAGTTTCCACGTAAATATGACCAGAAGCACACAAGGCATCAGATGAACAAATGTGCATTGACCGATGTACACGACTTTGTAGTACAGATTACCCACAGATCTGAGCACAGCCGTTTGTTGTTTGTAGCAGAATCTTCGGGTGACTGAAAATTGTTGTCGTTTTAATAAAACGCCGAGGTTTACATAATCCATAGCTGAAAATACAAAAAGACACTTTCTGACTCCTGTGAACCCATCTTCCCCCGCAGAAGAGGTCAAGCGGCTAATTTAGGTTAACTATCCAACCTTCCGGTGTCTCATATTCCAAGGCATGACTTACTATTTACAACTGGATCGTGGAGAGTATGCGAGAATGTGTAGCTAGCCATCGGTTCCGGAGTATAGATCAGAAGAGAGAAGATACAGATAACCAGAGTTACCTGAACTGTTCTGCACTGGTTTTAATTTGTCTTACCTGTTTGCTCCTTCCAATAGTACAAAACCTTCTAACTAATGTCGGAACACAGATATAGACATATCGTTGTATTGCCAAGTAGACAGTCAACCAGATGGCTGTAGAATGAAATATCGAGGGAAGAACTGCCGCCACGTAGGGTGAGACTCGGCACCAGAAGTCAGGAAGACCGTAGAGAACTTCATCCTTGTGGCCTGCAACGTTTTGGTCAAAATTAGTTTCGGTCAAGCACTCGACGCGGGGGCAGAAGCAAGCAAATCTTAGTCGCTGGATTGTGTATCTTTTGATTAGAGAGCACTTCCCCGAGAGGATGCTGAGACCAAAAAAGTTTGAAACGTATCCATTTTCAGACCAATCTTTCGCTATATCAGATGTTGATGAGCCGAGGTTTGAACTGTTTTTTGTTTATCACTCAGACTTATCTTCAAAGGGGTAATCAGTTATAAACGCATTCATGTTTTATGAGCTGTTACTCGGAATTTTTGTGAAATCAGAAAGCAATGAGGTGCAATGTTTTCGAAAAGAAGAGGACAGACTGAGACGCAGTTAACCAAATGTGCCCTGAAGCGTAGTCGAAGATAACTTGTGTGGTCAATTCGAATAAAAGTGAAGGGTCACATACCTCCTAAAGTAAAGTAGTAAATAAACCATGGGATGCATGAAATCCCCGTAAAGAGCTCAGAAACCGCCATGGCCAGAAGAACATAATTCGTCGGCGTTCGGAGGTACTTGTGCGACAAGACCAAGACAATGAAAGAATTCGTCGCCAGCGTCAGGCAGACGATTATAGGCATCCAGTAGCCGTATAGTGGAAGAGCCCAGTCCATGGGAACCTGCAACATTTTCATTTGATATATTTTTAGCCTCTCGAGACAACTCATTACGTTAATTTTGCTAATACGATAACGTTGGAAACAGGATACAAAACATACGTATCGATTGCAAATATCCGTCCCCCTTCTTGTTGATAAAGTGTTTTCACAAGAGAACAGCTAAATTTTAGTGGAAAAAGTACCCATAAACTACAATCGTTTTTCGAATCGCGTGTCCAAAGAATTTAGCTAACGAGGACCTCAGGGAATTTTTAAACTTCCCATATTCTGAACGAGTTTACTTTTTCCGCAAATAATGTTTCGTTTAGGCGTTCAGACAAAAGAAGAAGAATACTTGCCAGGTTTGATATGTTGAATGGACGGCATGTTCTGTTGTAGAAGCAGTCCGGATGACCGTCGGCCGTCCGCCAATCCATAACCCTGATAATAATGGATATTTGTAGGAGCAGACAGGATGTTTTCAGAGACTACTGGTTATATTAGGATAAAGGAGAGAACGAGCGGCGGCTCAGATAAATGAAAGTAAATAAATGAGACGGCGAGAAAACAGCCGTAATGCATTGACAATCGTGGACTGGACAAGGAGCATACCGGGGAGGAATGGACAGTTAAGAAAATTTAGCTACTAAGGAACATTTAGCATTTGCAATAGCCAGGGAGGGTCTTGCGACGGGGCGTGGCTCCCACTCCTCAACTACATTCGAAACCAAAAGCCGTCTCCGGGTGTAGACCTCAAGATTTCTCGCTTGACCTACAGCAATATTTTGATACGGAAGCTTAGTCTGGAGAAACGTGAAAGTGTATCTGATTATTCGAGTGTGGGGGCTTTTGAGTGCTCTCAAAAAAGACGAAACTTCTAAATGGTGATGCACACGTGTGAGTCTACGATTCAAAAGTTGCGGCCAGTCATTCTCTTTTTGGTCGTATGAGTAAATGGTGAAGACCGAAAAGCGTTTTCGCTCTCTCATCAAAAGAGCAATAAACGATGGCGAAAAAAGTTCGAGGATATCCGCGAACGCGGCTTCATTTGGAAGAGTTGATGTGATAGCCGTAAGCGTGTCGACAACCTGTCACTGCTCTGCTAATAGCGGAGAAAAAAACATAAAACACAGACACCACCAAAAGCATCAAAAAGCCAAGTTATTATGACTGAATCACGAGCCATAGCGAGATAGAGAGAGCCATGGCAGTATTAATTAATAAGCAAGGCCGAACTATTGTCAAAGATCGAAGTTTTTGGCCAGACGCTACCCGTATAAATAGCAAAAGTGAAAGTCGGTTTCATGGATCAGGTTTTTCTAGAAATATTCCTCAACTAATGGTTCTTAGCCGAGAGATCTGATTACTCTCAGAAGACATCAAGTTGGTGATCCGAATAGGAAGTAATCTTTTGGAGATCTCAGACCATTAATTGCCTGACGTGACTATGGCAGTAAGACAGCAGCCGGAGCAGTTCCTTCTTTAAATTTTTTGACGCAGATAGGAGGTGGGAATCACCCCTGTGTGTGTCTCTCTTGGAAAACAATGATTCTATTAGGAGGCACAATTGGAGGCCCTATATTGGGTCTGTTCTGGCCTCTCTCACTTGCGCGAAAAAACAGAAGTTTTCACCGATATCTAGACCTGAAAGCCTTGTTTATGAGAGGGAAAGCCTCAATTTGGACAAAAGAAGGACCTTGCAAACAATAGATTAACACAACATTCACGTAGGTTTCCTTCTAGTTCAAACTTCGTGTTGTAAATGATAGACAAGAGGGACAAAACGCAGTGAGTAACAGATTATGAGACAAACAGATCTTATGAAAACTTCTCTAGAGAACGGAAACTGAATTAGGATCTGCTCTCGAGGCCTCTGTGTAACCAGATTAGCACCGGCTAATTCGGACGGTGAATCCCGCTGCCGATGAGTGTGTAGGGGGTTCTATTTCCTAAAGGATGGGTACTCGGGAGACACATTATAAGCCCCCAAAAATAGAGATGCTGAGGCTTTTACATTCTTCTGAGGTAAATAGGAAGTGTTCAATTTTCGACTCAAAGGAAAAACGCTTGGTTTATGAATTCGAACAAAAAGGTTTGAAGAGAGAGCTTCACACTCCTCTGACCGAAAACAATTCATCTCTCTCTCTGCTTGCTCGAAAGCCACAACAAACGATAGTGTGGGCAGTCATATGGAATACATTTTTCAGAGATGACGAGAGTTGAGAGTTTGGACAGATCGAGTCTAATTGGGAAGACGGCCCTTATCGAAGTGCGAAGGCGGAAGCGGGCCTCTTTTCGACAGCTTCTTACGTTTTAAACTGGAGACATCGTGTTCTTTTTATTTTCGGATTAGCCTAGATAAAAAGGCAGATCTTCTACTGGTTCAAATGTAGATACGGATGAATGGTACGTGGAACTTGCCGCAAACTTCCTGATGGCCGCACAATTTTTGTAAGAATTTGAGTGTTGATGGATCATAAATATCTCGAAAGCGTTTAACTGGTCAAGCGGCAGTGCCTCGCTGTAATAGACCTACTTCGAGGCATAGGTGTCCCGAGGCACTTTTTGTTTTGACAAACCAACGAAAATGGGTTTAACAAAGCTCGAAAAACGTTCTGGAGGCGGTTCAGATTTCTGGTAGAACACGAAAGCTAAATTGAATCTGACGGCTGCCGACGCAATAGAAACCCCAGGATGAATCGGACATTCGAATCTTTCAAATGTTTCCGCACAGGGACTGTGATTCTTCATTGTTCAGCCACTACATATTAATCTCTAGGTCTCTGTCAGAAGACAGACATATATCCGCCGAATGAAACAGATCGCACCAAATTGGGAGGATCGCATCATCAAGATGCAAATTGCTGTTGGACCAGCGTGGAGAAGGATGGGGACGTGGCGATTGGCGCAGCATGCACTTCGGGCCCAAGTAACAAGCGAAAAAGATGAATGAAACCGAATCAATGTGGAGGCATGTGCATCATAAGTTAGCACTGAGCAATTAGGACGACTGCCTACCCTCAAGATACTTACAGAGAAGAGTCAAAACAGCCTCAAGGAGATGCTTTCAATCACTCTTAGTAAATGAAGCAGCCTCTGTTATCGGTAGTCAGTTGTCGGTATAAAAAATAATTTAATGCTGTACTACACAATAGATTTATGGGTCTCTTGAACTACTCAAGCAACACCCACGATAAGTTTTGCGATTCGTTACAAATCTAGTCACAATTAAAAAAGCGTCACTAAAAATATCTGTGCTCACGAATACATTAATATCTGCTGCATGCGAAATGGAACGGAAATTGAAATAAAAAACACCTTGAGTAACAACTCTAATTCATAGAGTTGTTACTATTTGAATAACAACAAACTGCAACCTGTGGCTGTATAATTTTAAACTTTGTTGTAGAAGGTAAAATACACTTATATTTATCAGTAGAACAATGTTACCAACGAACTGCTACAGATTGTAGGGAAACTGATGCATAAATTGGTTTTTGTTGGCTAATATGAAGAGGCCAACATTATCAATCAGAGAGTCTAAATTTTCAAAGTCCATTGGAGAGCCGGAAAAAAATTGCAGTTAATGCCTCGCACTTTGTCAAGACTTGTGAAGTCAAGTGAAGCGTAACATGGGGATAAGGAGGAATAAAAGTTGTACCAGCCGCAGCCTAGAGTGGACAGCACCTGTCTTCAAATGAACTCTGTATAATTTAGCCACCGTAACGTGCAAGGCTGGCCTGAAATACACGGCAGGTGCAAACCTTACTGATGATCTGAAGTTCGACGCAACTTTTGAGTCTTAGAATAGCGCTACAAACGTACTTTTACGCGTAACAGAGTTGTTTCCTGTAATGTAGTAGACGCACACAATTAGAGACTTCCCCTTATGCGCCAGTAGTTGAGGGGTACGATGCCTTATGAAGCTAATTTTTTGTTTTTGGCCAGTGTGAAGTCATTATTAGCATACGTTGTTAGAAACAAGGTGGGACATCGGGGATGTCTTCTTTTGACGACTGACGACCATTCTCGTCTGAGGGATCTCATTCCGAGAAAAGACGTCTTCTGTTTTTCTGGCTGGATTGTGTTCAGCCTTAAGTTTGGAGGGGACCAGAGCCAATTGTCGCAAAGATAGATTGCGCAAAGAAAGGAGACCCCCTAATCACTGGAACCAGAGAGAAAGAGAAAGACGGAAAATGGGTATAGGTGATCAAAAATGAAGGCATAAAAATCGCATAAAAAGTCAAAAAGTTTTCAATGAAACTTTTTGTGCTCGTTCAGAAGTGACGACAGATTGCTGCTATGCGGATATCAAAAGTGAACACAAACAGAACTGTACGGGCGTTAAATGTGCTTTGACTCGATTCGTGTTTATTGGAGAAGAAGATGCATCCCAGTAATTAATGAAATGCGGTTCAGCTCCACACGTCAGCCGTAATTTGTTGTGGGAAGAGTTTTGGGTCAAAAAAGAAGCCAATACTTCAGCATTCATTCCACCCAACCTCCTTTTGTTTTTCGTTGCTGAAACACCGCGTCAACGCTCTTTCGCTCTGACCATTGAAACTTTAGCGAGTACGATTATGAACACGATTCATTGATCCAAATATGTATAAACTTCAGCTGTGAACTGGGAAAGAGCGAAAAACTATGAGATACAAGTGTAAGCTTTAAGACGAACGAGATCACCGGTGAGTTAAAACGGGAATGGTTTAGGTAAGAATCTCGGAGAGGGAAAGTAGGAACATGAGAGTAACAAAACAGATGCCGACAGACATCCAACCAAACAGAGCAAAAGTAGCCGAACAGAAGCTATAAGTCTTAGTGCAATGCAAAAGAAACATAAAGCGTACCAGAAGGAACCTGCGAAGAAAAGGGAAACAGATGTTCTGTAAATCAGAGGACTGCACTTGCTCCAAGAGAGTCCTCTGTACTTGATGTAGAGGAAAAGACCACTGGACAGGGAGATCGTGTAGAAGAACAGAGCAAGGTACATCAGGTTCCTGTAAAATGCAATTTCACGAGTACGAAATCTGTTAGTTGTTGTCAAAAGAACTTGGTATTTTCTTAAGCAAAGACACATGTTTACAAACATCAACATAATATGTTCTTCGGAAGTGCAAGCTGCAAATTTTTCTATTCTGTAGCTTTGGTTATTTCCACAAAACATTATGTGCTCAAATATTATATGTTCAGCCACGTCAAACGCTTTGTAACTCGCTTATCAAAGACATCAGCTGTGCGCGTAAACCAACAACAAAGAATTGGCGGTTGTATGAGAACGGTTTTGTAGCAATGGCTCCAAATGTTTCAACAGCCTCTTAACTTAGATAAAACGCGCGAACCTGTGAGGTACCTGTGATTAATATTGCTTATGCACATGAGAACATGAGATTTTCATCCTATAGATGTTAACTTGTTGTGCTTTTCTGAAAATATTTCCTAGATGTTTTTTAGAAACGTGTTAAGAAAAAATTAAGCGAAATAGTGTATTGTGTACTCACCAATCAACTTTGTGACTGAACCAAATCGACATCGGCAGATGGAAGATCCAAACAGTCATGGCAAACACAGCAACCCAGAGAAATGAAGCAATCTGAAGCGAAACTCAAACATAATATTGAAAATGCTTACATCCCAGTTGCCTTCCGACTCTAATTCCATATTGTTCACAGAAGTTTCAGCAGGCTTGTGATGATGATGCCTGCGTGGCGGCGGCTTCATAAGACGGACCTCGATGCCAGAATCCTGAAATCTATTTACTAATTTTCGACTAACTTAACTTTACAAAGAACAAGATATTCGAATTGTAATAAAAGGTAAATAAGCATATCAAAAGTATCAGATAAAAATTGTTTGATTTTGGCAAGACAAACTTACTTTGCTTTCAACGGTGCATCCAGTATCCAATCTGCGTCTCAAATCATCCTCCATTACGCATTCGTACAGAGAAAACGTTCTTGTTTACAAATAAATAGATTTAGCATCTTGTGGCCAGGTACCGCATTGCTCCAATGCATATCAGGGTTTTCGCGGCGGGAGCCAAAAACTTTTTGGCAAATAGCCCGGTCTCGGTTATCACTGGTGACGGCTGGTTGTTTTCTACTTTCTGTACTCTTTTTGTTATTTATATGAACTTTTCTAGCAAATTGATGTTGTGTCAATATTTGTCCCATCCTCTGATGACTCATTTTGTAAGCCGGCTTGCACAAATATCGACTTTTTACTATTACTATTTTAAGGACCGCTTCTTATCTTTAATTTTGCGCTTTTATCAGTTTTTTTCTGGTAAACATTCGACAAAAAAGATTTGAAAGTAGAATGAAGCTTCCGTGCTCTATTGCTGAAAGGCGCCCCATTTACCAGTTAAAAACTGCCGCAGAGCTTTCTGCCAATTTTTGCCAATAGCCCTTCTCACGCTTTCGTTTTCAAGTTTTTCCTACGATAAAAACATTGCATTAGACTAAAATGTTAAGCTCAGAGCAACAATAAAGCAAATATTTGCGGTTCTATTTGTCAAAATGATGACTTGAGTGATAGCCAACCGCAATTTCCAGCAGTGCTTGTTTATCAAACCTCTTCCGCCCACAGAAATTTTCATTTCAAAATATTCCCAAACTTTTATTGTTGCCCATCCTGATGGACCTGCAAATTGTACCTGCAAATCACAATAGCTATTTTCTCAAAAACACAAAAATAATTAGTTGTATCCGGAGAGAGCCATGCATCAATTGTTTTCCGCTCTCAGAAATCTTTTGCTTGGCGCGAGAGACTGCCGCTTTGAATAGCTGTTTTTCTCATCGATTCTCACACTGAGATGTCTGCTATTTTGTTGCCGCTTTGGGGTATCAATTAGCATGCCATCCGACTAGTAACCAATCTTTTTTTCCAGTTGAACGCAACCGAGAACGTCCTTAAAACAAATTTTTCATCATTTTTCCTGTGTTTTAGAGACAGAACAGGACACCAGGCAGATATTTTTTAAGGCACCAGGTGCAACGTCGCTCGTGCAACTCGTTTAGCTGTTTTTTTCCCGGACGTCTCATGCCTTATAACTTAATTTACGGCAAGATTCTAAAAATTGGAATCTTGCTCAAAGAGAAGCAGATTTTTCGCACTTTTTTCGAACCTTATTATCAAAGCCCTTCATTTCCGGTGTCCTAATGGGCAGGGATCATTGAATGTTTCTGCCTTGTTCGCATGAGCTATTTTACATTGACAATCAGTGGGAAGACCATTTAAAGCGGTCACCTTGAAAAAGACCACGGCGTTATTATTTGAGGGGGCGAGATTAATGCGCCTGACGCATGAAGACTCCTCCTATTATGTCTTCTCCGAGCCCGTACCATTCCAGGATCCGTTCTTTCACAAGCGTCTAGGCAGCTGTTCGACGTGTTTTCTTGATAACGCTGAGTCAGGCCACAAGAACTGAGCCTTCTTCGCTCAACTTTCTTTCTATTCTTTCGATTTCTTGTGGGCTGTGGCTGAGTAGGTTCGTTATCTGATGAGAAAACATTCTATACTGATTCCCAGAACTTTTTTGACTTTTTCATAGAAAAAGGTAGGTGGACAGAATAGTTTTCCGGCTATTTTTCTCGATCAAGGATGTCAAATGGTTTTTGACGTTGCTACTACCGCTCTTTGAACTGGTGAAAACGTGCCTGCATCCGCATTTTCCTTACTTTGACAGAAAAACAACAGGTCACTTTTTCTCAAGATCACTGTCCGTTCTTTCCACCGTGAATGGCTGCCCATTAGAGTACAACCAACTTTCTGCGAGCGTCTCCATGGATTGCGTGTTTTAGTGCCAAAAAGAGCTTTGTTTTTCATGGAGGTATTTCGATAAAGTTCACACTCAGCAGAAGACATTGTATAGACAACAAGTCACAAGGCAGTAGAGAAGCAGACTGACTCATGCATTCTCGTCAAATGCCACGCCTAAATAACTGGCCCATTCTTTCTCATTCTTTTTCAAGGCCCAGAGGGCCACCAATCTTCCCCCTTCTGCATAATGAAATGTTTGGCGATGTCTACATTTTTCTGCAGTACCCTTTTTATCTATTGTATCACTGTAGGTATTCTTCTGTTTTCTCCTCGATATGCATCAGCCACTCACAATTTCATTTGAAAATATTAATTCTACCGTTTTTTCCTTCTGCACATTTGAATGCGCACTGCCTTCTGGCTCTACCCCTCTTGGCCGGCTCATTACCTACGGTGACAGCTTCTAGGGTGTTCCCTCGAGATGTATTATCCTTCTGAAAAATGTAAAATGTCCATAAAACGTTCTTTCTCTCTTCAAACTTCATCACATCACTTATCTTGCAGGTTTAAATCTATGAGGAGGACAAGAGCGTGAACAAACTATCTACAGCCATGTCAGGATGTGAGTACATTATACTTTCATTAACTTATTTTGTGTTTAGTAAAGGGTAAAGGTCGTCCTGTAAAAATTACTATGCCAGCTCCTCAGGAGACTCCAGAGTTTAATCTAGATGACACGTGCAAAATTAGGTGAGGCTACAACTCTTTCATAGTACAGCGCGACATTTCAGACTCACGAACGATTCCGAGGAAATTGAAATCGCAGCGGTAGAACTAGAAGTGATCGAAGAGCTCGGGAAAGGCGGATACGGTGTGGTTGAGAGGATGAGACACAGACCTTCTGATATCATCATGGCAGTGAAAAGGATAAAGTCGTCAATCAACGACGAGTCACAAAAACGGATGTTGGTAGAGCTAGATACATGTAAAAAGAGTGACTGTTGTCCACAGGTACCTATATTTCGTTTCGTGTTATCCTTTTTGATCAGATGGTCCGATTTTATGGTGCAATGTTCCGCGAGGGAGATGTCTGGATCTGCATGGAAGTCATGGATACCTCCTTGGATAAATTCTATCGCAAAGCGTTCCGTACAGGAAATCCGATTACCGAGCCATTTGTGGGCCGTGTTGCCCTTTCGGTAGGATATCTGCGTAAAGGACCTCTTTATTGGCCTTTAGGTAATCGAGGGTCTTAACTTCATGAAAGAGCAACTGAATCTGATTCATCGGGACGTGAAACCTTCAAATATTCTACTCAACAAATATGGACAAGTAAAAATATGCGACTTTGGAATTTCGGGTCATCTCACAAACAGTATTGCAAAGGCTTGTTCTGAGTCACTTCGTCTTAAAAGGACTATTCAGACAGTGCAAGCGGGTTGCAAACCTTACATGCCGCCAGAACGTATTCAAGGAGACGCCAAAGAGGCCTACGACGTTCGTGCTGACGTCTGGAGCCTGGGAATCACGCTGGTAATGACGCATCAGACCACCAACAGCGACATTTCAGATTGAAATTGCCACGGGGCTACATCCATACGACGCTTGGAAAACTCCATTTGAGCAATTGAAACAAGTAGGAGCTTTGTCCCAACAGAAGTTAGGTGAATCTTTCAGGTAGTCAACGAGCCCCCACCGGAATTGCCCAACGATGGCACCTTCTCAGCCGACTGCAGATTTTTCGTAAAGCGCTGGTGAGTTATTGTCGTCGTTTTTAGCTGCCAGAGGCTGAGAATTAAGCACAGTTTGAATCATCCCTCACGCGAGTGGTTTTCCCGTCAACATTCTGGGATTCGTTTCCATAAAACCCCCCTGTCTTCACACGCACTTCGGAAAAAACAGAAATTACGGTAGATGTACTCATAAAGTGCTCGCAAGGACGCTTCAAATCATGGTGGCAGACAATTTCTAAGACTAGACATCGTTTGATATGACTACGGTAGTAATTGGCACCTCAAAAAATTGTGGGCTGTCGCTTGGTAGATGTGTCAATTGCTCTACGAGCTCAAAGTTGGCCGAAGATAGTTGTCTGCTTATGTTTATACATCTTGAGTTGTGGACTTCGATTCGATGTTTTATGGAAGAAGTTTTCATGGGTTCGCTTCCAAAATCGTGAGGTGAGAAAATAAAAAGATCGCTCATATTTCCGTTTAAAAAGTTTTTCAGTTGAAGATTAGTTTTATTTTCACGAAATGAAGTATCAGAATACCAAAATTTGAGGAAAATGATAGAGCAGTTTTTTGGCTGATTGAGGAAGCCTAGGTCAATCGTTTGTTTTCAGCTTAGAGCGTGATCATCACGAGCGTCCGAAGTATCCGGAATTGTTGGCCATGCCCTTCATGGAGATGGTGCGTAACGAGAAAACCTTCAGTATGGCAGGGTTCATCTCAATGGTATATTTTCTTATGTTCCAAAGGTCAAAACTTGTTTCAAGGTGTTGGAGTTGCCAAACTAAATCATGTGCCAATGGACCAACTCGACAAAGTGTCATGCTGTTCCACCTCCCTCTAGCCATTTTTTTGTTCTTCGAATTACCAAGCATAGGATTCCCTGAAGCGTCGACTTTATTTCAAACGTCTATCTATGATTATTTGTGGCCATTTCCGCCCTATCCTCTCTCTCTCTCTCTGTATTAATTTCTTCCCGCTGTGATATTCCCTTCCCGATAGTTCGAAAAAGTACATCGTGTATGTATATTCTTTTCCCAATTTTTCCCTTTTTCTGGCCGGTTGTTACCTTCTTTTCTGTTTACATTCTTCTTGCGTCCCTACTCGTCGCCATCGGCAAGAGCTCATGCCCGTTAACTTGCTATGACTGTTCTTTAGGAACCGCTTAATTGCTCTTTAGTTGTTAAGACGCGAGTTTCACATAGACATGTATAGGTACATAACATATTGTATTTCTCTCTTTGTGCTTCAACCATATCTCAACTCCCCTGAATCTTTTCTGTCTTGTTCAAAAAACTGTGTTCTGTCATGCACAAACCCCTTCAAATAAATCTCTTTCTAAAGTAAAGCGGAAGGGTCGTCTTTTTGTTAAAGAGAAATTAGACAAGCCTCATGAAGCAGTGAACCGGTTCAGTGAAGGCGTCTCGAATAGAACTGGCAATGTATCGGATATGGCTAATAAGATATCAGTCATGACTAGGCTAATCTTCTTGCTGACTGCTTTGTCTTGTGCTACCGCTTGGAAGAGATACGGTAACTTGTTTTGTGTAGACAGCAGGTTAGGTTATAGAGAGAAGAAGCTTGGCCTGTACTGAAGAAAACTCTGAATGTATTCTCGGTCGTCCAGGAAATTGGAGTCGAACTGTAGAGTGAGTTTCCAAATTTGTAGTATTTGTCACGTATTGCCAGTTTGTATCCTTGTTTTGAGAAAAGAGGAAGCCACAAATTCGTAAGATCCAAATTTTTGGTTTTGTCTAAAAACATTTCTGGCTATGGAAAATATACAGTTTGTCAGGAGGACTGAGTCGAAACACACAATGTCACACAAATTAGTTTTCAGATGTCGAACTGAAGATATTCCATTATCGGAAAGAGTCCCTTTGAATAAAAATGCTACGCATCGAATTGCCTGCCCTCTGGACTGCAAGCCTCATGTAAGAGAGTCTTCTTCCAAACAATGTGTAAATATTGTCTAGATCGTCCAAAAAGATTCGGCCAAGAACAGAAGATGCGCGTCATTTCAGACCTTTGGAAAATATTTTGACAAGAGTAGCAAAAACTGGTAGTTTTAAAAAGTTGATTCTCTTTTCATTCTTTAGGTACGTTTGGTTCTGTGATCCCTGCAAGTCTAGCTTCACCACAGATTGCGAATTTCAAGAGTGAGAAGAACTCCGAGAACAAACACAGATTAAACATATCCACTTTAACCCAAGTTTCTGTTCTGTGCCTGTCGGTGTTCTGTTTTTCGCAATGAGACATGATTGATCTCTCTTTTCTCAGCTAATTGCCGCTCTCGTTCGTGTTCCTTTGGCGGCATCTCCGAAACGATTTTGTAGCGTTTGTTTCCTTGATAGATTTTTCTGAAATCCTCTTTCTGTTCCTCAAGAAATCAACAAGTCATTTTTCCGATGATTCAGTAAGGGGTGTGGCTGATGAGCGATGCTATCACCCTAAATAACTGGTTCCCACACCACGCCCCGAAACATTTGAATGTCCGAGGGCATACCTGCGGGATTGTCGTTACCGCTAACGATGTCTCGGACGTAGAAGGACATCCGTTTCTTCCCTTCTTAGCCCAAAACTACCAAAGTGTTGTGATCGCTTGTTGCATTAATGTACACAAACGGCCTCTCTCTCTACAATTCTCGCGCCCACTCTCGAGTACTTTTCCTGCCTCGCCAACTTGCTTTTACTGTGAGATTGTTCCGGAAAGAGGAGTTTCAGTTATTTTAAAAGGAAAAAACAACAAAAATGACTGCCGTCATTGATTGTGGTCAGTCGCATCAAATCTATCGCTCTTGTTTAATGGATCTCGTTCCGTCGAGGTCGCGAAACCCGGGCAACGCCCAACTCAGTATCACCTTTGCGCACCTTGCCCCGCTTGCTACCATAAACATCAGCTGTCTTCTCATCTTTTACTCATCTTCTCACTTTCTTTTTGCCTCTGTAAACAGTCACTTATTCCAGTTAGACCATGTCGGAGTCCGAGTACAGGAGCTCTATTTCATCGCGCCCTGCTTTCAACCGTACCGTTACCAGTACCCAGAACTACAACACCCCTGGTATGTTTCTCAGTCTCTCGAAAACAGATTGTTCTAGGTTCTGGAAACCGTGTCTTGAAAATTGTGACGGAGACCCATCACACTTCCTCTTCTTCTGGAATGTCTCCTTTTGGCCAGAACGCCGCTTCTGCCATCCGCGACAGTCGCGAGAGGGAGAAGAAGGAAATGAGTGATCTCAATGACAAGCTGGCCAGTTACATTGAGAAGGTCCGCTTCCTTGAAGCCCAGAACCGAAAGCTGGGAGCAGATCTGGATCTTCTCCGTTCTCGCTGGGGAAAAGACTCTACCTCTATCCGTACCATCTATGAAAGTGAAGTCACTCAGGCCAAGAAAGTCATCACTCAGACCGGAAAAGACAAGGATGAGCTCGAGAGAGAAATCAAGAAGCTTCAAGAGGAACTCAACGAGTACCGCAGAAAATTCGAAGAAGCTTCTCGTGCTCGTGGAGAGGACCGCGAAAAGATTGACGAACTTTTGGTCAAGCTCTCCAATTTGGAAGCCGAGATCAATCTGCTGAAGCGTAGAATCGCCCTCCTTGAGGAAGAAATCGCTCGTCTGAAGAAGGAAAACTTCCGTCTGATGGGAGAACTTCAGCGTGTTCGTACCGTGAGTAACATTATCTTTTTTCTTTATTATGAATTTCAGGAGTTGGACCAGGAAACTCTCAACAGAATTGATTACCAGAACCAAGTTACCACTCTTCTTGAAGAAATTGATTTCATCAAGCGTGTCCAAGACCAGGTACATTCTCTCATTGTCTGAAACGAGCTTTTTCAGGAAATCAAGGAACTTCAGTCTCTCGCTGCTCGTGACACTACCAACGAGAACCGCGAGTTCTTCAAGAACGAACTTGCCAATGCTATTCGTGATATTCGTAATGAGTACGACCAGATGATGAATGCTAACCGCAGTGACATGGATTCGTGGTACAAGCTGAAGGTTCAGGAGATCCAGACGCAGAGTGCTCGTCAGAATATGGAACAGGGTCACCAGAAGGAAGAAGTCAAGAGACTCCGCACCCAGATGACCGACCTTCGCGGAAAGCTGTCCGAACTCGAGGGCAGAGTAGGTCGAAAAAGTTAATTGAACAAAATGTCAATTATAGAATGCCCTTCTGGAAAAACAGATCCAGGAACTCAACTACCAGTTGGAGGATGACCAGAGATCTTACGAAGCCGCTCTCAACGATCGTGATGCCCAAATCAGAAAGATGCGTGAAGAGTGTCAGGCTCTCATGGTCGAGCTTCAAATGCTTTTGGATACCAAGCAAACCCTTGATGCTGAAATTGCTATCTACCGTAAAATGCTCGAAGGAGAAGGAGACGGACCGGGACTCCGTCAGCTCGTCGAGCAAGTTGTCCGTACCACTGGTATCAACGAAGTTGCTGACACTGGTAAGATCCTCTGAGTTCAAAGAGAATCACATTTTAGAAACTATGCGCGTACTCAAGGGAGAAACCTCCAGCCGGACCTCCTACTCCCGTTCTGCCAAGGGCAACGTATCCATCCAAGAAACCTCCGCTGAAGGCAAATTTGTCGTTTTGGAGAACACCAACCGTAACAAGGAGGAGCCGATAGGAGAATGGAAGCTGAAGAGAAAGATCGATGGCAAGCGTGAGATCATCTACACCATTCCCAAAGATTTTGTCCTCCATGGTGGAAAGAGTGTCAAGGTGATAACCGGCATCATAATCCCCGTCAAACCATTGTATTTAGATTTTCGCCCGAGGACATGGCGCAGGCAACGGTGTTGACACTCTCGCCTTTGACCAGGAAGACTCGTTCGGCGTCGGAGCCAACGTCCAGACGATCCTCTACAACAACAAGGGAGAAGAGCGTGCCACTCACACTCAACGTTCCAGCCAGTCCTAAATCTCTTTCTGCTCATAATAATCCCCCGGTCGCCTTCTCCATGGGTCTCCGCGCTATTCGCCCTGTGATTCAAGAAAATAGCTTGAACCTTTTTGTAATATCGCATCCCATTGTGACAATAAATGCTTGTACTCTCATTTTTGTGTATGTCAAGATAGACAGACATTGGCCAAATTAGAGTGTTAACCTGACTAGACGGATCCTTCTTGCTAGAGTCGTTTGCTTGCGTCAAGTACATGTCATAAACTGAACTGGAAACCGACATCGCCGTACTCGACATCCCCAATCATTTCGTCCTTCTCTTCTTCCAGCTTTCAGTCGTCTGCCAGACTTTGCCAAGACTTGAAAGATTAATTGTCCGGGTGTGGCTAACGAAAGCGATTTCGATAATCATACGTGATAGCAGAATGGGGTTGCGGGCAACGCCACCATCACGACTTAAAGGTCATTAGGCGCAGTGGTCGTATAGTTGCGTCTGCAATGGCCACTCCTGTTTTGCACTTCCTTATCCTCCAAGTCACTTAAATTTTTCATTATTTCTAGATGTTGGCTGTGGACAGCGAACTCAAGAGCGTCATTTCTGCTCGTCCTTCTTTCAACAGGAACATTTCGATGAGCATGACCAATCTGGCCCAGCCGAGTGAGTAATTCTATTTTCTTGTTTACAATTAGTTCAGGTGCTGGTGGAACAAGAGTTCTGAGAATCATTCGCGAAATGTCAACGAGTGTGGCTGGAGGACTAAATTCTGGTCCAGCTTCAACCCAGCAGATGATTGATGATCGCGAGAAAGAAAAGTTGGAAATGCAGCAGCTCAATGACAAGTTGGCGGGATTCATTGAGAAAGTAGGAATTTCGAAGTTTCTGGTGAAAACTATATTAGGTTCGCTTCTTCGACGCTCAGAACAAGCATCTTTCCCGCGAGGCTGACAGATTGGACAGATATTTTGGAAAAGAACGTTCTTCCAAGACTCTGTATGAGACGGAAGTTACTGGAGCTACAAAGGTGAGATAACAGTTTCAAACATCGAAAATTGTACTCACTAGAATGAACAAAACATGTTTTTCAGATCTTGGGTGATATGAAAGACGAGAATAACAATCGTGGGGTCAATCTTGAAAAGCTCGACGCTGTTTTAAAAGAATGGAAAGACAAGTAAATTTCAATCTAAAGCTGTTCCACTGTAATCTCAGGTTTTCTTCGGCTAACGATGGACGTGAAGAAGAGAAGGAGAAGCTTGATGAGCTCTTGGTCGAGTATTCCAACATTGAAGCTGAAATCAACCTCTATAAAAGACGTATCCAGCTTTTGGAAGAGAACATTGCTCACAAGAAGAAAGACAACGCGACACTGTCAGCTCTCCTTCATAACACTCGCATGGTATAGAACACTTTTCATTCTAGTCAAAAGTGCTTTGCAGAAGCTTGACCAAGAAGTTTTGCTATCTCTTCATGAGAGAAACCAGATCGAGGCACTGAAGGAAGAAGTCCGCTTTGTCAGCGAGGCCTTTGACGAGGACTTACGCGATCTATTGGCACAGGCAGCCAGAGATACTACTAAGGAGAACCGCGAATTCTTCAGAAGCGAGCTTTCCAACGCCATGAGAGAGATTCGTGATGAACACGACAGGGTACGGGCATTTTGTCAATTTTTTTTGCAGTTTTGTTTAGGTTCACAATAGTTACAAACAGGAAATGGAAACCACTCTACAGAGAGAAGTCCACGAGATACATACCCAGTCGGCGAAACAGAACATTGAAAGCACTCATCTTCAAGATGAGACGAAGAGGCTCAAAAGTCAGACGAATGATATGCGCAACCGTTTGGCTGAGCTCCAAGGAAGAGTGAGTTATGTCGAATACCGAAATAATGCAAAAAAAGAATGCTCTTCTCGAACGTCAAATCGAAGAGTACAACAATCAGTTGGAAGACGACCAGAGACTCTTTGATGCAGAGTTGAACGACAAAGACTGTAAGATCAGACAGGCCCGTGAAGACATGGAAGCCAAAATGATGGATATTCAAATGTTAAATGACTCCAAACAGGTATCAACTGCTTCCATTATCTATATCTTTCAAGTTTTAGACGCTGACCAGTGAAATTGCCCTTTACAGAAACATGCTGGAAGGAAAAGACAGCGAGAGTACCGGACTCAAGCAGCTCGTTGAAAACGTTGTTAAAACAACGTCCCTTAACGAAACTGTCGATACTGGTTTGAATAATTCTTGCCTATTTACTTTTTTTCTTTTAGAAACTATGCGAGTGGTCAAGGGAGAGAGCACGTCTCGTGTAGCGCACTCAAAATCGGCAAAGGGCAACGCCTCCATTAAAGATGTTTGTCCAGATGGCACCTTCGTGGAAATTGAGAATGTCCATCGTTCCAAAGACGAGAATATCAGTGGCTGGAAGTTGAAGAGAAAAATTGATGGAAAAAGAGAAGTTGTCTATACTTTCCCTGAAGACTTTGTTTTGAAAGGAGGACAGAATGTCAAGGTATAAAAATTAATTTTATTCCTCTATCAAATGTTCCAGATTGTCATCAAGGGGCATGTGGACGAAAACCAAAATGATGTTTTGGTTTACGACGGTAACACCTTTGGTAAGGGAAACAGTGTGTCTACTTACCTCTACAACGCAGACGGACAGGTATGCCTTTTTAGAATACTACAAAAGCTGTATTCAGGAAAGGGCGTCGGTCACTCAGAGGCAAACTGACAGTGAGGTCCGCGAAGAGAGCACAGCTTAAACACGATATCTACACATTTTATCAACATGATTTCAATAAACAGAACTTGAACAATGAATTAGCGGATCACAGCGTTTTCTGTAAACGTGAAGCCGACAAAGTCGTGTTCTCGTCTTGTTGTGGCAAGATTGTCCGGTACCAGTGAAGCTAAATACTGTTTTTGAAGTTAAGTAGAAAGTTCTACCTGGGTTAAAAGGCTCTTTAAGGAAATCGTTGGATATCAGCTTAACATCCATTTCGTCTTTCACATTTGGAACGTAGGGTGCCCTAATGGTCTTGGCCAAAAGTTGGTCAAAACTGATAGGCATGAAGAAGGGATGATTCTTAATCTCGGTGAACCCTTGTTTGAATCCAAGTCGCTTCTTAGGATCTTTGCTAAGTAGCTGAAAACGATGAGCTTTAGAGAAAGAATCAACGACTCACTCCGGTGATGATATCAGTAGCAGCTGCTGAGACTGGATGCTTGAAACGGAGGGGATGGTTAACAATTCGATCGTACATTTCTTGATGGTCTCGTGAATAAAAAGGTGGCTGCAGCAGTATTCGAACTAGTTTTGAAAGGAATTCACTCACCAATCCATAGAACATCTCATAAAGTACTGCTCCAAGACACCACCAGTCGACTGATCTCTCGTATGGTTTCTTCATGACAATTTCTGGAGCTAGATACTCCGGTGTTCCGCAGAATGTTCCCGTTGTAGTTCCTGGTTTCATGCCCTCTTTGCAAAGACCAAAATCAGTGAGAACAATGTAGCCGTCCCGGTCGAGGAGCAAGTTTTCCGGTTTTAAGTCCCTGAACAAACAGAATACGCACTGGGAGGAAGTGTTTTACCGGTAGATAATGTTATTTTCATGAAGATAACCGAGAGCGGCAGCAATGTCGGCAGCATAGAATCGACAACGGGCCTCATTGAAATGTTTTTCTTTCTGGAGATGAGAGAAGAGTTCTCCGCCGTTGAGATTATCCAGTACAAAGTAAAGTTTGTCTTTAGTTTGGAAAGAAAAGTGAAGAGAGACGAGGAACGGATGATTGATGTTCATTTTCAGGACGCTAAGCTCTGCCATCACATGTTTAGTCTAAACAGAAGCTCTAATTATCAAAAAGAAGTTTTCTGACTTCATTCTTCTTCCTGATTTGTTCCTTCGACAAAACTTTCATTGCATAGATTTTGGCCGTAGGTTTGTGTCTCACTTGAAAGACTCTTCCGAAGCTACCTTTTCCAATAGTCTTTAAAACTTCGAAATCTGATGGCACGGCACTAAAAAAACTTTTCTATCTGTAGGCTAGAATCTACTCACTTTTTAGATTCTTTTGGAAGTGCCTCTATCGCTTCCTCGCTCTCTATTGGTAGGCAGAAAAACTCTTTGATGTCATCGCTCAGACTTAAAATAGGTTTTGAACTTTTTGGACTGGGCCACCCACCTGTTTGGATTGAATAATAGGGTCTGTGCGACGGACAATATCCATAGTTTCCTTTTTTCTTGAAGCTTCGAATCCTGTTGGAGGAGTCGCTTCTTGGGGGGAGTGGAATGGCTGGCAGGCAAGAGATGGGAAATTCGTGCATACAACTTTTCGTATTCTTCAAAGCGCTTTTGTACAATGAACCCGGTTTCGAGGCGAAGAGAATAGAACTGTAAAAACTGATAAAAAGCAGCCAAAAATTGAACCAACCACTGCCTTTCTGTCGTCTGTTACAATGACATCGCAAGAAGTGACAGGAGATCTTGGCATTGCTCTCGATCAGTTCACACAGCCTGGAACGACGTGATGAGTCCTGCAATGTAAACAGATATTTTCGACATTGCTGTTTGCCGTTTTTCAACGGACAAAAAGAGCTAGGAAAAGGTCCAAAAATGGAAGCCAAAATGTAGAATTCGTGTGCCGGTCGGTGACATTTAAGAACCTCGCCAGACGTTATCGAAGCGGAGTGCTAACGTGATATCTCCGGCTCCGACAATGATAAGGGAATCGCGAAATTCAATTGCCTATTGTGAGCTTTTAGACACGAGACTGAAAATTTATTGACTATAATGTTTCAGGAAGTTGATCGGAGTCAAAGTTCTCGGTCTTATTACACCATGCTGTCGGCTTTTGGGGAGCCGTTAAACGACACCGCATGTGTGGAAGATTGCATTTTTGAGAAGGTCTTTATTCGGAAACGTGAAAATACCACAGATGAAGGTCTTACGAAAGAGAGTTTTGGGAAAAAAGAAAGAGAAGCTCACTCAGCTCCAGAAAGAGAAGAAACGGTGTTTAAAGCTCAGACGGATCGTGTTCTTTTTCGTCTTTTGTCGGTTTGGCCTCCTCCGTTGTCGCTTCCTTATCAGCGGCTTCTTCAGCTGGCTGTTCTTCCGCTCCTTGCTAAACAGTCACTCACTGATTGGACAAAAAGGAAGTACGGTACCTCTTTAGGCTCCTTTTCAGCAGTCGTTTCCTTTTTCTTCTCTGTCTTCTTAGGCTTGAAGTTCTTCAGTTTGTTGAGAAGATAACGGACTTCACGGTCAAGATCGCGAGTCTGAAACAAGAATGTACAACGAAGAAAAGGCTAAATAACCTTTTCCTGGATGTCTGATATGGTGACCACGAGATCTTCGTTCTTGGCCTGATTCAAAAGTCCCTCCTGCTTTTCAGCCCACCATGCTTCTGTGGATTGAATCAGCTTTTCAAGAACCTCGAGTTCCGTGGCAGGGAAGACGGGATCTTCAATATCGGTCAAGTTCTTGGCCGTTTCAAAGAAGGTGCGTGAACGGTTGAAGGACTGATCGAGCTCGTCAACGTACTTGGGCATATCCTGAAAACGTAACTTGTCATGAAAAGTTAAGAATTCTTACAAGACGTTGCCTCTTCCTTGTGTTGGGAGCTTTGATCAAATCGTCAAGAATCTTCTTGTTATCTTTGAAATCCTGAGTCTTGGTTTCAAAAGTAACCTCATCCTCCAGCCATGTACGAAGTTTTTGAACCTCAGCTAGAATCTTCTCTTTCTCATCAGGGGTGACGAATTCGTTGAATTCTTCTCCATCCTCAAGTTTGATTGGGAGATCATAAACGAGAGCTTCAAGATGATTGTTAGCCTCTTCACGCTCCATTTTATCCTTCTCAGCCTTCTCGTAGTCGGCCAAACTAAAACCTCCAATAATTCAACGGGATACCCTACATTTTCTTGGCGTTGGTAATATCATCAGCCAAAACTTGTTTCAGGTCCTTCAACTCGGCAGTAACTGTAAGAGCAGACTTGTTGGACTTTGGCTTGGGCTCGGATGGCTTGGGGACCTTTACTCTTTTTTCCTTCTTTTCTTTCTCAACCTAGAACAATGCTAGATTTACAATTGAACTATTGAATAAAACCTCACCTTGTCTTCTTCAACCTTCTCCTCTTCTTTAGCTTCCTCAGTTACTGTCTCATTCTTTTCCTTAGCCCCCTTCTCCTTCTTCTTTATTTCCTTTTCGGCTTTTTCTTTTTCCTCTTTCTCTTTCTTCACTTCAGCTTCGTACTCATCGTAAGCTTTCTTGTCTTCCTCGTATTTGGAGAGCTCTTCAGGAGATGGCTTTCGCTCGACGTGGACTTCCGACTTGGCGACTTCAACAATACCGGACAGATCGATGGAGAACGTTGTTTTGATACCCTAGAAAACAGTTACTGTTCTGTGTTAATTTTCTGCCTCACTTTCAGCTCACAATGCTCATCAACAAGCTCCTTTTGAATTCCTTCCGCAACTCCTTTGATGGAAATGGCTTGAAGATCTGTAGCTCCAAGAGCACTGATTTGGTCATCGTTGAGATGGGTCAACGGAGCGTAGCTGAGTGAAACGTCAAAGTCTTCGCTGTATGATTGGAAGTTGACAGTTTTCTTCGGAGTCGGGTAGTGAGACTTGTAGTTGAACAGAACGCGGGATGTGTCTTTTTTGTCCCCACTTTCTGTTTTGGTTTGGAAGTTGACCTGAATTCGAGCAACTAAAAACAAAAACAAAAATGAATAACCTGGATAGGGTAGAGGATGATTTCTTGGACTCCGAAAGGCAAGACCTTGAAAGACTTGGAAAGGTGAGCAGCCTGGTATACAGCTCCCAGAGCTATAGCTTCGTCAGTGTTCAAGAAACGACCGAGTTCCTAACAATAGTTAATAGGAAAAAATTGACTGAGTGTGTGCCTTCTCGCCAATCGCTTTGGTTAAAATTTCCTGGACCTTAGGCACACGAGTTCCAGCTCCCATCATCACAACTTGGTCAATCTTGTCCATGGTGAGTTCAGCCATGACGAGGGCATCCTTTATTGGTTGCTCAAATCGTGGCTCCAAATCAGTGATCATAGCTTCGAGCTCTTCACGGTTGACCTAGAACGTCAGCATAGGAAACTTAAAAAGATGGACTACCTTGGCTCTGAAGTTCTGCTCCTCGTGCACATTTTCGATTTGTGCAAATGTGTTCTTGTTGGCGGAGAGGACCTGCTTGACACGCTCGGCTTCCTTGAACAGCTTGGACATACTTCTGGCATTGGTAGCGATGTCAGTCGGTGTTTTCACCGTTTTGCGGAAAATCTTAACGTTTGAATTTTTTCTGCAAAAAGTACGGCACGCACCTCTTCAAGGTGCTTGGAAAGTCTCTGACTGATCTCATAGCCTCCAAGAGTTCTGTCGAAACCAACTCCGATTGTGCGAACCACAGGATTCTTTTCCTTGCTTCCCTTCTCTGCCTCCAAAACGTACTCGACAATGGTAGCAGTTGTTTTTGTGGCTCCCATATCGTAAATCAACATGATTGTTGGCTTTTCAGTAATTTCCTTTCTTCGGAAAACTCCATAGTTTAGTGCGGCAGCAGAACCATCACTGAGCAACTGCAAAAATTGTTATTGAAAACTATTGATGTTTGCCCACCTGTAGTAGGTTCAAACCGGCAATGTCAGCAGCAGCACTAATAGCTCGGCGTTCAGCCTGGCTCAAAAAGCTGGGGACAGTGATTACAACATCCTGAAAGTAGTGGAGTAAAAAAGAAAAGGAAGAGAAAAGTACCTTGACACTTTGCTCGGCATAGGCTGCAGCGGTCTGCTTGGCATTCCACAGGATCATGGCCAAAAGAGTCTCGACATTGTAAGTTTCAGAGCTAAAAATAGAACTAAAACGAAAATATGATTCACACTTACTCTGAAGGGAAATTGACAGTGTTTCTCGCTTCATCGAAAGAGATGACAGCGAATGGGAATCTCTCCTGGTAAAGTTTGACAGCGGCGTCGCCCTGCTGCTTAGCCAAAAGGTTCAGCAGATACTGATAAGCAGATTTGGGGTACTTGGTGGCCTGAAACCAAACTTGTGAATGAAAACGAAGAGCAACTTGCCAGAGCTGCTGCAGCTTCAGCGAACAACCGTTCTCCGTTCCTAATAGACATGATATTTGGAGTCTTTCTTCTACTCTCTTTGTTCAGAACAATCTCCATCGGTACTCCGGGCTTCACGATTCCGATTTTGATAAACTGTGAACCGAAATCGATTGACATGGCTGCCAGAGCAGCTTCTAAAGGGTCTTCTTTGACCAGAAAATCAGCCTCGCTCACCTGTCTGAGGGAGCAGGACGATTCCTGCTGCCAGGAAGAGAGATACCCGGAGTAATACCGAGGTGAATCCCATGATGGACTGAAAATACACTGTTATAACAGGGGAACAGCTGAAGAATGAGCGATAAAAGTGGCCAGCAAGTGGGCCAATGCGTTTAGCGACGTGTACTAGGAGTCTTTGGCTGAGTGTTCAAACAATTATAAGCGGCAGAAAGTCGCGTCGGGACACAGTCTTATTGTCCTTCGAGATAATAAAAACTGCGAAAAGGTCAAATATTTATTCCAATAGGACAGTGACTCTCGATCAAATCGATAAATAAAAATGCTATCCGTAAATGCAACAGACGATTATGATTGCAGTACACGTATTTTAGTCGGTCTTTTGTTTCGTGTAGACGACTCTCGTGTGTTCCAAGTAGCCAACTTTGGGGTGAGTAGCTGTCCTCATTTCTATGACCTGTTCCATGAAGCGATCGTCATGACGGATGAAAGTACGTCGAAGCTAAAAATGATTCTTTGAAAAGGCCCTAATTGTTATGGTGCTCTTTGCAGAGAGATGTGTACTTACATCTTCCACGGGCAGATCACGGGAAAACGAAATGCGGCCAATGTCTTTCAGAGTGAGAACCAGCTTATTTGGAGCCACTTTGCCAGTCTCGTAAGTCGTGAATCCTGAATGTCGTCAATGATCAGACGGAAAACCTCTCGTACCGTTATTTCCAGCCGTCATGAGTGTAGCGTTTCCGGCCTTATCAACGGTGAGGAATCCCCACTCGTCGTGAAAGTGGTCCTTGGTTGAATGCGACCACGCTCTCGCCCTAAAGATGTTCAGATTTCCGCGTACTTTTTCTGCCTTCACTGCCCCAATTGAGGTCATTCGACCAGCTTACAGACACTTTTTGCCTAGAAATCGGACTCATTTCCTCGCTCTTAGTAAAGATCAATTGGCTTAATCTCACTAAAAATAACGGAAGAGGACACACACTTACGAAAAGTTCAAAAATTGAACGTTGGCTGATTTCGCTTGAGGTGCTTCCTGGATGAATAGTTCTTCGCCGAACGTCATCGTCGGTACCGTTGGCCAGAAAACCTGAAAAATTGTACTCACATTCTTTTTCTACCATTAGGTTCCACTCTTTCTTATTAATGTCATATTACGCGGCTGGTTGCGACAAATTCAGCAAATTACTCTTGTCAAGAGTCCATTAAAAGTGACGATTAACGTTCTTGATCTCAGCTTTATTTTATTCCAAGTTTGTGGAATACGTACCTTTCCTGAGAATTCTGATCTCCACTTGCCAACAATCCATCGTAGCTGCTCATTGAACTCGTTGAGCTCTTGTAGACTGTATGGGAGGATAGCTAGGAAGATGACTTGAAGGAGTAGAGCGCGCATCGCAATAGCTAGCTGTGGAGACCGGTTGATGTGGGGACGAAACCGCCCCACACGGGTCAGTTGCGGAACGACTGAACGCGAACAGTCTTGCCAAAGTTGAGCAGTTTTTAGAGAGTAGCTGCTGATAGGCAAGAATAGCCTTGAACGAACATCATTGGCGCTTTGTGTTTGGGTAACCAAGTTAAAATAGTGAACCTTTAAAGTTCAAAGCGGACGATTAAAAGCTCGGGGCAATTGTACCCGTCTAGCTTTTTTCCACGAAATTTTTTAAAATCACACAGTATTTTAAAAAGATCATTCAGTTTTAGGCTAATAGTCCGTGTAATTCACAGATATTCCTTTGTTCCTGCAATTAGCCTGTGAGCGTTAAAAAAATTACTACCAAAAAGAATGTTCCCTGTTATAAACCATTGTGCTCATTCTGTTCTAATCACTTTGCAATTGCTGACGGAAGCTCGTTTTCTCTTGATATCGATACGTCGAACGTGAAAATTAAGCCTAAATAGCTTAGTATTTCCTTTAATACCATTCACTTTTAATGTGGAGAACTGCACGAAAAGTGAAATCTATTTTCAAATCACTTCACTTTTTGGAGTCATAAGCTCGTCAGCATGAACTAAGACGTCCAAGGGACGCTTCTCCTGTGAGTGACAGACTTGAGGAGGTAATTATCTGATAGTGGAAATGTCGGTCAGAGTGGCAAAAAAGCGATTATGAACTTGATCACTACAGACAAAGTTTTCGGGCTAGATTGCAGATTACTCTAATTGTCTTCAAAGTAAACAAACTAATGTGTTGCGTACGTGGTGTAACAGCTGACGTATCTCGAGAAATCAAGGTTCTTTTCCTTTTCCCGAAGACACACTGACATCTACGCCTGCCATCCTTCGTCTCACTACAAGTTTAGAAAAAGATCTCTTTCCAATTATCCGGCTCTTTTTGCAAGCTACAGAACAGAGACAGACTATCTCAGCTTACATGTGAGTGTGATTCACTTTTCCATCATCATCGACCTCCTTCTCTTGCTGCTAGTAGATTGCTTATAAATCCGGCACAAAGTAAGCCGGGCTCAATGAAAGCATCAAAGTCACAGCTTGATCCTCTTTGCAAAGATTGCTCTGGACTCAGTCCTCGCTCTTTCCTTGTCAGCACTTTCCGAAAAATTAAAGGGAGAGCGTGATTGTTTAATTACATGAGTAACTCTCCCCCGCTCTCGATCCTCCGTTCCGCAGACATGTGTGTTTGTGGAGAAAAATGCCGCCTGCGCCGTTCACGTCTCTCTTGTGCCATTGAATTTCCCAGGGAAAAAACACACATTTCATAAACTCTTCTTAGAAAAGCTCCTATTTTTCATCCTCATTTTCATTGCAAACTCTACATCTTTTAATGCTTTCCCTCGTTTTCTATTTCATGCAAAAAAAAGTTGCTGTCTTTGATTGCATAGTCGGCAGCAGAAAATAACTAACCCCGATGAAAATACCTGATGAAGTATGCAGATTTGCACAATTTTCCCCACCCCTCAACTATGAAAAGCTAGAATGTTCCTTATGCGTCAGCCGACCCTGTTTGCCCAAAGAAAAGCAAAAAAGAGGCCTTTATCACCCATAGTACAGGACACGCGCGTTGGAGTAAGAACCATCGAGCTGTGTTTTCATTTTTACGACACCTGTCAGTTTCTGATGTTCTGGCTCAAAATCATTTTCGAATTAGATGCAATCCGGGCGTCAGTTCATACACTATTACATGGAGATAAGACTCTATTTTCGTTCACTACACGTTCCTTTCTAGATAATAGTGATGTCCTCCTCTCGTGCATTGAGCTAATCAGTCGGGTAAAAAAGGCTTTTCGGCGAGACGAAGAAAGAGTATGTCCCCTTAGCTTCTACTACGTAAGGACTACCGCCCAAAACACTGTAATGACGTAGTGTTCAATTCGGTGAACTGGCGCAAAACAGGCGCCTCATTGTTTCCAAATACTTTGTCACCAGATTTTTCGCCTTAAGGAAGCACCAATCTACTCGCATATCCAGAGAAAATTGAAAACAGGCGTGACTGTAATTCAGTGTGATAAAAGAGTGCTTCCCGAATTCAAGGATCTCTCATCCTTAATCTGGGAGTACAAGAAGCACAGTCAGGTTTTGCAGCCAGGCGTTCCTTGAATGGTCTCTCAAAAGCGGTGAGTTGGAATCCTGATATTTTCCCGATTACTCCCTTTTAATCGCATTAGTGCGTACTCTTAGCAAAGAAGCTCTTTTCTGCAGAGGTGTGTTGCACGTTGAAATACCATGGTGTACCGACAGATGATGCGATTTTTTAACCGATTGGTCTACCATCACATGACTTTAATTTACTGGCTCTGCGTCTAAGTTGAGCCCACAATGTCTGTTGCCGTCTCATGTCTTTTGCCATGGATATCTGTGTAACACCGCCTCTGTTACACTGTTAGAGTCTACAACTTTAATGAGTAGATTTTATACCTTTTCTCTGCGGATAATTGTGTCCTGTTTGATCATTATCCTTTCCAATTTGGTCTTTGTAATACTTTCTTGTAAAGGAAGTTACTACCAAGAATTCCGCCCCATCCACGTGAAAAATTATGAGGCAGCTTACACTTTTCTCCAAGAATCACTTAATGTAGACGATAGTTGAAGTGTCTTCCCCCACGCAACATTTCGTGACTCGGCTCGGTCGCAGGTAATTTTTGCTGTGTCTTGCCACAGCTGTCTCTCTCAATCTTCCCTTATCACACCCCATTTGATCCGCCGTAACAACCTCAGATCCTGCATTAATCATTGTCAGTTTTTCTATTACCTATTATAGAGAGTGATGTCAAAAACACGGACTTTTTTTTCGGCCCCTTGCTCTATGCATTCGTAAGCACCGTATAACTGTCTGTCGTTGTTCAGTAGAGGAAGCCTGTGATTGGCCTCTTTGAATAAGGACCGCGGCTCCGCCCTTGATTTGTACCTTGTGCACCCCACAACAAGGCGGATTACCATTGTATACACACAAGTTTCTACTATCACTCTTGTTGCCGCGCGCGGATCAGAGATCAAGCATTCGCCTTTTTCGGGAACTCTACACGCGTTCGTTTGTGAAGCATTCCGCGGGGACTCGGAAGCCTCCTCCGAATTTGCTCTCCCGCGGTGCTCTCGTATTCAGACTTCTACCAAATACTTATTTTTTCAATGTTTGTGGTCGGGGTCCACTCGCGGGGCTAAATGAGGTAGATGTTTTTGGTGCTGAAGAGTTCCCCGTTGAGCATTCTGTTCATTTTCTGCCCTCTAGCGGCTCGTCAACGTTCGTTCGCCGGCTCAAGATCTCATTGCCGTAGTCCAGCGTGGGCCGAAAAAAACCCGCAGCCAGTGGATTACGGGAGCCGAAGGGCAGAAACCGAAGCCGACCTCACGCAAAAAAGAACTGAGGCTCAAATATACAGACACGAGACATTACGAGGTGAACATACACGTCTGGTTCCTTTCAATAATTGTTGCTTCCTTCTGCTCCCTTCCAAGGGTCACCTTCTCTATCTGTTCGCCTGTTTCTTGAGTATGACGCATGCGTGGTTAAGAGGTACCTTTTTGAAGGCTTCGGTATAATCAGTGAGAAACAGGCCGGTTAATCACCGTCTATCTCGCAAATTGTCCAGTCTGCAGAAAAGCTTGAATTACCGGTTGCAAAGATCTGAAGAAGATCAACAGAAGCCATGTCTAATGTGATTTGCATTGTTTCTTAATCCGATATTCGAAACCTGCACGTTCTTCTTTTTGCAAAATTTTCATATGATTAGGATGCATAATCTTGATGAGATTAGGGTCGAAATACAAGTTAGCTCAGGTTTTCAGTAGTTGCATTTGGTCCAGTTTCATCAAGTTGTATTTGTTGACCTTTAATCTGCGACAGTGATCACAAACAGGAGGCGAGAGTACGAACACTGCCAGTAGTTTTTGCCTCTTTCCATTCGTGATAGCAAACACCACAAATGCAACTGTAACTTGACACCACATTCCATGCCCTACTATTTCCTGAATGTTGAGCGAACCCCCTTATCGCGCCGCAAATTTCGAGAAAGCCTCTTAGCAGTCGTCGTTGCCCCTGCAACTAACCGCGCCTTATCAGTTGCACAAACACCCGGGAAAACATATAAACATGCATCATTTACTTGTCGGAAAAATCTGGGTAGAAAGTACAAAAGTCGGGGGAAACACTCCATTGTTGGAGGCGAAAGAGGAACCGGCGGCAAGGTAGTTTTTCCCTCCACACGGGGTCGGATTTACTCACCCACTTTTGAGGGATCGAGCCGTTGTAAAGTGCATGTTCGGTCTCGATGCGGCAGTGCAAAAATGTCACAAATTGGATTTCGGATACGCGCGCTGTGTGCCGTTCGTGGCCATGTGCACTTTGGGCTCTACACAACGTCCATAACTATGTGTCTTTGCTCGTCGAACACCCAGGGTAATTTAGTGGAAACAAGCGAAAGCGGACACACTTGGAACACACTGCGGGAGAGCTACTTGGAGTTTAAACACGTTTTGTTAAGATTTCCTTAATTCGTCAGCAGTGACTCTGGCCCTCCCACGATCTTTCGATTAGGAGGCAAAAGCCCAGGGTTTGGAGAACTCCGTTCCCAGCTGAGGAGTAGAAGTGAATACCAAGTGGGCCGCTGTTGGCTGAGAAAATGAGGATAGCCTCTTTTCTAAATCCTCTTTGTCCAATTCGCAACAAACACTCACTTCGGATCCCCTCTAAGTAAAAACGCGCGTTCGTGGCCGAATTCCCTAGAGTGTCCAAGTTTTGGCCACGGCTACCATGCAAGTCACATTGATCTCCAGAAAAAACGTTCCCCCTGGCTCTGGCCACGCTGAGAAAAAACACACGCCCCATTGTGGAGTAGATAAGTCCCTGCCTGCTCATAAGCAGGCGCTTCGCGCGCCTTCTCCAACATTGCATTCTTTTTTTGGGAGGGGTCACAACGGTTGTCATCCTCATCATGCACACTATGCATCGCGTAGTGTGGCGTTCATGTCGTCCGCCTCCTTTACCCCCTCGGTTTTCATCATTCCTGGCAAACATTAATGAGCCAGAAAGATTTTATCAGAACTGAATACGATGAGGTGGAACGTCTCTTTGTACGAACTTGCTGCGTGTGTGGGCTGTTCGCACCATCTTCCGCTATGTTTGATCAGGGGACAATTGATGAGTGTCACTTTTTATTACGCTTGCTATGGGTCGGGATAGTTGTTCTTTTTTTCAAAGATCGATGCAACACTTATTTTGCTGGCTTCTACAGTTTCCAATGCGCAGCCTTGGCGTAACTCCTTGACCATTCGGGCGGGTCTGTTTACCATCTGTTTCCAGCAGGATTGAGAGAAAGAGTTAGGAGACTCTTTACTCCTACTTGTGAGCAAGAGCAGAGATCTGCAAAAGTGCAACATGTTTCTTTATGTCTAATCCAGAAGAATTAGTTCACTCCATAACTATTTGAACACACGAGCATGGCACATTCTCTCTCGCGTTTGCCTGGTTGTGCTTCTGCCAAAGCGAACGGCCATCGGCGCTCATTCGAATACGTTGCTAATCTACCTAGCGCAAAAACTACTTAATCGCATCAGTGCATACTCCAGTCGCTATTGCCCCGACTTCTGCCAGTGTCAATGACCTTTGTGAAATCCCTTTTTTGGCATAGAAGGTGCCTCTTCCGTCTCTCACCATTACAGTACACCCACGTTCCTTTTTCGACAACCATTCTTTTCTACTAATTTCATGCCACAATGCTGTTATTATAAATTGATAGCTCGGCCTACTTTATCCCTCTTTCAGCCGATCTCTTGCCTCGTGAAGCTCGTTTGACAAGGCCATCAATTTTACCGAAGTCAGCTGAGACCTCCACTCGGATCCTTCCACTTTCTTGCACTCTCTTCCTTTCTCACAATTGTACCACCTCCGCCACGACGAGAACATTGATTCGTGTACCTGGAAATTGTGTGATTTTGTCGCGTCACGGGGTACCCAGCCAAAATTCCAACCTGAAATTGACTGGGGGTCGAGAAGGTTTGGCTATCATCAAACAATACCGGTTTACTCTACTGTCTGTTCCGCAGTGTGGCACTTCTATTTCTATTCCTATTCGGTACCTGCGTCTCCGCGAAGCTCGCGCTGCCTAAGCGCATTCATTTTTGTGTGTGAGCGTTTTTCTTTTTGTATGTGCACGTATCAGCTGTTGCGTGGCATCTCTCCACTGTCTCTGTTCGCGTGCGTCTCTCCTCTGGCCACTCTCTTTGAACAACCGGCGCACTGTCTGCCAGCTCGGAGAGCCGAAAAAGCGCGATCGACACTTTCGGCACTCAGTCACCACTTCAACCGTTTCAACCATATGACTGGGGCTGGGCGAACGGGTTGAAAGTTTTTCCATCACGTTCTAATAGCAGAAGACGGGCGGAAAAATACCGAAATGAAACGAGTTAATCTTCGTGAAATTGTTTGCATTTGCTGAAGGACACAAAGCGAGTGTGGGCGACGGTCGAGCGTAGTTTTTCGTCACGTAACAGATTTTTGATGTTTCTTTACGACCAGGAACAGCCGTACTCTTTTTTCGCGGCAACACAAAAGACTCTTTGCCAATGACTCCAAAATGTTCGCTCTCAATGTTTACTGAAAGGGGATACGCGCCACAACTTACGAACTAATGGCAGTATGTGTTCCAGTTGTCAAACGTTCGGCAAATACGTAATTTGCGATTATTATTTTATGATCTCAGGTCGCAAAAGCACCTTGTCAGTCAGACTTTTTGAACAAAAGCGTACAGCTGTAGGCGGACGGAAATGTGGAGCAGCTTTTTGAAGAGGGAGAGCTACCGAGCAACAAATTTAGGGCAAAGGTCAACGTATTACCAATTAAAGTCTAAGTTAATCGCAAGGAAACACTTTTGAAGTAGTTTGTACTCTTTTTTGCTACCAGTTCTGTTAATCTTCTGAAATTCACAGCCGTTTTCTCTTCCCATGATGAGAGTCTAAGACTCATTATCGGTCTAGGGTTCCGTTTTTCAAAAGTTTCTTCCACTTTCTGCAAAAAATAGACTATATAGCTTTAAGACATCTACACTTATTACTAGCTGAGTCAAGTGAGAAATAAGAAAAAGCGCATAAAACATCAGCTCAATGACTGCAGAACTAATAAGTGAGAATTATCCCGTCTCGGCACCTGTTCTCGACTCTCCATATTAGATTTATTCTAATACTGAGGGAATGCCGTTCTCAAAAGAAGCGGCGAGAGAGTCCCTGAACCTCAATTTTCTTCGATTACAAAGTTAGGACACCGCGTTTCCTTTCGTCTCCCAGCACGTCATGACTTTTAGCTTTTAGTGAAGGCACACATGGGTCTATTGGGGGAGCCAACACGGTCTTCCAGAAAAGAAACCCTGAAAGATAACAAAACAGCTGTCACAAGGGCTGTTGGCGTCAGACGAATACACTAGGGTCTTTACACGTGTTACCGTAACAGTCATCATATTCTGAAAGCATTTGCAGTAATGAGAGTTGGCGGAAACTGAAAGATCGTCATTAGATGCGCTTTTTCTACCAAATTGTCTCTTTGAACTTGGCCTAAATCACGTCAGTCAACCTAGATTCTGTTTATTATCATTCGACAGGTTGTAGCCTCCCATCCGCATTCAATCTGCACCTACTTGTGTTGCCTGCATCAGACAATTCAATTTCCACACCCGATGATCCGCCATATCATTTTTTAATCTTTTTCCTTTCGTGGAGTGCAAAAGCCGGCCGCTCAGCACACCCTCATAATTTTGAATAGGCCATGGCAACAGGCTGACTGATAGTAGGGACCAACCTTCCGAATTTGAGCTTTAGGTCCAGAAAAAAGCTGTCCCGGGGCGGGTGAACCACGCATTAATGTTTCCCTCCTGGGTTCGACGACGTTGACGAGCACGCCGATTGTTTCACTGCAGTATTAAAATGCTCAAATGATGCCTGACATCCTCATGTTTCCGTTTAGGTTGATTTATTTCTCTTCGATGGCCTCTAGGATGTCTTGACGTTCCGTTTCACTACTTGAGAGACTGAATGTGACTGCTATCAAAAGGGTCTTGTTTGGAACGATCTCTTTTTGTGCCTATAGAACGTAATCTCCATTCACTTCGCGCTTTTTTCTTTTTCCGTGTAACCCCTTCCTGTGTGGAGAGAGATTGTCGTAGATACTCTAGTCGCAACAGCCGAAAAGTTAGAGGGTGGAACGGGGGAACCGAGTGGAGAGCGCGATGAGACGCGCCCTGTTTTCTGCTTCGTTTCGTCCTTAGGCGTTCCGCTCGTCGTTCTCTTCCCTGCTCACAGAGCCTGCTCGTAATATCACTCGGCTGTTTCATTATTGAGTGCTCGGCCTGCGTGCAGGCCTTTTTTGCCACTCCATGGGGCGTGGTCGGCAGTTTGTTATGAATTCAGGGGCAAATGCATGTCGGATGCCAGACAACGAACGCCTTAGTCAAAGTGCAACCGAGGGCTAAGTCAGATCATTTTCACACTAACGTCCTCCCGTTTTTCCTAACCACAAAGAAGTGGCATACAATAGACAAAATGAATAATTCCAGTCAAAGATGATTAACGAAGTTGCAGCGCCTTTTCGCACATAACTGGGGAACTTTTGAAAAAGGAATCCTATAAATGCTTTATCTACAACTGTGGGCGTCGTTTCTATCAAAAGTACAAGATGTCAAGAAAACGTCAAGAGAAACGTCAGTCAGTCGTTTAAGTGTCCTTGTTGCAGAAAATTAGAACGTAATCCCTAACATAATTGCCCGGAGAATCCTTTCCACAAAAAAGAGGCTGTATGTGATACCACGGCAGCCATTTTTTAGTTATCTTCCGTCTAGTCTACGACCTTTTGAGTGCGTGGCCATGCGTGAACCCAAACTCTTTCTAGCGCATTCTGCTCTTTCAGTAGAATAGATTTCAAAACAACCTTCGTACTAGATGTAAAGTGTTCCTGTACTGCATTCCAAAAATTGCTTTGGCGTTCTGCAATCAGAAATGAGTTCTTCTTTTTAAGCATCTCCACGCACAGGAAATTGCTTATCAGGAAAAATGCGCCATTGTAAACTGTGCCCGTTCCTGTGTATTGGCTCTTCACATCGTTTTCCACTTACTATGTGTCTCTGATCTCTTTTCCCCGCACATCATTTCCGCTGTAAACATTGTTTGGCTGACCCTAAGCCAGCTCAAAACATTTCTCCCATCCTTTTCCAATTTGCTTGAATCCTAAGAAACTAAAAGTGCAATCAAAACGTAATGTTTGATAAACAACGAGGGGAAGGAGAAAAGAGTGAGTGGTGTTCTCTTTTTATCGAGTTACTCGCGACCAGTGGACTAATTATAGTCTAAAGGAGAGTATCCTCGGGGGTTGCCCCCATGCAATCAGCTCTTTTATCTTCCGTTCCTTCTATTTTTTCTGCTGCAAGATTTGCAATCACAAAGAGCAGCGCAACATTTGATTTTCATTGTAAGATCGAACATCTTCACAAGGATTGCGAAGATTAGTGACAAACATGCGCGTTGTATTGGTTTCCTGATTATGAACATCATTATGAGGTTGTCCTCTCCATTCAAGTGCAGTTTTTCCATATGGTTTCCGATGAACATGATTACATTTTTTTGAGAACAGGCTTCTTGCTTCTTTTGAAAACCAACACTTTGGTAGAAATTTCCGTTTCCCGGCACGACGATACTCAGTGTAGCACAGCTCTCGTCCATTGTGACTCAATCTCGAATGATTCAGATTCTCTTTCGCGCTAGTAGCGTTCTTTTCTTTCATTTTCGCACACAACAGCAAAAACACGAAAAGTTCCTCTCTTTTCCACAGTCGACACTGTGCCGGTACCAGGGTATCTACAGTGAGTCTCCACTGGTCCGCACCTACCGTAATCGGCATTCAGTATCTTTCAATACAAGTCTCTCGCCCATTTTGTGTTTTTCCTAACTCGGCGTTTAATTAGTACAAGCACAAGAAAGCATTGCACCTGCAGAAAAATGACTGGCTCCCAGCTGCTCCTACTTTAGCTGTAGCCTATACGTTGCTGACAGTAGTTCATCCATATCCGGATGGCGTCCTCTTGTCTCCCTCTGCTCTCCTGTCAATGACAACTTTACTCAGTCATGGTCTTCTTATCGCATGTGGTCACACTCTCCCAAAAATCGACCATTTTAGGTCCCGTCTAGGGGGGCTATGTGGCTATCCCCCGTGCTGTAGCAGTTGCTCACATGTGGTTATACTCCCCTCAGTACAACGTGAGTCCGTTTTTCAATACCGTATTTGTGAGTGTGTGTCTCGACGAAGTATTTAGAAATACAAGGCCTTATCTTTACAGACACAGTTGGCGGAGAACACACGATGGAGCACCACGAGTCTCCCTCAGCGGTGCGTAAGTTACCCCATGTCTTTCTTAGTTCTCGACAACTAACGACTTTAACACTTTCGCAACAAACGGTGATTGATTCTTTTCAGTCGACGGGATACCTTCCGTTTACGTCGGACTTGGCGGGGAAGTCTCAGGCTGACGAGAAACCACCTATTAGTAAGCATACAATACTTTTCCAACCGCTATTTGTCTTCAGAAACCACCCCTACTTCTGTGACATCCTCTGTTTTAAATGCCTTTCGTTTTCCTTCATCTTCTCTTTTTAATCCAGATGTTATACGAGCACTTAATATTGCATCTAGTTCACCAGGTACATCGTTCTTAGTCAGATATAACGAAATCAATCAGAAAACGCGATAAGTCTAACCGAATGGATAGACTCGCGGGTTTTGGTACGGGTACCTGCGGGCCACTATCTTCCGGGTTCAATTAGAGCAGTTCATGAAAATAGGGACTTAATTATACTCGTAAGTTGGAACAGGTGTTCGTGAAACGTAAAGTCTTGCAGTTAGACGACGGTGAAGAATTTCGGGTGTCAGACGCGCTGAATGACGGGAGTACTATTCACATCATAGCTGACCAGGCGCCAAGCGCCACTACGGTAACTTTTTTGAATATTCAAAAACCTTTTGAAAATGCAGGTGAAAAGCAAGACAATGGTGTGTGTCCGTCTTCCATCTGAGGTAAATGTCTTTCGAATTGCTGAGCTACTCAATATCGGCGGCAATCCAACAAAGTATACGGTATGTTGATTCAACGGGACTTGGAAAAACAAGTTATAGGTTCGAGTCAATTCATCAGGAGAATTGGGTTCAGTGACAAGAGCACATGTGCGGCTGCTGAGGCCACCGTGGCACGAGGAGCTCATCGCTATCCAGGAAGCACGCAGTAGCACGGAAACGGGGTGCGTTGATCTGGAAAATTTGACGCATTTGAAAGAGAGTGTGAAGCTTTTTCGCGTTCCACTTCGCTTGAAATAAAAACCTAATTGATTTCAGGTCAACAGTGAGTACACCACTGCACACGTTGATCGGTTCGCCTCTTTCAACTTCGAACCCTCTTGGCACACTACCGATTACACCAGAAACACTTCTTCTACTTATGAGGCAACGACAACAGCAAGCTCAGCATATTGCTTCGAGGAACAATAGGTAGTCTCTCATTTAAGAGCAATTGACCATTTTTCTTTCAAGTATGACCCTGCCAGACACTCCTACGATTCATTCCAAGAAATCGAGCAGCGCTGATTCCGATGAGGAAAGAGCTTCGCAGGTGTATTTTCTCAATGATTGTCTAATGTTCGTTTTTCAGAGGAGGAAATCGTCGCTTTCGCAAGATGCATTTCCATTTCCAATGTTACAGAATCCACCATCTAATCGGGTATTTGTGCCACCGCAGGAGAGTTTTCAAGATGAAGACGGCTTGGGACATGGCTACGGTAATCTGCCACCGGTGAGTAAAAAGGGCATGCCTAGAATACATTGTTGATTCAGACGCGATACAAGAAGGGCGAAATTGTCACTACACCAAACGGCATCAGGAAAAAGTTTAATGGGAAACAATGGAGGCGATTGTGTTCAAAGCAAGGCTGTAACAAGGTACGTAGTTCCCACATACGGGAGAAAAATCTCCATGTTCTCATGTCCGAGATCAACTCGGTCTCGCTCTACCCCGTCGATCTCAGTGGAGCTGCTGTATCCGATTTCACGATTTTGTTAGCCGAAATGTTTGCATGCGACAGTTTATTTTTACCCATTGAGAGGATCTTTTGCAGGAGTCTCAACGTCGCGGCTTTTGCTCAAGGCATCTCTCCCTGAAGGCCAAACCCGGACAGTCGGAAGAAATCTCTCCTGGGAGCAGTTCAGGTATGCTTGCATTCCATTGTACCAAAAACTGTACAGGTCTTTGTTTGGATAGCGGAATAGATTGCCAATGAAGAGTCTTTTCACGCTACGCATTCAAAAGCGGATCCATTCAAACAGTCATCGGTCCGCCTCGTAGCCAAAAATGTGCCAATTGTTTCTCATGATGCTTGTCCATATCAGTAGTCAATCTCTTCTTCCAGGTACGACGACGATGGATTGGTCTGTCAATACTGAGCCAGAAGATCGCAAGCCTGACCTCTCGGAGATGTCAATTTACAGACCTGCAGGTGTCATATTAGGCTCCGTCACGCAAACTTTATAACGTTTCAGCTTTGCCGATGACTACTACCCTGTCAACACCCACTCAGCCTTTGTTTCCGACACCGAAATTCTCAACAGCTACCAGTGCCGCCAGTTCGTTTCTGGATGAGGTCAGGAATCAGCAGAATCTGTCAATGTTGCCGGTGGGACTACGTTCACAAGACGCCTCTAATCTGCTCCAGTCTGCTCTGATGGGCAATCTTCTTCTGCCTCTTAACCCGCAGCTGAACTTAAACTTGTCTACACCTTTGATTCAGCAACAGGCAGTTCATTTACTCTTCCTGTTACTAATAACTTCCACTTCAGTTGCAACTTCTTCAACAACTCACCTCACAAACCCATGCAACGCTATTAAACAACAACAATACAAACGGTGACGACGTGGACAGCAAACGGGACGAGGATGAAGATGAGGATGCTGTGGTGGAGGATGATGTGTCAGTGTGTCAACGAAGTGCCAGCGACGACGAAAACGACCAAGACGACGATCCGAATGGCAACGCCGGTGCGTCAGGCACTTCTGCTCTTGGCGGTTCGAACAACGGTAAGCAGAAAAGTCCAAACATCCAATTAGTAACTGAACGTTATGAATTATTCGCTGTGATTTCAGAAAATCCGGGCAGTGGGAACAATGGAAGTATTGGAGAACAGCAGACATACACATACGTTAATGGCAATCAGAACGGTATGACACGGGTCTCTTGAGCTAATCCCTCTTTCAATAATTTAGGGACTCAGTCGGATTCTGACGTCAAGGTGAACCAATTGCGACCCATCTCTGTACAAGCACCTGTCGCCTGTTATCAAGCAGTCTTAAATGGTGCTTTTTTGTTTTACAAGGGCACGCTAACTCAATAGCACAGCTATTGTAGTCTTTATCTATTGGAAAATGAACGACCGATTACATTGCCGAGCGTAAACCAGACTTTTTCAGAACACGTGACAGGAATTGAGAACATCCAAAACAAGAACAGTCTTATTCAGAAGGAGGTTTCTTGACCTGGACTAATCTGATGAAAACAGATATTATAGGGTCACATTCGGCGACCGATGAACGCTTTCATGATATTCTCCAAACGCCATCGACACCTCGTACACAGCAAATTCCCAAACAAGTGAGCTGTAACGGAAGCCCTTATCTCATTGATTGTTGTAATTTGACAGGGACAATCGAGCAGTGTCGAAAATTTTGGGAGAATGGTGGTATGCCCTTGGAAAGGAGGAGAAGCAAGAGTACCACAATCTTGCCGTACAGGTTCAGATATTTTATGAAATAACCTCTGGGATTTAGGTCAAAGAGGCTCACTCCTTGGCTCATCCCGACTGGAAATGGTCTACAAAGCTCAAGAAGGGAGCTGCTCCTCTAGAACCCGAACCGGTGCGTCATTTATCTGTGCCTGACCCGTTTACGGCACACATGATTCTCTAATCTCTGCACACAATCAGTACATGTTCGCATGAGCTTTTTCCTGACTTATGAAATTGTAGTTGTTCTTCTCACGAATCTGACGCCTACGCTCTAGCAAGATCAGTCACCATTTTTGACCTTCAAAGCTAACTAAAATATCTCGGGTATCATTTCAAATGTTCCGAGATTAACTGGATTATCCGCCTCCCACAATATATTCCTAATCTGTCTAGTTTTGCAGGTGATTAAGGAGTCTGACCACGTGTCGGCATTTGCTCCTGTGGAGAAATCAACTGTGAGTACATCAAAACATCCCAGGTTAAAAACAACTCCGTTTACAGAAACTCACCTCCCCCTTGCCACTTCTGTATCCATCTAGACATTCATCGTAAGTCTTAAGAGGATTTTTGGTATTCAAAAACACATTTTGCAGAATTCCATCTTCTCCCTTGTTTTCCGTACCAGACGCGACTCTGCTGGGATCGGTATAAATCCTTGGCCGGAAATTAAATGGTCGGATCTTTCAGATATATCCTCTCCGCTGCCCGTCCATTCCTCGCTTTCTCACTCCATCAACTCCTGGTATCTGTTCGAGTCCCGCTGCAACTCTCTCACCCGCCCTGACAAACAATTTCACGGTGCGTGTCATATATTGCCACCCGCTTCCTGAAAAAAGCCCAGACAACTTGAAATGATTAATTGGCACGCCCTATGACTAGAAGATCCAATGGTTACAGATTCCGTCGACCGCGTCAACTCCTCTCAGTGCCGTCTCGCAGACGAGTCCGTTCCACTTTTTGAGCACGACATCCCCGGCTCTCATGTGGCATAAGAACCTTCAAAATCCCATGAAGCTCTCTCTTCCCACAATACTCCCTCCCCATGTCAACGGCTTTCCCACGTACAAACAGAAATCATTTATGACCTAGTCTACTCATTTTAGATCAGCGGAGTATTGCGATGCCATGTCTCCTAGGTTCGTTCTGCAACCAACACCCGCTCAGCTGGGAGTAGCCAAGGGTATAGTTTATCTTAAGAAATGAAGAAAATATATTCAGGACAAAAGAGGTGTCAAACTCATTACGAGAGAGCAACGCCAACCAAAAAGTTGTTCCGGAGAGACGATCAGCACATGGACAACATCTTAGAGAGCGTCAACTTTCAAAAGAAGTTTGACGATCTCCCAGAGTTTGTCCCAGAGACGATAGTAAGCCTATTTTCTTATGTAATATCGAAAAACTTAGACGCCTGTCAGCAACATCCCTACACCTTCATGTATGTTCCAAGGGGTGCTGATTGAGACGGCTTCCACCTCGTCTACTCCCCAAGCTTCTTCAAAACTCGTATTTTTCCCGCCTTCGCTAAGCGTAACCGATGCCAAGGAGGACGATAACTTGAAAAAGAAGACGGACCGCCGGCGGTCGCTAGTTCTTCAGCTCTTCGACAATGTGGGCCTTTTCCCAACCGCGGAGGAGACTGACGCTTTTCAAAAGTTGCACCAGTCTACCTTTCCCCAACGACAACATTTAGTCACCAAAATACGGGAAGTTCGGCAAAAATCGTTTGGATCTCTGGGAGACTCGCTTGGTTTGCATTCTTTCTGTAAAAAAAATATTTTTCAGACGCTGGTCGCCTGATGACTCCTTGAACGCAATTTAATGTGGTTGAGCCTAGCCTTTTGTAGCTTCTTTCACCAAATAGACCGGCTGTGATTAATTCGTATATATTTTGAACCCGCTTGCCCCTCCAGTTACGTCTAGATTTTTCAAAAACAACATGTGCGTGTGTGTATTTCATTGGTGATTCTTTCCAAAAGCCCCTAGTTTCAGTATTCGTCGCCATTTTTGTAAGTTATTTTTCGAATTTTTTTTTTGGTTTTCCCATAGTTCAAATTGTTGACCCCTGATCCCCGTGCAAATAATAACCATATTTGTTGAGTATAGCCAATCTAGTCTTTTCATCTCGCCCCAAAAACCCCCGAAAGAAGCCTTTTGCAATTGAGTTTTTCATGTCGTTGTGATGTAGCAATATCTAGTACGGTGATGCCGTCCCGGTCAGTAGTCTGCCATAATAGCTTTCTATTTCTACACGGCTAAAGTCATAATTTAAACCCTGTGCTAGTCCTTGACTGGTTTTCAAACGATTCGTCTTTTATACGATTCTCCTATTGCCTAGAAGTCTATAGAAACCTGTGATTCTGCTGCTTGTTCAATAAATAACTGATACTCTTCAGCTGTAAATCGGGATAGAAACAACAAGAACGAATCATGAACAGCCAAGAATATCTACCAGCTAATTAAGAAGAGATTGAAGGTGTGTATCATGAATTGAGCCAAATCCGCGCTAGAGTACAGGAAAACACGACCTAACAGTAGTATGAGGCTCTTCCCGAGATCTTTGTTTTCAAGATGAAAAGATAGCCAGGAAATGAAAGAAAGTTAAGATAGTAAAAGAGGTAAAATTATAGTACATAATTGCTCTATACTTTCGAAGTTGATTTTACTGTACGTGAGAGCATCTTTCGTCTGGTTCTTTGTCTACCCAAAACTTCACAAGTCTGCTCCCAAAAATTTTGTTTTTATTGCTTTTCACTTAATATTCACGATTAATGTATGTTGGTTGTTCGTGGCCGACCTATAATGACAGGAAGGTGCGTGTCAGTCTCGTCTAGAATTGCACCCTCGTGCCGATTCCATTGTCATTCCGTTATTTTTTACGGATATGTTAAACACACCTCAGGTATGTTGCCAAATCCATCCGACTTGAGGACTTTTCACAGGGAGAGTCGAAAGATGTTCTTACTGAGTGCATGATTGAACTGCCGCAAGACGCTACATATGCTCCTGGCGATCTACTCCGAGGAAAGGTTAACCTCAAAATAAGTCGTGGCTTCCTGATCATTCATTCGTTGCGGGTTTCGCTTAAAGGTATAGCAAAAGTATCAATCAAAGGAAAGGTACCAAGTATTCAAAAATTTAGATAATACTTTTTCCAGAAAGACGACTCATGTATGGATAGCTGTATCTACTTAAAGAAAGACTGGAACCTTCTGGATGGGCAAACCACAGTTGTCGAAAGTGAATGTAGCTACGGATTTCAGGTAAATGTTTAATAGCAGAAAGCAAAGATTCCTACAAACGATAATAAAAAAGTTTTGCCGTCTTATGTCAGATCTGCTTTATAGGAAGTTCTCCCGATTTCATTAGCTACATCTATTCAATCTCCGAAAGCTTCAGTACTGTATTCTATCATAGCTACACTAGAATACTTCAACGAAGGTTTGCTTGCTCGTCAGGTTTCATCATCAATTCAGACAATGAAATCTGTATTGTGAAAGCAGTCCGTGGAATAAGCATAGTGGAAAACGTTGATCTCAACAAGTATCCAAAACTTTTTTTCGAACCAAGAAATGAATATGAGCAGCGCAAATTTGGGTGGTTTGCGTGTACAGGAGGACAGATGAAGTTGTCCTTGACATTGGAAAGAACAGCGTTTGTTTGTGGAGAAGCTCTGACAGTTACTGGTAAAAAGGGATAAGACACATTCAAATTGCAATTTTCAGGGCGGATAGAAAACAAAAGTGACAAACATATTGAAAAAGTCAATGCGGTCTTACAAAGACGAGTAAGGATGGGCAGTGATCTAAACGATGCTACCCAGGTAGCTTTTTTTGAACTCTCACTTACTTTCTCAGCCAACATTTTTGGACATTCAAGACGTCCAAGAAGATTTCCTCGCAATGTACGTAGTTCCCGATGCAAATATTCGAATAGATAAGAGGATACACATACCACCGACTCCACCATCGTAAGTGTTCCAGAACTCAAATCAAGCGACTTTTAGCACACAATTAACACCACATGCAAAGTCTGGCTCACGTGCATCTCAAGATGTACCCGGACTTTTTCAATTGAGACGACGATCCACATTGAGGCAATCTTCTCAAATCAGTCTGAAAACTGAGTTGAGACGTATTATCGCCATCTCCTATTCTTACTCAATAAAAGTAAAGTCTGCAGGTTACGTATCATTTGTGTTCTTTGATAGTAAAGTTTAGGCACTGATGTGATTGAGTTGTTGATTCCAGTCCTAATCGGATCCAGGCCTTTGAAACATACAGCTGTCAAGACGGAAAGTTTGGATATGTAGGTTTGCCATTTAAAATAAAGGTATGATTTTCAGTGAATCCTTCCCGGAAGCCATTTATAAGCAATGCAGGATTGACAAGCCTGTTGCGTTACTCGACGAGAAAGTCCGAACTCTTTGCAACAAGGCTCAGTTGCAGCATATCAACAAGTACCCATTTTACGCTTCGCTACCCACATCGTCCAAACAGAGCAAGAAGCTGAGCACGATTGCTGGCAATCTCCGAAGTGAGGCAAAAGTGGTGAATCTAATAATGGGGTAAGGTCCAGCATTCACTTTCGTAGCCTCCTTTTCAGCCAAGCAGCCGAACATCGATCAGAGTTGAGGCCATTGTCTGTCGACATCTTGTGATCTTTTTTTCATAACAAATTTATTTTCTTCGACAATTACGGAACAACAATAAAGAGGAGATGGAATGACGGAAATGGACTTGAAGTGCAAAACAACCAAAATAAATTATGGATATCACAATTTGCACCAAAACGAACAAGAGTCTCCTTGAATTTGGCAGACAATGAGCACAATCTAGAGTTAGTAATTTAGGATGAGTGAGCTACCCTTCAACAATAATGAGAGCACGGTTTAAGATCGACACGACATGACACTATTTGTCTTTCTTGGATTCTTCCTCTTCGGATCCCGAAGGCTTATTCTCCACAGATAGTTTATCAGTGGCCTCAGCCTCCGCAATAGCCTTCTCGCCGGTGGGATCTTCCATGGAGACTCCGTACTCGTTCATTCTCTTGGGATCGACTCTGTAGATCCAGCGCTGGTAGATGTAGATCTGAAAATATTCCTGATTTGAATCTAAAAAAAAAGGATACCAGGAAAATGATGTCGTCACGGAAGCAGCCAATTCTGTACATGGTCGGCATGCGAATTACAAAGGCAAACAAGTCATCGATGAAGGTATTGATGAATTTGTATGTCAGCATTCTCCAAGGCAGATGAGCAACCGACTTCAGCTTGTAGTTGATAAAGAGCTGAGGAGTCATGGTGATGAATCCAAATGTGAGAAGGAATCCGTAAAGCATGTTCAACACCCAGGAGTACCATCCTCTCTGCTCGACGTAGACGACGGAGTAGATGGCGTATCCTCCGAGCAGGGGGAACAAGACCCAGGAGAGGTACTTGAAGGCCATCTTAAATTGATTTTATCAGAAAAAACAAATTAAAAGTTTACCTGATCGTAAACCTTGGTCTCAGATTCAACATACGAGCCTTTGTCGCTGAAGTTGACTCGCGGAATAATACCGGCGATTTTATTGTCGAAGTCGACCGTCACATTCATAACCTTTGGGATTTTCCAGCACTCGATCAGCAGTCCGACTCCGACAGACATCTTGACTACGAAGTTTGTGTCGTTGTCACAGATGTAAAGGAACACGATGAGGGATTGAAAGATGTTAAACAAGACAGATCTGACGGAGAGTCCTGAGAGATCTTTGCGTGATCGCCAGAATTGGATGTCGTTCTTGAAGGCTAGGAATTCAAAAACGGTGTGGAGAAGAGAGACGACGATGGTGATTCCGAGAAGAATCGGATTAGTTTCGATCAGAGCCTGCTTGATAGCGTCCTGGTCATCGTCTTCCGGATCGGCACCACCCAGAACTCCAGACCATTGGTTTCTCATCTATAACAGATGTTCTTTAAAAAAATTGAAAAGCTGACCTGTTGACTAGCATAGAGTTGGTATTTGAAGAGAGTTAGAGGCTGGTAGGTGACGGTCAGATTAATCTCTTTGACTGTTTCGTTAATGGGCATGTAGTCGGCTCCCAAGTTCCAGTAGGTGTTGAAAAAGAAAATCGGGAGGTAAAATCCACCAATAGTATCGAACTTGACAGCTGTATCGAGAGGTTGAGGAAGCGACCCTGAAAGTATTTTTGTCTCTGAAACTGCAAGAATTACCTTTAGTCCAAGCGGTCTGATCGTCTACGAGAGCAATGGTAATGTTCGGATGCCAGAAGTTGAGAATTTCATGAGACATGATCTCTGCCTTCTTGAGGTCCTCCTCGCTTTGCTCACTTTCTCCAGTGAGAAGGTTAGCCGTCTTCTTGTAGTACTTTTTCTTGTACTTGTTCAGCTGCTTCATGTCGTACAAAGTCTAAAAAAATGAAACGGAAAATATAGCTGTTACCTCTCTCTTGATGTGACTCCTCTCTCGAGGGTTAGGAGAATGACCAGCCTTGGTAATGAAGACGTGAAGGTACAAAGATTCGTTTTTCCAGAGCACAGGAGGTGTTTGCATAGTCTTATGGAAAGTATACGTTCCATCCTAAAATGGTTCCACATGACGCAAAATTTGAAAACTACCTTTTCGGGTCCCGCATTCCAGTCACCATATTTCAGACCTTTTTGGAAGCCAAATAGTTTTTCCTCCATTTCGAAACCAGTGAAGATCATGTCCGTTTCGTCCAAGTACAAGTATAGATCAAAGAGTTGTCCGGGAAGAAAGAGATTCCTTGCCGGAGGGAAACCAGACTTAACACTTAATCCAGTCTGCGGCGCCACGGCTATTCCATTTTGTGGAGCGGCAGGAGACATGTACGACTGAAATGATAAACATTGAATCTGGTCCACACGTCTCTTAAAGGCTTTTTTAAAATTCGCGACTGTTTCGCGACATATTTTCTGCAATTCGAGGGAGCTCTTCGTTTATATTGTTATCTTGCTAGACATACAAGAGAATAAACTGCGTGTCTCACAAAGAAAGCCGGTAAATTGATTCTATGAGCAAAGTGGAAATAATGAAAATACATGATGACAACTCACTCGGATTGCACTGCTAACAAAGTAGAACATAACCATTCTGCTGATCATTCCTCGGACAGCTCCCCATCCTCCTTGTTGTTGTTGTTCCGCGCCTTCAGCAGCGGGTTCCACTGCGTCAGCCATATTACCCTTTCTGAAAAATTTATCTTAGAGGCTAGAATAAAGAAAAACATAAAATGAAATTGGTTTCTAATTTACAACGATACGAAAACCGATAGGAAGAATAATGAAAACAAAAATGTTTAGGTAGATCACACTGTCTAGACAGATTATCAACGGTCATGGGAAAATTCGAGCCCGAATGCTCGAGAAACGCGACCGCGACTGCTGCATAGTATTGTCGCGGTCATCGCGGCGGGACCAAAAGATTCTGCAACAGCCAAAACAAGATTTTGAAAGCCTTTGCACTGTTGAGGCAGATTTTTGCTTTCCTTTTAATCGATTATTTATTACTTTTACGTAAATGTGCCTTTCAAACGTGGTTTTGACAACTTTACGACTCAAAATCTGCGATCCTCTTCATTTAAAAACACAAACATGCTTCGACATATTTCCAGTGACTATAATCAAGCTCACAATTTACGAATATTAAAAAGGCTTGAATTTGAAGCCTGGCTAGTCATCTGTTTTGAGGTTTTGTTCATCCCAGCCATTCGAAACCTTTCTTTATTGTTCATCCCTCTTCTTTTGCTAACCACCGAGGACTCATTGTTCTGATTAATAATAGGTTCTAGACTAATATTTTACTAAAATTATTTCTTTTATTGTGGAATATGTCGTTTTATGAATTCTTCCTCTAGAACTTACGTATCCTATGAGCACACTGTTTTCAGAATTCGAATGCTGTCATGGCTACTACATTTCATGATGAAGCACTAGACTGTTCGCCGGTCAAATTTGAACACAGCGTGACCATTCCGACGCCGCCCAAACGGAAAAGTGAGTCTTTTCAAACTACTTTATGAGTTCCAAAAACACTTCAACTTGAGTCATAAGGGTGATGTAGAAATTTTTCTATAAATTTCCAAAGACCGCCAAGTGTTTAGAGAACATTATCAAACTATTTCCTGGTTTTCTATTCCCAGGTAACTATTTTTTTTAACGATTAGACAAACCTGTTTGTTTTCCCCTCACCTACCAGGACTTTCATTTGTGACGAGTACATCATCACGGCTACGTAGATACGTTTGCCTTGTGATGCGTGTTTATTTAGCATTTGCAGGGCACGTGTTCTTTGTGCCTACGGGGATCAAACACTTTTTCAGATGAAGCACCCGTCGAAATTCCTCTTTCACCGGATTCGCGCAAATATCAGTTGAAAATGTCGCTTTTGCAAGAAAAGTACGAGGAGGTGTTCGCCAGTACGGAGACCTTGAAAAATCGCTTGATGCAGGTGAAAAAGGTACTAGAGATTGGGAAATTAACATAATCCACATATATTCTAGGAGATACACGATCATCAGCGGATAAAACGGATGTTGGTCTGTTCTCTGGAGGCCAAGGGAGATCAATACTACAAGGGACATGTTGAGTTCCTGGCAGAGGTAGTCATTTCCTAGAAAATATTTCATTTCATTTCAGCAAGAATCGAAAGCTCCACCGCCTAGTGCCGAAGAGTTAGAAAAGGAGAGAAAGAAAATGGAACGGAGAGAACGAGATCGGATAAGAGAGAGAGCTCGAAAACAAGTCAGAAGAGAAGCAGAGAAGGTAAATTTTATTTATTTTGAAACTTGGATATCTTTGGATATCAAAGACCCTATGTTCCGCCTCGAAAAAATAATCGTAGGTACCACCAAAATCGGCGTTCCGTGGAGCAGGTTGGAAAACTTCGGAACGTATAGTGTGTTCTCAAAAAAAATTCCAACGGCTAAAAATAGAATTTTCATCTTTTGATGTGACATCGTTTGTTTTGTTTTCTCTATAATTTCTGCAGTCCATTTTGTTCTTCTCCAATCTCGATTGACCCCTCCGCAGTAGGAGCTTGTCTCTCAGATAATTCCTAGATACTCTGACGTTGATTGGGAGAAACTTTAGTTTACTTTTCCAGCCAAGGCATTATAAAATTTCCGCTAAAAGACGAGGAAACAAATTTTGAGTTGAAATCGTTTAAGGCGTAAAGCACCGTTCAATAGTTGAAGCCATATATACGATCTTCAATCCTTCCTAATGTTTGAACAATTGTATTTACAGAAAGCCAAGCTTGAAGCCGAATTAGCAGCCAAAGGACTGCCCATCCTTGGACCATCAGCTGTCCTTCTGCCAACATCTTCCGCCCAGCCTTAACATTCGTATTTGCTTACATTGTTGTAACGTTCCTGCATTTTTAACCTTAGTCTTTCCTCCTAGATGCTAGTGGTGCTTTTAAGCTAATACTTTATTCACTTTGTGATTGCAGCTCATATCATCATCGCCTTAACTTTTCCCCATTAAAGTGTCTTTTGATTCGACATTCTCCCGGGTTAAAAAAAATAAATTGTTTCCTATCTCGTGATGATTAGGTGGGAGTGGCCCATGTGTCCATAAAAACTGGACGACTGGATGAGACAGCTGCGCAAGTAAGTAGGAGAGAACTCCATCTAATTAACAAATTCCCATAAAGTTACTTGCCGTCCAAACAAGGTTTTGTATCTCAAAGACTGCCGCAGTTTTGTGCGAAAAATTGTCATTTTTCCCAGCAGACAAAACAAGAGCTGATTCTACGATCAAAACTAACAACTTCCTTCTTCTTGGACCAACAAATGTTCTTTCGACTTCCTCAAGAGGGTTGCTTGATTTTCTCCGCGTTTGTCAGAGAGACCGCACATATGATAAATGGGTCGGGAACGTTTCTAATATGATGACTGTTTTTAATTACTGGATTAATATCGTTCTTACATATTTTATTTTTATTCGTTTTTTTATTTTATTCGTTTTTTTATTTTTATTTATATTTCACATTCGAAATAGTACAAGCCACAGTATCTAAACCTCATATATTCGACTTGTTATCAACTCTTGCTAATTTGAATACAAGATAGTGAGTCGATATAACTTTCAAAAGCAGGCCAAGGAGGCATAATTTCTGTTAATTGTACAATTGGAATACACCTCTAGTACAGTCATATCTTCTTAGCAAGCCATTTTTCTAAACACTGAAAATCATATGCATCCTGTAGGTGCAGATAATCTTTTTTCTGTAAACGCGTGGTTCAGACGATATTACGTCAACGGTCCCCTAAATACCATCGTGTAAAGAAGTCTAATCCCTTTTGAGTCAAGTCGAACTTGCCAAAAGTCGATCAAATGGCTCTTCCTACTCAAATGTTCTGATGATTGGTCATGTTTTATCCTCTCCGAAATGTCTAGGACACACGTGGAAAGCTTCTTTAAGGGGGTTCAATCCCACTCCAACGCGAAAGAAATTAAAAAAGGAAGATGTCCCGCTCTCACCAAACATTACTCAATTCTCTCTCGAAATAATTGAGGCCCTCATATACTGGGGTCATTAACCAGCAAGATCTTATTTTGCTGGTCCACGATCTCAAAATCTTTTGTGGATAGCCGTGATTTCCATTTCTCAAGTTTAACCTAGCTATGTCTATTTCGATGGCTTGAGAAAGTGGGAGGGAGTAAGTCAAGCACCTAGTTCACAACTACTTTGCTTATCCCCGTCCTCCATGCAGAGCCTGCACAGCGCCAAATAAAGCTAATGGACGGAAGCCTCATACATGCGTGTGCCACTCGAGCGACGATTCACTGCTAGAACGTTTGTGCTTCATAAAACGCAGATAGGTGGGAGGGCGCAGGTGCATTTTGAAGGAGATAGTGGGGGAATTGGTTCCAGTTGAAAGAGTAGCTCAGAGACCATCGCTTTGCACCTGTTGGAATGTTGTGGGAGCTAATTCGTGTGCCGCAAATTGTATTAATATATACGGCTCCTTTCTTGACTACTTGCAGCCTCGTCTTGTGTCTTGGCATGCAAATTTCTCTTGTTTTCCTTACTCGACATCTTCATCTCTATACCTTTTCTTTACCTTGACTTCCAAAGAGTAATATTTTTTCCGGTCTTAGACGTCACCGCTTTCTGATCAATTATGCCCGAATTGTCAACTCCCTCTACTTTTTTCCAGACATAAAATTTCAACTCCTCGTTCCTTTTCCGTCGTCTTTCCGTCTCAACAAAATATACGCCTCACCTCTTGGAATACCTTCATGCATGTTTTCCGTATTAACAGATTGCCATTTCAGAGGCAGGTGTGCATGATTTATTGTGCATGTCAACTAACCCATGTGTGAAATCGGAAAAGGAGTACGCTCATCTTTTTCTACCGTGTCATAATGAGGTATGATCTGTAAATAGAAAAAAGGAGGAGTCGTCACAAAATTTCTGGGCGTCCGGTCTCTCGCTCAATCCAAGAAGCGATCGTCTAATCAGGTCTCTGGAGATTATGGTGTAAGGCAAAACATGTCCTCTTCAGTTGAGTTGAGGCAATCCCGGACTATTCATGGATTCGTGTCACTTACGACGACGTTATTTTTAACCCAGACCATCTCTTACACTCCCAACCCGCAACCAACGATTAAGTTCCAGGAACTTTTTTCGCGCTTCACTACCTTCTCATAGGTCTAGATGATGCGGATTTATGATGTTTTGGTGAAAGCTGTGGCAATTTCAACGCTTTTCGATAGAGAGACAATTTGAACATCAGCCAGTTATGCCATGCAAATCTGCGGATGACATGTGCATTAAATCAGCCCATCGGACCTCTCTCTCCCTTCTCTCCCAGCTCCTTGTATTATGTTGCACATTTTCCATTTCTCCAGTATTCATTGTCATCTCAAAACCGACCATGATCAAAAATTCCATTTGCCTTCCAAACAAATGCTATGATCCGTTTTCACAACCCTCTTACGTATGCACGATTTTCAGCTGGTCGCGGTGCTATTTTTTGAGCTTGTCCACTCTTCTTTCGTTAACTTAGGGTACTTCTTCGTGAGTCCAATAATCTAATTATATCTTACTTCTCACTCTCAAAGAGCTGAAGATATGCCTCCGCGGTAATGCACTTCTTGGAGCTCATCGTTCACTCTCTTGCTTTGCGTTCCCTTCGCCCAAACCGAAGAACATCTGTAATTTGGTAATGAAATCCGCCAGAAGGATTAGCAAAGACGCAAGTATCGCATTTCTCTAAACTCTGCCAGGCTTGTCTTTCTCCTTCCCGGCTAGAGACAAACCCATATGTGGATCCTGATTACATGAGAAGCCGGCAAAGAAGTCTGACGCCTCAAGCTACTCTTGTCCTTCGTTCATTTTGTCTACTTCTTTCAGTTCTTTCCGAACACCTGCTTATTTTGTGACTTTTTTGCTCTCAATTTTGTGTCTATGGTCGAGTTAGCAGCTAAACGGAAGTGAACGTGTCGGTTTCCTTATTGGAACCCTTATCCAGATCAGTGGTTTCGAATCCTTATTCGCCAATCTTTCAACCTGTTAAATCACAGAGAAATCCTTATCAAACTCTACAATGATTGCTACTGAGGTCAAAGTAGAAAAATTGTGTACTCTTGGGGCCGTACATTTGTCGTTCCGTCTCTGTTTTGTCTATATTGTTAGTAGATATCCCATTAGAACATGATATCCATTAGAACAGTCCAATCATTTCGTTTACACAAATTCGAGCACACATCAGAGTTGCACGGATATTTTGTCTGCCAGATTATGTATTTATCATACATTCTTCTACGTCGCTCCCAATTCTTTCTAAACTTGATGATCCGTTCTTATTCTCATTTTTGTCGATTGAGCGTAAGAGCAACCCACAAACATAGTGTCAGGAAGTAATCATAACGTCCTTCTTGGCTCCATGGCTTCCTCTCTATTCTCTAAATACGTGGAGATCTATTTGTGTGTCCTGTCGTAAAGTGTAACCCAGTTGGTTGATGAGTTGTCTCATTTTGTCGACCGAATTAAACGAGGACACATTTGTGCTAATGATCGTAGATTCGAGCTCGTGTGTCCCTAAACTCTCAAGTTTCGAACCCTGTAATTAGTCTCGTGTAGGCATCTGATCATGCGGTAAGTTAGCCACAACAAGCTCTCCTCTTCAGCCCACGAATACGATCGCTGAGAGTAATCTGCCTGCACTTGACAGCTCCCTGTTAATAGCAGGAGCACTGTCGGAAAAAGGCAATGGAAAATTTATGCAAATTGCAGTCAATTTGTTCTGTGTAACGCCTTACCACAAATTACCTACAAATAGGCACAATCTTCGAGGCTCTAACTTGTTCGCGGAGCTCTCTTACGAGCTCTTGCCCTGCTCTGTAGTCTGATGTAACCAGACAGCGCGTTTTTTTGGCTCATGAGCTAAATGGGTGGCATCTCGTCGGATTAGAAGGGAATAATCTCATCTATTGCTATCAGTCTCGGCTCCTCTACTTCCTGTCCCCATCCGCTGCCTTTTAACGTGTCTTTTATGTTGTCTAACAATGGAGTTTGCATGTTAGTGAAAGCAAAACACCATGTGTTATAAACATAGCTTTTCTCTTTCCTCCCGACTCAATGCAGGTGGTCAATGAGCGTCTTAAACCGTTGTGCCAAAGCCTATCGTATTCGGAAATATGTCAAAAAGTCTGCTTGCAAAGCCAAGCTAAGGTTCATTTTGATATTAGAATACCCAGTGAGTTTAGCGCCTAAGCCTTGCTCGTTTTGCTGCTACAATTTTTATTCGAAAGTAAGGTCGCAAGACCACACCCAGGGAAACGTTTGAGGCGGAAGTTCAATTGTTTTTTTCTGAGAGAGCTTGACGGCACTGCTTGGGTATTAACCTTGTTCTGCGTTGCAAATGTCAAATAAGAGGAGCTCGTCCTAGAGAGACTCTCCGCACATCCAAGTCTTTCAGGGAAAGCCATTTATAGTAAAGGTCTAGCCTACCTCTACATTTTCCACAAATGTCATAAACTCTCACTTTCGGGGTAAAAACAGACAGGCATATGTGCTAAAATCCTAAACTTGTCTCCCACTCCTTCCGCTTATAGGGCTTCCCAAGCCCTGTGAAAATACGTCTGTTCTTGATATAAAGAGTTTCACTCTTGACTACTTGATGACTATAGAAGCTCTGTGTGTGTCTCCGCTTTACATTCCTTGTTTTGACCCAAACCAAAAAAGATCCCGGCACCCCGTAATTTCTCCACAGCATTTATTCGAATATCCGTTTGCAGGTCCAGCTATGTCATGATGGACGCCACGGAGACCTATACCTTCTTCCAGGTGTGTTTGACAAAGAAACGGGACCTATTCTTGGGTGTAGATGCACGTACTTTTTTCATATTCATGATAAGATGAATATTCATAGCGGTCACCAACAACTCACGCGAAAAACTTTAAACTCGTGTTTTCAGGTACTCAAAGGGAGTGCGCTCTTCCTGCTAGTTCTGTGGACAGTTTTTGCTAATGCCCTAGTCTTTGTAGTCCTTTACAAGAACCCAAGACTACAAACAGTGCCAAACTTATTGGTTTGTTCCGATATGGCCAGAAAAGACAGGTCTATTTAGGTTGGAAATCTAGCATTTTCTGATTTGGCTCTTGGACTGATAGTGCTTCCGCTCTCTTCAGTCTATGCCATTGCCGGTGAATGGGTCTTTCCGGACGCACTTTGCGAGGTTTTCGTTTCTGGTAAGGAAGTAGTCGTATGCTTCAAGGAGCACAAGCCTTTTTAGCTGATATTCTTTGCTCAACCGCCTCAATATGGAATCTCTCAATTGTGGGTCTTGATCGCTACTGGGCAATCACGACGCCGGTAGCCTATATGAACAAGAGAAACAAAAAGACGGCCGGAGTCATGATCATGACGGTCTGGGCCTTCAGTGCTCTGATTTCATTAGCTCCACTTTTGGGATGGAAGCAGGTACAAAGAGGGTGCGAAAACAATCAAATTATCTTATTTTTAGACGGCACTGACACCCAACTTAATTATGGAGAAGAATGATACAATACGGCAGTGTACCTTCTTGGATCTGCCCAGTTATACAGTTTATTCGGCTACGGGATCATTCTTCATACCCACACTACTCATGTTTTTCGTCTATTTCAAGATCTATCAAGCCTTTGCCAAGCACCGGGCACGACAAATTTATCGCCAAAAGGTCGGTTGGGAAACATGTCCTCTGAAGAAACAGAAAGAAATCGATTCCGCTGTCGTTCCGTTTTGTGGAATGAGAATGCCGCGTATTCTGTCCTGTGTCTTCTTGACGGATTACATGTCCGTGTGTAGTCAAGCTATTCGTGTCTACATTCCTCTCGCAGAAACTAACTGACAGAGAGATGTAGCATAAGAAAAAACCTATGGTGTGTTCTGGCGCAAGCAACTCGTTCCACAACTAGACTAAATAACTTGAATGTCCTCTTCTGTGGGTCACTTGCTAACAGCATATTTTTAGCTCGCCGTCTCATCACACGTAAGTGCCTCACACGGGTGACATATTTCCTTCTTTCCCTCAGCTGATGTTGAATGCATGCTTGTTGTGATTTTTGTACGTCCTTCCGTTCTTTTTTTCGGCTTCCTCCTCAGTTTCTTCTCATTTCAAATATTGTCCATTGTTGCTGCCATTAAGTGTTCATCTTCAATAATTTTCAAGTCAAACAGTTGTGAATAACTCAACAGTGTTCGCTAACCCACACGCAGATGCATGCTATAGGCACTCTTCAATTCTGAACAAGTTACCAATTTTCAGGTCATTCGCAAGCATATCGAATCTACCATTCTCCATGAAATAAGTCATGTTCTGCCGACGTCAGACGAGTTCGCCAAGGAGGAGGAAGAAGACAGTACGCTCTTTTTAAGCCTTTCTCATTCCAGTTTTAGGCGATAGCTCAGAGCAAGTAGAAAAGCCAAACGGAAATGATGTTATTCTTGAGGAAGAGGAGGAGGAATCCGATGAGCGTATGAACGACGTATGTCTCATAGTTTCCGCTAATGAGATTAACTTTTAAGAATCATACGACCTCGACGACCGTGACGGGTACGATTGCCGGTCCACCAGAAGCACCATACATGAAACGTGAAGCAAAGATCTCAAAGTCTGTCCCGGCAACTTTGGAAAAGCGTGAAAAGAAAGAAAAGCAGCTCAGAACGATGGTCAGCATTAGCTATGAGAAAGTTCAACGACATAAGAAAAGGTCGGTTGAAAAGGATAAGTGATCAGCATGTCATTGGTTGCAGGAAAGAGAAAAACTTCCGGAAAAGCCTCCAAAGAAAACCGAAAGCGATCTCTGCTGCAAAGGAGAGAAGGGGTGTTAAAGTATTGGGAATTATTCTTGGCTGTTTCACAATCTGTTGGACACCTTTTTTCATGTAAGACTATAAAACATAAAAAGACAACAATTGAATTCAGAATGTACGTTCTTGTTCAATTCTGCAAAGAATGCAGTCCAAATCCACATATCGAAATGTTTATAACTTGGTTAGGATACAGCAATTCGGCTATGAATCCTATCATTTATACGGTAGTCACTTCTATTTTGACAACGAAAGAAAGTTCAGGTTTTCAACAGAGACTATCAAATAGCTCTAAAGAGGTTGTTCACATCGTCGAAGAAGCAACTTCCAGGCAGGACGCTTTAAGAAACTTTCTCCGGTCTTACTTTCCACGTGTCATTCCGTTAAAAGCCATAGTTATGGGTCGTAGTATCAGCAACCAAAGGACATTTCATGCAATATTCTTGTATATTGTAACTGGTTCAAATTGCTTTTATTAAATAATCGATGGTTACAGCCCGGTTACTTGTTCATCTGGCTCTTCTTCATCATTTACACTTTCAGAGTCTAAATGTGCATTTTCGACATCAGGTGTCTCAATATCTTGAGCGGGGACACGTCTCAATCGACGTGAACGCTAAAAAAATTTGTTTCAAGTTCTTCAAACCTTACCTCTGAAGAACTCGGTGTAATTTGGCATTCTCGAACCATAGACGGATCTGGTTCTCCATCAGAATCCTCGGTTGCGGTCTCTATCACATTTTCAAAGGCATCAAAAGATGTTGGTTCTTCACCGTCGATCAGTTCGAAGCTGTCTCCACCTAGTAGCAATAGTAATAAAAAAGAACTTTCACACCTTCTTCGGTTGTTTCCTGTGTTGAAGTATGTTTCGAAAACAGCTCCGACAAATGTTTTCTGGTATTTCTCCTCGAATGAAGTGTATCCTCGTCGCTCACTTCAGTAATGACGGAGAGTACTCCTCCGCCAGTCAGATTCCTCGGCGGCGCCAATGAAGGAGCAGATGCTAAAAGCAGATTGCACTGGAATTATCAGAAACTTACTCGAAGGCCCTTTGTAGTTATCTATCTGGCGAAGAGCCGCTACTTGGCTGGCAAAGTCGGTTCCTGACCACACTTTTGCCTCATATGGTTTTTTGCATTCAACTGGAGTTAGTTGTTCGCTGGCAGATGGAGAGTTCGAGAAGGGTCTCCACTTCGACCTGAAGCAAGCTAGAAAATGTGAAGTAAAGTCTCACCCGTAAGAGCTCTTGCTGATGATGCTCTCGGATCTAGCCATGGAATTGCGTTTGGTACTGCTCATTGTTCTTATCAGAGCATTGAGAGATGGTGGAGTCACGATTGGCATCTCTCCAGGTCTGGCAGAAAATAGTACTGTAATCAACGTGATTTGAAAAGAATAGATACTTACCAGAGCTTTTCCTGTTAATGTTTTCGGAATTGAGCCCGTTGTCAACCGAGGCTCCTTCAAACGCACTGCCAGGTCCTCTCCATCTCACTCCCTCTCCGTCTAGTTTTACTGGCGAGTCTTCATCCCTGGTCAGTTCTAACTCTTGTCCTGTCTGATCAACCAGTTGTAGGGCCCAGAAATACTTTTCCTCGATCGTTGACTAAAGAAGAAATATAAAAAAGATGAATCACGTGAGTACCTGGACGTAGGCGTAAACCGTTGAGATGACAAACACTCCGCCTGTATAGAATACAAAAAGTACTGAATTGGGATTGAGGTCAGAAAACAGGGTTTGCTTACTCAGTGCAAAACGAGGGTGCTGTGGAACTACGTCACCAAAACCGACGGTGGTCAATGAGGTGAACGTAAAGTAGAACGATTCGAAGAAGGTCCAATCTTCCCATAATGTGAACACATATGCGCAAGAGACGAGGAATAAGATCAGGATTAAGATGGCAATCTGCCACGGCACCTTTTCATACTCATCCACTTCGTTTTCTGCGTCCTTTAAACAAAATTACAGTTTGAAATGTAGTTATACCTCTTCTTCATATAGAGAGACCGTTGGCCTACCGTCGTCTAGCATGCCGCATTCTGTCCCTGACCGGCTGAACAAACTCCGACGGAACGAGAATCTTTGTGTGATACGAGCCACTTTTCTAAAAAAAACACTATTTTTGATTGACCAAAAACAAACCGTTTACAAACACCATATTTATCGCGGAAAAGTTTCAAGATTGGGGCTCCAAAAACATTCATGGCAACCAGTAGGAGCGGGATACTAATGATTGCGTAGAAGATGAACGCAACTCTTCCAGCGATAGTCTTAGGAGCCAAAATACCGTATCCTAAAAGTTCCATTGATTTCAAAGGAAACCGATAAAAGTGCCTATTGTTGTGAATACTGTGCCAGCAAAGAATACCGAGTTCCAGTAGTCCCATTCCCATTGTGGCACTATTCCATGATCTTGGCGGAAAGCTGTGTCGTATCTACAATAATCTTTGTAGTCGATAATAAAATTTTACTTTTGTAAAAGTTGATTAAGAGAATGATGGCAGAATGAATTTTGCTGATTAAGTTGTGTATCTGAGGAAGTGTTTAGCTGAAATTTATTTGGTTGCAAACAACAAAGATTGTACCATGTTAAAACAATCATTTTTGGCAAGATGAACGAGTATCTGATGAGAAAAGTTTTTGTGTCTTTGTACTGTTGTCTAAAAGTGGTGTTTTGTAGAAAAAAAGGTATGAGCTGTACCTCTTTTTCTAAAAGAATTTCGTATTCTTGGTTAGGCTGTTCCAAGTGCTGGAAAACGGCTCCGCCAATGAGACCAATAGCAGCGATAAATAACAAACAAACAAACTGTTTACCCACTGGAAAATGATACTGTTTGAAAATAAATGAAGCATACCTTGAGTTTGTAAAATATACTTTACTAATCTCACAGGATACGTTAATATCGTATCTATACGCGAATCATATCTATAAATTAATGATTTTGAATAAATTTATATGCCCACTTCATTTCTTCCAACGCTTTCGGTTCATCAAAATCCAATGAAACCACTTGTGGACTGACGGGAGGAGCTCCATCTCCAAATGCCTGCGGTGCATATGAAAACGTAGTCGATTGCCGTTCAAAATTTCTGGAAAAGCATTTGTATTTGCTCAAGGATGCACTTTGCAACACAAATAACGTCACGACATTTCTTACCACGTTATGGATTGTAAAGGAAATCTATAATTGTATTGTGAAACTCATTCTGAAACTCACCGACTTCCAGTGAAAAGAGACTGAGGTCGTTGTAAAGGTTCATTCCGAGCTCCAGTGTCATCCAGAAGATCCTGTTGACTGACAAGAATTGAACCACGATATTTGTTTAATATGAACTTTTTCAGCACCTAAATTTAGTGTATTATACAAGTTGTTAAGCTTACTTTCAGTGCTTCTTGATGTTGTTCATCATCCAGTGGCTTTCGTCTTACAGCATTTCTTCGCGCCATTCCTGGATTGAAAACCTAAAAATGTCAAATTTCTACCGAAACAGCAAGAAAAATTCGCAATCTGTTTAATCATAAACACATTGGTGACGTTGGGAGGAGTGCTAGGCGGGACCGTGAGTCAATTTGAGTCGGTTTCCGTGCCGCGGATGGTTAGCAAACACTGATCTTGGCTTGACACTTTTCCTAGCTGCGCAGATCTTATTCTTTAACGAAACATGTACATATTAAAGTTTTGTTTGGTTCCGCATAAATACAAATTACCGGTGATCGATCCGGAATCTTAGACAGGCATATTGTTGGGGAGACCATAGCGCAGCCACTGATGCGCGATCTACGCCTTCTATAGAGCAAATTGAACAAAAATGAAGGCTAATTTTTGTTTTATGGACGAAAAATCAGTTCGGGAATACCAAACGAAGGAATGGAAGGGAGTTGAAAATCATAAACCTGGGTAAAAGCTTGACTTCAGCTTTTCGCAGCTTGATCACAAGAACACACACGCATAAGCTTTCTACCCGACGAGAACAACACTCTCCTGCCATTTTCAGTTCTTTTGAGAAAGCAGCGGGAGGGCAAAAGATAGAACTGACGGACGCTGGTCACATGTTTCTGTTCATTAGAATTCAAAATTCAAGAAGAGGCGATTAATAAACATTTCGATTGAATGACCGGTGCGAACAGTTTTGCTCAGCTGAGCTCGTCGTTTCTCAAAAGTGGGTATAAAAAGCAAACAGCTAGTTATAAAAGGCAAACGGAAATTGAAAAAATTGAATGTTTCACCTGAGAAACTACAAAATGCTTGTGTTGTTTCTAACCAACTTCTTCTTTTAGGATTGGTTTAAGCTCGTTAATGGCAACAAATCAGAGATCTGTCGTAAACCGGATAAAACCAATATAAATTCGTACAATCGGTGAGACTGAAAACTAATCATTCTCATCCACAAATTTAGGAAAGTCTTACTTGTTCTTCTTGAGGTGAGCGATGGGAGTGGGTAGTATACAGCGGTGGCCGTCTAGTTCTTTGTTCGTTTCATCCGAAGCATTTAGAGTTAAAATTTGTTCGAGGTAAACCTTACGTGTCCAACAGGCAACCAGAATGTTGTTCAGCTCAATTCGAAAAGGAGAAGCTGATTGAAAAAAAATCAAGAATGAATCTGAAAATAAAACAAAAGAGTTATGATTCGGCTACCTAAACCTGGCAATACTCGCGGTCTGATCGAAGAATGGCTGTGAATATTGAATGCGCAGCTACTAGACGAAGAATAATTTGTACTGTTTTACAATGTTCTGTAAAAATGTAGCCCTCGATCTCCCTTACAACTTTGCAGAACATCACAAAGCTCGAAAACCTTTTTTTCAGAGTGAAAATGACGATAGAAGTGGCGGGGTGTACATGCAGGAGTAAATATGGCGAAATTGCCTTGAAAAATTAGAAAATAGGGTTGCAAATAACTAAAAACACATTTCTATCAAAATGTAAAAAGAAAAAAGGTTTTCACCCGAAAGGATTCGAACCCGAGACCCCTTGAAAATTGGTACTAACCGAGCTCAATGTGGTTTTACTTGCCAGATCGGACAGCGGCGCTGCATACCACGCCTGGTACAGCGTTTGGCTTGAGCGTCACGCTAGGGCGGGGGGGGGGGGGCGCGACTGGCCCTTTAAGGTAACAAGCAAATGCAGAGATCAAGCAACATTAACTTTTAGACTCGCGACTGTTGAAAGAGGATGTCTCCACTACTGTATGCAAATCGCGTGAGTTTCTATAGATCTTCTTCTATAGACGGCAGTGCCGTTTATAAAAAAGCTTTCTTTTTCAAAATTCACTTAAAATTATATTTTTAAAACTGTCTTTTTGTACTCAATTTCATTTCTGACTCTAAATTGATTCTACATTTTTCTATGCCCATACATGCTAATTCTTTGCGATTTTCAGGCAAAAAGTCAAGATGAATTTCAATCAAATCACTCGCTTTTACCCTCTCCGCAACGTCTGTTCTCGTGCAAACGCATCATCATTTGGAAAGAGAAGACATCTGGGAGAGCAGCAGGTAAATAGCTTGTTGCTTGGAAAAATTTGAAATTTGTAGGCTGGGAGCGACATTGAGGAGGTCAAAAGAAGTCGTCACTACAGTGGAAAAGAAAACGAGCAACATGAGCAACTCCTGGTAATAGAAACGCCTTTTGTTAAGATAACTCGGTATTTTAGACAGAATCTCGTGTCGCTGCTCAAACGAATGCTCCCGCTACCGACAATCCGTCGACCATCTCCATCACCAAGAAGAACAGAAAAGTAAGCCTCTGCTCTCATAGTCCTAACATTCAGTTTTAGATCCTTCATGCAAGCACCAGCAAGTCCCGAAGAAAGCATAAGAAAACTGCTTCAGTCAGTGCCCCGGAAGAGACGTGGGAATCTCACTTCTCCAAGGAACACTACTTTCAAAAGTTCGGTTCGGCTTTTGAGAAAATTCTCAAAGTTTTTCATATGGATAAGGACACTTTCATTCGACTCGTGAACGGACGAAGTGGTCTTTGGGAAAAGATTAACGCAAATTGGTTCAAAGAAAGGGCAAACATGCCTCCTTTGATTTTGTTGAATCTCGATGAGACCTCTGCGGACGACCTGCCAGTTTTCGAGGTGATCCAAAGCAGGTGTTTTTAAACAAAAATTATTTTAGTATATCCAACGTTTGATGTATTCAAAAAAAGCTACAGAGGAGCTGGACCTTCTGAGAGGAGATATCACAAGGTGCCGATGTAGCTGTCAGAACCCCACAGGCTGTAGAGACTGCAACAAAGTGAGTTGTTCCATCCAGAAACCAATGATATCGTTTTTTAGAAAGCAGCAGCCTCCAAGTCGCTCTTTCTGCACTACAGAGACACCAATGTCCCGAGAACAAAGGACAAGAATCTGATGACTAGCGACCAGACGATTCCCAATAGTGTTCTTTTTACAATCCGTTGCAATCCGGCAATTTGCCCAAAAAAAGACGACTGCCGCCACGATGTTCAGGTACACTTTGAACAAATTCGGTGCTAACATTACTTCAGAAGTTCAAACGACACCCTTTGATTGTAACTAAAGAGCCAAGCAGCATGGGATGGCGTCTGAGAGCTGCAGAAGACATGCCGCTTGGTTCAGTTGTTGGGGAGTACACAGGCGAAGTAACTTTCCTGATATTTCTTTAAAAATGAAAACATTTCCAGGTTCGTCTTGAGATTGAGGAGTCAAGCAATGCAAATTCCCACGCCTACGAAGAGGGCCAATTTGTCATCGACGCGATCAAAAAAGGGTAAGAAAGTTTAAAGTTTCGGGAGAAATTTCCTGGTTTTCAGGAACGAGGGAAGATTCCTTCCCAATTCTTGTGACCCCAAGTGCCTTGTTACGCACTTTTGCGAGCATGGAAGGAGTCTGTTCAGAAAATTCCAAAGAAAGCTCATAATTGTCTGAAAAGATGTAAAAGCCCTTAAGAAACAGCTACACGCAAACACATCCAATGTTTAGGTGACTTGCTGACAATTGACTACCACGCTGGTCTAGACGGTGTGAAGGAGAAGAAGAAACCGGAAAACGCCACCACTTGCCTGTAAGTTTCAACATGAAAAAGATCAAATCGCTTTCAATTTCAGGTCTATCTCCGAGAACTGTCGTGGTTGGCTGCAAGAACTCTGATTCGGCTACATCTTCAGACTTTATCCTGCTGCGTTTCACTACGCTGTTTGGCCAATCTTGTCGATATTTTTTGGGTTTCTTTTTGGATCTTGTTCCACTTCCATCGTGTTAACATAATCAATTATACTTTGCTATACAGATCTATCAGTTTACGTTTTTGTTATGTCCCAAGAAATTGCAGAAGATCGTAAGCACCACATCCCGGTCAAGCGACTGTGATTGTTTTTGAGCAATTTTATCCTAATCAAACCATCTAGCTTTTGAAACCGTATATTCACGGCGCAACAATGATAACACAAAGGAAAACGATGCTGAATATTAATCAGTTCCCCTTTTAGGGAGCTTTTTTTCCACAAAAGCATATTCTCTTTTCTGTTCTCTTTTGATTATATTTTATAAAAACCCTGAGAAACGCCTGATCTTTAGATGCGGTCCTGTACTGTCCTTCTCGCACTTTTGTCCAATGTGCAAGCCTGTCAACAACAAGACGATAGGGATTTAGCATTTATTCTCAACTTTCTGCTCGGCCGATTGAGCAATGGCACTTTTATCTGCGAGCACGTCAACTGCTCAATGGTAGTTAAAGCACGCAGCGAAAAGGAGTTATCACACCGACAATATATGAGTCTATTTTTGGGAGAAGACAGTTTTCCACCCGCTGATCCAAGAGTCACCTGTCTTGTGCAGAAAATCTTCAGCGAAAAGCCGATACGATTGAGGCAGGATGGATACTGGGACTACTTTACTACTCTCAAAAACAAACTTTATGAATTTACTGGGCTTTTCTTTGAAGTGAGTGAGACTGTTCAGCCGGCAAAGGATTTTGTCCAACTCCTCCCATGTCTAATTTATAGCTGTAAGACTCAGAAGGAAATGCTGTAGGTTTTTAGCTACCTCCAAAATAATGTATTCTCAGAGCTATGCTATCGGACAAGGTTGTGAGAAACTCTCCGTTGCACTACTGGCTCGAAACGCTGAAGATGAAAGATCTTAGGAACATCTGTGCCTTCATGGAAAGTGTCGGAATCCACGAATACGACTGTATGGCTGCGTACATTCCGCCTGACCAAGTTTTTCAGTTTCTCAAGAAATACGTGACCGAGGATGAGGTTCTCGGATAAGTCGAGCATAAAGATAAACTGGCTCCTGCTTGTAAAGAAACATAACGTAACCCATTGCTTGAAAATAACTACGGTTAAAGAATGAGCATATGAAGATGAAAGCGAATAGGGGGTTCCTAAGAACAGTATTTCTGAACTATTGAAACCATTCTTCTTGCGATGAAACAGCATAACCCAGTTTCAACGGTTCAAGGCCTCAACGGTGTTACCAACAGCACACAGACACAGACAACAGCACGCATTAATGCTCAATCAGAATTTGGAGTGTTGTGACACTCCTTCACATCGAGTGTGAACAAGTACATATAAAAAGATCGTATCGTGTTTTAATATCTACTCCCATTTCAACAGTCTTTAGCAATGTACAACATTTTCTCGAATAGTTGACGTTTAAAAACATTTCCGGGGTTCATTAAACGACTACTTAAAATTCAGATCTTGCACATTTAGAATTATACAGGTAGCGGGGCTAAAAACACCACTTTTTTACAAAGTTTTTCATTCTCGAAGAAATACATAATAGAGGGTAGCAATCAACTCATTAAAAAAGCTCAGATCTAGGGTACTTGGAGCCTGCTACGAATTGTTTGTCAATTTTCAGCTATGAGTATCACAAATTTTTGTGTTTAGTATTTTTCATAAAAGAGGAAACTAAGATGGTGACAACGGTTTTTTAATTACTAAAGACTGCTAAGGGTGTTAACCGCATTTTACCCTATAAAAAGGCAACGTCTGAGATCATCTAATTGTAATGATTGAAGGGGAGATTGGTATTATTAAACGAAAATAGAATTCCGAATGTGTTCTACAGCTGCCAAACAGCTTTTCTACTATTTTTGGGCCACGATTTTGGAGTTTCTCCTTCTTCGCCGAGTAAAATCTGAAAATGAATTTTATTGTTCACTCTATCATTAAAAACTTTTCTACATTCAGCAGCGGTGATTTTGGGGTCTTCGAGGATTGAGCGTAGTCTTCTTTTTGTCAACCGTCTCAATTTCCTATTTTGTCCAATGGTCTTGCTGTGCAGAATGCTCCACTTTTGTGAGCCGTATACTGTGGCAAATATCTGAAAACAGTTATTTATCCCAACCATAATGCAAAATACCTTTTGGTTGCTGAGTTTTGCCGACAGTCTGAGGCCTAGTCGACGAATCTTTTTGTCGAGCATCACAGCGTTGGAATATTCACTGATTTCCAACTAAATATTCAACTTTGAAACTAAGAACGTGAAACAAACATCGTTCAAGTATTTTGAGGCCACGTCTTTTAAATACTTTTTAATGGATTCCAGGCTCGTTTTCTTCGTTGAAGTGATCAGATTTGACATTTTTACGATTCGTCGCACCTTTGCGAACTAAACACTTTGTGAATTGAAAATGTATGGCTTAATTACTGTTCCAGCTTCATTGTAGTAATGGGTTTGGGAAGGCCGAGCTTCAAAGAAGCTGGTCTTGAGGATGTTTGTCGGTACTTTCCATGACGTCTGCTTTTCTTATAAACGTTCTTATTTGTTTCAAGCACAATAAATAGGTAATGAGGTGAATAACACCGCGTTTGCAATTTACAAATAAGAAAAAAGCTTCATTGTCGAACAAAATGGTCAATTGCAGTCAATTGGAACCCTTTCACCACTTTGTTACATATGCTCGTAATCGGAGGAACAAAATTTTGTCCACACTTTCTCAGCCAAGTAGCCGTTCTGCTGAATTTTGGCTTTAATTTATTTTGTGATCTAGTTCATCCTATTTGAAACCGTTTCTATTTTTTTCATCCCGACGATTCTGTCGCAATAACGTTCTTTCTGGGTTTGTCTCTTACTGTGTCCTCGCTTTTGTTTCTGTCTTCTTTGTCCATTTCAATTGCTTTTGTCAACTACCAACCTTAGTCTTATTAATCTCGTTCTGTATACAGACGAGAATTTAACGACTCTTTAGAACTCTCTGTAAAAGCTTGTCGTTGTCTGGCGAGTTTACTTTTTGGCCCAGGGAGTTTGAAATGATAATAAGTGAACATTTTTTGTTATAAACCTTACCGTTACGTTCATTTTGAATTTTGCGTTGAGCGCTGACAATCGCAACATGAAAGCCAGTCCAAAGAACTATTGGGTAACATGACGATCTATTTCAAATTGCTCCCAAGTCTGTGTGTGTTTTTGTGTGTGTGTCTGAAGCTCTAATTGAGGATAAGGAGGGGATCTTTGTGCGCAAATTAGTTTTTACCAAAAAAGCTCACCTTTCGGCCGCGGCGCGCACGCGTCGACTGTGAGATGGGCGGGGCCAGATGTGAAATCGAGGCCTCTAATTTCATTTCAATAAATTGACATACACAAAAAGCATGTGATCTTAAGCATACTCTGATCAACAACTGAGACAACATAAATGAACGATTTCCTGTTGATCAAGAAAAGGTTTAGACAACGCTTTCTCCATTGGATCAACACTTTTCTGATCTCTGCAACTCAAGTACAATGACGTAGACTCTGTCTGTATGTGACACTTAGGGGCTGAGTTCACCAAACAATCTCTTCAGTTTGTTTGTGTTATTATCTTATTACTGATGTAGAATGGACGACTGCAATCATATGAAAAAAGGTACGGTATGCATCGGTGTACACAGAACTAGTTTTTGCGCTTCATCAGTGTTGAAATCTAAACTGCAGAAGACGTAGTGTTGCGCGTAATCTTCACTGAAATCTTAAAAAAGGTCGTTGTAAATATCGCTTGTTCGCATACAGAAAGTGTCACTAAAATAGAAAAGAGACAAGTGAGAAAGCAAAGGTAAAGGAAATATTAAGACAATTCGTTTAAAAGTGCTTCATAAATGTTCCAAAGAGGCTAATTAGAAGAATGTGAAATGGTGGTGCTTAAAAATGGAAGTAAAAGTTTTTTCGATCACAATGCTATGACTTGATTACTCAGAACCTCTGGAAAAGGCAAAAAAAGAATTTATTTTGTGAGGGAAAAATCTATGATTAGAAAATGCGCCAACGTCAGTAACTGATGAAAGGTTGATTTAGGAATGCAGCTAAAAACGAGTTCGCGAGTGACCACCTGGGGCGTTGATCTACTCGTGACATAATAAATGATCTCATTGTTCCTTACTGAGCATAAACTGCGTGAAAGGCATAAGTTTCAAACAAACAGGTCTTGCACACACGTGATGGCAGTTACGGTACAGAAAATGGTGAAAGACTGATGCGTAAAACAACGAACGATCCTGTAAAATTTGAAACTTGGGGTGACTACTTGCACTTCAATATGCGCACACGACCATAAGGGCAGAAAGGCCGGAGAAACAAAAGGTGGGAGTATGCCTCAGACTTGCGCTGATTCAGTGGCCGTTCGAATCACATGCAAGGAGGTTCGCGGGTGTTAGGTAGCATGTACCCGCGAAAGTGTAATCACGTGTACAGGCACAAAGACACGAATGTTGATCCGGTCACAACTAGCATACAACAACGTTACCATTTGCGTACAAAACAATTGTTTCTTTAAAAAGTGGACTGTTAGTACTTGGGCAGAATAAGGCTGGTCTAACTAAAAGGATAGTGTTCGACGCCAACTGTTCTGCTGTGGTAGTGGATGATCACACCGCTGCCTTTCTGCGCTTGGCTGCTTCTCCTTTGTCTGCCAGAAGAACATGAAATGTCTGTTTACAAAATAAAGAAAAAAGTAACCTTTCGACACACTTACGTTTGTTTTCTCGCTCAACGTAGACGTATCTTTAATATTAAAGTGCAATGGTGTCTCTGTGACTTTGTTTGTCTGTTTGTTTGTCCGAGGCCACAAAATTTTGGTGTATTGTTAAGAGTCGCCGTCTTCACCCAGACGACCCGGGTTCGATTCCTCTATTCGCCAAATATTTTTGCTAAATTATTTCGAGTAGGAAATAGCCAGTCTAACCGGTAGGGGATTAGAAGGGACCGGTTAATCTGTATAAGATCAGAGTGGGTTCGAATGGCTAGAAAGTATGAAAATTCGTATCGGTTATTTTGGAGGGAATGAGATCCCTGGGAAAGAAAAAGAAGAAGACGGGTTCGGTTAATTGGGAAAGGGAGAAGAAGTGTTAAGAAGGGACCGGGTGTCTGGGAAAGGGATCGGACCAGGTCGGTTGACTAGAAAGTTATCAAAAGAGATCGGTTGATTGGGGAAAGGATCAGAAGGGATCGGTTGACTGGGGAAGGGATCAAAAGTTAAGAAGAAAACACAAGTAGAACAGCCGCCGACAGGCGGCGAAGCCGGCTGGTGAAAGGCCATTATTGCCATAAGTTATCAGCAAATTTTCTTTATTTTTCTGGTTATGAAATTTGTTTCATTTTTCAAGTTTTTCGGCCATAACGAATACCCGGCTTCTCATGATCGTTCTTCCATAGAGTTTTATAGGGGGGGGAGGTATCATGGATGTATTAATTTTATGTTGTTCTTTGTTCACTACGAAACTGCTGTGCTATCCACAAGGTATTATTAATAGCTATTGCGTACCGTTTCCTTAAACTATAATAGCGGCAAAGAACGAAACATCATGAACCTTTTCACCGCGCATGCCAAAAGTTCATACGAGCATAACTGGGGTAAGAATAAACTTTTCGGCCTAATGATGTTCTTCAATCTGATAGTTCTTGGCAAGATCTTTCCAATACCGTCGGAAAATCGAAAAAAAGCTGTCTCAAACAATCAGCGAGATATGATTTTTTCAAAACGCCCACTTTTTGCAAAAATGGACCAACTGGGTACAACTTGAACTTTTGAACAACAAAACCATACAGGCTGGCGCCGTGCTGGAATAAGGCCTATAAACCTCTTTGGAAGAAGGACATTGAGAAGGCGGGAGTTTGCTATATGACGGAGTTATGATCAAATGAAATGAAAAAAATAGCAAAACTTTCAACAGTAAATCAACCCGTAAATCCAGATGTTAAAAAACTGTTTATTCGACGATGGATTCATTTTGCATAACCGAATCACATCCGAAGAGTGGAGGAGTCTTGGAGTGATGATGAGAGCGGTTGTGGTATCCAAGTTTCCCAAGCTACAGCATCCGCAGGACAGGCTAAGTTGGCGAGAGCAGTTATTATTGTTTCTCTCTAAAAGTAAATCCTTTTGTTCTAAAATCCTTGTTATCCTGTTTTATCGATCCTAACATTAATATAACGTAAAAAGGGTGAAAGTGATATTTTTTAATAACAGACTGAAGTTTAAAATTGGCTAGTCAAACACAACTGCGAACTTTTGACATCGTAACCACGAACGGGAGGACCCAATGTGTAAGCAGAAGATCGCTAAAAGTTTGCTCTCCTTGTTTTCTAAGTCGCTTGGTCGTTTGCCGTTACCGCCGACTGGCGAGTACAAAAGGGCGCCGACCAGTTGATTACTCGTACAGCTGCCCTTCTTCTCAAAGATGGCTCCAGTAACTTCTTCCCTCGCTATGTCCGATTTTGGTCTCCGGGCCGAAGACGTCAAGTATTTCCATGTTGACAGCCGCATTCAGGGAAAAGGTCCCGATCGTCTCAAGTATCTTGACATCGAAGGTTTGATTCATTTCTTCTCTTGATTTCTTTTCAATATAGGAAGATGGGTCCTCTCTGGAAAGTCGATTCCTTATATCAGCGCAGCTTTTAACCACCTCCAGACTTTGAACGACGCACGAGTTCCCTTCAGAGTAAGCACAAACACTATAGATGATACTTTTAATATAGGATATCATCGATCAGCCATTGAATGCTATTGGAATGGTCGGTTGGACCCCGTCCTCTCAGCCGGTGGAGGTGCCGAAACCAAAGGCTCCTCCTCGCCTTATTCGTCCTCCTGTCTTTGTTGAAGATGAAGAAGTTCCACCCAGCCCTCGCGAGGTTGTGCCTCACCGTTCTGCCGGATATGGTATCTATCTTTTTTATGGTTGCTTTAACTAAGAGTATAGGACCCGCTCACCAGAAGCGCAAGCTGTCTGTTCCTGATCGCAGTCGCAGTGTTTCGCCGCAGCCGACTACAGTTGTTGCTGACTACGATCGTTATGCCAAGTACGAAAGGAACAGAAAAGGTCAGGACTGGAGTGCTTTGGTCTGGGTTTTGGCAGAGGAAACTGTCACTGTGATTCGAATTGTCGAAGACGAATATTTTCTTACTCATTAGAGATGAATTTTAGATGAACTGTTCGATTCCAGACTCTGTTACTCGCTATGGAACTCGATGGGGCGATGCTGGATACGGTTCATCTTCTCCTTCTCCTACTCCAGGTACCGACACCGCCGCTCGTCCCCCTTCATAGAACCCATCCCTCTTGCATTTTTCGAAGATATCTATCTAACAACAAGCGTGTTGGAATCGAAACTCCAGTAGCCCAAAATCTTCCCCCAGTTACTGAATGCGTAACTTGTTTGATTTGTCTAAAGGCGCCTTACCCCCACAGCGTAGAGATTAGTACTACGGCACACAGAAACTCTAAATTGCAGTAACCTAACTTTTCTTTTTCAGATCGGTCGCTGAACAAGACTGAGCTGAGTGTGCGAACTAGACTTTCGGAGAAGATTGAGAATCTGCCATACAGAACTGGAGGATATGGTAGTTATCACCAGAAGAGACAGTATGATCTGAGTCCTCGTTCAATTGGAAGCTACTCGAGCGACTCGGAGCAGCCATCACCTACACCATCTTATGAACGGAATGCTGATGAGGTCATCATGATGGCCTACCACTCTAGAGGACGTCTCCCTCGTGTCCAGAGAGCGCTCTAGAAGCAAACAATTGAATCACTTTCTTATATTACTGCCAACCAAATAAAAGTGAATAGCTATTAATTTTTAATGCTTTCTCACCGTCTGGTTCTGTAAGCACCATAAGCTCAAGCGGCTCGAATTTTGATGGAGTCCAGAAATTATTCAGAAAACTCGTTTGCAGAGTAGCTGAAGCATTAATTTTTTGAAAAACAGTAGTAAGAAACCGTTTTCAACATCAATTACTATTTGTAATAAAAAATACAAAAAGTTTACAGCAGAGAGGAATCGAACCTACATGGGTCGATAACTGTGATTGCCTGTAGTCGTCCAATATTCGCTCTTCGCAATTTAAAAGACTGTACTTTTTATAATAAAGGGAACTAACCATTTTTTATATCATATTCTTACTCAGCTCATCAAAATCTTCAAAATTACCTATTACTCATTGCATTTTACATTCAAAACATGAAATCCACCGTGAAGGATGAATGACCACTCGGCTATGGAACGTCCGGGACTACTGATTCATCTTCGCCCTCAAGTCGCAGAGGAATTCAAATTGAGACCGTTATGTCAGGTATCCTAACAAATTGGATACTTTGAATCCTAAATGAGAGCAATTAACTCAACCTTCTGCACCCTATCGTTACTCTATGGCAACTAGTCCGAATACGAACTGCACTAGTCGGTCTCAAAACCATACGCACCATGCGCAGGACATGATGTGCAATTGATGGGTCTTGCAACAGAAAATTTAAAAAGAACTGCATATTTATTGTACGCAATTTTTGAAAAGTACGTTATACCGGGGGTACGTTCTATCGGGAGTTGACTGTATTGTACGCTACTACAACTTCTGTGCTAGAGTCAGCTGTCCAGCAGAAAAGAACCCATTTTAACGTCTGAAGAGTGAAATTTCGGTATGCTCGGATACAAAAGATGCAGAAGAGACTGTTCAGTAGGGGATACGTTCCAAAAATGAAGAGACAGCCTCGTTGGTACAGCTCCGAGTTTATGATAGGAGTCCATCCGAACCAAACAGCCAAGATCAAAGATCCGTAGGGAAGAGTTATGGCCGTGAGCGGTATAGCAGCCTAATTTCTATATTCCTTTAAAGAAAAACATACTTGAGCAATGAGAATAACAGTCAGACTCTTTTGAAGACAAAACGTTTCCTTAGACATTGTTCGTCTGGTAGCATTAAGTTTTTTGTAGACCATTCGAGAAGCAATGATGTTGCTGACTTTGATCACAGAGAGATAAGATACTGTAAGAGCTCCACTAGCCATAACCAATGGTTTGTCAAAGTCTACGGCTAGAAAAGAAGTGTTAGATGAGATGGGCTCGAGAGAGATGTTGTGTAGCTGAGCATACAAAGCAAGCTCCTAAAGAAAAGGGTAAGCATCCCAAAGTTCAAAAATTTCAGGTTTATGGAAGCCGCTGTCCATAAACGGACTGGACGCAATTGATCATACGGCCAGATTATTGCATTTTTGGTGAGAATCCTGAGTTTGGACCTCCTTTACGGTACGCGGAAGAATTGGGCATGCACTGGAAAGTTCGAAGTTCCTACCTCATAATTCATACAAAGGAACCAAATAAGGATGGAGATGAAAGAACAGGGCGACACGTTAAACAACATGTTGCAGTACAGTATTCCTCTAAAAGCTGCTGTTTCAACTATTCTCAGAAAAGTTCTTACGGGCATGTTGTATAAAACCCAAGCGATTTATCCCGTTTGTAGAAAAGTAGCGTCCGATAGAGGCAAAATTCGTTGACAAAGTTCAAACTGAGGACCGCAGAACACAATGTCATTATGAACTTAATTTGGTTTTTGCTTTGAATTGTGCGTTCATTTTTACAGCTACTTTTGCGCCGATCATTCCAAAATACTTAACTGGTCCGGCTGTTATGAGGCCAGACAGAGGTAGCATGGGAACTGGCTGACAGATCCAGCCGAAGAAGAGAGAAAAGAAAAAGTAGACTATCTGAAGACAATGTTACAACGTAGTGGGGTGTATATGGAATTTGGTTACAATTTGTAAGAACTCACTGCCATTCTCAACATGTAGTTCTTGAAAATGCCAATAGACTTCGGAGAATGTTTCCAAATAACGATGATGAGGAAAATGTTGACGGCTATGGCAATAACTTCGATTGTAGTTACTACCACAGTTATAGTCAATGAATCATTTTTCAGCATTGCGCTTCTGATCAAGAGTGAACAAAGACGCAAACCGCGGAAATTAGATTATTCGCACAGCTGTTTAAGCTTATCTTCAGGTAATTTTTGAATTTGATAGCCGATCTCAGTATTTTGAAGTCAAAGTTCTGGGCGAGAAAGAAGGTTAAACTGAGTTCACTGAACTTTCCCAAATTGTTGAGTATTATCAGCAATTATTTTCCGTCATAGACTGGCCAAGAAACTTTCAATACTTGGGACACAATTGAAAGGAAATGGAATGGGTACGAAGAGGTTGTTTTGGGCTGTCTAGCCTGAGCCAAGCTAGCGTCTCGAAGTAGTCGTTGTCATCAGCACGGCCCATATAGTCTTCAACGAGTTGAAGTCGTGGTCCCAAATTGCTGAAATGTATAATAATATATTTTACCATTAGTATTTCCTTGTAGTCCAATTTGAATCTCTGCAAGTTCCATTGAATACACGGCTGCAATGTACTCATTTCTCTCATCAAAAGACGATAATGCAAGAAAGCTCGATCGAACGCTTCAAAGCTCTCTTGCCATGCTTGTCTTTCCTCGTAGTAATCATACTCTGTGTACTCTGGTTACTCTGTGGGGTTGGTTTCTTGTCCGAATATGGCTTGATAACATCAGTTACAAACGTACCTATTTTCCAGAAAAGAAGACTATGACCGCTTCATTGGTTAGATCAGGGGAAGTCAATGTTGTTTTTGTTCGATTCACTTTGTAAGCATTCTGATCGGAATTATCTGTAGCACTTAATCCCGACATTGTTCTAGCATAGTTTATCAATTGCTTTCTGTTGAATGCGGATGTCAATTCTTTTATTCACAAAATGAAGTTGTGTATCGTTCGGTGCGAGATAATTTAAAACTTCCAAGCTGGTCGTTTGTCAGAAGGGGAAGGCGAATAGATTGGATCTTTTGACTCCTTCTTTCTGCCAAACAATGCTCGGGAAGGAGATCCTTTGCGTTCCATTGGTCTTTCAGCTTCAGTAGGAGAAAGAAGATTCCTTAATTTATACTCACTAAGCATTTTAAAAACGTCATACCTATTGGAATTAGAGGGTGTTGTCTCAAGGTTAGGCGATTTGGCTTTAGCTGGACTACGGTCTCTAAGTCTGGTCAGAAGCGACGGTGACTTTGATCGAATGGGAGACTTTTCCTTGGCAATTCTGAAGAAGCTTATGCTCACAATTTAATGAGCTCATACTCTTTGGCAGCTTCTTTGGCAGCCTTTTCTGCCTTCTTCTCGGCTTCCTTCTTTTTATTCCGCTCAACAGCCTCTTCTCTCTTGTCCTTCATCTGACTGACGAAGGACTGAAAGACACCGCCGGATGAGACGCTTTGCTAAAAATTTGAAACGTTTGGTTTGAAAATAAAAACTACTCACAGATCTGTCCTTCTTCTTTGGAGAGTCTTCTAACTCTTCTGGAATTCTCTCTTGCAGTTTTTGAATCAACTGGTTTTTGCGCTCAATCGTGCCTTCAAGCTCCTCAATCTGAGTTTTGTATTCTTTTTCACGAGCCAAATCAATAATAGCAATAGGAGCCGGTTCCGGAAGTGGATCTGTCTGGGTTTCGAAGGTGATTGTTTCAACGCTGAACAAAAACTTAGAATTTTTGTCAACTTTGATACCTCGGCTTCTCATGAACCGCCTTTTTCGTCGCTTGTTCGTCAATTTCAGCTTGCTTCTTAGCCAAGGCATCCTCTCTTTTATCCAAGTCAGTCTTCATCTCTTCCTTCAGTTGAAGAAGTTCAGTTTCCTTCTCCTTCAATGTTCTCTCTTTGTTGTGAAGGGACTTTTCTTTTTGCCACAGCTCTTCGTGTCGTTGAGCAACTAGCAGTTTGTCAGCTTCCTGAAATGAGATGTTTTCAAGCTACGACTTCAGACTAACAAGAGATTCGAGTTCCTTCTTGCTAAGAGGTTCTTCCACCTCTTCGTTAGCAGTCTCTTCCTCCAGTTCCAAGACGCGTTGACGGAGCTCTTCTATTTCAGCAGTCAGCTCTGCTTCTTTTTGCTGAAACGAAACTTCATTTTTCGAAGCAAATTTCACAACAAACCTTCATGCTAAAAACAAGTTCGTCGTGTTCTTTCTGTTCAGCAGATGCCTTGGCGTCCTTGCCTCTGAAAACATTTTGTATCATGGGGCGATTCAGTTAAGTAGGCAAGCAAAATCAAGCAGCTAACTAAGATTTATAAGTCGCAAACGCTTACGATAGCGATTTTGTAAAATTTCTGTAAGTCAAGTATACGAGAATGAACAAAATGGTAGGAATACCTGGAAAATTCATCGCTCTTATCCTTGATCTGCTTCAGTTCAACAGTCTTTTGGTCAAGCTCTCCTTTAATGCTGCCCATCTGTTCTGTTAGCTCATTGACTCTGAATTGATGTCTTAAAATATTGTACAAGGTTGCAAACCTTGAGAGCAGTTGTTCTAGTTGGCTAGTTTTTGAGGAGTTTTCAAAGCGAAGCTGTTCCATCTCGGTTGTCAAATCATAGTCGGTTTTTTCAGATTTAATCTGCTCAATTTCAGCAATTTTTGTCTTTAGTTCAGCCCGAAGTTCTTCAACGATTTCGGACTGGCCTGCCTGATCAGCAAAGTTTTTCGTAAGCTCATCCAGCTTCTCCTGAAGTTTCTCATTTTCCTTTCTCAAGGAAATGAGTTGCTTGCTTTCCTTCTCTTCAAGTTTTTCCTTCTCACGTTCGTACTCAGCAATCTAAACTCGTACTGTTTATGAATAAAAAAAATTAAAACCTTTGAGTGCAACTGCTCGTTCTCGTGAATAGTTCCAGTGTACTCATCAGATGTGAGCATTTCTTGACGGAGTTCTGCACGAAGTGCATCGAGTTGCTGGTCAGAGAGTGACTGTTCCTCTTCCAGACGCTTTCGAAGTCCGGCTACTTCCTCGTCTTAAATATTCATTTGCCACTATGAATTAGTTATTTCATACCTTTACTACTGATTCGCTCTCGGTACTGATCGAGCTGAGAGGTTAGTTCGGAGGTCTTGGCTACAATTTCTTGAAGTTGCTTGGTGATATCGTCGTCTTCATTCTCCTCCGGCATAAACTTCTGTTTCAAAGCAGCAACTTCGGCTTCTAGGAGTGACTTTTCCGAGCGGAGACTGCTAATCTCTTGATGAGTCGACTCTCTCAACTCATCTTGGTCGAGCCGAGCAGAGTGTTCGAGATCCTCCTTGAGACTGGTGTACTGTTCTTCCAGCTCATTCAGCTTCGCACTGAACTCTTTTTTCATAGCATGTTCTCTAGCCTCGGCCTGCTGTCGTTCCTTATTTAAAAGACCCTCGTAGTGCTCTTTCGTGGTTTCCTTTTCCTTAGTGACAGTTTCCAGTACAGCTTCAAGAGCATCGACTTGAGAATGTTGAAGCTGAGCTTGACTTTCGCTCTGGCTTTGAAGATTTTCGCGTTCCTTTTCAAGGAATTCAACCTACATATTATAAATTATGATGCAAACAAAACAATAAAAATACCTTGCTCTTCAGAGCCTTCACTTCGTCTTGCAGATCACGGATCATTCCTTCCAGCTTTGACTTGGCCGCTTCGACTACCACGAGAAGTTCTATGAATTTACATGAAACTCATCCCTGCGAAAAACTTACTAGCTTTCTTTTTCAACTCTTCTTCTTGCTCGTGAAACTGTTCTTTGAATCCGCTGTTATCCGTGGTGACCTTGGATAACTTCCGGAGAGATTCACTTGTTTCGGTCCTAGCTTCTTCCAACTAAACATCTACGTTGATTAAGTCTACTACACTTTTACCTGTTTGCTGATTGAGCGTACTTCCGACTCTTTTGCTTGTAACTTCTTTTCAAGGGCAGACACCTCGTTTTTGCAGTTGCCCAGCTCATCTCTTGTTCTTTTGGAATGATGCTGGAGTTCTTGTACTCGATCGTGAAAGTCTTCTTGTCTAAAAGTACAAACTGGTCGCTTACAAAACAAAATAGTACCTAGCCAGCAGCTCTTCTTTGAGAGCTTCTTCGTGATCTCTCAAAGCTTCCAGCTCTTTTGTGTACAGCATTTTGGCCGCTGTCAACTCTGTCTCGTAGAGAGATTGAGCCCGTCGAAGTTTCATTTCAAAGGTTTCTCCAAGACGTTCTTTTTCCGATCTCAAGGATTTTCGTTCCTCTTCGAGCCTCTGGATTTCGATCATGTACTTTTGCTCCAAGTTGAGCAGCTGCGACTCGGAGAAGCGCTGTTCCAAAAGATGAATTTCTTTCTGATGTTCTTGACGAAGTTTCTCGAGAGCTTGTTCTTTCTCCCTCTCGAATTTGTCCTAAAAGTTTTTCAGTTTTGAGGGTGAAATCAAGGAGTAACCTGTAGGGCTTGGAAGCTCTTCATTCGTGCTTCAAAGTCTTTCTTGGCGCCCAATACCTCCTCGGATAATGCAATAATTTTACTAGAATATTCTGCCTCCAGCTTTCGTTCGCGTTCGGCTACCCGCTCTCTTAAAATTGTGTGTTAAGATCCACAAAAGCAACTACCTGTATTCACTAAAAGTGCCCATTACATTGAACTTCTGTCTTTCGTATTCGGCTACCGTCTCTTCAAGAGTCTGTATCTTTCTCTTGAGCTCTGTTTCCCGTCCAATTTGTTGTCCCGCTGAAATGTGATACATCTTTATGATAAACAAGCTGTCATACGCTCACTACTTGTTGCAGCTGCCACCTTGAGCATGGTTAGCAACGTAGTAGTGTCCTCAAAGTCATTGCTCCTGGACCCGGAAATGGACGCGGGAGAAAGTGCTCCCGGAGAGATTGGTGGCGTTGCACTCGTCAGAGTTCTAAAGAGGAACCCGATAGTTATTTCTATCATTTCCAGACAGAAATTAGATGACGTCTAGACTCACCGAACATTTCCGCTTACACAGCTTAGTTGTGGCGTTGATGGCGGTGCTGGCCATGCCGCAATTTCTGGTCTCGAGTCGCGGATCAGTGGAATAGCAACGGCTACATTTGAAGGCTCACTGAAAAATTTCAAACGGGTTTTTCAACACACTTTTTCTATAGACTCCAGTAAGAAAGTACAAAATATTTTCAGTTACATGTGAATACTTTGAATAGCCTTTAAATTGTACAAATTTCCCTCTTGAAATGTGATCAAGAATCGTCTGAAAAGGCATTCACAACCTCCGCAATTCTTCAGGTAATAACAGTGTTTCAGCTGAAAAAGCCACTTGACCAACCTCATGATTCCGGCCAGCAAAAAGATAATGACTGCTAAGTAATAGAGACATCAGAGTCGACTACAGAAAGTGCAGTCGAGGAAGAGAAAGAAAGAGCTAACACACAAATAATGCGCACTGATTGTTAGAATGCGTTTCGGGATCAGCTGGCCCCACTGTGTAAAAGGTGCCAACAACGCGAGAGTGGAGCCTGTCGACTATACACGCCGGGGCTGGCTAGGAAAAAAGCTAATGGACCAATAAAAAGAGGATATAGCTGACCCCTCTTAGATAATCGCGGAAGTACTTTCTCTCGGGAAAGTTGGCAGTGAACAGGATTGATTAATTACAACATGGGTCCATAAGATTGGTCGTGATTAATGGGAGTTCAAGACGCGGGTGAACTGACTTCTATGAAGAATTTCTTACCCGTGCGGTCGTGGAGACCTGCTGACACGACGAGGTGATCTAGAGCCGGCTGGAGATGTCGAACGGAGATGGCCCTCGAGCTCTTCCGAAAGGTAGCCTAGCTGAAAATGCATTTTACCAAAAAGCAGCAATAATTTTTGTTTCGATCAGTCTGACTAACCCGAAAAAACTTACCCTTTCACGGAATCGCTCGCTCATCTTGGGCCGAGGCCCGTTGTGGTATTCGTTGATCGCTCGCAATGTCGCAGTATAAGGGGATGACGATACCTCACAAACTGTAGCCTAAAAAAAGAATATATCAGTGGGCGACAAAAAATGGGAGACTAGGTAGAATTGGAGCTATGGTGTCAGGCTGCTTAAGCCTATGCCTCGTGGGTCAGGCGGCAGCAGTCGCGCAACACCTGACGCTGCTGCGACTCTTGTCGCGAGATGGACATTCTGGGTGGATTTCGTCAGTGAACCCCCTCTAGGCACGAGGTAACACACTGTACTCGGCCCTTATTACAACTGATTTTTGGTTGGGGTTCGATCTTTACGAAAAACTACTAGGCTTTCTTGATACAAATCGCTTAACAGCTACGATTTTCGATACATATTGTAGCCGCAAGAACTACAATTTCTGTTTTGTGGAAAAAAAGTCGGAAAACATCACGTAGCCCTTTATTTGAAGCAAACAGTTACTATTGTGCACAATACACGATCGAGGAGAGCCGAGACCAATTAAAGAGAGGTGAAGATAGGTCGAAGTTATTTTATCGCCCCAGACCGACAAAGTAATGACGACTATCCATCCGCTTCACATAATCGTCTTGAGAATTTTCACGAAGAGAAGGGGCTCCCTGAAAGAAGACTAGATATTCTCGTCTCGTTGGGAAGATACTCACACTGCGCTTGCCAAAGTTCATTCGGAAGGCATTGTGGTCAATTCGACGCTTTCCGAAACTCATACGGAAGGCACTTGGGTCAACAGCTCTTTTAGATTCGGCCGTGTCGTAATCGTAGAGCTGAAAAAAAAAGTTGGGACAAAGATCAGCAACTAGCCTGTGCAGTAGTCAGGACCATCAGAAAAAGGGCGACGATGACACTCCTCGACGAGATCATACTGCTTACTGATATGAAACTATTAGAAACTGTGGAAGAGGAAATGAAGACGAGTATGGTAGGCGAGGATGACACTATGTTTCTGCCGAAAAAAATTCATGCAAATTATTAAGTCATTGGATCATGTGGGAGGTTAATACATGTTGGCGGAAAGTTAAAGTAGGAGTGGACGAAAACAAGTGTAGGTGGTATAGAGTCAAGAAAACCTTTGCTCAAAATCGGTTATTACGTCCTCTAGAAAGATCAAAGTAATGGCAGAGCAGATTGTCGGATGGAGGCGGGACGAACGGTAACCGGGCCCGCCCCGAATTGGATAGTCAACAAGTGAGCTGTCTCGGAGAAAGAAGTCGAGACTGAACTCTCATCCTCTCAGAAGAAATAATGAATGTTGCCCTCTCGGGGTTATCTTCCCATCGGAAACACGTGCGCTCATATCTGAATCACTACGAAAGATCACTAATGAACAGGGCTTCGAGCACCACTATTCTATCCGTCTGGTCTAGTGAAAAGAATCTAAAAGATCTAGTGATCTATAAAACGTGATAAATAAATGAACTGAACGAACATACTGATCTCTTTTCGACTTTGAATTATTGAAAAGGTTGTTGATTAGAAAAGGTAAAAGTTACAGTAGCTTCTTGCAGCTTAGCATTAACCGGTTACTGGTCTTATTGCTTTTGCGTAAGCCACGTGTGGTGATTAATCGGATTTGTTTCATTGATATCACCTGAGACAATAGAAATCCAAAAGGCGAGAATCCGTCTCGAGAGGGGATGATCTCTCCGGAGAGAAGCCAGTTAAAAAGTATCACGTAGAGTTCCGAATGTTATTCATCAGCTGAGCGGGAAAGAACCACAAGCGTTTGGGGAACTGGGAAGAGTGAGAGAAAGCCGGACAGATTTCACATTAGAGACATCTCAAATATCGTCACTCAGATTTCTTCCCGCGAAAAACAATGTTTAGGAAGAAAGACACTAACTATACAAAGAGAGAAACGACGACATCGAGAAGCCTATTGTAGCCTAAGATACACGGTAGTTCAGGAAACAATAGGTTTTTTGCTACATTGAAGCTGATCTTCGTGTAAGATAAACAGGTACCATGTTTTCAGAAAGACCACTTCCAAGTGGCCGATTATCAGAATCACACGGAATTAAAAGTCTTCTCCTGAATTGCCGGTTATAGTTTCCTGTTTGCGTCAAGGGAGCACTTGCAAATTAACTATAATTTCCTATTCTTTAGGTGCCATAAAATTTTCAGTGTCTAAGTCTCAAAGACTCTAAACTGAACGAAAATGACTCAATGAAAAAATGAGGATCATATTCAAGAAGTGAGCTCTGACCGGAATTTGTTTTTGCAGAATGGCTTGATCTTCAAGATGAAGAAGAGTCATGCTAAAAGTCGCTTATTTCTTGATAAAATTCAAAGCTTGGAACAGATAACACGGGACAGGGTTGAATCGAAATCTAAACGAGGAGAGGGGCGATGCAAGTGGTCATTACTCTCCAAATGAAAGCCACATCACACTCCCGAAAAGATGAAGCACAGAAGTTTTCACATGAAAACAACATGAATGCTGTGCAGCCTAATTCAATATCTTGATCGCTTCAGGTACAGCCCAATAACAACTATGAGAAAATCGGGGAAGCCGTTCACGTAAGATTCATTAACTGTCTGCTATGGCAGTGAGAACATGGCTCGTAGTGGTTGCGGTCAAAACAAATCTCCAAGTGTCACATTGGTTAAGCTCTTGAGGCCGGGACGGACAGAGAAACATTCATGAGGGACTGGAACGGGCCTCCCGTTATTGGAAGGGTGGTACCTAGGTAAGAATGTAGAGGCCTGCAGAACAACTGGCGTTCATAAATCGACGGACATGAAGTCATTTTTAAGCGCTTCAATTAAATAAGGGGAGAGATCAAGTTATGAGAGATCGCGTGAACTCGGCGTACTCAACAGAAGTAAATCCTTTTTCATTGATAAGGACACATTCCTGGAAAGGAGAGAACAAGACGATCATGACCCTTGACATTCGAGTCTGCTAGGAATTCTACAGACGATCTCTAACTAGTGTTGAGGGTCTACGTAATCTATCGTGGGCGAGTATTTTATACACCATACTCTAGGTTTAAAAATACTGCAATAGGCGCTATAACGACTTTTGAATCCTTGACCCTTGCCTTCGGGACCATGGACTGGAACTTTGACATTGTGCTAGCGGACTAATTTTAAGGCAACAGAGGGTGGAACTGCGACAAATTGCAGTTCAATGGGCCGCTACAGAAAAGAAGGATGCAATAAGCTTTTAACGGTTTCTCTGAATGTCGTCTGGACGGAGTGGTCAAAAAACTTTTTTACTCTAAGCTACAGTTTCAAAAAGAGTGGAAAAGTTCGTCGCGAGAATAGTCCGGAGAATTGAAGTATTTTTCCTTCAGGCGGGAAAGCAGTGTGTCGTCATGGGTGACCAATTTTCTATTCTCGACAAGAAAATCCTCGGACAAAAATCTGCAAGAGATCAAAATTTAGAGGACAAGAGCCGACACTCTCACATTTCACTGGGAACTTCCGACACCGGTGTAACTGATCCCGAAGCCAAAGTCAGTTGGATTGTAGGAAGGGGCTGAAACTGTTTGAAGTTTGTGAACATGGGAAAATTACAGCGGGAGGCCTTCTAGGAGAGGATGTTCGCCAATTGTTGCTGTCAGGCATTTCAAATCCAGTTTTATTGAAAAAGACATGTCCATTCTTACTCAGAGGCTTTCTTTTCCAAACCCCTAAATCTGTTGCACTTGCAGCTAGATCAGTCAAATAATGGCGACTTTTCTCTTTTTGAGAATTCACCCCCAAAGTGCAACCGGACTACCAGTAATACTTGGCAGTATGTTTATATCAGTTACCTTGTGGACACTCTGTATGCTCAGTTATTCCGTTGATATCGGGATCTTCAATCAAATCCGACGTCTTAAATGACAGTGTACTCTCTTCTTTATCCTTCATCGAAGGAAAATCGTAGATTGAGATTGTTCTGCAGGTAGTGCACTTTATGCTGAACGAGGCTCCTAATTACCGTGGAAGACGTCTACGTGTCTGTTCTTCGGTCTTCATAATTGTCTGAGTCTCTTCCGAGATCATGACCTTTGTTGGCAATTGGCACTTAACAAGATTTCCCTGATGGTCCGTTTCTTCCTCTTCTCGGAACTCCAAGTAATCAGGAAACTCGAGGGAAACTGAAAAAGAGGAACTTTTCGGGAAAAAAACAGAAACAACATGCCAGAGTTATTCGAGTACAGTATCCTGATCTTTGAAGCATAGCCTGTAATCTGATCTTCCTCAGTGACGTGCAAAGTTTGTAGCATTTTACTGTCTACCTTAACATTTTTTGTAAATATTCTCGGGTATACTACCTTGAACGTGACGCCTCTGTAAGCACCAACGACCGCACATATTTTTGGCTTCATATAATGCAAGACGTTCAAGGCCGGTGCACAATCGACCTAGAGAACGAGCAGGATATTCTGGGTGTGTAAATTTGATTACCATGAGATGTTCAATCTGCGCCATCAGGACATACGTGAATCCATTGCAAAGACCCACTTTCTTGAAAAATGACAGTCTGAAAATATCCTTTTGCGTCAGAACAAAATTAGATATCAGGATTGCAGGTAATAACAAGCATGCTCTGTTCTCTTCACAAAGGGGACAGTTTAAAGATTAGCATTCATATCACTCAAAACTCTAAGATCTTTGTTTTGGGTACTTACCGTTTGACGGGAAACCTATCCGGTAACATTTTGCAGAGAAGTCGAGCACCTGTCCAAGTCTTCCAACTGGCAGCAAACATTGTGTTGGGCATGTCTTCCATTGTCTTATAAGCGAAGATCAAAAATCCTGCAAAACAACGATTTGGCTTACCAAAAACTTTAGGAGAGCATATATGGCATACCACAGTGAGATCAAACGAAGTTATAGAATGTGTACAGAGCTCAATGTTTCAAAGTTGAACAGAGAAACTTACCGTCATCACTGATATCAGACCGTTTCAAGTTCCTTGAATGAAGTCTTGTCCCATTTGGAAGTTCTGTAATGGTCTGAAGGCATTCATACAAACCTAGAAAAAGGTACTGCTATTCATTTGTTCTATTGTCTTACCGCCTAAATCGTCTGGTCCAAGGGCTGAATTGTTGTTGTTTCGATCAGGACTTGAAGCTTTGATGAAGGACATGCTAATGTATGGGTAGACATCTGTGAATGAATCATACTCAAAAAAGAAGCTTCGCCTACATCCTTTTTCAACACTCTTCAACCGTTTGACTGTTATGATTTCAAGGGAAGGATCATTAGCATTGACAGAGGACGGAATTACCACTTGAGCCTTAGCTTCTTCTTTTTCAAAATTCAGGTATACAAAGGTTGAAATGTTCTGGAAGGAGTACAAACGTTCAAGAACAAAAAAAACTTACGTCGTTCGCGACCATATCTGTGCTGGCGGAATGGAGCTCCAAAGGCTCGTTAAAGATCCGACAAACGAGGTGCCAATTTGCTACCACCTCCGCTTGTTCTTCTCAAATTTCGTATTCATAATCACCCCCACACACATACACGAGATATGACAAAAAGACTGAAAACCGTTTTATTCGCAAGTTACAACGTCATTTTTGTGACACGGGGAAAGTGAGAGAATCAAGATCGACATAAAAGTTAAGTTTTCAAATTGAAGGCGATATGTGGTTCATAGATAAAATTCAGAAGATTTTTTAAAAGGGATTTAAGGATAACCCGATTTTCACAACCTAGATACCAAAGCAGTTGGGGCAAAGTATGTCACAGCGGCGGGGAGACTACGGTATGATACACAATATCAGTCGTCTCTCGCCGAGACGACCTGTTCACTGATCTCTGCCATTGTCGAGAGCGTCGTGCTGATCCAATGCTGTAGAGTACTTTTTTTGCGAGAATCACCTTTCTCGTCTTCCTTGTTCTGGGAATAGGCATTATTCAGAAACAAAATACGCCTACTTTTTGATGTTTAGGAGCTCCGAAGTCTGTAGGATGATAGACATACTCCACTGCGGATTCCGTCTAAAGTGTCCAGTTCAGAAATATTTCCTCTTGTAGTGCAATGGGGAAGGTGCAATATTTATTTTTACAATGCATACGAGGCTGAAGCTGACCAAGTACATGCTAGATGTGCGAAAATATTTGAAATAACCATCACGACGAATGAGCAAGGCAACTGAGGATGGTGTGCAGAGGGATGATGTGACATGCATTCGTGGGGAAATTTTCGAGATTCATGCTTAGGGAAAATCACAATTGTTCGAAGCAGGCCACATTACGCCACGTTATCTACCTTTATCGGCTTCAAGAGCTTGTCCTTGCTGATACATTTCCGCATATCCTTGGCTGTCCACCTGTCTTTTGCTCTTGGAGTCAGAGTCCTACATCAAGTTTGATTGATCTCTAGTCGAAAGAGACTTACTTCTTCATTAATTTCAGCGCCTTCTCACTGAAAGGCAGCCATTTCTTTGGCAAGATGGGGTTCTTCCGTTTTAGCCACTGCTCCCATTCCCAGTACGCTTTGCACATCTAAACTTGTTCTTAACCTGTACTTTAGAACCAACTTACGATGGTTGCTTTCTGCCATGGGAAACGACCACGCATACAGTAGAAAAAGATGACACCTGGAAATCAGAAAAGTCTAAAGTCACATACAATCTTCTCTCCCCCTCGTCTTAGACCAACATGTGTCATCATGTCGTAGGTGGTGATAAACAGCAAGTACTGACGATTGTTGCGGAACAGCGACAGATTTAGAAAGAAAAACAATGGACACCTGGTGTCTTGGTCTTTCCCACGAAAAGCGATGAGAAGATTGAGAGCTGTTGGCTATGGATTGTGTAATTGGTTCCCATAAGGGTTCCCTGTCCCCCTACGGATTTCTTAGAAGATTCTGACGCACTTATTCCCACAACAACTTTACTATATATGGAGAATGACGCTTTGTCGGACTCACTTTCTTGCAAATCTAATCATATCTGTTTTTCTGCTTGGCCAACCTAAGATCGAATCTTGCTTAAGGCAGAAGGCTATTTCTTCCGGCTGTGAGTTACTGAGCCAATTGTCTGGCCGTGATCTACGTTCTCTCGAGATATTTTACCGCCGGGACTACGTGCAACAGAAACAGGAAACTCCCCAATGTATCATTAGATTTCGAAGAACAAGTTGTCGAGACTCACGGATAAAGACAAACAATGCTCACCCAGTGACCAAATATCTGTTGATCGGCTCACTGTCAGCACTTCATTTTGCACTGTTTCGCAAAGTTCCGGTGCTTGATACTGGTTGACATACTCCAAGTTTTTCAGATTCGAGTCCACTTTCCGTGTGAGCCCAAAGTCTGCAACTTTGACCTGAAAAAGATTGGGATACCATCTGGCCTGCGCTTTTGCAAACCTTGCTAAAGTCGTTGACATCGAATATTAAAATATTCTCAGCCTTCAAATTTCTGTGGACGAGGTTCTCATCGTGCATGAACTCGACAGCAGCCAGAATACCGGCAAAGACTTTTTTGGTGTTAGCTTCACTAATCCCTGCAAAAAAATCGAGAATTAGCCAGCTCTGCAAATGTTTTTATCAGATTTCACGTCTTTTGCGTGCAGATCACACCCTGGTGTACTGGCCATTGTCTATCAAGCGCGTTGTAAAATGTTTTATGTCTCCGCATTCGGCTGATCATATGAGATGCTTGAAGAAACACAAAACTGCATATTAAGCTATGTACCGCAGGCGGTTTATTGTATCGCTTCTTCGCTAGCCCGAACATATGTCAAAGCAAGTAGATTCGACGAACAAAACATGGAAGATAAAGAGGCCGAGAGGTAGCGCCCAGGGACTCAGCTGACCTTGTTGATTGGTCGCATCCACGGCTTCCCGTAGACTGGCACGTGGACAGAATTCTTGGACGAAGAAGAAGGCCGAGTCATCGCTCGACTGACACATACCCTCATACGTGTCAATTATGTGTGGATGAGGGGACAGGAAAAATGAATAGTTGTACTCCCGAGTGAAATCGACCTGAAAACGAGACCTTGTTTGTTGTTTTCTTCAAAACTGACCTGTTTTGTTTGTGGTCTTGGAAAAAATTTAATGGCAATCTTTTGTTTGGATTGTTTGTGTTCGGCCAACTTGATGTAGCCGAATCTGCCCGTACCCAACTGAAATTTGAATTCAGAACGTCAAATTTAAAATTACCTGTTTGTACACAGTATAGACCTCCTCGAGATCAACTTTCTTGATAGGCTCCATGCTGATCGAGCCACGTTTGACGAAGACGCTGTTTCGTCGTCGTCCGTTGTCCGCTTTTGATGATGCTTCAGCAGGATCAGTTACGCGGACTGCAGCATTCTGAAGACAGCTAATAGACTACCGGGGCGTAAAATTGTTGACTAAGTTAAGGAAAGCCGACGGACATTGTTCAGCGTCACAGGGTCGTTCATTCAGAGAACGTGATTAGAAGACAGATTTAGGGACGGTGGTAGTTTGACAAGAAGCAAAAGATTAAAGCGACCCGGCCGTCTGCAGACCAGGCTAATCTACGCGTTGAGAAGTTGAGTTTTCCGCGAGTCCTGTCGAGTAGTTGTTCAACAGTGGTGTTACCCGGACAGTTTGAAGGAGATAGCGAGCAAATATCGGCGAGCTCTATTTGGCACCTATCTGCCAATTGCTCCAGCCATGGGCTCCTAATTGCTTCAGGAAGTTTTCCATTGTGTGTAGACCCATTACAATGTAACTCTCAAAATTTTAAAATTCAACTTGGCCACCAGCTATTTTTAGAGTGGATAAACTATAAATTGCAAACAACTTCCGCGCTTGTTCATGACACGTGTGGCGGTGTAATAACAAATTGCGTTTAGAATCTCACCAACCAGAAGGATAATAGATTAATTGCTACTGTGAAAAGACAAAGAGCTTATGTCACAGACGCCGTTCTGCTTACTTTTTGGTTAGTTAAGATAAACATTGAGGAATTTGGCAAGACGACTAGAGTTATACAGACGACTTGACCACAAACAACTTACAAAATCTTGGGAAACCTCTGGAGAGGAAAGTTTAGAGTCATCTTTGGAAATGTGATCGGAATAGGGCTTAGGGTCTGCAGATTGCCTTCTTCTAGGAAGAGAATTCTCGCCGTGGCTCTGTTCCGGTAATTTTTCCGAGATTGTCCCATGCACACGTGTTGCCAGATTGGGAGAAAAGGAGCCACCCAAGGCCGAGCTGCTAGGATTGTTTTGACAATTGTTCGTCGTATTTCGACGATGATGGTGTTGAACGGTCGAAGAATCGCGAAACATTTGAAAGACGGCATTTTTAGTGTCGGGAAGGTCGTCATCCTCAGAATCGGACGTCAAATCAAGAGTGGGACGTCGCGTGGAGGACAGTCTTGACCAGACGCGCCCCAGGCGATCCATGGGCTCAAAATGTTTTCAGTAGGAGGTTGATCTGCCGGGGACAGGCGCTTGATCGCCGCACGCAATGTGGGTCTGAGGCGGGGGTTCGGGAGGCAGTACACAAGTTAGAATCTACATGTTTCCCAGGTGCAAGAAGAACATTTTCAAGACGTCTGCCCCAAGAATAGCTCTCGGAGCATCCCTTCATCAAATATTACATTCCAATGAGCATTTTTAACACTCGGATCAAGTTTCCCCCTCTCGGCAGAAATGGTCGCAGGTCCCTTCTCATCTAATATGTGAATATGAAAATGATCTGGAGGTCTGGTGACCGGGTGAGAAGACTACAAGTTAAGGACCTCCTAACTGGGAGAAAACAAATGGGGCATTTAAAGCCATTGGCAATGAGTAATCGAATAGCTTGCACGTGCCACCTCGTTTTCGGTGATGACAACCCATTTAAAATGAGCGCTAGCCTCTCTCACTCTTCTACCAGGTAGAAAAACATTTCGGAGTTTTCCTCTTGCTCCCGAGAATTCGAGTCCACACGAAGCCAAAGGTCATTACAAGGATCGTGTGACTCTCGCTTACAAGAGGATGTCTTAAAAGACGTACTACAAGGATGCTCGGCTTAATAAAACGGCTAAATAAAGGTGACAAGGCGAAAGCCCGGGAGGGAAAAACAAAGGATCGGTATAGCTTTTCTTAAAATGTCGCTGCTTAAATACGGAATCTGTTTTGTGAGCAAACAGATCGAAGACACTATCAGAGTTAACAGAGATCTAGTCTCATAGCATCCGAAAAATACAAACAGACAACGTTACCAGGATAAACAGTGGAATAACTCGAAAAGGGTGCCCTCACGGATAAAATAGAATGAGGAATGCGTCCCAGCGGGTCGTCTTCCTCTCTCGACGATGCGTGAATTTTGCTGGAGCGCGCGCGAACGTGAGAGAATTCCGCCCTTCGTCTTCGTTTCAGAACTCTCGTTGAGCTCGTCATTCATCCGGAAATAGATATCTTTCCAGGCGCTTTGCAAAAGAAAGACAAATGTGTGAAGAGGAGGCTAGAGAATAGACGAAAGAGCATGATTACGTCCTAGCGGATAGACTGCCCCTAGGACTAATTAACAGCTACATTTCCGGTTTTTGACAGGAGAGCCGCACAGGCTTCATGGAATTGAACAGGAAAAGGCTCCCAATGCAAATGAGATTTTGAAAGGGCCTTTTTGGATAGGAGCAAAACAAGCCTCTTTGGCCATTGAACCGAAGTTGTGTGCTAGGCTACCACAGGTCATTTGAATCCCGAAAAATGGGCCCCTCGTAAAAACCATGTCATGCGGATAAAGGAAGAGAGAGCTAGTGGAAATGGGAACCAAAAGAGAGAGAAGACAGATAAAAAAACTGGACACACACACGGCGGATGTACCAGGAACAACTTTGCAGGAACTGAGAGTGTCTTCCGAGACCGTACCTATCTGTCGCCGCTGTTCAAACATATGTGAAAGCGGCAAAAAGTCTTCTAAGCGACACTTGAACGAGAACTAACAATGTTGGTCGTGGCCTGATATCCATGGCGGTGGATATTTCCGGATCGGATTGAATACACAGACTGGTATTTATAGTACTGTACCTTGCGGAAAGACCTCCTCAACGCTTCACAAGTGTTTTCGCAGATTGCCAGACTCCTACGTTGATTTTTCGGACGTTCAGGCTTCTCTTCACCACCTTCTTCTTTGATGATTGGAACTGATGGTGGAAGGGACATTTTCTTCTTAGTTGGTGCCATTCTGAAGAACGCTCTAATCGAATTCAATCTCTCCTGAAATCAGTCGGATAACGGTTTGAACAGCTGTTTTACCTGGATGTATCGTCTTCTTCGTGAAATGTTTTTCTTTAAAGAACTTTTTCTTCTGACTGGAAGAATAGGCTGGATGATGTCCTCTTCGTCGATTATGATATGCGGCAGAACACCAAAGTCGCTTAGTTTTCTGAAAAATGATTGGTCCGTCGCCCAGTAAGCTCCCATGGGGTGTGAAAAAGAGGGTGAACAGTGAACCCAGAAAACATATTCGCATTGCTTGAAACGGAGGGACGGCCCTGGTGCCTATAGTTCTCGAGCGCCGACAATAGAATTATCCTGGAGGAACTGACGCGCTGCTTTTTCACTCCAAAAATAGTGAGCTATGGATGAGATGACACTTTGAGTTATGAGCGGACTACGCGACCTCATGTTCATGGAATTGGCAATTACTGAGGCGCGAAAGTATATGTTTTTGAATCAAAATCCAGCCGATCCAGATAACGCCTTCTGGGGAAGGTTGTACATGCCTCGTGACCCTGAGTCACAAAGTGTGAAATTTCCTACAAAAACCAAGAACTAAAGGTCCACGTGTTCAGAAAGTTGTCCCAGTCCAACCATGTTTTCATTTGTTTGAAAAACTGCTGATTACAAAGTAACAAAATGACCACAAAAGTTGTGGACCAATGATTGTAAGGCAGGAAAAGTAGCGAGAAAACTTTTAAATTCTAACCGAAACGGCGTAAAGGTTATCTTAGTGCACAAACTACAGTATGCTTTAGCAAGAAGCGTATAAGAAGCTGTGTTGTAAAGAACCTTGAGCCGTAACCTATTATGTTTGGTCAAGAGTAAGGCACGATTGGTCGCGAAAACGACAACAAATCAACTGAAGCAAATGATATCCAGAGAATAAAATTACTGCGAATTTGCGAGGGAGGGCGGTTTGAGTGGATCATCTTAGGAGGATCATTCACCACTTAGAGAGCTTTGATTTGTCACGAGGCTATCTTTAGGAGATGGACTACTGGTAGCACGGATTAAGGCACCAGTGTACCGGATAGCAGGAGCTACGTGTAATGGAGGCAATTACAATGGCTGCAGCGTTTTCGAAACATCTATTTTTGACGATTATTGCGTCAAAGTTTGTGAAACAGGCAGGGAACTCTAGAATATTCTTCGAAGGGGACAAGTGCCCTCTGAGGTGGCCTACGTTTTGACAACAAGATGCGCTGCTTCATGTAAACACTCTCAATTCCATTGAGCACTGAGCAACATGAGGAATGTCGAAGAAAGAGTGGTCTTTCCTTTGTCAAAGTTTTGGAAGCAGAGCTTAATTGCAAGCGAGTCCGGCATCTACAATCACATTTGAAACTGCTTTTTGATTTTCTCTCGTGACGCTCACTAAAATATACTTCCAGTCGGAGATGCTCAATCCCTCAGAAAACGTCGCCTTCTGTTTTCAAAATGATGCAAGAGGCGTCTCCCAGAGTCATTTGGGCTACGGGCAGTTAAGTCTTTCCCCTTTATTTAGCACATACTTACTATGGGATCCTAGAGACAATGGGCCATTTTGTGTGATTTATTACGTGCCAGTTTGACAAAGTGAAAGAAAGAATCAACTTCTATGGAAGGAAATGAACTCGTGAACAGGTTCTCACTCTCACCATTTGAAAAGGTTGCGATCACAACCTGTTGGGATACGGTAGTTTCGAACTAAAAATACCCTCAAAACGATCAAACGTGACGTCAAGTTTAATCTCAGAGCTTATGGCCTAAAGGAAGCAGAAGTTTTACGAGCAAAACTGCATAAAGAGGACATGTCGAGAGGCTCGCCTTGCTCCGGGATTAAATCACAACCTCCGGGTTTTTCAATATCTTGCAAAAAGTCCAAAAGAAGCAAGACACTTGTGAACATTGATGTCTACTGCATTCTTCAGAGCGAAAAGAAAAGCGTCGAATGATGACACGACGCTTATGATAGAATGTGATTTGAGGAGTAATTCACGCTGTGGGCGTCTTCTTGTCCACAACCAATCACCGTATTTTTCGAAAGGACACAATTTTAGAGTGGTCCAAAACAATTACTCAGCAAATGAAGTCTAACTTTTTGACCTTCTTCCCCACGGCTTCTCTAATTGAAACTGAGAACTTTTGAACTTACCGATGCTCTTGCAATTTCTGAGAATATGTCAGCTGTGGGTTGAGGTCGTTACAGGACGGTGAGCTGACAATGGTTTCTGTTGGTAGAAGACCCGAACGTGGGGACTCCCCTCGCATCAAGCGCTTTTTCCTGAAAAATGCATTTCTGAGGGAAGGTCTTAGAAAAGGGATAGTCAGGAGAGGTTAGTGCATGGAAAAGACAGTTCACAGGTTAAGGAAAAGTTATGGAAAAGCATAAATAGGTATGACGCGAGCACACCAAAAGGCACAATTTGGGGCGGGGGCGCTATTTTTCTGCTGCCTTCTCAAAAGAGGTCATCCAGACTGATGGAATGGTCGCTTCAAAGAGCTCATAAAATTTTTCCAGGTACTCTGAGGTACGCTTTTTCCATTCGTCTAATCTCAGAAATTGACCCGCAATCTTGTAGATTGGTAGGAGAGCATGGAAAAAAAATCAGAGAACTGATGAGAAGACGGAAATGGGACCGTGTTAGCTGAGACTGATCAGGAAATACGTGTTAAGAAAGGAAGTACCACTACATTCGTGCTAAGCACACACGTCAAAACAGGAGCTCTAAAAATGCGTTAAATTGTGCTCTCTTAACATGTGTTTGATTTCTCATGCTGTGGGTTACGTGCGTGTGAGCAAGGCTATTTGAGGAAATTACTGCAAAACGTACCTCCATTGTGCTGCCACAACACTCTGAGAGCGATTCTCACGCCGAACACGACTCTGCTGCCGTTCGAGAACCGTCTGTTCGAGTCGTCTGACAGCATTACTGGCACTCAGCTGATGGTGTACAAGTGCCGACCTGCAGAAATCCCGCATGGATATAGATTTACAAACTACAACATCCTAAAACGCCATTCTCGTGGGGTGCTTTGTGAACATGAAACGATGAAGAGTAAACCAAAAACCTGCCGGACCACACACATAGACTTCCTGTACTTTTGCAGTCTATTGGACGACAACTAGCTGAGAAACAGTTGAATTGGGCAAGGTCGCGTCCAATCATTTTCTCAGCTTAGATAGGTGGCTGCAGAATGAAGCGTGTGGCATTAAAACGGCAACGCACGAGTTTAGGATTAACAACAAAGTCTTTAGTTCTCAAAAAATGAATTTTTGGCATGGTTCGTTGTGTTAGTCCGGCAGACAGTTTTTCAGAGGAAAGTTAATTAGAACAAAGACCTCGTCATAGCAGACGCGTGAAGATTGGATGTCGGATGCCGTTGCTACCCAGATCCCAACAGAGACACAAAAAGAACAGTGGGAGGAGGCCTCGAGACATTAAAAGCGAAGGCGAGTCAAAATTAGGGAGTACTCCGACAAACTACCGTCATCTATTTGACAGAAACCTGCTCCGTACCTGATTGCTGTAGCATCTGCCGAGGAGTTGTGTAAAATCCCAAGTTTTTGACGATTGGTCCTGACATGAGCTCCAGCAGCTCTTCTCATCAGGGAAGGCGTGAAAAATGTGAAAACTGTTCGTTTCGGATCTATTTGCTGCCCTGTCAAGGTTGACAGTTCAATCAATCGCATATGAAAAATTTGCTGGCTTTATTCTCAAGAAACATTGGCAATCAGTTTCAGTTAAGTAGGGGGATCAGAGTGGACACGTGAGGATATGCAGTGGCTATCAAGCGAGAAGGCACTCCGAAAACAGAGTTTGGTCAAGAAGATGAGGACAAAGAGAATCAGTAATGCTTATTTCCGTATGGCAGATAGTAGTGGTCATTTAGGTAGAAATCTGTGGGTCCACTGATCTAAAAACTCCCGTTTAGACACATAGTTTCCATTTCGTACCTGACTCACTGACCCGCTCTCCAAACTGCTTTCTTTGATCTGCTGCTGATGTTCTTTCTCATGTCGCTTATTCAACCAAATCACCGTAAAAATGGCAATCACTCCGACAATTACCACTGCTATCACAAGACAGAGGAGACCAATTCCCCAACCCAGGGAGTTGTTTTTGCTGCAAAGACCCTTCCTCACTAATTATTGAAATGCTTACGCTGCTAAGTCTGCTACTGAACAACAGCCGTGACTACAACAACCCATGTCACACATGTAGGGAACGGGAAGGTCTCCTCCAACAGTTCGGTAGTAGCATATCGTCTGTCCAGACTCTTAAAAACGTTTTCATTAAAAGTCGCAAGTTAAGAAACCTGAAATTTCTTGTCGCATCAACCCTCCCAGACTTTTTCTGATTGGAGCAGTCATTGTGGCTACGGTACTGAAAACGATAGAAAATTAGAAACGATAAAATAGGAAAACCTTGTCGTTGTGCCAGCCAAGTACTTCTGTTCTTGCTCACTGACGGGAAGGATTTCCCATCGCGACATGATAACTGAAAACTTGCCTTTTCGGAGACTGGAGGAGAATAAAGGACTATTGGGCGCGGGACATGAAGAACAAGCGTTCGGATTTGTTGGTCTCGTTATAGGCGACTAAAACAAAACGTGGCCGCTGGACTCGAATGGTGCTTGAAAAGCGCGGTAGGGTCGAAGCCAAACATGCTGCCCGACATTCGCTGACACGAATGCTTCCTGCTGTCAAGATGGTCACTCTCGCCTGCGGGAGACAGCTGTGCTCATCGGTGCCGAGCACTACCTTAACAGGCGGAGACAAGATATCAGTGTTAACAAGTGGTACTTCACAGGAGACGCACGTTCACTGTGAACAATGCGGGAAACGACAAAAAGTTTACAGTTTCACACTGCTTTCTTGAATAGAAGCTTTCTTGCTTATTGTGTTCCTTTATTGTCTTGCACATTGACGGCAGAGTTCAAAATGAGAAGCTTACTACACCATTTTTTTATGACGATCCTGCTCAAAACTTAGAATTTGTAGGAAGAATCACTATCAACCTAAGCTATGCAGGAATAAAGACATGTTTCTCATTTTCAAAACCTCCTGTAACGCTAAAAAGGATCGGAAAGTGGGAAAATACTAATGTAAGGAAAAAGGTGATGTTTTCCATTTGAATCGTATTGATAAAAACACGCAAAATGCACATTCAGAATTTTGAAAACATTATATTGCGCCAACATAAAGAAAGAATATGACAATACCAATAGTGAACTAACTTTAAAAGGTTGTGCTAAAGTAAAGGATATTATAACTCCTTAGCAGTTAGGTAGCGCAAAGCAAACGGTAGAATTGGCTTGCAAAGTGAAAGCGCTGAGGCTGAATGGTAAACTGCGAATCGTGACTCTTGAAACTTGGGATTATTTTAGGAACAGTAAGGCTCTTTTGAAATATTGTTTCGTGGGTGGAGTCAACAAAAAACCCCAAGCAACTATCTACGTATTAGGACTCGCATGGTGCCCAACGGTTCTGTGTGAGATTTGTCAGTGTCGCTGCGGAAATAGATAAGGTTAGGAAAAGATTGAACACCTCGGCATTCTGTAAAAAACCGGTGACTACTGTTCGAAAAAGTGGCACTCTGAGAAAAAGCTGCTATGCGGTCAGCGTGATTGCAGATCGCCGATTGGTCAATGTTTATGTACTCAAAGGATCGCGAGCCGGGCCGAAATTCCCCAATTTTCCACATCAACAATCAACACAGCAGGAAGTGTGACGCTCTGTTGTAACCGAGTCGGACAAGACATTTTTCGTGACAGTTGTCTTACAGCAGTTCAAATTCAACAGAAGCGGTCAATTGTTTAAGATGTTAAATTGGATCAAAGTAGAGAAAGTAATCTGAAGACACCAAAAAATTAGTGTGACAAATGAAAAATCCAACAGGCCATTCTTCCCACTCTCTATCATTTGAGAGCGCAAGTTTATTGTTTTAGTCAGAAACATATATAAACGGGTGCGTCGGTTAGACCCCAATGACTTACGATGACGGTTCACGTTCGCATAACCGGGACGATACGTACATTGACAGGTATCTTCATCTGGTTAAACATAAAAATCGTTACATTTTATAAAACTTCTCTTCTCCAAACTATATCTGGCAATCACGGGACCGGATTAAGAAAATGCTTGGATATCCGACTGACCTACCATTAAGCTAGAGGCCCTTCTTTTTCAAACAAGCAGTGATAATCTTCCGAAATCTTCTCACACTATATCGACGTCTCGCTTCTGGTATTGAGCCTACAAATATCGCTTCTTGATCGATCACCATCATATCATGCAAAATCGATAATACGTAATTAAAACAATCGTTTTACAATGTTACTAAATACAGAAATGCATCCACTATCATCTTTCTACTACGTCGACTACGACTACGATGAAGAGTGGGTTGATTTTTTTAAAGATATATTTGTTGTACATGATAACAAGTCGGGCTAGGTTAATTCTTTTTTATAAGTGTTCGAAAATCTCAATATTTGTGATGTTCAATATATGTTTAGTGACAACGAAAATGTTTTTAACTGGAAAACTGGGTCTCTTCACGCAACGGCACTCTCATTAAACCTTTTAGAAGTTTGTTCTTAACAGTTTACAACTTTCCTCTATCTCTTTGAACCCCGATTCCCTTTGAAAATCAAATCAAAAGGTGGTATACTAATAAATTTCTGCAAAACTAGCGATCGGGAAGTTTGCCAAAGAAACAGATTTCCGCGTGGGATTCTCCCATGAATCATGTCTGATTTCTCCCGCAGAGTGTTTGCGGGGCGGCGCGTCATTCATTGAGCACGATTGCGGTCTCATGGGTCGGTTGGCGAAAGGGAGTCAGAGGTGCGGGTCTTAGCGCGACGAGCCTGGGTGTCTCGAGATGTACTACTGTCCGGCGAGATGAAAACAAAGCGGGTCATAATGTCAAAACCCGTAGATTTTCTTTGCTTATAAGTTTTTTCTCCGAAAAAGTATCACAGAAAACGTTTTTGCAATCGGTTTAATCAGTGTACGTTGTTCAAAAGAGCTCAAAAAGATGTTTTAAACCTGCGACGTTTTTCTGCAAGTTGTGGAAATCATGCGCTTTCATCCAAACGTGAGAATTTGATCAACCGGCGCATCTTAAGTTTTCTTTCCCTTTTCTCACGATTTATTGCACGTTAACAGTTTTTAAACAGCGAATAAAATAAATACATTTTCAGCCCCGGCATGGGCGCCAACGAAGATGTGGCCCTGCACGGGCTACGGGTTTCTCTTGGGAGCATTTTAGACTGTTTTGGTTGGTTTCAAACATTTTATTTCGTAACAGAATAAATTCAGGTTTTGGGACAGCAAGTGATAACTCTTTCGACGCGTTAACAGATGTAATGAGCAGATTTATAAATAGCATATCTACCAAGAGCAAATTTTATACAGAGCATGGTAAGAGACTGGTCAACGCTTATAAAAGTTGGTTTTCAGCTGGGCGGAGTGAAACAGCAGCAACCGACCTCAATCTAGCTTTCAAAAAAATCAACTTTTCCACGGCCGAGTTATTTGATTTTGCCAGGAATAACAAGCTAATTCCGCCTCAGCCTGTAAGTAAAAATAACTGTTATCTAATTCACCACTTTAGATGCCCAAGTTTCCGGTGGCGAGGCAGAATCCACGTCCCCTATTCCATCCCCAGCCTAGCGAAAAAGAATTAGAGGTAAGTATTATTTTGATTGTTATATTAAATTTTCATAGACAAGACCAGAGCATATTCCTCGGTTCTATCAAGCGGCTCATCCTGAATGGACTAGAGAGGGGGCTGACTACTTGGCAGTTATGAAGCCATGCACGTCTTCGGACAAGAAGGGGTACGTAAAAGGTTTTTTCTTTCTATGTTTTGCTTTGATCTGCTCCCGACTTTCCGTCGTTCGACAAATGTACAGCCAAATCAATGGGAATAAGCAAGGAGGATCGAAAACCTGCTCCGCCGATTATCACAAGGATGGACGACAGTTCAGCTACAGGTAATCTAATCAAATAATGGGAAAACAGATCTGTTATAGGTATTACGAGTAGCGCGAACATCGCCTCACAAAAGTTGTACAACCCGGACTATGCGGCACAGCTGTCGAAGAAAAAGAACCGACCTTTGAACGGACTGGTGAGTTGAATTGGAAGAATTTCATAATATATATTTTAGAAGGACAGTCGCTCGAGCACGCCTATAGGACGGTCTAATTCGCCCTACATGGACCGGGATGATAGAATACGCACGGCCGTGAGTTGCTCACATTTTTCGTTTTACAAAAGATTTTAGTCTCCAACTACAAGCAAATCTGCCGAGAAGCAGAAATTTAAGCCACGCCCGGCTGCTCGAGCCCTTTTTGATAAACCAGAGCCGGTGAGAGAAAAAGAAGACTATCACTGTGATGATATACAGAGCACTTCGGCTTCTGCTTTTGAAGACAGATCCAGCTCACCTCCTATGCCGAAACTCGAGGAAGCTGTGTCTGGTGATCATTCCGAAGACGTTCTGTCAGGGTACGATTTTCATGGACAAGAAACACCACCCAAAATAGTCGACGAAAAGTATGAACACTTCCGAACTTTTCTAAAAACTACTTTTTTAGACAAATCAGGGAAAATATATATCTGTTCCAGCAATTGAAACAGCAGACAGAGCGGGAAGAACGCGAAAAGAGAGAAAAGGAACGGAACAAGGAGGAAAAACTGCGGATGGTTGAGCTCAGTGTTTTATTTTTTAAGTTTCGTTTTTAAGAAGGAGGAGCAGAAGGAAAAGAAAAGAGAGGCTGCTCGAGTGAAGGAAGAACACAGAAAAGAGCTGGATGAGCAGAAGAAAATAGCCAAAGAGGAGGAAAAACGGCGGAAGAAGGAGGAGAAGCGGCTGTCGCTAGAAGCTCGTGCACGAGAAGAAGCTCAAGTGCGAGAACGGGAAATACAGCAAAAATTGGCGGAGACTATGAAATCGATCAAGGATGAATTAGCTCCTAATATATTTGAAGGTAGGAGAATAGAAACATTGAAAAAGAAAATATTTAGAACAAAAACCGCTGAAACTCACTATCACGAATCCACTGAGTAGCAACGCATCGTCCACCTTCTCTCCGTCGCCAGTACGGGCTCCGCCCAGTCTGCGCGAAGCGTCACCATCCCCATTACGTAAGCTTTTGTGAGTGAAAAAGTGTATTAGTTTTTCCAGTACCACCGCTGACTAGCCTCGATGACGAAGACACCATACCGTACTACGGAGGTGATGAGCCAGGACCGACAATGTTCTCACCTGGTATTTCCCAAACAGAAACTCCGAAGAAGAAAAAGAAGAAGAAGGACAAGGATCGTGAGCGGGAGTCTTCTCCGCTTCTGCACAAGAAACACAAGAAGGATAAAGAACACAAGAAGAAAAAGAAGCGGGACAAGGAAGAAAAGGAGAAAGAAAAAGAGCGGAAAGAGAAGGAAAGCCACCAATACAAAGAACCAAAACCAGGTAGTGCAACTTTTTGAGGATTAACATACTACGTTTTAGAAATTGGGCAGAAACTGCCGACTCTCAAAATTCGCTTAGGCGATCAAACTCCTTCGCACAGCGACACCTCCGCTTCCACCTATGCTCACGAGCCAGTCAAGATCAAATTCAAAATCTCTGCTCCGTAAGCCAATTTTCCTGTATTTATTTTTCTGATAATTTAGTGACGATAAAATGCCTCCTCTTCGGCTCGGAAGCGTAAAGACACCAGGCAGTTCATCAGAAAAGCCAAAGCATGTTAGCAAATCCGAGGTTGGGTCAATGTGTTGCTGAATATGCAGAATTTAAGAAAACTCCCCAGAAATATGACAAGGAGAAGGATGAGAAACACCGAAGGAAGGAAGAACGAAGAAAAAGGGAGAGAGAAGAAGCTGAGCAGAGACAACGGGCGGAGTATGAGCGAATACAAAAGGAGCATGAAGAGAAACAACGAAAAGATGCTGAAGAGAAAAAGAGGCTGGATGAACAAGCGCAGAGACTGGAACGAGATCGAGAAGAACTGGAGAAGAGACGGGAACGAGAAAAGAAGAGGATGGAAAGAGAATTGGCCCATATTCAAGCTACAGCTGGTCTGGAATCTATCTTAAAAAAGAAGGACAAGGAGAAGGACCGAGAAAAGGAGAAACTCAAGGAGAAGAAACCCGAGAAGGAGGAACATAGAAAGAAGGCAAGTGTTTTAAATTATCTTTTAATGCTTAATCTTTAGGAAGAATCTTCTCGTCCTTCTGCGCCAGGTCCCGACCCTCTCGATGAAGAGGACGAGAAAATGTGGATTTGTCCTACGTGTCATGTTGCTTGGACGGAAGGAGCTAACATGGTTGCTTGCGACAACTGCAACAACTGGTTCCATTGGTGAGTATTTTTTTGACAAGAAAATAGAAACAATGAAATCGAAAGTGTTAGTCCTTTCTACTCATGAATATGAAAGCGATCCGTCATTTGTTTTTTAAATAGATGTTAACGAACAAAAAGATGAGACGAGCAAAAAGGGTGTTGCTCAAATCTTGTAAAATTAGAATATTTCGATAAAAACGCTGTCGGTGTTATTTTTGGAAACTAAGTCTAACATACCTTTTAAAACTACAAGGATAGCACCGTCCTTCCAAGGCTAAAATTAGAGATTCCTCGTCTTCACCTACCTATTGCTACGTTTTGTCGCGGATCCACTGTTGTAAGCTAGAGTTCATGCTATCTTTTGCCACTCCGTTTCAGTCATCTCCTGTCCCTCCAAAGTAACTGCGAAGTCGCAAAAAAAAGTTTGTGCACTTGCTTATCCTGTCGTTACTTGTTTTTAATATTAACTTGCGCATAAAGCTCTCTTAAATATCCTCGATTAGAGCTTCAAACACACAAAAACACAGAGAGAGTTGGAAAAAATAGAGTCCCCAGTCCCCACAAGTCCCCATTTCTCATGTTCTCTCCGCTTCTTGATAGTTTGGATCATCTAAAACCTTGGCTTTAAAATGTCGTGCTCTATTTAGCAACAAACAAACGATCAGAACCAACTTTTTACATCAAAGACAGATGTTCATAAACTTGAAATATATCTAAAATGCCAGAGTTCAATGTGAAGCCGAGAATAGCAAAATCAGTACTTTGGAAACCTTTAATCAGAACATGTAGAAGACCGAGAAGCAAACGTATGTTTCAATAGTCATAAAATTAACCCTTCAGGCACTGCGTTGGTCTGTTGGTCGCTCCTGAAGACGATACACCCTGGTATTGTAGGAAATGCTCCCGGAAGCCGATGAAACGTCCGATCAAGTCGTCAAGTGATTCCCCGAGAAAGAAGAAAAAGTAAGCAACTGTCCTTGATTGCGGCTAACAATTTGTCATTTTCAGATCGGATGGTCACAGCTACCTTAAATAATTTAATAGTCTTTTTAGTTGTAGTTCTAAATTTTTGTATTTTTGTGTAAACTACCCTGGTGGTTAAGTATTTATTGATTCGAACCCATCCAGTCATGCTATTCAGTCATTTGCATATTTAATTTGTGATAGTTTGGAACGTTCTAGTTAAATTCCTAAACCATTTTTTGCCGTGTCAATTGCAGATTCTGCTTTTCGCTACTATTTTAGTATCCCTGTGCTCATGTAGCGATCTCCATTCTTAACACACTCCCATTGTACATAAATCCCCTCTCCCAAATAGCGAAGAGTCTCTAACAAGATCATCCATTTAAAAACTTTTTATATAGTCGCCATGAATAAAATTCTGCTTTTCTGTTATCCCTCCATGTCTCGTGAGCATAGCTAATTGGTGTCAGGACTCTTTCCTGTGAGAGTGACAGCATATGTGATTCTGAGGATGAGACACTCTCACATCCGGCTTCCTGTCTTTAATTCGCTACAACGCAGTCTGAAATTGTTTCCGCCCATGTTCATTAACCTTTCCGGGTAAATTTGTTTAGTTTGTGACGGCTGAATAGTCCCTCAGTTTCCTTCCAGTGTGGTGTCTCTTATCCGAGTGCTTCCTGCCACCGTCTTGATCAGCTTTTGGCGTGATTCAAATCCTTTAAGAGTGCCTTTAATCTTTTACAGTCATCCCAATGATTGGTTCGTATTTATTCAAGCGGTAGGGGGCACGGAAATTCGTCATAACAAGGGAACCGGACCCTTCCGTTGTCTGTTTTTCCGTCGCTTTGTTTCATATGCAGCTGGGATGCACATCTGCCGCCTTTTTACAGGTCCTACGGGATACCAACTGCCGACAAAATAACCAGCTTTTTTTGGGCGTAGTGAACACTGGATTTTTGGTCTTTAAGAAGTGCTTTCGTGATAGAGATCGTGATTCTCATGATTCTTTCTCTAATTCAAACAAACAGAACATGTTTTTTCCTGAAAGTTTCCCCGAGAAATGTCACAATACAATTGCTCCTAAACTTTCTGCCAAACTTTGAGTTCATAGCAATGTTTTTAAGTTTTATGAAATGTACTCTAGTTCTTTCGGATGGAACGCAAGATTATAATGTATGCTCATCATGTTCAGTATAGAGAGTCTACGCGGCGGTCTATGGATGCCAGTCACGAATTCCCAGAGGAATGTATCAAGAAGTGCTCCTCGAACTTGGTATTTGTAAAGAATAGCAGGCCATTTGTAAACGTTATGACATTGAAGCTCTTGGAAGTAACAAACATACTGAATTGAACATCTGTTCCCTTTCTAATTCAAGAAAAAAAACTACTTCCTCTGTCTCTTCGGAGCAAGTCGAACGTCCTACAGCAACCGGTTTTTAATTGGTGATGGCCTCTGAAATCAGCTGCCGATAAGACTCAGTATGGAATCGACCAAAAATGCGCCCGGTCCCAGTGAAATTTGTTTTGACCGTCATAATCTGTCGCGCTGGGCGACAGTTTTACGATTTATGCAGCTGACCGATTTTGCCTCATAATGGGTTCATTCGGGGAACTTTCAAACCTCTTTGGAAGTTGCTTCATGACACTATGTTTCACAATGAGACAAAATCAAAGTTTCCATAGAGAGCATGTACTATACTCAATATTTACATTAGTTCAACCCAACCCCGTTGTCCCATTGTCTCTGTGGCCTCCGGTCATGCGCACTATCTTGCTCTGCTCTGCCCGCTCCCAACCTCCCAATGGCTGCGCCTCCCGAAGGTTCTCAGCCCTCTCCGCTTTTTCCGATCACACTCGGCTACGCTCCCTCTGACGGGTCTCCATGCGTAACGCTGTGTCTCGTTCCCTCTCCAAGCGCCACCCCGGCTGCGGTCTTCACTGGTTACTATAATTTCCCCCGTATCACTCACAAAAAGCAAATCCTATTTTGAGGCTGCTATTTTTCAAATGGCTTCCTTGCAATTTTATGCAAAAATTAATCCAATCTTTCGAGAGGCAGAGATCATATTCGAAAGCTTTTTTCTTCGAAATTACCTCATTACCATTCAAATGAGAATTAGGTATTGCTTGCTAACATCAAATTGGAACACATTATAACTAATAATTGCTCAAAAATTTGTTTTCGAAGAAAAAAAGAGGTTTTCGAGGCACAACCTTCTGAACAAATTACTCATCTGTGTAACAAACCACTCGTATCGTAAACCACTGGCCGTTGCGAACGTTTCAGGCGCTGTTGATAAACCTATTTTTCACTAGATTTCACATAAAATCAGACGTGCCCCAGCTATCTCATTGTTTACCGTCCCTCATTCTCATTGGGTCAACGCGTTATTACCCTTGACCTCTGACACAATTGGCACCGATAGGCTTTCAGTTCCGTGGCTTTTTCATCTTTCACCACAGTTTTCCGCAAAACATGCTTTGTCTAGGATCCCCCGCTGCGTCCCAGTTTTGACCCTATCTCTGTCGCCTTAAATTTTAAGTTTGCCACTGATCTGTTTCTTAAACTGGGATGATATTGTTGTTGGCAGTTCTAGATTGTTGGTCTTGGCGAACTTTGTTCCAATTCTCCCCTCCTTCAGGTGTCTGACATATTTCCCGTATATTTGGTTAGTAGAGAGTGTGATCTACTCTGCTAGTCTATCTGTTTGTTGTTTACTTCGGAAAGCCGTGTTATCCAATGTTTTCGGTCTTCTTTGTCGAGTGAATGCGAGGAAATTGGGGAGCGCCGATTTGATTGTCTCGAGTATTTGTCCATCAATTTCGAACTCTTAGACCTTGCTGACTTTTCTGTTTTCTTTTTTTTTCTTGTTGCCCTTTTAATGCTCTGCTATACCCAGACAGAGATATATTCTCTTTGTTCGGCTTTTGCCTGCACCTGCGCCCCATGAATCTTTCAGACCCTCATCCACCATAGGTTTGTTCAAAACGCCAATGCTCTCCAAGCATTGTCTTTTCAAGTCTTAAGCCTTCTGGTGACTGAAAACAACCTCACTGGGACCCCATTCTCTACATCTATAGTCAACAAAATTGCCCATGTCTCCACAACCAAAACTAGGGCTAATTTGCAATGGTTTCTTTGTGAGGATATCTCGTGGCGGATAGAACAAAAAGCTGGAATGATATAAGTGGGATCCGCTGGTGTTTGCCAATTTGAGCGGCAAATTGCGTCGCAGTCCTACGCGAAAACTTTTTCCTACGAGCGCAGGATCTCTTCCACCTAACCAACACACAGTCGTCACCTACATCAGCTTGTCCAATTGGGGTCGGCGCCACATTGATTTTATGTACTTTTCCCAGTTTGGAGAGTCTCTAATTGGTATGGCTTCATTGAATATCTAAAGGACAAGTCTCTTCTGCAGAAGATTAGAAATCTTTAGTCGACACCTCCTTGTGCTTTCCTTCGAGGAGGATAACCACGAAGGAGTTGAATTATGCAGGCTAGCACTAATCACCGTGGGTAGTGCCGTGAATTAGCGGTGCTTTACATCCACTTGAGCACTTGGTAAAGGTTTGTATTCATAAGCATTCCGTAGGCAAGTTGACACATTAGGTGACGCGAGAGTGACGGACAGTCATCGTCAATGTTTGCCGCCAGTTTGCTACTGTTGGTTAGTTGGAAACTTAGCGACACATTTTTCTCCTTAATCATAACTTCACTCCAAGAAGTGTCGGAAGTCTATCTTTAGAATGCATGTTAAGTGGGAATCCTCTAGTGGACTCCCGGTGGAATTCGGCTAGTCCACTTCCGTTCCTAGGAGCCTTTCGACTACTTTTGAGGGAAGGTCGCCGGAAGCCCTCTGTCGTCTGACTCAGAATGGCTAGTCTTTCGCAAGCCTATGTGAAAAATGGTTGTCCCCATTTGATGTTTTTGTGCCTACGACAAGGTCCTTCACTTTCTGATTTTGCACCACGACAACCTAGAGAACTGTTTCCATTCCCCGCTTTTCCTCTTGTTGTCGTCGACGTTTTGGAGCGAAGTTGCAAGCATGCTCTACCCCGTGTTATCTTTGCGCGAACACCTGGTTCTTTTTGATCAATAAGCTCAGCCGAGTTTCATCTCCTTCTACGTCAAAGGATTCTTTTTTGCGGCTTCTGCTTCTTCCGCATTCATCTTCAACCAGGTGCGAACGTCATGGCGATGCCTCATTAGACCTCATTCTTAATAGGCACAGCTGCAGCATGAGAAGGTTTTGTGGCAGCACCTGGTCAGCTCAGTTTGGTGTCTGTCGCTTGGATCATATGCCCATAGCATAAACAGTTTAGTGTGTGGCAAAAGCGACCTTTCTCGCAGTCGGGCATATCCCTATTCGGGATAGCTACCAAACCCTCCGAATAATGCGATCAGCAGAGGCTTTTTTCGCCTAGGGCCTTGGCAATTAGGAAATTGAATAATCTGAGCTTGCCGCGCACTTTCATGACAAAAGTTCACTCTCACTCCTGCTTCCACCGCATTGACCTCGGCATTGAACCAGTCATTGGGGTTCAGACGCTCTCTCTATCTCGGATGGCCTTCCGTCTCCTCAGTAGTTTTTTTTTTGATTCCTTCCTCCGATTAGATCCTCGTATCGAGAAAGTTTAACACCAGGGGTTGAACAACAGTTCGTTTTCACGCAGCCATCTTGCCAGAACTAAATGAGCCAATCATTGTTTCTTAATTGGTTCCTTCTCCTTGGCCGGTAAACATCGAGTGAGAGGCCGAAAACGCGTTTTTGAGACATTGTGAGTACACCCGCATTGACCGTCTGTTCTATAAGCGTTACAATCTCCAACTGTCTCCTATATTTAACATCATCATAACAAAGAAACGTGCATAATGTCGGCAGGAGAAGAACGCGAACCTGCAGGCGGAGGAGGCTGACGTACAAACATGCAGGCAAGGGACGAGGGCCGGTTAGCAATCGATCGCTTACTGTCACAGCCCTCCGACTACCTCAATCTGTCTGCATATCGTTTCTCGCGCAATGGAACTCTTCTCTCTGAGATTTAGCCAATTTTGGTGACTATTCTGTTTGCCTTAGTCGAGAGAAAGCGAGACAAGTCCATGAAAAACTGCCTTTGTAAGACCGTTCAGTTTACCTTGTTGACGGGGCGAGGCACATGACCTTTGCCTTGAAACACCATTTTCCCTCTCTTTGTCGGCATTTCCCGCTTCTTTTTAAAGTTTACCCCCTTCTTTTTAGGATGCCAATTCGTTCATTATGTCCTTGGCTTAAAGGACAGACTGTTCTTGTTCGTCTGCGATTAACCTTTTCCAAGGTTTATGGTGCTCCCACACAGTGAACTTAAAGCATGATCTCAAATCCTCCTGACCACTTGACTATTATCAGAACAGCCGGTGGACTGCAAGCAAACAGTCCTGTAAGATAAGCATTGACCGCCTCTCTACGGACGGTTTATCATCAGTTCTCCCCGCGTGTGAATCACCCACCCAGCTGGCTGATTCAAGAGAACGGATCGATGCAAACGGACCGCACTTTACGAGACTATATGGGCTCAAGTTTACTGCCCAAAAGGCACTGATCCGGAAATGTGCCAAAAAGTGGTGGAGGTGTAAACACGTAATCCAGGCGGGTCCATTTTGTTGATAGCTTGCATCAGCGGAGGGAAAAGTTTTGAAGGTCAAACCTCAGTGAGGTTCGAAGCGCCGACTAGAAATGAGGGGCGAACTACCACGAACCGGTCTGCTTTTGTCGATTGATAATGTGATTGATTGATCGCAGCATCATCATATTACCCGCCACTATTTTTGTATTGATCGCAGTCTGACACAGATTGAAACCAGAATATTTGCTCTGAGCCACGCTTTCCCAATCTGTCATCCATCAATGTTGTCAATTTTTTGGAGTTGTACTTCATCGGCGGCTCCGTTGATTCCGCCTTTTAATCCTAAAAGCACTTTCCTGCGTCTCTCTCACTTAAATTGCCGACCATTTCCAGACCTTTCACTCCCTAAAAAAGTACACTTTAAACTTCTAATCATGCTTGAAAGATTACTTTTTGGCGCTAATTGTGGCTACAAATCTCGTGACTCCTCTCGCACCAGTTGTTCGTCTCAATGATATCGTGTCTTTTTCTAGATAATCGCTTGACGTTTTCAAAAGTTTTCCACGTACGGTAAACGAATAGATTCCCATTGTTCAAATTTCTTTACGAACAAACTTTAGAGACGCTCTTGTGTTTGTCATTTGGTTCATGACTACCGTTAAAAACAAGACTTCACCTAATTTTGTGCTTTAATGTCACTAACGAGTACTGCAGTAGTCATAGCAACAGTTTTCTGTAATCCGAATCCTAGCTCCGCCCAGGTGCCAATCTTGGAGCTGGGACGTTTCCGTAGATCTCCTTTGCCTGGGCGTTCCCGCTGTTGCCTTACATTATTCACGCTTCGCACTTTCTCATTCCTCACTTTTTCATATTCTTCGCTACATCTCTTCTCTTTACTATTGTTTAAACATTTTCATTTTCAGAATGACTGTGGGTGGCCTACTTGTGGGGTTGTTAATACCCCTATGTACGGCATCTTACATTGAGGTGAGTACTTTTTTGTCTCTCTTTCCCATAAGCTTTATCGAATAAGCTTTTATGATAGTCATCTGAGGAGACCTTAGGAATTCCAATCTCACGCACACACTTGGGGGTAGTGAAATCGTTCTGAAAGAGATCTGCAGCGGCATGTTTTTCTAGTAATCTGAGAAGTCGTGAAACATGGCCACAAAGACTTGTAGATTGCCAGTGTCAATAGACAATTTGAAGGTCTTGTGTTCTTTTGAGCCAGAGAAATTGAGACAATTACCGCTACGAGCATTTTCGCACATGATACATGGTAAAGAGAAGCTGTCATGTCCAAATTGTTCTTCCGCTCCGTGGATAATAACATCGAGGTCCTCGAGCGTACCTACGCAAATAGGGTTTTATCCAAACGCATCCAAAAACTTCGTTGGACATTTTTTAATTTTCAGAGTGTCGCCGCCAATGTCGACAGTTCATCTTCAAGAAAACACGAAAAATTTGTTCCTTTGGTAGCCTTCGAATGCGGCTACCGTAATCAGTACATCGATAAATCCGGCTTCTGGGTCACGGATGAGAGTCGGTATGCCACTTGCCAATCCGGCAAGATGGACATTCTTAAGTACTGTAAGAAGGTGAGTGGTCACACTGCAAAACGGCTGAATCTAATGAACTTTGCCGCTCCAATTAACAGGCCAAGGGAATCTGTCACAGAGGGGAAATATGTTCGTGTCTTTGCCTAAGAGTGCAATATACTCTCGTGTGAGATGGAACAAGGCTCATTAGTTCTGCAGCATACGGAATTATTGCTCACGACTATATAGCTTTTCGGGTCAACAAGGTTGTAAATTTCAGGTCTACCCGAAACTGAATGTTACCAATATTGTGGAGTATGCCCACGAGGTCGATATCTCCAGGTGGTGCAAAGAAGAGGGAACTCCCTGCACATACAGAAAGACTGTCAGGCCCTTCCAGTGCATTGGTATGTTCACTTTATAAAAACTTTATAAAAACAAAAATTAAGATGGAGAATTCCGTTCTGAAGCCCTACAGGTTCCTCATGACTGCCGTTTCTCGCATGTCAACTCTAAGAACTCTTGCAATGACTATCAGCACTGGAGAGACGAATCCAAGAGAATCTGTTCTCGCAAGGAATTCAACTCCAAGCCCATGGCTGTTCGCTCTTTCGCAGTCTTGGAACCCTGTGGACTTGATCTCTTCACCGGAGTCGAATTCGTCTGCTGTCCTGCCAATAGTGAGTGTTTTGATGATATCGAATCAAAACTCTCATGACCTTAATCCTGTCCCGTGGGTGTGTTTACTGTAAGCTTGAATGTCTTTAATGCGTATTATCCTATCCGCCCTTTGGCCTGGGATAAAATCTGCTTTTTAGATGAGTTAATCTTTTCTGAAAAGGCCTCAGGGGTCGGATTGTACAGGATTTACGCCGGAACTAACAGATTGAGTCACTGTCTCATAGAGTCTTCTGCACGATGGGAAAGCTAATTCGTGTAGTCGCCGATTCGCTGCCCGAATGAAGGCTTAACAAGATGAGAATACACGGATGGATTGGCGCACCATCCGAGTCTAATCTAATTTGCATACAAATACGCCGATCCTGCAGATCTCATTGTGACTTTCAGCGCCTCAGATTTAAGGGCAATGGAAACTTGGCCTGTTTACATGAAACGTGTTTTTCAGCTGTGAAGCCAGAAACCGTCGAAAAGGCCGTCTCAAAGATGGATAAGGCTGCCAAGAAGTTGACCGAGGAAGATGACGACGACGACTACGAGGACGATTACACCGAGAGCGATGAGGACGACGAGTCCGATGAGAAAAAAATCGATCTGACTCAGGATCCCTACTTCAAGAAGGTCGACTACCAGCACGAGCACGAGAATTACAAGGATGCTGTTGACCGTCTCGAGAAGAAGCATCGCAGCAAGATTGACGAAGTCATGAAGGAGTGGAGCGAGTTGGAAGCCCGCTACAACCAGATGAAGAACAAGGATCCCAAGGGAGCCGATCGCTTCAAGGCTTCTATGACCAACCGCTTCCAAAAGGTTTGAAACCATTTGTCAATTTTTTGAATTCGCTTCTTTTAGACTGTCGCCTCTCTTGAAGAGGAGCACAAGAAGATGAAGAAGGATCTCGAGGATGTTCATGAGGAACGTGTCCAGAGCAGCTACAACGAGAAGAAGCGCACTGCCACCCATCAGTACCGGCAGGCTCTTACTGAACATGTCAAGAATCCCAACAAGGCCAACGTCCTCAAGACTCTCAAGGTAAACGTTTTGTTTGTTCTAACAAACAGTAAATTCAGATGTACATCCGTGCCGAAGAGAAGGATCGTATGCACACTTTGAACAAGTACCGTCACCTGCTCCGCGCTGATTCCGATGAGGCTCGCGCATACAGAGACACCGTTCTCCACAAGCTCAGATATATCGATCTCCGCATTAACGGCACTCTTGCCATGATGAGAGACTTCCCTGATCTTGACAGCCAAGTTCGCCCGATTGCTGGTAAGTGATAAACTGCGACCTTAATTAATCGTGCCATGTTTTTCAGTAGCGTACTGGGTTGACGTCCGTCGTGAGAACACTCCTGAACTGTCCGATGCCGCTATTGATAGCTTGAACAGTCTCGATAGCGAGGCCAAAAACAAGAGACTTGTCGATCTGTACAAAGAGTCGTACGAGAAGCTTCACCCTAACACTAAACTTGATGTCCGTGCCCCTGCCCCAACTACCGATGTCCCAGTAACTACTCAAGCTCCCAAGAAGGCCAAGACTGAGAATGCTGACTCCGAGGAGGACAACGACGAGTACTACGAGGACGAAGAGGATGAGGAGATCCGAAAAGTCACCAAGAAGCCATCTATTAAGGTCATTGACATCAAGGTGAAGAAGGCTGAGGTCCAGAAGGAGGAGGAAGAATCCAAAGAGATTCCTGCAGCCAAGATCGAAAAGGCTGAGAAGATTGAGTCCGTTGAGAAGGTTGAAACTGCAAACAAGTCTACCCAGACTGACGACGAAGAATCGACCAGCAGTGAGAGCGATGAAGACGACGAGGATGACGTAAGCTTTGTGCTAGTTGATATATGTATTATTTGATTCTAGGAGGAGCAGATCAAGGAGCTCAAGGTCGACATTGAGCCCATCATTGAGGAGAAGCCCGCTTTCTACAAGAATGAGAGACTTTACCAGCATCACGTAAGTTGCCATTTATAGTTAGGAGAAGCAAAGTCCTTGACCGAGTTCACTTGCTGTGCTTGAGCAGTTTTGCTGAAAACACATTCGAATAACAACGTTATATTTTTGGCCGATTATCCCGTCACGAGGCGAAAAATTAGGAGATAAAAAAACTATGTTGATTTGCAGGGAAACAACATCGCTCGTGGAGCAACTTCTCAGGCCCTTATGCTCTTCGGAGCCGTCTTTGTCGTCTCTGCCATGATCATGATCATCTCGCTGTACCGCCGACGACGAAACCATCACGGATTCATTGAAGTCGACGTATACACTCCGGAAGAACGACATGTCGCTGGAATGCAAGTCAACGGCTATGAGAACCCCACCTATTCTTTCTTTGACAGCAAAGCGTAAAAAGTTCCGTCTTTAACATCAATATACCCTTTAACTCCTAATTGTCACAGTTGTGAAGATCCCTGGCAAATGTCATAGAAGTGTACAGTTTTATCACATCTTTTTCCCAACACTATTCCATCCAAACGATAATAATAGTCACTCTTTCTTGTGATTTGGAACGTTGTCTTTAATACTCTCTCCTACTTCTTCCCAATACCCAGTTCTGACGGTTCGTGAATTACCCTCCCATTATTCTCTCTGTCTCCCAAAGATAAGTTTGCTCTGATACACTTCACTCCTAATAGTTTCCTTGTATCTCTCCTCTCCTGCAGGCGTCTTGTATTTTCTTGTTCTTTTCTCGCAAGCTGTAGTAATGAACCTCTCTAAAACAATATTTATTGTGGCAGTAGTACATAATGCCAGAAAAAATCTCATCAGAAATTAACAAAATAGAACAAAATACAGAATTAGACAGCACTTTGGCCGCCATAGTAATCCTGAGGAGGAGACAAAGCTGGTGGTGGAGGATTGAAGTTTCTTGGAGGAGTGTATGGCGGGAAGTCCAGAGGTTCGACGAACCCCTTAGGAGGATCGTACATCTGCTGTCTGGTTGTTGTTGTCGTTTTGGTGGTCTTTGTCTCGTATCCAGGTCCGTAGCTAATGCCAGCTTCTAGTTGTGGACGAGTCGGGTAAGCGTCACTCTGGTAGTTTTTGATTCCGAAGGGGTAGTTCTGTAAATTGAACTATAAAATAGACCGAACAAAACTTACTTCTTTTCCTTGGACCCAGAAGTCAAAAATGTACAGGCCAACCATTAGGAATTCCAGAACCTATGAAAGGTTTGTTTTAGATACTCTAAAAAACTCACGGCAGCAGCGATCCATTGTCCTCTGATGTGACCAACTCCTCTTCCTTGGTAATTTACCTAAAAGCTTATACTCTTCTTTTCTGAATTCTGTGTTTTACACCTGGATTTTTTTTACTAAGATTTGTGGGAACAAGGTTGGCAACGCCCTTCCAGGGCTAAAGTAGAAATTCACGACTTCGCTCTGTCACGGAGCCCTAGTCGTGGTTTCCCTTTCTTTCCTCCTTTGTTACTCTCCTGCAGTCACTCTCCCTGACCCTCCAAAGAAACTACTGAAATTGTATTTGAACCCGCTCCCTCCCAAGCCTAATTTCAAAATGTAGGACCTGAGCGGGTTGCCCGGCCCTATATTTAGTGAGTTTCAGTCCTACTGTACTGTCATTAGAACCCTTCGCGCACTTGCTTTTCTTGTTGCGACTTGTTAAAAACTAATTTGCGCACAAAGCTCCCCTCCTTATCCTCAATTAGAGCTTCAGACAAACACACACACAGACTTGGGAGCAATTTAAAATAGATTGTTGGTGGGAACGTCGGTACAAAAGTAAAAATAGTTGTAATGCAACGAGTGTTTGTTTTTTTACCCTCACATTTTGTCGCTGATTTCATGTAGAATATTGTTGGTCTACATAATTTTAGCAGGAATTTCTTGCTTGTAAGATCAACAATTAACAAGCAAACTATTTACTTTGCAGCATGCAGAAAAGTATGCAGAAAGCCAAATTGAGGCAGTTAACCGAATAGCTTTTGAACAACATTCCTGGATACAGAATTTCCAATGATTACAAACTCTCCTTATTCAATTCAGAACGGTGTACACATTCTTATCACATTTTCAACAAGGCAACCAATAACAATCAATAGGCAACAATAAAGAAAACCAACCTCAGGATCGCGTGTAAGCACAGCCATCCAGGTTCCTAGTATACCAGCAATGAACATGAAAAGGATACCGAGTATGGCGTATAATTTTTCCTACAATTGAAGGATTAAACGAGCTGATTTCATTACTTACAATTGCTCTGATCAGCCCTGGATAAGCTCTGTGGAAGTTCAGAGATGTTCCGAGAAGAATCAGACCACACATTATTGAGAGGCCCAGGAATATTATGAGAACAAACACCTTAAAAACTCATTTTCAACATCCCCATTATTCGAACCTGTCCTAAAGCGGTGTATCCGAAAACGTTCATAATCATGGTGCAGGCATCGTTTCCACATGTAATTTGAACCAGCCACTGCAACATGAAAAAGTATGCCTGAATGTGACACTTTGCCTCTCATTTGAGCTTTTTTCTTACCAACTGGAAAAGTCGCAACAATCCAATCGGATGTAGAAACATTCCCGGGGTGCATTCGATCGGCTCTATCTCCATAATAGCCTATACAAAGTCTGTCTAATAAAGAAAATGACACCTACATCATCCTGGTATTCTTCCACTTTTGTTGTTTTTGTGGTATTATTGTAAGTAGGCGGATCCGGATAATAATTCTCTTGCTCCTGTTGTCTTACCATGCCTACATCCTTCCCGTACATGCTCATTTTCTAGGAGAAGTACATAAATAGTTGAGAAAATTATAAAAAGTTGCAACAGCTGTGAAAGGCAGTAGTGAAGATTAAACCAAGCGAGTCAATCGAGTTTACGGGCCTTATCAAAATGGCTTCGAATTCTGTGATAAGCATATTGATCATACTGGCAAATATGACTAAGATAATGCTTTATTGAGCAACAACATTTAGTACAAAAAGGAGAAAATTTAAATTTCGGTGATTGTAGCAGCGTCGGCAGAAACTACGGTAGCATCGCTGTGCTGCGGATATTTCTTGTGTTCCTTTTTGTGGTCAAGCTCTTCATGAGTTACACTGCGGTGGCTGCGTCTGACTAGATGACGGCCGGAAGTCGGCTCGTCCTGAATAGAGTTTTAATTAGTCCTAGGCGTGTAACCTTTTTGCCTACCCCGTAGATTCTGCTCATAATATGTTCATGCAAGTCTTGCTCCTAAAATAGGAAATAGGTCTTTGATGATGGCGAACTCACGTTCTGGAATGGCTCTTCAGGACTCTCCTTCTCTTGAACGAGCTGAAAATAAGTTCGTCACTACGTTCCGTTCAATTTCTGTCAAATATCTTGAAGTCCAAAACTTTTGAGCATTGGGTGAATAGTTTAATCAAAAATGTTGCCTCTATTTGTATGAGGTCAAACCCATAACATGACTTTAATTGTTTAGTAAGTTCTTTCTTGCCCAACGTCAAATTATTTTTGCCACAATTGTTCCAAATGTCTCGCAAACACAAGGGCGGTACGCTTTTATTTGAGATTTGATCAATTTTTTAAATTTTTTTTCAATTTTTCTCTACTAAAATTAAATACCAGAAGATGTCTTTTAGACTTTTTGGAAGCCTTGTCCTTGTTACCACGCGGCTTACTAGCACCATTGGAGCCTCTTCTACGTCCAGCCTTAACAATCACTTAATGTGCAGAGAGGAGATATATTACTTTAATTCCATTTTTCTTATTGCCATGAGGATGAGATGCTACTCGATGTCCAATATCCTTCTTTCCTCCTTTGGCTCGCCGTGTTCGGATTAGCTGCAAACAAGCTGTCAAACGATTCTTCGAAAGCACTCACAGAAATTTCAGAACCCTCCTCCCCAGTAATCATTACTCCGTCGGCAATTTGTTCTTCTTCTGTTGATCTTTTGTGGCTGCAACGAATGCTGGTGCACTGAAAAATGTTAAGAATACTGCTTCCCAAGTTTTACCTGGTGATCTTGTTTTGGCTTGTTTTCCAGAGGAGTCTGTTGTCCATCATTAATTACTTCTGTTTTGGACAAGCTGTGCTCCCTTTTATTTCTCTTTCCGTGATCACAATTGGGACCACACTTAAGCCTTAATCTTACTATATCTAGTCAATTTCACACCTGATGGTCTTGTTTCGGCTTGTTCTCGAGTGCCGTCTGTGCCCCATCGTTGATTTCTGATGTCTTTTTCAAGGAATGCTCCCGGCGCTGCCTGTGCAACTAGTGTTAATTATTGAGAGGATTCACACATTGAAAATACCAACTGCTCGATCTTTTGGTGGTGGTGGCGACGGAACCTGCCCTTGGGAATAATGATCTCCGTCGAATTTTTCTCGTCTTTTCTCTTTTCATCGTCCTTTTCTTCACTACTCTCCTCTTTCTTTTCATGGCGCTGTTCTACATCTTCTTTTCTTTCCAACATCTCCTTTACTACAAACAAATTCTATCGGGCATAACCAAAAAATACCTCTATCCTTGGTTTCCTTCCGCTTGTCTTCAGAAACACTCAACCCGCCACCTGCTCGTCTTTCTGAAAGATTGTTCATTACTCAAGTTGTGAATGATAGGAGCAAATGACTATTCTGCTCTTGGACCACACTCGTCTTTTTTTTCATATTGCGCCAGGATTTGCTCCTAAGTATGGGCGTCACAGAGGATTATTTGCAAATATCCCTATGATATACACTCATTACAACTTTTACCTTCATCCTCCTCTGTCGGGTCATCATGTTTATGCTTATTCTTGTTCTTTTTCCTGTCTTTGGTTGCGTAGGCGACGTCACAAATCAGAGCAAAGCTGACCACCAGCAGGAGCAGAAATTTCAGACGCATTGCTGAAATCAAGAAGTGATGAGGTCACATATGCAAAGGAAGAAAGCGAGTGAAGGAGAACTTCCTACTTCCTATCATTATTTGCACTCAAACTTTGGCACTACGGCCTTTCTTTTCTCGGACTTCAGCGATAAGCTCTCTCTCCCCATTGGCCAGTTTGACATCACGAGGCTCTGTCTTTTTGAACTTTACCCATAGTCAGGCGGTCATCTTTCGAAATCTCAACAAAAGGAACTTCGACTACTGTAACAGAGCGGATCGTTGGCAGAATGAACGGGTTAAAGATGACGCTTCAGAAAAGTTAATGAGGTGAAGATAAGCTCAATGGCTATAGCGGGAAGGAAATTCGAAAAAAAGTCTGGTTTAAACTAAAGAAAAAAGACATGTCTGGCAGCGCTACCGTGGAGCCAGAGGGCTTATCACGTTTACAATACCCAAACAGTCCTTATCTAATTATGTTTTCCATTTTTGGATAGAGGACGAGAAAACCTGCGAGTTGTGGGTGTCAACTGAGTAGGACATTTAAAGGCTATGAGCAGCCCTATTATAAGCTCAATCACGTAGATAAGACAAATTCCTGAAATTCTGCGGACCGAGTTTTAACGGACGCGGTATGCTGAAAGTAATCCCCTCGAGGGTTAGGAAGGAGAGGGAGTCCTGCTCTCTGATTTTTCCCGCTGAAAGGAGAATTACTTTTTGCTTGTTTTCTTTCTTCTGTTTTTAGCTTAATTGATCCAATTAGCGACCTCCTACTATGATGATGACCGAACGTTGGATTTTTTGCTTAAAACGACCGAATGTTCCTGGTCGATCCTTTTTTTTCCAAGGTACATGTCTAGGTAAGTGAATTGGGCGGCGTCAGTAACTCTTCATTCTAAACACTTCCAATCTTTCTGCAAGCTCGCCCAGCAATTTGCTCTTTTTACTTATCCTCGTGCAAAGTCGAAGAATTTTATTCGTATGCAAGTACTGCCTAGAGTTAGATTTTTAGTAACAATGAACATTTTTTACAATGAACAATATAACAAATAACAATGAACTATATTTTCACCGTATTCAACACAACATACTTAGTACTTTGTTTAGTCTATGCGTTGATAGCCAAAAGTTTCATCATGCTCCTGTAAATCAGGGCATATTTGCGACAATGAGTACCCAAGACCTTGCAATAAGTTTCATTTAATCAAGATTATGTCATTTTAACTCCTTTAATTGACTAACAACCCTCAGAGAGTGATCAACATGATGGCGAATCCTTTAACTGCCTCAATTTGCATGGCTAACACATTCACTCCTCTTTCCTACTCTGTCGTCATTTCACGGGTGTTCTCTCAGGACTCGGACAATTATTCCGGCCAGTTTTTTGGTGGTACTCTGCTTGCCGGTAACTACGGTGACCGGAACTGCACCTTTACGGCCTTCCTGAACCTCAACCGGTGACACAATTCAAGAGTCTTCTCTATGGCTCCGCCAGACTTACACACTGGCACTCCCGTCAAGGTGTCTGCCCCAACTGGGTAAGTAGACAGATTTATTCGGCTCCGGAAAACCATTTGAAACAAACGATGCTTTGCGGTTGCTTAATGGCAACGCCAAGGATAAGCGTTTTGAGAAAATGTCTTTCAATTTCAGAGAAGATGCTGTCCCGTTGGTTAACGGAAACTGCCATGCAAATGGTGCAGCCGAGAAGAATGATAGGGTAACTAGACACAAATATCTGTCTCAAATTGAAACTTCAGTTTCACAATACTTCGGGAATGCACTGGATAGTAACCGCTTTGTTCATAGTAGGAGAAACAGCTGGCGGTGGATTAATTGCTCTCCCATCGGCTATGGTTGCTTCAGGCTTGTTCCTATAAAAAACATTTGACATAATTGTTTAGGAGCAGTCTGGGGAACACTGACAATTATTCTTGGAGCCATAATATGCACGTATACTGGTGAAAATCTATGAAATAACCAGAAAGATTGATTTCAGGTGTTCAATTAGCAGAGAACTGGACCATTCTGCAGAAGCGGTTCCCGCAGTATAGAGAACATTGCAGAAAACCGTATCCAGCAATGGGAGAACGAGCAATAAGAAAACAGTTCTCGTGAGTTTGTTTTAACACCAATATTGTCTCAGTTATTTTGTGTCACTTCTCCTCGATGTGACAATGTTCGGAACGGCTGCCGTGTTTCTTCTTCTGGCTGCAAAGAACATTGAGACTTTTCTATCTATTGGTGGATATCAGGTATCCTCAAAAAATGAACTAATTACCCATGTAAACTCAGATGGGATTCTGTCGACTGATCTTTATAGTAGCAGTTTGTATGCTCCCAGTGACTATGCTGAAATCACCCAAAGACTTCTGGTAAAAGAAAGAAAACCACCAGAATAACAAATTTTAGGTGGGCTATCATTCTCGCCATGTTCACTACTTTGGCTGCTGTGATCCTGATAATTTACGGATCAGTTTCTGATGGGACAACATGCCACGGATTTTCAAACTATCCACATTTGAACATGAACAGGTATCGAACGACATCGTGCGTAACTTGGTTGTAGAGCGGCCATGGGCTTTGGAACTGTCATGTTCGCATACGGTGGTCACGGAGCATTTCCCACAATTCAACATGACATGAAAAAGCCGTACCAGTTCAACAAGGCTGTCATTCTTGCTTTTGTTTGTAAGTGGACTACTGTTTGACACAATGTCTTGCAGTGATTACCTTTTTGTACCTCCCTGTCAGCATCATTGGTTACACTGTATACGGAGATTCGCTGCTAGACACTATAATTCCCAGTTTACAGGTCAGAACCACAGAACCTTCAACATAGAAAAATTCAGATAACCGAGGTCCGGTTCGCCGTCAATCTTTTGATTACCATCCATGTTACTCTCGCCCTTACCATTGTTTTCAATCCACTCAATCAGGAACTTGAGGACTATCTCAACATATCTCAAGGTACAGGAACTAGTATCAAGTTGACAAGGTGTTTAGATTTTGGATGGCAAAGATTCTTCTTGCGTTCCTGCGTGATGATGTCAGTAGTTCTTGTAGCTATCAGTGTACCAAGCTTTGGCGTTCTTCTTGACTTGGTCGGAGGCTCAACCATCACCACAATGGCTCTTGTCTTCCCAGTTATCTTCAACTTGTATCTAAAAGCAGGTGCTAAAAAGTATGCTATGTGTGAAGCTTTACCAGAAGAAAAACCTCTGACTCTCTTCGAGTAAGTCTGCAAGTTAAAAACAAGAATCTCATTTAGAATGCTTTCACATACTTCTGCCAAAGATCTGCTGATAAATTTCGTCGTTCTTTGTCAGTTTATACTGTCAAATCAATAAATGAGCAATTTTCAGTAGCAGCGGCTTTTGGAGGCTTCTTCGCTACTCTCACGGCAGTCAAATCTATGCTCGGATTTCAGTATGCGGCTCCATGTTGGTGGGGCTTGGTGTCAAGTGAACCATTGCAACTGCTGTCTATTACGTACGTTTTGAACAAGTACATAACCTGCCAGTATTTTCAGACCAGTTTCTTCAATCAATTGCTGTGGGGCATTCAAGAACATATCCATCTATCCTAGAAAGATTTGCATGGATTCATCGGTTTTTATCTCGGGTGGTAGTCACGGATGAAGCTAGAGAAAATTGGGCCAAAAAGACTTTGCATAATGTATTACTAGTGCATAATAAACAGTTACCTAGATGTTTTTCTTATTACCCACAATAGAATTTGTGGGTTTCCAAAAAATGTTCTTGGAGTCTCTTAGGAGGCTCTGGAACGGTTTGTAATGTGGCATCGAGAACAACGAGCGTAATGAGGTCACCTGGATAGGCTGACGAGACAATACGGGTGAGAACGCATATCCATGGTGGTATTACTTGCTCACCTTTCAAACATGCGTCGCGTCCTCGCTAAATTTCTAATTATGCCAGTGTAGTATGCTTTAATTTGTTCGATTTGCTTTTCTCATATTATCGTGAATTAACACGAAGGTTTACTTACAGTAACCATTTTTGTTCCGTCTTATACTTTTCTGAAATATTCATTATTGTTATTCTATTAGCGGCAAGTTTATCTCCTTATGATGTTTTCTCATTACGTCATTATTTTCCTAAAATTAGCAGACGTTTTGCAAGGGGCAGCAATGCGCGCTCTGTCTAGAACGCATCCACCTTTAAAGCAGCCAAGATGTGACGTGGCCCTGTTCAAAACATCTGCATTTACAACTCGTAGCCCTTTTGCTTCTTTGAGGTTTTACACATCTTTGAGTCAGAGAGTCTGAGAGGCCCGTCTGAGCACTGATGTACGCCTGTTGACCCTTTTTGTTCAGAGAAAAGGGTAGTTTTTCTTCACAATCATACTTTGTTTACGGTAGAAACTCGATAAAAGTAGCCAACAGGTTCTACAATCTGAGTTTATACCAAAACATATAAAAAAATCCGCCGAAGCTGACTAACACAATAGACTTTTGATTTTTCCCACGACGCTTTCCACAAGTCCATTATTTATTTTTTGGTCATAAATAGGTCAGTAGCTTATCAGAGCTTTAATCTTTTTAGCTAGTCTCAGAATTTTGTATTTGAGCTGCTTTTGAGCTGTCAACGTGGCGAATATCGATTGGCTTTCGCTGACCCTTTCAATCCCCGCGGGGTCACGCCCCACTGTAAACTCCAACTGCGCATTGTCTTAATTATTATATTTTTATCATTTCTTTTCTATTGAAATACTCTTTTGTAAATTGTTTTTCAGAACTTGGGTATGAACATCTTTCGTTTCTCGGCCGACACGGCCCATCTTGTGGCCATTATTATTCTTTTGCACAAGATATGGAAGAGCAGGAGCTGCGAAGGTAACTTTTTTGTAGCGCTCATGACTATTTGTGCTTAGGAATTTCTGGACGATCTCAGCTTTTGTTCGCTGTGGTATTCATTAGCAGATATTTGGATCTGTTCACCAACTTTATCTCCGCCTACAACTCTGCCATGAAGGTGATTAAAAACTGATGTTTTTGTTAACATCTTCATTTAGCTTTTCTTCCTGGCTTCGTCTATTGGAACCGTTTACCTGATGTGGGTCAAGTTCAAGGCTACTTACGACAGGTAGGAATTGTAACATATATTTTTATCTTTCTTTCTTTAGAAACAACGATTCTCTCCGAGTTGAGTTCCTCGTCGTCCCCTGTCTCCTCCTGGCTCTTGTCATTAACCACGAATTCACTTTCATGGAAATTCTTTGGACTTTCTCGATCTACTTGGAGTCTGTGGCCATCATGCCTCAGCTCTTCATGCTGTCTCGTACTGGCAACGCTGAAACCATCACGGCCCACTATCTTTTCGCCCTTGGATCGTACCGCGCCCTCTACATCGTCAACTGGATCTACCGGTATAACTTTTTCCGATGTTTTTACAATAGTGTTTCAGCTACTACACTGAGAGCTTCTTCGACCCTATCGCTGTCGTCGCTGGAATCGTCCAGACCGTCCTCTACGCCGACTTCTTCTACCTTTACGTCACCAGAGGTAAATATTCCCAAATCTTATATTTACATTTTCTTTTCAGTGCTCCAGGCAAACCGTCAATTCGAGATGCCCGCCTGAACGCAGCCAATATGGTCGACCTCTCTCGCCTCTCTTTCGATTTCGGGCTCTTTAGAATTTTTCAAAAATATTTATTTATTTGTTTTAATCCCTTGTGATCTTCTTGTGAGTGATGTACGAGGATCGTTCAAAAGCACCATGTTGCGATTATGTTGAACGAACGGTGTATCTTTGTGGGTAAACCTGAACATGAATAATAAATCTTTTTGCACCAGTGGGTAACACAAATGACAAATGACGTAAAGCTGACCAATTACGTCGGCTAACCATTTTCATGTCACTTCCGTCCTTTTTCGAGACTTATTTCCATTTCCGTCCACTTGAGATCCTGCCCTGGAAGACAACAAAGTGTAGGAAGTGGTCACTCTTCATCTCCTAGTTGCAAATTTCTCCAACCCTGCTCCTTTGATTGCAGAAGGAGAGAAGAGGGCATTCCTTTCTTCCTAAAACGCGTGTGAAAATCTTTGGTAAGAGTGCAATTGGATATGTGGGTCCCGCCGAATGGTACAGCCTTGAGCCTTTTATCTTATCCTCCCACATCATCCGGTCCCTTCACGAGTCAGGACCCGTTGAACCTGATATTTTGTTATGTCGGGCCTTTAGTTGTTGTCACCCTGCAGGTCTTCATCTTCTTTTTGAAAGCTACAAATCCAATCAGGGAACTCCTTCTGTTGGCTTGGCCCTAATATGAGATTTGCTTAGTAAACAGCAAAAGAACACGCCCGTAAAGCGTGACACGATTTTAGCATTATTTACTGCCAGACTATTCTTTTCAGCAAAAATGAAATAAAAACACGATCAATGTTGTCATGAGGAGGAGACCTCAAGATTTCCTGTTTTGAAACACTTATGCCTTATTTCACTGTATTTTCCGCATAGTCATGCTGTTGAACTCTTTAGTGTTTTCTCTATAGTGGTTTCCTTCTCAGATGACGGGAGAAACGACCGGTCACGCAAATTCTTTCGTTTTCATTTTTTTTTTTGAAACTTATCCGTGAATGTTTAAATGGTTTTGTCTGTTTCGTGAAACCCTTACTGCTTGCAAAACAACCTGTGGCAGTACTGGTTCATTTTTCAGGCATGTGTTGCGTGACTTTTTGCCAGTTGTGCCAATAACTACAAGTATATTAAAAACATATTTTGCGGGAAACAATGTAAACAATCGCATTCAAAATATCCAAATGGCGGAAGTAAGAAATTCTGGTAACACTTGTAGGTGTTGAGTGAATGTTCTTGTTTATAGTTTTGAACTTATGTAAAAGCTGTTTGTTATGTCTGAAAACATGCACGCTGGTTTTCCCGTTTGTTGAAATCTAATCCAATGCTTCAAAAGATACTACACATCATGTTTAACTGCTCCTATTTTTAACTGCATGCCCTGTGCCCATCTTCGTAAAAAAACAGCGGTTTTGCAGTAATATGTTAGTTTTAGTTGAATGAAAAGCAAATATTATGAAGATTGATACAATTGAACCACGTCTCCCCTTTTATGCAGCTAACCAGAGAAACTGTCCACTCTATTTGAGAGAAGAGATCGGGAGATGATCTGTGACAAACATCCTCGATTGTTTGTAGTCGCAATACGCTCCTTTTGGGCACTTAGCGGCCAAACAAGAGGAATTTGTCTTATCCCCCTTTTACGAACTTTCTCCCTCACACGATAATAAGTAGATACTTAAACGTGTACTGTTTTCACCATCTCATATACAGCGTCCTCCTCCGATTGAGAGGGTCGAAAACAACTGCAAGTGGTCATACTACCTCTCCTTTTTAGAACGTGATTGACGGCCTCGGTAGAGGTGCTTCGAGGTGCTAACCTCTTGGATTTAAAATATGAGTGACCGCTGGTGGTCGCTTGTCACCTTCTTTTATCTGTTTGTCCCTCACGGAGCACGCCTGCTCTCTGCCACTCTCACCTGAAGACACTGTTTAGGCTTATTTACTAGAGAAGTAGTCTCGTATTTCTTCACAGCTCCCTGACCGTAGTACACTTTTCTCTTACTATTTTTCCTCAAAACAGCATAACCTAAGCTGCAATCTATTTTCAACGCATGCAAATCCGCAGCAGACTTCCTAGGGCTACCTAGACCTCAGGGAAGTTCTGAATGCTTGTTCTTGTTTACGACTATATGGTCTTTCTTTACTACTAGCCAATTTGTTATCTACTGTTGTTCTGAGGTTGCGTAGACTACTAGTCAATTATTTCAATGGAGCCGACTATAGCCTTTGGCCTCTTTCCAATTTTCGCAGTGCCTTTTTTCGAGCTGAGGTTCGTCTCGAGACATTGAGTACCCCGAGGCTTATTCTCTCCCTTTTTTGCTGACATCATCCGTTCGTTCGCGCAAACTTTCGGTCTCATTTCCATACCAGCAGGTCAGTCACATTAGAACATGTGAAAAGTGCTTGGTCACTCGTTTATTTAGTTCCCAGACGCTGACCATAAAGCACAGCGTTCCCTTTGAAACACATTGTTCTCGCGAAGCCCTTGACCATCTCATTACTGCTCAGCCTCGATGAGCAGCCTACGGTTAGAAAAACACAAATTTTGTGTGGACAATTGTGCAAATATACTAGCTTTTACAGCGTGACCTACAAGCTTTCCATTTTTAGCCAACTGTTATGTTCGGCTCCTGTTTTTTCAAGTTCTGGAATCACGAGTAATTAGCCGAGCATAGGCACCATATGGTAGCAATATGGAGCTGTTTACTTTTCCGGGAACGGAAAAACACTTTCTCCTCTATCTAAACTTGCACATTCGCTCTGTTTTCGCGAACCTCCTGCGCTAGCCGTCGTAAAGCCCAGTTAACATCTCAAAACACGCAACACTTTGGAAAAATGTTGTCTCGGGAATGAGAGCTTCACAAATCCTCCCTGAGGGAGTGCCCTCGGCCCTGTGGAACAGTCCGTGTTGGTCGTCATGCTGTGTCTACACGGCGTGCACAACTCCGCCCCCAGACGCCACCAAATGGCCACTCTCTTCTGGCACGCATTCGCCATGTCACAAAATTTGAAACTAATCCAAATAAATAACCTGTAGCAACTAATGAGGCCCATTTTGCATCTTTACTCATTCTCTGACGCATTTTCTTTCTTATTACCCAAGTTCCTTTCCTCCAGAAACTAAGTTAGATTGACCTTACCTGAGTCTCTTTGGCCGTTCGTAGAGATCTTTCAGCGTCCTTTGAGACATCTTACTTTGCAATGCTCATTTTCCAGCGAAACACATTACGAAGTGATGTGAAAGCATTTTACGACATTCTACGTTTCGATGGCAGAGTCTGCTTCACTAGCCTGGTGGAGTCACTCTCCAGCCTGTTACCATGAACCGATGGTACACGACCACTCTTTGTATTTCCAGCTGGGCTACATGAACTTGTACCTGGTGCTTCCGATTGCCTGTATAGGGATACTAGTCAACTCTGGAGCCATGGTCAGTTATCAGGATTAGGTTATGCGCCACATCTTGCTGAGCTTCTATTTTGAGGTGCCATTTTGTTTAAATATTTCCTACTTTTTCGTACTACTTATATGGAAATCAATTCTGTTTTAAGCAGGTTGATGATCACTACAAGCTGCATACTTTTGACCTGGAGCTCATTCAATCGTAGTCAAAATATGTTTTGTATGAGAATCGAAAAAGCATTCTTTTTGACCTCAGCACAGTCGGGTACCGATTGATACAGTTGTACGATCGTGAGAGCGCAACCGAAACTGTTTTCCCTCGCTGTTGACAGTTCAGCTTAAGACGGATGACGAATGTCCGTTTCTAGATATTCCTCTATCGTCCTCCGAAAATCACTTCTGGCGTTTTTATCTATCTGAAGGCTCTTCTCATTCTCGACCATTGTCAGCTTGTCGTCACTGCAACAACACTACTTTTGCCACAAATCTGTAACAATCACCACTCAAAAAACCACACACTGTATACCGTATGTATGTACGAAAGAAGGTTTCTGAAGCACACCATGCCCAGGTAACTTGTTAATGTCTATATAACAATCTCATTGTTTAGAATACTTGCCACGGTTAACACTCTTCACGTCTGGACAATAGCCGCCTTGTCAGCTCATCGTTATTGGAAGGTAGGTCTATTAAAAATAGACCAAGATAGTGTTTCAAATTAGGAAATTCCCACGCTTCCTGATGTGCCAGTTTTAGATTTCGAGGCCGGTGATCTCCAGACTCAAAGACACTGTGGGAAAGGCCAGAAGCATGTTGATTTCGATGTTTCTGGTAGCCCTAATTTTCCGCCTACCCATATTCTTTTTGGAACTTCAAATTAAGGAGCATCCAATTAGAATTCAAAAGAGAGTAGCGGCAACGGAGGTGGGTTCTTTGATGCCTACCAATGGAAAGGGAAAGTTTCAGGTTCTTACCCCGTACCGATTCATCTACCACACAATTTTGGATCCACTTCTCAGCAACATTTTGCCCTTTGTCTGGATGAGTCTTTTTTCACTGCTCACACTCTACGAGATCTTCCGAAGCAGACACATAACATACCAGCAGATCGGTTTCGATGTTCCTAGAGGCAATGGACTCACGTAATTTATAACTTGTAATGTAAATAAAAATCTTTCAGACAACCTCTAACAACATGTCTTCGAAAGAAGGCTGAACTAGCCAGACAGAAGCAAGAGCTTCGGGCTACTGTATCTATTGTTTTGATAATAATCCTGTACCTTCTCTTCCATACATTGATGCTTTACACAGTTGCTCGGAAATGGCAACTTTTGATGAACCACGACTGTCCAACTAGGTAACAAAATACAATTATCACATAAAATTTGTTTTAGAGCCGACTATTTTCACTCACTTCTGGCGCATGTCCTCTCCATGATTTCAGCTTCTGTGAACGCCTTCGTCTTCATTGCTTTCACCAATCGGCTGATGAAATATGTACAGAAACTAATAAGAAAAACGTCAAGGACTCTCTCCCATTCCAGTGAACCACCTCTTAGTCCCAAAACTACTGCCACAATTGAAGGTGTACATAGTTACTCCCACCATTCGAGTGGTTCTCATGGCTGTAACAAATATAATGTTCCACTCTAATGGGTCTTCTCTCTAATAATGTACATAGTTGTCCAAGAAAAATTGTGATTTCTGCTCTATGAGCTTTACCACTTGTACTATGGCGGAGTTGCTGATCTCATGTCCGGTTTGTATAAAGTTCACAATAAAAATATAAGGGCATTTGATGTGTTGCCTAGTTAATAGAATTGGAAAAAATTAAGCAAGGCAATTTGTATTTTTATCAGTTATAAAAAAGTGCAGGGTGGTGCACTAATTATTCCCTATTCGGAGCTCCTGTCATCAATACCAACTTACACGCTTTATGCCTCAAAAATTTAAGTTTTCCCCCAGTTGGTCACTTTTTGCCACAACTTGGTGTATTGAAACCTTTATATCTCCGTGGCTGTCGAGGATAGTTCCAAGTGCTTGTGAAATCAGATCACAGAACATCGTTAAGCCAAAAAAATTCTTATGTGGATTTTGAATGCATATTTTGAGAAAATGTAAGTGATGGGGTTATCATGGAACAAGAAATTTTTACTTTGAAGAATACCATGTTTATAAAAGCTATTTAGGAAATTAGCGCTCGTCCAAAGCTTTCAGGAGTAATGATTACTGGGGAGGAGGGTACTAAAAGTTCTGTCAGTGCTTTCGAAAAAGCGCTTGACAGCTTGTTTGCAACTAATCCGAACACGGCGAGTCAAAAGAGGAAAGAATCCTCATGGCAATTAGAAAAAAAATTAAAATATATTAAGTTGTTGCCTGTACAGACCTAACCTATTAGCTATCTCTTCCTCTACAGAGATGGGATGGTCTAAGGCACGCCAAATGAAAGATTAGAGAAGCTCTGAGTGATAGACCGTACCTATAGCACTGTGTAAATGCGAGGTAGACCTTCGCTGGAACAGCCTTAGCTGAAAATACGTGATAAGAGATTACATAACTGTTTGATATGAATTAGTAAATGTTTTATACAAATCTAACTGATCTTTTTTACTAGCATCTGCAACATCTCAGAGCCTCCTCTATCGTCTCTGAAATACTTACCGTTTCTTCTTCCTGTTCGTTGACCTCCTCTTCCTCTACCGTCTCCTCTTCCTGGACCTTTTCTATGTCTAAACAAAAATTTTTGTTGCATTCAGATTGTCTTCCTGGCTGTTCTTGAGCCAACTGGATTCAAAGAGAGATCATATAAGATTATTATTAAAAAAGCGATCCGCGAAAAGAGCGATTGGTTTGGTTAGTGGGGGAGAATCTCCTAAACTAATAACACATACTACTCAAAGAAGCTTTATTCATTTGTTACATAGCAATAATAGTAAAGAAAATTCTATAGGGCAAAAAGATGTCAATGGTAAAATAAACATAGACAGTAATGGTACTTGAATGACTTGTCGTAGGATATCGTAAGATCATCAAATATGGAACCTCGGTTTGAGAAAAACCTGGATTTATCAAACGGTAGAGATGTTCATTCTCCTCGGCTTTTCTTGAGACATTTTTCTTGTTCTTTTGCACACTTTCTTTTTTTCTTCCTCGAAAGCCGCTGCCGTTTGTTCTGAGAATACTATGTTAGGTTTAGTAAGAAACTAATTACCTTTCGAGCCTTGAAAGACGGCTTGGCAACAGTTGCCACAGTTGTGGCAGGTGCGCTGAATTGTTTGAGCATCAGAAGTTATACTCTTGCAAACCTTGACTCCGCCACCGTTGTCAATTTGGGGATTGCCTAATCTTTCGGGATCGAGGTCCTCGTAAGTTTTTCCAGTTGCATATGAGCAGTATGTGTTTTGTCGAAATCCCGCTGTAGATTTGCACAGCGGAGCAGCAGTGCTTGCCTCTCATTGACCAATTAATGGTATTTGTTTCCGATGATGGACACTTCGTGTTCCATCCTAGTGTTACCTTTCTGGAAAACAACAATTTTTCAGAGCAATAGTAAACGATTGTAATCAACAAATCAGAACACCCACCTCTGGTTGTACTGATCCCTTTCCAATTCTGCTATCCTTGCGTCCTTCACCTTTATGTCGGCATCCAGGCTGCCGATACGCTTATTCAGTCCGATTATTTCCTTAAACAAACTTAACATTGCTGAATTGTCCGACCTTTATATATTCGTTCAGCAATTCCTTTCTTGATGGTCTTTTCGGTCTTGTCTGAGACTTCTCCTTTTCTCTTGCTCGACAAACTGTAAATTTCTCTCATTCACTCATTTATTCTTTGGTTTTAGAGTGTTAGAACTCATTTCTAAGAGAACTGCCTACGGTAAGAACTGAAGCAAATGTATACCGTCCATTTTGAGAATGAAGAAACGCTTTTTGGGGTTTTGAGATGTGCAGATTAGCTGTAGCCTTTCGTCTCTTCTAAAAGATTGTAGAACATGAAAATTCTTGGAAATGAGTTCTAACACAAAAAACCAAAGAATGAATGAGTGACCTTATTTTGGCTAGCTTAAGGAAAAAGTGCTGAGTAACAGCGCAGAGCATTAGGTAATCGTAAAAAAAGAATTAGTATGAAGAAACACAGGTTGCCTAGAAAAGGGTTAGAGGGAGTCAGCTGTTCGGAATATTTATTAAAACGGATAGAATAAACCTTGGGAAGAAGTAAGGAAATGAGCTAAGAAAGAGCTGAAGTAGTTTTCAAAAATGGGGAGTATCATCCGCGAAACTAGGCAAGGGTTGCCCCGCCAGACGATTAATGATTGTAAGGCACAATACGTCAAAAGTGCAAGTTTCTTAGCCGCTCCCTAGTTTCTTCTAAAATTAATGATCACGAACACTTCGTCTGGCCTCAAGGGTATTATTCAAGATCGGACCCAATTATGCGTCTGGGGGTGGAAGGAGGTCTAGCTTAGGGACCGGCGCGTGAACATTGATCTCATGAAAGCATCCTTGCCTTGTATAGAAGAGACCAGAGCACCTGCATTATCAATATGCTTAAAGAACACATTGTTCAATTTCTTCAAGCTAGCACCGCAGAGCCTAGAAGAAAAGCCACGAAGGTCCACGCGCCGAAAGACCCGACTGACAACTAATTAGTGGTCATCTTTGTAAGCTTTATTCCGCAAACACAATGTCAGATGAGCGGTTTGAAAGTAAAATTGTTCGCCTCGAGACTCAAAGAAGTTTTATTCAGTTAGTACATGCTACACTTTCTTGAGACATTTGCCTTGCACACTTTCTCTTGTACTTCTTCAAAAGCCGCTGCCATTTGTTCTGAAAATGATACGTCAGGTTTAGTAAGAAACTAGTCACATTTCTAGCCTTGAAAGACTGCTCGGCAACGGTTGGCACAGTTGTGGCAGGTGCACTGAATAGTTTAAGCATCAGAATGTTATACTCTTACAAACCTCGACTCCGCTATTTTTACCAGTTTGGTAATTGTGCGATCCTTCAGGATCATGGTTCTTATGTGTCTTTCCATTTGCACATGAGCAGCATGTGATTTGTCGAAATCCCGCTGTAGATTGACAAAGCACAGAACACCCACCTCTGGTTGTACTGATCCCTTTCCAATTCTACAATCCTTGCGTCTTTCACCTTCATGTCGGCAACCTGACTGCTTCAGATTGTTTTCCCAGCTGGTCTTTGGGGCATCTGGATTGAAACAGAGACCATGTACGAATCTCCTTAAACTGGGTCTGTAATAGGCTTCCTTGAGATGCGAACTACATTTGCACCGATTAATCTCAATCGCGATTTGACTTTGCCTCCCATATGACAGGGGGTCTCGGCAAGATTGAATGCCGCCTGTAATTGTTAACTGCCTGATGCTGCTAACTAATATTTTTCTAAGGCTTAGTTTCAAATTTAAACATTCCAAAATTTCACTCCGAACATGATTTGTATAAGAAAGCAATAGTTTTCGTTTTCGGGCACATTGAAATTGTTTTTGCTTTTGTTTCATGACAGAAGACGATGAAGTAAATATATGCTTAGAAACCTAACGCTACACTAACGGTGACAATAGGAAAAGATGATACAAAGTGAACGAGCGAGCCGCTCATGCTCGCTTCAAACGAGCAGCGAGCACGAGAACCCTGTTATAAATAGTAGAGATGCCGACATGTGATAACGAAAACTGTTGCGTTGCGTTTGCTTATTCGTTTCATTTTCTTTTAGCTCAACGCGCTTTTTGTTATGTATAACATATAGTTTGAGGAGGAGTTTATTATAATTCTCTTGAAATAACATTTAAACTACAAGTTTACACATAGAATCGTACCAAGTTTACAGTAAAGTAGTCGTAGTACTCGCACATGGTAAGAGATCAACCGTCATGACGATCACTCTTAATGAGTGAACCAAATTATTCTATGTTGATTATGCTTTACTTGAGTTACAAAGTCACGGGGAAAATAACATCCGGATACATATAAGTTACTAGCCGATTTCTATCACAGGGAAAGCATTTTGACCACGTTTAAATTGGTTGAACCAATAGAAATCATCTCAGAGATGCGTTTGTCGACTAGAGCGACTAACATCAGCACGGTTGAAACCCCCGTTCATGAATGTAGTCTGAAACATATTTTTTGATACGAAAAGAGCGCTACAAACCTGTTGATCACTGCCTCGTCGGAATGGAGCCTCTTCTGTTGCAATTGAAGGACCGTTTGGGATTCTGTTCAGAGATTCGCGGCTTCGTCGAGACCTCAGCGATTGGAAGATGCTGGTTTCCTTCAGAAGCTGTAGTTTTTTTTAAATAAAAAATAGCAAATTGGAACAAACCGTGCACATTCCTCGCTTCCTGTTCATTCTATCATTATGATTTTGTAGGAATATCACATATGCATTTGTATCGTTCATTTGTGGTTTGGAGTTGACGATGTTGTCATCATATCGTCTCCACTGGTCGGTGGTAGGACTTCTGGCATAAGAGTAGTAATGACCAGACTCGGTGTTTCCTGAATACATGTTAGCAAAAAACATAATGCTTTTCTTACCATAATGACAGGCAAAAGAGACCACATCATAACTGTGCTTTTCTGCCTTTTGCTGGACCGGGGTCGCATCATCCACAAATTGAGAAATATTGACATTGTCCAAATTGAAAATCACCGGTGTTTCTATTTTTGTTGCCGTTCCATTTGGCTGTTTCGCAACATTCAATTAAGCACAAGGAAGCCTTACCATAAATCGGAAGCGTTTGCATGAGACGGCAATGATATTTGGAGCACAGGCATATCTGGTAGTTCTGATGGCTCCCTTACCCTTGCATCTCTCGCAAGACCAATCATTAATGTATTCTGCTGCAAAATATTTCTGAAACAGGGATGAGTGCAATAAATATTGGATTACCGCAAAGAGCAGGCTTAGAGTAACAGGATAGTTGGGAGGCGTAGGCTCGACATAAGATGGATGAGCAACAATGTTGTCGTGTCTTGGATATATGATGCTGAAATGAACTGTTTGCTTTTTACAGAAGAAATTCAAGCTACTTGCTGGCACTTTTCCATCGAACTACCAGTCGCAGGAACCTTGGCAAGTTGGGAAAGATCCTCGTCTGCTCGTCCATACAACGATTTGCCTGAGCGTGAACTAACGGATTCCTAGTGACTCGACTCAGCGGTCGACCCTCAAACTCGTTGTCGTCTACCTGAAAAATCCTAAGGTTTTTGCTTCAAAGCAATGGTTACAATCAAAATATCGTTTGCGAAAAGTAGAGGATTGTTAGTTTGGCGAAACACGGGACCAGATGCAGTTTTGATAGCGTTCACAATCTCCGCATATGTTGCGTTAAGAGGCAGTACGCATTTGAATGGTTCGGTTATTCTGAAAACAAAACTTTGAAAAGTTAAAATAGAACGTTACCTGCGCATTCCGTACTCCGGATGTTGCTCAGCATGGAAGAACAGTACTGTGACTACTTCTATTCCGTTCACTAAGGCTACTTGGTCAAGCTGTGTAGCGTACACTTGTTCTGGCTTGCTGCTGAAAATGTTTTTTCGAAAAGTTAAACCGAAATATTACAATCTATTTCGGACGAGATCATGTTCATCAATCATCGTTTGGCTGAATGTTGTTCCGGATACTTGGAAGAGGAGCAACTGAAACAGTAATCTTAGCTTTTCTTTTGGCTGCTATATAGTTATCGGAAAGATTTGCCTCTTCTCAACAAAAATAAAGTCATCTGTTTTCTCAGTTACCTGGCAGTCGGATATTCTGGTCTCGTGGGCAATTAGCTTGTGGGCGGCGATCATTCCCGCAGTCGAGTTGACATGGACAGAATGTCTGAAGGAATAATGAAAAGATGAAAAAGTGAGACCTACAAAACTACTCGTCCTCTTCCAGAAGCTGTATCGTTTATAGCCTTGAAACTGAGAGTCGCGTCAGTTCTTAACAATGAGTTGCTTTTCTAGTTTTTAAAAGGCTAACTTTTCTGGAAACGAAAGAGTAATGAACGGAGTGAAAAACATCCTTGAGGTCGGATGATAGTTGCAGGTACAGCAGTACATTTCGTTTTTCAGGTACCCCTTCAGATTTGCTTTGAAAGCTCCTTGATCGAGCCCGACGGCGTTTGTAGCCGGATCAAAGCATTCGTTCCCAGCGGCATCTTTGCTTAGCATATTAATCAGACACATCAAAAACTCGTGAGCGTCCTTAAATCGAAAAATGGCTCAAAAACAACTTTAAAAACTACCTCTTGGCAAGCTTTTCCAAAGTTGATGTTCTCTTTGTGGAAAATAGCGCGAAGCTTTTTGATATAGTCGCCGCCATCGGAGTTTTTCCACATTGCTTCGATCAATTTGGTGAAAATCAATGAGCACTCTTCTGCAGGGACGAGGTCACTGTTGCTTCTCTGAAAAGGGTTATTGGGTGAAATATAACTTCAAACCGTTCTTTTAGTATCCCTTCCGAGATAAGAAGAGGCGACAGGTTCCAGTGCTCCCAGAGCCTGGAGAATGGCATTCCAGTAGCACGAGTTTCCCAAATTTGGAAATCCCTGAAAATGACGCTCTATTATAACTAAAACTAAGCAAACCAGCTGGAGGGGATTCATAATATCGTCGAGCTGCTCCTCAGCGACCAAGCTTCGTCTGAAATTATTGAATTGTTGTGGGTGACAGGGAGTAAATCGTTAGCTGCCACTAAATTACAGGTTGGTCTAAATTGCCCCATTGCTCAAAACCCCGTAAGTCGGGAAACGGGCAGAGTAACGAGGAAAGACCCACCTGTCGCCGGACTGATGGAAGGAGCCACTCTGAAACAAACAGAATTAAGCGTGTACTGCACTCTTATGGGAAATAATAGGAGCTCGCGACAGCGGGCAAAAACCAATTGCTTCCGGGACAGCGCTGACAGAAAAAGATATGAAGAAGAGGTTGCTAGGTCAAACTTTTAATCGTTTTGAATTAAAAGCGAAGGATCTCCGGTAAAATGTTTTTTGAAATGAGCCGCTACTTCAATAGCGTCGATCAAATGTGAAAGATAACAGAGATTTGACCTATCAATGAAAGTTTAATCTTCTGGTTGAGAAACTTGTAGAATAGCCCAATGTAAAGGCTGTGGTTCCGAACAAGCTTTGGTCTTTCTTGTTTCTGACGAATCAACAAAAGTAGCTTAGTTTTCCTAGAGATTAACTCTTCTGAAATGCCTACCGGGCAGAGACAAGAGACGAAGCCTCCCATGATGGTCTTTCAACAAATAGTGACAGTGGTCAGGGAAAAAAGGAGACGGAAATTGATAATTAAAATCAGGGGATTTCCGGTTAACTTTCACGCCCAATAAAGTCATGCGAACGGAAAAATCCTTTGGAACGTTAATAGAGAACAACAGCTCTGGAATCAATTTAGTAGGGACTGCAGTCGTTTTTGCGGGATGTCATGCCGCAACCAAACAGCAGCAGAATAGCGTGGTGTTTGCATTTCCTGCCAAACCACCTGGCCGAGATTTCGGGAGGACTGTGGTTCGAAAAGCATGGATTAGTACCAGATCAAGAATGTAAGTTGTGCGTCAGCAAAAAGAAAGGAGAAGAAAAAGAGTCACCCTTCGAACGGGCTGATGAATCGGCTCCTGCTGTGATGGGAGATGAGGGAGAAAGAAGTCACTTGATCGTGAGGGTGGAACTCTTTGCAACGTCGCCGAAGGAATCAGCTGAGGCGCTGGTGGTAGCTGAGGATTGAGTGTTGGCTCGCGTCTTGACGACTTCTAAATGTGAGCTTGTCAAAACAAAAACATTAAGACAATGTTCCAGAAGAAAAGTATGTGATAAGCTCGCGGGCCGCAAGAGAGAGTGGGAGGAGACGGAGGAAGGATCTCTCTAAATGCTATGTTTATTCAATTCTCGTGTTACCTTAAAAAAGCTGGCTCGGGAGAGAATCGATACGCACGTTGGTCTCGCTAATAGTTTCAAATATATAGAGAGTGAAAACAATATGAAGTTCGAGCATCGTCTCGCTGTGTTCTCCCCCGAGACCACGCGTGCGGGCTCTGCGACCACAAAAGTTTTTTAAAGCTCTCCTCTGGAAGGGCAATTCTATTATTTCCGGAAGCCAATTGAGTCGCGTGTCCTAACCAATAGAAAATGTCATATTTTCAAATCCGATAAAACATACATTGCGTGCGAAACGTGTGTTCCTGGGAAGGGAATACGACCGAGTGTGTGAAGGCGGTGGTCGTGGCGGCTCCTGAAAAAGCATAGAACGTAATGGAGACGGTTGCAATGTGGCCGACAAAGCACAAATCAATTGAGCCGGCATAAAAGAGACTCCAAGCATAAACATGGAAAAATCAGCCGACATGGGGAGCGTAAACAGCAAAACAGCCGTCTCCCTCTCCCTCGAACTCACCATATGTCTCATATCTGTTTCTGTTTTTGTTTTCTTTCCCAGCAGTGTTTCTGAAAATTTGGCTGTGCCCTTTCATTACACTCGACTCACTTTTTAGCCATCGATAGCTCTTAACCAGGAAGTTTTTCTGCTCCTCTTTCTTCTTTTTTGGCGGCAAGGGAAGAGATTTGAAACGATTAGCCGGATTGCTGTAGAACTCGGTTGGTGGAGCTCTCCCACGTGCTGAAAATAAAGATAGATAGAGTTGTCACAATATGGGCCAATTACCTGTGGCACGGTCATCTTCCTGATTTGCTATTAGACTCATCTCCGTCCTTCTGATACTCGCTCGTGTGTCAATTGAGGCATTTTGAACAAGAGACGGCGGTGGAAGAGGGGCGTCTCTCTAGAAAAAAGTTTTTTGTATGTATAAAACATGTGGTTTTAGACGTGTGAAGGCGTGTGAAGGCACTTCCACAGTTTTTGACTCGGCTGTAATCCAGCAGTTGAAGCAACTTTTTGCTTGTTTTGCTCTATATTCGTGATAAGCAGGTGTGTGGGCTTGTCGTTGTTTTCAGTAGTGCTTGGGATTGAGAAGAAAATCGTTACTCTCCCAGATTGTTTGACTCGAAACTTTTAAAAGTACGCGAGCACTAGACGGTCTGGTGAAAGGTGTGAACAGTCTGATAAGCTTTTATATGTCAACCTCAAATGTGTCGACCGTTCGTGAGTTCTGCCGTTCGCTGCCAGGAAAGTCGCTTCGGCGCTGTGGAAGTGTTCCGTTCGTATAAGCCGGCCGATCGGTCTGCTTTTGTGGATATCTGAGAGATTGAGCACGCCGCTCGAAAAAGACTCGCACAGTATCGTCTACGTGTACTCTGCCCGGAGTGGCTGAACGCGCCTGAAAAATCTTTGTCGTCTCGTTGAAGAAAACTGACTCTGTCCGGCTCATATGAAGGCATTCTGGACCCGTGAAGCTACTACGTCTAGTGGATATGTTGTACTGCTACCAAAAGCTGAAGAAACCGATTTGGTTGGTAGGGACAAATGATAAAGAAGAAGACATTATTTAAAATTTAATTGAGAGAACAGTGAAAAAAAAACTATATGCACACATAGGTGTCTTGTCTACAGGACCATAGAAGAAATGAAATTTTGTGAATAAACATGTTTGTGTAATAGATGCACGGAAGAAGTACCGTAACAAGTACAATTAGTATCCTTTTTTGAGTCCACATTCCGTGGTTGGTTTTACAAAATAGTCGGGACAAATGATAAAGAAGAAGACATTATTTTCTCATTCTGACTTTGAACTTCAAAGCTATGTTCTAAGGAACGGCTTGCAAGGCTTGTGAAAAGAAGAACAAAATGCGTGGCATCTGTACCAGCTGGGATCAAGACTTTGTAAAAAGGTCAGACAAGATAAACAGAAACTAGACAGTCCCACATATGAAGGAAACAGATAATTAATCATGTGAAAAAACTAATGATTAACCCTCAAAAATGTCAGGAATGACTCAAAGAAAAGACAGCAGCGTTCTCGTCGGGTTGTCTGTTACGCGTGTGAATAATCGCAACGCTTGGTCAGACATCGATCCTTCCATCAGATACCGCCAAAATGTTGCATCGTAAACAGTTTCACGCGTCTGGAGGAGAAAGAAAATAACATTTTTTTTAGTGGTAATGAAAAAATAAGATAAAGGAAACTGAAAAATTGAAAGGCGTTGCCTGCCTACCGGACAGGGCGATGATTAGCTAGATAAATATTGATCGAACTTTCACAGCAGAGTCCACTATTTTAGCAGGAAATTTTCAAGAAAAATGGTCAATCGGTAGATGTATTTTTAAATAAAAGTGCTCCGAGTAGAATCGATTCTTATCAGCTGAGTCTGCTTCAGGTGGTTGACTCAGAAGGCAAACAAGCGGCTGGAAGAAACACGAGCGAATTGTACGAATCCCTCGCTCGCGCAGCAGCCACTCTCAGTTAGGAACGCGCGTGAGGTGTTCCTTAGCAAGACGCAAGCCATCTTGATCCATTTTTATTCCCTGGGTCATTATTTTAGCGCTGGTCTTCCTTGGCATCCTACCTCTCCCACAGTCCAGACTCTAGTCAATGCCGATATTGCCTATAAGGCATTCGATATTGTGAGAAAATGGTTTCGCAAGCTATCAAAGTTATTGCAAAAAGCCACGACGGTGGTTCAAACTTGCTGACCAAAATCTTGAAAAGTTTAATGCTGCGATGATTTTCCATGTTTTTTTCAGACAGCTGTTGAAGCGCGAAGGTCTCGACAAAAAGGTATTGCGTAGTTTTCTTTTTTTGCCTCTGGAGTATTACCATCTTTAACAACACTCTTAACACTCTGACGACATACTTCTTGTGAATGCTAGTTTATGATCTTCAGCAATTTCTAAAAGAATGTAGCCAAATTAAGTCGGTCCCTCCGTTGGGGTTGGCCATGCACTGCTTCTTTAGCCGTCGTCAAAAGGACACGTGACCTCGGAATCGACCCGCCCCGAGAGTGCGAGATACTTGAGCCCGAAGACGATAAATTCGTTAATTAATTTAATATCTTCCACGTACAGGCTTACACATATACAGCAACGACTTTGAAATGCTTGAATAGTTAAAATACACTGACGAGAAAAGCATCTTACAAATTTGAAATGAGGAAGAGGAGATCTTTGGCAACTGCTCGGGGAGTAGATATCAAGAATTAGGAACAAATTATGATAACGGAGAAGGAAACGGTCAAGGTGGTGTAGAATCCTCAAAACTGAGCGATGTATATGAAAAAAGTTCAATAAAGGGGGAACCACGAAAAACTGTATCAAATAGTAGAGGTATTTGGCGGTTGAAGGCGACAATTGGGCTTTGCTTGGCTTGATGACGAGGAGTAGATATTTCAGTGATTTTTACGGAATTGATTATGTCGAGGAGGGAAAGTCTACAATTGGTGCAAAACTATAGGAAAGTAAGCGAAGACGCAAAAAGGAGTGAGGTGAAAGTGAAATAGGATGCATAAAGTCCGGGTAGATCACATATGGAACATGAGATGACACTGGTGGTGCACTAGTTAATGTATATTTTGATGAAGGGAATCGTTGAAAGTTATCCTGTAATCATAGTCGTATTGGGCTGGTTGGGCCAGGTTCCTTGCTGTTGACTGTATCCGTAAGCTGAAACGCTCATTTTTCTAATGGATACTTAAGAGTTAAACTTACGAGGAGGCATGCCATTCTGTGGAGGTGGATGACCCAGTCCTCCCATGGGAGGATGGCCCAGCCCGCCAGGCATACCGCCGTGAGTTGGGACACCATTCGGATGAGACATATGAGGAGGACCGCCGGGGTGAGGACCACCGGGAGGCATCATTCCGTGACCCAAGTTGTTCATGGCAGCCTGCTGCATCTAAACAATTTATTCGTTTTAAACGAGAAACTGTTTTACCTGAAGAGCATTAGGATCATACTGAGTGTTCTCCACCCGCGAAATGGTTCGTTCATCTTCTTCTCCATACTCGCCTCCCATCATGGATGGCTCGCCAACAATCATCACATCCTGATAGCCCATGGTGTTGAACTGAAAATGTTCATGTTTATAGTGACTCTGAAACCACTTACATTGCCTGGCATCGGATTTGATGGGAAAGAAGGATTGGAAGGTGCTGGACTTGCATTCGCCTTCTTGTTTTTAGCATTGGCTGCCGGCTTTCTCGTCCTCTTCCTGGTCGGTTTGGGCTTAGTTTCCTCAACCGGAGTAGGAGCCATCAAAGGCGTATCTGAAGACTGTCATATAAAACATAGGAGCGGAGCGATGGGAAGAAGAGCGCCAAATGTTCTCAATAAGCACATGTCTGCGCCATTTATGGCGGTGCCGAATTTAATTAAGAAACGCGTTATTGTCTGTCATATTTAATACCAGCCTTAGTAACCATTCGCACAGCTATCGTGAGACGACATTTTCGTACGTTCAAAAACTCACTAATTCTGGACAGATCCTGCATCTTGGTCTGGTGCTGGAAGAGGGTACGTCTAAGAAGTTCTTTCGGTTCCGTCTGAAAATATATTTAATGGACTCATACTTAATTAGGGGCGTAGGTGCAACTACTTTAATGGATACCACTCCCGTTTTCACCCTTGACTGCGTCTCGACAGCCCTTAGGTTTGCTCATATATGTCTTAATTGGAGCAGATTATTTGACTAACCACGTGGTGAGCCTTGCTGTGTGCCATCAAGACTTGCATCGGTTCCAAGATTCTGGCCATTCGCATGAAGTGAACAGAATGTGGACAGATTCCAGCACGACTGATGTAGAGCTTCGGGTCGTTGACTTGTTGTAACTCCTGAAAGGTACTTGATTTGGGGCGGAGGAAGTTGAATTTCTTGGGATGAAAGCTTTCAGGCAGATTGACCGTAAAAAGATGCAGAGGGCAGCTCGCCGCGAAAGAGAAAGTGAAAGAGTGCTTTCTTGAAGAATATATTCTTGTGAGCCAAACCCCCTTCCTATGTCTCTGACAGCCGCTCCGAATGTTTGACATCTTCGCAATTAAAATGGGACGCACCCAAAATTGCCCTGAGACCTCGAGACATAAGGGGCTGGCGCCATCTATTGCGTTTTTAAGATTGATTAAAAAAGACAACAATTGATCAAGATTCTACGCTTTATAACGTACCTTAGTTTGGTCGTTATAGAACATTTCGCGAACACCTCGCAATTCCATTGTCCAAGCTCGTACACGGTGGTTTAGCATCTCATCATACGGGGTAAACTCAATTGTTAGTTTGCACTCGGCTTCGATCTGAAAAACTTTGTATAACACATCTTGAGCCAAAAGTTATTACTTGATACGGGTATGGATTCTCGACTCGTTGAACGAAGAGCACGTTGTCATTTTCGAAATGAATCAATCCGGTTGAATTGTTTTGTTGTTCCCGAGTTGCGCCTCGCAAAACAAAATACACCTCTTTTGCCTTGGCGTCGACAAATGAGAGGAAAAATCGGGCTATTAGACTTCGATGAATTACTGAAAGGTTCGCCTTTTAAAAGTCTTTCGTATAAAACTTACTTGACTTTTCAGCAGGATAGTTAGTTTCTTCCGGGAAATTAATTATCACAACTGCTTCGTCATCGAAAAATTCGTGAGAAAATGCCTCGAACCACTGTTTGTGGTCCTGTTCACTTATCTAAACTCAGCATTTTTAACCGTTTCCACTCAATCTTACCCCAGAATTATTAAACGTATATAATCTTCGGTTCATGTCATGTATCCTGAACTCCAGCGGTGTTGGAGCGGGAGGTATTTGACCGGGCTGTGGCTGACTCGTAGGCAGTGGTAATGAGGCCGGCGAATGTGTCACGTTCTGCGGATTCATAGATTGTCTCATCCTGTAAACTATCGTTTAGCTATGTAACTTTGTCTGTTGTGCATATTCTGGAAAATCTGACTATTGAACCAGAGCATACATTATAGGTTGAGGCGTTGAGCAGGCCGGCGTCATAAAAGGACTAGACTGGGAGTCAGTAGAGTACTGTGTGGGAGCGGCGGGCCCCTGGCTACCGTATGCATAGCCATAGTCTTGGGTATACATTCCCTCCTCCATCATCATACCGGTAGTCTGCATGACTGGTTCATAGACTGACATGTCCAGCTTCTTTTCGATATCGGCCTTCTTTTTGCGCACCCGCGGTGCTTTTGGCACCGGCGGACCCTCATTTCTTTTCCGAGGCATCTTGAAACGACCATATTTTACGGATCAAAGAAACAAATAAAAGAAATAGAGAGAGAAAGGGGAATTGTTTGATAAGTGGTCGTAAATGACAACTTCCTTGTTTTGTAAGATCAATTTTCTCATTTTAAAGACCAAAAAACGCATTTTATGGAAGAGTGGGAGGGACCCTCTCCTCTCGCTCTCTCGGACCATAGAATTGTTAACCCCTGGGGCAGAGACCCCCTCCTGGAAAACAAGAGGATCGATGACTGACAAAGCTAATCAGGAGCTATTCATGCCAGCATCCGGGTTTCCAAACAATAAAGCCACAAGCAGTGAACCGGCAACATCCTCACGTAAGGCCAAAAATATATGAGGCTACTGTAGATTCTTCAATACAAAAAAACGTAGGATAGACACCTTTTTGATAAGCGATAAGAGATAAATAGTAGTACTATAATGGGGCAGAATTTAATGCGAGAAGAACGGCGACTGCTGCTCCTGATAAGATCTCGTGAGAAGCTATGAATCAGATTTTAGGGCTCCCTTTTGGGGTAATGCTCCAACCCTGGGAGAGATGCAAATTTCATACTGATGGCTTCAACAATGCGAGATCGATTGAATAGTGAGAGGAGACAGGAAAACGCTGTTGTGCAAATATGAGTCAACGTGCATTTCGAGGATTTCGAGTACGAACAGACAAAAAATAACCAAAACAATGTACTTGAAAAGTTAACCGTACGCTTAGAAAGCTTAGTAGAAGCGCCGGACAACGTACTTCCGTGACGGGACTGGACGAACGGGTGAGCACGCCTAAGGAAACAAGTTTTATCGTGATCTCATCACGAAAAAATCAATACAAGACTTGCTTTGAACGGGTAAGCGAAAGAACAGGAACACGGAGAGGTTGACACGTCGAAAAACGAGCGGAACAACTGTTAATTTTTTTATCCAAGGGCAAAATGAACTAGCGAGGAAAGGGAGGAAAGAGCGCTCGAAATCCGTGCCTATGTACTCTTCGCGCTACGTCAACTATGTCAAACATTTGTTCGGTGGTCATTCCACTCTCCCCACACGGCTTGTAGTTACATGCTGGTCAGGATTACTTTCAAAACAGAGAGAATCAGCCAGCTAAGCGGGCTCTAACAATGATAACCAATTATCAGCTTTGAAATGCTCAAAGACCAGAAAATGGGAGAGATGTAAAGGAATTATCATCAAATAGACGAATGAAAACAGAATATAGTTATTGGTTGCTAGATTTTTACCTGTCTTCAAATGTATGCGTATAGGAAGTGAACTTGTTATACAAAACCAAACACATAGTACAGAAATGATAAGAAGGCCACCAAGAATGTAGTGGAATTGGGAGGATTGATTGGAACATCCTTAAGGACAAGTCGAGAAAGCGAAATTTGTCGGCGCGCGAACAACGAGAATGACCGACTGCCCGTAACTTTAAGGAATGAAACATAGTTCAGTCTTTGAAAATGACCTTTGTTGAACCGGACCTTGAAAATTTGTCGCGGATTCAAGTTGTTCTCACTATCAGGACACGTACATTGTTTATCAATTTCTAGATAACAGACAACAACGATATAAGTAAGCTTTCAATGCTACAGATAAATGTTAGATCAACTAGATCAAATGTATGTTCAGCAAAGGTTCAGCAGGTTCAGGATATTCCGAAACATAAAAAAGTAAGAGAGTTTGGATCTTCTTCTATAGTCCGGCAATATTTCTCTCTTCCTGGTCAGACAGTCTTATCCATAAGAAGCCTTAGCCGGTTAGCCGAGATCGGGCTTCCATTTCTGTTTTTCAAGAGAGCATTGACCAGTTCTTATCATCGCGTGGAAGCCTGATGCGGCAGTCCTTTATAAGTGCGACATAATCAGTGGGTGGAGCGCGGGGCTGAGTAACTGTGTGAATGTGAGAATGAGTCGTGTGAACGCATCTCGCTGACTGCAAAACCACATAACCCGTAAGGGGAGAAGCTGTGGACTAGGTCGAAACGAATTTCCAGCCTATGTGACATGGGGGTTAGAGTCCAGGCTACTGGGGGACAGAGACGCAAAGACAGCCCATGCACGGCGACCGGGGTCATCCGGGGCTGAGACAGCGGGTTCTGTCGCGAGGCCACAGACGTCTATCGACGATAGAGAGAGGATGTGCGCAAGAGAGGGACCAGCTGGATGGCTGAGCAAACAAGAGTGCCCGAGGGCACGGGTCAGCTGGTCACAATTAACCAGCATGATACTAGTACACGCGCAACAATGACTGAGTTTGACTGGACACTTTTTCAAATCAATGCTACTTATCTTTGTTCAAAACGATGTTCAAATTCAAAACTTTAATTGAAAACGAAAAGCAGTCCTAACCCCCTATGATGACGGCTTACAGAACTTGTAAATCTTCTCGAGAAAAAACCATAATAAATTCAACAACGTGCTACATAAAAAAAGTCCGGCAACAGATGGATCGCATCTAGACCCTGGATCTACGATACCTATCTGTTCTCGTCCCCTTGAACTACATTGCCATATTTTTGTTCTGAGAGAGAAGAGACTGTGTTTCTTTTGGAAAAGACTGACTCGATTGCAATCAAGAGGTATTGAGAATACACAAGTTTGTTTACGTCTGTCATGTGTCAAGAGGCAAAAAAAGTACGGTATTCAACGAAAAGCAATGAGCCGCGCTCTACCAAATCTTTGCAGTGGTCACTGAAAGTACGGTAACCAAAATGGAGCCCCGCCCGCGCTGAAAAACTTGTACGCGAAACACGCATCACTTGCGTCAAGTGACGGAACTCTTGTGCGTTAACTGGAAGAAGTGATGTGAGGAAGGAGTGGGTAATCGGCTCTGAAGCTTTGCGCTAAGTCTTCGTTGTAAGATGGAGATAGGCTATTTTGAGGGAGGTGAAAACAACTAGCACATCAGCCTGTTTACTTCAGTTTTTATACAGTTATGGATGGCAGGTAAATAGCAGCAGAAGAGGGACCGCGCGTGGCACAGTCGGATAGAGTTTAAATGGTAGGAAGCGTTGTAAACCGGAACGATCAGTGTTATTTCGCTATCGGCGGCGCGGATTTGTCCAGTTCGCGAAGAGAAGAAAGCTGCCGAAGGCGGATGGACTAAAAATCCCGACCCGACTAAAGACTTGGGTCGGGTTTGGATCAGATTGGAACAGCTTAGTGTTGAGCTGAATCCAAAGATAGCTGATATTCACAAAAAAAGATAACAGTACGTTTTTCTCATTGGAAAGGATTTAATAAGAGGCAAAAAGAGTTGTACAAAACGAGTGTGACTCGAGAGCGCATCGCGCATAAATGATTCACGTTGCATGCATATTCCTTAGTTAGCCGAGGCATTGCTGCCTTTTCGACTTAGCGTCTAATTGTTGGCATTCCCTAAGGAATCGCTTACTTTAATTATCCCAATAAGAGTTACGTTACAAAACGAACATGTCGAAAGGTTCAGTCAGATTTTCCAGAAAAGCCAAAAATAAACAGACCCACCCTAAAGCATCTGGAATCCGAAGAGGTTGTGATGGAAGAGGCTGTACAGACGAAATGCCGGCTTGCATAGAGGACATTGGTGTTCCGGCCATGGGTGGTGTCCGGTATGGTTGTGGTCTCCCGTTCATGGGCATCATCATGGCTCCTAAATGGAGATTGTAATGGAGCACAGCGTCTGGTAGATTTTTGGCCCTACGAGGATCTTCCCTATACATGGCACGCCCACTCAAAAAAAAGGCGCTCGCGCGTTACCAGGGATCATAAGAAGTTAAGCCTTTTCTACAATACCTATTTCTAGCAAGGTAGAAGCAGTGATCTCAGGAAGATTGAGGGTTGGGAAGGCTTCCTCCATCAGAACTTGCGACGATACTGACTCACAAGATAGGCCGCGAGACGACTGTGAAAGGAGGCAATTAGCGCCTATACCAGGAGTAGAGAGCTTCAAGCCACCCACAGTTTTGCGAGGTTTCTGGTTGCCTCACAGAAAATCTGATGTTCCTCAAAGCAGTGTGGAGAACAAAAACTAGTAAAGAATTCTAAGAAAATATATAATCAAAAGTTCAGTCATGCCTGTCTTAATCTCTCACTACTTCCCTGAAATTTTATGTTTGCTTGAAGAGTTTCATAATGCTCTATAAAGAAAGTCCGTTTTTCTCAAGACGTGCAGGATTAAAGCAGTGGTTTCTGTGGCTGACTCTGTCACTTTGTTTGTCAATTTGTTTGTCCGAGGCCACGATATTCGTCGCGACAAGTTAGAAATTGTCAGCATTAAATAACAAGTCACTTTATGGACTTGGAGACGGAACAATAGTTCGCTTCTGTTGTGGCATGGGATAGACGAAGTTGTCTGGTTCTGAGTAAAATATGAGGAGGCACAATTCTAGTTTCAAGATCTCGCTGAAGCATTTGCTATATAGTCTAGCCAAACTAGAGGATAGTCGAGTCTCGTCTCGTCTAAGACTCACTGTGCGAGAAGACTTGCTACCCTGAAAGGAATTCATTTTTAGCGGATTTCTGAACACGTGCTTTTTTAATCATCTAATCTGAACAACGTTTCTGTTGTTTACAGTTTCTGTTCTTACTAGAAATAAGCAACACAGCAACACTCACTAACCAAATCAGAAATCCTGTTTCTTTAGTTTGAGGACAATAAAGCTTCCAAAACACTGAAGTATTACTCACAGCAGTGCGTGGTCAGACTAAATGTTATGCGCCTTTGTCGGCAACGTTCTGAACGTTTGTTGTACACCGGGACAATAAATATGTGTCAGCATGGGAATACTGTTTTCCCAACAAAGTTTTAAAACGAATAGAAACTTACCGGGCTGAGGCGGCCCGGGTGGTGCACCATTCATGGTGCCGGCCACCATATGCTGCATGAGCTCGATAGGCGATCGCCCCAGCGGTGGCCCTCCGGTGGACAACGTGTTGCTGAAAGTTTTGTTCAAGTTGGAAGAAAATTCACTTTTAGAAGAAAGTATGAGTTTGAACAACATTAGGAGCCTAAGGGGTAACGCCTCCTAATGATGCCAATGAGTGTGTGTAGGGCTAAATAAGAAGACATTGGACAACGAAGGTAATCATGGATGCGCATTGGTAAGCATAGCTGAGCCAAAAAAATATTGACCAACTTTTTCCTTTCTTGATGAAAAATTATGCAAATGAGCGCGAGTCAGTCACAGAATCTGGGTTGAAGCCACCAAACTTTTTTGAGCTGTAACTTGTTAAATACCAGTGGAGAGAGTTAAAAGCAGTCGATGAATTAAAACCAAAGAAACTAAAATCTTTAAGTTGCGGCAAAGCAGAAAAACATAGGGAGCCGAGGCAGGCGGTCTGCCAAACAACCTCAGGGGCACCGTTATTAGTCGAATGACGTCGAGGAGGTCTTCTGATGAACAGGAGAATCAAAAGGAGGGAAGGAAGACCTACAAGATCCACTGACACCCCCCACCCCGGCTCTGCCTTGCTCCCTACTCTGCTTTCTATTTGCTGAGGCTTTGAAAAACGGCGTGATTTTCGGACAAACCGCCAAGAGCTTTTCACCTTTTTTCAACAACTGATACTTGAAGAACTATCTGACCCTCGTATTGAGCTTGAAAAAAAGTTCTGACAGAAAACTTTAAAACATGCCACAAGACTACATTGGAAAGTAGCCAAGTGGAGCCAAGACTTGAGAACCAAACAAAGGGGGATCAATTGGCTTAGCCTGGTTTCAGGAAGGGGCGGATTTCAGGGGTCCGAGGTGAGTGGGCAAATGAGGATATTTGACGGGGCTGGCCGGCTCCGCTATTGGAACAGCGCGTCTGGACGAAACCTAATAAAAGACGGCAACAGCACATCGAAGAAGGAGATAAGCGCGATCTGCGCATATAAACGGCACCACTTCTGCGACGGCGGGAAACAACTCTTGTTTCCCTTTCTTCTTTCAGCTTCTAGTAAAAAGTTTTCTCATCCACAAAGCCTACTTAGGCTTTAAGGAATATTGAAGTAGACCATGCGTCAAGTTAATCTCTTGTACTTGTCCACTTGTTTTTCGCAAAAGTCTCGACCTCCTACTGGTGAAAAAACATGGGTGCGAGAGAGGAGATGAAAGTCTCGAAAACAAAAATATAAATACACTCGGAATTCACGTGATTATAGGGAATATACAAAGTATGGTCAACAAAGCGATGCTTGTTTTGGCCAGATGGCTGGTAGGAGGCTTGAAAGAGACTGCCCAGCTAGTGTCCGCAACACATTATGGCCAGTCGAGAGGAAGAGAGGCCAGATTGGCCTCAGAACTTGCTGTAACTGGATAGAAACGCATTGTAGAAGAGGCAAATGCCTCAAAGTGTGAAAGAGAGATTGGGAAAGCAATAGACAAGATGAATTTATGACAAATTAGTTAGTCTATTTGGTCCTCCTTCAAGAATTGAAAGGATATCTTTCATGCCGTGTCCTCTAAAGCCTGCTTATGATATAAAAGCCACTCACAATGATATTATAATAGAATCATTTTCTGGATTATTTCAAAGCTCTTTTCTGTGAAGAATAGAAATCTTTCTTAGTCGGGTCAAAAAATAAGAAATGTGACACTTTAATAGCAAAGCGTCTTTCGTGAATAGAAAATTCGGCTTTTTTGTAAAACAGCGTAACATGTGAGACTGCGAGGGGTAGCCTAGTTTAAAATGGCTGTTTCAAGGACAGTAAGCTTTTTTCTGAGCTTGCGAAGGACGTATAATAACTTCGCAACTCGAAGTCTCATCTTGAAAATTGAGTAAAATAGGTTTGGGGGTGAGGAAAGGCAGAAGGCAGAGGGAGCGGTGTGAGGTCGGCGGAGACCGGCTGGTCAGCAAATGGATGTTCACCGACTATCGATCGAAATAATTGCTCGATATCAAGAATAGGAAGAATGGTGGGAGTGAGGAAACAATGTGTTCAAACTGAAAGATTGGCTGGAACAGGTGAGAGATTGAGGCGTAGCGGGGATTAGGAGATAAGACACTTTTTCAGCGCCCAATATTGCGGCTCAACGGACGGAAAGATCACCAGAAATCCTCATAAAAATTTTAGGATTTTTGATCTAAGAAAGCAGAGTTCTGGAGAAGGGGAATTTGAATCATCTTCGTCATAAAAAACTCAAAAGGATCAATTTGGATTTTGTTGGATAAGTTCAGTGTAATCCGTGAGCAGGACACGTGCTCTGGTCAAAACGGCAGCCAACACGTCTGGGCAATAAAAGATTCAAATTGGTACTGCGCCGATCATGTTAGGTTGTAATTATTTCGGAGGTACTATCAGCGATGAGAAGATATGAATCACAGTGCGCGGATGTGCTGTGATTATGGACTGAGGTAGCCGAGTGAGGGCGATCAATGGATCGCGACTGACCCCTCGCAAAAACCGCGTCCGACCGAGGTAGGTGGGCGCGAGCACGGTAGCAATGGCCTAGCGCCGTTTCGATGATCCAAAAAGGCTTGCCTTCCTTCCTCTTCTTTAACCACGCTCCTCAAAGATAATGTCAATGGGTGAATTGAAGTACTGTATCGTCAGCGGAATGATTCGGTAATTGTCGAAACAGAACCAGACAAGAATGTTTTTTGCCTGAGCGGATCTGTCACTATCGATGGAACTACGGTAAAATAATCACCTAACTCACAGCCGCAGAAAAAGTATGCATAGAACTAACTTTAGGGAACAAATCACCACATTTGGGAACTGTATTACTTATTAAAAATATTGCACATTTTGAGGAAAATTTGGAGGAAGAGATTTCTGAGCCATACAATTAAGAAAAACAAGCTTTTCCAGTGCTAAAAATGGCGCTCTCAAAGGCGTGTGTATGTGTTGGTAAGAGACTAAGAGAGTCATGTGTCAGAAGTGAGGCTACATGCCTTGCTCCTCCCCATGTGTTCTGAATATTTTATGAAAGGAAGGAGAGAGCGCGACAATTTCTTGAAATGCTAGATATAGCAGAGCAAAAGATATCAACGAAGGAGTCGTAATTAGGAAACTGGCCACATTGACCCCATGCTAAAGCGACAGATGGGTAAAGGACAATGCGTAGAGGGCCCAGATTAGCAGGGGACACCCGCCTTACCACATACATATACCCTCTGGCTGGCTGAGAAGCGCCGTTTAATGAAGCAGTAAAAATCTGAATAAATTTGGGTAATGGAGCAGGAAAAATATGAAATGTCGGCATCTGTGAGTCCTACATACTTTAATGACTTTAAACACTTGCCTCGACACCACATGTCTTTCTGCTGTTAAGTAAACTTGAATGCTATAAAAATTTGGAAAAGTGACGTTCTTGAATGAACTCGAGAAATTCGAGGAATCTTGTCTTTAACAATTAGAGTAAGAAGTGCTCATCGCTTGGCTTGGGGGCAATTCGGTCACGCAAGCCTTTATTTTTGTAACACAAACGTCAGAACATTTTTGACAGAATCCGAAACATTATTTTATTGTAAACAACCTTGAAGTGTGATAAAGCTGATTTGTCTAGACGGATATGATAGGATGAGGGGCTTCCTGATAAGAACTGAATAAACAAGACGATTATAAGTGTTAAATCTACTACCGCTTTAAAACTATTGATTTGAATAATAAATGAATGTAGGATACGCCATAGCATAACTGTTTCGCCCATTTTTAACCGAAGAACGGCAACAACAAAACTCATGCGGTTCTCTGAATCGTCCTATTCCTGAGTGACATATTCACGTGGCTCACAAGAAATTTATCACAATCTCAAGCTTGGCAATTTTCACAAGAAATTGAGACATGAATGTTCAACATTTATTGTCCAGTCGTGTTTCGAAACTTATACGCCGCACTTCAAAATGCAGCGACAAACATTTAGTGGATCCCATGCGACTGTAAAATAGTATTTTTGGGTAACCCACATAAACTATACCGAATTAACTTTTTCGACACCGAATTTTGACAATGGAGGCAGGGGGTGAAGAAATGCTGCATCGGTGACAATGAGCATCGTTTATTGATTTTCCAGACTATCATTACAGCCTTTTTAATGTAAAAACGTGTGAAATTAACAGCGATTTAATTTGTACTAGCAGTAACAAGCGAAGTATAGCCATATCGCAGTTCATCTTAGTTTAATTTCTTAAATTAGATGTTTTTATTACTTTTCTACTTAACCAGTCTAACCACTAACCATTAACCTCTCAACAAGTGCTCGATTTTGTCAGGACCGACGCCAGTAAATAATTTTTTAAAAGTGCTCGATTTACGTTTTGTACAGAAGCATGAATTTATTATGAGAAAATAAAGCGTATATACAAGGTGGGCGTGAACAGGGAAGGCTAAGTAGTAACTCGCAGGTCGATATCCCGTCAAAATCGCAATCTCAAGTGATTATGGTGTCACAACTAACACATCGGTTCTACGGCATAAAAAATACTAACAACAAAATTAGTCACAACACTAGTAGGCAAAAGTCTACATTATTTCATCGGGATTATTTCGGAGCCAGCCTCTGAGAAGGGTCCATCATTTTCATAATTTCACTTTGGAAAAGCGCTGCCATAGCTGACGGGTGCATGGCCAGAAGAAGATTCGGATTGTTCAACAGAGAAGGGTTGATTCCAGCCACAGAGGGCAGTTGAAGAGTCGGAGTCTCCTCCAAAACCTCGAGCGAACTTTTAGCGTATCTGTAAGGAATACGGGATTCAATATCGTCTAACTGTCATACCTCAGAGCAACGTTAATGCCAGCGAGTAGGGCAGGCGTGCCGAAACCGTGAGTGCACAGGGAGAAGTGACTCAGAGCTTCTTGTACAGGGCTATCCAAGACGGCTTCCGGATGGTCTCCCATGAGGGGAGAGCGATCTTGAGCGAGTACGTCGGCCAATTCTTGAAGAACAGACCTAAAATTGTAATTGGTGGCTTCTACAAAAAGTAATTTACATGGCGGAAGCTAACTTTTCTCTCTGTTTCTGCACATCTGTATGGGACCTGACCGCCATGTGTTTGGCTAGATCTTCGGCGGGAAATTCAGAATCACAAAGAAAAGTGAAGTCTTTTGCCAAATGCATAGCTTCTCCTGAAACAAATTATTCCCATATCTCGTTCTTTCAAAAAAAATACCTTCGACCATGGAAGTTAGCAGAGTTACGGTAGCACTCTTCCTGCGACCAGCTGGAAGCGAGAGTCCCATCCTTTCCAAAGTGTCACGGAGCTCTTTTCCTCCATTTTTCGACTTTGCTCTTCGCAGAATCCCTCCGAGGATGGAAGCATTGAGATTCTCAGGATGGGAGAGACGACGCTGGATCTGCAAAAGAGTTGTTATAGTTTGCCATTTAGCCCCTTTTGAGACCTATCAATGTGTTGTACTTTGCCGAAACAATAGGGTTGGAAGGCGTCGGAATACCGGAGTGACCTTCACCATTCTGCGTAAGGCACCATTCACGCCCTACGGCAGTGATGTGTAACACACGTGGTGTCCTTTTGCGCGACATTCCAAACAGTTCTTATTGTGTCTGACTGACCATGAAGCTAATCAAAGTTCAATTTGCCCATGCTATTGTCCCATTATTGGCAGAAATTTCAGCAGCTACTATTTCCGAAAGAAGATGGGCAAACATAATTTCAATGATGATTTTTTCAAGGGCTCAGAGCTCAGATCCAATTGACAGGGCCAAGGTCTTTCTGACGGTGCTTTAAAAGGACATGCGCATTCAGCTGACCCTAGCAGCCCGTCAATTACGGTTCGAAGGTCGCACATCTTTTTGTGAATGACCTACCCTTTGGGCCTGGAGCGAGAGAGCCTACTGTAGCAGAATGATAAGCTTTGTGGGCTTATCATTTTCAGAAGGGTCATGGAAAACATGACTGCGCTCACGTAAACCCGCAAAATCTGATAAAAAGGCAGCTGACTGTTATTGTTGTTGCAAAAAGTGTGATTCCACAAAAGAGACAGTTCTGCGATTCCCATTTTTCCAGGGGAATTGAAAACAAGTTTTACTGGTAACGCTCTCGGCAAAGTTGTAATAGCGACAATCGAGAGGGCGCTCGCCCACAATGGGCCGACTGTTGGCAGGAGAATTTTCGAGCGCCAATGTCGCTGGACTCACTGTTCAAACAGACGTAACCTCTGCAGACCTTTTTCCAGTAAGCGACAGAAACATCCATCACTAGGTGAGGGCATAAAGGACAGAGGCGCGTGAAGGGACAAAGGCAATGAACAGAAAATGAACTCACCTCCGCAATGGTCACTTTGTACTTGCTTGTGCTGCTGAGAAGGGACAAACGGCCTGGAACAGAACAGAAGACGTCAGTTGTGTTGCTGGGACCAGCTGTACGGGGACTGATGCAGTCTGACGCACCGTCTTCGGTAGTGCATTGGTCAGAAATCTCGGAGTCCGAGTTTTCGTCTTCTTGATTGGCACTTTTAAAGAACTCGGCAAGAAACAGGGGCTTTTTGCATCGAATATCACAGTCGGCATCAATAGTTGAAGGCCGCTTCAAACTGCTAGCCGACGACGTTGGCTCTGGGGATTCTGTGTGGGTAGGGCTCATTGTGGAAAGTGGAGAGACGGTAGCGGAAGGATAGCCTTGAGGCGAAAGTGAAGAACTCTTAGCACGCTGTTGCAATGCGGAGCCAATCTTGTCGATGATAGATCGATCTTCCTGATTACCGAGTAACAACATCGACTGGTGCGAGCGAATGGTACAGGCAGAATGCCGCGAGGCAAGTCAGTACACAGACAGGCAGCGCGGTTGGCAGAGAGCACGCCCTTTGAGAGACGCAGCGCGACGGCAAGGTCGTACTCGGGTCATTTCTAGCGCCAGTGGCAGACAATTTCGCCACAGGTGATAGAGGCCGAGAGCGCGCGGCCTCTGGCCTGCATGGCCACATGCCATTGCGCACAGGCGTTTGAATCACCGGCTTTTGTCGAGAGTTGGACAGTGCGAAAAAGAGAAAAGATTCCTTTTCTGCATCATCAGTCTGAAATCAGATTTTTGCATCGCACAACAAAACATAAAGTAACGTACTTCTTCTTTGAAACCCGGCAATTTCAAAACCTGCTTCAATGCCTGAGTCAACACGATTTTCACAATTTCGTGGCAAAATGATTCTTCAGTTGTGGTTGTATCCGTAACGTTCATCATCCTTCTGTGGATTTTCTCTAGGGAAAACACACGTTTCTACCTCAGTATTTTTTCGCAGTTTTTATTGATCGAATCGCCGCCGGCAGCCATTATCTGCTCCCTCACGGCATCACTGAGGGTCGCGGAGCGACGACCCGTGGAAAAGAGGCTAAGAGTGAGAGACGGCTAAACAAACTTGCAGGCGATGGCAAATTTACAATGTTGGAGATTGGGACCGTCGAGACTTTGATCAGTGCTGGCATTCAAATCGGGTAGCAAAAAACTGACCCAAAAGTGCTGATGTTGCTGGTCCTTGGACAGAGTCCCAGCACGATTGTGAGGTGCGTCTGGAAAATAATGTCTGACTCGCGGTTGACTTTTGTTTAAACAAGGGTTTCGTTTGCTTCACACGTAGAGTTTGTTTTATTGCCTCCACACAATAGAATACTTTTAGAAAACCGCTTTTTCCTACATCAATTGCTTTGAAATTAGGTCAAACAATCGATGAAATGTGATTACGTATGCATCTCTTTTATCGACCAGTCATGCTTTTCTTCGTTTCGTTTGCTTTTTATTCTTCTTTTTCGAATTATATATTTCAGTTCAAACATGGGTGAAAGAGCCAGAACAGATTTGAATCCGTTAATATTTTCTGGTGGAGTCGACACGGAAATTGAACCGAATGAATATGACAAGGTTTGCTTTTTCAACATAATTACTATATATTTTTTCAGGTCAGAAAAACTGTTCCTTTTCGCGACTCTAGAAGTTTACCAATTGGGGCTAGAACGTTGTCAACGGAAATGAGCTGCCCCATTTGCTTGGATCTGCTATCACAAACCATGACGGCCAAGGTTGACTAAAAACTTGATTTTTGACGAAATTGAATACTCAGGAATGTCTACATCGATTTTGCTCTGAATGCATCACAATGGCACTTCAGAGAGGCAACAAAGAATGCCCAACTTGTAGGAAAAAGTTAGTTTCAAAACGTTCGCTCCGTCCTGATCCTGCCTTCGATCTCCTAATTCAAAAAGTAGGCCTTAACATGAGATTGTTTTCAACAAAATGTAGGTCTGGCCGGATAGAAGCATATATGAAAACTTACAACAACACGAACATAACTTGGCGCGAGAGGTATCGCCAGATGAAGATGAATCTCCGACTGAAGTCAACGCAGATGGTGTCCCTCAGCCGAAGAAGAAGAAAACAAGTGCTTACGACCCAGAAAGTACGTGTTTTGAAGATTTTTTTTAGTTAACCTTTGTCCTATAGGCTTGATGGAGTACTTCTTAGCGCGTAAGTCTAAGCATGTTACATTTAACTTTCACCGCACTCAGCACCCCCTTTAGCATTACTCACAATCAGCACTCTTCTTAATCCTAGAATTTTAGAGCAACAGTCGAGAAGACAAAAAGCTGAGGAGGAGGAATATCCGGAACTGAATGGAGAACAGGCCTTTTTGGAAAGAGAAGCCATTGATAATCTCTTGGACAACGGGACAATGCACGAATATGAAGACTTCAATGAAGACGACGACGTTTATGGAGATGAACTCGAACTTGACGTGATTTGTTTCAGTTTTAACGCTAGTCATTTTATAGGAAGCTGGAAACGTGATCGAGAGCAGCCACATCAAGAGTAACACCAATGGCGACGGCGATGCAATGGACGAAGGACAAGGTGACGAAGTAGGAGAGTCTGGCGATTATGATCCATATGCCTACAACGAGGATAATGAAGAAGACTTGGATGAGTACGAAGGCTTCGACAGTATGGCCGCTCTCACTCCTGAACAACAAGAAGAGCTTCAAGCTGACCTGGAAGAACTGGAAGCAATTGAGTACGAGGTCTATGAGGTAGGGATTCTCTATTCGTGTTTTGATAATGTTTTAGCTTGATTTTTCCGACGAAGAGATCGAAGAGGAGGGAGACCAGTTGCCGGATAATGTGGAAGAAGTGAACGGGATGCGCTATCGGTCGAGCGACGAATCTTCTGATGAGGAAGAGGAAATCGCTAATGCCAAAAAAGCTCTTGTTGAAGAAGCGGTAGGAACGAGCGATTCCTCCTTATCCAGCAGTTCTTCGGATAGTTCTGAAGATAAAGATGAAGAGAACATTGATAGAGACGCCACACCCCCGGCATACGCCCCGGAAATGAATGATGAGAAAAAAGAACCCAACACTGAAGAACCAATGGATACAGGTTGGTACAAAGTATTAATTTCTGAGTCTTTTTCCAGATACGCCGGAAAAGAATAATTCTGAGCCAAACAATGACGGAACCTCGCTTTTTCCGATAGGAAAACCTCCGCCTTCGCAACCATCTCCAGTCATCAACACTCTTCTCCCGCCCCGTCCTTTTGCTTCAGAGCACAGTCTCTACTCTTTAGGAGTACCTTTGCCTTCCGCGGCAGATGCCGGTGAAATGCCTCGAGTAGAATTCACGCCTCCTCCCGATGATGACGATTCCCTTCCTGGCACTATTTTCGACGTTGCCAATGCTCCACTGAACTCTGTCATAGCGATTGCTCCAAGCACCAATACTTTTGGTGGAATGGTCATCAAAGAGGAGAGATTGTCTCCAGCACCACCGGATACAGCTGCTAATTCGAACGAGATCACCATTATTGAAGAAGAAGACGATGGTTCCAGTAAGAGATCTGTCTGTAAAACACAAAGACCATTTCAGGCGACAGCACATCAACTACTTACAGTTCTTCGGGCAATACATCTACTCTTTCGACTGTTTCGTCGGTGCTTTCAATTCATTTCTCAGAGGGAGATGATGAAGAAGTTGCGACCATTAACAATGGAGTGGAGATGTTCACTGAAGGAGACTTTCAAATGCCCTCATCGTCAAATGCACCTGCATCGTCAAACTCGTCGTCATATCAAGCATCTTCGACTAGTATTAAGCCAGCAGCTACCTCATTGACAGTTTACTCCGAAGATCTGCCGCCTCATAGAGAGGAAGAGCCAGTCACGGTAAACTAATTTCACGTGCAGATATTACAGACTTTTTCAGGACGAGGTTCTCCCTGAGGAGCATCGGCCGCCTAGTTCCACTATTCCGCCAAGCGATAGGCTCAACCATTGGCTAGCAACCAATCCCTGTTCACCGGTATCTGTAGAGGAAGACATGACGGAAATGCCTCAGCGAAGGGTAACATCTTGATTATATACGTTTTACAAGATTTCTCCAGGTCGATGACTGCGACATATCCGAAACAGTGTCGGGTTCAGAAGAAATCGAAGCCGAGTTATTGCCTGCATCGTCTTTGTTTCAGCGAGATTGTCCAGATGAACTTCTTGTCCCACGATATGTGCGGGCAAAACATGATACAAAGAGTAAATTTTAATGTATTCAGTTTTATTTTTTGTTTGTAGTGGTACATCTAGCTCAGTTCATCCATGAAAGAGCTCTGGAAGAGTTCCAGTCAACTCAGAAAGACTTCGACGCTGATCCCGATCCGACATTGCCGAAACCCGTGCATTTTTATGTTTTTGTAAGCTTAGCTTATCAGCGTAATTAAACAAACTTTTTAGAGCAGAAATGAGGGTCACCACGTCAAGCAGATATTCCTGCACGAGACCATGGCCACTGCACTGTGTGCTATGACTCAAGGCGATCATTTGGTAAGATTGTTTCACGAATCTTATGAAAATGAAAGTTCAGATTATCTTCTACGACATAGCCGGTATTGATTTACGTGGAGAAAAGCCGGGAAGTCTGCTGGCAGATGTCGTCCCATCACATTTTTTGAGCCTACCTCCCGTATATTTATAGCCTTACCGAGTCAATTTCAGGGTCGTATTAGCATTTAACTCAAGGTACTTTGAAAGCTTGACGTGAATTTTATTTGCATGTGATTGTTTTTAGCATACTTGGTCTCGAACAGCATCTCTCTGTCTTTAATATTTATTCGAATGAAAGTTTAAATATTTTTATTGTAAGTATTCAATCATGCAGCAGCGAGTGTCAGTAAATTGGCTTGTAAAGCTTTGTAGGTCAAAATGAGCAGACTAGCTACAAGTCTGGATTACGTTGCTAAGCACAACGATTTAACTTTTAAGCTGTATAATAATCGGAACAGCACACAAAGAATTACGACTTTGTGATGACTCATGCCCATAGGAAAACATGAAAAAATTTCGGGTTTGACCAGTGTATCATATAAACTTTGCACTACTTAGTTTTTGAAAATATTGAAGTCATTCAGGTAGAGCGCAACAATTTTTACGAAAATAAAGGTATGACTTGTTTGCTGAATTACATTCATCAAAAAATCAGTTGCTAATTTTACAGTTTGGAATTTGAACCGTTGTCAACAAAATGATACTCCTTTGTCTTTTAATTACTCACTGTTTGTTTGCATAAATGATACACCCACTGATAAGGAGTGGCTCGGCACACACTTTTTTCTTCCACCGCAATATTTAAACACGAAATCTGACAAATCGTCATATTTTTTCCCTGCTCCGGAAATGGAAAATCTAAACTTAAGGTGAGCTTATACCGGACGAATAGTAAACCATTTCAGTGCTTCTATATACCGAAATGCTTGCGGTCGAGGAGAACCACTCGGTGCTCTTTACAACATACATACTGATCAGTTCGTCCATGGAAACATTTTTAACGATAAGTGAGTTTAGTTGTTTTAACATTTTTATAGCAAATCTATTCAGTTCTGCAGATGGCTTCATAAAAACGGAAAGAAGCGATAGTCTCAACTATGATTCTTCGTTCTCGGAGAATGTAAAAGATAGAAGCAGTGCTCTGAATCTTTCGTGGGAAATGACTCTCGGAATTCTCTCCGGACTTGTTCCGGTTACTGGATCATTCAAATTCATCAACGAATCCAAAATTCACGAACATTCTGTTCAGTACAGCGTCACTCAACAAATAAGAACTATCACCCAGTCTTTGAACTTTTACGAAAAGGAGCTGTCGGCACATCTGGCTCTCGAGGCTTTAAACAGTGGAGCAACTCACGTCGTATGGAAGATCACGAAAGGAGTTGATGCCTGCATGTCAGTCAACTATAAATATGGAAAAAGTTCTTCGCTCCAAGACGTCAAAGCAAAACTGGAAATACAACTGGATAAATGGAAAGTTGCAGTTAAAGCAAAATGCCAAGGCAGCTACGTTGCAGAACAAAACTTCCATTCTGAAGATTTGAAAGTGAAGGTAAGAAATTTGAACATTGGTGGACAGAGTATGCATTACAGGTGTTTGCAGATATCACGCCGTCTCGCTTTTCAGATCCAACTACTTTGACGCAAGCTATGAGCATGATGAAGATGATTCATGAGACAGTGACTTCCAATGGTTCCGACGGAGTTGCCAAGGAATATGGGCTACTGGACATACGAACATTGGCCAAAATACTGAAAGTTGAAATCCAAGGAGATTGTGTCTATCGCGGGCTTTCCATCAAAATTGTACAAGAAACTGAAGATCTCCTCAAGCAGATGGAAGCACAAAAACTACGAATGAGTTGGTTGAATGAGAAGGCGAAGAATCCCGCAATCTCGATGGAAATCCAGAAGAGAATAGAAGAAAAGCTCAAAAAATGTGTCAATGAGGAGGAAGAAATCAAGTTGCAGTTGATGGATTTGTTACCAAAAGTCCGAGCTGGAGACGATGACGCTCTTGTGAGCTTACTCGTCCTTCCAAGATCCTGCAGAGAAATGTCTGCACAAAGCATCGATGCTTTCATGGCGGAGAGTAAAGCAGCAATACGAGGGATCGACCTCTACAGCGATTTGACAGAACGGAAAGTCAAATTTATATCCTCTCTGGAAGTGCTCAACCGGCTGAAAAGAGAGAATCATGAAAGAAAAGAGAACAAGATTTATATTCTCTACTTCTCGATCGATGTTGAGCCAGAAGATGAAACAGTTTGGACTGAAACTTTGGATATGTTTCTGACAATTCACGATGTACCTACAAATATTCTTGTTGCGGTTAACAAAGAAACCAGCCCGGAAATCTTCGCTGCCGACGGAATAACCCAAGTTAACCGAATAGCTGTTTGGTGGCAGGGTTCGTGCGAAACGAAAGACTTGCACAAGGAGATAACAAAGTTGAACACAGATAATTACGTCTTTCCTATCCCTATGGTGAAAGCTACGCCACCAGCATGTGATACCAATAATACTGTATACGCTAGATGTCGCTGTCCGAATGACCGTTGCAACCGTGAATCTGTGAAGAAAGTTCTGTGGTACTGCTTCGAATGCAAGGAGATCCTTGAGTACGACATGGAAGGGAATTTCGTGTGCGAGTGAGTCTTTGTTTCATCAAGGGATTGAAAATTTACTTACTCAATACTAACCCTGAAATTAATAATTGTTAAAACTTTCAGTTGTGGTAGTCGACCAGTTGACAACTTCACGTTCAAGTGTGGAAGCAAGGATCATGGAAAACGCAAAGATCCTATTAATAATGACGTTATCGCAGATCTTCTTTCTCTTGTGCGATACAAGTCCGTCAACATTCTGATCATTGGAGAAACGGGAGTTGGAAAAACTACTTTCATCAATTCGACAGCTTCCTATACAACCTATCCCACTTTGGCAGAAGCGGAAAACAATGAGCTCATTTGTCTGATTCCATTTGCTATAAACCATGGAGGTGTTCGGTACAATATTGGAAAGTCCTGTACAAATGAACGACTTCACTTGACAACAAAATCAAGTACCAAGAGTCCTCGATGTCACTATTTCAAAACGGAAGGCTACAATTACTGCCTGATTGACACTCCCGGAATTGGAGATACTGAGGGAATACAGAAGGACAAGCAGAATATGCAAAAAATTATGGATTTCCTGAGAAGTTTCAAAACGCTCCATCTCATCTGCTTTTTGATGAAACCGGATGAAGACCGTCTAGACGTTAAGTTTGAGTTCTGCTTCAAAGAGCTGGTTATGCAGTTTCATCGTTCCGCTCTTCAGAACTTTGTTTTCTGTTTTACACACGGAAGTGGGGCATTATACCAGGTATTGTTCTTCGGATGTTAGAAGAAATATGTTCGCTTTAGCCTGGAGGAACTGTGACGCCATTAAAACTACTTCTCGATGATATTGGGGAAAAGCTCGATGTTCGCTACGACCTGGTTCCTGGAAAAACATTGTTTGTGGTCGACAACTACAGCTATCGTTACCTAGCTCTAACTCTTGAGGTGCGTTTGATATTGCCTCATTGTGACAAATTTTAGGGCAGTGTCTCTGTTGATGGAAGAACTTATTATGACAAAGCTTACACAGTGTCCAGCAAGGTGATTCAGCAAATAATGACACTTGCGGGAACGCTTTGTCCGCACAGTGTGGAGGACTCAGTAAACGTAAACAAAGCTCGTACTGTTGTTGTGGCACTCAGTGATCAACTGGCGAAGATAGGAACTGCAATTAGACGGACAAAGAGTGAGCTGGACGACCGTCACGAAAACCTGAAGTTGTCGGACGAGAATTGCAATCAACTGCAGAGCAAAGTGGAGTTTGAAATAACCAAAATCGTCTTCACGATGGTTAAAGAAGAGAAGGTCATCTGCAAAGAATGTATGACTCTTGTGAAGTACCCGGGTGATGCTCGACTTCCTTACATTGAGGCCGATCCCAGTTGTGCTGACGAGGACCCGTTCTGCATTTGGGAAGGAACAAGCAAGACAGAAATGGTCAATGGCAAGATGATTTGCACCGAACATGGCAAAAATTTTAAAAAAGTAAATTGTGGCAGAACGTTTTACTCTGAGACAAAGAAGGTGCTTCGAAGGAATCAGGCTATCGAACAAGAACTTCAAAACGCCACATGTAAGTGAACTAGCCTTACAATTTTCATCTTAATTTGAAGCGCACGCAGAGCTTATACGAATTCTGATCAAAGAGACAGTTCAAGTTCGTGAAGAGCTCACGTACGAAGATGAAACAATCAATGCTGCTTTGGCACGCTTTGGAATTTTTCTCAAAAACAATACGTTGGTTGTTTACAACGACAAGACTGAAAGTTATCTGCATGCCTGTATGAATCTTGAAGAATCCAATGTAAGTTTTTTGGAGCAAAGAACAATTCATCGTTTTCAGAGAGGTTGTGGCTCACAGATGTACAAGGACCTGGCTCACATGCTCGAGCAATATAAAGTGGTGCGCAACAGTATTGAAAAAAGTATTGAACGAGGAGATGAGCTGGCCATCATGTCTATTACCCCGCAGGAGATCCTGAAGCTAATTGAGGAGCTGAAAGATCTCAAACATTACGGGGAGGACATTGTTCGAGTGCTGGAAGATTTTGAAAAAGAAAACGTTTCAACTACTCAGCCTACCTACTACAAGAACAAAAGCAATCCATCTTATCGACGTCGGTTCATGAAATGGATAACTCAGCTGGCACCCTGGCTAGCTGCAGCCTTTCAAGATCACCGTTTTATGTTTTATGATAACCGACATATGACGAAGTAATATAGTTTACTGTTTGTTAACATTACCTCTTACTGTTTACTAACTTGTATTGTTCACCAAAAACATGATAGCCGTTTTGACTAACCTTATTCCACTAGCCAATGCCCTGGATATTCACAGTTTGGGTCTTTTGAAGATCCGAACTTCCGCCGTGAGAATGATGACCTTATGTTCATCATTTAATTCACAGTAGCTTATCATCAAAGAGTAAGCAAACCGTACCGTCTCAAAAACGATTGTTCCAAAAACCGCTGAATATATTTATTTGCAAAACATACTGAATAGATCATCGATAATAAAACCAGAGAAAAGCCGTTAAAAGTATAACTTTAGAGATCGAGAGATTAAGGAAAGGGGCAAGAGAAAGATAGATAATGTAGAAAGACGCCGGAAATGAGTGATCTGCTTTTAAAAGCTATTCCTTCTAACCGACGAGCCTCGCTAAAGATGGGACAACTCTGCTTAATAAACTAAACTTGAGCTATTGGGCCTCGTTCAGAGAGATCTGAAATGGGATGACCGGACATAAAATGATGACACCGGAAAAAACTATATACAATGAAAAGTTAACAGTGAGCTAGGAGCTGCTCAGCTGCTTGCCTGTTGGCGGTGTTATCTTCGTCTTTGTTATCCTCCATCCATCCGTACCACTTGGGAGGCAGAGAGTCTGCAGGAGAAGAAGACGCTCGATCCTGCTAAAGTTACATAAAACATTACAAAGGTTCTTACGCTTGGAGAACTGGAGGATTTCTCGTTATCCGCAAGATTAGACGAGGAGATTTCATTCACTTGGGTAGCAGGAGAGTCCGCTGAGTCGGAGACATTTTCATCTTCACCTTCTGCACAGGGCTCCTCAACTTGTTCAATGGTTTCCGTTCTTTTTCGTCGACGACGCTTATGTTCCAGCGAAACTGGAGGCAAATCACCTGGAGCAGGTGTTTGTCCTGTAATGAGCATGAATTCAAGAATGGTAAATTCGTCTACCTCGAGCACGCCGAGAATAACGCTGGCCCTCGACAGGTTCAGGAAGATCGGATGGCGGTTTGAAGAAGAACCTTTGCAGAGCTGACAAATTGTTCCGTTTCTGCTTGCCACCTGAATGAATGTATTAACCAACATCATGTGGTTTTACCCGAGAAGCTTTGCCGACGTTCTCTCCGGACAGGAGAAGTCCACTTATTACTACTACCCACGGGACGTCCACGACGTTTTGGTACAGGATCAGTCTCAATCTGAATTTTTTCTTCCTCCGGTTGGTCGAGGTCTGCATCGGACTGATCAGGCTCTTGAGGTTCTGGGGAAGAAGGGTATTTGGTCAAAGCGAAAACTGAAATAGCTGATTCAAATAGTACGTGACATTTCAAACCTTCTTCAAAAATGTTCTTAGTTGATGTGTTTTGCAATTTCTCTGATTCAGCTTGCAAGTTTTGAGTTTTTCTACGAGCGAGGTAGATATTGCGGTATGACCTGAATGATCCTTTGTAATGATTATTTTAAAATAAAGCTACTTGTGCTCAGTCTGTCGTAATCCATAAGTGCGTTTCCGTGGATTCTCTCCTTCGTTTTGTTTGGCTTCTTCTTGAGACGTCTCCTCGTCTTTCTGATTTTCTACGTCACCATCGGCTTCCGACTCTGATTTTTTGAAAGCACCACGGAAGTTCCTGAATCAGAAATAATTTGAGACATTTCCCAGACTGACTTTTCACATGTATAGCATTCACATCGTTCATTTCCGTCGCCGAAAAAGTTGGCACCATAGTAACAGGTAATTTCCTCCCAGGCAGTTATGTCTCGGAGCACATGAATTAAGGCTGTATCTCCGTTGGGCACAAAATGACAGTTTGGTCGACAATCGTGGTTTATGTAGGCACCAGGACCTAGCCACAGCTGAGCTCTTTGCTTTCTGATCGAAATGTTTAAAGAAATTCAGGAAAAGACATGCCTGGTACTGTACATGACAGAAAAATCGTTGAAATCCTTCTTCAATAGCTTGGCTTCTTCGGCTTGGGACAGTTCTCCAATAACTCCACTCAAAAGCTCAATTATTTCACCCTTTTTCCTATAATCAAAACAATAAATCAAAAATGACGAGCCCACCAGTCACGTGTGACAATGAGCATGGCTCCGACGCGATCCTCTGCCGAATATCGCGAACAAGGTCTAATTGTGAATCCAGCTGATATGTTATAAAATTGCATAAAGCGTCGAAGCTGAAGATGGTAATTGAATGAAAAGTTTGGTAGGTTAACTCACGTGCTCTCGAAAATTGCCCCTTTCCCTCTCCGACAATCTATTTAACCAGCGCTTGGCATACTTGACATTGCAGAGGTCCTAAAAAAGCTCGGTCAGAAAAAAAATTGATGTAAATAACTCACCGTCATAGCCTTTTCGACGTCACTGTCTCGGTTGTATTGCTGAAGGATTTTATGGCAGAGTCGAGCGTCATCGTTTGTTGGAAGTGTATAACTGAAAGAAAATGTTGAAAATTTCAATGCTTAGTCTCACTGCAGGCTCATTTTGTGCGTCTTGAATCCAAGAACAGGATCTACCGTCAATGCCGATGCCATATCGTCGCTGTTGCAAAGTTCTTTCGGGAGCATAGCATGCGAAACCCGGGACGATGAAGCAAACGGCCCTTTGGAATACTCGCCCATTATGTGAATTCCTGAAAATAAAATATATGAAAAAGGTAATGAGAAGGCTGAAAGTTAACATGAGAAATAGTCAAGCAATTAAGCGTCAGATGCTCAAGAAGAAAAAGTCGCAAATGCGCGTGGGAGTCAGTTATCAATGGTGAAAAACGACGCTGCTGCCCCGTGTGTGACCCGGGAAGGGATCGATAGAGGAGGTTATCTTGTTTACTTGAAGCTCAAACGTAAAACTGTATGTTTGAAAGCAGAAAAACAGACAAAAATTTGTTTTTGTTTTCGTACCCTTACTATTCCACGGTATTTTTGCGACCAAAACAAAGCGATCAATTTTGTTGGAAGAAAACATGATCAGGTCTTTAAAGAGAAGTTACCCTCTTGATTTTCGCTCGACTTTTCTGTGCCTTTTAAAAGAATAGAGGCTGTAATGAAGAGCCTCATTTCTATGTGCAAGGCGGAGCAAGCGCATTTACGAGATTCGCGCTGGGACCTTTTCTAACCGTCTGATTCGAGCTTACTTCATAGCTTGAACCTTTGGAATAAATAAGTTGAAATCTGAGCGCTGTGCTAAATTGTGTTATTCTAGCGTGTATTGTTGCATAGTATAATGTCAGGTCAGCTGTATGTTTCAAGAAGAACAAGCGAAAAATTTTCAATGCTATAGCGAGTGGTTTTAACCGATTATATATACATTCTTGGATTTGCGAAATTCTAAAAGAGAAAAAAGCTGTATGGCAGAAACTTCTCTACTCATGTCTTCTCTACTTCGCTACAGAAAAGATATCAGTGTGCAATTCGGTTAAATCCATAACACAGCGTTGACATGACTTGATTGATTCTGAATCAGCAGCTTCAAATCACACACGTGTCCGAATTTTCCCACTGTGGGATCCAGTGTTTTACTGGCTAATACATTTCTCGCTGTTTTCCATAACATCAGGGTGAATAAAAGATGAAATGTTATAATTTTGTTCCTGGTTTGTTTCTCCGTCTAAGCATCTTGAAAAATACGTACAGAGGATATTGGAAATCTGGAAGCTTGTTTCCTCTTTTAACATCTGTCACTCTGATCATACCCGACTACATTTAACACAAGAATATCAAAAATGACTACGTTTTTACTTCCTCGGTTTAAACTTTGCAATCTGCTTTGTCTCCAACTGCTCATAAACGAATACGATCGCTAGAGAACAAAAGAAAACGAGTAATCTCGTTGATATTCACCCAAGTTCAATTAGTCCTCTTTTCTTATTAACAACAAAGAACGGAAATAATTCGAAGGTTTATTTTCACAATCAGTTGCATATGACCGTTGAACTATGTACAATGTATATTCTGTCGAATAGCGTTGATTATGCCAGACATTGAGAAAATCGAGATGAAGAATAACATATGGGTAGAGCACCGTATTTTGCTCGCAAATGAGAGAGACAGATATAAGAGATCAAATAAGATCGACCTGTAACAAAATTGAACAGATTGGCTATACGTGAAAAGAATGGGGGATAAGCATAAAATGTCGCCGTGTCATACCTCAGAATCCCAGGCTTGTGGTTGTCGATTCAGCTTCTGAAAGAAACAGTTTGTAAACGTGGATAGCAACTAAGGAAGCGATGGGGCACATAAACAGAAAATTTGATAAATCGCCGTGCATGAGTGCTATATAGCGGAAATTGAAGAACACTGGTGGTACACCCAAGCACCTACCGTCTCGGCTAGAACTTAGACCTGGAAGTAGTTTTTGTGAAAACATAGATCGCTTTTTTGAACTTCTGAATGATGAGCAGGGTACATTGAGACACATAGAGGTTGAATAGTGTGCGGGTGATTTTATAAAGAAGTCATAGAGCAAGGGGTGTATAGAGTAACTCTTGACTATACTTTTGATACACAGGTAGAGCAGTCTAGATCGAGTAGCGTTGTACTCGGAACCCGTTACTCACATTGAGTAGCATATTCGTAGATCTCTTCTGATGAGCAGCATTTCCCGTATTACGCTTTTGTCGTGCTCGAGCACAGCAGGTGTTTCCCAAGGCATTTCGTCTGATGACACAGTAATCGAGCAGCAGTACAGCACAGATGATTAAGAAGCACCCGGCAAAGACCCAAACTGCCCAGGCTGGAACCTAAAGATCTCTGTCTTAGAGCAGTCAACAGAGGAAGCTAATTGGCCAAATTTATCTGGCTGGACACTCACGCCTGCAAATTCGCCCTGGACTGATGGGATAAACTCAGCATAGAGGTCCGTTTCGTCGTACTGGGCCATCAGAAGTGTTTCCGTGTAGATAACGTCATAGAGAGTGGACCCTTCGAGCGCGTCTGAAGTACAATTAAGTCTAGTTAGTAATAGAAGAGCATAGAGCATGAGCATAATGGGAATCTTGTGCTAAACAAGAAGTGGGAGTCTCCTGAATTTGGAAGGCAAGTCATCAGCCAACCCTTAATGCCACAGTCTAAGACACGCCCATAATTGTCGTTCGGCATTAATTTTTTGTCAAAAACAGGATGAAAAACGTATTCAGAAAAGCGCCTAATGTAGGACGGAAGTAACAGATAGGAAGCTACTGCTTCACGCAAGCATTAACGCCTGATGAATGAGATTAGCATTGATGCTTTTTGCAGTTAGAAGAGTAAACGCGTCTAATGGACGCGCTCAAAAAAGCTTCTGACCTCTGGTATCGTAATTGGCTTCGAACGGAGAGCAAAATATAGTAAGTGAACACAAGATTTGGCAAAATTAAGCGTGCCAATTAGCCGATCGATGTCTTTTTAACCAATTAACCAATTTCTCAAGACACGCACGACTAAAGACTGAGAGAAAAGAGTGTTTGTCCACTACGGAATCATACACCTCCGAAATTTGACAAAGGCGTATACATCACATTGTTGACATTGCTATCTCTTCACAACAATCTCTAGAGAGGGAAAAGGTATGCGGCGTGAGAAAGAGATCTGGGTGGTCTGCACCTTTTGAACTTTGAAGGATGAGCCGAGACACAAAGCATTAGGCTTGACTGCCCTTGAGAAGACTGGAAGTACTCCACTGCATAGACTATAACGTGCAAAGTCACCGACACATATGGCTAATTCAGTGCCGCGTGGGATCAAATAGCAGACATACTTCACGTAGCAGTGAACATTTTGTGGTTGTCTGGAAGGAGAGGCGGCAAAAATCAGCTATATCATTATGAGCATTCGAGGGGAGCTTTTATGGATGAGCGCATAATCGCGAGCGAGATGGGAGCAAACAAATTCTTTCCGGAGAAGACGGTTACAAGCCATCATTACCGATGTGAGATATTCAGCGGTGTGGACGGGAAATGGGCTATAAAACTGGGAACTGGACGGAAGTTAAAATTAACAAAAGATTTGTAAAGACCTTTTGCACTGGTGAATAGATAAAGGGAAAGAACAAGGTGTGCTCCGGAAGCGGAAACTGACGTTCTTTAAAGATCGAGAAATAAAAAATAAGACTGCATAAGAGTGAGGGGACAACGTTTTTGATAAGCTCCAGAAGGCTATTTTGAAAAGAGGAGAGTTATAACTAATTCCATCATCGATCACGGCAATTACGAAGAGCGCCAGTGATCCGCGGAGAGGGAGAAGGGTCTGCCGGCCACCTCTCACGAATCAAGAAGACACCGCAGCAATAGCCAAGTGGCTAATCCTTCTCCTTCTCAATCTCCTCCTGTCCATTCCAGAACGTCACCTTCAGATTGTGCAGAGAATGTGAAAAGAAAGTGAGAGAATGATGGACATCTACGGCAGTGCCAGATAATAGGACATTTGGTTCTGGTGGGAGGAGAATCAATAGTGCCAAACGACAAGCAGAGATATACAAAAACTAAGGACATTTGCTGTGGCTGAGTGGGAGGCATTAGTGTGCCGAGACAGAAGAGCCACCACTTGTTTTCACTTTTTTTCAGAGCTGTCGGTGAGAGCAGAAATATTTGGACAAAGGAATCTGAACCAATAATACAAAAGATCTACGAGTCTCTGCGTATTAGCCTAGTTAATCTTCGGTGGCGATAAGAAATCTCCCGCTCTTTGTTGAGCTTTCCCGGCGCAATGCTCTTTCTGGCCAAAGTCTAACAAAACACCAGAGAAAGGCAGATTTGGTTAGGAAGAACCTTTTCACGCAGCTTCTACGAATCGTCTCTTCGGCAAAATATTATCGAAATGAAGTGAACTGCATGCGTGGAGTCAAACTATTGGAGCGAAGTTTTACGCTAGCATATTTAAAAGTCAAGCATGGAAAAAGGGCGGCGAGAAAGATCAACTCCGAGCTTCAGAAGTCCCAGAAAAACGACTGACTCTGGCCTCTCTGATTTTTGATTGACCCAAATGGGGCTCATTCAAAATAAAGTGAGCCAAAGTGAAGAAGAGAGTGCTTCTTACCAGAAGCAGAAAGTCTAGAACTCTAAGTCACCAAAAAGCTCATTATTCTTGGTACTGTGCCAAAAAGATGCAATTAGTAGATCAATAGCTAAATAGTGCGTAGCATGAAATGCAGTCAGTCAAAAAAGCGAAACGTGTGTATGGTCGTGAGGGCCAGAACAGCCTTGCAAAGCAGGAAACGACGCCGTCGGTCTCACATTTCCCGACGTATATTCTCAATGCGTGATCAAAAGTCTTCTGAACATTCTGGACAAAAATATTCTGTGGAGGCGGCAAAGGTGATACTGCAAAAAAGGGTGCCCTTCCCCGTTCCCTAACGAGTATCATATTTGCTTGCTCTGAGAAATAATGAACGGAGTGCAAGGTAGCGTGCTGGAGGAATTGAGGCTAGGAGACAATTGAACAGGAAGTCTTATTATTACAAGTCAATTAGGACTAACACGGAAGCAAAAATCTCAACAACTTCAGGGCTGCGCAATATCAAGTGAGTCCATCCAGATTGGAGTGAGAAAGATGAAACGGGGGAACCTTTCTAAAGAATGTGTTTGTTACTTTCTAAAGCTGAAAGATAAGGCTGAGATTAGGTAGTCATATTGAAATGATAGAGTATTTTCCGCTTCTGGGAGCCGGAGTTGTAGAAAAACAAGTGAGACCACTCGAAACAATTGCCCTGTTTACAATTATCTTTTTGCGTATAACAAGGAGCCGTAATGAAGATTCGCTAGCTTCTCTACCACAACTTTTTTAACAATCTCATTTCGGAACGCAGGAAATTGAAGACACTAAGTATAAAAACAGCTTCTGGAGTACATTTAGACGAATGAACCAGTCCTTGCATGTTTGTTTCACATTACTTTTGACGCGTAGCTCTGAGAACTGGCATTTAACTGTTAATTCATCGTAGCACGGCTGGACATTATATCATGGGAAACCTTGAAAAGAATAATGAACCTTTTCGTTAGCACAACTTTTCACGCAGTAGTAATGCTCGTTAGTTAGTTGACCACACTGGTCCCACTACAGGTCCATTAAATGCTAAGAAAGAAAAGTGGCTGACGTATATTGTCAATTGGCATACTTTTTTCCTATAAAAACTGGTTAAAATAACAAAGGCACTAAGAGCGTTCGACTTTTCTCCAAATTAGGTTGACTTTTTGTGCTCTCAGAAACGCTGATCTTCGCATGAAAAGGAACACATTGTTCCATCAATCTTTCAGGAATGCGATGAACTGGAAGCTGATTAATTTGAGACCTTTTGCGAGTCACTACTTTCCCGCAGTCAAAACACACTTGATCTCTATACCCTTAGCTCATCCAAATGAATTTATTGTGTCCTTGACCACTCGTCGCTCAAAAGGCATCTCTATTTTTAAGAGAGTAGTCATCTGTTTATAGGTTCCTTTCACGACACCTATACTACGTGTTCCTCCAAAACAACTCTTCCTCCAGCTATGAACCCTCAGGTAAGCTTCATTTCTTCAATTATGGCAGCGGATATTTTTAATACCACTGCACCAAGACCAGCATATGTAACACCAGTATCATCATATTAACTTTTACGATGCCATTTGCAGAAAAGAGATGCCGATCGTCTCGCTGCTCACATTCACTCGTTTGCCGCTACTTTTCAAGCAGGCAAGTTTTCTTTTTGTTTTGGGGAGGGACACGCACTGTCACTCAGAGATGAGCCGATTAATACTAAATAAGGATGTTCCTTATGAATACTCCAAAGCTCTAAATGTTGTTTTCTTAGAAGTTCAGTCTCTAGCCTTGTTCAAGCGATAATGTGTTATAAATTCTCCATTAGAAATCTTTTGAAGCACCTGTTTTCCAGCATTCACCACACATCATTCCCATATCTTTTTTTCATTCAGAAAAGATACGACTAAAACTCGGCTTTCTTCAGTTCTGCTAAAAGTTCAGCAATTGAAACAGTGTATCCATTTTTTATTAGAGATTACGTTAAATTGCGCCATTTAACGCACTTCTTACATCCTGTTACTTTTAATTGAACGAACCTTTTCTGGGTGGAATCCAGGACTCGGCGCATTGACTTTAATTGCTTGTTAATCCGTCCTGACTGACAGCTCTTTTAGAGAGATCACGTCAAAGATCAAATGTCAGAAGGAGTGGATACTTCAAAGCCCAGAGCCGAACAATGTTGCAGCTAGAGTATCTAGTATCAGAGCCTTTTATTATCAAGTTGTTATTTTCACATTGCCTTGAAAAATTCTCTCATGTAGATTGTTTTTTGTGCTATTTCCTTGTCAAATTCTAACTTTTTTCGGTTGCTCTTCGGAAAACCTGTGCCTCTCCTCTCGTTAATGGCTTCCAAAGCGGCTGTTTCTCACTTGCCCAAAATACCCTTACTCTTTTTCCGCCATGTCCCGTAATTCTGCTTATTAGTTGTTTACTGCCTATCTTTTCTTGACATCAATCAGCCTTGTCTTCAGCAATTCCATGACAAGGCAGTGTTCTAGCTTGAACGACATTGGACAGCGTGAGTAAGCACCGTCAACTATGATCTCGCCTCGCAGCTTTCATCCCCGTATGCTTCTTTTCTTAATGCACACAATAATAACATTTATCCTCAATACTTGTTTGAGAGTGGTTGTCCTTGATCAAGGACATTAATCACAGAAAATCTAGTGCCGCTGGCTGAGAGCAAGAAAGAACAAAACATTTTCAGATCCCATGATTTTTCCGGACAGCAGCAGGCTTCACTCTGGCAGAAACAGTATCTGTGGAGGTAGCATATACAGGTAGGAGATTATTTGAAACCTCAAGTTTGTTTGTTTAGTGGAAGATCCTCGCTATGTGCTTCATCAGCCAGAAGTTCGATTTCCATACCATGCCGTTCGGGGTCTATATCAGGAAGATCACATAGAAGCAGGTAGTTATTAAATTGCTTTGGACCATAAGTTCGGTTCTAGAAGATCATCTTCAGTTTCCATACGTCTTCCGAACGCTGAAAACTGCGTATGTCAGGCTTGTAATCCGTATTAATAGATTGTCATTTGCAGCTGCTTCCGGAACAGCGGGCCACCGAGAGCCGGATGTCAGTGACCTCAGCGTGGCAGACAATACGTGGATCTGTCGTGTCCCTAGGAAAGGTGAACACAAGGGGGACAAAACTTAAAGAAGCTTCATAATTGGGAACTTGCTCGCAAGACACTAGAAGATAATTTTTTCTTATTTATTTTGAACAGATAGAGACAAATTCTAAGGACTCTTTTTAAAAGTTACTTAAACTTGGTTGGTGAAGAATTAAAAGAGGATGTGTCTGAAAATGATATACCCAATTGAGACTTTCAATTAGAACTAGAGTAATTACTCTTCCTCTTGCGTCTTTTCCAACGCCTTTTGCACAATGCATCCACTGTCAAGAAAGGTTGTATTCATACACTCTAATTCAGCGATTATAATGATTCAGGTCTTTCTATTCGCTCCGTGTTCTCGCCACCGTTGCTGCCTAGGATGTGTGTCTCTGAGAGATGCCATTCCGTTAATATGCGTAGCCGAACTAGTCATAATAGGTAACCGAACTGTTTTGAATTCCACTTCATTTAGCTTTATTCACTTTGGTTGCTCTTGATCTGTACGTAACAGATGGCAAACTGTTCTACACAAATGAACTGGAAGGACAAGGAAAGTTGGTCGCGATTATCTTTCTTGCATTTATTTCTATTTCTCTACCCGTCATAGGTAACAGATAGCAAAACTCGTGATTCTAATGTTTCAGGAATTACATTATCTGCCTGGCACTATAACAAAAAGAAATTATACTTGGCGCACATCATTTGGCAGGTATATTCTAGTATTTTTGTGAAGAAAATCATATTACAGTGGACCATCCTAGAGCTCTCCGTTTATTTTGAGTATACTATCTTCAAGCGCGTCTTTAGTGTTGAAGAAAGAGAACGGACACATTTTCTGCTCCCCTCTGCAATCGTCCTTTCCGTCATAGCAGTTTTTGCTGTTCTGGTGCAATGTTGGTGGTAATGTATTCCTATGAAAGAGGAAACACGTGTAATCTTTAGGATATTCGTTTTCATTGATGCCCTCTTCTATCAGGATCTAATCACAGAACGGAAGAGCTCAAGTTCAGTCACGAGCAAAAAAGGAACGGAATATCGGGTAGAGATATTTTTATTCAACTAAAAATTGTAAAGGTGGTAAACATCTTTGAACATGTTAGATTAGACACGCAAAAGAAAAGACTTCGCTATCTTAAACACGGGTATAAATGCAAGATACTTTTTCAGAATCATTTTGATTACGGAGACGGTGACTCCCTGGACACTATCGAAAGCAGACGCCATTCTTTCGTCGTGCCCATTGTCAAACTACGAAAGGCTTCAGAAGATGTAAGCTGATAGCATTTTTGTCATACTTTATCCTCTAATCACATTACAGCTCGGGCGTAACTTTGACAGTTTTTCGAGTAAGGCTGTGTGCTCAATGAGAGTGGCTTAAATGAACACGGGTAGGCAGCCTTTTTCTTTTCATCTTTGACATCGAAACGTGTTATAGCTGACTTGTGACAAATCAACTGTAACACGTTTCTATGTCAAAAGATGCAAAAAAGGGGTTTCACCCGAAAGGATTTGAACCCACAACTGGTACTAACTACTACTACTACTACTGACTTGCCAGATCGGAAGGCGGCGCCGCAAAACAATCGTTGTACACGGTTTGGCTTGGGCATACCGCTGCTTACCCTCGCTAGTGTTCCTTTAACATCGTGAACTGCTTTCTGCCTGCAACCGCAAGGTACCTCGAAGAAAGTGCAATTTCAGGCGAAGCGGCTTCGGTCGCTTGACACGGAATCACTGCCTGGTATCCGTCTCGCGTCAGTAATGGAAGGAATTCCCGAACATCATGAAGTTGTTGACGTTTAATAAAATTTATGCAGTTGACAGTTTTATGTATAGTCTCCTCATGGGAAGTGAAGAAAAGTGTCTTTTTTGAACTTAAGCCGGTTCAAATGCGCGCAATTATTCGAAGATGAGGGGGAATCTTTTCTTCGGAGACACTTTTGCGGAAAGTTAATTGTTCATAAGTGAAAGCCAAGGAAATTAGTGAAACCAATGTCTGAGGCACTGTATATCAGAAAGAAGCTAATCGTTCGTGAAGCTGGACTAAAGGGAATAGTGTCCAGAACTGCAGCAGTTGAAACAGCCCCCTCGGGCCGGTTCCACTGTGGCTATTCGCTTGCTGACCCAACCATGCGGCTAGCCGCATTCATTGTCCTCTTCATCGCTTTGGTTAACACCGGTGAGTCAATTAGATTTTCAAAACAGTTGTTCTCTATGTCGTCCAAAAAGTGCTCATCTTTCCAGGCAATTCAAAAACAACACAAATTGTTTACAAGCGATTCACCGAAGATACATGCAAGACTAATCCTTGTCTTAATGGAGGAAAGTGCTATCCTGGAAAGCTGGCATGTGTCTGTTCTCAAGGCTGGATGGGTCGATACTGTCACAGTGAGTATGTATCCTGTTATCTCGTCTCTGGTAGCGGTCTATCATCACTTACCGGATCTGTCAGCTTCTCTTTCTCGTCTTAACAGCTTTTTGCCCGTTAATTGCAGTCTGATAACGCCATCTTATCCCATGTTACATGTTCTGGAACGACCATTTTCGCTCTCCCGACTGACAAAAAAGATCGAGGAAGTGTACAAGTTTTTCAATTTTCAGGAAAATGTCGCGACATTTACAAGAGTTGCGACCGGTGGGCCATGGAGGACAAATGCCATGCCGTCCTGACCCAGACAAACTTCTTTGATGTTAATTGTGCTCTTTCTTGCAAAATGTGTACTCTTGATTCAAACTATGGTAGTTAATTAAAAAATATTGTTTGAAAGTAGCATTTTCAGCACTTCCCGACATTCCTCTTCCACCCACATTAGAGCCTCTTCAGTTCTTCTTAGGAAGATGGCATTCCCAGGTTTCCCCCTTAAAAGTTTGTCAAAAAACGCATCTTTAGGCAGCCAAGGGTCTCCGCTTCCCTACTGACCATTATTCTAAAGAATATGAAGAGATTCTGGACATTTCTCCAGCGAACGTGCCAATGTTCGGTCCTCCTTCCCTCAATCTCACGTGAGTTCCAACCTAAAGCCCAATTAGCGTGATTTTAGGAGTACATCATGGTATCAGGATGATGTGAGAGTAATGCGTGGTTTTATCACCCTTCGACCCAACACATTCCCTCCAGAGATTGCTATTTTGAGCACGAGTAACGAGGGTACAGCCATCTAACCTCTGTACTGTATTGAGATTTTTTGCAGGTCTTAACATGATTGAATTAGGAACTCTGAAGCATCACGTCCTCACGCTTAATGTGTCGTATATGCAAGTTCATCCAACAATGGATGGCGCAGTTCTATCTCTGGGGGTCAGAAAGCTACCGTTAACTTAACGACAGCGTCGTTTTTCAGGCAACAAGGCGATTTCGTCGTGTTGGAAATCTGTTAGAAATGACGGTCGCTAAGCTTTTCGCAAACAATCGGGTACGTTTTGTTTGCTTCTTAAAAATGACGAGCTGCTTTAAGGTTTCACAGTTCAAGAAGATGTTCAAGAAGATTCAAGAATATCTGGCCTAGATGTGCCATTTCTACGTGTTAGATATGCGGCTAGTTTTTAATATATACGAAAAAAATCGTTTTATCCTTTGTTCTGAATAACAATGGCACAAAATTAACGTCAAAATGGTACCCATATGGCAACTGAAGACCTTTCGGATAAGTCAAAATGTCTTCCTCCTAAGTCTATCGATCTATAGTTGGAGGGGGGGTGGATAGGCCGCTTTCTCGCAAATATTTCTTGCGAATCTCCATATCATCAGCCTTGCCACAGCGGTTGATTGCCTCCCAACGCGGACACTCTCTGAAGAAGCGGATCGCAACGGCATGCTCCTAAATTTGCCATCTTTTCCGGTCTTTGATGTGCAGAAAACGAAGAAAATGATGACAATGATACCTTGTGATCGACGGTGAAACGATGATAAATACCGGGTGGTAAATATAGAAAGTCTCCTGCCTTAACGGGAATCCGAATCCATTCGTCCTGGAGTAATTTTCATTGACAAAGCACTGAAACGGACGCACCTTATCACTGCGAACATCGAAAAATCCCGAGCCTTCCTTGATAAAACGCACCTCGGCATCTTCGTGCAAGTGTTCATGGAAGAACATTTTCATCTAAAGTTATATACTAACCATAAAAGCTCGAATCATACTTTTATATCAAACTGCGATCCCATGGACAGCCTGTCGATGGTTACCTCGTCTTTGTGGTTCATGTCGTAAACCTTGGCAAGGTTGTTCAGGTTCTGTTCCCAGTTGTCATGCATTGGAATCTGAAATAGGTTTCTCACAATGGAACAAGTACTATTTACCCGAAACAGTTCCACATTCACCTTTCCCAGAGTAACAATCGGGTATTCAATGTTGGGAACTCGGCGATTGGAGTCTTTTGGATTTACCACGACATCTTTCATGAGATACGGTGTGTCCATCTCAGATCTGAATGCGCCTTGTGAAAGAGCGAAGAGTCTAGCAAAACTGAAAGAGGAGGAAGGCCTTAAAAACAAGATGATTATATACAGGAAAGTTTATCTATAAAGAAGGTAATCTATCTGCATCCATACCGGTATACACAGAGCACTATATGACAACACAGAGGAAAATCACAAACTGGTGCTACGGATGTTGGTTAAAAGACTGAGAAATGTACAGAGATCCACTGTCAAGACGGCCCAGCCGTGGCAATACAAAGTTTTTTTTGAGGGAAAAAGAGGACTAAGAATGGTGCAGAGAAAGACCATGGATAGACTTAGGCTTGTTCAGTGGCAGACTCGGCGGTAGTCGGCGGGGAAAAGAAGCTCGATGGGTCAAACTGAAAAATGTAGACTGATAACCGGATGGTGATAACGTTTCCTATTAATTTTTTCGTAGCAGTCCGTTTTTTTTGGTAAACGGGTCAATTTTTGGCTCAGTCAGTATCAGTCGAATCAACAATGAGTTAAACAAAAAACAGACCAAAATGATGAATGGGGACTTTTCCTTTTTTTCCCGTAAAAGAACAATGTTTAGACTTGGGGTTGTAGGAGTCGGTTAGTAGCGACTCTGGTTCAACAGGTAGGCGGAGCTTAATGATACATTGATTACCTCGTAAACAGTCTCCGCCTATCTGAGACCTATCAATTCCCGAGGTAACGAAAGAAAAGATAATTATAACATGACGGATTTCCCACTTACCGACTCGCTGTTAGTCTTTCTCTTTGTACCGTGGGGCATCGGAGTAAGAGGCTCAGCCTGTTCAGTGGCAGCACGAGACCTGCGAGCTGCTACAATTTCCCGAAGCCAGCCTCCCTTGAGGTAGTGAATACGATTGGAGTAGCACTAGAAAATCTTGTATTAGAAGCATTTTCAAAACTTTCACCTCCTTCAAGAGAGTCTCACGATAAACATCTTTGACAACAAGATTGTCACTGGGAGAACTCGTTCGGATTCCAGATCTGAGAAAGAAATGAACTAGTAATTCATGAAAAACTTACCCAGTCGGAGAAGAACTAGTAGCACGAGAAGGACGTTCTACTGGCAATGTAGACCCTTCTGTCTGAAAGTATAAGTTTGAAACTGTAGAATTAATGCAATCTCTTAAATATTTTGCTTGTCTTCTTCTTTTCTCCATCCTTTTCCCTCCTTCATCTTATGTTTGAGCAACAATCTCATCAACAACATTTTTCCGACTCATTTCAAAAGCGAACAGAAAGCCGATCAACATTAACCAATTCTGCTTGCTGGCAGCACATTGCCTTGAAATTTTCTCGCTATTTTTAAAAATTATTCAAAGAATATTTTTGAGTAATAGTTTTTTCTCGTTAACAACTTGATTTTCTCACCTGTCCTTTCTGGAGCTGCAACCGCATGGCGTATGTAGAAGTTCCGTGTGTAAAAGATCTCGATCCAGCAAGACGTGGCCGAGTCGGGCCATTTACTCTGTTTCTCTTAGACACGGGACCTTCCTGAAAACAGATGCGATTAGAAAATTCTATGTCTTCATACCTCATCGGATGATTCCTCATCAGACGACATAGTGTTGATGACAGGAATGTTGCTCATACTTGTGATAATATCGTTAATCTCAACATTTTCGTTGTTCACCTCTGTCATACTGCCTGCAAATCGATTAGTTCACAGCGACAAAACATAGAGAAGAAGGCGATAAACAAGCGCGAAAAACATTTGCGCTGGATTTTCCCTTCCTTCTGCTCGTTACTCTTTTTCCTTTCGTTATTAGTCAACTAAAACAACACGACGATTCAAATCGGATAAATGGAACTAAACGCATTATCGTGTTCAGAGGTCAAAGTTAAAGACAAGCGGATAGCACGCGCTACCGCAACTCCGGTTTAATGGACGCGTGCTTGAAAATGTCGAGATTACCGTAGACAAAAATGGCCATTTTCCAGAACTTTCGGAGATAATTGCAATTGAAAGGAATTGGAAGCGAGTTTTTCAAGCTAATCTTACTATTAGCTTCAAGTCTAGAAAAATGATTCACCGCCGCACGGCACACGTTTATAACCGGAACAAACGATATGTTGCGAAAGTGTCTACCCAAACGGATTGTTAACAAAGAAACCCTTCTCGTGAAGTGCAGCAAAGTCTAATGTGACTTATCACGTGATAGAAGAACCGTGATTACGCCTGGTTGTGGTCAAGTCGCATGAAAAATTCGTAACAATCGCTGCCTCTGGGGCTGATAAAACTAGGATCTGCACTCCTCACGCAAGATATAATGAAAATCTGTTGAGGGAGTAATTGAAGGTCACAGACTTTAGTTTCCATAGAAACTGGGGGTTCTGCTATCTCACTCCCATTGACGTAGTGCTCACTTACAGCAGATTCAAGTACACATCGTTGCAATAAGTTCCTGAATGTGAACGATCAAAAATCAAGAAAAAAAGGTTTTTGCTTGTGTTTATTGAGTCATAGGCATACTTGGAGTTATAAAAGTGTTTGGGCAGAAATGTGGAGACGGACAGGTCTTTGACCCTTTGACCACTCTTCTGAAACAGTCAACCACAAACTGTCATCCTGCTTACTCGATCAGAAGTGTTGAATATGCTGCTGGGGTAGATTGAAAGTCTTTCGCGTCTTTTTGATCCGAGGAAAACGTCGAAAGGATAAGGAATACGGTAGTCATCCCATTTGCGCCTTCTGCCTTTCTCTGGAAATGTTTCAGTAAAGAAAGTAATGGAAATATTTATTGTTATAAGTGTGTACAGGAGCACCGTTTTGTATCACAGGTTATACCAAAGTTCCAGAAGAAAAAGAATGAATGAAGCGGAAACGATGTCCCTTTTGTACCATGACGAGGGGTTTTTCTGTATTCCTCATTGTATATTCTATTCCGATGGACGATCATGGACTGTTCTGACGAATTCGTTGAAATCATGCTCTTGGAGAGAGAATCTTTGTAACTAAAAATGAAAAGAAAGAATTTAATGGTAAGAAAGGTACCTGATCTGCTAAGGAAACGGCTTCTTCGCCAGAAAACCCGTCCAAATTCATCGGCGCTGTTCGACAGTCCTTGATGAATTTACTCAAAGCCGCTGAGTTGTCGGAGAAGGAAGGAAACTAGAAATACATAAATAAAAACAAAACAAATAATTTACTCTGACGTAAGATTGATCTTCGTCTTGGTCATCCTCTCCTGTCGAATTTTCCAAAAGTTTACTCGTCGAAGGAACTTCTAGATTTGGAATTTCTTTGACTTCCGGCTCTGATGTTCCAGATATAGGTTCAGAGGAAGCTAAAAAGTTAATTCAAATACGCAAATATAAAACGCAGACTTTCAGAGCATGAAGATTGCCGTTTTGTTGGAGACATAGAAGAAGCTAACAATTGCTCGAATGGAATCGAATCTTGTCGCCTTACAAATGGCTAAAAAGGATTTTTTTGGAGAATTAAGTAAAACAAACTTTTTGTGGAGCAAATGCGCAATCTTTTGTGTCGAGAGAGCTGGATAGATGAAGCGATTGCGTGGATTCTTCACTAGAACTGGACCTTTCAATACGAAAGCGAGGTTGAGAAAGAGTTGTTGTAGGAGTCTGAAACGAAATAGAAAGAAGATTAAATGTTTACCTGAGCAGGACTAGCTTTGAATTGAGGAGCTATAACAGAAGGGCACTCTTCAGCATCCCCTCCAACCAATGGAACACAGTCGGAGAATGATGGTCTGCATGGAAGTCCCCCCACAGAATTTCCAATATCCGATATTGATGGATTCCTAAAGAATGTTTTGACCACAATAATAATATAATCTCACTTTTCTTCTTCTTTTACCGGTAGAGTCATGTTTGTGCGGTAACTGAGGTCTAGGTTTAACGTCCCAAATGGGGACGGCAAAACTGCGATCGATAAGTGCTTAGCTTCCTTTCCGAGCTCGGCATCCATTGTGCCTTTGTATATCTGAAGAATTATTGAAATAACATAATATTTATAATACTAACCCTATATAATATGACAAATGTGTCTTGGCTCTGTCGTTTTACGAAATATCTGTACATTGGCGTCACCCGTGCTGCACCAGATGCCGATCTTAACTTGTTTTCAGTACATCAGGAAAAGTGCCAACCTTAAAATAGTACCCAAACGATGATAAAATTCCGTGCTTATGTTGACTTCACGGTCACTGTCGTCATCGTCAACAGATATAACCCTGAAAACTATGTTCTTTTGATTTACATGACTCTATCTCACCATGATTCGAGAGGTAGATGAACGCCGTCAGCTGTATACAACAAAAATTCAATAGTTATGGCCTCACATTTTGGAGGATATCTGAAGAAAGTTGTTAAAATAGTGTGAAAAACTTACTCGTCTATGGCAGACCTCAAATAAGCAGCTATTTCACCCAACTCATCGATTTTCGTGTTAAACCAATCGGTCTGACCCGGCTTTCCCGAACATTCCTGCTCTATTTTGAGTCCAAGTCTAGCCTAAAACACAAGAACTCAAAAACAACAAAAAAGGATTACCTGAACAAGAGTTTGAACTAATCTAGAAGTGAAGAAACGAAGAAACTTGGCAAATGTGGCCTCTTCCGTCATGTGTCGTAGACAGCTATCCTGAAAAAGTCCTTTGGAGCCACTACGCCACTTCTCACAAACAAAGACGTTCATTGTTGTGGAGGACAAGATCAATATCAGGCTATTTTGCTAGTAGAGATCCGAGGTCACCTCATGGAGGTAGTGGAAATGACAGCGCTTGTGTACTTTGGCGATTATTCCAATAGGAACAGGTATTGCAGCAAGAGACGGGTCTTTCCGCCTCAGTTTCCAGTATAAATAAATAGCAGAAAAACAGCTGCTCTCATCAGTTTTATCAACGGGAGAAACAAGTCACGAGCTCCTGTGAAGAGACGGAAAGGACACGAAAGTCGACTGTGGTAGTGCTATCAATCAACCTCTATTTGACCAGAAGTGGACGCACCTTACAGCTGTTGACAAAGCATCAGAAGCTATATGATTGAGCACGACTCGAGCTGAATTAGTCATCTCTGAGGTCTACAGGTTGTAAAGGCTACAAACCTGGGACCGTCTCAATGTTTGTGAGTCAGACGTAGCTTAAACGAGTTTTCTGACAGGGATTTAGCCCTTAGCTGCAAGCGGCGCAGACGTCTGCCATCTGACGAATGTTACTAATCCTACTGTTTTTGACACCTTCCCTATCTCATCAATGGTATGATTCTCGGAGTCTAGTCTTGAGAGAATTTAGGTCACAAAATGATTTTGAAAGCAGCCTTTCCGGCTTCTTCAAAGTTTCCGCAAAGTACCGGTTAACTCCGGTAGCAAGATCCAATTATGCATTGGTAGGTTTTCCAACCCATTCAACGGGTCATTTGCCCTTCTTGGAAAAAGAACAACTGCTTGTTTAGACACCTTTGACACAACGACTTGTGGATCGGACAGAATACGCCGTAAACAGGAGAATCGTAAACAAGGTTGGATTGATTGAAAAAAGTGCATTTTTCTTGTTCTACAGGTATTCGAAAGTGATATGGTCTTGACTAAATCCCAAATGGACGATGTTATTGAAACTTTCAAGGCCCGTGTCTCGGGCGTCAAAAGGGCAAAAAGACAGACAATTATTGGAGACAAGTTCCGCTGGCCAAACGCTATCGTCCCATACGAACTAAAGGAAAACAATAGTGAGTGGGGTGACCTCCTCATAACAAAGAAACACCTATTTTCAGCGGAGTGGCAGAATGTGATAAAGAAGGGCATCTATAAGTGGAGCAAGGAGACGTGCATACGCTTTAAAAAGCACAGTGATGAAAAAGATTACGCAATCTTTTTCAAAGGCGGAGGGTCAGTGTGAAAACAGAATGTGAAGAAACAGGTTCATGCCCTTTCAGTTGCTACTCGAGTGTAGGCAGGACGGGAGGAAAACAATACATTTCTATCGGATGGGGCTGCGAAGGGGTAGTTTCGGTTATCTGGTAGCAAAACACAGTATTTTATAGGGCGGTATTGTGGCTCACGAAATTGGTCATTCGCTGGGCTTTTGGCATGAACAGAGTCGTCCGGATCGCGATGCTTACATCAATTTGAATGAAGATCATATCGTCAGGGGCACAAAGGTATGTCCTGTTTTTATGCCTGGGAACCATTTTTAGGGAAATTTCGAAAAGAGAAACGACATTACCACAGATGACATTCCGTATGATTTCGGTTCTGTAATGCATTATGGTCCGCAAGCATTTACTAACGACTGGAAATATGTAACTATTGAAACAAAGGTATTTCCTCTATCCCAGTAAAGAAAACAATGCGCCGTTCAGGATCATAGGTTTCAGCATACGATCGGGCAGAGATCGGACATCTCTTTTATTGATGTCAAGAGGGCAAACATGCTCTACTGTAGTCGTAGGCTGATTGAATGTGACAAAGAAAATGCTTGTTTTAGATATTTGCCAACATAAGTTGAATTGCCAAAATGGAGGATACGAGGACCCGCTGAATTGCAACAGGTATAGACTGAGGATTTACAAATAGCCTAACAGCTGTTCAGGTGCAAGTGTCCTCCTGGACTGGGTGGTGTCCAATGTGAAAGAACTGCTGACTCAGCTGGTTTAAACATTTTCGCAGTTTATTCAAATAACTTTTAGCTGGATGCGGTGGGGAACTGGTAGTAGCAAGCTATTGGCAGACGCTGAGAAGTACAACTGTAGGGGAATGTCACTGGAGAATCACAGTAGGAGTGTATTAGTATTTAAAAAAGAACTTCTTCAGGCTCCAATCGGAAGAATTCATTTCGAGGTGATAGAAACCAACTACAGATGTGATTCTTCCTGCGCCGAAAACTATCTCGAAATAAAACACACTGAAACTATGGAACAGACGGGATTCAGGTGTGTTGGGTGCGACAAAATGAGATGTCACTCTCTTTCCAGGCAATGTTGCAATCCTGTTCCCGGCAGAATTGTGTCTCAAGGATCACAGGTTCTCATTTCGAGTGTCTCGACTTTAAAACCTTCAAACTTTACTATTCGCTACATTCTGGGTAAGAAGCGGTCGTTCTTTTAACTGTCGTTTCAGATCAGGAGAATATTCCTCAGCCACCTCCAGCTCCGTGGGAAGGTCACGGTGGACTGACTGGTCTCCTTGGAGCAAATGAAGCCGGCATTGACAATACTTTTGAGACTGCCATATTAAAAGATCTCCCGCGATATGTTGGGTGAGAAGAGCCCTGAGTATTTAAAAAGAGTCGATTTTTCAGAAGAGGAAGAGGTGGCATTGGATCAGTTTTTGGGATTCTCGACTCGCTGTTCAAAAACGGCAAATGATCTGAAGAACTGTTCAAACAAATGTCTGTGCATAAGAAATAAAATATTAACAATGGCAAATCTGGACGATGGTCAAGTGTTTTTAATGCGGGCTGTTCCAGTGCTTAGCCTGGCAGCAGCAAGCCGCATTGTCTGACTCAGCTATCCAGCTAGCCGAAAAGGTGCGAGACAAGAAAAGAGAGGCATTGATCCCGGCCGCAATCACTTTCCGAAGAAGCTTCTGACATTTAGCTCATCCCGTCACAAGCCCGGTCTCGACTTGTTTTATCTGATTCGCGCTTTCTCGGTTTTTATCGTTTTTGCCTTCGAATGTCCGTGACCTTCAAGTTCATCTTCCACTTATCTCTTTGATATTATATGATTTCAATGTAAATTCTTACCTCATTTCATAAAAGGAGGTCTGCTGCTGAGAATGTAAGGGCAGTGCAATTGCGACCGGTTCGCGCCTTCGTATTCAAATTCCTCACTCTCAGCGGACGCGTAGTAATTCAGGCATTCTTTGCCGCCGTTTTCCTTATTTCTTCTTCTCCTTTTTGGGGCTTCTTTGCTACATTTATTCGAACAGTTTCTTGTTCTCAAATCACTTTTCGCGGGTGCGTAGTGATCAAACAGTAGTCTACCAAAAATACAGATGTTTTCCCGAGCAGCTGAGCCTTTTCTGCGTGACAGCAGTACTTTCTGAAACCCCGAAAGCAAAAAAGACCGTAGGGAGTCAGTAGCTCGTGAAGCCGGAAGAAGGTGTTAATCTTGGCCGACAGCAGCATTGTCTACATTGCTAATCTCAGCTCGACACCTCCTCTCCTACTAAAGCACGCGGCGTAGTTCAAACATATTCTCACTTGTTTCACTCCATATACGTGGCGAGCACGCGTTCGGTAGTATGTCTACACTTGACGCCCCTTTTACGCATAGTTACTTAGCCGCGAGGGACCCTCGTGTCTTTTGACCGTTCAACTGTTCAACTAGTGGCCTTCATTTCGTCCCGTTTATTTTGGTCTCTAACAACTCATTTCGTCAGGTTTTACCTTATTTTAAACTTTGTTTCGCTCTAAAACTCCACAAAATCCAACTTTATGATTACTCGGACTTTTTAGACCATACTATTGAGACCATACAAAAGAAACATCTGAATTTGAGTCGATCGGACGGACAAAGTTCCAAAAAAGTGATTGTGAACTAAATTTTAGAGTGTTTTGTTTGTATGAACTCTCGAAGAGCGACAGGCGCACTATGTTTTTCCATCTTCGGTGAAAAGCGGCGCGCAAGTGTCTCTCTTCAAAGTGCTACTCACCGGTAACTGACCACACGAACTCATCGAATCGGCTATGGATAGCCGAATTGCGCCCTTCGCTCCTCCGTTTCACTCCAGTGCAAACACAGACTATCCAATAGTGGACAGTCTCTTTTTGAACTAGGTCTTTTAGTTCAACATGCTCCAATCGTCTATTTCTCAAGAATACTCATTGTATCCTTTGTAATTCTTGAACTCAAAGCCGAACTGAAAGCTTCGGCAAACCGTTTTATTTCTTTACAAAATCACTAGCCTGTCTTTGGTTTGCGTTATTTACCTTAAATTACATATTGTATTAAAGCAACTTGAAAAATAGATTTTCCCTGCTATTTTGTGGTATGATTGGATTAGTATGATTGGGTTATCACCGTGAAGCTTATATAACGAAGAAATTGAGAAGAGTAAAAGTATTACTCGTGTTTCACATTGATCGTTAACATTTGACAAAATATATTTAAAACACCAAATTACCGGACGTCTTGACTATAACAGAAAGGCTATAACTTCGCGCCTCGATATTTGTGTGCGGTGCACTTCACTCATTCACGCCTGCCTACCCAACTCATCTTGATCTCCTCTGCTTTTGTTCCCATGTATCCCATGTGGGTTTCAGACAGAGATTTCTCCTCCAGGGCCAGGGGGATGGATCGAACGACGCCGCTCCAAAATGGCCCCAACACGATCCTCAGTCGAATATTACAGGTTTCAGCTTCTACTGTAGATTAATTGTAATTTAGGTAGCCTTGGGACTTTTTGTAACAACATCAGATTTACCTCCACTCCCAGCAAATCACGAACTTTTATCATACGACTGCTCATTTGATACTGATTGCCGGTCTGTGGTTTTTTGTTCATGTTTACTCTCGACTTTCAGATGGGCATCGGTGGGAGGACACATAGACAGATGGAGAGTAGCAAGAGGAGAGCCTGACAGTATTTTATGGTTAGCAGCTACCGGCACCATGCAGATTCCTCGAGAACCGTTTGCTCTCATTGAGTCCAGAGGACAACCTGTGGATGTGCTAATGACCGATGCTGTCAGATGTCAAAGAGGATTCGCAGAACTTTCTTTCATTTATTGGGCTATTGGTAAAACTTTATCTCAAATCGTTGAATACAAACTTCAGGAAATGCTGATTTGGAAATTTGTTTGACTGATGAAATGGGAAGCAAGTTTAATTGTACTGGAATGCTGAATTCTCGTATAATGCCGGGGAAAGTGGCTCTGAAGATACCAGAAATGCAGAAGCCGTTCAGAGTGAGAACATATTCGTAGACTTTTTGACTTATTGTTCAGATAATGATATCTCCGAACAATCAGCCAGGAGTACTTGTACTTGATGATATCCGGTATGATGCCTCGACTTGTGAAGCCACGATCAGACCTCCTGTACGAGGAAGGCCAGACGTAATGGTAATTTTGTTTTGTTTCAAACATGCTTGTTCAGACAACAGTCGCTCCTACAGTGATTCCTTGGACCATGAGAAGAACTAGTTCGACTCCAGAAGCAACGACCACAACTACCACTGCTGGAACGACAACAACCGCGACTACAACTGAGTTGATCACAGGTTTAGATTATTTTTAATTGCTTATGAGAATAGTACAGAATCTCCCGAACCTTCAACGCTTCCTACTCCTGAGCCGTCTAGTGAACTACCTAGTGTTGTTATAGACAAGTTCGGGTTCGTCTACACAAATGCCATCAAACTCTGAACGTTTCAGCAGCACCGTTCTTCCACCATCTACTACTGACATACCATTCGACTTGATGATCTTTGGAAACAAGACTAGTCCCCTATTTGACAAAAGAACTGGTAGGTGGAAAACTTCTCCAACACCTCAGTAGTTCAGGAATGATCATCAACGAATCAACAAAACTTCTTTGTGGTTTCAATGATGAGTTTTCTTGTCAATGGGGTGCTGAAGCTGGACGCTGGGCAGTTATTCAAGAAGGCGCAATTCCGTCCTTGGAAGAATCAGTCGTTGATCCTGAACTGTTGCCGTCCTATCCAGCCGCTCTTGTACTTCAGGGATCAGCAATGCTAACAAGTGATCCTATCAGATGTCAAGTGGGCTCTGGAAAGGTGAGACATGCCCTAGTTAGCAAAACTTTCTGTAGATTCTTTTCCGGTATTGGTCCAATGGCGACATTCTACTGCAAGTTTGCGCCCTTGGATATGGAATTGACAGCGATGTGCTGATTTGTGTGGATCAAAGCAGACCTACAAAGCATCAACGCCACAATTTGGCAGTTTTTGAGATTAATCAATCCATTAGAGAGTCGTTTACTGTAGGGTTTTTAATTTGAATTCGAACGTAACTTTAGCTGAACATCGTTCCACAATGGGAGCCAGGAGTGAAGAATCGCTACTTGGTAATTGATGAAATTGCGTATATTGGAGAATGCGGAGCTGGAGGACTCGTCAAAGGATCAGGACGACCAACAACGGTACTCCCTACGCCTCCTACTGAAGTAATTACTACTACCGAACGTCCGACCACTACAACAACGCCTACAACCACAACAACCACAACCACCACGACTGAACCACCAACTGAAGAACCGACAACAGAAGATTTGGTGCTTACAGGTTTTTTGTACTTTAAAAACTAACAGAGAAAAATTTCAGGACGCTTTAGTACTACCCAATATCCCAAAATTCATCCCTGGCAGCCTAGAAGTAGTTCTCCTGCAAGGCCTTATCCTTGGGTCGTTACTCTCCCACCAGTTTTTCCAAACAAAGTTTCTACTAAAGAGCCGTACACGAAAAAACGACCTTTCACGTAAGTTGCAACGATTTTCTGTATATGGTTTGTTTAGCAGAACAATTGCCCCCGGAACAGTGCATCCAGTAATACCTGATCACGGAAGGAATACTACCAATCGATGGGTCATTCAAACAACTACCACTGAGTCTCCAATGGAAGACTATTGTCACCTGCTCAATTGCAATTTTGACGGTGTGTATAAAGAGGGCTAGTAAATAATGCATGTTCAGACAATGCTTGCAATTATCTCAACCACGGACTGACAAAGAAGCCGTGGACTTTGAGGAACAGGGGTTTTGGCTATCCTTTGACTGGTACCTCGGATGTTAGACCGAGTAAGTGTAGTTTTTATCTTAAAAAAAACCGGTTCAGCTGCATCAAATGGACAGTTTGTATCTTCACTACTGGATCCTGGGGATATTGCAATTCTCGAGTCTCCCAAGTTCAATTCGACAAGATCTCTGAATGTTCTGCTGTTCCAATACTACAGGCCGTCGCAATTGACAACGATTAGATTGTGTTTGGGTAACCATTGCCTTATTTGCCTTTGGAAACGTATTCAGGCTCGAGATATACCAATCCTCTGAGAAGCGTCTCTTCATTTATGCAATGTCCCTCGATTCTCCGATCTGTCTCATCTAGAAACGCGTACAGATGGAACACGGTTCATGTTCAGTTACCACCTGGAACTACACACGTATGCATAATATGACGGTGTTTGTAATCTCCCCGATTCAGTTCTATTTGGTGGCCCACAACAGTGAAAGGTCGGAAGCACGGGCGGCAATGGCCATAGATAATATGAGAGTGGCTATTTGCGATCCTAGAGGATTTGCACCGGAATACATTGATGAGATGACAGAAGGAGAACCGTTCCAGGAATTCGACAATGCATGATCTTTAATCTTGTTCCCTCAAATCTGTCAGTTACTCGAATCTTTCAGTTTGATCTTCCCTTGTTTGCTTTAAACGTCATCGGCAATTACTTTCGAACAGGTCTTTCCCATTTTTTAAATTATTAGCTCAAATCCCAAAAAGTCGTACCTGTCATTGTTAAGAGTATTCGATATTCGAAACTATTTATTGTATTAAAGTTATAACAATAAATTATACGATCTTTTGTTTGCGGTACATGAAAGCTGGCCACAATCAATATAGGAAGCAGGAGATCTCTCAGTCATCGCTAAATGGCTTTGCACTCTCTAATAATCTGGGCCTTTCGACTACTTCAATACCTTGGCTATTGAATTTTCAGCATGGTGCGAACCTAATTTTCTTATTCTCCTTGAAATTTCACATGTAATAATCATAAAAACATTATTTAACACAGCGAGATAAGCTCAGTAATTTAATTTGAAAAACTTTAATTCTATAAAGCGTGCACCGAATGGCGAGCTATCGTAGTGTTTCGGCCGAAAACTATTGGTCCCGCCACGGTTGCCGCGGCCATCCCTGTCGACCATTGGTCTTCGATTTTGAATGTGCAAATCGCACTACGCCATGCTCTACGAACATGTCAGAAGCAGTCTGCATTCAATCCTCACTCCTCACCAGTTGCAACCATCTCTCATAAAAACTTTGTGAAACACTAGGCTTTTCCCCCAACTATCGACTTTTTGTTGCTCGAAAGCACATAGACGTGGAACTTCGCTTTTACTGAGAACTTTTCAAGCAACTACCGTTTTCCACCATTTTTGAATCTTTAGAAACTAACCATTGTGCATATTTGAACATGCAGTTTTTGCGGGTAGAGAAATGACAAACTTTAACAATCCCTCGTCTTCATCTGATTTTCTTTTCTCATTCAAAATTTCATCTTTTTACAAGCAAATTTTCAGGTATGGCTCCCAGTGCTCGCGACGGTGACAAGGAATCCACCTATGGATTCGTCTACGGAGTCTCCGGACCCGGTACGTTGTTTTCACAGTTAATTTTGTTTGAATTCCGGCACACTAACAAAATTTATACGGTCTGTGTTGGTTACCAATACGTTCCTGCTTTATTGAAACGTGTACTGGAATATAAAGAAACAGAATATGTACACAAGGGCAAAATATATTTTTTCAGTCGTAACGGCCGAGAAGATGGCCGGATCTGCCATGTACGAGCTGGTGCGTGTAGGACACGGCGAACTTGTCGGAGAGATCATTCGTCTCGAGGGTGACTACGCCACCATCCAAGTATACGAGGAGACCTGTAAGTTTTAACACACTCTTTTTAATTATTTCCTCCAAACAAAATAGAGTTTGCAACAAGGGACACCATCGTAGCAAAAGCTTATAAGGCTTAAACAGAAATGGAAACAGTTCAGAGCTTTGTTCTTTAGCTGCTGCGATCACTTTTGAACTAATCATGGATTTCCATTTCTTCACAGTCTCTCTATTCTCGAATTTGGCACACCTTTTTGGCATAGAATTTACAAGAGTGTTCATTAAAATGAATAATACAACCATATTAATGAGCTCTTTTGCTTAAATAATGCTCGGTTAGCTATATTTTCCGATTATGAATCGATCTACCACCGATCATTTGTCGGTCTTTTGCCTTATCGGTTGCGATTGGCTACCTCTCTGCGTCTCTGTACGCGGCATACTCTCTGATTTGCCGTGTTGTGCGAAAGATTTTGGCTGTGGGGACAAGCCATATAGATGAAGCTTTTACAGATATTACAAAACAGTTTTGACAAAATCATTTTCAGCCGCTGTCACCATTGGAGACCCCGTGCTCCGTACTGGAAAGCCCCTTTCCGTCGAGCTTGGCCCCGGAATTATGGGTTCCATTTTCGACGGAATTCAGCGTCCTCTGAAAGATATTGCCGATATGACTCAGTCCATCTACATCCCTAAGGGTATCTCCACCAACGCTCTTTCCCGTGATGCCAAGTGGGACTATGTTGCTAACAAGAACGTCGGAGTCGGATCTCACATCACCGGAGGAGACATCCTCGGATCCGTTCACGAGAACGTTCTCATCAAGCACAGCATCCTGCTCCCACCCAACGCTTGCGGAACCGTCACCTATGTTGCTCCTTCTGGATCTTACACTGTCACTGTAAGATTGATGTTTGACATTTCATTCATTCCATTTTCAGGACATTCTCGTCGAGGTCGAATTCGCCGGACACAAACAGAAGTTCAGTATGCTCCAGGTCTGGCCCGTCCGTAACCCCCGTCCAGTCGCTGAGAAGCTCGCCGCCAACAACCCGCTTCTTTGCGGACAACGTGTGCTCGACGCTCTGTTCCCTTGCGTCCAGGGAGGAACCACCGCCATTCCCGGAGCCTTCGGTTGCGGAAAGACTGTCATCTCCCAATCTCTGTCCAAGTATTCCAACTCCGATGCCATTATCTACGTAGGATGTGGAGAGCGTGGAAACGAAATGTCTGAAGTACTTCGTGATTTCCCCGAGCTCACCATGGAGGTCAATGGAGAGACCACTTCTATCATGAAACGTACCGCTCTCGTCGCCAACACTTCCAACATGCCTGTAGCTGCTCGTGAAGCCTCCATCTACACTGGTATCACCTTGGCCGAGTACTTCCGTGACATGGGTCTCAACGTCGCTATGATGGCCGACTCTACTTCCCGATGGGCCGAGGCTCTTCGTGAGATTTCCGGACGTCTCGGAGAAATGCCCGCCGATTCCGGTTATCCTGCCTATCTTGCCGCTCGTTTGGCTTCCTTCTATGAGCGTGCCGGTAAAGTCAAGTGTCTCGGAAACCCCGAGCGTGATGGATCCGTCACCATTGTCGGAGCGTGAGTTATCTTTTTGTTCTAGTGCTCAAACCTAATGTTCAGCGTATCACCTCCTGGTGGAGATTTTGCCGATCCGGTCACTTCTGCCACTCTCGGTATTGTACAGGTATTCTGGGGATTGGACAAGAAGCTCGCTCAGCGTAAGCACTTCCCCTCCATCAATTGGCTCATCTCCTACAGGTTTGTCTATATTCGAAAAATATTTATTTTTGCAAGATCTCTCACAGTTGATAACACGTTCTCTTTTGATAGGAATGTGTGATATGATCACAGTATGAGTCCCTATATACAAAATGACAACTTAGAAAGAGCTAAAGTTTTGGATGGGAGGCTCGTTGTAGGTCATCTGGTCCGGATTCCTTCCCGCTTCTCGCATAGCATACTCCTGGGCCCTAGAGTGTGGTTCATGTCGCTCGCCCTTAATAATACCAACACAAAGAGCGAGGCAATAGCACTGAAAAAGCGGTATAATTGGCTGCGAAACCGCTTTTCTCACGTTTTCGCCGTCGTTCATATACATGATGTATTTGTACCAGCCAACCACGAGAGCCAAAGCAAGCGCACCCAGAGCTACCGCTGAAAACAGAATAACAGCCGAACCGATGACAATAGCCATGCTTCGGAAGGTCAAATCTCGCTGAATATTTTACGTTAATGATGTCATTGTGAACCTATTACCTGATAATAGAGTAAGATGGCGATGAAAATGGCGTGAATAAAGAGATACATGACAGCAGCAGTGAGGCAAATGGCATTGATGACGACCATGTCAATGATCTCGTACTTGATGGAGAATAACAGAAGTGCGAGGGAGACAAGCCATAGAATAGCTAACACAATGTAAGCAAGAGTTGATATTCGAATCATTTCAAGCATATCTAACTCCTGACCCTGAATGAGAAAAACATTAACCAGACTGAAAAACAATGACTAACACCAATTTCGATGTAAGTATCCGGGATATGAATTTCCTCGGTATCATTATCGCCTCTAAGAAGCCTAATTTCCGGTTCGATTGGGTCCAATGATGAAGTAAAATTTCCCAGATTCAGATACACCGTGTCATTTAGAAGTTTCCGGACCTAAAAGTCTAGAAATTAATGTAATTTCTGACGCATACTTCGGCAAGACCAGAGTCCACTGCAACATTGGTAGTATCAAGAGCGTCTCTGACTCTTCTGATGCCTTCGTCGTCCTCTAAATTGAGGTCGAAGACATTATTGGGACCTCTGGTAGTCGTTGATGGGGTAGTTGACGTTACGTGTTTTCCGTGGTTATAGACCGGCTCCAAAATTGTCGAGTTCTCATTCCAGCCCATATACTCGTAGCCACCCACATGATAGAAGAAAAACAGTACCGTCATCCCACTGATCAACAATATTACAAATTGGATAGTCAGTGTAATTATGCCAGTCTGTTTGGCGGGAATGAAACATGTCGTTCCGACTGTGGTGAGAGCTTCTCTTGGCTGGAGAGGCGGTGGGTCGTGATGTTCCATTGAGGTGTTCGAGCCCGTTTCCGAAAAAAGCTGGAGATTGTACTTCTCCACCAAAAAGGAGTGTCTCTTCTCTTGACTGACCGACGGTTGCGATTGGTCAATGGTCGAAGTTACATAAGTAGCTTCAAAAGATTCAAATTGAGGGATAAGCCAGCTGAAGCAAGTGATAAGAAGGGAAATGCTGGGGGCGGTCGAAAGCGCGGCAAGCAGCCCTGTTGTCTTGGTTACTAGCCGCCGCCGTGGGTCATCAGCTGTCGGTCTGCCTTGATGATGAAGGTTGGTCGTATGAAGGTTTGGACAGAAGCAATGGTCAGAATATAATAGAAAAGTTCAATTGCTTTCATTGAGTAAAGATTGGAGATGAAAAGACAGGCTATCATCAGCTTTTTTCAGTAAGTACATGCGTGCTCTCGAAGACTTCTATGAGAAGAACTATCCCGAGTTCGTCGCTCTCCGTACCAAGTGCAAGGAAATCCTCCAGGAAGAAGAGGATCTTTCCGAAATTGTCCAGCTCGTCGGTAAAGCTTCTCTGGCCGAGTCTGACAAGATCACTCTCGAGGTTGCCAAGATAATCAAGGTTTGAAAATGTTTCCAATTAAATCGAAACAATCCAATTCAGGATGACTTCCTCCAACAGAACGGATACACCCCCTACGATCGTTTCTGTCCCTTCTACAAGACTGTCGGCATGCTCAAGAACATGATCTCCTTCTACGACCTGGCCCGTCATTCTGTCGAAGCCACTGCTCAGTCTGAAAACAAGGTTACTTGGGCCACCATCAGGGATCACATGGGAGACCTCCTCTACCAGCTCTCTTCCATGAAATTCAAGGTACTATTCAGTTTCTTTTAAATTCAAACTCTTCAACTTCAGGACCCCGTAAAGGACGGAGAGGAAAAGATCAAGAAGGACTACGACGATCTCTTGGAAGCTATGCAGACCGCTTTCCGGAACTTGGAAGACTAAATTGATCCCCCGATCAATTTCTTCCTGTTTCTCTTCCCCAGTAATTGTATTCCTTGCCCTCCACACTTCTCTTTAAAGTTTTCAATAAGCTTCCAGATTGTTCTAATGCTAGTGTACGCGTTCCTTGTAATTATGATTCATCAACATTCCGTGATTTCATTCACTTTTTCCCTTGTTCTAGGAGTGTAGATGAGAGATATTGGCGTAGCAATGTCAAAAAGAACTTTTATTATATATTTTACATCCCTGTAAAGAAATAATGCTCGATTGTTCGATACATTTTCTCGTAGTAAATGAATACACATCTGATGTGGAAGCCAGAGACAATATGAGCGGATTAAGTCTCAGCGCAAAGTCCATTTGACCTCGCTGAAAAAGAGAGGGAACACCTGGCAGCGGGACTTGTTTCTTTGAGATAACACGATAATGGGGGCAATATACTTCGGGACCCTCGATTTTGAGCACAAGGATGGCCTTGAAAACTGGAAAACTAGTCAAAACAGGTGTCCGGCACCTGCAACTACCTATCTCAACCGGGCCGTTGTTCTATCTTACTCTCTCTGTTCATGACAAAATCGATTGCTGACCAGCCCACTACTACTCCGCTATAGAACCTCGCCCTCGTCAATTATTTCTTGCCAGGCTGTGTCGAGTAGAAAGAAAGAAATTCAAATTTGCACTCCTCCTGCAATGTTGTTCTCGTCTTCTCTCTCATTTTTTGCGGGCCCGACTTTGAATGATTCACCCCACGGGCAAATAGCTGACTCCTCTGTTGACTCTGTTGCCACTTGCTGGACAACACTCCAGTAACGGCTTCGCTTCCTTTTTGACTTTAACTCTCTTCATATCATGACGTTTACAGGTATGAAGGCTGTGATACTACTTTTTGTTATGATGGTAGGTTTATCTTCGAATAAAACTCTGGAAGAACATCCCGATGACCTTCTGAATTCAATGGAAGAACTTCTTGAGATGGAAGGCTTTGAGAAGCATCACAATGCTTCCAGCAAGTGTCATGAAAAATTGACAAAGTGTCACACAATGGCAGCGGTAAGTTTTAAGCGGTAAAACAGTTTGTACAATCAATTTTCGGATGAAATTTGGACTGTTTGTGCAGTGCAAGCAAAATAGGATGTTGTTGCCTACAAGTTGAGATCCAAATTTTCAGCCAACTAGTCATAATGCAATAACAGATATAAGAAATGAGATTAACAGATATATTTCTGTAATTAATATGGTTTCTCCGTACATTTCTCTTATTAGGCAATCGTGCTACTGGCACCAAACAATCTGTTGTTTACTGGTTTCCAAACTGTTTGCGAACATTTTCAGGTGCTCGGCATCACTGTGATCGGCTTGTTGTTGATCAATGTGTCGACAATGGTCTGGTTCAACCGCATGGCCATTCGTTTCTTCCTGTCACGCTGGATCCCATCACTGGCTCCGGCGGAAGTGGAGGAAGATGAAGAGCCCGTTCTCCATGATCGCCACTACGACGACGATATCATTCGTTTTCGTTAACTTCCCTTGTTCCAGATCCATTTGTCGCCTCCGTTCCTTTCCAATCATCAACTTCCACTTGTTGTTTTAAAGGGTCAACCGCGGTTAGATTGTTTCCTCCCAGTTTTTCTCTCATTTCATACGGTTATCCGTTCGGTTTTCATCTCCAGTTTTGATATCTCATGGTCCAATAAATCTCAGTGAGCAAACTTTGTGTTCTGATTTGAAAAGAATGCCTAGTTTCAAGGGCGATTGTTTATCAGATCTGAACGATCGTTTGGCTCGCCAGATCAATAGCTCCCACGACAAATGGCCACGGGAAAATTGTAGCTTACCTTTTTGCTCAGCCTAGCAACGGGGCGAACTTATGAAACATGTTTTTTGCCGATATGCTTATCTAGTAAGTCTGACTCACTGCGGCCTGCCAAATCAATCGCCAGGTTCACTAGTTTTCTCACCGTTCAGTCCACGCACGCATGTGTTCTAGGCTGTTCTTTCTGCTATTTCTCGCTTATTGTTCTGCGAATGACTTATCCACCGACACTGTAACTGATCTGCTATCGGATTTGGATGCCTCCAAGAAATGTGCACACAATTTGCATGTCTGTCATACCCTGTCGACCGTAAGTTCTCGATTTTGTAGGAAAATACAGTTTTTTACAGATTTTGGGAGTAATTGTGGCTCTCCTCTGCATTTCGAACATTGTCACAGTTTGCGTCTGGCACAAAGATGTCATCCGTTACCAGATTCAAAACCTTGCAGCCCGAGTACGAGGAGAACAAGCCGCACATCAACCACTCCCAAACGATTTTGACTAAAGTTGTTACACCTGTTGTTTGTTAGTTATCAATGAATTTGAAGGAATGAAATCGTTTTAACCATGTTCGTCTTCTCTTGTTCAAAGTTGTTTTATCTTCTGACCGCTCTTGACATGTCAGCTAACTTCGCAAAACGTCTCTTGTCACGCAATTAGTCTACAAAGAGCAAGTTACACCAAACAAGAGAAAAATATATGCAAAATATAAAGCATAAATTTGTGCAGAAAAGAAAACGGAAAATGAGTCAAAAGAACAGTTGGGCTTCCACAATAGTGCTATATCTCTCACACTTATGAATTAATTTTTAACTATCATGCCACCCCCTATTCTTTCCTTTCGGGAAGCTAGAATCTCCGCCAAGTCTTTTTGATCTGGATGACCTCAGGAACAATTCTAACAGTTTCAATGCAAATTTCAATGAGCACAGAACGATACTGATTATACTATTGTTTCCTAGATCTTTGAAGCTTTATCGAGGATTCAAGGTGTATTCTTTCTGATTTCTTTGTGTTCTTGAGGAATTATTCAATCTACTCATAAAACATCCGCTTCAGCGTAGAAAATCGCAAGCACCTGCCCCTTTTTTCTCTTTGAAAATGCATTTCCTTGCCAACAATCAGTCGAAGCCAAACACCCTTACGGAAAATGTAGTATCGCATGCAGTTTGCATCTACCAAACGGCTTCCCAAACAAGTTTTTTCGTTTTTCCAATTTCTGGAATGCCCTCTAGCATAGGAATTAATGTCAGCCAATATATTTCACGCATGGGATTTCTGCACGTACTAGTTCTTCCATTTTAAAGCGGGCAAGTGTTTTCTAAAAGCTGACAGGTTGCGTACGAGCATGTTTCTCAATGACATGGAACTGAAGATCATGCTCTACTCTCACGCAATTGGTTATTTTCTCCTATTTGAGTTAAATTAAGAATAACTCGAGTTCTTGGTCTAGCCGCACATACACTAATTGTCCAGCGCTTTAGATTTCTCCAGCTCATAATTACTGCAGAAAATGTAGACGTCTTTGTGAGATAATTGAATTTATTTGATGCTTTCCGCCTTCATTTGTCGTGGATTCCTAATCGCCAACTTCTCCGCGTTATTTTCGTGGATCTTGGCTTAATTTTTAAAAAGTTTTCCTGAGCGCTTTATCTCTAACCCATCGTCAGACTTTTCCGACTGTCGTCTGCTATACTAGTCAACACTACCATTTATCTTGAGCACTTGCCATCGTTTTCGGCACGCCTTTCAAGTCTGTCAGACCTTTTGAGCTAGACTAATCAGAGACTAGCAACGGAAAACGGTCCAGACATCGTGTTTTTCTGGTCAATTGTCTTCTCTCCAGCTTAAGTCTATCCCGACTATCTCTCTTCTCCTTCCCTCTTGAACCGAGCTTCAGAAAAGGTGTGTGAATGTTTAGACGATCTGCTCAGACAGTCTGCACGGTTTATTTTTATAATTTTTGTCAATGAGACAGGTCCCGGGACTCGAGCCCGGGACCTGTCTCATTGCAACTCAACTGCTCTACCACTGAGCTATCGGCTCGCCCTAACTCGCTCCTTTGGGACGCTACTTGGCAACGCCGTCTGTTACAGTAGTAAGGAACTGTATACTTGCTCGTTGTTTCAAAGCTTATAAATTCGTGTCGCGGTCTTGAGTTAACTAAAAGAAACAACAAAGGAGATTTGTTTAATGGACATCAAGAGTATACGTTTTGATGAAAAATTGCGTTGCCATTCTGTAATCAGATATTACCCTTTTCAGTCCCTGTTTTTCAAATTGTCCTATGTAACCTTGTGTGAATCATGAGAATCAGGCTGTGAAAATGTTTGGATCATAGACGAAATTCCCATCTGTGGGAATGTTTCACGTGAATGACATTATTTACTCCACCAAGTTTTTCTCGCGATAAAGAAGACTCTGATGCGAATTAGCTCATTCTCTGGACTGCATCAGTTATGTCTCTGCTCCGATTCTTTTGAGCCAGTTGTCCTCTGACGAGCCATATATATCTTTTGTATGCAATCTGGCACCTGATTGAACCAATTTAAAGTTTCCTTGGAGGGCACACGTTAATTAAGGTAATTGATTCAGCTGGCAGGAAGGCAAATCTCGGATAATCTCAAAGCTACCACATTGATTCACGCAGTAGCATCTAATCGTTGCCGTGTTCCGCTATCAGTCATTATTAAGTCCTCCAGATCCCTGTTTTCTTGATTGTTGTAGCTTCCTTCTGCTGATCAACATTTGTTGTTACGACAAAAATATTGACATGATCGAGGATACGATCAAAAATCAATCCCATTCATAAGTGTAGACTACGAAATCAGTGCTATACATTCTTGAGTCCTGGGAAAACTACAGTGGTCCTCTTGACCACCATGCAAATCCAGTGATATTTTGCAATTCAATCAACTTGAACGGAAGAAGGTGGCTTTTATTTTAAACAACAAAACAACGCTCGTTAATGTTCACTTTTGCATTCATCCAACTTGAAAAAGTAGAAAACCAAGACTAGTATCCGTTTTTCACTTCGCGAATATAGACCGAGTTCAGAGTACATTCCGATATACTTGTGCCCTTTTTAGCCCAGCACTTTTTAGAACGATTACTTCTCTCTGGCTTCTTTAGCAAGAGCAGTTTCATAGGTTAGTCTCCGTCACAAATACGCCTCTTTTTGTCCGGATGCTCTCGTCCTGCTTGATTGTAATCGCAAATCGGCAATTATAGGTTCTGTAGCTTTCTACGCAATTAGTGCCGTTTGGGCATGGCTTGTAGTCTGAAATCCCTTCCTTCTCCAATGGTTGGTGATTAGCTCATCGATTTCTGGAAAAACAACATTATGTGGGTGTGTTTCATAGCAAATGTTATAGATTCTTTCTCTTTCTAACGACATTTAATACTGCAGAGATTAAGAGAAGCTCTTGCAGAAAAGGCTTCACAGATCGTATATGACTATTTTCACCGTTTCAATCAAGATAGGCTTCATGGTTTTCCTTCGCTCGTAATGTTCACGGTTTTATATAAAAATTTCTGAATCACGAGAAATAATGTGATCAAATCTTAGAGCTCATGCGTTCTTTGTCAGCCCAATCTTTTCACCCTTCTGATCCCTTTGACATATAAGTCATGTTGACCCAAAGAGACAAGAAATCCTACCGCAGGAAGGTTCATATTGCCGTCCTTCTTAGATATAATTGGTTGTATTGGGCTCTCGGGTAGTAGTGATTCCCCCCGCATTGAATCCCCACAAGCTGTCCTGGCCGTTGCTTCCTGCCAACAGAAGAGAGGGGCCTCTCTTCTTTGTTCGCCTACTTTTGCCTCATCTTTGTCATTTTCTCGCATCACTATTTCTGCCCAATCCGTCTCTCTTCCTCCCTTCAACAACCCCACCTTATCGAATTTGTTCTCGTTTCAGATCGCTGCATATGAGGTAATATCCGTGGATGTGAGCTTCCCTATGTTCTTCGGCCTGTTGCTAGCCTATTTTCTACGCGGTGCATCTGCTTTCCTAATCAGATCCTACGTCCATCCGTACCGACTTTTGTCATTTTAGTTCAATTATAACTTTTAGGAACACTACGTGTAACGCAACAGCCGGAACCGCTTGTTTTGCGGAGCTTTTTCAAATGATGGAAGAGACGTGCAGCGAGGAGGCTCTATCCTTCAGATGTGTTCACTACACGGTAACATTGAACATATTTTACAATAACAAAGTTTTCAGTTTCTGGACGAATGTTTTGAAGCGAGAGTAGGAAAATGTAAGCCGGTTGCAGTTGGCCAATTTGCTCACAATGGCTGGAAAACGGCGTTGTCGACATGCTCAAGAAAAAGAAAGACGTACCGAGCCGTCGAAGGGGTACTATCTTCTGCTATAATCTCCTTAATTAACTTTTTAGGTCGTTCCGGTGGTCGGTCGGCCACGCGAATCAATGAATCCCCAAAATATTATCAACTCTTTAGGCTACCTACAAATACAATGTTCTTTGAGTCGGTACAAAAACTGCTCGTCTGATCATGTTCACAACATTATTTCACAGTGCGAAGAGCACATGAAGCCAACAGCCGGGTTTGCGGATTTTGATAGGCATCGATTGCTCAGGTACAGTTGTGTTTTACGTTTGCTTTATGTGAACAATTTTAGAATTAAGCTTGACACTTCAAAGAAACTACTGTTTTACGAGCAGACAGACCGAGTCAGAGAATGTCTTGTCGTCCGCTCAATATTCTCCGAACTCTATTCGCTTCATCAAGCACACTGCTATCATGTGAGTTTGAGTTTCGATATAGTTAGTATAATCATAAGATTTCGGTTAAATGCCCTCAAAATTAGTCCGTAAGCAAAAAACAACAATTCAGCCGTTTAATGTCAACACAAACCATCATTTTTAAAATAAAGGCAGAGCTACTGCTTTGACAGCATTTAGTTTGAAAAACATGTTGACGTGAACATATCCTTTCAATCTGTCTTTCACTGTATACAATAAATAAAAACTTTTCAGTCAATTGTAACGAGATGTCTTTGCGAAAGGATGCAGTTCAGTGTACTCTGTGAGGGAATCGACTGCAGTCGCCTAGAACCGACATCTCCGAACCAGAATCAGCTGGCTTGGGACGACTGGAAAAGGGCACGATTGATCAGATCGTCAGCGAGGCCAACTCCGAAAGATCTCACCATAATATCATTACTACTTTTCTCGTTGATCATGCTGTTTTAACGGCTCAGTCACAGCCTTAGGATGCCACATTGCTCCTTTTCCATTTTCTCTACATATCATTTTTTTAAACAAATAACTAGTTATTTTGTGATTTTACTTGTTTTTGATGTTATATATTTATTGAACATTGATGCAAAACACCTGTACACTGACTTCAATGTCTGTTTAAAACCTTTTGCCGTTCTTATGGCTGATTGGAGCAGTAACGATTCCTCCAGGGCCAGCTAGTGTAGTTTTTCCTACCAGATACTCGTCAACTTCACGAGCAGCCTGTCTGCCTTCGTGAATAGCCCAAACCACGAGAGATTGACCGCGACGACAGTCTCCAGCAGCAAAAACCTTTGCCTTTGAAGAGTTGTACTTGTCCTTAGGGGTCAGAATGTTTGATCGGGAATCGAGGTTGAGTCCCAGTTGATCGATGACAGTCTGAAGTAGGCAATGTTTTCAGAAAAAACAGCGCAGTTACTTTTTCCGGGCCAACAAAACCCATGGCAATGATGCAGAGATCGCAGTCGACTGTTTCCTCGCTCCCTGGCACCTCCTTCATCTTCCTCATTCCGTTCTCATCCACCCATTCCACTTGGACAATGTTCAGCCCAGTGATGACCTTGATGCCAGCAGAGTTTGTGGCCGTTGAAAATGACTGAAACTCTTTTTGAATTTAACTAGTTTTGCGTCCATACCTTGGTAGAGATGGCATAAGTTCTCGGATCCTCTCCATTTTTGATCTTGGCTTCTTCGTGACCGTAGTCAACGCGGAAGATCCACGGCCATTCGGGCCAGGGGTTGTTAGGCTTTCTGTTTTCTCCGTGAGCTGGCATGATCTCGAAAGCTCTGATGGTCTTGGCTCCGAAACGAAGACTGGTTCCAATGCAGTCAGTTGCTGTGTCTCCTCCTCCAAGGATGACAACCTTCTTGTCTTTTGGATCCAGTCCTTCCCAAGCAATGTTGTCACCGGCTCTCTTCTTTTGACTCTTTTCGAGGAATTCCATGGCGAAGCAGATTCCTTTGGCATCACGTCCTTCAACAGGAAGATCGCGAGCAGTGGTAGAGCCTGTGCAAACAATTATTGCATCATTTTCTTTCAGAAGGAAATCGGCGGGAACATCTTTTCCAATCTCGGTACTGGTGAGGAAACGCACTCCCTCCTCTTCGAGAAGCTTCACACGGCGATCAACAACAAACTTGTCGAGCTTCATGGTAGGGATTCCGTATCTAAAAGTAAATATAATTGAAGATTTTAAGAATGACACACCTTAGAAGTCCTCCAACTCTGTTCTTCCTTTCGTACACCACCACAGTGTGTCCAACCTTGATGAGTTGAGCTGCAGCAGCCAGTCCAGATGGTCCTGATCCAATAATGGCGACTCTCTTTCCAGTGTTCTCAGCGGGCTTCTGTGCCTTGAGCCATCCTTGCATGAAGGCGTAGTCAATGATGGCGCATTCGATGGACTTGATAGTAACAGCTGGAGCTCCGATACCAAGGCAGCAGGCACCCTGAATGAAAACATTCTGTTTAGCACATAATAAACCTTACTTCACAAGGAGCAGGACAAACACGCCCAGTGAACTCTGGGAAGTTGTTTGTCTGGAGAAGTTGCTCGAGAGCTTGGCGCCAGTTCTTCTTGAAAACAAAGTCGTTCCATTTAGGAATAATGTTGCCGAGAGGACAACCAGTGTGTCCTTGACAGAACGGAATACCACAGTCCATGCATCTGAAACGATTTTAAAGATAATTACAAAATGACCCACCTGGCTGCTTGTTCACGGATGTTCTTTCTGATAGCTTCAAAGTCGTACACCTCATCCCAATCCTTCAAGCGCTCTTCGGCCGGACGGTAGATCTGTTTCTGTCGCTGATACTTGACGAATCCACGGAGCTTGTCCAGAGGTTCATCTTTCTTGATCAAATGACCCGGAACAGGCATGTTTTCAATGTCGATGTGACGGCTGTAGTTGAACTAAAATCTTCGCTTTATCCCATTGTTCTTTTTTGAAAACCTCGTCATCAGAGTTACTCTCATTGCCCGACTGCTTGTCCGCATCTTCCAGATCGATGGCTTCCTGGAGATCCTCCTCTCCTTCAAATCCGACGATATCCTGAGGACGAATAGTTTTGGACAGTTTCCGCGAACGGTTTCCAATCTGAAAGAAATATTATCGTTAAACGCTATCAATACTGAAAAACACCCATGCATTTTTAAAATACAGACTGTTATAAGATTAGGAACTAAGGCAAGCATTAACCTTTGGAACAGCGAGTTGCACATCATCTTTCTGTAAAAATATTCTAAGCTACAAAGGCCAGGATGTAAAGTACTCACGCTTAGTTTTCTCTTGGTAAGATCCTTCTTCTTGTGCTTCAGATGAATAGTAGGAGCAATCTGCATGTCCATGGATAGAGTTCTTGTACGGTGGTGTCCAGCAGACAGCTTCTGTTCTTCTTCCAGTTTCTTCTTCTCAGCCTTAGCTTCTTCTAACACTCTTTTATAGTCCTTGGGGAAAACTTTGACCAGTTTTCCGTGAACGGTCTGCCAGTTCTCCAAAATGAACTTGCCGAGCTCGGACCCGGTCAACTCGATGAACTTGGTGATCTTCTCGTAGACCCAGATGAGGTCGTCCTCAGTTGGCTCGTCCAAATCAACAGTAGCAGTGTTGATACGACCGATTGTATGGTCGTTACTGAAAGTTTCCTTTAGACACAAAAAAATAGATTCAAACTTGTTGAAGATGTAGGCGATTCCTCCACTCATAGCTGCAGCAAAGTTTCTACCAACTTCTCCGAGGACGATAACTCGACCACCAGTCATGTACTCGCACCCGTGATCTCCAACAGATTCAACGACTGCTGTGGCGCCAGAGTTTCGGACAGCGAAGCGCTCTCCTGCAACTCCTCGGAACCAACATTCTCCACTGGTAGCTCCATAGAGGGCAACATTTCCAATTACCGAGTTTTCTTCCGATTTGAAAATAGAGTTCTTGTGAGGATATACCACGATGTGTCCACCAGACAGACACTTTCCGACATAGTCGTTTGCATCTCCCTCAAGATTCACGGTCACTCCTTTGGCCAGGAAGGCACAGAACGATTGTCCAGCAGAACCCTTGAGGTCAATGTAGATGGAGCGCGTGCCACTGAGGCCTTCTTCGTCGTAGCGCTTGGAGATCTAAAATGGGCCACTTAAGGTCATTCAATTAGGTGGGCCGAACCTCATAGCTGATCCTTGCTCCGAATGCTCGGTCCAGGTTAGTTATCGTCTTGTTCTCGAATCTTTTGTGTTCTCCTTTCTCGGTGAAGACGCTGTCCAGCTGGGTCAGAATGTCTTTTTCCAGATCTCCAATCTCGATTGTCTGAAATCCGCATGCTGAGTTACACTTTAAAATTATGCTACTTGCTTCACAGTTCCTCCTTCTGTGGAGACTTCCGGGTACATGTGATGAACATTCTTGAGGATTGACCCAAACTCCAGCATGGTAGCTTTTTTGTTGACAGGGTTAGGGTTGGCGTAGAGAAGATCTGTGCGTCCTACAGCTTCGGAGATCTTTCGCAGTCCGAGTTTTGACATGAAGTATCGTACTTCTTCAGCCACCATGAACATGTAGTTGACGACATGTTCGGCTTGTCCTTCGAATTTTGCTCTCAGCTCTGGATCCTGTGTTGCAATCCCGACAGGACAAGTATTCAGATGACACTTTCTCATCATAGTACATCCGAGCACAATGAGAGGTGCAGTCGACATGCCGAACTCGTCAGCTCCCAGGAGAGCAGCAATCATCACATCACGTCCTGGAAATTACTCTTTATAATGATCTGCAGTTTCACTTACCAGTTCGAATCTGTCCATCAGCTTGTAGAACAACCCTACTTCTTAAGTTATTCATGGTCAAAACCTGGTGAGTCTCGGCAATTCCTAGCTCCCAAGGCAAGCCGGCGTGTTTGATTCCAGTCCAGCTATTATAAGTGTTTACTGGTTATGAATAAATCCTACCTCGATGCTCCTGTTCCTCCATCATGTCCGGAAATGGTCAGATGATCAGCGTTACCCTTTACTACTCCGGACGCGATAATGCCTACTCCAGCCTCGGAAACGAGCTTCACACTAACTCTAGCACAAGGATTAGCGCACTTTAGATCGTAGATCAGCTAAAGTGAATTATGATTTGGACTTTTTTAACCTACCTGAGCAAGATCTTCGATACTGTAGATGTCGTGATGTGGAGGCGGAGAGATGAGTCCTACTCCAGGCGTAGATTTGCGAGTATCCGCAATTCCTTTGGTAACCTTGTGTCCGGGAAGTTCTCCTCCTTCTCCAGGCTTCGCTCCTTGAGCCATCTTGATTTGCAGTTCATCAGCATTGGCCAAGTAGGAGGAAGTAACTCCGAATCTGGCTGAAGCTACTTGCTTGATCGCAGAGCGAAGATTGTTGTTGGGATCTTGTCCCTTTGTGTATCTCTCCGGTCGTTCTCCTCCTTCTCCGGTGTTAGACTTGGCTCCGATGCGATTCATTGCAATAGCCAGCGTAGTATGAGCCTCCCAAGAAATTGAACCGAAAGACATGGCTCCGGTCACGAATCTCTTGACAATCTCGCTAGCCGGTTCAACTTCACTCAACGGAATCGTGACTTTGGCACTTGTTTTGATTTCCAGCTGTCCTCTCAAGGAGCACCATCTTTGAGCCAAGTTCGATGCTGATGAGTATTCTTGGAACGTTTTCGGGTTATTGAGCTTCGTGGCAGCCTACAATTTGTCATGACACGTGGGAGCCAAGTTTAGCTACCTGGAGTTTGGCAATGGCCTCGGGTTCATTGACGTGTTTCTCTCCTCCAGCTCTCCAGTGATAGGTACCCGTAGCCACAAGTGTGCGCGAATCGCCTAAACCACATCATTAAGCGCGTGTCTTAGTAATCAAACTAAAAAACAGCGTTAGAATACAACATTATGACCAACAAAAGCCACACAAATCTAATATAGCTCACCATAATTGCCCACAGCTTTCGAATCTGTAATTCGACTGAGCATTCTTTTTTATTTTTGTTATGCCGGAAGTTATCCGTTTACTAATCATATTTTTGAGAATAATTGAGTAATCTGGGAGAAAAATGAGACAAAGAGCCTTGCGTAAACTAACCAAACGTATGTTTTCCCGACTCCGACGTCGGATAAGCCGCTCGATGACGTTTCAGTGCCTCAGCAGCTAGAATCTCGAATGACGCTCCTCCAAGGCGTGATACTGTATTTTTGAAGCACATGTCGACCACTTCTTGAGCCAGTCCAACAATTTCAAAGATTTGAGCATGTTTGTACGAGTGCAGGGTGCTGATGCCCATCTTTGCCATCACTTTAAAGATTCCTCTTTCGATTCCTTGTCTGTAGCCTTGGAATACCTAAGAGAGATTTAATTGTTTGTTCTTAATGCGTTTTACTTGTTCATCATTGAGTTCCTTGTCTAATAGGCCGAGATGTCTCAGTCTGTACATGGTTTCAAAGACCATGTAGGGACAGATGGCATCTGCTCCGAATCCCAGTAGCACACAGAAGTCATGCACGACTCTGGCCTCTCCGGTCTCGACAAAGATAGCCACTTTCATTCTGAGACGGTGACGGATGAGGCATTGATGAACTGCTCCAACGGCGAGCAAAGATGAAATGGGTACGTTGTCCTGAAATCCCATTTATCATTCCGGTCCTGTGGACTTAAATTACTTGATTTGCATTTCGGTCCGACAGAACCAAGATTTGATATCCATCCAAGGCGGCAGTACACGCTTCACAGCAGATTCTGTCGAGACCCGGAACCAGACCTGCAAATTTTCTGTCTTGTCTGTTTCTCTTGACTTCTGGCCCAAAGATCTTGCCTAATCATTATTTTTCCCCATGATTGTTTTCGCGGTAGCAGTCAAGATAATGAATGTCTTTAACAAAAATGATTCTCTGGATGCCCGTCATGCGCAGTTCTTTTTGTACTTTCCGCTTCCTTCGTCAGAGGACACCGTTAATCATTTCCCAGTTCTGAAGAAGGCTGGTGAGACAGGGCAATTATCCGAAAAACTGTCCCTTCTCCGCCTACTTGGCTCACCTTTAACATCATACTTGACAGGAAAGGTGATATCGATCGTCTTGCTCTTCCACCCTCTGTACATTGTTCTCTTGATGACCTGGAAAAGGATTCGTAAGCTTTTGCCAATTAAGAGCCAAGACGCGTTAGAAACGACTCATTAAGTTTGGCGATTGGCTCAGAGCTATTGTCTTGCAACCGGTTGCACGTCATTTTTTCTTACCTCCATATCGATCAACGAGAGCACTGGTTGCTCCAAGATCAGTCTACTTTGAAGTTCGCCAGTCGGTTCCAGCAGATTCGATTCAGGGCCGACTGGGCATCTAAGAGACATGACGATCTGTTCACGGAAGGGGTCAATGGGTGGATTGGTGACCTGAAAAGATTGGCGTTTCAACTTTGAACCTCGGGTCGAAAAGTGTCTTCTTTCTTGCACAAAATGGCGTCATTGCATGCTATGGAAGTATTCGGTCCAGATACCCACATTACCCAGTTGCTTGCGTCTGTGCGAGCTCTGCTTCAACTGCTAATTATTTTACTATCAGACCACACTGATTTGCTTGCCGCCTACTCTAGTAGTGTCCTTTTGCATGATTAGGGAAGCGTATCGAATAGATCCACCCGTCGCGTGAAGTAAACCGATCTGGAGCCAGTAGTGGTCCTCTAACGTGATAATCTTCGCTTCCTTCATCCCTATCTATTTTTGCAAACAAACCTGAGCGAACAGTTGCTGAAAGTAGCTGAACAGCAGGGGGCTGAAGTCCGAGAGACAGGCCAAAGCAGCATCATTTCCCATAGAACCAAGAGCTTCCTTCCTGTAAAAGTTCAAGTTCCCAGATTTTGACGTTCCCAGACACTTTCGCGGAAGATTCGCCGCCTAATTATTCTGCGTTTGCGAAGATTTAAAGACAGCTCTTTCGTCTTAAACGTCAGCAAACTCATTATCATAAAATGTTAGAGGCGGTTCAAACTGTTCAGTCTCTGTTCCTGTCTGGATCGCGAGCTCTCCTCAACTTACTTTTCCTTTATCATCGGGACCAGCAGCAGCGAAAAAGTATCATGGGTGTAGGCGTATAGAGTCAGACGACGGTCCGAGTCAAGGTGGACATCCTTTCGCTTGGATGACTCTATTCCCAATGTCTCCAGACGACACTTGATGAGAAACTCGCTTGTGACAGCTCCGTGAGACAGCTATAAAAATATTACTTTTTAGCGTCATGTCCCAGGAAAATTGGTATTGTCTTCTTTCTAAGGACTCCAAAGCAAAGTGATGGGAGGCGGAAGAGCTCCATTTTCTCGTGACGCAAAGGTGCATTACCCAATTTCCCTGAGAAGGCCCCAAAGGCAAGTGAGCTGTTTTTTCCTAAGCTCAAAGTGCTCAATCCTTCTGTCCCTTACCACATCGTCCTTCTTAAGCAGATCCAAGTAGATTCTCTTATGTGAGAGCTTTTTATGATCGCGCAGAGTAGCAATACGCATCTTGAGGTCGACATCCTGTTCGATCTTCTTTTCCTGAGTATCAACCAGAAGCATTCTTCCTGGTTTCAGACGATCCTGAAAAACAACTTTTTATACTTCCTTATAAATTTTGTATCTTCCTTGTTGTTCTTATCAACACGCTAAATGTCATTAACCCCAGTTCAGTTGAGACATGCAGGTCCGCGCCGTCTTCTCGCTCCTGATCTTGGCCCTTCTCAGTATACTGGTAAGAAGAAATATTATTACTCAAAGCAAACGTTTGCAGGGATCTACTATGAGTGCGTACAGCAGGGATGTTGAAAACATGCCTATGAAACGCTTCCGCGGAGAGCCCATCCGCTTTGGAAAGCGTTCTCCCAGAGAGCCAATCAGGTATGAGAAAACTGTTGCTTTGCAAATATGATGTTATTCAGGTTCGGTAAGCGGTTCGACCCTTCCGGTGACTACTACTAAAGCCTGTCTCTCCCTCCCCTCCCCAACTGTTCCCGTCTTTGTCTAAACTCTATATATTTCTTTGTGAATAATGAAGAAGCTTGATGTTGGAAGGATGTTTCATTTTTAGAGTGAAGGATTGTCATTTGAAAAACGAGAAAATTGGTCTTCAATCTGGTGGAAGGTTAATATCTAGCCATGTGCACACCATGATTTATGTTCGTAACATTTTCTGCTCTACTACCGCATTTTTCATATTTCTTAGAAGTCGTAGTAGAAAGTCAAAGTAGCCTAAATTCATCGTGCGTAGGAGTTATTTTGACCCTAAGGTAGCGCCAATTGGTCTTTCTGACTTCACCTCCCTTTTTACCAGTCCGGAAACGTTACAAAGGAAGGTGGTGCCAGTAATTGGTCGCCAGACTTATGTTCATTTCCTATCTATTGAAATCCCTAAAAGGGGCAGTACATAAGCACCAATTTTGTGCTACTTTGACCTTTTCTCCTAACGTCGACAACACTTTCTCATTTGCCCTATTTCATGTCTTGAGATTGTCTCTAAACCTTGAATTTATCAACAGGAATTGAGGGCGTTCACACGGAAAGAGGCGTAAATTTTTAGGGAATCTGTTCATAACACGACTGGCAGTCCAGTCAACCATACAACCGCTGTATCGCCTTGGTTGTTGAGAGAGCACTCATTCACACAACAGTCATGACCTCCACTGCTCTCCTACTCCCCTTCCTCTTCTTGGTAGCTCTTGTTACAGGTACGGTAAACATTTTGCTTTTTTTGGTACAATGTGCCCTCTTACAGGTGAAATAGCAAATAAGCGAGCCCCACTTGGCACTATGAGATTCGGCAAAAGGGCCTACGACGATGACGACATGGACTACTCCGGTCTCGACAAGAGGTCCGTTGATGAGGAAACGCAAAGGAGCATCAGAGCCCCGTTGGGTACCATGCGCTTCGGAAAACGTAATAGCATCCGAGCTTTCGAATCTACAAATAATTTAGGGGCGCCGCTAGGAACGATGCGATTCGGCAAGAGATCTTACGAAGAGGGTTAGTTTGCTCATCAGCTAGGTGCGAACACGGGACCACTTTTCAGGAGCACCATTCGGCACAATGCGGTTCGGAAAGCGGGATCCTCTGGGAACTATGCGGTTCGGCAAGTAAATTCTCGAAACGCAAGAGAAACTCTTCTATTGTATCTCGTTAATAAATGAACTGCTGTTAGACTACACATTTTCAGAGAAACTCTCCCAGGAGATGTCCCAAGATAACGAGTTGCCTAAAAATGACCCCTCCATGATGTGGTGTGATCTCTTATAATCGTATTGAAGCAAACTTTTGCTCAGACCACAACTCATTTGCTGAGATCTTCCCGAAAGGAATTCTAAGCCTATTGAAAGTATTCCAATTGTTCTGGCCCGTGGGAACTCAAGAGGGAATGTTTTCCACTTTTGATGCACAATGTCTTCCTCATGAGCCTACCCAAAAGAGGGGACGTTAGTAACCTTAACTTTTGAAACTTTTTAATCCTCGAAATTCATCATTTCCTTGTTCGCACGGACCCGCTTGACCACCCGCGCCATCTGACCTTAACCCTCAGAAAACACTCGATTTCATAGTTGATCACACTGCGTCAAACCAACAACATTATGCCAAATTTAGTCGTAAAATGAACAGGAAGTTATTGCAGCTCACAAATTAGAGGGCCGAGAGCATAATTATCGTGTTAGAGTTAGGAAGATACGGTACTTTTATGTTTCGAATATAGCTTGCGGAAGAGGTCAATGTTCGAAAATAGCCAAATCCAGACAGGTCGAACAAAACATTCGATTTCATGCTGTTCCAAAACCGGGTAGACGCACTTTAATAAGTTGTCGTAAATATTGTGACGTTACTTTACGAGATTATGGCGCTTTCAAACATCGTGCATGTTTCATATCCGTGCTTCGAGGCAGGCACTTTAACCTGCCTCTAATTCTCTTTCTCTCTACATAGAGGAGTGTACATGAGCTCCAGAAGAAGATGGACTACTACGGGATTACATGACGCGACTGCGCATTTCCCGTATGCCTCGGTAGATAGATGCTCCCGACATATATTGGGGCAACTGCTTTGCCATTCGGATTTCAAGAGGCAATTTGTCAAGACGAGTATGTGCGAATCCACCCTGATTTCGGTTCCTAGACAGCCCTCATGAGCAAACACTTTCCTCTGTATAACAGCCAGGAGTCGACATCTTCTGCCATTCCTTTTATTTTAAATGTTTTCAGTCCATTTTTTTGTCAAAATCCTTGTACTGCACAACATTGTGCGAATCATATTTCACACAATGAAGTCAGGCTATTGGTCCCAGCATGCGAGATCTCGAGTTTCCATTTAGATCAAATTCGCCTCAGCCTACCAGAATGATGTTGGTTCACGTGGACTTGGGCTCATTTGTCCTTTTTTCAAAAATGGCGACTACAGACGTGCCAAAATTGTCGCGTGCCTACTTTTCCAATTTCTCATAGTCAAATTTACTGTCATCCAAAGCTCCGCCTCTTCCTCAATTTATGATAAACGTTTGGCTATAAAATGAACTAGATTGGAAAGGGCGGGCAGTGTTTGGAGCTGTTTCCCATTCCAACAGTACCATTGCTTTCTGATACGTCTCATTAACCCATCCTCCCAAACCCATTCTTCTTTTCAGGCAAGATGCTTAACATCCGCTTCCTTCTGGCCCTTTTGGTCGTGCTCGTGGCCTGCTCGACCGTATCTCTAGCCGCTCCTAATCGTATTCTGATGCGCTTTGGAAAGCGAGCTGTTCCCGTTCATCTTGGAGGAGAATATGTTCCTGTCGACTACATTGGGTAAGTATTTCAGTAAGGATATCTAACGACCCCTGTCTTCAGCCTCCCATATGGACCCGACAATGACTTCTAAACAAGACTTAGACTGACGCGATAGAGTGACACGGCAGAGCTTCTACTTTGGCGATAATAAATTATTCCCCCCGTTTGAGACTAACCTTTTTGATGACGGCAGCAACATCATGGTCGTTGACTCCGACTTCGGAAGATAGATAGAGAATGTCATCTTTTGTCAGATAGTACCGAGCTGGACGTAGACCATTTCTATCCAGAATTGCTCCGATGTAGCGACCATCAGAGAACGTGAGGAGGGCTGGACCATCCCAAGGTTCCATGGTCATGCCGGCCCAGCGGTAGAAAGCCTTCTTTTCAGATGACATTTCCTGAAAACATGATCTTTCGGGTAAAAAATGAGGTTACCTCGTCTTTCTCCCATGCCTCTGGGACCATCGTCATGGCAGCTTCAGGCAGAGAGCGGTCTCCAGCTTTAACAAGGAACTCCAGTACGTTGTCAAAGCAGCCAGAATCGGTTAATCCCTTAAAAGATCATTTTGTAAATCAAAGAAGAAAGTATACCTCCTCGACAACTGGATACAGCTTGTCAAGATCTTCCTCGTACTTGGCACTGTACATGACACCTTCTCTAGCTCTCATGAGATTGATGTTTCCTCGAAGAGTGTTGATCTCTCCGTTGTGAGCCAACATTCTGTTTGGCTGGGCACGATTCCAACTGGGAAAAGTGTTGGTAGAGAACCGGGAATGTACAAGAGCAATGTGAGACTCGAAATCAGCATTGGCCAAATCTTCGTAGTATTTGTACAGTTGATGAGTATTGAATTGTCCCTAAAAATTATTTTTGAAAACGTAAAATTGTTAACTTACCTTGTAAACAATGGTGGATGAGCTCAAGGAACTGACATAGCACTCTACTAGCTGTTTAGCCATGTTGTTCACAGCTTGTTTCCTCAGGAGGTAGACATTTCTCTCGAATCGGTCACTGTCCGAGGCAGCATAGTCGGCAGTCACAAATACCTGTCGAATCAGTGGTTCCGTTTTTCGAGCTTCTTCTCCCAAGACACTACGATCAGTTATTAGCTTTCTCCAAGCAATGACTCGTACATTGCAAGCACGAGCGAGATCACCAAACGCTTCCTGGAAATGTTTGATACCGTAGTCTAAAGAACAGACATACTTTGGCCTGTTTGTAGGAGTCAGCATTCAGGAACAGTATACCCGTAGCATATTGGCCATATGGAGGCAGATCAATGTTCTCTTGTCTGAAAGATATTGTGTGTGTGTAAAAACTGTGAAACCTTACTCTTTGACAGATTTTCGATACATGAGATCAGGAATGCTGGCTAAGACACCAGCGCCATCACCGGAATCGTTGTCACAACCACAGGCTCCTCGGTGAGCCATTCTTTCGAGCATCGTTCTGGCATCTTGCATGATCTAAAATTTCGAATGAACAACACAACTTGTTGCGTACCTTGTGCGTTTTGATGCCTTGAATGGAACAGACGAAACCGACTCCACAAGCATCGCGCTCGAGTTGAGGCAGCCAAAGACCCTTGGCGGCTTCTTCTTGTTGTTCTTTCGTTAGGATTACCATTACTAAAAAGGATTAATTAAAAAGAGAAAGGAGCACCAGCTGAGAAGAACGGACCAAAATACGTGTGCTGTCCACACGGAGATAAGAGGCTAAGTACAACGAACGTGAAACGATAAGGATTGACAGTGAAAAAGTCCGCAACCAAACAAATTAGGATCACACTGGGGAAAACCTAAAAACAGTGTGAAACAAGATCACATGCGTCTAAATAAGGCTATACAAACAGGTCGGGAAAACCAAAACTGTTTTCGTATCTACAATGTTCGGCGAAATTTGAACGGGACGACCTAGGACTGCGCTCTGGATGTCCCGTTCCCGCCGGACTGATTACACCCACAATCCACACACCAGTTGGTAATAGACCGGGTTATCTGAGCAGTTGTTACACAGCTACATATATGTGAATAAGCCCCTAAGTCTCTAAAGCAAAAGGCAAATGGCAGGAGCACGTTCATCAATATTGCATTCGGCGAGTAATCTCCGCACTCTTTAGACAATTGATGAACAGACTGAGGAAAAGGAACTACTTGGGAGCCTAGGAGCAATTCATTTCGGATCAAAAGGACACATGCCGGAGCGGGGAGAGAATGTTGAAAACAAATAAAAAGTACGTTTGAACGGGAGGAAATAACTGAAGCTGACTGTTGTAATGCATGGGAAGCGATTTTAAATTATATTTTCGAATTGGAAATCGATAGTATTGCCGCTGTCAACAAAATGTTGAGACAAGTTGAGGAAGATAACAGTCCAAATGGTCCACACAGAGCAACAAAACAAAGACGGCTGCACCAAAGTCTTTTACGATTAAATCCTCAGTTGGCCATTTGGTCTAGCTATCGTGGTCAAAGTTCAACTGACCAGATCAGGTCAAGCACGTGAATGCGTTGTGATGTAGATAAGAACATTGCAAAAACATTTGACAGAAGGGTAAATTGGCCGATGACCTATTGCACAGTGAGCGATCCCTGGTGTTGTCTCGCCAACTCGACGAAAATAGAGAAAAAGAGTTCAAAACAGACCAATCACAAAAATGGTATTGGTGGTCTAAGAATTCTGGGAAAGACATGATATTTGCAGCGAAGGAGGTGCGCTAAATATCATTATCGACTGAGGTACACTCAACGCAATACTATTAATTTTTAATTAAGCAGTCGTGCATTTGCCATTCGATGTTCTGATAGTCGTAGTCTCCGGATTTAGCTTAGAGAAAGGCCCATCTTGTGACGGAAAACATCTTTTTCTGCGCTGTTTTCCGTTCAGGAAGAACCTTGCTTTGATCAGGGCTCTTTTCCCCGCTCATTTCCTTATCAAATGCTATGTGGTCACTCTTATCTTAACTCTAATTATCTGCTCCCTCTTCTTGGGTGTTCCGGTTTACATTTTAAATTTTGAGCAAAAACTTACAAACCTTCGTGGCCTAGATGAAATGACGGAAAACAGGAGTTGCGGTCAAAACATAGTGGTCACTGATCGATATGCCGTGGGCTATGCTATTTGAGTCAAGAGAACTGCTGACGCTCTCAATGGAAGTCTCTTTTTACTCTGGATTGAATGAACTGGACGAGAGGGGAAATTGGAAGGTCGAAGGCCATAGAATCTTAATTGGACTCAGCCCATTATTTGAAAAGAACGTCTGGCCACTGAACCCACAAAAATTTAGCATCTTTTGAACTCATCCCCTTTGATTCAAAACACTCTCATTCCCCTCTCAAAATCTCATTTTTGTGAATGAGTCCAGATGTTTTGCTTCGTGAATGATCAGCACTTTTTATCCGCTGGCCGGTTTAAGACGCTGCCCAATAAGCTCACAACCACATTAAAATAGATTCAGTAGCAACGCGTTTTTGACGTTAACTTCGTCTCTCTTGAAAAACGATGTTTGCCGTTGATAGTGAAAGGTAGAGCAGCTCATTGAAAAATGCATTCGTACCGATTCGACTTATGGAACACTGTCAACAAACTCTTTTTCACAAAGAAAATATATACGTATCTTTGTTATATTTATCCTAGCAACGGAATCGACTCGTCTCTTATAAATTCTAGGTTAATCAATTGAGCAAGCATCTATACACGTGTTCAAGCGCAATTTCTAAGTTTGAAAACGCTTGTACTTTCAACGATAGCATTAAAGCACAATATTTAAAATAGAATAAATCCTTAGCAACCCCTTTTTCAGATGTTAGTCAAAACCAATATGGTAAATGTCATCTCAGGACTCTTTTCCTACGCACGGCGCGTCCTCAAGATTATCATTAGCCTCACTGTCCTGAAAACGTGGCCAATTTCTATTTGTTTACTTTGCCTTTCGCCTATCTATGCAACACAAGATTGGATTTTTTATAATGTTTAATTCGGGTTATTCGCTAGAAAATCATGGAACTTTGTGCAAAAAGACATTCTCATGCTTCTTTGTCAATTTGACAAAGACCTTCTGGGTTAGATAAGGTACTCCATTGATCTTTTTCGTTTATCATTTTCTAAATATTATCATGCAGATTTTTTGAAAGTAAGTTCTCCCGCATGCTTTGAGATCATGGTTATATCGATTGACCCGGAGCGTTGTTTACTTGTAGCCACAATGGTTGGCAGCGAGCCCAACTTTTACAACTGTTTCTTCGCATTTTTCTCCTTTATTGGCTCGTTTCTTCAAGTTTTTTTTTGAATTATTTTTTCTTCGTCTTCTTTTAAAATATCCAAAATTTCAGGTAAGATGGATCTACGCCGCATCCCTGGCGACCAGCCGATTCACATCAGCCCGACACATGACTTCGAGCCTTCCGCTCCCAGGTAAGCAAACAATTTATATTCATTTCAATATCTTTTTATTTTCAGTCCAGATTCCATTGCTGCTTCTCCGATGATTTCCGCCAGAATGTCCGATTGTGCTGAAATGCCACTGGAGTCTGATGATGTAAGGGCGTTTGATTTCTTTTTGTTTAATTTCTGAGAAGGCAATCCGACAAATATATCTGGGAAAAGAACAACTAAATTTTCTAATTATACAACCGAGCAAATCGCAGAACAGTCACGCGAACTATTTTCGAAGCATTTTTGCAAGCGATATTGGCACGGCAAGCCAGTAACGCTTCAGCTTTACTAACCACATATTGCCACAAAGACGCCGTTCATATTTTCTTAAAAATTAATACAAAGGAAAGAGATATACCGGTTATTTCTAAAACAGAATAACTAAAAAATCAAAAATGTGGCATAATATGCATATTGTGGATGATCGAGCATTACTACCTTTTTGATGAGAAACTCGAGGGAAACTAATAAGGAAATTTGCCTAATAAATAGATCTGAAGCTCAACTGTGAAGATTTTTACAATTTTCTAACTTGTATGTTAGGTATTTCATTATTTCGAGTTTAATTAAAACAAGTTTTTAATACCATACAATAGTTTCACGTTTTCACATACTCAAGATTTTCAAAATGCGAAACATATCTCATGCAATTGTTTTGGGAAACAGAACCAGTCCCCTAGTGGGTGCCTCTAAATTGTAAGCCTTTTAGATTCCATCGTTACTAGACTCAATGAGACACCATCAATCTGCCTACCAGACACTTTCATTTTAATTTTGATGGCACCATGTAGACTGGCAGCGGATATTGATTTCCCATAAAAATCGCGCCTCATTGTTTATGGAAACGGTCTTATTAATATACACTGTCTCTCTCTCTAGTTGGCTGTCTTCACTGCGCAGTGTGTGTCTTCCTTCCATCGCAACGTACATTTATCTCTTCCATTTCAGGGTGGCGACGCTTGCAGTTTGGCTAGTCGACGTTCTACATTCAGCAACAAAATGGATCTCTACGATTTGACCAAGGACACAGACTTTCAGAAGAAGTTTCCGGAAATTTGTCGTCTTGTTATGGTATGCAGCTTTCAATTATTTAAAAAAGTTTTAGGCCAACTCTAAACCGAAAGGAGACGCAGTCACCAGCGAAGACAAGATTGTTGAAGAAATTCGCGAAATGTATCGAGAGAACCGCGAGCTGAAGGTGGGCTTGTATATATGCGCTATTGATTGGGTCATTTTTAGAAAAGCCTCCGTCAGCAGCGCAAATACAACGAAAAGTTGACAGAAGAAAACAGACAGATCAAGGAGAACTGGGGCAGGATGTATGCTCAAGCAGAGCAGGAGGAAGAGTTCATCAGCAACACTCTTCTGAAACGAATCAATCAAGCTAGAAACGAGAAGGAAATCATGGCTCAGCGTCACGAGCAGGAGCTTCAAGCTTGTCAGCAGACTATGGAACGCAGAATTGAAGAATACTACAACGAGCGTGAGACTCTGGAGAAAAAGCTCAAGGAAGAGTACACGAAGGAAACGTCGAATCTTGAGCGTATTGTTCGTGGATTGCAGCAAGACTTGAACAGCTTCCGCACAATGTGTGATCGACTTCGTTCGGAGAAGGTCGATCAGGAGAATGCTCTTGAACACGAGCAAGAGCTGTTGTTCAACACTCTAGGAAAACAGATGGATCAACTGAATGGAGAGAAGAGAACTCTTCAGGCTAGCCTGGAGAAGGCTTGCCACATGGGGTTTGTTGATCCGGAACTGGATCTCACTGTTCTTCATCCGCCACCGCTTGTCTTCAAAGAGCAGCTTCACAACTGCAATGGAGAGGTCATGCGTCTTCGTGTACAACTGAAGAGAACTGAGGGACAGGTTAACGAGCTCAAGGAAAAGGATGCAATTAGTGAGTGCCATAATTCATTTGTTCAGAATCAATTGTTTTTAGAGGAAGCAAAGATTCGTGCGCTTGAGGAAAATCAGAAAAATCTCAAGTGGTACAAGGAGCGCTACAACAAAATGAGACATATGATCGCAACCGAGGTTCCTCCTCCGGAGCTGATCGCTGACTCGCCTCAGTCTCTGGCTCGCGACGTCAACATGGGACCGCCATCTGTTCCTCCTACTCCTCGCAGTATTGACAACTGTGAGTTCTTTAACGAGATTTACGTTTTTTTGTCCAACCGAGAAGCATCGAAAAAGAAACTTAATATTTGCAGCTTCTGACATGGACGAGACTGCCTCGTATCCAGCTTCGGTCGACATGAACTAGAAGAGTTCAACTTCATGTGCACTAAAATTCGTTTCGTCTACTCCCCAAATCGGTTTTCACTTTTGCACCATTCCGCTTGTCTTCCACCGCTTAGAGGTTCTCTTCAATTGAGAGAATCCAAATCATTGAAAACTATATCCTTGTTAGTTTTGTTTTCTCATAGTACCTTCTAGTTTTATTACTGCTCCTGTTTTCTAGTGCAGCTAACCCGGTTACGAGAGTGTAGACATGTATTTTATGACATTCATCTTTGCGTGTTTCTGAACCGGTATATCACTTCATCTCTTTTTCTCTCTCAACGCACACAAGAACCAAATTGTGCCCTGTATGAAAATCAGCCTCTTTCTTCTCCTGCATTATCCCCGTCCTCATAATTGTCATCGGATACTGTCTATTGACATTTTATATGTGCAATGAATTCTGTGGACGATGCATCTTCCCGTGTTCATAATAGACCTTCTCGGCCTAGCTCTAAAAGCACTTGCGTGATGGATGGATTTGCGAAAACAATGCCTACATAGATGAAATGGAAAGGCAAGGGTACCTATTGGGGTTAGGTACGGGTGGGGGCACTAAGTCAAGGCCAGGAAAAGTTACGCCGACTTGTTCATTTAAGCCCGTTGAGCTGCACCTATTGTCTCCATATTCATCCATTTATTCGTTGTCCTCACCTACAAAGACGTGTGTAACAGTTGAAAAAGTAGCTTCTCCATGGACGGGACCATCCGTTTTTATTAAGTCAAAAATGAAAAATTCCGTCTAGCAGTGAAAGTCGAGTGCCTTGAATGGTGGACTTAAGATTAGTGAACTAGAGTTTTGAAAGCTATACAAGGAAAAGGCATTTCAATGCCTTTTAGGCTATTCATAATCTATTCAGCTTTATAAAAAGCGGAAAGTTGATTGGGGGATGATTCTGAAAAGAGTGATGTGGTATTGGATGAGGCAACACTGCGCAATCTTGACAGAGTTCTTACAATACAGAAATGACTAAGCTTCTTAGAGACTTGTAGAGATTTCTTTTACGTCAGCTTTTTCTACCAGAGTCTGCAGTTGCAGTTCCAGCGAGACAGTTTTCCGTCCTTCATTGTACATCTACTCAGTAGACGTTTAATTGGGTTAAATAAGTTCCAGACGTAGACAGAACTACCGGAACGCTTTTTTCAATCCGTGAACAACTTCCCAGCGAAACTAAGCTGAGACGAGTCCCATTGTTTTGTACGGTTTGAACACTGGACCACGGCGATCTTTGTTTAAGTGTTGAAAAATGTATTTTTGACATCTGATCATTAGCAGTTGTTTAGAAGTTTTTTGCTCCTCGTGATGTTTACTAGGGCTACAGATTAGAATCAGGTGAACAGGCTAGCATTTCCATTACTGTAAGGAACTGATTCTGTATGATGTGAGAATCTGCAAAAAGCTCGCTGACTAACAGCAATGATCATACCTGCAACCGTTCTACCTACTTTTTCCAATATCAAAGGAACGATCAAGATTTCAACATTTATTCGAAGCAGACAATTAGAAACTACAAAAGTACATGTCTTTGGATTGTTGTTTTGTATACAGAAAAGGGTTTTGAACTTTAATTTTTAAAAGTAATAGTAAAAAATTTAGTTTTATCACTTTTGGTTACTGATCGAAACCAGTTTCACCTCTCTATAAACTAACGTCATCCTAGCATTTTTAGTTCATTTTAGCCAACTGTTCACCCCCCCCCCCCAATTGTGCCATTAAAATAGCAAACAAGCAACAACAGTTACACTTAAAGGCTCGTCACACTTTCTCGCTATATTTTCTTGCCAGGCGTAAACCTAATTCGTTTTCATTCCTTTTGTCTCTCTTTGGGAGGAAACACTTCCAGACAATCTCTCCTCACGCCTAAAATTCGAAGTCCTTGCTGCACATTGAAGGCCAAAATCGGTAGATAGGGCATAGCGCCCCCAGTTCTTAAGTATTCCTACTGTTTCGGTTTTGTTCAATTTCGCGGCGACTTTTTCTAAGCAGGATATCCCCATTTCCTTGCTGTTAGTCAGTCTTGTCTACTTGGCCAATCTCACAGAAAGAGAACAGTCTAGGCCAATTTCGCAAATGGTTGGAGGTTTTCAATCACGCGCAGCGATCGCCACAGGTGATTCACATGCCCCATTTCTTTCCCCGAGATTTTTTTCTATCTTGAAGACCGTGTGATCACATGGGAGGGTTACTTGTGGCCTGAATTCTCTTCGTATACATTCGAACAAACCTGCCGCGCACAATCAAAGTTAGTCGCGCGAACTTTTGTGCTACTAGGGGAGAAACCTGCTGGCACAATAGCTTGGGGAACACCTTTCTTTCTTTCTGTCAGCGCCTATTCCTCAATTTCACAGTTTTCAGCACAGTATGAAGCCGTCCGAAATCAGAGCCAAACGTCTTCGTCTCATCTTTGAGGAGCAGGAAAAAGCTGCAAAGTTTGCATCAACGGCTACCGGATTTATAATGTAAGGTTTTTTTTCACGTGTACATTAGAAATTTCAGGTCAATCTGTTTCTTTGTTCTCCCAGTTGTCTGGTCCAGCATGTTCCATCTCCTGCCTATCGCAGCTCCGGCCTGTCAACAGTCACACCCTCAAGACCCTTGGGGAGAATTCACCAACTTGTAACTACGATGTTATGTCGACTGTTTCGGGTTACCGGTAGTTGACGAAGTATTACGCTGCAATAGTAGCCTCGGGTTTACTCAAACCGGCTCATTAGATCTCCCATCAATGTATATAATACATTTTATTGTTAGCGAATGAATGATGAATAAAGAGTCAATAAAGCAACAATAGAGAACAAACAAAATGAATAGCTACACAGAAATTTAAATGCAGACAAAATGCCGTTTAAGAGGAAATGTTAGTCAGCTGGGATCTTGTTATGGCAGCCAACCCGTAAATTTGGGATGGTGATGATCATAAGTAGTTTGTATGAGGGTTATATTCCTTCAGGTCTCCGTTTCCCGGAAAATTTTCTCCACAAGATGTCAAATCGGAGAAGCGGCTGTTTCAACATCTGACCGTTGGCCAAGCGTTCTCGCGCTGCTCGTAGGTCATCTGCGGTCTCATCAAGCTCCTTCTTCTCTCGAATTGTTGGCCACACACGGAACCTTTCTGAAAATATCAAAATTGTATCAAAATTGAACCACTTGGTCGCATTATAACAAATTGGCTTGTCCTTTTTCCGGCGCGTACAAAGATCGCCAGCTGAGTGGCACGGTAACTGGTGCACAGCGGTCAAGCGGACAATCACATGGCACTTTAGATGAAAATCTTGGGAGCGGTCAGCATGTCTGACGCAACTTTCCAAGGTCAGTAAAGTTCGGTTAACTTACTGTCTATGCCGTCGGTCAAGAGCGTGTTATACTGTAATGCCTGTGCTGACAAGATGAGACCAAGAAAGCAGCTAAGTAGCAGGTGCCATGGGAGCATTTCTCTGTAATCTGAATTGGTAGGAAATGTAGTAGGGATAAGCCTATTCAAAGATGAAATCATGGGCTGGGGGAGCACAAAGATAAGAGTCTGAGCAAGATTCCAACTAACAGTTATGTACTATGCCCTTGTTTGGATGTATGATATAGTGCAGATGGGCTTATGACTTATATGGGATCTATTCTGTTTGCATGGTAATGGTGAACCAAATCTGATCCAGAGATTATGAGGCGTCAAAGAAAGAACTTTCGTTGTCTCCATAACAAACAGTTGGTAAACGACTTAATTGCTTTAATAGCAGCATAAGTCATTATCTCATGCATAATTTAGGCCAGTAGAAAACTGCATGACACCGTGTGTAGGGAATCTCTTGACAAAGAAGGAAGTTCTCATTACTCGCAACTGAGCCTTAACAATTCTACGGGAGCAACGACGTGCTGTGGGAATAAGCAAATTGCCCCGGTGTCTGGAAGTTTTGACTATATGTCCCGCCTTACTCATAACCACGAGTCGTGTTTATGACTAAGACTATGAAACCTAATCGGTCAACATACAACTTTTTGGTACATAACTGGGACCGTATAAACAAGAACAGATACAAAAATAATTCTCTGTTATCTTCGCGTTTTCTTGAATCTGCTAGCTGAAGCAAGGGGTAAGCCCTATTCTCTTCCAAACAAGAGACGAACCTATAGAAACGAACGTCTGCAATGCTATCACGACCAGTGTCTTATCACATAAGACGAGTTATAGGACTCAAGTTGGCTCTGACCTATAATCCTTGTCAAATGTCAACCTTCTTTTCATCAGATGTGGACATAAAAAGGCTCACGAATCGGGGTGATCCGGGTCGTTTATAATGGGATTAAATAACTGGGACTGCTACGATCTGCAAAAACATTATCACTATAGATTAGACGAAGTGAGATCTCAATGAACCGTCATAGCAACGTAGAGAACAAGGATGTCATCAAGAGTCTGAATTACTTCAAGAATCGGTTGTACTGTCTCATAGACTCTTCAAATATAGTCTCTTTTGATAATCAGGGCGGTATTCTCGGGTTGCAGTGTTCATATGTGGCTTTGATTGGCGCGATTTTGATCTTCTACAAACCTTGGTTGTTTTTTTAACACTGGGAAACAGTCTGGAACCTTCTTGTTCAAAATTGTATGTCTTGTTGTGACAGTTCCTTTTACAAAAGACAATACACTGAAAGGAAACCGAGTGTGCTCGACATTTATTACATTATTAGATTGCACGCGGTATGGCCCAGACAGGGAAGAAAAAGGTAGGAAGGAAGTTTTCTTCATGCACAACATATGGGTCAGAAGTGGTTAATTGGGAACGGAAGATGCTGACCTTAGCTTGCGCACTGGTGCGCATCTTGAGGGAGGATTAATTAGAGGGACAGCTGAAACTGTGGATTACGAGACGCAAAAGTTTAGCCGTCAGTAAAGATAAAGTCAAGATGAGGTTCAGACATGCGGAAGGCCTGACTCGAAAGTGAGTTAGTAGTGAGAATTTGTACCTCGCGTTGAGCTGAGAACTTTGGAAAAGCTGTTTTAAAGGTAGGAGTGAGGGAGGAAAAGATCCAAAACAGAGGTAAGGTAGCTGACACCGTTTGGTAGATCTTGGCCATAGCTCAGTGTCTCCGTTGGGATGTATTTCTTAAAGAAGGAGCTGATGCCCTTATACGTCGAGAAGAAGGTCTGCTGCAGAGTCTTGACTCCCAGATTCGAGTGACAAGAAGCCAACATTCCATTGACAAAAATATCGCCAGTGTTCGTCAGCGGAGCATAGATTCCCTTTCTTTGCACCTTAACCGTGGGAGTTTTTAAGGACGCCATCTAAATTATTCACCTTGTCAACTTTGGTCACATTCATCTGTACGAGACCTTTCTCTTCCAGCAAAATAGATACACAATCGCCGGCCACAACATCCTGAAGATTATTGTTTTCCGGACCCGAAAATTAGCCCACCTTGGCAGCAACAAGACGAGCATTCTCGTTTGGCTTGTCACAGGCAGAGATGTATATTAGATGTTGTTCAGTGAGTTCCAATGAGTGGGTCGTCTAAAAAGAAGTTACCAATTATGACGAATTTTGCTTACTGTTTTGACTTCCAAAAATATAGCTTCCTCCTTCGGCAAATTATGTAGGAACATAATAACTGGAGCGAAAGTAATCTAATAGAGAAAACATTACAGCTAATTTTAGGAGCAAACCATGCTTTCGTCCATGGTCAGCACGAGATCCCCAACCTCTAGATCTTCGATCTTCTTTTTTCCCTTGGTAGTCTCAACCTGTTCGAAACGAGTCATGATGTATGTCAATTATGGCCCACCTCTCCCTTTCCGCTGAAGCATTGCATGTTTCCAAAGATGTTATTTAATCCGGCTCCGCTTGGGTAGGATGGATAGGAAGGATATGATGGGTAAGCTGGCTGATAGGCTGGTTGATAGGCAGGTTGATATACTTGCTGTTGCTGAGGTTGTGGCTGCTGTTGAGGAGGCTGTTGAATCTGAGGCTCCTGCTCCTGGACATGTGGTGGTTGCGCTGAAAGGCACATTGGAAAACGTTCGAAAAAACCGTACCGTAATTGTTTGACGGCGGAGCCACATAATTGTTTTGTGGAGCGACATATGTATTCTGTGGAACTTGGTAGACATTAGGAGCTGGAGGGACTGGTCCAGGCTGGGGTTGAACGGGAGAAATGATGGGCTGTTGATAGAGATCAGTATGTTGCTGCTGCTGGACGACCATGCTAGTATCAGGAGGAGGAATAGGTCCAGTTTCAGTTTTCTGGTAACTGTTGTCTTGGATATAGGGTACATGAACAATCATCTTGGTTCCGGTGCTTTGACTGGCCGGAAGAAGGATCATGTTAGTTTCTTGAGCATTATCAACAATTGGTGTTTCATCGACTCCCTGAAGCAATGTTTAAAAGAAAAGACCATAGAACCTACAGTGTAGACAGGATCGACTTCACCCATAGTATTCTCGGCAGCATACTGCTTAATTTTTGGTGATTCGTAGGCGATCGGCCACAATACATTCCCGGTTCGGACCCTGTTTGTTCGCCTAAACTCTCGCTGTGCTTTATCAGCTGTCAGCGTCTTACAGATTTTCAAATCTTCTTCTGGGCTGATAATAGTCAGTTTCGTAGTCATCATAATAGTAGTCTTCCAGTAGCCTTCTCAAATTTTGTCTTCTTCTCGCATTGAGCGGACGACGCCGTGTCGGCGCACCTCGCGCGTAAGCAGGCCGGCGTCCGTACCTTGCCGGAAATCTATAAGAAAATTGGCTGCTATTGACGACCCCGTACCCGTAATAAGAGCCTTTGTCGGTGTGGTAGCCCAGGCGTCTTTTATTGCGAGATGGAACTTGGTTCTCGTCCTCGGAATAATCGTCTGAAAAGTGTAATGAATACGAAAACGTGGGAAACAAACCCCCTTCATTGGACTGGCAATGAATTCTGACCACTGTGACTTCGTATTTTACTCTAGAAGATTTTTTGTAACTATTAATGAAAAAGTATACCCTCCACGGATCAGTTTCTTTTTGACCTCTTTGATCAAGTCAAATCCACCAATATCTTCATTTTCCTTTTTACTGTAAACTCCTCCAGAAAATTCTTCGTTATGATTCAAGACGATTGTCCGAACAGGTTGCGAGTGCTTTAATCCCGGATAGCTGCAGCATTTCGTTTTCAACCTGAACTTTCCTGCGTGAATAGGCGCCGAGAAAGTGAGCGAAAAGATCAGATCCGTTAAAATAGCTTACGTCACATGAGTTCCGTTGCTGAACTCCATAAAGCCTCCGGTCCACTGATCTTCAGCATTGCAGACAGTCTCTCGATATCCTTCACAAGTCTGAAACAAAAGACTTATAAAGCTTGGACACACTTCAGTTGCCGCGTCCTACTTTTGAACAACTGATCCCCTAATTGCGCCCTTTGAGGCAAGAGTTATGACCCCTGTCGCGCACTTATAAAGACACTTACTGACCACGGTAAAGTCCTTAGTGTGGACACGGGAATAACGGCTATCGCCTTTGGAATAGTCATCACCAAGACAAGAGGGTGTCGCACAGAAGAGGTCTAAACAAGGCTCGTTAAAATAACAGTGTTGAATTATTGTTCATCACATCAGTCAATAAAAGTGAGTCACACAGAAACAAGTTTGAAAAAATGTTACTTAAAAAATTTGCAAAAAAGGAACTACATGACAGAATGTATACCGGAGTATAAAAATTCTTTTCCTCAGAATCATGTTCTTACCTGGACTGCCTCGACTGTTGACAGCAATTTTATAAGGAATAGATTCACTGTCGCAGGACCCACGGTCCGTAAATTCTCGAAGTGACGAAACGACTGCAGCAGAAGCTACCAATAAAAATAGCCGCCGCATCTGTTATTTAGCTGTATATTCTGTATCCGGATAGCCGTAGATGTCGTACGAGAGTTCACACAAAATGCCAGGCGTCGAGTGTCAGACGCCGGCCGAATCGTATTTATACAGAAAATCCCGCGGCTACCGTTTTTCGAAGGAGGGGAGGTGGGGGCGGTCCCTCGCAAATCCTCTAATTGCAGAAACACGATGTAGATCCGAGGGATTCATGAGGTCGAATGACTGTAAAGCATTCGCACTTTACCAACAACAATTAGGATCTGATCGAACTACAAACAGAAATCGAAAGATAAGCTATTCACAGATCCATTTGTTTCCACTATTGTGGGGCTGTTCTTTTTCAGCATGCACTGGCAGTGAATTTTACCGGGCATAGCTTATTCCAACATTCTCTGCATCGGACAAAAATGTTCCAGTTTTAGCGACTTTTCGGAAAAGGTTAAATACAAAGATCTAACATTCACTTCAGGTTATCAAAACACTTGGCGGTGTATATTCTTATCCGGGATAGCTTATATCTGACGACCTGGACCGCAAACTTGAAAAAAGTTCATCAATTTTAACCGGAAAGTTTTTATGTTTATGTCCGCTTGGTCAATCACAAGGCAACATTGAATTGTTCCCGCCCGGACCATAAGATGTCACGGAGGAAACAAGATCCTTTTTTGGAGAAGTTGTGTTTTAGTCGATATATCAGCGACAATTGGTTAAAAGATCATTAACCCTAGGCGGATGTTCCATCCATGCGCAGTTTGTCTCGATAATCTCTTATGTTTCTGTTTCGGTCTTCCCGTTTTTATGGTTAGAGAGCTTTCTGCTTCTAAAAGTGTTGCAGCGGACACTCGCCTCAAAAGGACGAGTTCGAGAATAAAGAACGTTAGGATCTTCGCGACCGTGACGTAGATTGTAGCGGGTAAATGGTCTGTGGATAGAGATGTCACTTTTTGTTGAAGCCGCTGACGTAAAGGAACTTTGTGAAAACGCTGTGATCGACAGTCAAACGCCTTCAGCAACTTTTGCATTTTGCTACCGCTATTACAGGAATAAAGCGAACCATAATGATGTGCCACATATGTTTCAAAAAATACTTGGAACTGATTCTAAAAGATTTGAGAACGGATAGAGCAAACTCAATGACTTTATGGGAACTGGCGGCAATACTGTATGCTGCAGTCTCAGAAAACATTTTATTTCTATCTAAACGACATAAGATTCAACATAAACCTCAATTTATTAAATCGGCAGAGATTCTCATCTTTATTTGCAACCACTGGCCTACGAAACGATGTGGCGGCTTGTCCAGTTTGGGAAGATGAACCCTGCGATCTCTTAGTCTCCCCGACCATCTTTATAACCAAAAGGTAACCTAGACACAACGGTCTTTAGTTTGGCAACTTTATTCCAAAGCAATTGTTAAAGAAGAACTACGAATATACAGAGTGAGACCAATGAGTATTGTATGCATTCCAGTGTTAGACCTTGTTCAAAAAGAATAAAAAGATTCATGGCTCCGTTGCGGCCACTATTTTTTTATACAATGAACGCAATTAGAGGTTGCCCGACAGTTTCTGAACAAGGTTCCCGACCGCGTTTCTCCGCTGCTCGTTATCGGACTTTTTCCGGTCGCCCAGTCGCCGAAGGGGCAAGTGAGAGTCTGTTATTCTAAATGCGACAATTTTCTGGTTTTCTGTGATCGGCTTACGAGCTGTAATCCGACATCGGAACAATTTTGTCTTCGCTCTCGGTGGATTTGCCTCGACCCGAGGATGTGGACGACTCCTCCGATTGTCTGACAAAAAGTAAAATACATTGGGTTGTTCTCACCTTCTGGCCAAATCTTCGCGTTCCAGAAGCAAGTTGGGGGATGGCATATATGCCGCATTTGTTTTTCCATTGAAGAAAAAGTGAGATACATTATCAGCCAGTGAGTTTTGGGAAATTCTGAAACATTTTGTTGTTCTTTAGAAAGTTTCAGCAACCTCGTCATGTTCGGTGGAAACGGAAACTTGGTCTTAGGTGTGGTATCAATGCTTCCAACATTTACATAGAAATGGGCTGGCTTTCCTTGATCTGTAGCAAATGTGGTATTCATAGTACTCAAACGAATAGAACCTGCTGTTGGAATCGAATAGTGTGAGTCCATGAGATGCCAAGCTGGCGATCCAATAGCCGAGTCAACGGAAGGAGCAACTATAGAACTGATATGGCGCTGTTCCAAATAGGAGGAGTCTTTAGATTCTGATGTAGGATCTGGACGTCAAAAATAAGTTTCAACAAAAATCTTCTACCTGTATGTTGTCGGAAAAGCTTCTGTGGGATGGAATAATGATGGTACTTTGGTACACTTGAAGGAAGCAGAGTATCCATTTCTAACAAATTTGGAGCATCCTCTTCAGGCAAGTCATCCAAGTTTTCTTCGTCACAAATGTCGTGCTGTGGCTGAAAACAGCGCATTTTCCGAAGAGTATTCAAATAAGTCTTTGTCCGGCGCTCAGCATGGTTTTACGCATACTCTAAAAGATTTGTCCCATTTTAAAAACCTACGTCAGATGGAAGATTTACTGGAGCAGACAGTGGTCGATGACGCCGTTTACTCGAAGCTTGTTCTTCTTCAGACTGTGGTGAAGATATGTCCCCGTCCACATCTCTCTCGTCTGAACTTCCACCAGATCGTGGAGAGTAATCCTGAAAAGTAGTTTGAAACCGCGTTCAACTTGTCAATTACATCAATATCGGAATTTTCGCCATCACTGAGCATCCATTCCAAAAAATCGACAATCATGTTGAAAGAAGGCCTTTTTTCTCTCCTTTCCTGCCAACACGCCGTCATCAGACGATAAATTTCCTCTGGGCAGTTGTGAGGAGCTTCCATCCTGTATTTTATATAAATTGATTTTTTTGCAACTGGCACCTGTATCCCGCTTTGAGACAATTGTAAAGCTGTTGCATTGCAATCGTCGGGTAAGGTGTTCCTCCAAGAGTCATTATCTCCCACAAAAGGATTCCAAAAGACCATCTGTAGCCTGCTTCATTGATGGCGGTTTTATCGACTTACACATCACTTTCGATTGTCGAAATTTGGTTCTCGTCCAAGGATTCAATGGCCATCCACTTGTACGGGATTCGTTCTCTTCCGCGCTTTCTAGAAAAGAAGGTAATTGACGAGAGGGGTCTTAGTATAAGAGCGTGTTATCGGCGTTCATTCGAGATGTGAGATTGAAAGATCAACTCACCTGTAGTAGTCGCGGTAATGAACATCACGAGATAGTCCAAAGTCAGAAATCTTCATAACAAAGTTTCTGGCGACAAGCACATTTCTGGCAGCCAAATCGCGATGAACAATCTTGAAAACAAAGGCGTTTAATTTTTAATGAATGTCTACCTTTTTGCTAGCCATGTAAGACATTCCCTTCGCAACTTGCCAGGCAAATTCTACAAGGTGCCGTTGTGTCAAATTTTCAATCAGAACCTGCAATTTAATTTTTGTATCAGAATGATAAGTGAAACCTGTGTAGTGCTCGATTTCCTCGGAGCCAGATAGTCAATCGGACCATTTTCACTTCTGTGCCCAGACTGTTTGTCTTCTTTGGGACGATGAGCTCGAAGGAAATCACTAAACAGTGAAATGTAAAATAAATTTACAATTGACAACCGAAGATTTCCATGTTCGCAAAGCTCAAGAACCACGTAGAGAGGTCCAACACCGGTACAGCAGCCGACCAGACGAAGAACATTGTCATGATTTCCGATTGTCTAAATTTTCAAATACACAGGTGTTTGGAATTGTATACCTTGAACATTTCCATCTCACCAACAAGAGCAACCAAATCTCTTTCAGTGGCACATGGTTTCACTTTTTTCACAGCCACTGGAATAACCTGAAAACACAAATCTGAAAAGATATATAAATTTGTTCACGTCTTTATCCTTTGACTTTCTGTCAGGATGAAGCTGAGCTTTGAACACTTCTCCAAATGCTCCAGAACCGATTTCTTCTTGGATATCAAGCCTACAGAACCGTCGAGTCAGTTTTTAATTAGATTTTACCTCTTTCTGTCGATTTCCCATCTTGGATCAGTGTCGACTTCATAATCGTCAAGCAAAGTCATGTCAGAGCTTAGCCGAGGACGTCTGCCTTTCTTTACTATTGAAGAGCCGGCTTCGATCTGAAAATTTTGTCTTTACAATTACTGCAAATAATTTACGGTGATCTTGTAAGAAGAAGGCAAATCGGACCATGCATCATCTTCTCGTTGCTTTTTGTGGACCACGATCTTCTTTCTCTTCGTGAGTAATGCAGCGCGATCTTCCTGTCGTTTTCTTCTTAGGTATTTTACGCAGGTAAAGTAAGAAATACCGACGGAAAGAATGATTGTCAACATGATAGCAATCAGACAGACAAGGACTGAAAAAAATAATGGAAATACGCGGGAACTGTCTTACAGATATGGAAGCCAGAGTATTCTGGTTCGACGTCTCCTGTAGGAATTTCCATGACGATAAAGTCCGAAACCGTGAGATTTGCATGCGCGATCGACTGAAAACTTTAGTTCAAATACCAAGAGTAAGGAACTTACCGTTCCCAGACTATTTCCAGTGATACAGGCATACACACCTTGATCGGTCGTTTTCACACTGTCTATGATCAAAGTCGACTCGTCTTTACTTTTAATTATTCGGGCATGCTAAAATAGTTATTTCTCAATACTATAATAAAAAACCGGAAGAGTATCCATTTCTGTGTATCTGAACATGTTTTCTTTTGCCGTATCGTTGTAGTAGTAGATCTTGCCGTTCTCACTCTTGTCGATCTTCACCCACATGATGTGCGGAATCAGATCGGAGATCACCTTGCATTGGAAGGTAACAGTTTGATTAACAATGACCTGGATAAGTAATATTTGGTTTACCTATTGCCCAACCTCTTGATTCTTGAGAATATTGGGGACGATGAAAGGAGGAGATCTCATTCTGTTGACAATTGTTACGTTAAATTTTTTGACGACGGCTCCGTGCTTGTTCCAAACCTACATAAACTTGATTAACAGTGACTGTGAATGCCTTACCTCGCACATGTAGATTCCTGAGTCTCCTTCCGTCGTGTCTTCCATTTCAAGCGTCCACTTTCTAATTTTGTAGTCGGAGCCAGAGTTTCTTGGACTTTCATGTAGAATCAGAGCTCCATTTTTGTGCCAGGCAATTTTCGGCTCTGGATATCCAGAAGTCTTGCAACTGAGACGAATGGTACGACCAGCAGGTGAGGCGATCGACTTATCATGCTCATCACCACGCTTGAAAGCGGGTTTTTCTGAAAAGGAATTACCATGAGTAAAATTGGCAATTTCACCTTCCGGTGCTGGTGTTAGAACAGCCTGTTCGACTTCGGTGGCAGAAGAGAAATTGGAAAAGTAGGTGTTGTACTGTTCCTGAGCTGGAGTTTTGCCAGGAGCGGGATCCAGCACAGTCAAGCCATCATCTTGCTCCTCTTGAACATTTTCATCTGCAAACCAGTTACCAGCTCAAACCCAACAAGTGTTCCAAATCCCACCAATCTCTTTTTGTTCCCTATACTCTTGATGCATTTTCACCACAGAGTGAGCCTTTTCTCTTTTCATCTGTGGGCTTAGTCGCTTCCAATTTGTCAACATATTTCTGATTTTCCACATTTGATCGAACGGAACGAGATCTGGCAACAAGTGACTGATATCGGCCCCATGTTGGTCAGCTACCAGATCAAGGAGCTTCACTGGATCTGTAAAAAACCATAATAAATTCTCACCATTTATGCGAGTCACATGCTCATGCACTTTTGGTTGGTGGCGAGGCTGCTGCAGCGGTCGCCCAAAAGCATCACAGGGAGGAGTGTAGCAAGGGAATTTGACGAGAGGTCTTTTCTGCTGTCGACTAATGCTTTCTCGGTACTTGGAACAGTTCTCTTGAGTAGCAATGGAGAAATCCAGATCAGGGCGAAGAAACTGTTGGTGCCTCCACAAACACACACATTCCAAGGGGATAGAACTTTGAGGCATGCCATAGTTAAGAAAATAGTCACAGAAGTCTGTAAGAACATGCAACATACCAGCATCACACCCCGGACTCACCTATGATCTCCACAGTAAAGTTTCTACTGATCGAACCAATGTAGTTGTTCACTTTGCATGACCACAGTCCCTGAAAAGGGTTTCCATTTTGTTATCAGTAAAGTTCACCTGATCCGACACCTCCACCTTTTTGATCTCCAGCATCATGTCATTTTTGTTCTCTTTGAAACGATTGTTTTTGAACGCGTTCTCGTCAAGAGGCTCTCCATTTCGAAACCAGTAAGCCGTTGGTTTAGGAGTAGCTACTGCAGAACAGCTCAGCCGTACCTGAAACAAATTTTATGAAAGTCCAGCAGTGAAACGCAGTATTCAATTTGGCTACAATTTCAAATCAAAAGTATCTCAACCCATTCTGGAAGTACTTTGAAAATGCAAAAAAATGCTTACCTTATCTCCTAAATAAACCTCGTGTGTGGACTTCTCGAAACTCCTGAAGCGAGGTACTCCAACTAAAAAAAAACCTTTTTAACAGACACTACAGCACCAAACAAAAACCGCTGTCAGTAGTATATGCGCCGTTCAAAGAAAGATTGATACCCTTTCGACGGTACACATGAAGAAAAGCGTGTCAGGCATATCACGGGTCTGGCTATTCATACAACTTACTTCTGTAGTTTTGCGGCGGCTGGGTAGTTTGGGCCAAAAAGGATGGGAGAAAAAGAAGCAGAGCCAAGAACATTCGGCTTATGCTATCGCATTCGAGAACTGAAAAACGGGAAAGTATCAATATAGAGGACAGATAGTAAATCGTCAAAGGGCAGCAGTTCAGTCTGCGCACTTTTTTATGAGCGAAATACGACGAGAAACGTCTTGAAGATGGACATCGGGCAGGAAGCAAAAAGGTCTGCTCCAATAACGGACGGAAACTTTTTGGGAAATTAGGTGTTTCGAACATTGGGTTGGGCTTTAATTGACTGGTCGCGCCAGTTGGACATCACCAAACAAATCAGTCAATAGAATCAGATAAGGACCAGCTGCGCGAGAGTCTTCCTTCAAAAAGTTTCACATTTCTAACTGATAAAAAAGATCAATATTCCAGGGCCGTAGGTAGCAAAATAATGTGGAGACGAAACCTGTCGTTCCGTGTGCGCGCATGGCGCGACAGACTCTCTCCTAATCAGAGAAGTCAACCATATTGTTTCAAGATAATTAATGTTGTCACTTTTATGAAAAACGATGTTCTTTCTAATGTGACAACTTGCCGTTCAGAACTTTCCTGTTAAATCTGTGGTAGCATAATTGCAAAAGAGATGATTGCAGTGATTTGGCGTGTAGAAGTGACCCTGAGATCATTTGGCCCCGAGACAGCCGTCGAAAAGTTTAGAAATGGTCAACGCCCGTGTATTCAACGCAGCTGACCAGTGTAAGGGCGATATGGCCAAAAGAAGGACCACGAGCACCGATATCTTATGGCCCAGCGTCTCCGATTTCTGATCGGGATCAAGTAAACAAATCGGCGGATGTTATTAGCATCTCAGAAAAAACGTCGTCGAGTGTAGACTACAGATGATAGGCAAATGAGCTGCGAAAGGCACATATGCCGTAAACGACAGTTTAATAATAACAAATAACACATCTGGATGCACCGGAACTTCCCATCTGCAGCTGAAAAAGTGTTGAAGCTATGGGCTGAAGACTTCCGCGCACAAAGCAACTCACCATATGGTCCGACTAACAAATCACTATTCGACCATTAGCTGCAAACAGCGAGTCGCCAAATGGTACCAAAGGCAACGGCAGAAGTGTTGCTTGGAAAATTGAACTTCAGAGAACGAGGGGAAACAAATCAAACGTTTGAGAACGCAAAAGTGTAGTATTTCCCAGTTTCCACCCCAATCTAGAACCCGCAGTTAAAATTTCTGAAACATGGATCTTCTCACCCTTTGTCTCATTCATTACCGTATGATGTTGACCACTACAATTGTGAGTGCCTTTTTGCTTCCAAATAATGTATTTCGTACCACATTGCATGTCTGAGTCTTAAATAAACACCTGGATATTCGATTTCAAACAAGTCAGATTTTCATAGACTATGTAACTAATGTGTCTTACGCTTACACTCGCCACAATAGCCTCTAAATGTTACGTAGCACAGTATGACACACGGACACTGCGATTCGTTGGTTCGTGGTTCGAGTGGTTCGCAAGACCAAAATCTTCAGGCCAGCAGATCTTTAGCACAACATTTTTTGCACACAGTAGCAGTTTTGCGTTTATTTGGCAAATATGAAATTTCAATATATTTCTTTCAGTGCACTTATACCAACTCGTACAATTAAGTATGCCTTCAAGATGTTGTTTGTTTCACGATAGAATTTCCTGCTACAGAAATGCCAACATATTTGTATTCTAAAAGGGTCAACTTAATTTACATCGGACGCATGTCTAGAATGCAGACCTATTTGTGCTCAGACGGCTATTCCACGCTACTGTACATTTTCAAACTTTCAAACGAAGATCCTAGTTCGCCTGTGCAACTTATACCACAGTTTAAGTGTCTTTTGGCTCATTTCGAGTTTTCTTAATGCTCCAAACTTGAACTAGTCCCTTAATAAATTCTTATTAGCTAGGCAACGCTGACCATATGCGCGCAGCGGCTGCGTCGCGTGTGTGGTCAGCACTATTAACTGACCGTGGGAAGCGTTCCTATAACATCCGTTAATTTTTGTCTCACTATCACCCTTCCACACCATTTTTAAATAATTTATAGATGACCGAGAGTGATCTCGACAGCGATGACGAGTACCTCGTCGACCTGGAAACACCTGCAGAAGAAACTCCGCCGATCAGAACCGACTGTTGCAATTGTTTGAGTGAACTGGAGGACGTTATTTACGTAGAATGCGCCGAATGTGAAGCTGTCATCTGTCTTCCGGTAAGATTTTTTCAATACGTTATAAATATATTTTTATTTTAGTGTTTTCGTATGGGCGCCGAAATGGGCGATCACAAGAGAGGACATGCGTACAGAATTGTGGACGGTCTCTCGAAGCATAGATTCAAAGGACAGTGGAGTCACACGGACGAGGTTCAACTGATTGATGCCGCACATACTGCAAAACTGGGAAACTGGTAATGATCCATTCTGATTCTGTTCCAAAACTCAAACATTAGGAATGTTTTGACAGAAGGCGAAACTGAATCTGAGAAAAAGAAGTCTAGGGAAGAAATTTCGGAGTATTACGACAAGCAGTTCATCCGAGGCGCAGTCGGCCAATTTGCCTTGAATGAAGGGTTCTGGTGGGTCAAATTTATCTTTCTTTTCACAAAAATCTACTTAGGATGAAAGATAGACACAAATACAAAAAGATGGGAACTCTGAAGAGGCTCCTCGATGACGAAAAGCACACAAACCCTCTGATACACAATCGTGAGTATGTTTTTCAATATTTAACTAATTCGTTTAGTGTATCTTGCTGCAATGAGATGGAAAAAGTGTACAAAGTGGAAGCCGAGTGATCCAAAACTCGAAGAGAATATTCGTCAAGCCGCTCACGAGTATGCGAACTACGAGTTCGACATTGAAGGAAGAGAACTGCTCGGCTGTTTGAGAGATGACTACTTTTTTGGGGTAAGCCTTTCTCTTTAAACTTCTTTAAACATTCATTTTAGGGCGATCTTATCTTGCCCGAACCTCTCTTGGTGAATCCAGAGTTTGAGCGACAGGAACGGAAAGAAGAAGCAATTCGAAGGAGACGAGAGCGCGCAGAAGTCGACGATATGTTAGAGGAGGACCGAATCTGGAGAGCAGAGCGGGACAATGCCTTGAAGAAACGTAACATGCTTGCAACTGAGTCCTCCAGCTCTTCATCAACATCTTCGGAAGGAGCTGAAAGCAATGATTGTAATGGGCAGTCAACGGTACGAGTACAAATTTTTCAACATACATTCTTTTTAAGAGTAACAACATCTCTTCGCGTAGATCCAGCCGTGGCAACCAATTGGAAGCTGAAGAAATTAAAAAGTTCACACATCCGCCAACCGCGCCGTCTGTATCACCTACTCCATTGAAGATTATCTTGAAGAAGGTATTCAGTTCAAATATTTCATTTTAAAAGTGAACTGTTACAGATTGGAAAAGGTGATGGCAGAACTGAAGGCTACATCGTTGCTCAAACGACACTCGCTCTAGATGACTCGCCGTTCCGTGCCAGAACAAACGGTCGTAGGCATATGAGCCAAGCAAGCCTTGATTCGCCTGAAGACTCGGATGAAGAGACTCCTCGTCAACTCAACGGCCATCATAAGACAAATGGAATCAATGGCTGTGCTCATACCAACAACGGATATTTCACAGATGACAAGGAAGATAGCATCCAGGAATTTGAAACTGAAGGTGGCGAAGATACTCGTGACTCTGCCTTTGAGACGCCTCCGACATCGCAACGTGACAATGACTCTGATTCCATTTATGCGACTCCTGAACGTGGAAATGACGAAGAGATGGATATGGATGATACTTTGCAGAAAGATCCGGCTGAAGAAACTATCGAAGAGCGCACATTTGAAAAGCAAATCTCGGTAAGTTCTTGCTTTTTTTCAATTTCTAACTGAAACTATAGGAGGAACCTGAAGAAGAGGAGGAAGAAGATTTCCGTCCAGCTAAACTCAAAAAGACTAGTGGCAATGTAATTCGAACGAGAAAACAGAGAAGAAAGAAGAAGGTGGTCAAGTCTAAGAAGTTACGTAGATTGGAAGCTTTCCACAAACGAGAAACAACAAAATCACGAAAAAGAGAAAAGGAGTTTGAACAGGTGAGATTGTATTGCCTTTTTTGAAATCTTCACATCTCAGTACGCCGATCTCATAACAATGGACGATGTGGTGCTCTTCAGAAAATCAAGTCCATACTTGGCTCTATTCCGAAACGGGGAAAACCAACGCCCTGATCGTCCAAAGTACAGACATGATGATCTTGTCATGTTGACTCACAACCCAGAAAGAAATGAGTTTGAAGTGGTATGTTTGTTTAGCAACTTTTAAACATCGAATGTTTAGGAATCTTTCGCCGATGCCGAAACGATGATCAGTGAGTTGCAGTTAGGACCAGTCACAGGACTTCATCCGATGACGGAGGTTGAACAAGAAACAAAAATTGCCAGGATCTACAGGTACGGAATTTTTCTTTCATGATATTGAGTCCTTGACTTTTAGATACAAGCGAGCTCTACAGATTCGCTCTGCAAGAAAGACAGCCATTACGGAACACGACAAAATCACCGAGTTTATCGACTTCATGAAAGCGATGACGCTAGAGAGGAGAAAATGCAGTGAGGTCTTGAAGGAAAGGACCAAGGAGGAAAAACTTATGGCTAGATCGCAACAAACTCTAACCAGAGAAGAGTTTGGAAATTTCCAGTCGAGATGGGAAAGTAAGACTGTTCAAAATTTGTCCACAATCCGTACAATTTATAGAATTCATCGATTTGAAAGAAAAGATTCAAAAGCTCCAAGAACTCCAGAGAAATGGAGTAACTACACTTAAAGGAGTCGATCTCGTGCCTTCTCGGAAGAAGAGGGAGAAGAAAAAGAACTCTGAAGCTTTGAAAAAGTAAGAAACCGTTTTCGTCTTGACAATCTTCTTACTTTCAGAGCCGATGCCCGCTTTAAAGCTCTTCAACGTCTGCATATCAAAATGTATGCTCCGGAAGAGTAGCCCTTGTCATTTGTACATAGATTATGACCATTGCTATCAACCAATAATGTTTTTGACTCTCATCCCGGTACGGTTATTTTTACTTTACAACGGTTTCTTTTGGCGATAATAAACCTGTCATTTCAGTATTTCTTCTGCTACTACGTGGTGCGTAAAGTTGTACATAGCTACAAATAACATTTTGAAAAGAATCGCAATTTAGACAGCATCTAGATACATATAGCAAAACATCCAAAAGTTAGAACCAGGTTGCTTTACTGGCCTTAATATTGTCAGATTCGGATTCAGCGTACCCGATTTGATAAGTTGACATCGCAAACATGTCAAAAATTACCTCTCGTTCATTTTTCACCATTCTTCTGCGACTTGAGGGCGAAGCAGAGTTATTAATCCTGGACGTTCCATGACTGAGTGGTATGCATTCTTATTTATCAATCGGCAGGCACAGATATCAAAGTCTAATAAACATTCTCTAGTGCGGTACATACAGCGAGCAGTTCTGTCAGTGCGATGTGTGGGCAGCTTCGTGGTACATGCCGCTAAATAGTACTGTACATAGCCTGTTGTTTATTCGGTATTCAAGGTAGTTCTCCTGACCGAGATCACATCCGAAGAGTAGAAGGGTCTTGGAGTGATGATGAGCGCGTTGAATGATCAGGGTTGCTCAAGGTACGCGATCCACTGGACAGGCTAGGCTGGCGAGAGATGCTATGGTAGACTACCTTCGTGTACTACCACCCGGGATTGAACTTGCGATTGCTTTCTTCATAGACTGTCATCCTATCCACTTGGCTATCCGGGCCCCCGGTACATAGCCTGTGGTACATAGCCTGTAGTACTGTAGCCTGTGGTACTATCCGGTACATAGCCTGTGGTCCAATGTTTTTGCCTTTTTGTGGGATGTACCGTACCCCTCATAGTCTGTACCCCTTCGCACTAGATCTCATGTACTTAATGTAAAGTGCAATGAGTAATAGGTCATTTTGTTGGTGAGCTGAGTAAGAATATGATATGAAAAATGGTTAGTTCTCTTTAATAAGAAAAATTACGGTCCTTTAAATTGTCAAAGAGCGAGTTGGACGACTATAGACAATCACGGTTATCAATCCATGCAGGTTCGATTCCTCTCTGCTGTAAACATATTTGCATTTTTCTTTTGAGTAATAATTGGCGTAAAAACCATTTTCCGATATTTCTTTCAAATTCTTCGTTTTTTTGCCACTCCATTATGCTCGAAACGGCCAGGATACGAACTCTCATTCACAAACCTTTTTGGAGAACTATTTACAGAAGTAAAACTTTAAAATACGAAAACATGGACCTTCCGAAATGTAGACGTATTTTACTATGACCTTGCGAAATGTATTTTACTGTCTCAACAATTGTTAACACTCTTGATTTTCACTCACAACGTTGTCTTTCCTATCAAAAGGTTTCGATATTATCAGGTTGGATACTAATTGTTGAACTTTTTTCTGGTAAGCAAACTTAGCTGAGTAAGATGCTGTATACAGATCAAAGGCCATAGTTCAAAAATTTTGAGTACCAGCTCGAAAGGTGAAATTTAGAACGCAAGTAGACCCCCTGAAATCATGGAAAGCGCACATCCCATTCGGTTTTAAAAATTCTGGCAAGGCAGTTTTGTGGGCTTTGATAAGTAAAGTTCTCAACCGAGACCCGATTTCTAGGAAATTTTTTCTGACTGAGCACTGGTCTCAAAAACCCGAAGTGATCAACTTGCGGCAGTTGCACAGCCCTAACCCAATGGTTTTGAAGAAATCGGCCGATGCACCTTGAAAGAGCTCAATTGGGGCTACAAAACCCTGCATGGGACAAAGAGGGTCCAATGAAAATTTTTCGAGAAACGCGCCTCTGAACTTCCGGTGGTTCAACTCATGAGGGAGGTATCATGGGTCAAAAATCAAATTTTCCAAAAGTGGTTTTTATTCATTCTGAGTCTGTTTAAGGCTTTTCTGAGACTTATTATATTGTTTTCGATCGATTAGACTACTTTTTGAAAATATCTTTTGGAAAATTTACTATGATACTCCCATCATGGATTGGGTGCCCCGAAACCACAAAACTGCCTTGCCAGAATTTTTAAAACCGAATGGGATGTGCGCTTTCCATGATTTCAGGGGGTCTACTTGCGTTCTAAATTTCACCTTTCGAGCTGGTACTCAAAATTTTTGAACTATGGCCTTTGATCTGTATACAGCATCTTACTCAGCTAAGTTTGCCCTTTCTTTTCTTTTTTGAAACAGCTTTCTAGGTGCTTGGGATCATAGTGAACCAGAAACAAGTTCAACAATTAGTTTCCAACCTGATATTATGTGTTTATTATCCGAATCTTTTCTATTATCTTTTACAAAACAAATAAAGCATTTATTAAAGCTTCTGTCCCGCTGGTTTTCCCGACAAGCCCCATTCGTTTCAATGAAATGACAACCACAGTTGATCCAAAAGTCGCAGGTTCAGATTGCTGTCGACTTGGTAGGTGAGCGAACCTGAACGTTGTTTTTCTTAGATGGTTGATTAAACCCGAACCTTGTCCATTGAGCTGTATTTCTGTCAAACTATGAAACTTGAAGCGCCAGGTCTCTCTGACAGCTATCTCGACAATCCATTTTCCGTGGCCGCAACCGACATTGGATGGTGCAAAAACGACTGCCTCGGAGTTCTTCAGTTGCAAAACGTCGCTAACTTCACCATTTGGCGCTATCACCTAGACAGGATACTTTTTAGATCTAGATGTAACTAACTCGGATTACAACCTCCTTCACAGAGGCGTTCGTGAACCACATCTCAATTTGGGACGCCTGTTCTGGGCAGAACAATTGCATGTCACAGTGATTGATCTCGCTGAACTCGTTGCGAGCCCTGGAATCGTGTCATGTGATGGTTGTGCTAGAACATACCTTCTCTTTCTCTCAAAACTGGTCAGTCTACATTCCGGATCAAAGGCCTTTCCTTCTGCTTGAAAATACTTGACTAGTGGGCATTCTTCCTTTGATGGAATAAGAGCCGGACCGAAGACAGTCTTAGAATCACGTCGGGTGGTGCCGTGACAGACAAATGTGTTTTGGGCAGTCTGAATCAGCATATATCTGCAGTTATTAAAGTCACCTCAAGAGAGAAAACTTGGGCAAATTCTTCTACGACAGTGGTAATGGAGTTGCTCTTCTTTTTAAGTCGAAAACTGTTCTGAAAACCTGATATGTTTTATCCATCAGCTAGTCATACGTAAATCATCTTTCTCAAAGAGTTTCGTCTGCGCGGCAGTGTTCCAAATTCACTGAGGCTTGTGATTTCCGTCATTCTGTAGGTTGAACCAAGACTTGCGGTCTTATGACGACACTTTGACCCTATCCTGCAAAAATTGATAAATCTGTCGGAAGGTGAGTAATAAGTCATACGAAACAAAGAGATAGACTGTTTCCGGTTCATTTCCCACAGCGAACGGGAAAGATAGGAGTAGCGCTTCCAATGGAAAAAGTATCAATTGATCACAGACATGTGATAAAACAGATGATTAGGTTAAAATGGCAATCTGTTCAGGTTCGAAGGTACAGCAAACGAGTCGAAGATATAAACACTGGCAAAAACGTCTACCCAAGAAGAAAGGAATGTCTGACAAGCTAGCTCAACTGGTCTTATATGGAAGCAGCTTCTTTGGTGGATATTGGCTGAACAGCCAAAAGTAATCAGAATCAACGGATGTTGTGAAATGAGCAGGCTTGCGCGACTGTGAACGGGCGAACCCCATGGTCTGACAGAAAGGACAGCAATCATTTTTCGCGAACGTGACTGGAACCTACTGTGAAACTTGCGTCTGAACCATCTGTCTAGGGCACCCACGAAAAAGGCTGGAGAGTGGAAAAGGGAGAAGATGGAGTCACTTGTCTAATAATTTTGGCGCCTGATCGTTGATCGGGCAGTGTGTAGTTAACACTAAGAGCGAGAACGAAGATGAGAAAAGAGAATAAAAATGGAACTTGGTGGGCGTTGATGACAAGAAAAAGACGACAAGACGTAAGTATGTTCTATAGGACACACCTTTAATGAGCGATGTCCCGTTTGGTTGGCGGAATTTCTCGCTGTCAGATTGCATTTGTGTTCTGCGATGCCCGATCATGATACCGTATCAGCCGAATGCGGTACAATAATAACTTTGTTTATGCATCAATAACTTCCGGTAAACTACCGTAGACTTCGTTCTGAGTTCGCCTCCCTGTTTCGTCATGCATTATACTGTTCTTTATTGTAATTGTTGTAATGCCACGGATAAACACAAAAGCTATCAGTGTTACAGTCTCACGGTTCGATTTTGTTGTATCCTTGGTGGGTAATTTGTTTGCTTAGTAAACTCTTCTTCCATATCTTACTGGTTTTTTGCACCTTCTATGGGTGTGAAAGAATTTGGCACCTTGAAGTTCCGATAAAACGACGCCGTCTACCGCTAAGAAGATGAATGATTGCATTTAAAAAAAAAAAGATCGTACATCAGGTCTCAAGAGGGCTACAGTATCATTTCAGACGATACTATTAGGCCACTCTCGGTGGGAAATAACATGGAGTAACAATTTCTAACTTGGAGCATCAAAGTGCACAAGTTTACGACCATAGTGTCGCTTGGAAACCCGGCTATTTGGCACCATTTGATATTCGACACATAATTTTTGCATCAATCTTTTGAGATTTTCATACTGGAACGCATGTGCTTGTCAGCTTGTTTCTTGTCACCCAAACTTGAATCCGTAGTCACTCAGTTCCACATAAGTCACGAACTGGCACCCCCAAAGGACAGGCGGGACCTAACTTTTGGATCATTTTGTCGCTCTCCCGTCGGCTATTTTGAAGTCTCCTCCCGGCGTTTGGCGACTTATGACATCCCACCCTCTTCTGCATAAGTCTCCTTGAAAGTTTCGAAGACCAAGATGAACTCTTTCAACATGAACCGAATGAGGAACACAATCAGTCTTCCCAGCATCAGTACTACAAGTAAGTTATTCAGTCAGAAAGAAAAACACGCTCCTTGTTTTTCTGAAGGGAGGGATCTTATTATGTGTCTCGGCTGACTTAATTATCCAGAATCCTATAGACACTCTGCGCATTTAGACATCTAAGATTTCTATTCTTTTTTTTCTTCGGACTGTCAATTCTAGTGAAGATGTCAAGTTCGGAACGCAGCAAATAGTCCAATTACGTCTCCGTCGCGTGTCCGAGACGGAACAAGTCATTCCCTTGACGGCTCCACGATCACCTCTCGGCCCGTAGAGGGTGATGAATCCGCAACGCTCCTAACGAATATCCGTTGTCTCTTTTATCCGGACCGACAGGGGACTCATGATAGCTGTAGTCGGATTGATGACTTCCTCATTGATGTCGTTTAAAGTTGTCTTTTGTCTTTGTATCTCGTCGCAGGTATCTTAGTGTTCTGTCTACGTTGTTTTCCGTTCTTGTAAATACTGCGACGGAAAAAAACCTTTGTTTATGAATTTAGGACTGAAAAGAAAAAAACTTGACATCTCTAAAGAATGTGTGAGTAGGCGCCTCGATCTCCCCAAAGTAATCTTCCTTTGTGACCCTTCATGAATTGTGTAACAGTTGTTTGTTCTTTGCAGAATCGTCAAGGTTCGTGCTCTATTGACCTTTGCTGCATAAACTGCTCTTTTTCAGGCATGATGTACGATGCTGAAGACCATGACCTTTTCCTCACTCCTAAGTGTTGTTTTTTCTCTTCGATTAAAGGGGGAGCATCAAGACACATGATGGTCAATGGCAGCAATCAAAAGTAGGGATATCGAGTTATAGAAAATGAATCATTTTTAGAATGGCGATAAAAATAAAATGCAGTAACAACGAGATCTACAGAGTATCACCCGTCTTCTGTGTTTTAGAGCCGGGAATGTCACAGAGATTACAGGTGAGCATTATTTATAATGAAAGGCGTTCCTAGCAAAGGTTGGGCAACTTCGGAACGTTCACGCCCTCGCAACCTAGGCCCTCAGGTAGCACCCGCTAGCATAATTGCTTGAAGTCGGGAGATACTTTACTTTATTTTTAGTTGTTGAAAATGTTATTTTCACAAAATACACATACATACCATGTGTCAATCTCTATAATACTAAAGCGCAACGGTGTCTGTTTGTGTTACCGCGCCTGGCATATTGCCACGCTGATGCGTAATTGTTTTGACGCCGAGACACCCCAGTTCGATTCCGCACCGAAACTTTTTTCTCAAAAAAGTTCTTTTGCTTAATTTTTCTCAAAGTAATTTAATGCTGTATCCGAAAATGCTAAAAAACCGGCGAAATTTTTTATTCCCGCATATCTACACGCACTTTTAGTTTAAAAAGTGAATTTTCCAAAAATGGTGTATTGGGAGTATTGGGAGTATACGGTAAGCGATCATGCTGAGTTCGAATGAGATAAAAGACTTTGGAAACATTATGTATTTTGTGCATGATTCAGGTTGTTCGAGATCCGGGCCCTGCGAAGACCGACAAAATAATTCTTCTCTACAAGTTCACAGATGCAGCAAATCCAGCGAATCCTAGGGATGCTTTCAGAGAAAACGACGAAGGTATGGGTTTCTTTCAACTGACGAGAAGACATTTTTAGGCGTGTTCAAAAAGTTAATAGCTTTGATAGCTAAGGAAGAAGTCCAAGTTCGTCTGGCCCCATCAACAAACCTAAGATCAATTTTGAAACAGACCTATCCACAGTTCAATCAGAATGCATGACAGCTGTATAAAAACTTTTTGTCTTCCCTCAACGTCCAGGAATGCAATTCAGCAGCTTCCGATATTCTCTAAAATGGGTCATAAATCAAGCGGCAGATTTTTATTCCGGACAACGTGCCATCGAGACCCTTTATCGCTCTCCTTTCCACCTGTTCCAAAACAATTTTTCCCATTGCCGCGTATGCCAAATCAGGCATAGACTATAATTTTCTTACCCATAATTTTGTTCATTGGGGGCGACAGTCGGCAATCCTGGCTCGATTGTTTGAACGGTTGATTACTAGGTGCTAAAGGTAGCAGGTGAGAAGCAGAGCAAAGAATCCGCTTATTTCTGTTCCGGTTTCTGCTCAAATATGTGGCGAATTGGTGCTAATTGACTGAGCGAGTCATATATTGTCTTGGGCAGGACATCAAGATCGTATCGAAATCTTGGCACCTCAATCACAATGAAGAGAGATTGCGCCACCGATAGCCTCTTACTCTGCCTTTCTGACCAAAGCATTAGTAAGCTACTCCTTGACGCATTGAGAAAGAAAAGACACTTGACAGCAGATGTTCAGACTGAATTTGTTATGTCAGCGCCGTACTCTAAGGGATTATCATAGCACTTGACCGTCTTTAAGGTACAAGGCTGCCGCCCGTTCTTATTAGAACGGAAGTACCACCCGCTGAGAAAAAAAGAGCAACATCTATAGGTAGAATAATTCGACAACTCTTTTTCTGAACGCAACAATTTTTCAATTTGCAACTTTTTTAAGTCGCTCCTTTTCAACTTTGAAACAGATTGCTTCATCTTGCCACTCAAGTTTCGAAGAAGATTTCGGAAACATTTCCGCAAGTCACCAAAATTGTTCAAAAACAAGCTTTAGGGAGTGAACCATTTTAAAATTTTAGAGCCGTTGATGGTTTTTCGTTTTCTCGTGTCTTCAGCGTGGGCAAAATATAATTTGACTGTTAGTAAGAGATCGTGATTCTGTTCGAAAATGGAAAAAGGGTGTTTAATAGATGTAATGGAAACAAAGGCGAAGAAGCATTATTACAACATTTTTAGCATTGCCTAAAAAGAAAAGATATGTTTTCATGGGCGTTATTGACATACCAGTTCCTGTGGATCATTTAAAACAGTCAGAAGTGTGGTGCTCGAGCAATCTGTATTTTATCTGCGACCGTAGCATGATAAACTTCATTTATTTTGACACCTAAGTGCGCGATTCAATTCTAACGACAAATCCATTAAAGCTATCTAGATAATGCCGGGTGCCGCGATTAATTGTTACAGAAGATCGGTTATCTTTCTCCCGCAGAGTGCGCATTCACAATGTCTCGTAAAATTTACGAGCTCTTCACCTGGACACCGAGGTCACGATGAGAATTGAATCGAGGTCCTGGAAGCGAAGTGCCGGGTGTCGACAGATGATTCCCAAAGGACTCGGAAGAACGCCCCGATTGTGAATGCAAAATGCTCCGATCCGTCATTCTGTGTTGATTCGACCTTATGTTTTCCGTAACGTCTTTCCGGAAGTCGGTTCTTTTCTGGTCAAGTGTATCTCTGTAATTATGTTGTCAGAGTAAGGCGGATCACCGGCAACTGAGCCCTTCAATCAACGGATATTCGTTGCATCATACCGCCTGCCACAAGCAACGTGCTAATGAGTCCCACACCTTCTGTCGCTTTCCTTGTTCTCACTTCAACAATATACAGTTCAGTAGGTGTCACTACGTAAATAGAGAGATCATACTGATCAGATAGAGGATAATTGTGGGGTTCGATTCCGTTGATTAAATGGCTACGCGCGCGAGGTCGTCCACAGTACGGGTGGCTGTAAAAGCAAGTGTTCACTTACTCTCAACTGCCAAACAACCACCAAACCTCTTCTACCGTAAACTATCGTTTTTCACCATGCTCAAGCCCTCTTTAGTCAACAAATCTAATCATATGCAGCACTGCACACTCGATATGCAGTTTTTTTTCGACCACCTGCCTCTTGTGCTAATCCTGCCCAGTCAATTACCGTGTCCGATTTGCATGCAAATCGTCCTTCCTTTTTTCCTCACGAGATAAAGACATAAAATCCGTTAGCCCCTGAATCCGGAATAAGGTAGATTGCGTTAACAAGAGACTTCGCAGAGAGGATTGCTCCAGGCAGGGTAATCTAGCTGGGAGATGTCTGCAGCGCTTTGAAGACGAGCCGCCCTAATTATGTGAATCAGTTTGGTGTAGCGGTGTGCAAAGAACCTAGGAGAATCTCGCTTAGCGGGATGCTCTGATCATATAATTAGGAAGTGTAAGTCTGGGAAAGACCATCTCAAGCAATTCACAGTTTGCAAGCAAGAGGACCCCATCTGTCTTGGTAAAACGGTGAGAAGAAGATTGCCCCGAATAATGAGCTGTCATGGTAATACAACCTATCCTGTTGTTTTCTAATGATCATTATGGCGCACTATACGGGCCATATGGTCCGATTGACATAACAGAGCCGACCCTTTTTCTCAGGTTTTACAAGCCTGATATCCGCCTCGTAGTCGGCTAGAATTCATCGACTGGTCGGAAGAATAAAAGGGTTCTCACTTGGAATTTATTCATGACTCCATCTAGCCTATCGTGATACTACTTAAAAGCTCAAAACAGGCTTTTGAGAGTAGTTGTGAGCCAATTAGACAAGTGCTCCGATCTGATGTATTACCCAGCTCCATATGTCATAGCCGGTTCACGCTTCAACAACTTTAAATGCGGGGCAATCCTCACTCACCTTTAATCACTCACACTCTCTTTGCGCAATGCTTCTTAATTGCCACCTGTGAAGCTGGAGGGTCTTCCTGTTGGTACCACTCTTGCTTCCCAGTTCGAAAGACTGCTTGCTCATGATTTCAGCGTTCACATGCATGAAAAGTTCGTGGGAGCATGTCAAGCGTTATGCACACACTTTCCTCCAATTCTGACCCTTGATGACAAGAGCAGAAACTTGTAACTTTTTCACCCAATTTTGCTATTTGTCTCGATCTATGTTAGGTCATTAGACGAACAATTTATTAACTATAAAGTGATTAGGTGTTTAGTAATCAAAGAGGCGGAGCGGCTCCCCTCTACGGTGCACAGCTGAGACCCGCCCATCCGATGGTTCCCCGCACCACCGGCCCCCATACCGATAATCCGCTTCTTCCTCGCAGCCAATTTCGGCTGGTCAGACCTTTTTTCTTATCAGTCAAATGTCCCTTTGCAAATTCGACTTTCCAGATGTTGCTGCGATGGCTCTGCTTGGTCGGAGTCTTGGCGACAGTCTCATCCTACCCTATTAAAACAACAAAGAAGCGCTTCCCTTCTGCTATTATTATTGGTGCCAAAAAGGCTGGCACAAGGTTAGTTTTCCTTTCAGTCTTTAAAAAAGACAATTTTAGGGCTTTGCTCGAGTTCCTTCGACTGAATCCTTTGATAAAAGCTCCTGGACCGGAAGTTCATTTTTTCGATAAGAATTTCGACAAAGGCCTCGACTGGTACAGGTTGGTTTCACATCCTGACTCCAAATGCGCGATAATTGGCCGGATTTCCACGCACTTTCTGAAACATTATCCTTCCATTCCGAGGATCGAGACTCTCCGTCCTCATGTTTCATGTTTACCCAGAAGGGCCTCTTTCTCACAGCTACCACCTCTCAACATGGTAGAGGGATTAGCTCAAGTGTTCGTATCTATAACACGGAGTGGCGTAACAAATCCAAACAGCTCCCGTATGTTCTTCTTTAAAGAGGCATTAACAAGTTGTGGCTGCATTCATATTAGAGGAAGCTCATAGAGATGGGACCCAGCTGGCCTGTGAGCAAAATGGCAATGGCGAATAATTCTCGTGAGAGGCCCTAAAAGTCGGTCACTTTGGTATTCCAAAGTTGAAGTTTCCATCAATCTCGCTAGCGCGTTCTTTCTTTTGAGAAGAAATGGATGGCAGTTCAGTTATAGGTTCCTCACACAACCGTTGTAGAAAGAAGTTACGCATAATATGGGTGGGCAAGTCGCGTAATTGGCGATTCTCTGTGTTCCAAATTGGTTCTCTTTAGGATAACAGGCTTACGTTGGGACTTTCAGAACACCAAATTTATCCCCTGGCTCCAAGTGCCTTTATACTGCCAATTTGTTCGAATCTGAAGTGTGAGAGCATTTGAAGGCAATTTGATCTCAATCTGCAGTCATTTTTCAGTACGCGACCAGCCATTTTTCGTGAGATATGGTGGCTCGTGCACACCTGTTGATGGTGCGTCATCTAGACAAAACGGCGCCCAGATGGGACGGCACCCCATGGTAGTTTCTAATCCAGTCCTGTTTGGGCGGCAATGGTTACTCGATACCTCACAGGTGGCTGTCCACATGGTGCTTGCCTGTGTGAGTAGGACAGGTGAACAAGCTCGCCTTCTCCCCATATCTGATTGACATGTTCCGATAACATTTAGCAATGGGAAAAGAGACAGCCGTCACTCCTTTCTCCTTTCCAATTTGGGGACCAAAAGTCCAGATGTGTTCCGATCATAATTGGATTTGCTGGTATTTGTCGGCTCAGCCAAGGGTTAGGATGTGACCCGAGCAGGCGTCAATTTGTCACCCGCGGACGACAACTGTACAAGCTGTTAATCAACGGCGCTGTGTAGCGACAAATAGACCCGAAAGTCTGAGGGAATTGTACTCAATCTGTGTCATCTAATTACACGGGCAGCTCTTGGGAAAAGTTGGTGGTCCCCATTTGTCTGTTACAGCTGAGCACCCCAATTTGTCTGTCGTCACCTGTGAGGTAGTTTTATGGCTCAGACGTGCCACCTTGGCGCACTGTAATGAACGACAATCAGCCAACTGTCAATCACGGAAAAGTGTGATTCTGTCCAGTCTTAGCAATGCAATGACCCTCAAGCCAGCTCAAAAACACAGCGTCTTGTTTGTCCGGAAGCGGCTACCGTTTGACCGGGGGTGCAAATCTGATTGGAGGCCGTTCTACAATGCGGCCTACCGAAAGCAATTACGTCAGACGAAAAATTACCGCAAATGATCGGATTTCGGTCTGGCCAACAGATGCCTAGCGGTGCCGCTTTTTTGGGCTAGATGACCTCACCTACCTATGGCAATATGTGCCTACTAATCCTATGATTGATTGACTAACTGTAGCTCTCTTTGAAGTTTTAGGTGCAGAGAGAGAGTCTTCATATCTCAATTAGCAGGAAGTGGACCTGTCTTTGGGGAAATGAAAATTGCTTAGGAGATTGTCTCATTACCGAGTCTCAGTACTCAGGCTGGCTGAAACGGACATCTTGGGAGGAGAATAGCGGGCTCCGCAAGAAGACGCAGATTCCCTGCGGTCACTTACGGGGATTAGGATATTCCAGAGAACAACGGGCTCCGGAGACGCAGACCGACATCTGCTGATGATCTAACGATAATTGTCCTACTTAGCGTTACCAATGCGACAGCTCACTGTCATCAACAGCTCCCGGGTTTAGGGAGCTCTCAGGGCGTGATATATGAACCCTATATTCGGCCACGTTGCCTCAACGCATAACTTTATTGGGAAGGATTAACTTCACCGCAAACAGTGCGTAACCCTGCATCATCTCGGCAAATAAGCAGCACCCGAATATGATACCCACCAGGAAGTCGAACACCGCTGAGATCACAGGTACCGACATCTCCAAGGGTCAGGATCTGGGTGATGTTTACTTGACGCATTACTTTTGTCCAATCCGACAGTTGTTTTGCTGTCGCCAGGATCTGTCCCCTCGACTGTAATGTGAACTGGCGTTTGCTCATAATGTGATTGGGAATACGTAATTAGTATCTCCGAGAACCTTGTTGTTCCTCCATTACTCTCCGTGTTTATTCAATCAGCACACCCAACCAAGACACATATGGACCTTTCTTAAAAGTGCAAGATGCTCTTGTCTTGTGTGAATTTCCAATGGGATTCTCACGAAAAAAAGACAACTGTAACCACCTGGTGAGTGGCAGGTTGTTCCCTTCTTGTAGTACAGCAAGCGGTATCTTTTGATCCGTCTTTTATGAGCCTCAGTGTGAACTCTCCCACCTCGGCGACCTCGCCAATTGGTACTAAAAATTAATGTTAGCTGGCGCCAGTGAGTGCGGCTAAGTGTCACACAATTGGGCACTTTTAGTCCAGTTGACCGGATACGTTTAGTTAGAAGGAGAGCCAAGAAAGGTATCTCTCATTCTCGGCCTTGCGAGTTGCGCAAACGCCTGCCAGATATGGCGTGCTGGAAAAGGCGCCGCCGAAGAGTTATGTGACTGTCACCTCAGCGATAATAGCAATTGGGACCGTTCGCAACCGTAATGGCTCCGGATATTGATGAATGCCCGTTTTCCCGGGCGCGTTCCACGAGATACCGTTGATTCAATGTCCGTTTTTCAGAGAACGAATGCCTGAAACGAGCGGGGATCAGCTAACGATAGAGAAGAGTCCGGCCTACTTTCATAGCAAAAACGCTCCCGAACGAATCAAGGCACTGGATCCCAACATGAAACTAATTCTTGTAGTTCGTGACCCGGTCACCAGAGCCATTTCCGGTAAGATTATTCTTCTTTTTTCAAATAATTCTGTTTTTCAGAGTATACCCAAGCCTCTACCAAAAAGAGGCAACTTGGACAGATGCCCTCTTTCGAGGAGATGGCAACTGGTGACTGTAGCTGGCTGAAAGCAAACTGCAGCGCAAAAGTGAATGGAGTGAACGCAAATTGGGGAGCCATAAAAATCGGCGTCTACCATCGTCATTTGGCCAGGTATTAAAAACCCTTGATTTGTCGTATGGACCAATTTCAGATGGCTGAAGCACTTCCCCCTCGAACAGATTCATATTGTAGACGGTGAACGTCTCATCACTGATCCAGACCAAGAAGTAGCTGACACTGAAAAGTTCTTGCGACTTACTCCAGGTAAACAATATTTAGATACATTTATATAACAATAAATTTCAGTTGTAAAAGCTAGCGACTTCGGAGTCGATCCGGTGAAAAACTTTCCATGCATCAGGAAAACGGACAACAAACTGCACTGCCTTGGAAAAACAAAAGGACGGAAACACCCCAACGTAGCTCCTGGAGTTCTTGAAACCCTCAGAAAATTCTATGCTGAGGAAAACGAAAAGTTCTTCAGGATGATCAACCGTCATTTCCATTGGCAGTGAGACGTTGAATCTCTATACTTCCGTGATGTTTCTCTAGTCCCTCTTTCTTTTGCCTTTTCTCACTGATTCCCATCTATACGAGTGTCATTCTGTGCCTCCCGGTATTTTAAATTGTTTCCCCATTTTACTTGCTCCAACTTTTCATTCAACAGATCTCAATATACAAAATTTGTACAGATGTCTATAGTCAATAAACGTTTTTGACTTAACCTAAACGAAAGGATAAAATAAAGCAGCATATAACATATGAAAACAATGAGGATTACCATCTCTTGTCGCATTATATTACAAAGAAGAAACAAGCTATTTTATTATCGAGATAATTGAAACGACATTGTACAAAATAGAAGATGAAATCAGATCGCTACTTTTGTCAAGTTTTGTCAACCGTGTTGCTCGAACTTTACTTAGTTCTAAAGCTTCACCTAACAGTCTCAAAGTTTCGAAAAGTTTTATTTTAAAAACAATAACTTTGACGTTTGGTAATTTATAATTTTAAACAATTAGCTATCGGAAAATGAAGTTATTCAAGCTGGATATCGTAGCCGCGGGATGTTCTCCTCAAATGTCTCCGTCGTCTACCCGCCCATCAATTCAGAAACTTCGTTCGCCTCGTCGATCGCAAGTCTACTTGGATTTTTCTCCAAAGGACAAGCAAAAAAAGTCTCTACTTTTATTCAAAATTTAGCTCTGGGTAGTTTTACTGAGAAACTCTCTTCGTTTTATTGCTTACTAGTAGTTCTACTAAAACAAAAGAGTTGCATGTTTTCTTCAAAAATTTCTTCGCTATCTTCGGTATCTTCTGATAGTTCTGTGTTTTTTGCTTGTACGAGAAAAGTTACATTGGTTACTCTAACTATTCTAAAAGACGGAGAAAGGACCCGAAAGTCAGAGTTGGAAAAGTAGAAACTGAACTGCGAGCAGAGGATCAAGAAGATGAGATGACTACATTTAAAAAAGAATATACTTTATCTATAATACGTTTTCAGTTCTGACTCCGTACTGTCCAAAAAGAATTGTTGAATCAGATGACGCTTGTAGACTTGTTTTTCCCAACCTTAGCTGTCTACCACACAAAAGTTCTCCAGGATGACAACCGTTACTCTGGCATATTGGGGTGTAAACTACTGGCAACGTGCGTTAGCCACAAATTTCGTTTTGTGGCTAACGTTCTACAGTAATCCCGTGCGGTACCCACAAATTTCGTTTTCCACCCATGAAGGTGACCACAACATCAGTATGCTTTTAGTGATAGCCTAAGCATTTAACAGGGGTTAACACTCTCGCCGTGGGCTTTCAGTTGGGTCGGAGATGTCATAACTCTCTGGCAATCAGCATGCTTCTAGTGATAGCCTAAGCCTTAAAAAAGGGTTAATCACTCTCGTTGTGCATCTCAGTTGGGCTGACAATGTCATCACTTTCCCTTCTTGTTATCTATGCATTCAACTTAGATATTCGCGAAGTCCCTCCCTTTTCTACAGGTGAAAAAAACGAAATTTGTGGCTAACGCACGCCTCCCAAACTACTCGTCCGAATTTTTCTCGGACGAACAGTTGCAGAACACCGTTTGGAATTGTATCGCGTAATTCACAATAAACAAGCTCCATTTCTGGTTTAAAATTTCCAGTATGCTTCAAGTGATAAAAAAAAGCATTTAAAAATGGATCATCACTCTCGTTTCGGGCGATTAAGATGGACACGGCGACAGTTTTTCTGGCCATAATTTTGCATTTATTGTATCTTATGCAAATTAGGAATGTTGTTTCAAATATTGACATTAAAATAACTAATTTTCTATTCAAAACTTGATGCTTGAAATCGGATTCAGTCCAACTCGTGCTCTGAAACTATTCGTCTGCGTTTGCAACTATTAGTCCACAGCTGCAACATTTCATACGACGTCTGTGATGCTTGTCCAGTTTCATATGCCTTTTCTCACTGATTTCCAGCTATACACTTGCCATTTAAGGCATCGCAGTATTACGAATTGTTTTCACTAAAATAGCTTCATTTTTCCATTCAATAGATTACAAGGGTACAGATTATTGCAGTCTATGAATCTTTGTTTCCTTGTTTGAGCTAGTGGCTTCTGAAGATCGCGTGACTGAAATAAAATATCCTGGTGGAATTATCGCATCTGAATTCTTAATCCTCCACCCACATCATATTATAACAAGAGGATAACAAAACAATCTGCAAACTCTTTTCAAAATTTTCTGGAAAGAATCCAGGAAAGAATTGATGCTTCGGGAGAAGCACGACATCGTATCGATTCCGAATGACCCTCTTTCAGGAGCCAAACCTCAGTCCAATGTTTCTTTTTTCTTTCGCATCCGCGTACTTTATAAAGTACTAAACGAGTTTGTTTAAATTTTTAAGACAATTTCTCCTTGTCCAGATTTGAAACTTTTCCAATCCGTGATATAACCTGCTTAAACTTTTTCAGGTGTTCATCAATCTAGTCCGTAAAATTAAATTCGGACAAGCCGTTGGCAGACGGCTTTATTTGCGCACCCTCGGTCGTTTTTCGCCTAGAGAGAGAAACACAGGCTTTTCTCGCAAACAGGGCATTGTTTCACAAGACTATTTTCTTCCTGCAAATGCCCATCTCTTCTTTCCTTTTCTTTTTTTCTAACATTTTTTTTTGTTTTCTAGGAGAGAACCGGCTAGACATGACGATGATTCTCGCCGAGGCCCATTTTCGGTAAGTGTTTTGACGAGCACCTTTATGTTTTCCTTGGGCCACATGGGTAGTTTGGCGTGTGCCGTTATCCTGTGTAATGTACCATCAATCGAAGATATTTATGAGCCGGTGCCGGAATCGATTCCCTTTGCTCTGCCTGAGGCCGGAGAAAAATCTTAATAGTTCCGATCGAGATGGACCACGAAAGCCGGTAATTTAGTCTTTTCCTATCCATCCGGCCAGCTAGAAGAGAGTATCAGACATCAGCTGCTAGACAATTGGCCCCGTTTTTCACTTATCACAGCCTTTCCCTCTCTGCAAACTCCTGGTTTTCGATTCAAGACAAACACATTTCAAACCAGTCATAATGGTTTCCGGCGCATCGGAACTTCTTTCGTTGCTTGGAAGTTGAGATCATTTAGTTTTCCGCGTTCGGCTCCAGCAGTCCAGACGGCCTTCTATATAATTCTAAAAAGTGCGGGGCTGGGTCGATAACTGCTAAGGAATAGAGCCCCCTAATTAAACATAATATCCGTCTCGCCATCAAAATATACCCGGTTCTCACATGCCATTTTCACACCACATCTGTAGTGGCATACCTTTTCTATCGATAATATTCTAGGGGAATGAAGGAGCTGCTATCGGCTATGGAGCCGGATACGGACGTCAACAGCGTGACGGAGCTGAAAGAAAGGACACATATGCTCTGTGCCAGGTACTTTTTGAAACCTTCCCCTACAAAAAAATCATGTTAGGTTTCTCGGGGGAGCATGGAAGACTGCCAGTATGAAACATCTCTGCATCAGCAGAATCAAGTGAGTTCTTTGTATTTTTAGCTGTCCTAAAACATTGTTCGTGTCTGATTTTTAATTCTCAGGGGAGGTATGAGTAATATGTTGTTCCTCTGTCGGCTACATGAATCTCATCCGCCGATCAGAAACGAACCGGACAAGGTGGGAGTTTGCAGATTGTTTTGTTAAACTTACAACTAAAAAAACTAAAAAGTATTATAGGTCCTGCTCCGAGTATATTTCAACCCGGAAACGGAAAGCCATTTAGTAGCCGAATCTGTCATTTTCACGCTTTTATCGGAAAGACATCTGGGACCCAAACTTTATGGGATTTTTAGTGGAGGCAGGCTTGAAGAGTATATCCCCGTAAGTGCAGTTTTATGGAACGATTTAACGAGAATCAAGCCCCGTGACACATTATTTTCAGTCGAGGCCTCTGGCATGTCGCGAAATTTCACTTGGAGGGATCTCAAGCAAAATAGCTAAACGACTGGCCAAGGTTCATCAGCTGGAGGTGCCGATCTGGAAGGAGCCTGACTACATTTGCGATGCTCTTCAACGGTAAGAGAAAACCAGTAGTATAACAGAGACTCTAGTTGGCTTAATCAACTTCGTCAAACTCCCACAGGGCAGGGAACTTTCGAACTTGGTGAGGAGTACGGCTGTCACGAAATAACTTGTGACCATATTGAGAAAGAACTCTGTGACTTACGGTAACAAACTTCTGCTTTGTTTTAAGTTTTACAATCAGAGAACTTATTGCCAAGAGCCGTAGTCCAGTTGCTTTCTGTCACAACGATCTCCAAGAAGGTGAGAGATACTCCATTCTCCCAAAATATCTTTTTAGGCAACATTCTGCTGCCGAAAGCTTCTTCTGGAAACATTCGGATGCCATCCATCTCCGAAGATTCTCATTATTCGGGGCGAAACAGTCTTTCTGCATTCAATCCTGCGGACCCACGTCTGGTTCTGATTGACTTTGAATACGCTAGCTACAATTATAGGTGAGAAACAAGAAATCTGCGATAAACCTTTTTTCCAGAGGATTCGACTTTGCTAATCATTTTGTAGAATACACAATTGACTACGATATCGATGAGGCGCCTTACTACGAGATCAAAAATGAAAACTTTCCGGATGAAGACCATGTAGACTTCTTCGAGAACTAGTGTCATTTTTGGTTTCAGATGCAAGAGTTCTTTGTAAACTATCTCCGCGAATATGGTGGCATCGCAGAGAATCAGTTATATCCCAAATCGGAACAGCTTGTGAAAGAGACGCTTCCCTTTGTCCCAGTCTCACATTTCTTCTGGGGAGTGTGGGGATTACTACAAGTGGAGCTATCTCCAGTCGGATTCGGATTCGCCGTAAGTACATACCTTGAAATATGCAAACAACCTTTTCAGGAATACGGACGTGATCGTCTGGGTCTCTACTTCAGAAACAAGCATCTGCTTCAGGCTTTAGTTGAACAGTAATGATCTCAAGTAATGGTCCTTGTCACTTCCAGCTGGTTTCCAAGCAATATGTGTAGATGTGACGGCTCAACATGGTCAAGAAAACTATCGGTTTGTTGAAGATTTTGGCGCTGCTTAGTAGACGGAGATAGTGATTTGGTTACAAATAAATTGGATAGTAGAGTAACTAACGTTTTAAAGAGTTCCCAAATTAATAACAAAATATACTTTTATTGGCAAAGGCTCAAATGAAATACTGCACAAAATGCGACAAGAGAATGACACTACTGAGTGTGTTGACTATCAATGATCGGTTGCATGCTATTGCCTCGTGAGGATTGCTGCGGTTATTCTACCCTGGTATACACACAGTACAGATTTCTCTAGAAAAGAGGATAGAACGGCTCAAAATTGCCGCAATTCGTAAGTTTTTGAGGATCAGAGGCTAAAAGGTCTAGATGCTATAACCAGTTTCTAGATATTGCAGACCAACACATTGAAGGAAGGAATAGGCGGGGTATGTACAAAACAAAGTGTTCAACAAGGCTGACGATTAAGATTTGCTAGCATATTGTGGAAAAGCATTTTCATGGCGGGATTCTGCAGGTTCTGCATCAAGAGCTGTTGAGAAGGCACTGGGGAGAAGAGAGGCAAGGGATGGGCACTTGCCGTCGGCTAAAAGTGTTCAATTTGTGATATTTACCAGAGACTCACCAAGAGATACTCGGGTTTCTCGGTAATTCTGTCCTTTTGGAGCTCAAGGATTCGGGCTTCAAGCTGTGCAATCTTTGACTCGTACTGGCGCGACTTTGCCTCTGACAGTAACAACTGTCCCTTTGTTACCTGAAAGTTTGCTTTACGCCGTGCTCTTACGGATCGTGTACCTGGCAATCGAAGCACTTTCTTGGGCTATCTCCGCGATGAGAACTGGTACCACTCGTGTGAGAATCGGAAACTGTTGGTGAAAGTTGTTCCGCCAAGCATTCTTTCTCATCGAGCGTCACATTCAACAACGATTCTGGCGCATTCTGGAAATGGTTTTTGTTATTCGTACACCTTCTCAACTAACCTCAGGCTCGTCAGTTTTGGTCATCTGAATGGGACGAGTAGCTTTTCTTTTCAAGGAGCCTTTCATGTCAATCTTCTCCTCATCGCCGCCTTCTTTCATCGTTGACTACAAACTTTGTGTGCAAAACAACGAAGAAGTTTTTACCCTTGGACTGATGGCAGCCATCTCTTCTTCTTTCAAATCTTCCTCAGTTGTCTCAATTTCCAACACGTCATCATCCATGTCCGATTCGTGATCTTCCTTCATATCGTCATCGTCGTGAGTTCCACTGTTCTTGGAGCCAGTCGCGGACATCCCGAGACCAAGGTTTGGAGCGAAGGGATTGTTGGCGAGCCATGCAGAAAGCCACTGGTTTGAGGACAGGGTGGATACGTCAAGACCGCCAAGCACATTGTCCTAAATATAATTTTTATAAGTAAAATCTTTATAATTACCTTTTGCATAAACTGAAGCAAATTTTCTTGTTTCAGTGTGCTGGGGAAGATTGAACCGAGATTGTTGTTCATGATCTTGGAACTGTTGTTGTTTCCAAGCAGTTTGTGTTGAAGTTGTTCAGGTGAGAAGGAGCAGGCTTCCCCGGAATCCGAAGAGCCATCTGAAAAACTGGTATCATCAGTACTCAGCATTCGCTACCTTCGGTAGAGCTTCTTGCTAGAACAGCCACTTCTCCGGGCGTTCCATTCCTCAACATACTTTGCATGTGAATATGTAAGCTCGTCTTGTCGGGAAAGGCCCAGTTGCAACACCTGCACATGAACATTCGGCTGATGCTGTGCATGCGGAACATGTGTGAACGTAGTGTCTCATTACCTGAAAGGTACTCTTAAAAAGTGTAAAAAACTTGATTAGCACTCTAGACAACTGCGCTCCTGCTAACGGCACAGCCCCGTCACACTCAGTTTGTCTCCCTTTCCCCTTACATTTTCCCTTCGCACAGGCAACAACAGCAGTCCACGATGGATTTCTACTAATTGCTTGCCACTGTTTGTCGTGATCCTTTGTCTCTTTGTCCGAGTCTAGAAACCTATCCTCATTGGCATTCCAAATGCTTTACTGCCAAAGCAATTACTGTAGCGAAAGCGTATAATGAGCTCTTTGTATCGGATTATTTTCGGAGTGCATGTCGACAGACAGATACTGCTTACTCATTCTCGTTCCGGTTTCGACTGGAATAATCGCTGCCAGTAAAAATTGACGATCTGACAAAATGGAATCCCGATACGGTAATCTGACTCTCGCTTTCACTTTTTGTCTACTAGCAGACTTTTAAAACAGTCGTAGTCAATTATCGTCTTAGCCCAGTTACGGTTTGTTGACAAGCAAGGTTAGCAGCTCATTTCTCACGCGAGTCAAATGTCTGCGCATGCCATCAGACTGCAATTATGCGTCGTGAATAAGGTTCTCAGGTAACGGGGAAGAGTGAGGTCACTGCGTTCGTCCTTGGTTACTCCGTTCGCACTATAACAGAAAGCCGCTACTATTGAGGCCATGCAAATAGTAGCTGTCTCAATTGCGCAACACTGTAGTGCAAAAAGGGCTCAACGCAATTTTGCGTGTCAAGTGTCTTACGGCTACTGATCACACTAAGTACCGGGCAAGAACCGCTTTGTGTAAAAGAATTTCTGACCCCGATGAGCTGTCTCCAGTCGCTCTATTTCGGGAAAGAGCAGCTATTGGAGGGATACGGTATGAGCGTCGTGTGCAAATATAACTAATGAACTAGCTCAAAAGCCGGCCCAAATACTGGGGGCGATAAGCTGCTGCGCGCGACTACACCAGTGAATACTGTAGAACCACCTGGTAATTGTGAGACATGCTAATCCTCTCCTTCCCCAAATAGAACCATGACCTTTTCTTCGCTTGTTGCCATTTCTTTTGACAATAAGCCTATTCGACGCGCATTGCTGCCAATCGGAGACATAATTTGATGCAAAATAGACGCTAGTTAGAATCCCCCGGAAATATTTTGGCAGGCAGCCGCTCTCGACTGTCCGCTGTCGCTATCACAGTAACCAGTTCTGTGGAAATGGAAAGCCTCGCGCCGCTCAGAAACATGAAAACAGTGGGGTGCACATGACGTGAAAAGACGAATTTCAATTCTTATTCCTTTTGAAATATCAATTTTTGGACTCTGACTCACTCGAAATTTCTTGATTGCATTGTGTACATGTGTAGCTTTTGAAGTGTGCCTGCATACGGTGTCTGCTCAAAGACGAAGAATGACAGAAGATTTTGCCACAAACGGAGCACGGGAATTGCCCTGAAAGAAAACGTCTTAGCCTCTCGGAGTGACCCTTGGCTTTTTTTCACAAGTTTTGTGACCTTCGTTTGTTAGTATTGACGAAAGACAAATTGGACAAACTATTCTTTCCCCTTTAATCTGTTTCGCTGTTACGTAGGCGCCAAAACAGTGAAACTTTTGGTCATCTACGGGAATTGGGTCCAGCGCAGTTTTGCATCTATTTTCAGGGGGAGGACCAAAGTGTTTGACCTCAATCCCTCAGCCGAAAACACGCAATCACTGCTTTAAGGATAAGTTGTGAACTTACCTTTTAGATCTGGTCGTTTAAGCTCTGCTCGATACGGCATTGCGATCTGGAAATGAGCGGATTGGATGTGCCGAAAAGGGAGCAAAAGAAAAAAGCGGCGCACAAAAAAACAGATGCGCAACACATGCACACCTGCTGCATCCGCGTTTCGTAGACTGAACTTTAGCAGATTAGTAAGAATACTGAACATGAAGCGAGGATATATGTGGATAAAATAGAGGGCATCAGCTAGACAATAACCGGGATGAACGGGCTGACTCAGATGAGGCTGGTAATTCAGTGTGGCACAGGTTGGCAACCATGCCTGTATGAGGGAGGCGCGAGCGGCGAGCAGTTAATATGGCGCCATGTTTGGCTAGCCTGTCGATCGGATGTGTAACAGAGAATAATAGCCAATGAGCACCTAGCAAACACACTACTGTCAATAAGCTGCGGGCTACTGTATCTTGAGAGCAAGAGGTCTACAATGCAAGTCTTCGTGCCAGTTGACGGTCAACCGAAAGAGGAAGTGAGCACATTAGGTAAGATAAGAAAGTGGAAACTTCGACTAACTGAAAATCGTTAGGACCGAAAGACAAATTTGCCGATCGATGGCTATTGAAGGAGTAGTTGCTCCCTCTTGGTTATACAGTTACTGGTTAGTGGGAGGGACGTCAACAAGCGGAGAGGCCGGGAGACAAGATTTGCCATTTTTGACGGTGGTGCATCTAATTCAGCAAATGAGAGCAAAACAAAGAGAACAACTGTCTGTGCGTATGTGTTTTGGATCGAAAAGTTCATTTACTTCACCTGACCTAACAGATGATCTCAAAAATGACAGGTACATGATTGGAAAAGAAAGAAGAGCCAAGAGCAATTTACGCTGTGGGGGTTCGGTCTCTACAGTCTCCACCCTCTCTTCCCAAGCTCTTCCCCTCAAAACCCGTTTTGAAACGAATAACCTGCGCTGTATTGTAGGCTCTTACGGAAAAGGACCTAAGGAGACAAGAAAAGGTTAACTGCGTTGGTAAAAGGGAGAAAGGTAACATTTTTAACGACCACAGTCCAGTGAATGAAATGTTTTGTCTGATTTCGAGTAGGAAAGAGGAGTACTGTCGATAGTCAGTAGCTCTTTAGAAAAGCCCTACGTCCTTGAAAGGACAACCGTTGAGAGGAGATGATAAAAGTGTTCCAAGATTTTTGTAATTCTAGGTGGCATCGGAGAAGAGAACGGCGGCAAAACGGTTCTACCTGGGGTCGAGAGCAGTGGTCATTTTAAATTTTCGGACAGGCTTGCCATGTGACAGCGCTATCAAGGAGAGACCGACTTTACTCGACTTTCTCCCCGTTCAAGGTAATTCAAAACAGTAATCAGCAAAAGGTAAGTCAAGAAGGGGAGAAGAAATGCGGTTAGCTAGAAGTAGTAGCACTCGCATTAAGGTGTGGCACCAACGGGGCTGGTAGAAGATAATTACCCGTGATAAGATGGGGCATGCTCGAGGTGAAGGTTGCTTCGGATATGCAAATGTGGCGCCGACCTTGCGCTGTGGTCACTGCGCTGCCTATAATGTACTGTAAGGTGAAGGGGACAGCTGTTTGTCCACACACCGTTGCGCAACTGAGAGCTACTGCCCAAGAGAAGTGAAATTTGTGTCCATTGGGCCAAAAAGGTGTTGTCCCAGTTCGTCCTCAATTTGTTGGCGAGAGCGAGAAGTAAGGCTGAGCTTCTTGAAAAACTGAGGTCCTCGGCGCGAGTTGAATGATGAAAAGTCGGCCGTAGTTTCGAGGTCATTCGCAGCTTATAAGGGCTGACCAAACCGAGAACTACTTGATATATACAGTAGTTTATGTTCGCTTCTTCAAATAAAATCAAATAGGTTAACAATAACCGATTTCAATCGGACCAATTTCAATATACCCTATCTACCGTCTTCACAGCAGTGACCAAAGTCCGACGGGGGCGTCGTCGACGAGCATTTGACCTGTTTTTGAGCGGCCGCTCTGCTGTCATGTGCTTGTACTATTTTGTAAGGGCCGCATCAGCTATGGCAAGGCGGAAAACCGGAATTCAAGAGTCGTGAAGCCCAGTCTGGCGCGCCGCCTATTGAGCGGGACCATAGAGGGACAGTTAATTTCAGGTCACAGGCTTAGAAAAACGATAGAGAATGGCTTTTTTTGCTAGACGGTTTCACTATTCATCAGTAATCAGACTGCGACGTAATCGATGACGTAACTGTCGCGTTCGGCCGTATTACTCCGAATTCACGTGTCTTCCCGGGTACGTTAGCTGCCCTGTGAACAATGCAGAGCTAATCTGCAGCTAATTGAAATCGTCTGATTCATTCCAAAGCACTTGTTTGGCACCGGATTAAGGAAAACATTCTTTATTAAAAAATAAAGTAAAGTATTCTCCCGTCTTCAAGCCTTTGGCTAGCTGGTGCATCTGAGGGGCCAGATAGCGAGGGGCTTTAAACGTTCCACAGTGCCACCTGTTCCCAGGAACGCCTTTACTTCGTAGCAAGCTACTACCAATTTACCGACCTTCGGGAAGGGTAGAAGCCTTGGTTGGGCTGAGGCGGGGATCGAACTTGTGACCCTTCGATTGACGCTGGCGCCTCCTGCCACTGCGCCAATCCGCCTCTATTAATTTTAATAAAGCCTTTATTAAAATTAATCTATATTAAAATAGCCTAGTAAAAACACTTTTTTGTGTCTTTGATATCTGTTTACCTTTGCTTCAATTAGATGTCATTCGCTCCTTGGAGATGTCTCGAAACATCCGAACAATGGGTCGGCCAAGATGCAAGAGTAGCGCTATGAATGGCGCGGGGTCACTCGCTAATGCACTGTCAAGCAAACGCATTCAGTCCTTTCGAGAGACTCATTATCGGCTGAGAACACAAGTAAGAACACTAGTAAGATGTACCCGAGGAAAGATACCGAAATGTTCCAAACCCGTCATCTTATCATTTTTTCTCTCCACGGACCGCTGACCAAAAGCAGCAGCTATGAGTCAAAACTGTCGAGTTGAATAGCCGAGTCGTATCTTCCACAAACAGTCTGGACTGCTGCCTTGACGAAAATGACCGTTCAGACTGCCGTCTTTCTGTTTCTTTCGAGCTGCAGTCTCATATTTGCTATAACCTGTTACGAGTGCACTTCCAACGGAGTAAGTTACTTCCGCTTTGATTCGATTGACTGCTTCCCCTGGCACTGAAAATGTCTGCTCTTTTCAGGGTGACTGTATTTCCACAGCTAAATCTTGTGGATATGGCCTTTTTGGTTGTGTAAAAATTGTGACGTACAACGGTGGAATAGACAGAAGTAAGTTTTGCGTAAGCTGAGTTGCTACACCGCATAGTCAGACCCTAAAGCTGCTGAAAATGCCGACTGTTGCCCATAGTGACCAAAGAAATTTTCAGTGGGTAATTGGGAGCAAGATCAAGAAAGAAGAATAGTATCCATCTGGCGCGGATGTGCTCTCATACCTTTTGGACGTAAGATCTAACTGTTACTTTCTGTTGAAACTTTTCAGATGTTGACATGTGCAACCAGCTTCCAATTTTTGGCGCAAGGATACAACGTTGCACTTGTTTCAACGATTTTTGTAATACGGCTTCGAATCCAAGGTTTCTCTTACCGTTTCTTTTCATATTGTTCACTTAATGAAAAGAAACATTTATTTGGTCACAGTAGTTATGGGAAAAATCGACTTTTTAAACGTTCAAACAACAAAACCGACTTCAAAAGGGGAAAATGAATCACGGGATATCGTGGACACAACCAGAATAGAGATCATCCTATAGGTAGAGACTAGGTTAAATTCTAGGGTGACAACTAGTCACGACGTCATGACACAAACGCTATGTCAATAATGATAAATACCACAATACCTATCACAAAAGAAAGTAGGGAAGAAGCATGAATGGAAAAAAATGTGAAAAATGTATGAGCTTCTAGCAGAATGGCTATACGTTGTCTGGTTTACCCACAATGGCGAAAGAATAATTTCGCTGACTACCATGTCCGGACTGTCTCGTACTGTAGTCGACGACTGATTTAGCCCTGTTTGGACCAGAGTACGACATTTTGACCGGCTCGGAACGTTGATGAGAAAGATCGTTGGGAAGGGGAGCTGAGTGAGGAGACGAACGCTCAATAAGAGCAGTTGTATTTCGTCGCTGAGTCGCCGGAGACTTCATTAGAACTGAAATTATTAAGGTAAGGTTTTTTAAAACTAAAAAATGGTGGTAAGCAGGAAAACGGGCGATTATTCACTGCACAAAGCACAAGCACAGGTGTGTTTAGAATCCAAGCAAAGTTATTCCTGTTTATTAGGAGTTATTTGGATCAAAAAGGGCTAAATCACTCTCAAAAGAAGCAACTACTTGCTTTAGGTCAACTAGCAAACGCCTGTTACCTTGAGCTGAATGCCTTCATCCTGAATGATTAAAGATGCATGGTGTTTAAAAAGAAACTGTTCACATACCTGTACTTGATGTCGTACTGCCAACTGATCTCATAGAAGGCGATTGGCTGTAGGGATCCACATTGAGTCCTTGATCGCTACGGTCCTAGAAAATAGATTTTAAAAGCAAAACACTCGAAGGTACGTTTCTGACGTAATTTCCACCTTGTTCCGAGTCGGAACACGCAGATCCAACTGAGCTATCTGAGAGTCTTCGCGGCCGAACCATCATTGCTGATTGTTGTGCTCTCTCGGGTCTAAAATTAGTACTCTTAATCCGTAGACGCGATTAATTTAGCACCTTTGTTTTGAAGATGTTTGAAGTATTGCAGAGAGATGCTCAACTAATCTACGGAAACGTCTGGTTGGACCTACAATTGAGTTACTTAGCAATGAATAGGATTTGTCTCACCAGCAAGTAGCGTGAATTGAACCACATATGTTGGCATATCCCCGGCTTGAACAATTTGCTGCGGTGAGGCGATGATGTCGACGTTCATCTTGACCCCTCGACTAAATACACTGCCTCCAGCCGTAGGGCCTCGTTTGTATTCAACTCGAAAGCAATTCTGTCCCACGACAGAATGACTCAACTCATGGATCTAAAAAACAACAAAGTACGGCTTAAAAAATCCAACTACCGTCAAGAACGCTCTAATGAGCTCTGCCTTTATTCCATTCAAAGTCTTTCCTTGAACAGGAACACAGTGGGTATCGTCTCTTTCGACAGACATGCTCGACGTCAACGAGCCAAACCACGACTTTTTCACCAAACTGAAAATAAATTTAGCTGAAAGTTGATTAGATTTACTCTGATGTGTCAATCATTTGACTGTCTTCGCTGTCAGATTCAGTGTTGGATCCATTCGACGTTTTCCTCCTGTGGAACCGAGGTGTTCCTAAGAATGAATTCTTGATATTGGTCAACTTGGATCTCCACGGTCCAGTTGCACTAGAAAGACTAGTCTGACTATTTCCTGAACCCGAATCTTGAACAAAATAGATTGATTCGGTTACCAGCTATCAAGTTATTGGTTGAGCATGACGATGACGACATATCTGTGCTTAGCGCCGACCCCGATATCGTTGGTGGTGAAGGATTGTAGGGTGAGACCTAAGAATATGGATTACTAATATAGTATGCACAAGTACTTCTCCACTCTTGAGAGAATCCTTTTTAACGGCGTCTCGACTATTCCGTCTACTTCTACTCTCTCTAGCTTCTTTAGCTTCTCTCTGTTCAGCTGCCTCTCTCTGCGCTCGAACATGTCGTGCAGCCTCTGCGACTGATTGTGGATCAACTGGCTGAGTGTAGTAATGGTAGCTGTTACCACTTCTGAACAATGTGCTAAACAAAAACAAAGGAAAGAGGTACCTGGAGGATGATTTACTGCGTTCGTCGTTTGTTCTTGCTGAGAAAGTTCCACTTCCTGTTGTACTCGAGAAGAGATCTCTGACCGAACTTCTTGGCGATTCAGTCGGCGATCCGCCGAGAGAGCTGTGTCTTCCGTGACGACGATCGTGTCGCCTAAAAACAAGCAATTAACGTCCCTGCAGATGTCTCGTACCCATAGGTCTTACGCGGGTTGATAGGGCTGCCATCAGCTATGCTTCCCACGGCATATCGGTTTGCCTTCGCCACGTCTGTTCGCTTCCGTGGTGGGTCCATGTTCTGAGTAGCACCGCGCAAAACAATCTCAGTGTCATCCTCTTGAGCTGGCCGTCTCCGTTTCCGATCCAATAATAAAAAATAGACCATCTTTTCAGTGTTATGTCTAAAAAATCAAATGAAGATTACAGAATAAAGTCTACCTGGTGGACAAAAGTTCAATAATAAGCTTCTGCTTGTCTTTGAAACATCCCAAACTATTCATATGCCGCAGAACATCGGGATCTATACTTTCTTCGTTCGGGATGACGTGAGTCTGCAAAGAAACAAGGTCAACCAAGTGTGTGAAAATCCTACTTGAACTACTTGGGCCATTGGAAGCTCCAGTTCGGGTTCTCCTTTTGAAGTTCCCGAGACCCATGGATGCCGGAAAACGTCTGCTAACTGAACAGAAATGATAAAAGCATAAAATACTGAATTTACCGAATATCGTTTGATAGGATCGACTTCAATCATTGCTCTCAGAAGGCTTTGAACATCAGAGGGCACAAAATGAGGTATGTGGAAGACGCCCTTTTTGACCTTTTCCAATAAATTCCGTAGATTGTCGTCATCAAATGGCAAGGCTCCCTAAAAGCAATTAGATGAAATAATAAAGGGAAAACTAGACTGACCACGAGAAGGGCATAAAGTATCACTCCGCAGCTCCAGACGTCAGCTTTTCTGCCATCATACTTTTCGCCCTTAAGTAGGATTTAGTAGCTGAAGAAAACAATGTTTACTCTAATAACTTCCGGGCAGGCGTAATGCGGAGACCCACAGCTCGTTTCTAGCATAGATCCTTCGACTTGCAAGGAAGCCATTCCAAAATCAGCTACTTTTATGTTGTTCCTCTCGTCCAGAAGGAGATTTTCGGGTTTGAGGTCACGATGACTAAAACAATAATTACTAACTATGTTGTCCTTGCTAACCAAATGTTATGAGCATGACAAAAATCCAAAGCGGAAATGATTTGTCGGAAGAACTTTCTCGCTTCTTTGGACATTAGCCGACCTTTCCGGACCAAGTAGTCGAAAAGCTCTCCGCCACTGACATGTTCCAGTAATAAATATCTAAACGACGGTCATGAATTCTTGTCCAACTGACGACTAACAAACACTTCTTATTTTCATAGACCTCATACAAGTGTAGGACATGAGGATGTTCAATGAGCTTCATTATGGCGATTTCTCTCTCGACCTGCAAGATGTCTATCATTCAACCATTGCCATTTATTTCAGACTGGCTCTGTCGCCGTCTCGTTCCATATGCAAGTAACCTAGCCATCCTGGCCCAATGTCACGGGAATGGACTTCCACGGGGTACATTCGTTGACGCATAAAAGAAAAGCTCCGGGTGTCCTTAATTGTGACTACCTCTGTTTTCTGCTCATTGTTCTTTCAGGTAGGAAAATGTTGCACTTTTTGACGTTTTAAAAGGCGACAAAACCCTGGGCTTTCAGAGAGCCTTTTTCGATAGAATAATTATTCAGTTGCGCCAGCAGGGTTCCCATTTCTTATGGTAATTCATGTGCACAACTGCGCCTTCGGATATTAAAATCGATTAAGTATAATCATTTGGCGTCTCCGCTAATTACCGACGAGGAGCCAGAGAGCAGATCGAGGCCCACCCCGTGTCAGATTGGGTCAATTTCCTGTCTGGATGTAACGGGGAAGTGCAGCGAGGAAATTATAGTCAAAACAACATTGACATCGAGAAAAAGATCGCGTTTGGTGGCTAATTGCATTAGCACTTATGGAAGAAATCTGACTGGCTACAATCTCGCTTTTTTGCGATAGAGGGCCTTAATTACTGAGGAATACTGTAAGTGACTAACCTTTTGAAGGACGGACTCGCTGAGCTTCTCCTTATTCACAATTTTGATAGCAACTTTTCGACCCGTAATGCAATGAGTTCCCGTCTTCACAAGACCTGAATATTTATCATGAGATTTTTAATTTTATTTCAGATCACGTAGTACTACTCGTAGTCGTGCAATTCGTTTCCCGCAAGAAATACGAGAGTTGGAATTTTCGCCTGCAAACGGAGAGTCTCTGTCCCCGGGGCGCGATCAAGACGGCGGCCGTCTGATGGATGGATGCCTATAGTTTGACTCGAACCATTACTTTTCCATTTTCCCCTCGTATTTTACTGGTTTGTAGTGGAGAGCCTTCGGGCCGAAAGTACTCTCGGATAATTGGCAACGAGAGCCCGGAGTCAGGGCCCAATTTTCGAAAATTCGTGCGTTGTGAAGGCAATCTGGAGCCGTTCATGGCCGCAATAAAGAGTTTATTCATTTCCCGCAATGGTGACAATTTGGGCCCAAATTTGAAGGGCAATAATCCCCGGAAAAGGCGGCATTCAAGTGGAATCAACATTATTGGACAGCAGAAAAGTACCTGTTTGGCCCTTTCCGAGCGTCTTCTCCAGCTTGTACGGCCCACAGTACTGGGCCGGCGCTGAGACACGTTGGTTCGAATTCTCTGTCATCTTCAGTGAAAGCTCATCATTGACAGCGGCCAACTTGCTGTTGATTTCTACCAGCACCTCCTGAATTATAAATCATTGGCTCAGTCTCAGTTTCACAACCGGCCGTCCTGCATTCGTAATTTTTTTCTCGAGAAGTCACACGAATAAAGGAAGAGAAACTTACTTTCAAGGTTTCAAACATGGAAGGCCGCCACCTTCCAAACGTACTTTCATGCAGCCACGGCTGAAAAACGAGAGAATTAAATTATCGGAGATGGAGAAATGTTAAGAGAATGGTTTGATTGATCAGCAACTACGTCAAACAGAATGAGAATAGCAGTAGGTCATGGGATATGCGAAGTAGGCAATAAATTCCCGACGAATTGCTAAGTTTATGTGAAATTTGAACGTTTTCACGTACAAAGGAAGTCAATCTCGAAGAAATAACCGGAACAAACTGAGAATATCGACGCAAAATGAACATTTCTGATGGATGACATGATAGGGATCAGACAAAATGAAGGAAGGTGTAAATGAGAAGTGTAGTAGTATGCAAATGAGTGTTCACATGCCAGATTCGACTGCCGCGCCCGTTTTGCCGTGGCGCTCAATAGCGACCCTCATGCTTCATCCAATAAGCCTCTCGTCGTCTGCTGCCTCACGAATTCACGCCCTATCTCTTCCTTGACCACGGCGCGCCCCCCGGATCTGAACCTCCCTTAACCTTCATTGCCTTTAATCAAGTAGACATTTACGTTCGTGACCAATTCAATACATTGTGGCTAAGATGTGACACGTTTATGAGAAAACTTTCATCGTTGGTAGCGTATATGACACGCATAATGACCATGAGATTGACAAGCATTCGAGAAAAGCAGCCTTGACACGCGACGTCTCTAAGTTGGGCTTCAGGGTGATTGTTCTTCTAGCAGTGTGTCTTTTTTGTTTTCAGTGAATGCAGCCGGACGTCCTTCAATGAATACACAAAAGAAAACGTTGCTGAGAATAAGTAACACTCCGTGACCTAAAAACAGAGGGAACCATTCGGACCAGGTTGAATTGGGAGCTACTGCACCGACTGAAAAAAAAACCGAATTGGCCGTTCATAGTGTAAATTAGTACTTAGAGAAGGCTCGCACAGTGTACTGAAGGTGAGGATTAGTCCGTAACAAGTGAGTAGAAAATGAGCATGTTGCCTGAAAATAGTATAGTACCAACTCTCGACACGACTAATTGTACCTTGCAACTATGACTGCTCCCTTATTAAAGCCTGCAGCGTTGAAGCCGATTATGCCTTGAAAGAGCACCATCATAATTGCACATGCATACTGAAAAGATGCTTTTAAAGAGGCGACAAACAATTGAATCACTTTATGTTCTGCCGGGATGAAAGCTGTCGCACAGATGAGCACACCGCACAGTCCACAAGAGATCGTATTGAAGAATCGTAGCTTGCAAGTCTCTTCTGTCGACCACACATCACTCAGCTTACCTAAGACGAACGAGATGGCTTTAGTGGGTGAAAAGCACCTACCACTGACTAGTTTCAGAAGAAGTTGCAGAGCAAAAGAGGCCGAATTGAATTGAGAAGTTAGGAGATCCGAAAGATTTAAAGCCTTTTTCATAATTTGAGCGGCAAAGACAATGAACGGAGAGACACCGTTGTAGTTTCCAATACAGGCTACTAGACAAGCCCAAATGGACATGTTTGTGAACATTCCTCTAGAAACAACTTCAATGTGTGCATGTTAGAGAATAGTTACCTGAATGGTATGGGCTCTTTTTCTTTGGTAATGTGATGTGTTCCAATCAACTGAAAGCTGTTTTCCCAAAAAGGACAGAATTCCTACCTCCAGCTCCTTCTTTGAAATCCACTGGTGCTTTTTTGGACTGTTTGTGTAGACAATCAGCCAGAGAATTGAAATAAATATGCCGCATACTCCGTGGAAATAAAATATACTCCTCCAGCCGAAAGAATCACAAAGAAAACCACAGGTGCTCATCAGGAAAAAGAGACCGATCTAAAAGTGAAAAAAGAGAAAGAGGGAAGGATTTTACCTGCGAGTAACTAGTCAAAATGGACACGAACATTCCAATTTCTGTCCGCGGGGCCCAGAATGTCGTGATATAGCCGACTAGAGGAACTGTAGGCGCTACCATAGCTCCTTGCAGAATTCTAGAACCCCGAACATAAATGTGGCATAATCATACTTACTTTAGTATCAACGAAGACCTGCTGTCAAAGTCGTACATAGGCGGAATAATTAGAGTTAAAATGGCTGACATAATGGATGATACGAAAACTGAATATCTAACTGATATCCTCTGAACAAATGATGCTTTCGTTAATACCATGTCACCAACCTGGTATCCCTTCCAGCCAATAATAAAGAGAAGAGCCCAGAAAATACCAAATGGATATGCCGAGTAGAGACGAATCACCATACTGTTGTCAAAATACATAATATCCGAATTTCGTGGATCTCTGCAAACTTTGTTGTTCATAATTTGTCTTTCCTTCTTGTCTAGTCGCGCTTTTTCGGATGGCGCAATGTTGACGAGTCGAAAGTGCCAAAGTCAAAGAACCGCAGAAGATCTTTGTCGAGTTTTACGTCGTCCGAGATCTGTGTTATCTTTTTTCAATATGCTTTCTAGCTAAAAATGCTATTTTAGAACCTGGCGGAAGAGAGTTCAGGCTTGTAAACTCACTCTAAATATACTGCTTTTGCGTCTATTGAACCATTTACACGACAGACTACTGCAAAGTTGAAGGCAAAACTACAGGCTATTGCTTGTGCCATCACTGTTGTTGCAAGAAACACTATCCAGTAGCGTAGATAGGGTACTTTTGGGCCAGTCTTAACCAGTTACTAAGAATATATGTCAGAAAGTTTACCAAGCGACCATCACTCTCTGCTGATTTCTCTTCATCTTCTTTTGTAGTGACATCCATGCTGAAACAGACTGTATTTTGACCAAAACACGGACAATAAAGATCGGATGGGCAACCATTTTGGAACTGATGTAATATGAGCAGAGACAGGTTTGTCAGCGAAAATGAGAGAAGTATCTAACACCAGGAAGTCTGGTCTATGGGGAATTGGGCTAATTACATAGACTTTTTGTGTTCTCTTCCTTTCCTTGGCCCTCACGTGGATTCAGGCGAAGACAAAAGTAATTGAATGACAAGGGCAAAATACTGGACACAACCGGTTTCTCTTTTTAGTTGGGAGAGAGAAAGGGAGAAAGATTGAGCTCAGAGTGGTGTATTTAGCAAACTCGGAAGACGAATCACCCAGAGCTCGAAGCAAAAACTCAGCTGTCTCACGCAGCTGTGCAGGTCTCTCGAACACCCAGTGACGTGCATGCGCTTTGGATTTCACTCCGTAATTGACCGCCAACGCATAGTAATATCTCAGTTTGAACGCTTTCGCTTCTTCAACCGGATGCGGAGTACGGCAAGTCATTAGGATCTATTTCTGAGCCAAAATGACTAGATACAATCAGAAAAAGGCTTAGCAAGCTGTAATCGAACAGAGTGTGCAACCATCAAGTCCGGCAGGTGAGTGCGTGTGGTTGCCTTGGAGGAAGGCAGATCCACAGAGAGCGGAAAGCACAGCTGACAACCACAAAAAGGCAGCAATGAAATGAGCCTCCTGGAAGTGTAGGTACCCCTCGCGTCGTTGCAAATATTTAATCATGACAGCCCAATTAGATCAACAAGAAAGGTGAAAGTTTTTGTTGATACCGTTCACGGGGAAAAGTCTCGCCGTTAATCAAAAGCAGTGGATGTGGCCCAGATTAGACACAAAGACAAGCTATCGGTTCGGCTCTCATTTTCATGTGGCTGCTACTCCTTTTGATACCGGGTAACCTTTAGGTAGCTTTTTGTGCCTAGAATTTAAATTCAGTTGCCCTAACTGTTGACTACTACGGTGTCTATTTGGGTCGAATTCGAAATGCTTCATATGCATTGGATGGAGAAGTCTATTTGGTTAATCGAAATCATATCCAAATAGTGGACCTCAACGTTAAACGAATGATCGGTAAACATTTATCACCCGGAAAAGTTTTGCTTGCTTAACCTCAGATAGGTCCAAACTGGAATTTCGGTTCTACTACGATTCTCAAGAAAAGGAACCTCGAGATGTCTTCGAGTACAAGGAGTTGGATAGAAGACATTGGTTGCAGGAAAAGTGAAATTGTTGATGTTTTCCAAGAAAAATTTTGTTGTTCAGCCACCGGGAACTTAGAGATGGCGCGGTGAACCGTAGACTAATCGTGGCTATTCCTGGTGATGTGAGTCATTGGAAAAAATTTGGCATTGTGGATCAGAGCAAACAGGTAAGAGATTTATTGAACAGCTCAGTGTGAAAAACACACATGCACACACACTTAATGCCCGTTTTCGTTCAACCACAGACTGAAGGAGAGGTAAGAAGTTAGGCCTCGCTGGCTAGGAGAGATTGAGTATCCTCTTCTGACAGGTGACCGTAGCGACTCATAATGTTTGAGATTCCACACAGCGTGTACCTAAAAACCGGGGGATTAAGAAAGAAAAGTAAATAGATCATACGCTATTGCCACACTGATCAAGAAAGCGAAAAGGCCACCGATGATGTAAATGTGAGGGTGTCCCCCAGCTAGTGGCTTTTCCTCCAACTTTTCGGATAGAGAGCGAGCTGAGAGTATGCTAGTTTGCTTACAGAGTACATGAACTCACTGCTAGCGGTATGCTCAATAGAAATTCTGTACATGAGATCAATTAAGGCTCCATTGGTCCAGCCAAAGCCTTCTTGAACAGGATACTCACCCCCACCTCCAGGACTTCCATCTGATCTAGTGGCCTTATACTTTTCCCACAACCCTCCTTGCTAAATTAAACACCTGAGGAGAAAAGTGCCAAAGCTCACCTGGCCATCAGACGGCTCAAACAGTCCTCTATAAGCGTTGTCTATAAATTTTAAAGCTTGTTTATTGGCTTCCTCAATAAGACGAGGATGCCCAGTATTCCATAGACTAATAACAAAAAGGTGCTGATTCGGTGCCCAGACATTGGGGAAATCCCATTGCTCTCGAGCACCAAAGGAAATTGTTGATGGTACTCCGCCTAAAATATGGTTTGGCATGAAAACATTGATGGAAACCTGGAAAATCTAAAACTTTTTCTTTCAGTAGATATTCTAAGATTTTGTCCGCTGTAGCAGAATGACTGTTTTTTAAAAGTAACGGATAGATGTTCGATGGATAAAAATGTGTCCTGAAGTTAAATAGCTATTGAAGGAGAACCCTACTTACCGATGTGTGAGAATATCTCTGTGGAGGTCAAACCAAACTCCGGCCGTATGATTCCACATGTACTGATGTATAAGAGATTCCAGCTTCTCCGACATCTTACTGTATAGGTTGGACAACCTGAGAACGTTTTGCTCATGCTTATGAGTGAACATACTTTTCATCTCCCAGTAATTTCTTATACTTTGACATTGTCTCAAAGTTCCGTGCCATGAAAACGTTGAGATCAACAGGAACTATCCGATCCGTTCTGATTGAATATTTCTCAACTGACAACAATACTGTATGCAAACTTTACTTACATGCATCAGGGCCGAGATCAGAAAACCATCTCGTACTGAAGTCCCAGCCACTTTCACAAGCAGAGGCAATAGCTTTCCAAGTTTCTTTTGGTCTACCCGATTTTATTCCAAGGTAGTAGTCGGACATGAAGTTTTCCGAACGCGGACAGTCCGTATCCACCTAATTTTCATAAACTACTGCAGGGTTTCATACCTGATAGACGTACAATCCCTTGATGTCCCCTTCTTGGATAGCTCGTTTTGTCATCCAGAATTCCATTTCTTTGTCCATTGACGGCAACCACTTTTCCACCGATTTCAAATCTTTGGTGAACGTGTAGTAATCATTAATCATCTGCACAAACATGGGTGGTTGGCTCCGTTTTTGCAAACTATAATGGGTCCGTTTTGACAAAAACATGGTGCTTACTAAATGTAGCCTCCATTTGGAATGTAACCGAGCGTATCGACCAAATAGGCATAGTTATCGATGATGCCCTTGACGGTGTCGTACATCCCGGACAATAACAAACCCTTGTTAATCCAGTAAGTGTCCCAATAGTAGTATACTTCAAAAAAGCCACCGGGAACCACAAAAGGGTGTGGAACTGGTATTACCGGGTAGTGTGAAGGTCTTTCAAAAACATCATTGTTAAACTTTCGAGTAAGATTTTTCCATCTCTCGTTAATAACATCAACCAGTTCTCTAAAAGAATTCAATTCTTCGGAAAATTGAAAATCTACCGATATTTTGGAAGAACAATCTGCTTGAGACAGTCTGGTGAGGGTTTCCAGTCTGGTGGCGTAAAATATTCGAGAAAATAGGCAGAATCAAAGCTTTCTCGACAAAATGACAAAAACTTGTGCTGGTCTATTGGATACTCGAGTCTGAAAAATTTATTTCACTATATATAAATACCTACTTTGCAAATTTGTTCAATACTTCGTGCGGTGGCGATAGTAGCCTAGTACCAGGACATTCTTTATTGACTCCTAGAGAATATGCTGTTGAAATTATTTCACCAAAGCAGTATATATTGGCTAGTGGTCCATCACAGACTGGGTTTGTACAGTTGACTAGCAATGGATCAAAAATAAAAGAGTGGGTTGGCTGCAAACAGTTTAAAAAGTGTGATGTCTACTTACTTTTTGTGTGACTCTATCTAGAATGGCATCTAAACTAGACAAAAGGGTTAAAAGTAGAAGTAACATTGTTCCTAGAAGCGACCCTGGCAAAACAGAATCTACATTCGATAAGCCATAGATAACCGGCCTGTTTTCCCTCTCATTGAGCAGTTGTCTCTACAGCGTGTTTACTTTGACTATCCGTGGAAACTGTTTTGCCCTTTTAGAGTTCAATCGCTCTTGTTTCGCTGGAAAGAGAGGCTCCGGAAGCTTTTTGTTGCATAAAGGATGGAAGCAACAATTATGGTATCGAAGGAGAGTATGGAGTGAGAGTTGATCCTATCGAGGTGCTGGATGCCAAGACTCTTCGCCTTCCAAATTTTAATTTCCAAGGCACCAAACCACCAGGTAAAATTTGTCTAGAACGTGATAAAAATGTTTCATCGTATTTGAAAAAACCATCACTTTCAGATGGCTGGTTCTTTGCTGGAAAGGGTACTAAAATCCTGCAACACACTGGGAAGAAGGCTCTAATTCTTGGCAAGGACACAGAGTACCAGTGAGTTTTCCTTTATACTGACAGTGTGGGTACAATATTCAGACATTGTGCCATGCATGAAGACTACCGAAACGAGGACCTGACTATTCGTCTCACCGGAGATGAAACCGTCTATGACATTGAATGGCTCAGTGTCTTCTGTTTCCAGTACGAGCACGATTTCGGCCATGTTAATGTTGTAATGGATCGTGTGAAGAACCCCGTCCCTGCTTATCTGCCCCCTGTCAGCAACGGTCCTCCTCCTAAGTGGGAAACGAAACGCTGTGATTGAACATATTTTGGTCTGAATAAAGTTTGCGGTTCCTTCTGTTTGCTAACATTTTAATCATCCCTCCGTCTTGACCGGACAGCCCACAGACACCGGTCTGCTTGTGCGCTGCGCTCTCTGTGCTTGGAACATTGCCAGATCGATTCAAGCACAAGGTGTGTTTACTCATCGCGCAACTAACCTATTTGTGCAGCATGCTATAGCATACGCAACGTCGAATTTCTGAAATCCTGCGCTACGTTTTGACGATCCGCTTGTGGTCTTTCTCGACTGCTATTCGCATTTGATTATCGGTTTTCTAGAGCCCCCAACGCCGTCCCCGTGACTCACTTGTGTTGTCTCACCACGCACTGTCCAGTCTGCCTTTAAACAAGAACGCTGTTACAGATGTCTTACAAAGGCCGACAACTCAGTTACGATGAAGATCACTATTCTCCGAGGGTATATTCACCAATGGATAAACGACAACGACAGGCAGACCGCTATACTTATACATCAGCAAGGTAAGTCCTTTGCTTGAAAATTTCAGACATCTAAATTTAGTGCTTCGGTGGAAAGAGATGAAAATGGATACTATTCTTGGCTAAAATATGCAATATATGGAGCCAATGTTGTTTTTTGCGTGAGTTTGAACAAATTTATTTCCGAAAATTCAGTTTTCAGCTTGTTGGAACATTACTTCTCGCCTTGGGAGTGTGGCTCAGAACAGATAGTCGGTTTCGAGAATTTTTGAGCGAAAGGCAAATGAAGTTGATTTATATTTCAAATTTCGAATTCAGATATCGACAAGCAGTTCAAGAAGCATTTTGGGAAGCTCCCACACTTTTTACCTTCAGCTACATTATGATTGTTCTGGGCTGTTGTATGATAGTCGTATCCTTTTTCGGTTAGTCAATTAATATATCATCTCAATCTAAATTTGAGGATGTTGCGGTGTTACGGGTAATGGATCTCGTGTTTGCCTTATTGTCAATGCTATTGCCGTATTTTTACTTTTGATTTTTACACTAGCTTCGGGTATTTATCTTCTGTACAAAAAGGATGGAGTAAGTTCAACTAATTTTGTTTTAAAGTTTTGTTTCAGATTGATGTTGAAGTGTCGGATGCGTTAGACTATATGGTTCAGCATTACTACCAAGGTGCTGGTGTCGTCCAAGAATCGCTGGACCGTTTGCAGCAGACTTTCCGTTGCTGCGGTCAGTGTTCAATCAAAATTCACTAAAATGCTTCTCAGGAAACGCCGGTTGCTCAGATTTCCGTATGTTCAGACAGGATCCACCTCGATCATGTGACATCAGATGTGATGGATGTCATTACAGGTATAAATTGACAAATTTTCAATAAAAATCTTTTCAGAATCCTCGTCGCCCTCCAAATAGGCTTTTCCATTACGTTGGTGGTTTTTGCCGTCGTAGTTTTATGCCAAATCATGGTCATTTGTGTCTCATTGTACCTGGTTTTCACACAACCAACCAAAGTCAGATTGGTGAGTGATTTTCATGCACTTTTTCATGTGTTCTCTCCTTCAGGTTTACGTTGAACGGCCAACGAGAGCGGCAGTTTTGACAAGAGAAAACTTGGCCAGACATGATCTCCCAGACAATTTTCCTAAACATCGCCTATATTATTAAATCAAACGTTTACCTAATTCTAACTGTAAATACCCGGAAATCTTGTAATATTGATCTTCTTGTCATTGTCTTTCCAGATGTTTGTGATACATTTTTTGGTCATTCGTCAATGAAATATCAAATTTTAATCAGTTTTTGTTAAAATTGCCTTGCCCAACGATTTTCCATTATGAGGCTGCGATCGGCTGCGTATCATTTTTCCAGGAACGCGACCGGCCCCGTCACCTAACAACCTGCCTCTGTCTCAATAGTTGAAGAGGTTCTGCGTCCACTTTTATTTTCGCGCTTCATCTCGTGACTGTGTGTCGTATTAAAATTTTGAATTCAACCAAAACGAATGTCACTTTTTCAAAGAGTTTTTACGTCAATCGCAATCGAACGATTGTGAAATGTAGTTGAATAATTCTGAAATCTTTTCATAAATAGTCTTCCTAAATTTGAAACTCCATCTTTAATCATTTTTCTCGTCAAACTCCGTTTAAAATGAATAGCTTTCAGGTAATGGAGCCTCAAGAATCCTCGTCCAATTCTTTTGGACAAGAAATAATGGAAAGCCGGGAGCTCTTGATACCAAGGTCGCTGCAAGAGGTAAGATACATTTTATTTTATTCATGTTGGCGATTCGGCGTTAGTCTAACTACCGCTGCTCATCTTTTCACGATTCATAGCCTCAGCTGATAGATAAAATGACGTGATGCCGCACATTGGTTCAACTAGTTCTTTTGCATTATTCCATGTCCTGCCAATTTGGGCTCTAAATCTTTTATCTGTAAAGCTAGTCAGTTTTCTCGTCAGGCCGTCGTTAAATTCCTGGCAAACTGGAACCCTGCTCTGATTGAGCTTTATAGAAATATCTATCAGTGCTGTGCGCAGCAGTCACGGTGGTAGACCACCCGTAAACACTGCAGAGTACCGTTTCGCTGAAGGAGTCGCGACTGATATTATGATCGTAAGTCAGCTGTTTTCAGTTTAATTTCCATTTTTTACCAAAGTTGATGCGCTTTTTCAGCGTGTTCAAGCAGCCGCCAGCGAAGTATTGATGCATGCCTACGCCACTCGACGTTCCGGTCAGATTCATATTGGTTCGTATTGATTTTTGTGTCATTTGATTTTTTCCTGGCAGATATGAGCGAGCGAAACAGTGGGGATTCCAGTCGAGCGCCTGAACTGCCAGACGAGGATGGCGAAGAAGCTGGCCACGGTAAAGCTATTTTCTTTTTTCTTACTACGTCATTTTTAGCCCCAAACGATACCGAAAGAGCAAGAGCACAATTTGCCCGATTACGTCAGACAATCAGTCAGAATGAGGGTGCACAAACGGTGAGAAAAGTTCCATTAGAGTTTAGAATCATACAATTTTGGGACGAACAACCGGAGCCGGAAGTGTCATATCAATCAATTGATATTCCTTCCATTAGGCTTCCCTCTCCTGAAGAAGCAACAGAAGTTCTTGACAGCTTAGGGCTAGCCACAGGAGCAGATCTTGCTGCTCCGCGAGCACTTCTAGAAGAGGTTTTTGTCGTAGTGTCTGTGTTAGTCGCGCTCAATAAGTTCCCTATCAATATCGTGCATGTGCGCATGGCTTTCTACGTTTTCTTCCTCAAACCCCTCATATTTTAGATATGTACCTACTTCGCGACGCTTGTTCCATTCGTCATATTATTTTCCTTGAAAGCTGTCATCGACAACTATGGGGATCTCATCCGACTCATTACGGGTATCTTCTGTTTCATAATATGCGACGGATACATTCAAGCTGTTGTGGCAGCAGGTAATTTATCATTTTTTTTTATTAAAGAGCGATTTTAAAGGTCGACCAAGCTTCCAGCAACGAGCGACAATGACAGTTGGTCTTGTGATCGGTCTAGTAGCAACATCTAATACTATCGCTCCGGTAGAGGACTACAACGTCTGGAAAGTTCTCTGTTTCCAATATGCGGTGAGTGAATTGAATCAAGAGTTCAAGCTCATTTTAATTGCAGGGCAGCAATTATCATGGATTCGCATACACTTTGTTGATAATTGTCCTGACGGATAATTTTGTCAAACTTGTGACTGTTCTTGTGAAATTGATTGTCGTTATGCTGCCTTTCATCTCTCCACATCAGAAAAGGAGAAACTTTCAGTCAACCGAGTACATGTCTCAGGTGAATCTATGAATGCAAATTCAGTTTTACAAACCGTCTTTCAGTTCTATCGAAGCATAATTCCTGCCGTTCAATGGCTCTGCTATTTCATAGGCAACAATCCGGACTCGTATTATATTGTTGACGTCTGTCTCGCATCGTCATACATGGGCTTGAAAGTACTTTTGTTGTATGTTGATTTTTATTACTTTTTCATTTCAGTGTCGCGAAACCTACGTAATTGGTACAGTGATGTATCAGTCAATTCGGCGGCTTTTTGAGGTAGTCCTTTGCAAAGAAAGTCAGTAATGTTCATTAAGGCTTCGAATTATGGTGTTACGCCGACTCAGACGGAGATTGATGAAGCTGGAATGTGTTCCATCTGTCATGATCGACTAGCTTCTCCGACCAAAGTAAATCTGATCTTTCAGCTTTAAAAAATATTTTTTTAGCTCTCCTGCTCGCACATGTTCTGTCACAGCTGCATCGATACCTGGCTGGATAAGGAACACACTTGTCCGATGTGTCGAGCAGTGATAGATAAGCAGGACAACGACTTTAAAACAGGTGCAACAAGCAAACTCGTCCGATTTTATTAACGGGTCCCTTCATTCCCACCAAAGAACAGTTTTTGATTTCTCTTTCCCCCTGGTCATATATCTAGTCAAATTCATAGTTCTGACTAGGTTGTACATAGAAGCTTCCTTAAGCTTTTTGTTTTTGCGGGCTGCAATATTGTGTTATCTTTCCCTGGTCCTCCGTTTAGTTCCACGTGCCAACGATTTCAAAGTGTCTTGAAGAACAGAAGACCATTTTCCCTTTTTTTTCGGTATATTCTCCCAAATGGACGATCTTACGTGTAAAAAGTACTTATATGGAACAAATTTTAATAAAGACGTTTTATTGTGTCAACTAACCGAGATGCCAACGAACCCGTCGAATATATAAATAATCAGAGTATCAATTAGTCACCGAATGATAGGAGTAGTGTGAAAGCAGAGAGAGAATGGTCCAACTTAAACAACAAAGAAGAATAATAAAAGCAAAAAGACTGTCTACAAAAGTGAACGCCTCCATGCTCGAGATCAGTTTTTCGGAGAGGACAGGATAACAGGCCTGATCATGCTGGAATATGGCTCTCGGAAGACCTCTTGGTGGAACAGCTTGACCAGTACAGACACCCTCATTGGCGACAACACTGTCTGCACTAGAGCAGAACTCACTTGCTGAAAAAGGTATTGCTTTCAAGTATACTTAAAGTTTACCTTTCAAGCAAATGCGTTGATCTTCAATTATTTTCTGGCCCGCGGTGCTGTTAAAGAATGTGACATTGTCGAGATCACTGGCTTGAAGCTGCATACTCACAGCTGTACAGTACGCCGCATGAATGTCATCGCAGGTAACACAACAGCTGAGAGGAACTCTAGCTCGTGGATGGCTGAAAATTCTGTATTTTTCTGATCTGAAATTAGTGTACAAGAAACTTTTTGACGAGTGTTTGTAATCAAAGCGCGGTATACTTACATTGATAATGATTGGGCAAACGCCAAATTCAATCCTCTAATTAGAGCATACCTGGTGTGAGACTTGTACCACATCGTTGTCAGCCACTCTGTTCCATTCGGCTTCCTCACTCCACAGCAGTTCATCTAAACTAGTTTATGAACTATTCTAAAAAGCTCCATACCTCTTGTTGTAGTCGATCCCATGCTTTATCAACACTTTCACCGTAGGGATGTCCGTATTCTTCACGCAAGCTTGTAGCCATCCACTGTTCCATGTCCCCCTCTTCGATTTAAACGCATCATTTTTAAACAGATAAGCAATGATATACCTCAGCTTTTAACGAGTGAGCTATCGTTGCAGAATAAAAACACATAGCTATCACGAAAATCATGATCACGCAGTACTGAAAGCAGCCAAGGTTTCTTTAGCGCAGAAAGAAAACTCACAGACAACATCATCGCCTTCCTCGAAGTTATCATGGAGAAGAATCCAAGAGGGGTCATAATAAAAGTCACAACTCCGGAGAGGGTGGAAACTGCCGAAATGTAGAAAGGTGAGTTCGTACCGATGACCGGTCCTATGAACCCGAGTTCGACCAAGAATTGCATGGCAAAGCCTATGATTCCGATCGAGGCAAGCTGGGCTTTTGGTTATCATATTTCAACAGTACTTACCATGCTCAACGAAATTAGGAACACCGAAAGACCTCTAAGGCAGCTAATGAACCACGGCGTCTGCTGCTTCATAACGATTGTGGATAGTTAGGTAGAGGCGGAACGGGTACAGGATTGCTCATGCAAACTACAATAGCGGCTCGGCCGCGGATAGCGTGACTGATCAAAAGGAGCGAGTGATATGAGAAAGAGCTGGTACTGAGGAAAGACAGCTGAGGGTCACGGACACTCTCCTCAGAGTCGCCATTTCCGCGGCTGGCGCCTTAGGTACACAGTGTCGGCGAATAGACAAACAGTACTGGGTCAGATTCAACTTGTGCGAGCTGGCACTCGATGGAACTCGTCCTCAAATGACAAATAGGAGAGTGACAACTTCAGCAAGGCAGCTTGTCTTATCTTTCTGTTTACTCTTTTTCGGTAATCGCGTTTTCTTCCGGGTTCCAAGGGTTGTCGAGTAGGTTCCGAGGAAAGACAGTCATGTTGAATGAACCTGAGATGGCAACACTAAACAAAGAAACATTGTATGTTACTTAGCAATACTTATTGAGGGTCAGTAGTTCAAAGACCTTTCCGTTTTCATGCCAGCTTCTCGGTTCGAACATCAGTTGTGTGTCTAAAACTATAAAATCGCAGTTTTCGTGATGTTCACGGATTTGAAATCAACTCAAATAAAAAACGGGTTGTTCAAGTCATCGTTGTTATTCTTTTTTGTGGTTGTTATCATTTTGAATTTATATTTTCTGCGTTATCGGTACTACTGGAATCTGATTTCACTAAAGTGACCCGACGACTTGGACGGCTGGCGGCGCCGTAGAGCAAACTTTTCTGCCTGCTACCACAGCAGAAGCTAAAATCTGCTATAACTCCAAGTTCAAAAGTGACTCGCTGTCTAATCCCTTACAAGTTCTAACCTGTCGCGACGATCCACGGGCAACTGAAAAGACACCTCCACAGAGAGAAACAGACACTGTACCAGCAGTGTCTCTCGGATATATGGGATCTATAAAAACTATTACGACAAAACAATTGAGAAACGGTTTAGAATGAACTTTATTTTTTCGACTCAACCATCCCGTAGTGATTTCTTAAGTTGGTTCCAGAGAGTCCGTTGTAACCTGACAGTTACACTCTTTGCAGAAGCGTAAAAACAAGAAGAACTGCCTCGATTCGACAAACCAAAAGACATCACATTACATATTTTCATCGATAAAAACAAAGAAAATATTTTTATGTTTTTATAACTAGGTACTACATGCATAACCCAAAGTGGCAGATTTATGAGTGAGAGTAAATATTTATTTCTCTTGAGCTTTTTCATTTGCCGAACTTAGGATTGTTCCAATCAGCCAAAGGAATAGAACCTAAATCAAAGGTCTTTTCTGATGCCACGGCAGGAAGGTTTATTCTCTTCTGCTTTTTGACGCCCTAAATATGATCAACGATTAACAAACACATTGCTACTCACATCAGGGCAGTAGTGGGTTATAAGAAGGTAGGGCTCAATCTCAAACAGCTCGTATTCGGTTCCTGTCAGGTGGAAAGCACCGTTTAGTGGTACGTTAGCTGAAGAAAGCAAGTCGTCGTGACTAGGTCCGTCATCATCTTCCATCAAATCAACTTTTGACAATTTATGGCATCCGACAACACATCGCTCGTCGCATTTACATTGAAGCCTTCCAGTGACGGTTACAGTTTTGGCAGAGGTAAAGTAGACGAGGATGGAAAAAGCGACGATGACTTTTGGCAACATTTGCAGGACTGTCGACGGGAAGAATTAATAAGGGTGGCTCCGTTTATGACGAATAATAGCGACAAAATATATCACGTGAAAAGAATTCCGTGGAAATGAGTTGCGTACGAGGGACTTGATCAAACAATACCCGTACCGGTTGGGAGCTTATGACTCACCGGTAACCATAAGAAATTCACGAGCACATTCTTTTGATAAACAAACAAGTATTAGAGAAAACAATGAGAGAGGAAACAGATACTCCTCTTTTCAGCATTCTGAGATTCAGATTAAACAAACGAGCCCCTGATAATTTCTTATCAGATGTAAATCATACCTTGCCCGCTAGCAGAACACAGACCGTTACAGGCGCATGGCTGCACGACGGACTTCCGCCGTTTCTTTTTTAAATTTGACGGAAGCAGAAGGTGAGGATGTTTTTTAACAATGGATTTTGTATTTAAGAAGTGCGACTTCTGGAAGAAATTGACGATCTCCCAGATGGTGACAACTTTTACCTCGAAATATGTGATGAAGAAAGCAAAACTTTCACTAGTATGACTACTTTTCATGGAATGGTTTGCTATTCTAAAATTTCAATTTAAAGGGTTTCATCAGATTCGAATATTTCTGTCGAGGACATGGATCTCTTTAACATTTTGGGTGTTAGTCGTATGTACCTGTTTAGTTTTCTACATGCTTTTTGTAACACGCCCACTAAATTTTCCCATTTTTATGTTTCAGAGTGGCCAACTATTAATTAATTACTCTAAAGCAGTTACATTTCAAAAAATATCTTCAGTGGCTGTTCAAAAACGACTTTTGAATGTTGTTTTGTGTAACACACGGTAAGAAAAACGAAAGCGAAGTTACATTTTTCAGACTATTTGATAACTACAAAAATGATTCTCAAAAATGTGTTACTGAAAAAATCTCGTTAACAAGCAACAAAGTAATGCTTTACTTTCGATTAACGGGCTCAGGTGAGACTTTTTCTCAAACTTGCTCTATAATCACGATTCAGAGGCATTTATAAGCGTGGAAGAGTTTGAAAGAATCCCATTGCGGCCATCACTTTCTCATTTCCTTTACATGGAGCCATCTCAAGTGGGTGAGTTGCTACTTTTTACGATACTCCCATTGTCTGTTATCAATAATCGACCGCATTTTAAGATTCTACGTCTGAATAGTACACGATCACGCTGTGAAAATGATTGGAATGAGTTGCATTGGGTCCAGCAGGCGCCTAATCTGGCGTACAGCTATAAAAATTGCGAGACCACAAAGCGGAGACCCCTTGTGACGACTATTGGACAGGATCCAAAAGGTGAACAGACATAACAACTCACTAAAGTTGACAGATTTTCCTTGTTTTCCGTCTTGCAAGGAGATTCGACACAAAAAGACTTTTTCATCATTGAAGAATAGGAATAACATTACGTCTCTGGCAATAAATTATGCCGCAACAATGACGGTATACGAAGAAACCAGGAAAATGACAATTGTAGATGTGCTATGTAAGATTTTTTGTTTTACATAAAACAGCCAATTTTAGCACTAATAGGCGGAGGTACATCTCTGTTTCTCGGATGCAGCTGTGTCACGCTGATGGAAACATTTGTCTTCTTATTTAAACTGGTAGTTCAAGGATTAACCAAAGACGCTCCGGAAAACACGCCCGGTATACAGTAATCACGGAATCCTTGAATATTTGTTTCTTCAGATAAGCCATCACAGCTTGAGCGCATTGCGACGGAGGACATTCCAAGCCCGTTCATCATGGCTCCAGGTGCTCATTTCACGTATTTTTTTTCATATTTTGATTTTACAAGATAAAAAAAGGCCAGAGCCGAAACACAGGAGGAAATCTACTCTCGTTCACATCTATAGAAGCAGACGGTAAGTAGTTTTGTTCTTTTTCCGTCGAAACATCTGTTTGACGTCGAAACAATGTGAGTTATTAATTTCTACACTTGGCGGGAGGGGAAAAGTAGATCATTTGACTTTTTGTGAACAGCCTTTTCCGACAATGACGATTGTGCGTCATGGGAAAACCGAGTCCCCGCAAATGATGTCTTAGGCATCAGGATATATGAAGATAATCTAAATATCCGCAGATAACAGAGATTCTCCGAATGAGCCTTCGACTCAATGCTTCTTCTTCCCGATTTGACTCAATGGGCCCTTCCTCCAAAAAGTTTATTTCTAGCCTCGAAAAGAGAGAATCAGACGCCATTTCAATGTCTGGTGATAATTTAACTTCTAATCCGGATGACGCTCTGGACAAATCGTATTTTTTGTAAACAGATTAAGTGTACAGTTACTAATTTAAGGCATCATTTACCTGATCAAAATGGTAATAGTGCTGATGACGAAGGTATTGTTTCAGTTTTCGTTGACCACATAAATTTTCAGAACATGTGGTTAAGACCAGTAACCAAACCTTTGGAGAGCGGATCTTCCCGCGTCTAAAAAGACAATGTCATGTGGACGTCCCAGATGAAATAGGAGACCAAAATGCTCGTGTCCAGTCGCAACCATCATTCATATTAGATGATTTCACAAGTGCACATGGCAATCGTAATATCTGTAAGTGGATATCCTCACCTTAAAACGGTTCCTTTCAGTGCGTCGAGCATCTAGTGCCACTTCAAAAGCATCCAATACAAGTAGGGCTAGGAGCTTGAAAGTATTGGGACAAGTCCCTCAAAAGAGACGAAGTCAAATCTTCAGCAAACATTTACTCATGAATGACTTTTAATACAGTGAAAATGATGATCTCTTGTAAATAAATGTTAAGCTTTCGATGTTAAGTAGCGGACAACTATCAGCAGACCAGGAAGTGATAGTAGTAACACTACTTAACACTTCCAGCTCAGTAGCCAGTAGAGAAGACACTAAGATAGAGTGAGCAGATAGACGGGATGAGAGTATTTCGGGGCGAATGAAGAGCTGCGCATACATATCAGCACCCTGTGGAGGACCTCTTGTCGCTTCTATCGATATGAGCCGTCTCTTGAGAAATCTATAGCATCTTGAAAAGTTTATTATCCACATTAAATAGTACTACGTTTATAGCCATATATTGCTCCGCGGTGCTAAGGCGTCTTATTCATAAGGTGCTTATTACAAATATTCGTATACACTTAGTAAGCTAGATAATTCTTAGATTAGTAGCCATATCCCTGACTGTTCACATAAGGATTTGTTGGAGGTTGTTGCTGTTGTATTTGCTGTTGTGGGATGTTGGGCACGGCTGGTCCACCAGCCTGATACGAAGTGTTGCCGACTCCAATGGCACCGATTCCTCAAAGATTTGTGTATGTTTTCAAAATATGTTTTTTAAACTATAAAACTATAAGACAAAACTTGCTATAGCAATAGTGTTCTTACCTTCCGAGCTTCCTCCATATCCGTATCCTTCCTGAACATCGCTCGAGACTCCAGCAAAATGATCGTCAAAGTTTTCGTGGAAAGCATCTGCAGCTCCCTCTTCATGTCTACGCCAAGCAAAGAAGACAGCACCGCTCTGAACTTAACGTTATTGAGACAAATATAAATCCAACCCAGGTAACCAAACTGAACAGCGACATCAGTATTCCAAACTTTACATAGCCCGTCTTGACAGGCTCGCTAATCTCCAACGAACTGAACTTGGACCAGAACGTGAAAAAGCCAATAATATATATGACAGCGAAGCATCCTGCAAAAACGGGAATAAAATAATCAGATAGATAAAGCACCTGAAACAACTAGATCCACAAGGATCACACGTTTGCGAGTAGGAACCGAGCTGATGTTATCGAAGCGGGCGTCGCTAAACAGCAACGAAACGGCTCCGACTACGGCAAAGAAGCCGAGAGCAGAGGCAAAGGAACACGTCGAAGCGCTAGATCCATAGAGACAGACCTAAACTACCTTCAATCATCCCATCAAACTTGATTAATAGGGCAGGCGTATCCATAGGAACCTCTTTCCGCGCACTTGTCATTGACTTTTTGGAAAGAAGAGAAGAAAGTCAAACCTGGTGATGTGTGCTTCCACTGAGCTTATGCCATCCTCCTTTTGAGATGCAGTACCAGAGAATGATACCAAAGACCTGGAGAAGGATAATAAAAGTGTGAAAAGACTATTATTACCAGTCCGGCAGATTTAAATACAACGGTGGGCTTTTTGAAGAAGGTATTTTTGTCAAACTGACCGCCTGCCATTCCTGCTCCGTAGGCTTTGATGTTTTCCATCTTCCCCAAGCCTAAACGGAAAACAACAAATTTGTAGCTGGCGGATAAGCGCCGAGGAAGTAATTAGCCTTAGTGCACGGAAGAGAGTGCATCAATTCAATAGCTGGGCATGTGAAATGCAGGAAAATTGGTTGGGCAGTCATGGAAATGAGCAGGAAGAACAGATAAAAGCGGAGGGTACCTAACATGAAAGGTCTTGAGCGACACTGCGAATGGCATAGGCCTAGCCACTATCGATCACTCACGCAGCCAAATCCCAACACTGAATCCAATTGCTCCAGTGCGCAAACTTCGAATTGATAAAGCTGCTCCCTTGAGAGAAGACACATTTCTGCGAACCTTTTACCAAAATTGTGTTGACCGGGTAAATGGGTGTTCAACACGGGATCGTGCACTAAGCTTCGAAAGAAGCCTCGAAGAAATGAGACACTGAACACTAATTCACGATGTTAGTGCGTTGCTACTGCAAAATGGTAACAACACTAAATGTTAGGAACGAGCTGATGTGAGTGAGCAGATAGACGGGATGAGAGTATTTCGGGGCGAACGAATATTCCTTCTTCTCATGCGTTTACCCTGTTTTCTCCTCGGTGTTCTTAGATTTTTATTACTTGTTTGTGTTTGTGTCCCTTTCTTCATCTCAAGTGTGACTCTTGGTGTCAACAGATAAAAACATCAATAAAAGACATCTTCATTAAGTTTCCATACCCGCGGAAGCTAATTCTTTCTCAAGAAAATCTTCTAGCAAATATAATCAACACAAATTCGGAGCAAGCTGGGGGGGGGGGGGGGGGAGAGCACAGAGAATAAACATCAGTGCCTAAGGTGGGGGAGAGCAATTGACTCGTATTTTGGAAGAAGATAGCTTGAGAAAGACGCGCCAGCGAGTCCCTGTCCATACTGTCACGTAGCCGTAATTTCGAGGAAAGAAAATATGAACAATTCGAGGCCAGCAGGATAAAAAGACTCGCAAAACCTTAGAAGAATGTCAGACAATGGGAAAAATACAACACCGGGATAGCGTAGACGTGACAAAAATGAGGCATACCGTGAACCCCTGTTTTTGAGAGAGAGAGTTATGGTCATGAAAAAGTATCCCCTACATTAAAACCGTTTTTCATTTCTACCGTAGATGTTACCCTCTTCGTCTAGCCGAATCTATCAAAAGAAAGAAGAAATGAACCTGGGACCAGAAAGTTTTGGGAAAAGTTAAGGAGGCAGAAGCCAAAAAGCAAAAGTAGCGTCCAAGATCCACAGCAATTGAAATAGAGCTAATATATCTTCTGGATGACTGGATAGTTGAGAGAATCGTCGAGTTTGCGAAAGAAGAGTAGAGAACCGAAATATTGTCCCGTAGAGTTGAAACTACTCTAGCGTCCGGCTAACACCCGAAGTTTGAGCGCGAAATCTGTAAAGCGAAATGTTTTGTTAAAACTATCAAGTTGACTCACCATTATGACCAAAAACAAGAAACCAACAGAGCAGAAAACATTCGTCAAAAAGGACAAGTTCTCCGCAATGCAGTAACGGGAATTGAATATACTGGAAACATTCCCTGTTATTATGATCCAATAGTACAGCTAACCTTTTTTCGCGAAAGACGTATATGATTACTGAATTGTGAGTTGAAGAGACGTCACATTGCGCTGAAAAGAATCAAATTAGATTTGTGGGAACGTTTGATTAAACGAAAGTGAGAAAAAACGAGCGGAGGTCCACGTCAGAAAAAGGAAGTCTAGTCTCTTGGGGGTGGGCGGAGTCCCCATTTCTCTCTCCCTGGACAAGCCGACTTTAATGGAAAACGCAGACGGGAATGCGTTTGCACTATTCCCGGAGCTGAAAGGTACTGCATGCGAAACAGAAAGTGCAAGAGAGCGGATTAACATGACCCATAAAAAGTGCAATTGATAAGTTCTGAACTCGTCTGAGAACAGCTGTGGCTGACTGGTTCAAACAGTACAACACGCATGATTAGACATGAGGCAGGGGTAAGAATAGAAGAAGAGAAAGGAAATGTGATATGCGCTCCTTTGAGGATGTTTTGAGTTGTTGCGAAAGGTATTGACGAAGAGTTGTTGCGAAAGGTTTTGACTTATTTATAACGCATGATGTCAAGCGCTTAAGTACGCCTGAAAGTTGTGTGTGCGTTACAATGATGTATACCCTACTGTTTACATGGTTACTGCCAAACGACTTGCTCTTTGTAACAAGTCTCCCGAACGCGTATATAAATAGGATGGTTAAACGGCGGCTACGACATGAAAACCAATTACTTAATCCGCTCTTGCTGGGAAAACTTTACACTGATGTCATGCTTACATGAATACCGGATAATTCTCAATCGGATTATATTTCGAAACGAGAGAAGGGATCAGTCTGGTCATAATTAGGAGGAGGCAATACTTCTTTTTGGCGGAAAGGCGCTAATAATGATGGACGAGAGAAAAGCGGTCATTATTTAGCTGAAAGCAGTCATAACGGGCGTGTTTCCGGTAAGTGCGTGTGTGTCGGGACAGCCGGCTGTAAAGAACGCCGCAAGTTTTTCGGCGGCTGCCCTTTGCGTCAGGACACTATTGATTTCGTTTGGCTCTCGGCCAACCAGGCCTGCCCACGCAACTGGCGGCGAGACGAGAGCGAAAACGGCCGTAGGGAGTTCATTGGACGCGGAGAGAAAGAGAAAGCCAGCTGGAACTATACGCGGAGACAAACGTATAAAACCAAGAGGCGTGGGGCTATAACATGAGCAAGGCGTGGTGCAGCGGAGGCGAACATGACGAAACGCATAACAGGAAGGGGCGGAGCACTACTACGAGAGGCCGGGGGCAAAAGGATGTAGCAAGTCTGCACCCCCTGATGTATGTGTGATAAGCCGAGAGCACATTTCATTTCTGGAAATCACCCATCATAAGAGCTGAGCCAACAAGACAGCGAGAATAGATAGCCAAGAGTTTCAGAGATCAGACGAGATGGCAAAAGTGCCGGTAAACTACTATTTACTAGCAATAGACCTCCTCGAGGACCGTGCGTATAGTCTTTTAACGTCAGCGAGCGAGAACATGATAACCGGTTGTTCTCTAGGCAGCTTCACTCGACGAATGCGCTTTGATCCCTCTGAAATGCGCGAGCAGAAATGGGTGGAAAATATCATAAAGACCGGAATTGGAAACCGTACAAGCGTAGTTTGTTTGAAGATGATCGAAGCCGCGTGTAGAGTGATAAGCTGTGAGAGAATGTGACGAGGCGGTCAAAGTCTATCCAATAACAGACAGTTGGAAAAATAATGGGGTGATCAAGTTTCTCGTTTTCGCTTTTGTAAATGTAAGGGCGACAAACTAAACTTGGCATTCAAGCAAAAACCTAATAATGTCAGAAAAAAGAACAACCCGTTTTTATCCTTTTTATACGTAATTTGTTTCTAAAGACCGTTTGCCGAAAGAGTGAAAGGGAAATGGAGGTTGAGGTGAAAGTGACCTGGTTGGGAGAGAAAGGACACACGCCCACAATTGAGGACACGTATTTTGACCCGCGATATCGTTCGATCTCACCAACGACTTCCCTCAAAATGTCATTCGTATGTTTTCTGTTCTAAATATTATGGGATTTGTTTTTAAGGACATTCTTACAGAGATCAAACGTCATTTGCGATATTTTGTAACAATTACCTTGGGATTCCTTCACTATCACTACACCAAGCCATTCACTACTCGAAAGCTCAAGGATAAACTACTTCCGGTTGATGAGATCACAAAGATTTCGGGAAGAGTGTCACACATCTTAGGCCAAAATCCAGGACCTTTTACGCTACAGGTGAGATAGGAGACTGAAGCGCAGGGGAAAACTACGAGTGTTCGTGACCAACAACTGATGGACTAATGTTTGTTCGCACAGTGTGTGCTAGCGCACAAAATGGTCAGCTTTCACTCATTCGAACATGTCTGATAACAGAGAGATAGCTATAATTTCACACATTAGTCTATTTCAGGGCACTAATACCTATCTGGTTGTCTCAGTTGAACCTTTGTAATCTCTTTCGCGGAAAAAACCGCGTTGAGGTCAGCTACTATGAGGTTCCAAAGTAGTTCTTTGCATTGTTTGCCTTTGCTTTACGCACATCTTAGATACATACAAAGATTGGCTGAAGCTCTCGGAGAGGATAAGATCGTTGCAATAGTCTGCAGCCACAGGCATAGAGATCACATTGGCGGAATCGAGGATGTCAAGATAATGCAGCAAAATCCAAATATTCCAGTGTACAAGCTTAGAGACACAAAAACTGAGGTAAGAATAAAAGTTTGCACCCTAATACCATAAATTCCAGTACGATTCGGCACTAGAAGGGTATATTTTAGTAGACGATGGATATGAGGTGAAGATAGAGGGGACTACTTTCAAATTCATTGCAACCAGGTAAAACTGATTGAGAGAAGCTTATGCAAGGATTTTAGAGGACACACTACTGACCACGCTGCGTTTTTGTTGGAAGAGGAGAATATATTGTTCAGTGGTGATTGCGTATTAAGTGATGATTTTCCATTTTTGGTTTGCGGCCAAAATTAAAGGCTGTATCAATTTTTTGAGCTTGTTATAAGCTGAGTAGTACAAAACATCTTGATTGGACAGAGGCATTTCGCAAAACATAGTTTACTGCATAATCTTCAGGTGAAGGAACTACAATATTCGAAAGTCTGTCCGAGTACATGAAATCTCTGCAACTATTGAAAGATATGCACCCATTCGTGAGTGTTTTCCCCTGCCCACGAATTTTCTCCATCTTAGATGATATGTCCTGGACATGGACCAATGATTAACAGTCCAGATGAGAAGATCGACCAGTACATTGAGCACAGAGAGAGGAGACACAATCAAATAACCGATGTGTTGAAGCGGGTAGGCGACAGTGAAAAACACAAGAGCAAACTTTTGTTTCAGCTGGGACGAGCAAATGCACTAGAAATAACAGCAGCGCTGTACAGCAAGCTCCCCAAGTCGGTCCAAATCGGCGCCTTCGGGAATATTCGACAGACGCTTGAGTATCTCATAGAAGAGGGTCGTGTAACCCGCCTCGGTCTCATAGACTTTAAACTAGTTTAAAGTTCGTCTTATCCCACTGATAAACATGTTTTTTGACTCATCGCTTGGGACCGAAGCTGTTGTTGTCCATCTAGTTGTTTACTGCTGTTGACCGCGTCGCGGCTGACCTGCGTGGCGGGCAAAATCAAAAGAAACTATCAAAGGAAATGTCCTCTCTATCTCCTGTTTGTCTCTTCTTAGGTGGTAGTATATGATTTCGTTTAAGAACTGAACCACGCTGCGCATTCTTTGTGCGCCCCGCGCACAATGGTCTAACATTCGATCTTCTATTGATTATTAAGTGTTCAGCTGTGGTGGATGTTGTTGAGCGCCCGGCCATTCCGACTCAGCAACAAGGCTCACAACAAGGCAACTCACAGCGCAGCAGCCTTCCCTGTGTTTTTCACGCGCAGCCCCTTCTCACCCGCCCCAATTGCCCTCTCCTTAATACATCTTCCGCAGACTTTGCCTCTTTATTAATAGCCAAATTTTCTGGTATTTATCTCATTTTTTGTTTCTGTTCATTTTATTCCAATTCGCTTCTTTTATCGGTTTGAAAGTGATCTCTTTTCACTTTTTCAGCATTCAAAAATCTTTAAGAAAGTAATGATTTAAATTTTGTAGATTTAACTATTCCATTTGGTTTTTGGCAGTTTAGTAAGTGGGAGGGGTCCAACCAGAAGCTTTCTTGATCCTGAAACTGGTTGTTTTTCTAGTGGTAACACTCTTGTTATCGCTTCATTAATTATCCTGTTGATGAGAGTTTAAAGCCCTTTTTCAGTATATGGTGGCTGAAGAAGAAAGGAGTCATTCTCCCACTCCTGACAGGCCATTTCAACGAGCTTTTAAAGGAGATGCTGCTTCGGTGGCCCTTAAAATAAAAGAGGTGAGCTCATTTTCATTCCGTATAGGAACAACAAAAGTGCTCTTTGCTCTCATTTTACGGTTTTTGAGATAAGCATCTCGGTATCCAAAACATGTTTCTCGACAAGTCGAACTAATATATTTTGCAATCCGTTCGTGAGGTTGTTTGTTGCAACAAAGATCGAGAAACCGGGTATGCCGAATTCACGTGCAAATCTTCAAAAGTCACTGCGACAGGCTTTCGATGGGCAAATTTGCGTATGCAGTGTAAACTGAGCATGATGCATGACTCCCAAATCTTGAAAATAATATCATTTTCACATTTTAGTGCTGTCAAAGAACTCTGTCAATAATTGGTTCAACCAGATGTGACGATGCTGCCGAAGGAAAAGATTTCTTCAGAATTGCAGTCGATGTCTTCACGAATGAGTGGAAGCAGAGGAGCAAACAGTCTGAAATTGCCCTGAAGGTAAATAGTTTTGGAATTTGACTAACAGAGGTTTAGGGCATCTTGTTCATCCTCGAGATGTGTTTGTCTCTTCCTTCTGTTCACGACGATGTTTTTGAATATTTGATAACTACTCTTGGCTACCAAACTGTGAATAACCTTTGAAATTTATATCAAAATATGATACAGGTGACATTCTGGAAGCTAGCTGTGCCGATGGTCTATGACTCGGATCTTTCAAATGGAACACAGTACAGAGATTCACTATTGTTTTCTCTAGCCCTATACGATGTTAACAACAGCAAAAACAGACTCAGGTAAACCATTTCCTAAACTCTAGTTATCCACACAGAGAGCTTTATGCTGCTGTTCCTGGGGTCAGACAGAGCATGCTCGGAGTGCATGCTAAACGCTTTGGAGAGAAGTATCGCCATCTGCAGGTGCACACTTTTGATCAAAAAATTTCTAAAAAAAAATTTCAGATGGTTCGTTCTCGAGCTAACTCGAGAATTGGTTCTGTGCAAGGTTCAACGGAAGACCTGCTTGCACTGGAAAATGACGTCGTGGCCGATGAGACGACTGGCGAAACATCATCTGAAGGATTTCAAGGAAGTGAGGGCTTATCGTCAGGCGGTCTCATTGAAGGAAGTCATCACAAGGTAAGCACATCTTTTCATTTTCAACAAAGTGTGTGTAGCAAAGAGTCATCAACGTGTCAAATGCTCCTCCTGTGTCCATATCCAAGAAACCAAGTGGTTGTTGGGAAATTAAGCAAGGATCCGGAGGATTAGTAGCTTGTGTTGACCCTGTTATGTCCGTCGATAAAGAAAACATCTGGCTGTCCAATCTGGGGATAAACATCAGCGAACAAAATGATGATGCGGTACTTTTGATCTTTGTTTTGCTCTCAAATTACAGTTCAGGACCTTCCGCCATCGACAAATTCTCTGGGACTTCCTCTGATCAAACAGGCAAGAGCGGGAGAAATTTTCCATGTTTTGGAAGAGAACGACAAAAAGGAAGAACTTACTGACTGTCAGAAGATGGTCGAGTATGAGAGTAATATTAAGTATAAAATTTATAAATTAAGAAAAGACATGTCTCTGCTCTCGGTTCTACACGATTACAATAAGACAAACTATCAGCTGAATCCCGTTTTTGTCAGTCAGGAGGACTACGGTGCATACTACGGCGGAATCAGCAATGGACTTCTTTGGCCAGCACTCCACAACTTGGAGCAGTATATTGTCAAGGACTATGACGATATAAATGTGAGAATTTTGTTTTTTAGTTTATTTTTGTAGGTTCTTCGAGAGCATTGGTGCGCTTACGTTCGAGTTAATTACCAATTCGGAATCAACGCAGCTCGAAACAGTCGTCCTCAAGATTTTATTTGGATCCACGACTATCATCTGATGCTGACTGGTCAGATAATGAGAAGTTTGGACAGTAATCTGGAGGTATTCATGCTTTCTGTTATTAGTACGAAAGGTTTAAGATTGGCTTCTTTCTTCACATTCCTTTCCAGCCGCCACCATGTTTCATGACAAAGTACCGAGTGGTGGCTGAACCCATCATTCGTGGTATTCTACGTTTCACCAAGGTATTTTTTCTGTTTTGTTTGAAAACGTTTTATCCTATCAGGTCGGATTCCAAACTCACAGAGACAGAGAAACCTATGTGAACATGGTGAAAGGAATTGTTCCGAGAGCAAGAGTTCATTACGATAACCGCGTTGACATCTATACTGTCACTCATGAGGTAGGAATTAAAACAAGCCTGTAATAGTTTTACTTTCAGGGATGGACATGTTCTCTTGGAGTTTTCCCAGTATCCATCAAGAATGAAGATTTCCTCACGTTTGCCACAGACCCAAAAACTGTCATTGAATCGCAAGAGATCAAGAAAAATGTATGTTTTGTCATTAGTTGTTTACATTACATTTCTAGCTTATGTCGAAAGGCGGTGAAGGAGGCTCATTCTTCTTCTCCGTAGAACGATTTGACTACACTAAAGGAATTAAGGAAAAGCTGAAAGCATGGCGCAGATATTTTGAGAAACATCCCGAACGAGTTGGGAAAGATGTACTCTTCCAGGTTGCGGTCATAAACAGGCGAGCTGTAGAGTCATACAGACAGTATCAGGTATGGTCATGAAAGCTTGCATTTTATTACGTGTTCTAGGATGACTGCATTGAAATGGTTGAAGATATCAACAACACCATCAAATCAACTGAACACCCAGATTGGAAACCGCTGACTTTCCAAACTGATGGACTCACAAGAGCTAAACTTGTTTCTCACTATCTGGCCATGGATGTTGGTGTTGTTACGCCTTCGAAGGTAAGAAAACACAGTATTTCAAAATATTTTTCAGGACGGAATGAATCTTGTTGCCAAGGAGATGCTTGTTTGTAATCCTAGTGCTTCTCTTGTTCTGTCTACAGGAGCCGGAACAGAAGTTCAACTTGGTAACGCTGGCTTCTGGACGGAAGAGTCGAAAATGTATCACCGAGTTGAAAGCATTCATGATACAGATGTGAGCAAGTTAATTTAATTATTTTGGAGTTATTATAGAAATTTGCCGATGAGTTCTTTGCTGCAGCCACCGAGTCTCACGAAGATAGACAGGCTCATGGTGGAAAACTGAACGAGTTCATTACGAAACACGATATTGAAGAATGGAGTTCAGCCTTTCTCGATCCCAGCTGGACACACGAAGTCATTCGCATGTGCGAGGTAAGATTCGTTCTGACATAAGTATGATTTTTAGGTCAAACAAGTGCCAGATTTCTATATTCTCATGGCTAAGACAGCACAAGTCCGGCGACAGTTTGTAGAGGTCGTGTTGAAAGGTCTCCCGATCAGGCCTCACTTCGCCCTCTCCCTTGAAAATGCCAAGGTTGGCTTTTCTTCGTTGTTGTTTTCATAGATTTCATTTTAGAACTCTCTTGAGAACAGTTGCGAAGCCCATTCAAACATTCTCGTTCTGACCACAATAACGCCTGATGATGAACTGGACGAAGCGCAGCCCACTATCAAGTTCGATATCACCGACGAGCTGACGGAGCTTCAAAAAGATCTGGCATTCCTTCACTTCATTCAAAGCGACGAAACTAACAACGTGGAGCAGTTTATTGATGTAAGTATTAAAGCTTTACTTTTTCACAAGTTTTTCAGACTCTCGGAACTTTCCATCCTTGTGGTCCAACAGTGTTCGTTGCTGAAGTTGAAACTGCGGCTGCTTTACTGTCACAAGGAGACCACTTCCACTATCTTTTCACCGACAGAGATGGAACATTGAAGAGCTATGCTTGTTCATATCCAACGAGCATCCAACCAGCTTATTCCGCTGTCATTCAAGCTCAATTCGCTCGAAGATGTGCTCAGTTCTGTGCAATTGTGACAACAGCTCCTCTTGTACACATTGGAGTTCTTAACGTCAGCACAATTCCAGAAGGTATGCGAATTTTTTCTTTTCAATTAATATGTTAAGGATACTACGCGTATGGAGCTTCTGCTGGTCGTGAGTGGTACTTTAATCCGGCCATGCAGTTCAAAGATGACACTATCAGTGAAACTGACCAAGCTTTGTTGAACAAAGCTTTTGACATGGTATATTCACCTCATTCATGGTTACATCTGTTTTCAGGTTGAAGACTTGTTAGAAAATCCCGCTTACCGCATCTTTACTTGGATTGGAAGTGGCCTTCAGAAGCATTATGGTCATATTACAATTGCACAACAAGACGTGAACAACTCTATCCCTAAAAGAGAGAGTGCAGAACTGTGAGTATTCTCTATTCTTTCGCAGTTTTGTGTAGATACCAACAGATTGTCAACATTGTGAACATCGTCGACCCAATTGGATCTGTCCTCACTGTTCGCGACAATGAATACGACATCAAAATTTATACCAAGGCAAAACTATCCGGCCGCATTTTCAACAAGGGCCACGGTGTGCGATTGGTTGAGAGGAAAATGGGCATGAAACTTCAAGACGGTTAGTTTACCTATTTTCACAACGAATAATTTCTAGGCAACGTTCTGGTCTGCGGTGACTCCGAGACGGACCTGCCAATGCTGGAGGAATGCTTATCTGTGGCAGCTGCCACGGTCTACACAATCTGGGTCACAAAGGATGACGCTCTGAAACAAAAGGTTTTGCAAAATGAATTCTTCTTTATATCATACTTACAGGTATCGGATCTCTGTGAGCGAGTCGGTAACAAACATTACGTGTTCGTCTCTTGTCCTGAAGTCCTTCTTGGTGCAATGGCCCAGGCTACGGTTAGAGAGCTCAATCTGCGAGGAGTAGACGATTTTGACGAGTGAATTTTCTCTTATATGAGTGCCTTTTCAGTAGAACTAGTAGATTAATTGTTAATAAACTACACTCTATCCTCTATACAGCTCAAGCCTACATGTACAGACCGTTCCAGTTGATCACATTTGCCATGTAATTTTGTAGTTCTGTGAACTTAATAAAAAAATTTCTAGTCTTTGTACTGATGACCATGATCACTAGTTTAGAATGACCAACGGTTCGGTGGAAGTCGTTGTGACGTCCTGTCATTCAATATGAATGCTCAAAGAGATAAGAATGCAACAGGTGTCAGTCGTCAGAAGAGCGGACAAAATTAGTTCCAGAAAAAGTCTGTTGAGATTATTAATTTGAAGAAAGGAAGTGAAGAGTATGAAACTAAAGCGTTCGTATGACTAGAGCGTTCGTATGTTTTTAGTAGTTCAGCAAACTACAGTAAGTAGTAGGCTTCAAATAGGTTCAACAAACTCGGTATAGTTGGGGATAAAACGCCTATTACGTAAAACTAGATGTGTTACTGTGTGGAGATACACATTTAGTTGAAGAGAAAGAGTTTCGATATTAGGGACAACAACTGAATTTAAATGATAGATAAACCTAGTCGGGAGAAATAAAAAGCCTTTGAACTCATTGGAGATTACTTTACATTACTGCCTCCATACTAGTCTCACTTCTTAGTTTTGGCAAAACTGAATGTTATAAGTATAACAACAATACTAGGAGCTGTTACATACTATAAACTTTCAGGAATTCCTTCTGATGATTAAGAAGAACTTTGGCTCCCATGGTCAGACTTTCCACTTACTGACAGTCGCGCCAATCTTACCTTTCCTTCTTTATCGGGCCCGTCAGTCAAGGTGCCCAAGGCGCATATAAAAGCAAAGGCTTGGAAGTGATCTACACTTCGGGATGAAGTTCCTCTTCGCCCTTCTCGGAGTAGCCCTCGCGGCTCACTCCTCCCTGCCTCAGGCGAACCCTCTCCAGAGCGAGACTGAGTACCGCTATCGTTACGATGCTGTCCTCACCTCCGGACTTCCTATTCCCTCTTCCGATTCCTCCATGACCCGCCTCCGTTCCGAAGTCATCATCCAGCTGACCGAGGAGAAGGTGGCTTTAACGTCTTTGATTGCATTTTAACCTATTTTTTAGGTTGGCCGTCTGCAGCTCCGCAAGCCCGAAATCGCCTCTGAAAAGAAGTATGAGAGCACCTCTGAGCTCGTCTCCATGGACAAGCTTGAGAAGCGTGAGCTCAGCGAGGAGCACAAGACCCTCCTCACTCTTCCCATCCGTTTCTCCTACAAGAACGGAATCGTCTCTGAGCTTCAGTTCTCCGAGAAGGATCAGCCCTGGTCCGAGAACATCAAGCGCGCTGTTGTCAACATGATCCAGGTAACAATCTTGACTTAACCTAACAAACATTATTTTAGATCAACCTGAACAAGGCTACCTCTGAGGAGAACAACTGGGAGAATGGATTCTTCACCGCTGTTGAGAAGTCCCTCGAGGGAGAGTGTGAAATGGCTTACACCATCGTCAAGGATCAGAAGAAGACCCTTGTCACCAAGTCCACCAACTTCGACAAGTGCGAGAGCCGTGCCGATCTGGCCTACAACCAGCGCTTCGTCTCTGAGTGCCCCGAATGCGACTACAAGATGATCGTCCCCCAGACTGTTTACAACTACAAGGTAAGAAGCCTTTGAATTGTTTGGCAAACCCGTATTTAGCTCTCCGAGAAGCAAATCGAGGAGGTCGAGGTCCGTTCCGTCTACACTGTCTCCCTCAAGGAGCAGCCCCTGATGAAGACTGAGACTCGTGCTCGTCTTACCCTTCTTGAGCAGTCCGAGATTCGTCGTGAGATCGAGGCCCCCAAGGGACAGAAGGAGGAGCTCATCTACTCCAACGAGTGGGAGCGCGCCACTGAGCAGTTCTTCAAGCTCGGAGACGAGGCTGAGCAGAAGCCTTTCGAGCAGTTCCCCAAGAAGGTCGAGCAGATCAAGGAGATCGTCTCCCGCATCGCTGAGCTCCCCGAGAATGATCCTGAGACCGCTCACATGTTCTCCCGCCTCATCCGCAACTTCCGCATGTGCACCGAGCAGGAACTCCGCCGTGTTCACGAGCAGATCTACAAGCAGTCCGAGCAGAACGAGAAGACTATCATGGAGCACGGACTCGCTGTTGCCGGAACCCGCAACACTATCCAGCACCTTCTCCGTCACGATCTCCTCGAAATCGCTCCCGCCAAGCTTGCTCAGCTTCTGAAGTCCATCCAGGAGACTCCCTACCCCTCCGAGAAGATCGCTCACCAGCTTCAGAAGCTCGCTGAGTCCGAAACTGCCCGCCGTAACCCCATCGTTCTCCAGTCCGCCTGGTTGGCCTATGGAACCGTTGTTCGTGGAGTTGCTGGCCGCACCCAGGAGAAGCACGCCGTTGAGTACCAGAGAGAGCACAAGCAGAAGTTCGTCTCTGTTATGAGACAGCAGTGGGAGAAGGCCGAGTCCGTCTACGAGAAGGTCCTCGCCATCAAGACTATTGCCAACGCCGGACTTGATGAGTCTATCTCCATCCTCGAGAAGATCATCTCCGACAAGAAGCAGCCCACTGTTTGCCGCATGGAAGCCATCGATGCCCTTCGCCACCTCACCGAGCAGATGCCCCGCAAGATCCAGAAGGTTCTGATGCCTGTCTACTCTGACCGTCTTGAGAAGAACGAGATCCGCATGGCTGCCCTCAACCAGCTTGTTCAGTCCAAGCCCGCTCTTCCTGAGCTCTCTCAGGTCGTTCTCCGCATGGAGCGTGAGCCCAACCAGCACGTCGCTGCCTTCACTTACCACATGCTCTCTTCCTTGGCTGACTCTACCCTCCCCAGCCATCGTAACGTTTCCGAGATTGCCTCCACCCTTCTCCGCAACTCCAACTACCGTCCCGAGTCTCGCATTCTCTCCATCTACAAGCGTCTTTCTCTCTTCTCTGAGGAGATCATGTCCGGAATGAGCCTCAACCTCGGATCCATCATCGGAAAGGACTCCGTCATCCCCAAGGACATGATGGCTTCCCTCGAGACCGTCTTCGGAGGAAACTGGAACAAGTACCTCGCCCAGATCGGAGTTTCCCAGCAGAACGTTGAGGCCCTTTTCAACAAGGTCCTCTCCAAGTTGACCAAGCTCGAGAAGAAGGAAACCTTTTCCCGTGCCTCTCGTCTTTCCAAGTCTGTCTCTGCCCTGAAAGAGATGGCTCGCAAACTCAACATCCGTGCCCGTGAGTCTACCACCGAGGAACCCTACGCCATGCTCTACATCCGCTACAAGCAGGTTTGTTCTCTCATAAAAAGTGCTTACAAAAATGTTTTAAGATGGACTATGCCGTCCTCCCCATCGATGAGCAGCTCATCGATGAGATGATCGAGAAGTACATCCGTGATGGAAGCTACGATGTCAAGGCCCTTGAGCGCATCATGAGCCGCAAGCCCGAGTTCGAGTTCGCCCACGCCGGACACTTCCTCGAGTCTTTCTTCAAGCTCCCCACTACCGTCGGTATCCCCATGACTATCTCCACCAAGAACCCTACCATCTTCTCCTCCACCGGAAAGATCCACCTTGAGAAGATCTCCTACGGAGTTCGCGCCGTCGTCAAGGCTCAGCCTAGCCTCGCCTCCACCCACGTTCAATCCATGAGTCTCTGGTGCCCCATCTTCGAGCACGGAGTCAAGATTGTTCGCTCTGCCCAGCTTGCCACCCCCGTCGATGTCTCTGTCGAGTTCACCTTCAAGAAGGAGATCGAGGTCGAGTTCCGTCTCCAGAACCCCGAGGAGCAGAAGACCCTTGTCCGCTTCGAGTCTCGCCCCGTTTGCTTCGTCCGCCACTACAGAAACCTCGAGGAGAAGTACCCCGAATCTGAGGAGCACACCATTGTCGTCCCCAGAATCGAGAGAATGGGACTCGAGAGATCTGAGCAGTACACTTTCGGAGGACTTGAGTACACCGTTTCCGGAAAGAAGTATTCTGTCTGGAACCGCGAGTTCTTCCACCTCGGAGAACACCAATTCCAGCTTGCTGTTGCCCCTACTCGCCAGGCCCCTAAGCACATCAGCGCTCGCTTTGTCATCGAGCCCGAATGGACCAGCTTCCGCATGGAGGAGCCCAAGGTCGAGAGAATGATCAGAAAGGAAATGAGCACTGAGGAGGGAGAGTGGGAATCCCGCTCCGAGTCCAGCCGCCACGAGCACCTCAACAAGCTCGTCGGAGAAATGGAGCTCAAGAGCGCCTACAAGCACCGTGCCCAGGTTACCCTCAAGGGAGTCGAGACCACCGAGGTTGAGCTCCGTGCCGAGTGCGACGGAAAGTACAACTTCTTCCGCTTCAACGCTGAGGTCAAGCCCGAGACCCGCAACAGCTGGTGGAACATCAAGTCCCAGTGGGAGATCATCTTCCCCCGCACAGTCTCTTCCGTCGAGGAGCTGAAGGAACAGAAGCACCGCGAGGTCCAGATTCTCTGCGAGACCAAGTGGGGATCTGAGGAGAAGATCGAGATCAACGCCCAGATTGAGCAGTCCAAGGCTCAGCGCAACCTTGTTCAGAAGCCCCGTCAGCTCCGTGGAGTTCCCGCTCACGAGCAGCTCTTCCGTCTTGCCCGACTCAACCAGGTCCAAGCTCAGATCAACTACAAGCTCTCCCCCAAGGTTGAGAAGAAGTTCGAGGAGCTCTTCAACATCGTCAAGGCCTACACCTACTGGAGCTCCCAGCAGGAGGTTGCCGAGAACGAGCCCCGCCGTATCTCCCTCCAGATCACTTCTGAGCCCATGGTTCAGGGACTCTACAACATGACCGTCCAGACCCCTGAGTGCTCTTTCCGTGCCCAGAGCGTCCGCATGCCATACATCCCTGCCTCCGTTCAATACTCCATGATGCCCACCATCGCTCGTCAGCCCAAGAACTCCCTCCGCCACTCTTCTGTTGAGAAGAGCGAGTGCAAGATCGAGGAGAGCCGCGTCCGCACTTTCGATGATGCCGTCTTCCGTGCCCCCATGACCACCTGCTACACCGTCGTCGCCAAGGACTGCTCTGAGGAGCCTCGCTACGCCGTTCTCGTCAAGAACGTCAAGAAGAACTCTGAGGAGAAGAAGATCAAGATCATCTATGATGAAACCGAGTACGAAATGGAGCTTGTCAAGGGAGAGATGAAGATCACCGTTGACAACAAGAATCTCCGACGCGAGTCCGAGTTCGAGCAGTATAAGTGAGTTTGATCTTACTAAATCGGAAACATCTTGTTTTCAGGGTTGAGAAGATCGGAGAGATGTTTGTCGTCGACCTCGGAGAGCTTGTCGTCCGTTTCGACGGATACACTGTCAAGGTCCTCTTGAGCAACGGAGAGATGGAGAACCATTGCGGACTCTGCGGACACTTCGACGGAGAGAAGAAGAACGACTACCGTACCGCCAGCAACGAGGAGACTAACAACATCGAGGAGTTCCACCGCTCTTACATCCTGAAAACTGAGGAGTGCGCTTCCGAGATGCCGGAGAAGAAGCAGTACAAGGAGTACAGCTACGACGAGTCCAGCTCCGAGGAGTACGACCAGTACGACCAGAACGAGAAGAAAAACACCTGGCGCAGCCAGCCCCGCCGTATCCAGAAGTCCGAGGAGGAGGAGAAGGACTACGACGAGAACAGCAAGGAGGACAAGGAAGAGTCTCGCGACGAAACCACCGGTACTAAGAATTTTTCACTGATTTGAACAAGCATCTTTCAGAGCCCAAGGAACAGATCGCCATCCAGGAGTTCTCTCACAAGATGTGCTTCTCCCTTGAGACTGTCTCCACCTGCCCTAAGGGATGGGAGAAGAGCCGCACTGTTGAGAAGAAGGTCCGCTTCGGATGTCTTCCTCGCCAGTCTTCTGAGACCCGTCGCATGGTCGCCGCCGTCCGCCGTGGAGAGAACCTCAACACCTCCGACATCCAAATTAGCTTTGTCGACAACATGCTCGTCCCTACCCGCTGCATTGTCGCTTAAGAATTTTTCACAATAAATTCGTTTTCTTTTTACTTCTGCTACTTGAATATACAAGTCACCGCCTTATTACAAACTTTCCAGCCTTTTCCAATCAACCGATTTCCCAAAATTGTTCCAATCCCACCATTTCCCTCCAGGGAAACTGAGCATATGCCAGCGAAATTCACTTCAGAAGACTCTTTTAATAGGAGGTATGGAGAAGGGGCCGGCCGATGACGTGCTGGGGGAGGCGGATCGATGTGGCTATTCGTGATGCAGTAGTGAGATGGTTCTACCTCGGTCTCAATCTTACGGTGCCGCCGAAGAAGGAGGTAAGTGTACAGTGTCTATACAGTCTCCCTTCTCATTTTAGCACTCAAAAGACAAGCAAGGCAATTTTTGCTGAGCAAATGACAAAAATAATATTGCCTGTATAGTTTTCTTACTTCATGGTGAACCAAAACCCCTTCTTGAAATTTTTAAACATCAACCAGAATTATAGCAATCAGATATATGCGCATCCTTTGTGTTGGAAGTGGCTCAAATGCAATTAGGCAGCTCACTGATACAATAACATGGCCTTTTCGACTCCTAATTTCAATTCATTTTCTGTAGGACATCTTTTTAAAAAGAAGTTGAAATAATACAGATCTTGACTATTTGCAACACTAGATTTGCGCCTAGTTGTTGTTTACTTTTGCGAGCAATATGACGGGGTGACGTGGAACTGTGCGACCCGAGACGCGTATTGACCGGCCCATCAGCCCGCTTCCTCGCATGTACAGGCGGGTGCCTCGATATGAGGAAGAAGACATTCGTGAGTCTCAGAATTCTAAGAAAATTGAATTATAAACAAAACGACAAATTTGTTTATTGCATTTTTCAGAAGAGAGACCGGTACAATGGCGTATGGCTCGACGGCACTGGGTCACAGTGCTGGCCTTTCTCGGCTTTGCCAACATCTACGCCATGAGAGCCAACTTGAGCGTGGCCATTGTTGAAATGACGTCAGGAAGCGTTAGGCTCATTAACGGGACCAGACAACATGTGAGTTAGAATTTAAATGGTTCTTTTTCACGGCAGTTTGTCTCTCCGCCGCCCTTCAAATGCACAAAAAAAAAGCTAGAAAAGCAATTAGCTTTAAAATTTGTTTGTCTTGTAGTAGAAAAGCGCAATTTCAGTTGACGTTTTCTTTCATTCTTGAAAAGATGATGGCGTTTCGTCTAGCCTGAAATAAGATCACATCCCTCTCAAGAGGACGACCATTAAGCAATGGCTAATTTGCAATTTAGGTCGACGGAGAGTTCAGCCAATGGTCTCCGACTACTCAGGGTGTTGTTCTGGGCTCTTTCTTCTACGGGTACATTCTAACCCAGATTCCCGGTGGTTTCATGGCTCATAACTATGGAGGAAAAACTGTTTTTGTAGCAGGTGTTTTCGGTAAAGCGAGCTCCCAGCCAATCAAAACAAATTTGAATTTGTAGGAACCGCTGTTTTCACACTTCTCACGCCACCTATGGCAAAACTCGGCTACTTCCCTCTGATACTGGCACGATTCTTGGAGGGACTTTTGGAAGTAGATAACAAAAAAGCAGTTTGCATGTAACGGTTCAGGGCGTAACATATCCAGCTATGCATGTGATGTGGAGCCATTGGGCTCCAACTTTGGAGAAGACGAAACTTGCCACTTTTGCATTCTCAGGATCGTACTTTGGAACTGTGGTAGCGATGCCCATATCAGCATATATCGGGGAGACTTTCGGATGGCATTACATATTCTACTTTTTTGGTCAGAATTTAATAGACCTGAAGAAACGTTTTCAGGCTTGTTTGCCTTGCTTTGGTGTTACTACTGGGTAAAGGTTGTTCACGACTACCCCGCTATGGATCCAGATATGACGACGGACGAACTAACTCTGCTCCAAAGAGATGCAGTTAACCAGAATCAATATGTAAGAACTCTCTTCATTTCGAGATTCGCTACTTTCCATTTGCCTTCTCGGCAACAAAAAGCTTATGTGATGAAGGGGCTTCGCGAGAGCCCCCGGCTTGTTACAGCCGAAGCAACTGCTCGCCTGCTGAAAAGAACGCAAAAAGTGCTACCGGGAATCAAGAGGAAAGCTATGTTATTACAACTGACAAGGAAATTGTGAACACCCAGCTAATTGTAACAATTATAGATTGTTCCATGGAAGGAAATGCTGAGAAGTGCTCCTGTCTGGGCTGTAATTGCCGCCCACTTCTGTCAAAATTGGGGGTTCTACACGATGCTCACACAACTTCCGCGAATCTTAAAGGATCTCGCCGGAAATTATGAAATGGAAAAGGTAGACTATTCCCCTGTCTGGGCAATCCGAGAACCCCAATGTGCTCTTCGCTTTCCGCCGTTGAAGCTCAGCCGCCTCCGCGCGCGAGATTTCTTCGGGCTCTTGACAGTCCTTACGCAATGCCAACACTACTGAGAAACTTGTCGTCATGTTTGCGTTCTTTCGCTTCTTGCGCCGCGCAAAACCTAGCAAAAAGTGCTGTAATTACTGTAGCAGAAAAGAACAATTTACAGGCTGGGTTCATTGCGGGTTTGCCTTATCTGATCATGGGTGGAACACTGATTTGGGGAGGCCAGCTGGCCGACTATCTCAGAAAGGAACGAAACATCGACACGCTTACAGTTAGACGACGTTTTTGTGTAGCTGGTAGGCGGTTTCATTGTATGGAACACGGCTAATATCTTTAGGTTTCATTGGTCAAGCAGTCTTTTTGGTCTGTGCTTCTCTGGTTACTACTTCTGCTTTCCTGGTTGGCTACCTCTCGCTCTCGATCGGTCTCGGAGGCATCTGTTGGGCAGGCTTTTCAGTGAACCACTTGGACCTCGCACCACAGGTTAAAACATCAAATCACACCTTATTCAATCCTTTTTCAGTTTGCTGGGCATTTGATGGGAATCTCAAACACGGTGGCTACTCTTCCGGGAATGATTGCTCCCATAATAGCTGGAGTGATCGTACAACACGGAGTATGTCTCGTATAAATATGTCACAGATGGTACATTTTAGTCGGCCGTGGAATGGAACATCATCTTTTACTCGACATCTGTCATCTATGTCATCGGAGCAGCTGTCTTTTGGAAATTTGCTTCAGGAGAACTTCAACCGTGGGCTGGCGACCAGACACCATTCATCGGGGAAATACATTGATCTCAAGACTTGGATGTACATTTTATGAAGAGAGAGAAATTGAGATATATGAACAATTGGTTTGAGAATGTTACAAAAGACATGGGATACGACTAGGGCGCGGGCGCTGCGCAGCCGAAGCGCGTAGGCGAGGACGATGGCCGCCATGGGGGGCGAATGGCCCGTAAGGACCTCCCACGGGGGCCAAACGACCCTGCCGGATGATTTTTTTTTGAATGAAAACAAAAAATCTATCCGAAGCACTGAAATGCGGGCGGGAAAGGGGAGATTTGAGGCGCGGAATGAAATGAAATAGCGCGATCCGACCGCACTAACGCCCTATGACACGAAACTACTTGCACTACAAAAGTAAGACGAACAGTTTCGCGTCGCTCCCATAAAGATTGAAACTGTTGGTGGGCAGTGGTGGTTCAGGCATTGGCGAGCTCATCCTGGGCTCCGGTGGTGATGAGGTGAGCGAAAGCCTTGTAGTCGACCTGTCCTCCATCAATTGGGGGCTTGCCCTGGAAATGATTTGAATTGACCTCTCTTTCAGAAAAGTTTCACCTTGTACATAGCCTTGATCTCGTCCTCCTCGAGGGGCTCTCCACGCTTGTTTCTCAGGATCTTAAGAAGCTCGTCCTCAGAGATCTTTCCACAATCTTTCTTGTCAAACATGGCAAAAGCTCCGACGATGGTGGCTTCGGGGTCAGTTCCTGTAATAATAAAAAATTAGATGGGTAAACCGGAGTTATTACCGGTGAGACGCTCTCCGAAGAGTGTAAGGAAGGTGGTGAAGTTGAGGGGTCCAGGGGCTTCCTTGATCATGGCATCGATCTGACTGTCAGAGGCGATCTGGCCCATGGAGGCGTACAGATCCTTCAGATCTCCCTGTATTCGCAAGGTTTAGAAAAAACTAAGATAAAGACTCACCTTATCGATGATACCATCCTTGTTCTGGTCCATAATTCCGAAGGCCTCCTTGAACTCCTGGATGGTCTTCTGGTCGAACTGAGCGGCCTCAGATCCGGACCTCTTCTTGCTTGACTTCTTCTTGGTGGCCTTGGACTAAAGCGGAAAGTATTGAGTAAATAAAGATCATCTCTTTGTTTGTTTGTTGCTTTTTTGAACCAGTCAAACGGTTTGTAAAAGTAGTAAATTTACGGATAGAAAGAACTCACCATCTTGCACGACTGCGGATAGAGGTCTGCTGGAAGCGCGCGCTATCCCTTTACACCTCCGCGGCCGAGCTATTTTAGCTGGAATTCTCAACAACTTTACACAGTGCTCCGCCCAGTGGCACGCCTACGGCATCGCGCACCTCTGCCACGCTTTTCCGACTTCCTGACCTCACACCAAGAGGGAAAAACTTCCTTCCTCTCTTCAGACGTTTTTTATCTTTCAAAGAACTGATCTTATTGGTCGTTCTACGATCCATTGTAGCCCGTAGTGTAATATCCTCTTTATAAAATATGGAAGTTCACCCAGTTCTCTGCTCATCTCTGTTTCCAGTTGTTTCTTTCCAGTTTCAGATGGAAGACAAGTAACATTGAGCTTGAGCTTACAGTTGATCTCGCAGGGAAATGTTCTTTCCATATAGTAAAAGTCCTTTTTTAGAACTAATGTCAACCAAGAGTGAACGCTACTACTTGTCAACAGTTTTAGAAGCTGTCTCTTGACTTGTTATTGTGCCTTTCAGTTTTCATATAAACAGAAGTGGGTGAATGATACCATAGCGCTGTTTTTTCATTTTTTGGTAAATCAAAGTTTACATTACCTAAAATGTTAAAAGTAGAGCTGGTTCGAAATGAAATAGCTCTGTTAGCGTTAGAATAACAGAAGAAATTTTTAACAGATCGAAAAGTTACCAGTTAAAAGTATCAAGTACATCCAGCTGCGAAACGTTTCCAGACAGCAGTATTTAGAATTTTTGTACCGGAAAACCAGCAGTCTGTTCCAAACCAGGTTAGTACACTGAATTAATGGAAAAAGTAAGAAATTCGCAAACTTCTTTAGGGACTGTAATAGTTTTTAACAAATTACCTCTAAAACTTTCCCACTGACTCTGACCTCGAAAATGTGAATTTGACCTGATTAACAAGAGTTTTCCAAGAATTACCAGGCCGCGGATTTGCGACTCTTGAGTATTCTTCTGTTTGCGGATTCCGGTCCGATTGATTGAGGGTGTTACACTGTCTTTTGAGCACTGCCACTCCGGCATTGATCGCGCCGATCAGGCAGAGCTTACACTGAAGCCACCCCCACTCGCGGCTCCTGGGAGAGCTCCACGAGACTCACATTGCTGCTGAACTCAAGCCATTATGCTCTCTCCTCTTCTTCCTTTCAGACTTTTCATTTCCATTTCATTTCAGGGTATTCTAACCAGTTCTAGCCATGTCCAAGGCCACCAAGAAGAAGTCAAGCAAGAAGAGGTCCGGATCTGAGGCCGCTCAGTTCGACCAGAAGACCATCCAGGAGTTCAAGGAGGCCTTCGGAATTATGGACCAGAACAAGGATGGTATCATCGATAAGGTGAGTCTTTATCTTAGTTTTTTCTAAACCTTGCGAATACAGGGAGATCTGAAGGATCTGTACGCCTCCATGGGCCAGATCGCCTCTGACAGTCAGATCGATGCCATGATCAAGGAAGCCCCTGGACCCCTCAACTTCACCACCTTCCTTACACTCTTCGGAGAGCGTCTCACCGGTAATAACTCCGGTTTACCCATCTAATTTTTTATTATTACAGGAACTGACCCCGAAGCCACCATCGTCGGAGCTTTTGCCATGTTTGACAAGAAAGATTGTGGAAAGATCTCTGAGGACGAGCTTCTTAAGATCCTGAGAAACAAGCGTGGAGAGCCCCTCGAGGAGGACGAGATCAAGGCTATGTACAAGGTGAAACTTTTCTGAAAGAGAGGTCAATTCAAATCATTTCCAGGGCAAGCCCCCAATTGATGGAGGACAGGTCGACTACAAGGCTTTCGCTCACCTCATCACCACCGGAGCCCAGGATGAGCTCGCCAATGCCTAAACTTCTCCATCATGGCACTTTTAATCCTTTCACGATGTTTTTAGTTTACGCTAAATGAAGATCCATAAAATAGTTTTCCCATTTTCTTTCATGTTGACACTACTGTAGGCCTGAAAATGCATAAAAAACTTCTCAATTCGATCTTTCATATAATTCTCAATATGATCTCAGTCATTTTTTATTGTTTCCACTGGTTATATCTTATTGAGACATCCATCGTGATACCACGTTCCAAGGGCCGCCCACTCCAAACTAGCGTAACAGAATCAGGTTGAACAAATTTGGCAGATACATTTATTTAAAACGATCACTAAGCGGAAAACTGGCATTATGGTGAGATACACGGTTAAGAGGTATCAAATCACAGTCCATATAAGGTGAACTTTGTAACTAAGAACAAGATCAACATCGTATTATTATTTTGGCGTGGGAGATACCCCCACTTTAGACCTGCTTTAGGGTAAAATAAAAGATATGTATTAAGTGTTACTCCATCATTTCATCTGGATCGTTGTTGGGAGACGAAGAACGAGCATTCAATCCGGACTCATTACTGAAAACGAAGTTGACAGCTCCCTGGAGAGGTATAAACTCTCTTGGGATCGGCTCGTCGATTTGCTCGTAACTCTTAAAAGAAAAAGTATAAAGACACATCAAAGACCCTACCTCAACTGCGGACGGATCAGCATTCTCGTTCACGTTCACGATGCAGAAGATTGAATCTAAATGACAGGCATATGAGGAAACAAAAGATCCTACCTCCAAAGGAAAAATCTATGGCCGTGTAAAGCTTCCATTGAGACTGATAGAATCCACTTTCTGCGGGAGAGATTAGTGGAATGCAGATCTCATACTCGGCTCCGACCGGCAGCTCAGGCACTGTGAACGAATTCTGATGTTGCAATGTTGTACCTGAACGTTTGTGTTTTGAACAACACATCAAATTGCCCAAATGTGCAAATTTTTAGTTTATAATGTCTTTTCAAGATGAAAAATGTATGGCTCGAACAGTATAAAGCTTTCTACCTATGCTACTTATCAAAGCGAATTCTTCCAAGCTTGTACAATCCTTTGGATAGGTCAGTTGTGGTGGAGTGAAGAACTCTCTTTCTCGGTTTCTCCCTATACTCTACTATTTTTCGAATGTTTAAAACAGCCGAAAGTATTAGAAAAGGTGTTTGAACATCTATTGTAAAAGTACAACTCTCTAAATTTTACTTATGAGATTTTTAACTGATGACGTATGTGCTGGTAGTTTTCAGCGAAGTGAAACTCAAACAGGCTAGCTGTTTGGAGTTCTTAAAAGAAAAGAAAAGTTAAAAGGGTCTAACTAACCATCAACAAAGCGAAGTTCACATCCAAATGGCCAGTCCAGAGTTCCTGTGTTTTTCAAGAGGAATCTCTTGACAAAGACATAGTTTGGAGGTACAACCTGAAAATTATAAATTAACACATTAAAAAAGACATACCTGATCTGGATTGTTATCCTGCAGCAGCGTCATTCCAAGATTCCCATTCTGATGAGTTGCTATGAGATCGGCAAACTGGGCATACTGGGTATTCTGTTGTCCATTATCATAGAAGGCGCCGATAGCATCAGCTAGTTTCCTAAAAAGAAAATGCTAAATTTCATTTTTATTCTTACCATGAGCTCATTTCCAGATAGAATTTTGCTTCGTCAGCTGTAACCTTACTGTCGCCCACAATTTGAATAAATTCTTTCACCATTGACTGAAAATGGCAAAATATAAAGAATCAAAGGTGATTAAACCTCATTATCTGACGTGCAGAGCCCTCTCAAAGCCGTCATAAGACCTGTATCGTCTACGTCCATGTTTCTGTTGCTGCAAAACAGAAACTTGTTCAGAGAAATAGAGATTGAAAAGAGAAAATATAAATGAACAGTTGAATTTCACCATAAACGAATGGGGAAGCTGACGTTGACGTGGAGCGCGGACACGTGAGCTGACAAACAGACCTTTAACATCCGACGAGAAAGCGTTTCGTTTTAACTTGAAAAAAAAATAATCACAATTTTTAACTTTAGTTTAACCACATGATAAATTTAGTATGGTCATTTGCAATGTCGCAAATAAATAAAGAACGAATTACAATGCCTGGCAAATACAGTAAAGAGAGACAAACAAAAAACAGACTAACGGGAATCATAGACATAGAGTGGTCAACAAACTGAAACGAAAAATGGTAAAGCTAGTATATTGATTAATAGATATGCTTTTCTATCATCTCCGTTTTTTTGAAATATCGATTTTGTTCGCACAAAAAGCTGTCAATTTTTTCCTCCGGGTTGAAAAAACAAAAATTTGACATTCAAACAATTTTTTGCTATGTTTAAATATCGATAGTTTAACTAGTGGCCAGTGAGCTGACGGATAGACCAGATCGAAATATGACGAAAATGACAATACATTCGGAAAACAAAATCACGAAAGATAACAGAAGAGAAGACTTAAATCGAAACGAAACGTTCATTTCTTATGCTATCGATGGATATATGATAACTTGTGACTGTTACAATGGTGGACGTGAGCCAAATTTTTTTTTGCAACCATTCACTCTATTTCAGTATTCTGCATCTGATTCATTTGCAAGCGATCATTTCTTATAAAAACTACCAAAATCTCAATGGATTCGAGAAGGACTGTTTATTATGAAAAGACAGTTTGTTGCAAATTCAGCAACACCGGGGATTACAATAGTTCTACAATGCTTCGAGCCTTCTTTAGTTCGTGGCGACGGCTTCGGTCTCGGTGTCGGGAATCTTTTCCTAAATTTTGGCATGTTCAACCACATTTTGAGACAAAAACCTCTTCAACGGGGGCAGTTTCAGGAGCCGGGGCATCATCAAAGTCCTTGTCAGGCAACTGGAGGGGAATCGGGGCAACGGGAGGTCGGGCAGCATCACCTTCAGCCTTGACCTGTTCAACGTACTTCGGGGGCTCGAGGTTCTTGCTGAATATCAAGTTTGTTTTAAGCAACCAGTATTTTTACCGAAGCTGTTCCAATTCTTCATTTTCGCGCCGACCCCACTCGGGAGGAGGACGGGCAGTTCCACGGGCAATGGTTGGGGGCTTTTTGACGATGGGGGACTCGAACATGTAACGACGATCACCGTAGGATCTGATAACTGTATCGTTACTTTCTTCAACTACTCTACAAACCTTCTGTCGGTTTGACGATCGAATTTGGAGGCAGTGGTGATCTTGGGAGGATGGACGGAAGCAGCAGCCTCTTCTGGGTTAAGACCCTTCTTGAGAGCTCTGTTACGTGCAACTTGGCGTTGACGCTCAGACAATTCTTTCAACTAAACTTATCTTTAAATCCTCAAAAAAGCAATGCTCACGTCATATTCTTGACGCTCGTGGCGCTTCTCCAGATCGTACTTCTCGCCTTCAAGCTTGATGATCTTGGCATGAAGACCCTTGATTCTCTCCTTGAGATCGTTGGGGAGGAGACCGGAAACGTCGACATCTTTGCATACGGCGCTGATGTAGGCACGCTTCTGCTCCTCGAGCTGCTCGGCAGACACCTGGGTCTTGTTGGCCGTAGCGCCCTGCAATCTTTCTTTCTACTGGGAACAGATCGTCCACATGCGGTGAACCCATTATTCGTTTGACAGCCATCTGCTCCTACTTTTTCCAAACCACATGTGTAGCAGCCGAGAAACACTTGTTCACTTTCCAGTCAATCGCTAGTAAAGCTTTACCTGAGCAAGGTTTCCAAATTGAGCAGCCTGCTCTCCCTTGGACTCGACCTTGAAGTTTCTTCCAGTGCCGACAGCAGCTCCAGCAGCGAAGGAGCCGGCCATCATCTGTTGACGACGTTGACGTTCCTCGTTCTTGCGAACCTTTTCAGCATCGGACTTGGCTTTGCGCTCATCCTGAAAAGACGGTTTTCTTCTGTTTTGCAACTGATTGTGCTCTACCTCTTCTTTTCTACGGCGCTCCTCGTCCTGTCTGCGTCTTTCGGCGAATTCACGCTCTTCCTCCTCGCGCTCAGCTCTGAAACTTGTTTTGACAAAAACAAAGAAGCCGAAACCTGCGCTTCTCCTGCTTCTCCTTGAGCTCACGTAGTTCCTCTTCCATTTGCTGCTTCTCAAGAACACGGCGCTCTTCGTAATCAAGAAGCTTGGCGGCCTCCTCCTGCTCGTGTCTCTTCTTGGCAGCCAGCATAGCAGCTTCGGCTTCAGTCATCTCTGCTGGAGGCTTCTCCTCGTGCTGTGGAGGAGGACGACTCTTTGGTCTGAATCATCTTTTTGGGGAAAAAATTGCAGAATCACTTTTCTTCCTCTACTGGAGGAGCCTCGGCCTCTTCTTCGGCCTCTTCAGCTCCAGGTTCGGCATCTTCAGCCCTGAAACCAAGGTAGTTAAACCAAATCAATATGTTACGTACTTGCTCTCCTCGACGGCTTCAGAAACCTCCTCGTCGATCTCTTCTTCCTCCTCCTCGCCGGAACTAAAAAGAACAGTTTTTCCGCATTTCCTCACGTTTTTTCTGCACCCTGCGTGGGAACAACACGTCGCTAACAACTGACGCCGTTTTGATCGCCTATCACACTCACAGGGGTTGATATTGGCTAATTGGTTCAAGAAACAGAAACCTACAGAATCTCCTCCTCCTCAGACATTTCGGCTGAAAACGAAAGTTTAGAGAGTCAACTGAAGTCAATTGAGCGAAAAAAACAGGGGCAAATGAGAACTATTTCGTTGGCGAGATTTGAGACAAAAGTCAGAACGTGCCGAAGACTACAGCAATTTGAACAAATCTTGACCAGTGATATTTTTTGATTGCACTGTCAATGAAACTTCAGAACATCAGATATATGATAGAAACACCCGAACATGAAATTCACGGTACGAAAGCGCATGAAAGCTGGAAATTATTGGTATGAATCGTTAAGTATTCAAATTAGTTACCAAAAGTGCAGATGTACTTTTCGGCATTATGGTCGGTACTAGATGAGCGGAACTAGCATTCTATTGGTCTGGGCGTGGCGGCAGTGGTTGTAACTTGTAAGCAATGCCGGATGGCAGCTGATCCCCCGAAATATTTCCGAGGCGAGTAGGCGGCTCGGGAGCTGTAAAGCGTGCAATGATAAAAATAAGGGTTCATCCTGACATTGTCTTTTTCAGGGACAGGGTCTGATCTCCCAGAACCAACAAGAAAAGCTCGGTGCGCGGCAGTTTCAGCATTATAGACCGTTGAACTCATGTTCTTCAAGAGTCAGCTATATTTTCCGAACGACAAGCTGCTTTACTCAACCCGTCAAACAGCTACCAATAAATCAGTTAGTAGATGGTGCTCAGACGTCCATACGATTCATTTTCTCATTACCTCGCCGCATCATTACTTTGTACAAGTCCAGAAAAATAAGAGTTTTATTGACCTCATAGATTGTAGCATGGCAAAAGATATCACACAAAAAAAGCTAACACGTCCTGCACTGTACGTGAAAATAAGAAGCGAAAGATCGGAATAGTAAGAGCGTAATCATGAGAGCTAATATAAGAGCTTGAAATAAGGCACGAGATAGCATCACCGAATGCAAAATGACTGTTATATACAACATATGTTAGGTAATTTTAAAGACGTTTTAGAGTATCCTCATGAGCTAATGAAGAATCGGCCAAGACCATCGACTGCGGTTTGTACTGACTTAAAGGAGTGAACTTTGTACGGATTTGTGTTCCCGATGATATTTTCGAAACACTCGTGTATGTGATCTGAAACTGAAGTATACAAGCGAACCGATAAAACCGTACTGCTCTACCCGAACTGAGCTTTGTCATAGGCAACGGAGGCTTCGGTGGTACAAAACCTGATGAGATGTTGGGAATCCGTGCACTTGTCGTCGTAATTGGCTTGGTCCGGCTCAGTGGAGCAGTAAGAGGCTGCTTCAAGAAATCGAGATTTGGTTTTTGTACATCAGGCGGTAACATGTTCGGTGGTCTGAAAAAAAATGTTGTGAAAACGTAAGAAAAGAAATCGTACCTCGACTTGATCGGTGCGTAACGTTGCGGGATGAGGTATGTTGCTCCGTACGACTGACTCATAGTCTCGCCATCTACTACCATTGTCTTTGGTCGCGTGAGCGTAGTAGGTGACGAAGTCGGTCCCACTATACGAACGGTTCGCTTGAGTTTAAAAGGAAAGACTTACTAATAGGACTATCGAACTTTCCACCTTCTCCTCGAACGCGTTGCATAGCGTGGATATGTCTCGACTCGTGAAGATACTTCTGAAAGTTTGATTTGAAAGTACATATAAGTGTGTTCTCCAAAAATTCCAATGGGTAGAGTCTTACCTGTCTCGATTTTGGCAATCTTCCTTCTGCCTCCATTTTTTGACGAGCTGCACGGCGTTTTAATATTGTTGCATACTGTCTCGCATTAACATAAAGCGGATCCTAAATTTATAGTTTCTTAAGCGTCACATGGGAATACTTACGTCCTCTCTTCTGCATCCGACCATTTCCATTATCTGTCTCGGAGATTCTATTCCCGTCTCTGGAGATGAGGCAGGTATGGGTTGTTGTTCCCGCTGGTAGGCCTGGTACTGTTCCTGCAAGAAGCCCATAAACAAGCAAAAAAATTTTCTTACCTCATCCACCAGCATCATTTCAGATCCCTCGCTTTGATATTCCTCGAACGAATGATTGTTGTGAATCCCGTCGTTAAGGACTACTGTAAACGGCATGCCATTTTCTCCGTTTGATGGTATTATCTGAACTAACCGGTAAAAAAACAATAGAAAATATTGTCTACCTGACAATTGGATATATCCGTTCCTTCGGGCAATCTCAGTATGTATTGAGTTTGATTACCATCCTGGTCCTGCATTACTTGTACAGTTACCTGGTTGTGCTGCTGAAACCAATCTTTGTATAAGAGACAATAGAAAAAATACCATGGGTGGATCGCTGTTCTCAAGAACAGACTCCGTCTCATCGTTCGACTTGGAGGAGTGAGACGTTTCTTCATAGCTCTCCAAAAGCGGCGGCTTCCCAAAAGACGATGAAGAAGCTCTGGATGATGTTGGCTGTTGCTTTGATTTGACCGCTGCCAAATGAGGTGATTTTTGTGGACTGGGTGTTGTTTTGGTTCTTGACCGTGTAGTGATTGCCGGCGTGCTAACTTTTCCATTGGAATTGTTTAACGACGAATGATTCCCTCTTTTCCCATTTGGACTCCTGAAAGAAAATATTAATTTTAGTATCAGAAAGATTTCGAATTTTCACCTGTTCAAAACTACAGTAGTCGAAACTACATCAGAGCATTTACGCTAATCGGTATGCAATGAAAATATGGCTATCAGCTGATTTGTCTTGGCTTGACATCTCGAACTGGCAAAGTGCCAAAGAACTTACATGTTCAAAAAGGGCGAAAGAAGGTTGTGATTGGCTAAGCAATGGGAAGCGTCCAATTGGGATCGATGACCGCGTCGCGACCGCCGCGCTTCCAGAATAGGTACTGAATAATGCTGCTTTACACGACAAGCTCACAAGAACAGTCAAAAAGCACTTGAGAGCGATTAATATCATGCGAAAGCTACTCGAATCTAAACATTCAGACTACGGTCAGCAGTGGGTAGCAAAAGTAGAGTGTGCGTCGCATAGTAGGAATGCGATTGGATTTTTAGAGCTCACCTGCCGAAGAACTAAGACGAGAAAAACTATCCGGATCTGAATGCCCCCGAAAATCGATTTGCCTTAGGCACACATGTTCATTTCTCGACAGTTTTTGCCTGTACGCGCAGTGACGTCATCATCCTGGGTCCCACGACGAAGAGCCTCACTTCAGTAATTCTTTTTTAGCAGCTGCTAGCATCGTTTTGAATACTGAATATGTCTCCAGTCAAGTTTTTCGAATTCGTCATACTCACACTTTGAAACTAATCTGCTTTTAATGCGAAATCGATAAGGCGGATGAAAATTATCCCCAATGAGAGGCTCCCCATCAATGGAGCGTCTTTATATCCTTTAAGCTCACCTGGCTCACTTTATTTTCCGAGTATCACACAATCAAACGAAATCTTTCAGATGTGCAATGACAAAACATAAGGACCGCGTAGTAGAGGTTTGTAAATAGTTTTTCACAATTTATAAATTTTTTTTTTCAGTTTGAAGAGCCTGCAGAATCTCTTAACTCGAAGATAAAACAGCTTGCTGCGCTGTTGAATCGTTCCAAGAACACAGTTGTTTACACTGGAGCCGGTATTAGTACTTCTGCTGATATTCCCGACTACCGAGGACCAAATGGAGTATGGACTCTTGCGTTCCAGAACAAACAGATCGACAGGTTTGGTATCTACTACCACTTCTTTTAACAGCAGTTCAGGACTGTGGACATGGTCAAATCCAATCCGACCTTCACTCATATGTTCTTAAAAGAGTTGTACAAACGGCAAAAGGTTCATCACATTCTTTCGCAGGTATTGTTTTTAAATATTTATAACTATTCTTAAATTAGAACTGTGATGGTCTGCACCTTCGTTCGGGTCTACCTCATTCATGTTTATCAGAGGTTCACGGCAATATGTACATCGAGGTAAACAATTTGCCTTTCAGACTATTTTTTAGATTTGTTCAAAGTGTGATCCTGCGAAGCAATACGTTAGACCGTTTGATTGTACGAAAGAGAGTGGTTTCAAGTAAGATTCTCATGTTTTTTTCATTATTTCCTTTTCCTAGAAAGCACAAAACCGGAAGGAAGTGTGACAAATGCGACCATGATCTTCAAGATACCATCGTACATTTTGGCGAGCTCGGAAAGGCTACGTGGCCGCTCAATTGGCAAGGTGGGTGTGAGATTTCCGTCACAAAATGTCATGAGAATGCCACGAGACTACTATCTCAGATTCTAAATAGAGGAAAAGATCACGAGCTAACACAGAGTGATCTGATCAAATAGCTTCAGGTGTCCATGATTCTTTGGAAGACGCTGACTTGATAATTTGCATGGGATCAAGTCTGAACGTTCTGAAGCACTATACGTTTCTGTGGCCGGACAAGTATGCCGATACAAAAGTAGTTATCATCAATCTGCAATGGACTGCAAAGGACAAAGATGCCACGATCAAAATACAGGGGAAATGTGACGCTGTCATGCGAAAGCTCAGTCAAACGATGAACATAAAGCCGGGACCGTACTGCAGGTAATTATTTTGGTTTATGTTTTCTAACGTATGATATAGACGCTGTGACCCCGTTCTCACGATTGATGTGCAGAATCCAACTGACCTCATGAATGTGGTGACGGACTGCTCTTGTGGAAATCCGACCTCCGAGTTACCAAAAAGCGAAGAGAATCCATCAGAGGTGAGTTCATCCATCTAAACATATATTTTATATTATTTGTAGTTATTTGAACAACCTGGATGGTGGGCTGCAGAAATAACCCGAATGAAGGCGAATACGCCAGCTGCCAAGTCTCCATCTCCAGAACTTCACGGTAAATGATTCTTTAACCCTAAAAGTGTACTATTTTTCAGAATCAGGAATCTTTTTGAGAAAAAGGAAACCTATTCAGCAACGGGGGAGGAAAAAGAAGCCAAAAGTGGAGAGCGAATTCGAAAAGGTATGTTATGAGAGTATATTCGGCAATGAGTATCAATGACCAGGACATTCGGCTGGCAGTCATCGAACTGGTGAATAGGACCTCTGCTGGTGATTCGTATACGCCGTCCTCTCACCGCGGCCGTGGGAGACCCAAGAAGAAACATTATTGCCTATCGATCGAGAAGGAAGGGTCATTCAAATTTGTGGGAAACTTTATCTACTTGTTACGAAAGAATTTTAGGAAGGTGCAGTGAAGGAAGAAGAAGCTAAAACAGCGGTGAAGGAAGAGCGTCAGCCTGATTTTGACTTTGATGCAGAAGAAGACGCTGGTACAAGCAGCGACGAGGTGACAGTAAACTCATACATTTTGCAGTTTTTTTCTTTAGTCCCAAGATGAGGAATTCAAAGTGCCGAAGCAGATGTTAGCCAACGCAGGATGGTTTTATCCGTCAAGGAAAAAGAGAGGTGAATCGGGAGAGACGAAGGAATGGGATCTGCTTCCGAAGAGGACAAGGAAAATTTGCTCTGCACCTGTCACTCCAAAACCAGAAGCTGACGAAGATGAAAACGAAGATACTCAGCTCAAACATTGTGTTTCGGAGCAACAAATAGTAGATGAAACGGAAAGTACGAGCGAGGAGTTATCGTCTGTTGGAGATTCACCGGGTATACTTCTTCATACCTTTTCAAAGGATTTCACTTTAGTTTCTGTCGAGCTGGATTCGGGAGCTGAGGTCTTAGCCCGACCTTTCGATACTGCCGCTTCGTCTTCCGCAGCAGCGACGACGATAATTGTTCAAGCACCTGCAACTAATATAACTTGCTGTTCAACGGGTGTTGCAGGGACAGTTGTTTTGTCTCCAACTTTACTATCTCCCGCGAAGCCCGAAGTACGACTACCCACTAGTAAGTTTTGCACTTTTTACCCTTTTTTTCAAAGCACCATATAAAACTTTGTGCCGAAGACCGGAGCTGATGTTTACGCAAACTATTACGCACGTTTCAACAACCATGAGACTTCATCACCTGATTTAATTGACTACTTTCAGACGGACTCAACATTGGCTCTCCGCCCAAGCTTACCAGAGAAGACTTTCCTGACAATCTGTTCGTCATATTCACACACCTAGTACATTCTTACGATGAAATCATGACAGGAGTCACCAAATTTCTTGAAAGCTACAAAGACCATCCTTCAATGTCAAGGTTCTCCATAAAGGATCTGATCACGTTCGGAAAAAAGTGAGTTTGTTTTTCATTAAGTTTTCATTTTGAGATCTTTAGAATTCGCCCTGCTCAAAATGGTCATAGACACTCAACCTATACTTATGGTGGTAATAGAACAACGGTTCGAAATTCTAGTGCTCAGCAGAACGGGTCTCGATGATTGGAAATCCGCATATTTCGGATCTCGTTTTGTGGATCTCTCTTGTAGAAACTTCCTCACTTCCTCTAAGGGTACATAAAGGCATAATAAATTTTTGGCTCCATTGACTCCGTCTTTCATGGCAAACATTGGCTTAGCACACTTACCGTCGACTGATAAGGATAGTGCGGGATGATATATTCATTATGGTAAAGGCACACACAAAAGATCACAGCGAAGCTGGCAGAAAAATAACCGTATCGGCACCTATGGAATGCAAATTTGTACTCTATTATGATTCTAAGTATTCTTCTTCAACCAGTCGTAGACGTTCTCGTAAACAATGAGCATAATCGCTCCACCTTAATGGTATCTTTGAAAAAGCGATAAAGATAGGGCCTACCTGGACCGAGGCGCATGACTTTTGGTAGAAGCCCCTTGTAAAGAGCGCGAAATCTGAATAAAAATTGAGAATATTTTGAAATGGCAACTGACCCTTCTTCTTTGTAGATCAAAGATATTGTCTGAACTGTTCCATTATACTTTCTACCAGGAGCATTTGGTTGCGGACCTGACGAACCAAATTTTTCAAAGGAGAAGCATGCAAACTTGCCCTGAATTCTGCTCTTTGCCACATCGAATGGAATATTGAATAAAGAGGCAAGAGATCCGGCTGTGAAACCCAGCACAATTCTTCCTAGAAGGTTTTGTGTAGGCGATTCTTTGGCGCTGGGCACGAAATCTTTCATGTTGTGATACAGCCCAAAGTAGACCATATTCCAAGCTCCGTGTCGTCCCAACGTGGCAGTGATACCTATAACTATTTTGTTTGATTTTTCATACTCAAACCTCTGTATAGTCCTTTAGTACCCATTCCTTCCACTTTTATGATCTCTCTAGCCATCGCAGCTGTGGATTTTTGCTAAAAAGAGATTGTTAGAAAAAATTTAGAATTTTACTCACAGCTTTGATAGAAACACTTCGTTCTGCCTGTAAACGAACTTTGACAACCTCAAACGGACAGATTACAATTGCTTCTGTGAGTCCAGAACACATTCCGGCCATGGAAAGAGACTGAAAAGAAAAATTAAAAGCAAGCGAAAAATATTTACAATGACAGGACTGACATCCGGATGATTGAACAGAGACTTGTACTGTTCAAATGTGAAGAACTTCGTCGCTCTTTTCGGAGTTTCCGCCAGAATCGGAGGCAATATACCCTAGATTTTTTTTTGCAACTTTTATGTAATTTATACCTTGTAAAAACCGCCAATTCCTTCGGCTCTATACGTTTTCAGGACGCAATCTGTCATTCCTTTGTCCATATTGCCCATTTGGAGACGGGTTTTGATCAAATCCAATGGATGCATAATACATACTTCCACGAGACCTTAGCAAAAAATTCGACATTAAATTATGACTATTTTTACCTGCGGAACCTCCTGCGGCGATCTGTCTGGCCCCATCCTTCAACTTCTCTTTGGTCGACATTCTGAAACATTCATTGTTGACAAAGCAATAGCCCAATCTGCCCTTACGATGAATCAGAGAAATATTTGCGAAACTCAAATAAAAGCCAAAAAAGGATGAGTAAGGTGGGTAAAGTGTCTAGGTAAAAGATCTGTATGGTTCGGGAAAAAAATGTCGAGATTAAATGCGTGTACTGTTCGCAATAAATCAATAACACGACTTAAGACGGCACGGGTGCAAAGGGCAGCAAAGTACCGCGTGCGTGATCACAATCCACGGGGTCTGGGTCCCCAGGTAAACAACAGATGCTGATGTGAAGGATCGTTTTCTGTTGGTTGCAGAGTCTTGGGCTTTGATGTTCATGGGAAACACTGAGAATATCTATTTTAAATTGCTCATAGGTCTCTGTCTGTATGTCGGAATCTTTTATTGAGGATATAGAGTTGAGCTTTGTGCGCACAATTAGTTTTAGCAAGTCGCGACTGGAGAAGTGACTGAGCTCTGCAAAAAAAACGAAGTGACATGTCGAGACAAAATCTTAAGGGCGTAATCGAAAGAGTGTTTAATATATTCAAAGCTAGCCATGCAGACGTTTTATATTTTATGAAACCAAAACTATTGGGAAAGCCGTATGCGGAACGGTACAAGTTGAACAAATTATTCATCAACAGTTTTAGAACCTTCAGAATTGGATGCATGTTTAGGACTATTATCATACGACATAGAATACCAATCTCTTGAACCGGAGTTGCCTATTTTATATGTCTGGGCTCATCCATATGTTTTCTGAAAAAGTTGCTCCTAACAAGATCTGTGCAGCAGCTCCTTGTCATTATTTTTACCGGAAGCGTGGGAGTTTTGAGTCATCGCTATCTTGACCGGTTTGCCCCTACTGCCACGTAATAAATCTGTTCCAAGAATTCAGCGTATCGATTGAAATGGTGCTTATCATGAATGAGCCACCCCTTTCCAAACGTGAGGCATTCTCCCTATTTAAGGCAAACATTGGCACGATTTGACAGGTCGCCTCGATCTATCCTATCAGCATGCACGTTGTTCACAACCCCGTGAGTTTTATCAAAAGTTTAAATGAAGAAGACTGTTTTAGCCCGTTCCCGGAGTCATCGCTCTTAACGAGCAGATCCACGACGGATCCAAGATCGACATTCACGGACATGTTGAACACGGACACCACAAGAACTTCACCATCGAGCTTCTTTCTGGACCTCACATTGTTCTTCACATTGACTTCCGTTTCCACCACTCTCACGAGATCGTCATGAACTCCTTTGGTCACAACGCCTGGGGATGTGAGGTCAAGCACCACAACCCCCTTCACGGAGGAGACCACTTCCACCTCCATGTATGTCATGAATTTGACCGCTAGAGATCTATTTTTTATAGATCCACTGCCGTCACCACGGATACGACGTTGAGCTCAACGGACACTCCATCGGACACTTCCCTCACCGCCACGATATGGCTTCGGTCCAGGTCGTCGGACTCAAGGGAGGAGTTCATGTCAAGGAAGTCAAATTCCACGGATTCCACTTCCGTCACAGTGGGTGTTCTTTCTGTTCTTTTCTGGGCTTTAGACGTGGCAAAATCGTTTGAGTAAACATTAGGTATTCATGGAAACAATCTTATCTTATACAAACGTGGCAAATCCGCGTGCCAAAAGATTAAAATTCATATGGGCAATTCCAGGCTGGGGACACCACCACGTTGATTTCGGCCACGCCGGATACATCGGATACGGAACTGACGGATACGTTGCTCCTATGTTCAACGGTGGACACTCTTACAATGCTTACTGGTGAAGAATCTCAAAGGATGCACTTCAGGTGTATATGTGTTAATATAAACTTCTATGTAAATCCACTTGGAGTTATATCAGTGAACCTTCTTTTAACGCTAATTTTTCGGTAGCCTTAAATACATGTGTCGCTTAGAGTTCCTAATTAAGAGGAAGCAGTCCGTGCGGTCCGATAAAAGACGATCGCATAGTACAAACACTCAGCTTGTATGGCCGGTGATAATCCACAAGAGAGACCGCTCTCTTTCATTGCAAACACCTTGCGGACGCTGCTCCCAACAACAAGATACCCCCTCTTTAACGGGTCAAGATTAACAGTATCGCGCACACTGGGCTCTTTTCCCTTTTCTCCGCAGTTTCAAAGATCGCGGCGTCAAAAGAAAGAGCTGGACTTTGAATGAATGGACGGTAATGTGAGCAGCACCGTACTTCCGAATGTGTGCAAATCAGAGCAGCTCCACTGTGAATCGCTGCATTATTTGCTAGTTGGCATTACATAAGGGAGACGGTAATGCGATCCGTGCTTCGGTAGACATAGACACGGCGGGATGCGCACTAATGGAGCAATTTGGCTGGCAACCGGACACATGATACTTGACAGAGAGTTTGCTCACGTTAAGATTGAACCTTTTCACAGAACAGACAGTTTATAAACATACTGAATTTCAGTTTTTGTTCTAAAACATTTGGAACTGTTGAAAATGCCAAATTTAGTAAGAAATTACTCATGTGTCAAGAAGTTGTTGTTCGCTTTTAGCTTCTCCGAAAACAAGACGCCAAAAAACCAGAATTTGCCAAGATAATGCTCCTTGTCTGCCTTTCAGACCACCAGTTTTCCCACGAAGTGTTCGTCCGATTTTACGGGAGAAGAGCAGAGCTGTTTGCATTGGATTGATGCGCTATCGATACATTCGACTACCGTAATCCCTCTTCATTTCTTCGATGAGCTCCGATTCTCCTTCATCATAACATGACAGATCGCGCAAACACAGGCACAATCAAGTGGGCTGCCGATTGGAGGAAGAAAAGCTTTCACTGATTGAAAAAGAGCTTATGCGGACACAAGGGTAGCAATGATTAGGCTTGCGAGCACTGTTGAAAAGACTATCTGTTCAACAGAAACTTTGTTAGGGCCAAAAAGAGGTTTGTCCTGAGATAATATTTTGTCAGACCAGTCTGGAACAATAATTGCGGTAACTAAGACGACTTTTTAGTCACAATCAATGACAGTTAATCATTGTTGCATCATTCTATTAGAAAACTGGCAACACATAATGTGTGAAGCATAGTCTGACACATAGATTTTGTATCAATAGTTGAGTTACTTGGAATAGCATCTACTAATTACAACTAGTACGATTGCGTTACAAACTCTCGTCATCTGTCAACTTCTCGAGAATTAACTTTCCGTTTGCTCAGGTCTATTGCGCGAATAACGAGCTAGCTACCGTAGCTGCTCCGCCCATCCATTTGCTTGTAGACAGCTCCATTTGACAAGCAACCACCTCTAATACAAACCTCACTCCTCCCACCTCATTACGGGTGGTCCTTCTAACATGGAAAAGTTTTCTATTTCCATGCTTCTTCAAGCTGCTTCAACTGATGCTAAAGTTGAGGTTAGTAATTGTTTCAGTTGCAAATTAATTCTTTTTTCGTAGGATGTTGATTTGAAGCTTGAGGAGAGAGAAAGATCCGATAGCGAATGTTCCTCTGAATCTCCAGAATGTTCCAACACAGAATCCCCAAAACATTCTTCTCCTGGTGGTAATAGCGAGCAGTCACAAAGTTACTTCCATCTTTAGACGCTCCTTACGGTTCCCCTCAATGGTACAACGCTGTCAACTACATGAATTTCACTCAGCTAGCAGCACAAATGGCTCAAGCACAGGCAGCACAAAACCAAGTTCAGACACCGGTACCTCCACCAGTAGCAATGCTTAACAGTGAGTGATTGTAATTGCGCAATTGTGGAAAGAGATTGTTGTCGAGCGGACAAATGACCGAAATGTAAAACTGAAAACCCTAATGTTGTAAAGAAGCTGATTTCACATCTCAAAATGGAACTTCCAGTATGCTATTTTGAATTTGAATAAAAGAGAAAGTTCTGACTATTCTTTTGTCCAGAAATACTTTGGATATGTTTTGGAAAGTGGAGAAAGAAGAAATAAAAACTTTCGATTTACCTCACTTAACTGTTTATCATAAGGATTTGCCGCAAACAGCAAGGGTGCAATTAAGTGGACAATGTGCTGACAGTAGCATTCCCAGACAAACAAAGGCATAATCCTACTAATCTCATTAGAGATATAGTTTGCTTTACACTGTTCGCCAAAGGTAAGACAATCACTGCGGAACTGCGATTAGGTCAGGATAGAGTTTGAGATTTGGTTTAGTTTCACAATGTTTTCAAAGGTTAAAACTCTCCGTTAGCTTGATCAAACTGTAGTTAAAAACTTTCCCAACAATAAAAATGGTATCCAGTTTCGGAAATCATCGAGAAATTTCGCGTATTTTTCAGCTCTTGGGGTAGAACGTTTCTAAAAATTGAAGCTATCCAGCAGCCTCAATTTTTTCATGGTTTTTGACTAGTCGTTCAGCTTCGTTCTTTGATTTCTCCTATGTTCTCGTCAGTTTCAAGAGGCCAAATTGATATCTGTAATCGAACAACTCGGAGCACTTAATGGCAGCAGCGTATCTAAACAGAAGAGCATTGGCGGTGTCCTCAAGAACTACAAACATCTCAATTACATACAAACATGCGCTAAAGGGAGCCGCAAAAGACAGAGAAGTTGTCCATCCCGTACGGTAGATTAGCACTGCTAATACTCTCAACAAGCATAGGTCCCTCGTTCATGACGAATGAAAGATCATTGTAAGCTTCCCCCGTTGTCCCCAACAATTGGAACGGGAAAATGTGACCGGTTCGAGAGCTATTATAACGACCGTTCGTAAACTTTTTTGAGGGGCTTAATGATACGACCTTTGTTCCATTGGTCTACCACACAATTCGAAAACTGATAACAGTTTACTTTTTTCAGCTGCCAATTCAGCTATCGCAAGCATGTGGGATCCTCGACTCTCTTGGCTGTATCCGTATATGCAGAAGGCCCCTCACAAGAGAAAAGGAGGGCAGATACGGTTTGTATCGTTAAAGTAGGCTATCAGAGAAAATTTCAGATTTACCAATGAGCAGACGGACGCTTTGGAGCACAAGTTTGACTCTCACAAATATCTCAGTCCCCAAGAAAGGAAAAAGCTCGCCAAGTCCCTCAGTCTCAGTGAACGCCAAGTATGTTTTCTTCTTTTTCGCTTTTCCATGACTTTAATTAGAGAAAGTTTTTCTGGGTCAGCTGAAGTACATGTGCTATGTTTAATCATCATTTTGTATCATTCGGCCAATAAGCAATTATGAACCATTTCTGGCGCCATCTGTGAAATGGAGATTCGAGATTTTGTAGTGTCTGAAAGCTTTTAGCCAGAGGAGCAGGCGTGATTACGTAATAGAGAGGGGTGAGCTCTATTTGCCTTGTCTCGATGGCACACAATTGACAGATTAGCTGAACTTGTGAATTGGTTATCCGATACCGGATTAACCTCTCGATGAGCATCCAGACTGTATAAACAAGACATATTGCAGGTAAAGACTTGGTTCCAAAACCGCCGAGCCAAGTGGCGTCGTGTCCGGAAAGATGGAGATGATGAAGAAGACATTCCTCCAGGAGCCTCAGCACGTTCCTTAGGTCAGATCCAAGCAACTGGCTTTCACTACGCCTCCCGTTTCTGATCTGCTGTGAACCAGTTATCCTCACAACTTTGGTGGTTTTTTTTTTGTAAAATACCAGGGACTTTACGGCTGTCATTATTTCTAGTCTTCTTAGATCGCTCCACAATGTACAAACCCAATTTCTAAGAGTCTTATTTATCACGCTCATAATATTTTATTTTCTTCTAATAAAAAGAGAATAAACGCTATTTTCGGGAAACGTTCCTCTTAAAGTCGCGTTTCACTGACTTTTCTGTTTGCCTAGTATTGTTTCAGCGGGAAAAATAGCTCAAGACCATGTGGGGAGGAGAGAGATCTAATGACGATGAGCGGCTGACGTAGCATGAGGAACATCCAGTTCAGTCGCGCCATCACTTTCCCAAGCAGTTCTTGGATTCTACGTGGGAGCTCAAATTTAAAAGGTGGCCAAAAAGAATTGTGGCCCATTTGAGCCTGTCCTGGTGGGCGAACTCATCTTTCCTGCTTTGATATCAGTTACATTGACAACGATCATATTTCACGCTTACACTGCCATCTTGGCATCTTAGCTCTAAATCGTCGTTTTTCTCTCATTCTGGAGTTTCTTGCTTCAGGTCCTGGTAAATCAACTCCAAGGCAAGACAGTCAGTGCCTAGCTTTTGGATAATGACTGATCTTTTTCACATTTTCTGATCTGTAACATGTGCGCTAAGCTAAGTGAAAGAACGTGCCATAGTTATAAAAACAACGAGATCATACATTGAATTAAATGAATTCTATTTTGATGAGAGTGACCAATCTCGTCACTTTCCTAACATTGACTTCCTTTCGTTTTGTAAAGCATGAACAATGCAATCATCACGTTCCTATTGCAAGATATACAATAATAGAAACGGACCAACTCGGCCCAGGCTAGACAGGCAGCTGTGTATATGGCTTCCAACAAAAGTCGGAAAGTGCTAAAAATGCAAAATAGCAAAATTTGTATTTTCGGCTCGAAAACCGGAAAGAGTCAAACCTGCGTTGTTCGCGTCAAAAGCGTTACAATAGGCCAAACACAAATCTAAAGACGCAGGAGAAATGTAATAAAACTAGAAGCCTACGGCCGCTTAAGCAGTCTGCGTGTTTTGGTAGCAATTGTCTGTGCCATCTTTTTTCAAAATGCTGAGACATAACAAAACTTGAGTTGTGATCTTAGTCTCGACAACTAGGCGGACACAATGACGAACAGACAGACACTAGTGCACTTTGTTAAAGCGAGTGGGTAACTGCTGCGCTCGTGCGAGCAAGCTGGCGCGCAGCGAGCTCAAAAAGTTGGCGGGAACCGCAAAAAATTTTAGGCAAACTTAAGTTTTAACCGCTTTTTTGTCGTTTTCACCTGTTCTCATGATGCTTATCGTCAAAAGTATGTTGAAAATAGTGAGTAGAAGACAAAAATGGAATAAAACACATTGAAATGGACAAAAATGGCTGGTTTTGACATTTTTGTTTAAAAAAGGCCGTTTTACCGCTAGATGACTTTCTTCTACTATTCTTTTGTTATTCCCCGCTGTATTTTGTCAGAAGGATTGATTTACTTGAAGAAATAGGTCGAAAAGAAAATTGATGAAAAACGACGTTTTCGCTATTTGTGGAATAAATATATTTTGAAAAGCCGCACAAAAATACGGTAGAATCAGCCCGCCTATTTCCGTAGTTACCCACTCGCTTTAAAGAAAGATGGAGTAAATATTCAAAAGTAACTTGCTATCCAATCCTGACAACTTTTTCAAATGCGTGCCAACAGTCTTAGTGAAGCTTGTATTGTTAAGTGCTAAACACGTCTAGAATGAAGGATCGCTAACACGAAGGTCTTTTGAATTATGCGTACGCATCACTAGCACTAAGAAAGAATTCTCATTATCGATGATTCTGAACACGTCAGGCCCCTGTGAAATACCCGGTCGTTTTCCCTTAAAGACGTTGCCTAGCTCTTTGACGAAGTTCCGCTCTACTGTGAAGGACAGCGTTCTGTCCCCACACCTCTGTTTCCTTCTGGGTTGATACTTTGAGAAATCGACTCTGCTCATTAGCTTTTAGCTCACTCTTGTTGATATTCCAATGCAAAGGTCGGTAGCGTGAAACTACTGTAGCACTCAGAAATTGAAGGTTCTCTCACGATAAGTCATTAACCTCTAACATTTATCTTGTTATCGTCACGATCGAGTACAATTCAGTAGTGTTTTCAATCATCAGTCAGATTCAGACTATTCAGTATGGGCCACGTCAAGGGCGAACATATTAAAGGATAAGACAAGACTGTGGGATTAAAATGGAGAAAGAAACATCCGTAACATACAGTTGTTCTTCGAAATGTGACACATGTCCTGAAAATATTCTTTTCATCCGGAAAAGCCACGACGAACGGAACTGCTTTTAGATGCACTCTTTGCGTTTTTCGATACTTGATCCCGGTGTCCCAAAGCACAATTTCCCTTTTGACGTCAAGACAACGCTACTGAACTTCCATTCATCAATTAGTTCTCAAGAATCCGGATATGATGTTTTTCCTGTCGTATAGGTACCATTAGGTCAAAGGAGATGAGACTAGTTTGCAGATGGTAATTGAAAGCAGTTACTCTGTACTTTGTCACGTTACAATCCATTCTATTAAAGTTCTAACATCTGTCTGTAGCCTCGTCTTCGGCAAAGTGAAAAGTGATGCGGCGGGAACTTGCGACGCTCGCGCGCGAACCGCGCCCACTACCACTTGGCATGGGTGTAAGTTGAAAAATTGCAGCGCAGGGAAAATTGCAGCCCGAGTCAGTTTGGCCTCTTGTCTGATCTGAAACCGTTTGTGAAATCGCACAAACATTGTAAAACTCTAGTTGAAACACACTGAAATGTATGTCGCAGTGGTTCATATTACTTTATTGAACTAATGTTTTCCATAGAATCCGTATTGAAATTTGGGCTGCGCGAAGTAACGAACTGTCTAGCTGACGAATGAATTCGCAAATAAACACCCCAAAATCAAACTTCGTTGTCTCTACTATATACTTTGAGCACAGATAACTAAAAACTAGCCTTTTCAAGGCTAGCTATTGTAGTTTTACTCACCTTCAGAGGTTACCTTTTTTGGTATCGAGACATTTCCGCTTGAAAACCCATCACTTTCTATAATTAGTTACTGTCATAACATCACCACAAACTTGATCTCTATTTCTCACTGACCCGTTTTCTGTTCATCTGTCTCACACGTGTCGTATTTTTGTCTTATATTTGCTGTTCTTTCTCCTTAATCAGGATTTTGAATTATAGGCTAACCTCCTTTTCCTAGCCGCCGAATACGTAAATCTCCTTGTAATCGGACCGATAAGCTCACGTCATAACGACCTTGCCCGTTTAGTGTTTCCAACGATTTCCGGGATTGTCCTTTTTCTCCGAGACCAGTCATTTCATGTGTCTGAACCTTTGCGTCTGCTCCCAGCGAGCCTAACGGGAGACCATCAAATAATGTTATCTGGAGAAACTTCCGCAGTTTACGTAGACACAAGAGTTCTTGCCCGAGATAAGCTATTTCAATTTTTGGAACACAGGCCGCGGCCCACTTTTTCACCCACTACTCTTGTCTTTTCATTATTTCAACAATAGTTTTTCTCTCGCGCTATCAATGACAAAGTCTCCATTTATTTTCTCACTTAAATGTCAATCGAAGTCCGAAAAGGGGCTGGCTTCTCAAAACTCCGCCCAATACCGTAGGTAGCCCATATAAAGGTGAAATTGAGCGCAATGAATTCATACTTTTCCTCTTCTTCATTCCCCAGTCTTTTCCTAATTGAACAAACAACAATCTTGAAGGAAACATGCTTGCTGTATCTACAGTGCTCTTCGCTATCATCCTTGCTTCAACTAACGCTAACAGTGTCCTGGTGAGTACATTTAATAGATTTAGTTTATTTTATATCCAGAGGGGCTTCCCCAACCGTGCAATCTGCACTCCAGAGCAGAGCTGCTCTTACTTTAACGCTCCATACACATTCTCACTGTGTCTTTGTCCTGATCTCAAGGAGTGCCCCAAGGGACCGGAATATGCCACAGTTGTCGACGGAACTGAATATCGGGTAGGCAAATTTTTGGGATTGGGAACAATCGTGACGTTTAGTTCTGCCAACAGCGAACTGTCTCAGAATGTTCTCGTCCGGACGAGTACGCCAGTTCCATCAGCGGTCTCCTGACCTCGGTCCATTGCCGTTGCCCCGAGGGACTGTCCCTGGTCAAGGGACCAGAAGATGCCGACGGCACTATCCACTTCTATTGTGGACTGGTAAGCCACCAACCTTACGTGGTCTAACAAGACTTAAGAAAATCGAAAACGAAGCGTTCTAATGTTCCCTTCAACCCAATATTATGTTGTCTTCTTCGTCCACAACGACGTTACTATTTCTTCTGTATATATCTTTTTCTGTTCATTATCTTTTTCCGTTTCCCTGCAACCTTCGAATGCTACCAAGAGTTAACCCGAATCTCCCTTGTACTAAACATTTGTGAATATCTTTCCCTATGTACCGATTTCCTATGAAACTGTTTTCCGAAGCTATGTTTCCTTTGTTATCTAAACAGAAAGCACAGCTATTGGCGGCTAATTCAGGGGTTGGCATCTTACGGACAGGTCGTCTACCAGCGAAAGACAGTTCAAATTACGGAATCTTCAACTGTGACCGGTGATTAGTGTGATGGATTGCTTTCCTTGAACTTCTTAAAACAAAAATCTTATCTTTTTGGAGTAATCAAAAACTGTCCTGTCAGTGTGAAGTGCAAAACATATCTTCGCTCTTTGATTCTAATTTTTTCAGCCCCAATACTGCCCCGCCGGGGGCTACTGCGGAAGTCTGGATATGGACGAGGAGTACATAATGTAGTTTCTTCAAAAAACATTTGTTAAACAGCAGCTTTTAGGGAAGAATGTCCATGCCCGCCTGGCACTGGCTGCATACCCGACCAGCCGCTATTCTGGTTCTTCTCGAAGAAAACAGCAAGTTGTATGCCGGTCTAGAGAAGCCAGAAAGTTTTTAAGCTCACACTGTCATCACCGAATCTCAAAAATCTGTATAGTTTTACTCTCATATATCCCAAATAAAATAACTCTCGTCTTTGCAGCCAACCAGATTCCCAGAAGAACAGTAGTGGATGGTAAACTTCACTGTTTGCTTTTATCTCGCGCTTTACCAAGTCCACACCTTGAGATATCCTTGAACTTTTGTGTTTTTTCTCAAAGTAGCATTCTAAAAGAGCTGTTAGTATTCCCTAATTACTTCAACATGTTGCAAAAAGCTATATGGAAGACCACCGGTACGTTGTGAGTTGCGCTGGCCACGCAGTTCGGCACGAAGTCGCTGGGAGCCGAGCGCGCTTTACAGCGCACGAGAGCAGTGCTCGCACAACAAACCCACGCCACCGCCGACCATGTTTCGCTCCCTCATTTTATCGAGTTTAATTTGGTTGTTTCAATTATAATCAGCAGAAGTGGACAACTGTTATGCCCTAGTACTAGGTGATCGTTTTCATTGATGCATACTTTTGATCTGTGATCTGAGGTACCGGTTGTTTTATTTATTTACCGCTTCAACTAAAAACTTTTCGTATCTAAGTTGCTATGTGAGCCGTATTTAGTGGAATGCCGTTTTTATATTCTGCTTTTATTTATTTTCTAGTTTTGTTTAAACTCTTGACTCATCCTACCCACTGCTTTTCACAGCATATGCCGCCAATTTCTCTTGAAAAGAGCCGACCCATATCATCCAAATTTTCGTTATTCCTCCTCGCTTTTTTCTAAAAGTGGCATCGATCCGTCGAAGAACAGCCGTCCTCCTTCGGCTATCGGGTACTTTAAACCACTACAAGCATATTGATCATTCGAGCTTTTCTTCCTCTTTGCTCAAGACTAAACTTTTACCGTTTGAGGTAATGACTGAACCAGAGGAAAGGAAGGATGACGCAATCACACCCGCGCCAGCCACGTTTGTTCCAAAAATTTCAGTGGACTCGTCAGATCTCGTTCAGGTGTTAACAGCTGTTATTCGTAAATATAACTTGTCAATTAAGAGGTCGACCAGGATGTCAGATGCTTCTGCAGCCTTGGTAGCCGAGTCAATGGAACTGCTTGGAATGAAGTCGTCGGTGCCGGCTACCCTGCGTCCTATCTCTCCTAACGCTGGTTTAGGGATTCTTAAGAGCAGATCAGCTAGTCCAGATAGTGGAGCTTTTTCAGTTTCTAGGTTTGTCCTTTTCATTTCACTCTCACGATGCCATTGCGTAGTTGTGTAGGCCGGCTTTGAGTGCCTGTCGACGTGGTCCTCGTAGTAAAGCACTCAAACCAAATAGTGCCTAACGAGAATCATATGTTCTTAGTGTCGTTTTGGTGTATCTTCTGACGTTTGAGCGAGGTTTTGTTGTCTACTCCATGAAATGTGGTGTTAATTATGACGTGTGAAATGACCCTGGGTCGCCTAGCCACAAACCGGAGCTCTTTCACAAGGGAAAGTGCAACATTACATCGAAAGAGAGAACTAACTTTTCTCAACTCGAGGGACCTCAAAGACATATACTTTTGAGCAGGTGCAGCTAAATCTCGGAATCGATCGAATTCCTGAAATCTTAGCCGATCCGGCCTACGCCACTCATAGTACGCAAACAGCGCGGCAACAAGAAAACCGCAATAAAGTGCCGATTTGTCAAAAAAAATGCGGACATGTGACAATGTGCGACAGAGCAAGAAATGGTCGGCAAATCTGAACAAAATTTCAGTGTACCCGTCTATCCGAGGAACCCGCCAACTTTCAAGAGAATCGATTTTGATGATAGACTCTCAGAGCTTTCTGAGGACAGAAAGCCAGCATGGAAAAACCTGCAAGAAAGTGTCACGGACTCGTACCGCAAGGTTCGTTTCGACAGCAACAATTAGTTTAAGTTTGAAAAACTTGATCAGGGGATGTCCCAGATCAATGTGATAAGATATGGTTGCGGGAACCCGACTCTCTCCGTTCACATTGCTTTTCGTTTCTTATTGGCTATTTTTGTTTTTTAGGCTCGGAGGACCGTTGAAAGGACTAAAGACGAGCAGGAGTTTTTGGAGAACACCCTCTCGCGGCCTCGCCGTCGAAGGGATGACTCCAGCCCCTTCCGTTATCTTCATTCAGACACTGGATTCGTGCCTAGCATAAGGTAGTCAGCTACGTTTTATTGTAAAGGCTGTTTATACAGATCGGCCAGCAGTGTTACCATGCCATCAACATCTGACCGCTCTCGACTAATGTCTTCAGGCTCGATGAGCAACGTTTTTGCTTGTAAGTCCTACTTATTTTATTTCAATGCACAACGAACCTTTAGCTGGTTCCGGACCATATGCTGCCCCGGCTGTTTCACTCTCTCAGGGAATTGAATCTCGATATGAAGACATTGCTAGAGATGTAGAATCGAGGTTAGTTCAGCATCAACGGTATCTCAAACGAGTGTTCAGACTTTTGAAATCTCTTCCTCTTTCCGCTGCTACCAGGAACTACACCACGAAAGAATTCCGACGAGCTCCAGAGCCTGCCTCTGGATCCGCCTCTGAAAAGGATGACTACGATTTTTCTGTAAGTCAGAAACATTTCAGCTTTAACGACCAGTTACAGATGTACACACCTCGCCCCTACTACTCTCGTCCCAATAGAGATGATCCTGACTACTTTGACTTTGACCTACAGCATTCCGTCAACATGTTCAAGAGGCCGGAAGGAAAATACGTACCGCGGAGGTGTGAACACAACCTTTCTAGATATCATGGGAAGCTTTAGGCCTCAAGAGTGGGAATCGAAGCTTGTCGGTGAAGTTACTGGAAAGGGATCGGCTCCGCTATCTGGATACATGTTCACAAAGGGAGATACGGATTGGCGTAGCAACAACTCCTCATTTTTGAGTGCAGCTCTTCGAACCCCCAAGTTCTGGGAGCAGCGTTTTGAGAGTCTCGGAAAGGAAGTTCGTGATAGCAACCCGATCAGTTTGGAGAGCATTAACAGGTTAGTATACCAAATTATTAAATGTACGCTAACTTTAAATCTCTTTAGAAGAATAAAGCAAATTGAGTGGGATCGCAGGTAAAACAAAGTCAAACTTCTCTCCAACACACTATTTTTAACAATCAAACTTCATTAAAATTCAACAGCAAATCTTTCAATCCCCACAAAAACACTTTACACATCGAAAATACCACGAATCTTTCAGAAACCGCCCAATTACGAGCCGTTTCTCGGAATATCGTGATCCCGACCACGAGGACTACATCGACCCTTGCGAGGACGATTAAGGTCTGGCCAAGTTTGCTCTCGCTATAAAACACTGATTCAGGGCCTCGAGACAATGCAGAGTGTCATTTTCCCGCGTTAGCAGCGCCGCACTGCCACAAGCCTGCTCATTTCGACCCCTTGGTAGTATTTTAGAGATTTCGTCCCCTTCTCTATCTATTCACAACAAACAGATCCTTGAATTTTACAGCCCCAGCTGTAGAATTGTCTAATTCACTTCTCCCGTAAATAATGTTTAACCCGTTCCATGTGATATTGTACCCATGTTACTGCTCCGTATAGTTTTTGTCCCTTGCTGAATCGCTGAGTGCCTCTAGTCAAGCCCTGTAGAAAGATAGGACATCTCTTCTATGTTTTGTAAGATTTTTTCTCCTTTTCTTTGATAAGGAACATATCAATGGTTCGTGCTACATGTATAACCAAATGAATATTTTATTGAGATGTTTCTTCGTCTTCGGTACGGCTCAAACTCTTAAATACAATGTTAACATTCTTCGAGGATGTTTGAGCTGGCCACTTGGAAGAATGTCCTCTCCGTAGAGTTTAGCTTCCTGACTTCTTTGTAGCCGAATCGATGCTTCACTTTTTGTCAAGACTGCCTAGCAACAGGGAACCATTAATTTAGATTTTTATGGATGAATTTTTATGAAATGTTTGATTTTTGTTTTTAGACTTTAGAACCCGAATAAAATCAATTCAGTTACACACACGCAATGCCCACTCTCTTTTAGTTACAGCAGAAGATAAGCACGTTTGTCGAGTTCTCAACTATACTGTTTTACATGTATATCAAAGGCATTTACGCAATGCCATCCATAGAATCGGCAGCGATGTTCCGAGCTCTCGAGTCGAGAAGATGCCGGCGCTATCTAAACACCGAGCGCTGCCTGCTCTTAACCTAACAACCGCCCTTCTCTTCAGTGTCTCGTCAAATGCGTCCCCTCTTCAGATTTTTGGCTTCTTGTTATGCTACAGAGGTCCCTAACTTACAATCTCATTTTTCAGAATGCATCTTTCTTGGGCAGTGCTCTTGCCACTGGTTCTGGCTTCCATCTGCCCCATGGAAAACCACCAGGTTGCCTTCTTAGATTTTTACTGAACAAAATACGATTTTAGGTCTGTAACGCCGACAGCGAAGAGCACAAATGTGTCTGCGCCGTTTCAGCGATAGATGTAATAGAGTCAATACTACAATCATTGAAAAATATTTTAGGAGAACCCCGTTCCTGAGCAGTCTTGTAATAATCTCATTGACGATAAGGACCACGAAGAGTTCAGCTTTTCTGCTGTTTCCGTAGAGTTCAACCTGGACGAAAATGATGGACATGATGACTTCCCAGAAGATCAGTTCAAGGAAACAATCGCCACGTCTCTCAGGGTTGAAGAAGTTAGCCGCACTATATTTCTTGAAGAAAGAACCCTTTTTAGGATGATATCATTCTTCTTCGTGCCAGCTGTGAAGGAACCGAAGACAAACTTGTCGTTCAGTTCGCCATCTTGAAGAAGGACAACAACGAGACCGAGATGCCTTTCGAACAGGACGACTTTGTGGATGCAGAGTCAATCGTCACTCGTCTGAAGGCTATGGGTCATCTTGACAAGATTGCCGATCTCGATGTTGAGGAAATCAAATATGTGAGTGTCTTTGGTAGATGGAGGGTGAAACCCCGCAGTATTTGAGTAGCCGGTGCAAATAACTCACCGTTTCAGATAGTTCAGATAGCGTCCAAAAACCCTTTATAAAACAAAAGACTATAATGCTTTTTGTAGTTTCACAACGAATATGAGATAGCCGTAAACAGATAATCATAAAAGTTCTGCAACAAACAACAAATACGATACCATGGTTGCTGCTTAGGTACAGAAAAATTGAAATAGAGAAACAGCGGAAAGAATGCGGCTCAAAATCTATACAATTTGCTGAAACATTCAAAATTAAAAAGAAACAACGTGTCTAGAGAACAGCGCTGTTTGACCCTTGAACAGAATACTTATCGGCGACCAGGCCTGCAAATTTGCTCACTAATGTGCGGGAAGTGTGCCATTTGAAATGCGCGGGTGTTGCAGAAAAAATGTCTCAAAAGTGGGCCCATTAATGACTGTGACCAATTGCTTCTCTCCGTGTTTTTTTGCACCGGAGCAATGACATTCCATTGTCTAAATATTGTGAAACCAAGAGTCGCGAGTGCTTGTTTTCAACTTCTGCCGGTGCTTAGGACCTTGTGATTCAGCAAGAGTGTGCAAAAATGTGATATCGGTCGTTTGACAGTCATAAAAATGTTTGTTCTCAAATAAAACATATAATTTTCAGGTGGAGGAGTTGATTGACATCGAATTCGAGCCCGATAACACTGAGCTGATCATCCAAGCCGCTTTCGTCGGAGCTGGATTCTTCCTCATGTTCGCTCTGGGTATCTACATGTGCGTTCGCGGTCAAGGCTATTCAGACGAGCTCCAGAAGGCTTAAGCATGTCTTTTCTCAATATAGGGTACGCTCTTGAACCGCAGTTCTCACCACGTGTGTCATCCTTCTTTTGTTTTGTTTTCCCGGTAGAGACACTTAAACCATCCCTGTGCGAATAAATTTTTAAAGTCTCGAAGGGTTTCTCGCAAAATGTTTGAAAACTAGAAAGCAATACACAACAGAAAAATACAACTGGCTCATGAGTTCCATGTTTTGAGGTGTTCTTAACTTTGTCTTGCTGAGAACTTCCGGTCATAAATAGAGCTGCATTGTTTAGTGTGGTCCTCTCCCAAAGTCTGCCCCCTTGCGGGCAACGTCTTTTGACATCATGACGTGAGCAACTTACGCCAGAATCTATTGGGCTAACAACTTCTGGCTATTATGATTGCAAAAAAAGTTAACAAGTCTAGACAAATAACTTATTCAATGTGTGATCACCACATACAACCGTATCAAATGGCATTTTGGCTTGGTGGTCGAGGATTAAAAGAAGACCTTTTGGCCAGGATTTTCTCGAAAGCGAATATCGGAATGCGGATCCTCTTTTTTCCCTCTCGACCAGAGACGGCTTTGGCTCCGTCACCATGGACAGAATATGGCTAGACATTCGAAAGAGGGCAAGAGATTCAAGTAGGGAAAAATATTTACAGAGCTACTAGATTTCGGGAATGACTAGCTGAATGAATAATACCTGTTGATGTGGAGTGACTAGATTTATGCAGGGATCTTCATGGAAGAGAGTATCACACGTTCAAAGCATGGCCCATAATATGATCACAGATGTGAATTTGAAGAATCCTGCAACATGTACTTTGTGATACCACAGACGACAAGCAAACAGGGTTAAAATTTCAATGTTCATAACGATTAGAGACCTAGAATAGCAACGTGAAAAAAGCGAGTGCACACGTAATGAGGTTTGCAAAGGTGGCCGCTTTTAGGTAAGAGCGTGAATGTCAAAAAATATGGACTCACTTTAATGCGGGAAGAGAGGAGTAGTATCCGAGCAGTGATCGCTGAAACCACTAATTAGTAGGAGGTCATATTTTGAACGTTCTCTTATAATTGAGTCAACCTCGGAAAAGGAGACGAAATTGACGTTGATGTGATTTTAGTTTCATTAGTTCAGAGTGCCCTTTTAAGTTAACAAACAAAAGACACCATGTTAGCCTTTGGTTACTCACCTAGCTGGATATCGTGCTCATATTCTCACTGTCGTCCTCTTTTGAGCTTTTTCGAAAAGCTGAAGTTATCCACTTGACGACGCTTTTCCTTTTTTTGTTCTCTTTTCGCTCTCCGCCGTCATCAGAAGCCGAATCAGAAGAGCTGCCTGTGGAGAGTTTGCTCTTCTTGGCGGCATCAATTTTGGCTGCTTGAGAAGGAGTCATTTTCTTCACCGGCCCAGATAGCCCATTTTTAGAAGAAGAATCAACTCTGCAGATAAACCGGTAAGCAAAGCGGAAGTGAGAGTGTTAAAGGAACATAACAACATGCGCAAAACATTCCCAGAAACTCACGCATTTAGAGAAAAGGAGGCATCAGCGCGGTCACTGAGTTCCACTCCTTCTTGAATCGAAGACAGTGTCGGTTTTCTGACCGTGGATGGAGGGCTTCGAGTGACTGAGGAGGGCAAATTACCAGTAGATTGAGAACTTCTCGGGCGAACGGGAACGACGCGGCCATTAATGCATCCAGCATTCTGGAGAGCAGAAACTTGGTCTAGCGACTGAGCTCTACTACGAACGTTCTTGATGTGGGAGGGCAGAGGTCGTGTAGGAAATAATTTCATGTCCTTAGTAATAATTGGCGCCAACATAGCGCGCTCTATTCTACCGCACTGGCGACTGTGGCGAATCGCGTCGCATACGCATCGCGTGGGGGCCCGCCTTGGCTGTCGTCCAACCCCTCCTCGTCTGCGTCTCTCTAGAAGAGGGAGAGTCTCGTCTGGAGAGAGGCAAAACAAGAGTGTTCAACAAGGAATCACTCAACATAAACATCTGAATGAGCAACAAAAGTGTCAGAAATGTGGAGATAACGTCTTGCGAAACGTGATTTTGGCAGCAAGGAAGCCATTTAATTTCTCCTGCGCCAAAATCGTCAGCTGTCGATCAGCTGATTCCCTGTTAGATCTAATGACACCAGGAAAAGGTCTTTTTTTCCTTCTTGTCAACAATGAGAAATTGAAGAAGTTATCTTGTTTGCCACCCAAAACGGGTTGTTGTTTGTTTACATTTAGTCTGCACTGGCAGCCAGAGACTTCATCGAACCCTTCAGGGGAAAATTCCTTCGTTTTTTTTCAGGATATATGAGGACGCATCAACTGACAATGTGATTTATTCTTGGAGATATTGCTTCCGACCGGAAGCAGTAATCTACTCGAGTAGGAGAGATGACCGTTACCAAGCAATTTATAGTCGTACTATGAGTTCGTTAGGATAAAATAATATTTTGTTAGCTACAACAACGAATGTAACAGGCAAACAACTTATTTCCAATTTCAAAATGACAAGTACAAAATTGTTAGCTATCCGATCTTCTAGACGGGGGATCCCTATCATCCAAATAAGGAACTGAAGAAAGTTCCGAAGGTCGTATTTATAAAGAGCTTTGTCTGTTTGCTGGTCAGCTTTGAATCACAAAGAAGAAGTCTACATAAGGGGATTGTCCACTCCCTTTTGGCGCCTTCAATGAAATCGCTCCTTCTTCTACCTCTCTGCACTTTTGTTCTCACCAAACGACCTCCTAAAGCTGAACGAATCTTGAAAGATGCCCAATATGGTAAGAGTGTTTTTTTGAAACAGCATGGAGTTTAGGAAGATTTATAACTACTGAGCTCAACTATACTTATTTCTTATCAGTGGCAAATACAGGATCTTCAAAAATAGTTCCGATGCAAGATGCTACAAATGATACATTCTTCCGTGTTGGAGTGTAAGTGCCAGATATTTCCTATTATCATTATATGCAGTATTCATCGTTCTCAGCTAGAAAACTATACAAAAATTCCAATGGACGAGCACTTGGGAGATATAAAAAAAAGGCCGTGGATTCCCGTTCCAATGATTAGAGAAGAGCTAGGGAATTGCCTTCATTTTAAATATGGTTCTATTTCTGAAAATGATTTCAAGGTATGGACATATTCGAAGTAATAATTTAACGCTTGTAGTACGATAAAGGAGTCTACGGATGGTTGAATGTGATGAAGTTCAGTTGTGCCTCGATCGGCCCCGATTTCTATGTCTATGCCATGGCGTTTGCTCGTACCCGCTTTCGATTAAAACAAGTGTACTTGCGCAGACAAAACAGGTATGTTTGAGTCATTTTTAATATCCGAGACACTGATTAAATATTCTAGTTAGTCAGAGCCCGAGTTTGTTCTCCGCAAACAGCTTACTGGCTTCCTGGGATAACAGAAACTAAAATGAGAGCCAACCTTTGGTCACTTTAAAGTACGGGACGATTGAGTCCAGACACTTTTTCAGCTACTGGGCAACAACAGGAAGAAGCATTACCACACGGGACATACAAAAAATTGTCGAGACATTAGCCATTCAATTCTCTGAATATGTCGAGTTTAAACTGGCAGAAGAGCTGAAAATGTTGAATGGAGCAGCGAAGAAAAACTATAACAAAGGTTCGGTTTTTCATAGTTTTTGAAGTTTACTCTGAATTTAGGTCACTTCCTCCGAGTTCCCGAGGAGACTACCATCAAAATGAAAGAACTTTTCCCTCCGAATTTGAAGCATACCTCAGCGGCAGTTGCAAGAACGCATTCTTTCAGTACCGTCGCATTTCCGGTAAGGTTTATGCAATACAAATATCATCCACGAAATGATCTTTTTAAGGTGAAAACTCGCGTCATCATGGCGAAGGAAACGAACGTCCAGAAAATCGTCGAAAATTTCTCGCCAGAGCTGTCTGACGAAGCTTGTGAAGCGTTGGACTCTTGTTCTACGACAACTTGCCATTTGAAATACATAGTAATGATTTCCACACTGTCTGCCAAAATTTATGTTTCAGAAGAACGAAACGTATGTCTCCAAGACTGAAACTCATAAGTATCTCAAGGAGACAGTATTCTCCTACAAAATGTCTCCCTCTGAGCATCTGATGGTGTACCAGGTCGCAAAACCCTACTTCATCTTTGAGATCACAAAAAGGAAGACCGCCATTGGAATAGTGTAAGATGACCTTTCTACTAAAGTAGCTTCGTTTCTATTTTCAGCGAAGTGCGACAAGAAGTGGACGAGGATGCGTCTCGTATTTGGGAATCACTCCTTGATCAGCAGTTTTCTCTCTCCATGCGGATGCATTTCCAGAACTTCTTTACAGCACCTGACCCTGTGACGGTTCCCTCCACATTTCCGCCTGTCATTTCCGAGGAAAATGCCGAAACATATCCGCTTCCTATTTACGATACCGTAGTTTGATGGGAACATTAATGTCAAGTATTACACATTGTAATCATCCGTTCCGCGCAAAGTTTATGATCTGTGTTGCAGTATCCGGACATATTTATGTAAAAATAATTGTTTATACCTTGTGTGGAAGAAGTTTTAAGGGGAACCAAGCGTCATATCTTATACATATCTACGTAACTGTCCATTGTTATAGTTAGAAGAAGACAAATTGCGAAATAATTCATTTTGATATAAGCGGTTCTTCAAATTTCAAAAAAAAAGGATAAATGAACTGAATGTTTTTTGTTTTGACAAGTGCCGTGTACTTGGCTCTTGTTGCCTTCTGTGGTTCTAGCCGCGTGAAATAGCGTCGGTGAGAGTACTCTTGGCGAGTGTGTTTGCCGTGGCCGAACCGACATCAGTCTCTCTCTTGAGCATAGTCCCGTTTTGCCAAAGCTAAGAACGCCGTTTATCCGTTCTATCCGTAAACAATAGGTTCAATTTTGACTAATATCCGAAAACAACAGAAACACTTACTAGAGATACTTTCGGTTCTTTTTACTCTCTCCGCGAACAAAAGAAACGACGTAACTGAATCTCTGCAAACGTCGCGTAGGAGTTGCTTCCGTTTCCGGCCAAGATTATTTCCCAGGATTTGTAAGCCTACAATGGACATGACCATGGTTTCAACCGGATATGTCTATTGTTGAACTTTCGAAATGTATTTGAACACAAATGTTTCTGCAATTTCCGAAAAAATGTCGAGAGTACGAACAATGTTCCGGAATCTTTACAAATTCGGATTGTTTATTCTTACAAAAGGTTATTTTTGTAGACAAAAACAAAAAGTACATCGAACTAGCTTCATAATCAAGCGAAAATATCGCATTTCGTTGTGTTTCGCTCGTGTTTAAAGTTGCGTCCGTTTCATTGCAGTGCATCTTTTTGTCTGTCACCTTCACCCAATCTAATTTATCGACCACTACTATTGGGTTCCCCAGCTGCATAAAAAAGCAATTATTTGCTCTGGCTCGCGGATTTCGTACGTCTCGAACAAAAGAATCCTGCACCTGTCATTTGGCGGACAGCGATCACCTGTACCTTATCATAAGTACCAGTTTATCTCGGCTTTTGGCGCGTCAAAAAACTTTTTCCTATTTCAATCGCTTGCAACATGTCCTCTTTGTTCCAAATTCGCTAAAGCCTGCTTTCTGTCTATGATAATGCAATGCTGTGTCTGCCTTTATCTGTCTCCGCAACAATCAATAGTGCGCAGCTTTTATACATTTATTTACACCTAAACTTTGCTTGAGACACAAAATAATTTACATAATGTATGCCCACTGAATTTGCAACAACATACGTATCCCCTAATTTGAAAGTAGCCCTATTCTTTCGGCGCATTCTCCAGTCTCGTAAGATTAAGAGTATCAAGGTTTATCTTATTTTAGTTGCGCAAAACTACACGTCACAGGGCGTTTCCTAATTCGAATTAACTAGAGCTTCAAAACTTATTTTTCAAATGAAAGAGTTTTTAGAAGTTATTGCATGGAGAGAACGGAGAACAATTGGTGTGTGATTGGGGCGATAATCTATGATACGTGGGTGTTCTTGTCTCCAGCCACACTGATAAATACGTCGTACTCTATTCTCTCCTTTGACACTTCTTAAATCTGAAGAGACGGGGAAAAACGAGGGAAAACGAAGTAAACAAGACAGGAGGTGTTGCGTTTTGGGGCTGACCGACGGGTTGACCTTGCTGCCGCCAGATGTTCACCCCCGAGAGTCGCAAGCTCAATTGGCACCGACTACCCACAATGGCGCAAATAGCTACGATTGTTTCGCAAAAATGTTGCAAACCTGTTTTAGTTTTACTCGTTTCCCTATTATTTCTACTTTTCATATTTTTTTCGCTCTTTAAAACCTTGAATCATCTTTTTTGCGCCATCATAATACCTTTCGAGATGCCTCCCCTTTAGATGTTTATCTTGAGTTACTGCCAGTTTCATTTTTGTTCCTCTTCTAATTCTAAACCTGGATTACAAATAACCTTGTTGATCCGCTTGGATATTTTGTTATTCGAGGATTATAAAAACCTCAAATTCCTTCATCAAGTGAGAATTTACTCTCCTGTCTACTCTTATTGGTTATCTCTCTACCAAGTACGAAAAGTTGCGATCAAATATTTGGCGATCAATTTATCCGGCGAAAATCGCTGTTTATCCTCTTCTACTCTTGATTTTCCGTCTGGCGTACTTTCATTAGGACAATTTTGGCAATCTATATGATACAATAGTACAACAATAGAGACAACAATAGTCTGGCAAACATTGTCTGTTTCTTTGCATATTTGTCCAGAGGCTGAAAGGGCGAAATGTCATCACCCGCCCCTAACGCAATGGCAAACGCCAGAGCTGTTGCGGCCTTCTCTTCGATTCCGTTCAGTCTCGATAAACATTGCTCTCACAAACTGTCAAGAGACAATCAAGTGGCCATTGTTGTGCCTTCTGAACTTTCGCACCCTTTTCGCACTCTTGTCACCCAGGCAACCGAGTTCCTACGCTCGGAGGGGCGTGAAAGGGTCACTTTTCCTTTTCACTAACAGAAACTTTGTGTTTGTATAGCCCCAGGTCTTAGTGTTTGCTTCCTGATACGACACAGCATCTCGTTCACACCAAGTTCAAGCTTTACAATCTTTTATCACTTCTGTTTCTTCGCGTAATAATCTTGCAGATCAGATGTGCTCCATGATAGCGTGAGCATGGTCTTCTACTTGGTCCGAGATCTCTTGTGCTCTCCTGAGGAAACTACGGTTTTCTTATTCATTGATGTACATCTGTTAAAGTTTTAGATCCTTCCTCACGGATGGAAGAACGACTCGGATGGACTGCCTCACGTCACTGAATGCGCCCAACATGTTGACTTATCATGGGTACCGGCCATCTTCATCACACTATTCGCTCCTGTGGTCTTTTATGATCTCTACCGTAGCATAAATCCAAGGATTTCCTTTTTATCGCCAATCACCTTTCGAATAGCAAGTCATACCATTTTTCTTGGGAAACAGATTTTTCAGTTCATTTGTTCTGTTCTGGTCGTCGATCTCACTCTTTCTTTTGTCTACAACTGTTACTATTTCCTGCGTGACAAGGATCCATTAACTTTGCAGTATCTTTTCGGAGATGTTGCCCAATACATCGGTAAGAACAACCAGAACCTTTAAATACGCTTGAAATTCAGGGTTATGTGTTGCTTTAACTCTCTTAGTTGCCTGTAGAAATCGTGGAGTCATCACGTCGGGAGTTCTGTTTCTCTACTGGCTGCTGATGGTAATCTGTGGATTCCCGGAATTCCGATATGTACTCGATCGCGATGTTAGACAGGTATTTTGAATACTTTCATAACCAAACTTATTTTCTAGATTAGAGATCTCGACTTTTTCCGTACGACTTCTTACATGCTCTACTACATCCTCTGCTGCCTGCAACTCATTCTTTCCTGCTTTGCCGATTCTCCAAAAGCGAAATTCCATAAGGTAGCTGATAATTTGTACTTAATAATCAAAAGTTTAGCCTCAAGAAAGTCCGGAACTTCGAGTCTCGTTCCTCAATCAGATCACGTTCAACTGGTTCACTTCTTTGGCCTGGACAGGACACAAGCGACCTTTAGAACGGAAAGATTTGTGGGATCTGAATGAGCGTGATCAAGGAGCAAGACTGAACGAAGAGTTTGAGAAGTACTTCCTACCGGAAATGAAGAGTGGGTTGATTAACGAAAACATTTCTCATGGCCTTACGTTTGCAGAATATCAAGATCGTGCAAGAGAGTTTGCAAAAGAAGGAAAGCCAGTTCCGCCAGAAGTCCTTCCTTCTGTACTGAAGCCTCTTTTTTACACGTACAAACTGTCGCTCTTCCCCGGTGGCTTTTTCAAGCTCGTCCATGATCTTCTTCAATTCGTCGCTCCCGAACTTCTTCGTCAACTTCTTGGATTCATGAGAGACCCTGAGCAGCCACTTTGGCTCGGAATTACGATTGCTGGAATGATGTTCTTGGTTGCTATCATTCAGTCCATGATTCTCCATCAGTACTTCCACATGATGTTCCGCATGGGAATGAACATCCGATCCGTTTTAACTAGTGCTGTCTACAAAAAGGTAAAGTTTGTTCAGAATATAACTAGTTTTATAGGCTCTCAATCTTTCAAATAATGCCCGGAAAAATCGCTCAGTCGGAGAAATTGTGAACATCATGTCAGTCGATATCCAACGTCTCCAAGACATGACCTCTTTTGTGATGCTCCTCTGGTCGGCTCCCCTTCAGGTATATAAGTTGTTGGTCTCTTTTCCAATATCATCTTTGAGGTATTGCTCGCCATTTTCTTCTTGTTCAAAGTACTCGGCTGGGCGGTGTTTGCCGGATTAGTGTTGCTTATTGGACTGCTCCCGTTCAATACCTTCATTTCAGCAAAGATGAAAAACTGCCAGGTGCGTATCTCCGAGACGAGGATGACAATTCTCAATTTAGCTGCAACAAATGAAATTCAAAGATGAGCGTCTGAAAATGATGTCTGAGATCTTGAACGGAATCAAAGTTCTAAAGCTTTATGCTTGGGAGAAGAGTATGAAGAAAATGGTAATAGCCAAAGATATTGAGGTCTAAACCAAATTTAGGTGACCAGCATTCGGGAGAGCGAGATCGGTATTCTCAAAAAATTGGCCTACTTGAATGCGGCTACAACACTTTCCTGGTCTTGTGCCCCATTCTTGGTGGCAGTGCTCAGTTTCGGATTCTACGTACTGATGGACCCTCTGAACAACGTTCTGACCCCAGAAGTCACATTCGTTGCCATCGCCCTCTTCAACATCCTCCGCTTCCCTCTTGCCATCTTCTCCATGATCTATCAACAAGCGACTCAGTCTATGGCCAGTAACAAACGACTTCGAGAGTTTTTCGCATCCGAGGAAATGGATCAGAGCGCTGTTGAAAACAAGTACACTCCGGATGTTGCTGTTACGATCAATGATGGAACATTTTCTTGGGATGCCGTTGATGAGATGGAACCGGCTTTGAGAAATCTCAACATTTCTGTAAAGAAAGGATCCCTAGTTGCCATCGTTGGGCGTGTTGGAAGCGGAAAGAGTTCACTTCTTCAAGCCATTCTGGGAGAAATGAACAAACGACAAGGGACGGTCAATGTCAGCGGCTCGATTGCTTACGTGCCGCAACAGGCATGGATTCAGAATCAGTCGCTTCGGGACAACGTTCTCTTCAACCGGAACTTCGACTTTGAGTACTACAACAAAGTCATTTCGTCGTGTGCTCTCGGACCCGATATTGATATTCTTCCTGCTGGTGACTCTACTGAAATTGGGGAGAAGGGAATCAATTTGTCTGGTGGACAGAAACAACGAGTCTCTCTAGCAAGAGCCGTGTATTCCAAAGCTGAAATTGTGCTTCTTGACGACCCTCTCTCAGCCGTTGACTCTCATGTTGGAAAACACATTTTTGAAAAAGTTATCTGTAAGATCACGAGTTTTAAGCAAAAATCCTATATTTTAGCTCACAAAGGTGTTTTGTTAAACTCGACCAGAATTCTAGTCACCCACGGCCTGACTTACTTGAAGTACTGCGACCATGTAATTGTCCTTAAAGGTATTCGGTTAACATTTTTTAATTAGGGTCTATTTTCAGAGGGAAAGATCAGTGAATCTGGAACCTACAAGTGCCTTATGGCGCAACAGGGAGAGTTCAGTGAGTTGATTGAAGAGTTCCTGGTTGAAGAAGCCAAGAACAGAGGAAGAAGTGTTAGCTTTGGAGAAGACGAGGAAGATGTGAACGAAATTCTCAAAGAAATTGCTCCTGAACGTCGTCATCGGATAGAATCTCAACTCAGTGTCGATCTTGCGACTACTCCAGATGACCCCGAAAGCAAAAAATCTCCCGGAAGAACCGATACCAGTTTGCTTCCTGTAAAGGAAGAAGAAAAGGTTGCTCTCATCGATAAACCTGCTCAACCGAAAGGACGTCTTGTCGAGAAGGAAAACGTCGAGACGGGAAGAGTGAATTACCAAGTCTATGTCACCTACATCATGGCTATCGGGCTTCCTCATACAATCTTGTTCATTGCGGCTTACGTTTTGAGCAGCATTCTCGGCGTAAGTATAACATTCCGTTAACATCAAATACGGTATTTAGGTTGGTAGCAATCTTTGGCTGGCTCGATGGTCTGATGACGCTTCGTCAATTCAGGCAGTGAACGGTAGCTCCGAAACGCATGAAAGATTGGGGATCTATGCTGGACTTGGTCTGGGACAAGGTATGTGTATGTCTTGACAGAATTGTTGCAGAAAACAATTTAGCTTTCACTGTTTGCTTGGCCTCGATTATCATGGCACTCGGTATGGTTCAAGCAAGTCGCATTCTCCACGACGGCATGCTCACCAACATTTTGCACTCCCCGATGTCGTTCTTCGACACAACACCGATCGGTCGAATTGTCAACCGTTTCGGAAAGGTAAGTCTTTTAACTTATCAGATAAAATATGAGAGAAAAACTGGGAAAAATCACTTGAAACACTTATTGCTTCCAAATAATCCTTGGTTCAAATCTAACAGGATATGAATACCATCGACACGGATCTACCCGATCACATTACGGACTTCATCTTCTGCTTTAGGGAAGTCCTAGGGATCATATTTGTGAAGTGGTACGCAGTCTCCATCATAATCATTCTCTTCGGAAATTATTTAATACTGGTGATTAGATGATCCCAAATTTCGAATGTTTATGTTTGTCTGCACTGTCTCCCACGCATGCCATTTTAACTTACCTAGTGAGACAAATTCGAAGGGAAAACCAAAACGAGCATAACTAACAACGCATCAAAATGTGTAGGATGTCGACGCGCTCGACACGACAGTGCCCAACTCGATCCGCTCCATGATCACTACAATCTTTGGCGTTATCGCCACACTATTCGTCATTGTATATGCGACTCCAACCGTCGGCGTTCCAATCATTTTCGTCGCTATCTTCTACGTAGCGATTATGGTAAAGCCTTAGATTGCTTAGTTTCTGCACTGCACGCAAGTTGAAGTGAACCCCTATTTGTTATTTAAAATGTGATTAGTATGTGAGTGAAAAAACGAATGTTGCATGTCAGGAAATTGATGCTCTCGACTTCCGCGTCCCTGCATCGCTGATCACCATGGTCGGAGCCGTCGTTCAAGCCATCATGATCCTGTTCGTGCCTGTATATGCTACTCCTACCGTGGTTCTTGCCATTATTCCTGTCATCGTCTTCTACTATTTCCTCCTGGTTCGGATCTATCGCCTATCGCTTCATGTCTACCCTCAGCACTTTGCTCTTTCGCATGTTCTCTCACCGCTTAACAAAGCACCAAAACTTTTGTCAAAAAATCTCGTGGTCCATTGTGTTCTGTAAAAGTGTATCTGTTTTAAAGGATGTCGACGGTGTGGACAACACCATCCCACGCTCGTTCATGTCCTTTGTGCGCACATTCGTCGCGTCAGCCGAAATCATGATGATCATCATCTGGGCTACGCCCACTTTTGGTGTTGTCCTCGTCTTTTTGCTTATCGGATATTATGTCGTCCTGGTGCGTTTCTGCTTTTACTACCTGTTATGCTTTGTTTAACACCGCATGTTGCATGATGAAAAAGCTTTGGAAATATGTACAATATTATTTCTAGCGCTTCTACGTTAGTACATCCCGACAGCTCAAAAGATTGGATTCAGCTTCGAGATCTCCGATTTTCTCTCACTTCCAGGCAATCATTATTTTAGCAAAACAATACTTGTCTAGGAATCTATCCAAGGTGCTTCATCGATCCGCGCCTACAAGGTTGTAGACAAATTTGTCCTCGAGTCTCAAAGGAAGGTCGATGAGAATCTCTGTACCTACTATCCGAACATTGTTGCTAATAGGTAAGCTTTTTCGATAATGTGTCACGAGCTGTTTCCAGATGGTTAGCTGTCCGTCTCGAACTTGTCGGAAATTTGATTGTTTTGTGCGCCGCTCTCTTCTCTGTACTCTACCGTGATTCACCTGGTTTGACGGCCGGTCTCGTCGGTCTCTCAGTTTCATATGCACTAAATGTATGTTAAATGTTTTCTTCTGCAAACATTTTACAGATTACCCAAACACTGAACTGGGCTGTGAGGATGACCAGTGAACTAGAAACCAACATTGTTGCTGTCGAAAGAATCAAGGAGTATACTGAGACGCCGACCGAAGGAGTTCAAGACAAGCTTCAACAAGTACACGTCGATTGGCCGAATGCAGGAGACATTCAATTCAAGAACTTGTCATTGCGGTTAGACAGAAAATTTACGCTAAAAATGCGTTATAGGTATCGAGCTGGTCTGGATCTTGTTCTTAAAGACATCACTGTTCATATCAATCCGAAAGAGAAAATCGGCATTGTTGGACGAACAGGAGCTGGAAAGAGTTCTTTGACACTGGCTCTCTTCCGAATTGTTGAAGCCGACGGCGGATTCATTGAGATTGATGGAGTCAACGTTTCGAAACTTGCATTGGAAGATCTTCGATCTCGTTTGACCATCGTTCCTCAGGACCCGGTTCTCTTCTCGGGAACTCTTCGAATGAATCTCGACCCCTTCGATAAATTCAGTAAGTCAAAGTGATTTTACTTCTAATCGGTACTTTTTAGGCGATGAGGCTATCTGGAATGCTCTTCAGAATGCTCATTTGGACTCCTTCATCAGCTCTCTTCCCGACAAACTGTTCCATAAAATCACAGAAGGCGGAGAAAATATGAGGTTTTTAGGCCATAACTCTGCTTGATGATAAATTGCAGTGTGGGTCAACGTCAGTTGATTTGTCTTGCTCGCGCTCTTCTCCGTAAAACCAAAGTTCTTATCCTTGACGAGGCCGCTGCTGCTGTTGACGTGGAAACCGATGCTCTTCTCCAGAAGACGATTAGAGAACAGTTCAAGGACTACACCGTTTTAACTATTGCCCACAGGCTCAATACGGTACGATTCGTAAGTTTCTGGTGCAACGAACTTTTAGGTGATGGATAGCGACAAGATGTTGGTCCTTGACCGTGGTACCGTTGCCGAGTTTGATGCTCCCAAGAAACTGCTCTCTGACCGTAAGAGCATCTTCCACTCAATGGCTGCTGATGCCGGAATAGTTTAAACCGTTTTCTCACTATATTGAAAAACAGATCTGGTTCGATTGTGATTTGAGTAATCTTATCAAAAAGAATAGTACTACGAAGTATTACGCTCCATTTTGTCATAATAAACATCGATTGTTGATATTCTTTTATGGAAAGTTATGACAATGTTAATGTTCTCCTCTGCTAATCTTTTCGATCTTGTCCGTACGATTGTTTTTGGAATCCTGGGCGGTAAGCAAAGAGCTTATAATTTTCAAGAACGGATTCTGGTTCGTTTCCAAAGCAGAACATTCAGTGCCAGCTCTGTAGCAAAACGTTAAAGTGTTTCGAAAAGTGATACCTGAAAAGGCCGACACAACATCCCCTCCACAAAATATGGAATTCGCCGTTGTTGATCAAAAAGTTTGTACCCATGGGACAGATGGCAAAGTTACACGGCCGTTTTTCCTCCTTTCTAAAAAGCCGTATATTAATTGCTCCTAAAACAAGTTCTACCTGCAAAGCGGTTTTTCGCAGGTTCTTGTTCTTGTACGATGACCACACCCCCCACATTCTTGAGAGCATGGTCCTGCCCATTCTGACCATTCAGAACAACCACATTCTGCAATTCAAGTAGTAGGCAATATAAAAGAGCCTTACCTGCTCCAGAAGAAATGATGTCTGGAGATTGTGTCGATAAAGTTATGGTTGGCAAAAGTGTGGGACTGAAGTAAGTATAATATTCAACACAACTAGTGCCTACATCGGGGATAAGGTTGGTAGTATGGATCCAACGATTGGTTTGACTGTGCGTGGAACCACGGTTGGAGGTGGAAGTGTCGTTGTTAGGGTTGGAATCGTAAACGGTGTCGTAGTAGTTGTGGTCGTTGTTAGCGTTGTTGTCGTGGTGATAGTAGTTGTTGTTGGAGTCGTAACGGTTGTTATATACTCCGTTGTGAAATTCTGAGAAAAGCTTATTTAAAAGATCAAAAAAATTACTGTTAAGGTTCAAACAAGGCTCACCTCAGCCGTGGTACTCGGTGCTTCTGTCACAAACACTGGTTGTTCCGTTTCAGTGATAAGATTTTCTGAAGTTTCCGGCTCCATTGTCGTCTAAACAGACTATTTTTAGCGGGAAATTCAATTACATACAGTTTCAACTGGTATTGGCGTTTCTCCTCTATCTGACCAGATTTTTGCTTTGAAACCGCGACTTCCACCACCGTACCCCTTCAGAATCACCATCAATTCATTATCAAAAGAAATGAATGTGTTTGTGGGAATTGTAGAGCAGCAAAACCTTTAACCTGAGTGTGCTTGGAATATTTGAAATGAATACCTTGCTCCTGTAAGACGTTTGTCGTTATGATATTTGATTTCGACGTAAGATTTATCGCACGTGTCTTCGCATCGGAAGTCAAAAATTTCTTCAAATATTAAAAACACTCGGCCACCTTAAATGGTCTATTATGAAGAAAAGCGTTTTGTACCTGGAGGTGCCTGAATCAACCAATAACATTCAGCGTTGGTGCTAAATCTTTGAGGATACAATGGACTCGTTATGTGTTGTGGAGTTTTTACAGCCTGACAAATGCCAATTGAACAGTTACTACTCAACTTACAGTTAAGTAACCCCCACAAATAGAATTTGATGGCCTCAGTTCAGTACAGTATTGACCAGCGACACCATCTGGACATATACACTGTGAACAGTTATTGGGATTGGGATAACCGTTCCGTTGACAGCTTATTGGTGGACAATGGTCCGTACAGCCGTATGCCGCGTTGATCTAAAGTTATGTATGACCAAAATATGCTTCACTTACTGCTTGATAGTCAAGAAAAGAAGGCCCAGATCTTTGTCCAATTGTCGCTTGTTGATTTTTCTCAATGGTCCTGATTGTAGGAACATATGGATCAGCAGCAAACCCGTAGGGTCCGTAATGCATCACAGAGCCTATTCAGACATTACTGTTATGGAAAAATGCAACCTGTGTCGTATGGTAAGTCGTAGGTTTCAGACTGTCCCCTGCCGACTGGCTGAAAGTTGTTCCATCTTCCCACTGGGATATTGTTATAGTTCACGGCAATGTATCGGTCCTAAAAGCAATGAGTCGTATCTTCAGAATGTCTACCTGATCTGGTCTGGCTTGCTCATGAAAGATACCCAAAGCATGCCCAATTTCGTGGCTTATGATTCCGACGACGTCGCAACCGGGAGTAGAAATCGAAACTCCCTGTCAGGAATATTGAATAAACCATATAGAGCTTCAAACCTGCGTTCCACCGACCATTCCAACAAATGATGAGCAGCCTCCACCATCAAAAAACTCTAGACGATCTACATTTGGTCCTCCTTCTTGAAATCGAACACAGGTGTGTCGCTGCCAAAGCCGCATAGCATCTCTGAGAAAGTCGTTACAAAATACTATAAAATCACCTGATTTTAGTTTTAGTTGCTCTGGGAATTGTATCGGCAAAATCAAAACTGATAGCACTGGTCTTGTCCCATAACTTGTAGAGAGGTGTTCTTCCAACCTAAACACTAAAATCCTCAATAAAAAAGCTTAAACAAAAAATGTTTACCTTTCTCTTTTTACGATTTCCTCGTTTCAGTTCTTCTTCCAGCTTCTTTACCTGTTGTTCAGACAGGTCCATATCTCCTTGAAAATAGTTTTCTGGATCATTCACAGAAAGTTCATCCTAAAATAAGGAGGTTAAATTGAAATCTTTGTCACCGAACCTTGTTCCGTGTTGCGTTCGGATTTCGTCTGATGTCTGCGAAAACATCTATTGCATCGCTTTGGACGGCCGAGTAGACCCTAAAGACTTGAATACTGGATGAACTAGAGCGCATCTTTTGACCCCTTTTGCAGGAATTTCAGGTGAAAGTCATTTTTAATATGTCAAAAGAATCAAGCTCGAATATAAATTGTAAAAAAATGTACCTGGAAGCTTCCTTGTTGATAAGAAATTTGATCCGCTGCAAACTCTGACGGTTGGCTTTCTGCACACGTGTAGCTTGTAAGAGGACCACGAGGAGCGCTAGGATTAAGCCAACCGAGTGCATGATAATAGAAGGCGCTGTGTGAACCGGTTGGGTTCGGGGCGATCCGTCTTCCTCCAGACCTTGAAGCTGTGTCCGATGACTGTAATTTTGTGACTCATCCTCCCCTTTAAGCTCAACTTCCTCACAACTGGTTCACTTTCTTTACGGTTTGAGACGTAATGTTGTTTCAAGATAGCCTAGCCTGAGAGTGAAAACGAGAGTTGCACCGCATGCTTTATTTCAGCAATCACAAGAACACAATGACAACAGGTGCTTTTCGGAAGGGCATAATGGAATCATTAAAAATCTTGATATTATTATATAATTTCTGCATCACAACACATCACACTCAAAAACATTAGAGAAAAAAGCGCAAAACGTGTTAAAAAATATCGTGAAGATCAACCGACAGGGTGAAGGGAGGGGCGCAACAGGGGAAGATCCGAAGGGGGCAAAAAATGCTTAGAAAAGTCAAAGGCCTTTAAAGAAGAGATGGCAAAAAGGAGAACATGGGAAAGGGACACGTAGTGGCACTCGCAAATGACGGCTGGGAAAGAGAACAAAATGCACACCGGCACTGCCGACACGGCGTTACCCGGATTGCCGAACATTGTGGAGGGTGGCACTATTGTTGCGGAGTTGAGCCGAGGATCAACTCGTTGATGATGGCCACCGTCTTGGCTGAGCTCTTGCCCTGCACGAAGGTGTCGTGGTCTCCTTCCACCACGAAGACTGTAGAGTCATCGGAAACCTAAAAATTATTTAAAAGGATTGTTCAGAACAGTTGATTTACCTGGGAGATTCCGTAGTCCTTTCCGACGTCTTCTTCTCTGGCGGCTCCTTGTTCCGCTCGGACGAGGGTGATGTGTCCCTTGAACTTCCTCTCGGGCTTGTACCTTAAAAAATTACTGTTAAGGTTCAAACAATCTTCTTACCTGTCGGCCATGAGGAACTTGGTACGCATGGCTTCGCAAGCGAAGGCCACGGTGTCGGGTGACTTGAAGAGTCCGGTGGTCATGACAGTGTCCACGACCTTCTGTATCCTGGCCTTGAAGCCAGTCAGTTTCAGCAGGTCGGCACGGAAGGTCTTGTAGTCGACGTTGGCGAATCGAAGAGTCATGGCGCACATGATCTCAGACTCGAAGAGAGGGTTGTTGACAAGGGTGTCTCCAGTGACTCCGAAGGCCATTCGGTAGACCTAAACATCGTGATATTTAACGTTAAAATATGGTAACTTACATTTCTGTAGGTCTGCATGTACAGATGAGAACCATCGAGGAGAATGAGCCTCTCAATGGCATCGTTTCCTTCCCGTTGTTGGATCATGGTGGCCATCTCGAATCCGATGCAGGCTCCGTAGGAGTATCCGACCAGACGGTAAGGTCCTTCGGGCTGGATCTTCTTCATCTCGTTGATGTAGAACTTGGCAACGTTCTCGATGCAATCCTGAGGAACTGCACGAGTGGCCTGGAAGCAGTAAGCAGGGAAGTTGCACTTGGACATGACTCTCTTGAGAGGAGTGGCAATTCCTTCGATCGAGTGAACGAAGAAGACAGGTTTGCCATCCTCGACCTTGTTGCACTTGACGATGGCATTCTCGGGGTCCAGGTCGTTGACGTCGACTCTCATTTTGAAGAGCTGGTTCATCTGCTGTTCGAGCATGGCGGCGGTGTTTCTCTCAGACTCGCGTTCTCCCTCCTTCTTGAGGTCGAGCTCGGTGGACTGGAGAGCCTGGGCTCCCTGTCCTCCGCTTTCAGCAAGAGACTGGAGCTTGTTGAGAGTCAGAGTACGGATGTCCTTCATGGAGAGCACGATGTCGTAGTCACGCTCAAGAGCCTGCTTGATCTCAACTCCCATGAGAGAGTCGAGCCCCAGATCTCCGAGGTTGGCATCGGGGTTGAGCTGAGACACGTCGTTGACTCCGAGGATGTGAGCAATGGTCTGGAGCAGGTTTCCACCTCCGGCGCTCTTCTTCTGTCCAAGATCGGCCTTGATGTAAGAGGACACGATGGGATGGTTCCAGCTGAGGAAGTTGTCCAGAGAAGCCAGGCAGGAAGGCATTCTGAAAAAAAAGCACTATTTTCGAAGCAATGAGGTCATACCTTTGAGGAAGAGTTCCTCCGACGACGGTGTTGTTGTCTCCCATGTTCTCCAGAATGACTCCGACGTCTCCAATAGCTCCCCACTGGATGGCAATTCCGGGGAAGCCGTCTTCACGACGCTGGTCGATCATGCGCTCCATGGTAGAGTTGGACCATCCGTAGTTGGTCTGTCCGGCATTTCCACGACCAGAGGTGATGGAAGAGAAGACGACGAACCAGCGAAGACGTTGGTCACAGAGCTTGCGGGTAGCCTGGTCGAGGTTGATGGTTCCGTAGTACTTGGCCTCGGCAGCATCCTTGAAGTTCTGGATGTTCTGATTCTCGAAGAGACAATCACGGAGGACCATGGCCAGATGGAAGACTCCTCCAACAGGTCCCATTTCCTTGCACTGGCGGACCAGCTCATCAGCGTCGCTTCTCTTGGCGATGTTGAGAGTAGAGACGAAGACGGAGACTCCGGTACGGCGCCAGAAGTGAACACAGCGGGCCTGATATCCTGTGCGGATACCGGAACGAGAGGTGAGCACGATCTTGCGAGCTCCTCGGTTGATGAGCCATTGGGCCAACTCGAGTCCGAATCCTCCAAGACCTCCGGTGATCAGATAGACCTCTCCAGGATGGCAGAGAGTACGGCGGATGGCGTTGACCTTGATGATGGAAGGCAGGCACTTCTTCTGAGATTCCTCCTTGCGGATTTCCATGACGACCTTTCCGATGTGCTTTCCAGCAGACATGAAACGGAAGGCTTCCTCGGCCTTTTCGGCTCCGAACAGAGAGGCGTGAAGAGGCTGGACGACTCCGTTTTTGATTCCAGCTTCGAGAAGCTTGGCGACCTCTTTCCACTCGTCGAAATCTCCGACAGTGGGGTCCATGATCGAATCTAGGAGGATACCGTGAACTGAGACATTGTCGAGGAGCTTAGACATTCCGAGGGAAGAGTTCTGGGACAGATCGACCTTTCCAATCTCGAGGAAACGTCCGTGACGAGCCAGACAACGAAGAGAGGCCTGGAGCATCTCGTTAGCCAGGGAGTTAAGAACGATGTTGACTCCACGTCCCTTGGTGTGCTGACGAATGTGCAGCTCGAAGTCGGCAGAACGAGAGTTGGCGAAGTGGTGGTCCTGGAGCTTGGGGAACTTCTTCTGAAGGTACTCTCGCTTTTCTTTGGATCCGACGGTGGTGAAGACTTCACAGCCGTAGGACAGAGCGATGGCGATGGCAGCCTGTCCGACTCCTCCAGCTCCTCCGTGGATGAGAACTTTTTCGCCCTTCTTGAGCTGACCACGACGGACGAGAGCATAGTAGGCGGTGGTGTAGACGACGGGAACGGTAGAAGCCTCAGCCAGAGTCCACTTGTCGGGAACTTCCCAAGCGTAGTCACGGTCAACTACGACGGAGGTAGCCAGAGCCTGAAAAATTCAATTAGGTTCGTTTAAAAATAAAATTTTACCTGAGCAGGGAGGATACCCATGAGCCGGGTCCCGTCCTTGGCACGTCCGGAGAACTCCATACCGAGAAGGCATTCACGGTCAGCAAAGTTTCCTGGGATGGCATCAGGAGGCAAACGACCATACGCCAACATGATGTCACGGAAGTTGACGGCTGAATAGTAGACGTAGCAAAGCTCGAAACTGCTCTTCTTGTTAGGGATCTCGTCGAAGAACTGGTTGGGTGATTCGAACCAGGTCAGAGAACCGACATCTCCGCGGGTCTTGGTGTTGATGAAGGCGTGCTCGCACTCTTTGTAGACATGAGCATCCTCTGAAAAAAGTATAAATGAGAATAGTTTTTTGAAAGAATTACCGTCTCTGACGACCAAGTGGCGCATAGATCCAAAGGCTCCGTTACAGTAGTTGTTAGCGTGGAGATCGAGGTCGATGAGCTCCTTGATCTTCGGGTCATCGACCTTGACGATTTCTGGTCCAGCACGGATCTCTTTCTTGGAAGACATGTCGATGAGACAGCGGAAGCGGTTGTTCTTCAGATTTTCTTCGACAAAGCAGAGAGCCAGACCGACGACTCCGTTGTTGCGGATCTTAGTGCTTGTCAGCCAGATGGTCTTGTGATCGGGCTCATTGAGGCGCTCTTCGATGACCTTCTGCAGAGGCTCGATCCAGGTGAACTCCTTGATGTCATCAACGTCAATGAAGACGGGCTCACGAGGAGTGGAAGAGACCTTTCTGATGATGTAAGCAGTGGTCATTGAGGCAGGATCTCGCTAAATTATCAACTGTAAAAAGAACAAAGGGCTGATATTACCTGGTAGTTGCAGATCTTGAAGCCATTCTCCTTGAGGAGATGGACAATTTCCTCATGAGTGTAGTAAGCTCCATAGGCACGTCCATCTTCCACGTGAACTTCGCGTCCAGAGAGACCAGAGATGGCGAGGGCGATCTCGTAGTCGGAAGTGACCTCGATCAGCATTCCCATTCCGTCGTCGCGCATGATGTGCTTCACGGCGCGTAGGAATTCAGCAGGATTGGCTTTGCTACAAACACTCCCTTTTCAAGAGAAAATATCAATAGAACTCACCGACTGAGAACCTTGTCCAGCATGATGTAGTCGGTATTCTTGACCTCGTTGTGGCCTTCGAAGTTGGCGTCGAAAGTCATCTTGACCTTGCGGGCACCGAGCTGTTCCATGGTGTTGTCGTCCAGAATGTCGACATCGGGTCCAACAACAGTGTACTGGACTTCCAGGAGAGGGTGAGAGTTGTTGGCATCGGCAAGAAGCTTGACCTGCTCAGTTGAAGTCAGCTCAATTCCAGTGAATTTGGTGCTGTGGCCAGCAGAATTCTCGACACAGATGTCCTACAATGATTGATTATTAAAAATTCTTTGTATTGTTACCTGAATGGTCTTGAGGATTCTGTCGTGCATGAGAGCGCAGTTCCAGAGACGGTCGCCGTCGAACATTCCGCTTAAGCTCTTGAACTTGGCAACGACCTGTTGCTCGAGCTCGGAAGCTGGGGCCTCGATCTTGAACACGTTGTCGAAAACGTGGAGGATTGGGCACTTGGAGTCTTCCAGGAAGCGAGTAATCTGCTCTTCACTGACGGGCTCAACCACCTGCTCTTTAAGAGCAGCAAGAGCAGTCTTGAAGTGAGTTCCGTTCTGCATCTTGGCCAGAACTCCCAGCTTGTCCCATTTGGCGAAACCGTTCATGATGACCTGGCGAAGAACTTCTCTGTAGTTGACAAGGTTGGTACGGTCCTTCTCGAATTCGGAGAAGCAGTTGTCATCGAAGTGCTTGACAAAGTAGATCTTCTCGTGGTAACGCTAAAATAAATTTGGTTAAAGAACAGTGATGCTAATTGTACCTGTCCAGCAGTCTGCATTCTTCTCTGGACGGAGTGAGATGTCAGATCACAGCATTCAACTCCTCCAGCGATACAACCATGGGTGGCGTGGTCGTTACGAAGCTCGACAACCTGGATTCCATCAACCTCGGTGACGTGCTCGAGATGCTTGAGAGGGTCAATGCGGAGATGACGGACTCGAGTCGGAAGACGGAGGGTGTCGGCTCTCTCGGCAAGGAGAGCAGTCTGCAGAAGAGAGTCGAGGAAGGTAACCCAGTTTCCGGTCCAGTAGAGATGTCCACGTTCTCCGGAATTGCAGGTCTTGTAGATTCCACGGAAAGCCTGACCGTACTCGTATCCGCGGAGAAGGAATTCCTTGTAGGCATCCTCGGTGTCGAGCTCAATGCGGTCAGCAATGGCGGATGTACGTATATCCTGGAGATTCTGGTAGTAGAATGGCTGGTTTTCTTCAGGGATGTAGATGCGTCCAGAGGCGGCAACTTGCTCGTCGGAGATGATCTCGAAGTATCCGTTTCCAGGAGTGACAGCGACATCAAGCTTGACTGAAATTAGAACATTAGTATCAAAAACAGATGTAAAATTACTAGCTTTAGTGACGACAGTGGCGGAGTAGACATTGATGTTCTCGAAGACAACAGGGGTCTTCTGGAAGTCGACTCCCTTCAGCTTGCACAGAGTCTTCCAGGCAAGGAACATGTAGGCGGTGAAGGGGTAGAGGACACGGCCGTCGATGACGTGGTCAAGAAGATAGGCCTCCTTCGAATCAGCTGAGAAGGGGTCGATGTTGTAGGTGGCCGACGAGGGTAGAGCGCCAGCTCCTCCAGTCTGCATGAGACGTCCATCAATGGTCGGCCAGTCGACAGAGTGATCCCATTTCCACAAGGGTCCGAGCATCGGAGTGTTCTTGGGGACGACTCCCTTGAACTTGCCTCCAGGATAAAGCTCCTCGACGCGGATGCTGACTCCAGCCTGGTAGATTTTACCGAGAGACTAAAATTTTGCGGGTTTTGCGATTGAAATCATGATACCTGAAGGAAGAGCTCGAGCTCGTTGTCAGTCTCGTTTCTGGGCTTGTTCATCAGACCGACATTGGAGACGGTCTTCTGGAGAGCACGACGGAGGACAGACTGCATGAGAGAGTGGGGAGCCATCTCGATGGTGACAGCGTTGGCCGGGATCTTCTGAAGAGCCTCGTAGAAGAGGACAGGGGAGCAGGCATTGTTGACGTGGTAGTCAGCAGAACTGTAATAAGAATACGTGAAAACAGGCCAAAAACGCTTACCAAGTGCTGGCCAATTCAGACTCCCAGTTCTCTTCAGGGATGGAGGTAGAGATCCAGCGAGAAGAACGAGGCTTGGGCTCAGGGACGGCGGTTCTCATAGCGTCGAGCATAGGCTGTCGGCAGACTCCGAGCATGGGAGAGTGGAAAGGAATTCCAGAAGAGTCGACCATCTAAAAATCAAATTTGAAAGTCACGAATCTGTTTCACAAACCTTGGCAAAGACATCCTTGTCAGCGAGTTCCTTGACCATCTTCTCGACTCCTTCCTTGGTACCAGAAATGGTAACAGAGTCGGCTCCGTTGTGACAGGCAGGGACAACTCCCTCGGGACACTGCTGCACAGCCTCATCCCAGGTGAGTCCGACAGCAGCCATGGCTCCCTTGATTTCCTTGAACTTCATGATGGTGGTTCCACGATGGTAGGCCAGTCTCATGGTCTGCTCACGGGTGATTCCTCCGTCAGCGTATCCACATCCCATCTCTCCAGTAGAGTGTCCGATGATTCCATCAGGAGTTACTCCAAGAGCGAAGAGAGTGTCTGTTAGGGCAATCTGGATTGCAGTAATAGCCAGCATGCAGTTCAGAGTGTTGCTCGTGTACTGCTCAGGGTCGGAGTTGCAGAGCATTCCGTAGACGTCGAGTCCGTACTCTTCAAGGGTCTTGCTAGACGCACGGAGAGACTCATCAAAGACGGGGATGCACATGAGCTTCTGAGCCATTCCAGGCCATTGAGATCCCATTCCAGAGTAGACAAAGTAGACTGGACGAGGCTCGGTGATGGAGACCTTCTGGACATCCTTGAGATTGGCAACGTCTCCTTGACGGTTCATGAGCATGTAACCGCGGAATGGAGTGTCCTTGGCTGGCAGATTGGACTGGTTCGAGAGCAGAGCATAGACGTAGTCGTTGTTCTGTTTGTTATTTTCTACAGCGTCGAAGATGTAGTTGACGGCCTCTTGTGTTCTTCCGGAGTAGGTGAGGATCTTGGTGAAGGGAGCTTCAGGGATAGGCTCAGCTGTGTGGTCAGCGGCTCTCAGAATGACGTGAGTGTTGGAACCTCCGAATCCGAAGGAGTTGACTCCGATGAATCCACCATCAAACTGAGTGGGCTCTGTGACGACCTTCAGACGTCCGTCGACCAGTCCGGGGATGTACTGATTGGGGGTGTTGTAGTGAAGATTAGGAGGAATGGTGCTCCTGGAGATGGACAAGCAGACCTTGGCAAGAGAGCAGAGTCCGGAAGCTGGCTCAGCGTGTCCCATGTTGGATTTGACCGATCCAATCAACAATGGGACTTCTCTGTTGGTGCAGAAAACTGAGCAGATGGCATTTGCTTCCTGAGGGTCTCCGACCTGAACAAATTGTTGTAAAACATATAAAATCTGGAAATTACCTTGGTTCCAGTTCCGTGGGTCTCAACGTAGACGACCGAGTTAGGGTCGACTCCGGCCTCGCTGTAGACCTCTTCGAGGAGCTGAGCTTGACGTTCACCGGAAGGAAAGGTGATTCCTTGCTCCTTGTATCCTGAAAACAACAATTTTATACCATACGATTTTACTACAAACCGTCGGTGTTAGACTTGGCATGGACAATGGTGGCATAGATGCGATTGGCCTTGCTCTTGCGCTGGATGAAGATAGCAGCAACTCCTTCGGTACGACAGTAACCGTCTCCAGAATCGTCGAAAGAGCGGCAGCTTCCCTTGTCTGTAAGCATACCGAGACGCAAAAACTGCAGAGCAGCGGTCGGCGTCAGAGTCAAATGAGCTCCGGCGACGATAGCAGAATCGCACTGCTTCTGAAACAGGTCAACTCTTGTTATTAAACTGAAAAATTCACACCTGGCGAATGGCATCAACGGCCAGCTGAAGAGCCAACAGTGAAGAAGAGCAAGCAGTGTCCACAGAGAAAGATGGTCCTTGTAAATCGAAAGTGAATGAGATGCGGTTTGAGAACATGGAGCGGACGCATCCTGTCAGAGTGTATCCAGTGACAGTTTCGGGATCCTGAGTCAGGGCTCCAGAAGTCTCCGAAGCGGAACATCCGACGAAGACACCAGTGCGAGATCCGCGGAGATCAGAGGGGTTGATACCTGTAACATTATTTCAATTAGTCAGCGGTTGCTTAAGCAAGTTGGTAACAACTCATAACTGACAGACACATCTCGTTCTTGACCCTCTTTAGCTTGCCGCTGCTGACTCTCTCCCGGTCCTAGTTCAAGGTTACATGGTACAACTGGGTACCCTGGCTATCCAGTCGGCTACCTGCGGCCTCCTTGTTTTACGCGATCTTTTTGTCATTCTGACGGCCGTCTGACACCCAAAAATTGTACTCTAGGCTCGACTTCCACTCCCGAAAACCGTCCCATTGATAGTAGGTCAAGATAAATGTTCGCAAAAGGTTTGCGCCCGTTTAATCGGAAGATGACATACATATGGTCCTCGAATGGATTTTATCGATGATCCGTGTTTTCCCATGTTCGCCCCTCCTACCGCAAAAAGATGACCGTTGTCCGATGGAATCCAAATTATCTCCCGACTTACCGGCATCAATCATGGCCTCCCAGGTGACTTCGAGAAGCATGCGGACTTGAGGGTCCATGAAGTTGGCCTGCTTGGGAGTGACCGAGAAGAACTGAGCGTCGAACTTCTTCAAGTCCTTCAGCTTACCATGTCTCTTGGGCAGGTCGTAGAAGCCTGAAATTTTGGTTAAACAAGTGTGCAAAATGAATAATTTAATGAAAGAGGTAAAAAACATACCTGGAGGCCACCGGCTATCATCTTCAGTGACGAGATCTTCTCCAGCTAGGAGGTGGTCAGCGAACTCGTCGACATTGTCGGATCTGAAAAAAATACTGTAACTGATATTTCCCACTTTTGTCCTGGACTTTGTAATAACCCAAAATAAATCAGAACATTTCGAAATGAAAAGATGAATCAAAACCTGAAATCGAAAATGTCTCACCTCGGGAAGCGGCCGGAGACTCCAGAGATGACAATGTCTTCTTGATCTTTCCAAAAGGGCTCGTTAGAGTTCATGCTCTCACCCGACTGAAAAATGACCATTAAAGCGAATAAAGTCACAGTTTGCGGAGGTAGCTGCTGCGGAACAACATTTTTATTAGGTGCAATAAGAAAAAACCGGGTTTCAGAAACTAGGCGCCGCTTTGGAACATGACTGAAATGACGTTTGAAGGTGCGAGAAAGAGGCTCATCAATACCGTCCGATGGTAATTTCGCGTGACTTTTACAGAGATTTTCAGAAGAGATTGTCTCAGTGAACCCTCTGTTCAAAATAAATTTCCTCGGGATCAGGTGATTTCTGACAATAAGGTCAAGGGAATCAAAAGTACTCAAAAACTCAATCTCTTGCGCTCAAGATACAGTTTGCGCCCTAGGGGAAATGAAGACATGACGGAAGAAAAATCAATTAGATTGGAATTGGTTGAAACGAAAAGAGAAATCTAGACTGCCGGGGATAAGAAGCGCAATGGATGTTGAGGACTGGAGGTGGACGGAGGCAGTGTCATTGACCGGAGAAAGGTCGCGGCGATGCGCTTCGTGATATGGTTGTGGGGCTGGCTGGCCGACCCGGTTCAAAGGGCATGCTCTACGGTAACCAGAAGCTTCAAATGAATTGAAGACGACAGAAGAGGCGAATGGCAATGCCAGCGGGGCGGAGCTTTGTCGTCTTCCCCGGGGGCGGGGAGATAAGCGAGATGGAGGAGGCGACGACGATGCTTATGAATCCTCGACGATTCATCAAAAAAAATTAGTCGAGACTGGAACGGTTTCCCAACACATTACATAACTTTCTGCGATCTAAGTGGGCAAACGCCTATTTCTGGTAAACATCGTGGGTGTATTTTGCAGTGCCTCGAAAGTAGAAACTGTTCTTAATTGTTTTCGCAATGTTGCTGTACCTGTTGGAGGTGCTTCAAATGGGCATTCCTACCTGATTTTTGAATCAAAACAAACTGTTCAAGTGTTTGTGTGAACGGTTTGCACGGACGATGACGAGTGAAATGAACTAATAGCCATGTTTCGTCCCAAAGATCACGAAAGAAATGGAAAATAGCACCCCGACCTATGGTTGTAACATCTCCACGTCAAAACGGACAATTTTCCCACGAGAAGCAAAGCGGTTTAGACCTACCTGAGAGTTGTCAGAGACCCGTTCCCATCCACCAGAGGTATCAGATGAGTGAGCACTTCCCTTTTCCGTGACGCCCATTGGAGTAGCAGAAGAGGAGAAAGAAGAGTGGGAAAGAGGGGAGGCTCTAAAACTGAACCAAACTGTTATGAGGTTTGAAAGAAATTGAAGACGGAAGAGAGAAACTAGAATATTAGACATAGGGCAACTGGTTGCTGGTGATTTTGATGGTCGGGAATGGCATGGCGCACGCATGCCCTAAATGGCCATTTTAGGTTGATCAAGTTTGAGAAAGGGCAATATCCTTCGTCTGTACAGTTCTTTCGATTTCACGAGCTTGATTCAGAGATCTAAAAATACTTCCGCCGGTCCGGCTCTCTTACTCAAAATCGGCATGTATCATCTTCAATAGTGGCATTACAGCCCGCCTCGCTGTCTGAGATATATTCGGTGACTGAACAGTTTTATTGGTTGCAAAAGGGCAAGAGACCGACTGGAAGAGTGACCACAAAAGTGAAATTTATGTACGTTCCAGCTGTGATTATCAGATTTGGAACACATCGCGTAGAAGGACTGATAAATGGAACGCAATCGATGTGCTGGGGAGGTACTGGCCTGTGAGGGAGGGATTACCCTCTGTGCCAAGGCCGTAGCCTTCCTCGTCCAACTTGCGCCATCCGAGATTTTGTCTTTCAGATAGCGAGAGGTAGATAGCATCAGCCGACATATGAGATGTCGTCGTCTGCACTCTGTAGATGCCTCGAGAATCAGAAATGGTTCGGAGCAGGAGACAAAATTGTAAAATGTCGCGAACCAGGCAGTTTCGTCCGTAGACGGTCACTGGCGCGAGCGCAGTAGGGAGAGGGTTAGTAGGTTAAACGACAAATTTTTTGCGAAAAAAAATTGATTCCAAAAGTATGTTTGGGTGTCTACAAATGAGGGAAAGATGGTGACAGTTATGGCCCGATTCTGATCACGTAAGGAAGCTACCACAACAAATCACAGGAGGAAATGCTAACAACGATTGAGAAAACTGTAAGATGGACGGTGCCATTCACCGGAAGTGCCAAAGATGACCAGGCGGCCCGAAAGGATTTGGCAAGATCAAGAGCTGCGGTGAATCACGCATACCAAGAGACAGACTAGTCAGCCGTTAAAATAGGGTCAAATTCGTCGACAACTGGTTCCTACCAGGCTGAGTATGGAGGAAACACCAGAGTGTCTTCCTCAGATTCTAACACAGACGTCGCGCTCAAAACAGTTCGGCAAACTTGTATCAAATGCTTTGAAGCGTCGACGAAAAATGTCATCTTCTGAACAGGGAAGAGAGTGGGCCGTTTAAATGTGTTCACCCATAACATTGGCACAAGCGCTTTTTACACCTACTATGGTATGTTCATTCGGACCAAAAAGTTTTTCCAACGCAGACAGGCGATGCAACCTTCACAGTCTAAAAAAGCAGGCAAGTCACGGTTGTCTCTTCTTGTGATGGCGGCCCACCCGTGGAGATGGACTGTTGCTAAGAGCTTGAGAGAAAAAAAAGGGATCGTCGTGAAAAGAAGAGCGAAGATAGAGGGCAACCTGGGCGGCTTCTATGTTGCGAAGCGTGAAAAAGGTCCAGTGTCCATTGCGGGTCGAGGCGCCGCCTTGCACTCCCATTGCGCTTTGCGACGACCTTGTGCGCTATTGTAAACTGCGCCAAAACCTTGAATGACCGCCGGCGATGCGGTAAACATTATCCAGAGCTGGTAATCTTTTCCAGGAACTCCTTGTTGTGATTTTATCTCTCCCGAACATATAAGTTCACTATTGTTGAATGAAAGTCCGTCGGAGGTAGACATTGTAACATCTTGATATAAACTGTCATTCCCCTCCCGCGGTATGCATTAGCAAAAAGAGTCCTTCCTGAGAAAAGTAACAGTGTGATGAACTTGAGAGATAAAAGATCTTTTGCATCACTTTGGCCGTTCGTTCCGTCTCATCTTTTTAAAAAGTACTTACTGGGTGGCCGAGATTGTCTCTGAGACGAAATTGCTAGAATGAAAAAGTTGACCGTCGGAAGAGAAAGAGTGGACAAAACTGCTGGGAACACGAACAAGTTCGCTCAACCCTGACGACACGTGTGGACGTGTTTTGTTACTTTAAGGGAAAAGCGGTACTGTTAAGGTTTGCAGTCCGGGGCAGAGAGACAGAGAAAGAAAAGAGTGCGACCAGACGCGGCAACGGTCGAAGATTCAACTGAATTCAGGGCAATGTCTTTGATATCCCTCGCGCTGGTTCTACCTAGCTAACTTTCTTCGAACTTTCTGACCTACATCGTCGCATACTTCGCCCCAGAGTACGGTGGAACTATCTGTAGATGTAAGGAGATCTAGACCCTCTTCTAGATGTTTTCCATGTCTGACGCACACTTAGCAAGTCTCTTGTTCTACAAGTTTTTTTGAGTTCGAGAATGAATTTCGCTTGTTAGATCTAGGACAGGAGATAAGAATCGGATCTACAGCAGCTCTCCTACCGGGCCGGACAGAAGAGAGGAATGAATGCGATGGGGATATTCTGTTCACATGCATTCGTCCGTTTATATGTAGCCTTGCATCTATGAATGACGTTGCATTTGCAAATTGTCATCATTCAGAGATCCTGGAAGATTTCCTCTTCCGCAGTCATCTACGTCACACTCGTCTTCTCGTTCTCTCCGCTGGAAATCAGCTATCCGTGGACTGACCTTGGTGTCAAAGGGCAGCCAGCACAAAAATATGTGAAGAGCGCCGGCCCTGATTGATACCTTCCGAGAGAAATACGTCGCGAAGCAACGAAGGCTTCCTTTCAAGTAACGCGAAAGTGTCTGGACCCCATATAACCGGTAACGCCCAGTAAACCAGTACAGACAGTGTTTTGCTCGTAACAGCCTTAACCACGACGATTGTTACCCGTCGTGACCTTAGTTCATTATAATAACTGGCCTCGTAAATCATGATAACCAAAGGGATGAAATGATGATAATCTGGCAGAGATATATCTGCACTCTGAATCACGCGGATTCGGTGCACTCTCAGCTGACAACGAGATCGAGAAAAAGACGATTAATCTTTATTAGAACCATGGCCAAGACCGAATGAGTGAAAAGCTACATCTACACCACAACTCTTCTTACCCGCTTAGTAGAAAGATATACAAAAAATCTGTTAATATCTGAGAATGGTTAAAGCAAATATCTGTACATAACACCAGGATTTCTAACAGGGATCTATTCGGTCATCTTCTTCATTTTTTCCTCTTCTCGTGCTTTCGCGTCAGCGAAGGCAATCAACTAAAAACAATCTTCGTAAAAGTATGTCTAATTAATGTACCTGTTCTTTTAGTAAAATCCTCAGATCAAAGATGTCTTGCGATTGTTCTTCCAATTTTTCGAGTCGTTCACCATCCAACTCCAATAGCTGATTGTATTGATGATTCAGTTCCTTCAGTTCCCTTTGGAGAGTTTTCACTTGAATCTCAAGCTGCAGCGTTCTTTTTGATTCTCCTTCTAGTTGAGCTAACCGTTTCATAGACGATTCATACTGGTTACTCAGTGCTTCCAGTTCAACCTAAGAGAAAAAATATTCGAAACAAGAAGCAAAATTGCTATACCTGAGCGGCTTGACCACTGTTGGCAAAGGTGTATGCCAGTGGAGGAAGATTCGGCATAGACGAGACAGTCGGCATGTCCACAGAATCATTTCGCGAAAATTGAACAGGAGATGGTACGCTTGCATTAGGGATTACTTCTTTAGCCTTTTTCAGCTCGGACAATTCAGCTCGGAGTTCATCGTTATCGGATTTCTGAAAACATCCATGTAAATATATTTGTATGTGACTTACGAATTCTTTAAGGCTCTTTCTCAAATTGTTCGCTTCCTCTCCAGCGGAAAGAATATCATTGTGGAGCTGTTGCAAGCGATCTTCATACGACTTTCTAGCGTTTTTGAATTCATTGTTTTCTCGCTTCTTCTCTTGTCGAAGCCTGAAACTATATTTCTGACAAAAACAAAGCAACTCACCTATTAATTTCAGTTTCCAAAGCTACGTTTTTCTTTAGAACAGAATCGATTTCATTCCTCAGAACTGACAGGTTTTGTGAATGCTGAGAATATGATAATTGTCAATAAAGGTAAAGCCGTACCTTATCCTCACTTATAGCCAATTGTTTTCTGACTTCTTCATATTCCTTCTTTGCCAATCTTGCCTTCTTATCACATTCCTCGGCTAGCTGTTGTTCATTAGCCAGCTCTTGCTTCAGTTCAGTCAGTTCTTCCATTAGAGGAGCGCTTGCTGAATATTTATTGCAAGAACTTAATAAACTGCTCACATTTAGCAATTGTCTCAGCGATTGAGCTGTGTTGATCCAGGGCTGTTTCCAATTGCTAAAAAATGTTACAACAAAAATTTGCATGTCAAACCATTCTGGTGTAGTTCAATTGTGACGTCAACCTTTCAATTTGTTCACGAGCTTCAGCTAAATCTTGGTTAACTGTCAAGGCGTTTTCGTTAGCTCTTTCTCCAGCAAGACGATCCGCCCATTGGGCTGCATGCATCTGTTCCAGCTCTCTTTGGAGTTCCTTTAAAAGAATAAGTATAAAAATTATAAAAAAGTACCTTGTTCTCATTTACCAAAGTTAGTTTTTCGGCTTCGATTCGTTTCATCTCGGCTTCAGTGTCGGAAAGTTTCCTTTCTTGAGCGTCAATATGTTTCTGGACAACTTCACTGTTAGCTGCACTAGCTGTGTTCTCTTTTTTCATTTGTTCAGACGACGATTCCAGAGTTTTGATCATTGCTGAACGGTTGAAAATAAGTTCACAATTGAAGAAATATCTTACTTTTCAAATTGGAAATTTCCTCCTTTTGAAGTTCAATAGTTTCTTCGGCTTGAGTTTTTTCATCTTTGAATCGTTTGCGCTCAGCTTTGATCTTTTCCAAATCACTCAGCTCGCTCTTCAGTCTTCGAATTTCTCTTGACTGTTTTCCAGAATAATCGGAAATTTTCTTGCCTTCTGCCAAAACATCCTCGCATTCTTTCTTCTTATCTTCTATTTCTTTCTTCAATGAGTTTTGCCTAACAATAATTGTAAAATATATACATCTGAAAATTACTGTTGGTTGAGAATAACAATTCTCTGCTGAAGTTGAACGTTCAACTTGTGAAGACAATCATTTGAAGCTTTCAACTCGTTGCGTCGGTGATCAGCCAACTGCAATTGAGCTTCGAGTGCGGCGGTTGCTTCTCCTTTGGAAACCATTGAAGAAAATGGCATATTGTCATTCGTAAGTCTGCTGCTAGTTACTGACCTGAAGATGTATTCATTTGAAAAAAACAAGCGGAAAGCTAACCATGCGTCCACGTTTCTGATAACTTCAATGTCACTGGACGCCACAGTTAGAGAGTCGTCGTGATGTCCAGGAAAAGAAACGACTTCGTGATGAGCTGGAAGAACGGCTTTAATTTTTGTGGTTGAATTAAAAGGCAAAATTTTCCCTGCTATAGGGTCCGTAAAATTTTAAAACGTTCACTAATTTGTTAAAGTGGAAAACTTTCACAACTCACGGGGTAAATATGGTTCACAAGTTATCGGATCATCCGATTCTTTTTCTTCCTCAATGAGATCAACATCAATGTATTCAGAGTTTTTGACCGGGGATCCGTGCGAATCTACAGCATCAGATGAATTCTGAAACAGCCTTAAAAACTCTACATCAGTTGTATACTTACAGATGCAGGTGAGTGGTCAAGCAAATGAGTCACATTATGAGATTCGTCACAAATAGGGTTCGGTTCAGAGTCCACAATCAGCTGAAAAAATGATAATTAGAACTAGGAAAAATATGAATTCACTTCGGAATCGCTTGGAAGGCCACCCCAGGCACTGCCCCACGCTTCCGTCTGACCAGTGTCTGGTACCGTAAAAAGGTTCTGAAAATGATAAATTGCTTACGTATCTTTCAAATTACCGCTAGATTTTCTTCTGGAGCTGAATCGCTGTCTCCTGGGATCGGAGTGAGAAGATTATCGTCGAGAACAATAGTCTGTACATAAAAGTAGTAAAAGAGCTTAAAAACGTACCGATGTAGACTGAGCTCCTTCTTCATCTGCTTTGATGTCCAGAACACTGTCGATTTTCTGTTGGGCCGTTTTTAGAGCTGATTTGGCTATTTGGTTTGCCCAAGACAGATTCATTCTGAAAAAAATTCATTAAATATGAATTGAAAAATTGAGAAAAGATGAATCTAGTATTGGAGATGTATGAAAAAAGCCTTTGGACCAAAATAGAAAAAGAAAATTTTGAAAACAGCTGTTTTCTTCGCGTTATCGATTATTTGCTGTTGCCACATCATGTGAAAGCCTTTTAACAACCGGTTCTCGATACCGTCAAACAATAGAAAGTAGACGATTATTTTTAGTCGAGGGTGTTAAAAAAAACTGTTCAGCATGTTGCCGGTAATTAAAGAAAGACAGTATATCGAAAAATGTTCAAAAAACTGTTTTTGTTGATAGTAAACCGGCTGATCGAGTGGGACAAATATACGCAAGTTTGCGTGCGCGTACAACGTTGACGCTACTGTTGCAAGATTTTTATAACCTTTATATTTTCCTTTATACAATTTTTCGGTGGAAGATAGGTAATATAAAAAGAAGCTGATTACTTTTTTATCATATAAATCAAATTTTACGGTAATTGAAAAATTTTGGAATTCAAAAAACTACGTCGTTGGCAACAATGTTTTCGCGCCATTTAAAAACGGCTTTAATGACTATCGGGATTTTGGCAAGCTTCAGGCGGGTATGACATAAACGAAAAATAAAAACACTAAAAACATGTATTTAGTATATTTCTGACTTGGCACACTTCTGTGGTGAAGCATATTACTGTAGCATGTGAAGGGAACAAAAACTATGAAACACAGCTCATTTATTTGCAATTTCTCACCGACTGGTGTCTTGATTTTCATACAGATACACTTTATATTATCCCCGACAACCAGATCAACGTTATCTTTCTGAATACATTTATAGTTCAGTCACCTAAATGGTTGGCAAGCAACTGCGAAATTCTCGACGAACCAAAAATTTAGAAGACAGTCCTGACACAGCGGTTTTCCTCTAATAACTTCTGGACAAAACCATGCAGTCTGCAGGAAGACGAGGTTTACTTTATTCCTATGGTTATCTGTTGTGTCAGACGCCATGATGAATCGTCTTCCTGATCGGACAAAGGAAGCAGTCTCGAAACAAGTCACCCAAGTCAGGATTGTCACGGCAAAGTTTGAGCTTAAGTTGAATCAGGTTCGAACACATATACTTTTTAAATATCCAAGATTCAGTTTGACAAACTTATGAAACTTTTTAAAAACGGCCAAGATGTCATCAGTGAGCCGTTTTGTTTACCACGGACTACTACAGACGCCAACACCTGCTGGGTGCTGCGAGTCTATCCGAACGGAAAAGAGAGTGGAGACGCAAATAATGTCTCGATCTTTTTGCGACAAATTGCTCCAAGTGTAAGTTTCTCTTCTTATTTCTGTTGCAAAGCCTTGTTTTCAGAATGCACCCATCAAGGCCGAGATCCATTTTTATGCAATTCGCACTGGAGGAGAAAAATCCACTCTTTTTAAAGCCGTGGAAACGTTAACGCAGGAACGTGACAGAAATGATATTTGGTTGCGTAATTTCGGATGGGGAACGATTTTGATTCCTAAATTTCGACCATGTACCCCACCACATGGTGATTTTTTGAGAAAATTACCGAACCGTTTAAGCTGATATTTTGCAGGGGTGATTCTTAGCCCAGTAGAATGCTACAGTTAAAAAACAAAAAGATTTTCTCTCGGCGGACTCGAACCCTGGACGCTCCAGCGCGAATTTTCCAAACCCACTGCGCTATCCGGACATTTTCTTTTTCGGGGTGTTCTCAAAGTCAAAAATTATTTTTCAAAAAAGCAAAATACTCGTCTCATTGAGCTCAGGTTTTCACTAATTGACAACTTTTTTGTAGGATGCAACCCTGAAGAGTTATGGGCAAAATTGTGTTTTGATCGAAACTTGGAACGTTCACTTTTTTCAGACGATAAGATATCCAGGTCTCTCATATAGCCTATTAATTCGGCCTCAATGAAACCTACATTTTGAAGCCGAGATTGCACGATTTCGTTGAAATTGGAAAAAGTTACGAGTGTTTTTTAAATACTTATTTGGCGACCTAATAGAACAACTTATCCAGTTACTTCATTGATTTTCAGGTCGAATACCTTCCTCCCGGCGTGAAAATCGCTGCGGAACTGTGTGAAAAAACAAGCTCCATTCAGAACACGGATTCTCTTCTTCGACGCAACGTAAGCAACTTGTGGGAAACAGATCAACTCGCGGACGTTATACTTGTCGTAAGTGTTTCACCTTATTCAGTGTAGTTTCTTTTGAGGTGGGAGACAAACCCATTAAAGCCCACAGGATCGTTCTGGGACTGAATTCTCCCGTCTTTCGCGCATTATTCGAAAACGAACATTCTCCCCAAGTACAGCTCAATATTGAAAATGTCGGTTATGGATCTGCAAGTTTTTTTTTCTATAAAGCAGCTTTAAAAGTGTTTCAGGTTTCAGCTTTTATTAATTTCATCTACACAGAATTTCTGTACCAGCATGAACATGGTGCAAAGATCGAAGAAGTGCTGGCTCTGGGTTATTTTCTGTCATTAATTTTAAAAGATACTGTTCAGCTCATAAATACGAATTGAGCAACTTGAAAGAAAAATGTGAACAAATACTTGCTCCAACGATATGTCATGAGAATTTCAAGAAGATGGTCATTCTGGCCAAGCAAAACTCTGCGAACAATCTTCTTAATAGGGCAGTACGGTTCCTGTTGTCGTTCAGCAACGTTTTTATGGAGACGCCCGTATGGAAGGAATTGAAAAACGTAGGTTGATAAGCGTACGAGGGTTAATTCTGACAATTTTGTTGTCTCTGGCTGTGTTACACAGTTATTCGCATTTTCAATAAAAACGTGTAGTAATAGGGTTATTTTTGTTTGTTAAATTTTCTTTCTCAGTTTAATTTTTCAGACTGATCCTCATCGAGCTATCGATCTTTTGGAAAGGGCTGCTGCAATGAAGGCTTCGGACAACAAAAAAGGTCTATGATCCACACATATCGTCAACTCCGTTTTGTGAATTTTGGTAATGATACCCCTCCTACCCTATCTGTCAGGTTCATTATTTCCGTTGTTTTTTTTGCTCCTTGCCATAATTTAAATTCACAGCCTTAATTTTTACCGGTGTTCACGTGTCTTCCGATATTCCGAGATAAAAGTGCCTTCTTTTCTCTTGGATTCACTAAATTTCTGAAAGTTTGATGTTTTCATACGTTGCTAAACAGAAACGTCGCCAAAACTTATTGAACAACACGAAAGTAGATACATTGGCTTTGGACTCTTAATCAGTTTCCATGAAGAAATGCTACAATATTTACAAACAAACTAAAAGTGCCATTGCTGGCAAAACATCTAAAAAAAAAACTCCCTAAAAAATTTTCTTAATTTTTCTCTTAGACTTTTGCGTTTCAGACGAAGCAAACGAAGCTTATTACACTGTTGCAGCAGACATCTAGCTTGGCTCACGTCTTGGTTAAAGAAAAACATTTATTTGAATGCAACCACAGAAATATCGAAAAAGCAATGTGCTGAAAGTATCAATTACGTTTTGGTTAGCGCAGGTCGTTTCACAATCTTGTACATTTTTAAGACATTCGCGTCGTAGCATGCAACAGCAATACCGCTTCCCCGTCCCGTGATGAACTGACAACCAGCAATCATTCCAGCGTCTACTTCGTCGGAGAACCGGTATTCTACCTGAACTACAAGGGTTTTTTATATTTTTGATTTGACCTGATAAGCGCTTGGTTTTCTCGTATGCAATTTGAAGATGACGAAACGCCCATCTTGTGCCGCCGTCATCATATAAGCAGATTCTGGAGCAACGGAAATTGCAGTAATGGGTCTGACGTGAGCATCAATCTAAAATTAAAGGAGGAAGTATTGAATGATTATTTTGTACCTTTGACATTAGGTCAGATGTAATAATAGAGTAGAGATATACACTTCCGAAGACTGTCCCACAAATTACCTGTTTCCGAAGAACGTTTATGGCGGTGACACTTTGTCTAGAGAAAAACTTGAAATATGCGTAATCATTACCATTACCCAGTGTTAATTTTATGCTGTGCTCCTCTCATCGGCTTATGCCAGACAATAACGAGCCCAGTAGTGTCGACCGAACAAGTGACTTCGTCGTACTTGCACGTAGCCAAATCAAGGATTGGATGGTTGTGCTCTTTTACTGGCTTCTTGGTGCTAACAGACGATTCTCCATTACAGAAAAACTGGAGAATCTCGCCGTTCCAGCTGCCTAAATTGGGGAAATTGTACAGCAAAATGAGTGAAACTTACCGACTAGGATTAGACAATCGGAACAAGCGATGCCTCTTGTTCCCATGAGCCATGCATCGCTCGCTTCCAGATTCTAAAAGATATTTCTGTCTATTCAACACGTTACAACATCAGCGATCGAAAACAAATAGGGGAAATTTTTTGAATCTTCAAAGATTAGTTGTTGTTTTGGGAATCCTAGTTGGCATACAACAACGTTATGTTAACACGTTAAGTTTGTGATCAAATCAGGACCAAATCGTCTACCTGATCGCTTGGAGTGACGACAGTATGCGAGAGCTGTTTTGAGCCTTTGACATCGTAGATTTGAACACCTTGGTCAGTGCAGACCACCAAAACTGGTATCGATCTTGAAGTTGGAAGTACCAGACATGCCTAAACAAGAATTTATTGAATATGCTCAACCTCTACCTGAGTTATCATTGCCGGCTTGTCTTGCTTGGTGTAATTCACATTGATCGATGACCAGTTGTTGCTTTCCATCTTTGCATCCAGTTCAACTACAGAAATCTGTAACATCTCAAAATTTTAAGCAAAAATGTTAGAGGTTACCTGAGAAACATCCGCCACAGCCGCATAGGTGACGTTTCGTAGTTCCGCAAAAACTATGCTCAAATTAGAATGACTCATCGCAACGGAAGAGCGCACGATGGTCAGATCGCTAACTCGTTCGAACATGTGAAACGGAGCTGGAGCACTCGATGAGTGATGTTCTTCGGCTTCAGTGGTGGCTGCCATATTGTGCTAGCCTGAATGGCCATCAATGAGCTACTAATGAGAACCGATACAAGAGAAACATGCTACGAACGATTAAACGTTTCTATGTTAATATGAAAATTGAGTTTCGAACACAGGAAGTCCAACAGGTATTTATAATTTAACCACATAGAAGAAGAAACGTGTCTCAGTAATTAATGACGCTGTCGAGACTAAGCAGGTTGAAAAGTGCAAGAACTTGTTGTCATGGAGATCTCGCCTTCACCCAGCTCGGAAGCAGTATCCGCAGTAATTGTTGGTGTTCCATCTGGACTAATCTAATCACTAACCGGCACAAAATAGCACCTGCCACAATTAAGTATACTGCTTTCAGTTTACCACCGAGACAGCAAGTACAGGCCAGCAAATATTTATTGCATGACAAGATTAACAGAGCGGGGGAGAAAATATGATATACACGCGTGCTACACAGTTTGCAAAATACCGTTGTGGAAAGGGAGACAGAGATTGCAAACGTGTGACAGATTCCATTTTTGAAAAGATCTGAAAGTTTGTTTAGATTTGACTTACAAAAGTTACCTAGTTGTCCAGATCAGAGTGATCAGATTGCATTGAGGATCGCGAGCGCGATGGAGATAGAAGACCCTGTTCGTTGAGATGCTTCCTAGTGAGAAACCCTCTAAAAATAACAGCCGTTAATTTTTTTTCTTGCATGCTGTCACCTGATATGGGCTTGAATATTGGTGGCTGCCTTGCTCTCTGTCTTTTTCATTTTCTGAACTTGTTTGCGGGCAAGGAATCCGCGAATTTCGGCTTGAATTTTGGTCGCGGCACGGTCTTCCGGGGTATCTGCCTCGAAACTGTACCCGCCGACAGAATGACGTCTGTACCAGCTTTGGTTAACAATCAGCTCAGAATACTCACTTTTGGTCCTTCTTGTAGTTAAGAGCCACCATCTTTTCAGACGACTGCGTCCTGGTCATGACCTTGTCAATGCCAAATTTTTTTGGATTTTTACGAACCTGAACATACATACTTGTTTCCTGTAAACACTTAAGCTCTCACCAGATGTCCCTTGAACGCAGCTTGTATTTTGGTGGCTGCATCGTCGAGAGGGCTCGGAGCACGGGGCTCTTCCACCATCTGGTCGGCGTGCTGAAACTAAAACTTAGACACGTTGGCAATATCGTTGACGATGTCAATTAAGGACTTACCCTTCGCTGAAGATCCGTGCGGAACATTTCGTAGGCAATTGGATCGCTGATGATATCGGTATTGGGGTTACCTGAAAACGGACTAATCAAACCACCTATTGAGTGACTTGCTTCAATGGAAGCACGTACGTGGCGGGTACAAGGAGACGACTCACACTCGGACACAAAATAGTATGTAAAACCGGGAAAATAGACCTCGGAGAGGGCGGAAAGCATTTGTTCGAGATTTACATAATGTTTGAGATTAAACGCGGACCAACTCATGCTGACCATGAATAATCAACCTTTCGTTACGAGAATTGTCTGATGTTCTAGTGTGGGAGGGTAAGGACGTCACATGCAATTAAGCAGCATTGAGGTGATTCCTCTTGTTGTTTGGGTAATGACAAAAAAGTGCTGTTAATGGATGGGATACCGACCACATACCGGAAACCGCGACGCTATAAAGGGCATTCCAGTCAGGCATATTAGATATTGTTATAAATATTGCGAGTCATTCAACAAATTGAAAATGTCAGGAGTAGGTCATTGTTTCGCTTGATCCTATCCGTTAATTAAAAACCCGCTGTAAGCCATCGGAACTGAGTAATGGGATCCCAGTGAAAAAACTCACATTTTCTCTGCCTTTGGAGTTCATCAAAGAATACTGAAGCAAACTTGATGACATCATCAGGTTGCGCACGGAGAGTTTCTCTCGCGAGAGCTTCAAGCAGAGGCCGAAGTCCATTCGGTACTTGGTAACGGGAACGGGTGTCCATGAGTCTGAAAGGAGCCATAATAAAACAAAGAGTGTGGAAGAAGATAAAAGATGTAAGAACAAGCTGTTTGTGTGTGGATGTTTCAAAAGTGTAAAGAAATGAATAAGTGAGCCTGTGGACGAGACTAGTTCACGCGCCAACAACGCCTGTTTGAAATTGAGCCAACATCTCTAGCTACGACTCTTCTCTCTGTAATTAGCCAGAAGTGCGGTCGATTTTCCAGAAAAGAGCGGCAAATGATAGCCAATTAGCCGCATTACCAAAAGAACGGTGGATCAGAATAATAATCCCTCTCCCGCCTCAAGAGTAAATACTTCCAATGGCTAGAGGCTTTCGAGTAGCAATCGTCCCGGTTCACTCGCATTTGCACATCGCGCTATCTCTTAGCGGCCAGTTTGACGCTAATCCGCTGTTTTAGCAGGGGCTCGGCTGTAATATATGTAAAGATTTATGGGATTTTCTTTTTTGTGGCGGGATAATTAAATTACGAGAAGAGCTTGTTTACTTGTTTGCAAAAAGGGACTACGACGTGCGGTTTTCGGGAAGATTACCTATTCCTAGAGGGGACAAATAAACGATGCGACTGGCATGGAATGACTAAGTTTCCGAGGTAATTTGTAGGGAAAGAGTGGGGGAATACCTCAGGCTGGCAGACGAAAAGTGAATGATCGAGGGATTTGTAAACACAAAAAAAAACATTAGAAAACAACAAACGGTGCAGCGTAAGAAAGAGAGAGTGACCAGCTTCTAGTAAATATTGTGTGACAGAGAAAGCCTTAATTACTAGCACTATGGAGTAATTTGTGCCTCATATAAAAGAGGCCTCGAAAAGAATGACCCTGGCCATTACAGATGGGAGAAGAAGTTCTGGGGCGCAACGTTATTGGCCCAAAACCACATGCGGCTCCGTTGACACACTCGAGCGGCGTTTTGAGCGGAGAGTTGATAATATCAAATCGCAAATCGAAGCCCCCGCTGCCGAGGATGATGAAGCCGGTGGGTGTGTGTACTAAATATGAAGATAACTCCATAGTGAGCGCGACATTGTAATTGCTGACTGAAAGGCACCTGGCACCGCGAGAGCGCTCATGCGTTTTTCCGGGGGCCAGAGATGCGGGTTTGAGACAGCTGCGAGGTAGTCGTGTCCGGAGAGGGTGAACAGAGGTGAGGGTGGAAAAGAATGTTCATCGCTCTTATCTTGCACATTAACGAAAACAGCTGCGAGAGGAGGAAATATTAATCGATACACGGCTTTTACAAAAAAACACTCTCAGGTATGCGGCTTGGAAGTACGTTTTTACCGATTCGCGTCAGTGAACGGCCAAGGAGGGAAAAATTGAAATTAAATCCGGAAGACAGAGACGAGCAAGCAGGCCGGAATCAATAAGAACAGAAGGATTATATTTCTTGGGCACTATCCAGGAGCAGCGCAACATATTGGGGCGGACGGCAAAAAGAGAAAGACACTTTGCTGCTGCCCTCCTGATCTGCAAATATTGGCTGCGGATTGACACATCAACGGAAATCCTCAAAGCTGAGAAAGGGGCTGCTTACCGGAAGTGTTTTACGTGTCGCCAAAAAGAGCATGTGACAAGTTGGAAGGAAACATTGAATCCCTTCACTGAACCACTAATCAGCCGCCCCAGCGGATGCTCTTCCGCTAACTAAATTGCCAGCGTTCATTCGATACGTCACAGGCTGTGAAAATAGCATAAAAAGAAGCAAATGTTTGTAAAGAGCTATTTATTGAAATCTAGGCAACTCCAATTATTACTTTTTCGAACACATTTAAGGCACAACCATAGAACACAATATTAAGTTTTTAGAGATCAGGAGAGGGAGCAGGCTGTGGGAGAGCTACATGCACCGAGATAGGGAGATTCCATGACCGAAAGGGATTAAAAAGATGACCGGGAAGTGGTCATGTTACCCAGTGAGAACGAAAGAAAGATAGCAGGAGCATGCTAATGACACCATGACATTCAATTAAAACTAGTGTGACTAGAAGGGGAAGAAGGGAGACCCGATTGTTTCAACCAGAAGTGGAGACGAAAAACAAAAATCCACGATGAGACTACACGATAATTTCGCGGATAATTCGTCTTCCGTCCGCTTCATCTGGCTCGGAGATGCTCTGCTCGTCAGCGTGTTCTCCTCCCATCGGCCCTGAAAAAAGCGCTTAATCCTTTTCTCCTAATTATGGTCTGACGTTCTGTTCTTCTCGCTCTTTTCTGTCGTCACCCTCTAAATGCAGCTTCGCGGGGGCGACAGAAAGCATTCAGAGAGTGAATTCATTCAGGGTTAGCGCAAGTTTTCAGAACAGATGGACAAATCAAAAAGTCAAACCCTACCTTGGAAAATATGCAATGTCGGATCATTCAAATAAGGATCTTGATTGACGTCATACTGTCCGGGCGACCATGTTTCTGTTGCCGTCTCCTCGCTGGAACTATAAATATTTTCATACTGGCCGTCTGAACACCTATACCTTGAATATGTATGTCCCTGGTTTCCAGACTTGACGCGTCCGGAATCGAGAGTAAACACGCCACTGTCTGCATTGCTACCATGTACAATCGTGTTTTTCGCTTCCATCTCTGGCATTGCCGCGATGGCTGGAGTACTGAAAGCAGAACTGAATAAGAGTAAATCTATCAACAGAGGTTGCTTACCTCCTTTTCGGCTCTTTTCTGGGTCCTCTGGTCCTACAGCAAATAAGAATTACAGCAATCACCATGAGCAGGACTGCCGCCAAGACAATGATGGGTATGAGCAGGTAGAAACGATAACTTCCTTTCATCGGAGTGGCTTCTGAAACCAAAAACTGTCTGCGGAAAGAACCAATAAAGATCGTGACTGCCGTGATGTGAGACATCTGGTAACAACATGACCCAAGTGTTTGACAAGGTTCACATATCTACTCGGGTTTCAACGGGATCTTCCCCCGCGCAACGACGAACAGAATTCTTCAAGTTCAACGCCATAGCGGTGTTCATATCAAGAGTTCAACAACATACCGAGTGCCGGAGACAGCTGGGAACATCGGAGCGCATTAGTTCGGGAACAGAAACGAATCTTGTAAGCTCGAGCGTCTCTTGGCAGGTCCGTGATGACTTGGTCAGCAGGGAAGCAATGTGAAGCTCTGTAGCTGTCGCCGTCGCCCGAGATGTAAAGCATCGCACAACCGTCTTTCGGAACTTGAGGCTCAACTTCGATGATATTCGAAGTCAGATCGAATTGAAGTTGGGAGGGAGACAGCATCGAAGTATCTTCGTTAACATCTTTGGTGTTGGCCACAATGTTGGGAGAGAACTCGGAGAATCCTTTCCTGTTGGCAGCCCTAACTCGGAAGTAGTAAGTGGATAGTGGCTTCAAAGATGTCAAGTTGTAGGTCATCATGTAATTTGGTGTTCCATCAGCTCTCACGTCCATCACACGTGAGGCATTTCTAATATCCAAGGTTGCAACTTCATCTGTTCCTAGAAGAGGAGAACTGTTGGAAGTTCTGAAACATTTTGTTCGAAATAAAGCGGAAAAGTCTACTCACGTATATTCTATGACATAAGATTGATCATAGCCTCCGTCAAATCCAGGTCTCCATCCGACAAGCAAGGAAACAGGAGTGGAAGAAATCTTTTGAAGATTGTCCGGAGGATGAGGAACACTGGTTTCCTTTAGTTGGACGACAACTTCAGCCTTATCTCCCATTCCGTTGGTTGCTCTGCACAGATACGAACCGAAGTCGTCCGATGATGCCTGATCGATCAAAAGGATGTGTTCGAATTCATCAGGACGGTTCGGAATAGAGTTTGCTTCGAAAGAATATCTAAAAGTGCCGCTTAAAACAAATTTATAAATCGCTTTACCTTCCAGTCTCTTCAACGATAGCAGAGTTGAACATCCAAGTGAAGTTGGGACGAGGACGGGCAGAAACGAGGCATCGAAGTTTGGCGGTAGCTCCGATTTCGGTAGCAGCAAGACTGTCCGTTGGATATCTCTCGTTAAGAATGACCGGTCCGTGTACAACACGTACTACTGTCCAGCTTTCAGAGGCAGCACCTCTGTCTCCGGCTCCGTTGTGAGTTGAACAGGTGTAGTTACCCTTGAAATCTATTTTTGAACAAAAAATTTAAGTTGAAGTACTTTGTCAGCCCATTGAATTGGCTGAGTGAAGTGAAGACTACCAGTAACGGTCTGTGTGCAATAGTCGTTCTCGTTACAGCTGGTCTTCACAAAGGTTGTCTCCACCTTGTATCGTCGTGCCTCAATTGCTTCTCCGTCCTTCATCCAACGGATCTGCGGAGCTGGGTATCCTTGAGCCTCACATTCAAGCCCACTAGCCGATTCTCCCGAATTGTAAACTCGTTCGACAGTCAGCGGTCGTGAAATCTTGGCCGGCTCAATAACCTAGAATATAATTCGAATGATTTTATAATAACAAAATACCGTGACATCCACTGATGCTTCTTCTCCTTCACCCAATCGATTGTGTGGTTTGCAACGATAGCGTCCGTTGTCAGCTAGTTGAACATTTTTGACGATGAGAGTAGATTGATCGTGGTCTTTTGTACCAAATAGTCCGCCAGAAGATGGAGAAGCCCATTTGAACTGGGCTGCTGGACTTCCCGGATCCGGAGCAGTACATTCAAGTTCAATGTCGTCTCCGACAAGGACGTTAAGTTTTGAAGACGATATGACTGCCTTTCCAGGTCTTCTTTTCACCTGAAAAATCAATTTTTAAACGAATGTACACAATATCCAAACGTCGATAAAGGTGACTGCTGCTCCCATCCTGGTTTGACTGCCCGGCTGTCCATAGATGGTCAAGTAGTTTGTAGCAGAACAGGTGTAGTTTCCAGACTGTTCCCTGAAAGCAAAAGTTAAGTTGAGGTTCTGGATCTTTGAGGATCATTTCCGACCGGTCTTTAGGATCTGCATTCTGAGAGGACTCCCGCAGAGGAGGGCAAGTCGGCGACTCTGATCCAACCGGAACAATTATACTCTCAAGGCAAAAGTAAAAACTATGTGAACATACCTTCTCACACTGTTCAGTATTAGAAGTGGTCCTTCAGATAAAAAACCATCTGGTCCGGCCCATCGAATTTCTACGGCGCGAGGGTTTGAATTGACGAAGCATTCGACTTCGACTCTTTCCCCTTCACTCGGGTTGACCCGTTCCTGAATCGAATGTTCAAAATATTGTGCTATTCACAAATACCTTGACAGTAACTTCGGGGGCATACTGAACATTCAGCTTGACAATATCAGATCCCTCGCCAACGTTGTTCCGCGCTCTACACTCAATCTCACCGGCCATCTTCTTGTCGGCGATCAGCGGCCATTTCGATCCGAGATAACGTTCACCGCTGGTCAGATGCTTCCTAGAAAAAGTCACATCAGCATGCCTAACTCAAATTAATACCATTCATAGCTTGGCGGCGAAGGATTCGATTCCGTCTCGCAGACTAGTTGTACAGGCTGGCCTGCCTCCACAGTTAAATCCTGGGCCGGTAAAACATGGACATGTGGCTTGAAAAGAACATTCAGTCTGGGACTGTGTTCTTCCTTAGCGGGCCCTCCCTCAATGGCTTTGTTTGTAACGGAACAGATTACATACGCTCCGTTGTCTTCAGGACCGACACGGAAACTAAAAAAGTGCTTAAACGGTTGCAGACTAGACTCACTGAATGTTACTCTCAGAAACTCCAGCCTTTGTCTGGCTATTCACAAGCCGTTCGTGAGCAGTTGTTCCATTGGGGAACAACCAGCTGAACGTGGGTTCTGGACTTCCGCCAGAAGAAGTACATTTGAAACTGACAGTCTCTCCTTCGGTCACTGCACTTGTAGGTGCTTCAGCAATGACTGGATGTTCCGGTGGCACTAAAAATTCGTATATGAGTTTGTTCTTGCTTAAAGTCTATAATTTTGAGCGCTGACCAGTAATTTTTGTGGTCAGCGGCGACCACCTGGAACCAAACAATTTGCCTCGTTTTTTAGACCATTTGGATTTCTAACCTTGGGACTTTTCACCCTCTTTCTCTATGGAGAATATCAGATGTGACCCGATATTAGCGAGGGGATCACCGACGCAGAACACTTCATTAGGGATTAATGTGGCAATGCGGATATGCAATCAGTAATTAAGACGCTTATTCTGCTCTAGAGCATACGCAACAACACCACGCATGGAAAGGTTTCAACAAACTGCACACCGTTAATTGTGATCGGTCGAATCTGTTGCGATTGCGTAACAGTCTAAGCTAGTGAAAGTACACACATTTTGAACCCCTTGAAAATCCTCAGAAATGACCGACAATCGTGGGAAAGTACTTCCAGGACTCTTGTATTTGCTAACAGCTTTGGAAGCGCTGAGACAACAGGGCCGCGGTCACAGGTCAGCGATCTTGAAAGCCAATGACCAACAACCCTTACTCAAAGTTTCCTCCACGCATCTTACACGAGTGAGGATTTCTGGCGATCCCACTGTTAATCGTCCTGCGCAACGCCTGCAATTACCGTACGGAGTGCGTGTTATTCACAAGATTACCATCTACAAGGACGCTAAAGACTCTGATACACGCGTTGTCAAGAAAGAATTGCGACCTACTTGTGAAGATTAGCAGCTCTTAAGTTCAAATCAACATACCTAGAGCTATTACATTGGCGGCATCTGTAGAGTACTGGTCTCCGCTGTTCGGATCCAAGACGGTACATTGATAGGAGCCTTCAACAAAACTTCTGTCGACCATTTTGATGTGTAAATCGTAAGCGCCAGTGGCCGCATTGCTCACAAGATCAAAATGTTCTTTCTCGTGAAGCTTTTCGTTCCTCGAAATGTGCCTGAAAGTGGAAGCTGAGCATTAGAAAGTGGTATGAGTGTACCTAATCTGTCCATTGTGATACCGTGACCACAGAATTTCGTAGTGTTCGCGATCAGAATAAGGTGGTCGGACGCTACAAGAGAGTGTAGGGCCTGAGGCTCCTTCTTTCACATAATACGGTTCCTTCTGAGGGGCAGAAGAGAAGACTTCGTCAACTGAGACTCCAGCTGAAAAAATACCATTCATTTTCTTCGCCAGCCAGCAATTTGCCAGGATGCCCTTTTTCTATTTGCTAGGCCATCTCAGGTTACAGTTCGGTTGACCCGACGACTTTCGACCGTCATCTGATTAGCAATCGATTTCTTAGGAGCCGCCGAATGCAAACATGAGTGACCGCACAAACATACGGCAACCGTGCGCTTCCCACCTTGTTTTTTCAGAGCGTGAGTTAGATTTGAAGTCTGCGCAGAGAGTGAGCAAGCCCAGAGAGCAAGTCTCCCGAGAAACACTCGCAATCGTGAGAAGCGTTTTTGAAGAGAAGCGCTGAGCAAACTTGGCGGCAGCTACCAAAAGTGACATAACCGAGCAAAAAAGGGGTAACACTGACCTGTAAGCTGGAGACATCCGATGAGCAACGCTGTCCAAAACAGCGATCTCATGGCTCGGAATGATTGCCCACACCCTGCAACATTATTGTAAAATGTGGATAAAAAGGAATTAAGAGATTGTACAAGGAACAAGTGGGTTGTCGACATGTCTCAACAAGATGGAATAGTGGCCAGCTGGTCGAAGAGCGGTACAAATCATCTGCGGATTAGGCAGGTTGTAACGACAAGTCCACAAAAACAAAGAGACTCAAGTTTACAACGAGTATATGGACACAAGATGACCATAAATCCAGTAGAGCGCTAGCAACTGTTGCGAACCGACCTGCGAGTGAAAGGAAGGCCGCCTTTGTTGATTAGCTGTCGTTAAGATGAAACACTGATATCATGACCGAGTGAAAAAGGTGGGAAAGTTTGAAAATTAGGAGGCCAAGAAAAATCGTTATAGAACGCGGATCCAGGACAACTAAGTAGACAATGCATGGACGCCGTGTAGCCGATGGTTATAATTAAGAGACAAAGCGACGAGAGCCATTGTAGTTTAAGCCAGATGGAAGCGCTTTTGAATGATCAAAAAAGTCATATCCGACTGGTGGGAATGAGCGGAACGATCGTGGCAATTAAGGCAAACTCTGAATTAAAAGTCACTTGTGCCAAAGAAGACCGGTCTCATTATAAGTCTCGAGAAGGATAACAAGCAGAACCGAGGTCATACTGAGGCACAATCAGCTGATAAGTAAGATTGGAACGACGCCAATTAGATATGATGGATTCGGAGGCATAAAGATGAAGGCCGATCCGTAACAGATCTAGGATATGGACCCTTTGACACAAACAAATAGATGCGCGATCTGATACAACGCGGAGATAAAGATTTTCTGCCAGCCGGTGCGTGTGTCGGTGTGAACTTCTACAGCTATGCCCCGAAAAAAAACGAAGCGAACAGCGAATAGAGTAGATAAGGGAGAGAAACACGAAAAAGAATGGCGACAAAAATTTTGAATAAGCGCGCTTCTTTAGCTTTTATCCGAAGAGCGTGAATGAGCAGCAATGGCGAAAAGCGGACCGTAATGAGTGGCCGGCGTGCGCAATCAAAAAGCGGGATGACCAGCGGAAAGCAGCGGGCCACTTGACACTTTTCCAGCTTGCTGAAAAAGATAGATGAAGCTCAATTGGCTATGAGGCTTGTTGCCAAAAAAGAGCGCTGTCGGCCACACGGACAACATTAGTATGCTGGTGATGAATTGTCGGGGTCACGCGGTACTCTTTGTAGATGAAACTGCTAACAACGTAACAGGTACACAGGGTGACAAAACATATAAAAAAAGGGCAAAACTAGTGATAGTACCGGGAATAAAATTACATGCTTTTGTGGCGTGCATGGAGAAAAAGTAGAACGTCCAAGGTTGGCAATGACCGTCCTGCCTGTTTTGGGGCACCAGTAACCCGTTTCTCGACATTGTTTTGGCAGAAGAAAGTATGAACGAGATTGATTGCAAGTAAAGTCATTCCGAGACGAGTGCAGACAGGCAAATGAACAATCCGGAAGTGTTAAGTATGCAAGAGAGGCAATGACAATCGAGAAAAATGCAAATGTTTCCTGTGAGATGATTAATCAGTACTGTTTCGAATGTGTGGTGGCACTCTTTCTGCGAAGAGCCATGATCAATAGGTACAGCTGGTGACAGGTGCACGGTTAGGAAGAGCCAAATTGAGGGTCACCCGCATGGGGAGGCCTTTGCGCAGTCCAGCCTGGCTAATAATGACAAATAATGGCGGTCGCCAGGTATGGACCGTGTGCGGCGTCAATCCAACAGTTCCAGCTGAAGTTGGATTGAGGCCAAGCTTGAGGAGTACGAGGTCTGCCCTATGGAAGAGCGTAGTGTCATAGCAGCCGCAACAAGCCGGATCAAAAAACATTTGACAATTAACCGTGACCAACCGTGTTTATTACCCTACGCCAAAAACCACTGGCTAGATTCATTGTGCGCAACTGGAAGCGCGAGTGGCTGGCAAGTGGAATTGCTGGATTAAGCAGTGAATGAGATTCACATCGAGGTTGCAAATAGGAACACAGATGAGATTTTTGCAATGAAACTGGTTAAAGAGGGGACGTAGAGAAAAGTTTTCGACTGGTAGCTCTTATTTGGAAGGCAGGGAAGAGGCAAGCCACGGCTGGCATATAGTCGGCGAGACGGTGCTGAGTAGAACAAACAACCTAGCGACTGACCGGTACTGCGACATTTGAACCCACATTAGAATGGCGGGTCACGTATCTTTAGAATATCTTTTTCATACGTTGCTACTGTATACAAGGTTTCAAGCGCGGTAATAAAGACCGCACGAGCAATGAATTGTCACATATCTGGGTAACATCGTAAATCTCGGAGACGTCCGCGCTCGAATATACTGCGAAATTGCAAACGACTACATAATACTATGTCTAGATAGAAAATACAAAGAGGTACCTAAATTAGTCGCGCCTGACCAAAGAAATTTGACAAGTCGGCTATTTGTGCATGCGAAAACAGCGAGCAAAGGATTAGATGCCGACACTACTATAGTAGGGCGACAATCAACCGGAGACAGGAGATTTCAAGGCCAAAGAGTGACTGGAGTACTCCGGGGAGTTAAGGGACCGCATGTGTCATGAGTGGTGATAATGTGGCGTTGGGTCCCCAGGGCTGAATTCATGCCTCACAGAAAAGAACGATTGCCGGATTTGATAGTGGGAAAAAATAGGAGCGCATGTGTCAAAGCAGAGTCTCGTTCTCTCAATTTGGTCCAGTCTGGTAAAGAGTGAGTGAGGAGAAAGTTGACCGAGGCGGGTTCAGGTAAGGAGGGCGATCCCATTATCGGGCAAATACCGCGTACCGATGCTCGAAGACTTGCCTCGAGAGCACAACAGCACTCGCGCTGCAATCGGCGACAACAGCACAAACACGGAAATGTTACAAGAGCAACTTGTGCTCAGGGCGAATCTCAAATGCCACAAACACAGAGTGAGAGAAGGGTCATAGTATCCGGGATCAAAGAGCAGCAATAAACAATCACTGTTTGTGACATCTGCAACAGCAGCCAGATGCACAACCAGACATACTGACGAGTAGAAACGGAGCGGCCACCAGGTGTGGGTTCAGAAAGAATCGCATTCAAACAATGGACTGCACGTCCGAAAATTCGCACAGACTCCAACAATAGTGGGAAGCCGACTACTGACCCTAAGCATAAATAGACGGGAAACACTTTGGGATGTGACAAGGACTGTTGTCAACCGACAGATCTTGCAGGTCAGACGGAACGCACTGAGTGGCGAAGAAGATCCTTTTTGAGATAAAATGTTTGCAGTCCTAACGCGCGCCTCTGAGTGAAATATTACTGAGAAAGTAGGGAAGATGAAAGAGTGGATTTTCGGTCGGGGTGACGTTCAGTCGGTCGCAATATTATGGTAGGAAATCTGCCGGCAAGAACTACACAGAGGACGCACATTAGTCCGAGAAAAAACGACAATCCACGGTGAAAATGGATACGAGGTGCGCAACCGGCAAAAAGATGCAACGCGTGCAGCTGCTGCATATTCCAACAATGAGCTGAAAATAATTTGCTCCTGTGGAAGACCGTATACGCAGTTCGTCCAAGGCACAGGTGTTCGCCCGCTGACGAAGATTTGACCAAGAAAAAAGACACACGTGGGAACTGTTAGCGATCCAAAAAAAAACGGGAGAACGGATGAATCAGGCGAGTGAGTCGTAGTGGGAAAGGCTACGCGTTTATTTTGCTGTACGGTAATTGCTGATAGCAACAAAAGCGGCAATAGAAAATGAGAGTTTGACAAAGGTCATGCTTCCATCGGCCCTACAGGGTAATTGCGGGAGTGATTTGTTAGAGTGCGGCCTTGTCAGGTACTAATTAGCCTAGCAGGTGGGATAGGGTCAGACACGAACAGACAAATGTATAGTTCTCCAATTTTTCGGGGAAAGGACCGTGAAATCTGCACCAAAATGAGCCAGAGGTGTCCCATTTATAAATTTACTGTTAATATAATTTTTGCCTATAACTGTCTTCAAAGACGAGATAATGATGCAAACTAAAGGGTTTTGAAGACGGTTTTTTATAAACAAACTTAAACAAGTTCTATGATGACGTGATTATCTCAATCCCAAAAACCCCAAAAGCCCAAAAGCAAAAATTAACTCTTATCTAAAATGTGATTCCACGAATAAAAAATGGTCCCAAAAGGAAATGAAAAAGCTGTTTTATGGAATATCGTGAAAAAATGGTCCAATTGAAACTCTGAAAAGTGGTCTCTCAAAAAATATCACTTTTGCCAGCTCGCGCATACATTTTACAGTTTTGTGATGTTCAGAAAAGTTGTAGCCCTTGTTGAGTTCAGCATTTTTGCAGAACAATTTTCTGGGTTGTCAGAACTTTTAAAACCGCGTGGGATGTGCGCTTCCAAAGATTTCGGCAGGTGTACATGCAATGTAAATTTCAACCTTTGATTTGGTACTCACAATTTTTGAACGATGGCTTCTGATCTCACAGCTTCTTCCTTAGCTAAATTTGCCCTTTCTTTTCTTTTTTTAAACAGCTCTCTAGGTGCTTGGGATCATAGTGAACCAGAAAAAATTTCAACAATTAGTAGCCGACCTGATATGTGAAATGGGCAGAGAAAAGAATTGTAGTTTTCAGCGTGGTTAGTGGCACTTTTCTAGCACAGAATGTTGGAGGGTTCTTCTTCCAGGCAGTCTTTTGAGGAAAACACTAGCGAGAATATTTCCAGAACTGCTGTCGTAACTGGAATAGAGGATCAAAGTCGGTGGAGCTGGCTCCTGGAAAAGGTGAAACTGGACAAGCAAACGCTAACTGTCGTCCAGAGCCAGCCATCCGACCCTAGAATTCACAAGGCAAATAAATTATGAGTTACTCTTATTAACGTTTTCTTGTTCCTCTTGGCCGCTGAGTACAGCACTGTAATGCTTAGTCACACAATGAAATATTAGTGTTCAGTTCAAAAGTGGGTTACGTGCTGTTTTCAGTGGGATCTACAGCTCGCTCATTCCGTACCCAATAGAAGAAAGAAAAAGCTTAAAAGCTTTGGAAAAGCAAATCCGAGAGAAAGTCTTCACTGAACAACGATAGTGCTCGAGTATTCTTTCGATCTCTTGAACTGGGCTTTCAACTTCAAAACATGGCTAAGGTTCAGACCGTTCTTCGATCATTTGAGAGGCAAGCTCGATGTCATCAAAATGTCATATTTAGATTCAATAGTCGGATCACAGACCATGTCTTTTCTGTGCAGGTAGCCACGAAGACGATCTCTGCCATAATGTCAGTGTTTTGTGGAAGAGACTGGCCATCTACAAACGGAAGAATATCTGTGAGGCGTAATGTTCTAACAATATTTCATTCACCTGAACCATTTCAGGTGTTTGGAAAGCTATAGCAAAGGCCATAAGTGTTCGGACCGTCATCGTCTGACCTGCCGCCACTGTATGAACAGGCACAACTCGGCAACTTGCTCAAGTCTACAACATTTGAGATTCCTGTCAAAACTGAAGAAAAACGCGTAATAAGAGGTGGAACTAGTTCTGCAATTTTGATGCTTTCCATGCCTCAAAAAAGTCATAATTCTTTGCAATAACACTGGCAAAGACGGTCTTCTGTCCCCATCTCCATCAACAACCGTCTCTGTGATTCTGAGAGATAGATTTTCATGAAGAGAGAATGTCATCGCCGGTGTCTCTGCAAAGGGTATTGTTCACGTCAATCCGACTATAGCCCTCATGCTAAGGACAGTAGATACTAACAGAAAAAACTCCTCTTATCTTTATAAGCACAAACGATACATAACATACGTGAAGTAAATTTGAGGAGCACCATATCGCCGGGTTAGTTAAAAATCTTCTCGATCTTTCGTGCCTTCATGTCGTCGATTGATTCTTTGGTCTTAAGGTTCAATTGTAAAAAGAGGAACGGCTTAATGTACCTAGGAAATGTGTTCTTTATTTTTTCTTTTGCCTTGTAAATTCTTCAGTTCCTCGAAACAGTCATCTCCGAGCCGACGCTTTGTCGTGGTAGTCCTTCAGATCTTCTTTGATTTCAACGAGCGTCATTCAAAAATCCGATGTCTTTTTCATCGCTTTGATCTGAACGTTAAAAATTATTATTAAAACAGAAAGACGTACATGAAGAAAAATTTTTGGGCAGAAAAGGAAATGGCCTTTGTATATTCATAGCTTCCGTCCGTATTCGAATTAGACAGTCGAAATCGAGTAAAAATCCTGAAAGAATCTTAAGAAGTCGTTGAAAGGAAAAAAGAGAACCAGAAACAATAGAAAACAGAGACGTAAACAAATAGATGTGCCCCAAAGCGAAAGAGTGCTGAAAAGCGAAAGCGTTCGCGTGTTGGTTTACCCGTTTTGCGACACTGTAGTAGGGACGCGAACCTGCAGATCCCGGTTTTCCGGGAAGTTGCAGCAATTTAAAATTTTGAATTTTTAAAACATTTCGTTCTTTCCTTTCTTTAAACTGAATTTTTTTGAATATAATGATACTTTGCTCCTATCAGGTGTCTCATCAACCTGGTACAACACTTTGTTGATTTTTTTTGAATTTTCGCAAAAGTAAACACCAAAACTAGTTGTTCATTTTTGTTTATTTTTGAGAAAACAAGAAATCCGAATGAAAGGGATTACCAATCTTCTCAGAGATTCGGACAGTTGTGTGAGAACAGATTTTTCTGTTTTCGGTGAAAAGAAATCTTTCTCAAAGACTGAAGCAGGCAGTAAGCTGCGTTTTACAGCTACTAATGCATACTGTTTACGGCTTTTGACCTTCAGAACTTAGGATAAACAGTCACAGATCTAGCACACTGCGGATGCGATGTATTGGATGGAGAGTAATCCGAGCAGATGGTCTCTCATAGCTTCTAAGTAGGTTGAGAAGGCAACTGTTCGCGCGGCTGTTATGCAAAATTGCCAATTAGGCGTGCCATAGGCTAGACAATACTCTTCGATAGAGCCCGCCTTCTGACCCCCTTCTTTACTGACAAAAAGGGCCTACATCTTTTTTCCAACATACCAAAGAAAGTTTGACTTTTGTCCGTGGTAATTGCAAAGTCTCTCTTCCATCTTTGAGGCTCATTTCACAGTTTTCGTTTTTCACCATCGTTTGTGGTGGTGATTATGCGTTGCTGGAACCTATCGCTCTTTCGTGTCTTTTCCAGTGTAATTTTTGTTTTCTACAGAATGATATGTCCCCATTGCTGCCTGCCGTGCGAAGACGTCTACGAACACATCCTTGTAGATCATCCGGGTAAAACTCTATGTTTCAGTTTAGAACAATTGATTTTTAGACTATGAAGAATCGGTTGAATTCAAGAGCACCTTGGATAAGCGAATTGCAGAACTTTAACTGTGAGATCTCACAGTTGTTTTTGTTAAATTCTCTCATTATAGGCAGATGCAGACCGCCGTGGAACAAACTCACGTCCCCGCCGAGCCTACAAGGACTGTCAACACTGATTCGTGAGTTGTTTCTATAGAATATGCTCTGAAAGGAACAGCTTACTGCTATGCTATTTTTCTAAACTATATATTAACAGGTTGGAACAATTACCGACAAGCGAGAATCTCCTGCCGCTCCAGAGCCAGAGAAGTTCTCTCTTCATATCGTCAAAAATGGAGCCGGAAAGCGATAAAAGCAAAGAAAATACCTCTCAGGACGAGTGAGTAAAGATTTACGGATCGATGTAATAGTGAACGGCCGTTCAGTTATAGCAATATAAGTTTATTAGGGTCTAATTGTTTAACAAAGGTGTTTTAACACGGTAAAGCGACCAGCCAACAATCCAAGACTTTACTTCCAGACACAGCTGACACAATTTTATAGTAAGACAGCTTTTAAAGAAGAGGTTAGATCTTACGTGTGGTGTCCATCCATAACACCTCCCTCACCTGCTTTGACAAACTTCTCGAAGGCGAAGAGTGTCGCAACCGGGTCCGATAACATGCTGAGGCTATCATAGTTATCTGCTTCGTCGATCTTCGGCTCAGCTTCGCGGTGTGTCCAGACCTTGCAGATCCTTCGAAGAGCCTCGTCGATCCGGGACACGTGACCTTGAACGTCGTCTCCAACTGACCAAGGCATTTGTTCGTGTTTCCACTGATGTTTCTCAGGAATAAAGAGGTCGTTTGCAGCTTGATACATCTTATCTTCATCCAGGTCGAGACAACAGCGTGGCTTCGGCACCGGTATCCATGTGCATTGCAACATCCGTGTTCTATCCCAGTTTCGCCTTGATCATCAACTTCTCACGAGAGGAACCATCAACAGCTTCAATCATAGCGCGGAAACGGTGCTCTCCACAGTCTTTCCTTCTCTCCTCCTCTTTCTTTGACTCTTTGATGTCGTGCGGTTTGGGACAGTTGTTTTGGAAGTGATTTCCACCGCAGTTGATACCAGATGATTTTTGTCACATTTATCGTCCCTTCTTCTTCTGACGATAGTCGTCCCTCTGTCCACGCACCACTCTAATCCACGTTTCCTTGTTGTTCGTTTCCACATTACGAGCATCATCTTTTACTCTCTTGTAGGCCAGGTACTCCTTCCTGAGCTCATCAATCGTCAGATTTGTCCAACTTGTTCAAAAACCGCAGCCTGTAGCGGCCAGCTCCAGATGATCGAATGCGGCTACCATCAGCAGTACTTCAAGCTAGTCCTTTGTGATCGGAGACAGCTGAGACACCATCGACTTGCAATTCAGTAATCAAATTTACCATCTCGTCCCAGGTGAGATCATCCAGCATCTTAGGCAGGATACGATGCAACGTTCGCGACCCTTCGTCTCCAACATCTCGACTAACACCCTCACCTCCATCTGTTTGTCGATTTCATTGAACTCCATCTTGATGACCCGGTCGTACTGCTTGGACCATCTGACGAAACCATCATCGTCGTCTGGGTCGTATTTGAACTTCTCGATCCGCTTCAACTTCCCTCGTACATCTTGGCCGTCGCGTCGACTCCTTCAGGAGTTTGCAACTGTTTCATCTCAAACACCATCTGCTTCAGTTTCCTCTCGCTGCTCTCCCTCTCCGCCTAATAGATGTAAGTATTTTTGCATAATAGCCTGTGATTCGCTGGTCTTCTTGCACCTTTTATAGTTGTTTTAAATCAGCCTTTTCAGATCGAATTTGCAAACGAGCTCATGTGGGCTCGCCTTGCCGTCAGTACCATGCAAGGAGATGGATCAAGAAACAGATGCTCCAGGTTGCAAGAGAATGCGTCCTTAGTGAATTTGCTCGCCCTAAGCGTCGTAGGACCGTTAATCACCTAGCTGTTCTTTTTGTTGTTCACTTTACTACCAAAGTTGTAACCACGACCTATCTAAAGTATTGCCTCTTCTTTACTTGTATGAAAAGCACGGAATGCTTCTAATAAGCTGTCTTCCCCATTCAAAAATTTCACTTCTTCGAGCATTTTATCATGCTTGTGTTTTTATAGAGTTCAGTCGTGTGTTTAATGTGTTGTCTGAGTAATAAAGTCTTTTAAAAAGGTTTATTTTTCATATTTTTGCTCGCTCAAAAAGTGTAAAGATACTAAATTATGTTTCTTCCGTCTCATTCCAAAAAGTTCAAGCTCATTGCGTCCATGCCATCCAATTTGCGATTGTATCCAGTCTGACACTCGTTGCCACGAGAAACGGATTTGCAAAGCTGCAGTTCGGTATGGGTTCTTCAAAACAATCACATCTATCAGACTCGCTGCCCATTTCAGCCATGCATTCGACCATTTCACTCTCTCCAAAACTCTTTTTCAGAAAGCCTCGTGTCAACGGTTTCTCCCCTCGTACTCTTTTCCCACAAAACTCTTTTCGGAAGGTTGATAAAGAGTTTTCTCTGAAAATGGTAGTAATATTAGCTGAAGCCGTCGAGTGGACGCCAAGATGCTCCAAACAGTGCTCAAACGACCTCAAGTCCTCTACTCAATCAGGGACTGCTGACTCAGTACACAGAAGAAGAATTGCAAGAGTATCGTGAAGTTTTCAATCTTTTCGACTTTGGTGTGTTTCACAATAAACTGCTTTCGTAATTACACATGGTCAGATCGCAGTGGCGCCATTGCAATGGATGAACTCGAAATCGACTTTGACGAGTTTTGTGTCGTAATGCGACGTCTGACCATGCAGAAGAAGAGTTTCAACGAAGTTGTAAAGGACTTTGTCACAAAATGCTTCATAGTTTTTGACCGATCCGAGTCAGGAGTCGTTTCGAAGAAAGATTTCTTCCACATACTGAGAGAAGTCGGAGACATAACAGATTCTACGGTCGTTGAAGAAATGTTCAATGAGGTAAAATATCAAAATCTTTCCAATCTGCAAAGTTAACTTTTCAGGCTGACGTTGACGACAATGGCCTGATTGATTTTGAAGAGTTCACAGCAATGGTTCAAAATTATATGCACGAGGAGGATTTTGAATGTTCTTGAAAAGATAGTCTTTACTTTCACACTCGTCTCGAAAGATCCTTTTTTGATCACAAAATGTTGCGATGTCCAAACTTTACGTTTCTATAGTTATACACATTTTTTGGCTTTGGAAATGAACAATTCACGACTATGTGCAATTTTTTTCAAATCTCCATTGTTCTCTCCGCATATACTATCGATTTTTCAGTAGATGCGCTGGTTTTTTGTATTCAAATGAAGCTTCAAATTTAAATTGCCAGTTTGGTGACAAAACAAATTTTCTGCTGACATTTCTTTCGATTAGTCCACAACGTTGCTATGGAAACAAGCACTTTTGATCCAGAGTCCAAAGAGTTCGACGAGGACAGTGGTCTGTGGTTACCAAATCGCCTAATATTGACCTAGCGCACGTGCAATTCATGTTAAAACCGCAGACTTTCTCGATTTTTGCGTCATTTTTGCTGACAAAGGCGACACGTTTCTATTCTCTCTCGACTATATAACTTTTCATGTGATTATCTTTCTCACAAGCTTACAGATCGGATTTTTTTGTTTCTTTTGTTTCGCACAAAACAACACTCAACCATGGTGCATGAACGTCTTCACAGCGAGGCTGCAGATCCTTCCATTCTCGGAGAACCTCTGCACTTTCGCAGCGGGAAAAGCGCCAAAAACCGTTTTATGAAGGTAAAACTACCATATTTTAGATTAATAACATTTTGTAGGCAGCAATGACGGAAAGAATCTCCACTTGGGACTTGGATCTAACAAAACGAGGTATTCCCACGGAGCGCATCATTAACATTTATGAGAAATGGGGCAACGGAGGATTTGGACTCATTCTGACTGGAAATGTTGCGGTGGACCCCGTGAGTTCATCAAACTGGATCATATTCTGTTTCTATTTTAGAACAACCTCGAGTCTGCTGGAAATGTCATCATTAGCAAGGAAAACGACACCGTGGAGCTAAGAAAGCAGCTAAAACGGTATGCAGAAGCTGCCAAATCCGACGGCAGTCTCGTAGTCATCCAGTTGACACATGTAAGCACTTTTCGTTTGAAATTCACTGTGAATACGTATAGGCAGGACGTCAAACACCCGTTACCGTCCATCCAACACCTTTTTCTGCTTCTGACGTTCAACTCGAAACCAAAAGGCGTTTCACAGGCTTTGGAAAACCAATTCCTCTGTCATTGGATCAAATCAAGACGGAAGTAATTGACAGATTCGTATATGCGGCAAAGGTTGCGTATGAAACAGGTTAATTTGAACAATTTCATCTTCATAGAAATTTTACAGGATTTGACGGAGTTGAACTTCACGGAGCTCATGGATATCTCCTTTCTCAATTCATGTCGCCGACCACAAACAAGCGAACGGACCAGTATGGAGGTATTGCGGAGAACAGGGTTCGTATCGTACTAGAAATTTTCGACGAAATCAGGTAAATATTCAAAAATATGATTGCAAAAATTCAATTGTTCAGAAAAGAGATTCCTTCCGAGACTGGCTTTATCGTTGGAGTGAAGACAAATTCGGTCGAATTCCAAGATCAAGGACTACAAACTTGCGACGCAATAATTATGTGCAAGCTTATGGAAGAAAAAGGTTTCGATTTTGTCGAAATGTCTGGAGGAACCATTGAAAAACTTGCGTTCGCCCACCAGCGCGACTCTACTCGTTCACGAGAGGCTTTCTTCTTGGAGTTCACAGATCAGGTACGAATTCAAAATGTTTTTCATTGCTTTTCTCTTTCAGATCAAGCCAGTATTCAAGAATACTGTTGTTTATGTGACAGGAGGCTTCAGAACTGTTGGAGGAATGGTATCTGCCATTAAAAATGGTTCGACCGACGGAGTTGGACTCGGTCGCCCAGTAGCCGCCGAGCCAGGTGGAAAATGTCTTTCATAAGCAAACAATTCAGTTTCTAGATCTTCCAAAGAAGATCCTAGCGGGAGAAGTTACAGCTGCTTCTGCAGCAAAACTGAACCAAGACGACTTTGCGATTACCAATCTGGCCGCCAATTCTCAAATGGCGTTGATGGGGAAGCGATCGCTTAAAGAACTTGGAGGATTGTGAGTCTTGCCATATCTTGTCATTTTATTATGAAATTTAGGGTCACTGGCGACATTCCGGATTTCTCTAATCCTGCTGAGAGTGAAAGGTACATTAGTGGAGTTGCCGAATACACGGAATACATGAAGAAGCTGGCGGAGAACAACGAACCCATTCACGGAGTTCTCGAGTACACTGCTCTTGAAGTAAAAGCCTAGTTTGATCTCTTTTTTTCTATAAATATGAATTTAATATGCAAATGAATTTATTGAACGCGAATCTTCTTAGCAATAAGCATTGTTCGTTGTGGGCACGGACAGTAGCCAGAATCTCCACCGAAGAGTCCGCTCTTCCCCTGAAAGAGCATAAAATGAAGAGTAAAAGCCATTTTGAAAACCCTGTAACCCTTTCCTATCAAAACTTACCGGAAAACCTGGTCGACCAGTTTCGCCTCTTGCTCCTCTAAAGCCCATTTTTCCAGGTGGCCCCTGTCCTCCGGGGATTCCATCAAACCCAGCAGTTCCAGGCCTTCCAGGCTGACCTAAACTTGCTTTACTGGTTTTATACAACAGCTGATACCTCGTAGTCCGCCGTCTCCGTTAAGCCCAGGAGGACCACGCCTGCTGATTAGCTGAATGACAGATTTTCCACGAATCCCATCTTCACCAGCAGTGCCGTTTGGTCCTGAACAAGATCGTTCACATATGTTTGCAAATGCAAACCTGGCAAGCCTTGATCACCAGGAGGACCTGGAGAGCCACGAAGACCACCTACCACACGATCACCAGGCAGCCCTGAACGTTTTAACTTTGTACAGTTTAAATCTACCTTGCTCTCCCATAACACCTGGTCGTCCCATAAATCCTGTAGGTCCACGATTGCCAGAGGGCCCTGAAGGGCAACGAATGCAGCCACTGATTCGTGTGTCACAGACAGGAGCGCGGATTACTTCATAATTGTTGTCTCCCGGAATTCCTCGGTTTCCCGGCTCTAAAAAATTTTAAATATTTAAAGTTTATCTATTTTTTCATCGAGTTTTATCTACCTCCTGGAAAGCCTGGCTGTCCTCTAGGTCCTCTTAGACCAGGTGGACATCTGGGCTTCAACGGCTCGCACTGACACCAAGCCGGGAGTCTTTGTTGGAGGAAAACGTTTTGTCTAGTCTACAAATAGTTCATTAAAAAAGGCAACGTTCACGATAAACCTTTATCTTATGAAAGCTTTTCTTGTTTACGAAGACATCCCGTTCAACAATGCTTCTTCGTTTAGTTGAACTGACATGGTTATCTGTTTCCATTTTCCACTGAATACCGATCAGGTCGTCCCAGGCCTCGTTTGTTAGTCCCTAATTTTTGCTATGCTCTGTTGGTATCGGGTTGCACCTACCTTGAATGCTCGAAGCTCTACCTCCACGGCACTAGCAAGTAAGTTCAAATCTTGATAAACTTCATAAACCGTAAAAATGAGAGAAATAATGGAAATGCCAGACGCGGATAAAGCGAGACCGACTAGCAGCGATTGCGACCACATCGGGGCTAACCGTTTGGGATTGTTGCATTTAAGACAGCCGGCGTGGTGCAATTACTAGGGATAAGCTAGAAGCCGACTGGTTCATCTTTCGATGTTAGCTTTGGCAGCTAGAATTAACCTGAAAAAATTTTGAACTGTGCTGCAGACTCGGGGAAAGGAATAGTTTATCCACACATTGTGGTCAGACCGGAAAAATGGACGTAGACAACGGCGCTTCTCATATGTCACACCTTTCCGGACAGTTTCCTTTCTTGCGAAGCTGCCATCGGAACGTGGAAAACCCAGAAGGTCTGTTTACTCTTGGCGCAACTGGCAAGGTGTCACTTTCGAGCAAGTCTTCAAGACTCATCCCGTGAGCACAGTCGTGTAAACATAATTATGTGATCTTGGCGTAGATTTTTCTGATTATCTTCCACTTATCTCAAGTTTTTCGTTGTTGACAACAAAGAATCACAACTTGCCGAAATTGTTCACATCAGACGGTCTTGTTAGCCTTTTCATCCTACCTATAAAGATTGCTCATGATGTCTGTTACAGATGCCACAGTTACTATACCCATAAAACGTATTAAATCGTTTGTGTCCATTTTCAAAAGAAAAACTCTTGACAATAGAAATTGAATTTAAACTAGGCGGCGAGTAAAATGATAACTGTTAAAAACATTGCAAGCTCAAAGGACGGCAGTTCAAATCGTTTCGAAGGAGCAGTAGGGGCTGACTTTGTTCAATTCAGCAACTTTGCAGCAGAACCGTACAATTTTAAATTAATAAACTTTAAACCAAGCGAAAGATACACATGGCTACCATCCTTGCTTGTATTTTTTGCAGTTTGCACATTTCCCGAGAGGTATGGCATCTCGGAAATGAGAGCCCCCAACAGTCAGAGCTTGTTGAAAACCCAAAGTCAACAACCGCAATGTCGTATAACTAGTATTGCTAGTATTTACTTCGTAGTATGTAGTCCTTTTGTATGCAGTAGCACTAACTATAATATCGTACAGAAGGGACAGATGCAGTGTCTCATGCGTCGGCATGCATCACGTACCCTTTTGAAAGCAGCTGATATGCCATTGTGCTACTCAAAGTGCGTACGAGAAAAACATTCTTTTGACTTTCTCTCTGATCGAACGACCAGCTTTTTTTGCTGCGAACACTGTTGCATTTTTTGCTACTATAGCACCCTGGCACTTGAAGAAGGCACCGCAGGTTGAAGTGCGTGAGCTTTCTGACCTCCCGCGTGTCTTTTGTTGTTCGTGCTGAAGAGAGAAGGCTTTCCGGTTTGTCAACGGCAGGGGAGTGTTTGACCCGGCGCGCGTCTGCGTGAGCCCGCCGGCAATTCCGGCTGTGCGCCGACCGGAAACTGCGCTTCTTCTCCCGTAACACTATTAATAAGCGTCTTGCCAACGCCACGTGCAGGAGCAGTATACTCGTTACACTTAGCACATCGTGACAACCTCATTAGCTGAAGTAATGGTCCGGTCCGAGAGATTGACGATGACATCTTTCTCATAATTATTAGTCCTTCTTTCTCGTTCATTCTGGGTCATCTGGGCCGCTTCGCCAACTTTTTCTTTTATTACCAATTGACTCCAACACATGTGCCAACAGTTAAACTTGACAGCCTTTCAATTTCTGATGGAACTCTTGTATTGGGGCAATATTCTCGCTTCCACCAGGCTGACCATTAATAAATTATTCAGCGAGCAGTCCATTGTGCCAGGATTTCGGCAAGCGTATTTCTTTTGAAGTCTCATGACATATTTACCGCCTATACTGGCTGACAATCACAGCTCCACAGATCCCCATCCTGCTCTCTGTCCAGCCACATTTTGTTGACTACGTGTTTTCTATCGTTGTTGACAGCTTCCAATATTGTTTTTGGCACTATTAGTAATCTTTTTCTCTAGCTCGGCAGTGTGTTTGGATTCAACAAAAAACGGTCTCTGCTTGCGTTCCCCCAGGGCAGGAACTGGTTGCGCCTCGTTGCCTCAAGAACTCTCGATAACTTCCTCCGACCCTATTATACGCTATACATAACTTCCAAACTGCTTTTATCCTCCTTCAATCTATTCAATATTTTCAGGATGAGTATAAGTGAAGATCGAGAAGACATCTTGCTTGTTGTATTGGTCTTCCTTCTACTAATGTTGTCTGTGGTCATCTGGGTGGCATTCTGTATAGCTGTTCGCAAAACTGCCAAGAAATTTTTAGAACTTAAACGCCAACGGCGACGAGAGGTTATCTGATTTTCGGTCTTGTTAAAATACTTTTAGGCATTAATAAACGCTGCTATCAGTAGAGCAGCAGTAGGAGAAGAAGTATCTAGGAGAACAGGCTTACCTCTTTATATTGCAACAATTACACAAGGAATGAATGTATTTTTCTTTTTGTTGCAATCAACCTTCTTCATTTTCAGTTATTTGAACAAAACACGGGTGATCTGCCATCTTATGAACAAGCTTTACATATGACTTCGAATCCTAGTCCTAATCCAGCTCCAGTAGAACGGTGAGTCCTCTGTTTCTATACTTTTCCACGAAATCAACGACGGTATCCTCTTCTTCAGAGTTCCCTCCTATAAACCTGCAAACTCGAAGAGAAATGAAAGATCAGTTATCAGGTAAAATCGTACGCTAACTTGGTTCTTATCAAAAAGCATGCTTCAATCACTTTGTCCAAGTTCAATAGGCTAAATCGTTTCCATGTTCTGGGTCTGTTGTAGCTACCACCCTCCGACAGCCCCTATATTATTCACAACGTCTATTGTTTCTCTGCTTTCTTGAAGACACGCTGAACGTTACAGAGAGATCCATGAGACTTCTTTGGCTTCATGTTCTCATTCTGAACAACTTTAGAAATATTAGTATACGTCAGCTGGCGGCAATAATTAACACGTATGAAGAAAAAACTGAGCAGTCAAAGCATACGGCCCGCAAAGAGTCAGACAAAATTTCGTACTGTTGTGACACGTGGAAGAAATATTAGTTTTGAAAAATCTGAACATAGTTGCAATTTCTTAGTTTTTCGCTTCCACAACAGAGAGTTCCGACCTTGAAGGCCCACAGTTCGCAATTAAGACTCGAAGTTACCCTCTGAAGAACCACTGAATTCCATTATTGAAGAAAAAGCTATCTTTGCGGTAAAGATAACAGTCCAGAAATGTGCCATTCACGTTGTTATGGGTGTTGTTTAACAGTATAATGAAATTCGAAACGAAAGTTTGATAACTTGATAAACAGTTGGTGTCTTCCATATAGTCCGCTGCAAAAGTTTTGGTACACCCGGATTTATAGGAAAGCAAAACTCAATCGGGCTGAAATCATAGTAGCCAACATCTATTCCGATAGCAATGACTCTATCGAAATTTGAGCCAAAAAGGAACAGAGTTTAAAAAGTTAGGTCGAAATTTCAAAAACACCCGCGTCAAAAGTATTGGTACACCTATCAAATCGCTCAAATACCGACATTTTTCTTCGCAGCATCGGCATGAAAATGAGTTTCCAGACTTGCTTAGTAAACTCTCTTTGCAGATACATCAATAAGATTATCAGAATTTCCACTTTGAGCCATATTTTTTTCGTTACTGTTCAAGCGGCCAACTTGTATTCTGATTGATCCAATCAAATTCAATTGTGCTCAAACCCACTCCTGCTGATGGCTAATCACTTCTTACACATTCTACTCACCAAAGCAAATAAAAACAATCATTGCGTGATAATCTTATTGATGTATCTGCAAAGAGAGTTTACTAAGCAAGTCTGAAAACTCATTTTTATGCCGATGCTGCGAAGGAAAATGTCGATATTTGAGCGATTTGATAGGTGTACCAATACTTTTGACGCGGGTGTTTTTGAAATTTCGACCTAACTTTTTAAACTCTGTTCCTTTTTGGCTCAAATTTCGATCGAGTCATTGCTATCGGAATAGATGTTGGCTACTATGATTTCAGCCCGATTGAGTTTTGCTTTCTTATAAATCCAAGTGTACCAAAACTTTTGCAGCGGACTATAAATGTATAATGTTTCACATGGCTGACTGCATGCCTAAAGATACACGTTCCCTAACGGAAAAAAGCACGTCTTCCGTCTTTGTCCAAGTCAAAGTGTTCACATGTCACCAGCTAGAACCGGATATTAAACTTCAATATTGTTGTCTTCAGAGTGGCGCCGGATCGGCCCGGAGCGATGCCGACTATGGTACTTCCGCCCAGCTACGAAAGTGCCCAGTCTTCGTCTTCGGCCCTTTTCACAGTGTCTAGAAATGTTGGACAGACCTCAATATGACGGTTCACTTGTACGCATATTGCCTTTGTTTGACTTCTTTTTGCGTTTCATGTTCTTGCCATGCTTCCCAACATCGTTTACTTTACCCCCGTTATCTGTGCAAACGTAGAAAAACAGTCGTGCTCACAAATTCCTTCCGCTGCCATCATTGTACAACTTTTTATCAAAATCAGTGTTTCCGGTTTAAATTCGTGTCAATAAACAATTTTTTAGTCAGCCGAAATAACATTTGCTGATCCGTTTAGAAATCAACAGCTTGAGGGAAAAGCGAGGCAAGTATTTGTTTGGACTGTGACAAAATTTTCGGCCTAAGTGCCACTAGAATCAAAAGAATTCCATATGATTCAATTCTTATCTGCGCGCTCGCTCACGCGTCGCGGTTGCGCCAGCGGTACGTAACTTCTTGTACGAACCATACCCATTTATGAAAATGGCGTATGTCTGTTTTTGTGCAGCTGAACCCTCAATCCTTTGCATTATCTATTCGATTTCTTTGATTTTAAAATCAGCTAATGAGTCGTTCTTGCCGTATATGTTTATAAACGAACTCCATGCTAAGGAAAACGTTTTTATTTGTAATTTTTATTATCGAGTTGTCTTTTTTCCGTTTCTCTATTTATACACAAAATTCGTTTCCAGTGGGTCAAATAGAGTAGCGGGTTCACCCCGCCATGTCTTTCTTCACCAAACTGAAGAGTATCCTCAAAGGACCTGCTCAAGACGAATTCAAAACTAGTCTTCCCTCAATCATACAGGTACTTTTATCCTTTTATTTTCAAATAAGCCCATCTTCAGGTAAATGTGAATCCGAAGGACAGTTGGGATATTATTGGAGAACTAGGCGACGGTGCATTTGGAAAAGTAGAGAAGGCTGTTTCAAAGAGCAATAGAAGTCAACTAGCTGCCGCAAAGGTAGATTCTTTTCTTGAATTGTTTTTCAAAATCTACTTGTTCAGGCTATCGAAGTCCAAGACGGCGAATCTCTAGAGGATTTCTTAGTGGAAATTGAAATTCTGACAGGATGCAAACATATCAACATTGTTGATCTCTACGCAGCGTATTTCTATGACAATAAACTTCACGTACGTCTTTATTTATCACAAATCACTGAGTTCTTCTTTCAGATGATGCTCGAGTTGTGTGGCGGAGGAGCAGTCGACGGAATTATGATCGAGCTGGAGAAGGGACTGACTGAACCACAGATCGCTTACATTGCCAAGTATGACAGTCTGTTTAGTTCACTGTTTACACATTTAGATATACAAACGAAGCGCTCATTTTTCTTCACGAGAAAAGTGTGATTCATCGAGATTTGAAGGCAGGAAATATTCTTCTCACATCGGACGGGATTGTGAAATTAGGTGAGCAAATTTCTTGACTATCAGCTTACAATTTCTGTTCTTTGTTCAGCCGTTACTTCCTTTTGTGTTTAAGGTAATTGGATGTTGTGATCTGTACTCGCGAAATGTCAACGTTGGTGTGCACCTTGACAATCGGATTATGACAGTAAACTTTTCGCGCTTTCAGCCGACTTCGGAGTCTCGGCCAAACTAAAAGATCGAAATGAACGAAGGGACACGTTCATCGGAACGCCCTACTGGATGGCTCCCGAGGTTATGATGTGCGAGACATTCAAGGATCAGCCATACACGACAGTCTCGGACATTTGGTCATTTGGTATCACTCTCATCGAGATGGCACAAATGGAACCGCCTCATTCTAATGTAAAAAATGTTTAATAGTTTAATCAAAAGATGTTAAGGTATCTCCGATGCGAGTTCTCATCAAAGTACAGAAGTCGGAGCCACCAACATTGGACAGACCAAGCACATGGTCCATCTACTTCAATGACTTCCTGAACCAATGCTTAGTAAAGGATCCGAGCAAGAGAAGGAACGCTCAGGAACTCACATCTGTATGTGTTTAATACTATTTTATAATTTTCCTTTTAGCATCCATTCATCCGTGATGCGACAGATAAAAAACCGATCCTGGCATTGATAGCCGAGGTCAATGCAGAAATCCAAGAGGAGGTCATTGTCGATGATGAGCGTAGTGTTGACGGCAGTCTGCCAGAGTCGGAAGATCCAGGTATTGTTATGATTAGATACTTTAACATTTTTTCTCTAGATGACGGTTCTTGGGCAATCAGGCAACCAAACACCGTGCCAGCTGCTTCCGAGGCTTTCAAGAAACCCGATCCAGTTCCTGCACCTGTTGTTGAAAGCAGTGAATCACCTAAAAAGAGGGTTGCTCCTCCACCGCCACAGCCAGAGTCTCATCAGCCGCAAAAAGCACTGGCTGTGAGTACGATTGAGGTAGTATTAAAGATATGTAAACTAAATTTGAAACTCTATAGATTGGAAACCACGAAAAGTCTCTCTCATCTCGGTCTCCCGAACAGAACAATGCACCAAGTCCTGGACGAGAAGCTTTTGATGTACTGGATGATCTCAACGGAGTGCTCGACGGAGAGGACAAGGACGACTATTTCGGAGTACCCTCCTCCTCTTCTTCTAAGGAGCCGTGGATGATGGCACCATCTTCGCCTTCGCCTTCAAACAAATCGCGAAGCAGCCCTGACAACAGTATTAAGCGACTCATACAAGCTGCCAAGGAGACGAAGCCCCCTAGTCCAGTACTACGCGATACACCTTGTCAGTTGCCTGAGTATAGCTTTTTACGGTTTTTAGCTCCAATCGTTTCGGAAAATATCACAGCATCATTCCACAACAACGAAGTCCGCATTCGCATCGATGACAGCATTCCACAAAATTCGTTTGCAAAAACTCAATTGGCTATTTCCCCAGCTCTCAGGGTATCATTTTTTGCATTTTTTATAAGGAAACAACCACTTAAGAAAAACTCAGTTAGCAGTAGCTCATCTCAGTCGCGACCATCTTCACGTATGCTAAAAGAACATTCACCCACAACAGAACTGCAAGAGGCAGAAAAGCCCATCGACATTCCAGAGGGACACGTGAAGAATAAGATAAAGCAAGTAATAGAAGAACAGGTAAGAGAAATGAAGAAAAAGAACTCACCACTTGTTTAGGCTACTATCAACGAATCCTTCGAGGCAAAGAAACTGGCCGAAGAACGACGAAATGCCGATGCTGTCTTGTTCAAAACACCGGCCGTCGCCAAAATTGCAGCCTCGTTCCAGACTCCTGTGGTACAAAAAGATCAAAAGTAAGAAAAAATTTTTAACTAACTAAAATAATACTTCCGCTACAACAATACAGTGGAAGCATCATCTACTACGACCAAAAAAGCAATGGTGCCACCGCCGCAGCAGCAGTTACGTACTAGTAATGAACAAGTGCTAGAAAAGCAGACTTACGTATGCCGTCACTATTTTGAACAATTAAATATATTTTTAGTTCAACGCATCCGCCACGAATGGTAAAGAAAAGGCACCCCCTCCAGAGCCACCAGTCGACTATGAGAAGAAACTGGAGCACAAGGAGAACAATCCACCCGCTGTTGTAGTGGAAGAAAAAGTGTTACCAGTAGCCGATGAGATTCCGGTAATACCAGTGGAAGCACCTAAACCACCTCGGCCTCAAGTTTGTTTTCTCTTTATGTTTTTGAAAGACTTGATGTTCAGAAAGTTCCCGGAGAGCCACGAGTGGGAGCTCGCAAAAATCCGGCTAGGCAGACAATTACCAAGAAGACTAGAACTTATGTTATCGACGGAATGCAAGTGACGTCGACTACCATGCATGTGTTAGGAGCCAAGGAGGATATGCAGCTCAGAAAACAACAGCTACAGGATCTTCGTCGTCTTCAGAGAGAAGAGGCTAGACAGAAACAAGAGCTCCAAGCGGAGGGAATGGGTCTGGCTGAACAACAAGAGAGAAAGTTCCAACAGGAGAAATTCGTATGAGATCATTCTGCATTTTCACATATTCTTGTTCAGAATCTCGCCCGACAATGCGAACTAGACATGGAAGCTTTGGAAAGAAAGCAGAAACGAGAAATTGAAGAGGCTGAAAGAATGCAAGAGGAAGAGTTGCGGCAAGCACAGAAGAGAATAAAGATCGAGCAGGAAAAAGATGTTCGTGCGTTCAAGGAACGGAAGAAGCAGGAGATGAAGATTGTCAAGCAAGAAATGGATCTACTACCGAGATCTCAACGGAAAGAAGCTATGAAGATCAAGAAGGAGCACCTCGAACACGAAAATCACATGATGGAGGCCGACTTCCTGATGCAGCTTCAGAAAAACGCGGATGCTACATTGGCTCGACTTGCACAAAAACATAAAGAACGTATTGCTCAACTAGAGCGACAATTCCTGATGCAAAAACACCTTCTTCTCAGAGCGAAAGAGAATAACGAGTGGGAATTGGAGGAGAAGCAAATGGGAGAGAAGTGAGTAATGTGCTTAATGCTATGTTTGGTTCATAAACACAAAAATGTCCATGTGGTTCGCATACTTATCATATTTCAGATATGTTCTCCACAGAAAGCTGTTCAAGGATGAATACTTCCTCCTCCGTACTCAGATGTTGGCACGCCATCAGAAGGAACTGGCTCAAGCCATGAAAATCCACCAAGACGAAGAAGAAGAACTCATTCGAGCACTTGCTTTGGATAGAAAGAAGTTACCCAAGGTTCTCCGGCAAGAAGCCAAAACCAGAAGTGCCATGTTCAAAGAAAGCCTTCGTATTGGAACGGTAGATACTTTCATTTGAAGATTTCCTCATTTTTATTTTTCAGAATTCTTCAATGTCCAACTCGGAAATTAATGAAAAAGTTCGTCGTTTCGAGGATCAGGAGAATGCCAGAGCGAGGCACGCCTTGGAGGAGCATGATTCCAAGAGTGCCCGAAAAGTCGCCATGTTGAAGGATCGACATGTCCAGGCGGTAATTGCACTTTTTGTTCAAAGAACCAAAGACCGTTTTCCAGATGCGCGAGCTGGAAGAGATGCAGAATGAGAAAAAGAAGCAGCTGCTGGAGAAAGAACGCGTTACGATGCAAGAACATGAGAAAAAGTATTTCGAGATGAGGGAACAGTGGCAGTCCGATCTCGCCCCGAGAAAAATGGTATGAGAGGGACTGAATATTTTTAAAATCCTATTTCAGATGTTAGAATCGAAATTCCAGGAAGAGTTGGAATCACAAGAAAGATTCTACGGAGTCGCACTGCATGCGCCTCTCGCATCGACTTCGGTTGTTCCACCACGGTTTAACTAATTGTTTCTTTTGTTACTTATGTGCGTATATTATTGTGCCTTGGGATCTCCTTCGGGGTACTTTCAACACTTACGAACTATGTCACGCGGTGTTCCTTAACTGTATTCAGTTATGTGATATATGCAATTTGCCGACTTGTCATACCTTTTCCCCTTTATGTGTACATAGTTCTATCCTCCTTTTTTCCAAACAGAACTCACACAGGTGACATGATTTGCCTTACGCAGAGGATTTCTATAAATAAATAGTTTTTTCTTATTGTGGAACTGTTTGCCCTCGGCTGTAACATCGCTTTCTAATACCTTCAAGGCTGACTCACAGATCGTCTATCAGTATCGCTGCGATCTGTTCGAACTTTTTATCACATGGTGGTCAGTCATGGCTCCCCCTGTTTTCGAGTGACTACGCGGACAGAGTCGCGTTTCCGGTTTTCGCCTTGGCGCCCTTTGTCGACTTTCTTATCTACTCATCCGTATATGCTCTTCTTCCTCTTCACTTTCAAAATTTTCGGCTCTCTGCACTAGAGACCCATTTTGTTTGTTACGAAATGCGACATTTAGCTTGGTTCCTCTTCAGCGCGTGACATGTTTCGGCCATAGGGGGGCAGTCTGATCAATTCACGGCGTAGAAGGCCATTGGCAGTTAGTGATCGGCCTGCTGCAAACGGCTTTCCATTTCCTTTTTTTCCCTTTTTTTTCCTTCAAAACTGCTCGTTTTTCAACGAACGGGGCAAATTAATAATGAAGTCAGCTGGTCAGCGGAGCCCCCGAATTCAATGCTCTGCTGAAAAGTGCACGCTATTACACATTGATGCAGACGAACTCCGACTCTAGTCTCAGAATTCCTCACTCATAATCCTCATCTCATTTTTCAGATGTGTTAGGAAAATATGAGGTGCCCTGTGAGTATAAGCACATCAGCAGGGGTCAGCTCTCCCGACGACCTTGTCCAGCAGGCGCTTAATACCACTGCCATAGATTTGAAGATAACGAATGAGGCAGGAGAGAACCTATCGATACAATTCAAAGAAAATAGGCAAGTTATTTAAAATAATGACCAACTACTTTAAAATTTAGGGATACTATCGATACTAACAAACTTAATGAGGAAAATCAGGAATCAACCTCCAGTTTGGTGAGTCACTGGCTCTTTTTTAACTTTCCACGTCATTTTTAGGTCTCTTTGTGTCATTTTAAAGGTCATTATGGAAGCCAGCTAAGCGCTATCAGTCTCTGCGATCCCAAGTCTATAAACGGTGTCATCATCACCGGTAGCAACCATTTTGTTCTGGAAGTGCAAAATGGAACGTTCGTTTTTCTTCCACAAGATGATTTAACTTGCAGTGAGTCATAGTATGAATGCTTTAACAAATTTTTTTTAAGAATTTTTCTTACGAGTGAAACGAGCGGCTAATAACGCGAATGGACCTCGATTGCCGGACTATTATGCTAAATTCAATGACGGAAAGCAGCGATACGTCGAAATGGCTTTGGTTGCAGATTTTTCAATTGTAGGTTCCTGTTGCTTATGGTTTATCATATAACTTTAGTTTGAAAAGTACAACAAAGATGCGAAGATGGTCAATGATCGCCTTCAATCTATTGCTAACATAGTGAACTCGGTTTGGATTGTTTTACTTCATTTTATTCAAAACTTACAGCTCTACTACCCCCTGAATGTGAAAATATCGCTAGTCCATACTGAAATTTGGAAAGAAGGCGACAAGTTTGCTGTTGCAACAAGCGGAGACAAGACCCTTGAAAACTTTCTTGCCTACAGAAAAACTATTTTGAAAGATCATCCCAACGACAATGCCCACATGCTAACGTTAGTTGGGATTTTCACCTTTAAGCAAAAAAAGTTTTCAGAAACGTGAGATTTGAAGCCGGTGTGGTTGGAAAAGCTTACAAAGGGACCATGTGCTCCTACGACTATTCTGGAGGAGTCGATGTTGTAAGTACATTTTTTGTACAATGAACTCTTTATTTTCAGGACCACCATACAAATGCTGCTGCTGTTGCAGCCACAATAGCTCACGAAATGGGACATAATTTCGGAATGGAACATGATGCCGATTACGACTCCACCTGTAGCTGTCCAAATTCACAAAAACATTGTATTATGGCAGCTGTCACTGGGTATTTGATTATGTGAACATTGTATATTTATATTTTTTGCGATCCACCACCGTCTTTGTGGTCCGATTGCAGTCTTCAGTACATCACTCGAGGATTCAGTCGAGGAATGGATTTGTGCTTGAAGAATCCACCAGAAAAGAGTGTCGGGAGTACTGCAAGATGTGGAAATGGAATCGTTGAAAGGGGAGAGGTCAGTTGTTTTGTGGTTTTCAATTTAAACAACAACTTTTCAGGAATGTGACTGTGGTGGTGAATGTTTAAACGGCTGTTGTGACGGCAAAACATGCAAGCTGATTGGAGAGGCAAAATGTGCGGAAGGAGCTTGTTGTGATGTGACTACCTGCAAACCGAAACCACGAGCAACAGAATGCCGTTCTTCTTCAAACATTTGCGACCTTCCGGAGTATTGCAATGGAGAAACGACGGACTGTCCAGCTGATTTTTTCGTTCAAGACGGTCTGCTGTGTCCTGGCCGTGATGGGGTAAACAGAGCAATTCGATGGGTTTATTCTCATTTTAGGAGTTTTGCTATCAAGGAATCTGTGGAAGTCGAGATGACCAATGCGAAACTATTTGGGGTCCTAACTCGAAATCATCCGTGGAGCACTGCTATAATCAAAACGTCTACGGAATTGTTCAAGGCAACTGTGGATTCGACGTTCACACTCAGGAGTTCACCAAATGTCAACAACAGTTAGTTCTTAAAAACATTTTGACAAATATCGTTTCAGGGATGTCATGTGCGGTCGTCTGCAGTGTGAAACACTTGCCGAAAGACCCATCTTTGGCGATCCATCAACGGTACACGGAATTCCAGCAAAATATCGTATCGGAGACAGTAAATCTTCACTCTGAATACTTAAATGACTAACGTTCAGAGGAATATCAATGTAATTCTATCAAGACCATGTTTGTCGGAACCAAAAAGAAGGCGGATCCTGGAATGGTCAATGATGGCTCAAAGTGCGGCAAGGATAAAATTTGTGTGGATTCAAAATGTCAAGAACGGAAGAACGTCAACAAGACGGTGTCTCAATGTAACGATAACTGCCATTGGAGAGGTAAGATTGGCAAGCACACATAATTTCATAAAACTTTAGGTATCTGCAACAATGTCGGAAATTGTCATTGTGATAACGGTTTTGGAGGGGTTGCCTGTGAAATTCCCGGGTATGGTGGTTCAGTCAACAGTAATACTTCAAATTTACACCGAGGGTAAGTCACTGAACTGAGTTTACAAGCCACATCTTCAGAATCACTCCATCCGTCATGTTTCTTGCCTTGTTCACCATCTTTGGTATTGCTTTTATCGCAACTTGTATCTTTTACAAGGTAAAGAGAAAGCGAAATCTCCTTCATGAGTGAGTGCCGAACCAATAGCCGTTTATTTTCGTCGTAGATTATGGGTCTACACAAAGAAGTCACTAAATCTCCATGGAACACTTGTCCCGGTACGAAAAGCGCCTGCTCCACCTTCTGGACAGAGACCGAAACGAATGAGTCTCACCGCCATGTGGGGTGAATCAGCTACTGTGACGTATTCGTCAAACGGAAGAGAGCAAGCATATCAAGCTCAAACTTATGTCCCACCCGCTATTCCGTCCATGACAATGGGGTCTCCTTCGCCTTTGGAAGCCCACCCGAAACCTGTTAAGAAGGTCAATTTTATCTTTATTTTCTCCATTTTATGTTTCAGACCACTCTGAGCAGGGTGCCATCTAACAGACCAAAAGATCCTCCTCCGATGATACCGGTCCGACCGTCTCCTACCGTTCTCGCCAAAATATACGATGAGCAATTCTGCGATTTGGCACCAGATAAACCGTTTCCACCTACTCCACAGGAAATCGAATATCCGATGCCGTCTTCTACGAAATCAGCAACAGTTAGTAGAGCCGATTGCTTACGACCTGCTAACCCACCACCGCCTCCGCCTCCTAGCACTAGCGTATGGCTATAACATAAAAACTTTTGCACACAAAATGTTCAGAAACCGAAGAAGCCTGGTGCAGCACCGCCTCCCGTGCCGAAAGACGGCCCGAAGGTGAAAGAAGATGAAGGAAAGTTGGATGTCAAAAAGATGACAGCTCTCTTCGACTCCAAGCGCAAAACTTGAATATTTATTGTCATATCTGTACATACTCATATCCCGCTTTAGGCAACTTGAACCTCCACTACACATTTTTTTTCTTGCCCTCGTGAACTTGGGTGTCATAACGCGTATCATTTCTTTCTTTTTTTATCGGAACATTCCTTTACGCACATTGTCACCAGTATGCCTCCATAGTCCGGTTATGTGATCTTTTTTGGTTCTAAGTCATAAGTTATCTCCCATCCAAGAAGTCACGGTGTGGATTCAATAAAATCTTTTGCTTTTATCGATATTTATATTTGAGCAATAACAATAACATATAAATAGCTTAAAATCGGATATCATCTTCATCATTTTCCATTTGTTTGACAGCGAAACTCTGAAGTCACGATTAGTTTCAATTGTTGCTTGTCTAGTTTAAGCCACTGGGTGAAGCGGGAACGTTTTTTCTCATCTTTTGCAAACGCGAATATAATCCTTTTTTCGGATATGAACTCACCCTGGGTGGTGATCGCAACGGCCTATCTTCTTCTGAATGACAGGAACTGTCATCACCGTAATCTTCTTCCTCGTCCAATGTGTAGTAATGGTACTCGTAATAGAAGATCGACAAGAGAGCGAAAATACCAATGACAGCCGCCATGATACCTGCAAAATATAGATGAGTCTATGATATATTTTCTTTACCAGCGTAGGCGAAAAACTGGGTGGCAGCGTTCGGGAAGGGATTGATAATCGTAATGACGACAATTATAGAGTCTCCGATAGCCGTAGTGAAAAGCCACAGAGCTTGTACCAGAGCCTTCATTGATGGAGCCGACTAAAATTAAGTTCGAGAGATTCAGTGGCTGTTATACCTGCGAATAAGCAAACTCGTAACCAGTGATGGAGAAAAGAATCTCAGCTGCAGTGATAACCACAATCTGAGGAACCTGCCAGAGGATGTTAACCTTATTGGATGGGACGAGTTGCCAAATTTGTTGGTATTTGTAGACATGCTTATTGTCATCCCATAATTTGTTCCTGGTAGCGTTGTCTGATTTGTCCTACAACACATTTTTTGTTAAACAGTTTTGTAAAACGAACATATGCTCCCTGAAGAATGAGGACGTAGACTCCTCCTTGCTCATGGTATTCAAACTCGTAGTAGGCGTCTGTGATGTTGACTTGATCGTAGCTGTAAGACTTGTACTTGACGTCCTTTGGAACGTCAAGGACGTAGTACAAGTGCCATTTTCCCGGCTTCACTGGCTTGAACTTGTAGGCAGTCGCACTTGTGCTTGATCCATTCGTTTTTTGGAGTGGAAGAGTGGCGTCAACGTCGGACTAAATCAATTGTAAATGGTAGATAACAAAAAATATACGTTGTTAGTCGGATTATAGAAGATCTCCCACCAGTAAAAGTCAGAAGGACGACGAGGATTACATGGGAAGCCTTCGTGATAGTTCTTGTCAGTTTTGTCCAGTACTCTGCACAAAGCGAGATTTCCGTGGTAGCCTGCACCATCAACAACCGACACAATTCTGAAGTTTGTTTAGGAACCAAATAGTTTTTGTTACCCCATAGAGAATTCTCCTGTTCCGTCGGTAGGCTTGGTGGGATCAGCCTTCGAGACGTACAATCCTTGGTAGTTGATTCCGACAAAGTAAATATTTTGACTTTTCACAGAGACTTTGACTTTTTCGGGCAAAGATTTGGCGGGTGAACAGGAGACGGGATAATTGACGTTTAATGTGAAATCTTTAGTAGTGTCCTTATTGGCCTTCTTTCCGCCGAATGTGACGTGGAAAGTCGTCTCAGTTGACTTCTTTACATCAGTAAGGGTCTAAAATTGGAAATAGTTAAAGGCCTGCTAGACAACATACTCCGTTTACTGGGAGAGTGAAATTCCCTAAATTGGGATAGCCATCAATGGATACGGTTACGTTGCAGTTACTATCCATGTACAGTTGATTCCAAACGGAGATTCTGGCCTGTCCATTTCCGGGAAGCTCAGGAAGGGTGTTCTAAAGACTCTTTTTGTAGCCGAATACAGACACAGTTTACGTTGACACTGAGTTGAACAAATCCGGCAATGACGAAGGCTGCAGAAGCAAGTAGACCACCGACAACCATCTTTCTGAGAGGCCTGTAAATAACTTCTGTACTAGTTTTGATTCTTCTTACGTGAGAGTAATGCACATCGATGCCACTGGATAAATAATGACTTGGAAAAGAGGAATGAATATAAGAATTAGCACAGCATTGAGCGTTTGCATTTGATCGGGAAGAATGAGAAGCGAGTCGGAAATTCTGCAGTCCATTTGAATACCCTGAATGAGCCAAACAGATCCTTGCTGATCGTAGAGAGCCCAGAACATGGGGACAGGCAAGAACATAATGATCAAACGAAGAAGAGCCTTGGTGTCATCAATGAGTCCCTTTTTATGGCACGCCTTCTTATGTCCCTTTTCAGCTTTCAGTTGGATACAGCTGAATTAGTTTGTACTTTTTCTACAATAATTTTCTTACCGCTCATCCTTTTCACAGTCGTGGTCGTTCATGTAGTATTCCAACCAGTGGCCCTTATTTTCCTTGGACTTCCACTTGTTTCCAATAGCATGCTGTGAAAGAAACATTGATTTTTAGTTTAAACACATACAGTCATCAAACGAGTTACTTCTCCGAAGATATTCTCCTTCGGAGGAGGCTTTTTGTACCAGAAGGATCCGGCCATGAAGATACCAGTAGCGACGATCATCAGAATTGCGGGAATTCCGAAGGCAAGAGGGTAGCAGGAATCTTGTCCCATGCACGGCATGGCTGTAATCAAGATTTGTGTACAAGTTTCTGGTTGCCTTACATCGGAAAATAGGAGAAATGAATGTAGAGATCATGGAACCCGCATTAATGGAGAAGTAGAACATAGAGAAGTAGAGGGAAAGCATACGCTCTTGACCGAGCTCGAACTGGTCAGCTCCAAAAGCAGACACGCATGGCTTGATTCCTCCTGTTCCGAAACCGATGATAACCAAACCAGTCAAATCGAGAGCCCTTAAAAAGTTGATCTCTGCCAACTTCCTCTTTGCCACTTCCGCTTAGCGGCTTAGAAAGAGTATTTTGTACGCCCTTGGTACATGCCTACTGGTTGTAATCCTTATCAGTACTCGTCCCATTGTTCTGACAATCCTTATCCCCTACCTGATTACGTAAATGGAAAAAGAGCCAAAAAATAGCAAAAGAAACATACGGATGGACACTTGAAGTGTAGTCCTTGGTAGATGCGATAGCTAGGATGATCTGACCAGCTGCGTAAATGATTGACACGGAGAAAATTGTCCTAAAGTGAAGCTTGTTTTAGTCCGGCTGTTGTATCTACCAGAATTTTCCGATGTATCCGTCAGCAATGATCGATCCAAGAAGTGGTGTAAGGTAGCAGAGCACAGTGAAACCGTTAAAGAAGATAGTCGAGTCCTGGTCGGTGAATTTGAGCACATTGAGCAAGTACAGAATCAGCACAGCTAAATTAGTGGTCAACAGAAAACGTTTGAAATAAAAAACTCAGAAACTTATTCCAAATCAGAATCGTTCTGTTACGATCAGCATTGAATTATGAACCGTGGAAAATGAGTTGCCTTGTAACCTCTTTTACGATCTCATAGGAGCAAAGATCGCTCATTTTTTATCAGCAAAAAATTGCCATTGCAACTGATTTGGTTTAAAAGATTTGCAACTGTTGTTGAATGTTTTGAGGACTAGCTATGTTATCGTTAAGGCGTACAACAGCACGATTTTGTCTATGAACTGTTAACGAACGCTGATAAAAGCATGTTATGTTAACTAATACGTTGCAGTGAACTGGCGTTAGAAAATCTTGTGTGCTTGAGCTACGTATATCGGAAAAGTATTATGCAAAGACACCTACTTCTCATTCCGTAGTAGGAGAAACGTTCGCAGAATTCGTTGGAGACGATGCAGAGAGTTGTTTTGGGCCAGTGCTTGATCATGTCGGGCCATGTCGTGTAGATCTGCTTTTCGGGAGCGTGGGGCAGAGCCACTCCATTCCCTATGTCGCTCACTGAAATTTGTCATTTCATTGAGTACAATTTATCCTGTGTGTGCTTTCTGCTCTTGCTTCAATTCGCTTGTCATTTAACTTTGTGTGGTGTGAAACGCAAAATATAGGTACAGGCAGACTTAACAAGGGTCATCAAGGAGTCAATAGGTTAACGAACCTTTGGAGCTACTTCGTGTACCGACCATCTCTAGAAGCGGACGAAGGGCGGTCTGGGTCTCCTTCTACGGGTGCTCGTCCTTATCAAGTGGAGACTAGCTAGCCACGCAATGTCCTTTGTAATTCTTTTGGGCTCAGAGCTGCTAAAAAAGAGAACTGGTAAGCCGATGGGATGACTTAAAGCATGCTGCTTGAAAAGCTTAATAATCTCCCATCTGACGTAACCTTATTATTATTGTAAGCCAAAACATTCAAGCACTATTTGCACAAAGTGTTGGAATCGGAATCACAAAGTGTTGGTTTTAGCTTCTTTATTGCAAGCGTGCATAAGAAATCTGCAGAGAATACAAATGTTCTGATTGACGTCGTCCATTTCAAAATTAATAAGCCGTTTTTTGGTTTTCCAACGCTGATTTCCCCACGATTCTATAGATTGATAGATTGATCATGCACAGGCAAGCCTGAGACAATTATCAGCTTGCAGCTTATCCTGACTCTTATCGTTACTTTTCCTGTTTTACTAATCGGCCTTGCTATCGAAAGTGAATGCTGACTGACTGCTATGATGTAAGAACCAAGCTTATCAGCGTGTATTCTCTGTAGGTAACACTTCTATTTTATCTTGCTGGCAAAGTAGACTTGTAGGGTCCTACTCTACGTTATCTTGCTTTGAAAGTTGTTGTACTTACGAAGGTGAGGTCAAATAGTTTTGTCATGATCATAAGAATAAGTTCAATCGGTGCTCTCGATATTTTATCAGCTGAATCATTGAGATATAGATTCATCTACTATAAATTCCATAAGGCCACGTGATCACGTGGCAACTGAAAGCAAATACAGAAACTCTGATGTTTGCCAAAATCCTGGGTCAAACTCTGATCAGATTGTTTTATTTTGATATCACAGAGGGGATATTTCTAGTGTGAACACCATTAAAATGCATACCAACAACCTTGAACAGTAATACGTTTGCTTGTGGATAAAATCAGTAGCGGCATGAGAAATTTAATAGTCGTTTTTTTTTCAATCGAGTGAAGATTGAAGCAGAAACAGACAGAAAGAACCTGAAAAAAATAGGATGTGTTTCAGAAAACTTTGATCTGTTCACGCGACGATGAAAGCTGACAGTTAAAACTGACGGAGAATTGGAAATGATGGCTGGAAATGCGGCAAAGTTGCGTCAAGCTTACGATGCGGCAAGCTTCCAAGTGTGGATAACAGAACTGTCTCTGAGTTGAACAACAAATGTCATTGGAGAGAGAAAATAAAGAAATTTATTTTACCCGCTTCTTCAGGAATATACAACAACGTGGGTAAGGGTCACTGTATTAAAGGTTTTCTATAACATGTACATACATTAAAGCCGAAAATCTTCTTCATCTTTTTCCATTTCTTTGACTGCGAAACTCTGAAATCAAGATTTGTTTGTATTGCATCTTGTCAAATATGAAACACATTGTAAAAACTCATCCACATTTTTCCTTCGTCACTGTATTTTAGGATCAACTCACCCTGGCTGGTGATCGTAACGACTTTTCTTCTTCTGAATGACAAAAACTGTCATCACCGTAATCTTCTTCCTCATCCAATGTGTAGTAGTGGTACTCGAAATAGAAGATTGACAATAAAGCAAAAATTCCAATAACGGCTGCCATAAGACCTGCAAAGTAGAGACATGCAGGCAGTAACCTTTCCTCACCAGCGTAAGAGAAAAATTGTGTGGCGGCGTTGGAGAAGGGGTTGATGATCGTAATTACAACGATGATGGAGTCTCCGATAGCAGTAGTTAGAAGCCACAGAGCTTGTACCAAGGCTTTCATGGATGGAGCTGACTGAAGATAAGATTCAGTTTGAACTTTTTGGATTATATACCTGCGAATAAGCAAACTCGTAACCAGTGATGGAGAAAAGAATCTCAGCTGCAGTGATAACCACAATCTGAGGAACCTGCCAGAGGATGTTAACCTTATTGGATGGGACGAGTTGCCAAATTTGTTGGTATTTGTAGACATGCTTATTGTCATCCCATAATTTGTTCCTGGTAGCGTTGTCTGATTTGTCCTACAACACATTTTTTGTTAAACAGTTTTGTAAAACGAACATATGCTCCCTGAAGAATGAGGACGTAGACTCCTCCTTGCTCATGGTATTCAAACTCGTAGTAGGCGTCTGTGATGTTGACTTGATCGTAGCTGTAAGACTTGTACTTGACGTCCTTTGGAACGTCAAGGACGTAGTACAAGTGCCATTTTCCCGGCTTCACTGGCTTGAACTTGTAGGCAGTCGCACTTGTGCTTGATCCATTCGTTTTTTGGAGTGGAAGAGTGGCGTCAACGTCGGACTAAATCAATTGTAAATGGTAGATAACAAAAAATATACGTTGTTAGTCGGATTATAGAAGATCTCCCACCAGTAAAAGTCAGAAGGACGACGAGGATTACATGGGAAGCCTTCGTGATAGTTCTTGTCAGTTTTGTCCAGTACTCTGCACAAAGCGAGATTTCCGTGGTAGCCTGCACCATCAACAACCGACACAATTCTGAAGTTTGTTTAGGAACCAAATAGTTTTTGTTACCCCATAGAGAATTCTCCTGTTCCGTCGGTAGGCTTGGTGGGATCAGCCTTCGAGACGTACAATCCTTGGTAGTTGATTCCGACAAAGTAAATATTTTGACTTTTCACAGAGACTTTGACTTTTTCGGGCAAAGATTTGGCGGGTGAACAGGAGACGGGATAATTGACGTTTAATGTGAAATCTTTAGTAGTGTCCTTATTGGCCTTCTTTCCGCCGAATGTGACGTGGAAAGTCGTCTCAGTTGACTTCTTTACATCAGTAAGGGTCTAAAATTGGAAATAGTTAAAGGCCTGCTAGACAACATACTCCGTTTACTGGGAGAGTGAAATTCCCTAAATTGGGATAGCCATCAATGGATACGGTTACGTTGCAGTTACTATCCATGTACAGTTGATTCCAAACGGAGATTCTGGCCTGTCCATTTCCGGGAAGCTCAGGAAGGGTGTTCTAAAGACTCTTTTTGTAGCCGAATACAGACACAGTTTACGTTGACACTGAGTTGAACAAATCCGGCAATGACGAAGGCTGCAGAAGCAAGTAGACCACCGACAACCATCTTTCTGAGAGGCCTGTAAATAACTTCTGTACTAGTTTTGATTCTTCTTACGTGAGAGTAATGCACATCGATGCCACTGGATAAATAATGACTTGGAAAAGAGGAATGAATATAAGAATTAGCACAGCATTGAGCGTTTGCATTTGATCGGGAAGAATGAGAAGCGAGTCGGAAATTCTGCAGTCCATTTGAATACCCTGAATGAGCCAAACAGATCCTTGCTGATCGTAGAGAGCCCAGAACATGGGGACAGGCAAGAACATAATGATCAAACGAAGAAGAGCCTTGGTGTCATCAATGAGTCCCTTTTTATGGCACGCCTTCTTATGTCCCTTTTCAGCTTTCAGTTGGATACAGCTGAATTAGTTTGTACTTTTTCTACAATAATTTTCTTACCGCTCATCCTTTTCACAGTCGTGGTCGTTCATGTAGTATTCCAACCAGTGGCCCTTATTTTCCTTGGACTTCCACTTGTTTCCAATAGCATGCTGTGAAAGAAACATTGATTTTTAGTTTAAACACATACAGTCATCAAACGAGTTACTTCTCCGAAGATATTCTCCTTCGGAGGAGGCTTTTTGTACCAGAAGGATCCGGCCATGAAGATACCAGTAGCGACGATCATCAGAATTGCGGGAATTCCGAAGGCAAGAGGGTAGCAGGAATCTTGTCCCATGCACGGCATGGCTGTAATCAAGATTTGTGTACAAGTTTCTGGTTGCCTTACATCGGAAAATAGGAGAAATGAATGTAGAGATCATGGAACCCGCATTAATGGAGAAGTAGAACATAGAGAAGTAGAGGGAAAGCATACGCTCTTGACCGAGCTCGAACTGGTCAGCTCCAAAAGCAGACACGCATGGCTTGATTCCTCCTGTACCAAAGGCAATAATGACGAGACCCGTTAAATCAAGGGCGCTGAAATGGGTCGTGATCTCTGCCCATAATCTCATGTAAAAGGAAAAACCACAAACAAGTTTGAAGAGAAACATACGGATGGACACTTGAAGTGTAGTCCTTGGTAGATGCGATAGCTAGGATGATCTGACCAGCTGCGTAAATGATTGACACGGAGAAAATTGTCCTAAAGTGAAGCTTGTTTTAGTCCGGCTGTTGTATCTACCAGAATTTTCCGATGTATCCATCGGCAATGATAGATCCAAGAAGTGGCGTAAGATAGCAGAGCACAGTGAGGCCGTTGAAGAAAATAGTCGAGTCTTGTTCGGTGAACTTGAGCACATTGAGCAAGTACAGAATCAGCACAGCTAAACCATTTTTGTTTATATAGGTAGAAATCGCTAGATATCCATAACTTTTGAGTTCATTGTTAGTGGCTGATGAACGTGGTGCAATCAGTCGTCTTGGTAGATGCACAACAGAACTGACAGCGCAATGTATTTTCAGTGTGACCTGTTTTCAAAATCGTTGTGCTCTCTTAGTTCTCTAGTTCTAGGATTCTCTCAATTGCGGAAATAAAATTCTTCAGTACGCACGATAGTAAGCCAGCGTAATTTGTAACCTTTTTTTACTTCAACAGTTTATCCCTTTGCTGAACCATACTGATTAATAAAATGCATTTTTGTGCCTGTTTTTGGTCACCATGTTTTTGCCAACAATCCGTCTACGGACAAAAATAATGACGAGGTGTTCCAAAAACTATTTGCAGAGAGTCAGTCTGTTTTGTGCAACTGTTTTTCAACCGAATAATTGTATGAAAAGACACCTACTTCTCATTCCGTAGTAGGAGAAACGTTCGCAGAACTCATTGGAGACGATGCAGAGAGTTGTTTTGGGCCAGTGCTTGATCATGTCGGACCATGCCGTGTTAAGCTGCTTTTCCGGAGCTGCGGAAGGAGCCACACCCTTTCCTACGTCGCTCACTGAAATCTTTCAGATGTATTCTCAAATCTTTTTGCTAGATTTGTTCGTCTATGCAAAAAAATTTCACTAGCTTCAAAACGACTTTTAAAGGAAAAATCTAAACAGATTTTTTAGGCATTAAATAATTAAGTGACAAACCTTTGGAGTTACTTCGTGAGGCGACCATCCTCAGAAGAAAAGGACGGTAAAGGACGGACTGCGTCTCCTCCTACCGGTGCTCGTCTTATATAGTGGTGACTAGACAAGCTAGCAACGCAATGTTCTTAGTAGTTCTTTGGTGCCCAGAGCTGCAGGAGAAGAAAACTTGTAAGCCGATGGTACGACCTTGAGAACGCTGATTGCTCAGCTTTAATCTCTGATTATAGATCTCTGGTGAAGACAATTTAATTTTGTTTGTTATTTTGTTTGTTTCTTAATTTGTGTGTTTTTTTTGTAAAGTAGTACCACAATGACAAGGCAAAGGTATGGTAAGTTAATTTCGAACCTAGGAGCAACAGTTTGAGCCAAGTCATAAGATAAGTAGGGAATATGCAAATTGGGATTGGATCAGATAGACCTTTTTATCGAAAAATACTAATAATCAGAAGAAAAGAGAAGATTTTGACGGGAACTGTATAAAATTGTTATCGTGAGCGAATACTTTTTACGGGCAATGTTTGGACTAAATTTTGATATACTTCCGCTCTGGCCCACAGGATTTGAAGTATGACCTGAGCAACTGGACAAAGATAAAAACCAAAACAGATTTTTCCACATTTTTCTTATATTATTGGCTTGTAGGTTTAAAAAGTTGCGGAATTCACAATGTTTGTATTGGTTTGTTAATAAATTTTTTGCAGTTTAATGTTTCCGAATTCTCAATTTCCACGATTCTATAGCTCGAGAGATCATCTTCTCCAGCCAAGCTTGAAACAAGTATCAGTTGGCAGGTTATACTGAACCGTATTGTTACTTTTCCTATTTACTAATCGGTCATGCTATCAAAAAGAATGCTGACAGACTGATGTGAGAGTCCAGCTTATCAGCGCGTATTCTTTGTAGGCAGCACTTTCTTTGTATCCCGAATCTAAGAAAGATGCTTGTAGCTCCCTATGTTATCATCACTTGTGTCAAACACTTTCATCATTTTCACAATTCCTGTTCACTTTCCCGTTCCCGGGTTGATCACACAAATCTTTCAGGGTTCTACTGGTCGAATGCAAAAAGCCACCAGGTAACGTGGCATTTGAGAGCAAATACAAAAATGTGTATCTTTATTGTTTGCGAAAATTCAAGCGAAAAACGCTGATCGTTGATCTTTTTGATATCACAGGAGGGATATTACGATTGTGAGCACCATTTAGTTGCCTAGGCACGAGCGAGAGTAGGAAAAAAGAACCAGTTTGTGGATACGATCATGACTGCCATGGGAAACTGACTAGAGAGACATTTGAAAGAGATTTTTTTTTCATGGAGACTATATTGAGTGAAGGTTGCGGGTGGGATCCATTTCAGGAAAGTCACAGTCAGAATCTGAAGATTCAAAGAGAAGACGTTCAAAATCTTGCATCTCATGTGATTCTGTCCTGTTCATACGACGATGGAAACTAAAAACAATAATTTAAGGGAAACTAAGGTAAATGACTACTTACTTCAAATCGTCCTGGAAAAACTTTTTATAAGAACCCGTCGGCCAGAATAAATGAAGAATACAAGTGATGGCGGTGTAATTCGCAACAGTAGTAATGGCTAAAACAGATGCGAATTGTATCAAAATTGACTAACCAAGAATAATTTTAAATCTCCACAGCTGAGAAATGTACGATGCAATGACTCCGAGACCCGGCAGATATACCAGCCAAACCAAGAAACCGGCTCCAACATGCGCTAAGAAAACAGCCCTCTCTTCGTTTTGCTCTCTATAACAAAAATGTAAATAGAAGAAAATAACAAAATGTACCTTAAAATCAAACTCCTGATTTCCACTAGAAACCACATGGCAAAAATTATCCGCACGAAGAGCATTCCATATCCGGGCCAAGAAGTAAACACATCGACATCATGCATAGCATCGTATACAAATACCTGAAACGACGTGAATACGAATGTAATAGTAAGAAACATGGCGTTATTCGAAAGCAAACGTTATCCAAAACTTATTTTTGTTCAGGTCAAATTAATGAAAAAGTTAATGCCAAAGTGAGATTTGGTTTTCCAATACTTTGTTCAAAAGCAAAATTCAATTGAACTCACATAATTGCAGAAGAAGAAGATCATGTGTGCTGCTCCGAGAGCCGCGCAAAATGCAATACAACAAGGGGATGAATGTTTTCGATGGGAGAATCCCCATCCTCTTGATAAAAGCACTAGCAGGAGACAGAGTAGATCAATGCTGAGCAATCTAAAGTTAGATGTGTGTGAAAATTATATGCTTTACCTGAAAATTTCTCCAAGAAACCGAGCAAGAACTAGTCCTTCTCCATCGAACGTAAAAACAACTACATTCGCCGACTGCAAAGCTACTCCAATAGTTTTAAAAGCGATGATATAGGAGAGTAACCTAAGAAACTGTTGAAGAACGGAACAAAAATATTACCTCAATCTCGGTGGTGGTTCAGAGTTTTTACACAACCTCAGAGCTCGCAGATGAATTCCACCAAGGAGCAGGTACATGGCCAATGTCATGAGATACAACTCCACGGTGTCCTGAAACAATTTCTTGAAAGTAAAATCATTAAAGTACCTGTTCATCAAAAGAAAACTGAAGAGTAAAAGGATTGGCTGCCTCCGTTTCGGGTTTCCCGTTTGTGAGCCACAGGTCGTAGTCGATGTTGATGTGAGTATCAGAATTAGTCCAGTTACAGAAAGTGTCGAGATTACAGGCGAGAAGAGCCACATACCTAGATCAACAACTTAAAAAGGAAGATTTGTATAGTTACCAGTACTCGGCTGTGGTCGGCTCTTCAACCTGCATAGTTAACTGGTAACGGGGAAGAACTTTGGTCGGATCATCTTCGTCCTAAAGATGTCTTATGATTGTCTACATTTACTATTCTTACGACACAGAGACCATCTTTTGGACAAGGAAGCCAACGGAAGAGATCTCCTTTTCCTTCTTTCAGACATCTTGGCTCAAAAGACATTAGAGAAAGACTCTGAAAACTCGATAAAAAACATAAATTGACCATACCTTCATTAATGTTCCACAAGAGCTGCCATAGGTCGAGTCAGAATGAAGTGATTCTATTTGGCTTTGTGGAACAAGCGATAATAGAACGCGACCTGTATACATTTTAATGAAAACATAGGAAAACACTTACTTGTGGCGTTGTTGGCATCATTTGACGTTACATTGCCAAAAACAAAGCCTCGTGTGTTTTTTCCGCCTAACTTGCTCGTCTGTTGGAATCCAAATTTCGCTATTATTTTGACTCGTTCGGTGCTTGTATCCCATTGACATAAAATTTCAGCTTTTTTTAAATGAAAACTCAAAAAATACCTGTGATGTGTTCTGCAAAGCCGAGATTTCCTAGTAAAAGAATAGTGGGGACCCATAGTTTGATCATCGCGCTATCATCCTCAACTGCAAAAGGAAAAATTGTAAAACTGAGGGAAACAAGAGAATGGCAAAAGAGAAGGTCGGATCGAGGTTATCTGATGAAACGACGGACCGAAGACCGGTTATCCCTTTCTTTTGGCAGTGAAAAAGCGGGGAACAGCTGCTTGAAAGAGACACATAGAACTGATAGAATGCGTTAAATCTAGTGCCGAATTGAAAGGCAAATAGAGAGACACGACACAATTCAAAAAAGAACTGAATAATGGTTCGTGGCAATTTGGGGATGTCTGATTGACACATTGTGTTGGCGCATCTAATCGATTCTTTGGCGATGAAGGGGTCATAGAGTTCAAGTTAACAATAATGAGAGAAGCGTTTCTGGAGCAGTCTCATTGGAGCGTCTTTACTTCTTATGCAAAAAAAAACAATTTGCTCAATGGTACGAGGAATTTGGCACTTAATAAAAAAGTATATATTGGAAAAAATATTAACAGAACGTACCTGCTTAAAGTTCAAGGTTTTCAAATAGCAAAACTTGAAGATTTTAAATTGGAAAGGATGACGTCTTTCTTATTAAAATGACTTAAGATTTTGCACAGACAAATTAATGATGGAATACATTTTAAGCGTATAGTTGCCGTTTTACAATGAACTTGTATAAGTTGACAGAATTTTTCGCATCCGCATCCAAACGAGCTTTTTTGTTACAAAGAAGAATTCTCATTTCTTACCTAAAGAGTCTCGCTTCCGTTGGACTACAACAAGTATTAACGGCACCGATATCCCAAATCTCTTTTTCCCGGTACTTAGACTCCTCCCGAATCTAGAAGTCTTTGACTTCTCCCGAATCTAGCAAGTGTGTAGCCTTGACAGGTTTGACCAACATCTTTGATCATGAAAATCGACAGTCAAAAATATTCGCGCTATATAACAGTTTCAAATAGCTTCTGTGTTTTGGCTCTGATCATTCAAAATCAACCAGGACATTAATTCAACAAATCAAATTGTTGACAAAGTATTTGTCGTAATTTGAGCTTGTTGTACCACATAATGCATTCAATTCTTTTATTCAAAAACATAAATCAAATATTGCAATTGGCGACGCAAGAAAAGTGACTAGACATATTCAGCACTAGATAGTTGACACAAAATGAACGTAAGTAGCATATTTATGAGTTCGAGTTTTTGGTGAGGAGCCGAGATTCTATGAAAGATCTCTCCTGTTCGCTCCTTGAAACCCTCGAACACCGCATGCCAGCCTTCGAAAGATAGGTTTTCCTCTGAGCTTTGTCTGTTTGCATGTAAGCCTGCAAGGATAGACGTCGAAGACTTCTTATTGGATTATGTACCTTTATGAACATGGCGGTCATATGACGGAACTGCTCGTTACAAAGCATGAACACGAAGAAGGGAATGGTAGCATTGACGATGGACAGGAGATTGTTTCCATGGTTCAAAACACACATAAGATAGTCCTGCTTGCTGGAGGATTCTCCCTAAATATCGTTTTACTTCACAGTTTCCGTATTGTTCAACCTGAATAGCAGCTGCTGCATGAGTCAAAGTAGCTGGTCCCTCTAAGAGCAAGTGAGACACTGTTGTTGCCACTGTCATTCGTATAACACACTTACGACGTGTTGAAAAAGCCTCGCCTAATTCCTGGAAAAAAGCAGTATAAGCCAGATTATGGGATTCAACACCCCCATCTCATAAGATTAATAAAGTAACGTGCCCTCTTCTCTCCAGACAAACAAGTTGTTTCTCACCTTGAAAGTGAATTGCTTTACGATGAGAATTGAGCAGATGAGCATTATTATTGTCGGGAAGACAATAGCCACTGCATTCTGGACCCAGAAGTAGACTTGGCGAGCTAGATGATACAGCGGATTTTCCGGTTTCGTCAACACGTAGTATTCTTCTGGATACCAACAAGCTCCCTAAAGTTTGTTTTGTCATGCAGCGCGATGGACAAGGCATACGTGATGCTGTTGATAGAGAGACACTTTTGGATTGACTGAGACTTGAGTGGTGAAGACGAGCGTCGAATGAATAATGGTCGAAAGAGTTAGCGAGATGCAAAGGAAGGACCATGTGAGTCTGAACTTTGAGGTACAACCGCAGTTGTTCGCCACTACCTCTTTGTGCAGTATTGTCTGAAGAGAAATGGCATCAAAACACACATGACCGTTTCGACCGTCACCATCAAAGTTAGCCTGAAAAACTCTCATTAACCTCGAGATCACTCTTTGCAGCTATCACTAATTATTCGCATGGTTCCTATTATAAATTCCACTCTATCCCTAAAGAAACATGTGTTATTCAAAAAGTCGTGTTCTTTAAGAATACACGTAAGAAGGGAGCAGAGAACAAAACTTACCAAGTAGACATTGTGCCACAGATGTTCGAGATTGTCATTATGTATGACCGCGTGTACCAGAACAACGGCTCGAGCCATGCGCTAGCCTCTCCACTCCAAGCATGAATCACCTGAAAGCTCTACTCGTAAGAGTTCGAATTTTTCCTTTTTGGAATCAAAGTACTGATCAAGTGACTTTCTGCAGCTATTAGACAGACTCACTCTCGCACATGGTTTGAGCATATGACATGTCGGCAATTTAGATCATGTTCTATCCAAATTGCTTAAGATAATTACTTGTGGCAATTAGTTTCACACTTCTAATTGGTCGTGTGGTGCAATTAAAATCGCTACATCGTGGCTCTTTCTCATAATGATAATAGGGTGCCGACGGAAGAGTCAGACTAACCAACCTCCAACAGACGTGACGAGACAAAGATGATATTGAAAATGGCCTTGGCACGTAGGAAGTGAACGGAGCTGCTTCCGTCAAAGTAGCTTAGACTGTAGATTAACAAATTCAGCATGTTTCCGAAGAAACACAGCAGCATCAACGGTGGCAGCACGAACTTCAATAGTTCTGAACAATGTTCTTGTTTCATTGTATCCGGATTCTTTTTGGCTGAGCACGTTCTGATCATTTTGCATCTGCTTAAAGGGATCAGGATAAGCAGCACTTTGACGCATAGATGCTATCCTTGGCTCCGATTATAAACCAATTGCCTATTTTAGGAGTCAGGAAATGATCCCATTAGGACTCCCACATAGAGCGATCATAAACTCACGGATTTCGACGGAGCCACATTCGGAGCTGTAGAAATTCGGGTTATGCGTCACCTCTGGCACTGAAATTTTTGTTTTGATGAAGCACGTGTTTTAAACTTACAGGTTATGTTAGTTTTGTTGCATTGAGCAGCATCATTGTCCTCATAGGTTTGTATCAAGGTCATGTAGCTGAAATGTCAAAAATTTGGAGAACCCTTGTCGAACCTACTGTAGACATTGCTGAGGCGTAAGCGAAGGATTGTTGAGCAACAGAGCACGACAATGCTCCATAAGGGTTTGTTCAAAACCTCCGGACATGTTGAACAGGATGCTGGAAACGAGACGGTATTGTTTCTCGAAAAGAGTACAACTGAGGCGGAAGAACCTATGACGCTTCTGAAGGGGGGTGGGGAAGAGCTAGGATATGCATGAATAAAATATTTGTAAAAGTGGTTCTAGAGCTAGGCCAAACATTTTTTAAAATTTAGTCACACTGTGCCTGAAAGATTAAGTTTCGTGTTCGGAAACGTGTGATATGTACTATTTGGCAAGAAGTTTAAAACAAATGTTAGACTTGACTGTTTAAAAGAGAAAGGATTTGGGAGGAAGTAGAAATTGTGAGACATGCTGTCATCTGGTCTGGCTAGTTGCGCATTCTGCTCTTCTATAGATATGCCCTAATGGAATGAGACTTTCGTACAACGACGACTTGGGAGGCGTCAAAACATGAGACCAACCTGTTGTCTTCCATTCTGATTAAGAAAGAAGGCCTGAGATCAAATGCCAGTAGGAGCTCTGTCCTTTTATTAGAGCAGTATGTGTATGGCCGGTGCGACTACTGAAGGGGCGGAGCATTTCTCATTGCTCGCCTTCAAAAAGTGGAAGCAAGGATTCGTTTTCGTCTCCTTTTGCAGAAGAGCAAATAGAATTATAAATACAGCGAATGAGCAAATGAATCATTCGTCCCGGTTCGATTCCGGATATCTTTGAGCATTTGCGCCAAGCTAAAAAGAAGAAATGCACCTGTGTGCCTACGTCCTTTTTTGTGGGCGGTAAACATCTGTTCGTTGTCATTCACTGGTTGTCTAAATTCTGCAAAACTTTTAAAGAAACAAGCGGTCAAGAAACCATGCGACTCTCAAGAATCGGGCATTTCTTCGAGATATGAAGAAGAGGGATCATTGAACAGGATCAAAAGTGCCACACTATTCTTGGTCTCGGATTAAGAAAGGTAAGATGGGTTGGAAAGGGAACTCCAGTAAATAATTGCGACTTTCGATGATGCCATCTTAGCTTTGCAGAGGAGTGTCGCACGGATCAGTGAAAATGTTGAAAGCTCTTTCTTACAGACTAATATAGTTGATTGAAAGAAAAGAGGATATGATTTAGATGAAGAAAACAATGATAAGGGAATAAAAATTCAATATAGATAACCTTCCTAATGCCAGGTTCCGTGAATACGGCTACAATTTCCACAAGGTCAGGGTGAAATTACTAACAGAAATAGGTCGGAAGGGCTGAAATCAAAGATGAAGTCTGGGTGCCAAGCGATCGTATTTTGATGCCGACAGTTTCTTACGCTTCGAGTGGATCGGAGATCAAAGCGAGTACAAGAAGTGGAAAGAGGGCTATCCACTTAGTTGAGGCAATGTTCCGTGCGCAATGTTCTTGTCTTGCCTCATCGCCGAGTCAAATGACCGAGAGCTTCTGTTTGCTCGAGGGAAGGCTAGAACCGCCAAAATTTCCTTATTATCTTCTAACCGAATGTGTCTGTTGTGCGTGAATTCGTGTGAAAAGACAGAGAAACAAAGATTTTCCGGCGCTTGTTTACCCGCGAGCCTCTTCCAGACATACACGAGCATGTTTTGTAAGAATCACTTGTTCCCTGTTCTCACAATTAAGCCAACGAGCATCCCTTGATTCTCAGTTCCGGGGAAGTGAATAGAAAGATGCAAAAATCGGCTCTCGGAAAGACGAACCGTGATACTTAGGTTCGGGGATGAATAATGCGTGTCAGAGCAGAATTTACCCTTGTCCGGCTTGGATTACACCCAGCGTGGTTCACACATGATTGAATGGAGTATAGCTGTTTGTCATCACAGCATCTCATACCATGTGAACAATTAAAAAACCTGGGGATCCTCCAGTTTCATAATGCAAAGAGCAATTTTTTTCATTCATTTGAGATCGTTTACAGAACTTTTCTAATTGTGGAGCTATTCAAATTCTGAATACCTACCCCATTACCTTTTCATTCGGCGAGGGTGTCAATTGGAATGATTACTTTCTATTAAGAATGATTGATACTCAAGGGGGTGGGGGGGGGTGAAGTTGCCTTAACTAGAAAGATAAACAAAATCTACACAGGAACACTTTTTTAGAAATATTCAAGTCTTTAGTGTATCAATGAGCCTAATAAGCAATCAAAGGCAACCAACGCCAAACAACCGATAATGGTGGAAAAGTTTCCAATGAAAACAGTGTACATATTATGTTCACCCTGGGAAGAAAATGAAAGAAATTCAAGTCTACAAGTTTGCAGCGTAAATGAGATGCAAAAGGAAGCTCTAAGCCTTAACGAAATGTCATAGAAATGCGTGATAATTTGACACTCGCTCTGTAATTGGTTTGGGATCATGTTCTCTGATGGACTGAAGGTCTGACCATTAAAGGATCGGGTAGGTCGCGTACAAACAACCAGTCTCGTCTCCTAAAGTTCAGCGTCTAGCTCTCAAATTATGGCTATAAAGCGCAGAGTTACTATTATAGCCTTATGGCACTTTTTATGATATCTTGTCTTGTGCGTGAATCAGCTTTTTGTCCCTCCTAAGGGCATATTATCCGACGACCTAAAGAAGTTGGCAGAGCAAAAGTGTTACTCCGTTTTGGAGTATTTTGTGTTTACTTGAGAAGATACTGCATGGGTTAGGCATTTATGGAATAAGTTATGCTGAAAGGTCGGGTCAAAAAGTTACACCTGCTTGCTATTTTGCAATAAGCACAGTTTAATTGAATTGAATAAATACTCAAACAAAAATATGAATTTATGTGATTGTAAGTATCGATTCATTCGAGTTATTTGATAAAGTTACATTTAGTCGCCATGCCGATTATTTTATTCAAATGCAGTGCAAAAAAAATTAAGCCCTCCTTAGACAATTTTAAGATCAGGAATAAATAGTATAGTATAGTATAGTGCATAAAAAAGAGAAACACACCGATTCCTTAAAGACTTGTTCCAAAGATGTGTTGCGGAAGTCCAGAACGCGATAATGGGAAACGTAAGTAAATCAACACAGAACATGTATCTTCCCATGCCGCATAACCTATATGAAGATTCAAAGCTCTCAAGCACTATTGGGAGACAGATGGAAAACAAAGTAAGAGTTCTACATCGTACTGCTTAAGCTTCTTCTCGTCAGAAAATTGAATGTTTCTAATTTGGCATTTAAGTTAATTTAAAGAGAATCAATGATGTAATGTTAAGATTAGACTGTTTCAGTAGCCAGATTGATTTAAGCTAAAGACGGGAATGCTAAACTTTTTTTATGGTTCGAAATCTCATACATGAGAAACTGAAAATTCGAAGGGCAATGACGCTATCGATGCCTCGAGGCTCTGTGGCGAACAATGAACTTATAAGACGGTGGAGGCGATTAATTCGAGACCGCTGCGCAATATTGCTACCAAGCAAACAACACAGGTCTCATTTTCTTTAAATGGAATGACACGATTACTCAAAAAGTTTTTCGAAAGCAGGCCCCAATTTGAAGAGTGCTCGTACTTCGGACGCTCTCATATATCGTGAGAAAGGGATAGTCAAACTATTCTCATTAATTTGGCATAACTCCACACGTGATTTATACTTAGAGACGGAAGAAAAAAAAATTCACTTCTTCAAAGTTCAAAGAACCTAACATGTTTTTGGCTACTTTCAGACAATCTACCCGAAGATCCTGCTTTAGTGTGACAGTATCTTGTAGATCAGACGCCACTAATAGTCAATAATGGTTCCTTAGCTCAAAAATACTGTACATATTCAACTAATCTGATGCATGTAATGGTTACGTTTTCATTTTGTATAGACGAATAACATCCAAAGGATAAAACTCAGGAATAACGCTCGTCTCAGTAAAAGTCACGTCCTGCCAGACGAGGAAATGTTATTTGTCGACAAAGATCTATCGCAGTATTCGAGCTCATTTGATGAAGCTTACATGTTCATTTTCGGGGATAAATGTCTAATTTGGCGTCGCCTGATGCCAATGTCTCGATCACTACAGGGTCCCACATTTTTCAATTCAACAGTCCCTTGCAAAAACTCTGATGCTTCCGCAGGCAACAGCTGTTCAGTGTTCACCCCCGTGTCCAGGTATTGGAGCAATCGCCTTGTTTACCAACAGCATCAATCAATTCTTTTGGGTTTTTTTGCTTTGTGTAACCGGGTGCTAGGAGGCAGGTGGAATGAAGGCCTAGGCAAATGAGAACAGTGTGGGTGGCGGCCACCAATGTCTTCATTGGGCGTCAGCCTTCCTTAAATGGAAACGGCTTAGAAATCAGACGCGGACAGCAGCTGTACTTGCGAGCAAAGAAACGTCACGGTGGTCTGTAATGGGCAGCAGCAAAATTGGTAACAACACCTGCAGAACTTGATAAGAGAAATGAACGGCGCTAAATTGGAGACTGGACTCCTTGGTACCTACTTCAGGAACTGATTTCACACACAAATAGTAAAACTCTCCTATTCATTAATGAGGAAAAATATCTTTAAGCGTACGGGTTAGAATGTTGCGGAACTGATACAACTGAGAGCATAACTATACAAAACCAAAACATCATATGTTTTGACAAGACTTTACTTATTGCAAAATGTTAATCCTGCTCCCCTTGAACGAAGCCATAAGGTTGAAATCTATGAGTGTTATTGACGCCTATTTCAGACGTAGCCCCTTTCATCTCTGTCTCTGCGAAATTAGAAAACAGTTTCCGTTTCCGGGGAAGCACAGCTGGCCCACAAGAGAGTGGAACGCCCGAAATGCGATTCGATCCTAGATCTTTTACAACAATTGATGGCTCTCGTAACTCTCTACAAATCCCATGATCCTCACTGCCTCCAGCAACTGAAAAAAGGCTATTGTCTGAGTATAATGAGATTATGTTAAGCCCTTCTTATTCATTTTTGAAATTTAAGTCACTCTTGTCATATGTTTTCGGAATCTGTGAAGAGTCCAGCCTAATGCGTTTGCCTAATTCGAAAATTTTGTCGAGTGCTGCCGTTGTGAATTAGCAGTTTTGCTGGATCTGACTTCCAGCTGAGTGAATTCGGCAAGAGCTCTTCAATTTTCAGAGGCATTGTACCTCTTCCCATAATTACGCTCATATATATCGCTGTCGTTTACCGTCCCTCCGAAGTTTATTTATGATCGCGCCTACCCGTATCAAATATCAGTTCATTGGTTCAGCTGTCCAGCTGAGCTCATCACCTTTTGCTATATGACTTTGATCATTTTCTCATTGGCGTAAAATTATTTGACGGATGAGGTAAGAAATTGTCACTTCATCGAGAATGCATGTGTGCGGCCTTCTAAACAAGCTCAATATGACTCCTAACTGACGGCCAATTTCGAGCCAGACTCATTCTTTTTCCATTTAAAAATTACCCAGACTCAGAGCTAAATCTCAGCTTTTGGATCATTTACACTTTGAGAGTTGACCTTGCGAACAATGGCATATGCGCTGAGACAGGCTCGTTCCCTTTGCAGGTGTTCCGAGAATCATGTTTTAGCTGTCTGTTCAAACAATTAACCAGATTTGACCTTAGAAAAAAAAACCTACAGAAAGTAGTTCGGCTCTTCAGATGTTTATAGGTGACGAGAGATTGTAGCCGATGAAAGCGTCCAATAGCGACGGTTATCACTTAAGGATATCTAGTGTATTTTCTGTCTAGTACTTAATTGCTTCTCTTTGTTAATTATAGCACAGTTCCCTGGAGAAATGCGAGCTCAATTCATTACCTCCTTGGCCAAGACGAGCACACACATATCTGCTCGTTGTGCCTTCTTCTTTTTCATTAGAGACCGCCATATTTCCTGCGTCTGTTCACTAACAAACGCCAATTCTGTTGGTAGTGGGCTGTCTTTGTTGGAGGAAGCCCACCAGAAGAGAACACGTTCGCATGTGTCTGGTTCAAACATCTGCTCTTTAAAGTGCTTCGTTTCAATTTTCGATTAGCAGACTTCATTTTTTGCTTTCAAAACGTATTAGCTGGTACAAAATGAGTTTTCTTCTGGCCTGACCTTTTAAGCCGTGTCCTGCCCCAGTCCATTGAGCAATATCCTGAATTATTTAGTAAATCTACCACGTCGTTTCAGAATTGAATTTCATTCGGACAAATTTTCGTCCATTCAACTGAATCACCTTGCTACCTAGTAACCGCGGACTTTTCAGGAACATCTCGGAGGCCACGTAGTCTCTCCCACCTGGGCATACTGAAGCGGGCACATCCACTGGATGAAGCCACTTTTGGCTCTATAGACGAAGATCTGGCTTTTCTTCAGGCCAAGGTAGTCAGGATATCCATTTTGTATTCTCGAGGACAACTGGGGGCGGGCACGGATCCATCTGCCTATAAGCTGCGCGCCAGTCTTAAATTGTCCTCAATATCTTTTTTATCGTCTTTCATTACAATTTTCATCTTACTCTTCTAGAAAATGATAGCCTCTGCTGCTTCCTACGGGTTAACCAATACGCTGTCCAATGGTACTACGCCAAATTCACTCTGCTCCACTCCCGTCACAATGTATTCTCAGCCCATGATGCAATATGTTCCGTCTGCTCTTACTCAAATGTGTGAGGTGAGTTGAAACAAATGAACCGAATGGACAAACAGTAGTCTACTCATGCATGCTTGATGAATACCATAAAGTCGAGACGGCTCGCATCGCGACATATTGTTATCAGTAACTGCATAAGGCAGTGTGGCTATTCAGCTTTCCCACAGCTGAACGCGGCGGACAGACCATGTATGAATCGATAGACGATGAGATCGCCATTTGCACACGTGTAGAATGTGCCTGAGCCGCGTTACTTTAACACACTCTTGCCCTTTTCGCCTATGAACAATCCAGAAAAAACTCTAACATGCTATGCATATGCGAGCAGACCCAACCATTTCTAATAGCGCGACAGACATGCCGGCAATACGCCAGCTGTCTTCGATTATTGCTGGTCGTACAAAAGGCGGAACTGCCTTGGCAATGAGCATGTGCATCGTTTTCATCGTTTTAGGCAGGGACAAATTGGGTGCGGGCCAATGTGTCATACTTTACTCGTTCACACGCAGCTGTGTGGGATAGAACTGGATGTGAGAGTAAGAGTATAGTGGTTTAGTCAGCCTGATAAACCGATGGTAATTCCTCTCCAAGCCGCCCTATGTGCCCAGCAAAACATTGTGTGTTCATAGAGCTCTTTTCGACCACTGCCCACATACAGCCTTGAAAACATCCTTTCCTTGCTATATTGTATTTTCCGACTATATTCAAGACATTGACAGTCTTTTAGTTAGAATTATGACTTCCAACTTTTACACATCGTTTCTTACTTGTAAACTGCTCTAGTCTTGCGTCTTTCTTTTGCACCCGGTTTGACCACCTAGACGCAGAGCAGCCTGGCCAGTCTCATTTTCTGATAACAGCCGACCCTCCCTCTAGACTACGTAGTATTAGATCAATCGTCATTGCTGACGTGTACTTTTCACCACGGTTTGAATAGACCGAACGCCAGCCGATCATCTGGCAAATACGCGTCTGCGTTTCCGTTTCTAGATATAGCTGAAACAATTACTTTCCTTTACCACTTCACGAAAAGCATACTATTATCATTCGAGTCAGCTGTCTACTTTGACTTTTCAGATGCAGCTTCAAGCTCCTCTCAGCAACGCCTATGAAGGCATTCCCATCTTTATTGTTCCTCAGAGTGGTGTAGGTCCTTCTCCAGTATCACTGGCGGCCATTCAACGGGCAGCAGTATGTTCGAATGTGAGACAGTATAACGTAATTTTCAGGAAATCAAAGCAGCACTGGCAAATGCTCCCCAGGAGCCTAAAATAGATACCAGCAGTAAACTAAAATAAAGTTCAGTGTTACATTCCAACTTCAGAACATTTCCATGTCTTTGTCGGTGATCTTAGTCCTGAAGTAGATAACCGCACCATGAAGGAAGCCTTCATGATACACGGTGAAGTCAGGTATATTTCCAATTCTAAATATATTTCATGGCAAAACAAAAGGGCATGTCAGTACTACATTTTACGGACATGTTTATCAATGCAACCCCTTTAATCAAACATTCTGTTCCAGTGAGGCAAAGGTCATTCGCGACTCCCAGACACAGAAGTCAAAAGGCTATGGATTTGTCTCTTTCCCTAATAAAGAAGTCGGTTTTCTTCATTTTTTTCACAAAAAACGCTTTACAGAATGCAGAAAAAGCGATTAGTGCCATGAACGGCTTCTGGCTTGGCAGACGACCCATTAGAACAAACTGGGCAACTCGCCGTCCAGTTGAAGATTCACGGGAGAAACTTACTTTCGAACAAGTGTTCAATTCCACAAAGGCAGACAATACTTCAGTATATGTCGGCAATGTCAGCAATGCTACGGAAGGTAAACCATCGAGAAACTTTTACCACAAAAATATTCCAGAGAAAGATTTGCGAGAGCCCTTTTCTCTCATTGGTGAAATTACCGAAGTGCGTCTCTTCAAAGCTCAAGGATATGCCTTTGTCCGCTATGAGAAGAAAGAATGTGCCACAAACGCAATCATGGAAATGAATGGAAAGGAGATTTGTGGAAATTCTGTTCGGTGTTCTTGGGGAAGAGTTCAGCAAAATGTAAGAACCATCTCTTTAATGTAACAGATTCAATTAAGACGCCTCCTACAGCCCAAGTAATGCCTGATCTGACTCCTCTTCTTGCACAGGCTCTTCTGCCCCAGCAGCCTGTCGTTCCCCTCCAGTACTACCAACCATTCTACCCACAGGTCTACAACACTCCAGTAATTCCCCAGTGGCAGGCTTAGAGCCATTTTTCAATAATTATTTGTGTATTGTGTCATTCCAATCATTTTGTATTATCCCAAAAGAATAACGTAGTATCCACAGTGGTCTCAATGTCCATCGACCCCCTTTGTTCTGATGATGATTCCTGTCCCCTAATTCCTACCGCTAAAAATGTTGTTGTCTTTGTCGATAAATCAGCCCGTTCCTGAAGCTTACAACTAGTTGCCAACAGGAAACAACATATTACAAAAGTTGTCACAGTGCAGTTCGTCAAAAACTTCAAAAGTGCAGAGTACAGAAACATAAGGGACTGTGACGCAGTTGCTACAGAACGCCGGAAGCGTTCAAGTGGTCCACGTGTTCTTCGCTAGACTGCAGAAAACGATCTTTGGTAGACATAACTGTCTGCCCTCTTCTCTTACGGACTCCTTCTGATTGAAGTTTTGGGTAGAGTCTCGGAAGCTGGGGGAAGAGTGGGCGGCGCGAAGGTCGCGACGATCGCTTTAAAAGTCGTCCAAAGAAACTGAGACTTGCAGCTGGAAGCATGTGTGGTCTGTTCAAGATTTTTGCTGTTTTTCTACTAGTCTCTTCGGCTACAGCTGAGGTACAGCTGATTCGGTTTTGACCTGTATGGGCTATTTCAGAATCAAGTCTACGATCTAGCTGTGTTGAACTACAAAGCTCTTCAATATAATAAAATGGAGAATCTAGAACATCTTTCTTATAATTTTGAGTAAGTTTTCAGTTCTTATCGATACAACATTAAACTTAGTTTCTGCTTGTGTCCCTCAAGTTTCAAGGGTCTTTTTCCTAACAAAGCCAAGGAATGTCAGTGTACTACTCAGCAACGGTATGTGATTTTCTATAATTGAACAAGCGTCTGTTCAGAGGCAGGAAATTAATTGAATCTGTTCCACAGGCAGTGTTCTCTGCATCTTGTGTTCTTTCTTACACACCTGGCAAATGTCTGAACGCAAAGTTCAATGGAACGGTTTGGTTTGTGCTCTACCGTAATCATCATTGTATTACAGAACTTGGGAGGAAAGATATTTGTGAGAGTGACGTTGGGGAAGAGCATTTTCACGTATCCGTCATGGCAAACTCTTGTCAACTCTCGGTACAAGACCATCTCTACTCTGAGATCAGCTGCTGGATCAGACATGAGGTAACAGAATTGCTGATTTTGACGAATTCTTCTAATTCTTCTTGCTAATTGCTGATTCTTCTAGGATCACATACATTTCTGTTCTGCGCCGGATGAAGACCGCCCCGGTCAGCTGGGCAAAGGAACAGCCTACCACTACTACACTCGTACTGTGGCAACGCAAACAACCAACTGATCTAGCCATTGATGTTGTACCATCCAGTGATGAATGGAGAAGCGACCTCTTTGATATTCTTAGAGATGGCTTCAATAAAGGAAAATCCTGGGCAGTCAAGTCTTTGAACAAGATCACGGGAGAAGAGGACTTGAAACAGTACATCAATATTTCAGATTGTAACGAAACATATTTCTAGAAATTCCTTCACTAAGAACAAGCAAGCTGTTAAGCCTTGGATTGTCATTAGAACCACAACTAGCCAGCCTTGCACAACTAAAACGACAACAACTACTCGCAAAACAGTTGTATCTACAACAAGACGGCCTCCCACGAAAACCCTAAATCCCTGGGATCTGAGCGATGTTGCCTTTTTACGCAGTGTGAGTTTATTGGGTGTTCCATGGTCTGGATATAGATCTATGTCCGAATCTTTGCGCGTTCAATGAAGTACCTTCTGACGGGGGTTGCTATACGCTATTTCGGCGATGACTATCGGCTCCCTGCAAAAAGAGAGTTCTGCAGTTCCGCGACGTAAAAAAATGTTGATGACAGGCTGGGTAGTCCAGAGGGTCCGTGGTTTATAGCGCGTAACTTATATGACCTTAGAATGACTTCGGCGATTTTCGGGTTGCTTTTGAACTTAATTTCCGGTGACCTTTTGTGTGAGGCTGCAACCGATACTGGTGTGGTTTTCGACAAATATTTTTGAGAACAGGAACAATTGGAGATTTTTCAGGTTCCCGAGATCACGAACTATCTCTTCAAAAAGAGTCGGACAGAGAAGGCCGATCCAGCCAAGTACGATATTGAAGCTGTCAAGAAATCTGTAAGTTTTTTTTGTTAATTCCATCCAGGAGGAGCTTCCTATTGTTTTATCGAGGCCATTAAGCGAACCGCTTGAACCTAAGGCCAAGGGTCAGCATAAAAACCGGTAGCTAGTGTAAGCGGCATAATCTTCACACGTGAAAGCTTATCAACAGACGTGTGTTCCAAGAGTGCAACTTCCTGTAACAAATGGCAATAACTGAAAACTTTTCAGCTTCTTTTCTACCACAACGTGTACCGAGAACGTCATGATGCTCCTGAAGTCAAGTCATCATCAATGTTGAACAGTCTAGCTCAACGATACTCTGACCAATTGGCCAGGAAAGCCAGTTGTCTAGTCCACGAGACTCCGAGAAAGTGAGACAATAGTGTTTCTGAAAACGAAAACCCTTTTAGGTTTGGGGAGAATCTCTTCGTGTACGGAGCATCAAGCTACCCCGACCCGGAAACTTTTGCCAAAGCCGTGACTCAAAGTTTTTACATGGAAAGCTTCAGCTATAACTATAACTCGTTAGTTTTCCTCTCTTTTGATGCTTATAAGCTTTTCCAGATGGATTCCCCACAACTACCACAAGACTGGTCACTTCACTCAGCTCGTTTGGCGAGATTCTCGACATATAGGTGTTGGCGTGTCAGTGGTCAAGACTGCCGGAAAAAGAGGAGGCTGTTTTTCCAATGCTCCCGCTTATATGATTTACGTTTGTGTGAAATACGATCCTGCAGGAAATAACCAGTCATCGGAAGCCTATAAGAGGAACGTGCTTCCACTCAAACGGTTCTAGTGCCATTAGCCATTGATGTCGGGTCATAGTATTGTCTCAATCTTAGATCTCAACCTGTACATACAGAGACTATAAAGTTTTACACCTACTTCTTTTCATAATTCCCACCGAAAGCATCAATTTTTTTTCGACATCATACCAACGTAATAGAACTTGCAATGAGCTCTATGGCTTTGAGGTGCCAAGATCTCTGACTTCCTGATCGCGCAACCTGATCGGAAAGCGTTTGTCGACTTCCATAAATCAAGCTCCAGTCTTGCTCTTTCACCCGCGTCATAGCTTATTTTTATCCTGCTCTATCAGTGTAATCATCGTGGAGCACATGTAACTTCCTGACCCCTCTGGTTCCTCCCATATTTGTGTCCACTTCGGTCGCTGTGTCTTTTATAAATGCCTAATCTTTTTTCGACAGTTGTTACTTACACACGGTGGCTCAATAATTGAATCTTCCGCATCTCTTGATAAATCATTGCCGCTTTTTATCTCTTTCTTTTGCAATCCTTTCCACTCAAGAAAGATCAACTTTCTAGATGAGCAGTTTCCGGAGGAGAGCTGCAGTCTCTTTCCCAACACCGAACGATTTCAACGAACCCATAGTTGGTAAGTACTGCCTATTGCGTTGCTTAGGATGAACACGATACTCCATCTGAATCACTAAGAACGCAACAATACTTAACGGTGCTTTTAAGTTTAGTAGTTTTAAGCAGACGACTTCGTCGCCTCGTGCCGTCAAAATTCCTTGTCTGTTCTTTACCGACAACCTCTCCATTTTTGTCTCTAACATGTCCCTCTTTGGTCCTTAGCCTGTCAATCTTTCTCTTCTTGCCTACTGGTCATGCAACAACAGAAGCAAATTATTGTTCCAAGTCCTTAAGTGAATTGCTATCTAATCCTTTACAGTTTATAACTCGTCGCGACGATTCTCGTGATGGTTGGTCACGTTTGGTGACTACCCGGCAAATTGGGGCTGACATGTAGTAGGTGTCATTTTGATTTTCATAGCTTAGATTTGGGTTATCCCTTGATTACAACCTCTGGTTGTTATGTTTCCTCCACAAAACGCTAACTCATTAAACTGCAATGTTTTGAACGTCTGCTTTTGTAAATCTATCAAGCTTTTAACGTAGGGTACATCACTTTAACAACCTTTTTTTTAGCGATTTGCCAAAATTAGGAAATACATTGCATGTACGCCAGTGATGAAATATAAAAACTAAACCAGTAGGAATTTTTCAGACGTTGGCGATTGGACTGACGTTTCGCTCCTCTCACCGATACACCAGAACATATTTCGACCTACAAGTCTGCAACAGGTAACTTTTAAGAAAACGTCTGTTACCTTTAACTAAAACCATGACTACCACTAGTTGTTGTTGAATGAAGAGCTCCTGACTGTTTTGAAGGATGGAGCGGGCTGTTCACTTGCTGCCTACCATCAATCACCAGCCAGAGCCAATTGACAATTATCGGCTCTGCGATTTGTTGTTCTTGGCCTACCCGCATTCATCGTGTAAAATACTTAACGCTAATCTATGGACAGCAATATTCACAGTAAAAAGGTCTTCATTCGTTTTATACCGCAAGCAGCAGCTCCAAAGCGACCGCTGTTCCATTATTGTAAAGAGAGTCTACAAAGGGTCGGCCAGCTTTGTCAGCTATCATTCAACTTTTTCTCACAGGTAGTCGACGAGACTCATTTTTCGAAGAATGAAGTAAAAGCCATTTATCGAGCCTTCAAAGAGACTTCTCCAAATGCCGTGATAAACAAAGGTGAGGGAGACATGTGGTTCCAATCAATGTTTTCAGAAATTCTCCGAGAAAAGTTTGCCGAACTCTTTCCTCATGGTGATATTGAGCACTATGCCGATTTGCTTTTCGACACGTTTGACAACGACGGAAATGGAACCATAAACTTCCAGGTAAGTGCCCAACAAGAAAACAGTGTATACTATACTTCAACTTAAAAATTATTTGCTGAAATTCGATGTTGAAGCTAGTAAAATACTTGTTCAGGAATTTGTAAAAGCTTTGTCCATCCTCTGCCGTGGAACAATGGATGAGAAAATTGAATGGGTCTACAAAATCTACGATCCCCAGGACAGAGGAGAGATTTCGTTCAGTCGACTATTGTATGTGATCACTTCAATGAACGACCTTATGGGTATGAAATGTTCATCAAAGTATTATTGTTATAATTTCAGGCAGACGAGCAACACCAATGCTGTCCAAAGAGCAGAAAATTGATCGTACGCGTCAAATTTTTGAGGTAAATTTTAACGATGACAACCAGTTCACAAACTATTTTCAGAAATTTGACACTCAGAAGACTGGGAAGATTATGAAAGAAGACTTCATGCGAGTTTGTAAAAGTGACCGTCAGATTACAGCAAGTATCTCTGCTTTGTACACCATTCTTCCTGGATGAAAAAAATTTTTACAAAATAAACATTTACATTTCATAATTTATTCGGGTATATTATGATCAACTGTACAAGTGTACTGGATGGATGCTTAGAGCGTCACCAGTAGAGTAATTCTAAAGAGGACAAGAATGAGAACAATAACACACTCGTAGAGGGCGTACGTAATAGGAGAGAAATAATACTATTGAGACCAAATCCTCGAAGGGAAACTGGAGGGGCAACCACAAAACCACGAAGGGGACCGGGATTGGAAACACATTGACTACTGGTATGTATACACGAATTGCACCCTAACTCTCACCGGCCTTTAAACAAATGGAACATGTGAAGTCAAAAAAGAGAGAAGGGTGATGATTTTGGCCGAGACTATGCTTTTGACACTTGGAGATTTTAGGGTGAACTATTTGAGGATTCGCTACGGGGAGATTCTACGATTGGCTAGATTCGACATCACTGAGTGCAAAAATAAACTGGGGTAAAAAAAAGCTCTGACTACGTCCCCTGGATAGGTTGACAAGTTGTGTAATCCTGGTTCGTGAAGGAACTCGTAAAAGAGAAGGTCCCGAGAAAGGGCGTTAGAAATAAATAAGGTTACGGTGGATCGGTACATAAAAACGGGACAAGAGAACAAATGAAAATGACACAAGGATGTGGGAACTCGTACGAGTTCAATTACTTGATGGGAGCTGGAGTGCTGTCACTGGGAGGAGAACAGGTCCTGTAGAAGACCAGGTTGTACTCTTCGTAAGTGCGCATAGTTTCGCCGGCCAGAATGTCAGGGCGTTCGATGCAAGCCTCAGTCGTGTAGCCAATACGGAATCGGTAAGCAGACTGGAGGTACGCTCCCACGGAAAGCTGGTAGGTAGTCTCATCCAGCTGAAATGGAACATTTAAAAATGAAAGCTCAAAAGCTGTGCCTGAATAGCACTAGGATTCTTGGACTTGTGCATTTCAACGTCCAGCTCACACTGCTTGTTGGTGAATGAGGACAGGTAGCCGCAGTTGTTCAGAACCTTTCCGCGAGGAACACTAAAAAAGCACCTTTATGATAAGCTGTCTCTTTGAACTTACATGAACTGGAAGGAGACTGGAACTGTAGGAAGATAGGGAGAGACGGGAATGTACAAGTTGTATCTTCTCAGCTTCTTGTTGCAGCTCTTATCGATGCAGTAGCGGTTGTCGATCGTCATGTTCAGCGTGGGAATGGTGATGGAAATTCCTGATCCCAAAGGCTTGCCAATACCATTTTCAACTCCAGGGGCATTTCTCGGGAAGATCTTCTTGTTTTCATTGAGAGGTACAATTCCATCAGGCTTTGTATACTTGGCATTGACGTAGTAGGAGTTTCGGTCCGCACAACAGTAGGAGTGACAATTGCTCGATCGACAGTGAGAAACCAGCGGCGGAGCATCGGGCTGATACATTGGTAACTGTCCATCCATGAGATCCAGCATAGTCATCTTTCCAGGGCTGATGTCAGTACGGTTAGGCTCAACGTAAGGAATGATGCGGTCTCCGAAGTTGCGGTTGTGCCAGTCCAAAACGTAGAGAGCAGTCATCGAAAGCAAGCAAACAGCCATGACAATAACAAGGGTGATGATGGTTCCCTGAGTCAGTTTCGAGCTGCACAGAGGGTCCTGTTGACGGTGGCAGGTGGATCGGCAACGCTGGTTACGGTCCCTCTTCTTCTCCCTCGGAGCATAAGATGAAGCAAGAGAGCCTCGCGAGAAGCTCAGCATGCTCTTGGAATCTCCATAAGTTTCGCCGCTCAGACCCGAGGCGACAGATGCGGTCAGCTTCTTCCTTCTGGCATAACGAGTGAGTCGCTCGCTGATTTCGTCCACCTTCTCGTCAATCTTGCTGTCCAGATCGCCGGTCAGTCTGCAGAGCTCCTGAGTAGCGAGAAGGGTCTCGTAGAAGACACGGTTCTCATCGACAGTGAGGTAGTCTCCAATGTCGTGGACTGCATCGGGCATAATCTCTCGCAGCTCCTGGGCAAGAAGACCGGTTTTTCTCCTAGAGTCTTCCGTTAGGCCCCACTTTTCGGCAATTTCCGGCTTGTACATGTACTTCACAATGTGCAGCTTTCGAATGTTCTCAAGAGCCTCAAAGGGATTCAAATCTGTGATGTTCTCCTTGAGACGGATATCCGACGGATGGATAATCTAAAGGTTGATTATTGTTTTCGTTTCTCTATGATCTCTCACTCTTCCAGCATGGTAGAAATCTCCGTGCAGACTGAGTTTGGCATCCTTGACAGGCATCTCAGTATTGATTGCGACAGGGCCTTGCGTGTAAAGTGCATGTCCGTTACGATGCCATGCAACATCTTCGGCAGGATCGAAGGCTCCAGGGTTGGTTGCCTGAAACAGAAAATAGGATGAATTGCTAACGGGGTTCATTGTCCCTGACAACAGCCTCGATGGCCGTCTCCGAACACCAAACTTTTGCCGAAATCAAGGAGATTCGTGTTCCCGAGGTCAGTCAGCGCGAGCTACATTATCAATCATTTCCTAGCTATTTCATAGCGATACGCACGACAAGTTCACTGCCGAGATAGACGTCGAGAACAAAAGTGAATTCAGCCATTCGGCGCAAGTGGTCTTCCGAGGATACATAAGGCAGAAGGAGCTATTGGTGTATGAGTTTTTTCATGAACAAGTTTGGGTTCTAATTTCTCCTAATGGTAAGTCAAAACATTTTATGAGAATGGAGTTTTAAGAAAATACGACCAAGCATGTGAGTGTGGATGTCTGGTTGCCCCGATTTCCTCCAACTACCCAAATAAACAAAGAATTGAGCGTGGAATACTCTGTGAAGGCCACAATTGATCCATGGTACAAGAATACTTTTCTGGAGAAGATCTTCATCGTAAAGAGGAAGTTAAATTTGAAAATGCCGCATGCAGCTACGCACCCGAAGAAAATCCTTGTCAATCAATGTGTGGGCCATGAAGGATGGGGTCACCGGTAAGGTGTCACGTTACACTGTATCTGTTTTTCTTTCATATCTTGCAAGCCCTTGAACGGCGAAGTTTGGCTCGAGAAAGGCGCCTACTCGTCGGGTGAACATGTTCGGGTCAAGTGGCGGTTGGCTCATGAAGCCGCAATTCAAACGGTCACGGTCATGGTCGTCGAAAACTTCGAACATCGGTAAACCAGCAGATTACCAAAGATTATGCGTTCAGAATTCCTGACGCTGGTCATCCTATGCTAACACACCCTGTCAGAACAACTTTAACCAAGAAGGAAATTCACGTGAAAGACAATGAAAAAGACAACACGTGCGAACTGGAACTTCCCAAGAAGCTTCGCATCTCTATTCCAATGAGTCTGTGGAACGTATTAAGCAACAACTACTCCCTTCTCGTACAAGTTAAAACAGCTGCCCATAACCGTCCTGTTGACATTGTCTGTCCAATCATCATTACCAGTGAAGCTATTGAGGTACTTTTAGCTATTTTAATTTATCAAGTGATTCTAGGGAGTCAGTAAGAAGAAGCAAATGGAGAAAAGGCTACATGAGAGACCTCTGGACAAAGATGATGGTAGCGACGATGACGACGATGATGATTCGGGATTGGATGATGATCTGGCTAATGAGCGAGAGTATTCCATTGATCTTGTGAAGATTGCTATCAAGACGGAAAAGGGTGGAAGTTTGAAGGATGCCTACGCTCAAGTCTACTTTGAAGTCAACAGCACACAACCAAGACCACTCAAAAACCTTCGTCTAATGCTGGTTGGCGAGGTTCGTGCCAATGCAACTTGGTATGAGTTTCTTCGCTTCAAAGCCATCATCGGTACTGGGCCGGACTCATTGTTCAGTCCAGGACCCCACTCTGTGAAAGTGTCTCTTCCATTCAAAGATTCCCAATATGATACAAATATTTTGGCACCGTCTCTCGGAGACGACATTCGCTACGTTTGCCGTTCTTCAATGGAATCGTGGAGAAAGAATGCTGTTCATTTGGAAAGAGAAATTCCTGTTGATCGATTCGTTGACACCTGGGCCAAAGAGGAGTTCAAGATTCCGCACAAAGAGATAATGGGCGTCAACGAAATATTCATGAGGCAGAGGTGTTTCCAACGAGGAAAGTTCGCTTTTGTCAAACTGACTGGTGACGTCAGGAAAGTGAGACTGGAGTTGGTCCAACAACGACGTCTCCGCATTCCCGAACTGAGGAAGGACGAAAGTTACTGCTATGAGAAATGTGTGGCAGTCTACGATGGAGACGAAGACAGACGAAAGCGGCCGGAAGAATGGTTTCTCTACATTCCGAATAATATCCCACCATCCATCGAGATCAGTTATTGGAACGTCCTCGTTCTCAGCTATTCTCTCGTAGTGGTCAACACTCTCAGTGACGGCCACACACATCGATATGCCGTTCCCATATGGATCGGCTGCACGAATGACAAATTAGAGCCTCCTGTTCGCCCGCCAATGACGGATGTCGAAATGGTAGAAGTTTATGATGAACTGCCGGAATTCGAAGTCATCCAGCCAGAGGAAACATTAATCCAGCCCTACTGGGTAGAAAGATACAACAGTCACACTTATGGTTACGATATTTAAGTTTGGTAGTATAATAAAGCATACTCACCCTGACAATGACGCGTTCCGAATGGTAGGCTTGAACGAGGTGCTCCTGTCCATCTTCACTGGTTGCAATCAGTCTGACAACGAGCAGGAAATACTTCTGATCCGGGTTAGCACGGCCATTCTTGCGTTGATTGTTCATGGTTGTCTCCTGGAAGTGAAGACGAGGAACGGTGACCTTGGTCATCTTTCTTGGCTCAATTGTCAGCCTGAAACTGTTTTTCGACGTATTTTATGAGAATTTCTTACGTGACTGGAGAGTGAGGTCCAGGCTTTCTATCAGTCTGAGACTGCTTGATTTGAATCTCGGACGTGGTGAGCTCATTCTTGACTCCACAGAACGCAAGCTTGAACTCCTCAATCGGATACAGATGGTTGTTTCTCTTGATGTAGCGGGGAGCAAAAGCATCGAGAGCTTCAATATGAACAGAGATCTAAATTAAAAGGTTTGTGTGAAAACATGTAAATGTTTACCTGGAAGTGGTTCTTCTTCTGGTTGACAAAGCAGGCATCGGGAGAGAAATAGTTGAACCCCTTGTCGGCCACAACGCAAACTTGAAGCTGCTGAAGTGGGTTGTGTTGCTCGTCGTACAGTGGAAGCCATTTCTCTTCCTCAAACTTGGAAAACTTGATAGCGATCTGGTGAGCTCCAAAGTTCTCATCGTATCCCATACAGCTGTTGTTGCTGGACATATCATTCAGACCGAAGACCTTTGTCTCAACGCCAGTATCCAGACGAGGACGCTTCCTGAAACAGATAGTAATGGGAGAAGAATAAATTAACTGCACCTGCTACTGGTCGAGTCACTGCCACAGCTGTTGAGACTTCCTTCACTTGAGCCTCCCATAATATTGAACAAGTCGACTCCTCCAAAGCCGGGACCCATCAAAAATGAATCAGAACCGCGGTTGGAGGGAGGAGATACCTAGAAACACCGTTTTCGAGCCGTTCAAAAAGGCCGCATTACTCAAGAGCGGCGCGTAAACGGTAATGCTTAGTCACAAAAATTCAAATGTCGGCGCTCGTACAGAGTTTGTTGCTTGCAAAATACTAGCTTTCAGGCACGGGGCAACGGTCAAGACGCTGCCATAATAAAACCGTGACTAACCTGTGCCGGTGTCTGTGCCTGGTTATAGGGGCTCATGAAGCAATTGTTCATGGGAGTGTTGGGCGACGGAGACAAAATGTGGGAAGGGATCTGTTGCCTAAAAAAATCGAATTCTATTGAACAAACAAAGAAAAAGTACCTTTGCTGATGGTTCTGCATATGATCAGGATGGAGCATCATTTGATTGGAAAGCTCGTGGACTCCCAAAATCACACCTTGATTGTTGAGACCATGGACTGAAAATAGCTGGTTGAGACCTCACAAGTGCAATAGCAAATTGGAAGCCTGTGTCGGCTAGACAACAATTCAAGGCCGTGCGAAAAGTGGTCCAGTCAGGCATCAAATACAAAAATATACAACCACAACACACCTGTAAAATTACCGTAGTTATCAGGGGAATACGGAGTGTCAGAATTGCTTGAAGGCGAGCCTGACGAAGCAGCGCCGGAGATATCCGTGATGGGCGGAGAGTCCGGAAGACGGGAGTTCTGAAACAACCGGATTCAGTACAAAAGGTATTTTTAGGGGATTAATTAAAAGTTTGCATACGAACTACGAGATACCAATAGTTGACACACACACACCCCAGACCGCAGATGCATTTTGTAAACAGCTGTGTTGAAACCTAGTGCCAGGTCCCCCAATGTTGAAGTGCACTATGGCGCAACTGGCACGGAGAGGCACGCGTTTGTCAGCTAGACCGAACCATGCCCGGGCTCCCGATAGGCAAACGAAACCCCTCTCTCTTTTTCGATAGAATTGTGAGTACACACTGTCTGGCTGGGCCATCTCTTACCTGGTAGACCACGTTGTGGTGTGGATCAGCCACATGCTGATGTTGCTGCTGAGGGTGTCGAGCAGCAGCGTGCATGGCTTGTTGCTGGTGTCCGGCTGGATTTGCAACTGGACTGTCTACAGGAGTTCTGAAACGATTGTTTTAGCATGGTTAACATGGTTAAGACGGGCTGACTATAGAAAGACCAGCGTTCCCGGATCGTAGCAGATGGGCCAAAATGAATAGGACAATTCTGGGCGCGAACGCTTCGCGCCCGAACATCGTTTGGTTGACTTTCTTTGTGCAATGAGTAATAGAGGAAAACCGCGTGGAGATGTATGAGCCTGACTACTCTTTTTGTGGGTCGTGCGACATTGAACGGGATAATTGTACGTGCGAGGCAGAGAGGAAAGCTGGCACCAACCACTGGTTGGCCTAGATTCTATAAAACAACAGCCGAGGGAAAAGGGGAAAAGTCATTGGTCAGCACATTGGTCAGCAGCCAGCTGTAATTTTGATGCAGTAAACAAGCCAACGAGAAGGGGAAAGAGAGCAAAGGGGAGGAAGCGACAAACATGCATAGTCAGGAGTACTGATAAAACGCTGCGCCAAAGAGGAAAAGCAGACGAAGGGGATGACATTCCGGAATAGTCAAGTTCACCTTCAGATTACAAGATTGCGCCGAAAAACAGCGAAGAATACGGTCAAGGTTAAAACTGCTTTTTATCCGCAGCGTGGACGGGGCATCTCGCTTGAAAGACGGCAAATCGCATCGAAATTTTGAGGTTAAATGAATGACACTTTAAGGTACTACTCATTAAAAACGGAATGGACAAATTCAACCAACTTTTAAGACTTACTCGTTATCTGCCTGAAGGAACTGGAAGATATTGAATGACGAAACGTCACTGAGCTCAGCAAGCGGGTCTCCCAAACTCTCTTCTGAAAATAAAAATATTGCTGATGTCGTATATTTTTATCAGGAAAATGGTGAAAGACTGACTGCATTTACCACTCTATATTACAATCGATAAAAAATACTAATGGCATCGGCTTAGAGGTATTTGGTCAGTAGATGAATAACTATGCCAGTAATGCTAGCAAACGACAGACTAACCTTTAACTTGATAGTTTCTTCTCTTATCCATACAAACTCATGGAATAGTAGTAATTTTGTTAGCAAAATAGCGCGAGCCCAGGCCTACGCGTTTGCGCTAACCAGTCGTGCCAGGCCGTATCCCCCTGCTCTATCGCGCGCTCTCGCCTCTCTGACTCTCGCCTCGTTGACCCTTACTCATGGCCACACAGACCGCAGTTAGCACAGAAAGGAACTCACAGGTCACCGATGGCCGCAATACCGCATCTGGCCACTATGGCCAAACCTAGACAATGCCGACGGACAGATGCTAATCACGCACAGTTCCTAGCGGATAGGAAATTAATCTTTAGCGTGGGTAGACAGTTCACAGACAGCTACTGAGGACAGTTTTGAGGTCAAGGACAAGAGACGACTCAATGGCATCTTCGAAATGATCGGATTTAAAATTTCTAAGAATCTTTGGCACAATAACCAGCTGTCCTCTTTTTGGGTGACCTTCAGAATCCGGATTTCGGATAACCTAGAAGAGAATACAATTTTACGGCGCATCGATTATTTGTCGGCTGACCCTGACCTTCGCAAAAAGAGACGAGACCTCAGTGCCATAAAATGTCTAGTTTTAGCCGTTTTCAATGAGTCGATGGACAAAGGAGAAGGTTAGTAAGACGAGGGAACACTAGCGGTAGAGAAAAAACTAAGTCTGCTTGCATTTGTCTCGGCTTGAAAGGAAATGGGGAAGTGCAAACCATGGCTTTCACGGTCAAACCAGTCGCGTCTCAGAAGCTCTCGGCACTTTTCCGCGAACGAAAGTGAAAACGAGATGCGGCTTACGAGTCCATGTCGAGGAGTAACCTCGTTTCCTGGATAGATAAACAACGAGTTATTTACTTGCTACGACATTTATGGCAATCCCTCGGAGCTTGGGACGGAAGTCGGAAGTCATTAAAAAGGTAATTTCTTTTAATACTAATGACAGTCCCTCTTCCTTTTCTTCCATTGTTTTTGTCCCAGTTTCTAAAACTACCACTATGACGTACGTCCGTTTTCTACTGAACAATGTTTGGATGGGTGCTGAATGTGCTCCGTAAACACGGGAGACAGCGCCGGCCCGTACCCTGGCACCGCTTGGCACGCGGCGGGCTCTCACTGATGTGCCAGAGCGCTTGACACCACCAGGCTCCAGAGCCGTTTTCCTGGCTGAAACTCGTCGCAAACGTGACAAATACGTGGGAATCTGGCAGTAACAGGCTCGGAATGCTACTATCAGTGGTAAACCACGGGATTCCTAGGGGTAGTAGAATTTTGGAATGTTATTGTTTCTACTAGAATCTGTTGGCTTGAAGTTTTGTTTGAAAGCGAGTAGTTAAAGTATAATCGTTTTATAGCACAGGAAAAGTTCCAAAATTACTGAAACAAGGAACACATCACAGTGTTCTGTGGCATACTGACACTACGTTAGGAAAAAGCTAGAATTTTTTCTGAATTTACGAAAAGCCTTAAAAATGAGTTGTATTCAAAATATGGATATATATTGTATATATCCTAAAATTGAAATGGACAGAAAAAGATTTGGAAGAGAAATCAAGCTAAGTTGAAAAGAGTGGATCTACCAGGAAGGCAGAGAGACACGGCCTAAGGTGCCAGGTAACCGATACATCATCTAAGACTTGATAATGAGAACAAGTCACATAAGTGCAAAGCTGGTGCTGACTGGGATGAAGTCGGCTGTATTGGCGCTGCATTTTTTTGTCGAGAGCCGCCTAGGGGCAGGCAAAAGGGCAAATGCACTCGCGGCTGCCCTCTTATCGATGCAACTGTGAAACAACGCTGTTCGAGGTGGGCTGCTATTTGAATACAGCTGCTCTTTTCGGACCGTATCGGCATTCCAATGGCACATGTTCGCTTTAACCCTGTTTAGACTCAACAAAATATCTGAGGCGTTATTTTTAGAACTTATAGGAGTAGAGAATAGACGAGACTTTTGGACATTGTTTAGAGTTACTTCTAGAAGGCAAATGAGCTTATTGAGGGGGCGGATCAGACTATTTTAGCTGCGACTGCGGACAAAACAAATGCCGCTGACCAATAGCCGGTGGCGATACGTATGCGCTGATCATCGATAGCCGGTAATCTGCTGCAACAGCATTCAATTGCAAGCCATGCTGTTTTGTCAAGCTTACAATCTTTTCCATTGTAAAATTTCTTTTGAACTCACCCATGAAATCCTCAAATCCGGGAGGATAGGGGTTGTGCGGTAACATTCTTTTTTCGTCGTTGCCTAGCTCATTCGAGAATTCTGAAAATAAGATTATATATGAAGAAGGACAGTAGAAGACAATTAAAGAAACCACATCCTGTTCGGGGAGGGTCCGCATGAGCGGAAAACGAAAGATATGACTACAAAAAAGAGCTGGCACAGATGTTCCCATCGGCTCGCCAGGAGGCAAGGCAATAATCTTGGAAAAAAATGATGCCAGCCCTCTTAAAACTCAAATGGTTATTTCTCTATTCGTGAGATTAATATGTCTAATGCATGTGCGATCCTTCCTACTTGAGTATATCAAAAAGTGGCAGGCAAAAGAGAGAAAAGCGTTTGAAATCGACAAAAGTGATCACAACCACGCGAGATCTGTATCAGTCACCTGAAAACAAAAATTAGGGGAACAGAGCCTTCTAATGCGTGCGGAAGGTTACGATGTAAACATGGTCAGGCCAGGTGCATAAAAAAGAGCGCGAGAAGGATAGATTGAGCCTGAAGCCGAACTCAAATGGTTCAAAATGGCGGATTTTTTTATCTTCTTCAAATCTACGTAAATGTTGTTTGTTGGGAGTTGCAATATAGCAAGAAGGCTTGGTTTCTGAACACACACTTGCAGCTGATAAGGGAAGCAGAGCGGAGAATCGCTGTTCTTCCTTCTTGAAACTTGTTTTTCTTTTGAAAACTGCCAACTTGCAACAGTGATAAGGAGAAGAGGATGTTATGAGTGGTCAGTGGCAGCTCTTATATGCAACAAAAGAAAGAAAGTCGCTAGCGAGCAGGCCCCCAGCGGCGCGTTCATTTTTCGAACGACCGAACGCTCACGTGGGGAGAGTTATTCGAATAGCTCTTTCTGTCAGCGATTTTAATCAATTAGTTTAAGGGTTCAGAGGTCGCTTTGATGACACTGCTCGGTCGAGCTGTCACAGTCATGAGAACTGTACAAACACAAACATCTGTTGCAGATTTCAAAAGGAAACTCAAAACGTTCCTAAGAAGAGCAATGAAAAGGATGGACAAATGTTTAACAAGACATTAGAAAACCCCATTAAACAGAATTAGCTTAGTGAAAAGCCCATGTATGCCTAAGTTTATCCAGGAATAGAAAGAATCGTCCTGTTTTCAGTTAAATTTGAGATGATAAGTAAAAAATAGAAACACTTCAGGAATAAAACAATAAGAGGTTGTCAACCATGCGGAAAGCGAGTTTATGCAAAAGAAAACCCAGGTTGTCTCCTTCGCGCAAACAAACACTGCGGGTGGCACAAAGACACTGAATTATTACGAATGAACACGAGGGATCCTAAGGAATGAGGAATTGCTAACTATATGTTTTAGAAATATTTCTGTGGGACGATGCTTCTGCAGGTAAGAGCAAGGCCGCGCACTCTCTCAATTCTCCTCATTGCAGCGGTATTTCTCCGATCTCTGCCAACTAGTTTCGAACGGCAATGTGCGCGAATTCTTGCCGATTTTTTGTGCTGTCCAGCTGCCGTCAGCACAGCGAGGACGGTTATCGATTCAACCTTAGGAAAGGTTTTGCGCAAACTTGCGAAAGATGGCATCATCTGGTAGTTATGTAATGCGGATTTGAGGGGATGAACTGAAGCACGTGTTTACATTCAAATATGGCAGATGGACTGGTGTTCTGAGTCAGGGAAGGCGTGTAATTGTAGTTCGCTAGCCTGGAATCAGATGACAAACATCCGCTACAAATCAAATTAAGCGCCGTAAACAACGAAAGAGTAAAAATGACTGATTTAGGAATGAAAAAAAAGACAAAAGATCCGTACCGGCTGGAGACGAGTTGCGGCAGTTCGACTTCGCAACAGTTATTTGCCGACTCACCCTTCAACAAACGAACGCCTGAACTGAAATTGCGCATTCCGTAAAGGCTATATGGTTCATTAACAGTGTTTTGAAAAATAAGCTGTGGACAAGAGTAGAGCGGCAATTTGGGAAGAAAATTGGCGATCGAAAGAATAGCGAAAGGACATTGGCCCGGTAGAAAAAACTGGACACGAGGTCAGCCGTGGGGGGCCGAGGAGAACGAACGGTTACTCCATGGGCATCACATGCTCTTTCGAAAGAACTTCGCAACAGCTGCGTATTGTGAGAGAGTGCGCGTGGACAAAAGAAGCTGGAGCCGTGAACCGGCCGCGAAAGGTAAAGCATACAAAACGAGGGCCTATAATCGAGTGTGAGCGGGAGGAACACACATCGCAACAAGCAGCAGTCTTTGACCTGAAGTGTTCGGTTTCATGAAGAGAACGGCAACGTCTTGCCACAGCAGCTGGCTCTAATCTCCATTCTTGAGAAAGTTTTAAGATTTCTTCGGAGGAGGTATAAATCACAAAAACTGAGCTTCAGTACACGTCGAATAAATTTGTGCAGTTGTTTTAGGGCAAAATCAAGGCGAATTAGACGACGAAAATGCTAATACTAGCAACAACGCATTCAAAGTTTGAACAACATGGTGATTATGAACTGCTGATGTAAGCAGACGTGTTCTGTGGTCATATAAGTTTTTATCGCAGAAAATACCAAATTGAGTACTCGAAAAAGTTTGGGTTCGTAGCACATAGGTGGATGGAATTTCCGTAATAAGTGGACTATACAGAAAAATAGCAACGCTTATCAATTCTTTACGTAATCTAAATAACAGAAAAAGACACAGTCAAATGTCGGAAAAATCGCAAACTCTGTGACAGTTTTAAATTAGAGAACCTTCCCTGTTTTTGATAAGTTATGTAACTATTCAAAAGGTTTGTCACTATTTCTCCAAGAAATCCCTGATATAATGAAAGATCAAAAATAGTCGCAGATCGCTGCCGAATGTTTGTGTTTTAGAGAGCTTTGACTACACACTGCTTGGTACAGTCATAAAAATATTTGTAGAACAAACAGACGGTTGTTCAAATCTATTAGAAAGCCGAAAATAATTTACGCTTTTACTAACGTGTTGATTCGGTCGTCTGTTAAGAACTTTTTCCACTATTGAGATCTCTGGAAAACGCACAGTTGCACACTGTATCTTAAAACAGTCTAGAATTTTAGATCCACTAAGAACCTGGTAGATTTGAAACAGGTGGTAAACGATGTCATTTCGAAATGCTTTTTATTGATTTGCATAAACCCTCCCGCTTTTAAAAGCCTTTTTAAATCGAATATAAAAGAGAGGTCTTGGGTCCCGCCGCGAATGTTTGTTTTCAATTATGCCCCAGTTCGCTTCTGCTACACGTGTTGTAAGCTTTAAAACCAACTTTATACCAACATACTGATAAGACGATTTGGTCTTTCAGTGTATATTTTGTTCACTTTTTAAGTTTTTCTTTAGTAGATTCCATTTCACTTGAAAATTCAACTGTTTCAGGGGAATGAACCCTCTCTTGGTGCTATGCCTCGTGGTAGGCATCGTGGCTCCTCCGCCACAGAGAGCTCAACAACAAGCTCAGCAGGCTAGTTAATTTTCTATATTTAAAAGTATGCACATTGTCAGGCTGCCCAAGCTGCTCAAAACCATGATCAACAGCAGCAAGGAGTCCAAAACCCTCACCCGAACGACAACACTCAACAGCCTGGACAGAAGCCGGTAAGATTATTTTCGTGTCGCTCTATTTTTATTTTTGAGATGTACGAGTTTGCCTACTCTAAGTATTTGGAAGAAGTCGTGAAAATTCTTGAAAGTGACCCGAAATTCACCGAAAGACTGAAGAAAATGCCCGAGGAGGATATCAAGGTAGAAATTTACGTATTTTTTCAACGAATTTGACTTTATAGGCTGGTAAAATCGCTGATCATATCGAAGATCTGGAAGGACACGTCTACGATAAACTCCACGCTGCTAAATTGGTCGAGATTGAGCGTCTTCGAGTACAAATTGAGAAGCAGATTGAGGCCGATGGTGGTGCTCACAATATAAAAATGCCGGATCACATCGATGTTAACCAATGGGAGAAGTTCGGAAAGGAAGATCTCAGAAAACTCATTCAAAAGGTTGGTCCCTATATTTTCATGTAAACTTTGAATTTAAGACCGTTGCCGATATGAACGAAATTGACAAGGAGCGACGAGAGGACTTCAAAGAGTACGAGATGAAGAAAAAGGCTGAGGAGGATCACAAAATCGCTCAGATGAACGAAGACGTAGTAACTTCTCCATTTCAGAACATATATATTTATTTTTAGGAACGTAAGAGAGCTCTCCAAGAACATGAAGAAGCCCAGAAGCGACACAACGAGCACGAGAAGTTGAAACATCCTGGAAGTCGCGACCAGCTGGAGGAAGTCTGGGCGGAGACCGATCATGTAAGTTGTCTTTTTTCCTTTTACTCAGTTAAACTATGTAGATGGAGAAAGACCAGTTCGATCCACGTACCTTCTTCGCTCTTCACGATTTGAACGGTGACGGCTTCTGGAACGAGGACGAGCTCGAGGCGCTGTTCCAACTGGAATTGGAAAAGATGTACAACGAGACCAACCCTGACGATGATCCGAGAGAAAGGTGTTTGTTACTTTTTAAAAATACGAAGAATATGTCAGAATGGAAGAAATGTATCGTATGCGCGAGCATGTCACCAAGCAGATGGACAAGAATGGTGATCGACTGATTTCACTTCAAGAGTTCCTCCATGATACTGAGGCACAGACTCCGAACAAGGACGAAGGCTGGAAAGATCTTGGCCAACAACAGGTGTATACTGATGAGGAACTGAAGAAGTTTGAAGAGGAGTACGCTAAGCAGATGGGTGAGTAGCTGCTTGTGGTTCTTTTGGGTTTCGCATGACTTTACGTTTACCCCTGCTTGCCTTTCTAACTGTCACTCTTCTAAAAGAGTCCCTGGGCTACGTTAAGTTGTAGGATGGGGCGAACATGCCTATGACTATCCGCCGCCTCCTCCAATTGCCTATCCTGCAGGACAGCAGCCACCAGTTCAAGGAAACAACATCAACCAGCCTCCTCCTCCGCCTCAGCAACAGCATCAGGTATTTTTTCTAGACAGCCTTAAAAAGATTAAATTTAGCCCGTTCACCAGCAGCCTCAGCAAGTTCATCCTGCTCAGCCAGTTCATAATCAGCCGCCGCCCCCTCCTCAGGCCCAGCCTGTACCAGCCCAACAGGCCCAGCAGGCTCAACCTGCCCAGGCTCAGCAAATCCATCATGCCCCTATTATTGATGCTCCCAAGGATCCCTCCTACGGAATCTAAGTCTTTTCATGCTACTGTATCTGCTGCCTTTTCTATCTTGCTTCTCTCCGCGACATATCAACATTCCCTGGTGCACAGCTTTCGCGGATATTTAAGCATCAATTCTGTTTTTTTTCCTATTTATTGAGTGTGTCATTGCTCGGGATTCAGTTCATCTAGTTGACCAATTGTGATCGTCAAAATTTTATTACCCTAAGATGTCTGTAAATTTGTTTCTAAATGAAAGTTGCTTCGGGTTTTGTATTTCACTCTATTTGACAAGAACACGCACATACACACTGAAAAGTTCAATACAACGATCCGAAAAAAACTGACTTCATTGAGTTGTAAATTTGCTATAAAAAAAGGTTTGATTTCGAGCTGGTGCTCCAATTTATGTTCTAGGAGGTGCTATTTTTCATGTTCCTCCTGCCATCCTACAACTTCAGGCTGCAAATGAAGAAACGGCTTAAAGTAGGAAAGTTACGCTAGTAGACTTGGTAGTTAAGGTTTTTCCATCTTTGCAAAATTTAAGTAAGTAGACACAACACATCATTAGACACGTAACTGTAACGCTCTGCTGCTCAAATAACCACTGTACATTACTATTTTTCAGCGGAATTCAAACTTTTCCAACAGGGAAAATGGTTCGAGGAATAAAATAGCAATACAGAACATGACTGAGCAAGCCTAGATTCGCTAACACAATCTTGTCCCTTTTATGTCATTTCTTTTTGAGCAGTTCACCAACGAGTCTTCAGTTGTTCTCATGGTTATTCACACTACACTTCCCGAAACAATAGTGTCTCGCGGCACCGGGGTTCAAACGTACAACGAGATTCAAATCTGAACCTTGCCGACAGCAACGTGATTCACATCCAAGTTCATCACGCTTGTATGTGTCAACTCTAGCACGCCCGTCTGAACAGTACAAGTGCAGAAACTTTATCTAACGAACATTATTAGGTTTACAAGTAGTTATCATACACGCCTTAAAGTCCTCTAACGAAAAGACGCATCTTAGATCATATATGGGTGCTATTTTGCAGAAATGAAAGAAAAGAGTGAAAGTAGGTGCAGGAGAAAAGGATAAGGGAAATGAGAGAAAAAGGGAACCGTAAACTGTCCCGATCTGATCAACGGGGATAAACGAGCAGTAGGATTTCTGCTTAAAGACGACCAGCAATTGGAACCATTGTTGTTGGAGGCGGCACAGACTGAAACATTTAATTGCTCACAAAAGAATTCATCTTACGGTATACTTCTGTTCCATGATACCAAAGATTTCAGCAAAGAGCGGAGGAATACGTACTGGATGCTGTTGTAGGAACTGTAGAGCCTTGCTGTGAACGTCGGCTGAAAATTAACTTTTTTTCACCTCAAGTTGTTATACATACAGAGCTGCTCCAAGATTTGATGAGAGAACATGAGTCGACGCATAATGTCATCCTTCTCGTTAGGTTTCTGATTGTGCACTTGCCAGGTGAGCGCGTCGATGAGCTCTTTGTGTAGATTTGTCACCGAATTCATGTTGACCACTGTGCTGTTCTTTGCTAAAAGATTATACTTTTTCAAAATAAACTGCAAAAACTCACGAGCAGCAGTGAGCACAACGCCGACAAAGATAGCTAGCATCTCATCGGTAATTCCGAGTCCAGCCAAAAACTTGTGATATTCGCCCATCTCGGGACCAAGGTAGTCAAAAATGACTCGCAGTTGATCCATTGGAATCGAAATGTAATGTTTCTGATCAGGGGTAGGAATCAGAAGAACATTCTGTAGAATTCCGCGATAAAGGCGCAGAAGGAAGAGTTTGTAAGCAGAGCTCTAAAGTTGATGATTGACAGAGCACCAAATGATCTAACCTTAATCAGGACCATTTGATCAGCTGACTCCAAATTGGAAAAGCCAGGAATCTGTTTTACAAACTCGACCATCGACGTCAGCTGAGGAGTTATGTAGTAGGCAAACTGTTCCCAAACACAAATTTTGGCTTGCGTCGGATTGTCGTATGCCGCAGGAAGCTAAAAATATCAATTTAAAAAAAATCCGGCGATACCAGTGAAGTTGGTTTGTAGACGCAGTCCTTCAGCCGAGGAGCACTGTAGTCGCAAGTCTCCAAGTGAGCTTGATAGATGAGTTTGGCAATCTCGGACGGATCTGTCTTGGTAGGAGACGGAGACAGTTTCGGAGAAAGTGACTCTTGTTTCACATTGGCTTCACTTTCCGAAGACTCAGGCTCATTTTCTTTCGTAGAACCCTTGCGTGGCAGACGGCCGTAGCGAACTGCTGAAGTGACTCAATCTTCGTCAGCTGTTCAAACCTACAGTCTTTTGACATGCCGACTTCGAGGCATTTTTTAAAGCGACAATGTTGACACCTGTTGCGGCTGTGCCGAACTACTGTGCAAGTTCCGTCGCGCAAGCAGCGATACTCCATACGGCGTTGAATAGAACGACGAAAGAAACCCTAAAACATTTTCAGTTTTCTCATAGATAATCTTTTGTGAATTTGGGCCGTATCCGTTTCCTTTTATTTCGAGTTTTATCGCTTTTCCCTCGATCGTTAAGGAATCTTGGCATGCCGAAAGACAGTATGATGGTCGAGCGGCACTGTGTGTTGATTGCGCAACGCTCCATCCGAGATAGGAAGCGGAGGAAGTAAGGTAAATACAGAGTGTGCAGACAGTAACAGCTAGAGCCTTCATTAATTCCAGCGGTCTCGATCTCCCTACTGCGAGGCATACCACGCAAATTAGAAAGACTGTTCGACAGTTTTAGCTATTGCTATGTTGGTGGATCCCGAACAAATCGAAAATGAAACGGACTCGCAATGCCTTGTTTTTGTGCGTCTCACGAACGAAAGGGATAGTTGTCGGGATGTTGATGAGATAATCACGCAGAAACTTCTTTCAGGTCGCCACTTCATTTTCACCTACCTTGCAACCTTCGCAACTTGTCTGTCCGTAGTGAAAGCCTGAAATTTGAGACAGTTAGATTGAGCCATACGATAAACCATACCGCTGGCTTTATCACCGCAAACCTTGCATAACAGCGTGGGCTTTGAGGTAGCCGCCATCGGAACAAGAAGATGACGATCTGGAGGAGAAACAGAGGCGGAGCCATCTGAAACGGGAGTACGAATTTCTGAGTCATTTTCGCGCCTAAGATAGGTACATCTCCCGGACGGTCACTCTCGACCGAGAAAATCGATATCTTTCAGCTCCTGTATATCCGATGGCATGGGGCCCGGTGTGTTGCGCAACGCGTGCCGTCCGTCCACAACAAATGCGCAGCCATTGCTCATCTTTGCCAATTTATGAGGGGCACTGTCAGAACAGACGTAGGCGCATAAAAAGCCCAATACTTAATCTTTCGTGATTGGTAACGCACCTGTTCTATTCAAGGAGGTGTCACTTCCTTGATCTGTATAGGACTGGTTCGGAGCTTCCGCAAAATACGGTTCTTCTTTGATTTGAGGATAAGCGAACGGTACTGTATTGGGTGAAATTTGGATGCCGAGAGGGTAGTGCTGCTGAAAGCCAATAAAGAAAGGAAGAGGAATGAACTACCTGCAGTGATGGGAAAGGCTGCATTTGCTGAGGCGTCCAGGCTGACTGAGGACTATGATTGGTAATAATTGTCTGATGCTCGAGTTTGTGTGTTGTAGAGAAGTCAGGTGCTACTTCTCCCACCAGCGGAAGGTCGTAAACTGTGGGGGACTGGGATGAAGGTGAAGGAATATAAGGATCGTAGCTCATCCTGAAAATGTTTCTATCGTAGCTAAGAATGGAAGGAACAAGGACATAAGGCTGTCTCCAACACTACAATTAGCCTGGAACGCTGAACGAAAGTGTATGGAAAATGTAGCTCTGACCCAAAAGGTGGAAAGCAAAAAAGAATGCTGTACGAATGTTCTCAAGTATAACGACGGAGGAAAAGGGAGAAAAAGCCTATTCTCGACATATACAGCCATATTTGCAGTAGAACGGTTTGTGCAAATGCAAAAAGAGTGAAGTTGACAAACAGGGCGGATCAAAGGAGAGAAATCCAAAATCAGCTGGTGGGAAGAGGATATAAGAGGTGGGTGGTTAATTACTCAAAGGGCTTGTCGCCCAAGCGAACAATTTGCTGCTAGCAAGCAATGCGCAGGTAGAGAAGGGTCATGCGGGGCGGAGCCTCTGCGTAGTCATCCCTGTACGCTTCTACGCAAGTTGGACTGCTGTAAGAGTACGTGAGGAGAATTACTGTACTAAAAGAGAACGTCAAGAATACCAGACAAAAACATGCTGTTGCTGTTGCTAAATTATTGTCTTATCGGAAGTTGACGTGGTACCGGCTTTACCCTCCTGGCACTTCCTCATAGCCAGGAAAAACAAGTTCACACCTAGAAAAACAGTGAAAAGATGATGAAATCAATGTTCAAGCAGAAGTGTGTGCTTAAAATTTAAGCGTCTGGCTTTTTAATATTTAAAGAATTATAGGATCAGAAACACGAAATGCCTCTCGGACGATATTCTCGTATATGTCAAAGAGGCAAAGGCTAATTTCGCTTTATCCACTTCTTTTCTACCGACGACATGTCTTCTGGGGAGCCGCTAGACCGACGAATCACAGTGTTTTACACGTAGACAAAAAATTAACTCACGGTGGATTGAAGAATGGCTGATCCCATTCTCTGGGGTAAGGAGGCTCCATCGAATATTGATCGGAGGTAGTGGTCAGTCTGATATCAGTCTGATATTGGACGCATCCACGATTAGCGGGAAAAAGACTCCAGCAAAGAGAGGAAGATAAGAGAAGTGACCACCGCGTGGACACTGGACAGCCCAGTTATCTGACGTAGAGAAAGAGACGCTGCTCGCTGTTTTCCAATGAATGCAGACTGATAACGAGGGAAATCATTATTCAAATATCAAAGTTTTTAGAAAAGAGGACATGGATAACCATTTCTGTGTACCTATTCTAGTCGGTGAAACATTGATCCGTTAAAAGCGAAAGAGAGATGTTGTACTCAACGGGATAAAAACGTTGCAATGATTATAGACTAGAGAAAATGTTTCTGCGAAAAATATCTGTCAATATAGAGGCGGTGATTATTCTCGTGAGAGAAACAGAGCCTTTCGACATTCTTGACCGGAAACAGTGTTCAATTTTGACACAATGAATCATTGTAACCCTAACAGACACATAAATCGAAGAATCGAAGAATACTGTTTTCCACAGCTTCCTGTTCGTCAACTTGGTACAAATGATGAAAGTCGTTATACCCGATTTTTTAAAGTTGCAGAGAAGATGTACAAGCCATTTCTTTTAGCCCAAACAAATTAAATATATTCTTTCTATTTAAGTTCTATCGTGTCATTCAGTCTGTGGACTTGGCTTGGGCAAAGTGAAAAATGGTACGGCGGGATCGAACCCGCGAAGCACCCACTACCACTTGGCCATAGGTGTAAGTGGAAAAATTGAAGCGCTAGCCCATGCCACTTTGGCCCCGTCGCCACACACTTTAAAATATTAAGATTTGAAAGCCACGACCTATTCTTTGATGCAAATACTGACTGGAAAATGATTTATCAGAACACAAGTGAAGTTTGGCTGGATGGAGTATCCAAAACTCTTTGTTCAGCTTTTTATTCATGCTATTTTCTAAACTGATACTTTCCACTCTTTATGTTTTCGGCCTTTCCCAGACAATCCTATCGATATCTTGAGTTTAACTCGAGGTCCTGTGTTGTTTGTGGTCGATAGACAATATGTGGTAGTTAATCGAAAGGAGAAAAACCAACGATAGCGAGGGCACTAGATAACGCCAAAAACGGCCCCCGTATGTCTGTGTCCTTTGCTTTTTGTAAACATTTACAACTCAAATAAATTTACAGAATGTTTTTACACATTTTACTTCTTCTTTGTTCAACATGCCACTGTGGTCGGATAATTTTTAATGGAATGCATGCCTCAAGTAGTCATATCGGCAGCATGCTCCCTGTCGCTTCCAGGTGAACCTGTCAAATTTGCCGTTTTATCTCTGCTTAGAATGGAACAAGACGGACATCAAATTCATTTTCTTGAGAGCAATAGCAAAAACCAGTCGTACAAGTACCCGGGGAAGATAACGAATACCTACTGCAAGCTTCCTGGTAGGTGTAAACTTTACTTGTTGAGAAAGTTTTCCAGAAAGTGTGGTTCTTCAAAAGAAGATTCTCCCAGCGATGTGGACGTTCTCCTACAAAAGTTGGGATTTTCCAAAAGTTTGGCTCAGTGGTGACCAGGCTCTGGTAGATATGTATAATATGCACAACGAAAAGGTACGTTAATTAATTCAAAATGAAAGCCTACGTTCAGTTGATGGATGTTTTCAACGCAGACTGGGACTTGGCAATTGGTGACGAGATCTTTGCTGTCGCCTCGCATGCTCTTGCACTGAAAACAAGAGAAAAGGGGAAACCTTTTATCATGATGGCTACTTGTGTTCAGATGAATCCAATGCGCTACTATCTGTCACTTGGTAGTGCAGAAAATGCGTGCTCATTTGTGCTGTTTCAGGTGGGAACAATCTACATAGGCCTTCGATGTTTGGCACTGTAAATGAACACTTTGATATTACGAGTTTCTACAGTCGTCTAGTGACTATTTATGATGCTGCAATAATCTATCCTGAAATCTGGTACTATACTAGCTATACGGCTACAAAGGTAAGAAGAAGGAAGTGCATTCTTTACGATGTCACAGGGCTTAAAACTTCTTGGCAACAACGACTTCCGATTGAGCTCCCTTGGTCGCAATACTTCTTACTATTTCGTCGATGAATTGAATCCTCTTGTTTGGCCCGCGAGTGGTGAGAATGTCTTCTTACTTTTCCAACAATCATCAATGTTAAGTAGGAACTGAAGTTCTCCATGTTGGATATTACTGTCCAGAGTACAAGGAACAAATTCTCCCAGAAGATTACCGTCACTTTTTGGAAGACCCCACATCCAAAGGAACTATCCTTATAGCATTCGGTACCAATGTGCTGTGGGAGCATGCTCCCAAGAACATCACTGATGCTTTTGTAGGTGCTATTAACAACTTAAAAGACTACAGGTTTGCTAGCTATTTTTTAATTTTGCACAAGTTTTTAGGTTCGTTTTCTCCTTCAATGGAAACATGGAGCAGCTGAAAGGAGTTGGAGAGCATTGTAGAATAATCCACTGGGCACCACAAAAAGAAGTTCTCAATCATCACAAGACCAAAGTTTTTGTCAGTCACGGAGGCTTGAAAAGGTTGGTTATTGTGGAAGTTTAACTTTCAAGAAATAGTCGTAGAAAGCCTACATGCAAACATGCTTATATTTCTTTGCTGATTTTCTTTCTTTTTCATTTTTTTTCAGCTTGAAGGACACAATCTGCGGTACTGTTCCTGCCGTCGTGATGCCACTCTTCGCCGAGCAGACGCATAATGCTGAACTGGCTAGGCAAATGGGAGTTGGCGAAATAATAAGCAAGTATAATATCGACGAATATATACTCACGGCTGCTATAATGAGGCTTGCAGGTTTTTTTGAGCAAGTTTCCAGAACTAATTTAGTTTGCAGGTGACAAACGCTACAAGCAGAATGTAGTCCGGGCAAAATCGTACATGTTAGATCGTCCTGCGTCAAGCCTGGACCTTGTCTCATTTGCTACCAGAAGATCTCTGAAGTATAAAGACCGATTCCCCACGTTTAAACGAAAAGGCATGTATCTGTTTTTCTACGAACACTACTTTTTTGATTTGGGGCTTATCCTAATAGCTTTCGTTGTTTTGATCTCACGCTAAGCTAGGTTCTGACGACAACATCGGGTTGTTGTGTTCTGTCTGCGAATAAACATTCTATCATTTGCTGTTCCCATTTCTGTTCGGTAGGAAAAGCTCCTACAGCTGCGTTTCCAAGAAAACACCCACATTTCACCTGTCTCGGCTATAGAAATAGCCATACTACCGTATACCCGGAGGTGAAGTTTGGTCGCATTTAGCATTCCATCAGACAGTCGAGCAGTCTTTCGTTTCCGTGAACAAGACTCAGATAAAGGACAAAATTGAAACTTGGTCAAAGTGGTAATTGCGGACAATACAAGAACATGACTCTCACAGACGCAATGTATAATTAAGCTGTCTATCAGTGATTGTAGCCTTTGATCGACTGCTTTTTTTTACGTTTGTTCGTCAGAGACTTTGAACATGCAGCTAACATTTCTTGGATACAAGTTTAGTCTTCAATCCGCCTTGAAACTGGCTTACCAACTGTTTTGCTACAAACAGATAGAATAGTTGTTTGCGCGAGTCTTGTTTCTTGCCCATAAAAAACAACAATTTGTGCAGCTACTCCGAGCTGTTCCTTGAACTATCGCCTTAATTTTATTAAATTGTCCACATTTCCATTTCTGTTCTCCCTAAGACGACTCATAGGATATTACGTACACGTTTCCACCAGGATATCCCAATTCTACAAATTCGTGGCGCTAGTAAAACAAGTCTTGAGGTGTTTCAGGGGTCCTTCCAAGGACACACCCTTACAGATTTTTGTTGGGTGAGAAGCTCCCACTCGTTGTTCTGAGCGATCCCTCAGTGAACTTTGCTGATATTTCTTTTATGTGTTTCCCATACGAAGTTGATCATGTTAAAACTGATTCCCGGGATGTTGCTTAGGAGTAGTCTCTGATTTTCCCCGACCTCTTGTACACTTTGTCCTTAGACGCTCGCAACAAGTCACATGCCCTCTTTTCCGAAAGCACCTGTCCTCAGGCACAAAACAGAGACGCTGACGAATTAGGATTATCTCGGAAATTAACCAGTGAATATTGAACAACTTTTCCCTATTCGTCTAACTTTCACCTGCTTAATTAATATATGCCGCCCTTCTTACAGTGGTCCCGCCGCACCGCCCTTGGCTGCTATTCGAAGGCAACATGCGACTCCTAGCTCTCCTCGCGCCTCTTCTCGCTTGTATCGTCGCCACATGTACTCAGGTAAGCCAATGCTCAAAGACAATAGTCTTGCAAACCAATGAGCCGTTTTGGCTCACTTAGTGGATTAGCCTGCATGGTCTAATTGGACATAAGCAGACATCAAAACTGCAATCGGCCTTAGCAAAGCACAAAGATGATTGATTTGCTCTATGTCTAAAAAAAGAAAAGCGTTAGCAGACCGGAATTTCCCTTAACCTTGACATCATTGTACTTAAACAGGAAACTAGCTGGAGTCAAGTTTTGTTTTTCAGGGACCCTGCAGCACGAAAGAGGACGAGGCTTTGCTCCCTTCGGTGAGTTGGTGCTTCCATTGTTTCAAATGCTCCAATAATGGGGATCTGACGTGGTCCCACATTAGTCGTTACGCCAACGCATACGTGATTATGCATTGGGTGACAAGTGTTGCCACCCGATCATGATGGCACTTGAGCTTGTTGATAGGGTCTCTTCATCCGAACGCATTAATATAAATTCTTCACTTGAACTGATTATTGAGACTAAGCGATTCATTTTCAGTCTACTGATCAACTATTCGAGAAGCGCTTCACGCCGGACCAGATCAGACGAGCCAGCATTAGATGGGGAAAGAGACATAATCCGGTATTTATGAGCCGGTACATGTCGTCAAACAATAACTTTAGATTTCTAAAATCCGTGAATCTGATCGTTTCTGGGGAAAACGCGATGTTGCCGATTCCATTCGACGTGCCAGCATTCGCTGGGGCAAGAGATCTTCCGGAGATGCCTCCTCGGTAAGCCCCGATCCAAAAAAGAAAAGCTCATTCTTTAATTAAAGGACCTTTTGCCGATGGGCGACCTCGTTTACCCGTCACATCTTTTCCAGCCGAGAATAAGCTCACCGTGGACAAATGAAGACGATTCTCTGGAGGTAAACATGACGCAAATTGCGTACCCCTCAATTGTTTTAGACAGCCAACCAGGAAGAATCAGAAGACTCTATGCAGCGGGTAACAAAAGCGGAAGCTCTTCGTCCAAAGCTGGCCCTATCAAGCCGTCTCTGGGGCCGATAAAGATCTCTTATAGTGAATGATCTCTGTTTGTGTTTTCTCTTTCTGCGTTTCTGACAGGACGGGCATCATAATACTCGTCAATTTATAAAACTTTGTGAGCAATTTGTGACTAGACGACGGTCCTTATTCATATACTGTAGATGTCGTCTTCGGGCTTCTGAATAGAATACTGATTCCACCTGTTTTCACGGGAAATGCTCACCAGGAGTCAGGCGGCCTTGGCTCGCGGACCAAGAGTAAAGCAGTAGATGTTGAAAAACTCGCAGAATTGTCGTGTCACAACAGTGCAGAAAATTAATAGCGAGGCGTAACAGTATATCTGAATTTTGTGTTTTTTTTCAATAATTAGAACATACCGTCACAGCTATCAGAAGTTTGTATTCGTCAAACGGATAGTCATAGTATTGGTTGAACATGATGACAATTGGGCCCATATAGATCCAGTCCCACAATCTTAGCTCACTTTTGCTCATATGGGCAATCACGAGTCTGTTTGTTGCTTTGGCTCCTAAAATTATTCGTTCATGCAGATTAGGGCTAAAATACAAACCAACAGCACCCATACACAACATGAGCATAGTAATGTGCTCATCGTAGACACTGGACGGAGATTTCTTATAGATCATGACGAAGGGCACAATAACCATCAATAGTGGGAACAACGGAAAAATAACGGATGTTCCCTTAAAAACTTACACTTGAAGAAAATAATAATTATCTTACAGCGATTGTGGAACCATTCTTTCCAGCACCTCCACTAAAAATCACTTGCAGATATCCGTTTATTTGATACACTGCGCCTATCAAACTACCAAACAGGATCACGTGTCCCACTTCAATCCAAGAAAACTAAAATTTTTGATGATTTCCAGTAGGTAACAACTTACAAGTCCCATAGTCCAGATATCGTTTCCAAGAAGTGCCGTAGTTAAAAGTGTACCAATCACAGACATTTGAGCTTCAGTAACGTCAAACCTATGGCATTTCTTTGAAGGTCAGTACGATTTACTTACTGAGAAAACCTCAATTGCCCAGTACAATAGGTGGACCAATGAGCACAGTAGTACATTACAACAGAAATGATGGAGACAATCATGACTCCGTTTGGAATTCGACCGAGAGAAAGAGCATAGCAGATGTTCAGGGTGACAAAGACTGAAATATACACTTTTAGCATTCTGCACTACGCTGTGAGAAGCATATATTTAACTCGAAAAATCAATTGTTAACTTCTCTACCCAAAAAAACTGTACAAACCTTGTGTCATAGAGTCACAGCCATGATCAAACAACTCTCCCAAAGGCGAACTCGACTTTGTTCTCCTGGCTTGTTTTCCGTCAATTGCATCCAGTGTTTGGTACAGGAAAAGCCCAAACGCGGCTTGTATATATGCCCACCACGGTGCCTGAAAACGCTTTTACCGGTGATCAGATAATTTCTATGAGCCGGCAATTATCAACTATGCTCAGCTTTTTTTACCTCAAACGGAAATATTTCTTATCGAGACTAATCCATTCACTGACGTTTTGTCACTGACGTTCCAGTCAAAATTCACGGCAAATTTAAGCCAAAAACCCACCGACTCTGTTGCGGAGTAAGAGTAACTTCCGAGTACGAGAACAGTGAAGAGATTAATGACTAGTCCGACTAAGGTGATGAGATTTGGGGCTACCCACATGGGACACCATGTGACGACGTATTCCCACCATCTGAAATAAAACAGTTTTATTGCAAAGACAACGAGGAAGATGAGCTTACTTTTTCATACATAGGTCGTCCAGCCAGCTGTTGTCTACTGCTGAGTATTTATGTTCTCCGAGACGTTTAAGTTCCTGCTGAGAGGCAAGACAATCAATCTAAAAGATAAACTTTACGATCAACAAAAGCTGAACTTACTTTTTTGTAACTGTCCCATAGAGAGCATATTTTTGACCGTATACAGCAAGCCATATAAAATGAGAAGAGACACTACCCGAATGTGTCTGAATCATATTGAAAATTAGAACAACATAAAAACGAAAAGAACGAAATTCAGACATGTGGCCTGATGAATTAGACTAGACGCTCAATTGATAAGAGATAGCAAGTGCAGTACGGCCGTCGAGTGGCCATCGCTACGAGCGTTTCTAGACACCTTACATAAAAACATCATCGATGTTTTGATGCATATGACTCATATCCTGGCAATCTAACTGTTTCTCAACAATTTCAGGACAAAGTGCAGTGGAAAAATTGCTACAGTGTGGGGCTGATAAAAGTTCATTGTTATCAAAGAAAAGAGGAAGCTCTTGTGCTAGAATCTCGAATCGGCCATGTGATTTCCTTTGAGGCTGCTGAAAGAGAGTGTATAGACAGACAGTTTCCGTGCAATCAAAACCTCAGATTACAATGGTCAATGCGTTCTATAAAAACAAACACTGGAGGAAGCTAAACTGTAAAGATTCGCGGCGCCACAGAAAATGGACGGCATTGATTTTTTGAAATTGTTTTTGAACCACATGGATGGAAGTCAAGAGGATTGTTACTCAGTGTTACTCTTTTCAAGAACGCCAAAATGAACAAGATCGATCAGTGTTTGAGATTAACAGGGGAGAGTTTACAGGTGTGAGGTTGAAAGGGCGCAAACGACCGGTCGCCAGTGTGGAAAGGAGAGGACACGTGGACATCTGACTGACGGGTGCTGGTATTCCGTCACTCCCTTGAAAAAACAGCCCAAAACGGCAAAAAGAATTTATAGAGAAAAAAAACTATGGCAGTTTTTCTAAAGTGAATGTTTGAGGAAGTCTGCTGCAGTTTGTCAGTCCAGGCTTGCGACCTGCGGTCGTTTATCGCCAGACAACCAGCTGTCGACATAGCACTGACCCCAAAGTTCAAATATTGGGTAAGTGGTCAAAAAACTGAAATACTCAGAGTGAATCAAACAGAAAGAAGTAGTGACTAACAGTCTGGATTGTATTTCGTAAAATCAATTGTGGTCCAGGTCACGCCACCATTCTCACGCCCTTTTGTCGGTCACACAATCTGTGTAGAAACGATAGAGCGCCCTTTTAGTCCAAAGGTCATTCTTCCGGGTAAAGCACACTTGTTTCAAATGTTTGCAAATATGAATAGTTCGCTCTCTATCTCTGCGATGAATTGTCGTCATTTCCGTTGTGCGTTCTTCGAAGGTCGGGGGAGTAATGCAGCCAATTGACAATTAACCATCAAGAAGAATAAGACAAGGCTTTACTAAGATTTACAAAGCTGTAATGACACAATACAATAGCGATGATTCTTCCCATCATACCTCCGCGTGACCATTATCTTTCAATGACAGCTGAAAATTCCACTTCTATTCTGGACAAATAAGACAACAGGCCAGCATGGCATTTCTTTTCACTTTTCCCGCGTCGAGGCTTCACATGGACAGACAAACACACAGAGACGGTTCAACTTCAAATTAATAGATCTAAAAAACATACCTTTCCAGTATTTACAACTGTAGTTTTTGAGAAAGATGACTGAGAAGTTATTGATTTCTTGTTCAAGTAGTTCACTCCGCCATCAAGCTTACGCGTTTTCAGAGAACGGCTTGAATCGTTGATGTACTTTTGAAACTCTTGAGGAACGTTTCTTCTATACTTCTTTGTTCCAAAAATGTCTAAATTTCTGTTCATGAGGATTATTAAGATCAAGGTACCATCTATAGACGATAAGACCGAGTTGTGGAACTCCCACATGGCAAATCGAATCTCGATCAGACGGCTGGCGTAAATTAGCGCGTCAAAAATCAGTTTAAAGATGTTAAGGAAGTGACTGAGGATCCTGAAATTTATTTCTGATTATAATTCCTAGCAAACATACGTTAAGTACATCAGAGATGGCAAAGTAATGGGGAAGATGCATTCTTGACAAATTAGGGCGAAGAGGACTGTGGTTGGCAGCCAGCCTAAAAATAGCATCTTAATGTTTTAGCCGACCAAACACTTACCAATAAGGGCTGAGCCGGCCAGTAAAGCGAGTGTACTCAGAAGCTTTGCATTGTATTTTCGTTTGTTTGTGTTGTTAATGATCAATGGGTCCTTTGATGTCCTGCTCATGTGGTAGATGATGTGACAATAGAGGAAAGATATGAAAAGGACAAAGATGATGAACGGACCAACAATGACAGATCGGACAACGGAAGATTCTGCAAAAACATCTTGGACTAAAATTTTCCTTTTTGTCTTACGTAAAAACCTCCGGCTGGCACATCCGTCCTTTGAAAAGAAACCGAAAGCTATCGGAGCACGAAATCCACCGGGAACCACGCAAAAAAGCGCGAAAAAAACCACAAGTGGAACCAAGTATGACATAAGAATGGCAAATCGGACACTTCCATTTGTTATTACGTCTCTAAACTCATTGTGTGTTTGCAATCAAGAAGATGATTACCTTCTTAGTGGATAGACGATGCCAACGTAGTGATTAAGGGCCAGGATGAGAAGAGTGCTGACAGAAGCAAAGAATGTTGTAAACTTTATGACCTAAATAAAAAGTATATATGAAAAAGTTCGGTGTACCTCGAGCAGTAACGACCAGCAGTTGGAGATGTCGCTGGGGAATATGACATTGATACAGTAGGTCAAGATGTAGCAGAACGCAGCAAGAGCATCAGAAGCTGAGAGAGAAACACAAAGACGCAGATTAATACCTATCGGACGTCTGAGATATCGGGAGCACTGCAAGTTTGTCCTGTTCAGATTACGGTAGATGACTTACAATGATTAAATAGAGATTTACCAGAAAGGCGATAATTGAGAGAATTGTGCACGCTATTGAAGAGTTGTAAAAGATAGCTTGATAGTCGGGACCACTTCTTGAATCGTTCATTTCTGAAAATGGCAGTTTTTGCAATGAGTGGGAAGAAATTAAAGAGAGAGAGAGGCTGTGCAAAGTGTCATTTTTCGTGACATTTATGCCCAGCAATCAGAGCCGGTAGCACGGAAGATTATTCGCTTTGTCGCTAAAATGAATTTCAGCGAAAAAATAATAGTTCCGCGTAACGAAATTATGCATTCACAGCGTTGGTAATAGTGACAGTCTGTCTAGGTGCAAAGGTTGTGCTTCCTTCTGCATGATATCAAGAAGAAAAGGTTCATGGCAGGTCGTCTGGATATGAACAAGGACGGGGGTGCAATTAAGATAATTGACTCTCACGGTTATGAAAACCTCAATCTTCTGGCTTCCTATAATGAAGACTAAAGAAAGAATGGAAACAACTGCAAAATGTTGGAACAGAGAGCCAGACAATTCTAGAAATGCTGGCGCTGTTGCGTAGTGAATAATGTAGCGTAGAACATGTACATGCGTGTTTGGAAACGGAACACCAGATCCACAGATTTGCTTTTTGGGATCAAAGTGTTGAACGCTGAAAGGGTCTTGAGACGCGTGGGAAAAGTCGGAACTAATCTAACTTCTGATTTTGCAAGATGTTCGCCGCCGCAATAATGGTAAAGATGCTACTCTAACGGTCTCTACTAGAAGAAATCCTAATGCATGCAGTGGTGAGACCCACATGCTCTTAATTATCTAAGAATTCAATATTCTGCCGGGAGAAGAGACGATATAATGAACCTTTTTTAGGGAAACAGCTTCTTTGACCGTCGGAATGGATGAACATCAGATTAAAAGAAAAATATGACCATCAAGTCTAGAAATAAAATTCTTTGGTTTGATGTACTAGCTGAAAATGTTTGCGTGACCTGACTTGATATCTCACAAACAGTCTCTCACGAACAGCAAATGCCCAGCTGCAAATAGTTACTTTTCTCACAGTATCGGAATCAATCAAAGTAAACAACACCAATCCATGATTTTTGACCTAGACAGAAAGAGTTTGAAATTTTTAAAACAGAGAACAGTTGTTCGTGGAAGTAGACTAAAAAGAAGAGGCTCATTTTCGTCGATGTCCTGTGAAGCGTCCGAGAGACAGAATATTGTATGCACTGGGCAAACGCCCTGTGCGCAGTCTGAATAAAACAGGAGGCCTTCCTAAAATGATTGAATGCGCTCTCAGATGGCTCCCGCTCCGTGCAGAAAAAGCTGCATCCTTTATTCCTAATGTACATCGCACAATGTGCACGCGCACTTTCCACTTTTTCCTTTAAAAACTGGGAAAACTGAAAAATGGCGGAAAAGGCAAGGCTTAAAGGATGGTGGTCATAACTAAGCAAATTTTGGAAGCTAAATGGGCCGTTCAACACATGTGCAACACAAGTGTAAGGCGTTTGAACTTGAGTACGCACTTCAAACAGGTCCACAGAAAAACTTCTTGCACCCGATCTCGCCACACATTTTTGGACTCGTGCAAAAAGTTGTCCTTCGGCTTGGATTGAGAAATAAATAAGAGTATGGAAAAGCTCAAATTACACCTTCTAGAGATCGAGCCTCACATATTTAGGAGAACTAATTGAGCTGGCGCTGAGATCCTGGGCACCGGGATTGAAATCCAGACCACTGATGCTTTCGAACATTGAACTTTCCGAGACGAAGCCTTTCGGCACAAATTAAGACAAATTTCGTGGGCAGACAAACACACGGACGAGAAAATAGCTCTTGCGACTTTATCATTACGATAATGATAAAGGGGCTGAACATTCGAGCACCGTCTAACAAGAGGTTTACCCGTCTTGAACTCTTGTCCGCCGTCCTAAAAGAAACATGTGCCTTGAAACAGAAATAGAGCTTTAACCCTCAGAGTGCCCTACTTTGCATAATCTTTATCACGCTCTGAAAGCTTTTTGTTGGTGTTTTGGTGAACAATATGAACTGGTAGAAGAGGCCAAGAGGGCAGAAAAAGTTTTAAAGTTCTTTGAGAGTGATGGCGAATTCTAAGCGTCAGAAGATGGAAAAAAACCCGTCAAGACTTTCTTCCCGACGCAAGATGTTTGTAACCAATTATGAGGGAGGATCAGTTCGCATGTAAAATGAGGCTCCGTAATGCGTTGTCTGACCCGCACGAGCGAGTGGGTGTTCAAATTCTCAAAAACAGGATGCTCATCTTTGAGTGAAACCTGGGTATCCGAAGATGCATGAGCCTTTGTTTACAGGGACCAAATTATACAAAAATGTGTAAAGCCGCCTTATTCCAATTTTGCCCTTTTTGAAATTGAATAAACTGCATTCTAATGTTTTTGAACTTTTTGTTATTCTGGCATGACTAACTCCTACGTTCTCGCAAAGGCGATCAGAATCCAGTTCGAGATCCAGGCGTGAAGCATATCCAAACAACTTTTTTAACACTAAGACGCATAAGCTGCGTGAAAAATATTCCTTGACTCTATTTTGCCATAGTAAGACTCTGCTCGAGCAGCGAAAATTCAAAAGGAGCCAGGTGGAACGTTTCAAGATGAATATGCAGATGCGAATTTTGCAGATAAACACTGCAGTTTCAAAGCTTTGAAGATTATTCCACGGCGCTTTTCAACGATCATCTGGTCTAAGTTAGTTTAATGCTCACCGGATCTCATCATAGAGAAGGATCTTGGGTGTTCCTTCCTTTTCCGGATAAGCATTTGCAAAAACCGGGCATGATTTTTGGATTTAGCTTTGGGTGATTATAAGTCCCATCTAAGTCAAAGAACACTCACGGATCCAATATCGTACGACGCTATTAAGCGATAAAAGAGAAACCTTGTTTATGAAAAGAGTTAGTGTTGACTCATGGATTCCGAGAAAAGCTAGACTGAGACGAACATGAGACGGTGTGCATGAGAGAACTGCAACTAGTCAAAACAAGTCGGACTGCTTGTCCACTTATAATGAAAAGCTCATTGAATTTAAAGAAAAAACTTTGACGAAGATATTTGCGCCGAGAGGGACACACAATAAACTTTTCAGGTTCTGGTAATCGCCAAAAATCAAATTTGTTCTGGAGTTGCAACATATTTTTGCGTGCATTTAAATGTCGAAGGGTTGAATCCGAAGAGAACCGAGAATGAAGGTTAGCACAGACATCGGTTTGGTTATAATTAAACTTTTTTATATTCCGACAAGATTTTGAACACTTTAATTAAACATACTTTTTAAGTGTTGTGCGTTTTGAAATAGGATGTATGTTTCTGCTGCGGTTGCTCAATTTTTCGTAAAGAATTTCCACTTGGAATTCTATTTTCTCTTTTTTTGATTAAAACTTTTTATGCTCACTTTCGGTCTTGAGGGGGTAAGCTAAATACCATTTGGTTAGGTGGTAACTGTGTTACGATGAATGCCGACTTGTAAGCACAACGTTTTGTTTAAATATAGGCTGAATTTTTGTGCCAGAAAACGAGAAAATGAAGCAAGACTAAAAAGCCAGTCTGCTAAAATGCGTCTAAGGCATTGTCTAGTGCCATCTTGGTTCGACGGATTACTTTCAAGAGGGCGTACGTCTTTGTATAATGTTCTTTTTCTACTAATGGACGCCACGCTATTTTCGTTTGAACATCTCCCACGCTGAATCTCAAAATAACCATGAATAGTCTGACAATTAACGTAGGTTTATTAAAGATCATATCTTGGAGATTGGACACAACAGACAGGAAGAAAGAGATCACGAATTGATGTACAAATTGGGAGAGTTTGTTCAGATTTTAGAAGGACTGGATGGAAATAAATTTGTCTTTTTTAACAACAAATACACATATGATACTGATAACAGCATCTCTGACTACGACAAAAACAAAATACGACTCATGTGAAATGTTAAAAAAACTGAAACATCTATGAACCGGTAGATAACCACTTCTCGAAGCGGCATATGACAGCACAGCAAGGAGACAAAGTTGGTTAGGTCGGGACATCGGCCGCCTTGAGCGGGAACATGAAGTTTTCCTCGCCGTCGGCATTGGCGTTTGCCTGAAACTACAGGTTAATGAGGCTCTCCCAACCAACCCAAATCCAACTGAGATAACGTTCAACACGACAATTGGATTGGAAAAACTTACTTGAACTACGGGGATGCAAGCCAAGGCTATGTTTTCGGTATGTTCACGGAATGTTTGGCACGACTCGTCGAATAACAGTACACGCACCTATAATTGGCGGGTATTTTTAGCATCTCCATCTCTGTTTACCTGATATCGTAGTGCCTCACATTCGAAAATCCGTTTACCGACCAATTTCGAGTTTGGTCGCGGGCAACTACATTTGACTTCGGTCAAGGCTGCCGGCAGCCTTTTCGGGTTGTAGTTCAGGACGTACTCAAACTTGCAGAGAGCTCGCTCCCGTAACGGTGTCTCCGCACTGATAACGTCTAGCTTTTTGCTGTTACACGAAGAGGAACTCGTCGTAATCTGCTCTCCATGTCGTAAGCCGCTCATCTGTAAATTAGCTCTAATCTTGATTTAACGTGTGGTTTCCGAGAATTTCAAGCAAAATTCGGAAGTTAGTAAACTGGTATGTACGAACTCGGAAGGGCTTCTTTAATTTCAGAAATTTGCGCAACTATACAGCTCTCTCACCCCACGGGCTTCCCCTACTTGAGGAATCTTCTAAAGAACATTGAAGAAGGTTCAAAGACGGAGGATCTGTCCTGTGTGCGTCATCGTAATTAAGGCACTCGTCTAGTATTGGACAATGCTTATGTACCCAGTAGTTGTGATGACAAGAGTGTTTTGCCTTGGAATCTGATGAGGTCAGTGGACCGCTGAATGGTTCAATTTATCTACCCCGTCTCAATGGTAAATCATCACGTCATGAGGACTTCACAAGCTAAATTACTCACAATTTATGCAGATATGCAACTTTTGCGCTTTTTGAACGGTAATGCTCTCTTGGATGCCGCCTACGATCTCCCAATCTCACTCTAGTTACACAAACGACTTGCTTGCTGATTATGTCCAAAGGCCACATCACCTCAAAGTACCACTAGTTGCATGTTGTTAAGCAGATTCAGGAGGTCCCTAATGGTCGGAACGCGCCTAGTTTGTTTTCAACTGAAAACAAAACACCTGGATGACAATTTAAGTCGTTGAGAGGGTTTTTAGAAACGGAGCAAGTAACAGGTGTAATCAGGCAAAAAATTGATAAAGCGGTGTTACAAAACTGCTCGCTTACCTCTAATTTGAGCAGTGCCTGGTGATACGATGGCGCAATGGGTGAATAGTGTGACGAGTTTTTTCGATGTAAAAAATGCGAGAATATTTTGTGATGATTGTCCTCGCTATATCGATGAAAACATTCGTCTGATGACACCCAATCGTCTTCCGTTTCCCGCCGGATCCTGTACGGACTGAAAATGTATAATTTTTAACATCGTTGACGTTTTCGATTGTGTTAGGTGCGCTGGTTAACGTCAGACAATTCGCTCAATTTGTAGCATTTGCCAGGTGTTGAGCTAACTAAATTTAGGTTTAATATAAGATACTCACACTGTGGAATATATTAAGTGTGTCAAGAAGACAAGTATTGACGTGATTCGTTGTAACGACGAAATTTTGGCAAGCTGTGAAGGCTAAAAATGTAAAGTTGGTCAAAGGAAGTTCTGAGTACAAGATTCCAAAAACCGGAGCACGACGATTACCCGGAATGTTCCAAAAATGGAAAGGGGAAGTCTAGAGGTGGACAGAGCACTCCGTCACAACCTCCCACCAAAACCTGGGAACACCAGTGGAGGAGGAGGTCAGAAGAAGCTATATGATATGAGACCTGTTCACCGAATTCGTTGAAATGCAGCAAAAGAGCAAGTGGAAAACAGCGCAACAAAGCGCAATCACATGTTGACTTTCTCTCCCAATGTAAGCAGGCATACTATGCAAGGTAATACAGAGATCTTGAAGATCAGAATATGTCTCCCGTACGAACAGAAGCCTCTACTAGTGCATCTGAAAGATATACATGAAGGGCGGAAACAAGCTCCGCCCCGCTGATCGCGATACCTACAGCATCTGGCAAAAGTCATGGATATACCCATCTAATATACCCATCTGAATGGGCTAAATGAATGTACGCCTATGATAAAAATGTCTCTGTTCAGGACGAACTTTAATTTTTTTCGAAGGTCTAGCAATAGATCCAGCGGTGTTTCAGAGTCAGTTGTGTGTATATACAAATATTAAGAAAGAGAGAATGGGACATCTCAAAATGACAATTGGGTTTCGAGTCGAACCGAACCACCAGATGGGTCTCGAATGACTCGAACGGATGATGCAGAGCAGCTCAACTGAACCGTCTCTCGCAGATGATGAGGATTCAGTGAGCTCTGAAGCGAGGATGGGATCTACCTTTGCCCCGAAAGCAAATCTTTTCAAATCAAGCCGTACATACGCTTGCTTTGATGCGCCGGGGGTGGAAAGAATAAGATAACTGATTGCAATCAACACGGTCAACTGCTTCGGAGATGGTGAAAGTTACCCGACAAAACCTGAAAATATGCGTCTAACAGGTGCTAGTAGACGCGCGTAATGAGTGCGAGAGCATGCTCGTCATTTTTATGAGAATACTCTCTCACACAACTATAAGGAACACACATAAAGGTCATCTAGGCGAATGTTTTGGGCAAATACAAAGGGGCCGGCTTTTTCTTGCCAAAATGTTGACTATTCAACAGAACTAATGAGTCTATAGATAGGGTCTCCACCACCAGTGGGTCGTAACACAATTATCGGCTCTAATTGTTACAAGGGATCAAGGAGACGGACCCGCCTCCTCGGATAAAGCACATAATACAATCATAAATGGAAAACAGCTATGCTAAGCTGGCAAAAAGGCGTAAATTCATTCACTGCGTACGGTTAATGATATTTGTGAGAGTCATGAATTGAGTAGACCAACATCATGGCTAACCAATTTCCTTATTATGTAAGCTTATTGTACAGGTGTAAAATGCGAGTGGGAGAGACCATGTGCTTACACAACGAGAATGAGACAACAGCGTGTTATTATATGTGGGTAGTTTTTAATTTACGGAAAAGTTGGAAAACACGCTCTGACGACTGGTGTCTTGCATCACCTAAAGACTACCGGCCCATTGACATGGGCTAATTAGAACCCCACGCAGAATAGAAGGAACTGCTTATGTAAAGATCTTTTGATGCCAGATTTTACGCTTCGTGTCGTCTTCCAAAATGACACGTAAATCAGCGGTTTCAACAGTACGAATGCAGGCATGACCGAGCATTCGTTTGCCTATACCGCCTCCATAGACGATGAGACTTTTGCATCACCTCGAACCTGTGTCGTAATCTGTCAACAAACCGAAAATGGAAGTGTTATCCATGCGTGAGCATCTTCTGATTGAGGAGTAAATGATAAAAATATGAACTGATTCCTAACAGCGTGAATTTTTAATCAGTCATACGTTAGGTGGGGGTGTGCATGTCGAGAATGCAAAAATAGGGAACCAGAGTCGTTTCCAAGTGAAAATTGGGAGGAGCTGATCACCTTAAAAGCTGCTGGAGGATTTCCTCCCACCGGGGGCATTCTACACCATAAAGGAGGAGGCGGAAGCCTCTGACGTTGCGCTTTTGGATGGATGTCACTTCCTATCTATTTGGTCAAAAATATTTGAACTGGTTATCTGACACATTAGAGGGTGGGAAGCATGAGAGACGTGTTCCCTCTCTCGATGAGTGGGGGAACAATGCCTGTGCTTGACAAGTTGTAACTGCCTCTCACCCACTTGCGACCATTTGATTAAAGAGAAAAAAAATGAGCTGAACTTCTAATCTTTTTGCGACGTGATGGCCATCTGCGAGGATTTTTCGAACTGTGACCGAATTCCCAGAGAACTGCTGAATATTCATAGAAGACAAACAGGTGTAACCTAGAGGCTTCGTCGCAAGTTTCACCTGCGTGTCTCTCTCGTCAGAAAAACTTTCAAGCTCTTACAGTACAACATTGTGTTTTAACTCAAATCGGAATCTGGTCTAACTTTATGTCTTATTCGGAATGAAGCTTATATATGGAACTTTTAAATTGAAAAGACTGGAGACCATGAATGGGAGGCTGAAAATAGCTGCGCAGTGAGGTAGAATTCCATCACTTTCAGCAGAGTGAAATGGGTAGGACGCTAAGGTCTAACAAATTAGCCTAAATAATTAAGCAGTGACATTTCAAGGTGGCATTTTACGGCCCATTGACAGTGTGGTGGCTGGTGGCAGACTAAATGCTCTGAAAAGTACTCCACAAAGTAATACCACATATGTTCAAGTGGGGACTAGAAGGCGCAAAGAGTCTGTTGATGCGAACATAACAGTTTCGCGTAATACCGAAAAGCATCTATCTGTCTAAAAATGAGTAGATTAGAAGCGGGACAGACAAGTAACATCATAACAATAACGTCATCATCGGTTGTCCTTTCTCCGCTATTTACAACAGCCTGCACTTTATACAGTAACAGCCTATTGACCCTTTATATTGTTATGAACATGAACACAAATGTACATATGTGAGTGGTGTGGAGCTAAAACGGGAATAATTATTGTGCAAGAGAGGGTAAAACAATCAACTTTCTAAATTAACGAAATTGTGCTCTTCTCGGATGATCCGAGAGCAGGGTTGAGTACTTGGGAAGGGTAGCCAATGACTTTTCCTTCTTTCGAGCCTAAAAGTCTCAAATTTTGTAATAGACGTTTTGATGATTACCTCTGTAGTCGACCATGTGTCCGTACTTTGAGTAGAAGGTGACTTGAACTTGCGTCTTTTTCCCGCTTCTCTGTAAAAAGTTGTTTTATTAAGCATTCACTCCTTGTTAGATCAGCTCTATTTCGAGCCAGGAACCGTAGTAAACAATCTGGTTCTTTAAATCGTTTTAGAACCAAAGACGATATTGTCATAATTAAACGACATTTTTGCGTTTATAGTCGTCACTTCCTGCTTACAGCACGTGTACCTTTTCTGAACTAACTATCACCACTTCCCGCTTACTGCAAGTGTACTTTTTCTGAACACCAATTGGCATTGTCCGGAAAACGTCTGGTAAAACGTGTGTTCGTACCTCATCGAAAGCGTTGCAGGTCTGGTAGGGTGGAATGTAAAGATGTAGAGAAATGGCTCCATCCGAATGACTTGGGTTCTCCATTCGGTGCAGTCCCAATTTATCTGCAAGAACTGGGATTGTACTTTGGTGCAAAAAAACTCTGGATGGATACAATTGAATCCCTTCAACTTAAAATCTGACACGTTTTGCGAATATTTGTGCTGTGACGACTAAAATACTGAACACCCGAAATGAAACCACTACGGGATGATGACATCTTCCAAAATGGGATCAGTGAAATTCGAGACCTGATTCATATGTGTGCTACAAGCTATGTGCTACAAGTGCGATCTACGCTTCTCTATTTTTCGTCAAAGGGGGTTTGCTTCGAATCGCCTCCACAATCTCAGGTGTTTCTGGCTCAAAACAATTTCGAATGTGTGTTGCGCGTAATAACTATAATTATTTTGCCATACAATGAGAAGGATTGACTAATGCTAAGCAGAGATTTGTAGTTTGTTTATTCAAGAGTTCAATCGGTATCAGCCGCTTACTGTAAGCGATCCAAAGTGCGCGGTAGCCCAGGCAAAACAGTTTATCAATGTGGTCAAAGACATTTTGACAAAGGAATGCTTAAGTTGCTTGACAGTTGCTGTACTAATATGCTTAAAGCGAGCGTCCGGCTATGAAAATAGGTCCCATCACGATTACAGCAGGTTCAACCCTATTTTTTTATTTTTTTTTCGCTCTTTCGACGTTTTACACTCGTTTTTCGTTCCCAAACCATGTTTAATCGATTCAGCATCAAAGTTTACATCTGATAAGTATATTCCGAAAGCAAAAATCTAATAAAACTGGAAGGAAAGGGCGAAAACAGCGTTTCTGTTCTTTCCTTTTTTGTTCTTTGCTAAGCACATCGTTTTTTATATCTGAATAGACATAACTGGTGTAAAATTAGATGCGGAATCGATTAAACATGGTTTGAAAACAATACAACGAGTAAAAGGCGTAGAAAAATGCAAAATATGCATTTCGGGGGCAAGATCGTGACGGGACCAATACAAATTGGTCCTGCAGCGGTTCCGGCATTCCGGCATAGCCGAAAGCTTCCTTTAAGCCATTTTTGGCAGATGTTTGATACGATATATAATGTGACTTGCACTACGTTTAAAGTTTTTTCTTATCTATTGCGGAAATCAAATGTGTTACCTAACTAGGCTCAGAAACCCATCTTAAAAGTTGCGAAGACTACTGTAGGACCACGTTCATCGATGCAGTTTCACCACTGGTATCACGTGTTGATGAATGACATAATCAATTCGATCGGACATTTTCTAGTTCCCCTCTTCTTGTCAACGCGTCGCCCGGAAATCTTTTGCGGTTTTCGGCGAAACAGAAAACGAAACTCGCAAATTTCACGTACACATTTCTTTTGCTTCAAAACAATGATGATGTGGTTGTTAAAGTAAGTATGACTCACCACTCATGTAGGAGACACCATTCCTGTCATAGACATTCTTCTCGACTTCTCTCAAAGGTTCATCCTGAGCATCGGATTCAGGCCAGGCATATTTCGTTTCCAAAAGGTTTCCATCCAAAATTTTCACGAAACAATGAGCATCAGTATGATCGTGGATGCTGTAAATCAATGGTCAAAGACCAACGACGTGCTTCAGGCAAACCTGCTTCCCATACCAGGACCCCAACAAAGAATCATCAGGTTATACTTTCCGTTGCCAATATCAACCAGATTTCGAGTGTATCTAAAATTTGTAATTGACCACTCCCTTTAATAGTTAGAACTAACTTGTGGTCGTCGAACATGGCATATTTGCCCCAGTCGTGGATGTTACTTTTGTACGATTCAAGAAGACCTGTTACCTGAAAATTTAACTGATTTGAAGAAAAACGTTACTCACTTCTTCAATGTCGATATGGTTGTCTTCAAAAACACGGCGCAATTCAACAATGAGCTCGTCGAGGCTGACCATTCTAGAATGCTCGTCTATCAGTTGCAGATTTAAAACAAGGTGTTTTGAAGAAGTTAATCTGATGGACAGGTTCCTTATCGGAATTCTCTTATCAAGAGCTCGAATATAACATCAAAAACGAGGTGCTGGGGGTGGTTTTCGTCAAGGAATCGTAGTTATTAGTCGACACAGTACGATGGATGGAACTGAACGTTTTAAAGGATAACTTGTCCTTGAAGTTAGATTCAAATTACAGGGAACTGGTAACTGAAGGGTTCGCCAACAAAAAGAATCGGAGAAATGTTGCGAAGAAAGCGCATTACAGAAAAGTTGCACATTAGAGATATTCCTACTTTAGTTAGAAATTAATCTTGTTTGGACCGATAAAAAGTTGATAATAGTGTCAAAAATTGGAGCAAAACGGAGATGAGAAAGTCGAAGGAAGTCCAGCTTGACCAACTCGACAGTTTTGGCTCCTTTTAATCAGAGACCGACGACGTGCGCGCGGACGACAGATAGAAAAATAGATCGTAACAGAAGCACGTGGCCTGATCAGGCATTTTGTTTAAAAGGCGCAAAGAAGGGTTGACCGAATATGACACGCACACCGCACTGTGGCTGGTTGTCTGTTATTCCAAGACTTGTCGACGAAATAGGCGGATCATTACTTGACGGAAGAAGAGCCGCAGGTACTGATAACCTCATCGTGCTCGGGAATTTGTGATTGCCCGGTATGCACCAAGTCTAATACGTAACAACAAGTAACTTCATTATATACAGTATATGGTGTAGGAGGCGATGTCTGTTCTAAAGACGTATGCGGAGGTCGTATCCTTTCTGAAACTCAAATGTTTTATGATGAAATTTTTTAAATTTTTCTTTGAGAGTTATATTTTTAAGCGGTCGTTCTGTCCTTTCTTTTTTACACAGTCAAATAACAAACCAACCTTTTCGAGTTCAACCAGTTTTGTATGAGCAATTCTGCAAATTTCAAACATTGAGGGACGATCTTTTGGATTCGGAGCCCAGGATCGTTGAATAAGTTCGGGAAGCGTTCCACCGCCCAACTCTGATTTGATGGTCGGCCGATACCCATCCCTGCAGACTTTTCTTATCAACATGTGTTCTGGATCGGTTTCATGTGAATAAGGCAATCTGCAAGATAAGTCTTCTGATCATTTCAGTCTGTTTTGACTACCTTCGATGCCACATTTCCCACATGCAGATCGCTAAACTATAGACGTCACACTTGTTGTCGTAATGCTTTTCGATAGGACCATCTTGTGCCATGGCCAACACTTCCGGTGCCATGTACAAATAGGTTCCGATTCTGAAAAATGGACCGTTGCAAAGAAACTGTTGCATCACCTCATGGTCATATTGTCCAATTGGACCTTTCCCGAAAGACCCAGGTCACAGATTCGCAACTGCTCGTGGTCATTTGTCAACAACATGCTGTAACAATGTAGTTTTGTCAATTTGAGACCGTCTGACTCACTTCAATGTTTTGATATCTCGATGGATGATTCCAGCACTATGCATGAAGTTGAAGGCACTAGCCGCTTGTTGAATCCAGTTGTACAGGTGAGGTTTCTCGATTTTCACACGGAACTTTCTCTGACCGTTTTTGTTCTCAACGTCGTGAACAACTAAAATTGATGTTTTCTTACATTAAGAATATTAATACCGTTAAACATGCAACCATTCTCCATTAACTCCATCAGGAACCCCATTGGCTGAGGAGACGACTCATTGTCAAAAATGTACCCGTGAATGCTGATTATGAAAGGATGAGAGTTGAGCTGAATTAGTTTTGAGAAAATTTTCTTCTATTTTACCTTAGCGAGCGTTTCCAATTCTCGCTTTTCATACTTGGCCATGATTTCGCTAGTATGTGTGAATAATTTGGCAGCTTTTCTTCTGAAAATAGCTCTGTGAGCATCTTAGAGTGTCAAATTACCCTAACAAAGGCGATGACACCATTTTGACGTCACCTTGAGCGCCAGAGCCAAGCTTTTTGATAACTGTCAAGTCTTTCATATAGATCTTGTCAAAAATTGTCGTCTGAATGAGTTGATAAGCTCCATGTTCTAGTGGAGATGGAGGATCTGCTAAGCATTGTACAAAACGAACAACATTGAACTTACTTCCATATCTGTCCTTTTTTATTTTATCAGGTGGTGCTGCGTGTGGTAAATTGGGGGCAGGTGTGTCTGGCTTGGCTGTAGGTTTGGTCCTCTCCATTGGTTTAGGTGGGTTTTCTTTTGGCTTCGGTTTGGTATCTTCTTCGAACTGACGAATCTGTTTTTCCAGCTCTTGGGGATTGGGGACGATGGTTTCTGAACCGATAAGTTATTATCAGATTCAGGCTTACTCAGAACTTCTTCCGATTCCATAGTCTTGAAGTCGACTATTATCAGTTTCGCCACGTTTTCACTCCGGAAAACAACGTAATATCTGTCCTGCGACAACGTTTTAGATAGCTGAAAAATATGATTGAAAAGCAAGCCTGACAAACTACCAAGTACTCTCCATTGGTTCCAACAAGAGCTGTGGCAGGAGAATCATCTGGCTTGATCAGAGCAATATGAACCAAGTCTCCAGTAGCAAACTTCACATTTGCCAAAAATTCGCAATTTGCAGACCCGAACTGGTCTTTGGTGAAATTTCTAAGCAAAAATATTTTAATTACAAGTATTTCTTACTTTGAAAGATCGTTCTGACTGAATTTGTCTGGACTGTGAGGCAGAAGTCCCAAACGAATCCTACCCGTAGCCTCAACTGTGAATGACAGGCAGTCTCCTATAGTAATAGGTCTAAAAGTTTTTTTAATCAGGTCAAAATGGATCTCACTTGCTGGAAAAGGCAACATTTACCCGTGTGTCTAAAGCTTCTGCTTCTTTTCTTCCTGAAAGAAGGCTCAAAAGATCTATCTTCAATAATACCGTCAAACGTCGCAAAGTTCAGATTTGTTCTATGAAAAAGCATTGGCTCGTCGCTTGCAGGAAGTCGCGATATTAGTCCCGGCTTGTTGTCTGAAAATCATATTTCTGTCAAACAAGTTTACAATACCGTGAATAGCAGAGATTACCGATTTGTAACCAAGCTTCAGATGCTTGGCTGTTTGCAAATAACGATCGAAGACTCTAGGACTGAGAGGGTTGTCTGAAGGTGAATTTGTTGACAAAGTAGGAGGAAGAAAGCTCACCGACAATGTCAATTTCTGATAAGGAACCCATAACCGAATACATCCACAGTTTTCCCGGTTTCCGGCTGATATCAAGGGTTGTCTTGAGGAAGAGTTTTTAAAGAAGTTTTCAAGAAACTCACATCCAACATGCCGTTGATTCCATAATAAATAGTGCCATTCCTGTCATAATGGATACAATGATCATCAACATCGGTCTTTTTATCCGCATTTGTTGTATTTATCAAAATAATTCTTCCTTTAGGAATTGCAGAAAACTCTCTTTAAAATAGACTGTATTAAAAAGTAACAAGTATTAACTTACTTCAAAAACTGTTCATAGTCCAAGGTTTTCGGATCATATTCAGTAAAACCGATTGATGACTTTTTGTGTTCAAAAGGAGTATTTCTCTTGCAGCGAAAGAAGATGACTTCGTCTGGTTGGACTGGTCTGAATTGATGAAAAGTTTAGAAGAATCTTATGAATTTTTTTTACCTTGAAGAAAAAACAGCAGCAACGCGTGAAAAGTTGAGCTTTTCTGCAACTCTGTCAACTAAAAAGACTTTTCATTCAAAAATGAATAAAACCTACGTTCTGAGACAGTCACCAACTCAGTGTGGGATCGATGAAAGGTAAGAGCTGAAATACAGGTATTTTGAAAAAAAAATCGTTTCACCATTATCGGCTAGAGACGTCATTTAGGTCAAACAGCTGATGGGCGCATAAAGGCGCTGATAGATCGAATAAGGGTGAAAAGGGCGACACTATTTGCATACCCACCTTTTAAGACTAGTAGGCAAAAAACATGCTTTTGTATTCAATAACGAACAAAATTGTTTTAAAAATAGGTCAAGATACAAATATCAAAAGTCAAGAACACGATTATCCCATAAGGATGGACGTAACCAAGACATGGCAAACTAGTTCTTAGACAGTCAATATTCCCGTCTACATAAGAAAAACTCACTCATGTGTGGTCTTGATGCGAAGCTCTATGCAAGGAAGACAGATCGCTGAGCGCTACATTTAGATAAGCAAAGCAAACAGCAAAAGACTCCGTCGTGGATGAGTCACTGTGGGACCGAAACGGGTATCTCTCTCACACAGCCACAATCCGCCGACAAGTGCCTCACGATTCCCGTGTTCCAGGTTCAAGGACACCCCTAAATACCTAAATGGCCGTTGTTAACACCCTCAAAATGCATTTTTTGACAAAATCTTTTATTACGAACACGACTGTACAGATTTCAATCTTCGTTATCCCATCGATGTACGTATCCGGAATAAAGCAGCGGGATGGTGGGAAAGTCTACGCGACATTGTTGATTGTAGATAGACACGCAGAAATTGCCGTTTATTGTGGGCTCAACACAATATCTGTGGAAACGGGAACAGTCCTGAGAAAAGATGTATAAGTGCCCAAACTTTAAAAACCTGAGTCTCGTTCCACATGCTGAACAGATCCTTCCCAGGGTACTCGACAAGGTAAAGTCCGTGAATCTCTGGGTCGACAAACACTGACTCATTGCCACCGAGCTCCATTTCAACACTGATATCATCTAAAACACCTGACTGTTGTATTCTTCTATCACCGACCGTGATGCAACCACATGAAGTTTGTTGAGTCATTGACTGATATCCAAAGAGGATTTGTCCACCGACTAGTCCAGAAAATGGGCCTGCTGAAATGGGTAAACCATAACTTTACTGCTTATCTGACTCACAAACGGATGTCGTTCCTATCGTGCATTTCAAAATTGTGCTGATTTATTACCAACGTATTTTTTGCACGATTAATTGAAACCACGGGCAGGCCAATCTTAATTAGAAAACGGCTGAAGGACGTCTCAAACTATGCTCACGAAATCTGATTGCGTCCCAATGAAGGCACGATAGCAGGCTGGCCACTTGTTGCGTTCGGTAAACTCGCGAGCCAAAAAGAAGATACGGTCAGAGGTAAGAAATCGTCCGGAAAACCTGCGAACGAGTTCTCGTACCAGTTCATCAAAGCTGGGAGGAGTCATAATGTCGGCCAGCATGGAGATCACAAAAACTCCTTAAAACGCTTCTTTCAAAATAGCAAAACCAAATCTTATCTTGTTGTAGTACAGGTCTTTTGAGAACCAAGATGTCGAGTATTTTGCTTCTAGACCTTCTTCGAGGATCCTTGGATGATGAACAGTTTCTTTTAGTAGTTTTAAGCGGTCAGTCTAAGGCTGTATGTTACTGGTGTTCTAAGTTTTCTAACCGTTGTCCAGTTGTAATGAGTAAGCGCAAGATACTCAGCCAAAGCGTGCGTAAACCAAGCATCCTGGGTAGAAGGGTACAGAACATCCGATCCAAGCCACTGGAAAACATGACTGAACAAACAAAACTGTTTCGGTACCAACCAGTTTGGCAATCGAACTTCTCAATTGTTGAACGTTGAGATCGTGACGCTGATCAAAAATCACTAGGCAGCCGCTGGAGACGCCACTCCTATGTTGAAGGACGACAAATTCTGTACTCAATCACTCTGAGGGTGTGGTGTAACTCATCACTTACCAATGTTCTTGCACCCCAAAACATGGTTGAACGAGTTGGAAATGCTATTGAAAAAGTCGGACGATATCTTCAAAATGTCGTTTGCCTTCATGCGGAAAGTTATGTTTCTGGGGAACCAAAACCGAAGCTACAAATTTAATTTATACAAGAAAGTTTAAGCATACCGTCTGATTTGTCTTCACAACTTGTGAATACGTCTTGAATCGTTTTTCTTCAATCACAGCGAAAGCAATTTTTGAAGCTTGCCATGGCCTGGTGCTTTTCAAGACAGAAGTGAGATAGTTGTTCTTCTTCCTGGTTAAAACGTTTCCCATTCCTAGAAACCGTGTGTTCAGTGGATGTTCAAAGTTGATGGTCCAGTTAGAAAGAATATCCATGGAATCGAAGCAAGGAACCCAAAGTCTTGACATTTCCGGCTCATTGTTGGTACTAATGGAAACAGTTTTTGGACCCTGATCATATTTGGAAGGAAAGTAAGACTTGTAAAGGCCGTATAGTTGGGAAAATGGTGCTGCATATTTGATCTGAAAAAAATGAGTAGCTCACAAGAAAAATTCGTACTTTCACAACACATTTCTCTCCTCGCGTAATGTTTTCTGAAAACTCTAGACGTAACGTATCATCGACCAACTTCTGGTGTGCAATATTCAAAATTTCCAGTTCCCCTGCAAAGAAAACCATTGTTTCTGTTTGATGATTGCCTACGATTGTTGCAGCTGACATTGGCCGCGAAGACGTCAATTCTCCACGCATTCAATATAATGACGCTGTCTGTATTTCTTTTCTCTCCGATAATTTCCACTTGTCCATTGAAGAGATCATTCGTTCTCAACTAAACACCTCATTTATTAGTAAAAGCACGCACCTCTGTTGAAAAATGCTTCCTCAGATCCAAACTTACAGTCTGGGAAAACGGATTAAGAGCTGGTATTTCATGAACACTATTAGGAATTATGTTAGTTTTACAATAACTTACAGTAAGCAGAGCAGAAGGGCTAGGTTGAGCATGATTGTGGTGATGATTTACGCAGCAGCCAGACTGTTTATGCTTTCTCGATAAACTCTTTGTATCCTCATGATCATCACATAAGGCACAGTTGCTCCGTCTCTCACGTAGCAACAGAGAAACAAGCAGTTTCGACATCGATAATCAATCAACCCCAAACTGACCGCTGCCTTGAAACTATTCAAAAATGTACGAAATGCATCCTGACTCGAGTCAATGGTATGCGACCAGTTCTATATAGGATTAAACTCCCCAGTCGCCTCCACTCGGAGCGCTCAGCCTCAGTAGTCGCTGTCGCAGAACCTCGACGTGAACCGGGCCGTGACGTCATGACCACACCCTTCATCGAAGTAACCCCCTTTGGGGAAGAGACAACAAGCCGAAGCAATCAAGGTGATTTCCCGCTTGATAATCGATGTTTCATCTTCGAGAAAAAGCCGCGAGCGAAAACGGTTTATATTTGTTTGTTTTCTCGGGTGGAAACCCATTGCCGAGGTCTTGGAACATGCCGAGGACTTTCTCTCAATAGCTGACAAACAATTTGGAACCTCCGTCACGTATTTACTTTGCCAAAACCTAGAGGAAGACTGAAACTGTTCGAAGTCAGATTACGTCTCCATGTGACTGACAAAAGTTGCCAAATATTTTGAACCTCAAGGTTTTAAAAGTAAGACCTCGTGAGAGTCTTTTCGGGGAATGCAAAAAATCTTGCTCAAATTTCAGAAATCCGCAATCGATGTTCCGTCAAGATATGGTCATTGTATTAGTATTCACACCGCAAAGAGCCTCCCGTCCGTCATTTCCCGCCCACATCTAGCCCATCGACGGTGGTCAGAGCCTAGACTTCGTGCCAATTGAGTCATTTCCACTTTTAACAGATGAAAATGCACCAATCTGGTATGAAGCCGACCTCTGCGTCTCCCCTCTCGACCTTTTCTCTCGTTGCCCGCCCACTGAGGCCGATCAGCTGATTGCGCCGCGTTCCTCGTGTTCGGGCGCTCAGTATCGCAGGATAAAATTTCAAATTGCTCATATAAAGTTTTCTCAGTCCAGTCATTCACACTAATAGCTTTTGATGCTTCGGAGCATGGTGAGTCTCGCGAGAAGTTGCATGACGTGTTGCTGCGCTTACATTTCCACTTTGCCCCACCTTTATCACTTGTCGGTCCACACAAATCTCATTCTTTTTTCGTTGAACGTCAGTATACTTTTGTTTATTATAAACATTACATGTTCGCACCAAATATTTCAGCCTGGTAGGCGTAAGACCACTTTGTTCTTTCATTCTGATTGCGGTGTTCGTCCCAGATTTGTGCCTCTTTCAAGAAGAGCTTGTTGTTTTTATGCGTGGCTTCAATTTTGTGGCACAAGGCCACGCCCAGAAAGGCTCGTCAGAATTACGCTTGCAGCTCACTTGCCACGTCCTCAATATCAAAGGCGGTAACCAGGCACCGGCGGCGTTCGGTCTCTCACGTTTTCCTCGATCAGCGATCAGGGTCTATGACTGCATGACACACCCAGGGTCTAAGACCTCCCTGAGTTCAGAAACGCCTCATGGCTATTGTCAGGCGACCGTTTCAACTGTTGACATCAGGAGAGGACACACAGGATCAGCTGACCGATGCCGCATGGCTTTTTCCCAACTCACATGTGCCTTTTGACCTGAATTTTTGAGAGAAGTTCGTGTCATTCCAGGCGAAAGAGGGATACCGAGTGGCAGTGTGTTTAGCTGGTTGCAGATGTTAGCCAACCGCTATCATCACTGCCGACCCGGTATCTCCAGAATTTCCGATGGCATTCTTAGCTATTATTCAGTTCTTTCTACTCTTCCTGTGAGTTCTTTTTAAGAGGCTTGTGTGGGTGAGCACCTTGCGCAAGCATTTTCAATGCCAGTTGTTATTGAAAGCTTGACCACAAGGGCATTCAAATGCAGGGGCTTGATGTTTAAAGAACTTTAGATAAGGAATAGGTGTCAGCCTGCAATTTGAAGTACATTTTCGGAAAAGCCCAATTAGATCGCATCAAATTAGTGTGCTCCCCACTATCTGATGATGCGAACAGATACCCCATGTTCGGTGTTCACTTTATCGAGCGACGCTCCCAAAAAAGGACTGCTGGCCGGCGCTGGCTATTGATTGTGGCTGCCAGCCTGTGCACAAATGGATAACAAAAACATCTTTTAAAATGGAAATGAGTGTCATTTGTCAGCAGCATCCCATGTACCGAGCTTTTAGGCTAAGAAATCCGGCTTATTCTGGTGAACGCCGACCTCCCTCCGTTAAATGAACCAAGTGCGCATGTGTCACATGAAATGTGTTCTTCTAAGAGGCTCAGTTAAGTAGACAACAAACTGGAACAGCTTTCCAAATAAAACGGATCTTCTTGAACCAGTGTTTGACGCATAATTTATTAAAGAATTGCATAGCAAAGAGTTAATGGAATATTTTTTCAGAAGTGACAGGGCTTGTTACTTGACACCGTAATGATTGATAGGACATGACACAAATTAGAAGAGCGTGGAGACCTCCGTCTGGCAGTGTACACCATCACAGAAGAATTTCATCGGAAGAGGAGGAAGAATGTTCACTTTCTATCTCTACATAGCGACCTAAAACTGTTTCTTATGGTTCTTATTGTATGGTTACCCGTATTTTCGGAAGAAGGTTGAAACTCTATTAAAGCTGTCGTTGTTAAAGTTGTTGGAGTGGAGTAGGTGGGATTTTCGTCTGAAAAACATGTTTTCTCAGGTTCAAATGACCAGTAAACCTGAAACACTCAAAGTGTTGTTATTTCCAACCGAGAGGGATAACAGATCCTCGTCATTTTTCAGCAACATCTTCTCCAATCTGTCTTTGCACTGAGAGATTCGGCGCTCCTTCTGGAATTAGCAATGAGCGATGTTCTATTTTTCATTAACCTCTTCAATTTGACTTTGCAGCTGGTCATTCTCTGACTGCAGCTGATCAAAACGTTTCTGCTCGACTGTTGACAACCCCTTTGTTGAGCCGTTACCATTCACATGCAACTGCAACTGAAAAACATAGTGAGCGTGGGACAAAAGATTACCTCATCAGCAGACGGCGGTATCCGTTGGATGTACTTCATTTTCGGGACGAAAATCATTCCTAGTGTACCGTATGTACAGATAAGAACTAGAAGTTATTTTGTATTTTCAACCGAAAGATTGTACCTGGTACAGCTACAAAGGAAAAATTGGCATTGGCTTGATCTCTGACAAGAAGGGTAGCAATCAAACTTCCAATAATGGAAAGAAGAGTGGCGTTGTATATCGACAGATGGACGAAACGAGAGTCGTTGACATATCGTACCCGCAACCTCCTCGTTTCTCTTGTGAGGAACACTCCGAAGATCATTATGAGGCATTTGTAGCCGAAAATTAAGCCTAAACAAGCGTCAAATTTGATTGATTGGAACACTTACTGATCCATATTTCTTGATTGGAGCTTTGACAAAGTTCCAGGACTGGCTCAAGCATGACTTCTTCATCACCAGCAGATGTTTCCTGCGAAATAGCGGCCATTCTAGCATGACTCTATTCTTACCGGCAGTATTAAAGGGAACTTCTTCTCGTGCCTAACCAGTGGATCAAAAACAATCCAGGCTATGCAAATCAGCGTGTCCAATGCGGCAAAAATGAACACAACGAAGTGGAATCGACTGGCAGGGATAGGCTAAAAATGAGGTCATATTTGATAAGATCAAAATTTGTTTCGTGCAAATAAAAACAAGCTACCAGTCGGTAAATCGAAATGAAAAGCTATCAGCTTTGAAAATAAAAATGAACTGAATCGTGCATAGGAGAACTTGGTTAGCTGCTTGAGAGTAACACAGCCAGTCAGAGAGAAGGCTCCATGCTCTTCACATGCGGTGAGTGAAAATGAGAAGGTGAAGCCGCGTAGTAGATAAGCGAATAGGGATAATTTTCGGCTCAAATCGCTAATACGGGCTGCAACTTAGGTCTAGAAAACCACAAAGAGAAAAGATCAATTTCAGAGAGAAGACTACTCTATCTGTTAGTAGAAAAGACACTCCGGGTAAACAGTCGTTTCAAGCTCAAAACTGCTCCGAAATTTGTCTGTCAAACAGTGTTAAGGGTTTGATTCGGTGCAGTTTTCGAAAAGTGTTAAGCCAAAAAACGCGTGAGTATTTTAGACCTGTTGTAGGTGGTCGTTTCCCTTGACCAGTAGACTGCCATAGACGTGGCTCGAAGCCTTTCTTATGGCAGTAGCCGGACGACCGACCATTGCCGAGATCATCGTGCGAATGTTATCCCACGGTGTATCATCCTGTAGATTCGTTTAACCATTTTCTTTCAACTACTCTAACATCCTACGGGAGTATCGCGCATATTTTTGAGAGAGTGCTGCAGGCGATAGACAGTGTCAGTCTTTCGGCCCCACAAAAGAGATTCAGAATTTCACAAAAGCATCGGGGAAATCTGCATGCGAACAGTTGCCACTACGCTATACGGGGTAGATCGGAAACGTGTGTAATAAAGGGATAAAGTGGATAGATTCAACTGATCGACGGTATCGTTGTGTGTTTATTTGGTATTTCGCTCACCTTTTCCACGTATGTGCTCAGTAATGGCTTATACTGCAATTTGAATTTTCTTTGATTCCCACAAAACAACATTTAATTGAACCAACCTCGTCTTTTTGACGAGCAGCGAGCTGATGGTTCTCGGTAGCACCGATTCGATGCATAATCCATACTTTTGCAAACATTGATCCGTAAGCGCATGAGAAGCCGAACATCAACAGAGCTATTCGAGACTGAAAAGTTTCGTTTAGCATAAACCAACGTCTTACATGACAGAGAACTGTGAATCCGGCTTGTGGAAGAGAAATGTGATCGGTTGGGAGACCCATGAAGAAAAGTGAAAAGAGGCACAAAGCACATCCCAAAAGCATCATGTTGTTGCACTCTGGCTGTGATTGAATTATCACACTAAACATTGAATCCAGAAACAGTTTAAACGTACGCTCTACCCGCGTAGCGTCTATTAAATAGAAAGAAGAAAACACAGAAACCGAGACCAACGAATGAGAAAAGAGCGACAGCATAATAGATCTAAACTTGCGCAATGCGTTTATGTTCTTGTAACAAACCTGATATGATACGGTGAGCATTATTTGCTTCCTAATGGTCGAATCAGGCGGTGGGCTTTTTGAAAGCCACTCTTCCTTGCCCTCCCACTGTAGTGTTTTAGAGATAGTGTCGTAGTAGCCGAGTGTGTGATATTTCATGTCTGAACTTTTATGTTTTTGTCAAATTGTTCCAGCAGACTGACCGCTCTGCAGCTGTTCAATCTTCGTCCGAGCAATACGATCACCGGAATCTGAGAACATCACCCTGCCCTGAAATTGCTTGTTCGGGTGGAAGTTCTTGAAAAACTTACGGAGACTCCACGAAACGAAGTATTTTTAACGCATTCGTAGAGAAGGGGAAATATGACATTTTTGGTGAGCACATCGGCGTAGCCGAAATTCTCTAGCTTCACGCCTTCTGGTAGCCTTTGGCGAGTACAGTTTAGAGCTAAAGCTAATGCCCTGAAAAACGTCCAGTTTTGTTTCTTGTAATTAAATATCTTACCAAACTGCATCGTAAGCCAGCGGAGCTTCAGGAAAGCCGCCTGTAGTAGCTGGATCAGTATCCAGCATGCCTTCTAGTTTTTCTTGAAAGGCTTTCCCGGTCATCCCAGATATTCCTGGGTTCTCGTCAGTTGACAACATGATACTTTCAGTTGTGAAGTGGTACCTAGCTGCTATCATCATCTTAAAAAGTGTTGATTGCTCTGTTTCCTGCAAAGTACCTCTTCTGTGGTACAGTTGAGGTGTTCGTCAGGCTGTGGAATGTACCAGGTGTCACTATACCAACCAATGAGAAACCACACGTACTTTCTGCCAAAGACCCCGTGAAGATGGGCCTGCAATTTATCATGTCCTTCATATCCCCAATTTCTTTTTGTTGACACCACAACTTGTTATCGTGGGCGCCTACAGAAAATTGGATGTGCGTCGCGCGCGAGACCTCCCAGGAGACTTTGGCGACACAGTGATGTATATGACTTTATCGTCGCTTCAATCGGCTAGTTGGAAAAATGCTTCATTTGCTGTTTGTCCTTTGACAGATCGCCGCGTCGCATGATAACAGAACATTCAAAAATCGCTAGTTTGCTTTGGGCAAAAAGATACCTGGCAGAGTACACGACGAGCTTCGGACTCGTAATAGAGACCGACGATGATTCTGGCATCTTGCCGTTTTAGAGTCTTGATAGCGTCTACGGGATCACCATAGAAGGCTTGTCTCTCCACGCGAATTCCAGCTTGTCGACCTTGTTCTTCCAGATCTTTCGCAGTCGACGTAAAAACCTCTTCCACGGATTGCAATATGGTTACTCGTTTCCATTTAAACTTTTGAAACAGGCTTATTCTGAACATGACTTGTTCACTGAAAACAATATTTTGACCTGGTAGGATTCTGCATGTTGGCAGAAGGATGTGTTCTAAAGAGTGTTGGAAACCGATCCCTATTCGACAAAGCCGGCGAACTTGCTCCATACGAAAGCTGCAATTGAGTTAGACTTTTTTCTACAGCCACAGTGGAGAAATGGATGTTGTGTCTTAAAAATGCTTCTCTCTAGACCGCCAGTTTCAGGGTGAGCCCAATCGCATTACATGGACAACTCGATTTGGAGCCGTCTTTGGCCATATACGTATAGATACTCGTCCAAATTTGAGATGATGGAGATAATCTTGTTCACACTCCACTCACCACTATCATATTCCATACGGGAGCAGCTTCGGCAATAACTGTAGTGACCGGACTACATCCGGCTAACAGCATTACTTTCGTGGGTGGTGTGTAGAGAAATTCGTACAGCTGCTTACTGCCTAAACCTGGCTGGCACTGAAACTTTTGGTTGATCTATCAAAAAATGTCGTCTGACCTTTGAATTGGTGGTATTTACATGAAGGATATATCCTGGAAGGACGTCCGGTCTACTATTCACATCTGCTAACGCCATTTGAACCGCGGGCAGGCACGCCTGAATAGCTCACTGTATGTGCACGATGTTCAAGAAAAAGACTGACCTGTCCTCCTGCCCATCCTCCACTGCCTGCTTCCATGGGAAAAGTGCCACCGACATGAAGTGGTATGAGGTCAGTGGCCTGTAGAGGACACACGGCCCCTACTAGAACCAACCAGGACAGAACACTCATCTATACATGACTGAAAACGCCAGGTGTATACGTGAAATGACAATGATAAATGACTACGCCTGCCCCCGACACACAAACCAAGAGGGATGGTGGCGAGAATGAGGGCTAAAATGTTGTGACAAGGGCAGAAGAAACATGGATGTAAACCAGGATCCGATTGATAAATAATTACTTGCAAAAAATGGTTTTTCTTCAATGAAAAAGCACTTTTGTAAATACAGAATGAACAAGAATTTACAACATTTACAGAATTTCATTGTAAAATCTTTTAGATTTTTAAATTCTAAAAAAGGGAAAACAAGGATCAGGATGAGAAAATCTGAAGCTCAATGTTTATGAAACAAAGTTTATAGGAGGCAGACAAAGAGCTAGAGTGCAGAGAGAAGCTGATAAAATCTTGTCTATAATTGCGCCGATCTAATTTCAAGAACGAACGATATTCAAAAAAGGAGGAACATAAACGAGACGTCAAAGTGATTTTGATTGTCATTTAGTTACACCTCTCAATTTTAGTCGCTAGTGACACCGCCTGTCAGTGTAAAATTGCTGTTCCGAATCAGCGCCGGAAAGCAGGTATCCCAGAGGTCTTCTCTGCACTTTTTCTACTATTTTATCACTCTCTAGCAACAACTTAATGAAGCTATTTATCAACTCCTCAACGGAATTGGGCCGTTTAGGGACAGAAACATGAAACATTCTCTTTTGAAAAAAGCAGATCCGGCCCAAAGGGCTGCTGCCAACTGCGATAATATATCACCGGAGAGCCGTTTGACAGCATAAACAAAGCATCAACGGATGCGTTTCGCGGATATGGGCTCCGGGTGGGAGAGCAAGCTTCGGTCAAATTCAAATTTGAGAGACAATCCTACGCAGTTTTGAAGCAAAGTGACCCTTTCGAGGATTGGGACAATGGCGTCTACACCCGTAATGCATTCGAGTTTGTTTTGGCATTTCTCCAACTCTCAAAACTTTTGCAATGCAAAATCAAGAGGGAGCCTCGCAGATGCAAAACAACAATGAGGTTTCGGCCACAAGAGAGTTGTTAAGGGCTGGGAAGAGGAAAAAGTAAGTATTAAGACGAGCGTGGAAGTGGCCTCTAACGCTCGCGGGAGCTACGGGGCAGAAGGAGGAGAGACGGCTTTGGAGCTTGCTCAAATCAGGCGCTGCTTCTTCGGAGTTCCCGTGGGAGCCTCATACTCTTTGATTCATTTATCAGGGTTTGGCCCGGATTGAGCGCCGCTCGGCCGCAGGGGGTTTGAAACGCGTCTCCTTTTGCCCCGAAAGATGCATTTGCAATGCACTTCGCTTAGAAAAAGGCACATAGAAGTCCTCACATGGAACTGGCCATGCTGATGGAACTGGCCGGCTCTGGATCCACCATGAAATAGCTCCTCCTCTAAGAGACCTGCCGTTGGGACCAGATGTGCCAAACTATTTTACACTCGTCTTCAATGGGAATACTATCAAACCACAGTATTCTTTCTTGAACGACAATTTATAAAAATATTCAATTTTTGCCAAGACAGCTTGTAAGCCACTTCAACAATTAGCCCAAAAACAAAAAGTTGGGCTTGTTTTTGCTCTAACCTATGCAAAATCTTAAAAGCACAAAGTTCTTTGTTGTTAATGTCTCATGATTGAAGTGCAAACTGCTGGGAGGGAGCTGTCTCTTTTCATCTTACGCACATTTGCACTTAGGAAAACGCTAACTCTCTTAGATCCGGCGACAAAGTACCAAGGTAAGACCAATGGGAAAGACGACGCTAGAGGGAAGCAGAAGAAAGAAGTAGGCAATGGAAGATTAGCCACGTGGACGCTAGGCGCGTATCTCAACTTAGTTACGAATGCGTGCATTTCTGACTCAAGTTCACCCCAAACCCGTCGGAACCGCATCGAGCTAATATCCGGCTTGGAAAAGGTCCGCGAAACAGAAAAATAATTATTGAGAAAGAAAGCAGACTGCGTTTTTGTTCCGAGCATTGGTCCTACTGCAGAAACATTCGAAGGTGTGGATGCAGCGGAGTGGCGTCCATTCTGGACGAGCAATCGGCGTAAAAATTGGATCGCGGCTGCGAAAGTAGCAAGAAGGAAGTCACCATAGTATTTCTCAGACTCTATCAAGAGACAATCAACAGGGAAACTTAATTGAAAAAAAGCTTTTTTCGCCTAATTGGCTCAAAAATTGCTCGACGCGATGACAGAGTCTGTTTCTCATGAAACAATTAGAGCAGAAGGTGTGGAGGGCTCTCCTTAGCGGGTGGCATGCAATTGACTTCCAGCCAAGAGGACAAAACGGAAGTCCACATGAGAAAAAAGTCTGCATTAGTAGGTAAACTACAAAGTGATTGCCAAATGAGGGACAGCCCAGACGTCATAAGAAAACCGACTCGGGTCAAAATTATGCTAATCTGAAAACTCATTGATTTCTTCGAACAACGTGAAACAAAAAGTTAAGTTTTTGCAGGACACATCTAAAAGGATTGAGCAATTGGGGCAATATAACTACAGATACTAGTGCGTCAGAGTAGTGTAACAGCAATCTGCACCAAGATTTATGTCCAGGATACAGACCGCCCACTTGATTAGAGACAATTTTTGCTTTTCTTTTTCTATATTGCTCCGTCTACTGCAAATGTGTCTTTTGACCTACGTGACAAACGTTTTCTGCACATCTGAAGGTGTTAGAGCTTAGCTTGGCGTTGGAACAAATGCGCCATGGGAAAGTGGCTGAAAATAGATGAAAAAAGACCTTGCAGACACTTCCTTTATGCTTAGCATAACCCATAATGAAACCGGCAAAAATGTAGCACTACTGGAACAAAGACCGGGTATGAGGATCTATCGGTCGATTTAGATCCTTTTCGAGGGTTGCAACAGTCTCTTTGATCTTCTGTGATTGAGCCAAAATTCCAGCTCTGTCGAAGACGTGGTCAAGTTTGATGTTTTTGAAGTTCATTGAAGGAGCTTTCTGCAATATTTGCATTGTAAAAGTAGTGGGAGAATGTACCTTATGTGTTCGCTTGAACTTTTTATATTTCTTAAGCATTGATTTCACGTCGTCAATCTTTAAAGGTTGCCACATGTCCAAATCTAGATAAGAATCAATTTTCTTTCAAAAGAGGAAATACCTTTGACTCTGGGATTGTGAATTGTCGAGCGTGGACAGGTGGCGACTTGAAGAGATTTATGAATTGGTTCACCGATATCCTCGGCTGAAATTCTGGTTTTACAAAAAACCTTTGTTTCCAACCTTCGTCGTCACTGGATATTCCCTGCTCTCCAGCCCTTTGACGACAATCTGCCGTTATCCTGCAAATTGTTAAAGTTAATTGCTCAATAGCCCAGAAAACTAAAAACCAAATAGACTCACATCCTGCTTCTTCTGGCTGCTCTTCGCTTGAGTGATCTTACTAGACGTTTTTCTGCAATGTTGTCTTTTGATCTTGGATGTGGCCCCGGTCGCCTAATGTTTTCGAAACTGACATTGTCATATTGCTGGAGAATTAGCTGAACGCCTACTTTTATGATAGAAATGTTGAAAAAGTCACATGTCTGGAGATTACAAGTTTCTTGAACATTCTCATGTGGTACATTCTGATATAGTGATCGTACATAATTTTCTCAGTATCACGAATATGGATCAAATCGTTGATTCTTTCAGCATTGAAGTGACCATCTGAATGAATTTTGAGAAATACGCTACAACAACTGACTTTTGAGTCTAGCGTGCAAGTTGCTGAGAGGAGTACCACGACCAGCCATATGAACATTTGAGAACGCCATATTCAAGTAAATATCTAGGTTTTCTTCAGCGTCGGCCGGGAGGAATTTCTGCAAATGCCATTGGATGAATACTAAAGAATTCAACTACCTTCAAATGGTTCTGACTCTCTTGCGTAAGTGACAGAAAATTCTTCTTTGAGCATACGCTCCGAAGTAGAAAGCTCTGCAAATCATATTTTCAAAGCACAATAATAACAACGAACGCTGTGAAGGAGGACATTGTGGATGTCAAAAATCTCCTGATTGAAGCAAACCTTTTGCATCTCTTTGTCAGATTGTTTTACCATTTCTTCAGTGATTTCCAGTGACGGTCGAGGATACAAAAGTGCTGAATATAAAAATAACTTTTTTTCTGATTAAACCTACGAATAGGAGCAAGATTCTGTCTATTACGCGAGGAACTACTTCTTGGAACTCTAGATCTTTCAGCCTCTTGTACGGCCCTTTTTGCTTCCTAAATAAATCTTTACAACACCCGTGAACAGACTACCTGCATATGTCTTTGAACCCTCTGCGCATCTTCAAAGGCCTCTCTACGTCGTTTTTCTTCGTCAACTTGCTTGCGAAGTTTGGCAGGAAGCAGCGGCTTCTTAAACTTGTGGTCATCCGGAGAACTCGTCTGTTTTGTTCCAGGAGGCACGGGTAGAAGTCCTCTAGGTGTAGCAACGATGTGAACCTAAAACATATGCTGATTAACGCCATTTTTTCTGAAACTTACAGGTCTCATGTTTGGTTTAACAGAAGAGCCTGAGGAAGCGTTAGTTGGTGGATTTGGTCGATTCGAAGGTCCTGCTTGCGTTTGGTTTTGTTTTGGTTGTCCAGACTGCGTTGATGAACCAGCTTGCGATAGTGCTCCTAACAATGCTGATCTAGCCTGTGCTACGTGCCCTTGTGACGATGATCCAGGCTGCGATGATGGTCCAGCTTGTGAAGGTCCGGCTCTTTGTTGCTGGCCTCCACTCTGTGTTGCTTGTCGATCCTTATTTAGATTTACTCTGTACGCTTGGGGTGGCGGTAGTTGTTGTGTTTGGTTCTGTCGAATCGGTTGAGCTTGCTGGGGATGCACTGGATTCTGACGAATGGGCTGACCCTGCTGAGAAGGGCCAGATTTCTGAACTACTTGTTGCTGGGAAGGGTGCGGTTTCTTAGCGATTGGTTGCAGAGACGTTCCTGCTTTTTCGGTTACCGTTTGGGGTGGTCCAGGTGGCTTCTTAGCTATTTGTTGCAGAGCAGGAATAGCGACATTCTGCTGGGAAGGTCCAGCCTTTTGACCTAGAGCTATTTGTTGCTGGAGAGCTTTCAGAGACGGATCGATTGTATAGTTTCGTGGCTTTTTCCAACTAGGTCCATCGTGCAGCGATCTTCCTCGTGCAACTAAGTCAATTACTCGATCGACAGTTATAGAGCTGTCATCGCCTGCCTTTGCCCTTCCCTGAGCGGCTGATATGTGACGTTTTCCTGTAAAAGGCTCCGCTCTAGCCGCTCCGGCAGATGGCGATACGGACTGTCTTGGGGATGACTTCTAGACAACCCAATGTTGAAAAATAAATACAAAAGATACCTGTTGTATTTGAGTCACAGGTCTCATCACAGAGGATTTTTCACCTAAAGCTGCTACATTCACAGGTGACTTGGACGTTGCAGCGATCGTTTCGTTTGGCGGCTGATCTGCTGCTGAAGATGGCTCACCACAGGTTTGAGAAGCCTCGTCCGACATCTTAAAAGTTTTATTTGAATATGGGCGAGAAATTGTTAAAGAGAAGACTGTCTATGATAAAGGAAATAAATGTTAGGATAAACAATGCCTCAGCGTGATATATGCTTTTTCGAATTAAACTCTGATCGAAACGTGTAGTTTTCTAAGAATTAAACAAATAAAACAAGCCTAACTGCATCGCATTTTTCAAAATGGAGTAAGTACCAAGATTCTTCAGGTGCTTTCTTCAGATTACACCTAAAAATCGATACGAAATTTCACAAGCTGGGTGAATATCGATAAGAGGATAATATAAACATCCAATACAAAGTCGCCTATTTATTGATTACGGTAATCAGGCTGCGTACAGCGTGGCTAAAAGACTTTCCCATAGACGACAACAATAGGTTCTGTTGTCAAAGACTGTGTTTTAACGACTCTGTGAAAAAGGCCAGTAATCTGAATTTTTCAGAAAGAACCCTTATGGGTCCTGACGTTCCCGCATTCTTCTAATGGATGACACTGAAATCATCGAAGCTGCCTTATATCAACTTAGTCAAGGTAAAACGCTTATAGTATGTCCACTGGTTCCGTTTCAGAGTCAGAAGATAGCGTTGATTCCGCTTATATTGATCAAATTATTGCCGAAGAGTTGGCAAAATTTGTGCAAGAAGAAGAAGCATCGGTAGAGAGCAAAACTTTGGAAAGTTCGGAAGAAGACAAAGAAACCAAAGGAAAAGACGAAAAAGGTAAAGATAAACAACTGGGTTGTTTGTTGTGGGCAGTTTATCTGCAACAAATCTGCATGCATGACAGTATGCTCTCGGCGAAACAGCTGAATAGCCCTCCAATGCACACGTCACCCACGAAATGTTATCAGCAGCGGTCGCGGCATATTCTTTTCCAATTACACTACTATTGTTTGCTTTTTTCCACTTTTTTTTTCGCTCCTTTGCAGGTCCGCACGTTCGACAACGATCTCTTCTTCATGATATAGTCAACTGTCTGGATTGGCTCTTCTCCCCCAAAATAATGTTACGGATAACTCTCATGTTCGCATGTTTTCTAGCCTTTGGCCAAATGTACAACACTTTAATGCGAGTTTTTCTTTGCTTCTTTGCTAATGAACCTCTTTTAGAGAAGCTATGTCGAAACTAACTATTCTTAAACCACGACAGTCTAGACCATTCTTCTCAAATTCTTCATCTAAATATGTGCAAGACTATTTTACGGGTGACACAAAGCCAGACCTGTAAGTACCTTGTTTTCTTCTTCATATTTTTTAGCTTATATCCAAAGACAGACTTGTTGATTGTTATGTATTACTCTCCCTGGAGCACGTACTCGATACAACTGAAACATCCTTATGAGATGGTGGCAAAGTTTCTCCACGTCCCAGAAAAAGTAAGGCAAGATTGCTAGTCCTTCCTATTCTCAGGTCGCATTCACTGCAATCAACTGCTGGGCGCCTGGAAGCCTTTGTAGAAGTACTTATAAGCTGATGAACTATCCGGTCATTGCAGCTTATTCAAAGACATCGTCAGTAATGTATACAGGTCCGTCAGAGACCGATCATCTCTACAGGTAAACTCATTTTTCAACTATTCATTTTTAGGTGGTTTTTAGGTGGGTTGTGAGGCTACAGAATCATGTGATTTCACTGACGACGTCTGAACAATTGGAAGAATTGCAAGCTGACTATCAGAACGTTCTTGTAGGATACTTTCCCTTTCAGGTAGATTCATTTTTTTCAATTACCAGACGACTTCGTCGCCTGACGCCGTCGTAGCCCCAATCTCTTCTACCTGGTCTTACTGTTTTCTAAAGCTTTCTACTTGCCTCTGACACAGTAGAAGCGAAATACAGTAAAAACCCCAAGTCTAAAAGTAACTTGCTATCTAATCCTGACAACTCTTGACTTGCTACGACGATTCTCGTGGCCATAGACAAACAGACAGTCCACCACAGACACCATAGCTTTTTAATAGTTAAAATTAAATTGTTTTAGAAACTAGTGGCATCTATTGACTATAGTGCGTATGCTGCAGCTGGTTTCATGTTGGCAAATGGAAACCCCCGTAAGTTTTTCTGATACGATTTGTTTCAAAAACGATATTCAGAGGATGATGCCATCGCTATTTGTACAACACATTCTTTGGAGGTGGCTGCTCAACTAGGCATTCGCTTTGAAGGAGATATTCATTTACTTCGAGGTTCAGGTAAACAATTTTTCTATTTTAGCACTTTTATGTAGATGAAACGGTGACATGGCCAATGGGACGACAGCGAACCGCAGTGAACATCATGGATTTTGCCAGAAGACATTCCCGTACAGATAGTCAGCTACAATACATTTCCAGTAAGCATTTTGATGCTTCTTTTTGATTTTTCTCCTTCAGAATATCAGGAAATAAATGCGAGAAGTCATGTTTTCAACCTTCTGAAAAAGTCTCCTGTTTTGTTTCTCGTCACTCCTCTAGAGCCGATGTACCATCAACAAGATGAAATTGTTCTGTTTTCCAAAGTAAGACAACCTTTCGAATGTTGAATAGATTTTTCAGTTATCCGAAGACTATTGGAAATGTGATATGGAAGTTCTGGCTCAAGAGAAGAAAGTTTATCTAAAAAATCGAATCAGGGCAGTCGCTTCGGATCAACAAGCATGTGATGACTTGAATATGGATCTTATTCAGGTTGCTAGTTAAAACTATACTTACTAAAGTTATTTTTAAGCTTGACGGTTGCTGTCGATCTCTTTTACCATCGGTTGATTGGAATATGGCTTGTGCGTCCAGTGCCAAGTATCGATGGGAGGACGAGGAAGAGTCTCACAAAAGACGGAACCACTGGACTGAAGAGGTTCTGCCTCTACAGTCGTCATGTTTTTCTCTTCGAGCATTACCAGCAAGTAAGAAATTTGTAATTCTTTTTATTTGTATTTACAGGTCAACTAGTTCACAGTTGCTGTGCCAGCTATGAAAAGATCACGGAGCCGTTCATGTCCGATGCACAAAAAGCTAATGGTAGTTTTTATTTGCCGCTGGTTACATAAATTTTTGAGAACAGCAAAAACTTGAACTGAAGCAAAAAGATCTAGTCCGTCAATGCCTACGTTACAAATTGGCTGAACATTACGACTACAGGTTAAATGTGAGTTTCATACATAAAAAATTACTACTTTGACTATTTAGAGCTTAAGCAGTCCGTTTTCTGAAGAATCAAATGCTTCTGCGACCATACAAGCGATTGGATGTACTAGAAACGATTCACTCCAGTTTGCTGTGCTTGATAGTAATACTGAACAGTTCTTGTTGAAAAAGTGGGGAATCGAAAACTATAAGGTATATTTTCCTGGGGGTTTCACTATTCTTCTTAGAAACCTCTTGCGTTGATTGCTGATACCTCAAAAGAGCTGTTTGTTGTTATGAAAGAGGATCTGTCTCAAGCTTCTCTTCAAAGATTTGTGCACGATTTTCACGGGAACCTGCTTAACGATCTTATGTTGGACGAGGCGAGCACTGTCCCAAAGTAAGTATAAACCAATGAAACACCAATTTTTAAACAGATTCAACACATCCACGGAACAGATCGAACTACATGGAAGAATCCAGAGTCAGGAGCTTCTAACGAAGTTGACAAGAGAAACATTCCTGACACTGGTGGATAACGGAAATTCCACAATTGATCAGCTGGTTTTCTTTACCGGTGGAGGTTGGCATGGGCCGTCTACGTCAGTTCTCCACACAATACATGCGCTCTCCCAGTATTTCAGTCATACCAAGGATCTAATCAAGTTTTATACGTAAGTATGTTGGTTGTTTGCTAAAATTGCTGGTTTTAGCGTTGATGTTTCAAAGAATGAGCTTCCTTACAACTTCAACTTTGAGTTTGTCCCATCGATCGTTCTGTTCCTTTCTGGAAGGTTTGCGATCTTTTTCATTGAGTATAAACCCGTCTTTCAGAAGAGATGTTAGCTGGAAGTATCCAGAGACCCTTCCGATAACTATGCCTAACTTGATCTCCTTTATTGTTTCACGTTGTTCTCCGAGACTTCGCTGGAAAATATCATTGCTAAACTGTGACGGAACGTGTTTGTCGAGGTAAGCGACATAAATTCTTTTCAGTATTCTCTTTAGGAATGCTCACAAACTTCGTAGACAGGCTGAAAAAATACAGAAAGAGCTTCGTGGTTCGATCGCAGTTAAAAATCCAGAGAAGATTTTAAAATGGAGAGATTTGTAAGAAAGATTTGTAATACATATAAGATTATTTTTTCAGTAAAATTCATCAACTATCTGCAATGAGATCACTGTTGCGGGCTATTTCTACGGGTATAAAAGTAGACGGTATTAAGCAGTCAGCCGTCAACAGATTGCTCAAATCGGAACATATGAGCAGCATTTTTGCAGCATCGCAATTGTGATATATATTTTTTATGTATCCTTGCCAAATGATCCAGTGATTCAAGTGTACAAGTCCAAAGGGTTTCTCTTTGCGGGGTTGTTAAAATGTGATACAGATTGCTCCACATTGGTGCTCTTAATAAAACTAAATTAATAGCTCTCTATTCATTTAACACGTTTTTGTCATAGGGAGCCAGGAGGAATGCCACCTGCTGCCGGCGGCTGTGGGTGTCAACAAGGATGTAGTTGTAAACCTGGCCAGTATTCCTCCGGCCCAGAGCTCACTTCTCGGCCCATTGTCTGCTAATCGAACACGTACATTCTCTGCAGACACTTTTTCTGTTCCATTATTCAGTCGTTCATTAGGCGCATCGCCCAAAATTCGTATAGTTTGCTCTGCTTCAAGATTGCAACCAATATATCTTGTCTAAGCTGCTGCCGGCCGCCCCTCCGAAGATTTCTATGGAAACCTGTGATAAGTCCGGCTTGACGACGCTGACTAGAGTTTAACTAACAACCAATTTCTCGGGTAGTTCATAACATATTTCAGCCTTCTCTTGTTCAGATGTGTAGTTTCGCTTTCTCACATTCTTTTTTCAGGACTGGGTACAACTTTAGACGCAATTAATGTCTGATCTATTCTGAATTCACTCTGTAAGTCTGCTCGTGAATTGAATTGAAATGTTTTAAGACTGTGCAAGTTGCGGCACCCTCTGACAGTACAAGGACAATCGGATACTGTTCTTGGTTCTCGCAAAACACTTCTTCACTTGGACTTCGCTTCTCAATCGCTTAAATTTTTGGAAGACAGATATGATTCACTGACATAAATGACTTCATGCTATGCGTTTTCAACTATTGTGTTAGGTTTGATTTGTTCTCTACACTCTCCACAAGGGTCATGACTAGCGATCCTCTTCTCGGTCATATACAGTCAATTCTCGCTATAACGTACACCTCGCTATAACGTACACTTTGCGTACAAAGTTTGGCCACAGTACAAAAAACGCTGTTTTTGTACCCGCTATAACGTACACTTCGCTATAACGTACACTTTTACCTGCACGAAGGTCGATTTTTGTCTTTTTTGTACACTTTGAAAATTTGACGCTCCCGCCCTAAGATATACAAGATTTTTGCGCGGATTTGAACTATTTGAAAAAAATATCGTTTTTCAAGCCCTTTTGTACCGGTTTCTTCTATTACTTTCCTTTTTTGTTTTTTTTTCCTTTTTTTACAATTTTAGTGCAACATTGTTCAAGTTTTTGGATCAGGGAATTATTCAAACTCCTCTCGTTTCTACTCCTCTCCTCGCCAATTATTTTTGTTAAATTGTTTTAAAGTAAAAAATAGAGTCAGGCTAATCAGTAGGGGATCAGAAGAGATCGGTTGGTCTGACTGGGGTAGGGATCAGAAGAGATCGGTTGTCTGGGGGAGGGTTAGACAGAAGCCCGTTGTTTGGAATGAGAATACTAACGGATAGAATGAAACTTGCAAAATGTAAGCCATTGAGTAGTGCCGCCGACAGACGACGAAGCCGGCTGGTCTCTATTACATTACAGTCACTTCGTTCGAATCTGTTCTGCCGAAGAGGATTCAAACGAATCTGCTATAGAAGACGAAGAGCAAGAGCGCCTGCCTATCAAAGGAGAACATGGTCGCCAATCTTTTTACGTCTTTAGACAATATTTTCAAGAAAACAGCATTGGCGACAAATATTTCCCTGTACCTGATCAATTTGAAACTATGTTGTGTGAGGACAAGTTTTCAAAAATGGCTCAACCTAAGATTTCCGAATTTTTCGATCGCCTTTAAGTGCTTTTCTTTGTTTATGTTGATTTTTAATAACGTTTATGACTAAAAACAGTTGTTTACATTGAAAACCTCGTTATAACGTACATGTTTCCGATTGCTATAACGTGCACCTCGGTATAACGTACACCTGCAGCTGCACCAAGGGTGTACGTTATAGCGAGAGTTGACTGTACATTGGTACAGGTTTGAATTTTTGCATAGCTGCAGTATTTCACGAGACCTAACCATGTACGAATTTTGTAAGAAGAATACCTCGTTAATTTTTCAATGTTTTTGCCCCAGGACAGATATAGTCAATACAGAAATATTGAATCATCTATGGAAACTGATTTAATCTGAAAATGGGCGAGCAGAATCTGCAAACGTTTTCCATAGAAGAATAAATTTTTTGGGCTTTGGAAGTTCTTGTCATCACATATTTTTCAGAAACCAGAAAGCAAAACAAGACATACGTAGTTTTAGTAGCGCTCTTCACATCGTAGTTTCAGTTAATCTGGACAGTAGGAACGAACTTTGACATCTGCATAATCTAACCGTTTTCAAGACCGTTGTTTAATATGTCCTTTAAAAATACGTGTCTCAACTAGTATTTTTTTATGATCATGATGTGTCATAAACTGGTTGAGTTCACTGTGGTGATCAACCACACGTTGCAAAATGTCATGGTTTTGCGGAACATTTTCTCAACAGCAACCTCATTCTCTGTTTCTTATCACACTTTAATGTGTAGTTCGTTCATTACTCCTATTTCAAAGTTAACCAAAATATTCTTTCCCTCAAAGCACTGTAGACCGAAGAAGTCAAAAATTTAATGAAAAGCTCCTGAATCGTGTTTTATTTGTTTCTTAATTAAAACATTCTTCATTCTCATTATTCTCTTGAACTTTGCAATTCTTAATATGTAAATATTTAAGTTCTAGGTTATATTCAAACATCCCTGGGTGACTGGGTCTCGAAGCGATTGTTCGATGCCGATAACTATTCGTAAGTCAGCAGAGCCAGCCTCTTCAAATGTGAGCAGTTCCCGCAGCTGTCAAATCATGAGCCGATGCTATCCTAGTACACTAGTTGTTCTTGGAATAATCGTAGCTATTCAAATTGTATTTATTGTTCTCCGAAAATCATGGCACGGAGTCTCTTACTATCGTCTAGTTCGAATGCATCATATCACAATGTGGGAATGTCTAATGTTAGGCTCTTCCTACTATATTTGGAAGCGATTGAGTTCTGCAGTCAAGTAAGTAAACTAAAATATTCATATTTGTTCTTTATTTAGAATTTTCGATCCTACTAGCGTCCCCCCGGCCAGGTTACGGTGGCGGACTGTCTGCATTCAGGATGTGGCAAAGGCTGCTATTTTCTTGTTTTTGACTCTCTCCCACATTTCTTTCGCCTTCTACTTTATTTTAATAGGTGAGTCGCTTCTTTTCTTCGAAAAACACGATTTCAGGAACGGATCCGCATATCCTAGCCGTTATGAGCTTGACAGCTTTGGCTCTATATCTCCACGTCGCGCTGTTCCTTCTCTTGGTTGAAGCTATTCATCTTATTAGCTGTGGGTGTCTAAAACTTGGACTATTTCCTCAAACAAACAGGTTTTCGTCAAGTCACAAAGTTTCAACATAATTGTGTTCAGTCACATCGTTTCAAGCAAAGATCAGTATTCGCTGATGGCGGCATTTTGTGCGGTCCTCTTCATCTTAGGAGGCTTGTACTCAACGTTCAGAGATCCGGTATACACCAAAGTAACCGTTCCAATGAGGGTATGAGAAGAATTGGATAAGGGTGACATCGATTCATATTCCAGAAATTCGCGGAAAACACATCTCCCTTCAAAGTAGCCCTTCTATCTGACATTCATATGGGTCCAACAGTTGGAAGACACAGAATGGAACGAATTGTTGAACTCACAAATCAGCTTAAGCCAGGTGCGTAACATTTTGTGATCTGTGTTTGTCATCAAATCACGTCTTATTTCACAATCGGCTTGCAGACATTGTCGCTATTTCCGGAGACTTGGCTGATGGTTTCGTGAGGGACTTGAAAGATGCTGCGCAGCCGCTTTGCGACCTTAAGCCAAAAGTTGGAGTTTTCTTTGCTACCGGTAAGTATTTTGTACCCTTTTCAAGCCTTCATATTTTTTCACTAATAGAACTAAACATTTAGGTAATCACGAGTATATGCATGGTAATGTCGACGAATGGTTCGAATTTCTTAAAAACTGCAACATTACCGTACTCCACAACGAGTTCTCCAGGTTCAAATATGAGGAGAACACGGTCTGTGTAGCAGGAACAGACGATCTGTTCGCAGGCCGATCACAGTAGATCTCATTTTTAGCTTTACACCCCATTAAATTTCAGTTTTATTGGTCATGGAATGGATTCAAAACGAGCGCTCGGCGGCTGCAAACAGGATGACTCAGTCATTCTGTTAGCACATCAGCCGAATGCTGCCGGACTTGTATTGAATGACCCACTGGTCAGCAGCAAAGTTGACCTCATCTTATCAGGTAACCATTAGTAAGAATGAGCTAATCAGTTTGTCTCCAGGTCACACACATGGCGGTCAGATGTATGTTCTCGCTCCAATTGTGTACATAGCCAACGTCTTCACAAGGTAGTAAAGTATGTTTAAAGTCAGCGAAATACTTTAAGAGGACTGTATCAACACACTCCCACTGGAGCCTACGTCTATGTGTCGGCAGGAGTAAACTTCTTCGGCCCTCCCATTAAAATGTTCGGAGCTTGCGAGATCATCGCCCTTGATATAGTCCCCGTACCACGAGTCTAGTCAAATACGTAGTCCTACCACTTGTCGGGTTATTGTCCACTTCTTACGGGTTCATCTCTTTTCCTGGCACTTCAGGCTTTTCCGCTTATCGACGGCTTCAAACGAGCGAGGCGTATGCGGCGCGGCCTCCCCGGAATCATTACTGGACGTTTGCATGTTTCCCACGCAGATGCCATTTGAATCCTGATGCTTCCAAAGCCACTTATTATACCGTCGAGCTGTCCATTTAAGTCTCGTTTCGTTTGATTGCAATAAATCTCCTAAATAAATCGTGTCTTTTAGTGTCTTCTTATTTTCGTTGTTTTCTTGCTTATGGCTAAATACAAACATGGTGAGTGAAGACTTTGTACAAAGGAACACATATCTAGGATCCGATGCAAAATATGCTGATGCCGTAGTTAGTGATGATGAAGATAACTGCTTGCCTCAAGCCCGAAAGATTGCAGAAACTTCTAAAGAGGTAGCCGTTGTTACATACCTCCTCACTTGAATTTCTCCAGTTTGACTCAGCGGTCCATGAATCTATCTTTCCTCTGGATGGACGACCTTTATCAGCTATAACAACTACGGTTCTTCCTTCATATTTCGAAGATCCAAACGAAAAGTGAGTTTTTAGTTAAAATTTATCAAAAATTGCTTTTTAGGTTCGATGATTTCGGTTTCAACTCTCAGGGAGAAGCATCAGTACCTGGCAGTAGTCAAATTTTGGAGGATAGCGCCCACAAGTTTGTCTTTCCCAAACTCTATTTGCTCAATGAGTCCCATTCCAGGTTGAAATTCATATCTTTGCTTGAGAATTCACACAGCGATGTCAAGCTAGGACTAAAGTGGTCTCAAGTGGATATCGATAAGTTAAACAGAGACAAGTTGGAAGAACTTGTGAAGAATGGAGGTACCGACTTTTTATACCATATATTTGTCTAAACTTAGGTATTCCACACTCTATGCGACCGTATCTATGGTTTCGTCTTAGTGGTGGCAAGAAAAAGAAGAAAGTGATTCCATACTCTTATGAGGATGTTTTACGACAATCAGCACAAGACAAGCCATCGATCGGTGTGCGAATAAACTCAGTTTTTAACTTTTTTTTCAGGCGTACAGATTGAAAGAAGCTTGCTAAGAACATTACCGAACAATGTATGTTTTCGAAGAAAAAACTCTAACGGGATAGATACTTTGAGACGAATATTAAAGTCAATAGTATTTCTCTATCCGGACATCGGTTACTCTGATGGAATGGGTAGGCTCGGTCGATTTCAAAACAACTGTTTCCCAGGTGTTATTGCTGCTAACTTACTGTTAATATGTTCCGAAGAATCTACATTTTGGATTATGGCAGCTTTGGTAGAAGACATTCTTCCGCCAAATTTTTACAGTCAAACTCAGCTTGGAGTACAGGTAAACTACAAGACTTCAATTGAATTTGGTTCAAATTTAGGCAGATGAACGAGTAACAAGGCAACTGGTTAATACTCACGTGAATGATCTCAGTAGATGTGTAGAAGAGTTGGATGTTGAGGTAATCAAAAACGTTTTTTGTGAAACTTTGGTTCAGATGAGCTTAATAACAGTGAACTGGTTGTTGTCAATGTTTGCATCAGTATTACCAATACGTGTACTTCTCCGCGTTTGGGATCTACTGTTTCTTTACGGGTGTACTGCCGTTTTTCGGGTAAGAATTGTTGGTACCACCTTATATTCCGTTTCTAGCTTTTGATCTCAATTTTCAAAATGAAAGAGGATGCAATAGTGGAGCTAGGTAAATCCACGCAGTCATCAGCTGACGTGTTCAATGCGCTCAGCCAAATTCCAGCTCAAGTAGGACCATTTGAAGAAAAGTCCCACCCGTATTCTTTTTAGATTGAATCGATTGACGAACTAGCAGAGTATATGACTTCCTTTGAATTCACAATCACCGACCATGTTGTGGGAGAATTGCGCAAAAAGCATCAGGTAATCTTTCGAAAACACGATGTTACGTCATTTTTAGGCTATTCTGATGGCTGACCAAGGAATGATAGTAAACATTGCCACAAACACTAACCTGCCCAAGCAGACGATGCAGAAAAGGAAGTTGGCGAGATCAAAAAGTATCATCAAACAGATATTCCATTCGAAAGATTCGGTGGGTGAGGGGGCAACAAGAGAGAAATCGTTGTGAGAATGCGAGAACAATTCCGTCTGCATTGTCGATACTTCAATAGCACGCGTTTTTCAATATATGCTGTTCGGCTGTTGTCGGGACTGTTTCTACAAAGTGAGGATTTTTGACATTCTTTTTATATTCAGATCGACAATGATCCGAAGTCGAAAAATGTCCGTCAAACGGAAATCATGGTCGATCTCAAAGAGTCCGTCTCGCAAATATGCCGATATTTTATTAATTGTGATGACAAAATGGAAATGAATATTAACACGCAGGTGAGATATCATGGAAATTCCATTTAGCTGTAGTTTTCAGGCTGACTACAGTCCCGAATCACATTCCAAAGACGAGGAAAACTTCTTGGCTGGCAGGAGAGAAGGAAGAAAACGGGCAAGAGCTTTACTAGATTTCGCCAGACAAGATGAAGACGAGCTAGGCTTCAGGTAACTTTTCTTCAATCTATTTATCATAAGAATATAGGAAAAATGACCTTATTACGATAATATGCGAAAAAGACGAGCACTGTTGGGTTGGAGAAGTCAACGGATTGCGTGGATGGTTCCCCGCCAAGTTTGTGGAGGTTGTGGACGAAAGAGGAAAAAACTATACTGTTAACGGAGATGAGATGGTCTGCCCCGAAATTACCGAATACATCAGAGGCAAGAAATTTTCGAACATTTTCATTATGAGCTCATGCAGGACGACTAGCAAACAGCTTTCGACAAATAATGGATCATGGAATACGGGAAAGTGTCATCTACCCGTCTACTTCCTACCATCCATGGCTATTCATAGGTATACTTATATTGACCACTTTGAACATTTTTAAAATACCAATGAAAGCGTTTCTGGTTAGTTACCGGTTATTTGGGGGAAACGATTTTATCTTGTTTCCGCTTTTGCAACGTAAAAAAATTGCTTGATCACTGAAAAAACAATCGCACATTGAGGGTTTATAGAAGAGATAGCCAATCACATCGTCGAAGGTCATCTGAATGCCGTCTATTCCCGTTTGACACTTTGCAACACATTCAAGTTAGATCAAGACGGCAAGATTCTTACGGCAGAAGAACTTCTATTTCGTTCGGTTCAACAAATCAACGATTCACACAATGCCGTCAGCGCCCACCCAGACATCAAACTAAGGTGAACTGTGCCCTTAGGGTGGAAGAAACCGCGCCAGTCTTTAGATCCCTCTTAGCATTGGGTGTAAATGAACAATGTCTGCACTTGTGGTTCGAATTGTTGTGCAGTCAGTTCAAACAGGAACACATTCGTAATAAGTACTACCACTCCTGGGCCTTTATTCGAACTCCCGCTTGGAGACAGGTTTCTTTAAAAACAAGCACTTATCTCTTAAAAGTTTAGATCAAGTGTGAACTTCGGTTACTTGCACAATTCTCGTTCAATTTGAGCATGGACTTTGAAATTGAGGGCAGCGAGAAGAAGAAAAAGAAAACCATTATTGGAGCAGGAGTATGTGTCTTTTCAGAAATATTTACATTTCAATTCAGTTGTTGAATGGATCAAAAAAGAAGCTCGTCTCGGCAGCAGTGGGTTCTCAAGACAGGCAAAGTACAGATGAGCCGCTGAAACAAGGAGTAACAGACATGCTCGTTAAACACAGTCTCTTCAGTTGGGATCTTTAATCTATTTGTACATTTTTGTCTACCACATAGTTTTTTCATCTCTCTAAAAACAGTATCTATTCTATACGGTCTTGGCATTGTTGTCAACCACATTAAACATTGCCCCAATTGACGTGTAGACCTTTCCCTTTAGCAAATCTCTCTTCTGACGCCCGGGTTCTAGAGTTTATTGGGAATTTCTGTACAGACATTTGAATAAAGCATTATAATTAAACGCGGCACTGTTGGAGACAGACAGTCTGAGAGATCGGAGTCTGGGTATGATGGTAGAGGTGTCCTTGTGGGCTCATTCTGTTGATATTGGCAGCGAAGAGCCAGTTGGAGCAGCCACCCAAAGGAGCATCGTAAGGATATTCTCCGGTGTTTAACTGTCTAGAGAAAGAGGCAACAACTTGTCCATTTGCCCAGCTAGCCTCTCGTGTAATCACATTATTCACCTGAACAGTTTTTTTACTTTAGTAACCTTGACGGCCGGTTTTTCTAAAGGTTGCTTTTTCTTTGACCCTGAACACAGAAACTTTTTGAACACGCAACATAAGGAACCATTTGGCTTGGCGCCACTGGCATCAGACGCTTAAAAAAGACAGCTATGTACGGAATGTTGCATCTTGGGGTCATTTATGGCCACTAGACACAAAACGTGTTTGGCATCATATGGTTTTGATTTAAAGCTATAGAGGCCGAAGAATGGGTTGTAATAAACTATTCAAAATATAACCGGTTGCGATTAGTCCTTGACCAGCTGTTTGCTAGAAAACTGATTCAGTCGAGTTCTGCAAACAGCCAAACTTACTCGCAGAACTGATAACATCAAATTTGCTGAAGAGAACGGTTTTTTTTCTGATTGCTATCAGTATTTTGCTAAACAGTAATAGCTACTTGGAGAAACTCAAGTAAGAACTCGAACTAAATTTTTGAGGAGCACTTTTTAAAAAGGCCTTTGCAGCGGTTTGCTATCTTGTTAAGTTACAGGTTCCTATAATACCATAAAAATGAAAACAGAAGCCTGGCGATGCAGTGTTTTCGGGAAAACAATTCTAAATGCTGATCCATATCTTTCCAAACTTACTCTATCAGGATAGGGAGACTGGAATCCTTGCACAAACTCATCGGTCACAATGACTCTTCCGTTCATTAGACGAATGACGATTACATCAATTCCAGTGCTCTGAGATTTATCAAATCAGGCTTCAAATTGGTCAGTACCATGTGCTGTCCGAATCCGATAGCTGTCCAGCCGGAATATCCTTGTGGGATTCCACTCAGAGAGACACGGAAATGGACAGAGTCGTCTCTCATCCCGTAGGTTACATGGTAATTACCGTAGGAGAAAGTGCAAGGGTTGGCGGCGCAACCTGAACTTTTAAAGGTCTGTTGTAACAGTGTAGCTGTTTTTACCCAAGGACAGAAAGAGAACGGCTAACAAGGAGCGAACCATGATGGACAGTGTGTGCCCAAAAAGAAGGCGGCAGTTTTGGACAAGAGTGACGCCCCTTGAAGGAGAGCGTTACCTGTGTTACAGCGCGTAGCATCTGTCTTCTCCATTGTTGTCTTTTTCTACAAGCTGCTACTACACGGAACCTGGCATGGACATAATTGACGATCAGCACCAAAAAACGGAACGATATGACAATTTTTATTGAAGTCAGAATGATATTTCAATGGAATCTTTAGGGAATCATCACAAACGTATTAAAAACGCGTGGCAAGAGGGAAATACAAAAGACGGAGGCTTTATTATATAAGGGTGGGAGGGGAGAAAGAACCGGAAGATGAGACACAACTCAAGCTCAAAAACAAACTTGGGAAGTTAGGAAAACATTTAAATGCTAGATCAGCGTTCTAAGTGAAAGCTTCAAGTGAGAGTGCCTAAAAAGCGCGAAAAAGCAAAATTAGACCCTATTCCTCGCGAACAACTGGCAACGGGGAAACACATATTTTGAAAGGCCGCTGAACCTGAGAGAAAGTATGAGGGGATAAAAGTCTGAGAAGTGGGAGGTATGTTATGGGTCATGGCGGCAAGAAGGGTAGAGGTATATTTAAAGGAGGAAAACGAAGAAGAACCCGAGGACACTGCTGAGCAGGCACAGAACACCGGAAGAGGAGCGGACTGAAATCTCCCAACTTATTTAGAAAAGAAGAGCGCTTTCTGACCTTTCTCCTCGTGAGGAACCTCGATGGTAATGTAATCCTTCGCAAAAGAGCCCCATCCGAGTCCATTCCTGGCCTTCACCTGGACTTCGTACTTGACTCCAGGCTCGACGTATTCTCGGAGATCGACTTCACGAGACCAGTTGTCAATTCCCTTCTTGTCATCTATACTCGAAAATTTACTTTAAAGAAAAAGTTCCTACTCTTGTGCACGCGGATGTCAACGTGTCGAGTCCACTCGTCCTGCTTTTGGAGACGGAGATGAACACGGTACTCGATAATGTCGTCGAATGAGCGGACTGTCCATGAGAGAAGACTCTGGTCGAGTTCCAACTTGGGAGGTCCGGGACGACCTGAAAATCCCCTAGTATTCAACCGGCGAGTCATTTGGAGTTTACCCTTTGCGACACACAGATTCAAAAGAGTCCATGAATAATGGATGTTGTTTTGACACAAACTACGCATTTCAATGGTTCCCAGAACACACACACTTCAATAGTGACGACCAATAAGGCTCGACTTGAAAAGAATACGTACCGCTGAGATGAACAGCAACCTGGTCCGAACCGAGCTTGTTCGAAGCGCGGCACTGGTAGTCTCCGAACATGTCTTCGTTCATCTTGCTCAAGCTCAAAGTAGCCTTGGTGAATCCCTTTTCCCTTTGGAAAGTCTGACCGGCATTCTTGAAGCGATCCTCATTGAACTGAAAAGAACTTCTTAAAATGATGTGAAAATTTTTCCTACGTTGACTTTGTATCCATTGAAGAACCATTCGAGATGAGGATCAGGGCTGCCGTCGTAGGTGCAGACAATTTGAGCATCGCTTCCCTTCTTGGCAGCAATGAATCCATCTCCATACACAGCTTTCACCCATGGCTTTTCTAGAGAAAAAGAGTATCTCTGACCTATTAATCTTAGCTCAAACAAATATTTGCCTTCACGGAAGTCCTTCGGGTCACTTTCACGCTTATGATGGGAGGCAATTAGTTAAGCGAGGTCATTCGTGCCCTGGGACACGATTTATGTTAGGCGGCAGCTGCAGAATCGCGCCCTTTTGACTGAGATGGCACAAATGAAACAATATCAAGCGGGCCAGCTGCATGACCTCCTGTTAAAAATATTGCGCAGGCGGAAGAAAAAGGTGTCAAAAAAGCAAGAAAATCAAAAGATTAACATTACCGGAAGGTTCACGACACAATCACATCACGACATTCAAACTTACTGTCTTGCATGCTGGCATCTGAAAAAAGTCGAGTTAGAACACACCAAAAAACCATGCTAATCGTTTAAAACTTTTTCTTTGGAAAATGTTGCTTTCTGTTTTTTATGTCGCCGGAACGACGTTTTACACTCGAAAACGATGCTATTAGTGAGCAAAAAAGTGAACTTCAAACAACGCTCTGAGCACCAGAAACGACGAAAACTCACCGTTTACACGGACTTCGATGGTACGCTTATCCATTCCAGCTTCGTTCTTTCCAACACAGGAGTAGGATCCACTGTGGACAGAGTCGACCTTATTGATGATCAAAGAAGATCCCTTGACCACAACTCCCTCCGGCATATCGTCGCCCTGAAAACGGCCAAAAGCGTTTTTGTTTTGGTTCCAGAATAGCAAGAATTTGACACGCGTGCTCAATTATCGGCTAATAATGGTGATTTGGCAATTGGTCGGCGTGGATTATCAGACTGCCTGCTACCATCAGCTTAGCAGCTCATTAGGTTGGCAGTTCATGGAAGTAATCCTGCCGTCTGTTCTAACAGGTGATTGCTGCCAACAGATTGTGTCTTGTAAAGTTAAAACCAAAGTGAAATCTTGCCTGTCGCTCCCAGCTGATTTTGGGCGTAGGGTTTCCTCGAGCATGGCACTTGACGACAATGTTCGTCTCACCAACTTTGACATGATAGACGGGCATTTCCGGAGCCAGACCAACAAGTGGCGGAGCTGAAAGAAAAAAAATGATTAAGGTTCTTCTTTTTCATACTCCCACAACCTGTACGAACGGCTGTAACACTATTTATTCCTTTCAATCACATACGATGTTTTATCTCTAGAGTCAGAGCTTGTGTGCCCACGTTTTTGATTCATTGGTACACAAACACTGCTTGCGGATATTCATCAAACTTTTTTCAGCCGTCCTCAAGCAGTGATTAGCCCCTGGTTCGTTGTAAAAGAAAAGAAACGACCTTCTCTATGAAAACATCTACCAGCTGTCAGATTAATTGATGTACCCTGTTTCTTTTTATCTTCCTGCTCTCTCCCTATAGCTGCTAAAGGATGGCCGTTTCAGAATGGCATTAAGCGATGATTTATGAGCAATGTGGGTGTTAGTGACGATTCCCAACCCAGATAAGGCAAGAGAGTCTCTGCTTGACTTGCTCCAGAAGCCGATGATAGTGAAAAACTTACAATTGACTGTGACCTTGAACGTAGTGTTGGCAGAGCCTGGAACGGTGCAGAAATAGTCTCCACTGTCGTATGGCTCAACTCCATTGATGGTCAGGATGAAGTTGTACGTACTCTGAAAAAATTGTAAAGAATGTTGCGATTATGGCCTGATGGAAAGGTCGGCCGAGATTTATTATCAAGATTATGTGCATATCTCTGAAGTTTATAGCCGATACGACTATCACGATAATCTTACTCGCGACTGGCACTTGCGCTTTGTACCAAACGAGATCAGTACTCACGCCAATCTCCTCCTTGGTAACAGTGTAACGGGTATCGTCAGTCATGCGTTCATCATCAAGTGTGATCAGATTGTTCCCCTTGTACCAGCCAACAGAAGAGTCTTCCTCGTTAAAGTCGTTCACAATACAAGGCATTTCAAGAGAGGTCTTTTCCATGACCTAAAAGAATACTAAAGAAAAAGGAAAGTGGTACCTTGTATGTGGTACTCTTCGTGGTGATGGTCTGAGCGATGGTTAGCGACCACAAGGCCGCACAAAGCAGTACCCACCTCATTCGATGTTCTGAAAAAATAAGTAGATGAATGGAGGAAAGGGGAGGTATCATGAAAGACCCAGAAAGTTCATGCAGCTGCCACTGCGCACAGCGAGGGAAATTTTTTTGCTCATGGTGGGGCGGCTCGATCGGGTCCCGTTTCGGAGAACAAATGATCAAACACGGGTGGGAACATGAAGAAGAATTGAACAGAAATCGCAATGTTGATGTCCGCGGGGGATCTTAAGGGTAATCCTCAACGTCGCGCTCGGGTCACTAAACAATGTGAATACAGGGTACTTCTCAATCCCGAATATCCATGCCAGCTGCAAGAGAGAAGCGGGTTCACTGACATTTATGGACTATTTGCACTCCTTGCAGCTTATCACCAAATGAGCGCCTACTACGAGAGTTGGGGAGGAGCTGATAGTAAACGGAGTCAATCTGTTGTTTAGAGAAGTTTTTATACGCTACTCAGAACGTGGTCAATTGTATACAGGATTCAAGTTTCAAAAGAGTGACCATTCCTGGCACGCTATAGTTTTTCCCGGGAGTGTAGCGGAATGCGTGAAAGTTATGTCAAGAAGGGCTCTTCTCAAGCCATTCGTGCGCCAATAATTAAATATCAAACAGTCCCACGGGCGCGGTGCTGATTGCGCTGCCGGATATTTGGCTATGACCCGACGAGAGTACTAATTGCTTTCCAGCATCTTGGCTAATGATGCAAAACCTTGTAGCGACGTGATTTCAAATGATCTCACGATGGCATAACATTCTGAGAAGAGGAAAAGAAAACAAAACAAAGAAAGACGTCTCCAACTGGGCAGCGGCTATTGATGCGATCTGACGTACTCGTCACTCGCGGATTTCTGCTTGTGTGTTGACCTTGGAGAACATATGCAGGCGACTGTTTATGTTGTCCTTTGTCCCTGTCTCAGCCGGATATGCAAAATACGGCAGTAAACTCTGGCACCTCGTCAAAGAAAGTTTGCGCCATATGATGACAGTTTATAGAGCCGTCTAAGGAGGAGGATTGGATTACTTGGCGGAAGGTTATCGTAAACGACAGGCATCAGCCGTATGGTTCGTCTCTGGGAGAGCTGGGCGGGGAAATCTGGCTGAAGAAGGGGCAGCTAAGAGTAATGGGCTCGCACCTGTCCCCTTGCTGTACCGAGTGAAAAAGAATGGTGGATAGCAGCAATTGGCTCCATGACATCAAAGCTGTTCGTCTATCTATATATCCCGGCTGTTCTGCTAAACCGAAAGAACATGGATCACCAGGCGCTGAAATGAACAATGATAGTGTCATTGGCGAGGATTAATTCGACCTCTTATCGAGATGAATACGAGCAACTTGGAGTTATATAGCGAGAAGTGAGCAGGAGAAGGAAACTGACTCTTTCGTAATTGGGTAATGGTGAAACATTTGAGTGTCAGAGTAGTCAGTTTGATTAATGGCAGGCATCAAGGCCATACTCGAACCCAGGTGCATGGGCTGTACTGATTCCTTAGCCCTCACAATCACTAACGGCAGCCAATGAGACGCGAAATGCAACCTCAAAACCACTTGAAGGCGGGATAGAAGAAGGGACGGCAAAAGGCAAGCGAGGCAGGAATGCTAACGCAATGCCTTCCGCATAATGGAAACCCGGTTGTTGAACGGAACAATTATAAGATTCTCACGGCAAATGACCAATGAATTTGCATTATTGGTCGTTGGCATGAGAATATGTCCACACTTTACGGTGCGAAGGTCTTAATAAGTTCTAGACACGCAAGTTAGTGCGAAAATGTCTGGAAAGCGAGACGGAGACTCTTCAGACTTTCGAAATTGTGCAGCTGCAAAGGTTTGCAGTTGTAAAGAACTGTGGCAGGCGTCTTAAAAAGAGAAAAACGGGAACACTGTAGTCTTCGCGAACAAACAACTTGCACGTGCGTTTGAGTTTCGACAACATGTAGTGATCATACGGCGAGCTGGACAATATTCTGAAGATATGTCGCCAAAGATTTTGGCCTTTAATTAACCTCTTCGCGGTCACTGCATTGACTGCGGGAGTGTGAGGACAAGGCGTCCATAATGGCTGGATGCGCTGCAAAACAGTGCACGGCGGCACTTTCTTTGACATCGTTAATTACGGCATAGGTGAGCGACTATGCAGCTCTCCTCATTAGCTGGCTTATTATCTGTGGCACCGCCTGTTGACAGTAACTGATCAGTCATGACAACAATGACCGAGATCTGACCTCGAGGACCGATGAGCCAATAACTATGCAATTGACTCCACTGATCCGTCGCGCAATGGGCCTATTGAGAGAAAAACGATCTTCTACCAGCCTGGTTGAATAGCAACGTGTGAGATTGATTAAATTACAGTAATTTCTGTTTCCGCATAAAACTCAAAATTGGGACCTGTTTACCTTGCAATTTACTTCTTTCAGAGAAAGTCAAGTTTAAGAATAGGTAACGATTCAAGACGCGCGAGAGCTTAAGTACTCTAAAAGTTCATCTTTCGCAAAGATTATGAGTAATAACGTCTATTTCTCCACTCTTGCCTGGCTGGAAACGGGTGACAGACAAGTAGTGGAGGCGACTGTGCTAATCCCGTCCTTGGGGAAAAACTGAGAACTGCTGACTAATGCCCAAAAATCATCAAACTAAGATGTCATTCTGATATCTGACCGGTTCGCCTCTCTTTTAATCTTGCTGTAGTGGCCAGCGAAGCGATGATCAAATTAATGGTGGCGCAACTCGAAATGGCAATAATAGAAACGATTACGGAGGAGAAACAATAACGGAGCCGGCTCAGGATAGACAGACGGCCAGCCGGCGACGAAAAGCTCTCCGCTGGCAGAGATGTGTCGCTGCGGACAGCCGAATGGTCAGCGAAGGCGGGGTCAGACTGCGTCAACTATTAAAGGGGAGAGCTTTGTGGAAAGAGCAGACGCTTTTGAAATATCGGAGTGATGCATATCGTTTCGTTGATGTACCGTCTATCGTAAGATAAAAAGTCGCGAAAGCATGAGGTTTCGTTTTCTCCTTTGTTACAACTTACTTCTTCTTAGATAGTTCGCGAGAAAATGTTCTAGTTTGTTCTTAGAACTACACCAATGCCTCAGAGCTCATTACAAAAGATTAAATTAATAATTAAACCTGGAATCATGACGGTAATGGTGTGTTATAGTCTGCCCAATATCATAAATTAACATCGGAAACTAAAACTACTTTCGAGAAAAAAAAACTAGTGCATCATAATTTGAACATGAGAACGCTGAAAGGAAAATGCTTGAAAGCGGCTGAAGAGGACAGCTGGATGAACTCTTAGACACACGCAACTTTGCGTTTTTTTGTCCAGGACATCCGTAAAGGACGAGGCGGAAAACAAAGAATGAGACTTTCCCATGCGGGATGAGTAAGAGACGCGTTCTACAACTGAGTTTTACACCCTCAGTCTCGTCATTTCTGGTCACGCACACACCTGGGAATGGTCTCTTTCCCATGATATACTTAAGAGTACTGAACATTCGATTCGAGAAGCGAGAGAATAGTTATGGGGAAGAAGACCTTGGTGATAGTTGCGCGCTGTCTTAATTAACCGTCTCGTAGCAATTAATGGACTTTCTGACTGTCAACAATGACCTACAACCACTGCTTAGTGTGAATAGGAGCAGGTGCACGACAAATAGGATCAACTCATGAATTCTTTGTTTCAGGAAGTGTTGGCGGTGGTTTCACACCCAGCATGTGATGTTCAGTAAGTGGTACGGATTGGCAGAAACTTGTGGCAAAGAACCCAGCTAGATGTGGGTAGGAGTAAGTCGACGAGGATAAATTGAAAACCAAATTATGCAGGCCTAGGGCGCCGTCAATTTAAGATCAAAAGTTAGAAGCTGCCTCTTTTGAAGGGCTTGCCGTTGAAAGTCATAGAAAAGAAAAGATAATGCCTATTTTCCGGTATAGCTCACTAATGAAATGAACATTGGTAGTTGGAAGTGAGCGGAAGTTTGAAGGGAAACTTATGTCATCAGATTACTATCACTCTTTGAATTAAAACATAGAATTGAAATGTTTTGAATTTTGTGACATCTAAGATGATGGATGGCATATTATCCTTCAAATGTTACCTGTGAAAAGAGATACGAAGATTACACATCCGGCGGCGGGGCTCGATGACACTGACAGCAAGGTGCAACAAGTGAAACTCACAGCTGTTTATGACAAAATGACAGGTAAAGGATAAGAAGTAATAAGAGAGTGAATAGAGCCCACAACCACAACCCGAATCCGGAGTCCTAAAGAGGAAATCCGGCGTAATAAGAGCTCATTCAGAAGCAAGAGGACAACGCCAAATCTAGAACTAGAACGGCTAATTTATTCACGGCATCTCTCTGGCGATGTCATATCGCTCAGGCCAGGTTGATTCTTTTGACGCTGGGGCTTGTGGCCCGGGAGACGGTCTGAAGGCAATGGACGAACGGGCCTAATACACTAATAAGTCTCGCGGCCACCTATAGACTCGCATAAAAAGAAGATATTTCGAGCGAAAGTGACTCTAACCCAAAGTGGGAGGACGGCTGTACGGCCAGTGCCAGGCGATAAGTGTCGACCGCTAAAGTCTGCATTAATGCATAGAAATTCCAGAAATATGACACCGCACTACTACCGGCCGAACCATATTGTCAAACCAGTTTTCGGTGCATACTCGCGAAAAGAGCTACTCGTGGAGTCGTAATGATGTTTCACAGTTGACCGCCTGGTATCAATACCACGGAGCGCGATTAGGCATGCCGCCGCTGAAGTCTCCATGAAGCCATCTGCCTCGCGTTTTCAGGTCTCATTCAACAGGTTATTCAAATATATGAAAAAAAAGGATTTAGCCATGTTCAAATGACTATGGGCTTCTTCAGACACATATGCCTTTATTATTAGACACATCCCACCATTAAGCCATGGAAAAACGACTCGAATGAGGCATATCTTCTGCAGAAAGGTCATTTAGGCAAGATGAAATTACTGACAAACTATGGGAACGGTCAGCGGAGGAGGGCAGCTTGCCCACAGACGGGCACCTTATGCAAATGCTAAATATTCTTTTGACCCAAACAATAAAGGGAAGCCGCCGCCTATTGTGGGTGATGCGTTTTCATTAGTCACAAAGCAATTGAAAGAGAAAAGTCAGGATAAGGAATCACGGAGTGAATGTGTGGCCCGCTCATGAATTGTTAATGCAAGCGCTGTTTTCTCCAATCATTTGACTAATTTGGCAGTTGAAAAGGGAGCTTTGCAGAAAGTGAGTGATTGCCCTGAGAAAGAGAGATTACGAATTCTGAATGTAATCAACTACACAGATGTAGTAAATCCTGAGACCATAAATAGTCGAGGTGTAGGCAGGTGTGCATGTGAAGTACGAGTAGAATAACATGGATGGATGCAAGTAGTGCAAACGGTCATCTTGCCTGGCAGCCGCGGCAGCCGCGAACGTGTAACAGATTCCTTCATGGGCCATTGTCCACAAATGCGCAAATATTGTTTGCAAACTTGAAGGCGCGAAGGAACACTCTTTTCCATGTTCTTACAGTGGCTGTATTGAGAGACGGAGAAAATTTATTTTTCTTAAAACACAAACTGAGCCTCTTCACCGATAAATCTGAGAAGTAGATGGTTCGTCCGGGTACGATGGTGGGGTAGGATTGTAGGTTGGAGGAGCTGGTGGTCCAGGTACATTTGGATAGACTGGAGGCGGAGGTGGATACGCTGGAGGGTTAGGAGCTCCTTGTCCATATCCAGAAGATGCCTGTTGAACGCAATAGACACGATTGAAATGAGCTTTCTGTCCTGTCAAAGTACGAGCCTCCCATCTAAGAAGCAAAGTTATTTTTTACGAACTTGGTCTTCTTACTTTCCATGCCTCCCACAGGTGGCAAGAATACTGAATCCTTGTCCATTGAAGAACTGCTCGTAGTCTGGTGTCTCCAAAGAATAAGCGAAACCGTGTTTGTTGCAGGAGATCACGACCTGGCGGCAACTCTTTCTATCCTTATTCTTTGATTCAGAGTATACGTAGCTAAAATAAAACCGGTAACTGAACAATTTGAATCTACCTGGTTTTTGGCTTCACACAATCCAGACCACCATTGTGGTGGCAATGATGACGAAGATTCTCGCATTCACCACAGTCTCTCTCATCCGACCGAGAACGCGAGCGTGAGTTTGAGTGCGAGTGAGAATCAGAGTCAGAGCGACTTCGATGATTATGACCGTGACGGCGTCCCTTATAAAGTATTTTTAAAAAATGAGGACCACTTACGGGAGGCTGTTGATTTCCAGGGTAATACGAAGGGTTTCCATTTGGATACGGTGGTCGAGTCTCTGGCACAGTATAATCCTGTGCAGCGACCGCTGCTGTCGCTAGAAGGGCCAGGAAGGATATCATTTTTAGCGCAGTTTCAATCTTTTCAGACTTCTATTTATACAAGACAATGACGAATATGACAGATAGTTTTTCACGGAGACGGTGACTTTCCTCCTCACACCCAAACAAAGAATCACAGTTGTTGGAAAAGAGAAAATTGTGACCAGTCGTCCGAGCCCGAACGCTCGTCACTTTCAAAAGTTCGCTCCACGAGCCAGCAATGAGCACCGAATACGAACAAAAATACAAAAAAGTTCTGTAAAATTTGCAGTTTTGCTGGCTTTCGTTTTCGTGACGGTTAAAGTTATTAGAGACCAAAGAGAAAATTAGTTATTGGAGTAAGATTTGGACTTCGTCAGAAGAAGTATTTTTTGAAACTTAAAAATTTGGTCGATATTAATAAGATAACGATCACAATAAAATAAGAGAACGATGCTTTAGCTCTGCTCGTCCACGAGCACGAGCATTTTGCGATTTCTTGCTCGCCTACGAGCCGAGCACGAGCGAGCAGAGTTCTATAACTCGCCTGACGAGCGAGCTGCTCGTGCTCACCAACCCTGGGTTGAAGGTGCTATTCTGAAACCCAAAAGTGCTTCTGTTTTGGCGCTTTCTCTGTTTCACACGAGCAGCCGTCTATCATCTGTTCTTTTAGCGGTATTTACTTTAATACATTTTATGGCTCATCTAATTTAGCTACAAAGTCCACTGTTGTTCCGTGGCATCACACGAAAAACTGCAGGTACTTGAAAAACGGGAGGGAGTGATCAGTCCGTGTATCACAAACAGATATACGTGTCCCAAGGACTGTCCGTTAGTTTTATCCGTGTTTAATTAGATGGGCGCATGACAAAACCCTGTCTGCAATCCACTGATCTTTGTTACCTTCCAATTGCAGATCAAGAAATGCCTAATGTATTTGAGATGCCCGTTCGCGCGCCGCTGTTCATTTCGAGTGTAAACGATCCTCCACAAACAGTGCAAAATACACAAATGTTTGACTGTCCGACAACACTTTCCCTATCTTCAGTTCTTTTGAACCCTCGTGATTTTTGTGTAAGGTCCTTCTGTCTCAACTTGTAGCATCTGTTTCTTAGCCCGCGAGCTGACAAATTGTTCGATAAATGCCTCTTTTCTGAGCCAGTAGTGCAACCCTTGTCTCGCAACAGACGACATCATTGCTGTCAGCGACTCCTTCAACTTCATCTCAGTATTCGGAAGCCTGTTGGCCCTTAATTGACGCGAGTGTGTAGCAATTGACGGCGGTCCTATTTTTGACTGGCAACAAATTGAGCAAGACAAATTAACTTTGTCCACCTTTCGCTCGTTTTTCATCGACATTGTGAGGACGAGAAAGGCCAGATAGCGGATGCTTGTCCGCAATATGGAAATATTGTTTTCGGCATGGCTTTTTCGGGTTGTGAACTGCATTTTTAACAATCTAACAGAGGAAATTGGATTGTTGAGCTGCTTGCCATTCAGCAGATTCTATTCAGTTATATCCGCATACTCTAACATGTTCACGGAGGCGTTTCGAGGTCTAATCTCAGAAATGAGTCCCACTCTCTCAAAGGACCTTTACGTCACGTATCTCAGACAATCCTACTGTTGCCTCTGACTGTTAGACGGCTCCATTCATCACCTCCTAATGGTGGTTTGGCTCCGTCGCTCTTTTTTCACCGTTGCCTCTCATCGCATCTCTCTTGACACCTCATCTACTCTCTTCTCAAAGAAGATACAATTAGCGCTATTAGCTAGAAAACTGATTACGTCAGAGAGTTCCTTGGAGAATAGATCCACCTCCGTTAAAAGATAGCCAGAGTAGCTTTATTCAGATCCACCGAGTATTATCTTCTCTCAACATTTGCAACAATGACACAACATTCAAAAGGCTGCGACAGGAAACCATTTGCAATTCTTGCGTATCGTGGTCTGTTCGTTCAGTTGACGCAAATGCTTTAAAAAATGTGTAGCATAGTCAACAACAGCAACTGAAGGACTTCCTACTTTGAGTTTTGGCCTAGTGGTGGTTGTTTGGCTTCTAGGCTAATCTTCTTGGGATACAGAAGACGATTTTTAATTACCATTTCACACGCTATACTTTCCTTTTTCTTCCGTAATCTTGTCGGTTCACATGTAGCCGACACTCCTCTGTACTTCTGGTCCGTACGGATTAAACAGGGGATTAATACCTGTAGTCTAATGTAATATTCTAATGTGTGTCCAATTTTGTAGACATCTTTAAACACATACACTATAGACTCTTGAATATATTCTGGTTGTTTTTGAGCTCGTATATAATTTATTACCGCGTATGTTTTTCAATTCTGTCTGCAATGCGAAAAATCTCCCTCTCCCGATCTCACATTTGCAGAGCTGTGTGCACGGCAACATTGTGATGTCTGGTCAAAAGGCGTCCTATTCAGTCAGTTTATCGAAGCTGTACAGAGTCAGAAGCTCATTTGAACGTGCCCTTGTTGACAGCGCGAAATGCGATTCTCCGACGACGTCAGCTAGTCTTCCGGCCACTCTGTTCCGCTCCGACGATCATCCTCTTCTAGTTCGAACTCTTCTTCTGTTTTTCCCGTAACCCTTTTTCATCACTACTCCTTTGCACTCTCTTCAACCCATTCCACCTAATGAGGTGCGCTCGGGATTCCCCTCTTATCTGAAAAGAAGCGCGTGATTCCTATTCACTCAAAGAAACCAGTAGCAAAACATCAAAGAAGCAAACCGTTTCTTCGAGACATCATCTGGTTTTCTTCTTCCTGCGAAAAGATTGATCGTCTGAGCATTACTTCTTGATTTCCAGAGCCTGCCGCCAAGGCGTACACATATGTTTTGACATTAATTATTACTTTCCTATTACTCTAGGTTCAATACTGATAGACGATATATCCATCCATTTCCGTCTCCCTCTTTTTCAATCTCATGTGGGTTGCGTGTCGTCACACCGTTTCCAGTAGGTTATCATTTCCTCGGGATTGTGATCGCTTCGATCTCGTGGACTAGGAATTTCACGAACAGGCAAAAACGGCTGGAAATGATGTAGACACACCGAGAATAACCTGAGAATGTTAATACGCTGATACCTCTGAGAAATGATTTACGTGAAAGAGAGTGGCATTGCCGGATGTGGGTGCGCACCTTCCGGAGTCCCAATGGGCGAATTTATCCCATCAGATGTGTTTCACTATCAAAATATTGCTGCTGGGCTTCTTTATACGCTTTTTGCGCAATACTAAGGCAACAAGGAGTACTCAATTTCTGTGGCAGTATGCTCTGCCGTTTGTTTTGTTGCCTAGCTCATTCAGCATGCATTCCCAGCATGCCACCCGTGGCCGTATTTGTGTAGCAAGTGTAATGAAAAGTCCATCCAATTTCCCAGATGATCTTCCGGTTTAATAGCAGCCTCCGTCTTTCAGAACAATTTGCATTTCTAAACGTAGTGGGTTCACATGGTGGCAAGAAACGTTGATTATCGCTTTTTTTCGGCCTATTAAACCGGCTAGCATTTGAATTTCTAATTCACGCGCTCTCATTCTCTATCTCAGCATTCACATATTAGGAGAAACGAGCAGCGGCTTTAATATCCCGGATAATCCCCGCTGCCTTCTCGATCAGCTCGATTTTTCAGCACGTTTTTTTGAAGACTAAGGGCGTCTATTCTTTTCGAATTTCAAGGTCCAGAGTTGGCAATCGTCTCTGTCTTACGCGCCAATGGCCATTATCTGGCGGGCTCCGGAGAGCCCCAAAACACGACCGAATTGCAATTGCTGCCACCCAAACTAGCCTTGTTTTTGTTTCTCTTGACGGCTCTGAGCGATTAATTGAAAGCGTAGACTTAATCAATCATTCTCGTCTGAAGTTCACACATATGCTCCAGTGTATTCAGTCCTCTGGACATCAGAAAGTAGTAATAATCCGTTCCAGGATTGCATGACAACTCATCATCAGTATTCACATGACCTGCTCCAAAAACTTCCTCTACTCTACACTCACAATCCATATGCTACCAGCTTTTCTAGAAATTGAGTCGTAATCAGACTCTTTTCAATCAATTTTCTCTTGTTACCTATCTTCTTTACATCTCATACCTATTGCAAAAAAAAAGTTTTTCAGTCGAACAATGGGAAACCATTCTGTAAAGGCGAAAAAAGCTTCGCGGCAAACGCGGGTATCATCCTCGAGATCCCAGCAGTGTGTGAAGATAGATGACCATCCTATTCCAAGATCCATTTCAGCCATCCCGGCCAAGGAGGAAACTAGCGTATACGGTAAGAGGCGTATCATTACTATCGACGGGGGCCCTCTTCCGTGCTTCCAGACAAAAACGTGGACACTCCTCGCAGTGACTCCTTCTCGTCAGCCTCTGATCGCCATCCGCGCATCCCAGGTCTGTCCCTCTGGGAGGGGCCCAATATTAGCAACATTTTAAGACGACTCAAAGGAGAACAGCTCTAACGAAAACGTCGAGCATCTTTCGCCCCGTTCCAGAGCCTCGAGTTTTGGAGAAGGAGGATCTGCACTTTCACGCTCACAGTAAGTACAGTGTACCGTCATATCATACCGTGAGTGCTTAAGACTTGCCCTTCAACGAACACACAGCAGCGCAATGCAAGCAGATCACAAAGATCACAAGTTAAAGACAAAGGCAGTATCAAACATTCAAATGGATAAAGGTAGGTCGAGTGGCATTCGTTAACCTGTCAAATGAAACAGGACTAAAAAGTTCATCCACTAAAAGTGCAAAGCATGGGGCCAGCGGTATGAAATCCAGTGCCAAAGAAAAGGCCTCATCTTCAAGTTCTAACCGTATGTCTTACACTGTTCAGTTTTATTTAATACTTTTAGCTCTTCCAAATTCCGGTCCACTAATTTCAAGCCTCTGTCTGACCAATGCGCAAATTATGTTTGTCCGAAAAACATGGGCTCACGCCAGAAATCAAGGTGCACTGGAGCCTGCCATGAGTATTTTCAGGTAACAGCGCTGCTGTCTGGGCTCTAACTTTAATTAAGAAACTCGTTCTTCAAAAACCCCGAAATCAGGACAATGATGATGCACGGGACCAAGAATGCTGGCCATGAACGGCTGAAGGTACTTGGGACTTTGACAGATGTCTTTTAATCAGGCGTCTTCCAGAGACATGCACAGATCTTCACGCAAATTATGGACGACTTAATTGCTGGTCTCGACAGCCCAACAGCTACTCTTCCACAATTGAGGGACGCTGGAGTGAAGCACGTCTTCCAAGATAAGAATCAATGTCAGACTGTTTTCAACAGCTGTAGAGTATTTTTCAGTTGGTTGTCCGTTCAGGGCCAACATATTAGACCAGTTTGCTACAGCCATGATTGAAAGGACTCTGGAATGGGGTGAGAAGAAAGACCGCACAGAGGTTTGTACAAATCCCATACTTATGTATATTTCATTTCCCGATTAGGTGTCTCAAATGGCTTGGACGAAGATCATTCTCTTCGTGGTGGAACAGGCCAAAGATGGATTTCACGATGAAGTCAAACGTCAAAGAAGGACCCGTCCACGGAAAATTCTTGTAAGATCAAAAGACAAATAATTGAACTTCACCGCTTAGGATCGCACAGACTACACCTCGTTCTCAGAAGTGTCCAGCAGTTCAGTGGCCAAAGTGACTCAGGAGATGAAGCGCTTCAATACTGTCGACAAACTATAGTTCCGCCTAGTAGGATTCGAGCTTGTTCCAAATCACTTATTCTGTTCAAGAAACGGTCAAATTACACAACGGAAACATGGGTTCATACCTGTTCTTTTTCGTGTCAACAAATTTGTATTTTCCGCTTTTGCTACCTGATAGCTGTATGCGTTCACTCCTATCCTATTATTTTCACGTATCTTTATTTCTTATCATCGTCATATCAAGCTACCAATACATTTACAGCTCCAGGTTTAACCAGCTTCCAAACACACCGCGTTACTAGTAAAATTGCAATTGTTGTTGTTCGAATGAATATTCTTCTGTGATCTATTTGGAAATTCCAGTAGCTTCGAGACTGTAGTTGTACAGGTCCTCACATGCTTGGTTATCACGAGCAACCTCGTTTTCTGTGGCTAGTGCACAGTCACTGAAAGGGTACGTAAGTTTTTCGTTTCCGAGAGAACTAACGCAAAATATTTGCCGGAAATTTGGTCGACCTTTGAGCTGAGAGCGAGGAAAATGGAAGTCTGGGCTCCGTCACGAGGAGTCTTGGTTACTAACCAACTGGAAAAAATGACTCATAGAAAAATGAAAGGCTATATCTACCTGAATGGACGAGCGATTGTCTTGAATGGCTCACGTCCAAAGAACATGTGACGACTGAGATTGGTGACAATGACTCCGGGATGAAGGGAGTTGACCGTCACGTTGTGAACTCCCTGTTTGCGGAGTTGATGGGTCAAGGCTCTAGCGTGCATAACCTAAAACATTATCTTCTTGAAACAGTAACTGTAAATAATACATTGGCCAGCTTGCTGCGGTTGTACGGTTCCAGGAACCCGTAACCCTTCTTGGTGTCTACGATTGAGTAGTCAATGTTCTTTTTAAAGTCTTTGTGGAGCTTTGAAGATACAATGACGATTCTTCCATGTTCAGCCTTAATGATGGCGGGCAGAAGCAGCTCGGTGAGAAGAAATGGACCTTCAAACTTTTTTCATTGCAATGGACCCTTGCTTTTTCAAAAAAAAACTCTTAAGACATAGCACCATTTGTTTGTTTCTGCTGTGAAACAAGGAAAGACATGACTAGAACGAGTATTTGTGCTAGCAGGTTTTAAAAAAGCGTCAGTGGAAAGACTCATTTCTCCATCGCATCTTCTTATTTGGTTAGTCTCATGAATATGTACGAGAGATAGGGATTCCCTCGGTGGCAACGGCGGCCCCACGCGAGCATATGCTGTTCAAACAAAATTTCTATGAAACATTCCTGTAAGTTTCTATACCGCTTCTCTTGTTATCTATAAGTCTCTCACAACGTGGCCCGATAGTAAGCAATTTGGAAACAAACCGAGGCGAAAGATCGATACGATAACAATCGCTTGTATAGAATTGGCGAAAAAAGTAGTTCAATACAAGTTATTCTCATTCTGCCGGGTGTCCAGATCTTTTTCTCTAAATAAAGCCTATCATGAAAAATTAGTCTGCGGGTAGGCTAACAGCTGCTTGGCCGTAAGGAAACGCACACAAGATCTTTATAAAATAACAAAAACAATTTTTCCATCCATTCCCACTCACCTAGGTAGTTTGATTGCCATGTCATTTCGTGTCCATCAGCAGTCAGCTCGAATTTCGGGTAGAACATAATTCCGGCATTGTTGATCAAGATGTCGATTGTTGATTCGGCTAAAATGTACAAATTAAGCGTGTATTGAGTCTCTTGCTCACCTTTCAAGATATTCTTGGCGCATTCGCGAATGCTCTCGAAGCTGGAGAGATCACAATGCTCGTAGATTAGTCTCGAAGCATCGCATCCAGCCTGTAAAAGAAATTTTCAGCTGACATCTCACCATTCAGACACCTGATGTCATATCGCGGATATACACCAGACCCTGGTCTTCAAATCTTCAAATTATTCCACCTTATAAAGTAAGTCTTATAATTATTTTACAACAGATCTATATTAAGAATGAACTTAAAAGAATTAAACCTATTCCTCTACCGTCGTCTGTAGTTTCTCCTATATTACGACCTCATGTTTCCGCTAAGTTGACCACTACGATACCGAAACGGATAGGAATTCTTTGCCTTCTGGCAGTTTCAATATCTACAGGAGTCAGTTTAGTTAAATTTGGAGCTCAAGCTGCAGACACTCTCGACGTATACTTGAATGAGCTTCGTTATAACAGTGATATGGACCCATACCGGTAAATAAACATTCAATACCTTGACAAGTTCAATTTTTGTTTCTTCAGCATTCTTGTCGCTACGGCACAGCATATACACCTGAAAAATAATTCTTGCAGCAGTTGCGATCCCCAATTACCTTGGCTTTCGCCATATTCAGAGCTTTCGCGGTTTCCAGTCCAATGCCGCTGTTGGCTCCAGTTATTACAGCTACCTTGCCCTTGGCCGAGGCTCGTTCAGTAAACTGTCCTCCTTTGAAATAGCGCCTGACCATCTAAATTAAAAGAAACTGTAACAGCCAACCTAAGCAAAAAGAGAGCGACTCCTCCTACGGCAGTGAACAACACTATGCTGAGGAATGTTGCTCCTCCATCTTCTCTATCGATATCCATCTACAAAAAAGATCGAATAAGATATGACAAGAAGAAAGAAGAGATTTGGCAGAACAAATAGCACCTCGACTGGACTGTAGCCAAACAATGATAAAGATAAAGCTGGACAAAGTGCAAAATTCTATAAACGTCCAGACGCCCAGCAAATTTTGTGACTTTGGTACATTCCTTATGACGAATTTGCCAGAACAGTCTGGGAGAAGGAACAGAAATGATGACAATCAAGCTAGTTTGAAAGATGCTGCGAGTTGTTTACAACAAACGCGAGTGGCGCACAAAACCTCTCGATTACAATGGCATTTCGTGGCGAGACCCATGCCGAGTGTTCAATAAAAAATAGTAAAAGTGTTTATTCTTTATAGATATCTTTTAAGACCCGTGAAATTGCGAAGGTATATAAGCACTAAACTACTTGATGCTGCTCAAATATTTGAAAATCTTCATCGTCGTCGTAGCCACTCCTTCCGTTCTTCTTGGGTGTTGAGAAGGATACAACTGAAAGTTGTTGTATTACATTACGCTTAATCCTTACATCGTTGTCTGTTGGAGTCCAAACTATCATGAAGAGGTAGAACCAAAGCTTCCGTGGAACGTCTTTTCGGCTTTCCCTGTAAGCAATCGTATAGTATCAGACAATGATTTCAACTACAATTTCGTCCGATCTGTGCATTTCTTTCATCTCCATCGTCAGTCCTCCACCGCTGTCGCTTTCCATTGAAACATTTCGAGACTTTTTTCGAACACTTCTCCACATTCCAAAGCCACTCAATGATCTACCTCGTGGCGAAGTCAGCTGAATCATTTTTATTGCAAGTTGTCTGTTTTCGTACCTTGGCCAACGGCACACTAGGGCTCTTAGTCACTTTGGTTGTTGATGGAGATGACGGTGCCTCCGCGTTTTCGTCTTCAGCATCTTCCATTATAGTTCCCTCATTTCCTTCTTTCATAACAGCAAGCGTCTTCTTGCCATAAGAACTTGCTCGACGGTCAAGACTTTGTCTCGAGGGAGCATTTCTTGGTGCAAGGGACTGGGCAGAAGAATCAGAATGAGCATCAGTCATTGTTGGAGTATAAGACCGTGTCAGTTCTGAATCTGGTTTACTTTTTGGACGATAGCTAAAATGAACTAACCCATTGGTTTCATGGCCAACTCTTCTTTCAGCAGCGACAACTCATGTTGACATCTGTTGATCATCACTGGAATAGGCAAAACTTGATGTTGATGTCGGTCAATCCGTTCCAAAATCTCTGCTTGCCAGGCACTTTCCTGATCATTTGCAGCCTTTTGCTTCACTTTGTTGTGTATTACTGGTAGAATCAGTAAAGCAATTGGCAAATCAGAATGGAGTAGAAAGTCCACAAAAGATATGGCACATTGAACTCCGGGTTTCTTTGACAATAGATCTAAAACAGTTTACGATCCGGTATAAAATTTGATTAACCTTTAACCAGTCGAGCCACTCGAGGCCACATAGTGGCCAACAGTTTGCCAAAACACAGCATGAGCACCTTCAGAGCCAGGTAAACACTCTGACAAACACTCTCCCGAACGATCCTGTGAGTTGAAACTGTTGCCGAATGACCGCGATCTGTGACCGAAACGGAACCTTGTCTAGCTGACAAGTCTAAACTTTACATTGTCTCGGCATATAATAGTTTTTACCATGTGCTTGAGCGCCTCGAATGAATGTCGTTGCCAACGTTGATGTGCTCATAAGTGGAGCAACAGACTGCTTTCCAAAGGGAGGCGAGACCGCATTTTGCATGACTGAGATGCACATTGAGAGATCTTTTGCTTGAAGAACCGATGCTTCTTTTGGATGACTAGATATCCGCAAAAAGAGCGGTATCAAAAGATGACATAGCACTGCCTCGAGTCTATCCGCAGAGGGTCCAATAGCTTCGGCACTGGTGATGTACTCCAAAGAGAAAGAAAACTGTCCTAACGCCTGCATAAGTATGACGGCTAGACGCAAAACTGCTTGACAGAATGGTGGTGGTGGAGTACTGGAATGAAGAACAGTAGTCGGGTGTGCAGCTGCAGTTGCTTCATCTTGACAAGGATCTCCCACTACAATTCTAAGGCACAGCTGAGTTGTTGTCTAAAATATTCAATTTTTGGTTTTTATAGTGTCTTCATACCTTCAAAGGATGAAGATGAGCAATATAAGGATATGCTGATAATGTGTCACAGATTCCGACAAGCCAGTTACTTAGTGACTGCCAATTGACTCTTCTTCTAATAGACTGCTTTTTGGCAATCTAAAACTTTTCTAGGGAGTCTTTGTAGCATTGTCTTTACCTTTGCGATGGTCTTATCCAGCCTCCTCAGAATAATGTTGAGAGCAGAGCGGTTGCTCTCAATGGACCAGTCTGTTAGTGGAAGCACCACGAGGAAATATTTCTGCAGGCCTTGACATGATGTAGTTGCAAGATCATAAGGAGCGATTTTCAACAACGTCAGCGCTATTTCTCCCAGCTTGACATGACATTTGTGGTCAAGAACGTCCGGTATTTTCACATGCTCTGCTCCCATGGACAACTTTGTCAGTTCTTTCAGTCTAAAATCACAGTAATTACTATCAAAAGCAAAAATCAACCTCGGAACAGCCATTTCTAGCAGTTGGGATGCTAGACAAAGCGTGATATCTCTTGGTCTTCTGAACTGCTCTTTCTGTTGTTCTTCAACTTCTGCGGCTTCCCATCCCACTGCTACAGAACGTTTCTCTCTTCTATAACTTAGTTATTTCTAAAAATTTAAGCTGCAAACGTACAAATGATAAGGTCTTGTGTTCTCGTCGTCATTTGTTGTCGGCGGATCGAAAAACTGAGGAGAATCGGCCATGAAGGATTTCCCGCGCTCCGAGGATGTACCAAGCTCGAAAGCTCTTTGTGGACCTCTGAATGCTAGTAGCAAAACTCCGAGCTTGAGAGGTACCTGGCAAGTGCATCACAGCTGTTTATCAAGGCCTTCATTTCAACGCAGAGAGTTGTCCATTGTGCTACCTCCATCTTAGCTGCATTGGCAGTGTTTCCCTGGTTCACAGTATCCAGTTCCATTTGCTTGATCATGTGTGGAAGTAAAGCTGCCATGACTACTAGCATGTGATAACTTCTTTTGCTTTCTGGAGCAAAGGCACAGACACAGATGCAGCTGGCAAAGACGTCGGTTAGAACGGAGAAGGTGTTCGGATCGTCTCTGTAGCACAAATCCAAAGCCCGCAAAGGCTTCTCATAGGGGACAAGGCCCAAGATGTCAAGTGGGTCGTTCTCGTCTCCCATGTTCTCCATCGAACGTAGAAGATAGTACCAGTACTAAAAGGTTGACATTTCAGGTTTTTTTTGTTTCACAAACCTTTGCTTTGACTTTCATCGGATTAATCTCAAAATCACTGTTTGTGGTATCCAAGATATTTGCGACGGAACCGCACATTTGCAGTAGAAATGGTTTTCTAAAACGAAAAAATTGCAAAGTTTTCAAATTTTCTACCTGTGAAGGAGGTAGAACTGCCGACAGAGAAATTCCACCACAGAGCAAAACATTCTATTGGTCTGACGCTGACTGTAACACCGGAGAATGGTTGGCATGATCAGAAAGAAACCCTGTAATAGAATACTTAGAAACTTCTTTTTGATACGAACCTGGCTTGCAAAGAGCGAGTTGAAATGTATGCACATGGATATGTAGGTGGCTGCACATCGTCGAAGAATGAGCAGATCTTCACAGTGCAGAATCATGATACCGTTGATCTGATAGCAAAGTTGAATACGGTAGATGGAAATGTTCTTACAACATTGATGAATAAGTGTAGATCGGCAAACATGAATGCATTCTCCATCTTTTCGAACATATCACTGATCAAGTTTGACCAGGAAAACTTGTGAATTGCCTCTAGAATCTTCAGCTGATCTCCCAATTCTCCATTATGAAGGCCAAATGATGTTTCGAGACTCTTTCTGGGGAATGAAGGTAGATGGGTCAGTTCATCGTGAAGAAAAAATATTCTCTGAGCGATCTAAATTCGCATTGTTCACGGTACCCATCTTGTCTACTGACCACATGTTGAGGACTGTATTTCAAGATGTTGTGAGTGAGCAGAACTTTTCCGACTTCCATAAACTTCTGCGAAAAAGCCATTTGCTTCATTCGTTTCGAAGCTTCTGGTTGCTCAATTCTGATCAAAGACAGTTGTGGATAATCAGAGCGATGGAAAAAGTAGAAGTCTCTGAATGAAACAGTGTGAACTTGATTAACAAACATGTACCTGACGTAACTTGCAGGCAAGTGAATTTGCCCCGTCTTACTATCGGTCAAGTAATAGCTGTTGACATCATCTTCAATGTTGAAAAACTCCAAACTGTCGGTAAGAATTTGTTGAAACTGTGTGTCTTCGTGTACAGGAAACTGGCTAGGAATGCCTCCTTCACCCGTATCTGGACCGTGGACAACAATCTTCTTCGCCGATGGGACATGAGCAGTGATCAGAAGAGCTTGCTAAACGCTAATTTTTTTAAACTTTTATAAAGTTTTCTACATCAAGCTGGCTTCTTTTCAGCAACTGCTTCAAGTCCTTGAAGTACAGACCATGAACATTGGGTGCGAGGATCCAGGTCAGCGACAATGCAAGTCCCAGAGCTTTTTCTGATCCATCACACTGTGGAGGTCGAACAAAGTGTAAAACGAATCCAAACTGAAAAGAAAGATATAAAATTCACAAATGGTAGATACCAGATAGTTCAAGAGCGTTTGAGCCACTTGCGTTGGGAGTGGATGAAATCTCAAGATCATTCTCCGGAGAAGGGACATGAGATATTCCTTAAAATCAGATGTTATTCACTGCTAGCCAAACTAAAGTATTCAAATCCCGTTTCTATGTCATGCTGGTCTAACAATATTAAAACCTCGGTTCACTTCCGTCATTCTCGTTCAACATTTCTCATTTATGAAAATACTCGTGCTCAATTAAACACATGCATATAAAGCCGTTCGCTACACTGGTGTTAACTGTTAGTATACCCAGTTTTGTGTTAACTTACGTAGTGATCAGTGGGCCGGAACTCTGGCGCCACCGCCTGAAATTTGGCACGCGTGCAAAAAAATTAAAAGCTATTCGTGTGAAAAATAAGAAATGTTAGTGCTGAAATGTATGAATTTCAATCTTTCTTTGTGGAGTTCTTTTTATCCGTACCTGTCTGTCCCGATTAGTCAGCTTCTCCAAAAAGTGTCGAAAGAACAGAGTTGGCTCTTCCACAATGCAAGTCCAGACGGTCTTTTTGGCTACGTCACTCACTAAATTTTCTTTCAATAGTAAAGGCCAGATATATTTACCAGAAACACCAGTTGAATCCACCTGTGAATCGTCTAAAAGCTCAACAATAGCAGGCACCACACTGAGCAGAGATGACGGAAAGACTGCTGGAGCCAGTGGTAGTTGTTTGACGTTGTGGTGAGGAACTTCGGCTTCTGTAAATTTACTTTCAGAAGACCACAAGTGGTTAAACAGGCCAGCCTGGTCGAGGCTTCATACGGACGGACACACTTAGACGGTTCAACTTTCAAAGAATAGATGAATAAACTGACCATCAGCTTGCTCTTGTTGATGATGGATAAGACCTGGATCGAACGAAGCCAGCTGGACAATAGCCGAATTTCTGAGCCGAAACATTTGGCGCTGTTCACATTGACGTTCCTCGGCATCTCTTACAGCCTTTCTAACCATTTCTTGTTTCTGTTTCCTCCTAGTTCTCGTCATGGTCATAATGGTTTGTGACTAAACATTATCTTTTATAAATTATGGTAGTCAACATACCGTAGCTTGTTCTTCTTCCTTTAAAGACAGTTCTTCAATATTTGTTTTCAAGTGAGGCATCCATGGTGGATCGACGACTGGTGGAGGAGGCTGTCCCAGATTCGAGTTGACATTGTTACTGGTGACCAATGGCTGGAAGTCCACACTAGCTGGAGGGACTTTGAATGTTTGTTGAGCTCCTTCTTCCATTTTCAGCCAAACATGTTGTCTGTGCCTCCACAGAGCATACCACCGTTGAATGCTGGCTGTTCTATCTGTGGCATTCCGGGATTCCATTCCTTCATTGATTATGGCGACGGCATCATCCGGTCTTCTGATGCATGAGATTATAAACATTGATGCTTAATTGGCATTTTCTAGAGAACGTGCTCTGCTTACCAGCACTAGCGACTATATGAGGGTCTTCGTTAAGTAACAGCTTCCAACTAACACTTAGAAGCTGTTTGTATTGCTCGGTAGAGAGCAGTAAGGCACTTTTTAAGGCAGTCGAGAGAGGTGAGTGAATAAGGTTCAAACATAGCATAGAAATATAGTCCAGCAATGGACGATTAACATCAGTCACAGGTTCATCCAGTGTCGAGTCAGATTGTCGGTCCTGTAACAGTTTAATCAGAGAAGACTCTCGTATGAACTCACAACACTGGGCTTTTTGGAGACGCTTTCTTCCTTTTCCTTTTCTGCTTTCTCCTGCATCATTTTCTCCATGAGCATAGCCTAACAAGTTTTTTTTAAGAACGAAATCTTACTTTTATAGCTTTCGAGGCAAATTCAGTGTTCTGGCCGACCATGGCACTTTCTCGTCTTGGAACGGCTGCAGATTGTCGAGAGTGAAGTGACTGAAATGGTACCGTTTTCAACGTGCAGTCTATGAGGAAAACATAAGTGACCAAAAAATCTAGCATACACCTATCATGGTCACTATGTCGTTGTGCAAAAACACTCAATAGGAGGAGAAGTGATTAGTGCAGGAAGAGTCGCTTGTATGAATCAACGCAAGCGATAGGGATAATGTCGCACTCGCACGGGGAGGAGCACACCAAGAAAATCGTGAGAAAACACTAGAAATGCCTTACAGGCTTGGATGGTTTCTTCTGGGTAACTGCAGGACTTGGAGATGGCTAAAAGAGATTATGCATAGGTCTCACCCAAAAAGACAAAAAGATTACTCACTCTTCGAAGTGCTTGTTGACTCTGTTGGAACTTTTCTTCGGCCAGCTTTCTTTTGTCCACTTTCATTTTCACATCTCTGAAATTATGTTTGTTGAAAAATTATAATCAGTTTACCTTTTATATCCGTAGACTGTTTCCAAGGCTTCCATGAGCCGGTGACAGCTTCTCGAGACTCGGTCAAAGCATTGTGCTGAGCAGGTTCCTTCATGGTCGCACGACAAGTCGAAGGAGTTTGCCATTTTCATAACAGCCTTAACAACTTCCATCTCGCAGAGGCTATAGTCATACCTTGATCCACGGAAAGTTGCTCGAAATATGTTGGTCATCATCATCCATGCTCGACTTGACTGTGATAATCTGACCTCCGTGCTGTGAACTGTGCTGGCTTGTAGCATGAACAGTTTCAGTGGGAGAAGCGAGAGGAAGTTCATCAGATGGTTTGAGTGAATCCCGTTGAGCGCCACTTACTGAAAATTAAGTTGATATAAGGGTCACAACAATTAAGTGTTAGGGATAGCGAATGATTAAAAACAAGCAGAGGATAGGCATTGTGTCACCTTCCAGATACAAAGAGCTTGTTGGCAACGAGGCGAAACATCGTCCGATAGTTATACTGGGTATTCCTAATTGTGTTACGGTACTCGCACGTTTGGAATTACGACCGTAAAAGAGCTCACCTTCGCTGTCGTGCTCTTCAAACTGAGGTGGCTGTTTGGAAGCCTTTCTGATTCTGCAAATGTCACATTTGGTCTGAAAACTAAAATAAACCTCAGTGATCGTCTCTTGTGACTGCTTTCGAGAGAGGGCTGTCCACCCATAGGCGTACCTCGTTTTAAGAGCCTTTGCCGTCCGGTCGTTATTTTCTTGCCTAAAAAGCATCAGTTCGCGTGTTAGCATCTACTCTAAAAGAAGACAACACGGTAGAAGTCTCTATCACTCGAAAATCTTGCAAACCTTTGATGGCCGTTTCAGAAAATCTCACGCCTGTTACTTCTGTAAAGGCCACGGATATTAAAAGAAAACTCTTTGCAGCCAAGCAGGTTAATGTCAAAGCGGCAAAAGGCAAAGAAAACCATGCAAAAACACGGCAAAAACAAGCGTCTTTCGGATGAAACAAAGGTAAAGCTGTTCCCACCTGTGTTTTCGGGTACATATGTAGCACTCTTTGTAGAACCATGGCCGGATCCCGGATGATCATCATGGGTCGTCGACTGTCTCGACAACAGGCGCACACTCAGCGACGGCGGACGAACTGTTAAAGCAAAACATGCACAGGTAAAGCAAAACTCAGCCAATTAAAAGCAGTGAGTTTGGTTAACCTTGATCAGGATTAACAAAACAGTTAAAGCACTCATGCAAAACGTGATCACTCGATAAATACTTACCGCTGCCTCTCTTCTCAATCACAATCTCATCGTTGATAGCATCTTTCGAGCCTCTCGGAGAGTCTCCTTCGGCCGTGGACAGACTTATCCTTCTCTCTTTGTCAGTCACTAAAAATGTAATCAGAACAAGCAGACGAGAGACTTACGATGAGTAGCATTCTCAGCAATGCTGTTGATAGAACCTTGCGCATTGAAGGTGTTTGAGAGGATGGACCATCTTCTATGTGACAACAATTTTTCCCATCCGGAGCTCTGAGTAGTCTGGAATGTTAAATAGAACCAGGGATGGACTGCCTACCTTAACTGGCTGTTTGTTTCTTGGGATGGTGCGAAAAGTTTCTCGAAGAAATGATGTAATTTCTTGAAGCAACAACATTGCAATCATCTGCAGAGCCGGCGGACAGTATGTGCCGTTGCCAGTATTGACCATAGCTAAAATTTTCTTTTTTAAGCTTTTTGAGCTGCTTACCGTCGTCAAGGTAGTCTTCCATCGTGTCGAGCATCTTCAGTTCCTTTTTATCTCGCGTGTCTTGATAATCGAGTTGTTGAGCTAGTTGGTCACCGATCTAAAATGGAACATGCAAATTTCATTATCACAAACTTACATAGAGAGCCCACTGATAGAAAAGCCGTCCTGCAGATCTTTGCAAAGAGTGCATTCTTCTCGTGCCTGATGGAGTTCCTCTGTTTGCCAGAGGACCTCCGAGAGTTGAAAGGGTCCGATGATGACTGTTTCGAATCCATTCAGGCCATTGACCTCGGTTGCATCGGCTGACAAAATGGCAACATTCAAGCAAGAGAGCTGCTCTGGCAACTACTGGCGCTTTCTAAAATCAAAATATTTCGTGATTTAAAAGGATGCTACCAGATGAAGAAGAGCTGCTATCAACGGAGGGTCGGGAAACGTTCCAGGCCTTGCCGTTTCCAGGAGGAAGCCAAATCTCTTTGTTCCATCGTAGATTCCTTTTACGCTCATAGGTTGCGGATTTGGTACTACCTGATTCCATAATCGAAGGTTTCCCCGAGCTAAAAATGAGCTGTCAACTTTGAATGGTAAAGAAAACACGACCATCTGCTGAAGAACGTTCTGCTTTTCTGATCAACGAATCACGTGAAACACGCTTAACAGTGAAGACTTCGGTTTCCTAAGTGACAAATAAACTATCGATTTCACACAACAAACACTGAGCTCGTCCGCTGCTTCGGAGTCGGAGTAGTCGTCGTCGATGTTTTCGGCACGCACGTTTTTCAAAAGATTGAAAGCTGAAATTGACCACAACATAAGCGTACGAATGAATAAAAAATGTGAAGCTCACGCACTACTGTGCCCAGCCACTTCTAACCACTCGTTCGTAAAAATTACCAAAATGAAGTTTGGGTGCACTCTTCTTTTTTAGAATTTGGGGAGCTGCCAGCGGTGAAATACCGTCGTCCATTGAAGAAACAGTCCTCGGTGTGGAGGGAGAGGAATCAGCATCCGAGTCATCTCCAGGTGGACAGCTCTGTAACACCGGTGTATCTTTGAGTAAAACGGCTGACCTTGTCTCTTTTCTTGAAAATTCCTCGTCTCAACGACGCTTCTCCTCGCAACCCCGGTGGTCCAAGATTACTTGGACTGTTTTTTCCACTTCCTCCTTCTTTCCTGCTCGTTTCGCCGCTGAAACGAAATAGATTTCTATGTAACCACATAAAAAGTATTAGTCGGTTGGTGTGGAAACGATATTAGCATGCAACTCAGGACAGGTAAATGTGTATTTTGTGGTGCCTACTCTAGTGAGAGTGAAATGTGTGGTGGATGTCGCATAGGTCGTTGTACGACGATTTGAATGCTAAAATAACGTGCACAACAATCAGTGCAAAAATCCGTCAAAACCACTCAAAACCCAATCTTCTGTTTACCTACCTCTCAACTTTTGGCGTTTTGTCTATCGCATCTATCAAAGCGCTTAATCCAATGCGTCGAAATGGATTCCCGTGATGTTCCTGGACAAAGTTCACTAGCATGCGAACGTCTTGCAGCAAGCTCTGAAAATTATGTTTTTTTTATAAACAAATTACAACCCACCATATTCTCTGGCTGTTCCAATTGTTCAGAAATGGCCGACAGTTTAGACGAAAAGCATTTGAAAGTTGCTGCAAGTATTCTCCCTTCAATCCCTTTCTCTTTCTCATTGAAGCAATTTCTATATGAAGGAACTTCCGAAACCCGACGACCGTCTACTAAACATTGAAGATTGTAAAATTGTAAAACCCGTTACTTGTGAATTCGGACCGGCAAAAGGCTGTGATGGAATGAAGAAGATCCAAAACTTGTTGACATGTGTCTTCTTCCACGTATTCTTCGAGAATCTTCCGGAACTTGTCTTCTTGTATTCTTTCGAGGTTGGCGAGGACAGCCTTCGCTTTTACTCTCAGAAAATCCGCCTGCTGACTCTTCACTCCTTCGTTACAGCCATGGGGACAACCCAAGGATAGATAAATTCTGGATTGGGAATAATTCATAAAAATTGAAAATTTTAAACCGAAAAACCATCGTGGTGAGTTGAGTGAAGAAGAGTTCGGACTGATCTCCAGGCGTTCTCAACAAGGTATCGGCAATGTTCAAAGCCAGCTCACACAATCTCACAGCTGAACACCTTTCCATAACCTTATTTCAGTTTTGCAAAGAAAATATATTTGCATACCTGATTGATCGTCTGGACAATGACAGTCAAACTAATCGTTCCGTTTTTCTCGATAAAGTTGGAGCTACCAAGTGCTTCAGGAAAGTACTGTGCTGCTTTTGTCTTTGTCTTCTCTTTTTCCATCGACTTTGAGCTCAAATTGCCGATGGATCCGCTGTCTTCCCGTATTGACAACACTTCCATGGAGTTGTTCAGCGACGGATCACTCCTAGAATTAAAAGTTATGTAGTCTATAAAATTGCAAGTAACCTGTTTCGATCCTTTTTCATCGCCATGTTCAAACTGGCTCGTCTGATTTCTCTTGATGGTCTCGGAGCCAAGGCGTTGTCCGTTGATTTTCTTCTAGTGTCATTGAAAGCGACGTGCAAGCGTGATCTGTCTTCATTCACTTCTTTGTCTTTTTTCAGTTGCAAATCATCCCAGGTGGCATTTTGATACTCCGCGTTAATCTATTGAAAAAGTAAGATTCCATATAATTCCGACTCACTGATATTTCTGGCCTCTTTTCTCCCATTGGCAAAGAATTACTTCTTTGTCTTTTTCCTTGATGACTACTAGCATACGCCTGAATTGTACCGCTTGCAAGATTACCACAGCAATCTAACCTGTATGTCTTCCAGCCGATTCAATATATATTTCATAGCCCAGAAAACACCCTGTTCCTGCCAGTGGATGATGAGAAGTGCCCTGATGACTGCGACATCCAAAAACGATGCAATTGTTGGATTAGAAGCGCCCATCTCTTCCAGTTCGTTGTCCGTACTCAAGCCATCACAACTTCGTTGTGCTGAATCATTGTCCATTATTTTTACATCAATCAACTCACAACCATCAGATTTTCCGACTTTATGTAAAACTGGGATTGAAGGCGGTTTCGGAGGAGGTTTAGATGGCGGTGGTACTGCTGGTATGACGGTCATCTGACTACAGCTTGACATCGTTTCCTCATTTGTTGAACATCTTGTTAGAACAAGTGGAGGAGCATCTCTAAGTTTGGTTAATGCACTCGTACCCTGGCAAAGACACCCTGAAGGACTGGCCTTAATAGCTTTCCCACAAGTGTCACAGGTAGCCTTAAACATTAACTTTAAAGCACGGCCGGAGCACTAAAAACCTCGCAGCTGGAGTCCCCCGCTTCGCTGGGTTCAATTGAAATCCCACTGCAGATATCGTTTAACTGAACGAGAGGAGCATCGTCAGTCATAAAGATTCCGGACATCGAATTGCCTTCCACAAAGCGCATTCCCGAATCCACTTCCTCTAGTAGTCGCAACGATGACTCGGAGGCTGAAAACAATTACCGAATATTTGATGATGCTGGGTGGCCTACTTGGAGACACATCAAAAGCGTTCTGGGTACTGCTCTTGGCCATCTTTGCTCGTATTTCCATAGAAGCACCGCCGGCTTTGTATTCGCTCACACTTCTGACAATTGATGTGACTGGAAGAGGTGTTCCAACATCGATCAGCAGACCTGTTGGTTTTTGTGGTGCTACTAAACAATGTTGTACATAGAATGTTTGTTTCCTACATGGTACTGCTTCAGCTGAAGCTTTAGCTGCTGCTTCTGCCACTTCCTTCTCTTGTCGTCTTCTCTTTTCACTAAGCACCCTCTTGTCTGACCTCGGTGGCTTAGGTGGCGGTACAATTGATGGTCGTCTGGGCTTTTCTTCTTCACCCAAGTAGATTCCCTGATTCGGCAAAATTGTGGTAGCGGTTTGCTTTTTGACAAAGGTGATTTGCGGAAGCTCGTCTTTCCTCTGCTTCACAGGAGCCGAAAAACAATAAACATCTGGCTGCCGGTACTGAATTTCTCACTTTTTCAGTGATTCCATTATTTTACCTGCCAGATGGCTTGCCACAATTTCACTCCACTCTCAAGTCGAATGTTTGAGGTGATCTCCTCTTCCGTTATGTACTCGGCCAGAGGACATATCAAATATACAAAAATTTGGATTGAGGCGAGCGAGAAGAGACCCTGACTACGTTGGTTCGGAGAAAGCTCTTCCTGAAGGGGGCCTCGATTGGCTTTCATTAACACTATTTACCCGAGTTGTTGTGTTCTCTGCGCATTCGGCAGCCGCGTCGAATAACATCCAATGAAGAATATACAAAACTTTTTGAAGAGACGGTGAAAGACCCTTTTGATCAGAGGATTCCAACAAAGACCCACAACACTGAACCCTCTGCTTAATAATGAAAAAAATGATAAAACCTGTATGACATGAGGTAGAGCAGCCCTGATAAGTTTCCACCTGCTTATACTGTTTAATGCGTCTGAAAGAGAAGGTGAAAGCCCGTGAAGAATATTTTGCACGACGACCCGTTCGAAAGTCTGAAATTACAAAACTTTAATTAAAGCCGGATTGTTTAGTCTCAATTTTCAAACCACTTGACCCCAACATTATTGCGTGTATTGTGTGTTTAGCGGGAATGGCTAAATTCTCTCGGATAACAGCACATTTTGTACTGAACGTTTTTCGGCTCCTTCTCTAGCATAACAATGCTTCTGGGAATACAATAAGCGTTCCAGATGAATCCTACAAAAAAGGAATATGGGGCGTCCCGAAAGACCACCTTCTATTTGTTCCGCATTTATTCGGGACTGGCTTTTATCTGAGCCGGCACAATCACAAGCCTGTGACAAGTGTGCAAGTGATGTGTGTGTTTCAGTATCTCATTAAGCGACACATCGGACGGCTATAAGAATAATTTATCGGGTAAAGCTGTCCCAAGTAAGAGTTTGCTCGTCTTCTCACGCAACAAGACAACGGAAATTACTCCATTTGACGAATCAGTCTGGAAGTCACGTCATTACTACTCAAAATGTTGCGTCCAGGACCCGAGAAGCCCATTTCACGAGAAGAATGTATAAGAGCCTATAACCAAGTTTACATGTCGGAACATTCAAATGGAGGCACATCGCTAACATTTTCTGACTAAAGATCACTTTCTTCATTATTTTCTACTCGCCCAAGAAATTCTATGACTGAAGCCCCATTTATTTTTGACTGATGCTGTCAGCTCTCTTAGCTGTTTTGGCTCCCAGGAGGCCCGTGAAGAGAGTCGCTCTCTACCACGTAATCCTGAATATTTTTAGTGAAGGGACGTCTTGTGAAGGGTCACTGGGAACCACATTACTTGACGTGCATGTCATTTCTCTGCATAACGCCGGATTTCCGCCGTCGTCGACAAGAGGACGCTTGGTTCAGATCGCACGCCCAGGTTTTTCGCATCCGTAATCGCTTCTGGATAGTAAATTGCTTCTTGTCCAGTTGCAACATGTTTATGAGGGAAATAAAAAGACGAAGTGGTAAACACACTCACCACACAGGAAGCCTCATGGAGTTTTCCAATCTTGGCTCCTAGAAATGGACTGAAATCTTTTTTGTACAGAACAAAGACAGGATCCCTACTTTGTCTGTCTCCAGAGAAATGTTTGTATGGGCAGAGGAACAGCATCGCAGTCGGCCTCCTCGTCCTCCTCCACCCTGCAATTTTTACATCGAGACTTGTTCTCTTGGATCTTTTTCCGTTTCGGAAAATTTCAACGACCTCCCTTGGTTCAGTGTTAGTCCAATTGACTTGGACTCTTTTTTAGCATCCGCTTTCACACTCTCTTGGTTCTCCGTGTGCCAATTATAAAAACCTTGCCGAAGAGCTCCCAAAACACGGATTTTGTTTCGAAAGACTTTTGTTGCCGTAGGGAAGAACGCGTAGAAGCGTGAATCGGACCCTCCGCAGAAGAAGCCCACATATGCCTCCAGGGACTACTTCATCCCCGTCACCATTTTATCCATGTACTCATGCACTTTCCAACAATATAATGCGAAAAGAAGAGCTCTCACTTTTTCTCCTTGTGTAAAAACGTGTTATTCGGAATTAGAGGGATGGACGTCTTTCTCGTTTTAGTTAATTTGGGCAATTACATAGAACACAGACGTCCCCTGCACAGAATATTTGCGTAGTTTTGGGGAACAAGACTAGGCCTAAGTTCTTTGAAGTTCAGAATTTGTAAAAGATGCTTGGGAAGGTCAAGGAAATTTCTAATAAAATTGAACGTGGCTTACCATTTGGAGCTTTTGAGCGAGGAGGCAGCCGTGCTGAGCGGCATGAGGAGCAGCTGGACAGTGCCCTGGTGCTGGTGCTGCAAGTAGCGCACGTGCATAGTGCATTTGAATAGAGACGAGAATCAACCGTTCATGAATATACAGTAACCGTGACGGTACAGGAGGGCAGGAGGTCACGGCGCGCGATGGTGTCGTCTCCACGCAAGCAGAGTGCTTCTTTGCCGGAGAACAACAATGAATGCGTGGGGCGGGGCGCTTAGAGCGGGGGACACACACATCGATCGGGCGCAAAATTAAAATATCCAAATAAAGGTCTGAGGGCCATAGGAGAAAGAGTCCTCAAGCTGTTCTCAGTCCACTAATTACCTCTTCCCTTGTTTGACCTGTTTTCGGGCGCGCCAATTTGGTGTCTGCGCCTTCGTAAGGCACCGTCTTATTGACACCTTGAATAAGGGGTTTCTGAATATTAATTTCAAATGGAGCATTGTAAACTAAAAAAATAGCACTAAATTGATGATCCCCCTCCTCAAAGTTTTATAAAACGTTTTAACAAGCTTCTTTTATCGAAATCTTTTTTAGCACTGTTTTGCTTTACAACATTAGTCAATTTTCTTTGGCGGTTCGCTAAACGAACTTATGATATTGGTCAAAAACTGCCAAAAAATTATATTAAAGTAACGTGTTATACCATCAGTTTTTAGCATTTTTTTTTTCAAAGAAAAGAGCCTAGTTGATGCATATTCTTTTTGAGGTCAATAAAACAGCTGATAAGGCAATCTGACAGTTAAAGGAACAATACACTTATGGTGGCATTGCACACCTAATTTTTTCGAATTGTAACGCGGCATGATCTTGCTCGAAATGCCTATTTTTGCATTTTTTAGAGACCCAATTCCCATTTTTTGGGGTGCAATAGAGAAAAAAGAGAAAAACGAAACGAACGAAGCTAGAGGGTTAACAGACTGCTTAGGACCAGCATTGATGTATGCAAATCAGCCTAGTGAGATAAAATGTAGTCACGATAAGACGAAAAATTTGCTGCTAAGGAGATAGGAACGAACAATGTGGTATCGAGAAGCAGCACAGATGTGTTGCTTCGAAAACATGCTCGATTTCAAATTCTATTATCTCTGTGATTCCATTTGGTCAATGGGTTGCCAATGCCCTGTTTGAGAACTAGCGACTGATCAGCTAATGGACCGGAAAGGGAATAAAATTTTCAAACGTATAAACTTTAATAGAACAGAAACATATTTTTAAAATAAGGAACTAATCTGACGTCAAACGCAACGTCTATCTTTGGAAAAGCAATCGGAAATCGAAAACTTACTAGCTTTGTTTAACTGTAAATATTGTGCCGACGTCAAATTCTGAGTGTCCATTGCCACGCACATTTCTCAGCCCTGCGGTTAGTGTAAACTAAATTCCAATAAAACTTTTCCATATTTGTTGTCTCGTTACAATTGAATAGTTGTTGGAAAAGGCTTGCTCAAACTTTCTCAAACGGCAGAACAGGTTGAAAACAGAAACCAAACTGTTTCAAATCTACCTATTACTAACATAATCTCCTGTTCAATAAAAGTTGGAGTATGTTTTGATTTTTGATTTTTCGCTGTTAGGGGACCTAAACGTGAACTTGTAGTTAAGGTATTTGTGAATTACTGCGGCATTCTTTGTTGAACAAACTTTGTTGAGAAAACTAATAAGAAAATTGAAACCCTAAGAAAAAGTAGTTTCGTTCAAATTAAAAATAGAATTCGGGAATAAATTACTCAGATATTTCGTGGTTTACCTTCCGTTATTGTAGCTCCGCTGTTATTCATGGTTCTATAAATATTTTTGTACATAAACTATCTATTTTAAATTGCTCCCAAGTCGCTCAAAGAATAAATCATCACATCGGAACTAAGTCCAAAATAACCAAGTAAGAAATTATTCTGAATTGCTGTCGATTCAAAATCTCAACAGCATAGTGAATCAATTGGGATTGAATGATTGCTTTGAAAATATAGAACTGTGTTCATAAAAATGCAAATATTAGCGTAATTAAAGCAGGACTGGGTAAACATTGAATGAAACTGGAGAAGTATAGAAAACAGTAGTCTAGTCGGCTTATTCGCAACAATATGATACTAGCAGCGCGATTAAAAGAAGAGAATAAGAGGATATTAGAAAGTTCCGGACTGAAACATGGGGAGCGCAGTTAGTTAATGTGATATTCGGCGCGCGAATAGAGCAGTGAGATTCGATTTCTCGGAGCACAATAATAAGCGTCAATTAAACATTAGCTCCCCTGGCTACTAGTATATTTCATTTATTAACATCTGCTGGAAAAGGAGGTGCCCGAAATGGCTCTGATGCCCTAGGAAATTGTTGCTCTGAGATATTTGGCCTGGGCCCAAAGGAAGTTCTCTTCGATTAAGAAGCAAGAACAAAGAAGGTCGGAATGTTGCGAGCCAGCCACAACTAGACGCTACTGCCATTAATTACCAAAAATTAAATTCCTATTCTGACTCTGGATCAACATAGTTGATGCGCTTCATCCGTTTTAATGGCTAGAATTCAAAAAACTGACATAACTAAGAACGTTTAAGGGTTTGAATCTAGACACTCTAGGAAGGAAAAATAAACATGAGAGTGCGCACTGCTTAGATTCTTTGAAAGGAATCAACCAGGCGAAGAATACTCCTATTCATTCACTTTTTCGGCAGAACGTGACCACAACTATGACGAAAAGAGAATCTCTATCCAAAAAACAATCGGAAAATAGTAAAATTGAAAAGTTCCGGTTGTCGTGCTAATGACAAATTTTAGAGAGATGGGCTAAGAACATCAGACACGCTATGCCGTCCTTAAGACGAAAACAAGGAAACTGCCAACATTATAGGATTGAAAACTTTGGGAGCGATAATGTTCAGAAGAGCAATTAAGGAGATGTAAATCGAGCCACGCTCAAATTTCTGGCGGCTCATCTCAATATTGCATTTTCTTCTTCTGGTCGTGGAACTGGAGTACGTTCTTTAGGCGCAGAAGAATATTTTTAATTCTCTAGTTTAGTGTAATTTAACATCATCCATCCAAAGATCTGAATCTAACGACGCTAAAATATGGGGCAGTTGGCCAAGTTGTCTTCAAAGTGCCGCGCTGCAACCTTCAAAAACTGGGTACGAGAAAAAAGTGACTGGTTCCGAGTGTCTGACAACATACTAATCGTTCTGCTCTCTTCCTGTGAGATTTGGGAATGACTGATTACCATTTTGCTCTCACTACCGATGAAGTCGAGATCTCAGGGGTGTAGGTGGGAACAAAGTGCGCATTTGCACATTCTAATAAGTTGTAAAAGAGTTGCTAGCTGGTTTTAGGATAAAAATGGAGTTTTTTCTATGTTGGCAACATTGAAATGTTTTGTTCACATTTCGTAAACCGGCAGTGGTCGATAGAGAAGAAGAGAGGAGAGCGCCGAAGAGCTGACTTCGTTAGCAAGCAGTCGTCGGCAAGGCCGCGCAACGCTTACAGCTGTTAAAACTTCACGACAGTAACAGATATATCTATATTAATCTCTATTTGCCATACAAATTGAACCTTAAAAGGGATGGCTGCAGAAAGTTATCTAAACTCATTACGGACAAGCATTCCAAATATAATCAACAGAAAGCCTGAACTGATGGTTGAAGCAAAAAAAGCAGTTCTCGAAACTTCACGACAACCGCTTCTTCTTAATTGAGGTTGTGTGCGGATAAGAGATCCACTCGGGGATACCACGCAGTGAGCTGGTCAAAACAGCATGCGAAATAAGGAGATGCAGAGAAAATCAACTGAGAAGGTCAGTCGACGTCCAGGGAAATGGAGGACACGACGACGCTGATGATTCCCAAATTGTTGTCTTTTCGTGTAATCAACTTGTATGCTCAATGCTGACCCATACTTAGTCAGTGTTCAAGTCTACGACAACGTTAGACAGAGGAGGACAAGTTTCTCTAAAATTTAAACTATCACTTCTTAATTTGTATCAGAATGGGAAAACGAACGCTAGAGAAAAATTGCGAGCCTCTTATGATGGCTAATGCTAGAAGAAGGTGGGAACGCCGCGAGAGTGAGCACATAGCAGAATTGCTTTTGGCCAGATGTCATGCCGTGAAAGATTGGAGCGTTTAGAGGCTGACAAATTACAATCAAAAAGGAATATGAGTCTATAACTAAGAAGAGGTGAGTGTAGGGCGTGCCCTTGAAGTGGAAGCAGGCCATGATCCATACGCAGTGCTTTGTCATTGAAATTGGCAGCTATAAATTTAGTTCAAAGCGTTTGCCAAAAGATTTTAATCTAATTTAGAATAGGGAAATCTAAAAATAATATGTTCTAAAGGAAATGGCTATCACAATGCGAACAAGTTGGAAAACAAGAAGTTGTGGCTCAAATGGTCTGATTGCTCTGAGAGCTGTCGTGGATAATAAAAGAAGACATCTTGGACACGTGCTAGTAGTGTTTTGAATGTTTATCGGACATTTTGCGAGGAGACCGCCGTATTCCCAAAAGTACTTCTCGAACGCTTCAAGCGGCTCGCTTATCAATTATGGCAAGACGGAAAAGCTCCTCCGGCTGCACCCATGTTACGCATCTCTAATCCTGAGGCATCCACAAATAACACCTTTGTCTCTCAAAACAGTGATGTTTTCAAGGTCCAAAGTTTTATTTTGATAAGGTTCGGGTGGGCTGAAGTTTTTAAACTTAAACCTTAAGAGGTGGTGTAAAAGGAGTGGTGCCGCTGTACGCATTCTTAAAAAGACGATCTGGGGGAACACAATTGCGTTAATTGAAGCAGGAGAGAGAAATCTTGGAAGCTGGAAGGTTCGTGTGTCCATTGTCAAATAAGTGTCGCTATTCCCCGAGGTGTCAGGGGCCGAACGCATCTCTAAACCCAAACCACTGAAGAGTTATTCATCTTTCCAATATGGCAGAGAGATAGCAGTCGCCGAAGTGCCGCTCGTTTCCTTGACTAATATCATTTTTGTATTGTCTGCGACAACTAATGTTATTGAATAGTCGTCACTTTCTCGATTAGAAGCATATATAAGAAATAATCCGAAGAAGGTTTTATAGAAGACATCATGACTTCTTTTAAGTCATTCATCATCCTTGCAGCTTTGTGCATTATAGCGATCTCCGTAAGCATTAATGTTAAAGACATGCTAACAACAAAAAATTCTAGGCACGCCGCGATGAAAAGGACCGTGACCACGACTCTTCAAATAGTAAATCCCCTGAGAAAAGTTGCGACCAGTGCGCTGATATCAAAAGAAGGTGCCCCGACTACAGCGAGGCTCCAAACTGTCACACGCCGAAAGTGAAGTATTTCACTGACAAGCATGGATGCCGTTCGGCAATTATTCGTTGTAAGCACAATACAAAAACGCAGACACTCAAAACCAAATATGGCGAAGTTCTCTTCATTGGTGAGGGATCCGAAAAATTGGCCACCTGCAAAAACAACAAGTTAGTACAATTATTTTGAGCAAATTTTGTATCTTAGATGGAGCGCCGATGATTCGCGTGGAGACTATGCTCGTGTTTCCTCCGTTTACTGTCTCGATGACGGCTACCAGAACCCAGCACCGTATCCACCCCAACCGTCGTATTAGATAAATGTTTTCCTGCCCTTTATTCTACAATCATGCTTGATGTTCTATTTCTTAGGTCGACTCCAATTCTCTTCTCTACGCCAGCTTTGCTTTACAGCGTCTAAACCCTGCTGTTGCCCAGAGGAGTGCAGAGACACATCTCGCATTACAATAGTCGCGAAAGACTTGTGGCTAACCGGAGGGCAACTGGCCCCAGCTCCGGAAAGATGCTACGCGATGCGGAGCTCGCAGACAGCTGGCCCCTTTCCCCTTCTCGCTCCAGAGCCATCGAGTTCTGCCCACACGGTGATCAACACGTTAAGGATCTGGCGACACATTTTCTTTGACAGTTTGACCAAGACACATTTCAATCCATACGGCACATATTCGTTCACATTTGTTCTTTATTACCCTCTTTTGTTTTCAGATGTTCTCCTTCCTATTGCTTTTCTTTTCCGTTTCGTCCACATGGCTTACCTTTTCATGGCTTCAAACTTTTCTACGTATTTCTAATTTTACATCTATTGTACCATCCCCATATTTTTTAAAGTGGCAAATATGACATATTCTGTTTGCTCTGGTGGGGCTACAAATTTGTCTCAAAACTTATAAGAACTTTATGTCTATTCTTTAGACTCTGCTGAACAGAAAGCTGAACAGAAAGCTCTTCTTTCAGGCCCAGACATTTTGTTTCTCTACTGTTACATTCCTCAGGTTTCTTCCATTACTCACCTTTGCTAACGAGTCAAATCTTTTGCACTGATGAATTGCAGCTGTTTGCGAGTTTTTCAGTAGTAAGTGGGTGGACGGGTGTTCCCCGCTTGTTTCCCAACAACTGTTTCCGGCTCCCAAGTGACAAACTATTTGATCCAATTAGTTTTTCCTCTCCTATAAACAAGTTTATCTGCTGCAGCATATTTCTTTTGTTTTCTAATTTTTCAAAAATTCAACCCTTTTCCACATTTCTCCATTCTTTATCCCTCGATTACGTTCATTTTCTAATCTGTCCTAATGAAAAGTTTTGAACTAGGCTGAATTTATAGATAGACAAACATAGCCATTTCAGCTGTGGTTTACCTTATTACCTTGAAATTCAAAACCAAATGTTTGGTACAGAACTCATTCATTCATTTATCAACTCATTACACAGATATATTGAAAACACAGGCTATTTCTCTGATTCGAACATCAAAACTATGTTTAGAACACACTTGTTCGGATCATCACACATCTATTGATTTCGTGCGTCGCTCAGTCAAGTCTGTGTGTAAAACAAAATCCTAAGCAACAGCCACTACCGAGTGGACTGAGTGATCCGAGAACTGGTCAGAGTTTCGAAAAAGAGTTTTGTTTTTCTTCTTCCTTTCGAAATGTTACCTTTTCTCAAGTAACATATTATCTTCAAGGAGATTTTTCCATACCATTTATCTTTTTACTTTTTGAAGCTTTCTAATTTAAAAAAAACGTATATTTGATCAATTCAGAAAGATCACAAACTCCGTCCCGGTGGGACGAAACAAACGATGGATCGCGACAGCTCGCAGCGCCAACGCAGCGTTGTGCGCGAGCTACGCGTTGACACCAAAGGCGATTGGACCTCGACGCAGCCATCACCTCGTCGAGTAGCTACAGCGCCCAGCAGTCCATCTACCGCTTGCACGACTGGTTCAAAGATATATTCAGCATGATAATGCCATGTAATTCAGACAGAGAGACGACTTTCCGTTCAGGAAGTGCCACAGTCTCTGAAACCCATGTCATTCGTTCTTCTGGATCACTATCCCAGTCCTACACAGAAGAACATTGGAGCAGCGAGATCACTAGCTTTGTCGCTACTGCTCCTCCAAAGTTTATTCAGGTGTATACGGTCTAGTCAAATGTAAACCCTCAGTTATAGGTCATCAAGGCCTACCGTATTCTAAACTCGGACACTCCAATTTTGGTTGTCGAAGTTGCTTCCGAGCCACCAGCTATTTTCGAATGGTTCTGCAACGATAAACCAGTGTTGCAGGTATTATTTAGAAGTATTTTTTTATCTTGTGAAATAGGACAAGCGTCGTTTCCAACCGCGACACGGACTGAATATTACAACTCTGACCATTCACAAACCTGAGCAGGGTGTTTACAAGTGTACGGCAAGGAACCCGGCTGGATGCAGCACCAGCTACGGATACATTGCCGTCAACTGTATCTTTTCCGTTGTACAATTTTGATAGACAATTTCAGTTGAACATCGCTACGAAGATTGGAGCATTCAAGAAAAGAGTACGTCATCCACTTCCGAGCAGCAACGGAAGGAATCAACTGCTTCAATCACCTACAACCATGCTCCTCGCTTCACAAGCCAGGTAAAAAATACAACTTTGCTTCATTCTTTTCTTTTAGGTTCCAAATCTCACAGTGCCTCCAGGCAACGAGGCTGTTATTGACGTTGAGGTTGATGCCGATCCTCCTGCTCGTTTCTCATGGTTCGTCAACGGAAAGGAATTCCGTGACTTTTCTGACAATGTGGAACTCTACTATCCGAAACACAATCGTTGTGTCGCTAGATTCTCCATTCCCGTATCGGGACAGTACAAAGTAGTCGCTTCGAATGTTCATGGATCTGCCATGAGTTCCGGCTATGTTGAAATTTATCAAGGTACCGTAATCTGTTGAATTCATGTAAACACAAGTTTAGCCGCACCTGCGCGACAGGCTCGTCCTCCTATGCCTCCCGGGGAACATATGGCTCGGACCATGATGACAACCAGCCAACATACAGGTCTTGTGACTGGAGACGCACAACAGGTCACATCAACCCAGGTGGCTAGGAATCGGGCCTTAAATCTATGTGTACTTTTAGACGATGAGTGTGTATGAAGTGAACTATACGCAACGCAGCAGCAGCGTTCCGCGTGGTGTCCGTCATCTTGAAAAGCACGTTGAAACGGCCACAGCTGCTCCAGAATCGAAGTTCTTGTCCTCTTCGGCAAGAAACAGTAAGCATGTCCCTTCTGATTTGCGTGGAATCGCGGGGTGTTGATGTGCGGCAATCTGAGAAAACTTCTACACTTCTTCAATTCACTTTATCTGTCTTTTTTTCTGATGTCTAAGTGTAGATCTATTCTTGGTATCAAACGCTTCTGAGTGCTTTTGCATGTCCGCCTCAGTTCCCCTCGATTTCTCACAACAAATTAACGACTGTATGTAACTAATCCTTCTTCAGGAGAGCCACGACCCATTCACAAGACTCGAAGTGAAGGAAGTCGTTATTTGCCACATGCACCACGATTTTTGACACAGTTGCCAAAAGAGATCACGGTTCTGTCAAATGAGAAACTTGTGTTGTCCGTGGATGTTGAGGCTCTCCCTACGGCCGAAATCAAATGGAATGTGAATGGCTTCGAAGTTCGGCCTTCTAAATCTGTCACTCTTCTGAATGAGCAGAATAAGTCAACTCTTGTTCTCAATCCACCAATCAAACAAGGAAAATACAATGTTACGGCTATGAACGACATCGGAAAAGACACGCTGATCACCAAAGTTCTCACGATTGTGACAGAAACCGTGAAGGAAATTCACTCGGAAATTTCGATTGGGCCAGTGACAGCTCCTGACATTGTAGAATCTGCTGTTACTGTCACAAGCGCTCAGGACAGCGACTGGGAGTTCATCGACGATGTCAGTGAAAATTCGTCCACGTCTCTGGAAACAATTTTGAAACAAGCTAAACCGGTTGCACAGAAGACTGAAACTGAAGCATCAGTCCAACAACATACGGTGAAGAAACAAGAACTGGTATCTCATTTGAAAGCAGAACAGCTGGTACCAACAAAAGAACATACAGTCGTGAAGGTGGCATTTACGAAGACGGCTTCAAAAACGACAGAAGACATGCCAAGGAAGCCTACACTTACTCAGCAAACAATTCAACATGTTCATGTGACAAGCGGTGAACGGCTCGTTCTTGAATCGTTTGTCGATTCCTCACCACCGTCTACTTTCCAGTGGTACGTGAACAACTTTGAGGTAAAACGAGGAGAATTCATTATTATCGAGCAGCCTGCTGAGAATCATACTCGAGCCGTTTTCTTGAAACCGGCACCCGGACAGTATAAAGTTGTAGCCAGCAACATTCACGGGCAAGTAGAAAATATCACTCGTGTAACTACAGAAGTCGTCCAAGAAGAGTATTTGGAAACCACAACCGTCACATCAAACGTGAAACAGGCATCTCCGTTCCGTTTGAAGAAGCGAAATGTCTCTGAAAAGTCAACCTTACCGAAACCACCAACGATGATTGAAACACTGCCGCCAACTATTCGGATCCCAGAGGAATATTGTCTTTCTTTGAAAGCAGTGGTGGACGCAATTCCGGAAGCTGTTTTTACATGGTTGTTAAACAATTTTGAGTTGAAAGCAAGTAACAACGTCGTTATTGCGTCTTCTGGACCCAACCATTCCGAAGTCCAGATTCAAAACGCTGGAGCTGGAAAATACGAGGTTGTTGCAAGAAACAACCTGGGCCAAGACAGCAGTTTCTGCAAAGTTATTGTTGAGTATGAAGACAAGGAAAGACCAAAGATCATTCCAACAAAGTTCATTCAAACTCTTACTGAAGAGACTTTTGTGCAAGACAGTGAATGTCGATTCACCGTCACGGTTTCCGGACTTCCTCCCTACCATTTTGACTGGCGTATCAACGGTGAAGACTACAACGTTTTCAACACAGTCGAAGAAAACAAATCGACACTCATTTTGCCCTCTCCACCAGCAGAAGGAAGCACCGTCTCTGTAACAGTGTCCAACACACACGGACTCGTCTCCACACAAACTACCATCAGAAATGCTTCACAGGCAGAACCAAAGACGCGTGCTCCTGTGATTATCAAGCCACTTGATAATCTGGAAATCACTACCGGGGACAGTCTTGTATGGGGAATCGATGTTGACAGAGAAGCATCTCCTTGTACCTTTGATTGGATTCTGGACCACGAGAAGATTGAATCCAGCAGAGAGGTGCAGATTGATTCTACTGGTTATGAGAGTCTTCTATCCTGGACTCCTGCCACTATTGGCGGAGAAATGACCGTTGTCGTGAGCAACAGACATGGAAAGGCCGTTTCTTCTGCTGTTCTTACTGTCGCAGGTTTGTATAATACGCTTAATTTTTTTGCCAACTCTTTGTTCCTAAGTGCATGTTGAAATCTAAGTTCTCATTACTCAAAACTATCAACAACAGCCATGATCCAAGCTTAACTAACACGACTGTAGCTAGAAACATGATTTACTCAGGTCGTGCCGAGCCATTTGAAATGGTCGCTCCAAACCTACCGGAAGAGTCTGCTCCCAAGATTCTTGTTCCTTTACATTCAATGACCTTCAGTGACGGTAGGCAGTGTTAAATTTAAGTAAGATACCATATTCAGGTCAACCCATGGTTCTTCGTTGTCAAATCAAGGCTACTCCTTCCGCAGCAGTGGAGTGGTCAAAAGATGACATTCACGTTGAAGAATGGGTCATCAACAAGGATGTCAGTACACAGGTACGTTTTAAAAAGTATTTCTAAACCGTTTATTAGATATATCCCGATGGTGTCTGTGAACTGATCAATCCCGAATGCTTCCCCGAAGACAGTGGTTTGTACAAGTGTCAAGCCAGCAACCCTTACGGAACTGCCAAAACTTCAGCTTTCATCAGTGTAGAGGGAGAAGAGTATAAAAAGGACCGTGAAGAAGCATCTATGAGCGAGTCCTTTGCCAGTGAACTTCATCCAATAGTTGCCGGCGAAGAAATTATCTTGCCGCCCAAGTTCACAGAGCCACTTTCCGCTGAACTAGACGGTATTGAGCAGCTTAACTACATTCGTCTTGTTTGCCGCGCTGTCAGGTATCCTTTAAATAGTTCTGAAACAATATGCGATTCAGTGGAAGTGCAGTCACCGTCGCCTGGAAGAAACATGATCATCTTCTCACTTCAACCGAGAAGTACGAATTCTACCAGTTTGAGGATGGAACTCAGATTCTGACTATTCATTCTCCAACTTCTGATGACAATGGTAAGCCTTCTTATCTTAGGCAAAATAGTCTGTTTCTAGGAATTTACACTTGTACTGTTGAGTCAGAACAAGGATTGGCTAGCACCAGTACTGAAGTCGTCATTACGAGAGAAGTCGAAGAGATCAAAGACATGGAAATCGTACACATCCCAGTCGCCATTCCAATTCTTTCTGTACCGACGACGGTCGAGGTTGAAGTTACAACCAAAATTCTGGCAGCATCCCCGGCTCCTACGGATGAAGTAGCTGAAGTCACTGAAATTCGTAAACACGAAGGCAAGTAATTTTTAAAAGCATAAGGATATCTTTTTTCCAGAAGAGTTCAAGCTTCTTGTGAAAGTAGCCGACTCTGTGGCTAGTACTCTCGTGGCTAACATCTTTGTGGATGCTGTTCGTGAAGCCGCCAGAAGAATCGTGGTTGAAGAGAGCTCTGAGGTACTTTTCATATATTTATTTTGTAAATCTATTGTTCTAGGACGAAGATCTTGAAGTAATCGAATCTGGAACTCCTCGCTTCGATACAACTGTAGAAGAATACGTTGCTACAGAAGGTGGTCCAATTAAGATCAGCATCAGTGTTTCCGGCTATCCCACTCCCTTCGTTGAATGGTACTTTGGAGAAAAACAACTGAAAGTCACTGAGTGAGTTAAAACTCGTGAGCAGTTCAATACTTTTTTTTTTAGAAACCTGAGCATGTCTTACGAAAATGGTGTTGCTTCTCTGAATCTGAAATCTGTTCACTTTGATCATGCTGGAACGTATTATCTTCAAGCTACGAATCCTCATGGAACAACTGTTCTTTCAACAAAACTATTGGTCGTACCAAGTAATTTTTAAGTAGATATTGTTTGCAAAATGTACGTTCAGAGCCTGCCGACATGAATATCCGTACCACTTTGGCTAAATACGACAAGTTTGATGCCGACGAGAAAGTTGTTACGAACGTTTTTGCTCATCATCCCGAACCTACTCAGCAGCAAGATATTAAGGTTCTGGTCAAGCGTTCTGACAGCCAAACGTCGCTGACTGTTGCTAAAGAAGAAGAGTTCGAAATCGTGAAGAAGAGTGAAAGCAGCATGCCTCCTGATTTTGAAATGGTTGATGTTGAACCGCAAGTTCCTGAGCAGCAACAGGAAGTTTCGGTCCAGCAGCAGCCAATTCCTATAATTGTGGAGACACCTGCCGAAGAACAGAAACAAGAGGAGCAGCCAACTCTTGGAAAATCTCCATCAGTGCCAAAGATAATCATGCCAGACGAAACGCCAGTACCAGCTCCGCGTATCAAAAAAGCCGAGGCCGAAGCAGCAGAAGCCCAAGCTATTCAAGAAGCGAATGAGACAGCAATCAAAAACGCAGCAGAAAAGTTTGCTGAATCATTCACCGAGAAAGTGCTTACTCAGGTAGATGCTAGCAATGTTTAGCAACAAAAATGTTAAGGCTCAGGACATTGTTCTTACATCCAAAGCGAAAGAAGAACACAAAGAGACACAAGTCATTAAAACATTGACAACGGTTGTTTTGGATCGTGAAGAAGAAAGTGGACGACGTAGTGTTACCATGCCATTTGAAGAAAAGGTCAAGGCAATCGAGAGTCGTTTGGAAGCAGCGGCCTTGCCTAATTTGTCAGCCGAAGCAGCAGTCAATATGGTCATGGAAACTGTCATGTCTCTCAAGGTACATTAATAATTTTTGCTTCACGAAGAATTTATCTAGAAAGAGCATATTACCGACCAAGAGCTGACCGTCGACGTCCGAAACCCCGATGGTCGTTTTGATCATGTTGTCACTGTTGTAGAGCCCGAGGTCGTGCAGCTGACCTCTAAGATCAATGCTATGATTCCCCAGCTGAAGTTCATTGACATTGATACTATCCTTCAGGTATGTAAGTAGAGAAAACCTAAATGAGAAACATTGCAGCGACCTGGAACGTCCCAGCAAACAGATTGCTTGCTGTCAGCTCACTCAAGAAAAAATGCCAATGCTGAACATCGTGTCATTGTTCTAGAAGGAGCTTCCCAAAATTTCCAGAATGCCATGACCTGGAGTCTTCGCAAGGTGCAACGTCTTGCCGAAGAAGAAAGAGTCGCCAACGCCAACATCGAGGTTGTCCGACCTGCAGAGACCAGCTCAGACGCCACAGTTGTGGTTGATGCCGAAAAGATCATTCCTGACCTGCTTCAGGTAGCCGCAGCAGCAAGTAAACTGAAGGTGAACAGTTGACTTGAAAATTTATGCAAGTTCATTTCAGCTCGAAAATGTGACTGTTAGTCTAGTCAAGAGAGGAGACTCTTCTCACACTCAGCTCGTCATCGAATACGAAAGCCAACTTGAAGACGAATCAGATTCGAAACATTCACATCTTGAATGTGAACGACTAATCGTACGAACTCAACAACACTATTTGTAACAATATTCTTTTAGGAAACCAAAGAAGAAATGTGGTCACGACGATCGCGTTTCTCCGAAGAAGATGAGCGAGTGGCTGGAGTCTTTGTCGAAGTTGACGCAGTTTGTCCTGATCAAAGTGTAGAGATCATGGCTACAGTCAACATGCCGATCGAAACAACAGCAGAACAGCCTTTTGGACGAGCTGTAGCAGAATCGCTAGAGCATAGTCAGAGTCTGACAGAAACATCGGGTGCTTTGCAACCGCCAAAGTGAGTGGCTCTTGATAACAAAAACTTATTCCCTATAGATTCTTCCGCCAACTGGGCGATAATCAAGCAGTGGTCGGAAATCCGGTCCAGTTCAAATGTATTGTCAGTGGAGCTCCTACTCCTCAAGTCATATGGTCTGTCGATGGAGATGTCATCGAGCCTAATGAGTAGGAACTTCGAAATTCTTTAATTTCACTCATTTTAGTGAATACAACATTGTTTATGAGGATGGAGTGTCAATACTGAAGATCAGTGAAGTTGTCAGTGAAGATGAAGGAGAGTACTGGTGCGAGGCTGTTAATTCTGCAGGACGCACCTCCACCAAATGTTTCCTGAAAGTACTCAGTGAGTCTTTTAACATATTTCGTAGAGCTAAGGGTTACAAAGACAAAACTGAACGTCAAGCAACAGCATCTCAACGTGCAAACCACAAAATGAAACGTGTCCGCATCCTGTCTTTTTGCTTCTTTCTCCTCTCGCTAACATTCCCGCTGCCAATCTAATTGTATAGAGTTTACGTTTTGTTTTGTGTTTTGTGCTTTGTTATGTGTGTTGTGAGATGAGTCCTTTATCCTTCTAGAGCTGTGAGAACCAGCATGGGTAGTGCATGTTTCAGACCCTGAATGGCAATCCAACTCGCTAGAAGGTCTAAGTGATCCAGATTCCACGGATCTCTTCGAATGGGAGGAACGCAAGATACAGGAACTGATCGATAGAGAAAATGCTCTTCTAGTCACTCTGGAACAGTCACGCATCTCTAGAGAACTCGAGTATTCGGACTTGAATCCCTCATGTTCCTACAATGATGATCTCAAAGAAGAAAGTGCTTTTCACAAATACCACGAAACCGCAGAGACAGCTGTGCTGATCACCGAGCTCTATGAACTCGGAAATGTAGAAGCATCCGTTTTAGCCGCTCCAACTAAGAAGAAACTGGAAAGAATTGACTCCTCTAGCACAACTGATGCCGCATTTTTCAACCAGAAGAAAACCGCTTTCTGTGCTGCTTCAACTCGTCTTGAAAAGCAAAGCTCTCGCGAGTCTGCATCTATCACAGCTCCCGATGATCTATGGGACTCTCAGTTTACCAACCCTTTCGGATCTGAAAGCGTTGTTAAAGCTGACGAGACGCGACTGTTCGAGCCAAGAACGCCTCTGCTGCCTATCAAGATGTCCTACAAGGGACAAAAGATTGATGTCTGCGTCAACGAGGTGGAGAAAGAAGAAAAAGTTGTCAACAAGGAAGGCAAAGTGGAAATCGCCAAAAAGGTCTGCCTTGAAACATCGCTGGAGTTCAACTCGCCGCTTGGAAATCCGAAGAAAATATCCACAAAAAAGACTCAACCGCCTCAACCTCAAGCTCTTGAAGCGGAGATCGAAGAGTTGAAAGCTGAAACTGACACTCTTTTTGCTGCCATGGAAAGGGCTGAGAAGGACCTGAAGCAGTTGGAACAACTTCAATTGGTAGAGCCGCTAGTTCTTGGAGAAGATAAAGATGAAAGCTCCATGATGTCATTAAACGAAACCGAGACCGAGTTGCTTGCTCTATTGAGAGACTCTCAGTCGAAAAGTGTTGAACTTCTTGCTGACAAGAGTCCCGAACCTACCAAAGAAAGACCTCCAGAGCCTATTCCGACTATCGAAAACCAGGAAAAAAAAGAACCAAAAGTTGAGAGTGCTGCTGAAACAACAGATGTAGCGCCAACACATGTTCAACAACAAGAAACACCTATCTTGCCTAAGGCTTTGATCGGCGCAGAATATGTCGAACGAGAAGATGTTGGAAACCCTGGGCACAATCCGGGTACTAAACCTGCTGAAAATCCCGGTCCAAAACAAGAAAAACAAGACAAGCCGCCTACTTCGAAAACTACCCAGCAGTTTTTAGACACCATGAAACAGATTGAGAAAATTGCAAGGAATGTGGAACATGAACTCGCGGAGATCTCTCATAGTTCTGGAAATGAGTTGAGTGACGATGCAAAGTCGATCGAAGAAGCTATTTTGATGATGTCTGATCGTCTTGTGATGCAACATCCATTGACTGAAGCTCAAGCCGAAGCTACCGAAGAACTACTGAGAACTACATTGGCCGATATGATTCTGAACCCATCGAGAACCGTCGAAGAGGAAATTGAAATAATGAAGAAACCTATTTGTCTTCTAAGAACGAGGATCTTAGAAATCGAAAACTCGTTGATGGAAGACGCTGAAGTGCAACAACTGGTAGAAACTGAAGCCAAGACCTCATCAACACCTGAAACTGTAATGTCACCGTCAGCAAAAGTTAAAAGAGTTCCCAGTGCGGAACTTATCCGTATGACGCCTTTGACCAGCAATATCAAAGACCAGCTGACACATTTGGAGGACATGATCAACGAACACATGGAAAGTGAAGCTACGGAATCCTACAAAGCGAAGCCTGCTGCAGCTACGCAGAAAAGAAAGGAGCTTCACAGTATCTTCATGCAAATCAATGACGAGATTAACACAATCCGGCACTTCTGCTCAAAGAAGTTGACTAAGAAGGGGTCTGATGCGGTCATGTCTGTACTCCACAAGGTCCGAACACACATCACCAGCATTGTGAATGTCATGGCTTTGGCCAAAAAGAAGAAGGTGAAGACTATTGAGCAAGCTGTCGACGACACATTCTACTTTGTACGTGATGATGAACATCTTCATGTTGAAGGAGTCATGGTCTACAAGAATCGATCTATGGAAACTTCTTCAGTACAACAGTCATCAACACAGAGATCTTCTGCTGCAATCTCAACCAGCGATGACACTTGGAAGTTTTCGAACATCGATCGCAGTTCTCGTTCAACCCGAGTCAGTTCTGAAACCAGAGACGCCTCAGTGAAAACTTTGACTGGAGAACCAAATCTGCAAGAATTAGTCTTCCCAGATGTTGATGAGCACCCCAAGCCTCCGCCAAGAAGAAAGAGAACGGCCAGTGCAGATCCACGACTGATCAAGACTGCTGAAGAGACACCAGTTCCACCACTGAGAACGAAAAAACATCAAGTCGAAGCGTCAACTCCAGCAGAAGACAGAAAGTCGAGAGCAGATGAAAAACCCAGAATCTTGGGTAAAACTACTTCTCTGGATCGACGTAACTTCTTTAAGGGTAGTAGCGAGAAAGCCCCTTCGTCGTCGTCTCCAACACCAACAAAACCAAAGCGATCATTTGCTGAAGGCGCTCTAGAACTGCTCAAGCACTTGAAGAATCCATTGAAGAAGAAAGACAAGAGAAAGTCGTCGGAAGAATACGAACCGCTGGTGAATGAGAAAGATTCGAATGAGGAAAGCGTGCTGCAGTTCCGCGAAGATTCAAACCTGCTCGATGAATTGCGAATTCTCTCAATAGAATGCCAAGATCTCAATCTAGAACACGTTCAAGAGCCCATCTACAACGAAGTTGCGAGGTCAAAGTCGGCGGAGAAGAAAAAAGAAGCCATTCCGCCACATGTCACAAAAACTTGTGTTGACGACTATGACAGCGAAGAAGTTGTTGTTTGCGAAATGCAGTTGGATCTGGAAGAAAATGTACTTCAGGGAAAAACAACTAGCGTTGTTCCAGTGGTACCACCGCATCAACCAAAACTTCCACAAGACAAGTGGTCAGAAGAACAAATCGAAACCTCGTTCATGTCAGCAAGCAGTCACAACGCCTTTACAGCTGAAGCTGATGAAATTCAACACGCGCTGGTAACGTTCCCCCAGCCACAACAGTACCTGGCCGACTACTCCATAAACGCTGAAGACACTTATTCTGTTCAAATGGTCTGTGAAGAGTCGGATTATGCTACTGATACCGACACTTCGTGTATGTTGAGAGGATCTGTTCAATTTTTCCGAGCTTCTCCGCTCATCCCTTTCAAAGAACAGCCTCCACCTATTGAAAAGATCATGGAGGAGAGTTTTGAAGGGGAAATCCAAGAAGTCCTGGTCAACGTGGAACTACGATCAGTCGATTGTGATGACGTCCAAGACGAAGCAAAATTCTCATTTGCTGAGATGCTCGTTTACGAGTCTGACCTGGATTCGGAAGCTGTCAGTGACAAACCAAAGCCGGAAATTCAAACATCAATCAAGTCTGATCAAATGCTGCTGAACCCAGTTGAAGAAGCTGAAATATCTGAAATCTTTTCTTCTACAAAAACTGTGGAACAAGAGACACCGATTTTGAGAAAGACCGACATTCTGAGCGATGATTCGCAAAGAACAGAAATGGAAAACCACATCAATGCCCACTTCGATTTCTCCCGATTGCCATCCCGCCGGAAGATTCTTGCTCAAGTTTCGCAAGAAGTGTTTCAAAGTGCAACAGCTTCCATCGCCGAAAACCTGTTCGAGGTTTTCATTGAACAGGAACCTGAAAATCTGGGACTAATCATCAAAATCACCGAAGAACAAGTCGACTTTACATCTTTGACAGTTTTCGAGGATTTGTCTGAAGCCCATCCAAATCCGTACCTTCTTGATGCCAACAATGACTTCACTGAAACTAGCTCTTTTGATGAATATGAAGGAGATGATTCTAGGACAGGACTTAACGTTTCGATTATCGCCAGAAGTCTACATGACAGTATCTACGCGTCTCTGGAAGAAATACCTTGGGGAGAGGTTCAGATGACTGTCAAGGAAACTGAGATGTGCCGTAGCGTCGATACATCCCTTCAGTTCAATGTAACCGTGTCTGAAAATGCCGATGAACGAAAGTCGCTCCGTTCTCAGCCGTCACTGAGAGAATCACAGAACTCCATATCAGAATCGAACACTCTTAGTAACTCGAGCATCAACATCCCCAGCTACGTGATTAAGCTTGGTTCGACTGCAACCATCACTTGTGAGCTCAACAACTACCTGGCTCCAAACAGTAGAATCGACTGGGTGAAAGGAAAAAAATTGGTCGTCAGAACTCCCGGAAAATTCGACCGGATCAGTCACGACTTGCTTGAGGTTTTGATCATAAACAACGTCGACTTTGCTGATAACGAGCTCTACAGTCTTAAAGTCAACGAGGATGTTTTTCCGGTTGCCTTTATTCTTGTAGAGGATCTGGGTGATGATGAACCACCGACGATTCTTTCGCCGCCACAAACACAGTTTGTCATGGAGGGTCAACCTACGGAGATCTTCGTTCAAGTGAACAAGAATGCCCCAGACGTTGAATGGTTCAAAGATAAGAAACCATTAGGCGATTCTTCCCGCATGGCTGTTGGATTTACCGACAACTTCAGCAAAGTTGTCTTTTCTGAAACGAGAGTTTCGGATCAAGGAACCTACTTGGCTCTACTCGGAGAACAGACAGTAGCTACTACTCTAGTTGTAGAAGGTTTGTGCTTAGCATGTTTACAAGAGAACCACTCTCAGAACAAAAAACTTTCATTTTGACTTTCCTTCACTGGGAGTGCTTCTCGTTGTGTCCCTGTGTATGTGCTAAATGTTGCTAGTTTAGAACGGATTGACGAGAAAGAAGTGAATGTTGTCGCATCTGGAACTGAGAGTGAAGATGACGACATCCAGGAGTATCTCGTTCCACCAGGAAGCACGGCTACAATTGCATGCGAACTAGAGGAATCCGACAATCGTAGATCTCTTGTCTGGATACGTGATGGTCGTCCCCTTGTCTTTCATCAATCCCAAAAACTTGAGCACGTAGTCAATGGTCTCAAGCATTATCTAGTCATACACGATACGGGACTGAGCGACTCTGGCCTATATTCCGTTTCCATTTCTGGCACAGAGTTCAGAGTCGCTCATCTTGTTGTCAACGATCTTGCTACCTCTATCCAAAGTTCCAGAAGGAAGAGAATTTCAAACGTATCGCTCAATAAATGAGCTAGCCTTTATTTGTTATGTATTTATTACGACTTATTTATTTATAAATGTTTGTTGCTAAAAAATAAGCTGTTGCTTGATGAGCAGAATGTCTTGACGGGGTACGGGTGCAATTGATATGTTTGTTCAATTGGGTCTTACAGTGGAAGAAGACATCGAGGAAACGTGTGTTCCTGCAGGAGCTGTTGCTACAATCAAATGCGAAACATCCGTAGAAGAGCCTCAGATACAATGGCTCAAGGTAAGACCTGAACTCAAAACTAATGATTCGTTAAAGCGAGTGTCCGGAACCTTTTCTAGATATTTTGCAAATTTGCAAAGACTGGATAAGTTTTGACATGACATGGCAAACACACTTTGGAATTGCATTTCTAACTGAATGAGGTTGTTCGCTGTGTAGGAGCCAGTTAGATGTTTTGTGACCGACGTAGATAAACGTTAGTTTTGTAATGTTGGCATGAGAATATGTAGGTAAATTTTGGGGGTTCGGGTATTTCGGAAGGTGAGAGGGCAAAGTCTTAATTTTCTAGATCACGCGTACATTTTCCAGCTTTGCGATGTTCTAAAAAGTTGTAGAGCTCTTCAAGTACTACAACTTTGCTGAACAACGCGAAGCTGAAAAATGTAAGGGTGAGTTAGAAAATTGAGCTTTCCTTTCGGGGTCTAAAACAAAGGGGGGGGGGGTGTAGCCGGGATATACGACAATGGTTCCAGATAGGAAAAATCATGCAGTCCGTTTGCTTGCTGTGTGCAAAACATTCACAATAAATTGCATTTTCTATGCCTTCGAACAAAAACCCCCAACTTATTTTCTTGCTTTTGACTTGTCGTGACAGACATAATCTCTGGCATAACAGTTCGCCAGGGATTAGTTATTTGTTCTGAAAAGGGCGACTTGTAGCGTCTGTAGCTCGGTTATCTTTGAAAATAAACTCCATAAAATATAGTAATTCGGAATCAGCTCAATTTTCTCTACAAGACCCATATTTCCGTTTATAGTCGAAAAAAAGGTCCGGACACTCGCTTTAATGTGATTCATACAATTTTTGATCAAGCTTCGATCTGCACCTTTCCTAAATCAAATTTCATGAATCTTGTGCAACATTTTGGCAACAATTTTTATGTCAGATGATTATAAAAAACGACAAACGTATTCGCCTAATCTTTCGTTGCATCAGACGTGTTATAAATAATAATAATGACAACGGATAAATATGTCAAGCTAACAAGGAAGACTAAAATATTTCGGCATAAATTTCTTGTGAGAACAAAACGTTTTCCTTGCCTAAGGTGTGGAATTAGTCGTAAGCGTAGCTAAACATATGCTAGTCGCTAAGCCGTTAACCTAAATTTGCGCATTATTATTAAGAACGGCGAACCGGTGAGTGCGATACGTGGAGGGCCAGCCGCAAGTCGCTTTGTTGCCGAAGATACGGATAATGCTCGTCACCATTCACTTACTATTGTCTCGATCGAGCCCGGTGATGCTGGAGAATACGGCGTGATTGTGGAAGGAATTTATACTCCTATAACAAGAATTAAGATAACAGGTAGCGATAGTGTGAGCCCTCCTTACAACAAGCCTTTAGAATCTGAACTGTTCAGTCAAATGATTTTTGAAGAACCAGAAATTGAAGTATCGTTGGCCATGCCTTCTGAGAAGGATTTGATCGAAGCCGACGTCGTCAATGTGATGGAAGTTGACAGAATTTCAATTACTACTTTGGAAAATATTCCGGCGTCCGATGATGAGAAAAAGGATGAAGTAGAGTTTGTGACTCATGATGTAGTCAAATCTGTAGGAAAACAATTTGTACATAGAACCACAACTATTTAGCATTCACCAGAACAGATGACAGAGGAAGGATTCGCAATGATTGCTGTGCAAGAAACCATCCCGTCTACGTTGGTTGAACAAGTAGCGACAAAAATTTGGGAATCTGTCATTGCTGACGTGTATACGGAAGTTATTCTGATCAAAAAGTCGCAGGCGCAACAGGACGAGACTGTGATTAGTCAACAAGCTAGCGAGTCTTTGCCTTCTGCTACTCCACTTCCAGAAGACTCTGCAATCCAAACGCAGGCTCCTCTGTCTCCACCAGAGCTTGTTCAATCTCAGCAATCTGAAATTTGCACCATCGATCTCACTTTTATACAGGATTCCGGTCTAGCCGGCTCCGATCTTCTCATTCCAAGAGCACGAAAGTGCAAGCTTACAACATATCTCACCTTTGACCGGCTCAATGGTGATGTACCTGTGGAGGAAGTTATTGTTAATGTGGAGCTGAAGAAAGCAGTGGAGCAGGAAAACTCTGACGTTGTTGTGACACAAGCAATCTACGAAGATGATGGTAAACAAATAGGTCTTTATTAATCGTGCAAGTTTACAGAAGCGTCGACATTGGATGACACTCTGACATCTTTGTCAAGCACGTGCATGTACACATCACCAGAGTTTACAACGAAATTGGAAACAACATACGACTTTGTTGAAAACTCAAAGGCGGTGTTCAAAGTTGCCACTCATGGAGTTCCAGTGCCGCAAGTGTCGTGGTATCTGAATGGAAACGTCATTCATATCGAAAAGTCAGTTTTTTTTTATTTATGAAAAATTATTTTAGGGGATCTGTGAACATCACGTATGATGATGGAGTGAGTTATCTCGAGATAACAAACATCACTTCAAAATGGAATGGAATCCTAAAATGCGAAGGCAACAACTCGGCTGGAACATGTGAAACTAGCACAGCACTTCGAGTTACGCCAGGTGATTGTCTTTTTGAATTGAGTATTCCAATTTTCAGTGTTGCTTCCTGCCGAGATCCACCTTCAAGGAATTCCAACACAGCAAGATGTAGAAACTGTCCTGAGGATAGACTCTGACAGTTCCGTAACAAAATTCAACGTGAGATCACCTGAAACAAAATTGAAGAGTTCCAGGTTGATTCGCGAGGAGAAAGTCCTAGGCCTTCAAGAGAAATCAGTATTTGTTCAACCAGCAGCACCTCGTCGGCTGCTGGACAAGCTCCTGTATTCATAACACGAATTCCTCAACGACTCTATTCAAAAGTGAGCCGCGTTATTACCGATATCATTTTTTAGACAAACGAACCAATGCAGCTGCGCTGCTCCTTCACTGGTCAACCTCTTCCAGCAGTAACATGGGAGAAGAATGGCACATTAATTGATCTCAACAGGTTGCCTTTTGGTTGTTTTTTAAAACAGTATATTTACCAGAAATTTCTCTGTGGTTTGCGAAGACGGAGTGACTATCCTACAAATAATGAACACGGAGTTGGCAGACAATGCAATCTACACTTGTACCATTGCCAACGGATTTGGAGTTGAATCCTGCTCATGTACCATAACTATTGAAGGTATGAAAATATGTTTGCTATGATTGTCTTTTAAGACGATGCTTTGGGAGTTGAACTAGTTGGAACAGCAGTGATTTGCGACAGAGAGATTGCCGACAATAATCTCGAGGTTGTCGTAATGAGTCCAACTAAAACGAGTGCGGAATTCCACTTCAAAGTGGAGCAATCACAGCCAGTGACAGAACTCTCAGAATCGGTCGCAGAAGCCTTTGGAAAACAACAAATTTCTCAAGAATCTACCGGTCAAAGACCGTATTTTCTGTTGGACCTGCAGGATGTTGAAATCCTTGGAAACAGCAGCACATTAAAAGCAATTGTGATGGCAGATCCTATGCCTACAATTTCTTGGAGCATAGACGGGCAGCCAATTCCTTCTCATGAGTGCGAGAAAATTTATGAAGACGGAGTGGCAATTTTGCGACTTCGCCACATCAAGAAAAGAATCTTGAAAGTGAAATGTACAGCAACCAACTCGAAAGGATCTACCGAATCTAAATGTATGGTACGAAAAATATCAGACATCTCGGAGTCGACGACATCGTCTGGACTCTCCCAGATGCCATACTTTATTGTCCCTCTTCATGACATCCAGTCAATGGAATCGGAAATTCGATTAAAATGTGTGGTTGCTGGCAATCCTCTTCCAGATGTGCAATGGTTCAGAAACGGTAATGATGTAACTACCCAGTAAGTCTAGTTAAAAATGTAATAAACTGAGTTTCAGATCGATATCTGAAGATGGAGTTTCTTTCATGGAACTAACTGGTGTTGAAGAAGAGTTTGTCAAATGCGTAGCTTCCAACCTTAAAGGATTCGTGGAAACAAGTTGCCGGGTTACAAAAGTTGACAACGTTGAAGAGCAGCCAGAATTGGGAATACCGCCCTTTTTTGTACAACCACTTTATGACGACATCGTGGATTCCAACTATGTTGTTCTCAAGTGTGTTCTATTAGCCGATTCGACGACTGCGGTGGAGTGGTTCGAAAACGGAGCTCCTGCACTGGCAAAGTTTGTTTCTCAATAAACGGAATACAACTTCATTCAGGGGAAGGAAAATGCTGTTCGACAACGGCGTAGCTCTGCTGTTTGTGGAAGAAATATCGGGAATAACCACAGATTTTGAATGTGTAGCTACTAATTATTATGGAGAAGCAAGAACACAGGGACAAATTATTCAGCAAACCAGTTCTTCGTCGGAAACAGGTTACCCACCAAAATTTGTTAAGAGTCTGACGGTATGTCGCTATATAAATTCTAACAGGTAGTTTGCTGTTCAGGACGAAAAAGTGGCTGCAGGAGAACTTCGGTTAAAGTGCATTTTTACTGGAACACCAGTGCCATCGATAAAATGGTCTATTAACAATGTGGAGATCACCCAGTCAGAGTATGTTGACAGTTTATGAAAATTTAAAAAATTCGCTTTAGAAATTGTAAAATTGCTGTCGAAGACGGCGTTACAGTGCTAAATATCAAACGACTAACACAAGATGTCATCATCGCTTGCTCTGCGGAAAATAACCTGGGGCTAACATCAACAAGCTGCAAACTTGAGGTCACTGATCAAAGATCCTTAACATCCATCATCAGAAGAGAATCAAGGTAAATATTGTAATATTATTTGAACACAAAACAATTTTCAGACAAAAACCGTACTTCTTTCAAAAACTATCCGACGTAACAACATCAGAGAAAGAGATATCGTGTAAAGTCATTGTGCTGTCATCGCCTGCTGCCGATATTACCTGGTATTTCAACAAAAAAGAAGTCTCAAAGTATATCCTGTTTAAATATATTTAAGTTCACTTTCAGCGAACGCACAATTTGCGAAGATGGCATCGGAATTGTCAAGCTTGTTCTACAAGAAGGAAGACATCAGTTGGAATGTATGGCGAAAAACAGTCAAGGCTTAGCTCGAAGCAGCTGTTTTATAACAGTGTACAAAGAAAACGGTGAAATTGAAAGTCCTGCCAAGATTCCTGCTCCAGTCGAGAAGCCAGCTGAGGTTCCTGCTCCAGTTGAGAAGAAGCCAGCTGAGGTTCCTGCTCCAGTTGAGAAGAAGCCAGCTGAGGTTCCTGCTCCAGTTGAGGAGAAGCCAGCTGAGGTTCCTGCTCCAGTCGAAAAGCCAGCTGAGGTTCCTGCTCCAGTTGAGGAGAAGCCAGCTGAGGTTCCTGCTCCAGTTGAGGAGAAGCCAGCTGAGGTTCCTGCTCCAGTTGAGGAGAAGCCAGCTGAGGTTCCTGCTCCAGTTGAGGAGAAGCCAGCTGAGGTTCCTGCTCCAGTTGAGGAGAAGCCAGCTGAGGTTCCTGCTCCAGTTGAGGAGAAGCCAGCTGAGGTTCCTGCTCCAGTTGAGGAGAAGCCAGCTGAGGTTCCTGCTCCAGTTGAGGAGAAGCCAGCTGAGGTTCCTGCTCCAGTTGAGGAGAAGCCAGCTGAGGTTCCTGCTCCAGTTGAGGAGAAGCCAGCTGAGGTTCCTGCTCCAGTTGAGGAGAAGCCAGCTGAGGTTCCTGCTCCAGTTGAGGAGAAGCCAGCTGAGGTTCCTGCTCCAGTTGAGAAGAAGCCAGCTGAGGTTCCTGCTCCAGTCAAGGAGAAGCCAGCTGAGGCTCCTGCTCCAGTCGAGGAGAAGCCAGCTGAGGTTCCTGCTCCAGTTGAGGAGAAGCCAGCTGAGGTTCCTGCTCCAGTTGAGGAGAAGCCAGCTGAGGTTCCTGCTCCAGTCGAGGAGAAGCCAGCTGAGGCTCCTGCTCCAATTGAGGAGAAGCTAACTATTTCTGCTCAACAGCAGCAAATAATGGAAACAATTTCTTTGGCAGCAGCAGTAGACGAAACTGTTGAAGAGGCCACCAGGATCGTAATTGAAAAGTACGAAATGTCTGCGGTTCGAGATGAAGTCACCTTAACGCTAGAGTTCTTGAAGCAAGAAGAATCTTCTGGATTAGAAATCGACCTCGTAGTGGAAACAGTTGATCTGGTTGAAGCCATTTTACCGTCCTCAAAGAAACGCGTTGAAAAACATGCTGAAACTCCAGTCGAGGAGAAGCCAGCTGAGGTTCCTGCTCCAGTTGAGGAGAAGCCAGCTGAGGTTCCTGCTCCAGTCGAGGAGAAGCCAGCTGAGGTTCCTGCTCCAGTCGAGGAGAAGCCAGCTGAGGTTCCTGCTCCAGTTGAAGAAAAGCCATCTGAAGTTCCTGCTCCAGATGAAGAGAAGCCAGCTGAGGTTCCTGCTCCAGTCGAGAAGCCAGCTGAGGCTCCTGCTCCAGTCGAGAAGCCAGCTGAGGCTCCTGCTCCAGTCGAGAAGCCAGCTGAGGCTCCTGCTCCAGTCGAGGAGAAGCCAGCTGAGGCTCCTGCTCCAGTCGAGGAGAAGCCAGCTGAGGCTCCTGCTCCAGTCGAGAAGAAGCCAGCTGAGGCTCCTGCTCCAGTTGAAGAGAAGCCAGCTGAGGCTCCTGCTCCAGTCGAGGAGAAGCCAGCTGAGGCTCCTGCTCCAGTCGAGAAGCCAGCTGAGGCTCCTGCTCCAGTCGAGAAGCCAGCTGAGGCTCCTGCTCCAGTCGAGGAGAAGCCAGCTGAGGCTCCTGCTCCAGTTAAAGAGAAGCCAGCTGAGGCTCCTGCTCCAGTCGAGGAGAAGCCAGCTGAGGTTCCTGCTCCAGTCGAGGAGAAGCCAGCTGAGGCTCCTGCTCCAGTCGAGGAGAAGCCAGCTGAGGTTCCTGCTCCAGTTGAGGAGAAGCCAGCTGAGGTTCCTGCTCCAGTCGAAAAGCCAGCTGAGGTTCCTGCTCCAGTTGAGGAGAAGCCAGCTGAGGTTCCTGCTCCAGTTGAGGAGAAGCCAGCTGAGGTTCCTGCTCCAGTTGAGGAGAAGCCAGCTGAGGTTCCTGCTCCAGTTGAAGAAAAGCCATCTGAAGTTCCTGCTCCAGTTGAAGAGAAGCCAGCTGAGGCCCCTGCTTCAGTCGAGGAGAAGCCAGCTGAGGTTCCTGCTCCAGTTGAGGAGAAGCCAGCTGAGGCTCCTGCTCCAGTCGAGGAGAAGCCAGCTGAGGCTCCTGCTCCAGTCGAGGAGAAGCCAGCTGAGGCTCCTGCTCCAGTCGAGAAGCCAGCTGAGGCTCCTGCTCCAGTCGAGGAGAAGCCATCTGAAGTTCCTGCTCCAGTTGAAGAGAAGCCAGCTGAGGTTCCTGCTCCAGTCGAAAAGCCAGCTGAGGTTCCTGCTCCAGTTGAGGAGAAGCCAGCTGAGGTTCCTGCTCCAGTCGAGGAGAAGCCAGCTGAGGTTCCTGCTCCAGTCGAGGAGAAGCCAGCTGAGGTTCCTGCTCCAGTCGAGGAGAAGCCAGCTGAGGTTCCTGCTCCAGTTGAGGAGAAGCCAGCTGAGGCTCCTGCTCCAGTTGAGGAGAAGCCAGCTGAGGTTCCTGCTCCAGTCGAGGAGAAGCCAGCTGAGGTTCCTGCTCCAGTTGAAGAGAAGCCAGCTGAGGTTCCTGCTCCAGTTGAGGAGAAGCCAGCTGAGGTTCCTGCTCCAGTCGAGGAGAAGCCAGCTGAGGCCCCTGCTCCAGTCGAGGAGAAGCCATCTGAAGTTCCTGCTCCAGATGAAGAGAAGCCAGCTGAGGCTCCTGCTCCAGTTAAAGAGAAGCCAGCTGAGGCTCCTGCTCCATTCGAGAAGCCAGCTGAGGTTCCTGCTCCAGTTGAGGAGAAGCCAGCCGAGGCCCCTGCTCCAGTCGAGAAGCCAGCTGAGGTTCCTGCTCCAGTTGAAGAGAAGCCAGCTGAGGTTCCTGCTCCAGTTGAAGAGAAGCCAGCTGAGGTTCCTGCTCCAGTTGAGGAGAAGCCAGCTGAGGTTCCTGCTCCAGTTGAGGAGAAGCCAGCTGAGATTCCTGCTCCAGTTGAGGAGAAGCCAGCTGAGGTTCCTGCTCCAGTTGAGGAGAAGCCAGCCGAGGCCCCTGCTCCAGTCGAGAAGCCAGCTGAGGCTCCTGCTCCAGTCGAGGAGAAGCCAGCTGAGGTTCCTGCTCCAGTCGAGGAGAAGCCAGCTGAGGCTCCTGCTCCAGTCGAGGAGAAGCCAGCTGAGGCTCCTGCTCCAGTCGAGAAGCCAGCTGAGGCTCCTGCTCCAGTCGAGGAGAAGCCATCTGAAGTTCCTGCTCCAGTTGAAGAGAAGCCAGCTGAGGTTCCTGCTCCAGTCGAAAAGCCAGCTGAGGTTCCTGCTCCAGTTGAGGAGAAGCCAGCTGAGGTTCCTGCTCCAGTCGAGGAGAAGCCAGCTGAGGTTCCTGCTCCAGTCGAGGAGAAGCCAGCTGAGGTTCCTGCTCCAGTCGAGGAGAAGCCAGCTGAGGTTCCTGCTCCAGTCGAGGAGAAGCCAGCTGAGGTTCATGCTCCAGTTGAGAAGAAGCCAGCTGAGGTTCCTGCTCCAGTCGAGAAGCCAGCTGAGGTTCCTGCTCCAGTTGAGGAGAAGCCAGCTGAGGCTCCTGCTCCAGTTGAGGAGAAGCCAGCTGAGGTTCCTGCTCCAGTCGAGGAGAAGCCAGCTGAGGTTCCTGCTCCAGTTGAAGAGAAGCCAGCTGAGGTTCCTGCTCCAGTTGAGGAGAAGCCAGCTGAGGTTCCTGCTCCAGTCGAGGAGAAGCCAGCTGAGGTTCCTGCTCCAGTCGAGGAGAAGCCAGCTGAGGTTCCTGCTCCAGTCGAGGAGAAGCCAGCTGAGGTTCCTGCTCCAGTCGAGGAGAAGCCAGCTGAGGTTCATGCTCCAGTTGAGAAGAAGCCAGCTGAGGTTCCTGCTCCAGTTGAGGAGAAGCCAGCTGAGGCTCCTGCTCCAGTTGAGGAGAAGCCAGCTGAGGTTCCTGCTCCAGTCGAGGAGAAGCCAGCTGAGGTTCCTGCTCCAGTTGAAGAGAAGCCAGCTGAGGTTCCTGCTCCAGTTGAGGAGAAGCCAGCTGAGGTTCCTGCTCCAGTCGAGGAGAAGCCAGCTGAGGCCCCTGCTCCAGTCGAGGAGAAGCCATCTGAAGTTCCTGCTCCAGATGAAGAGAAGCCAGCTGAGGCTCCTGCTCCAGTTAAAGAGAAGCCAGCTGAGGCTCCTGCTCCATTCGAGAAGCCAGCTGAGGTTCCTGCTCCAGTTGAGGAGAAGCCAGCCGAGGCCCCTGCTCCAGTCGAGAAGCCAGCTGAGGTTCCTGCTCCAGTTGAAGAGAAGCCAGCTGAGGTTCCTGCTCCAGTTGAAGAGAAGCCAGCTGAGGTTCCTGCTCCAGTTGAGGAGAAGCCAGCTGAGGTTCCTGCTCCAGTTGAGGAGAAGCCAGCTGAGATTCCTGCTCCAGTTGAGGAGAAGCCAGCTGAGGTTCCTGCTCCAGTTGAGGAGAAGCCAGCCGAGGCCCCTGCTCCAGTCGAGAAGCCAGCTGAGGCTCCTGCTCCAGTCGAGGAGAAGCCAGCTGAGGTTCCTGCTCCAGTCGAGGAGAAGCCAGCTGAGGCTCCTGCTCCAGTCGAGGAGAAGCCAGCTGAGGCTCCTGCTCCAGTCGAGAAGCCAGCTGAGGCTCCTGCTCCAGTCGAGGAGAAGCCATCTGAAGTTCCTGCTCCAGTTGAAGAGAAGCCAGCTGAGGTTCCTGCTCCAGTCGAAAAGCCAGCTGAGGTTCCTGCTCCAGTTGAGGAGAAGCCAGCTGAGGTTCCTGCTCCAGTCGAGGAGAAGCCAGCTGAGGTTCCTGCTCCAGTCGAGGAGAAGCCAGCTGAGGCTCCTGCTCCAGTCGAGGAGAAGCCAGCTGAGGCTCCTGCTCCAGTCGAGAAGCCAGCTGAGGCTCCTGCTCCAGTCGAGGAGAAGCCATCTGAAGTTCCTGCTCCAGTTGAAGAGAAGCCAGCTGAGGTTCCTGCTCCAGTCGAAAAGCCAGCTGAGGTTCCTGCTCCAGTTGAGGAGAAGCCAGCTGAGGTTCCTGCTCCAGTCGAGGAGAAGCCAGCTGAGGTTCCTGCTCCAGTCGAGGAGAAGCCAGCTGAGGTTCCTGCTCCAGTCGAGGAGAAGCCAGCTGAGGTTCCTGCTCCAGTCGAGGAGAAGCCAGCTGAGGTTCATGCTCCAGTTGAGAAGAAGCCAGCTGAGGTTCCTGCTCCAGTCGAGAAGCCAGCTGAGGTTCCTGCTCCAGTTGAGGAGAAGCCAGCTGAGGCTCCTGCTCCAGTTGAGGAGAAGCCAGCTGAGGTTCCTGCTCCAGTCGAGGAGAAGCCAGCTGAGGTTCCTGCTCCAGTTGAAGAGAAGCCAGCTGAGGTTCCTGCTCCAGTCGAGGAGAAGCCAGCTGAGGTTCATGCTCCAGTTGAGAAGAAGCCAGCTGAGGTTCCTGCTCCAGTCGAGAAGCCAGCTGAGGCTCCTGCTCCAGTTGAGGAGAAGCCAGCTGAGGTTCCTGCTCCAGTCGAGGAGAAGCCAGCTGAGGTTCCTGCTCCAGTTGAAGAGAAGCCAGCTGAGGTTCCTGCTCCAGTTGAGGAGAAGCCAGCTGAGGTTCCTGCTCCAGTCGAGGAGAAGCCAGCTGAGGTTCCTGCTCCAGTCGAGGAGAAGCCAGCTGAGGTTCCTGCTCCAGTCGAGGAGAAGCCAGCTGAGGTTCCTGCTCCAGTCGAGGAGAAGCCAGCTGAGGTTCATGCTCCAGTTGAGAAGAAGCCAGCTGAGGTTCCTGCTCCAGTCGAGAAGCCAGCTGAGGTTCCTGCTCCAGTTGAGGAGAAGCCAGCTGAGGCTCCTGCTCCAGTTGAGGAGAAGCCAGCTGAGGTTCCTGCTCCAGTCGAGGAGAAGCCAGCTGAGGTTCCTGCTCCAGTTGAAGAGAAGCCAGCTGAGGTTCCTGCTCCAGTTGAGGAGAAGCCAGCTGAGGTTCCTGCTCCAGTCGAGGAGAAGCCAGCTGAGGCCCCTGCTCCAGTCGAGGAGAAGCCATCTGAAGTTCCTGCTCCAGATGAAGAGAAGCCAGCTGAGGCTCCTGCTCCAGTTAAAGAGAAGCCAGCTGAGGCTCCTGCTCCATTCGAGAAGCCAGCTGAGGTTCCTGCTCCAGTTGAGGAGAAGCCAGCCGAGGCCCCTGCTCCAGTCGAGAAGCCAGCTGAGGTTCCTGCTCCAGTTGAAGAGAAGCCAGCTGAGGTTCCTGCTCCAGTTGAAGAGAAGCCAGCTGAGGTTCCTGCTCCAGTTGAGGAGAAGCCAGCTGAGGTTCCTGCTCCAGTTGAGGAGAAGCCAGCTGAGATTCCTGCTCCAGTTGAGGAGAAGCCAGCTGAGGTTCCTGCTCCAGTTGAGGAGAAGCCAGCCGAGGCCCCTGCTCCAGTCGAGAAGCCAGCTGAGGCTCCTGCTCCAGTCGAGGAGAAGCCAGCTGAGGTTCCTGCTCCAGTCGAGGAGAAGCCAGCTGAGGCTCCTGCTCCAGTCGAGGAGAAGCCAGCTGAGGCTCCTGCTCCAGTCGAGAAGCCAGCTGAGGCTCCTGCTCCAGTCGAGGAGAAGCCATCTGAAGTTCCTGCTCCAGTTGAAGAGAAGCCAGCTGAGGTTCCTGCTCCAGTCGAAAAGCCAGCTGAGGTTCCTGCTCCAGTTGAGGAGAAGCCAGCTGAGGTTCCTGCTCCAGTCGAGGAGAAGCCAGCTGAGGTTCCTGCTCCAGTCGAGGAGAAGCCAGCTGAGGTTCCTGCTCCAGTCGAGGAGAAGCCAGCTGAGGTTCCTGCTCCAGTCGAGGAGAAGCCAGCTGAGGTTCATGCTCCAGTTGAGAAGAAGCCAGCTGAGGTTCCTGCTCCAGTCGAGAAGCCAGCTGAGGTTCCTGCTCCAGTTGAGGAGAAGCCAGCTGAGGCTCCTGCTCCAGTTGAGGAGAAGCCAGCTGAGGTTCCTGCTCCAGTCGAGGAGAAGCCAGCTGAGGTTCCTGCTCCAGTTGAAGAGAAGCCAGCTGAGGTTCCTGCTCCAGTTGAGGAGAAGCCAGCTGAGGTTCCTGCTCCAGTCGAGGAGAAGCCAGCTGAGGCCCCTGCTCCAGTCGAGGAGAAGCCATCTGAAGTTCCTGCTCCAGATGAAGAGAAGCCAGCTGAGGCTCCTGCTCCAGTTAAAGAGAAGCCAGCTGAGGCTCCTGCTCCATTCGAGAAGCCAGCTGAGGTTCCTGCTCCAGTTGAGGAGAAGCCAGCCGAGGCCCCTGCTCCAGTCGAGAAGCCAGCTGAGGTTCCTGCTCCAGTTGAAGAGAAGCCAGCTGAGGTTCCTGCTCCAGTTGAAGAGAAGCCAGCTGAGGTTCCTGCTCCAGTTGAGGAGAAGCCAGCTGAGGTTCCTGCTCCAGTTGAGGAGAAGCCAGCTGAGATTCCTGCTCCAGTTGAGGAGAAGCCAGCTGAGGTTCCTGCTCCAGTTGAGGAGAAGCCAGCTGAGATTCCTGCTCCAGTTGAGGAGAAGCCAGCCGAGGCCCCTGCTCCAGTCGAGACGCCAGCTGAGGCTCCTGCTCCAGTCGAGGAGAAGCCAGCTGAGGTTCCTGCTCCAGTCGAGGAGAAGCCAGCTGAGGCTCCTGCTCCAGTCGAGGAGAAGCCATCTGAAGTTCCTGCTCCAGATGAAGAGAAGCCAGCTGAGGCTCCTGCTCCAGTCGAGAAGCCAGCTGAGGCTCCTGCTCCAGTCGAGGAGAAGCCAGCTGAGGCTCCTGCTCCAGTTAAAGAGAAGCCAGCTGAGGCTCCTGCTCCAGTCGAGGAGAAGCCAGCTGAGGTTCCTGCTCCAGTCGAGGAGAAGCCAGCTGAGGCTCCTGCTCCAGTCGAGGAGAAGCCAGCTGAGGCTCCTGCTCCAGTCGAGGAGAAGCCAGCTGAGGCTCCTGCTCCAGTCGAGGAGAAGCCAGCTGAGGCTCCTGCTCCAGTCGAGGAGAAGCCAGCTGAGGCTCCTGCTCCAGTCGAGAAGCCAGCTGAGACTCCTGCTCCAGGCGAGGAGAAGCCAGCTGAGGCTCCTGCTCCAGTCGAGGAGAAGCCAGCTGAGGCTCCTGCTCCAGTCGAGGAGAAGCCAGCTGAGGCTCCTGCTCCAGTCGAGGAGAAGCCAGCTGAGGCTCCTGCTCCAGTCGAGAAGCCAGCTGAGGCTCCTGCTCCAGTCGAGGAGAAGCCAGCTGAGGTTCCTGCTCCAGTTGAAGAGATGCCAACTGAGGTTCCTGCTTCCGTTGAGGAGAAGCCAGCTGAGGTTCCTGCTCCCGTTGAGGAGAAGCCAGCCGAGGCCCCTGCTCCAGTCGAGAAGCCAGCTGAGGTTCCTGCTCCAGTTGAAGAGAAGCCATCTGAAGTTCCTGCTCCAGTTGAGGAGAAGCCAGCTGAGGCTCCTGCTCCAGTTAAAGAGAAGCCAGCTGAGGCCCCTGCTTCAGTCGAGGAGAAGCCAGCTGAAGTTCCTGCTCCAGTTGAAGAGAAGCCATCTGAAGTTCCTGCTCCAGTTGAGGAGAAGCCAGCTGAGGCTCCTGCTCCAGTTAAAGAGAAGCCAGCTGAGGCCCCTGCTTCAGTCGAGGAGAAGCCAGCTGAGGTTCCTGCTCCAGCTGAGGAGAAGCCAGCTGAGGCTCCTGCTCCAATTGAGGAGAAGCTAACTATTTCTGCTCAACAGCAGCAAATAATGGAAACAATTTCTTTGGCAGCAGCAGTAGACGAAACTGTTGAGGAGGCCACCAGGATCGTAATTGAAAAGTACGAAATGTCTGCGGTTCGAGATGAAGTCACCTTAACGCTAGAGTTCTTGAAGCAAGAAGAATCTTCTGGATTAGAAATCGACCTCGTAGTGGAAACAGTTGATCTGGTTGAAGCCATTTTACCGTCCTCAAAGAAACGCGTTGAAAAACATGCTGAAACTCCAGTCGAGGAGAAGCCAGCTGAGGTTCCTGCTCCAGTTGAAGAGAAGCCATCTGAAGTTCCTGCTCCAGTTGAAGAAAAGCCATCTGAAGTTCCTGCTCCAGTTGAAGAAAAGCCATCTGAAGTTCCTGCTCCAGTTGAAGAGAAGCCAGCTGAGGTTCCTGCTCCAGTTGAAGAACAGCCAGCTGAGGTTCCTGCTCCAGTTGAAGAGAAGCCAGCTGAGGTCCCTGCTCCAGTCGAGGAGAAGCCATCTGAAGTTCCTGCTCCAGTCGAGGAGAAGCCAGCTGAGGCTCCTGCTCCAGTCGAGGAGAAGCCAGCTGAGGCTCCTGCTCCAGTCGAGGAGAAGCCAGCTGAGGCTCCTGCTCCAGTCGAGGAGAAGCCAGCTGAGGCCCCTGCTTCAGTCGAGGAGAAGCCAGCTGAGGTTCCTGCTCCAGTCGAGGAGAAGCCAGCTGAGGCTCCTGCTCCAGTCGAGGAGAAGCCAGCTGAGGCTCCTGCTCCAGTCGAGGAGAAGCCAGCTGAGGCTCCTGCTCCAGTCGAGAAGCCAGCTGAGGCTCCTGCTCCAGTCGAGAAGCCAGCTGAGGCTCCTGCTCCAGTTAAAGAGAAGCCAGCTGAGGCTCCTGCTCCAGTCGAGGAGAAGCCAGCTGAGGCTCCTGCTCCAGTCGAGAAGCCAGCTGAGGCTCCTGCTCCAGTCGAGAAGCCAGCTGAGGCTCCTGCTCCAGTCGAGGAGAAGCCAGCTGAGGTTCCTGCTCCAGTTGAAGAGATGCCAACTGAGGTTCCTGCTTCCGTTGAGGAGAAGCCAGCTGAGGTTCCTGCTCCCGTTGAGGAGAAGCCAGCTGAGGCCCCTGCTTCAGTCGAGGAGAAGCCAGCTGAGGTTCCTGCTCCAGCTGAGGAGAAGCCAGCTGAGGTTCCTGCTCCAGTCGAGGAGAAGCCAGCTGAGGCTCCTGCTCCAGTTGAAGAGAAGCCAGCTGACGTTCCTGCTCCAGTTGAAGAAAAGCCAGCTGAGGTTCCGGCTCCAGTTGAGGAGAAGCCAGCTGAGGTTCCTGCTCCAGTAGAGGAGAAGCCAGCTGAGGTTCCTGCTCCAGTTGAAGAGAAGCTAACTATTTCTGCTCAACAGCAGCAAATAATGGAAACAATTTCTTTGGCAGCAGCAGTAGACGAAACTGTTGAAGAGGCCACCAGGATCGTAATTGAAAAGTACGAAATGTCTGCGGTTCGAGATGAAGTCACCTTAACGCTAGAGTTCTTGAAGCAAGAAGAATCTTCTGGATTAGAAATCGACCTCGTAGTGGAAACAGTTGATCTGGTTAAAGCCATTTTACCGTCCTCAAAGAAACGCGTTGAAAAACAAGCTGAAACTCCAGTCGAGGAGAAGCCAGCTGAGGCTCCTGCTCCAGTTGAGAAGAAGCCAGCTGAGGTTCCTGCTCCAGTCGAGGAGAAGCCAGCTGAGGTTCCTGCTCCAGTTGAGAAGAAGCCAGCTGAGGTTCCTGCTCCAGTTGAGGAGAAGCCAGCTGAGGTTCCTGCTCCAGTTGAAGAGAAGCCAGCTGAGGCTCCTGCTCCAGTTGAGAAGAAGCCAGCTGAGGTTCCTGCTCCAGTTGAGAAGAAGCCAGCTGAGGTTCCTGCTCCAGTTGAGGAGAAGCCAGCTGAGGTTCCTGCTCCAGTTGAAGAGAAGCCAGCTGAGGCTCCTGCTCCAGTTGAGAAGAAGCCAGCTGAGGTTCCTGCTCCAGTCGAGAAGCCAGCTGAGGTTCCTGCTCCAGTCGAGGAGAAGCCATCTGAAGTTCCTGCTCCAGTTGAAGAGAAGCCAGCTGAGGCCCCTGCTTCAGTCGAGGAGAAGCCAGCTGAGGTTCCTGCTCCAGTCGAGGAGAAGCCAGCTGAGGTTCCTGCTCCAGTTGAGAAGAAGCCAGCTGAGGTTCCTGCTCCAGTCGAGAAGCCAGCTGAGGTTCCTGCTCCAGTCGAGGAGAAGCCATCTGAAGTTCCTGCTCCAGTTGAAGAGAAGCCAGCTGAGGCCCCTGCTTCAGTCGAGGAGAAGCCAGCTGAGGTTCCTGCTCCAGTTGAGGAGAAGCCAGCTGAGGTTCCTGCTCCAGTTGAGGAGAAGCCAGCTGACGTTCCTGCTCCAGTTGAAGAAAAGCCAGCTGAGGTTCCGGCTCCAGTTGAGGAGAAGCCAGCTGAGGTTCCTGCTCCAGTAGAGGAGAAGCCAGCTGAGGTTCCTGCTCCAGTTGAAGAGAAGCCAGCTGAGGCCCCTGCTTCAGTCGAGGAGAAGCCAGCTGAGGCTCCTGCTCCAATTGAGGAGAAGCCAGCTGAGGTTCCTGCTCCAGTTGAAGAAAAGCCAGCTGACGTTCCTGCTCCAGTTGAAGAAAAGCCAGCTGAGGTTCCGGCTCCAGTTGAGGAGAAGCCAGCTGAGGTTCCTGCTCCAGTAGAGGAGAAGCCAGCTGAGGTTCCTGCTCCAGTTGAAGAGAAGCTAACTATTTCTGCTCAACAGCAGCAAATAATGGAAACAATTTCTTTGGCAGCAGCAGTAGACGAAACTGTTGAAGAGGCCACCAGGATCGTAATTGAAAAGTACGAAATGTCTGCGGTTCGAGATGAAGTCACCTTAACGCTAGAGTTCTTGAAGCAAGAAGAATCTTCTGGATTAGAAATCGACCTTGTAGTGGAAACAGTTGATCTGGTTGAAGCCATTTTACCGTCCTCAAAGAAACGCGTTGAAAAACAAGCTGAAACTCCAGTCGAGGAGAAGCCAGCTGAGGCTCCTGCTCCAGTTGAGAAGAAGCCAGCTGAGGTTCCTGCTCCAGTTGAGGAGAAGCCAGCTGAGGTTCCTGCTCCAGTTGAGGAGAAGCCAGCTGAGGTTCCTGCTCCAGTTGAGAAGAAGCCAGCTGAGGTTCCTGCTCCAGTTGAGAAGAAGCCAGCTGAGGTTCCTGCTCCAGTTGAGGAGAAGCCAGCTGAGGTTCCTGCTCCAGTTGAGGAGAAGCCAGCTGAGGTTCCTGCTCCAGTTGAAGAGAAGCCATCTGAAGTTCCTGCTCCAGTTGAAGAGAAGCCAGCTGAGGCTCCTGCTCCATTCGAGGAGAAGCCAGCTGAGGTTCCTGCTCCAGTTGAAGAGAAGCCAGCTGAGGCTCCTGCTCCATTCGAGAAGCCAGCTGAGGTTCCTGCTCCAGTTGAGAAGAAGCCAGCTGAGGTTCCTGCTCCAGTCGAGGAGAAGCCATCTGAAGTTCCTGCTCCAGTTGAAGAGAAGCCAGCTGAGGCCCCTGCTCCAGTCGAGGAGAAGCCAGCTGAGGTTCCTGCTCCAGTTGAAGAGAAGCCAGCTGAGGCCCCTGCTCCAGTCGAGGAGAAGCCAGCTGAGGCCCCTGCTCCAGTCGAGGAGAAGCCAGCTGAGGTTCCTGCTCCAGTCGAGAAGCCAGCTGAGGTTCCTGCTCCAGTCGAGGAGAAGCCATCTGAAGTTCCTGCTCCAGTTGAAGAGAAGCCAGCTGAGGCCCCTGCTTCAGTCGAGGAGAAGCCAGCTGAGGTTCCTGCTCCAGTTAAAGAAAAGCCAGCTGAGGTTCCTGCTCCAGTTGAGGAGAAGCCAGCTGAGGTTCCTGCTCCAGTTGAGGAGAAGCCAGCTGAGGTTCCTGCTCCAGTTGAGGAGAAGCCAGCTGAGGTTCCTGCTCCAGTTGAGGAGAAGCCAGCTGAGGTTCCTGCTCCAGTTGAAGAAAAGCCAGCTGAGGTTCCGGCTCCAGTTGAGGAGAAGCCAGCTGAGGTTCCTGCTCCAGTAGAGGAGAAGCCAGCTGAGGTTCCTGCTCCAGTTGAGGAGAAGCCAGCTGAGGTTCCTGCTCCAGTTGAGGAGAAGCCAGCTGAGGTTCCTGCTCCAGTTGAAGAAAAGCCAGCTGAGGTTCCGGCTCCAGTTGAAGAGAAGCCAGCTGAGGCCCCTGCTTCAGTCGAGGAGAAGCCAGCTGAGGTTCCTGCTCCAGCTGAGGAGAAGCCAGCTGAGGTTCCTGCTCCAGTCGAGGAGAAGCCAGCTGAGGCTCCTGCTCCAATTGAGGAGAAGCTAACTATTTCTGCTCAACAGCAGCAAATAATGGAAACAATTTCTTTGGCAGCAGCAGTAGACGAAACTGTTGAGGAGGCCACCAGGATCGTAATTGAAAAGTACGAAATGTCTGCGGTTCGAGATGAAGTCACCTTAACGCTAGAGTTCTTGAAGCAAGAAGAATCTTCTGGATTAGAAATCGACCTCGTAGTGGAAACAGTTGATCTGGTTGAAGCCATTTTACCGTCCTCAAAGAAACGCGTTGAAAAACAAGCTGAAACTCCAGTCGAGGAGAAGCCAGCTGAGGCTCCTGCTCCAGTTGAGAAGAAGCCAGCTGAGGTTCCTGCTCCAGTCGAGGAGAAGCCAGCTGAGGTTCCTGCTCCAGTTGAGAAGAAGCCAGCTGAGGTTCCTGCTCCAGTCGAGGAGAAGCCAGCTGAGGTTCCTTCTCCAGTTGAGGAGAAGCCAGCTGAGGTTCCTGCTCCAGTCGAGGAGAAGCCAGCTGAGGTTCCTGCTCCAGTTGAAGAAAAGCCAGCTGAGGTTCCTGCTCCAGTTGAGGAGAAGCCAGCTGAGGTTCCTTCTCCAGTTGAGGAGAAGCCAGCTGAGGTTCCTGCTCCAGTCGAGGAGAAGCCAGCTGAGGTTCCTGCTCCAGTTGAAGAAAAGCCAGCTGAGGTTCCTGCTCCAGTTGAAGAAAAGCCAGCTGAGGTTCCGGCTCCAGTAGAGGAGAAGCCAGCTGAGGTTCCTGCTCCAGTTGAAGAGAAGCCAGCTGAGGCCCCTGCTTCAGTCGAGGAGAAGCCAGCTGAGGTTCCTGCTCCAGCTGAGGAGAAGCCAGCTGAGGCTCCTGCTCCAATTGAGGAGAAGCTAACTATTTCTGCTCAACAGCAGCAAATAATGGAAACAATTTCTTTGGCAGCAGCAGTAGACGAAACTGTTGAGGAGGCCACCAGGATCGTAATTGAAAAGTACGAAATGTCTGCGGTTCGAGATGAAGTCACCTTAACGCTAGAGTTCTTGAAGCAAGAAGAATCTTCTGGATTAGAAATCGACCTCGTAGTGGAAACAGTTGATCTGGTTGAAGCCATTTTACCGTCCTCAAAGAAACGCGTTGAAAAACAAGCTGAAACTCCAGTCGAGGAGAAGCCAGCTGAGGCTCCTGCTCCAGTTGAGAAGAAGCCAGCTGAGGTTCCTGCTCCAGTCGAGGAGAAGCCAGCTGAGGTTCCTGCTCCAGTTGAGAAGAAGCCAGCTGAGGTTCCTGCTCCAGTCGAGGAGAAGCCAGCTGAGGTTCCTTCTCCAGTTGAGGAGAAGCCAGCTGAGGTTCCTGCTCCAGTCGAGGAGAAGCCAGCTGAGGTTCCTGCTCCAGTTGAGGAGAAGCCAGCTGAGATTCCTGCTCCAGTCGAGGAGAAGCCAGCTGAGGTTCCTTCTCCAGTTGAGGAGAAGCCAGCTGAGGTTCCTGCTCCAGTCGAGGAGAAGCCAGCTGAGGTTCCTGCTCCAGTTGAAGAGAAGCCAGCTGAGGTTCCTGCTCCAGTCGAGGAGAAGCCAGCTGAGGTTCCTGCTCCAGTTGAAGAGAAGCCAGCTGAGGTTCCTGCTCCAGTCGAGGAGAAGCCAGCTGAGGTTCCTGCTCCAGTTGAGGAGAAGCCAGCTGAGGTTCCTGCTCCAGTCGAGGAGAAGCCAGCTGAGGTTCCTGCTCCAGTTGAAGAAAAGCCAGCTGAGGTTCCTGCTCCAGTTGAGGAGAAGCCAGCTGAGGTTCCTGCTCCAGTCGAGGAGAAGCCAGCTGAGGTTCCTGCTCCAGTCGAGGAGAAGCCAGCTGAGGTTCCTGCTCCAGTCGAGGAGAAGCCAGCTGAGGTTCCTGCTCCAGTTGAAGAAAAGCCAGCTGAGGTTCCTGCTCCAGTTGAGGAGAAGCCAGCTGAGATTCCTGCTCCAGTCGAGGAGAAGCCAGCTGAGGTTCCTGCTCCAGTTGAAGAAAAGCCAGCTGAGGTTCCTGCTCCAGTTGAGGAGAAGCCAGCTGAGATTCCTGCTCCAGTCGAGGAGAAGCCAGCTGAGGTTCCTTCTCCAGTTGAGGAGAAGCCAGCTGAGGTTCCTGCTCCAGTCGAGGAGAAGCCAGCTGAGGTTCCTGCTCCAGTTGAAGAGAAGCCAGCTGAGGCTCCTGCTCCATTCGAGAAGCCAGCTGAGGTTCCTGCTCCAGTCGAGGAGAAGCCAGCTGAGGTTCCTCCTCCAGTTGAGAAGAAGCCAGCTGAAGTTCCTGCTCCAGTTGAAGAAAAGCCAGCTGAGGTTACTGCTCCAGTTGAGGAGAAGCCAGCTGAGGTTCCTGCTCCAGTTGAAGAAAAGCCAGCTGAGGTTACTGCTCCAGTTGAGGAGAAGCCAGCTGAGGTTCCTGCTCCAGTTGAAGAGAAGCCAGCTGAGGCTCCTGCTCCAGTTGAGGAGAAGCCAGCTGAGGTTCCTGCTCCAGTTGAGGAGAAGCCAGCTGAGGTTCCTGCTCCAGTTGAGGAGAAGCCAGCTGAGGTTCCTGCTCCAGCTGAGGAGAAGCCAGCTGAGGTTCCTGCTCCAGTCGAGGAGAAGCCAGCTGAGGTTCCTGCTCCAGTTGAAGAAAAGCCAGCTGAGGTTCCTGCTCCAGTTGAAGAGAAGCCAGCTGAGGCTCCTGCTCCAGTTGAAGAGAAGCCAGCTGAGGTTCCTGCTCCAGTTGAAGAAAAGCCAGCTGGGGTTCCTGCTCCAGTTGAGGAGAAGCCAGCTGAGGTTCCTGCTCCAGTAGAGGAGAAGCCAGCTGAGGTTCCTGCTCCAGTTGAAGAGAAGCCAGCTGAGGCTCCTGCTCCAGTTGAAGAGAAGCCAGCTGAGGTTCCTGCTCCAGTTGAAGAAAAGCCAGCTGGGGTTCCTGCTCCAGTTGAGGAGAAGCCAGCTGAGGTTCCTGCTCCAGTTGAAGAGAAGCCAGCTGAGGCTCCTGCTCCATTCGAGAAGCCAGCTGAGGTTCCTGCTCCAGTTGAGAAGAAGCCAGCTGAGGTTCCTGCTCCAGTCGAGGAGAAGCCAGCTGAGGTTCCTGCTCCAGTTGAGAAGAAGCCAGCTGAGGTTCCTGCTCCAGTTGAGGAGAAGCCAGCTGAGGTTCCTGCTCCAGTTGAGGAGAAGCCAGCTGAGGTTCCTGCTCCAGCTGAGGAGAAGCCAGCTGAGGTTCCTGCTCCAGTTGAGGAGAAGCCAGCTGAGGTTCCTGCTCCAGCTGAGGAGAAGCCAGCTGAGGTTCCTGCTCCAGTCGAGGAGAAGCCAGCTGAGGTTCCTGCTCCAGTTGAAGAAAAGCCAGCTGAGGTTCCTGCTCCAGTTGAAGAGAAGCCAGCTGAGGCTCCTGCTCCAGTTGAAGAGAAGCCAGCTGAGGTTCCTGCTCCAGTTGAAGAAAAGCCAGCTGGGGTTCCTGCTCCAGTTGAGGAGAAGCCAGCTGAGGTTCCTGCTCCAGTTGAAGAGAAGCCAGCTGAGGTTCCTGCTCCAGTTGAAGAGAAGCCAGCTGAGGCTCCTGCTCCAGTTGAGAAGAAGCCAGCTGAGGTTCCTGCTCCAGTCGAGGAGAAGCCAGCTGAGGTTCCTGCTCCAGTTGAGAAGAAGCCAGCTGAGGTTCCTGCTCCAGTTGAAGAAAAGCCAGCTGGGGTTCCTGCTCCAGTTGAGGAGAAGCCAGCTGAGGTTCCTGCTCCAGTAGAGGAGAAGCCAGCTGAGGTTCCTGCTCCAGTTGAAGAAAAGCCAGCTGAGGTTCCTGCTCCAGTTGAAGAGAAGCCAGCTGAGGCTCCTGCTCCATTCGAGAAGCCAGCTGAGGTTCCTGCTCCAGTTGAGGAGAAGCCAGCTGAGGTTCCTGCTCCAGTTGAAGAAAAGCCAGCTGAGGTTCCTGCTCCAGTTGAGGAGAAGCCAGCTGAGGTTCCTGCTCCAGCTGAGGAGAAGCCAGCTGAGGTTCCTGCTCCAGTCGAGGAGAAGCCAGCTGAGGTTCCTGCTCCAGTTGAAGAAAAGCCAGCTGAGGTTCCTGCTCCAGTTGAAGAGAAGCCAGCTGAGGCTCCTGCTCCAGTTGAAGAGAAGCCAGCTGAGGTTCCTGCTCCAGTTGAAGAAAAGCCAGCTGGGGTTCCTGCTCCAGTTGAGGAGAAGCCAGCTGAGGTTCCTGCTCCAGTTGAAGAGAAGCCAGCTGAGGCTCCTGCTCCAGTTGAAGAGAAGCCAGCTGAGGTTCCTGCTCCAGTTGAAGAAAAGCCAGCTGGGGTTCCTGCTCCAGTTGAGGAGAAGCCAGCTGAGGTTCCTGCTCCAGTTGAAGAGAAGCCAGCTGAGGCTCCTGCTCCAGTTGAGAAGAAGCCAGCTGAGGTTCCTGCTCCAGTCGAGGAGAAGCCAGCTGAGGTTCCTGCTCCAGTTGAGAAGAAGCCAGCTGAGGTTCCTGCTCCAGTTGAAGAAAAGCCAGCTGGGGTTCCTGCTCCAGTTGAGGAGAAGCCAGCTGAGGTTCCTGCTCCAGTAGAGGAGAAGCCAGCTGAGGTTCCTGCTCCAGTTGAAGAAAAGCCAGCTGAGGCCCCTGCTTCAGTCGAGGAGAAGCCAGCTGAGGTTCCTGCTCCAGTCGAGGAGAAGCCAGCTGAGGCTCCTGCTCCAATTGAGGAGAAGCTAACTATTTCTGCTCAACAGCAGCAAATAATGGAAACAATTTCTTTGGCAGCAGCAGTAGACGAAACTGTTGAAGAGGCCACCAGGATCGTAATTGAAAAGTACGAAATGTCTGCGGTTCGAGATGAAGTCACTTTAACGCTAGAGTTCTTGAAGCAAGAACAATCTTCTGGATTAGAAATCGACCTCGTAGTGGAAACAGTTGATCTGGTTAAAGCCATTTTACCGTCCTCAAAGAAACGCGTTGAAAAACAAGCTGAAACTCCAGTCGAGGAGAAGCCAGCTGAGGCTCCTGCTCCAGTTGAGAAGAAGCCAGCTGAGGTTCCTGCTCCAGTCGAGAAGCCAGCTGAGGTTCCTGCTCCAGTCGAGGAGAAGCCAGCTGAGGTTCCTGCTCCAGTTGAAGAAAAGCCAGCTGAGGTTCCTGCTCCAGTTGAGGAGAAGCCAGCTGAGGTTCCTGCTCCAGTTGAAGAGAAGCCAGCTGAGGCCCCTGCTTCAGTCGAGAAGCCAGCTGAGGTTCCTGCTCCAGTCGAGAAGCCAGCGGAGGTTCCTGCTCCAGTTGAGGAGAAGCCAGCTGAGGCCCCTGCTTCAGTCGAGGAGAAGCCAGCTGAGGTTCCTGCTCCAGTTGAGGAGAAGCCAGCTGAGGTTCCTGCTCCAGTCGAGAAGCCAGCGGAGGCTCCTGCTCCAGTTGAGGAGAAGCCAGCTGAGGCCCCTGCTTCAGTCGAGGAGAAGCCAGCTGAGGCCCCTGCTTCAGTCGAGGAGAAGCCAGCTGAGGTTCCTGCTCCAGTCGAGGAGAAGCCATCTGAAGTTCCTGCTCCAGTCGAGGAGAAGCCATCTGAAGTTCCTGCTCCAGTTGAAGAGAAGCCAGCTGAGGCCCCTGCTTCAGTCGAGGAGAAGCCAGCTGAGGTTCCTGCTCCAGTCGAGAAGCCAGCTGAGGCTCCTGCTCCAGTTGAGGAGAAGCCAGCTGAGGTTCCTGCTCCAGTTGAAGAAAAGCCAGCTGAGGTTCCTGCTCCAGTTGAGGAGAAGCCAGCTGAGGTTCCTGCTCCAGTTGAAGAGAAGCCAGCTGAGGCCCCTGCTTCAGTCGAGAAGCCAGCTGAGGTTCCTGCTCCAGTCGAGAAGCCAGCGGAGGCTCCTGCTCCAGTTGAGGAGAAGCCAGCTGAGGTTCCTGCTCCAGTCGAGAAGCCAGCGGAGGTTCCTGCTCCAGTTGAGGAGAAGCCAGCTGAGGTTCCTGCTCCAGTTGAAGAGAAGCCAGCTGAGGCCCCTGCTTCAGTCGAGGAGAAGCCAGCTGAGGTTCCTGCTCCAGTCGAGGAGAAGCCATCTGAAGTTCCTGCTCCAGTCGAGGAGAAGCCATCTGAAGTTCCTGCTCCAGTTGAAGAGAAGCCAGCTGAGGCCCCTGCTTCAGTCGAGGAGAAGCCAGCTAAGGTTCCTGCTCCAGTTGAGGAGAAGCCAGCTGAGGTTCCTGCTCCAGTCGAGGAGAAGCTAACTATTTCTGCTCAACAGCAGCAAATAATGGAAACAATTTCTTTGGCAGCAGCAGTAGACGAAACTGTTGAAGAGGCCACCAGGATCGTAATTGAAAAGTACGAAATGTCTGCGGTTCGAGATGAAGTCACCTTAACGCTAGAGTTCTTGAAGCAAGAAGAATCTTCTGGATTAGAAATCGACCTCGTAGTGGAAACAGTTGATCTGGTTGAAGCCATTTTACCGTCCTCAAAGAAACGCGTTGAAAAACAAGCTGAAACTCCAGTCGAGGAGAAGCCAGCTGAGGTTCCTGCTCCAGTCGAGAAGCCAGCTGAGGTTCCTGCTCCAGTCGAGGAGAAGCCAGCTGAGGTTCCTGCTCCAGTTGAAGAAAAGCCAGCTGAGGTTCCTGCTCCAGTTGAGGAGAAGCCAGCTGAGGCCCCTGCTTCAGTCGAGAAGCCAGCTGAGGTTCCTGCTCCAGTCGAGAAGCCAGCGGAGGTTCCTGCTCCAGTTGAGGAGAAGCCAGCTGAGGCCCCTGCTTCAGTCGAGGAGAAGCCAGCTGAGGTTCCTGCTCCAGTTGAGGAGAAGCCAGCTGAGGTTCCTGCTCCAGTCGAGAAGCCAGCGGAGGCTCCTGCTCCAGTTGAGGAGAAGCCAGCTGAGGCCCCTGCTTCAGTCGAGGAGAAGCCAGCTGAGGCCCCTGCTTCAGTCGAGGAGAAGCCAGCTGAGGTTCCTGCTCCAGTCGAGGAGAAGCCATCTGAAGTTCCTGCTCCAGTCGAGGAGAAGCCATCTGAAGTTCCTGCTCCAGTTGATGAAAAGCCAGCTGAGGCCCCTGCTTCAGTCGAGGAGAAGCCAGCTGAGGTTCCTGCTCCAGTTGAAGAGAAGCCAGCTGAGGCCCCTGCTTCAGTCGAGGAGAAGCCAGCTGAGGTTCCTGCTCCAGTCGAGGAGAAGCCATCTGAAGTTCCTGCTCCAGTCGAGGAGAAGCCATCTGAAGTTCCTGCTCCAGTTGAAGAGAAGCCAGCTGAGGCCCCTGCTTCAGTCGAGGAGAAGCCAGCTGAGGTTCCTGCTCCAGTCGAGAAGCCAGCTGAGGCTCCTGCTCCAGTTGAGGAGAAGCCAGCTGAGGTTCCTGCTCCAGTTGAAGAAAAGCCAGCTGAGGTTCCTGCTCCAGTTGAGGAGAAGCCAGCTGAGGTTCCTGCTCCAGTTGAAGAGAAGCCAGCTGAGGCCCCTGCTTCAGTCGAGAAGCCAGCTGAGGTTCCTGCTCCAGTTGAAGAGAAGCCAGCTGAGGCCCCTGCTTCAGTCGAGAAGCCAGCGGAGGCTCCTGCTCCAGTTGAGGAGAAGCCAGCTGAGGTTCCTGCTCCAGTCGAGAAGCCAGCGGAGGTTCCTGCTCCAGTTGAGGAGAAGCCAGGTGAGGTTCCTGCTCCAGTTGAAGAGAAGCCAGCTGAGGCCCCTGCTTCAGTCGAGGAGAAGCCAGCTGAGGTTCCTGCTCCAGTCGAGGAGAAGCCATCTGAAGTTCCTGCTCCAGTTGAAGAGAAGCCAGCTGAGGCCCCTGCTTCAGTCGAGGAGAAGCCAGCTAAGGTTCCTGCTCCAGTTGAGGAGAAGCCAGCTGAGGTTCCTGCTCCAGTCGAGGAGAAGCCAGCTGAGGCTCCTGCTCCAATTGAGGAGAAGCTAACTATTTCTGCTCAACAGCAGCAAATAATGGAAACAATTTCTTTGGCAGCAGCAGTAGACGAAACTGTTGAAGAGGCCACCAGGATCGTAATTGAAAAGTACGAAATGTCTGCGGTTCGAGATGAAGTCACCTTAACGCTAGAGTTCTTGAAGCAAGAAGAATCTTCTGGATTAGAAATCGACCTCGTAGTGGAAACAGTTGATCTGGTTGAAGCCATTTTACCGTCCTCAAAGAAACGCGTTGAAAAACAAGCTGAAACTCCAGTCGAGGAGAAGCCAGCTGAGGTTCCTGCTCCAGTTGAGAAGAAGCCAGCTGAGGTTCCTGCTCTAGTCGAGGAGAGGCCATCTGAAGTTCCTGCTCCAGTTGAAGAGAAGCCAGCTGAGGCCCCTGCTACAGTCGAGGAGAAGCCAGCTGAGGTTCCTGCTCCAGTTGAGGAGAAGCCAGCTGAGGTTCCTGCTCCAGTTGAGGAGAAGCCAGCTGAGGTTCCTGCTCCAGTTGAGGAGAAGCCAGCTGAGGCTCCTGCTCCAGTTGAGGAGAAGCCAGCTGAGGTTCCTGCTCCAGTTGAAGAAAAGCCAGCTGAGGTTCCTGCTCCAGTTGAGGAGAAGCCAGCTGAGGTTCCTGCTCCAGTTGAAGAGAAGCCAGCTGAGGCCCCTGCTTCAGTCGAGGAGAAGCCAGCTGAGGTTCCTGCTCCAGTCGAGGAGAAGCCAGCTGAGGCCCCTGCTTCAGTCGAGGAGAAGCCAGCTGAGGTTCCTGCTCCAGTTGAGGAGAAGCCAGCTGAGGCTCCTGCTCCAGTTGAGAAGAAGCCAGCTGAGGTTCCTGCTCCAGTTGAAGAAAAGCCAGCTGAGGTTCCTGCTCCAGTTGAAGAGAAGCCAACTGAGGTTCTTGCTCCAGTCGAGAAGCCAGCTGAGGCTCCTGCTCCAGTTGAAGAGAAGCCAACTGAGGTTCTTGCTCCAGTCGAGAAGCCAGCTGAGGCTCCTGCTCCAGTTGAAGAAAAGCCAGCTGAGGTTCCTGCTCCAGTTGAGGAGAAGCTAACTATTTCTGCTCAACAGCAGCAAATAATGGAAACAATTTCTTTGGCAGCAGCAGTAGACGAAGCTGTTGAAGAGGCCACCAGGATCGTAATTGAAAAGTACGAAATGTCTGCGGTTCGAGATGAAGTCACCTTAACGCTAGAGTTCTTGAAGCAAGAAGAATCTTCTGGATTAGAAATCGACCTTGTAGTGGAAACAGTTGATCTGGTTGAAGCCATTTTACCGTCCTCAAAGAAACGCGTTGAAAAACAAGCTGAAACTCCAGTCGAGGAGAAGCCAGCTGAGGCTCCTGCTCCAGTTGAGAAGAAGCCAGCTGAGGTTCCTGCTCTAGTCGAGGAGAGGCCATCTGAAGTTCCTGCTCCAGTTGAAGAGAAGCCAGCTGAGGCCCCTGCTACAGTCGAGGAGAAGCCAGCTGAGGTTCCTGCTCCAGCTGAGGAGAAGCCAGCTGAGGTTCCTGCTCCAGTCGAGAAGCCAGCTGAGGTTCCTGCTCCAGTTGAAGAGAAGCCAGCTGAGGCCCCTGCTTCAGTCGAGGAGAAGCCAGCTGAGGTTCCTGCTCCAGCTGAGGAGAAGCCAGCTGAGGCTCCTGCTCCATTCGAGAAGCCAGCTGAGGTTCCTGCTCCAGTTGAGAAGAAGCCAGCTGAGGTGCCTGCTCCAGTTGAAGAAAAGCCATCTGAAGTTCCTGCTCCAGTCGAGGAGAAGCCAGCTGAGGTTCCTGCTCCAGTTGAGGAGAAGCCAGCTGAGGTTCCTGCTCCAGTTGAAGAAAAGCCAGCTGAGGTTCCTGCTCCAGCTAAGGAGAAGCCAGCTGAGGTTCCTGCTCCAGCTGAGGAGAAGCCAGCTGAGGTTCCTGCTCCAGTTGAGGAGAAGCCATCTGAAGTTCCTGCTCCAGTTGAAGAGAAGCCAGCTGAGGCTCCTGCTCCAGTCGAGGCGAAGCCAGCTGAGGCTCCTGCTCCAGTTGAAGAGAAGCCAGCTGAGGTTCCTGCTCCAGTTCAGGAGAAGCCAGCTGAGGCTCCTGCTCCAGTCGAGGAGAAGCCAGCTGAGGCTCCTGCTCCAGTTGAAGAGAAGCCAGCTGAGGCTCCTGCTCCAGTCGAGGAGAAGCCAGCTGAGGCTCCTGCTCCAGTCGAGGAGAAGCCAGCTGAGGCTCCTGCTCCAGTTGAGAAGGAGAAGGCTGACAAGCTAAAGGCCGAGAAGGACAAGTCTGAAAAGGACAAGCTCGAGAAGGAGAAGGCTGACAAGCTAAAGGCCGAGAAGGACAAGTCTGAAAAGGACAAGCTCGAGAAGGAGAAGGCTGACAAGCTCGAGCAGGAGAAGGCTGACAAGCTAAAGGCCGAGAAGGACAAGTCTGAAAAGGACAAGCTCGAGAAGGAGAAGGCTGACAAGCTCGAACAGGAGAAGGCTGACAAGCTAAAGGCCGAGAAGGACAAATCTGAAAAGGACAAGCTCGAGAAGGAGAAGGCTGACAAGCTCGAGAAGGAGAAGGCTGACAAGCTAAAGGCCGAGAAGGACAAGTCTGAAAAGGACAAGCTCGAGAAGGAGAAGGCTGACAAGCTAAAGGCCGAGAAGGACAAGTCTGAAAAGGACAAGCTCGAGAAGGAGAAGGCTGACAAGCTAAAGGCCGAGAAGGACAAGTCTGAAAAGGACAAGCTCGAGAAGGAGAAGGCTGACAAGCTAAAGGCCGAGAAGGACAAGTCTGAAAAGGACAAGCTCGAGAAGGAGAAGGCTGACAAGCTCGAGCAGGAGAAGGCTGACAAGCTAAAGGCCGAGAAGGACAAGTCTGAAAAGGACAAGCTCGAGAAGGAGAAGGCTGACAAGCTCGAACAGGAGAAGGCTGACAAGCTCGAGAAGGAGAAGGCTGACAAGCTAAAGGCCGAGAAGGACAAATCTGAAAAGGACAAGCTCGAGAAGGAGAAGGCTGACAAGCTCGAGAAGGAGAAGGCTGACAAGCTAAAGGCCGAGAAGGACAAATCTGAAAAGGACAAGCTCGAGAAGGAGAAGGCTGACAAGCTAAAGGCCGAGAAGGACAAATCTGAAAAGGACAAGCTCGAGAAGGAGAAGGCTGACAAGCTCGAGAAGGAGAAGGCTGACAAGCTAAAGGCCGAGAAGGACAAGTCTGAAAAGGACAAGCTCGAGAAGGAGAAGGCTGACAAGCTAAAGGCCGAGAAGGACAAGTCTGAAAAGGACAAGCTCGAGAAGGAGAAGGCTGACAAGCTAAAGGCCGAGAAGGACAAGTCTGAAAAGGACAAGCTCGAGAAGGAGAAGGCTGACAAGCTAAAGGCCGAGAAGGACAAGTCTGAAAAGGACAAGCTCGAGAAGGAGAAGGCTGACAAGCTCGAGCAGGAGAAGGCTGACAAGCTAAAGGCCGAGAAGGACAAGTCTGAAAAGGACAAGCTCGAGAAGGAGAAGGCTGACAAGCTCGAACAGGAGAAGGCTGACAAGCTCGAGAAGGAGAAGGCTGACAAGCTAAAGGCCGAGAAGGACAAATCTGAAAAGGACAAGCTCGAGAAGGAGAAGGCTGACAAGCTCGAGAAGGAGAAGGCTGACAAGCTAAAGGCCGAGAAGGACAAATCTGAAAAGGACAAGCTCGAGAAGGAGAAGGCTGACAAGCTAAAGGCCGAGAAGGACAAATCTGAAAAGGACAAGCTCGAGAAGGAGAAGGCTGACAAGCTCGAGAAGGAGAAGGCTGACAAGCTAAAGGCCGAGAAGGACAAGTCTGAAAAGGACAAGCTCGAGAAGGAGAAGGCTGACAAGCTAAAGGCCGAGAAGGACAAGTCTGAAAAGGACAAGCTCGAGAAGGAGAAGGCTGACAAGCTAAAGGCCGAGAAGGACAAGTCTGAAAAGGACAAGCTCGAGAAGGAGAAGGCTGACAAGCTAAAGGCCGAGAAGGACAAGTCTGAAAAGGACAAGCTCGAGAAGGAGAAGGCTGACAAGCTCGAGCAGGAGAAGGCTGACAAGCTAAAGGCCGAGAAGGACAAGTCTGAAAAGGACAAGCTCGAGAAGGAGAAGGCTGACAAGCTCGAACAGGAGAAGGCTGACAAGCTAAAGGCCGAGAAGGACAAATCTGAAAAGGACAAGCTCGAGAAGGAGAAGGCTGACAAGCTCGAGAAGGAGAAGGCTGACAAGCTAAAGGCCGAGAAGGACAAGTCTGAAAAGGACAAGCTCGAGAAGGAGAAGGCTGACAAGCTAAAGGCCGAGAAGGACAAATCTGAAAAGGACAAGCTCGAGAAGGAGAAGGCTGACAAGCTCGAGAAGGAGAAGGCTGACAAGCTAAAGGCCGAGAAGGACAAGTCTGAAAAGGACAAGCTCGAGAAGGAGAAGGCTGACAAGCTAAAGGCCGAGAAGGACAAGTCTGAAAAGGACAAGCTCGAGAAGGAGAAGGCTGACAAGCTAAAGGCCGAGAAGGACAAGTCTGAAAAGGACAAGCTCGAGAAGGAGAAGGCTGACAAGCTAAAGGCCGAGAAGGACAAGTCTGAAAAGGACAAGCTCGAGAAGGAGAAGGCTGACAAGCTCGAGCAGGAGAAGGCTGACAAGCTAAAGGCCGAGAAGGACAAGTCTGAAAAGGACAAGCTCGAGAAGGAGAAGGCTGACAAGCTCGAACAGGAGAAGGCTGACAAGCTAAAGGCCGAGAAGGACAAGTCTGAAAAGGACAAGCTCGAGAAGGAGAAGGCTGACAAGCTAAAGGCCGAGAAGGACAAATCTGAAAAGGACAAGCTCGAGAAGGAGAAGGCTGACAAGCTCGAGAAGGAGAAGGCTGACAAGCTAAAGGCCGAGAAGGACAAATCTGAAAAGGACAAGCTCGAGAAGGAGAAGGCTGACAAGCTAAAGGCCGAGAAGGACAAATCTGAAAAGGACAAGCTCGAGAAGGAGAAGGCTGACAAGCTCGAGAAGGAGAAGGCTGACAAGCTAAAGGCCGAGAAGGACAAGTCTGAAAAGGACAAGCTCGAGAAGGAGAAGGCTGACAAGCTAAAGGCCGAGAAGGACAAGTCTGAAAAGGACAAGCTCGAGAAGGAGAAGGCTGACAAGCTAAAGGCCGAGAAGGACAAGTCTGAAAAGGACAAGCTCGAGAAGGAGAAGGCTGACAAGCTAAAGGCCGAGAAGGACAAGTCTGAAAAGGACAAGCTCGAGAAGGAGAAGGCTGACAAGCTCGAGCAGGAGAAGGCTGACAAGCTAAAGGCCGAGAAGGACAAGTCTGAAAAGGACAAGCTCGAGAAGGAGAAGGCTGACAAGCTCGAACAGGAGAAGGCTGACAAGCTAAAGGCCGAGAAGGACAAATCTGAAAAGGACAAGCTCGAGAAGGAGAAGGCGGACAAGCTCGAGAAGGAGAAGGCTGACAAGCTAAAGGCCGAGAAGGACAAGTCTGAAAAGGACAAGCTCGAGAAGGAGAAGGCTGACAAGCTAAAGGCCGAGAAGGACAAATCTGAAAAGGACAAGCTCGAGAAGGAGAAGGCTGACAAGCTCGAGAAGGAGAAGGCTGACAAGCTAAAGGCCGAGAAGGACAAGTCTGAAAAGGACAAGCTCGAGAAGGAGAAGGCTGACAAGCTAAAGGCCGAGAAGGACAAGTCTGAAAAGGACAAGCTCGAGAAGGAGAAGGCTGACAAGCTAAAGGCCGAGAAGGACAAGTCTGAAAAGGACAAGCTCGAGAAGGAGAAGGCTGACAAGCTAAAGGCCGAGAAGGACAAGTCTGAAAAGGACAAGCTCGAGAAGCAGAAGGCTGACAAGCTAAAGGCCGAGAAGGACAAGTCTGAAAAGGACAAGCTCGAGAAGGAGAAGGCTGACAAGCTAAAGGCCGAGAAGGACAAGTCTGAAAAGGACAAGCTCGAGAAGGAGAAGGCTGACAAGCTCGAGCAGGAGAAGGCTGACAAGCTAAAGGCCGAGAAGGACAAGTCTGAAAAGGACAAGCTCGAGAAGGAGAAGGCTGACAAGCTCGAACAGGAGAAGGCTGACAAGCTAAAGGCCGAGAAGGACAAATCTGAAAAGGACAAGCTCGAGAAGGAGAAGGCTGACAAGCTCGAGAAGGAGAAGGCTGACAAGCTAAAGGCCGAGAAGGACAAGTCTGAAAAGGACAAGCTCGAGAAGGAGAAGGCTGACAAGCTAAAGGCCGAGAAGGACAAATCTGAAAAGGACAAGCTCGAGAAGGAGAAGGCTGACAAGCTCGAGAAGGAGAAGGCTGACAAGCTAAAGGCCGAGAAGGACAAGTCTGAAAAGGACAAGCTCGAGAAGGAGAAGGCTGACAAGCTAAAGGCCGAGAAGGACAAGTCTGAAAAGGACAAGCTCGAGAAGGAGAAGGCTGACAAGCTAAAGGCCGAGAAGGACAAGTCTGAAAAGGACAAGCTCGAGAAGGAGAAGGCTGACAAGCTAAAGGCCGAGAAGGACAAGTCTGAAAAGGACAAGCTCGAGAAGGAGAAGGCTGACAAGCTCGAGCAGGAGAAGGCTGACAAGCTAAAGGCCGAGAAGGACAAATCTGAAAAGGACAAGCTCGAGAAGGAGAAGGCTGACAAGCTCGAGAAGGAGAAGGCTGACAAGCTAAAGGCCGAGAAGGACAAGTCTGAAAAGGACAAGCTCGAGAAGGAGAAGGCTGACAAGCTAAAGGCCGAGAAGGACAAGTCTGAAAAGGACAAGCTCGAGAAGGAGAAGGCTGACAAGCTCGAGAAGGAGAAGGCTGACAAGCTAAAGGCCGAGAAGGACAAGTCTGAAAAGGACAAGCTCGAGAAGGAGAAGGCTGACAAGCTAAAGGCCGAGAAGGACAAGTCTGAAAAGGACAAGCTCGAGAAGGAGAAGGCTGACAAGCTAAAGGCCGAGAAGGACAAGTCTGAAAAGGACAAGCTCGAGAAGGAGAAGGCTGACAAGCTCGAGCAGGAGAAGGCTGACAAGCTAAAGGCCGAGAAGGACAAGTCTGAAAAGGACAAGCTCGAGAAGGAGAAGGCTGACAAGCTCGAACAGGAGAAGGCTGACAAGCTAAAGGCCGAGAAGGACAAATCTGAAAAGGACAAGCTCGAGAAGGAGAAGGCGGACAAGCTCGAGAAGGAGAAGGCTGACAAGCTAAAGGCCGAGAAGGACAAGTCTGAAAAGGACAAGCTCGAGAAGGAGAAGGCTGACAAGCTAAAGGCCGAGAAGGACAAGTCTGAAAAGGACAAGCTCGAGAAGGAGAAGGCTGACAAGCTCGAGAAGGAGAAGGCTGACAAGCTAAAGGCCGAGAAGGACAAGTCTGAAAAGGACAAGCTCGAGAAGGAGAAGGCTGACAAGCTAAAGGCCGAGAAGGACAAGTCTGAAAAGGACAAGCTCGAGAAGGAGAAGGCTGACAAGCTAAAGGCCGAGAAGGACAAGTCTGAAAAGGACAAGCTCGAGAAGCAGAAGGCTGACAAGCTAAAGGCCGAGAAGGACAAGTCTGAAAAGGACAAGCTCGAGAAGGAGAAGGCTGACAAGCTAAAGGCCGAGAAGGACAAGTCTGAAAAGGACAAGCTCGAGAAGGAGAAGGCTGACAAGCTCGAGCAGGAGAAGGCTGACAAGCTAAAGGCCGAGAAGGACAAGTCTGAAAAGGACAAGCTCGAGAAGGAGAAGGCTGACAAGCTCGAACAGGAGAAGGCTGACAAGCTAAAGGCCGAGAAGGACAAATCTGAAAAGGACAAGCTCGAGAAGGAGAAGGCTGACAAGCTCGAGAAGGAGAAGGCTGACAAGCTAAAGGCCGAGAAGGACAAGTCTGAAAAGGACAAGCTCGAGAAGGAGAAGGCTGACAAGCTAAAGGCCGAGAAGGACAAATCTGAAAAGGACAAGCTCGAGAAGGAGAAGGCTGACAAGCTCGAGAAGGAGAAGGCTGACAAGCTAAAGGCCGAGAAGGACAAGTCTGAAAAGGACAAGCTCGAGAAGGAGAAGGCTGACAAGCTAAAGGCCGAGAAGGACAAGTCTGAAAAGGACAAGCTCGAGAAGGAGAAGGCTGACAAGCTAAAGGCCGAGAAGGACAAGTCTGAAAAGGACAAGCTCGAGAAGGAGAAGGCTGACAAGCTAAAGGCCGAGAAGGACAAGTCTGAAAAGGACAAGCTCGAGAAGGAGAAGGCTGACAAGCTCGAGCAGGAGAAGGCTGACAAGCTAAAGGCCGAGAAGGACAAGTCTGAAAAGGACAAGCTCGAGAAGGAGAAGGCTGACAAGCTCGAACAGGAGAAGGCTGACAAGCTAAAGGCCGAGAAGGACAAGTCTGAAAAGGACAAGCTCGAGAAGGAGAAGGCTGACAAGCTAAAGGCCGAGAAGGACAAATCTGAAAAGGACAAGCTCGAGAAGGAGAAGGCTGACAAGCTAAAGGCCGAGAAGGACAAGTCTGAAAAGGACAAGCTCGAGAAGGAGAAGGCTGACAAGCTAAAGGCCGAGAAGGACAAGTCTGAAAAGGACAAGCTCGAGAAGGAGAAGGCTGACAAGCTAAAGGCCGAGAAGGACAAGTCTGAAAAGGACAAGCTCGAGAAGGAGAAGGCTGACAAGCTAAAGGCCGAGAAGGACAAGTCTGAAAAGGACAAGCTCGAGAAGGAGAAGGCTGACAAGCTCGAGCAGGAGAAGGCTGACAAGCTAAAGGCCGAGAAGGACAAATCTGAAAAGGACAAGCTCGAGAAGGAGAAGGCTGACAAGCTCGAGAAGGAGAAGGCTGACAAGCTAAAGGCCGAGAAGGACAAGTCTGAAAAGGACAAGCTCGAGAAGGAGAAGGCTGACAAGCTAAAGGCCGAGAAGGACAAGTCTGAAAAGGACAAGCTCGAGAAGGAGAAGGCTGACAAGCTCGAGAAGGAGAAGGCTGACAAGCTAAAGGCCGAGAAGGACAAGTCTGAAAAGGACAAGCTCGAGAAGGAGAAGGCTGACAAGCTCGAGAAGGAGAATGCTGACAAGCTAAAGGCCGAGAAGGACAAGTCTGAAAAGGACAAGCTCGAGAAGGAGAAGGCTGACAAGCTCGAGAAGGAGAAGGCTGACAAGCTAAAGGCCGAGAAGGACAAGTCTGAAAAGGACAAGCTCGAGAAGGAGAAGGCTGACAAGCTAAAGGCCGAGAAGGACAAGTCTGAAAAGGCCAAGCTCGAGAAGGAGAAGGCTGACAAGCTAAAGGCCGAGAAGGACAAGTCTGAAAAGGACAAGCTCGAGAAGGAGAAGGCTGACAAGCTCGAGAAGGAGAAGGCTGACAAGCTAAAGGCCGAGAAGGACAAGTCTGAAAAGGACAAGCTCGAGAAGGAGAAGGCTGACAAGCTCGAGAAGGAGAAGGCTGACAAGCTAAAGGCCGAGAAGGACAAGTCTGAAAAGGACAAGCTCGAGAAGGAGAAGGCTGACAAGCTAAAGGCCGAGAAGGACAAGTCTGAAAAGGACAAGCTCGAGAAGGAGAAGGCTGACAAGCTAAAGGCCGAGAAGGACAAGTCTGAAAAGGACAAGCTCGAGAAGGAGAAGGCTGACAAGCTCGAGAAGGAGAAGGCTGACAAGCTAAAGGCCGAGAAGGACAAGTCTGAAAAGGACAAGCTCGAGCAGGAGAAGGCTGACAAGCTAAAGGCCGAGAAGGACAAATCTGAAAAGGACAAGCTCGAGAAGGAGAAGGCTGACAAGCTAAAGGCCGAGAAGGACAAGTCTGAAAAGGACAAGCTCGAGAAGGAGAAGGCTGACAAGCTAAAGGCCGAGACGGACAAGTCTGAAAAGGACAAGCTCGAGAAGGAGAAGGCTGACAAGCTAAAGGCCGAGAAGGACAAGTCTGAAAAGGACAAGCTCGAGAAGGAGAAGGCTGACAAGCTCGAGAAGGAGAAGGCTGACAAGCTAAAGGCCGAGAAGGACAAGTCTGAAAAGGACAAGCTCGAGCAGGAGAAGGCTGACAAGCTAAAGGCCGAGAAGGACAAATCTGAAAAGGACAAGCTCGAGAAGGAGAAGGCTGACAAGCTAAAGGCCGAGAAGGACAAGTCTGAAAAGGACAAGCTCGAGAAGGAGAAGGCTGACAAGCTAAAGGCCGAGAAGGACAAGTCTGAAAAGGACAAACTCGAGAAGGAGAAGGCTGACAAGCTAAAGGCCGAGAAGGACAAGTCTGAAAAGGACAAGCTCGAGAAGGAGAAGGCTGACAAGCTCGAGAAGGAGAAGGCTGACAAGCTAAAGGCCGAGAAGGACAAGTCTGAAAAGGACAAGCTCGAGAAGGAGAAGGCTGACAAGCTAAAGGCCGAGAAAAACAAGTCTGAAAAGGACAAACTCGAGAAGGAGAAGGCTGACAAGCTAAAGGCCGAGAAGGACAAGTCTGAAAAGGACAAACTCGAGAAGGAGAAGGCTGACAAGCTAAAGGCCGAGAAGGACAAGTCTGAAAAGGACAAACTCGAGAAGGAGAAGGCTGACAAGCTAAAGGCCGAGAAGGACAAGTCTGAAAAGGACAAACTCGAGAAGGAGAAGGCTGACAAGCTCGAGAAGGAGAAGGCTGACAAGCTCGAGAAGGAGAAGGCTGACAAGCTAAAGGCCGAGAAGGACAAGTCTGAAAAGGACAAGCTCGAGAAGGAGAAGGCTGACAAGCTAAAGGCCGAGAAGGACAAATCTGAAAAGGAAAAACTCGAGAAGGAGAAGGCTGACAAGCTAAAGGCCGAGAAGGACAAGTCTGAAAAGGACAAGCTCGAGCAGGAGAAGGCTGACAAGCTAAAGGCCGAGAAGGACAAATCTGAAAAGGACAAGCTCGAGAAGGAGAAGGCTGACAAGCTAAAGGCCGAGAAGGACAAATCTGAAAAGGACAAACTCGAGAAGGAGAAGGCTGACAAGCTAAAGGCCGAGAAGGACAAGTCTGAAAAGGACAAGCTCGAGAAGGAGAAGGCTGACAAGCTCGAGCAGGAGAAGGCTGACAAGCTAAAGGCCGAGAAGGACAAGTCTGAAAAGGACATGCTCGAGAAGGAGAAGGCTGACAAGCTAAAGGCCGAGAAGGACAAATCTGAAAAGGACAAGCTCGAGAAGGAGAAGGCTGACAAGCTAAAGGCCGAGAAGGACAAGACTGAAAAGGACAAACTCGAGAAGGAGAAGGCTGAAAAGCTAAAGGCCGAGAAGGACAAGACTGAAAAGGACAAACTCGAGAAGGAGAAGGCTGAAAAGCTAAAGGCCGAGAAGGACAAGACTGAAAAGGACAAACTCGAGAAGGAGAAGGCTGACAAGCTAAAGGCCGAGAAAAACAAGTCTGAAAAGGACAAACTCGAGAAGGAGAAGGCTGACAAGCTAAAGGCCGAGAAGGACAAGTCTGAAAAGGACAAACTCGAGAAGGAGAAGGCTGACAAGCTAAAGGCCGAGAAGGACAAGTCTGAAAAGGACAAGCTCGAGAAGGAGAAGGCTGACAAGCTCGAGAAGGAGAAGGCTGACAAGCTAAAGGCCGAGAAGGACAAGACTGAAAAGGACAAACTCGAGAAGGAGAAGGCTGACAAGCTAAAGGCCGAGAAGGACAAGACTGAAAAAGACAAACTCGAGAAGGAGAAGGCTGACAAGCTCGAGAAGGAGAAGGCTGACAAGCTAAAGGCCGAGAAGGACAAGACTGAAAAGGACAAGCTCGAGAAGGAGAAGGCTGACAAGCTCGAGAAGGAGAAGGCTGACAAGCTAACGGCCGAGAAGGACAAGGCTGAAAAAGACAAACTCGAGAAGGAGAAGGCTGACAAGCTCGAGCAGGAGAAGGCTGACAAGCTAAAGGCCGAGAAGGACAAGTCTGAAAAGGACAAGCTCGAGAAGGAGAAGGCTGACAAGCTCGAGAAGGAGAAGGCTGACAAGCTAAAGGCCGAGAAGGACAAGACTGAAAAGGACAAACTCGAGAAGGAGAAGGCTGACAAGCTAAAGGCCGAGAAGGACAAGTCTGAAAAGGACAAGCTCGAGAAGGAGAAGGCTGACAAGCTCGAGAAGGAGAAGGCTGACAAGCTAAAGGCCGAGAAGGACAAGTCTGAAAAGGACAAGCTCGAGAAGGAGAAGGCTGACAAGCTCGAGCAGGAGAAGGCTGACAAGCTAAAGGCCGAGAAGGACAAGTCTGAAAAGGACAAGCTCGAGAAGGAGAAGGCTGACAAGCTCGAGCAGGAGAAGGCTGGCAAGCTAAAGGCCGAGAAGGACAAATCTGAAAAGGACAAGCTCGAGAAGGAGAAGGCTGACAAGCTCGAGCAGGAGAAGGCTGACAAGCTAAAGGCCGAGAAGGACAAGACTGAAAAAGACAAACTCGAGAAGGAGAAGGCTGACAAGCTCGAGCAGGAGAAGGCTGACAAGCTAAAGGCCGAGAAGGACAAGTCTGAAAAGGACAAGCTCGAGAAGGAGAAGGCTGACAAGCTCGAGCAGGAGAAGGCTGACAAGCTAAAGGCCGAGAAGGACAAGTCTGAAAAGGACAAGCTCGAGAAGGAGAAGGCTGACAAGCTCGAGCAGGAGAAGGCTGACAAGCTAAAGGCCGAGAAGGACAAGTCTGAAAAGGACAAGCTCGAGAAGGAGAAGGCTGACAAGCTCGAGAAGGAGAAGGCTGACAAGCTAAAGGCCGAGAAGGACAAGTCTGAAAAGGACAAGCTCGAAAAGGAGAAGGCTGACAAGCTCGAGAAGGAGAAGGCTGACAAGCTAAAGGCCGAGAAGGACAAATCTGAAAAGGACAAGCTCGAGCAGGAGAAGGCTGACAAGCTAAAGGCCGAGAAGGACAAATCTGAAAAGGACAAGCTCGAGAAGGAAAAGGCTGACAAGCTAAAGGCCGAGAAAAACAAGTCTGAAAAGGACAAACTCGAGAAGGAGAAGGCTGAAAAGCTAAAGGCCGAGAAGGACAAGACTGAAAAGGACAAACTCGAGAAGGAGAAGGCTGACAAGCTAAAGGCCGAGAAAAACAAGTCTGAAAAGGACAAACTCGAGAAGGAGAAGGCTGACAAGCTAAAGGCCGAGAAGGACAAGTCTGAAAAGGACAAACTCGAGAAGGAGAAGGCTGACAAGCTAAAGGCCGAGAAGGACAAGTCTGAAAAGGACAAGCTCGAGAAGGAGAAGGCTGACAAGCTCGAGAAGGAGAAGGCTGACAAGCTAAAGGCCGAGAAGGACAAATCTGAAAAGGACAAGCTCGAGAAGGAAAAGGCTGACAAGCTAAAGGCCGAGAAAAACAAGTCTGAAAAGGACAAACTCGAGAAGGAGAAGGCTGAAAAGCTAAAGGCCGAGAAGGACAAGACTGAAAAGGACAAACTCGAGAAGGAGAAGGCTGACAAGCTAAAGGCCGAGAAAAACAAGTCTGAAAAGGACAAACTCGAGAAGGAGAAGGCTGACAAGCTAAAGGCCGAGAAGGACAAGTCTGAAAAGGACAAACTCGAGAAGGAGAAGGCTGACAAGCTAAAGGCCGAGAAGGACAAGTCTGAAAAGGACAAGCTCGAGAAGGAGAAGGCTGACAAGCTCGAGAAGGAGAAGGCTGACAAGCTAAAGGCCGAGAAGGACAAGACTGAAAAGGACAAACTCGAGAAGGAGAAGGCTGACAAGCTCGAGAAGGAGAAGGCTGACAAGCTAAAGGCCGAGAAGGACAAGACTGAAAAGGACAAGCTCGAGAAGGAGAAGGCTGACAAGCTCGAGAAGGAGAAGGCTGACAAGCTAACGGCCGAGAAGGACAAGACTGAAAAGGACAAACTCGAGAAGGAGAAGGCTGACAAGCTCGAGAAGGAGAAGGCTGACAAGCTAAAGGCCGAGAAGGACAAGTCTGAAAAGGACAAGCTCGAGAAGGAGAAGGCTGACAAGCTCGAGAAGGAGAAGGCTGACAAGCTAAAGGCCGAGAAGGACAAGACTGAAAAAGACAAACTCGAGAAGGAGAAGGCTGACAAGCTCGAGCAGGAGAAGGCTGACAAGCTAAAGGCCGAGAAGGACAAGTCTGAAAAGGACAAGCTCGAGAAGGAGAAGGCTGACAAGCTCGAGAAGGAGAAGGCTGACAAGCTAAAGGCCGAGAAGGACAAGACTGAAAAGGACAAACTCGAGAAGGAGAAGGCTGACAAGCTCGAGCAGGAGAAGGCTGACAAGCTAAAGGCCGAGAAGGACAAGTCTGAAAAAGACAAACTCGAGAAGGAGAAGGCTGACAAGCTCGAGCAGGAGAAGGCTGACAAGCTAAAGGCCGAGAAGGACAAGTCTGAAAAGGACAAGCTCGAGAAGGAGAAGGCTGACAAGCTAAAGGCCGAGAAGGACAAGACTGAAAAGGACAAACTCGAGAAGGAGAAGGCTGACAAGCTCGAGCAGGAGAAGGCTGACAAGCTAAAGGCCGAGAAGGACAAGACTGAAAAGGACAAACTCGAGAAGGAGAAGGCTGACAAGCTCGAGCAGGAGAAGGCTGACAAGCTAAAGGCCGAGAAGGACAAGTCTGAAAAGGACAAGCTCGAGAAGGAGAAGGCTGACAAGCTAAAGGCCGAGAAGGACAAGTCTGAAAAGGACAAGCTCGAGAAGGAGAAGGCTGACAAGCTAAAGGCCGAGAAGGACAAGTCTGAAAAGGACAAGCTCGAGAAGGAGAAGGCTGACAAGCTAAAGGCCGAGAAGGACAAATCTGAAAAGGACAAGCTCGAGCAGGAGAAGGCTGACAAGCTAAAGGCCGAGAAGGACAAGTCTGAAAAGGACAAGCTCGAGAAGGAGAAGGCTGACAAGCTAAAGGCCGAGAAGGACAAGTCTGAAAAGGACAAGCTCGAGAAGGAGAAGGCTGACAAGCTAAAGGCCGAGAAGGACAAGTCTGAAAAGGACAAGCTCGAGAAGGAGAAGGCTGACAAGCTAAAGGCCGAGAAGGACAAATCTGAAAAGGAAAAACTCGAGAAGGAGAAGGCTGACAAGCTAAAGGCCGAGAAGGACAAGTCTGAAAAGGACAAGCTCGAGAAGGAGAAGGCTGACAAGCTCGAGAAGGAGAAGGCTGACAAGCTAAAGGCCGAGAAGGACAAATCTGAAAAGGACAAGCTCGAGAAGGAGAAGGCTGACAAGCTAAAGGCCGAGAAGGACAAATCTGAAAAGGACAAGCTCGAGAAGGAGAAGGCTGACAAGCTAAAGGCCGAGAAGGACAAGTCTGAAAAGGACAAGCTCGAGAAGGAGAAGGCTGACAAGCTAAAGGCCGAGAAGGACAAGTCTGAAAAGGACAAGCTCGAGAAGGAGAAGGCTGACAAGCTAAAGGCCGAGAAGGACAAATCTGAAAAGGACAAGCTCGAGAAGGAGAAGGCTGACAAGCTAAAGGCCGAGAAGGACAAGTCTGAAAAGGACAAGCTCGAGCAGGAGAAGGCTGACAAGCTCGAGCAGGAGAAGGCTGACAAGCTAAAGGCCGAGAAGGACAAATCTGAAAAGGACAAGCTCGAGAAGGAGAAGGCTGACAAGCTCGAGCAGGAGAAGGCTGACAAGCTAAAGGCCGAGAAAAACAAGTCTGAAAAGGACAAACTCGAGAAGGAGAAGGCTGACAAGCTAAAGGCCGAGAAGGACAAGTCTGAAAAGGACAAGCTCGAGAAGGAGAAGGCTGACAAGCTAAAGGCCGAGAAGGACAAGTCTGAAAAGGACAAGCTCGAGAAGGAGAAGGCTGACAAGCTAAAGGCCGAGAAGGACAAGTCTGAAAAGGACAAGCTCGAGAAGGAGAAGGCTGACAAGCTCGAGCAGGAGAAGGCTGACAAGCTAAAGGCCGAGAAAAACAAGTCTGAAAAGGACAAACTCGAGAAGGAGAAGGCTGACAAGCTAAAGGCCGAGAAGGACAAGTCTGAAAAGGACAAACTCGAGAAGGAGAAGGCTGACAAGCTAAAGGCCGAGAAGGACAAGTCTGAAAAGGACAAACTCGAGAAGGAGAAGGCTGACAAGCTAAAGGCCGAGAAGGACAAGTCTGAAAAGGACAAACTCGAGAAGGAGAAGGCTGACAAGCTCGAGAAGGAGAAGGCTGACAAGCTAAAGGCCGAGAAGGACAAGTCTGAAAAGGACAAGCTCGAGAAGGAGAAGGCTGACAAGCTCGAGAAGGAGAAGGCTGACAAGCTAAAGGCCGAGAAAAACAAGTCTGAAAAGGACAAACTCGAGAAGGAGAAGGCTGACAAGCTAAAGGCCGAGAAGGACAAGTCTGAAAAGGACAAACTCGAGAAGGAGAAGGCTGACAAGCTAAAGGCCGAGAAGGACAAGTCTGAAAAGGACAAACTCGAGAAGGAGAAGGCTGACAAGCTAAAGGCCGAGAAGGACAAGTCTGAAAAGGACAAACTCGAGAAGGAGAAGGCTGACAAGCTCGAGAAGGAGAAGGCTGACAAGCTAAAGGCCGAGAAGGACAAGACTGAAAAGGACAAACTCGAGAAGGAGAAGGCTGACAAGCTAAAGGCCGAGAAGGACAAGACTGAAAAAGACAAACTCGAGAAGGAGAAGGCTGACAAGCTCGAGAAGGAGAAGGCTGACAAGCTAAAGGCCGAGAAGGACAAGTCTGAAAAGGACAAGCTCGAGAAGGAGAAGGCTGACAAGCTAAAGGCCGAGAAGGACAAGTCTGAAAAGGACAAGCTCGAGAAGGAGAAGGCTGACAAGCTAAAGGCCGAGAAGGACAAATCTGAAAAGGACAAGCTCGAGCAGGAGAAGGCTGACAAGCTAAAGGCCGAGAAGGACAAGTCTGAAAAGGACAAGCTCGAGAAGGAGAAGGCTGACAAGCTAAAGGCCGAGAAGGACAAGTCTGAAAAGGACAAGCTCGAGAAGGAGAAGGCTGACAAGCTAAAGGCCGAGAAGGACAAGTCTGAAAAGGACAAGCTCGAGAAGGAGAAGGCTGACAAGCTAAAGGCCGAGAAGGACAAATCTGAAAAGGAAAAACTCGAGAAGGAGAAGGCTGACAAGCTAAAGGCCGAGAAGGACAAGTCTGAAAAGGACAAGCTCGAGAAGGAGAAGGCTGACAAGCTAAAGGCCGAGAAGGACAAGTCTGAAAAGGACAAGCTCGAGAAGGAGAAGGCTGACAAGCTCGAGAAGGAGAAGGCTGACAAGCTAAAGGCCGAGAAGGACAAATCTGAAAAGGACAAGCTCGAGAAGGAGAAGGCTGACAAGCTAAAGGCCGAGAAGGACAAGTCTGAAAAGGACAAGCTCGAGAAGGAGAAGGCTGACAAGCTAAAGGCCGAGAAGGACAAATCTGAAAAGGACAAGCTCGAGAAGGAGAAGGCTGACAAGCTAAAGGCCGAGAAGGACAAGTCTGAAAAGGACAAGCTCGAGCAGGAGAAGGCTGACAAGCTAAAGGCCGAGAAGGACAAATCTGAAAAGGACAAGCTCGAGAAGGAGAAGGCTGACAAGCTCGAGCAGGAGAAGGCTGACAAGCTAAAGGCCGAGAAAAACAAGTCTGAAAAGGACAAACTCGAGAAGGAGAAGGCTGACAAGCTAAAAGCCGAGAAGGACAAGTCTGAAAAGGACAAGCTCGAGAAGGAGAAGGCTGACAAGCTAAAGGCCGAGAAGGACAAGTCTGAAAAGGACAAGCTCGAGAAGGAGAAGGCTGACAAGCTAAAGGCCGAGAAGGACAAGTCTGAAAAGGACAAGCTCGAGAAGGAGAAGGCTGACAAGCTCGAGCAGGAGAAGGCTGACAAGCTAAAGGCCGAGAAAAACAAGTCTGAAAAGGACAAACTCGAGAAGGAGAAGGCTGACAAGCTAAAGGCCGAGAAGGACAAGTCTGAAAAGGACAAACTCGAGAAGGAGAAGGCTGACAAGCTAAAGGCCGAGAAGGACAAGTCTGAAAAGGACAAACTCGAGAAGGAGAAGGCTGACAAGCTAAAGGCCGAGAAGGACAAGTCTGAAAAGGACAAACTCGAGAAGGAGAAGGCTGACAAGCTCGAGAAGGAGAAGGCTGACAAGCTAAAGGCCGAGAAGGACAAGACTGAAAAGGACAAACTCGAGAAGGAGAAGGCTGACAAGCTCGAGCAGGAGAAGGCTGACAAGCTCGAGCAGGAGAAGGCTGACAAGCTAAAGGCCGAGAAGGACAAATCTGAAAAGGACAAGCTCGAGAAGGAGAAGGCTGACAAGCTCGAGCAGGAGAAGGCTGACAAGCTAAAGGCCGAGAAAAACAAGTCTGAAAAGGACAAACTCGAGAAGGAGAAGGCTGACAAGCTCGAGCAGGAGAAGGCTGACAAGCTCGAGCAGGAGAAGGCTGACAAGCTAAAGGCCGAGAAGGACAAATCTGAAAAGGACAAGCTCGAGAAGGAGAAGGCTGACAAGCTCGAGCAGGAGAAGGCTGACAAGCTCGAGCAGGAGAAGGCTGACAAGCTCGAGAAGGAGAAGGCTGACAAGCTAAAGGCCGAGAAGGACAAGTCTGAAAAGGACAAGCTCGAGAAGGAGAAGGCTGACAAGCTAAAGGCCGAGAAGGACAAGTCTGAAAAGGACAAGCTCGAGAAGGAGAAGGCTGACAAGCTAAAGGCCGAGAAGGACAAATCTGAAAAGGACAAGCTCGAGCAGGAGAAGGCTGACAAGCTAAAGGCCGAGAAGGACAAGTCTGAAAAGGACAAGCTCGAGAAGGAGAAGGCTGACAAGCTAAAGGCCGAGAAGGACAAGTCTGAAAAGGACAAGCTCGAGAAGGAGAAGGCTGACAAGCTAAAGGCCGAGAAGGACAAGTCTGAAAAGGACAAGCTCGAGAAGGAGAAGGCTGACAAGCTAAAGGCCGAGAAGGACAAATCTGAAAAGGAAAAACTCGAGAAGGAGAAGGCTGACAAGCTAAAGGCCGAGAAGGACAAGTCTGAAAAGGACAAGCTCGAGAAGGAGAAGGCTGACAAGCTAAAGGCCGAGAAGGACAAGTCTGAAAAGGACAAGCTCGAGAAGGAGAAGGCTGACAAGCTCGAGAAGGAGAAGGCTGACAAGCTAAAGGCCGAGAAGGACAAATCTGAAAAGGACAAGCTCGAGAAGGAGAAGGCTGACAAGCTAAAGGCCGAGAAGGACAAGTCTGAAAAGGACAAGCTCGAGAAGGAGAAGGCTGACAAGCTAAAGGCCGAGAAGGACAAATCTGAAAAGGACAAGCTCGAGAAGGAGAAGGCTGACAAGCTAAAGGCCGAGAAGGACAAGTCTGAAAAGGACAAGCTCGAGCAGGAGAAGGCTGACAAGCTAAAGGCCGAGAAGGACAAATCTGAAAAGGACAAGCTCGAGAAGGAGAAGGCTGACAAGCTCGAGCAGGAGAAGGCTGACAAGCTAAAGGCCGAGAAAAACAAGTCTGAAAAGGACAAACTCGAGAAGGAGAAGGCTGACAAGCTAAAAGCCGAGAAGGACAAGTCTGAAAAGGACAAGCTCGAGAAGGAGAAGGCTGACAAGCTAAAGGCCGAGAAGGACAAGTCTGAAAAGGACAAGCTCGAGAAGGAGAAGGCTGACAAGCTAAAGGCCGAGAAGGACAAGTCTGAAAAGGACAAGCTCGAGAAGGAGAAGGCTGACAAGCTCGAGCAGGAGAAGGCTGACAAGCTAAAGGCCGAGAAAAACAAGTCTGAAAAGGACAAACTCGAGAAGGAGAAGGCTGACAAGCTAAAGGCCGAGAAGGACAAGTCTGAAAAGGACAAACTCGAGAAGGAGAAGGCTGACAAGCTAAAGGCCGAGAAGGACAAGTCTGAAAAGGACAAACTCGAGAAGGAGAAGGCTGACAAGCTAAAGGCCGAGAAGGACAAGTCTGAAAAGGACAAACTCGAGAAGGAGAAGGCTGACAAGCTCGAGAAGGAGAAGGCTGACAAGCTAAAGGCCGAGAAGGACAAGACTGAAAAGGACAAACTCGAGAAGGAGAAGGCTGACAAGCTCGAGCAGGAGAAGGCTGACAAGCTCGAGCAGGAGAAGGCTGACAAGCTAAAGGCCGAGAAGGACAAATCTGAAAAGGACAAGCTCGAGAAGGAGAAGGCTGACAAGCTCGAGCAGGAGAAGGCTGACAAGCTAAAGGCCGAGAAAAACAAGTCTGAAAAGGACAAACTCGAGAAGGAGAAGGCTGACAAGCTCGAGCAGGAGAAGGCTGACAAGCTCGAGCAGGAGAAGGCTGACAAGCTAAAGGCCGAGAAGGACAAATCTGAAAAGGACAAGCTCGAGAAGGAGAAGGCTGACAAGCTCGAGCAGGAGAAGGCTGACAAGCTCGAGCAGGAGAAGGCTGACAAGCTCGAGCAGGAGAAGGCTGACAAGCTCGAGCAGGAGAAGGCTGACAAGCTAAAGGCCGAGAAAAACAAGTCTGAAAAGGACAAACTCGAGAAGGAGAAGGCTGACAAGCTAAAGGCCGAGAAGGACAAGTCTGAAAAGGACAAGCTCGAGAAGGAGAAGGCTGACAAGCTAAAGGCCGAGAAGGACAAGTCTGAAAAGGACAAGCTCGAGAAGGAGAAGGCTGACAAGCTAAAGGCCGAGAAGGACAAGTCTGAAAAGGACAAGCTCGAGAAGGAGAAGGCTGACAAGCTAAAGGCCGAGAAGGACAAGTCTGAAAAGGACAAGCTCGAGAAGGAGAAGGCTGACAAGCTCGAGCAGGAGAAGGCTGACAAGCTCGAGCAGGAGAAGGCTGACAAGCTAAAGGCCGAGAAAAACAAGTCTGAAAAGGACAAACTCGAGAAGGAGAAGGCTGACAAGCTAAAGGCCGAGAAGGACAAGTCTGAAAAGGACAAGCTCGAGAAGGAGAAGGCTGACAAGCTAAAGGCCGAGAAGGACAAGTCTGAAAAGGACAAGCTCGAGAAGGAGAAGGCTGACAAGCTAAAGGCCGAGAAGGACAAGTCTGAAAAGGACAAGCTCGAGAAGGAGAAGGCTGACAAGCTCGAGCAGGAGAAGGCTGACAAGCTAAAGGCCGAGAAAAACAAGTCTGAAAAGGACAAACTCGAGAAGGAGAAGGCTGACAAGCTAAAGGCCGAGAAGGACAAGTCTGAAAAGGACAAACTCGAGAAGGAGAAGGCTGACAAGCTAAAGGCCGAGAAGGACAAGTCTGAAAAGGACAAACTCGAGAAGGAGAAGGCTGACAAGCTAAAGGCCGAGAAGGACAAGTCTGAAAAGGACAAACTCGAGAAGGAGAAGGCTGACAAGCTCGAGAAGGAGAAGGCTGACAAGCTAAAGGCCGAGAAGGACAAGACTGAAAAGGACAAACTCGAGAAGGAGAAGGCTGACAAGCTAAAGGCCGAGAAGGACAAGACTGAAAAAGACAAACTCGAGAAGGAGAAGGCTGACAAGCTCGAGAAGGAGAAGGCTGACAAGCTAAAGGCCGAGAAGGACAAGTCTGAAAAGGACAAGCTCGAGAAGGAGAAGGCTGACAAGCTAAAGGCCGAGAAGGACAAGTCTGAAAAGGACAAGCTCGAGAAGGAGAAGGCTGACAAGCTAAAGGCCGAGAAGGACAAATCTGAAAAGGACAAGCTCGAGCAGGAGAAGGCTGACAAGCTAAAGGCCGAGAAGGACAAGTCTGAAAAGGACAAGCTCGAGAAGGAGAAGGCTGACAAGCTAAAGGCCGAGAAGGACAAGTCTGAAAAGGACAAGCTCGAGAAGGAGAAGGCTGACAAGCTAAAGGCCGAGAAGGACAAGTCTGAAAAGGACAAGCTCGAGAAGGAGAAGGCTGACAAGCTAAAGGCCGAGAAGGACAAATCTGAAAAGGAAAAACTCGAGAAGGAGAAGGCTGACAAGCTAAAGGCCGAGAAGGACAAGTCTGAAAAGGACAAGCTCGAGAAGGAGAAGGCTGACAAGCTAAAGGCCGAGAAGGACAAGTCTGAAAAGGACAAGCTCGAGAAGGAGAAGGCTGACAAGCTCGAGAAGGAGAAGGCTGACAAGCTAAAGGCCGAGAAGGACAAATCTGAAAAGGACAAGCTCGAGAAGGAGAAGGCTGACAAGCTAAAGGCCGAGAAGGACAAATCTGAAAAGGACAAGCTCGAGAAGGAGAAGGCTGACAAGCTAAAGGCCGAGAAGGACAAGTCTGAAAAGGACAAGCTCGAGAAGGAGAAGGCTGACAAGCTAAAGGCCGAGAAGGACAAGTCTGAAAAGGACAAGCTCGAGAAGGAGAAGGCTGACAAGCTAAAGGCCGAGAAGGACAAATCTGAAAAGGACAAGCTCGAGAAGGAGAAGGCTGACAAGCTAAAGGCCGAGAAGGACAAGTCTGAAAAGGACAAGCTCCAGCAGGAGAAGGCTGACAAGCTAAAGGCCGAGAAGGACAAATCTGAAAAGGACAAGCTCGAGAAGGAGAAGGCTGACAAGCTCGAGCAGGAGAAGGCTGACAAGCTAAAGGCCGAGAAAATCAAGTCTGAAAAGGACAAACTCGAGAAGGAGAAGGCTGACAAGCTAAAGGCCGAGAAGGACAAGTCTGAAAAGGACAAGCTCGAGAAGGAGAAGGCTGACAAGCTAAAGGCCGAGAAGGACAAGTCTGAAAAGGACAAGCTCGAGAAGGAGAAGGCTGACAAGCTAAAGGCCGAGAAGGACAAGTCTGAAAAGGACAAGCTCGAGAAGGAGAAGGCTGACAAGCTCGAGCAGGAGAAGGCTGACAAGCTAAAGGCCGAGAAAAACAAGTCTGAAAAGGACAAACTCGAGAAGGAGAAGGCTGACAAGCTAAAGGCCGAGAAGGACAAGTCTGAAAAGGACAAACTCGAGAAGGAGAAGGCTGACAAGCTAAAGGCCGAGAAGGACAAGTCTGAAAAGGACAAACTCGAGAAGGAGAAGGCTGACAAGCTAAAGGCCGAGAAGGACAAGTCTGAAAAGGACAAACTCGAGAAGGAGAAGGCTGACAAGCTCGAGAAGGAGAAGGCTGACAAGCTAAAGGCCGAGAAGGACAAGACTGAAAAGGACAAACTCGAGAAGGAGAAGGCTGACAAGCTAAAGGCCGAGAAGGACAAGACTGAAAAAGACAAACTCGAGAAGGAGAAGGCTGACAAGCTCGAGAAGGAGAAGGCTGACAAGCTAAAGGCCGAGAAGGACAAATCTGAAAAGGAAAAACTCGAGAAGGAGAAGGCTGACAAGCTAAAGGCCGAGAAGGACAAGTCTGAAAAGGACAAGCTCGAGAAGGAGAAGGCTGACAAGCTAAAGGCCGAGAAGGACAAATCTGAAAAGGAAAAACTCGAGAAGGAGAAGGCTGACAAGCTAAAGGCCGAGAAGGACAAGTCTGAAAAGGACAAGCTCGAGCAGGAGAAGGCTGACAAGCTAAAGGCCGAGAAGGACAAATCTGAAAAGGACAAGCTCGAGAAGGAGAAGGCTGACAAGCTAAAGGCCGAGAAGGACAAATCTGAAAAGGACAAACTCGAGAAGGAGAAGGCTGACAAGCTAAAGGCCGAGAAGGACAAGTCTGAAAAGGACAAGCTCGAGAAGGAAAAGGCTGACAAGCTCGAGAAGGAGAAGGCTGACAAGCTAAAGGCCGAGAAGGACAAGTCTGAAAAGGACAAGCTCGAGAAGGAGAAGGCTGACAAGCTAAAGGCCGAGAAGGACAAATCTGAAAAGGACAAACTCGAGAAGGAGAAGGCTGACAAGCTCGAGCAGGAGAAGGCTGACAAGCTAAAGGCCGAGAAGGACAAGTCTGAAAAGGACAAGCTCGAGAAGGAAAAGGCTGACAAGCTCGAGAAGGAGAAGGCTGACAAGCTAAAGGCCGAGAAGGACAAGTCTGAAAAGGACAAGCTCGAGAAGGAGAAGGCTGACAAGCTCGAGCAGGAGAAGGCTGACAAGCTAAAGGCCGAGAAGGACAAGTCTGAAAAGGACAAGCTCGAGAAGGAAAAGGCTGACAAGCTAAAGGCCGAGAAGGACAAGTCTGAAAAGGACAAGCTCGAGAAGGAGAAGGCTGACAAGCTAAAGGCCGAGAAGGACAAGACTGAAAAGGACAAACTCGAGAAGGAGAAGGCTGAAAAGCTAAAGGCCGAGAAGGACAAGACTGAAAAGGACAAACTCGAGAAGGAGAAGGCTGAAAAGCTAAAGGCCGAGAAGGACAAGACTGAAAAGGACAAACTCGAGAAGGAGAAGGCTGACAAGCTAAAGGCCGAGAAGGACAAGTCTGAAAAGGACAAGCTCGAGAAGGAGAAGGCTGACAAGCTCGAGAAGGAGAAGGCTGACAAGCTAAAGGCCGAGAAGGACAAGACTGAAAAGGACAAACTCGAGAAGGAGAAGGCTGACAAGCTCGAGAAGGAGAAGGCTGACAAGCTAAAGGCCGAGAAGGACAAGTCTGAAAAGGACAAGCTCGAGAAGGAGAAGGCTGACAAGCTAAAGGCCGAGAAGGACAAGACTGAAAAGGACAAACTCGAGAAGGAGAAGGCTGAAAAGCTAAAGGCCGAGAAGGACAAGACTGAAAAGGACAAACTCGAGAAGGAGAAGGCTGAAAAGCTAAAGGCCGAGAAGGACAAGACTGAAAAGGACAAACTCGAGAAGGAGAAGGCTGACAAGCTAAAGGCCGAGAAGGACAAGTCTGAAAAGGACAAGCTCGAGAAGGAGAAGGCTGACAAGCTCGAGAAGGAGAAGGCTGACAAGCTAAAGGCCGAGAAGGACAAGACTGAAAAAGACAAACTCGAGAAGGAGAAGGCTGACAAGCTCGAGAAGGAGAAGGCTGACAAGCTAAAGGCCGAGAAGGACAAGTCTGAAAAGGACAAGCTCGAGAAGGAGAAGGCTGACAAGCTAAAGGCCGAGAAGGACAATACTGAAAAGGACAAACTCGAGAAGGAGAAGGCTGACAAGCTAAAGGCCGAGAAGGACAAGACTGAAAAGGACAAACTCGAGAAGGAGAAGGCTGACAAGCTAAAGGCCGAAAAGGACAAGTCTGAAAAGGACAAACTCGAGAAGGAGAAGGCTGACAAGCTCGAGAAGGAGAAGGCTGACAAGCTAAAGGCCGAGAAGGACAAGTCTGAAAAGGACAAACTCGAGAAGGAGAAGGCTGAAAAGCTAAAGGCCGAGAAGGACAAGACTGAAAAGGACAAACTCGAGAAGGAGAAGGCTGACAAGCTAAAGGCCGAGAAGGACAAGTCTGAAAAGGACAAACTCGAGAAGGAGAAGGCTGAAAAGCTAAAGGCCGAGAAGGACAAGACTGAAAAGGACAAACTCGAGAAGGAGAAGGCTGACAAGCTAAAGGCCGAGAAGGACAAGTCTGAAAAGGACAAGCTCGAGAAGGAGAAGGCTGACAAGCTAAAGGCCGAGAAGGACAAGACTGAAAAGGACAAACTCGAGAAGGAGAAGGCTGAAAAGCTAAAGGCCGAGAAGGACAAGACTGAAAAGGACAAACTCGAGAAGGAGAAGGCTGACAAGCTCGAGAAGGAGAAGGCTGACAAGCTAAAGGCCGAGAAGGACAAGACTGAAAAAGACAAACTCGAGAAGGAGAAGGCTGACAAGCTCGAGCAGGAGAAGGCTGACAAGCTAAAGGCCGAGAAGGACAAGTCTGAAAAGGACAAGCTCGAGAAGGAGAAGGCTGACAAGCTCGAGAAGGAGAAGGCTGACAAGCTAAAGGCCGAGAAGGACAAGACTGAAAAGGACAAACTCGAGAAGGAGAAGGCTGACAAGCTCGAGAAGGAGAAGGCTGACAAGCTAAAGGCCGAGAAGGACAAGTCTGAAAAGGACAAGCTCGAGAAGGAGAAGGCTGACAAGCTAAAGGCCGAAAAGGACAAGTCTGAAAAGGACAAACTCGAGAAGGAGAAGGCTGACAAGCTCGAGAAGGAGAAGGCTGACAAGCTAAAGGCCGAGAAGGACAAGTCTGAAAAGGACAAACTCGAGAAGGAGAAGGCTGAAAAGCTAAAGGCCGAGAAGGACAAGACTGAAAAGGACAAACTCGAGAAGGAGAAGGCTGAAAAGCTAAAGGCCGAGAAGGACAAGACTGAAAAGGACAAACTCGAGAAGGAGAAGGCTGAAAAGCTAAAGGCCGAGAAGGACAAGACTGAAAAGGACAAACTCGAGAAGGAGAAGGCTGACAAGCTAAAGGCCGAGAAGGACAAGACTGAAAAGGACAAACTCGAGAAGGAGAAGGCTGAAAAGCTAAAGGCCGAGAAGGACAAGACTGAAAAGGACAAACTCGAGAAGGAGAAGGCTGACAAGCTAAAGGCCGAGAAGGACAAGTCTGAAAAGGACAAGCTCGAGAAGGAGAAGGCTGACAAGCTCGAGAAGGAGAAGGCTGACAAGCTAAAGGCCGAGAAGGACAAGACTGAAAAAGACAAACTCGAGAAGGAGAAGGCTGACAAGCTCGAGCAGGAGAAGGCTGACAAGCTAAAGGCCGAGAAGGACAAGTCTGAAAAGGACAAGCTCGAGAAGGAGAAGGCTGACAAGCTAAAGGCCGAGAAGGACAAGACTGAAAAGGACAAACTCGAGAAGGAGAAGGCTGAAAAGCTAAAGGCCGAGAAGGACAAGACTGAAAAGGACAAACTCGAGAAGGAGAAGGCTGACAAGCTAAAGGCCGAGAAGGACAAGTCTGAAAAGGACAAGCTCGAGAAGGAGAAGGCTGACAAGCTCGAGAAGGAGAAGGCTGACAAGCTAAAGGCCGAGAAGGACAAGACTGAAAAAGACAAACTCGAGAAGGAGAAGGCTGACAAGCTCGAGAAGGAGAAGGCTGACAAGCTAAAGGCCGAGAAGGACAAGTCTGAAAAGGACAAGCTCGAGAAGGAGAAGGCTGACAAGCTAAAGGCCGAGAAGGACAATACTGAAAAGGACAAACTCGAGAAGGAGAAGGCTGACAAGCTAAAGGCCGAGAAGGACAAGTCTGAAAAGGACATGCTCGAGCAGGAGAAGGCTGACAAGCTCGAGAAGGAGAAGGCTGACAAGCTCGAGAAGGAGAAGGCTGACAAGCTAAAGGCCGAGAAGGACAAGTCTGAAAAGGACAAGCTCGAGAAGGAGAAGGCTGACAAGCTAAAGGCCGAGAAGGACAATACTGAAAAGGACAAACTCGAGAAGGAGAAGGCTGACAAGCTAAAGGCCGAGAAGGACAAGACTGAAAAGGACAAACTCGAGAAGGAGAAGGCTGACAAGCTCGAGAAGGAGAAGGCTGACAAGCTAAAGGCCGAGAAGGACAAGTCTGAAAAGGACAAACTCGAGAAGGAGAAGGCTGAAAAGCTAAAGGCCGAGAAGGACAAGACTGAAAAGGACAAACTCGAGAAGGAGAAGGCTGACAAGCTAAAGGCCGAAAAGGACAAGTCTGAAAAGGACAAACTCGAGAAGGAGAAGGCTGACAAGCTCGAGAAGGAGAAGGCTGACAAGCTAAAGGCCGAGAAGGACAAGTCTGAAAAGGACAAACTCGAGAAGGAGAAGGCTGAAAAGCTAAAGGCCGAGAAGGACAAGACTGAAAAGGACAAACTCGAGAAGGAGAAGGCTGACAAGCTAAAGGCCGAGAAGGACAAGACTGAAAAGGACAAACTCGAGAAGGAGAAGGCTGACAAGCTTAAGGCCGAGAAGGACAAGTCTGAAAAGGACATGCTCGAGCAGGAGAAGGCTGACAAGCTCGAGAAGGAGAAGGCTGACAAGCTCGAGAAGGAGAAGGCTGACAAGCTAAAGGCCGAGAAGGACAAGTCTGAAAAGGACAAGCTCGAGAAGGAGAAGGCTGACAAGCTAAAGGCCGAGAAGGACAATACTGAAAAGGACAAACTCGAGAAGGAGAAGGCTGACAAGCTAAAGGCCGAGAAGGACAAGACTGAAAAGGACAAACTCGAGAAGGAGAAGGCTGACAAGCTCGAGAAGGAGAAGGCTGACAAGCTAAAGGCCGAGAAGGACAAGTCTGAAAAGGACAAACTCGAGAAGGAGAAGGCTGAAAAGCTAAAGGCCGAGAAGGACAAGACTGAAAAGGACAAACTCGAGAAGGAGAAGGCTGACAAGCTAAAGGCCGAGAAGGACAAGACTGAAAAGGACAAACTCGAGAAGGAGAAGGCTGACAAGCTCGAGAAGGAGAAGGCTGACAAGCTAAAGGCCGAGAAGGACAAGTCTGAAAAGGACAAGCTCGAGAAGGAGAAGGCTGACAAGCTAAAGGCCGAGAAGGACAATACTGAAAAGGACAAACTCGAGAAGGAGAAGGCTGACAAGCTAAAGGCCGAGAAGGACAAGACTGAAAAGGACAAACTCGAGAAGGAGAAGGCTGACAAGCTAAAGGCCGAGAAGGACAAGACTGAAAAGGACAAACTCGAGAAGGAGAAGGCTGACAAGCTCGAGAAGGAGAAGGCTGACAAGCTAAAGGCCGAGAAGGACAAGTCTGAAAAGGACAAACTCGAGAAGGAGAAGGCTGAAAAGCTAAAGGCCGAGAAGGACAAGACTGAAAAGGACAAACTCGAGAAGGAGAAGGCTGACAAGCTAAAGGCCGAGAAGGACAAGACTGAAAAGGACAAACTCGAGAAGGAGAAGGCTGACAAGCTTAAGGCCGAGAAGGACAAGTCTGAAAAGGACATGCTCGAGCAGGAGAAGGCTGACAAGCTAAAGGCCGAGAAGGACAAGTCTGAAAAGGACAAACTCGAGAAGGAGAAGGCTGACAAGCTAAAGGCCGAGAAGGACAATACTGAAAAGGACAAACTCGAGAAGGAGAAGGCTGACAAGCTAAAGGCCGAGAAGGACAAGACTGAAAAGGACAAACTCGAGAAGGAGAAGGCTGACAAGCTCGAGAAGGAGAAGGCTGACAAGCTAAAGGCCGAGAAGGACAAGTCTGAAAAGGACAAACTCGAGAAGGAGAAGGCTGAAAAGCTAAAGGCCGAGAAGGACAAGACTGAAAAGGACAAACTCGAGAAGGAGAAGGCTGACAAGCTAAAGGCCGAGAAGGACAAGACTGAAAAGGACAAACTCGAGAAGGAGAAGGCTGACAAGCTAAAGGCCGAGAAGGACAAATCTGAAAAGGACAAGCTCGAGAAGGAGAAGGCTGACAAGCTTAAGGCCGAGAAGGACAAGTCTGAAAAGGACATGCTCGAGCAGGAGAAGGCTGACAAGCTAAAGGCCGAGAAGGACAAGTCTGAAAAGGACAAGCTCGAGAAGGAGAAGGCTGACAAGCTCGAGAAGGAGAAGGCTGACAAGCTCGAGAAGGAGAAGGCTGACAAGCTAAAGGCCGAGAAGGACAAGTCTGAAAAGGACAAACTCGAGAAGGAGAAGGCTGACAAGCTAAAGGCCGAGAAGGACAAGACTGAAAAGGACAAACTCGAGAAGGAGAAGGCTGACAAGCTAAAGGCCGAGAAGGACAATACTGAAAAGGACAAACTCGAGAAGGAGAAGGCTGACAAGCTAAAGGCCGAGAAGGACAAGACTGAAAAGGACAAACTCGAGAAGGAGAAGGCTGACAAGCTAAAGGCCGAGAAGGACAAGACTGAAAAGGACAAACTCGAGAAGGAGAAGGCTGACAAGCTAAAGGCCGAAAAGGACAAGTCTGAAAAGGACAAACTCGAGAAGGAGAAGGCTGACAAGCTCGAGAAGGAGAAGGCTGACAAGCTAAAGGCCGAGAAGGACAAGTCTGAAAAGGACAAACTCGAGAAGGAGAAGGCTGAAAAGCTAAAGGCCGAGAAGGACAAGACTGAAAAGGACAAACTCGAGAAGGAGAAGGCTGACAAGCTAAAGGCCGAGAAGGACAAGACTGAAAAGGACAAACTCGAGAAGGAGAAGGCTGACAAGCTAAAGGCCGAGAAGGACAAGTCTGAAAAGGACATGCTCGAGCAGGAGAAGGCTGACAAGCTAAAGGCCGAGAAGGACAAGTCTGAAAAGGACAAGCTCGAGAAGGAGAAGGCTGACAAGCTTAAGGCCGAGAAGGACAAGTCTGAAAAGGACATGCTCGAGCAGGAGAAGGCTGACAAGCTAAAGGCCGAGAAGGACAAGTCTGAAAAGGACAAGCTCGAGAAGGAGAAGGCTGACAAGCTTAAGGCCGAGAAGGACAAGTCTGAAAAGGACATGCTCGAGCAGGAGAAGGCTGACAAGCTAAAGGCCGAGAAGGACAAGTCTGAAAAGGACAAACTCGAGAAGGAGAAGGCTGACAAGCTAAAGGCCGAGAAGGACAAGACTGAAAAGGACAAACTCGAGAAGGAGAAGGCTGACAAGCTAAAGGCCGAGAAGGACAAGACTGAAAAGGACAAACTCGAGAAGGAGAAGGCTGACAAGCTCGAGAAGGAGAAGGCTGACAAGCTAAAGGCCGAGAAGGACAAGTCTGAAAAGGACAAGCTCGAGAAGGAGAAGGCTGACAAGCTAAAGGCCGAGAAGGACAATACTGAAAAGGACAAACTCGAGAAGGAGAAGGCTGACAAGCTAAAGGCCGAGAAGGACAAGACTGAAAAGGACAAACTCGAGAAGGAGAAGGCTGACAAGCTAAAGGCCGAAAAGGACAAGTCTGAAAAGGACAAACTCGAGAAGGAGAAGGCTGACAAGCTCGAGAAGGAGAAGGCTGACAAGCTAAAGGCCGAGAAGGACAAGTCTGAAAAGGACAAACTCGAGAAGGAGAAGGCTGAAAAGCTAAAGGCCGAGAAGGACAAGACTGAAAAGGACAAACTCGAGAAGGAGAAGGCTGACAAGCTAAAGGCCGAGAAGGACAAGGCTGAAAAGGACAAACTCGAGAAGGAGAAGGCTGACAAGCTCGAGAAGGAGAAGGCTGGCAAGCTCGAGAAGGAGAAGGCTGACAAGCTAAAGGCCGAGAAGGACAAGTCTGAAAAGGACAAACTCGAGAAGGAAAAGGCTGACAAGCTAAAGGCCGAGAAGGACAAGACTGAAAAGGACAAACTCGAGAAGGAGAAGGCTGACAAGCTAAAGGCCGAGAAGGACAAGACTGAAAAGGACAAACTCGAGAAGGAGAAGGCTGACAAGCTCGAGAAGGAGAAGGCTGACAAGCTAAAGGCCGAGAAGGACAATACTGAAAAGGACAAACTCGAGAAGGAGAAGGCTGACAAGCTAAAGGCCGAGAAGGACAAGACTGAAAAGGACAAACTCGAGAAGGAGAAGGCTGACAAGCTAAAGGCCGAAAAGGACAAGTCTGAAAAGGACAAACTCGAGAAGGAGAAGGCTGACAAGCTCGAGAAGGAGAAGGCTGACAAGCTAAAGGCCGAGAAGGACAAGTCTGAAAAGGACAAACTCGAGAAGGAGAAGGCTGAAAAGCTAAAGGCCGAGAAGGACAAAACTGAAAAGTACAAACTCGAGAAGGAGAAGGCTGACAAGCTAAAGGCCGAGAAGGACAAGACTGAAAAGGACAAACTCGAGAAGGAGAAGGCTGACAAGCTCGAGAAGGAGAAGGCTGGCAAGCTCGAGAAGGAGAAGGCTGACAAGCTAAAGGCCGAGAAGGACAAGTCTGAAAAGGACAAACTCGAGAAGGAGAAGGCTGACAAGCTAAAGGCCGAGAAGGACAAGACTGAAAAGGACAAACTCGAGAAGGAGAAGGCTGACAAGCTAAAGGCCGAGAAGGACAAGACTGAAAAGGACAAACTCGAGAAGGAGAAGGCTGACAAGCTAAAGGCCGAGAAGGACAAGACTGAAAAGGACAAACTCGAGAAGGAGAAGGCTGACAAGCTAAAGGCCGAGAAGGACAAGACTGAAAAGGACAAACTCGAGAAGGAGAAGGCTGACAAGCTAAAGGCCGAGAAGGACAAGACTGAAAAGGACAAACTCGAGAAGGAGAAGGCTGACAAGCTAAAGGCCGAGAAGGACAAGTCTGAAAAGGACAAGCTCGAGAAGGAAAAGGCTGACAAGCTAAAGGCCGAGAAGGACAAGACTGAAAAGGACAAACTCGAGAAGGAGAAGGCTGACAAGCTAAAGGCCGAGAAGGACAAGACTGAAAAGGACAAACTCGAGAAGGAGAAGGCTGACAAGCTCGAGAAGGAGAAGGCTGACAAGCTAAAGGCCGAGAAGGACAAGTCTGAAAAGGACAAACTCGAGAAGGAGAAGGCTGAAAAGCTAAAGGCCGAGAAGGACAAGACTGAAAAGGACAAACTCGAGAAGGAGAAGGCTGACAAGCTAAAGGCCGAGAAGGACAAGACTGAAAAGGACAAACTCGAGAAGGAGAAGGCTGACAAGCTCGAGAAGGAGAAGGCTGACAAGCTAAAGGCCGAGAAGGACAAGTCTGAAAAGGACAAACTCGAGAAGGAGAAGGCTGAAAAGCTAAAGGCCGAGAAGGACAAGACTGAAAAGGACAAACTCGAGAAGGAGAAGGCTGACAAGCTAAAGGCCGAGAAGGACAAGACTGAAAAGGACAAACTCGAGAAGGAGAAGGCTGACAAGCTAAAGGCCGAGAAGGACAAGACTGAAAAGGACAAACTCGAGAAGGAGAAGGCTGACAAGCTAAAGGCCGAGAAGGACAAGACTGAAAAGGACAAACTCGAGAAGGAGAAGGCTGACAAGCTAAAGGCCGAGAAGGACAAGTCTGAAAAGGACAAGCTCGAGAAGGAAAAGGCTGACAAGCTAAAGGCCGAGAAGGACAAGACTGAAAAGGACAAACTCGAGAAGGAGAAGGCTGACAAGCTAAAGGCCGAGAAGGACAAGTCTGAAAAGGACAAACTCGAGAAGGAGAAGGCTGACAAGCTAAAGGCCGAGAAGGACAAGTCTGAAAAGGACAAACTCGAGAAGGAGAAGGCTGACAAGCTCGAGAAGGAGAAGGCTGACAAGCTAAAGGCCGAGAAGGACAAGTCTGAAAAGGACAAACTCGAGAAGGAGAAGGCTGAAAAGCTAAAGGCCGAGAAGGACAAGACTGAAAAGGACAAACTCGAGAAGGAGAAGGCTGACAAGCTAAAGGCCGAGAAGGACAAGACTGAAAAGGACAAACTCGAGAAGGAGAAGGCTGACAAGCTCGAGAAGGAGAAGGCTGACAAGCTAAAGGCCGAGAAGGACAAGTCTGAAAAGGACAAGCTCGAGAAGGAGAAGGCTGACAAGCTAAAGGCCGGGAAGGACAAGACTGAAAAGGACAAACTCGAGAAGGAGAAGGGTGACAAGCTAAAGGCCGGGAAGGACAAGACTGAAAAGGACAAACTCGAGAAGGAGAAGGCTGACAAGCTCGAGAAGGAGAAGGCTGACAAGCTAAAGGCCGAGAAGGACAAGTCTGAAAAGGACAAGCTCGAGAAGGAGAAGGGTGACAAGCTAAAGGCCGGGAAGGACAAGACTGAAAAGGACAAACTCGAGAAGGAGAAGGCTGACAAGCTAAAGGCCGAGAAGGACAAGACTGAAAAGGACAAACTCGAGAAGGAGAAGGCTGACAAGCTCGAGAAGGAGAAGGCTGACAAGCTAAAGGCCGAGAAGGACAAGTCTGAAAAGGACAAGCTCGAGAAGGAGAAGGCTGACAAGCTAAAGGCCGAGAAGGACAAGTCTGAAAAGGACAAACTCGAGAAGGAGAAGGCTGAAAAGCTAAAGGCCGAGAAGGACAAGACTGAAAAGGACAAACTCGAGAAGGAGAAGGCTGACAAGCTAAAGGCCGAGAAGGACAAGACTGAAAAGGACAAACTCGAGAAGGAGAAGGCTGACAAGCTAAAGGCCGAGAAGGACAATACTGAAAAGGACAAACTCGAGAAGGAGAAGGGTGACAAGCTAAAGGCCGAGAAGGACAAGACTGAAAAGGACAAACTCGAGAAGGAGAAGGCTGACAAGCTCGAGAAGGAGAAGGGTGACAAGCTAAAGGCCGAGAAGGACAAACAATTAAGCCAACGGGAATCTACTCCAGAGCTGAAGATTCGGGGTTCGCAGAAACCGCTTTACGCAAACTTTGACATAAAAAAGAAAAAGCCTGCTGAATCGGCTGTTGTTTTGTGGCCAAACAAAATGGTAGCTATTCTTAATACTTTTGAACCGACAGAGGAAGAAATTTGTATTGAGCATAGCTTCATGAAGACTCGTACGGCAAAAATTGGAGTTGGAATCATTTGGGAGGGGCGTAACACTCTGCCTACCTCGCCACGACCAGATGCAGCAGGTTGGTTTTTTCCACTGATTTTCGCGAATTCAATGTAATGATTTTAGTGGCTGTTACCGACGCATTTGAAGAAGCTCACATTTCTCAGTCAAAGAAAAAGAAGAAAGCTGTCAAAAAGCGCTCAAAGAAAGAAAAGGTGGAGATCAAGATCACTTCTCCGTTTGATACTGTTGAGTTCTTTGCTCAGCCCAAGAAGACTGATGTTCTGTTGGAAGTCAACGTTTCTAGGCAGCGAACTATTTCTGGTAATGGGAATGTTTTTGCGTAACTCATATCGATTAAGGCTCAAATGATCTTCATGTTGAAGTCGATATTGAGGCTGGCGAAGAAATAGCAACGACTGATGCCGTTGTTGACTTGAGCTTCTTTGATTTTGACGAAGCAGAGCTAAGCATTTACGAAGATGAAATCAGCGAAATTGAGAGTCTCATGGAGGTGGATGTGCTACTCGAGTCAATTTCCGAGGAAGATGGCATTGAGCTGTTTCCTCCTATGTCTGCGGAACTGGTATTGTCTTATAAGGAGTAGATTCTAATTTCATTTTTCAGTCAATACAGTCAACAGTCCAGGTGCCTTCTTCAACTGCAGTTGTGACAAGAAACATAGACGAGATGAAGTTTGGAATGAAGGATGAGATTGAGGAATCTGTTTTGTTGAAAGACCACGAAGCTGTCGAGTATACAGCAGCAGAACAAGGTTTGTACTCACACTCTGCGTTTTAATCTGTTGCTCAGAAGAGTTTGTTCAATCTGTTGTGCAACATCCAAAAGCGGCTAGTTTCAAGAGTTTCTCTGATAGCGTTATGCTGAAATGTTCTGCGGAGTACAACATCCGGGAGGTGCAATGGTTCAAAAACGGAATGGCTATTGTTTCAAGCGAGCACATCAAGATTGAAACCGATGGAAAGGAAACAATTCTGTCACTTCCCCAATTCAGCGTCTTCTATCTCGGTGTTTATCATGTTGTCGTTGATAGTATCGGTAGCGCTCCTGCAAAAGTATCAGCAGAAGTTCAACCTGTCTTCTTGACGAGGTAATAGTTAGTATTTCAAAAACATTCTTAAAAATTTAGGCCACCTCCGACCATCCTGCATTTGAAAGACAAACATCTTGACTTGGCTCTTCCTTTTGCTGCTTACCCAATTCCGGAGGCTGTAGTCCTGCACCGAGGACTACCGGACGTTCTCAAGCATCACATGGAGGTTTACGACGATCTCGTATCTATCAGAATTCTCAACGTTCAACAAGAAGATGAAGGAGAAATCACTGTCACTATAACAAATGACATTGGCAGCGACAGTTCATCGTTTTTCTTAAAGATCGTGAAAACTCTTCCGGCTCCTCGTTATATCCAGCTGACACACATATCCTCGACTACCGCTACCATAAGATGGGTCCCGCCACCTCATTGTGAGAACGAAACTATAACCTACATTGTAGAAAGAAAAACTATCGATAGTGGAAGATGGAGAAAAATGAAAAAAACAACTCAGCTGACCTACGAAGCAGAAGAACTTGTTCCCAACGAGGTGTATGCTTTCCGAATTGTGCCCTGTGATGACAACGGCGAAGGAACCGCCAGTGCTGTAGTAGACGTGCAAACACTTGAAGATGAAGCCGAAATGGTTGATTTTGAATTCAACGTCCCGCTCTCATTCGAAGAACTCAGCGATGAGAAAACTTCCGCTTTGATTAAACTACCCTCCGCCGTTACAGAAGAAGAGAATGAACACATTGACGAGAAAAAGAAAGCAAAGAAAGTGGAAATATCGGAACAAGAAAAAGGAGAAGGTCAGACAGAGACAACAAATGAGCCTGCGGCAGAAATTGCTGAACGATTGCAGACTGTCACAGAAGTCTCTGTTACAGCAATAGAACCGAAAGGAAACGACATCGCAATGCTGGAAGAATCCAAGACCGAACCAGTAGAGACCAAAGAAGACACTGCAGAAGAAAAGAGAAAGAGACGAGCGGTTACAAAAAAGCTGGAAGAAGACGACGAAAAACCATCAAATGATCAGCAGTCCAAGCAACAGACAGCCGAATATGACAAGGAGAAGGCCGAGAAGGAAAAGACAGCCAACGCTGAGAATGAGAAGGCTGAGATGGAAAACGCTGAGAAGAAGAAGGCTGAGAAGAGCAAGACAGCCAAGGCTGAGAAGGAAAAGGCCGAGAAGGACAAGACTTCCAAGGCTGAGAAGGAAAAGGCTGAAAAGGAGAAGGCCGAGAAGGCCGAGAAGGAGAAGGCTGAGAAGGAGAAGGCTGAGAAGGAGAAGGCCGAGAAGGACAATACTGAAAAGGACAAACTCGAGAAGGAGAAGGCTGAAAAGGAGAAGATATCCAAGGCTGAAAAAGAAAAAGCCGAGAAGGAGAAGGCTGAGAAGGACAAGACTTCCAAGGCTGAGAAGGAGAAGGCTGAAAAGGAGAAGGCCGAGAAGGAGAAGACAGCCAAGGCTGAGAAGGAAAAGGCTGAAAAGGAGAAGGCCGAGAAGGAAAAGGCTGAAAAGGAGAAGACTGAGAAGGAGAAGGCCGAAAAGGATAAGATATCCAAGGCTGAGAAGGAGAAGGCTGAAAAGGAGAAGGCCGAGAAGGAGAAGGCTGAGAAGGAGAAGGCCGAGAAGGATAAGATATCCAAGGCTGAGAAGGAGAAGGCTGAAAAGGAGAAGGCCGAGAAGGAGAAGACAGCCAAGGCTGAGAAGGAAAAGGCTGAAAAGGAGAAGGCCGAGAAGGAGAAGGCTGAGAAGGAGAAGACAGCCAAGGCTGAGAAGGAAAAGGCCGAGAAGGAGAAGGCTGAGAAGGAGAAGGCCGAGAAGGAGAAGATATTCAAGGCTGAAAAAGAAAAAGCCGAGAAGGAGAAGGCTGAGAAGAAGAAGAAGACTGAGAAAGAGAAGGCCGAGAAGGATAAGATATCCAAGGCTGAGAAGGAGAAGGCTGAAAAGGAGAAGGCCGAGAAGGAGAAGGCTGAGAAGGAGAAGGCCGAGAAGGATAAGATATCCAAGGCTGAGAAGGAAAAGGCTGAAAAGGAGAAGGCCGAGAAGGCCGAGAAGGAGAAGGCTGAGAAGGAGAAGGCTGAGAAGGAGAAGGCCGAGAAGGAGAAGGCTGAGAAGGAGAAGGCCGAGAAGGAAAAGGCTGAAAAGGAGAAGATATCCAAGGCTGAAAAAGAAAAAGCCGAGAAGGAGAAGGCTGAGAAGGACAAGACTTCCAAGGCTGAGAAGGAGAAGGCTGAAAAGGAGAAGGCCGAGAAGGAAAAGGCTGAAAAGGAGAAGACTGAGAAGGAGAAGGCCGAGAAGGAGAAGGCTGAGAAGGAGAAGGCCGAGAAGGATAAGATATCCAAGGCTGAGAAGGAGAAGGCTGAAAAGGAGAAGGCCGAGAAGGAGAAGACAGCCAAGGCTGAGAAGGAAAAGGCTGAAAAGGAGAAGGCCGAGAAGGAGAAGGCTGAGAAGGAGAAGACAGCCAAGGCTGAGAAGGAAAAGGCCGAGAAGGAGAAGGCTGAGAAGGAGAAGGCCGAGAAGGAGAAGACAGCCAAGGCTGAGAAGGAAAAGGCCGAGAAGGAGAAGGCTGAGAAGGAGAAGGCCGAGAAGGAGAAGGCTGAGAAGAAGAAGAAGACTGAGAAAGAGAAGGCCGAGAAGGATAAGATATCCAAGGCTGAGAAGGAGAAGGCTGAAAAGGAGAAGGCCGAGAAGGAGAAGACAGCCAAGGCTGAGAAGGAAAAGGCCGAGAAGGAGAAGGCTGAGAAGGAGAAGGCCGAGAAGGAGAAGGCTGAGAAGAAGAAGAAGACTGAGAAAGAGAAGGCCGAGAAGGATAAGATATCCAAGGCTGAGAAGGAGAAGGCTGAAAAGGAGAAGGCCGAGAAGGAGAAGGCTGAGAAGGAGAAGGCCGAGAAGGAGAAGGCTGAGAAGGAGAAGGCCGAGATGGAGAAGACAGCCAAGGCTGAGAAGGAGAAGGCCGAGAAGGAGAAGGCTGAGAAGGAGAAGGCCGAGAAGGAGAAGACAGCCAAGGCTGAAAAGGAGAAGGCCGAGAAGGAGAAGACAGCCAAGGCTGAGAAGGAGAAGGCTGAAAAGGAGAAGGCCGAGAAGGAGAAGACAGCCAAGGCTGAGAAAGAGAAGGCTGAAAAGGAGAAGGCCGAGAAGGAAAAGGCTGAAAAGGAGAAGGCCGAGAAGGAGAAGGCTGAGAAGGAGAAGGCCGAGAAGGAGAAGGCTGAGAAGGAGAAGGCCGAGAAGGATAAGATATCCAAGGCTGAGAAGGAGAAGGCTGAAAAGGAGAAGGCCGAGAAGGAGAAGGCTGAGAAGGAGAAGGCCGAGAAGGATAAGATATCCAAGGCTGAGAAGGAGAAGGCTGAAAAGGAGAAGGCCGAGAAGGAGAAGACAGCCAAGGCTGAGAAGGAAAAGGCTGAAAAGGAGAAGGCCGAGAAGGAAAAGGCTGAAAAGGAGAAGACTGAGAAGGAGAAGGCCGAAAAGGATAAGATATCCAAGGCTGAGAAGGAGAAGGCTGAAAAGGAGAAGGCCGAGAAGGAGAAGGCTGAGAAGGAGAAGGCCGAGAAGGATAAGATATCCAAGGCTGAGAAGGAGAAGGCTGAAAAGGAGAAGGCCGAGAAGGAGAAGGCTGAGAAGGAGAAGGCCGAGAAGGATAAGATATCCAAGGCTGAGAAGGAGAAGGCTGAAAAGGAGAAGGCCGAGAAGGAGAAGACAGCCAAGGCTGAGAAGGAAAAGGCTGAAAAGGAGAAGGCCGAGAAGGAAAAGGCTGAAAAGGAGAAGGCCGAGAAGGAGAAGGCCGAGAAGGAGAAGGCTGAGAAGGAGAAGGCCGAGAAGGATAAGATATCCAAGGCTGAGAAGGAGAAGGCTGAAAAGGAGAAGGCCGAGAAGGAGAAGACAGCCAAGGCTGAGAAGGAGAAGGCTGAAAAGGAGAAGGCCGAGAAGGAAAAGGCTGAAAAGGAGAAGGCCGAGAAGGAGAAGGCCGAGAAGGAGAAGGCTGAGAAGGAGAAGGCCGAGAAGGATAAGATATCCAAGGCTGAGAAGGAGAAGGCTGAAAAGGAGAAGGCCGAGAAGGAGAAGGCTGAGAAGGAGAAGGCCGAGAAGGAGAAGACAGCCAAGGCTGAGAAGGAAAAGGCTGAAAAGGAGAAGGCCGAGAAGGAGAAGGCCGAGAAGGAGAAGGCTGAGAAGGAGAAGGCCGAGAAGGAGAAGGCCGAGAAGGAGAAGGCTGAGAAGGAGAAGGCCGAGAAGGAGAAGGCTGAGAAGGAGAAGGCCGAGAAGGAGAAGGCCGAGAAGGAGAAGGCTGAGAAGGACAAGACTTCCAATGCTGAGAATGAAAAGGCTGAAAAGGAGAATGCCGAGAAGGAGAAGGCTGAGAATGAGACGGCTAAAATAGCTGAAAAAAAGAAGGCCGAGAAGGACAGGATTACCAATTATGAGAAGGAAATGCTGGAGGAGTTCGAGACTCCCAAGGCTGAAAATGAAGAGGCCAATAAAGATGCAATGGAAAAGAAAACAACTGAGCGCACAACAGCACTTGTTGAGACAGTCCAACAAGATGGAAAGGAAGTTTCTGAGATCAAGAAGAAAACAAAGAAGATCAAAAAAGTAAAGATGACAGAGGAAAAGATTTCGGGGAGCCCTAGGGAATTAGATGAAGATTCTTCGTACGAAACTGCTTCTGTGTCACTTTCTACAGTGCTCTCCACTGATGAAAGTATCATGTCCATTACATCAGAGCCGCAAAGTTTCGCTGTCACCGATGCCGCGATGCCCGCCAAATTCTCTTGTTTTTTCAGTCGGCCTCCCTTGATTGTCAAATGGTACAAAAACAGTCGTGAACTTCTGGTACATCGCGGAAAGATTGAAATTGAGACAATTGCAAACGTTTCAACTTTGACTATTTCAAACGTCACGACTACTGATCTCGGCAAAATTTCTGTACAAGTGGATAACGGTTCTTTCTCAGAAGTGGCAACACTTACCATGAAGGTTGCACCGAAGCTGTCTATGGAACAACAAAGTTTCATCATCCAAGCTGGAAAACCCTTAGACTTCAAGGTAAACTTTGTAGGCTTCCCAGAGCCACAGATTGAAATGAAGCTCAATGACAAAGATGTCAAATTGCGGGGAGATGTCAGCGTTTATGACGACTTTGTTTCCGTTCGGATCAAGAACTTGAAGGCCAGTGAAAGTGGAATGCTCTCTTTTACTGCTCGCAATGATCATGGAAGTGCCGTTGTGGACGTTCCTGTAACTGTTATTGATGTGCCAGAAGCTCCTCAAGAACTTCGTGTCCTGACTATAACAGCTACATCTGCTGAACTGCAATGGGAGAAACCAACTGCTGACAATGGTGACACTATTTTGGAATATGTGATTGAACGCAAGACGGCTGACATTCCAAGATGGAGAGTTGCCGGAACTGTTTCTGGCGAAACTCTGTCTTATTCCGCCAAGGATCTTTTCTGCAACGAAATCTACGCTTTCCGCGTCATTGCAGTCAATTCTGTTGGACAAGGAACTCCAAGCAGGACTGTGGATGTTGAGACGCCAGACGAACCAGAAGGTAGGTTTTTCAGCGCACTTGAAGAGCTGTAAACTGTCAATGTACATAGTGTAGGCACTCAGAGCACATGCTCGCTGGTGTTCGTGGCGACCGAACGTTTCACGCAGAAACTATTTCGCAGCCTTTTGACGAGCATATTTAACAAGCTATCTGCGTAACTAGCTGAGATTCTGTTGTAGCGCGCGACTCGAGGACTGCTCCCGTCCTCGCGGAGGCTTCGATAGAGCCGACCCCGTCCGCCCTCGGTGTTTGCCGAGCGTGTATAGCTATGCACTATATTTCTTGCTAATCCCTAGTTATCTCTTTCAATGTTTCCTTTTTATTAATCTCATCCAAACTAGATTTTTCCTTACTTTAGTCAAAAAATTCGGCATAACTTTTTATCGTTTCTCCAAAACCTTAAAAGCACTTTTATGTTTTTCACATTTTCTTTGTTTATTTTACGAAAACACTTATACAGATACTTTTCTAACAGACATTTTCCGCTTGAAACAACCAAAATTACGTAATCACAGCGATTTTGAGCAACTCGTTTTGGACTGTATTAATACAAAAACTATTTTCGCTTTTTTGTAGATTATTTGTTCACAGGCACGTAATTTTCTAGCAAACGTTTGGTTTTATTGAAAATTTAAAACATCTGAGATTTCCTAAATCAGCTGTTTTGTACAGGGTACTTCTGTTTTGCTCACTTCAAATTGTGCAAACACTTTTCGGGTGAGATTGTCAGTAAATTGTATTTCTTGGAAGAAGCCTGTCGCTTTATTGCGCTTAATTTTCTTTGGGTTACCGCAACCCCTTCTATCGTCAAAAATGAGTTGAGAAGTTTAAAGTCTTCTCGACATTTTTGCACTTTTTGATCTCCAAAATTTCTTACGTTTATTGAATAGAATCTTTAATCCGCAGTTCTAGCCAAATATATAAATTTATGACTACAGCTTGTTGTCGAAATCTAAAATCTTTTTCTGTTAAATGTCACGTTCGTATTCAAAGTTATATATTAAAGTCACTGCATTTTCTGTTTTTCCCTGTCCTATAAAATTATTGCTTCAGACTTTTTCTGTTTAAGTTTTCACCGCCTTCCTATTCTTTCCCTCAAAACTACTTCTCGCCCGCTCAATATCCTATTGTTGAATGCTTGAACTGTTCGAAGCGCAGCAAACGCAAATTTTCAATATTGCCTTTGAAGTTACCTGTAGTTTCGAAAGTTTATATCAGTTAGAGACAAAACTGATTTTTTTCAAATTCTGCGTTTCTCATATTTTGAATTTTGAAACAATTGCATTCGAAAAAAGTCTAAGACCTTTTTTATTTTTTGTTAGACTTTAGACGCCTAATCTTTCGGTTTAATTTAAAACAATCAAAAAGCCATGTGCCCGTAAAGTGTCTATGCTTGTTAATTTACAGTTTGAAAATCGTTTTCTAATAATTATACGCCATTTTTATTCGATGCCATATTTTTGCAGAAATCACCGAAGTTAAAGTTTCCGAAGCTACATTCGTCACAGGTTTGTTCTTGAATGCTATTAAAGCATTCGGTAAGTTTTTCCTCCATTTGTTCGATGTTGCATGTGCATGCTGTGTGTCTTCTTCTTTTTGTGCCGGTCATGTCCGGCACAAGTTCTCGCGGTACTGGCCTTAATTTCCGGGGTCCTCCTGTTTACACCAACGTAGCCTGATGTTACAGTTTCTTCAACAGCAGAGCAAACATCGGCCGCAAATGCTTCCAACAACGGTAAGCACGTGAGGGAAGAAGGTGCTTTTTCAAGAATGACTTTTTGTTCCAAATGAGCTATTAGCACAAAATGGCCAAAATTTTAGAAAAACTGAACTTTTTACTAAAGTTTGGTTCAGAGGCACAACAAGCAGCTGCTGCGGAACTTGGACAGGATGTTGGAGAAACTGAACATGGTAAAGTTGGAGAGGAAAGACAGGGAGGGCCAAGAACTCCTTCTGGAAAGAAACGGTTGACGAAAAATTTAAACATCAAGGAACAGGGCGATGCGGACGAGTTGTTTGCAGAAAGTGTTGACGAAGGATCTCAGGACCAAAAAGGTATGCGCGAGGATACCAAGCAGCTAGCGGCTACAGCTGATGAGATCAAACAAGAAGGTTCAGAGATTTCCTCCACAAGTTTTCTTCATACTGAGCCCATCGGTTCGCAGATGATGACATCTTCCCAAGAATCTCTGGCAAGACAAGCAGAAGAGTCGCAGAAGTTAAACAAGGCTTTGAAGAAGAAGGCCGAAAGCAAGAAAACCTCTAAAACTTTCGGTGAAAAGCAAGAAGATACATCTGCTGACTTCTACAGCGAACAGAACAAAGGAGTCAAGTTGAGGTCAGAAGAAGAATCTGCCGATGCTTCGTATTTGTCTAAACAAGCTGATCAATTCCAACAAGATGCTACCGAGTATGCCGAAAAGAATAAGAGATTCAAAATCAAAGGAAAGCAAGAGTCACTCGATGCTGAAGGTCATCTGGAAGAAAAAGCAGCCCTGAAAAAGGAAGAAGATGCCTATTCGGAACAGACGAAAAGTTTGAAGAAGAACAAAAAGGGACAGCAACAAGGAGTCGAGAGCACTTTGGGAGAGAAAAGAGATGAAAGGAAGTCGTCAGAATATGCTGAGAGGAGCACAAATTTGAAAAGGGAGGGAAAACAAAAACGTGAAGAGGCCGAACTAACGCTTGATGAGAAAACCTCCCAACTCGAAAGCAGCCAATATTCCGAAAAGAACAAGAGCTTGAAAAGGAAAGGAAGAGAAGAAAATGAAGAAACTGGAATAATTATTGGAGAAAAGTCATCGCAACATGAAAGTGACCAATATTCAGAACACACGAAAAACTTGAGAAAACAAAGAATAGGACCAAGCAACGAAGCAGCATTGATTGTGGCTGAAAAATCCAAAATTCGCGACGACACTCAGTATGCTGAAAAGAACAAAAACCTTTTACGTCGAGGCCGAGACGAAAAAGAATCTGCTGAATACTCAGTCCAAGAAAAAGCATCTAAAGCGGAAAAAACCCAGTTCGTAGAAACGACAAAGTCTAAGAACTTGAAGGGCAAATCTGCCAAAGAAAGTGCTGCTCACACTGTTGGAGAACTTGGAAAAGTGGAAGAAAAAGACTCCTTCTCTGAAAATAGCAAAAGCTTTTCTGTCCAAAGCGAAGACGACAATATTGAGACTGAATACTCTACCAAGCAGAAGGGCTTATCCAGTGAAAGGACTTCTTTTGAGGAAAGAAATCGTGGAGTCAAGATTGGGGCAGAAGGCAGTCAAAAAGAAGCAGAAATCACTAAGAAGGATAAGACTGCTGCTGAGAAGGAGAAGACATCATACGCGGAAAGATCTGCAATGGAAAAAAAGAAGAAGAAAGGGCCCAAAGAAGAAGTTTCTGCTGACTTGAAAGGACGCGCCAAGAAGCAGAAAGAAGCTTCCAAGTACGAAGAGAAGAGCAAAAACTTTGGTTTCAATGATTTCCGCGATGCTTCTGCTGATGCCGAAATGAGCATTAATAAAAAAGGAGAGCAAAAAGAATTTACCGAATACGCGGAGAAAAACGAGAACTTTTCATTGGCTGGAAGTGAGAAACAGGCAGACGCTGAAAGTACGTCTTCTGAGAAAATGAAAAATGCTCAATCCTTCGGCTACTCGGAACAACAGAAGTCGGCCAATCTTCAAAGCAATGAGTCTCAAACAGGAGCTGAAACAAGAATAAGAGAGAAACCGAGGCTCAAAGAAGCTTCTGATGAATACTCCGAACATGGCAAAGATTTCAGTTTGTCTCGGGATGACGAAGATGAATCAGCTACAACGGCAATTCTGGACAAAGAAAAATCTAAAACTGGAAAAGACTGTTATTCGGAGTCTCAGAGGAAAGCTGGTTTCCAACGTGCCGATACGGAGAAGCATGCCGATGTGTCGCTGAAAGAGAAGATGGAGAAAGAGAAAGCTGACGCCTCTTACGCCGAAAAGAACAAAAAAGCTTCACTCAAAAAGTCTGGCAAAGACGAAAGTGTTGAGCATACTGTTATGTCGAGAACAAGCAGCAAGGTCGAAACGTCGTATACGGAACATGGAAATCGATCCTGTTTCGCGAAGGGTGCAAACTCTGAATCCGTCGAAGGAGGGATCGGCCAGAATAGAAAAGACACCAGCTCATTGAGTTCGGCTGAAAGGAGCGACGATCTGAAAAAAGGCGACATCTCTGCTCAAGCTGATTCGACTCGCGAAGTAAGCGAAAAAGATGCATCGGCATACAGCGAGCGATCGCAGTCCAGAACTGTATCACAATCTGATTCAATGGAAGGCGCGTCAATTTCAAAAACGTCATCTCTATATGATGTTGCTGAAGGCTCATTTACGGAAAAGGGATCCGTCAAGAAGAACAAAGCTGTTGCCAAACTGCAAAAGGAAGGCAAAAAGGTTTCCTTTGAGGATGAAGTCCGCAGTGCTCTTGCTTCTCCCACAGATGTGCCCATTTCTTCAAGTCTGACACGAGAAGATTCCCTAGATTCTGTTGTTGCAACAAGTGCAACTGAAGCTACTAAAGCTAAAATGACTGTTCAAAAGAAGAAGAGAGCAAAGAAAGATGCAAATGAGCTGAATACGACTCATAATCTCCAAAAAAGTGAAGCATCGGAGACCGAAAGTGCTACTGCTGCTGATACTCAGATGGAAAAGGATTCCCTTTCTACCCTCAGCAAAAATGTTTCCAAAACCAATCAGCCAAAGTACCTTTCTGAAGAAACGGAGCAGTTACTGAAGGCAAGACAAGCCGCCAAAGCGACATCTTATGTTGCTGAAACAAAAGGCAAGAAAAGGAAACAGAAGGGCATCAAAGTAGATTTTCTGGAAGATTTTTCTGGGAAGTCTCAAGAAACTGAAGAGACTGACAGGGAAGGTGGACCAGCACGAGTCAATTCCAATCGTGTTCTAAGGCGATCCAACAACGTCGATATTGCTACCGACGTCTCCGTCGATGAAGCAGAATCGAAGATTGGTGGTGAAACAACAGCCACTAAAATTGTATCCGAGCGACCACCAGTTTTTGAATCCTGTGAGAAAGTTTTCAAGGCGAGAGAAGGACGTCCCCTGACTATTGCTGTCCATCTCAATGCTCCAGCTGCAATGCCAAAAGTACTTATACCTATAAGTAAAAAACAAACTTCTTTTAGGTATTTGCTTACATGAATGGTGAAGCCATCGAACCAACAGAAGAAATTCAAATTCTTTTGGAAGAAGGCGGAAGTGGTTACACAGCCGTGCTTACCTTCGAAGAGGTCAAGAAAGAAGATGAAGGGAAAATTGAGCTGGTAGCTGTCAACGATTTCGGTTCCGACAAAATACAGTTGCAACTGGATGTCAAAAGTATATCGCTATTTTAATAACTAAATAAAGCATATTTAGAAGCCAAGCCATTCGAGGAAAGAGATTACTTTGGAGAAGAGTTTCAACCAGCAGAGATCACAAGAGCTTTGAAAGATGCTCATGTCCAGAAAGGAGAAACTGCAAAGTAAGAGCGGATCTCAGCTTATTCTAATCATATTTAGATTCACTGGAAAGTTTGGCGGCTATCCGATGCCTGAAATGGTCTGGCTCAAAAACGGAAAAGAAATTAACGTCAGTGAAGATCCATCTAAATACGACTTTGAATGCAGACCAGGTATTGAAATATTCTACTTGAAAATAGCTGGCATTTTAGACGGAAGTTTCTGCTTGGCTGTATTGAACTGTACATTTTCTGACGATGATGACTACAGTCTTTTGGTCGAGAACATTGGCGGTGTCGACAGCTGTAACTTCGAAGTCTGTGTTGAATGTGATGGTAATTCCATTATGTTCTTCTTAAAACACAGTGTCAGATATTCCTGAGGAAGAAAGAATGAAGCGACGCCGTCGTGTCAAGAAGTTGAAGAAGAAGGGCGAAGCCGGAAGCTCTGACGAGGAAAAAGAGAAAGATTCCAAGAAGAGAAGGAGAATCCGCAGAGTGGGTTGTATTTGAATTCAAAGAAAATTGTGGTTAAGGTGGTTGAAAGAACACACCCGAACTCTCCGAGACTCACACAGCTCATCCCTCCCCGTTTCGACAAAATCTTGTCTGACCATGATGTACTTGAAGGAGAGAATGTGGTCATGAGTGTCTCCACTCGTGGAACACCAGAGCCGGAAGTACGCTTTTACCAGGGTGGAAAGCTGATTTCTGTCGATGATGATCGGGTAATACGTTAAGAAAGTCTATAAAACAAAAATTTCAGTTTGAAATTCGGCACGAAGAACCAAAACAGCGTCATCTTCTTATTGTCAAGGACATTCAGAGAGCCGAGGAGGCTGAATATGCTTGTCAAGCTATTAATCAAGCTGGAGAAGCTTGGTGCTTCTCAGATGTTCATGTCCGTTCGTCGAAAGGTCCGCTTGTCATTTTTGTAAAAAGTCCTTGTTTTGTTCAAGTCAAACTAATTTGAGTGCCTTTAACAATGGAGGAAAAACTTTCAAATGCAGCAAAGTACAGCAAGTTTAACAATATTTTATTTAGACAAGAAAGATCTTGGAGCGAGTGAGTCAGCTGAAGATGCTGCGACTGTGCTGCTGGAAAAGAAGGAAACAGAGGAGAAGGCAGTGGAGAAGATAGAAGATGAAGAGAAGAAGCCAAAGACCAAAAAGAAGGTCCTCAAGAAGAAGGAAGAGAAGGCCGAGGAGGCTAAACCGCAAGAAGAAGCTTCAAAGATCGAGACAGAGTTGGCTAAAGCTGAACAAGAAAAAACTGGCAAGGCCAAAGAAGACAAGGAAGGAGTCAAAAAGCAGAAGGCCGAAAAGGAGAAACGTGACAAAGAAAAGACCGAGAAAGAAGAGACTGACAAGCTGAAAGAAGAGAAAGAACAATCTCTGCTGGAAAAGTCTGCTCGCGAAGAGGCTGAAAAGAAGGAAGAAAAGGAGAAGGAGGATAAGACCAAGGTTGGGGAGAAGAAAAAGAAGGCGGTGAAGAAGCCTGCTGCTGGGGAAGCTGAAAAGCATAAAGATGAGAAAAGCCGAGCACGAAAGACTGAAAAAGAGAAGAGAGATCAATCCATGAAGGAGCGTTCTGCCTCACCAGCTTCGACCACTGGAAGAGAAGCATCACCATCAAGCAAAAAGAAGAAGAACATTCCAAAGCCACTCTTCATTCCTGACGAAATCAGTTCTCGCTATGGAGATCCCAGCACCATGCATTCTGAGACCAACATCACTACTGAGATCACTGCTAAAGAAGGAAGTGCTGAAATTACTTCGCCCATCAAGAAACCGCAGTCTGCTAGCATTACCATGAAAGTCGACAGCGCCAGCAAGATGAGATCAAGAACCACTACTCCTACAGAGGGATCAGAATTCACTTTCCGTGGAAGATCACAAACGCCAGAAAAGAAGAAGGAGGCTCACGCAGAGTTAAAAACTAAAGTGAAGGGTGAGAAGGGAGAAGGACTGCCGCCATTACCCACAAAGGATCAAGAAAAAAAGGCCAAAGACGATAAAAAACCAACAACTGAAACTGCCGCTGTGGAAAAATCAGAAGAAGATAAGAAGTCAAAGACCGTGAAGAGCAAGGCTGAGAAAGATGCAGCAGTTAAAGTAGAAAAAGAGAAAGCCAAACAAGAAGAACAAGAGAAGGCTGAAAAACTCAATATCGAACAAGACAAGGCTGCGAAAGAGGCTGAAAAGTTGAAGGCTGAGAAGGACAAGTCTGAGAAAGATAAGCTCGAGAAGGAGAAGTTCGAGAAGGAGAAGACCGACAAACTGAAGGCCGAGAAGGACAAGTCTGACAAGGACAAGCTAGAAAAGGAGAAGGTCGAAAATGAAAAGTCGGAGAAAGAGAAGACCGCAAAACTGCAGAAGGAAAAATCTGAGAAGAAAAAAGCAGAGCAAGATCAGGCCGCTAAAAAGAAGCTGGAGGACAAGAAGGCAGAAGAGGACCACGCCGAACAGTTGAAGATCGAGGAAGCAAACAAGGAAAAGAAACGTGCTGAAGATCAAAAACTAGCAGAAGTTATGGTCGAAGCAGAAAAAGCAGACCAGCTCGCCGAGAAACAAGAGGAGAAGATCAAGTTTGTCAAGCAAGAGTCTGAAGTATCAGAGACAGCTTCTGAAGAGGGAAAGAAGAAGAAGGTTGTGAAGAAGGTAGCCAAGAAGAAGCCAGCCGAAAAAGCCGCGGTTGAAGTAGAAGTCGAAGTAAAGGCTGAAGCTGAGAAGGTCATTGAAGCAAAGAAGACTGAAGAGCAAACAGAAGTTGTCGCAAAGAGAGATGAAAAGATGGTTGAAGCTGACAAGCAGAAGAAACCAGTAGAAGACGAGGAAGTTTCTGAGGCTTACGACTTCAAGACAAGGAAGCCGTCGATCATCTCTAGCGCCGATGAGGCTGTTGCAGTCCGTCATCGCAAGAGAAAAGAAGGTTTTATGGCCTATCCAGAGCGCGAACTTTTTGCTCTTCGCGGTGATACTGTCAAGGTCGAATGTGAGCTGGTCAACGAAGAGGACTGGGTCGAGTGGACTTTCAAGGGAGTTCCTGTCGCCAAGACTGAAAGATGCAAACGTGAAGAAACTTCTTTCTTCCGTTATCTTTACATTGAAAACGTAGCTCCTGAAGATACCGGAGCCGAAATTGAATGTCGACTTGGCGAACATGTTGCCAAGACCGTACTTCGAGTTGATGAGACTCCATTGGACTTTGTTGAGCGCCTGCCTCGCCAGTCAACAGGAAAAGAAGACCAAGACGTGACGTTGAAGATTGTGCTCAATCATCCTCCAGAAACAGTCAAATGGTTCAAGGATGGAGCTGAGATTTCTATGTCGTCTCACTACTCGATTGACACTGTTGGCGCTTCGTGCAAGCTGACCATCAAGAAGGCTTCGTTTGCTGACAGTGGAAGATACACTGCTGTAGCTGATGGAGCCGAGTCTTATACAAAATTGAAGATTCAAGGAAAGCCTGTAATCAGAGAAGAACCCCAAGAGAAGCATGAAGTTGAGCGTGATGAGAATCTGGTGATCTCCTTCGATTTTGAATGCTTCCCCGAGCCTGCCGTCATCTGCTATAGAAATGAAGTTGAGTTGGATGTCGATCCCAAAACTCAGATTGATATTCTTGAAAAAGAAGTCAAGTTCTGCAAGAGACAAGTAACCAAGGAAGACTCTGGCGACTACATTATCAAACTAGCTAACGAGTTCGGAGAAGCCACATACAAAACAACTGTGAAAGTGAAAGGTATTCAATGTTCTATTTAAATACATACACATTGTTTTAGATACTCCTGAAGCTCTCGCCGATGTCTCCATCACTGACGTAGCTGCTGATACTCTCACGGTAGAATGGAAGGCACCTCACGATGATGGAGGACAAGCTGTTACTTCTTACATTGTCGAAAAGAAGGAACATGGCCGAAGAGCATTCCACAAAGTCGATACGGTAAAATTCCTATATTGCATAATCCAAGAAAGATATTTAGGTATCTGCTGCAAAGACCAGTATGGTTGTTGACGATCTCGAAAGCGATACTCCTTACATCATTCGTGTTGCTGCTGTGAATAAATACGGTACTGGAGAGTTTGTTGAATCAAGACCAGTAAGCCTCCATTGATACAATTTTAACATTTTTCTTAGGTCACCACTGGAACACCATATAATCCTCCTACTGTTACTGAAAAGCCAAGCGTTACCAATGTCACCTCATTTGATTGTCTGGTCTCCTGGACTAAACCCGTCAAAAATGGAGGATCTGCTATCTATGGATACGACGTTTTAAAGAAGATGGACGGTGGTGATTGGCAGAAGGTTTGTTAAAGGGAGAATATTTGTACGAAGCGAAACTTTTAGGTCAACAGCGAGATAATCTTTGCCGACCGTTTCACAGTCACTGAGCTTGAACCAGGACAGAAGTATACCTTCAAGGTCGAAGCCACCAATGAAGCTGGCTTCAAGTCATCAAGCAATGTAGCATCCAACGTGGTTGAAACACCGAAAGCTATTGGTATGTTTGTTTCGTTTCCAACTATGGTCTTTTTAGATAAACCAAAGTCGAAAATGTCTCCTCCAAAGATCACAGTCACAGGAGTGGACAACGTTACCCTCTCCTGGGATGCTGTCGACGAAGAGCCTTCTGTGGAATACACGGTTCAATACAAGTCCGAAGGATCATCAATCTGGAACGAAGTACAGTCTGCCAGCACTAGCTGCACTATTACCAATCTCCGCGAAGGAGTCAGCTATGTCTTCCGTGTAGCTGCCCGCAACGCAGCTGGAAATGGAGAGTTCTCCAAAGAAACCCAGCCTGTCAAAATCTCTGGTAAACTATTCTAGTATTTCTGTAGACCATTTTTCAGAACATGGTCCTCCTACTGTTATCAAACCGATCAAGAACACAACTGTGGCCAAAAAGCGCGAGCTTCGTCTGGAGTGTCACGCGTCTGGAGAGCCTACTCCTGAATACATCTGGTACAAGGATGGAAAGGAAATCATCCCTGCTGACGAAAACACCGAGGTTTGTTTTGGTCTCTTACGAGTTGTCACAAAATTCTTAAGAAACCTTCATCGTTTGTTGTAAGTTTCTATTTTGATCAAAAAGCTTTATCTCAGCTTGTGTATACTAAGAGTTGAAGTTTCCATTTTTGCAATTAAACAAGCCTTATTAATCTTTTTCTTTTAAATTCCTTCGAAAAGTTTTGTTTCAGATTATCAGCGAAGGTTTCCGCAGTGTTCTGACGGTTCACACCACTGATAGCAGTCATGAAGGAAAGTACACCTGTCGAATCGAGAATCCTCACGGTTCTACGGAATCTTCTGCTACAATCAGCATCTCAGGTAGTTCTTAATAAAACAAATTTTAAATTCAATTCAGACGTTCGTGCTCACATCGAGACGTCGTTCCCCGAAATGACAGAAATCCATGAAGGAGGTGACTTCGACCTGGTTTGTGTCTTGTCGGACGAGGAAGCTGCTGTTGTCTGGTACAAGGATGGCAAAAAGCTGGCTCCAAGCGAGAGAGTACAATTCTTCGCTCTTGGATGCAAACGTGGTATTCGTATCAAGAATGCCACCGACTCCGACAGTGGAACCTACCGATGCGAAACCACCGACGGCAGAAGCCGAACCGAAGGAGATGTTCTTATCAAAGGTACGAAGTATATACTTGTTTTGCAAAAAAAGTTTTTAGAAGAAGAGGCTCATGTAATTGTCGGTCCCCAAGACGTCGTGGTTGATGCCTTTGGAAAGCCTGCCGTTCTTACCTGTCAGTTCACTAAGCCGATACGTCGTGCGAAGTGGTACAGAAATGGCCAAGAACTCTGGACGCAGATGGATAAAATCATTATGTCTGTTGAAGACAAAACTGCAACTCTGGAGATCAAGAAGATTGATAAGAACGATATCGGCCAATATACGTGCGGGACAAGCGAGGGAGAAGTCTCTGCTCCAGCCGTTCTTACCCTCAGCGTGGCTCCATCAGTTGTCATCCCTGAGAACATAGAAGGAGATCTCGTTCTTCATGCCGGAAAAGAGCTTGACTTCCACATTGAATTCAATGGTCATCCAACTCCTAAGATGCACATTGCTCACAACGGAGTGTCCATAAAGGGCCGAGCTGATTTGGATTACTACGACGACAACATCAGCGTTAGAATGAAAAATCTCTCTAGACAAGACTCCGGTACTCTCAGTATCAAGGCTGAAAACGACCATGGAAAGTTTGAAAAGAACATCAACATCAATGTTATCGACGTACCAACCGAGCCTCAAGACATCCGATCAACAGACACCACTCCAAACAGTACTGTTATCATCTGGAGTGAGCCAGGAGATGACAATGGCGCTCCAATAACGGGCTATGTTATCGAAAGAAAGGCAGTTGACAACAACAGATGGAGGCCAGTGGGTTCTGTGAAGCCCACCGTTAATACCTTCGAATCTGACGAGCTCTTCTCGAACTACGTCTATGGTTTCCGTGTTTTGGCTGTAAATGAGGTCGGAGAAAGTGAGCCCAGCGAGACTATTGATGTTATCACTCCTGCTGAAGAGGAAGAAGACGAAACCTCACAAGCCTTCCCTCACACTATGGCCAAACTCGAACAACCCTCTGCTCCCGAAGTTGAAGTCGAAGATGGAAAAGTCAGTATGCGCTGGAACAGGACTCCTGAGACCAGCGAATACGTCATCGAACGCCGCGCTGATGGAAGCAATGACTGGCTCGAGCTGACCACAACTGACAAAGTTACCTTCGTCGACAGATCTATAGTTGATTCGGGTACCTACTTCTTCCGAGTCACAGCTAAAGGCCTTTACGCCATGTCCGATCCTAGCAAGGAATCAAAGGCTTGCTGTGTGGGCATCTCTGCTTCCACCGAAGAGCCTACCGCCACTGATGATGAAGGAAAAGCAGAGAAGGCGAGAAAAAAGGTTGTCAAGAAGAAGAAGGCCGGAGAGGAAGAAGTCGAAACAGCTGTTCAGAATGGCGCTTTGAAAACAAGTGAATCTACTGTTGAAGTTGAGGACGCTGCTCAAGCTGAAACTACCGGCAAGAAGGAAGAGAAAAAGACAGAAGTAAAAAAGAAGAAGAGCGATAAGAAGCAGCCAAGTGCTGTCGATGACATTCTGGATACCAAGGAAAGATTGAAAAAGAGAGCGGCTACTGAAGCAAAGTCCCCCGGAAGAAGCCGTGAAGGAAGCGTTGACATCCAGAAAGACGGATCAGCCAGCGAGACTGCTTCTAGACGTGACTCAAGGCAAGAAGAACTTAAAGTGGAGGCAAAGGAAAAGGAGAAAAAGACCGAAGTAGAATCGGAAAAGGGAAAAGGCGAGAAAAGGGCTGTGAAGAAGATTATCAAGAATAAGATTGCTCCTAAAGATTCTTCTGCTGATGTTGTCACCGAAGACGAAACAAAGCAAGCCAAAGACGATGAGAAGAAGGAAGTAAAGAAGAAGACGTCTAAGGAGGTTGAGTTGAAAGCTGTTGAGTCCAAAGTTACTGCTGACGCCGCCAAGAAGGTGCTTTTATTTGAGGCAGATATAAAATTATTCTTTAGACTGAACTCGTCGTGACTACTTCTGACGATGATGTGGAAGTAACGTGGACAAAGGACGGTTGTTCTGTTGATCCGTCCTACAAAGCTTCAAAATCAGCTGGAGAGCTGAAACTCACCATTCCAAAAGTGACTGCCAATGCTGCCGGTAAACATTGACAAGAATTCGCGTACAATTAAACTTTAGGTAACTTTACTTGTTCTGCTAAGAACTCTGCTGGTGAAACTTCTGTAACTATTGCTCTTGTTGTCAAAGGTACAATGATTAATATCAGTTAATTATACAATTTTTCTAGAAAAGTGCTTTTTGAAACCAGACAGTGCTATCGTGGAAGTGAAAGCAGGAGATCCTGCCACCCTTTCTATTAACATTACTGGCTATCCTCAGCCAGAATGTGAATGGACAAAAGATGGAGCTCCTCTGAATGTATAGTGCTATTATTATCTTCAGATGACATTTTTTCAGGTTGACAAAAATGTTTCCATTGTTACGACTGATGGTTCTTCTGCCGTTGTCATCCAAAAGACAGAGCCTGAACATGCTGGAATATACACATTGAAGATCAAAAACGATAACAGTGAAGACACAGCTTCCGTAACCCTCAAGATCAAAGGTATTAAACTCATTTCATGTGAAAATATATGCTTAGGTGCCCCCGGTGTTCCAATCGGTCCTTTGATTGTGAGTGAAGTTGGTGGTTCAAGCGCCAGACTTGAGTGGAAAATACCAGGCTCGGATGGTGGAAGCAAGCTGCTAGGATACTACGTCGAAACAAAAGATCCGAAGAAAAACACTTGGGCTTTCATCAAACGAGTGCCAGACACAACATGTCATCTAGGTTATTCTACTTCGGTGTCAAATATAACTTTCTTTTAGACAAATTACCGGAAGGAGCAACTATCGAGTTCAGGGTTTGCTCAGAAAATGCCCTCGGAACCAGTGAATTCCTTGTTGGAGAGAATCCAGTGAACTTGAAAAAGACAGGTAATTTGCTACTGTGAATAAAAACAATTCGTTTAAAGTGAAACCATCCACTGCTCCTGCCAAGCCCGAAATTGTCAAGACAACGGAAAAATCGGTCAAATTGGAATGGAATCCGATTGAAGAGGCTACCACCTATGTTGTAGAGTTCAAGGAGGTAAGCTGATCTTATGAAAGACCAAATATTTTAAACAGGCTTCTTCCAAACGCTGGAGCTTGGCTACCGCACAACCCGTATCCTCTTGCAACTTTGAGGTTCCCAACCTCAAGGCTGACGTCGAGTTTGCATTCCGTGTCGCTGCTGTTAACAAAGCCGGTCAAGGTCCTTTCTCTGAGGTTTCAGAGACAGTCAAGTTATCTAGAAAAGATGGTATGTCATAGATCATACCGAAGTAATTTTTGTTCTAGGCGGTCAAAAACCCGAAATCATTGACGGACCGAAAGAGATTACCGGTGTCAAGGGAACCAAGACAAAAATGTTAATCAACTACAAAGGAACTCCAACTCCAGACATTCACTGGTTCAAGAACAAAAAGGTTTATTTAATTAAAAAACGAATAACAGATAAATTCAGGAAATTTTCAATGCTCAACGGATGTGGATTGAAAACACTGCCGACTCGTCTTCTGTCACAGTTGGCGAGATTCGAGAGGACGATGAAGGAGAATACCAGGTAGTCTTTTATGTTTTCGAAAAAAAAACACAATATGTTAGATCACTCTAAAAAACCAACACGGTACGGCTGAACACAGATTCAAAGTCATCATGGATGCGGTACCAGAGATCAACCGCGTTGATCGCTATGCCTCAGCTTTGGTCTTTGACAAGGGAGAAACAGTCAAGCTGCGTCTCACGTTTTCCGGTAAGTTGTCAAGTACTTGCGCAAAATACTTGGTCCAAGTGGGATCATTGAGCACAAAGTATGAAGAGCAAAAAGTACGACAGGTGTTCTAAATTTGTTTGCTATCGGCTTACAGCTAAAAATGCTTCCTATCGAATTTAACTCTTGTACATTTGACCAAGACGCCGTCTGGCAGATTAAGAGGCTCTTTTGTAAATAGAGAAAACTTTATTGCACATCGGCGCATCCACGAGTTATAGACATCTGATAACAATTTAACATCACACAAGACAAGTAACCGGAAATATCAACACTAGTAGGAGAAAAATAGAGTGTTCTAGCAATTTTTTAAGATTTAAGTGGAGGTGCTAATCAGAGTAGTATTGTAGGTGATATGTGCGGGACACGCGGTGATGGGAAAGAAACCCAACTAGGACGGCTGAAAACCGCACTTCTTTATGTTGTCAAAACTAAACGCTCTAGGCAGAGAAAGGAAAGCGCACTTTTGCCAGTGTAATACTGGCTACTCGTAGAAGAAGGGTATGCCGAATGCAGAAGTTTTTGCACGTTTGCAGCAGCGAGCTTTAACATCCTATTGTGTTCATATATGACAAAAGTAGTGACCCGAAGTCTAAATAATGAGCAGAGCAAATATATAAAATTGTAACGTCTGTAGTCATGTTACGCTTCTTCATCTGCCCCGCCTTGAAGCATAGACATTAGGGCTTGTTCCTGTCGCACTTGATCCTCCTTCAGCTGCTCTAGCTGTTGTTCATCTTGGGCCACCTTGATGAAATTGTCGACAATGATGGTGATGGGTAGAGCAAGAACCAGTACACCACACATGATGGCTGCTGAGGCTATCACTTTCCCCACTAAAATTGAGCAAAATGAGCTAATGACGGCAGGACTCACATGTTGTTGCCGGAACAGCATCTCCATATCCTACCGTAGTCATAGTCACAATGCACCACCAGTAAGCAGCTGGAATCGAAGTAAACGGGGTGCCGTCTTCATCCTTCTCCAAAAAGTATATCATCGTTGAGAAAAAGACGACTCCTGTTAGTAGAACGATTGCCATCATTTGCAGCTGCTTTTGTGAGCGTTGTAGTGTCATTCCGAAAGTTTGAAGTCCCGATGAGAACCGTCCAAGTTTGATGATTCGAATGACTCGAAGAACTCGAAGAATACGAACAACAAGGAAGGCCCATCGTAGGTCGCGAAGCTTCTTGTCGTCAACACCACATAGAGTAAGAAACAGCTCCAAGTAGAAGGGAACGATGGCCATGAGATCCACAAGATTAAGCGGCTTAATGGCAAATCTCCATTTCCGCGGAGCAGCAAATAGTCGTAGGCAATACTCCACCGTAAAGAAGGCTATACATATCCTTTCCGTAAAGACAAAAACGGGATGTTCCACTCTCATTTCTTCCACTTTTTCAACGATAGTCACAGTTCCATCAGGTAGTACGACTGACTCATTCTGAGGAGGAAGATAATGGGTAACCTAAGAATAATCTCCGATTAAATAGCATCAGCTTGACTTACTTGAAAATCCGGGATTGTACCAAAGCTCAAGCCCATCACAGAGATTGCAACGAATAGTGTTGATGAGAGTTCGAACGCCTTGGCTTGATTTGATGATCCCGGCCGTTCTAAGAAAGTCCACATCCGTCGACGTAATTTTCCACACATGAGATTGTCAAAAGTATTGTCGTCAACCTAAGTAGGGCAAGGAGCATTAGAGAATAGACACGAATACTCGTTCTTCCTCCTTCTCCTCCTGCTTGGGTTGAGGAATGACGTCCGCGCAGCAAGAGCCCACATGCTGATGAGCAATTTTCCAAAATTCCAATTCCGTCAAAAAGGCTGCCGGACACATCTGAAATCAAATTGAGTGCAAAGTTCACTGCTCTTTCGTCACAAGATTAGAAGAAGCCGTGTCATTCCTAATAAGGAGACACCCATGATATCACTTCTAACATTATTCCCTTCGAACTCAATTAAGTGTCTCACCTCTGATGGCTTGTGAATGACTCCCATTGAGTAATATTGAAAGACTGCTTCAAAAGCAACCGGTGACCGCTGGAAGAAGTAGGTGTCGTCGTCGGGAAAATAGGCATCGCAGACCTATAAATTTAGCATCGATTCCAGAAAATGGGTCAGAAGAGGTTTGTTTGCCCAGAGAGTAGAGCACTGGAAGCGAGTGCCCAAGTGTCCAACGGAATCTTTCCCACCTTAGCCCCCGAGCAAACAGCGAGTGCCATCTGTTTCTACAAACCTTGATCCTAGCCGGATGTGTCAAATGTAGAAATTTGCTAAGAAAAGAAGTCTGATCGGCTCGCACAATTGCATCGTAGAGTATCATGAACTTTTGTCCCCCAATATTGAGTCGGAGGAAGAGTGGCTCGCCTTCTTCATCAGTTTGCGATATTGGCACTTGCTGAAAACAAGTCTGTCAAACTACTGTCTCATTAGTCTGTCAATTGAGTCGAGGACTCTCTACTTGTCCCCTGTGTCCGGAAGCGCTGAGCCGGAAGAATATGTTCTGATTATCAGTCTGACGTCATAGGAGCTTTAGTTCAAACACACAGACCGGAGAAAAAGTACGAATAGTATAGACTTACCTGCATAGTGCCGGACGTTCTCCACATTTCGTCCAATTTAGCACCATTCTTCCTGTCGGCGCACGACATGGCGTCAGTGCGCCGCAACGGTATTAACCGCTTTTTGTGTTGCTGAGCTGCCCTGAATCAGACAAATGAGTACGTGATAAGCTGTAAGAAAGTGGAAGCAGCATAAAGTTAGCTCTCTCTCTTCATGCAATCACATTTTAATTAACTGAAAATGCATTGTGTGTTGTGGAAGTTAGTCGTGTAAGTGTAACGAAGTGGTGACAGAGCGCATCCATCATGCAGCATCACTCTTTGACATCTCACAGGTGTGAGTTTTGTCAAGTGAAGAGTTCGTGAGATCAGAAAGAAAAACAAAGCTCAAGACCAATCTTCAGTTCCATTGACCTGAAATAAATAAGCAAGCACTTAGAGTTGGATTAGAGCAAAACATGCCAGTCATGAGCGCCGTTCACAAGGTTCACATCCAAGTACACATGCAAGTTTAGTTTCTGAAAAAGGACAAAGTGGCTTACCCGCTGATCATGTTGCCGGTAACCCTGTAATTTTTGAATTTCATAGATAGGTCAGTCCCGGGAATAGGAAATGCCACGGAGCTGCGGTGCTGTAGGACGGCCTGGGAGATGGCGATTGCCATTTTTTCAAGCTGCTGGAGTTCTCTTCTCTCCACGTGGCTTTTAGCCGTCAGCCATCAAATGAGCGTTGATAGGACGCACGCTAACACATAGCGCCGCCTTGATTTTAGGAGCCGCCTCTAGATATTAGCAAAAGTCTGTTCAAAAGAAGACCACAGCACCGCACCTTCATATTCAAACTGTCCCCTTTCAGCCCCATAGTCCAAGTTATTCCAGTTGTCCTCATAGTCCAAATCTCATGTACGACTCTGAATGGTTGTTGGGATTGCAAGTGAGGAACTTGAACATGCTTTTGGGGTGAATGGTGTACCACAAGGATATGGTAATAGCTTACTGTCCGTTGCAGGCGAGAGCAGAGTAGCTTATACTGGCACACGCCATTTCTGTGAGTCTGCCACCAGTGTGAGTATATGCTAGCTGATTTGGCGGATATCCGTCTCAGAGGCTATCCGCTCGATTCTTTTGACGACGTTCAGCCCAAAAGAAGAACCTTTAGAGAACGAAGAGCACGTTAACGCTATGATTAGTTGGGGGATTTGTGGCCAAGCGGAGTCGTCGTCCCGGGGGTTTCAGACTGCTCAATAATGAGTTCGCGTGATACGTTTTGAGATCAAAATGTTTTGGTCTGCTGGCCAAACGTCGTTAGGCACATCTGTGCTTCAACTTGGTCCAAAATCAGTCGGACAAAAGCGACAAACGACTTCGTTTGGCAGTAGGGAGTGGGAGGTCGACAAAAAGAGAGGAGCACAGTTTGATCGACTGGAGCTGTCGCCAGAGTCAGCGGAGTGTGATCGTGCGTGGGAACGAACGCAGCGACTCACACCTCGTAGCTCCACTAATCGATTTGAGCCCCTTTTCAGGTGAAAACAGACGGGATTAATGACGACTGAGAGCCGCGCCCCTTTTCTGGATGCCATTTGTCTATCTATCATAAGCAGTAGGCTTCATACGGATACATACTTCGGCGGTCCCTCATGACACGATCTTGAGTCCCTCAGGGTTCGTTGGTATCGCCGTCAGCGAAAATGGCGTGAAAACAATTGCAGTTACCGCCATGCAATCTGATTAGATGTGGGTGGAATGAATTATGATGAGACCATGGGAAATTCGCACTCGAATATGCAGGGTTAGTCAAGAGTCACAACACGAGAAATGGACCTCAGGATTTAATCTAGATTATCAATCATTATCAAAAATCAAAAAACCGTAATTTGTGGACATCAAATGATGGGAAAATGCCGTTGGACATACTTAAACTATTGGCAGTGAAGCAGCGCAATGTATCCTCAGAGATGGGACTGTGAGGAAGCTCTCTCAAGTGGTGGCGCTGTGCCGCGCAAGACAAATCTCGCCAGGGGTCCTCCCACTTTTCTTCAGGTTCTCAATAATGCTCATGCTGTGTCCGAGACAGGTTTCCTTTCAGTTTTGTACAAAATTTCTTTCGTTTGTTTATTTTTTTCGAAAAAAAAAGTTTTGCTTCAAAGCGTTAGACCATCAGAGCTGACCTTTTGTAGCAAACTGTACGAAGATTCAAGCTCATAACAAAGAATGAAACCTACACCGTAGCCATGTGGTACACCCCCGAAAGCCGTGAAATAAGACACTGAACACGTCGCACATCTGCCATTGCGCATTTATGCGCAGCTAAAGTGTGCAGTCATATATTACAGTTAATTTGTGACTCTATGTGTATGTGACGCGCTTCTCGAAACAATCATTGCCTCGGCATATAGAATGCTGTGAAACCAAATCTGAGAAACAGATAACATCTTCCGCGTGTTGAAATGTTTGCATTAGAGTCCGTTCTAGTGTGTCTCGACAGGTCTATAGGAAGTAATTCATCCAGGAGACGGATAAGGAGTCGAAAAGGGAGAATATGGGGTACTGGAAGAGTGCTCACCTGTCGCAGACAGTGCAAATGGATAGCTTGCCGACTTTGTTACGCGATGCTAAGCAGTGCTGAAGCTACTAATTCGCTGACCAAATAACACTGTGCGCCGCTCTTCTCTTGCTCTGCCACTGAGCTTTTGTTACTATTCCAGCCAACAGTTGTATAAGTTTAAAAAGCTTATCCTACGTTTCGGAAAGTGTGCGCAAACAAAAAGCTCTACGACTCTGATTGACGTCACTGTACATATTTTTTGAAGATATCTCACTGTAAGAAAAATAAGAATAAGTAGAACGGGGTTAGGAGAACGCCTTCCTGGGAGAGCTTTGCGCGGCAGAATTCCCTCAGTAAACCTTGACAAAGTGACTTGCATGCTAGCGAATCCTGACCTGCAGCTCATGTTTGCGAGAGACTTTTGGAAATGAAAGCAGAGGGATAAAGCTATGCATCATAAAGAGGATACCCCTACACCATCAAGGAAGGTTAAACGATTGTTTAGTATTCACTCCCTTGGGCGTTCCCGGGGCTAAGGAGTATATGACATCACAACAAACAGTGGAGATGCTAACAACTTACTGATCGACCACGTCCAGCTCCCAGCAGTCCACGCTGGCTGATTGATGAGGAGGACCGATAGCTCGAGAGGCCCGAATCATAGAGAATCTGTCCTCTAGTGGTAATTTGGTAAAAAGAAACAGGAGATCGGTAGCATAAGGTTTGAAAGTGGGGAAAGAGCAACAGTTTGAACAATACTGCTGTTAGGAAATGGGATACGTTGCTATTGAACCCGGTGGCGAACAACTTGAGGCGACATTCTAGACACACATTGTTAAAAGAAAAGCAGCGGCTCTATATCTTCAATATGTACTCATAACATTGATAGAAAGAAGGAAGGCAAGAGAATTTGTCCCTCCAGCTCGCTGGAAGTACCGAGGTTATAAATTCATCGATGAGTTCATTGCGTGACTCTAGGACTAGAGTTGGGAAGCAGATGCCATCAGAGGGAGCACATTAGGATAAGAAATCAAAATGTGTTGTTAAGCTTTTTGTGTACGTCGAGCCTTCGAGCACCTAAATGCAAATGGATGACACGACGCACAGCTTTTTGAATTTGAATGCATTCACTTCCTATTTGAATTTGCGCCCGTTGAGACCAATGTGCACTATGGTACAAGCTGTTCTACTGGAAACAGAATAAGAGGACGAGTCAAATGACCAGAATTACTCTCGAGGGTGAAGGAGAGGCCCCACGGGAAACGATATCCCATACCCTCTTCCGCAGTCCATCGTTTTTTGTCAAAGTGCATGAATTGAGCGCATTTGGTGTCGATCCTCATTATTAATGTGAGATCTCTATCCATACGATGATCAACTCTTCCTAACCAGATTTAGTCATATGCCACCATATCATATCCTAATTCAATAATTGACGTACCTGGTGTGGATGGAAGCCATTAGACTGAGAAGCACTAAGACATCTAGAATTTCAGCTCAGTGCTTATAACCTAGACCATCCGTCATTATTGTGGCAAAACAGAGATCTAAAGCAGAAGATCAATTTGCGGAGCTTCTTTTATCAAACTACTGCGATTTTCCTCTAATGCACTTTAAGTCTAATGCTAATTCTGTTAGGCTTGGCACACAAAACGCGTGTAAATTATTAGATTATGCTTCTCCTCACTGGTATATCAAACAAAACGAACCTTTCGCGAACCAAAACGGTGAGGGAAGAATAGATTTCAAGGTGTCTCTTACCAGATATTAATTAAGCGCAAAACACCTGACCGAACTGCATGTTGAACAGAAAGACACCAAATAACATTACGTTCACTGCAATGTCCTCTTAATTTGTTACGTTTAGCGCCAATTAAGAACAAACGTCAACTAATTCCGGAGCGCTTAAAAGCTAGATTTTGAAGCGGAAATCACGTTGCTTCTCATTACTTTGAGGCTGTTACGCGAGTGTTTACTCTAGCCATATATCAGTTATTCCAGTCCTATCATGTCTCTCTCGGAAAAAAAGTGTTGGAATCAATTTGCTTTCTCATTCTGTCAGACAGCTGTAATAAATAGGGTGAGTGAAGTTCGCTCCCCGGTTTCCTCTCTTGGGGAAGGAGAGGCAATGATTTAGTTACTTCTATATAAAAGCAAACAAGCTACTGAACATGACTGGACCTAAAGATAGTCGAGCCTAGGATGATGTGGTGAAGGCCAAGAGGGAATGGGTTCCATTAGAGGTCCATGCATGATTCTGTCCCAAAAAAATTCGAACAGACTACCATCGTGTATTTGAGTAAATTCACTCCTAGACAAACAAGTCCGTTTTTCACGGAAGTACTGCGGTTTCTAATGGAAAGTAGATGAAAAACCATAGGATTTAGTCCAGATTCTGTAGAAGCAAATAGGTTGGTTGACTCACATAGTAGGCATGGCTGCTGCGTTTTTGCCTCCGTCGAGACGGACGAATTAAGAGCAAAATTGGTAGACGTCGAGTGGCAGGTGCAGCACTTTCCTCTGATAAAACACCTTCTGCTTGAGAAGTTAGTAGGTAGCAGAAAAAAGTGGTGGTAGAATAAAGAAAAAGAGGTCAAATTGTGCAGATATAATTTTTTGGCAGCGACGAAAACCTGCGTTGACCGCGGGGTCGACTCCGCCCCAGAATTCTTGAGACTGGCGGCAACGGACGTTGTTAGCGCCGAATTCAAATCGAGCGCCCCGTGAGAAGACCGAATATAGCGAAAAGTTATAATTTGGAGCGAACAGCTGAAGAGCGCGAGTGAACGGGAGTGAGAGGAAGGAATCCCTCACGCCTGCCAAGGCCCGGAAGGCAGACCAATCCCAGACGTTTCAATAACAAATCTATGAACCAAAAGGACACAGCGACTCTCTAGCAAATAGCTTGTTTGGCAGTGCAATTCCTTGTATATGGGAACTTTATCCCTCCAACAGTTGCTTGCCTTTCGTCTGATCATTGAACACGACATTCTCCTCTAGAACATATGCTCTCTCGGAACCAGAACTTGTTGTAGAAACTTTGGCGGGAAGTGTGTCTCTTGGATGTTTGCTGTGCAACTTAGGTTGCAGTTAATGATCACCATAATGAACATAGAAAGCTACAAGTTTGCACCCAAAGTACGTTAATTCTGACTTTGTGCTTTATCTTCCTGGGTGGCTGTTCCAGAGCCCCAGGGCCTGGATCTATCCGTGAGAGTTTGGATATCAATTAGGTTCTCTAGAGGTCCCTGTGATGCCTTCTTGTGCTTTAACGCCGTGCACGCTCCGTTGCGCATTCCCAGAAACCAGCACATAGGCTGTGAACAAGTGAGCATTATGAGGAGATTTAGAACGACCACGTCTTGAACGATCAAAGTTAAAAATACAATGGCCCGTAGAGAGGAAAACCAGGATAATGATTTTTGCAGGAAAGCCTACACCCAGCGTGGAATGGATCGACAACCATGGCAAGAAGGTGGAAGAAGGAAGAAAGTTCAAGGTATGACAAGAATCAAAACTGTACAAACATTTTCAGGTGGAAAATTCTGGCATGAACACGGTCTTTACTATCAACAAGGTGGATTCAAGCGACGTCGGAGATTTCACACTGAAGATTGGAAATCGCTGCGGGCAGGATAGTCTGGCTATTGGAATCCAAGTAAGAACCGCTCAAACATAGGGTTGAAACTAAACCTTGCCAAATGCATACATGCTCATTGAACATATGTAAAACTTACCCCGATGCCGCCATCCCGTTGCTGCCCTGCAATCAAGCCTTGTGCTTCTGTTGAGATGATAGCAAATGGTAACGAATACCTAGTAGCCAATTGGCATAGGGCAAATCGTTTGTTCTCCGCGCAAAGTGAGAAGTTATCGGCTAACATTTACCGTAGGGATAACCATAGTCTCGGCGCCCCCGTCTCTGTTTTGCAGTCGCGACGATGAACGAATCGATGTCTCTGAAACAGTCCAGTGTTCACTTTAGAAGATTAGAGCTGTAATTGTGATAGAAGAGTCAAAAGTGCAAGCCAATCTACCGTAATAATAGAGAAGTGAAGGAGAGTAAAACGACACAAGGAACTGGTTAGAGTAGATTGGAAGGTGTGGGTAAAGGAATACATTCGCATCCGGAAATCCCCAGAGTATTAAAGCAAGGAACACCGCGGGAGAGGTGCGAAATTAGAGCGAAAGCTTCTGAAGCAGTCTTCACAAACAGCTGAGGAGAATTTGAAGATTTTAATAACGAATTGCTATCTATAAAATTGACAAAAAATCAGTGAGAAGTTAACGGCTTTGGCAAAAAGAGCTGATAGAAATATAGAGCGCTATTCAATTGTGTTGTCGGCTCTCTAATACTGGTAAAAAGGAAGTCCGGGAAGCTATTGCATGCGCCTGAATATCCTTTCTGCTAAACTAGTTGAAAAGGAAGAAAAACTGTCGGCGTCGTCTCCAGGTGACTGGGGCCGAAAAGTGGCTAATAAAATCGAAAAATACGCTAAAGTTGTCAGCAATCTTTCAAAAAAACAAATACGTCTGCTACTTCTCCCATTTCAGGTAACGGATAGGCCGACTGCCCCCGGAAAGCCGTCGGTCCAGGATCAAAATGTGGACTCTGTCAAGTTGATGTGGTCAACTCCAACCCACGATGGCGGCTCACCTGTCAGAAGTTACATCGTCGAAATGTCATCTGTAGGCCACCTTTCAAGCGCTGCTAACAATACGCATAAATTACAGAGCAATAACAAAAATTGGATTCGGGCTGAAGTAGCCAAGCAACCGATGATTTCTCTCTTCAACTTGGTGCCAGGAGAGACGTACCGTTTCCGAGTTAAGGCTGAAAATGCTTTCGGACAGTCTGATCCTTCTGAGGAGTCTGATCCAGTCTTTGTCAAGGTCATTGTTCTTTTAACATTTGTGAATTCATTCTTTCAGGACTTATCTCGAACTGTTGAAGAGCCCCAAAAGAAGACCAGGGCCATGGTTGATAAAGATACTGTCAATTACGAAAAGCTCGATACCAAGGTTGATCCCACCGAGTACAAAACGGTCGATATTCATCGTCTTCCAAACGATCTTCAAGTAAAGGTATGGTTAAATTTAGGGTATTCTAGAAGAAGAAAAATTTCAGTACATCATCTGCGAAGAGCTTGGAAGAGGTGCCTATGGTACCGTGTACAGAGCTATCGAAAAGGCAACGGGAAAAACATGGGCAGCTAAAATGGTCCAAGTTCGTCCTGGAGTCAAGAAGGAGAATGTTTTGCACGAAATTTCAATCATGAACCAGCTCCACCATGAGAAACTACTCAATCTTCACGAAGCTTTTGATCTTGGAAACGAGATGTGTCTTATTGAAGAATTGTAAGCCAAAGCTAAAACTTAGTAAATCGAATTTAGCGTGAGCGGAGGTGAACTCTTCGAAAAGATCATGGAAGACGAATCGCTCATGAGTGAAGAGGAAGTACGCGACTACATGCATCAAATTCTCCTGGGTGTTCAGCACATGCACAACCACAGCATTGTTCACCTAGATTTGAAGGTAGTTTTGAGTACAAATGGAAGAAAACGATATTTCAGCCTGAAAATATTCTCCTGAAGAGCAAAAACTCTACTGATCTAAAGATTATCGACTTTGGATTGGCCAGAAAACTTGACCCTAAGAAGTCTGTGAAACTGCTTTTCGGCACTCCCGAGTTTTGTGCTCCCGAAGTTGTCAACTACCAGCCAGTAGGATTGAGCACCGATATGTGGACTGTGGGAGTAATCTCTTACGTGCTGTAAGTCTTCTTTTGTACCGAAATGATTGTTTCACAGACTCTCCGGACTCTCTCCGTTCCTTGGAGATAATGATGAAGACACTCTTGCCAATGTATCTGCTGCTGATTGGGACTTTGACGACCCATCCTGGGACGACGTTTCTGACTTGGCAAAGGACTTCATATGCCGCCTTATGGTTAAAGACAAACGTCGTAGAATGACAGTTCAGGAAGCTCTCCGCCATCCCTGGATTGCTGTAAGTTTAAATATGTGTTCGCTTAAGTGTTTGTCCTGTCTAGGGGCCGTTACTTTCCGCGTTCAACGACTTGTCCGAATATGTCAAGGTGTGTTACGTTTCATCTTTTTGTTGGCTTACTCTATGTTATTTCCGGTTTCATTTATTATTTTCATGATCCTTTTGTTCAGAAGACTCAGCCAGGACCAGACCGTAGCGCCGTACCCAGTCGCCAGAAGAGAAACTTCCTTTCTCTCAAGAGATGGTCGGACGATCTGCTTCCTATTGGTCGTTTGGCCAAGAGAGGAGCTATTTTCAGACGTCTTACCATGGACGGCGTCTTCGAGAGAAAGATCGAATTTGGTAAAAATATTACCTTCAACTTTGTTAAAAAAACGTTAAGATACCGAATGTGCACCAACCATTCGCAAGAAGCTGGAAGATATCGTGGCCAACGTTGGTGACTTGATTGCTACTCTGTCTTGTGACCTGGCAGGAAGTCCTGAACCGAAGATGACCTGGTTTAAAGATCAGAAAGAAATCAGTCTTCCTTCTAACAAATATGAAGCTAGGTACTGAAGTTTTAAAAATAGATTCAATTTCACCTTTCAGATACTCTGACGGTCTCACTGAACTTTATATCAAGAATATTGAAAATACTGATGCTGGAAACTATACATGTCGTGCAACCAATGAATTGGGTTCGATTACAACTCAGGCTGCTCTGAAGGTGGACGGCGGTGATGGCAAAGGAAAAAAAAAGCCTGTGACAGAAAAAGCTGCCAGTGCACCTGCGAAGAAGAAGACTACCACTAAGGTGAACAGGAAACTCATACTCTTACATTATGTTTTATAGGCAGTGTCGGAAGAACAACCACTCGAGAACAGTCCTCCCAACTTCCATCATAAACTTGCCGATTGTACTGCCAAAATTGCTGAAACAAAGATACTTGTCGTAACCAACACTACACTTCCCGAACCGATTGTAGAGTGGTATCATGACGGAATCATTGTCAGCAAGACTGACAGCAAGTATCTCAAGAAGCACGATAAGGTAAAATGCAGTAGCAGAAAAAAACAAAAAATCAAATTATAGGGTCGATATGAACTGGAAATTCTGAACGTCGACATGGAGGACCAAGGTGAATGGAAAGCAGTCGGAAAAAATGCCTTCGGATCCTGTGAAAGCAAGTGTCAACTGACTATCGAGGTATGCCAAGTAACTGCAAATGATTGAGGTTTTCAGGTACCATCCGATATGCATGCTCCATCCTTTGACCACCCATTGAATGACATTCGCTCTGAGGAAAAGGACATTTTGAAATTGGAAGTGAAGATCTCTGCCAATCCGAAACCGGAAATCATTTGGTTCCGCGGAGACACTGAAATTCATCACGGAGATCGCCACCGTCTCTTCTTCGACGACTACTCTGGCAATTATTCGTTGACCATCATGAACGCTTACAAAGAGGACAGTGCTGAATACAAGTGAGTACCGAAACTCTGCTTTGTTACACCCAGTTTCAGATGCGTTGCCAAAAACAAGGTCGGCAAGGCTCACAGTGTCTGCAGTGTGAGAATCGAAGAACATGAACAAAAGAAGAGTAAAAAGTTAGATGCCAGCAAAGCCCCACGCTTTTTGATGCACCTACCAAGTCCTCGTGATGTACCCGAAGGATTGGAACTCGTCCTTGTGTGTGCCGTCACTGGAGCTCCCACTCCAAGCATTGCCTGGCTGAAGAACGAAAAGACTATCGATCTCTCGGACAAGGATGTTCGCTTCGAGAACGGTGTCTGTACACTCTCAATTCCATCCGTCACCCAGGAAGAAGCTGGAACTTACGTTTGTGAAGCCAGTAACATCCATGGCACAAACAGATCCACTAGTCTGGTCGAAGTAAAACGTAAGAATTTGAAATTTCATGAAAACAGTTCTATTTTAGCTCCCGTTGACAATCTCGTAAAGCCGAAATTCTTGGAATATCTTCTCAACAGTTCCACTATGGAAGGAGAGGAAATTGTTCTCACTTGCACTGTCACAGCCAAGCCAACCCCTACCATCACATGGTATATCGAATCATTATCGTAAAACAGTTTGTTTTAGGTACAAGGACGGTCTGAAACTCATCATTGAGAACAGGATGCTTCAGTACACAGACAGAAAAGGAGTTGCGCGACTTAACATCATGAATGCTATGCTCGATGATGCCGGAGAATACACATGTGAAGCTGTTAATGCTGCAGGCAAAGACTTTACTCATTGCACCGTTAAGGTTGTCGGTAAGCCTATCTGACCAGAAGCAGTTTATAAACCAATTCAGACATGGGTCTTGCAAGATCCCGTCTTACGCCCTCCCGCGGCAGCCGCAGCAGAAGTGGATCTCCCATGAAATCTCTTGGAGATGAGCGAGCCCCCGTCTTCACGAGGCCGCTGTCAGATGCTATTGTTCCTGAAGGTAATCATAAAACGTAGAACAGTAAAAAATGCTTTCAGGCAATCGTGAGCTTCTCGAAGTGGAGGTCAGTGGAATTCCGGAGCCGATGATTGAATGGTACCACGATGGAAAGCTGGTTGCGGAAAGTCGAACACTCCGTACCTACTTTGACGGCCGAGTTGCTTTCTTAAAAATCTACCAAGCTCAAGCCGATCATCAAGGAGTTTACGTCTGCAAGGTCTCTAATAAACTTGGAGCAGTTGAGTGCCGGGCTACACTGGTAGTCGAAGCTCCGAGAGAGTCCGAGCATGTTCCCAAGATGCCAGCATTTGTTAAGAAGATCCAGGATGTAGTGGTCAACAATGTAAGAGTAGCCGAGGGATAACATTAAATTTTTCTTCAGTTTGGTGAAATTGTTACTCTGACCTGCCAGATTCATGGAGATCCCACTCCTTCTGTATGTTGGCTCCACAACGGTCGAGCAATCCATGCTGAAGACGTTAAAACAAGAATGTTCGACGACAAGACCGCCGTTTTGGAGATCCCTCACATCACCGAGGAACTCTGTGGTACTTACACCGTAGTTGCCACAAATGAATTTGGCGATGCTCATTCATCCGCCGAGGTTTGTTTATTTATAACAGCCAAATACACCCTATTTAGGTCTCAATGGCTAACAAGACTGCAAGGAAAATGACTACCTGTCTCCCCTACTTCATTGTTGAGCCGAAACCCAAGATAATTGTGGAACAAGGATCCACGCTCGGTATCAGCACTGATATCAAGGGTGTTCCGGATCCCGAAGTTGTTTGGTTGAAGGACAACAGACCTGTGAATCAGACTGATCGAATCCAGTTCAAGCAGGAGGGAATTACTTACCAGTTGCTCGTTACTAACGTTACTCCAGAAGATGAAGGAACGTATACTGTTACAGCAGAAAACCAGCGAGGAAAAGTTCGTGAAAACACTGAAGTTATCGTCTCCATGAAAAGAGAGAAGGACACCAAGACATTAGTCAAGATTGTGAAGAAAGACGAAGCTCCTGGAGATGTTCAAGACCTCGATGTCAAAGATGCCAGTAGCAAATCAGTAACAATCACTTGGTCACCACCATCAGACAAAGGCTCGGATGTTGAGTCTTATGATGTAGAGATGAAAGCTCCTGATGCTACTCAATGGACATCTGCTGGAAAGACGAAGAAGCCAGAATGTACTCTGAAAGATCTAAGATCGAACGCTGAGTACATAGTTCGAGTACGAGCCGTGAACAAAAAGGGATCTAGCCATGGAGCAACATTTTTGATCAAGACACTTCCCCTTGGTGAGAAGCCAACTTTTTCAAATACGGCATCATCATCCATCTCTGTGTCAAAAGAAGAAGGAACAAGTCTCACTCATACTTTTTCTGGAATTCCTCAGCCAAGTGTTAAATGGTACAAAGATGGGGAAGAGCTCGTCGAGAGCGACAATGTGACCATTGCTATCGGAGAATCTTCTACTTCTGTTGTCATCACAGAACCCATTGTTGGCAGAGATGACGGTCTCTACTCTTGTCATTTGGAAAACAGCGAAGGTCATGCCTACAGCGAAACGACAGTGTCAATCAAGGAGTCAAGAAGAGCATCCAGCACCGGCTCAGACATTGGTGACAAAGTTCCCAAAGGAACCCCAGTGGTCATGAAGCAGTTGAACAATGAGGCTGCTACTGCCGGACAACAGTTCTCGCTTGTCTGCAAAATCACTTCGAATCCGAAAGGGACCACTTGCTGGTATTTCAACGACGAAAGAATCGAGTCGACTGGAAGATACGAGATATCTGACAGTTCCAATGGCATCCAGAAACTCATCTGTCATTCTAGTACTCAACAAGATACTGGACTGTACAGATGCGTTGTCACCAATGCTAATGGCGTTGCTCAATCGGAAGCAAAGGTAACTTTTTAAGGAACTTTGTTCAAAGCTGTTTCAGGTTGTGGTGACAGACATCAAGTCTCAAGTTGCTCCACAAGTGGTACCCGATAACGAAAATCTGACTGGAGTTAGTGGTAACCAAGTCACCTTGAAGTGCAAAGTTGCTGGTAACCCCGAGCCTGAAGTATGTTTAGCAACGAGTATCCATTAAACTCGTATCTTCAGGTTACGTGGACAAAGGATGGAGTTCCGGTGAGCACCAGTCGCCGAACTAAACTCAGTTTTTCCGAGGGATCATGCCAACTGGTCATTACAAAGTATAGTTTAATGAAGCAAAAACAGAAATGTTTTTAGATGCAACGGTGATGATAGTGGAGCATATCTTTGTTCTGCCGCCAATGTTGTCGGAGTTCATTCAGCAAACATCCAGCTGACGGTTGGTGAAACAACGGGAGCTGACCGACATCTGGTTATTGCCGAGGCTACTGATGACCGCAAACAGGTAGTTGACCAAGCAGTAATTACGGGGTGTGAATTTCAGCAGAAGCCTCGTTTTATCCGAGCACCTGCATCAACAATGGAAGTTACTGAAGGATCCCAGTTCAAGTTGATTGCTAAAGCTGTTGGTACCCCGAAGCCTAATGTCACATGGAAAAAGGTACTACTGAATCGCGATAAGATTTTTAATCTTTTGTAGGATGGAAGACCGATCCTGAGAACCAACCGCCTCTACAAGAGTATGGTCACTGGAGATGGTGAAAGCCACTTGATTGTGGAATGCGTCGTCTCGAAGACCAGTGGAATCTTCAGCTGCGTAGCTGAAAATTCTTTTGGAGAGGAAGAATGTGAAACTCAAATCATCGTCCGTAAGTTGAAAAATATAACATTTGATGAATATCATCATCCAGAACGAATGAAAGCTACTGGAGCTCCAGTCGAAGCCCCAGTATTTTCTCAACCACTTCAGGATCAAGGAATCGTTGATGGACATCCAGCTACCCTCAGTTGCAAAGTAAGATTTAAGTTTAAGCTTAACACTGGTTTTCCAGATCCGAGGGGTTCCTGAGGCAGAGCTCAAATGGTATTACATTGACGATTATGGAGTTTCTACATGCTTAACATCTGCTAGAAGTGGTTGGATTGAATGTCGAGGAGGAGAAGTAATTTATTTTATTACAAACGTGCTAAAAATGCTTCCAGTTTGCTGAATTGAAAGCTGAACGTGTTTTCAAATCACAACAAGGAACATATCAGTGTATTGCCAGTAACTCTAAAGGAGAAGCTACTTCTCAATGCTATCTGTTGATCGGAGGTATGAATCGCTGTAACGTATATGACTTAAATGTTAAGGTTTAACCGACGAACCAGCAGGACCACCAAGATTCGTAAAATGCCTCACTGACATCTGGACTCCCTTGGAAGAAACGATGAACTTTGAGGTAGAGGTCGCTGGATGCCCACTGCCGGAACTTACATGGTTCCACAACGATCGGAAAGTCAAGGAAGGAAAGGAGATTCAGGTACTTAACATAGAGGCAGAAAATAATATGATTAGGTCCGATATGTTTCGGACAACAAATGCCAACTCATCGTCTGTAACCCGTCATTGGCCAACATGGGCTCATATTCGGTAGAAGCGAGCAACGTCCATGGTGTTGTTCGTACTACTGGATTTGCCAATGTCGGTCAACCGCGTCATGCTGAACCACCAAAATTCAAGGAGATTGTCACTAGCAAGGGACTTGCTGTACAACCAAAAGTTGCCTTCGACGAGAAGGTTCGAAAACCATCTTTGAAGAAACTGTTTTCTTCAGGTGAAGAAATCTGCATCAACTGTAAGAATGGAAATGAAACGAAAAGGAGCTGCTCCTTCATTCGTTCAAGGACTTGAAGACCTGGAACTGAAAGCCGGAGACTCTGCTGCTGTCGCCGGAAAACTAGGAAGAAGTAGGTTGTTGTTAACTGCACAAAAAAGGTTTAGGACACGCCCATCATCACAAGAAGTTAAGTGTCCAACACGATATGGATGACGCTAGTGGATTGGCAAAGGCTATCATGGCCGCTTCTGCACTGGAGGAGGACGGTGGACGCAAGTCCACTGAGGAGAATCCTGCGGTTGTAGAAGTCCGACAAGCCATCCAGGCAAGGAATCGTCGCATCTGCAGACCCAAATTCATGATCAAGCCTAAACCTAAGAAGGCATATTTTGTATATTTTGTGTCTCTAACAGTATCTTTAGATCTTGGAAGAATACAAGTCGTTGAGATTGAAGATTGCTATCTCTGCGAATCCCATGCCTTCGGTGCATTGGGATAAAGACGGAATCATATTGGAAACTGGTAACAAGTATTCCATCTACAACGACGGAGACTTCTACTATCTCGAGGTTAGAACACTGAATTGTTTTCAAACGAATAATTAAGGTTCACCACGTCTCAGCAATTGACAAAGGATTCTATAATTGTTCTGCAGCGAACAGTGAAGGAATCTTGACTTGCAGTTCTGAAGTTGACGGTAACGAGCATTTCGTAAGTTTCAGAATAAGAATTCAGTTGTGTCCGGTGAAACCTCAGTTCAACAAGTTAAAAGAAAACACCGAAAGGATCCTAAGGCTCCTACGTTTATCGAAGTACTTCCCGGAAAGTCAAAGGCAAGCCACAAGTCGTTCCATGAAGACTGAAAATTCAGGTTGTTTCCGGAGAAGCATTGTCTGTAGAATGTTCCGTTTCTGGATTCCCATCCCCGTGGATTCAATGGTTCAGAAATGGTACTCCTCTTCTTCCCCAAGCTGACAAGTAAGACTTTCAAATAGGATGTACAAAATATATGTAGGGTCATCATGTCTTTTGATGGAGAATGTGCTACTCTACGTCTGTGTAATGTGACACCAGCTGACGAAGCCGTCTATTGCTGCGAGGCGCGCAACAAAAATGGTGAAGCGAAATCACAGGTATTGCACCAGAAGCAGTAGCAAAAAACGCTTTTAGATGAATCTAGTCGTTGAAAATGCTGATGGTGCTACTGCTAACGGAGTTCCTCCACTCTTCAAGTATGCTTTCTTTCCAGCTAAAACACCAAGACTGTTCAGAACTGACAAGATCAAATCGATCATCCGAGCTACGGACGGAGACAAGGTCACTCTTGCTGCTGAACTGACCCAAGGCTCCGAACCAGTGCAAATTCGCTGGCTGCTAAACAAGATGACGATTACGAACTCACTTTCATTCCAGTACTTCAGGGAGGGTCAGGCAGTCAAGCTGCAGGTAACAACCACAGATAAATGGCAATGACAGTTTGTTAAGATTGCCGACGCTTTTCCTGAAGATGCTGGCGAGTATCACGTGGAGGCCAAAAATGCCTGGGGAGTTGCCAAATGCATCATGCGATTGGACATTCAAAGTAGGCTTAATTTAAGATCTAATTTAAAACTTTCCCAGGTAATGATGAAAGATCTGTCATCGAAGAAGCACCCAAAATTCTTGACGCACAGACACCCCTTCGTGTGCCATGCGGACTTGCTGCTGAACTGCGTGCACGTGTTGTGGGTCATCCTGATCCAGTTATTGCTTGGGAGAAGGGAAATACCCAACTGAACAACGGGGACAAATATGCAGTATGACTGATTGTAGTTTTGCCAAAAACTTGTATTTAGATGTCCAACGAAGGCAATGTCTTCCGGATGCGTGTCAACGACACTATCCGCTCTGATTCCGGTAAATACACCTTATCTGCTGTAAATGTAGCCGGACAAACGTCCGCGACTATCGAACTAGTTGTTCACGAGCCAATGAGGTATGAAAAAAACTGAAAGCCGTGTGTAACGGTCTAGTTTTTCAGCCCATCTTCATCGATGCCCCGCTTTACGCATTCGCCAGTTTCTGTACAGGCGAGACTAGGTCAAAGGGCAGAGCTGCGCGCCAGATTTGCCGGTCTTCCGACACCTGTTTGTCGCTGGTTCAAGGGCGACAAAGAGCTTGAAGATGGTAGCAGATTAATCACGCCAAAAGCTAAATGAATAAATTTAGGTTTTGGTGGCATAGCCATTTCGGAAACATCCGACTCGTCTACACTCTCGATCGTCTTCCTCGAGACCACTCACATTGGTGAGTATCTCTGCACAGTCAGAAATACTCTCGGGGAAGATTTGGCCACTGCGATGATTCTTCTCGAAGGTAAGTCCCTGTCTTAACATCACAAAACAATGTCCTTCAGCTATTATGTCCGTCTTTTTTGTTCAATCATATGTGTCTGTGCTCTTTACCACATGTGTGCAACGTCTTTTTATGGTCCGTTCAAGTTTTCGTGTTTTCTGTTGTGACGGTAAGAACCAATTAAACCCAGGATATTTTAGGATCGTCAGCAGCACTTCCTCAAAAACGATCGAAGCGACTATAGACGTACTTTGCGACCAAACGAAATCGATCCCATGTGGATCAGTCATTGATCCCTTGCCACAATCACTCTGTACACTTATTAGTTCATTTTCATATTGACACATAGTCTCTGGGTAGTTTAGATACTATCGCCTTCAAAATTGTCTTTCCACTGGCCCGGAAGGACATCTTTCAGTTCGATATACAGTTATTATGTCGTTTTTTATTCAATTTTATAAAGAGATTCTATTATTCGCATTTGAAGCTTTTACAACAGACATCTGCTTCAAAAATGTCAAAAAGCTCAGCAAGCTCAGAGTTCTCTCGTAACATTAGCACACACTTCTAAAATATTAGATTTACAAGATTTAATAAGTACAAACCGTCAATTTTGGTAAAAGTAGCATTAGTTCACCGGTTCTTCTTGTTATTCCGCCATTTTCTAAGCCCAGTTGTCTGTAATGAATGTGAAGATCTGATAAAACAACATCATGGGTTTTATTAATAACATCCAAAGTTGCATTTGATATACCAGAGCAAGCTAAAATTAGAATTAATAGTTAGGGAAATTGAAACAAACCGTCATTCCAAAGGAAAAATGCCAATAAAGCAACATATTCATAGTCTGTTATTCCCATTTTTCTCATGTGAGCTATTATGACGTTTAGAATATACTCCATTGCGGGTCGGAAAATCCTGAAAAACCTGAGTACGGAATCACATAACGCCTACTTTGCTGCTTCTTCTGGCGTACTGTGTACCCCTTCAGCATCTCGGTAGAAGCTTTCAAGGTCGTCGCTTTTTATATATCCTCCATCTGGCATAAGGAGACAAGAGTTGGCTAAAACTCTTTTAGCCACCCATTTTTGGTCGCACCTTCATCGTGACCGAAAGTCTTATATGATTGGTAGGCTCTGTCGGTGTGTGATAAATAACAGAAAAAGTTTTTGAAGAGAAGAATCTTAAATCATTTTCACGCTCACACTTCGTCCGTTCGCCCGGGTTATGTCACACCTTTTCTGTGTACGGTAAGTCGCTGAACGGCTGGAAATAGGTGTTCACTATGTCTGTGACCAGATGGGCTTCCAGTTGGCATACGCGTTTCGCCCTATCAAACTTGGAAGGCCGTAGCTGTAACTGGAATTCCTTGCCAATGGTCTCTTTATCATTCACCTACCGTTTCATTCTTCTTAAACAACTCGATTATGTTGTCCGTTTCCACCAGCGAGTGTGTGGCCCTTCGCACCGTTAAAAAATGGAGATAACCTATTGTTTCCTTTGATTCTCATACACTTTCAAACTAGCCTTGATGCATTCTGGGCAATAACAACATTTGACTTGGAATTTCATTCACAATAGCGAATGCGCTAGGAAAGATAGGAACCTAGAAAGTTATATTCAAGACGAATAGAAACTTACTGGTTGTGGTAAGGCATTAAATGGCAAATTTAAGTTAGGACAAAAAGTAGCAAATTCCAAATTTGGTTGTGTTACTGTTTTTTTCGACGGTGCTGGCTAAATCTTATTAAAACAGATTTGAACATAAAGTACCTTAGCTGGTGGCGTGCTGCGTCTCTTTACATTAGTTAACCCATCTCGAGAAAGCTGAACGGCTGAACAATTGAAAAAATGAGGTTTTAATCAAAGCGTACCTGATTCTTTCATTCCGACAACTAGACATTTCGTATACCTACAAGCTCGGCATGTGTTTCTTGCTGCTAAAGTTTGTTTTTGACCTGTTTTTTGTTTTGACTCACCTTTCTGAATAGCGCATTCTTCCTTGCCTCTACAAATGTACTCGAGCTGAAGTGTTACAGTTCTTCGAAAGAAAGCGGCACAAGCCCTGAAATTGAATCTACGATAACGTCAATCTTTTTTGCGGTACCGACAAGAATGTGAGCCAAAATGAAGTCCATCTGAGGTATCACCACAAACTTGGCAGACGGCGTCCACTTCTGCTATAGGTTGTGAAGTCATCCAAAAGAACAGGGGTAACAGAAAACAGAGTAGTCGATTGGAGTCTCTGCGCTGAAGAAGATAACGCTGATAAGAGGGTAGGTTGCATATGAAAGAGTCAACAACTGTGTTGTTTGAAAACCTCCCAGTTTTCATCTGCATATTCTAAAGAAAAGACCAAAAATAGTCATTATCAATTTCCATCGAAATTACTTGTTAAAATAAGTTTATACACTATGCGTCCTTACTTTTTTGTTTTGTTACTTAAATCCCTCTGCCACGTTAGACTTACACTATTTCGAGGTTCTTTTGCCCGCTCGGCGCCTCCCCTTATCTTGGCCGCTACACATTCCTTTCTCGTCTGCGTATCCCGCAAACCTATCGATCTCCTTCTTACAGTTCTGTGGCGTCACACGTTTCTTCCGAAGACTTCTCTCACGTGTATCAGCGTCACAACCTCTGTCCTCATTTCCTTTTCCTTATTTTTAAATAGAATCTTGTTCCTGGCTAGAATTTGCAACAGCGTTTCTTTCGCGACCTGATGGTAAATATTTCGGCCGTACTTGCCCTGACCTCTGCAATGTCAACGGCATATATGCCTACCGGAGAACATCCCATACCTGATCACACATTAATCTGCAACTGTTGCAATTAAGCTCTGGATCGAAAACAGTTAGAAAGAAAATTATGTCGTGTGATTACTCTCCCATGTTGTTTTAAGGTGCAAGCTGGAAATCACAATATTTTCATTTCAACGTCCTTCAAAAGCCCGTTTTGTCAAAGTTTGAATTCATCTCCCCTCTTCTCCTTACAACATGATCTAGATTTCCGCTTACGCCATGGCCTAATGTGTCAGTTTAGCAGCCATCTTTTGAAAGATAAAGATCTAAGCTATGCCAACAACGCGCTGCGCGACAGTGCCGTGTGTCTGCCCCGGTGAGCGAGCACCGCGATTGTGAGACCTCTGATAGAAACATAGTCGTCTCTGACCTCTTACCTCCGTCTACAATTTTTTATATGCAACTAGCATCTTTCTGACTTGTGCTTTATTCTCCTACATTAGCCAGATACACACTTATACTTTTTTGTTCTAGAAACTATAAAAAACTCCTCAGGCCTTTTCCCATTTTAAGGTTAAAGTCATTAATCAGAGGAGAAATTTTGCGTCAGTTTGCTTATGAGCTTTTCCGACTTTTGTTGACGCAGCATCAGTACATTGGAATGTTCTGTCGTAACGATCGGGACTAGAACAATTAGGTTTGAAAAAATAGTGACACATGTGCTTCTTTCCGTTTTGCCCTTAAGGTGGAATGCAAAGAATTCGCGCAAGGGCAAGGACGGGCGTCGTGCAAGGTTGGCGTGTTGCCAGTTACTAGATGCGCATGTTTGTTTATCGCGAAGACATCCCATAGCGATAAACAACCTTCCAGAAGTAGGGAAATCCGTGCGCTAGATCGTGTCACCCCAAAAACGCGATAGGATAGGGGCCTCGCACGGCAAACTGCGATTTGTCTGTCTTGACGGGCCAAAGAAAAAAAACTGTCAATGTTACACTTGTCTCGGCAAAAAAAGTGACAAGATCATAGCTTGTGATCAGGCTTTTTCACTAATTGAACATCCGATTCTTTCTCTTTGCGACTTTTTTAAAGAATGCGTATCCGTGCAAATAGTGTCTGATCAGTGCAATGCTTCCGCTGTGTTCCACTCAAGACTCGACCGTTTGCTCTTTCGGTGCCTCTTTTTGTGAGTCAGCTTTTCTGCTTAGACCCTATTTTGGGTTTGCGCAGAACAGACGCTCAATCTGTTTTCCTTAGAAGGTCAACTCTTCACACCTTTCCCAATCAGCTATACAATGACGTTATATTTTTCTATCACTTGTGAGCTTTCGATATGCAAATATTAGCGTATACCGTCCAGTATCAAATGAATCATACACACTTTGGCACGAGCATGACTTTTAGCCACCTCTTTTGATTTAATTTTATAACGAAATATTGCTTCACTTGTATAACGGCCGTATGTTGCTGATGCTGTTAAGAAATTTATTTGTTTCCCGTTATCCGTCCTTTATTTAAAAATACACGGTGTACTTTTGTACCAATTATACAGAAAATGATGCATTATGGTTTACTGTTTAGAAGATGAAAATTCGTGGCTTGCTCATTATACCTGGCGCTGTGTGTAGGCCGCAAGTCAAACAGAAATCGTCATGGTCATGAACGCGAGATTAGCATTAATTAGCCCTACAGCAAGACGAGAGAACCCAATTCTAATGACAACCGTACAATATAGTAATCTAAAACCAAATCAGTCTCACAATAATTATGCGTGATTATATGGAGGTGCTCGTGACAGTCGACGATCGTAAATGACGACCTTGGCTATAGTGCCGCCTTATCTCCTAGGGAATTAGCGGAATTCGGCACGATTGTCACGCCTAGTAGTGCCAGTTCTCGGACAGTGTTTTGTTTCCGTCGCTGAAAAACCACCCTATATCGCATTGATCAGATGATTCAACTTTTTTCGGCAAATAGTTCTGTCTCGTGGCTATTATTCAGACCTTTTCGATAGTAAAGTATTCTCTGAATCTTTTTGGTCCGCAAGAATGTAACTGGAGACTCTAAAGGGAGCATTTATCAACCAGCGCCATGATAAGCAAAGGTCTAATTGCCGTCAATTTGACAACTTTTTGGACCCGAGAGACCTTTTTGTCAGTAAGAGCGCGGAATTTCAACTCGCGCTTGCGCCCCATTGTGTATGTGCGGTTTCCTTTGGTTTCCGTGCGGCCGTATCACTTACCGATGGCCTGCCAGGTATACCGGTTCCCCTGCTTCCATATCATCAATTGTGACCGCACTTTCCACTGATTATGTGACGAATTCCGGCGCTGTTTGTCGCCCTCTTCTGTCACCTAAGTTGGAAACCTTCTTGGCATCACGCGCTAGACTTTACCGTGAAGCAGAATGTGTTTCTCTCATTTCTCTCGCCTTACACTCCGCAGACCTCATAATTCTATTTTCTTCGGTTACTGGGGCCCAGCGCGTGTTGTCTTTCGACTTTTTGCGATCAAAAGATAGCAATCCTCGCCTCGTTTAAAAACTGGATTTATCCAATTAAAGATGCATCTCTTGTTTTACATGGTAATTAAATGTGCAAACAGCTACATGTGACTTTTTCGCTTATCAGATGTGGTCGGCGGCGCGAAAAACCAGCTAGCTGACTGGCCGGTTCCGTAGACGTTTTCAGCTTCCTGTATAAATCCGAGGAGCGACTTTTACACTTTCTCTATATTCAATTTCCGACCAAGTGCAGCTTTCTTATATTTATGGCTCAAGCTTGGATCCCATTACACGGTCGTGAAATTGGTAGGCGTTACTCTGCTATTTTTTTTCTCACTTCGTTTTCAATGAAATTGACTTTAATTTCCTGTCATCAACACCCCGAACTGGGGAAAGAACATTGTTAATATTCCACCCTTATTTTCCATTGGTTATAAATGTTGCCGATTCGTCAAAAACGTCAGAATGAGCGGTCTTATGAGCAAATTATTGCCTTCTCAGGCTCGATTCTATTCCTGTTACTATCAAAATGACCAGCTACGACAATGGCCGAACAGCTTTAGTGTGGGTAGTTACACTTTTTGAATTGACCTTTTGGAAATTGTAACCCAGCAGGTCTAAGACAGGAAACAGCTACCCGAACTGGGTTATGCTGCTGACCACTAGAAACAGCTTGTACGGCGTCCGGTGGTCAGGGATCAATAATCTTCCCTGTGTGTCCTTGAGCGAGTCATCAGCCGAAACGGTTATATCGCAATTCGGTCGCCTTCTTTTCCCCGGTTGTTACCTACGGATCTATTGGTCAAAAAGATCTAAATATTTTGACTGAAACCTTGGACATTATTGTACAAATGTTCAAGATTACACCCCCTCAGCGATAGGTGAGTCAGAACTACACGAGACAGACGTCTTCGAGAGTAATAATTCGTGGGGGTGCCCCGTCTTCCACCTGATAACAGCTGATTCAGAAAAATGGTTTTGCAACTTTTTGAAACGCTCAGCGTTAGTTTAAAGATAGGAAGTGTTTATTTGGCTTCCGCGATGACGTCTTTAACCTGAAGATAATTGATCCCAAATGTCCACAGGTACATTCCAATACTACTAGACAGTGTCCTTTATATGTCTACTTTCCCTCTTCTTTCGCTTCACGCCGCCAAACGCGTCATCGTCCGTTGACAGCGCGTCTACTTCACATTCCTTGCATTGTCGTCCTTTAAATGTATGGAAAAATTACAGTATACTCTTTTCGTGTTTTTGTCAAGCTCACGCTGAATCTATTCGTCTGCGAACAACATCCACTATACCGATTGTCAGTTTCTCTCACTCCCTTTTGCGCATCAAAGCTCATAGAAAACGAAAACAGAAGTTGTTGTCTTACTGGTATCAGCCAACAGAAGCCATCGGCCGCCATTTATCTCTATTGACTTCATGTCTTTTTTCTCCTAAGACTGCCCAAAGCCGAAGGTGAACAAGCTGTTATCTGCTCCTAATATCAGTTGCCCCCATCTGATCAGTGTATTCTCTCTTTCATCAATAATTTTCTTTCCAATTTATGAGTCCAAGTGTTTATCAGTTGCCCTTTGTTCTGGCATTCCTGGCCAGACTCTTCGAAAAAGATCTTTGAAATGTTTTTTTCCTGGAAAGGTAGCGGTATCACAACCGTGCAAGTGTTTCAGCAGCGCAGGTTGTCCTCGCCATTCGCGGCCTTTCGCGGCTTAGCGCGGCCTTACTCGGCCTTCTCTTTTACTCATTTTCTACGCGTCATATTATTTTCCAAAACACCTCCTGTTTACATTTCCACTTGCCGATTGTCCAAAGAATTTGAATTCATCTCCCCATTTGTTAATTCCAGCATGAAGCACACAAGCGGTCAAGATTTGCTATCAGCTCTCTTGTTTGTGCAAGAAACTACGTGCGACACTGCGCAGCGTATCCTGCTACCGTTGTTAGGTCGGCAAAAAGAGCGTTTGAACGCCTGCAACCACCTCTCAAAAAAGTTCTCTTTGTTCATGTAATCCTGTCTTTGTTATCAGCAACTGCATTCCATTCTTAGTTTTTGGGGCAGAACATTAATCTTTTCTTCAATTGTTGGACGAGATTAACAGAATTTCTTCGCAAAAAATTGACAGACAGTGTTTTTCAGGTAATGGACTCGTCCTGCTCGACGCCGAGCTCGAGTAGGTCGTTGGCGGCCGGTAGTTCGCGACTACCACACCATCTGCAACAGCCGTCGAGCAGCAGTAGCACAGGTTTTATTCAATATTTCACAATAATACTTCAATTTCAGGCCCGGCAGTGTTCCTACCATCGGTGCACAGTGTCAGACCGGGACAATGCTACGTGACTGTGCAGACGTTGTCCAAAGAAAGCCTCGTAATAGCTGTAAATGTATGATTCACCGCTTATAATTATACGATTGTTTTTAAGCAAAAAACGAGAGTTCATCACGTGCTATGGAAATGCGGCGAAATACTAGAGATAGCCGAAGATAAGCTCTTCGGCCTCGCTTTACGACAACCCACAGAAGGCATAGGTCTGTCTTTTACTACTTAGAGTACAAATTCTGTTTTCCAGGCAACGATCAACCTCGACACGAGTACTTTTTTCTGGACCCCGCCCAGAAGATTGTAAAATATGCTCCTAAACAGCCAAGATTCGCCAATTGGGTAAGACTGTTTTGATGTGATCTCAGTACGGCAATTGCTGCTGACACACTTAATGTTATTACGCGCACATTAGAAATCCGTCGGACCTATATCGTATGGTTGTTACTACTTGAGACCCAAGGTCTTGAAAGGGCACTCCCGTTTAGTATTTGATAGATGTGTAGTGTGTTTCGATAGTTTGTTACGTTTAATTGTTTGTTTTTCAGCACAATCGAAGCACGGAGAACCGACCCATCTTGGTGCTCTACTTTCGCGTCCGCGTCTACATTGACAACGATCGACTGTCGTGAGTTTTTGATTCATCATCCGCGTAACTGATGGCGCTTCTCTTCTCTCCCCATATATCACAAGGGGCTAATCATTTCTCAATTGTTTCACTTTTGCGTCCGATCCGCCGCACCGTGCGACATATCAATAGCAACTCGTCGCCACCGCATTCCAGGACTATGCATTTGCGAGAAAGGCGCAAAGATTTCAATGGGGATTTTCAAAATTCAGGACCCGAGATGAGAAGGCACTGGAACAGTACTACCTCCAGTTGAAAGAGAACTTTTTGGACCAATGGTCAAGTAGTCATTGTGTCTCGGAGGAACGATGCTGGGAAATGGCGGCATTGGCATTGCGAGCAGACAAAGGAGACAATCCTGGAGGGTAAGTATCTATCTTTTTTGAAAACGTATTATGTTTTCAGTTATTTTCGAGCAGAGCAATACTTTCCTATGTGGGTGATAGCGGACCGAGGGCTTGACTACATTGGAAAGAATATGCCAGCTGTTTCCGAAGATCTGAAAACGATGAGGAAACAGGACGCCATGACCAACTTTTGCCTTGAAGCCAGCAGGTGTGTTTAACAACTGTCCTAGAAAAATATCTCTTTTGTAGATCTCCTTTTGCCTTGAACTGCCACCTCTACGGGCTCCGACGTCACAAGATGGACAATGTGGACAATGCGGTTTTGGGGATCAACGCAAGGTATCGAATCTGCTGTTGAATTTTTCACCTCTATTGTTAAGGGGTATCGAAATGTGTGACGTGGGAGACGACGGCGAACGAGTTCCTCTTCGATTTTTGCCTTGGAAAAAAGTGACAAAGCTGTCTTTCGATCGCAAAAAAATCAGTATTGTTGGCTCGGACGGCACAAAAATGTCACTTTACGCTCAAACAGAGCACAAAGCCAGGTATTTTATTCTCTTTTCAACGATATAAAAATGGCTGCAGATATTTGCTGGAACTGTGTCGATCGGTTCATCAAACACTTTTGGTTCTGTCCCATAAATCAGCCATCGTCAACGGCAGTTATCAACAGCCCTTCATGGAGAAAAGCGTTGATCGCGCGTCCACCTCGTCTGGAACCGGCGCTCACACCACAGAAGGTAGATCCAGTTTTGATCAATTCGTTAAAATCAAAATACCAGATGTTGACTCGTTGCTACAAGACTCTGCTTGTAGTAGCGTTGACCGTCTTCAAGGCTCAGTCAGTTCGAAGCAAAGAATCAGAGTCAAGATGGATTCAAATTTGGAGCTGAAAATTGAAAAGATGGAGCTAGAAAGCATTCGACAAGACCGAGCAGCCAGTCAGTCAAGCAAATTCAGTGAGAACAGTGAGAAGAAGCCGGAGAACACGGAAGAATCTGGTCCAAACACTCCGCCGCATTGCGACAGCGCGTAAGTAAATTTTTATACTGGCCTCAACAAATTAATTTCAGCAGACCTTCTTCTGTCGATTCAGCATCACAGACTGTTGATTCTGTTAGTAGCAGGCAACTTGACCTCAACTTCAATTCCAAGCATCTCGAACTCGATCCGTACACTCATATGATTCATTCTGCTGTCCACTACGCAGCGTACGTGCCAGAAAATCAATACACATCGTCAAACGGATCACGAAGCGATTCTGTTCAGCAATCTCAGGAAGTCCTTCCCGAAGTGATGATGTACAACAATTACCACCACGATGCTGTTTATGGAAGATCGGACGATGCGGACTCCACTTTGAGGCCTCAGCTGCCACCGACATCCTCAATGTCTCTTCACGATTTGAGAGCACAATCCACGACACGCTACCTTGAACATATGCCCAGTATGATGGTTGTACAGCGATCCGTTTCTCCGAATGGCAAACCTCGTTGGACTACTGTGACTGGGGCTATTCCATCAACTTACTATCAGTACAACCAGCCAGGAGTTTCAATGAGTTCCATGCAGCCGGGTCATGCCAGGAGTGAGCCCAAGATTGATTCAGATGTAAGAATTAAGTTTATTGTAATACGATTATTTTAGCTGTGGTCTCATCCCTCAGTTTCTGCAGTTTTAATGGAATCGCCGACTTCAGCATCTGGTGGAGGACGTCTGTTCACAAAAAGGACAAACTCTGGAGCTAGCCGCCATGCAGCTAGTATCAATCGAGTTCGTTCCATGCCTGCTCATTATCACGTGGTCAATGGGTACCAACGAAATGTGAGAAATATTTTGGCAAGTAAGAGAATTCACAAATTCAGAGTCCGACGGAAGACTATCCCGTAGCTCCGGCTCTTCAGTATGCACAGTCAATGAATGCGCCTCGACCGAAGGCCAGAGATCCTCCTTCATATGACAGAGCTGTAGCAGCAGTGCCCCAGATGACCTACCAACCAACGAGGTGAGTATATTTTAAAAAAATATTATTAGAACTATTTGCAGCAGTCACGGAGTTCCTCCCAACTCGTGTCCGCTTCCGGCAGAGACTCCAGGAGGACAGGCCTCTTTTCCACCTGCTTCAGCCACTCCTCTTCAGTTCAGTTCAACCAAAGACATTGGATGTTTCCTCGACGATGAGAGCATCTCTTCAGAGAAGCTAAGAGAGTTTCCATTCATGCATCGTCTTTGGAAAGACGGAATGCAGCATGGATTGACTCACACTCGTCGACCATCTAGCTGTCTAGACCTGCCAACTGAAACGACTCCCGTGGCAGTGCCAACACTCTCCGCAACAAATCCGATGTACCGAAGCGACTACATGGTAGACAGTTCCGTCTACTTGTACGGTAATCGGCACTCAAACATGCAGCCAAAGTAAGAAAAAGTTTAAAAGATTTTCTAAATACGTACTTTTAGCTATCCTGGACAGATGCGAAATGCTGTTCCTGCGGGAAATGTTGTACTACCACCTCCTCCACCTTATCCCAGCCGTAAAGCTCCTCTTGTAATGTAAAACTTGCCGACAATTTTTCTACCTCTTTTCTTAACTCGCGAATTCTTAGTGTATTAGGAAGCAGTATAAATTGCAGTGTCATAATAGAGTCTGCTAATATAATATAGTGGGAAGATCTGCTGTTTTAGCTTAACTCTCTTTTCAATGTTATTACTTAAAATATGTGATTTTCTGACAAAATTGCCCAAGCCTCCAACGATACGCAGGTGTTAAAAATGATGGGAAATTATTCTACTGTACTCATTCGTATATGAGACGTGTCATCGTTCCTTTTTTTCCTGTTCGGTGCTCGCTTGCCATGCTGACTTCTATTTTCTCTCGCTCAATTCCCTTCCAGCCCCTTTTTTTAAATGTTTTTGACCCCGACAATATTTGTATGATATAAACGTGACAACAAATAAATCTTGATGAACAAGTTCATTGGTAAAAAATTGAAGATAAATCGTAAGTTAGTGAAGAAGGACATGACTCGCTTGGTGATTATTTGCATGCAGAAGCATTTTCAGTCTCCTCAGACGATTCCTTAATGATAGGCAAGCGGAGAAGAGGGGAGATGCAAGAGAGACTCTTCTGAAAGTTTATTTTACATAGTTTATTCTATGTATGTATTTTTCAAGCACACATGCCTCAATTGTTTAAGAATCGGTCTAAACATATTTATTATTGGGGGTCGCAAAAACCGCATGCAATTACTACCATTGCCAAACTTTAGGCTTTACGCAATCCATATGCAATGACACAATAAGAGATGGGGTGTTCTATGAATAGATTTTCAAAATTTTGGTAGCCATTACTTGGAATTCTTTAACTATCTAATGTTGCAAAATATATGTTATAAAGCAAACATACCCGTGTCTCTTCTTTGGTTTGCTTATTGAATGGCCAAGTTGTGTCGAGAATATCATCAAAGGTCATCTGTTCTTCTTCGCCGGCCTTCTCAAAGATGGGCGCAAGCTTGGTGCTTTTCTTAAATTAACGGACTTTTTCAATTAACTGAAGATTCTTACAGTGGGAGTATAATGTACAGGACAGGACTTTGTAGCACGAGGACTTCCAAGACAAAAGCACTGAAAGTGGAAATAACGGCAAAATTCAAAGTTACTTTCCTCAGTTTTATCATAACCATTTGGAACGGTTTCCATTGTAGGAATCATAAGATTCTCAGCAGACAAAGAAGGAACGATCCCTGCAGACATGGCGAATTTGGATGACCAGTAAATTGACGCACATTCGATGAAAGCGGAGTTGATTCACAAAAGCTTTGTTGTTCTCAAAATCGATAGCCATTCGACCTGGGTTAAACAACGAAAATTTTTAATTATTCATAGAATACACGTCGCATAGACAAAAAATCCAACTTGTAATAAGGCATTACGCGGATCACAAGAAACCGAAAACTTTAAATGAGGGGCAGTCGGTATGATGTAATGACAACAACAATACAACGTAGAAAGTAAAATAAATGAGGTCTGCTCAGGGTTTAGGAAAAATTAAAAACCGGATTTAGAATAGTAAAGCATAATGATCTATAACACGTTGCCTCATTACCAAAGCGTCAATGAGATTCTATGAAAATTTCTAGTGGAACCTTGGAAAAGGTTTTCTACTCTTTAAAAGATACACGTTTCTCTTTTTGTTATTAGTTTTCTTCTTCTTCATGCTCTTCCTCGACTTCCAGTCCGCCGTCCTTCTCATCTTCATCATCATCGACAGTGTCGTCATCAGCGTGATCGTCACTTTCCTAAAGCTTATTTGTGAATCACGCAAGAGAACCAAAAAGTACCTGATCAGTGAGGCCGGCAATGTTGACAGTGGTTCCGGTGCGCAACTTTTCAATGTCTGCGGCAGTTGGAATGGGAGCATCAATAAAAATGCTGGTGAAACAGTCGTGGATAGACTGCTTGATCTCTTTGGCAAACTTGAGGCGGTTATCTGTAGGTTTTTCATCAGCTCCTGGATGTCTATCGGCCATATGCTTCACGACGACGTCTCTAGTTTGATGGCCCTATATATTCCTTATCTCTTTTTAGGAAACTACTCACATAGTCGCAAACTCGGCACATGAAGAGCTTCTCATTAATGTGGGCATATGCATGTTCCGTGAGACGAGTCGAAACAAACTTTCCGCACCTCAGGCAGCCACAAGATTCATTGCCCTTCTTCTTGTAGTATTGAGCTCCTCCAAGAAGCATACTAATCTGAAAGTGAGTTTGTGAGTTCACGTCTTGACTTGATGCAAAATAACAGGCACAAATAGGGTTAAAAGGTTTCACACACCTCCCTCAACCTCAACATCTCGAGCCGCTTATTTTTCGAAGGTGGACGACGAGTGCCGAATCGAGCCGAACGGATGCTCTTGCGTTTGCGGACCGGCTTGGATTCCTAGGAGAAGTCATTTAGTACCTGTAGACATGCAGTTTAATAATAAGAGCAAACTTTAACTATGTTCCATTTTCTAGATTCTAAAACAACACAACACGCTTCATACCCGTGAGATTTGTGGGTTGCGTGGCTTTGCTCGCCATCGCTAAAACAGTTCATGTTAGTTTATCGCAAGCAGGGTAAGATTAAGCGGAAACGTAGAGCCTTTTTGAAAGTTTTAGAATGAAACTAATTCAACTGACCTCGTCCCCTTCCTCGTGTTCTTCATGATCAGCCTCTTCTTCCTCAACATGAGTCTCTTCTCCAGATTTTCCTTCCTCCGAGTCACACTAAGCGTAAATTAATGAGAATAAATGCTGGAATGGTACCTCAGCAGTAGGATCAGCAGTGCCGTCTTCGAGCTTCCTCTTCTTGGTAATTTTGCTGCTCGAAGTGGGAATGATGACAGGAATTTTGCTTCTTCTCTTGTTATCCTGAGCAAAGGATGATTGGAAACCGAAACACTTTTCGGACATGTCATTGACCTCGGCTTCGTATTCCTAAGTATTGTTTACAACTTTCACAAAAGAATTCACCTTGATTTTATCAAGAACAACATCATCAGCACCGTGTTCCTTCTTCCCATGGGTTTGAACTGACTGCGAGCGGTCATGGGCGAATCCACAGAACTTACAGATGTAGCGCATGATGCCCATATCTTTGGCCAAATGCCATAAGATGTGGAATCCGCGAATCTAAATGACCTCTTTGTTACTAAACACTGCTTTTTACCCTGTTTTGCATGGTTTTGTGGCAAATTCTGCACTCGAGCGGGTGTTCTTCGTCCGGAACCATCCTATTTGTTGAGTCTTTCGAACTCTGGTTCAGCTTCTAAAATTACAAACAAATGAGTGTACTGCTTTAATATTACCCTGTCTTTTTCCTTCTGGGCATTCTGTTGGAGATAGGCGATTTCAGCCTTGGCAGCCGTTGGACCCGGCGTGCTTCCATTTTTGGTTCCGAGAAGCTCCATCGAAAGATCCTAAACAACCCGTTGGAACAGTGGTATAAGATAAGCATTGAAATAACTTCAGAGTGTTAGTCCTCAGGCAGTGTTGGTAAGACAAAGACGTTATTGTTAGTTAATAAGTACTCGCTAAGACACACATACAACGATCGAGGTTAGAACATTGCCTGAGAACTAACCTGAGTGTTCTGGTGATGCGTAATCATGGATCTGTTGGCCACGAATAGCTCGTGGTTCAATTCCTGAAAGTCTCAACTACAACACGACGGTCATGCCAAATTAAAGAATAGTATGCAACACCGATTGGACAGTGTCTAGTGATATTCAAAACTCTTACCTGACAACGAGTGAACAGTTCCAGCGATCGATCCTCCATCATATCTGGATCGATTTTTCCGTGGACCTTGGACTGATGGTTTTCCATTTGATCCTTCCTGTAGTGCTCTACGTTGCATCCCTCGAAAAGGCAGCGGAATCGATAAGTCTCAAATTTTCTTCTGAAGGAGACTGAAATATGGACTACCTTGTGATCCTTAGCCAAATGGAAGAACATGTGCATTTGTCTAGCTCCGGCAGTAACTGGCTTGTCACATTTGCTGCATGATCCAAGCACACGCTTCTTTGCAACCCTAGAAACATTTTAATGATCAAAACTAGAAACTCTTACTGATTGGTTTGAATTTTGGAGCCGCCCTTCTTGTCTCCGTTCAAAGCAAAGTGATCTTCCAGTTTTCCATCCTGATTGGCGAACAAGGCGGCTACATCGTCAAGAACAGAACTGAATAAGTAAAATGAAACTTTTACACGAATAGCTTACATTGGATTGACAATACTTTCGAGAACACTGTCGTCATTCTCCATTTCCATTCCATCATCATGTTCCTCCATATCCATCTTGAGATTCTTATACCCGTTGAAGAAGATGTTGGCTAAGCTTTCATCCAGATTATTTTCATTTTCGCCTTCAACAGCAGCGCGACTAATGCTAGCCAACAGGGCATCAGTATTTGTGTCGCCCGACGATTCAAACTTTGCCGATCGTTTCGGTTTCACAACGTTCGCCGTAAAGCCGGGTGATGGTTCAGCGGGAGGTGACTCAGACGGGTCAGATGACGCTACTCTCTGAATGTAAACGTTTTCGTAAAGGATACAGAAATGTACTAACGACTTCTTGCTTCTCATCGTTATTCAGGGATAAATATCCTGAATCCGGAGTAATTGTATTAGAAGAGAGCGGCATTCGAGCAATTTTCCGTGAGACAGAGGAGTTGATCGCCCGATCCATCATAGTTTGCAATTGACGCTTCGAAGCCATATCATCGACATAAATAAACTGAAAAAATGTCATTTAAACGGTAAATAAAACAACTCACTTTGTTCATTGTTTTCTTGTGAGAAGAATGAAGATGTTCTCTCATCTGGGCGTCAGAAGCCCTTGTAGTTAGACAAATAGGACACTGGAATGGCAGCCAATTCAAATGTTCCGTCTTGATGTGTATTTCCATCTCTTCCGTACTATTCTTCACAATCCCACAATCGTCGCATGTCAAACACATAGTTGGTGTATTGTTGCCAACAGAAATCTCGTTGACACCATTTGAATAGCCATCGTCCTGAAAACAATGGGTAAAGGATTGATTGATGGCTGTCAATTTACCAAGTACGACATAGCATTTCCGTTTTGTTTGTGCAGACGATTGGCTATATCTTCAATGGCTGATCGGCTCTGAAAACAGCTAGCTCAACATAATCTCCCGCATATAATTACCGAAGCCGGTGTATTCGATTGTGTGAGCAGTCGGTGCATCATCGACTGTTGACTGCTGCTGATGGCTTGCATTTGCTCAGTTTCGTCTAAACATTAAGCAGCTACCTGCAAAATCATCGATTTTTGTGACCAATTAAATGGAAAGCGAAAAAAGAATAAGCAGAGAGTATCAGAAGCAGACTGAAGTCGGAACGCTAACATTGCTATCTTTCTCGTCCGAGGCACAGGAAAAAACGATATCGGCACAACGGCGGCGCTGTGATGTCAACGGTTGGCGGTGCGTCGAGAGCACACAAGAAGACACGGAGAGGGAAGAGAGCTACACAGTAGGGGGTAGATAGAAGGATGAATAGACGGATGGAACGCGTCGAATCGCGGACGAACGTCGATGGAACTGGTTTCTACTGCAAGAGAGCTGTGCGCGCTGGCCCCAGATTGCGAAGAGTGATGCGGCTGTGAATGAATGTGGTGCTTCACTTCGGGCGCACCCGATGAACCACTCGCAACTTCTAATCATCTTTATGGCGAGAGAAATAATAGGTTTGGTTGCGTTCTGCGAAAAATGGCAGCCTTTTCTTAAGATAGCGGAGCAGGCGCAAAACTGGTAGCAAACATTATGGGTTGGAGAGAAGGGGAGCAGCCTTCAACGACCGCGAATTTGGGGCTGCTGAATCAACAGGACAGAGATGTTGGCAACAACTGTGAGTCAGGAGCCTCTAATTCTCTAACAAAGAGCGTGAGGTCGCTTGGAGCGCCCGCCAAACGACGCTGAGAAGACCTTGAAAAGAAGGCGCACATTGATGGAAATTCGGGAAAAGAAGACATGAAGGCGAGCGAAGGAGCAAGCTGCTGCAAAATGGGTGGAGCAATAAGAAGGGCGAGAGCCGGTGCAAGTCCAAGCGGAGTTGTGCTTGAATGAGCGCTGATGCTACGATAAAAGGGGTCATCTGAATCACGCAGTCAACGCACGCAGTGACCGGCGCGGCGATAGAAGGTTAGATCGATGTCCCGATACGACGACGACATGTCGTCTTTAGCCTGGAAAGGAAGCCGACAAAGAAAAGTCAGTTAAAAGTGCTTTGCTTCTCAGTAACCGGCTTTCTCAGTAGACGTATTTGTTCAATTAGGCGTGGGGGAATTTGAAGGATCGGGCAGAGGAGCAAGGACACGAACAGTTGTTGAGAAGGCTATGGCCGACGGGAGGAGAGTCACTCGGCGCATATTCGTTCGAGGGACCAGATGACTTCACACACCAAGCCTAATCGATTGACATTGGGGAAGACACCTGATTCAACGACAGAAAAACTCTCTCGACATGGTCCAATTAACCTTGCTGCGACGGTAATCTGAACGCTTGACCTGGGCTAGGGGACTCGACCGCGTCGTGGGCCATTTTCTCCTAGGGTATTCGTTTGCTCAAAGTCAATGCGATGGGTCTGGCGGCTACGCTCCAAGGTCTTCATAGTCGCAAATGCAAGGAAATTGCACGTTATTAGCGAACATCAACCCCATGATGCCACGTTGTCTTGAACATTCAACGAATACAAGAATTGTTTCGCGCGAAAAAAGGAGTCAGAATTGGCTGATAGAGTCTCTGAAAGAGCCGATGAGTGGACGCTTCTCGTGAACACACTCCAGTCTCTCGGGCGCGTTAACAGCTGTTGTGACGGGGGATTCGCGATGAGGTCGGTACGCGAGGTGGCCGGTGCGACAGTCAATCGATGGTAGGCCGGACTCTGTCAAGGTCGAAGGCCAGCGACGCTGTCAATGCGCAAAGGAGCCAACTGAATAATGCACACTTTCCGTTGTGGACCGGTAGACACGGCAACAGAGGGTACTGAGTGCGTCTTTCGACGTGGTTATTATTTGGGAGGCTGGAAAGGTTACCGACCAACGGCGGGGAAAGGGCGAAAACATTTTCTCGAGAAGAGGTTGCGTGGGACTTTAAACACGGCGTACCATCACGCAATGTGAAAATCTGCGTCCTGGAACAGTGCGCACGACGGTCGGCGATTATAATGACCGCGACCGAGAAGGATACATTCTGTACTGGCGTCGAAGGGGGGAAGCGTGTGAATGCCTATATTCGTTAGGATAGGGGCAATCTTCTCCGTGCGAGGAACCGGACGACTTGTGTTGTTTGGGGCGATGGAAACAGATGGCGCTGGGAAGAAAGGCAACGGAGATGCCTCACGCTGTCACTAATGAGGAGAGCTGTCAGCGCACACCTTCCTCCCGTGATCTCCCTTCCAAAGATTTCCGGTATAATAATGCGCCACGGAGCAGCAAACGAGGCTATCCTTCGACCCGAGACACACAGGGGGCCCGATAACAGGAAGAATAGGAATCTCGAGACTCATCACTAAAAGAGCGACCAGGACAGTTGCTAGATGTCCACAAGATAACAGAAGTGACTAGTTGGAGACCCGAACAAAACGAGGACGAGAACTGAAAGCAATAATGGGACGTCGGGCAGAGAGAATCTGGTTGGTTACAGTCGCGAGCCGAAGAAAACATTAGGCAGCAGCGCTGTCGTGTCATCAGCAAGCGATATGGAGCGCCATGATAAGAGTAGCTCTTCAACAGCGTTGATCTTCTCTGTCTATGTCAGAAGTGTGCTACCAACTGTTCACTACACTGCTAGATCGACGTGGCTAGCTAACAGCCTTTTCCCTCGTCACAGTTTCCCTCATGTTGTAGTCAAGTCTAATCGGGAGAGCCTACGGAAGCTCCACGAAGACGGGGAAGAAGGCAACCTCGATCGATCGCCGACTCCAAAGACGACGTCAGCGCCAGCCGCCGAAACGTAATAGAGGACAACGCGGGGAAACTACCTTGGTTGCTCCTTGAAACATTTCAGTAACTGAGATTATTCACATTAGTCTAGGTTGCGTGCTCTTCGAGGTTTTTGCAACATTAAATGTAGTAATGCAAAGGCGCAGCATCGTTAGCAGCTTCTATCGGAGGTCAAGTAGCGACAGCCGACTCTCGGAAGATTCGGGTCGACTGACCAGCCAGGGGCGGCGGGCAACGGAGGGATGTGGCGCTATGACGCACAGCCAGCTGGGACTGAGAAGCTCCTCGATCCTCTCACATCCTCTCATTTTAGCGTTGCAACAGATTGCTTCGTCGAAAGGAGCGCGACAGAAATGACGCTCAAAATACATGAAACACAGAAGGGATGAGTGGCCTGGTTAGACAGCTCGACGACGGAGCGATTGGGCTGAAAGACAACAGTCAATAGAGGGAGAAGGACCACAGGAGACAACAGCGGTGGCGAGCTTCCTAGCGCAGTAAAGTGGATGGTTGGTGCCGTGGCTGGACATAAGATTTTTTTCTGATGATACATTATGAACTTTGTTGGTCAGAAATAGCTCTCGAAAGGACACGAAAGGTTAAAACTAGACAAATACGCACGGTGTAAGATGCCGGCCCCTTTGAGGCAATGACCGTTATGAGTTGTCGACGGTGGAGCAAAGGACAATGAATTGAGTCAAATCTCTGAAGTTACCTGAGCATCCGAGGTAGAGGGTGTGCTCACGGCGCTTCACCACACATGCGTCAACGGCTGTATGTTTGCACTGCACAGCCTTCTCTTCGACCTCTTCTGATTGCTGCCTCTAGACGAAAGAGTTAGGTCCACATGGTGGAGACACTTCGGCCTAGTGCGAGCTGAAGGGGGATGTGAATGGAGAACCAGAGACGCTTGATTATTTCATTCCAGAAATGCAACTGGGTTAGTGAAACGACACAGCGAGCTAGGAGTCGCAATTTAAGGAATCAATGAATGATAAACAAAATTTCCTTGTGTTTATAAACGTCATTGGTGTTTTAAAAATTTGCTTTACAGTGACTTCACAAAGTTAATGCAAACATTTTTCATGTTATTCTGGCTGCGAAAAATTAAAGGTTATGGCGTCAAGGTAGTTTTTTAAAACGCTCAAAGTTGCTTCTACCAGAAAATGTGTGAGCTGTTCTATATTATTTGCTAAAGCTAACGATGTTCACCAGGAGCTGGCTAACTGGCTCTTTTTTGCAATGCATTATCTGCCTAACATTCCATCCACGAGATAATCTGTCTTGGTCGTCAGGTTCGCTGTATGTAGCCAGAGTGCGTCTGAATGGCAAGAGATAGCGCTCAGCGGACGGAGAGGCGCGACAGCGAGGTGCGCGCGAGAAGTCAGGAGCCTGCAGAGACCACTGGGCGCCTCGGCATCAACAAATAAACCGCACATCTGTAGGGATTCTGACGGCGCAAACCGCTCAAACCACCTATTCGAGGGATCTCTCTTGGCCTAATAAGACTGATATGTTTACAGAAGTGTTGCCAACAGAAGACTCTCACTTGCCGCGAAACTGATCTGCCGTGCCGCACAAACAGAACGTTTTGAAACTATTTGATTCGGATAACGAGGAATGAAAAACCATATGGTTGAGAGTCTTAAGGGAATATTTCAAATTGGCCAGCTCGTTAATATAAATCAATCTTTGACGTGAACTTTTGATCTGATCGTTCAAAGATTTTTTTTGTGAAAGCCGATAACCTCATCCAAGAGTGAAGAGGGCCAATCTTTCAGACGAAACTTTGGTGCCGTCATCGATCGTAGCAGCCGATCGCCGCCGACAACTGCCTCTAACATCGAAAGACACACAGAGAGTGGCCATGCCTTCCGGTGATCAAAAAGGGTTAATTACTACGGATATAGAAGAGAATATGCGTTTCGAGAACAGTAAAATTTCGAATCGCAAACTTTATGGCGAAAAGCGTAAAGCAACGCTATTCTTTGAGGCAGAGGCTAACCGGACATGCATCTCGGGGCCGGCGACAGTGCAGCTGTGCGACAAAAACAGTCGCGAGTCTTCTTCGGGGTGTTTTTTTGCATTTGCATTGGCTTGGCTACTGTATTCTATCCATAAACTGAACGTTGTCCTATACCTAACTGTTGACATCTCTTCTACAAGCTACAAAATGGTCGTCAGGAGCAACCTTCAGCTGTCGTATACAGCTTCAGTTTCATTCTCGGAACCATTTCATCACTTCGACCTCAAAATTTTGTATTTTAACCTGCCGGCATAGACGTCAGTAATCACTTGAGCAGCAGCTCCGTTCACTTCATTCTGCTCTTGCACGACCTGTACTTTGCTGCTGTGCATGAATAATTCTCTTGTCTGATATAAAAGCTGGAAAATATATCAATTTGTACAAGTTTGATCTCAATTCGATCTTGCCCTTTTTGCACAACTTGGGATTCAGATGCTGTTCTTGCTGGTATTTTTGCCGGCGATAGTTAGCTGTGATGACATCCTAGTCTATCAACCGCTGCTAATGCCATCCCATGCAACCTTTATGGCCAGATTGGTCGAAGTGATGGCTGACACCAACTACTCTTTGACAGTGTTGGTTAACCAGCACCGCACAGACTTTCCTCATGGATGCGACAAAGCAAGCGAAATCATTACTGTTCCTCCTGTGGAAGGCGTCCTTTCCGGGTTGTTGCCTGACATGGGATGGAAAGTAAAGGCTACGCCGAAATCACAGTGGCAGGTGAAAACAGCATAGTATTTTGTTAATTACGCATTCAAAGGCAATGAACTACCTGACTCAGGCTAACGGAAAACAGTGTAAGGCTTTATTGAATGACAAAGAAGCTCTTGCCAAGTTGAAAGGGCGAAAGTTCCGAGTTCTGGTGCACGAAGTATTTGACATGTGTGGTCTGGGTAGGTTCTTCAGTTTCCTTATTAAACTTCAACAGTTTTAATGAAGTTATTGAACATTGAGAAACACATCATTGTTTCTTCGACACGCCAAATGGATACTGTAGGATACGAACTCGGTCTGACTGATCCATTCCGGCATGCAGGTGCATAAGAAGTTTGCAAAATGCCAATTAGTTTTGCAGGAATCTTATCAGACTATGGATGTAGTCTCGAATGGAAAGATGTTATTCGCAATGCTTGGTTTATTGAATCCTTTTTAAAGTTCACGGATAACCAAGTGGACTTCTACAAGGACGAAATTAAAAGCTTAGACTTGCCCAACCCGTTGAGAGTAGTGTTCCTACAGTGTCAAAGTTCAATTGGGTTCTCAGAGACTCTCCAGAACTGCATCTGCCGTTTTTATCAACACCCACCCCTTAACCGATTCTTGGAGGCCGTCACTTCGTAATGTATTCGACATCGGTGGAATAGCCCTTCATAAGTCTCATGCGCTTTCTCCGGTTACCTGTCAGAAAGTATATTTAACTCTATGTTTAGGATCTGGAAGGTGAAATCAAGAAGTGGAGCAAAGTTGTTCTTGTCTCATTTGGAACAGTCGTCCCTTCTGCATTCATGCCAGAAGACTGGAAGAAAAATATGGTCACAATTATCCGATCGTTCCCGAAAGTTTTGTTTCTATGGAAGTACGAGAAGGAAGACAGTTATTCTGCTACTAAGATACCCAACGTTATCATGTCCCATTTTTTTCCTCAAAACGATCTTCTGCGTAAAATATCAATTTTTAATATTTTTCGAAAACATTTATAGACAGTGGACTCATTTCTCTCTTTATAACACACGGAGGTCAAAACAGTGTTTTAGAAGCAGCAAGTGCTGGCGTTAGACTCCTCGTGATTCCTCAGTTCGGGGATCAGTTCAGGTAAATCAAAATATTTTGAATGATGTTGATCCGTTCAGAAACGCAAAAGCTGTGCAAGAACGGAAACTAGGACTCCTTTTGAACAAAAAGGATCTTGGAAAATTTAAGATAATGCACAACACGATTGATAAACTGCTTCAAGAGGATAAACGTCTAAAAAATGTAGCAGAAATGCAGTAAAACCCAATTTGAAAGTTAAGGTATCTCATCTCATCAGTGTCGAGTTTTCTGCTCAAACCTTTATAACGAAAATGGAGGAAGTACTGCAGACCGGTTTGACCTTCAACGACGGACCTGAAGTCTGGGATTCGCTCAAGTTCATTCAGTCCCTTTGGACCATGTTTTGTGGAGCAGCGGCCTTAATCATAATTTTAATTTGTTTTCACTACTATCCGCTACTGATTATTGCTCTCGACTATCTGAAAAGACGTTTTTGTACTCAAGTAGAAGAATGAAAATTGGAATATTCAAAAATTATAATAGTTTTGTGAACAATAGCATGAAACCAGTATTGGACCGGATGGTCGTCGAACTTTCTCGTTTCCAGTTGTATTACAATATGCCATTGACAGTTTTCGGTCCTGCCCGCAACCCCGATGAAGAACCATGAAAGATGCTGAATTTCACAGATAAGAAGTCACAAATTGATTATACCGTTTTCATCTTGGCTGACAAAGTGACAGCTTTTCGAACAACTAAACTTACATGGCACAATACTTTGGGTTTCGGAATCCATGCAGAAAAGTGAAAAAACGATTCTTATGACCAAAACGGCAAGAAGAAATTTGCGCATAAGCTTTGCTGAGATATTAGACTGAGAGGAACGGAGCAGCTTGGAAACAGGTGGCTTTATGAGTGAGTGAAAGAGTTCTTAACAAATATTGACACGTCATTCTGGAGATTATTCACTAAGCTGTTTGCTAAATGAAAAACTTTTTAAAAAGGCTCCTTTTTGTTTGGTTTTAATCCGTATTAACCTTCAACAGGCTAAAAACTAAACCCATGATCGGATTTTGATCATGAAAAGGGTCTAAAAGGTCCATTTTGACAGTGAAAAGCTCAAAATTTCAAAATGGAAGCTTAAAACGGAACACGCTGGAAAAACTCTCCGATTGTTTGAAATACAACCCGGTTGATGCCATGATATAATGTTTTGTCTTTCCGAGTGAGATTACGTCTTGGGCTTTTGGCGCAAGACTCACTAAACTGGTAACTAACTTGTGGTTTAAAATGTGGGTCAGTGTTTTCATTTTGAAGTCAAGCGGTTTGCTCTTTTTGGAAGTGTCTCAGTTTTCTTTTACTTGCATAGACATTTATTTACAATAACATTTTTAACAACAAATACGAATATTGTTAAACATGATTCACTTCTTCTCTCTTTTACCATAGCCTCCGCCTCCAGGGGTTTGCAACTCAACAATGTCCTGAAAACATCACCGATAAACGGAAACGCTGTTTTCGTACCCCTTGAAGAATATCAAGCGTTTGTTTCGATGCAATACTTGCAGTTCTGTGCCCTCTTTTCAGCAAGTTGAGACCTCGTTTTCCCGGTTCTCCTCCTTTTAGTCCATATGGTTGAAAAGATCTAAAACTGTTTACTTTGTAATGTGGCAAAATCACCTGCGTTCTGTGAGCAAAGAAAGAGATAATCGTCTTCTGAACTGAAGTCTACGGATTACACCATCTCCTCCCTGAAACTTTCCAGCACCGCCCGATCCTTTTCTAATGGAAAATTCCCTCAGAATAACTGGATATCTAAACAAAGCAAGATTTTCTTAAAAACAGAAATACCTACCGGCTTTCAAGTATTTCCGGATCAGTAATTCTGGTATTTGTCATATGAGTATGAACTCCGCTTCTACCGTCGAAGCCGTCTACTGCGCCTGCTCCACCAGCAATTGTCTCATAATACCCCATAGTATCGTCTCCAAAAGTTAAATTGTTCATACAACCTTGGCTGGCAGCTGCAGCTTCAAACGCTTTAAAAAAGACGTCGCAGAGTCGTTGACTTGTCAAAACGTTGCCTCCCACAACCGCAGATTCTGGCGAAGGGGACAAAATGGTTCCGTCGGGAATCGTAATCTAGAAAGAAATTACGCATCCAGTTGGATAAAAAAGTACTGTGATTGGAACTAAACAGCCAGCATTGAGAGGAATGTCTTTTCCAACAAGACACCTGAGGCAGTAGATTATTGCTGACATTGTAACTGCTTTTGGAGCATTGCACGAAGACAAAGTTTCTACTCCAGTTCCAGAAAAATCGAAATGTGCTTCTCCCTGTAATTTTTGTTGTTTGTTGCCCAATAGTTTTGTACCTTCTCGGTGTCTATGGTGACAGTTAGTTCAATCGGAGTACCATCATCCATGTAGTCAATGGCGTGTAGCACGGGCTTGCCAAATTCTTCTCTAGTAGATTCGCCCATCTGACAATGAATAGAATACTCACAAGCCTTTCGAACCTTTTTCAACATTGCTCTTACAGATTTCTCTGCCGTGTTTTGTATATGGCTCATGTAGGCTTGGACCACTTCAAGACCGTACTCCTTGATCAGATTGCAGACCAGCTTGATGCCTATGCTTCGTGTTCTAGTCACATCTGTATCTAATCACCTTTGTTGTTCGCAGCAATCTGAGCCTTGAGATCAGATATATTGTCTGATAGATTACGTGTTCCAGAACAACCTAAACTTCGTGGTGCAAAAAGTCACATAATATGTACCTGGAACTTTTCCTGGAGCTTTCAGAGCCTCGCAAAGTGCGTCTTCTTGAAAAATGCCTTGGTCAACCAGTTTGAACGACACGAAAGCGGCACCTTCCTGCGCCAATTCTGTTGCATTTGGAGGCATAGATCCGGGTACCAGTCCTTTAAACATAAAATTGTGAGAGTTTCCTAGGGAATTTGTGTTTTTTCTACGTGTTAAAAAGTTGTGTTAAAATATTTTGTACTGCTTTAGCACTCTGTAACACGTTAAGTATGATACACTGAAAGCCGTTAAACCCACTGAAATAGGCAAACCCACCTCCTATGTCGGCGTGATGACCGCGATTTCTGAATAAAACGGTTTTAAAACGACAAATGTATAATTACGCTAAGAAAAATACAGGGTGCCTGATACCCTCGAAAAAGACTGGCGTAATTACAGTCAAATCAGGCAAATGAGATCCGCCAGCATCGGGATGATTGGAGAGGAAAACGTCACCGTCTTTGATCCCGTTCAAGCCATTTTTCTCAATTTGAAAAATGACAGAGTACTGCATACCGCCGAGATGCACTGAAAAAATCGTATTGTTTTCATGACCCGAAAATCATACCGGGAATATGGGGAGCATTTGCTATGAGACCGCCTTCTGGACAGAACAGTGCGCAAGAGAAATCTAATCGCTCTTTGATGTTCGTCGAAATTGAAGTTCTTTGTAGAATTCGCCCCATCTGTTCTGCTATGCTCATAAACCGATTACTAAAAATGGCCAGACGAATTGGATCAGCCTTCAAATTTTGATTAGAAAAAATAGGTCTTGCTTGCCTCGGTTCCCCAGTTTTCTTCAACAATTTTTTCAACAACTATCTCGATGTCTCCCGTTTTGGTAATTTTAGCAGTACAGTTAGGTTCAACAACAATTCTGTAAATAAAAATAATTTCGTAAATGTACTACCTACGTGCTAGTAGCATCGATGATTAGAGCTGGTCCTTCAACAGTATCCTGAAAAAAAATGATGGTACGTTGTTCTGTCAACCTATCTCCGCCAAAAGACCGCTGAGAAGGTAGAGGTTAGTATCTTTCTCTCCTCCTTTAAAATAGACTTTTCTCTGTTCCTTCGGTTTTGGCTCATTTCGAGATTTTTCTATTTCTTTGCTTTTGACGATGCTGGACTGACCAATTCCTCGCACCCTTAACGGTCTCGTTTTTTATTTATATCAAAACTGCACCTGACGTCGTCTACAATGATATTTCTGTTTTCGAGCACAAATCCAAATTCCCTCTTGTAGGCCTCTCGAAAGTTTTTCTCGTAGTCAGCAAGTGTCTGTTCATTTCCTCGAGAGTAATCAGCTTTCACCATGATTGCACAGTCGGTTCGTTCAAAGCGCAGATGGAGATAGTACTCACAATGAACTTTGGCAGTCTTGAATCCTTGGTCAACAACGGAATCGTGTGCCTTGGAGGACAACTCGTCTAGTGTCTTGCTTATTTTGGAAAAGTTTTCTACAAAAATAAATCTTTTTGAAACCGATATGCGAACCTTTCTTCAGTAGATCGCCAAACGGAACCTGGATTTCTGATACCACCTAAATCATCTTTTTTTGAACAATCATCTTTTTTACATAACTTACATCAGCCAGAGCTATTCCATAGGCAGACAGAAGGCTAGAGTATTTGTTGATGCGGACCTTAGTGATGCCTAGGACTCTGGCTACCGAACACGCATGCTGTCCCCCAGCACCTCCAAAACTTGCAAGAATCTGATGCTCCAAAATCTTTTGTTTAGATTCTCATACTCACATGATTGGCCGTATCAAAGCCTCTAGCCTGGGTAAGTGAGCGAACTGGTCGACACATTGCTTCGTTGGCAACGTCGAGAAATCCGAGAGCAACCTCTTCGACAGTGTAACTTTTGTTTCCGTGTTTCTTCATGTAGCTGTTAATCTCGTCAGTTAACTTTGACATGGCTTTAACAGCAGCCTCTCTGAACCAGTTTGTGCTCATTTTTGAAGAACACTCACCTATCAAGTGGTTCATCAGCTGACGGACCAAATATTTTCGGGAAATAGTCGGGAATGATTCGACCCAGAACTAAATTAGCATCTGTGACAGCCAAGTGGCCGTTTTTCTTGTAACAGATTGGTCCTGGGTGAGCACCAGAGCTTTCAGGACCAACAACGAATAACCCGTTTTGAAAAAATAGACGACTGCCACCACCGGCTGCTACAGTTTGAATGTCCAACTGTGGTGCCTGAATGGTTACTCCGGCAGTGGTGGTTTCCATGACGTGCTCGAGTTCCCCACTATATCTGCACACATCTGTGGAGGTACCTAAACTCTTTGTGTATCTGCGTCCTTACGTAAAGGATATACCGCCCATATCGAATCCAATGACTGGAAGATCGCCAGTGTATGCGGTTGATCCAACTCCGACCACTCCACCAGCTGGACCGGAGAGAATTCCTTTTGAACCCGAAAATCTACAATAATTTTATTTGATCAGTTTTTCTACCATACTAAATGCAAACTTGGCGTTGTATTCTTAAGCTCCATACGTAAATCGTTTCACACATGCTGATTGCCCATACTATGAACATTCATGATCCCAAACTATGACAACGAACTAACCTCTTGACATCACAGAGGCCGCCGTCACTTTGCATGAAGTGCACCTTTACTCCTTTCAGCTTGTTTTCAAAGCCAGATTCAAAACCATTAATGTAGTCGAGAATCTTTGGTGTCAAATAGGCGTCTGCCGACACTAATTTTTTCATTACTCGAAGAAAATATGTATTGAACCTGTGAATCCTCTTGGCACAATTTTTACCATGGGCATTACACTATGAGACAAAGAAATGTTGCGGAAACCCATTTCTTTTGCCAATTTTTGCACTTGAAGCTCGTGGTCAGGGAACCTGAAGAGTGTTCAAATGATTGATACTCAAATTACATGAATGAATGCATAAAAACAATAGCGAGACTCTTGATGCCCTTGCATTTGATCTTTTCGAGGCTTTTCCGAACTCCATCAGTATCAACTTCCTTTTCCACAATAATCTGGAAGATTGCATTTACAGCCAACCACTCCTCTGATCTTACCTCTTCACCGTTTGTGGTCTTGGCCAACTTGCCCTCAATGTTCATTTTACACGTTTTGTCTTTGATTATGACTCTTTCGTCCACTTCCACCACTTCTTCGTACAGTACCTAAAATGAGAGATTGTTCGGCTCTGAAATAATCTTGCCTCTGGCAAGCGAATGTTCAGTTCGAAAATCTTCGGTCTTGATTGATTTCCGATGAAGAGCAGGTCCTTGAATCCTTTGGTCACCAAAAGAGCTATTCTTTCTCCTTTTCTCTCTAGCAGAGCATTCGTAGCGACAGTCGTTCCCATGCGAATCCATGCAATATTTTCTGTATTTATTCCTTCTGCATCAAATAAACTCTAAGTACCTGTAGGAACTGGAGTTTCTTTTGAAATTTTCGATCCAGTTTCATCTTCTAGAATTTGCCGAATGGCTTCTGTTGGAGCATCTTTGTAGTTGTCGGGATCCTCTGATAGGATTTTCATGATTCGGACCGAATTGTCGGGACGAAAAACACAAACATCGGTAAAGGTTCCGCCACGATCCACGGAGAACCCCAGCATTTTCAAAACCAATCTGAATCTATTTTGGATGAAAAAAACCAAAGTCAATAAAGGTCAAGCGGTCGAAGAAAAGGCATTGGAGACGCTGCAATCGATATTAGTGAATGACCAGCCGAGTGTACAATGAAACAATAAATAGTTAAAAGCCGTCAAAAGATTACGATGTCTTGAATAACAGTATAATTTCTCCTGACAAAGTGCCAGGGCAAAATGAGGAGAGAGGAGGTCAAGTATCGAGTGGTCCAGCGGTGTAATGTTTGTCTCTAAGAAAAGATATCTGCGCTTGATAAGCTGTCCCAAAGATTGCATCAGAACAACATTTTTGTCTAAAACATGAGAAACTACTGGCCTTTTAGAAGTGGAAAGAAAATACTGTGGAAAGATACAGAAACTAATTTCGATTACACCGATATGTGCGCTCTGCATTAAAACAGTTAGCGTGGTTACAACCTCTGTCTCTGTTTTTTTGCACAGAGTACTTATATACCTCATTAGCTTCACCCTCAGACAATTTTGGGTGCTTTCTGTGTCCGTACGGAGCAAATGATTAGTGGTATTTAATGTTGTACTTTAAGCAACCAAATGGTCTGAGATTATAGGGTAAAACTCATCATATATATAAATATTCTATCTTCAGGCTCGAAAGCTCGTCTAAAATATTGATGTTGGTCATTTTTTTCAGCTTCCAAATAATGGGCATAACTTTTGATTAGAAAGAGCTAGAGAGGTTTATCACAAATGAAAATGATGCCCGAACTTAGCTCTTTAAAATGGTTTTCTGGGTCTTGTAGCAACCGATAGTCGGTCCCGGATAGTCAAGTGGATAGGATGACAGTCTATGAAGAAAGCGATCGCAAGTTCAATCCCGGGCATCTCTCGCCAGCCTAGCCTGTCCAGTGGATCGCGTACCTTGAGCAACCCCGATCATTCAACGCGCTCATCTTTAGTCCAATATCTCTCTACTCTTCGGATGTGATCTCGGTCAGGTGAAGTACTTTGAAAGCCGAATAAGCAGCTAAGATAGATAGCTAAAAGTTCGAGCGAAAATAAAGAAGAGAGAATCTACAAGTTCTATTCCCATATGAAGCTTCGACATTTACAAACTGGAGACACTGATAGTGGTCCGTTGACGGTAATGCTGGGTCAATGCCGAAGTTTGGAGCCAACGGAGAATATCCATTTTTTTCTGAGCACGTTCTTCTTAATTTTGACCTTTTGTCCGTCTTTGTGGACTCTATAACGTGTGCAGACTTTCTAGCCGATTGCCCACCGATAGCGGAAGATTCTTCTAAACGTAGGCTCCATGTCGCGCCTTGTGATGTAACCAAGGAAAATCCGATCTCCTCGCCTGACCATTGTACCTTCTATCTCCTTTTCTGCAGCGTGAACGTAAAAATCTAAGTTTTTTTTACATAATTTCAAGCAGATGGCCTACCAGTTCATTTTTTTCTAGCTGTTCGGCCAGCAGTTTTTTAAAATGGTTGAAGCTGTTTTCGAATCCACATTCTTCTTCTTCGAAACCAAACAAGCGTCCCAGGTCGGTCGACGTCAGAATGACATGGTGGCCCTCCTTGTACTTGCAAAACAGCTTGTTCATGTTTATCCAGGTGTTTTTTTCCGGCTTCAGAATTTCGGTCAAGCGGTTTACCAGTGTCTGCAAACATACAATATCAATTGAATTGTTTTGCCTATATTTCCGATTTCTCGTGTATTATGTGTCACGAAAGCTGGCATTCTCATAGAAAATGTGTAAACGCAAGAAAGCCAGACAAATGCCAGGATATCTAAACTCTGCCTGAGCAGTGTTTAACGTTTCTCGAAGTAAATGTTCTGATCTCAGTAGCAACTTTATCAGTTCCAAGGTGAACCGTCTACCTTACGACAGAGGATTTACGGTCGACTTATGCAATGTCAATTTCAGGATTTATGAGCTACAGATCAGAAAACACGAGCTTTCCGAACCTTCGTTTGGATGGCGCAACTCCACGGGTCTGCCTATTGCTGATTATTAGCTGTCTGTCTCTTTTTAACTTTTCTACAATGCAAAGCCACACTAATCACTCCAATTTCTCACATATAGAGTTAGCGAAAAGGATAGGCATTTATTAAGAACTGGCAATCTTCTTCGTTTAACTGGTCGGACTTCTAATATTCCTTCTATCTTTCTAGTATTTTCAGAAAACACACGCTTCCTTTTTGGTATTTTCACAAAACTGATCTGACAGCAGAACCATTCTAGGGTATTTGACATCAACAAGTATGTCCAACTTGCAGCAAAACTATAGTTCCGTTTGGCAACATCGGTTACAGTAAGAGTATTCCGAAATAATCTAGATGTTTCTCAATCCTGTTCACAACGAGGTGACAGACAGATCGGATTTACAACACTGCAAAAGACAAAAGGGAGTACAGTCTGGAAACGGTCTGGCATTTTCAAACTGAAACAGTAATAAAGACCTAAAGGACCCAGTTCAAAATTTCGCCTAAGCCAGTAAACTAGCCAAATTATTGGATTAATTTCTCTTTGGGTATTACGTAATAACGACTATTAAAATTTTAGTTTACAAAAAAATCTTTCGAAAGAGTTGGAAAACTAATCTATTGCAAAATGATAAATGTTTCAAAGGACACAAGGCGGACAAGAGAACAGTTATTTATGTTTTTGCAGGCAAAGAGAGTATAAAGAAAAATACGACAGACAACGAAAAGAGTTCCAGTGAGTATAGCGAGTACAGTCTGGCGCGATCCCGCCCTCTGCCCCGACCTCTCCCAGATGAATCACTCATCGCGTAACAAAAGAACTCCGAAAAAAGCTTACCCAACTCTTTTTCATGGGAAAGTATATTTGAAATCTCTCCGTTCATGATCCTTTGAGGCATCTTTCTGTTGATAACAGGATTGGCAACAGGTCGGCTGGTCCGGATTGGAGATCCTTGGCCCGGACGAAGAAGTAGTTTAAGACAGAAAGGGTGTTTTTGCGTGTTATTCAACGAAACATGTTAAAATAACTGTTTATTCTGCTATTGATGCACTCATCACCGGATCACATCTGAAGTCAAGAAGTTTTGGAGTGATGATGAGAGCGGTTGTGGCATCCAGAGTTCTCAAGCGACAGAATCCGCAGGGGAGGCTAGGCTGGAGGGAGATGCCAGGGTTGATCACCTTTGTGCACTTCCATTTGAACTGAATTGAACTTGCGGTCGCTTCCTTCATTAATCAACAAGACATGTTGAACAAAATCTCGGACATCCAGGCCAACGAAATTTTGGACCTGGCCGTTCCCAATCTTTATGATAGCATTTATTTGATCATCTATTACGCAAACTTTTGATGTTGTTGGAAAATAGAGAAATATTGGAAATAAATCATTGCCTCTTTTTTTTCAAGAAGACCGATCGAGGCTTTCCAATTTTGTCAATAATGAAACCCTTATGAATCCACGACGACTAAATCACGGTAGACAGCACACTTTTGTTAAAAGGAAAACGACGAAAGATCTTACAAAATTTATTTACCCAAAAATTTGAAAATAATAAACTGACAAAGATCGTTGATAGCGAGAGTTTTAAGCGAAACTGATGAGTTCAACATTGAATATGAGGGTGGCGTTGGGTGGAACAACGTTTCCAGCACCCTAAAATAGCAAGATTGAAATGAATGTTAATAAAAATCACCTTGGCTCCATATCCGAGATCAGGAGTGATGGTCAGCTTAGCACGCTGTCCAACAGACATCTGAAAAATTGTTTTGAAAAGCCTAACGATATTCGTTCCGTTTTTTAGCTTTTGCTAGCGACAACAAGTCTTTTGACAGCCAAACGTGCAAAAGTGACTTTTTACACAGCTTTTTCAATTGTTTCGCTGAAACGGCGTGCGGCTGCTTTGACAATGTAATAGTGTCACAAGGTCCATGCTAATTTACTTGCATTAGCTACTGTAATTTATACAAGATCAAAGCCGATGTTCATCTTCAATTATTGTGTTTTTGACAAAACAGAATAGTCATACCTGAGCTACTCCCTGGTCCCAGCCCTTGATAACCTCTCCCTTTCCGATCCTGAACTTGAATGGAGATCCACGGTCGCGAGAGCTGTCGATCTAAATTACCGGTAAATATAATTCTAAAAACCAAAAAACCTGCTTTCCATTGGTCAGAGTAAGGACGTAATGGCAGGAAACGGTTTGTCCGCACTTGGGGAACGTCTTGCCATCTCCCTCCTTCAAAGTGTCGATGTCGACTCCCATGGTAACCTGACTGGAATTTTATGGTTTACAAGAATAATGGAGTTTTCTTTGAAACCTATAAACGACTCAGCGAGAGCCACTCTTAGCGTGACAAATAGAACTTTTAGGCCAAAACAAATGGCGCCAGGGTCAGTTTCGATTGAGGCGCGTTGCCGCGTCTGCGGTTGTGAACAGAGCGCGAAAACAACACATTTCAAAATTGAACTGTTATCCATAGAACATGTGAAATACCAACTAGACTCTTTCAAGTGTCTGAAGAATTCTGAAGAGCTATATATGTAGAAATTCAACAGCCCAACAGAAATACATATCGAGTAGTGTCAGCGCCAACAACTTTTACTCGTTTAAAAACGTGGGTACGCAAAAATATTCTACTTTCCTCTGCCAAAAATCAGCTGGTTGTAATATATGACATAACACTGTTTGGGGTTTAACTTCGACAGGTTTAACTCGACAGGCTTCTGGTCATCTTTAAACGGACAAGTGTCTTCACAGTAAAACATGAACAATTTATATGTAGCCATTAGTTTGCCTTACTAAGGTGAATAAATATATTTATTCTTAAATTCGAAATTTGAAACTTTGGAGTATTGCGAACAAAATAGCAAAGGAAAAATGTCGATGACACTAGCTGGTTACAATCGTTTAAAAACAGTTATCGAGGTGTAGCTCACGACAAGAGTTTACTAGAGGAGGAAGTAGGACAGTACAAAACCGAAAACACTGCTTATCATCTTCTCCGATGATGGGTTACATCTAAAAATGGTTGGCTTAACTAATTATGATATTCAGTCTCACCCATCTCCATAGCAGCAACAGGACGTAATGTTGTGCTGATTATCTCCGGCGTACCGAGGAGCTGTGTTTGCGCAATACGCATTCGAGTAGATACCGACCTGATTCGGCTGAAAGTCAAAATGGTTCTCATCAAGGTTACCGCGGAAACACATGTGGGATCTTGCGGGGGTTTCGCATTCGCAGAGTCATAGGACTCTTCGGATGCGGAACTTCCTCAATCTTACCTGTGTGCAGTTGTTCATGTTGCAACTTTTCGAGTAGACTCCAGTAGAATAGTCGACTAATTTGACGCAGGAGTAGTTCGGGCCAATGCAGTCCTGTAACTCCATATGCTCTATATGTGCATTAACTCACAATTAGGGTCGAATTGTTTGTGACGGCAGTCACTATACCATACGTGTTAGTCCAGCATTTGAGACCATATACAGTAGAGGCTACTGTGAGAAGGGCAACAATATTTCTCTGCATTCTGAAAAAAGCTCGGGTCAACGATGCTGAAAAGAAGCTGATGACGTAAGGAAGTACGAGCATTGAAAGGAAATCATTGCGAATACAAACTGCGAGGATGACGTTCGTGAAAGCGAAAACGAAGAACAAAGGTTAAAGCCAGGTTATCAGGTGGCTTGAAGTCTTACACGAGGAGGCTGACAGAAAGTTTATGTATTACATGCGCCTGATTTGTGTGATTAACAACTAATAAGCGGGCCCTAATACAACTAGGTGGCCGATTGCCAGCTGTTTCCCGGAAATGGGATCCCAGGTACGAAAAGCATCTGATGAGCACATTGGTTGCCCCTGGTGAGAAGAGGTTCTCAGTAGAAGAAAAGTGCGTTCAGAGGAAAGAGGGAGGAGCGAGAGAGACAGAGATGGTACTGCGAATTACTGAAACCTAGCCATTTCCGACTGACTGACTATCAACAGGTGGCAGAGGTAATGACTGTGGTTCGAAAGCAGCTCAATTAGGACCGGGACGTGCTTCAAGAGACTCAATTTTTCGTCGTCATGGAAGCAATCGTGAGCTTCTTTACGAGAAGAAGGAAGCCCTAACCTGATGTGGGTGTTGTACACAAAACTATATGAAGAGGATGACTGCAACATGAGAAGGGGTACATGATAAAGAACAAAAAGTTCAATCGAGACCACCAACAGGCAATGGCTTGATGTTTGAAAAACCTTGATGATAGGAATGAAAGGGCAAAATATACATGAGAGGTTATCAAAAAGAGGTGAGAACATGCTTCAACATCGCTTTCAGTAATGCTGATCAAGTTTCTGTAGATTGACGGGACAGCATGTTCAAGACGATTAGGTTAAAGCCAGATTATGCCAGGTTAGTGGTGGCTAGGAGCAATAGCTATGTCAAACAATGTCTACGACAAGCTATGGCAACCACAAAACAGCCTATTAGAGTCTAACTTAATCGTCGGAACATACCTCACTTTCCACAGCCCTTTTGTCCCCTATAATTCTAGCGAAGGCCACCATTACATTTCTACGAAGAAATTTCCCATCCGTGAGAATCACTTGACAAGTTACCGTGGCGACTTCTTGTTATTGCAATGTGAACAAACTTCCAAATTACCCGCGATTACTGTCACAGAATCTGATTCACGCTCTTTCGTAAGCTGTTTGCCATCCCCAACCTTTCTAGTAATTACGTAACACCTGGCTCTGGCTTCGTGAGGCAAATTGTATGCTTCCTTTGTTCGCTGTGATCTCCAGGAAATGCACTGATTACAAGAAGTACGGATGAGGGCAACAGATACGAATTTGAAAAACTTTATTCAGGTCACGAGTTCTTTCACAGGTTATATTCACAGGGCTTAGAGGTAAGACAATACAAATCGCATAATGATTAACATATAAAATATGGTGATAAAAATGCTGAAAAAACGGATTACTTGAGAATAGTAACATCGCATGACACGATGTGCGATAGAAAGGGACAGTATGATTTTCAATGAAAGCAGGAGGATTTCTTCTAAATTTAGAAGAACAGACTGAACATCATAGTGACGCCAGCAATGACCACGGAAGATTGAGGAGCAGAGTTGCATCTAAAATTCTCCGGTTTCTTACGCATGCTTAATATTCCTTGCCCATCTCCGTAGCAGCAACACTGGTAAGCTTCCCTTCCAAAAGTGGAATAGTTGAAACAAGTGGCAGGTTGGTTTGTCTGTCCAGACGGCTGAAAAAGGTTCAAATCATCTGGAACTTTTTGAGTCTTACAGCAGTACAATTAGTGTAGGCACATCCCTTGGTGTAGCTTCTGGTGTTCATGTCGACGGCTTTGGTACAGGTCAAGGAGTTGGCGGGGCAATCCTTAAAATCTGGTATAATGTGAAAAACATTTAGTTTACTTGTGCAGAAGTGGTGACTGGTTGATCAATGCTAAGCGCAGTGATGGTCTGATGACATCTTAGAGCAATAGCGAGAGGGATCAGTGTAGCCAAAATAACGAGCGAGACGAAATGCATTCTGAAACAAGATGTGAAAAGGTAAAACATGAAATAATCTGAAAGCTGAAAAAGAGTTACTGCCACGCAGATGCACCTAATGGAAGGTATGAATAGCACCTAATGGAAGGTTCTTGTTGTCTGCTCTAGGTGGTCTAGATTCTGATAAACATGTTGTAACCAAAAGTATATTAAAGGGACAGAGACAATTTCATAATCGAATTAGGTGAAGCGCAAGCTACAGTATGCCACGGCCGAACTAGCCGAACCACACCTTACTTCTAACGAGATGGGCGGAGTCTGGATGAGCAAGAGTAGCCGAAGAGAGCTTGGACAAGAAATGACTAGAGTAGAGAGTATACGAGTAAATGAGTACACAGGCGGCTGATAATTGAACAACCTGAATAGCCGGCAGTCAACGATGGTGGTCAGATCTACGGAAAATTATATATTTTTGTTCTAATCAGATTGTAGTAAACAACACTTAAACTTATCGCATAGAAACACATACACACATGGGGCGATTTCTCGTAATAACTGGAGTCGGAAAGCTTGATGAAAGTTATAGGGTTTCTTTGTGGGAGTTCCAAGCTGATATCGAAGAGCAGCAATCACGAAATAAATTGCTTGAGGTATCTCAGATCGATGGGAAATGTTACAGCTTGAAACAAAAAATAGCCTCATGAAATGTTACAACTGGATAAAGTCTTGCTGAGAAAACCGCAAACAGGGCAAGGAGTTAAGGAGATGGCTTAAAATTAGATTTTCGCCAAGTAACCAGCTCATCTGTAAGATATGTTGTAGTGAGGTATTCAAGCGTTTCGAACGATACTGTAACTTTTGGTAGACATTGTGCGAGCAATTGTTGGAACTGTGCTGTCCGTTTGTGGAAAGTGAGCAAGGGGTCGCCAAAAAGGTTAACTTTAAAGAAATATGCTACTTTTTCAAAGCTTTAAAATCACTGAACGTTTGTACTTTTGCCCTAGAACATTTTGCAGACTGCCAAACAATGCTGACAAAATCACGAGTTGGAAATGTCTGAACTTGCCAATGAACTTCTGATTATCCAGACTCAGACTTCGTACTAGTTTCACAACCTTGTGTAATTGGTGCGACCTGACTCGCAGCAGAGGTCAGTCATGGGACCCAATCAGGAAAGTTGATGCTCGTTGCTATGGCATTTGTACAATTCTATGATTACATACACACGGCTGGAAAGGTGTTATTCACGAGGATCAACACCTGTGGTTAGTTTCGAAAGTCGCCAGAAGCCATGTTTGGACGCATTGCCAAGAATCTAGCCGGAAAAATAGGGGAGATCAAAAGTGTACCATAATATTTATTTCTCACCATGTTTTCGCTTGACTTATTTGGCTTCTCTCGACAGGTTGAAACCTCAACAGCTGATGTTTCAGCCATATGGCTTTAATCAGATTGCGGACATGTTTTCGTAGTAGTACGTGCCAGAGACCAATATCAGCTGTGAATAGAAAATGAGTTTGCAACAAGAGTTTCACCATTTATTGCCCAAAATAAAACAATTCGACCAGAGACTTAATAATCGAGCCAGCTGTTGTCACTCGTATTGTCATCAGTCATCATTCGTGTTGTGGCGCAGTGGCTGTACTCTCGTCCAAATCGAGAAGTCCGACATGAGTCACTTGAGTCTCGTCCCAATGGTTGAATTTACCAACGAGAAAGACGGCTAGACATGCAGCTGAACTTGTACTTGAAGAGAACAGAAATTGTAGTTTAACCTAGTAGGATAACCCCTATAGGGACCAATCGATAGTTTCCTTGTGTTAGATACATGAACACAACTATAGAAACGTGGTAGAGCATCATGGCTAGTGTTTGGGAGAAAGAACGAGGGACTGACTCTGCTGCTGTCCTGGGTTACCCGAAAAGCTATGCCACGTTTAGGCACAGCTTGATTTTCGGCGACTATTGGTTGCATATTGACATGCCTGGGAATAAAATAAAAGTCTAGTCTGAAGTTTCAAGGTTAATGTTTGAATGTGGCTAGAAGAGGCTGACTGACGAACTTTTTTAGTTTAAAATTATAATGTAGAGACGAAAAATGATTACTTGTACTTTTTGAGAAAGTTTGATATATTATACCTCAATAACTTGTTCGGAATTTCTTTAATGCTACGTTAAAGGAAGCCCCAATTTTTTCGATGTGGCAACATTAAAAATGCCGGCTGGAATTCAACGTTTGGTCATCTGTAAAATCTGTATTTGCTGATAAAAACCGATAATATGACAAAGCCATCGGAAACATGTGTGAACAGGAAAATAACACTCCCAGACATATTTTTGGTGGTCAGCGGGGCAGGTGCAAGTGGTCCTTCGCTTTACAGCCGCCCCCTCAGTGCATCTCTGTTGCTCCCCCGCTAAACAACCCAGATCTACGTGTGAAGAAAATTTCTGACTCAATTCCATGTTCAAACTTATTACTCTGAACGAATGACTGAATTTCTTACTCATATATGGCTTTCGGATCAAATCTTCTTTACTACCAGATTATTATTCTTTACTACCATGCTTATCATTTCACAATTTTTGCTGTTCTCAAACTCAAACTGTCCCGATATCAAGGCATTCTCGGAAGCACGAGGTTTGAAATAAAACCGTTTGGAATTCAATGGCCCTATATTTTGAACTACGCGTCTTTTGATCTGCTTATTTCTGTAGTTTAATCTGCAAGAAGCTCTTACCTTGTGATTACGACCTATTTCTCTATTGAGGAAGCCAATTCTAGAAGGAAGTGCTGTCCAGCTGTTGATTCTATAAAAAGTACTTCTGGCCATTTGGTTACTCTCTATTGTGAGCGATCGATGCCGCAGATGCTCTTCGGGTGTAATCCAGGACTGCCAGTGTTCTGCCAATGCTACTTTTCTACATGATTTTTTGGCTCTGTTCACAGGGCTGCAAAAAATCATTTCATTCATGGCCTTTTTACATTGAGTCATTATGACCAGTCATTTTATCTAAACTATGGCTCATGCTTTTTCTCTACAGTTTATTATTTCCTTTTTGGCAATGACTAACCACTTTCAGACCATGCCTCCGACAGAGTCGGTGGCTCTGCCAGCTACATCTATGGCGAGTCCACCGAAGTCCACCACTACGGTATCCACCATCGCCGTTCGTGCTGGAGAACGTGCCACTATGGTGATCGCCCTTCTGAAGGTTTTTTTCATCATTTTTTGTCAAATTTTTATATTTCAGGCTGACCACTTTGTCCACTTGAGGATCGACGAAATGAATCCCAAACTATTGTCCATCGGAACCAACCCAGAAGAAACTAGCAATCTTCTAGCCATTCATGAAGATGTTCTCGAGAGACTGAGGGTAGGCTTATTTCTCAATTTCACTTACTGTTTTGTTTTTAGAGCAAGGAAGACCAGGTTCACGCTCTTCTCACAAGAGCCGATTCACTGGGAGCTGAAAAACCGAATCCAGATGAAGCTGTTGTTTATGATGCCATGGCTAGAAGCCTTCATCAGGTAGGGGTTTTCTGTAGTGTTCAAACGGACATTTCAGGCTTGGAGAGAGTTAAATCGTCAGCTAATTCTTCGTGGTTATTTGTTGAAGGAAGCTCTCACATTTTTCAGAATGGTTCGTCATCATCACCAGGTAGCGTTTACGTTTATATTTTTAATCACCTGCTTAGCTCACAACATCGGTCACTGACCTCATGCGTCGGGCCATTGCTGGAAATGGTGGAGAAGACATCCAGCAAAAAATTACATTCGCCATCGACGGTAATAGTCTTATTAATTTTAAAAAATTTCGAATACTGTTTAGAAACTCTCACTACTACGGCTGCCGCTGCCGAAGCTGGTTCCTCGGTTATCGCCCAGATTCGAGCTCTTGCTGCTTTGGATGACAGCCCTGAGCGTCCTCAAGAAGCTCTATCCTCATGTCTTCTCGTCGAACAGGCCATGCTACTGTTAGCTGTCACGTCTTTCCATTCAAACTCTACTTTTTTAGACTCGGTTCTGAGTGGGAGAAACTCGAGGCTACTTGGAATACTACAAAAGCCACTAATGTCAAAAAGACTGAGGTCACTGACGAGGTATTCGTCCAGGTAATTAGGTAGTATTCATTCAAAACCTTTCTTAATCAGATCGAGGAATGGCTTGTGCTTTCCGAAAAGAAGGTGAAGGCCCTAAATGAATCAGGTCAATGCCGGCTCATCGAAGAGGGAAATGTAAAAACATTGGTTTGCCCTCATGTAAAAATAATTCAGGCACACAAGGCCCGACTTTTGGAGCTAGGCGCTTCTGGGGCTGCGGACGGAGCTCGTGTGGCGCACTTGTCCGGCCGCATCGAAGAGTTTGTACACTTCCTCAAAACTCGTCTGGGACGTTCGCAACGCATTACGGCCTTCTATAATTCTGCTGCAGCGGTAGGGAGAAACATTGCTCTCGTAATTCTGCAAGATTTGGCTCACACTTTTGACTTTTACGGTGTGTTTATACTAATCATGTATTATTTCAAATAACGAGTGAAAAATACTAATGTGACTACTGGTGTGATATTTGTGATAATAAAAGGTTGTTAAAGTGTGCATGGAAAACAATCACCAGAGATATTTTCAAGATGCTCTCTCAACTGAACATGATGCGACAAGACATGGAAAATGCCAACGAGGCAATGGCTGGAGAGCTGGTTCCACTGGCCAGGAAGAAGGCTTCTGGAGTTATTCACGAAGGAAGAGATATTACCGCCAAGGAGGTCCTCACCCATGAGGAGCAGCGTCTTGTTAAGACCAAGTGTGATGAGATGGAAGCCAGATTACTCGATCTTGAAGACTTTTCAAAGACCAGAAAAGATGTCGGAGTGCCTCAGATCAGTCAGACTGTACTAGATTCTTGTTATGTTCATAAAATGTCTATTCAGGTGAAAGAGTTCGAGGAATGGATGGAAGAAACTGTTGTGACTTTCCTGAAAACCCATGGTGATATGGGCTCTCATAAGAGCGACGCAAACGAGTTTGTGGAAGAGCACAAAAAGTTTGTGGATCAAGTTGTTGTAAGAAAACTATTCTTTGAGTCAATTAATTTTCCTTTTTAAGAGTCGAGATGCTACTGTTGCTTCTCTCATCGATCAACGCTCTCAGATGAGTGCCACAGAACAAGAACACTTTGCCACAGTCGAGAGGCAGTACGAACGAGCTAAAGACGCTCTAGAGGATAGAATTCAGTTAGGAAGAACATTCGAACAGGTTTGGGTAGTTTTTAATTTAACTATGAAATATCTCCAGGTGCATCGTTTTGCTTACGACTTAGAATCTTCATTCGATGCTCTTCAGTCCCTCTTAGATACGAACAGAGACTTTACGAACGAGCGTGTAGCTGCTCAAATGGATAACGTTTTTGAAATGATCAAGGAGACACTTTCTCAAGAGAAAGCTCAAGGTATGATAAATGCAGCTTTTTTTTAAATCTCATTCAGGAGAGAGATTCATTGCCTCCGCTGAGCAAACCGGCAAAACTGACGGCTATCTTCGTGTGGACAATGCCATTGAAACTGTCAAGAACTACATTACGGATCATAGTCACCGCTTCACGTACATTACTGACAAATGGCTCGACTGGCAGGATCAAAAGGTTGGCATTAATTCGATTCAGCTAAAAATTGGGTTTAGACCAAGCTGAAGAAACTTTCCGTCACTGTCGAGGAAGTTGAAATGTGGCAAGAGGAGGCCATTGAGATTATTCGTCTTCTGCAAAGTTCCAAGATCACTAGCCAACAAGATGCCATATCACTCAATCAGAGGGTCAAGGAATTTAGACAAACCATGGACATGCAGACAGAGAAACTGCAAAAAGCTAGTCAATATGTTCAAAGTAAGAGGGTTTTTTGACACATACTGTGTTTGTTTTCAGCCAAGGAAGAGAAAGAGAGGATGGATCTGGCAATAACTCGTCAGCGAATGATCGAAGAACTCATTCAGGAGCTTGAGCAGAAAATTACAACCACAAGCGAAGAATTTGCTCAAGAAGAACTGACCGAGAAAATTCATGCGCCACAAATCTTGACAGAACTCAAAAATGCTCAGGTATCATCGGTCTAGTCCGAAACATATATCTCTCAGGTGGACGAAGGAAGCCGATTCGAATTTGTCTCCAGGATTGAAGGAGAACCTGAACCAACAATCATCTGGCTGAAAGATGGAATTGATGTTAAAAATAACATGGATTACCGTCAAGACTTTGTAAACGGTGTTGCTTCTCTGGTCATCGAGGAAACCTTCATTGAGGACACAGCCACTTACACTGTCAGAGCACAAAATGCAGGCGGAGCAGTTGAGAGCAGTGCTCATCTTACTGTCAAATGTAAGTCGAAAACTATAGCTGTTTTAAATTTGGAGTATTTTCAGCAAGATCAGCAGCTTCCTCGGCAATTCTGGAAGAAGACAAGCCCAAGTTTGCACTGCAGTTGAAGAACGTTGCAACAACTGAGGGTGAAACTGCCCGCATGGAATGCGTCATTGTCGGTCGACCGGAGCCTGTTGTGGTAAATTATCCTACTCCTTCCACATACATGTTACTTAGACTTGGTATAAAGAGGAAGAAACCGTCAAGGAAGACGAACGTGTCAGGCTGCAGTTTGCTGGTGATCGTTGTGCTCTGGAGATCAAAGAAACCAAGCCGATCGACACTGGGTTGTATACTGTCAAAGCAAGAAATGTGCATGGAGAAACAGCAAGTTTTAGTCAGCTGAAGGTAGTTTTTTTTTGCTATTTTGATTGCAACATCTGTTGAGGTATCACCTAAGAAGGTTGCGCCTGTTCCTCCTCCCAAACCAGTCTCCAGACCTTCCTCTGTTTTGAGCCGTCCTCCTTCAATTCAACCAGCTCTGGTGAATACTTCCTGGGAAGAAGGTTCAACGGCTACACTTCAAGTACTCACCCAAGGTGAACCACGTCCTGTGGTGGAGTGGAAGTTCAATGGAGTTCCAGTCAGAGAAACCAAGGAGCTTCATATTCAAGAAACGGTATTTAGCTGTTAATTTCACATCCAATGGTAACAGGTTGACGGCTGGTCGCGTCTGATCATCAGTCCAGTTCGATCCGAGCATGCTGGAATGTACACAGTCGTCGCTGAGAACGAAGCTGGAGAAACGACAACAGGTGCAACTCTACACGTGAACAAAACTACTACGGTCACCGAGGATCATCTCCAAACGGTAAAAACAGATCTGTTTGTTTTACGCTTTTTAGGACATGTATGAACAGATTAATATGCGTCCTGTTGAAACTGTGGAACAGACAACGAAGAGAACTGATCTAGACATAAGAGAATCCTCGTTTACATCTTCCGTCGGCCAAGAACTTTCTTCACTCAAGAGCGAAAAACGTTGGGTTGATGTGAGTTTTCCACCTTTTAAACACTATTGTTCGTCTCAGATAATCGATGAGCAGCTCTTGCAGCCTTCTCCAGTCACTTCGCCAATTCCTGTTGATACAAAGACGAAAACAACAGTTATTGAACATAGATGGGTTGATGTAAGTACACTAGTGTTTTGTGAGTTATTTTTGAGGAAATCGACGAGCTTATGGGTCAGCCTGTACAGAGAGATGAATACGAGAAGAGAACAGCTGAAACTTACATCAGAGTCGGAAATTTCATTAATAGCAAAAACCAGAAATTTTTAGATGGTCGACGAGTTAATGAGCTCTGCTGTTCCACAAGCTGACCATGAAGCCGTACAGACCACTCAGCATGTCGAACAGGCTCATGCTATTCACGAGGCTCCGCAACCCGAAATTCAGCATGGCACAACGACTCCTTCGAGCAAAATGTTTAACACTGCTGTTAGTTGCCATAACAGAAACGTGTTGAGAGCTTCATTCAGACTGTCCGTATGTCACCTCAGCCAGAGCCGAGAACTTCTACAGTTACTTCTGGAGCCGTTCCCGAGCACGTAGCTATTTCTCGACAAACACCTGTTCCTGAAACTCATACTGCTACCATTACTTCAGCTGGATCGGTTGAAAACATTGCTGTAAATTTCGTAGTTGGTAGAAAACTATTGTTTTACAGGCTATCCAACAAGCTCCAATTCCTGAGAGTCACACAGCTACTGTTACACCAGGAGGCGCTGTTGCAAGTATCGCTGTAAGTTTATCATCAAGCTTCCAGCAAAATCGTTCAGGCTATTCGACATTCACCTGTACCAATGATGGAACGATCAACGATTAGTTCTGCTGCTCCAGCCGTCGGAAATATTGCTACAATCAAACAAGCTGATGTTCCGGAGACGCAGGTCGCTAGCACAACTGAAGGAGCGAAGGTTGCCAGCATTGGAGTAAGCTTAAAAGAATGTGTTTCTGAAGTTGTCGTTTTAGCGCGTACACACTCCTGGACCCGAACCGGAACGGGTGCAGCCTCAAACTGACAGAACAAAGATTGATCGTGTTGACGTAAGAAAACGTAAACCTTTGTGAACATACTTTTTAGGATGTTGTCCTTCAACCACGTCCAAAACACTCAGACGTTGCAGTTTCTCAGAAGATTGAAACAGAAGGTTATGTAACGGTAATAGTTTTTTAATACTTCTAGGCATATGTACATTCAGCATGCTGAATTTGATGTTCCAATTACAACAACTACCGTCAAGACAATGACGGAAGAAGATACTGAAAGAAGAACAGGAACTCAGAGGCAGGATGTCTCCCAGCGTCAGGACAGCACAACAACAGTCATCGAGAATGTTATGCAGAAGCAAGTTGAACACAAGGAAGCTTCAAAAACTAGAATGATCCCAATCACTACAACACAGTTCACGGAGAGCGGTGAAGGATGGGTTCAAGACGTCCACGAGGAGATGGGAAAGCCTGTGCAAACCACAACTCGACACTACACTCAGGAAGAAAGTCTTGACAAAAAGAATGAGAAGTTGATTGCCATTCAACCAGTTGCGTCAACTAAAACCGTAACGGAAGATCATTACATTCAACAGGGAGGAACCCAACAGGTTGCTAGATTATGTTATCAGGGGCCATCTTATGTTTAGGTTGTTTCCAAGATCCCAATCAGACGAGAACCGGTCACAACCACAACAACCACAGGAGAAGGCTGGGTCAAGGAGATCCACGAAGAAGCTGGTCAGCCTACTCAGACAACTGTTCGACAGTACACTGACGAGGAGTTGGCTAAACAGGTTTATACTTTGAGAACTTCAATATTTCATTTAGCACAATGTGCTTATTCGACCCGTGGCTGCTGAAAGAAGAGTCAAGAAACAAGCTGAAACGACCGCCCAGCATCTTCAACATGTAAATAACCAGAATTCTTTTTCACGTTTTTCTGCAGGAAATTTCCAAAATTCCCATGAAAAGAGAGCCTGTGACAACTACAATGACCACAACATCTGGAGACGGATGGGTGCAAGAAGTTCGTGAAGAAGCTGGAAAACCTCTTCAGACTACATTCCGTCAGTATACTGATGAAGAAGCAGCTCGCCAGGTATTTGCAACTTTTCACTCGAGAAAAACTACTTTTAGCACGACATACAGATTAGACCTGTTGGTGCTCAAAGTACTTCAGTCAGCCAACAAGCAGAAACTGAAATGTCAGCACAGAAAGTCTCGAAAATACCGATGCGCAGTGAGCCGGTTACGACAACAACAACGAAAACGTCTGGAGACGGCTGGGTCAAAGAAGTTCACGAAGAGATGGGAAAACCAGCAACGACACAATATCGACAGTTTAAAGACGAACACGATCTGAGACAAGTACAGTTCACAAAATCTTTTAATGATACAAAATTTAGGAGGTTCTGAGACGACAAGTTGACGATAACTACCCACAATCTGAAATCTCAAAAGGCCAGCGTGATAGCTACCTCATCGTAAGTTGACTAACTGTGCAAAATAGCAAACATTTCAGGCATCAGACGCTGAAGGTTTCTGGACAGATGGAGCCTACACTGGCTCTCCAACACCTCCACCCACTCGAAATGGACTCGGTACGGTATTTTTAAGCTCAAAACGTTTTTTCAGGCCTTTCGACAATATCAACTGAGCCTGAGTTCATTCGCACCTTCCAAAACGAGTACACAGTTGAGGAAGAGGGTGAAATTACAATTGAGTGTGTTCTTGTTGGCAATCCAAGACCAAGAGTGAGAGTATTCTTCAACGAGATGCCTCTAAGAACGGACAGCGACAAATGCAAAGTGAGATACCAATTTTGCAAAAGAAAACGATAATTCTAGCTCACAACTCTTCATGATACGTATATGTTGACTATCAAGGAAGCCAAACTGGAACAAGCTGGTTACTACAAGATTACTGCCGAGGTTTGATCCTATCAATCAAGGTTTAATTTAAACTCTTTTCTTAGAACAAACGAGGATATACCGAATCACTAACAGTAATTCATGTCCGTCCGAGGTCTCTTGGAAAGCAGCCTAGTTACATTCCTGTCAAGATTAGGCCAGAACATACAGTTGTAAGTTCTATCTGTTACAAAATAAATATTTCAAGGTGAGCGAAGAATTCGCCATGTACGAGTACGAGCAGAGGAGGCCACCGAAGCACGATGCCGGGGAAAAGTTTACTCCCCCACCCGCCAAGAAGCTTCACGAGACCCACACACGTGACGAAGAACATCTCGAACGCTATGAACTTGACCAGCATAGAGCTAACGGACATCCACCACATTTCACTCAAACCCTTGTTTCTGCAGTATCCGCCGAAGTAGAAACGGCAAGGTTTGAAGGAATAGTGACTGGCTGGCCTGCTCCCAATGTTGAGTGGACCAAGGACGGACAAAAACTTGAAGTCGGAGAAATTCGCGGCATGGAGATCAGCAACATTGGGGGACGAGTTGCTTTGATTTTCCAAGTTTGTCATTTATTGTCCGAGAACTATAATGTCTTTTCAGTCGTGTGGTGTTGAACATTCTGGCAAGTACATGTGCACAGCTAAGAACAGTTCGGGAGTTGCTACAAGCAGTGCACAACTTGTTGTGCGCCGTAAGTTAAACAAACTCTAAAACATTGGCGAATTTTCAGCAAAAACGATTGCTCCCGACTTTGTGCAGCGACTGATCAGTGAAGAGGTTGTCGAAGGACAGCAGCTGAAATGGACCGTGAGAGTGACAGGAGATCCGCCTCCAAAGGTTACCTGGATGCGTGACGGAATTGAGATTCCTAATTGCGATGAAGTTAAACTATTCGATGTAGATTTCATATTCATTTCTGCATACAACCCTTATTTAGGAAGGAAATGGTGTTCATTCTCTGCTCATCGTCTGTGTCGAGACAGCCGACAGCGGTCAATTCACTTGCTTGGCTGAAAACATAGCTGGAGAAGCGCGCTCTACTGCCGATCTTGTTGTGAGGCCAGAAGGAGCTGCTCCTGGCAACTACTTCCATGTGACTAAGGTTACTCAAGAAAAACAATTACGAGGAGAAGAACCCGTACGAAACAGCGCTTTTGCAATCGAAACTCCACGCCAAAGTGCAATGCTCTAGAATGTCATAATAAACTTTTTGATGGTATATTCATTTTAAATCTCTTTGGAATGATGTCTATTTGCCGTTGTTGTACTGCTGTTGCTGTGGCTGTTGTTGGTACTGCTAAAAGTTTCTGTATGAGACAGACGGAATGTTTTACCTGATTGGGTTGACCGTACTGTTGTGACTGCTGATTTCCATACTGCGGCATAGTTTGCTGAGATCCATATTGATTTTGTTGATACTGGTTGTTTTGAGGGTATTGAGTGTTCAGTTGTCCATTTTGTTGGAACTGTCCATTTTGATACTGTCCGTTACTGTAGTCGTACTGAGGAGAAGTTCCTTGTTGTCCGAGACCACCACAATTTTGAGGAGAACAAAGACATGGAGCCTTAAAAAAATTTCTTTCGGAATATCACCAAAAACTTACAACAGGCATTTGAGGCATTGTGGGAATGACGGGGAACTGTTGTCCACCGCTCAACGGGAGAGCTTGGAAAAGATTGTTCATCCACTGGCCCATCTGAAACACAGATTTTGCAGAATCTTCAATTTACTCACGTATCCATTGAACTGCTGCATGTACTGGTTCATTTGCTGCTTGTACTGCTCCACTTGGTTCATTTCTTGCTGGGTAGCCTGTCTCTTCTGTCCGTTCTCAGTTATGTAACCGTCTTCGTACTGGCAGTTTCCGTTGTTGAACGAGTATTGAGTGATAGATACTGAAGTGTTTCCAGAACCAACAGCTTGGTTCGAGTATCCAGAATTGGCGTTGCTAGATCCGCTATTCTGGTAAGTAGTGATGCCGCCCTGTTGCTGGTTGGGATCGTAAAACTGCTGGTTTCCGCTCTGACCGTACTGATTCTGCTGACCGTACTGATTCTGTTGTCCATTCAAGTTCTGCTGACCATATTGTCCCTGCTGCTGTCCATACTGGTTTTGTTGAGTCTGCTGTTGACCATACTGATTTTGCTGCTGTCCGTACTGGTTCTGCTGGTCAAATTGGTTTTGTTGTTGCCCATATTGGTTGTAGGAAGTGGTGCTACCGTAGGGAGAAGGGGTAGTGCTGTACTGACCGTTTTGACCGTAGGGAGACATTGTTGTGCTTCCGAACTGCTGCTGTTGACCATACTGGTTCTGCTGCCCATAGGGAGATACTGTCGTGCTACCGTACTGTTGACCAGATTGATCTCTCTGAACATTTCCGTTGTATTGTCCCTGTTGGTTCACTTCATTTGGGTTGTTGCCAGAGGATTGGCTACTAGAAGAGGAATAGTAAGCCTGCTGTTGAACAAACTGTCCATTGCTGTTCTGCCCGTCTGCAACTGAAAACGATATTCAAGACGAAAGCAGTACTCGAAAATTTTGACAGTGTTTGTTCGAACTCTTCTGTTTGATTTTCCATTAAACTATGTGTTTGTTTTAGACACTGAGACAATGAAACTGTTTTATAGAAAATTTAGATAGAAAATATGGGCCGCTAAAGTAAACTGACACTGTTGTTGGCTGGATAATACAAAGAGACAGAGGAGGAGAGCGTTCTTCATGACGGCTGCCGATCGCTGCTCGACGGTCGGCACTGTTTATATACGATAGTTGTGACTCACAGTCAACAGTTGTTATTTGACTTGCGGCTGCCGTTAGGAGAGATTACTTGACACTTCGCAAATTTCAACTTCTCATCATAAGACGTTACTCAGAATAGACTTTATTCAAACTGATCAGACTGTAGAGTTTGTCGGGCGGAATTCGCAGATGGACCATTCCTGGCCGTGACACACATTGGTTCTGAAAACAAAGAGATTTTACTTAGACAATCTCAACTAACACCCAGTCACCAGATCCAGGAAGCATGTAAACACATTGATACCATGTGTTGATTTCGGGCATGCCTGAAATGTCGTTTTAACATTGCAGCGTTGCCAACCTTGCTGCCAATGGGTGTAATTCATTGCGGAATGGTCGGTCCATTCAAACTGAGGGAAGTTGTTCAAGTTATTGGCTCCAATCCAAACTGTTACAAATTTCATTCCAACTGCTCTGTGAGTCACCTCTACACATTGCGAGTTCAAAGAATAGAAGATAGCTCACCAGCAATGTAACTGTTTTCATAGCCATTTTGAATAGAAGCCAAATGACCGCCCATGTTATTACAATATTCTTCGGATAGCTGATATGAATTTTTGACGGTCACCATAAGATAGCATCTAAAAAATCAGAGGCAGTCACAATTTGCCTTACTTGTTAAAATTGGAATTGTACTGTGCTCCAGAAGGACACTGTACAGCGTATGCCGCTCCAAAAAAGAAGGAAGGTAAAAGAAGGAACTTCATTTCAGAGCCGAAGCGCCACAGACGCTCAATTTATATTGACCGCCTTATCAGCTAATCAAAAGATCAAAAGCTCCATGACGAGCACAATAAAATATTTTAATTCTTTTGCAAACTTTTTCTTTTCCAAACTATAAAAACGACCCGTTGCTGGCAATAGTCCGATCCTGATGACTAGTGTCTCGGTGCAGCTAATTCAAGTATCTGAACTTGATGAGTGACCGAGGTATTATTTACACGAGGTGTCACATCGAAAACTGGCCGAGATTTAAACCTGTTGAGAACAAACTACAACTTCTTTTTTGAAGTAAGTGCTGAATGGAACCCAAAATGATGATATCATTATCAGTACCGGAAGGTCGTTCTAGTATGCTACACACAAATCAGATAGCAAATCATAATTTTAAAAAAATACATACTGCAAAAGCATCTAGACCCCAATTTTTATGATACTAACAGTTAGTTTCAGAAGCAATGTTTCTTTTTCTTCTCAAGCAAAAATGACTGAGGGGAGCAATTTGAAAGAAAACGTTCGGCGACGAGTGACAGTCGTGGGAAGCCTCAAGATTCAAAATTTGATATATGATGAATTCCATCTCGCTAATTAATGTCTGGCAGCGATTTGTAAAACGTAATCCAGTTTTCTGAACTTATTGTCGTATCGCGTGCTATTGACGTGATTTGACTAGAATATTTTTCTACGGCTCATATTTGGTTTCTACCATTGATTCAATCATTCATCATTGGTAACAATGTTTATTCGAAATGATGTTCACAGATTGGTAAGAGAAAACTTGCGACGACCTCAACCAACTTAGAATTGGGGGACAAATTGGCAGACGAACATGTTTTTGTCGTGACACAGACTGACTCTAAAATGTTTTTTAGTTATTTTAAAAATTGGAACTTACTCCCACTCTCCACTACCCTGAAACATGAAAACACACTGATGTTCAATATTGATTTCAGGTCCCCCTGAAATTTCGAGATTAAATATGTCACAATTATGCTTACCAGCCAACCAATGGGTGTAAGTGAAGTTTGATCCATCCGTCCATTGAAATTGGGGGAAATTGTTCAAGTTATTGGCTCCAATCCATAAGTTCTTAAAACTCCAGCCGGCTTGTTGCTTCGCCATTTCTAAAAATCCAGTTGTAGACAAAACGTGCACTAACCAGCAAGATATGTGTTCTCGTAGCCGTTTTGAACAGAAGCCAAATGGCCGAGGATGTTGTTGCAGTACTGTTCCGAGAGTTGGAACGAGCTTTTACTGCTCACAAACAGGTAACATCTAAAGCATTATTCAACATTCGAAACTGCCTTACTTATTAAAGTTCGAGTTGTATTGTGCTCCTTGTGGGCATTGTGCCCTTACCACGCCAAGAACAAAAACAGTGGTGAGAAGAAATTTCATTTTAGAAGCAGGAAACTTTGGGAATTTATAATCGCTCAATTTATAATCGCCCAGTCTTATCTTTTGCCACGCAGAACGATCACAAGGTCAAGTAAGCGAGGGGACTAGAATTTTGTTTTATTCTTCAACGTCTCGAACTTGCTTTTTCCAAACTGCACTTGTTCCTTCGTCAGAATGCTACATGATTACAGCTCTTTTGTTATTTATGTTTATCAGCGAGAAGGCTTCATTGGAGAAGGAGTGACCAGCTGAACCAAATGACTTTTCCGGAAAAGAGCTTTTCTTTTCATGAATTCTTTCTCAAATTTGCAAATTTGCGAGACGCCTCAGACACTGAAAGTCCGTTGCGAAAATTAAGTTTTTCTTCTGGAAAAGCAGAAACTGAAACAACCCGTGTCAATCTTTTTTCTTGAACAAAACGAAAAACTTCAATTTTGGCGATTCTTGAAAAGGGCGTCGCTGGTCTCATCTGGACGAGTCAAACCCTGTTGAATTTTCAAAAAAAACTGAATAAATCAGACTACCGGGGACACTTGCAATGTGTAACTTTGCCATTTACGTAAATGAATCGTCATGAAAACTGCATGATTGAAGCTCCCGTTCTCCCTTCAAAGGCAACTCAAGCTTCATTATGGCACAAGAAAATCGCTCTTTATCCCTCTCCACTCCGTCCTTCCAAGCCGAACTTTGTGGAAAATGTCAGGGGGCTGTATTGTACTCAATATCTATGCATTAGACAAGATACATCGAGACTTGAAAGAGCAGTCATCGCTGCACGGCGCCGATCCGACCAGAATTTGACTGAGAGTCTGGGTCTGAGCTTGGATAGTCGAATATTCGAGCTGATTCACCGATACAGGACTGCAACCGATCATTAAGCTCAAAATATCCCTGAAACGTTTGAGTTTTTGTAAGTAAACCGTCGTTTTTCCTGGGTGCGTTTATAATTATGTGGATTGGCCAAAGTCACTTTTCTGCAAAAATGACCAAAGAATTTTTTCGAAACGTGTTATCCAAATTTGCATCATTTGCTCAAATATGTAATCACATTTGACATTTTTTTCATCTTTGAGGTAAAAGACGAACCCATTTTTTGACCCGTCTGCCAATTTTTTTTGGGTGCGTTTATAATTATGTGGAGCACTGTAGCAAGCTACAAACGCGATTATAAGGTCAATAGTGTGAGTGAAAATTTATGATCATTCATAAAAAAACAATTATTTGAAAACATTGAAATCTCCCTTGCGGATCTTGTTCTGGAGAGATGAGTCGACGATGAACTTGCACTCTTTTTCCATACTGTCGAGAATGAACTTCTTCAGATGCTGTCCCATACCATCAATTCCAGAGGAGATGGCTTCCAGAGGCTGAAGAAGAGAATCCAAGGCCAACCATCCAGCCTCAGGACAAACAGCGTTGAGCTCTTCAGTGAGACAGGGAAGAAGACATCCAAGAGAAGTGCACATTTCGCTGACATGCTTGACAGCAATGAAAGAATTTCCACCAATCTTGGAGAGTCCCTGGATTTCGGTCTTGTTGGCAAAGCTGATGAGAGATTTGCGTCCGTCACACTTCTTGTCGCACTCTAAAGCCATACAGTTAGTATCAAATACAATGTTAAGCTTACTCTGGGAGATAGTGTCAAGATGAGGATTGACACAGGCGGCCTTTCCTTCAAAGAGTTTGACCTGCTTCAGACAGCGTTGTTCGAGTCCCTTGGCAGCCTTGGCAAAGTTCTTGGGCAAGTCGCAGTACTGATCGTCGTCAAGGCACTTGGAGGCTTCTTCATAAGCCTTGCAGATGTTTTCGGTGTGTTGGTGGATGTCTTTCATATCCCATATAGCGCTGAAGTTGCCCATCAGAGGATCGATGCATTTGCGCATGCACGTCATTGTCCCGATGGCCTTCAGAATGGTGTCCATGCTGGTCGAGTAGTTGGCAGAAGGAGCGGCGGAAACAGCCGAGAGGAGAGCAGCTACAGCCAGTAGTTGAAACATTTTGATGAGACTGATACTGACTTCTCAGATACAGCTCCTTATATAGGAAAATTTGGACGCGACGCATTGCGCTTTTGTTACTTTACCTATTAGAGAAGAAAGCTGGAGGTTACGGTGCATAGCTGTTCAAAGGAATAGACCGCTTGTATCTGAACTTTATCGATTTCTGGTGATTGATGCACAAAGCATGAACACTGTTTTTGCCATAGTAGCAGTCAACAGCGAATATTACGTTCGGGGTTAAGCCGCTCTCAGTAATAGAATTCTGTCATCGTACGGTTCAAAGCGTTTGGAAAAACAGTCGACGTTTTCAAAAACAAACACAATTCGTCGGGTGCTTTGCATTCGATTATAGAAACAGTATTTGAGTGCCGACGGAAGCTGACACTGTCACTGACGGCAAACAGAGTTTTTGCTTGACTTCTCCTCTCAGTATATTCTTTGACAAACTGTGAAAGTTTTTCAAACAGACTTATTCCTTTTCACAGTTTTTAGCTGCGTTACCCATTGTTCTCCTTTCTTACACCCACTGTACAGTGGCGCAATGACTTCCTATAAAATAATCTTCAGTGTTCGGCACTGCCCACTTGACCATGTACTTCCTTCTTTTTCCTCTTTCCATCTTCGCTTTGGCTCATTCTGAAACCAATGTGAAATCAACACCAGCAGTAGAGACCACAACAGTGTTTGAAGATCCCTGTCAGATTCCACTCAAAATTGGAAAACCAGCAAAAGGATCGAACTCGACACAGTCTTACAAGGTAGATCTTGATTCTTTTTCTCGAATAACCGTGCTTTTAGTTTTTCTTCGACAGCAAAGTAAACCGCTGCTTCAAATACAGATCGGAAGGCGGAAGTGATGGAGAAAATTCTTTTGATAGCGAAGAATCGTGTCAATATCGCTGTATCCCAAGTGAGTCTTGTCATTGATCACTTCTAGTTTTTAGTGGATTTCTTCACCTGCGGTGGCAACGCTCCTTCTACTGGCTCTTGTAGTGAGTTCGCCCCCACAGCTCCCAAGTGTCCCGCTGGTTCCTTCTGCAAAAACGGAGGCATGTCAAGCATGTGCTGCCCTTCAGATATTGAGAAAGCTTTCGAGAAGGAGTACAATCCCACCTGTTCGACTGGAAGCATTGTCAAAGAAAAAGTCTGGTTTGGTGAAGATGTAGTCAGAGGCCGTGCCTGTTCCGACAAGTAAGAACATTACATTTTTCTTTTTTCAACAACCTTTTTAGTTTCTGCCCTAGCGGAACTGCTTGTCATCAAGGCAAATGGATCTCGTACTGCTGTAGCGAGTAGAGTGCCATTTCCAAAACGTGCATCTTCTCCTATTACGAGTCTAAATTATTACCACTGCCTGTCGTTTGTTTCCTGCCAAGCTTCAATTACGCACCCCAAGGCACCAATTTCGTGTCAATGGCCTTTGAAACAAACAAATAAAAATTTCATTGACGTAGAGCTCTTTGTGTTGGTGCGTGTGTGTGAATGAGAAAAGGCCTCGATTTCGAAATAACAGGCAGTGATACATGTTTAGAAATGCTTAGTTGTGAAAGTCGTTGATATAGAGATACCATAAAAGACAGAAAGATCATTTAAAGTTTTCGTTGGCTACGGATATATTTCCTGCTTCGATTCCGCAATTCCATTCTAACGAGTTCAGTTTGTGGCCCCAATCTGCATGCGAGTGGTCTTTCTGGTAGAACTTGCACTGCAATTGCTTCTTCAACTGTCCTTCGGGGCCCTATAAACGAAGAAACTGAACATAACAACAAGTAAGCCTGAACCTGCAAAATGAAGTTGATATTTGTTCGAGCTCCCTTTTTGCAGACATCAATTCCCGAGGTCACCCAGTCAGCAGAGTATTGTCCACTCTTTGGATCATTTGTCGCAAGTTGTAAATCAGCCCCGCCGACATGCAACGAGCTGAAGAGGAATATTATACGCGAAATGCAACATATGCTCACTAAAACTGGATTGCCGGTTTTGCTGTTAAACAGATGCAATAACGTGTATCAGTCGCAAATTTCAGGGTCCGAGATCCTCCATCAAAGCGCTCCCCGTCGACTTTGAATGCGATAGGATCGCCGCTGTCCCCTTGCCTGAATAAAACACTTCAGTCATTAATTTGCGCATCAGAGTGCAAAGTAAAAATACTATTCAATGGCAGATTTCAGTCGAGTTTTTCATACATTAAAGTTTTTAAAGGGCCATCATGGCTTAAAATAGCGCTTAAACAGCTGTTGCTAGGCTGAAAGCGGCAATCTCGTCCAAATGAATTTGTGGCGTCGGCTGGAAAAGAACGCTATTAACGTGAACGTGTTGATTAGACGTAGGACCCTTCCCTGCTCTTTGACTACAATAGACGTACCTGATTGAAATTTGAAGCAAGAAACTGGAGTTGGCTGGCATTGATTCTCAAGGATCGATGCTCTGGCGCCTGGCGCACCGAGTGCTGACAAGAGGCTTTATACGTGAGCTCGAGGCACTTTCAGCTAGCTAGGGGACATCGATTCCGAATGAATCCCTCGTTCATCACTGCGATGACTCTTCATCCGGCTCTGTCATGGCAGCACAGCCTCAGTAATACGGCTTCAATAGCCGGCTTTGACAAGCTAATGTCGCCCACGGGTGTCATCGTGTTAAAAAAAACCTGATAAAAGTGATGTGAATTACGAGAATTGCTGACTAGGAGTGTTAGAGTGGGAAAGATCATATTACGTACTTTGTTAACTGATAAACAGTGGTTTCATAACGCTTTGTATTTCTATTGTACGAAAAAAAAACTTTACAGCGGTCAACACAAAATTGAATGTCAGCTTGTAACTACGAGTGTCATTATGTAGATTTGGATCCGGACTATTTCCGCCGACAGGTGCGATCTCCCGCTACAGCAGCCCTCTCGCAACATTCTTTCTCGTATCGGCATATATCGTCCTTCGATTATCATTTCATCATGCGTCTTCTCGTCTTGACACTTCTTTTTATTGCCCTCGATGCGTATAATATTCCACCCACTGGTGTAAAAAGAACATCTGAGGTAAGATGTGCTAACAATGTGGAAGTTTTTGGCAGGTTGATACTATGATCACACAATGTTTCCAAACTCTTTGCAAGGATTGGATGGCCGAGTGTCATTGGTACTGTGATGCTGTTAAAGGACCCGTAAAGCAATCTAAATTTAAATAAACCCCCGTTTCTTTAGAGCTTTCTCCGTCGCTGCAAAGATTGTCTGAGCTGGAGAGGGGCCAACTGCATGGACTGCTTCGAAATGTGATTACTAGTCGTTGCTTAATAAATTTTCGGCATTTATTACGGCATTTCGAGGCAATTGGAGACTGAAAGAGACGGTTTCGCTGATTCATTTATAAACAATAAGAACATGTCGCAACATTTCGTTCGGCAATGCTTTGAAAGCAATCGATGTCTTCCGAATTTCTTGAAGTTCGGTACATATGTTTCGTATTCGGTGTTTAGCTTATTCAGAAAGCTTCAAGAAACGCGGGATGGCGGTTATCGGGTTGTCATCTCGATCGAGCCTATTCCATACACATCAACAATCACACCAGCATATGTTGTCACGAGACCCCAACTTGTTCAGCCTGTTAAACCAAAAAGTATGCAGCAGAGAAATGCTCAGGTATGAATGAAGAGTTTCTTGAAAACTTGGCTTATCCACTTGTCACACGCTTCGAAATTCAGCGCTGTCTGGAGCAGAAAATTAGCAATGCTCCTCGTCCAGTGCTAGAACAAGCTCTAATCGCAGAGCTTCAGGTAATTGTTGGTTATTATTTGACTTCTCTTTAGAATAAGTTGAAATCGCAGAAGAAACAGGTTGATCAGCGAATTGAGCAGCGAAAGTTAGCTCGTTTACAATCTTTACAAGGTATTTGTTTGGAAACAGTTGTTCCTACTTGATTTCTAGAATTGCCTGTTTTGAAAACTAAGCCTCCATTGTTACCAAGTCCTGTTGTCACGCCAACCTCACCAAACCGAGAAAACATTATGGATGTAAATTTTTCTCCAAACTTTAAAACTTTTCAGGAACTGAGACAAAGACTCAATAGAATCTCTGTATCTTCCAAGTTCGATATTGATAGAATTGTTAAGGAAAGCAAAACCACCACAATTACTGAGTCACGGGAAACTATTCATTTCCGTCCAGAGGTCTATCTACTATTTTATACATTATATTTTTAGTTCAGAATGAAAAGCTAGTCAAAGTTGCACATCCAGATGCTCCCACCCCTAGCAGACTTTCTGTGCAAGTCTCTCCCCAGCCTCCAACGTAATTTTGTATGCATGGAACTGTAATAAACGTGTGTGTGGTTCACTCTTTGTTTTATCCCCAGATTTTATAAATTTGACATTTAGAGCGCAGTCGGACCCATCGCACACTTATGTCAACATCATAGAGTGAGTCTAAGGTTTTGGTTACCAACAGCGGGTTGAAGGTCGGACAAGAGCAAACGTAAGAAGCTTTCTATCGACGCCGATAACAAGGTAATTACCGCCTGGCTGAGCTGCAAATTGGTTTAAGGAGGCATTGTTGGGCGAATATACTCGCCTGGAAGAAGACATCAAGGATATAAACAAAAAAAACATTGAACTGAGGGAAAAATTCCTACAGAAGGTTTGGTTTAATATTTTTACCAACTTTTTTAACAGAATGAGACGCCAATCATATCCAGTAAGCAGAACAGTCCTACCACACCTTTCATAACGGTACAGAGTAACTGTTCAGGATATTCAACTTTTTCAGGCTGAACCGCCAGTTCGATTCCTGTCTTCTCAGCCTGGACCATCAAAAGCTGAAACCAAAACCACTGGCTGTAAGACATTCGAAGATGTTTAAAACAAGCCGTTTCAGATCGCCACGAGACGTTTGACTCCTGTACAATCAAGATTTCCAAACGCAAGCCATCTTGAATATTTGAACGTTTTATCCGAATTTCGCTACATTACAACATCGTGACAATAAATTTAATAAACGTTAAACGACATGCAATACTTATGATCTAAAAGGTACTAGAAGGAAAAGGTCAACCTAAAGATGAGCAATGTTGGTTAGCTAGTGCTTTTTTGAAATAATAACGAGGTATCAGCCACAAAGCTACTAAGAGCAAGTACCGGGAATGATTATACATAGTAAAAGGGATGGGAGAGAGCAATTTGAATACTTAATGTTATTAACGTTGTTAGCAAGACTTAACGTCTGCAGTTTGGAGCAAATGACACACAGCACGTATAACATAGATTTTAAAGGAGGACTCAATCAGAACTCGTCGTGAAAACCTTGACCAACCCGTCGGCACCCGTGGATCCGATGATCATCCGCGAAGGATGGAAGGCTACTGACATAACGGCAGCGTCGAATTTTTTGCGATGTGCAGAAATTTCCTGAACATGTTTTAATACAAATTGCAGAGAGGAGCAAACCTGGAGACAGACCCGCTTCTCCATGTGCCAGAGACGGAGACTTCCATCGTGACTTCCTGATAGCAAGTATAGACCATTGGAGTCGACGGAGAGACTAGATACCGAGTCAGTATGTGCTACAGCACTGTGCATCAGTTGACCTAAAAGTTATATACTTAGACTGACATTTCGATATGTTTATGATATCACATGCGATTGCTTTGAACCGTATTTGTTAAAAACCGGTTACACTAACCTGTTACGTTGTCGAAGTAGCGAATCTTCCTGTCATCGGATGCAACGACAGTGATTTGCATAGTTGGATGACTAATAATCCTGGTCAAGTGGCATGGTTCTTCTGTAAGAAAAATCAAGTACCAGTGAAAATGTAATAGACTCACCTTGTTCAAAATCAAAATTCCTGACAACTTCTCCAGTTTCGATGTTAACCAGAGAAGCTTGGAACTTCTGATAAGCAATGAGAAGCTGCGTGGGCTCTGTGGAAACAAAGTCAACGGAAACTGGACATCCAACTCCTTCAGGGCTCTCGATTGTTTTAACAAGAGGCTCTTGGTAGTTTCCTAACAAATTGAGAATGTATTCTTGGAAACTGATTTCACCCACCTGGTTCCCAAAGTTTTACAGCGTTATCAGCGCCGGCTGAAACCAGGCGATTAGCTGAGGAATGGTACACTACGGACCAGATGACGTCTTGATGAGCTTTAATGCGCTCGTAGAGGACTTTGGGATCTAAAGTTGTTTGAATATATAAAATTTATCAAGTTTACCATATGCGGCATGCTGGTCAATTGTAGAGCTGGGAACATTCCAACAGCAGAGAGCTCCGTCGTGACCACCAGAGTAGAGAGTATCTCCAGAAAGGGATAGATCAATGCATACAACAGGACCCAAATGTCCTCTGAATGTGTACACAGGCTCAATTCCCTCAGCTGCATCTAGAAAAAGTTTGAGATTGAAAGAATAAAGATCAAAAGATTACTTGGCTTGTCGGTCTTTCCAGTGTCCAAGTTCCACATTTTGATGGTCCCGTCATCACTGGCCGTGAAGAGGACAGGCTCGACTGGATGGAACTGACCCTCATCTTTTAAAATTGTAAGAAAACTGTCATACCTGCATTGCTCTCACGGAATCCATGTGGGAACGGAGAGTTGTCTTTGTCGACCACTTCATTTGATGAAGTCCCGGATCGTCTCCTTCCTTAAAACTCTTGCAATTCGTATCAAAGTGAATAATTCTACTACCTCATCATAGTTGGTTTTGATGTCCATGTCCCTTGGATCATCTCCTAGTCCAATGTCGGAAATGTCAAGTTCAGGAAACGGGTTAGGCATGTTGCTAGCTTGATGAGCTCGTCCCTTGGAAGCGTTTTTGTCGTCGTATTCATCATCAGGATGAAGTCGTCGATGCTGATCACTAAGGTATCGGTCCTTTAGACGATCCATGATGTCGCTCGACGTGTTGGACCATGTGTCACGTTGGGAGTAGGAGCTCCCTTTCGATCCCATATCCGACTTCTCCTTTTTGAGAAAGTCGAAAGATGAGTCAACAAAATTGGCATCATCGTCGATCTTGCTTCCATTTACATCTTCGGAATCGCTGTCGTCATCTCGTTTGATTAGATCCGGAGGGGTCGGAAGTCGATGTCCACCTGGACCGTTTTCACGTGCGCCGCGAAAATTCCGAACATCGAGCATTTTCTCACTGTAGCCAACTTCCTGTAATTGAATGAGAATAAAACTAAAGCGGAAATTCCTCACATTAAGAAATTGTTTGAGTAGTGCCCTTCCCATGACATATTCGCCACAGACTTCTTTGGGTTCCGACTTGCTCAAGTTGTGCAGTGCTTCTTGATTTAAAATGTCTAAAAATTTGGTATGACAAGCTTCTGATCACCATTTACCTGGTACTGTTGATTCCTCTTCATATACCGGCGGATCTTCTCCGTTGTGTGTTAAGCGATAGTTTTTGGCCCGTTCTTGTTTCAAACAGTACTCGAGCATTTTGATTCGCCGTAACAGGTCTGCTTTTAAATTTTCCTGACCCCTCCGCTCTCCTTGCAAAAAGCTTATACGTGCCTAAACAGTTGCTCATTATTTTACACAAAAGGTCATACCTGTAATTCTGCCCTTTCCATATCCCATCGACATTTGTCTATCTCGTGCTTACTCCATTCGTGTTGCAAAAAGTGTAGCACTCCACTCATTGTATAGACGCACGGCCTGTCCTCCTTGACATCCTGCTGTTGTTGTCCATTTGGAGAGATCTCATCGGGTTGAGTCATTGTAGAAGCCTACTTTCTAAAAATGTTAGTTTAAAATGTGTTAACGTATGACTCACATACGAAGCCAGCCTATATTCTAATTTTCGGTGTAGCGGTAGTTGAAGCAAGTTGAACTGTAGCTGATTTAATCTGCAAAAGCTTGTTTTAAAAAAGAATTAAGGGCAGACATATAGGGGAGGAGAAACGGTTTCACGAGCCACGCCATGATTTCTCACGCGCCCATTTATAGATGTGATACGCGGGAAATCCAGGTATTTGAACCTTCGAATATGTATCATTGAAAAACTTTTCGATTTTTGCTTGCAAACGCTAAAAATTTGTAAGAAACGAACGCAAAATCAATAAGCAGAGTTTGCGATATACTCGCTTTTGAAAAACCAGGTCAGCCAACGGATTTGTTGCGATAGTGTAACGCTGTTGAAACTGATAAATCAACTCACGAAAATATTAAAACGAAAATATATTCAGTAGTTTTCAAAACGATGGAATAAATTTCGCTCTCAGTTCGTTGGAAGTGGCTTTTTGTTTGTTCAAAAATATGAATGAAAACTCAAACTGAGCCAAACGCTCGGGACAGAACGAGTGGTCGCGGTCCGCAGCGCACCCATGAGTCGGTATTTGGAGCGTGGATACTCGGTCCATTTGCCGGAAAGAGTCAGACTATATCACTTTAACCCTCATTATTCTTGCCAATAACAAAGGTTAATCTTAAGTTTTCCTCTTATAAATTGTAAAAATTATTTCTAAGCCAAATAAAACGAGTTTCGCAGCGCATAAAACTATTTTGAGATTTATAATCAGATTACTCATTCTCAGTCTATTATCTAATTATTTTGGGCAAAGCAAATAGACTTTTTCGAGCTGCCAGTAGTACTTAATACAATCGCTCTTTGCGCGGAGACCCTAAATAAGTTTTCAACATTTGGAGGTTCTCTAGATCGTCGTTTAGCACCGCTTTATAAACTTAGTTTCGTACTTTCTCCTTTTTTTGTAATTATCTGCAGTTTTTGAAGTTATTTGAGATTTCTCACCATTAAAAACCTACAGTAAAAGAACACATCCGCATGGGGGTGGTAGCAGCTGCTCTGATTCCACGACTGCCATGAACAATGATCCTCAGAACTACGAGGTGTATCGTCTGGACAATGCCAAACTAGTTCCCTGTCCGGAAAATCAACTTTATCACTATTCTCGGGTCAGTTGTTTAACTTTATCAGCTGCCTGTGCAACTAGACGCATGTTTTCCCCTCGAAGATTGATTTGGATGCAAACAAAGAAAAGAACTTGTTTTTAGAACATCTACCCAGGGACCTTTCCATTGACTCTTGAAGAAAATTTTTTCGTTCTGGCGTCTGGGGAAGGAGACAAAAAACTTCTTGTTGTCGAGCCAGAGCACTTTCAGTGTCCACATGGCGTGTCAATTGTTGAGAATGAAAGGTTTGACAAAGACTCTTGTATACAATCTTCTTAATTCAGTTGTCATCTCATTGGCAAGGCAGTGGTGCTCCAAAACGACTGCTTCTTCATTGGAAAGGACAATCACTTATACAAATTCAATTTGATGAGAAGTGGAGATGCAGCTGCTTTCAAGGCTGAGAAAGTGTTGAAACTCAAAAATAAGTTTGTTCGAGATATCAGAGCTGGGGAGTAGGTTTCCTTCTAAGTTGACAATACGGCGAGGTTCAGGAACCATGTATTAGCACTCGTTGAACAGTTCAACTACACATCCTCCCGAGTAGATGATCGGCTAGATACTGTAAGAGGGAGTTATGTTGCAAGCAACTGCAAAAGATGTCGGGACGACCGCGAGCTGAGAATGTCAATTCTGCAGTTGGAAGCAGACAGAGTAGGAAAAACTGGAAATTCAGACGACGTCTTGTTTCAGAAAGTCTCAGAAACAGAGCAACTTCTTCTGGATGACGATGAAATTGATAATTTGCGAAATTCGATGGTTTTATGTTTGCAGAGCCGTGCATTACCATCTAATAGGTACCATACTTCGGAGCAGTAGAATAGTTTTTAGATCATCTGATGTTGTTGCTCGACCCTCTTCACTATCGTCTCTTCCAGAGATTTCTCTAAAACAGCGTCTTCGTACATTCTCCAGTACCGCTCCCAGTCAAAACAGCTTCACTTTTTTGTCAACGGATACAATTGATATTGAAGACAAACGCCAAGAATACGGTAGCTATTGATGTCTCAAATCCTATTAAAACACTTTAGAAAAACAACCGAATACTTCTGAAACGTCTACTTTGATCAATCTCGAGACTACAACAGAATATGTTGTTCTTCCAGCAGCTCATGAAATTTGGGTGTGGTGCGACAATGACAAAGGACAGCTCGGGTCATCTAAACTTGAATTACGGTTTGATGAATAAGTCCCGTACATAAAAAAATTTAGAGTTGAGCCAACGCAACTTCAGCAGTTTAACGAAAAGAATGTTAGCGATATAAGTTGCGGCAACAATCACTGTGCGGTTGTTACCTCTACAGGAGAGGTAATTGAAGTAGAAAAATTTATGAAGAGATTTTTTAGCTGTACGTTTGGGGATGTCGATCAGCATCGGAATCGTTTGTAAATAACAAACTTTCACCGCTAAAGGTGTGAACTTTTTTAGAGATTTGTAAAAAAGCAAAATCTTTGAAATCTCTCAACGAAAGTTTTCAGCTTGGACCAGAGCAGTTCGTTTTTCGTTGCGAATCTTTAGGAGATAGTAGCTATTTTCTGGTTATTGGCAGAGATTGTAAAAGCTCGCTATACTGTTGGAGCAACGGGGCCGTCAGAAGGATTCCTCAAACAAATAAGGTAAAAAGAATATTTTGTAATAAAAAACCATCTTCAGGACCAGTGCTTGAGCAACATTTATATACTGAATGAAGAAGTGTATGCAGCAGCTGCAGGCTCAGCAAAAAGCAAGCTGTTCTTTGTTTTCAAAGTTTTCCAACTAATCAGACTCATCAAAGGAATCTCAGACTTTTGCGATACGATTCGTAAGCAGTTCTTGGCTAATTGTGTATCCGTCGCATAATTATTCAGATAATCTCTTCACACACGAGTTTGACCCTGAAAATGTAGAGGAAAAAGAACGGGAAGTTCTTATTCAGCTCTGCAGGAGTGCTAAAAAGTTCTATGAAGCGCTTTACAGGTGAGTTGAGAGACACAGTTGCACTAATGACTGTTTCCAGCATACAGACAAAAATTCTTCAAAACCTGAACTCGTCAGAAACGTATGTGACTCTTCTGAAGATCTTTGATACGGAAGTGTTTTCTGCTTGTTTCGAAGATTTTGTACTGAGATTCTGTGTTGATGATTCCTACAGAACACTTCAGCCTGAAACAACGTGAGGAATCGTGCAGTTTTACAAAATGATGTTCTTAGATCCGAGCTGAACAAGAATGTCACTCGCCTAGCTCTAGAATTCAACGTTGACTCCAATGGAATCAGCTCGCAATTAAGTAAAAAGCACTCATTCCAAGTATAACCTATAATTACCAGGAAATCTCATGCTCGAGGCACTCGGGTTCTTCAGTTTTCTTTCATCACGTGCAACCGAATACGTACAGGATTGCCAGGTTGGTCACAGTTCGTTCAATGATCCCGCGGCACGCCAAGAATTCCGAGTCAACTATACAGCCGAGTAGCCATAGTCCAGTGAGCAACGAGTCCTAATTGTCATTGAACGGTTGTAAACCGTTGCACATTCCTCACTTTATGGCCTCCCGAAACACTAATTCCGCATTGGGAGGACAGAGAGGAGGCCGGCGATCGAAAATCGCAACATTGTGCCTACTCTTTTGATTCTCTTGAGAAGATGGGAAATGTAGAAGAAATGAATTTATGAGAGATTGGGAATGACCGACAGTAGCGAATTTTGATGGATGACCGATCGTGACGCAGCCTTTTCGGCAACATGTGACGATAGGGGGTTGTTTTCCCATCTCAAGTCATGATCATAGCTCAGTTTTTCGGTGTCAGCAGCATATTAATTACAGCGATAGGAATTCCAGACCATTTGCGCCCAAAATAGAACAAGAAGCGGGTTTTAATAGCTCAAAGATGCGGATAGATTTTGATCCTGACAGAAAACGAAGCTGGTTCGTTGCAGTGTAGTGTATAACACCTGCCAAGAAGGCCAAATTCAAGTTTTCTCATACAACCTTCCTGGTCACTTGTTTTCAATTTCGATCATGTGAAATTTTGCAAAAGGGCTTTCAACTTTTGGACTCTGTTCAGCATCCTTCTTCCTTGAATAACAACGAGATATCATACACGTTTCATTGTACCGCACGCGAACAACCAACAGTGTGCTTGATATGTACATGAAATTATGGGGATATATACAGCTGTACAGGGTATATGGACAGACCCGTCGAGAGATCAGTAGGACTCGTAGTCCCTAGAAGCGGTTATTATGAAGACTAGCTAGGGAGTGATACATAAATGAGGATAGGGAACCTAAGGCTTGTAGCCAGTTTTGAAGCCGGCAGTCTTCTTCATCTCTGTGACAAAGTCGTTTGAACAGTCACAGCAGATGGTACAGAGCATGCCTATGGGGTATCCTTTGCCTCCAACACAGCCATTGAGTGGAACGAAAGTTTGGAAGCACGATTCCTTGTCGGCGTTGTTGTCGCCAGTAAGAGAGAAAGAGCCGTCATTAGGCATAGGTCCGACACAGCCAGCCATTTCGCATTTGGGAGCAGGAATCTAAAACAGTTGAATAAGTACGGTTCGGCATGAGCTGTTGTTTACCTTGTCGAAATCGCCACCCTCAAGGTAAGTGGAAGCAGGGTTGGAAACAGCGGACTCCTTGAAGTCAAAAGTGTCAGGAGCAACCTCGGCAGGTCGGAAGTTGACAAAAGCCCCAGCGGGAAGCTTGGGAGGAACTCCAGGCTGTCCGCTCATGAAATCGTAGTCTTTGGGCTCGGCAAAAGCGGGGACAGGCTGTTTGTGTTCTTTACCATCCTTAGAAGTAGCCTTTATGTTGGGAACCTTTTCGCGCTTCTTCTCAACAGGGGCTTCTTGGTCGAGGCTGATTAAAGTTCCGTCAAGATCCCTGAAGAAAAGCTGAGAGCCGACTTGCACAACTTCCATGGTGTCGGGGTTTGTTTCAGATGCTGAAACGAACAGGTAAATGACTACACGATTCTTTTGCTTACCATCAGGATCAGCTAGGAAGATTCCAGTACGGGTAGGGAGAGCGTGGGAAAATGCTACTAGATAGATGAGAACGTATTGGAACATATTTGGTTGGTTGGACCGTATCGCCGATTGCCTTATGTAGGGGCACGGTTTAGGGGCGGAGCATGCACCGAAGAAAAGTTAAGCGTCCCATGGGGCGTTCCCGTGTGAACGCCCAACGAAAAATGTTTTTGATCACATGAATCATCATAACAAGCCAACAGGGAAGCAGGTAAAGATTACTGTACCTGCTTTGAATACGTGTGGCTCTTGTAAGAACTCTGCTATTAGACCTCATCAACAGTCAACAATTAACTCACAATTCAGCCAAACTGTTTTCAAAGTTAAATCGCCCTATTTTTTAATGGCTTTATATTAGAGTAAACAAAATTTGTATACCTCTTTACACATACTACTAGTAACCTTCTTGATCTCTGTTCTGAAGTGGTGTACTCGACCTTACTACCTTAAAAAGTTATTTTGGCAGTTCAGTTCTTGAAAGAACAACATGTTAATGTCTGGGACTCGAACTTTTCACAGATTTTTGAGACCATCGTCGAGTTGTTTTCAAAGTGTCCCAAATTTCGATCATTGTTCTTTCGTCAAATTTACCCTCGAGAATTCGTCTCTCGTTGGCTCCGATGGCTGGTTGAGATGCTCTTCGTGTTTTCTCATTGATACCAAGGTCAAATAATTTTAGGAATAGATTCCTGGTGGCAAGCGTTTTTTTCGCGGTACTCCACGACCTTGAGTCTATCTTCTTCATTTAGCGCACGTGTTGTTGAGTGCTATGTTTTTGCTTCAAATGAGCTGGGTGGTCACTGTAACCTACGCAAAGAACAGAAGCCGAAAGAAACATTAACCGTTTTTCTGAGCATTCCTGTTATGACGACGCCGATATTTTTAGACGGCGCCTATAAGGAAAAGCAATAGTAATCAATTAGACGTGGTCATTCCATTGTGACTGAGATCGGTCTGTCTCAACTGTTTCATGGACGGTTTCGAACCCGAACGAGGAAATGAACGGTCGGGAAAACTGTAACAACCTAATCCTGTTAAAGGGTCGAGCGCGATCAAATTGCAAATTCTAATGGAACGGCGCCAGAAACGTAGACTGTGATCTTTTACCTACCATTCCAGCCTAATGGATGTTGCCGTAAAAAGAATCGGTCACTTTTAACATAAACTTTGGTTTTCAGTTTTTTTCTAAGACTAAACTGGTACACAGAGGTTGTTGATTTTTCTACATATTTACAGTAGAATCTGGTTCACCTGAAGATGGCTAAATTTCATGATATTCCGAACCGATTGAGACATTCCGAACGGTATTTAGTGTGATGGATGAGAGCCTTTTTCTGCGTTTAACGGTCACGAACAAACCTATTCTTCGCTGACAATCTGATGACTTTGACGCGAGCATATTTTTATCGCGAGACCAACAAGGAACTATGAATTTTCGCTGAATAAGGTTTATTCTGAACCAAAATATGATATAGGTTAGCGTAACACGGTAGCTTTAACAACAACAAGCAACTTACAGGGTTTTAAGTTAAATATCACTTTGAATCCACGTCTTGATCGTGTTTGAACAATAGGAGCGTCGTAAGCTTCAATACTTCACGTGACATTGAAAAGCCGAACCGATTCCTGCCTTCCTGATCATCTTGTCTAGTCGGATTTACGACAAAATCACGTCTTTATCGCAGTATCATATTAGGCATTTAACTTTCGCCGAAAACCCCAAGGTAATAGCAAAACACACACGAAGAACGGGGAACGCTTCATTCCGAAAAGACGCCAGCTAGACGGCGACCCGCAAATCACTTGACTCGATCTGTACCGGTTCTGATGATAAAGTAAGAATAACTCGTTAATTGTGGAATGTGAAACGAGCTGACACGGCTACTCTGACTTCAAAATTGAAACAAGAAGCTACCAGTAACAATCATTCAGTTGGCTAGACGCTCTTACGTGTTGCTTACCGCAATTAAAGCTTTGATGGATTGCACCACACCCGGCGACAGTTCAAATCAGTCGCCTTGTCCATTTGTGTCAAGTGACCACTAATGGCTAGGCGATAAGATCAAAAAATTATCCAGTGATCCCGACCCTATGCGGAACAGAATTTTTTAGTGATATTTCATTCGCCTTTTTTAGCTAAATTTTTCAAACACCTAATTATTTTTCTCAGCTTTAATCGAAAATATCTTTTTTGAGTCTTTCATTCTAACATTCCTTTTGGTCATAGACATATGTTTAGGTTTGACGTGAAGATTTAGAGGTTTTTTTACCGATTCTTCGTTGACACCGTCTTCTGACGTAGCTATTGTTTTCGATTTCTGACAGTAACTGTTTTTTTGCTTCAAAGCTCGAAGATGTGATCATGATGGAAGTGGAATTTGCCCATCGAATAACTGAAATTTTTATTCCTGTATTTGATACAATCGAAAATAGTAATCCATCAAGCCTTGTCAGGTTAATGAAGAGCACCCACGGTGACCGAGAGCGATAATGACGTTAGCGTTGTCCGTCACGAACAGTCCGGTTTGAGTTGAGAGAGAGAAGCCGTCTTATTTTGGGATCATTCACGTGCTAAACGTTGAAAGCGATCCAAAACAGCGAAAAATGCTCGTATCGTTCCAATCTAGCGATCTTTGACACCTTGAGAGATCGCCGTTTTCTCGACAACATAAATTTCCTCTTTTACGGGCAAAAGTACTTTCTACATCGTTTCGATGCTAAAAATTGCACAGCGTTGGTCAAAGGTCTGACACCGCCAAAGGTTCGGACGAACACTTACAAGAGTATGTGACAAGACCGACCGGTTACAAAATATCTGTGAGTAGTCGTCTTAAACGCTCAGCCGGGAACTCAACTCTTCTCATTTTCAATCTCGAAAAGAAGGAAATCGACGTGAACGTGTTCTTCGAGGAATTTGAGGGCGCGGTCTCTGCGAACTAATGGACTCGGCACGGAACGTAAAGAATGTTGTCTTTTCGGCAATATGCTTTTAGAGATGAGGAATTACGTATGACCCGAAAAAGTTTTAACGGTTTTCAATTAGTCTCTGCAGAAAAAAGGTAGAAAGATCAAAGAAACATTTCTACATTGAAGTCAAATGTTTCTAATGTGTAACGTGAAAATTGAAATTTGATGTTTTTTCATTGTTTTCGGGTGCGAATTCTCTTCAAAGTCAGTAAGAACTTTATGAGCCTGTTGACAGAGTTTTACGGATATGACTGTTTTCATCTCGGAATTAAGTTTCCACTGGAAGCCCTGAGAAATAGCTGATCAACTCGCTGATCTCGAATTATTCTCACTGCCATCCATTATGATAAGACAGTCAGCTGATCGCTTCACCTAATCGGCGATTGTTTGTGCGCCCCTTATGGATAAGTCACGCGAACTGCGAAAATCCACCCGGAATGCGCGAACAGAACAGCCGAACGATTCAAATTTTCAGATCGAAGAAGATAAGGAGATTATCTATGACTTGTTGAAAAAGTGGAGGAAGAAAAATGCCTTGCTTCAACGTCTGGTCACCTCTGTCAAAAAGACAAAGCAGGAGGCTTGGTCTAATCTGAAACTGGTGAGAATTGGACCTCCTGAATTCTAACAAAACCTTGCAGCTTGGCTTGAAGATTCCGCAACGATTTTTAATTGATGTTTTCCGGGTTGGTGATGGGCAGAAGATCAAGAATATCGTTGTCGAACAATCACGCTTTTACCTTCACAAAATCCTGGCAATTTACATTTTTCATGACCTTTTTGTCACTGAAGAAGTAAGTTGTCCAGATACATGACACAGATGGCTTAATCAGGTCCGTAGTTACAAGAATGTGGTCAAGTCTTGTCCGCTATCGTTGGTATGGCTGGAACGTTCTGACGAAGATCGACTAAGCGTTCTCACACCTGAAGCCCAATACAGTATCGAGTTCAATGAAGATTCGGTAACAAACATCCGTTGACTCTTAAAGAGATTATTTGCAGAACTGGTTCAGTCTCTGCTGTGGCAGTTGGAGCGACATACTTATGGAGGGGAACCCAGTTCCTGCAACGAGGCAAGGACAGTTTGAGTTCAGCACCGACTGTCCATGTGAGCGTTTGAGAATGAAAACCTACACAGGGAGCTGGAGATTGGGCAGACTATGCGGAAAGTAAGGTCATAGTAAACTGATTAGGAGAGTTGTAGAGGAAAGTTGGTTGACACAAAGAACGGAGATACTGAAGACGGAATGTTTGTCGATGACGTCTTACATGGGTAAGTTAAAAGCATGTTCAAGAAACACAGTCATTTACCAGATTCGGCCAGATTCTGAAATCATCTCACATGCCTGAAAGCCGGTCAACGTTTTATACTTCATCATCAGAAGAGCAGGATTTTCAGAACAAAGATTTTTACAGAGGTGTTTTTGAAAACGGAGAACTCAACGGCCTTTCACATATCAGGTAGTTTTCTAATCACAACATTTAGAAGATCTTTTAGCTATTCAAACGATTTTTGTTACGACGGTTTCACTAAGAACAGCATACCGAATGGATTTGGAATCATGACTTGGGCCAATGAATCTATGCTGGGAGAGTTTGTGAACGGATCTCTTAGTGGTTACGGAGTAATCTGTACCAACAGTGATTTCCATGAAGACAAAATACTAATACCAATTTTAGAGGAAAACACTTTGGGTGGACTCTTAGAAGGAAAACTTCATGGCCGTGGGATCATGATCAACCTCGACGGTAATGTTTGCGAAGGTGAATGGGAGAATGGAAAGATGAAGGTTTGTTTTCAATGTTTTGAATTTAATAAATTTACCAGAGAGGAAAAATTCTGACTACGACCCACGACGGAACTTTTCCTCTTGAATATGAAGGTGAAACAGACCAAGGAGAGTCCAACTTTGATATTGGTAAACAGGTAACTCTAGGCACAGTGAATTCGAGAGAAACGTTTTAGGGAAGATTACGGGTGTCCAAAGAAGTGTATATAGAAGGCTCATTTACTGGTAACATTATAAAACGGGACATCAAGATAGTGGAAGCTAGTTTGTCATTAGATACTGATGCCGTTTCACCACTAACAACAATGCTCAGCAGGTAAAATTCTAACACTTTCGCATTCTTAAACTTCATAGTACTGGCCCTTTTTTATCAACATGGGCTGTACCAGTACACAATCGCTGGAAAATATTTTTCGATACGTTCATAAAAGAAAGGATTGGTCTCGATACTGCAGGTATGTACTTAGAAACCAAAGAATCTACGTTTTAGGAGAGGAAATCGAACTTGTCCAAAACATTTGGAGCAAAATAGTTAGGGGAATGACCCACGGTAAACTTCTGATGCATGGTGATGTTAGCACTGGTTTCTGCGATGCACTGGAAAGAATACCCAGTTATGACGAGCATTGGAGCCATTACTACTATAATACAGCTGCCGAATATTGGGGACTTGTAAGATTTTTGTTTTCGTTCATGTTTTCAAATTTAGGCCCAAGACAACGAATACCATCCATTACGCCGCTTGATGAACGGTGTCGTAGAAATGTTCACTTACAGCTATTCGGGCATCTCAGCCCATGCAGTTATGTACTCGCATTGTGTTCTGGATGCCAAATATCTTCTAGTAGAAGTGTACAATATATTACGGTGCGGTATCTTCTCAAACTTTCAAATCTTTTGTTCAGCATGCTGTTTCCCAACTTTCCTGAAAGTCCGTATGAGCACGGACCAAAAGATATAGAAACACCATATCCGCACACAGTATCCTCACCCGAATCGTCTCCTGAAAAGTATGCTGATTTGAGCAAATTCACTTAAATATATTCAGGTCACGATTGAAGAAAAAAATAATTCCTGTACATATACCGTGTTCTGATTTTATTGCTGAGGTGAGGGGACTAAGACTTGATATAGTTAATTTTTTAGAGCTTTTTTGGCAGATGTTCACCAATATTATTCACTATCTACTCTCTGCATAACGCGGAGCGGGAAGAACGATACTGGAATCGAGAAATGTACCTCAACGCTCATACAGACGTGAAGCTCCTAACACATCTGGAAGTAGACAGGTTAGAAGTTTCTTCCAATTAGTAATAATAAAGGTTTATTGTTTTTTAAAACATCAACTTTCAGAGATCTCTGGCCCATCGCAATCAGTTCAAAGAACACAAGGGACTTGGATAGACCAATGGTATCTGCTTTCCTAAGATGTCATAGACCTTTTTTAGATTGTGACCACAGCTCGGGACAAGTTCTATCGTCAAGCAGTAGACAGTCTACAGCGTCTTCCAAGTGAAACTAATCCCTCAGCAAAGCTGCGTCTCCTTGCAGAAACATACAATGTCATGGAACAGGTAATTAGACTTGGATGTTTTGCTAGACAGATCACTCATGCTGAAGGACACGATTATCCTCGCTGGTATTTTTAAACGTACCTTAATTTTGTTAGGGTGATTGTTGGCATTTGAACTAAAAACAAGCCACAGTGCAGACTTATCAGCTCGTATATGAAGGCTACCGGTAACATAGTTTGTTTATGCGTTTGTACTAGATAAGACGGCTGTACTTTGAGTCGGAAGCTTAAGCAGAGAAGCGAAAAGAGAAATTGGTATGTACTTGACGTGGCAAAACCCCTCCTGCTCTCACTGGCGTTGTTTTTCCGCGTTGAAAATCCTACGCGGTTTCCGGCCTTTGCTGACTCAACAGGGCGCACTTTTGTTTTGAACAGTAGTAGAATGAGAGTGACTCCAGTTCGACCAGTCCATTCGGACTCGAGTTCACATCCGAGATTGATCATGTGGAAAAGTTTTAAGTTCTAACTGTGAGGAATGGAGAGTTTTTTGTTTGCACAGCAGCAGCGAGTAGAGCGTTTTCGTGGGGGTGGTCCTTATTCATGCGATTCTCGGCTGTTCTAAGTGCACGCGCAGCCTTTGATTCTTAAGCTCGGCGCATGATAAACGAAGTGAAACCTCAGCTTGCACTTTTGCGGCACACTTGAGAGTCAGATGACCAACTGGATGAACAAGCTTGACCTTGCTCCAAATGAGAAGACAGCAAATTGACTGTACTTCATTGAATAGACTGATTGAGGAGAAAAAGTACCATATTTACAACAATTTGGCAAAAAAACGTACAGAATGCAACAGTATAAGTTAGAAATACATTCAATGTGAAAAGACGATATCAATAAGGTACAACAGTAATGAGGAAATGTTAAAGCGAGAACACCGAATGGGTCATCTGGAACGGTCTTTGTACCTGAGGGAGGATCTGACCGTGTATACTTCAGCTTTGTACAAGCTTAATCTAACGGTCAGACTGGAATCATTAGAGTCATGTTTTTTACTCGGCCGCTACCAGTTCACGGGACAGAGCCTGATCTAAGATTTCGTGGAATGAGATGGGAGAGTCGTGAAATTCGGACTTTGGGGAGTTTTCAGCAGAAGAGCTGGCAGAGGTTCCAGTCTGCGTAGGCTGCCACATTCCGCTTGCAACGGCAAAGGCTACAGCATCTGTGTCATCGTGTCCGCGATCCAATCCAAAGTTCTTCCGCTAAAAAGAGGCATTATTCGGAGCCAGTTGTTATTTACCAGGTATTTGGGATGATGGCGGAAAGGCGAATCTGGTCCAACGCTATCGGGCAAATCTTCGTCGCGAATTAGCGGACGTAACCGGGATGTGGAAGCATCAACTGGAGACTTCTTACGAGGCGGTTGTTCAGTGTTGCCAAGTACTAAAATAGTTAGTTAGGGTAATTCTGAACAGTATGATACTTTTGGCCAGTTCCTGCATCACACGGCTTTCATCGAACTGAGTTGGTGGAGCCTTTTGTATGGGGATGGGTTCCTCATCACTTTCGACAAGACCTCTTAGTACAGAGCCATGCTTCCGAGCACCAAGAGGAACAAAGTCGTCCTGATGGGACCTCTTGCGTCGTTTTTCTCTTGGCAGCTGAAAATAAAGCTTGCTATCAGAGCTCATTGTAGATTGTTTACCATTGAAGGCTGCAGTGTGGCAGCACTGGAGAAGGCTCTAGGTCGCATGTCGTTTGACACATTCTGTTTTGGCGAAGCCACGGAAGATTGAGAGTGTGGACGGGCGAGATTCTGCAAAAAGGTGAATTGCTTCCAGAACAGACGGATAAACTAACCGTAAGATTGAGTGCATCCAGTCCTGTCAGTCCTTGTAGTCCTGTGGGAAGGCTGCCAAAAACAAAGGGGTTCATGTTAGCTAGAAGCATTTGTTGTTGTTGAAGAAACATGAGAGATGACAGAGTGTTAAGCTGATCTGTATTCATCAGAAGAGGAAGATCACCAGTAGACAGGGCAGTCGGCTTTGTCTGAAAAACCAAGATGGAATTAGCGCTGTATGGGCAAGCCATCTGGTATTCCCGCCAATCAGAGAAAGAGGCGATTCGAAAACCGTGCACTTCTCATGTCCGAAAAGTGCGTTCCTACGCCCGGCGCTCTCGGTCGATCTACGCTAAGTGCATCGAAATACCTCACGTGTTTTCAGTGGAACAAAACAGTCAGTTGAAAGGCAAAAACAAAATTTGTGCTTTGTCCTTTTAAAGTTTGTCAACTCACCATGGGCATGGTATTTGCTGTCGATAGAAGACTGAAAGCATCAGGCATTGCGGCAATAATGGCAGAAATGTCAGCATTCAGTTGCGTCGAGTGGTGGTCCATCTATAAGCAAAACGATCATATGAACGTCCGCCTTTTTGAGAGGGAAAGGGGAGAACAAGTTGAAAAAGTGGATCTACACACGACGTTCGGAGACTTGGGGACTGCGCTCGTCCCAATATAAACAGGTTGTAGTGCAATCGCCAAAACAAAAGTGCAAGCCTCGGGCGTCATCAATTCTACCAGAGTACAAAATGAAGGAAGGAGAACCCAACCGGGAAGTGGCAAATGGTCAAAACAGCGCGCAAAGAGGGGAGGATTGGATGCTTGCGCGGATAGAGAGAAAGTGCAAAGAGCCCGCGACAAACCGGACGACGCCAGAGGGACAAAACGAACAGAGATAGCTTCGAACAGCTGCTCGTCAGGTAGTATGGTTTGCTATTGCGCACTTTTTTTGTCAAAGCAACTAACTTATTATCGTGCGAAATGTTTGTTGACATTCTACAGAAGTATGACGGACGGGATGGGTGGAGAAGAGTGGTAGATACTGGTGACTGTCAAAAAAGAACTTCAAATAAACACAAGGATACACAGTTAACAGAAAAAACATATTGATGGTGGAGAGCAAGAGAAAATTCGCAGTAGTTTTTAACTGGTTAAGCAACAACTTGATGTTCCGTTCAACTAACTAGAAAGCTCAAAGCCTATTAGGGAGAATACTCGAGGCGATTTGAATGTTCGCAAGAACCGAACTGAGATGGAAAGGGTCCGCACAGGAGGCTCCGCCCATGCCGCTGACATTGGGAGGCGTGGCTCCTTGTCCGTAGAACATGTGACCCGCAAGAGGGCACTATCACGTAAACGAAAAAAAACATTAGAGGGCTGAGGGCATGCACTAGGGAAATTCTCGCGTCATCTATCAAAGTCTTAGTGCTAGACCATACGAACAGGCTAAAGGACAAGTGAGCGAGAAGGGCAGAATAGGAGTACCACCTAGCCAGAAACGCTCAACTTGAAAATGTTTTACACATAGGAAGCAATAACATTTAAAAAGTTCTGTAAAGTGCATTACGAAAACACATAGGCATATAAGGTTAAGAGGCTGAGCCGCTATTTGTGCAGGAATCGTTCGAAACTTTTCCTTCCCGCACAACTGAAACATTTCCCAGCAGAATAAAGGTTATTCTTCCTCTTGGCTCAGTAGAAAACATTGACGAGGAACCATTTGTACCACTGGATATTACGTCGTGACACAAACAACGCGCACTAGGCTCAAAAACACAAAGTGCGGCATTCTTAATTCCAGCCTAAGAGTGCCAGCGGAACGCGAGTAGGAGTAGATTAGTGGAAAAGACAGATTCTATACATTCATTTTGACCCGAGTGCAAGAGGTGCAGGTGCACTTGCGTCGACTCATGGTCTCGCACACATCCTCCCAATTGCCTCACACGTAAGCAGAGTGAGCCAAAACGCTTTTTATCTCCCAACAAACATCTCTGCCTGAATTCACTGATGACTGTTTTGAGGATGTTCCCTTTTCAATGAGTGAGAGCTTTTCACTTGGATTGAACGACTTCAGGAACAACATGCCAAGTTTGTAGGGGGAGACGAAAACAAAATGGTGATTATTCGAGGCAAACTTTGCAAAGAGGAAGTAGTCCGGATGGTCTGTTTGTCGTTACTTTCAGAAGGTTGTGTATGTTTGGTGCAGAAGCTCTCACACCAATTACTTCCTCCCTTTACGCTAAGGCAAAAACATCATTAGTTGTTCTTAAGCGCGCCGAAGACCGAATGTTGTCAGTGGCCTCGAAAACAAGCCAAGGTTAGGCTTTGAACGCGGAATTGGTGCATAGAGCTCAAGTTTGTTGTGGCAGAATGACAACACGTCAGCTCGCTGCTAGTATATCCTCCTTTCAATTGTGGAACAACTGTTTTTCTGGCTAAGCATGGACACACAATAACAAGCAAAAAAGTGCATCTGCATAGGCGTTCGCTTAAAGAACCGGTTCTAACTTCCCTATGGTAGGAACGGCGATACAAATTAAGGGATAGATGTAAAATACAAGTACTGCTTTCGGATAAAAGTCCCAGCTCATCATTTTTTGTCAATCTTTTCGTATTCTTTCGCACGATCGAATGGAACTTTCGATTTTTTTTGAGAGGGACACCAGCCTTGACCAGTATTGAACTGCCGTGGCAAGTAAGTAACCTTCACGATGCCGATCCTTTCAGTTTGTCTGCCTTAGTGAAGGAAGGAAAAAACAGGCGGGTTGATGAGAAAGGACAGATGGAGCATGTCCTGTCGATACTCCAAGGTCGATCGTCAAATGTTCCCTTGGCCACAAATAGGAAAGAGCGCCAATGAGAGGGATAGTAGAAGCGTTTTAAAAGATGACCTAGGAAAACGTAGATCGACTGAACTTCTTGATGTATTCACAGCTGCCCTTTAGGTTCGAGCCTGAATCACAATATTTGTAGTTGTCGAGTACTCTCTGTTCATTGCTTCGTAGTCTAGTGGGAAAGGGCATCGGCCTCCAAAGGACAGTCTGCGCTAATTCCGGCAACTGAGAATAAAACCTGACAAATTCTTAGCATTACGCATTGTGTGAAATTCATATCTTCTTCAATTGTTGTGTCTGCAGTTGGGATCTTGACGTATTTTGCTGTACTTTCGATTGATGCCTTTCACTCCAACTACCTGGGGACGCTGCTTGATCTGATCCGACGCGACGTTTGGAAATCGGGGACGGTGTTCATTTTCAATTCTCCGACAAAGTGTTGCGGTCTGATGGGTCGCCAAGTTTATAAGAAGTAGGCTGACTAACTAGTTGAACACAGGGAGACTTAGGCGTGGTTCCACTGTTTGAGGTAAAAAGTGCCGTTCGAAACGCTGTTTTTGGTTTGGTACATCTGCAGTCAGGCCATCGAAACAACTGTAAGATAGAGCTGCAGTGCTTTTGCAGCGTTTTGGTTGTTTTTGTTTACACAAGCCTCTGGGATAGCTTTGTTGTTTTCCTATGACAAAGATAAGATAGTGCAGGGAAAGGGCACTCTCGCTGACTGTTTGTTACGTACAGCCGCAGGTTTTTGAGTCTTATCTCAACAATGGCAGAGCATTTACGTTGTCGAGAGAGTACAAACGAGAACAAAGACCTGAGTTTTGAGCTTTTACACTGCACAGTTTTCTGTTTTATAATTGAAAACATCTGATATTGGCCTCCTGACAAAACAACTTTAAAACCAGGAAAGACATTGCCGTTAACTCGGAAAATTGTTTACACCTAGGCTAGCAATAATTTCACTCTGTGTTGAACAAATGAAATTGCTATAAAATATTTGCTAGCTATGAATCATTTCGTCTTCCCCAGAATCGGAGAAATTGCAAATGATCAGAAACCACCGACTAAACTTGTCACGATACTCTTGATACGCGGGCCTGATCGTTTCCATTGACAGGGAGACCTTTGTTCCTCGTTCGAAGAAAGTGCTTTCATTGACTGCGAGAAAACAGGACTCTCGGTGGCCTTTCTTTTCTCAGTTCGAGGCCAGGCAGAAATCTAGTGAACACTGATTTCGATATGGGTCCCATAAAATTTTGTTTTCAACATTTTGCAACACGTTGAAAACTGCACTTTCATTACAACCTCCAGTAATAGCATTTGTCAGGGGCATCTGTGTATTTAGATCTATGAAACGTTGCCTATGAAAACCTGTACTTTTAAAGTACTGCTGCGGGGAAGTCATGCTGCCATGTGTTTTCAGTTCATTCGTCGACCGACCTGTTCAATCTAAGCACTATGGGAAACATGAACTTTGCAAACACTAGTGCATAATCATATTGACCTAACAGTTAGGGTCAGTTTTCACAACAACGGTTAAGGTGCTGGTAGCACTGTTCAGACATAGGAACGCTCGCGTTAGAGCAGGCACGGTCCTGACTGAAAAGGCTGCGCATATGACATAGGAAACGTATTGCTATTCAAAGGAATGAAGGACATTTTTGGAAGGTTACGCTTTTCAAAATTTTTGATATTCTAAACAAAAATCAGCTACTTGGCATTCTTCTTATTTGTGGAACATAACAGAGTACAAAGAAAAATGTTTTGGGTAAAATATCACATTGAATTTTCAGTAAACAACAAATACAAACAGAGGACAATCAAAACGAAAATTAAAAACTTTTGACTACTAACTACATTGAGATCAGAGATAAACAAACTTTCCTAAATGTTTTCAAAACTATTTAAATGATTCAAATCATCACTACCCTTTGCCATGTATGTCATGTCTTTGATTGTTCGTTTTTCTCTTCTCACACAATTTTACATCCTCGCCATATTACACCAGGTCGCAAACAACCTCGAATCTTATATCAAGCATCTCAATCACTGACCCAAAGTGCACGCCGCTTTGAAAAATGATGTTTTTACGCAACGTGTGAGAGAATCGCTATTAGCAGTTTTATGCAGTATTTACGCGAGCTGGTTGCATAAAAAGTGCAGGGAACACGGTTATAAAGTGCATTCCAAGGACGCAAAGCAGACGGAGTCGATACGCTTGACAGACAAGGGAACTCTGAAAAAACGACTGAAGAGAGTTTTCCAGTGTATCGCCGAACAGACGGAGATTGGCAGTAGACACGTTTTTACGGCCGATAGTCTTCTTCCGGCATTTATGTTAGTTTCGATAGTAGTGTGCGAAATGAAGCCCTATTCAGATACGTAGTCATCCGTGCTCAAATACGCCATCTTGGCTCAGAGATCCTGTTTCTGGACGATTTCAGCAGAGAATGGAGAGGAGAGGGAGCCATCGGTCTTCTGTTCACCAATCTTCAAAGTGCTTACATGTATATTTGTAATGAGAGAAGTCTCGTCTAATTTCTCATATCTTTCATTTACATGCATTTCTATCCTTATACGGTTCCAAAGAGAGCAGCATGCAATACTTATGCATTTACTTAATGAATACCTTTTACACCTTGTTATTTTTGGCTTATCCTGATGCCGCTACCTCCAGCTGCAACCTGCACACATCCAAGCGGGAGAGGTCAATTAATAATTGCTGTCTTTTTGTCGCCCACTCGGTACAAATTTGCCATTGTCGCCTTCAATCAAAATTTGCGCGTGCGCAATTTCTGACCATCTGACATTTGTGGTACAAGTTATAAGTTCTCAAGTCAGATTGACTTTTTCGTGTGTTTTGTTTTGCGGTTTTCTCATGCTGAGGAAGTTAACAACAAAACATGATCTCAACGAGTCTTGTGAAAAGCTATTTTTAACGGTATTTGCGCGCCGCGTCGGAACAGTCCTTTAACATTACCTCCTGACTCTCCAAAGAATAAGCTCCCGTTGCGTGGTTCTTATTCTTATCAGCCCTTAAATTGTTGCATTTTCTCTCCTTCGAACCCCATTCTCCTCGCAATCCCACGACTGCTCATTTGTACTTTTGATACAAAAACGGAGTTTCCAGCGATGTCAGCAGAACTTCGCGAACTCCTAAATGGAGTGCCGCTGACAGAAGAACAAGAAGACGTGACCGAAGAGTTTTATGGAAAATGTAGTGGTATGTGTAGTAGAATTCTATTTTTTAAACATTTTTACAGAACTTGAAATGGGTCAGATTCTGATGATGCCTACGTTTAAATTGAGTGAAGCCATGAGTGCTGTCGAAATCATGGATCCAAAAATGGACATTGGAGTCCAACGATATCAGAGAACTGTTACTGTTGATACTCTGATTGAAGAGGTATAAGGCGATTCTTTTATATTTGAAGATACAATTCAGGGCTATTTTGAAACCGTTTCGGACCGGGAAGTTCTGACGATTGTTGACGCCTCCTTGGCTACATTTGTAGCGTTCCTGAATGGAAGCAACGCAATGACCACAATATACACAAATGTGTTATTGGTGAACCCACAAAAAGATCTTCCCAGAAAAGATCTTGATTGCCTCACAAAGGCCTTTTCCCACATTATACCCATGACGCGGACTATAATTTACTCTGCAATGGTGTATAACGAGGTACAAGTGAAATGCTATAACATATTTTCTTTTTCTAGGAAGATTTCAACGAATCGCTAGCTTATCAGGTTCCTGCAGTTATGAGCAAGACGGATGTTATCAACTACCTTCGAATTGTGGAGCAGGAGATTCTTGAAAGGCACAAAGCCAATGCTCAAGCGGTGAGATTTCTTTTTTGGCTATTTAAACATAAGTTTTGTAGTCCGATGAGCACAATGTGATGCTTACTCTTGCCACAAGGTTCATGTGGATGCGACTCTACATCGAGTTAATGACCGCGTTGATACCTCCAATGAGCGAAGAATATGATGATCTCGTGGATGCTCCTAACTTTAAGTAAGTGCCAGTTTAGCTTTTACTACTTGCTAATTTAGACCAAACTTTGAGCTGGCGAAAGAACTTGCTGCCAAGTTGAAAGTAACCTCAGCGTATTTCTTGAGATCTATAGATTTCGGAGTGTTCAACACGACGACAGAAGGCACCAAAAGAACAGTTCAAAATGATGGTGGGTTGTATATATTTGTTTTTACCTGATAAATGTAGGCAACTACTCCTGGCTCAAAGTTTTTGATCCGGACTTCAACAAACAACATTTGACTGGTTCTTTTCCTCGGAAAACTCTTATCAACAACAGGTTGGAGTCTATGACGTACCTCGATAACCTGTCACGGAGGTAAGTTAACAAAAAATATGAATCATTCTATCTTTAGTTTCCTGAGAACTGTCACAGAGCTAAACTTGGACACGTTTGAAACCCTCATCGAATATGTCAAAAACAATTCCGACAAGATGAGCTCGGTTCTATCGCGATCGGTTTTGCAGGTAACACCGAGATTGATCTTACGAACAAACCTATTTTTAGCTCTCACTAATCCCAATGGAAATCGATGAGAAGCTAGTCGGAATACTGCCTCTTCATCATCTCATTGAAACTTCGCTCTATGACACGGGAAGAACGCAATATCTGGAACAGGGGTACAATCCGCTAAAATCGTTCTAAAAAGTGTTTAAGATCGACAGCAAGCAAAGATAAGATGTGTCAAGAACTGTACGAAAAATTTGTGCCCTGCTTAACAAAAGGAGTATTGACGTTAATAGCAAACTTCGGTAAACATTTCATATAAAGGAAAAGAACTGGGTTAAAGGAAGGAACGTTGCCAGACAACGCGAATGCCTCGGACATGTCCTGAGCGAACTCTTCAAATCGAAACAGTATGCCGAGGCTTTGGACAACCGAGCACTTCAAATAATGTCCAATACGCGTGAGTTCTGCCCTTTCTCCCAGCTTAATTAACCGTTTTCTAGATGCCGATCTAGGCCACCACTGTGAACTCCTTCAAGCGTGGTTGTATCATTTCCTAGCACAAATTGTCTGCTATCATCTGGAATTGTCTCTAAACTTGAGTCTCATGGCTCCTCACGAGTATCCAAGCACCTACTGGTAAGTCCAGTAAACGAACCTAACACAAAGCGACAGGTATCTTTCCGAGATTGTTTTCCGCAAACTCGCTCAGCGTTATGAACGGCTAGAAAAAGTGTGTTCTAAAGACGTCGAAGACCATGCAAAGTCGACAAAAAAGCGGCACACTGGAAAGTTCAAGAAGGAAGAAGAGCACTTGAAAATAAAACTTGAAACGGCAAGGAATCAAGTCATGCTCCACCATGGAAAGATGAGTCTTTGTCGGGCAATGATCTATGCAAGCATCGCGTTGATTCGAACTGATCGTATCAAGGTAGTCTATACGATTAAGAAGACTTTTTTAATAATCCCTCGTTTTTCTCAGGTTCACGCCTTTGATGAGAATACCGAGCGTCTAAGGTACGAACATCGCATGATGTCTTATCGAGAAGCCGGCCATATGTTTTATGTTTCGTACGAGCAGTATTTACGTTCGAGCGGGTAAGAAGTTTCATGTTATTTTAAACTTATATCTTTTTTTGCAGGTATTTGTACGATTTGGAACGTCCTGCTGCAGAGCTCTGGGCAGAATGCTTCGAAGCTTTCAACGTCACTCGCTTCTACTTGTCTAAAGTTATTGCCACGGACGAGATGATGAGAGAACAGCTACAGTAGGATTTTCAGATTTTCACATAAATTTACATTTTCAGGGAACTTTACTACGTTTGCACGAGTAACTCTGTTGCCTGCAATCTACTTAGCTCAGGAAAAGCTGAAACTCATACGATTTCCTGGAATCACGATATTGGAAGCCTGTTTCCTGTTATGAAACTTTCAAAGTCGCATTAATTTCATTACCTCTTGCTATATGCTTTCGCTCCAAACACAAGGATCCCTTTCATCTCTGTACGGGTATCTGTTTGCCTATAACGGTGCTCAAGTCAAGTCTACTTCGAGCCCATCCCACTTTCAGTTAAATTTCTACCTGAATTTGTAGCCTTTTTGTGTCAATGTCTCGGGTAAAGAATCTCAGAGTTTCACAGTTGATTGTTGTTGCAGATGTCTCTAATAAATTTTAATGAATCACCAGTGACCTTAGGATTTGGAATAGAAAAAATCACACTTTGCATACTACCTATCAGCCGGTCTTCGAATGTTTAGACTTTTAATTTAATTTAGTATGGTTTTATTTCATCGGTTGAAGCTCACCGTCGGCGCAAAAATTTCTTTTATCAAAGTGTTAAGTAGTCTTGGCAATAATTATTAGTCTTGTCCTTTCGAAACTTGAAGATGTTTAAACGACTGAGCTGTGAGTCAAAGATTGCGAGTATGAATATTACAAATGCTGAATGCTCGAATCAGATGAAAAAGAATGATGGTTGTGCTGAAAACAAACTTTTACCTCTGCTTTATGTTGAGTATCGAAGGGTCTCTTCAATTTTAGCCAGGAATTCAGGCAAAGTCCCACAGAAACGTTTTTGACGTATTTCGTCCGGAAAAAAAGGTTGAATTAGAGCGGAACATTAGGTCATATTAGACAGACAGACCCACTTAGCAGAACAGTACATTTGGTTTAGCTATGCTTCATTAACAATTTATTGCACCTGTTGTGACAAGCACACAACCTTGCGGTAGGGGAAGTCGAATAAAAAAGACGATGACAGAAAAATACGGAAACATTGGAAATGGGAATCGAGTACAGGGGAGATCAATAGTTTTAAGAAAGAGTTTTAGATCTCTGCAGTTTTATCGGCCGAAACGCATGTAGGCAGACTTGCGTTTCTCCATATCCATGGGCTGAGATTCTTCAGCGTCCATTGAGCGCTTTCCGAATCTGCAAAAAACTACTTTGCATTTCTCTCAGCATCAATGGCATACCGCATGTAGGCGCTCTTCCTCTTGCCGAATCGCATGAAGGCAGACTTGCGTTTCTCCATATCCATATCTTCTTCGCCGCCGTCAGATCTCTTTCCGAACCTCATGTAGGCGCTCTTCCTCTTCTCCATAGCCATACCGTCGATGAGTCCGGGATCGGAGCGACCGAATCGCATGTAGGCGGACTTTCTTTTCTCCATGTCTGGAAAAGGCCATAGAACTGGATGGACCTGATAATTTCCGGAGCGTTTATCTTCAGGACATCTGACATTAGAAGATATTAGATCTAATGGCCAGTTATTACCCCATCGGCCCTAGACGACCTCATGACGCATTTTAATTAAGTAACAGACAAATTTGAAATAAGTACCAATGATACCAGACTATCCAAACTTACCAAAGGATTCATCCTCCTGGGTGGCGAAGATTGCGGCCACGATAGAACAGGCAAAGATCAGCTGGACTGTGTGCATACTCAAGCTGAAAATTGTGAATGATGTTCATAGACGAGGCAAAAGAATGTTTTGAGAAAGAACAAGAGGGAAAGTCCGGTAGCGGTCATGGTTGGCTGCCTCTGAATAGTGTCTTCTAAAGAGTGGGAGCAACTGAGTTTTGAGACATTCTCGCATCATACTCAGAAGTTCGAGAAGATTGTGAATAAGATCAGTGGACATGACTTCTTATTCGGATTAGCTAATCGTATAACGGTGGTGGGAGGAAGAAGACAGGAAACCTTACCAACTTGCGTATGTAGGGATTTCTTTCATGGAAAAATGGTTTCATCAACTTTATGAAAAATGTTAGTAGGATACTGTAGATAATCCGAAAAAGATATGAAACGTGCACAATGCGTTCTACTCTCAAGGAACCTATCGTAAGTGCTTTTGATGAATATGCAACAAGAGGAGAATCAGAACCACCCCACGGCATAATAGAAACAGCGCATAGTCAACCCAAGATAGGTCTCAGCAGATTCATTGAAGTCAACAGGGCCTGCCAGTCTGAATCTGAAAGAGGCGATCACACAAGTCGGTTGGATCCGATTTAAATGGATCACGACATTTTTGAAGGGCGCCATAAAACTTGAAGACAACGGAATGTTGACAGTTATTGACGCAACGCCGGAAAACGGTTATGAATAGATGCCAGACGCCGCGTCAATGACCTATTCGTGAGATGGACGAATGTCTTCATTTCACGGCGACCTGGCAAGAGACGAGACTGACTGCCTGAAGTCGGCTGTGAGCCGAAGAGGGGCGGGGTCAAGTGGTAAAAAGCTCACAGCTCGCTTTCCCTTTGATCCCAGAGAGGCGCACTGCATCCAATTTACGATTAGCTGAGATTATTCAGATGAAAGAGAATGGGAATACTGTGTAGAGTAGTGGATGAGACGACTTGAAAAACAGCTGGGAAAATCCAAAAGCTTCATCTCCCCCTCCACCAACTCACGATCGAACTTTCGAAACAGGCAGCCATCAAGTGATGTGAAGTCTGGATGGACATTAACCTGCGGATTAGCATCCTTGAATAAGAATGTAGTTGCCGACTAGGTGGGCGTTACTAAGAGGAAGAAGAACACTGGTAGGAGGAAGGTGATATTAGGGGACTACGAGTGAGAAGAGTGCTATTCAATGAAGGGGCAATGAATTTTAAAGCAGAAACTGACGTTCTTTGCAGAGGCCATTCTTAGGCCGAACTTGGTCTGATCCTTCAATCGCAGCAAACAAATTTGAATATCTTTGTCAGTTCATAAGAGTAACTGCTCGGTTTCTTTAAGAGACTTGAACGATTAATCCCCGTCTTCGGAGTACTGCTATCATCTGAACTTTCCCTTTCATTGTGATGAACATCGAAGATTATGGCGGGACAAATAGAGTCATGCCTAGAATTAGGCCTCAAAAAGGTGACCCCCACATACGAGTTAAATACATGACTCAAGAGAGACAGCTAAAGACATCATGAAGGAACTGGCCGGGGCCCTTACATGTTAACTAGACATTAGGTTTGGAGGGAGGGGTAATTCGAATCCTATGGCGTAGTACACAAGAATTTAACCAAGATCTGTTTTGGAGTCTACTGAACTCATGATCTGGCCGACCCAAAAATGGATACTCCAACCCGACTTTGTTGTGTGACGTCTAGTAACTAGGAGACAAATAGAGGTTCGGGTAACGAGCGTATCGAAATTTGAGGTCATTTGTAAGAACCAGCAGATAAGGAAGGCCAGTCAAGGAAGCAGTCAGCTGAGAGTTTAAAGAAGCATGAGCGTGTTTGATGTCTCTTTACTCTACCAACATTCCTAGAATCATTTATAGATGACCAGGAAAAGATGTTGTTGCTAGAGGACGGATAATATTACCCTGTTAATTCTGATAAAGTATTCGCGACAAATAACTTCCTCCCTTACCATCTACGTAATATCGCACAAAGCTTTTTTTTCAGCCTGGAGGCAGTTGAATCTCGAGATAGCAGAGAGGAAGCCAGAAAATAAATGACAGACATATTGCAAGCCAATATGTAGTGTTATAAATAAGGTGTTCCGGGTAAGCGAGTCCTTGAGAGGGAACGGGTTGGAGAGAATGACGAGTGAGGTTACCGTATAGCCGGGTCCCCAGGGAAGTTTGTGGTAAATGGCTTTCGCTCTGTGCACTTTTTACGTAGTAATTTTACAAAGGGACTGGTCATTGATAGAATGAACTTAGCGGAAAGTACAAACCGGGACACTGACTAATCCAGCATACCGTGTGTACTTCCTTTGACGGAACTTCAAAAGCTTTACATGAAACCCTAGAGTTTTTGACATCAAATCTGTTTACTGTGGAGTGTTCGAGTTCGAGAGGCCAGAAAAGAACTAGATTTGAAAATGATACTCACATTTTGCTTTTCGAAACTATCCCAGGGGAAGGTCTCCCTTTAGAAAGTCATCAGCACCCAATTTGCGCAGCTTCTAGCTAGCAACCCTACGCAGAACCAAAAGTTAATCATTTTTGTGGAAGGGTCTATGCTCCCAGTGATGCCAAACACATGCAGAAAACTTTTATAGTCAAAACGATTCATTTGAGCGTGAAATTTTGTAGCACCACGTAGTTGAAGGCAAGAAGTGAATTAGACAACAAATTGTTTGTTATTTAACAACGAAGATAGGAACTAAGTGGTTGAGAATCAACAACTTGCTTTCGTCGCGAATCGTACGTATAAACAGTATTTTTGGAGAAGAGAGTGACTGTCGACCCCATTGCTGAAAACGTGAGTTGGAAGATTATCTAAGATAACCTACGAGATTCCATGCCTTTGACGCCTTCAGGCATATTAGGGAAGTAGCTCGAAATCCTGTTTCTCAGCGTTGACTGATTCCAGAACTCGTCATAGACGGCAAAGTCATCCCCACTCTGAAAACTGTGCGTCAACACTGATGCTATCCATGAAATCCACCGATAATAGGATTTGGTGCCCGTTGATCCAGCGAACGGCTCCTGCAGGCATAAAGTCAATGTCTCCGGGAAGCCTCTTAGGATATCCAGGGTCCAGTTGGAAAACACCTCTCAGACGCGAATAATAATATCCATAAACCTGAGAAAAGACTTTTTCAGGAATAAATCAACTCACTTTTCCGCCTGCGAATAGGATCATGAGACCTGAGTTCGGATTAAAAACGGCAGCATCGACGTGAGAAGGAGCAGAGGGAAAAAGTTCTCCAATATCATAGGACTGCAAGGGATCGTGAGAAGATCAACATTTCAAAATTACCTTATACATGGTTTTTCCTCCAGTGCTGAGGGAATAGACTTTACTTCCCGAGAAGAGGTATGAGAAACTGTCACTGGGAGTAAACGCATCGATACTACGAGGACATCCTGAAGAACTTCCGCGCGGAAAGCTGGAAGAACCACCCGACGAACTGGAGGAACCTCCACCAGATGTTGATGGACGTCTCGTTGTGGGTTCATCATCTGCATACAGTATAAACAAAACTTGTTTTATAATTTACCATCATCTCCGAAAAGACCACCGAACCAGCTCTTTCGGGTTGTAGGACGTTGAGTTGTCTGACCACTGCTTCCTCCCCAGTTGTTTCCTCCTCTGTCACTACTACCACTAGAAGGTCGAGAGCTTCCTGATCCGCGTCCTAAGTTTTTATGAACTAAAACTAATGTTTGCTCAAACCGTAAATATCCTGAATAGATGTGATATCGTCTTGTTTCAAAGCTGGTCTGATGTAGTTGCCATTATCGTCAATAGTCTTGTGGTAGAAAGGAGCCATGATAGATTCTTCGTCGCGAGAATGTGAGAGACCCAAAGTATGTCCTCCTTCATGGATAGCCACGGCAAAAATGTCTGTATACTGATTTCTGAACATTTGGCGTCATAAGTGTTCCTGGTCTTATCGTACGTAGCAATTTTTCGGGCATCACCATAGACCCAATTTTCATCGTCGTCAAAGTGTAAGATTCCACTCTCAGGCATAGTAGCGTGGGCAAGGACGCCCCCTGAATGATAACTGTTGTTTTAAGCAATCACAAACAGCACACTCAGACTAAACAAAGATAGCGTACCCTGTCCGTCGAATGGCCATGGATCGTTATGGTTTCCAGTGCCGAATCGGACCTTAATGTCAGAAGTAGATCCAGCTGGAACTTCTTCAAAAGTCAAAGGCGTTACAGACGACCAGACGCCGTAGGCTTCGCGAATAGCGCGTCTTTAAAACCATTTCCATAAAAATTTGGGTTAAATCGGTACCTGACATCGTCTCTTAGCAGGTCGCCGGAATAATTCTCAATAGAATAAGTTATGTGATTCTTCTTCCATTTAAAAGCAGCCCCTATAAACTTATCTTAAAATAGAAGGAATTCATTTACCTCCACTGGTAATGGCTTCAACGTCGGTCACACCACAGCGTGGTTCAGCCATTTTCTCCTTTGTTTGGTTATCCAAAACTCCGGTCTTTTTTAAACCAGCAAAATCTTGAAACTTGCTATAAACGGTTACTTCAAAATATAACAATGTTTTCACCTTATTGCTCTTTTGAGCAATGACCCAGCATCGCTGAAATCAGCTGCCATACCTCTTACTGCCGATCCTAACCCACTTGGACCCACATAACCAAAGTCTTGAAGATATTTCTGAAATAAGTGTAATGGTTGTACTATTAACTGGATTCAGACGTAAAGTCTGGCCATTAATTTTAGAATTCAGCTGTATGTTAAACTTACTTGAGCTTTAGAATCAGAGACTGGAACATATTTAGCCTTTTTGGAAGATGACGAGCTGGAAGAGCCATGCCCAGTAATTTTATTAATGATGGAATCAAAAAATCCGGCTTGTGCCAAGCCTAAAACTAGGCAGAGAAGCAGGCACAGCCGCATCTGGAAATTCTTCTTAGAAAATGGAATAAACGATGAGAAAAGACAATTGTGGTCAGTGTTTGTCGATAAGAAAGAAATAACGACAGGCCGGTCCGCAGTTCTGTTACACCTTTTGTGGCAGATAGCAGCTAAGCGACACGGAAACAGAGGCGTCATTCTTCGGTAAACGGCCGGCTTGTCCACTATTTTTGACCGCTCAGGAGGTGTTAATCATCACAACCGACGATGAGTAACACTTCACAAGTTATTTACATGTCCAATATTTATTTAGAGATCAAGAGGGAGTAGCGAACCAAATTGTTGTAGCCCGTTAGATACGTTCAAAGCACGAAACTAGAAATTTTGGTTGGTCAGAGAAGAGCTGGCCTCACGGGGCATTCTGATCAACGACGACCGTTGTTCAGAAGGCCAACGCATTTCGTAGTCGTAGACAGCTGAGAAACTGAACTTTTTACGCACATCAGCGATCACTCCTTTTCGAAGCACGCTACTGAAATCAACAGCGTTTAGTTTTTACAGGTGTTTTCATACCTAAAAGAAAAATAGAGCAGTGGATTCACGAAAGAGTTTGTGGCAAAGACCACCATCACGGCCCAATTCCACCATCTTCCCTGTTTAGCCAGTTGTGTGATGAACACCTATAACTTTTGAAGGTTTTTTTTTGCCCTGACTCACCTGGCCAACAACAAACAGAATCGAATTGATAATACTTGGAGTAAGAAGACGACTTTCGATACTGAATTGTCTCTGGAGTGACTGGAGAGAAGATGAGGTTGGCATGCCTGAGAACCGTGACTTTAGTTCTGAACCACGACTATTCCCAGTCAGAGGAATAACGTACTTAATTGTCGTTTTCGTTGCCGTTTGAACAGGGAAAATAGAGCACATCCATAGAGCGGGAAGGGGATGATCATTGAAGCTACATTGAAGCAGAAGTAATACAAGTGCGAGCCATTTTTCTCGTAATTGACCCAGTTCGTTGTCATTCCGTAATGTTCAGCACTGTACCACATTGGCTCAAACCAAGGAAACTATAAGTAGACTTCCGGTGAGGGTGACTCATGTTTTGTTACCTGATGTTCGACCAAGGACTGTATCAAGCCAATAAACCATGGTAAGGCGCAGATCTGAATACAGGTTCCGTACGAGAGATTTCTATAAACAGTCTGTTGGTATACTATCAAGTTGTTTTTAATACCTGAACCAGTTGGGCCATTGCACTGCGGCAAGTCGCGACCAGGCAATGATCGTGTAGTGATAGACCATTGCCCACCTGGAATATGTAGATTATTTACTTTCGGTGGTGGCTGGGTACCAAGTGAAGTCCAAGTAGATGTGCAGATACCAGCGCATCCACACAGGTGTCAGTTCGTTTTGTGTCATGATTACAAGGCCAGGCCAAACACCAAACTGAAACATTTATAAAGATTTTTTAATGTGAACATTTAATGTAAGTTTCTCGAACATGGTTAGAACAAACAAGACTTGTGCTCATCACTCTCAGTACGAAAAGAAGGTTTGAACCAGATGTTCTTAAACACTTTGGCACTCGGCGGCACTCTAAAGCACGGTTTATTTTAGAAACTACATTGTAATCGCAACAAACTAAACGAGCACTTGACAAAACACTTTCACTGTCTGCTCAAACGTTCTCTTGTATCAAATTTCAGTGTAATTAATGAGGTACGTGAGACCCTTCCGGCAGCCTAAATTGTGTCCTCCCCCAAAGTGTAGACAATGGTGTCTTAATGAAACTTTTTGTCTACGTAATCGGTCTTTCTATTTCGCCGGGATCGGTCTTTCTGTTCTAAGCGCTGACCATTAAGTGATGCCCAAGTCTACAAAGTGGTGTGCCTCTGACGCAAAATGAACGCTGTCAACCAACACCAACCGGAAATAATAGACTAAAAATCCTGGTCTCATACTTTCTGGAGAACTTTGGAAAGAAAGTACATAGATTTCTTCTGGGGCGTGGGATTTTCCAAAGGAGAAAAACGCGTACCTGAACCATGAGAAGAACGTCGGTAATGGCCTGGCTTATCAAGAAGCGAAAGCCTACAATCTCGTTCGACATTCTGCACATTGGAAGCATTATAAGAAAATACAGACCGATTCCTGAACCATTGAAGTTTTGCTTCAAATCTAAGGAATGGATACCTAGAAACCCGTACACGAAAAGAACCATGCCCGCTATCACGTCTGTAGGTGTGACGGACATCGTGATATTGACCATGGTCTGAAAAGGTATGCATAAACGGGGAGCATATTTTAAAAAAAGTCAACATTCAAATGGGGGCGGATGGTTGCCAGGATAGGAGTCTAATATGTAAGGTTGTGGATGCAGGACGCTCTGCAGAGCAAAGTAAACATAGAGAACAGCATTCCCTCATCGCAAAAAATTTGAACCATTGAGGGCAACCCCTTTCAGATCTCAAGCTGGACCTTCGACAAAGCTCGAATATCAATGGGAATTTGATGACGAGACATTCTGGAATTAAGGGCGGCGCTAATCGCAGTAAAACCAACACGTGGTTCAGTCTAATTGAAAAAAACAGCAATTCCCACGCTACCATTGTGTTTATGGGCGGAGAAGACAAGTGGTCCCTGATTTCTTGTGACATACGAGAAGTCTGGAGAAAATCCACAAAGAAAATGCGTGTAGCGCAATGAGAGTGTCAAGGGTACAGATGTTTTAACACGCCAGACACTTAAAGCTGATAGAGTGCCTGATGGTTGGTTACTTGTTGTCTCAGTAGAGCTGTTTCAGTTTATGAGGTCCACAGATTTGGGTGATGGTTGAAATATATTTGTTTATCATACCCTTGGGATCGCGCTAACAAACTATAATCTATTTTTTTTTGAAGCTTGACAAAGTATTTCTAAATAAAAGAACGCTATGGTAAAACGGTAACTAGACTATAAAATCTCAGACTAACGTGCAAGTGTCCTTGCGTGACTAGGAACCTGCTCCTAACTTCAGAACAAGCAAATATTTTTTTATTTTATTAAACGGCGTGATGTTCTTACAAGGCAATGGAGATTTCGGAGAAAAGGAAGACTACTTCGGAAGCGAGGAAAATCTTTTTAAACTCAAGCGCATATGAGCTTTATCAATGGAAACCTAATTGGACATACACTACAGAAATATTCAAAAGGAGGGTGTGACTAACTCATCCACACTTGTAGAAAATACATGCTCCCTGCGTGGGTGTCAACTCTTTCACAGGAAGTGCTTGACCTTGAATTGAGGTATGGTTGACATAGACCGCCCGCCGACAAAGGAGTAGGAAGTTTGTAATCTTAGACCTACTACTTGACAAACAAAGTCTCGAAGATGTTCGAACACGGATGCTTCATGCTCTCAAGAATAAAGATTGCGAGCTTTGCAACAAAAGTGCTGGCCATAAAATTTTTTGACAAATGTCGAGGGCTTATTGAAAATGCGGGCGGCACACATTGTGCCGACGGTGAGCCGAGATGAAAAGCTCCAGACTGATCTCCACGGGGCGCACCCTCTGTTCGTAATATTGAAATGCACTTTTTGGTGAAGCGAGGCAATTAATGGCAGGATTGGAAGAACTCGTGACCGACAGGATAGGATCCTCTGTGCAAGAGAGAAAGAGAGTGGTTATTGAGTCTACTCTCTCTTTTGTAGGCTCCGGAAGAAGAAGGAATTAATTGGCTCTGATCCCTGCCTTATGATCAGCAGCAGTAGCAAGAAAAACAACGGAAATTTGCGTGTCCTTGGAAACAATCCCGGAGAGCAGTAATCAGGAACAGAGAGTAAGTATGTTTGCTGATTTAATGAACCGAGGAAGAGTCCCCTGATCGAAACTTCTTGAACTATAAACCTTGCCAGACTAAAAGCCAATGTGCGTATGACGGATGCATTTTCGGAAGACATAAATCTGAACTGGACATCCTGCTATTGAAAAGGAAAGGGCGTGGGTACACTAACCGGAAATGTTTTGTGAGACCTCTATGGGAAAGGCGTGGAGCGCTATTTGTTAACTCATATTTACGTTACGCATTGAAACTGTATATGAGGTGAAAGTCACTCAAAATGGTGAGAGGAATAACCACATTGTTCCACCGTAGGAATAGCCCACGCTGCGTGAAGATCAAATTTCCTCCAAACTTTGGTTCCAGAACAAAGTAATCGTGAAAAGAATGAAGGAAGAAAAACTGCAGTGCAATATTTGTGCAAGACTGGGACCTCTGCCAAAAGATTATTAATAAAGTGCTAGGCCAGAATAGGAAAGTTTACCAAGTCTGCAGCAAAGTAGTCATGAGATATTTGAGATGAAACCAAATAACTGCGAGAGAGGAAGCAATCTCGTGGACGCTTTTATTACGTGACAAGTGGCCTCCCGTTTTTAAGTGCTCATCCAACTTTGCACCTTGGAAGACAGCGATCTTTGGAAGTACAGGTGTTCTTCTGAAACAAAGTCTGTTTTTCTGGAAATATGTCTGTCGAAAATGAAAGTTTCAGGGCTTCATTGATCTTGAACATAAGTTTTATAAAACTAACCTTGCTTCTTTCTGAAAATCAGTAGTAACTATTCTTTGAGACTTTTAAAAGAATGAAAAATTCGCATTTTGCGTTTTCCAGAAGATTATCACGACAGTAAAAGACCATTTAAAACCACATTTTTCTCATCAAGCTTTTCATCGTTTTGGCACGTTCCTATTGCATCATACCGACGGAACAAGGAAGTGGGCCGTGAACCAAAGCTTGACTATTTTAAGACTGCAATTTGTCTTAGCAATCTTTATTTGCAGCCTCTCCAGGAAACTTTTGCATAAACATAGGTTTTGAAACAATAGCATCAACGATGGATGAGTTCCAATAGTTTGAGTACTACGCTTTTGGTGATGACTTCTCTTCCTCTTTCTTCGTTGGAAAAGTAATGCTTTTCAGTTCCAATACCACTTTTGGTCGAGTACATCGATCATTCGTTAGCTGGAACGTGGAATTTCCTGAAGAAGGTAGAAAATAAACATCTGACAGTGCGGGAGACAAACTGTTGTCAAAGAACATTTTTCGCGACAGTTTAAACCATGAAAACGGTCCCCCGGTCAGGTCATGGTATAGAACAACAAATTTCAATGTTTGTGGCAAACTGTTTTGCGGTTCACGTGACAGTTCAATTTATCGCTGCGAACAGAAAATTGTACGGACGCGGCAAAAGGAAAAAAGGAAGCCAATTTCCGTGTTAACTGCCATAGACAAGAAAATAAGAAGCAAAGCTTTTTTGGGAACAATGTCCACGTCAACCATTTTGAATCCTATCTTGAACCGAACATTGGAGAATATCAAGTTCTCCCTATCATCTGTTAACAGTAGTTGCCAAAAACGTCACTTGTTTTGTGTCTCAGTTGATTGGGTGCCATAGGTCAACTTCTGGGTGTTACCTGTTTACAAGATACTATCGGCGCGGTTCATGTCGTTTGATTCCAAGCGGCGATTTTCTCAGAAGGTCATGCTCATGTTCTTGGAGTAAATAAAAACGGGACAAAGATCAAGAACGTCAAAAGTCAGGCCTGTAAAAAATAAGTTTAATGTATGAAGAATGATTTTTGTGCTTTTGAGGCATACTGTTAGCACTATTTGGTCTTCAACGTTGCAAACTAAAATCAAATTTACTATTGCTGAGAGAGCATACGTTTAGAGGGTACAACTTGGGAAAAATAGATCAACCGTCGTCTGACGACGTCGTTTGCTCCATCATTTGTACCCCCACAGCAGTAGTCGTACCTTTCCCAGCTCTTTGTCCAAGTATGAAACCTAATCTCTCGACAGGATATAACTTGTTAGCTTCGGCTTCAGAGTGTCGAACCGGAGGGGGACTTGAAACCCATGAAAAACTCAAAATTTGATTGATAGCTGAATTTAGGTGATAGCTGAATTCCTCGCAAAATTAAATGATAAAACATTTGCTCTCTGAATCGCATTTTGCCGTAATCTAAAGTGCGAAAAGTTCGAAATACATTTCGGATGACCTTAGTGTTTTAATAAGAGAGGATTAAATAATCTGGAAGCTAAAAAAAGTAAAAATATGTTGGTTGGAGAACATGCGGATGCGCTCACACCGCCGAAAACAGCCTAAAACGGTTATTGGTTGTTTCCGAATTACTGGTTTTAAGTTTTTCACGATTTGACGTATTTTCTCCCTTCCCTTCTGGTTTCACCTGTATAAAGATGTGACCACCGAAATTACACGCTCAATTGGTGTTTTTTCGTTTGTGGTTTTGGAAGTCTGGGACAATTTGCTGTCAACCTTGGTAACAAATAAAACTGCGAAAGAGTGCCATTCTGAAAGAGAAGAACTGAACCTCAAAGAATGAAGAGCAAAGCAATGTTTTTCTATTAGCTTCCAGAGTCGCGATGTTTCGAATTCTTCAAGACAAAACCGAGGGGTTAGAGACTCCTCTTTCAATATTAGGAATGGAAAATAGGTTTTGAGGCTTGTTTCTTTCGATTTTTCAGCTTTTTTGGAGACTTTGAAAATGGAATTCAAAACAAAAACAAATTTCTTTACTTATCGGCAAAGTGTGCTTTTTTCGTGAAAACATTTCTCGAAAGATATAAAGGTAATTTTTGCTCGAAACTATCAGCTAAAGTTCGCTTTCGAAAAATATTTTTGTTGTCCACTCTCCCCGCGCGATCTATTCTCTTGTTACCTACGATGCGAGCTACTTTCTTACCTATTTGAGAAAAGCAATGTCCGCAAGGTCAAGGGGCGGTGCTGCAGCACCTAGCTAATAAGCGTTCTTTGACAAACTCGTTGGGAAGAAGCAGTGAAACTCAAGGCCTTCCACAGCTATAAAAGGAAGCACCTGCCCACTCTCGTCAAGCTACCATGAGGAGTCTTCTCTTCTGCTCATTGGTCGCTTCAGTCCTTTGGTGAGTATCAATTTCGAATTACCTTACACCTTTATCACTATGATCTCAGTTTTTTATTTCAGTGACTCCTATGTCTTACCTCCAGAAGTAGCGGCTCCACAGCCGCAGCCGTCTTACCCTGCTCCGCAGAGTGCCCCTTCGCCACCACCACCTCCGCCTCCTCCCCCGCCTCAGCCTCAGTACACTCCTCCGGCTCCTCAACAACAAGGCTATGCTCAGCCGCAGCCTCAGTACTCGCCACCAGCTCCTGCTGCACCTCAACCACCACCTCCACCACCGCCTATGCCAGCCCCTCCTCCACCTCAGCCGCAGTATAGCCCACCGGCTCCACAGGGCTATGCTCAGCCTCAGGCACCTCAGATGCAGTACCAGCCGCAGGCCCCGCCACAGCAGTATCAGCCTCAGGCTCCTGTAGCTCCTCAGCCGATGCCACAGTACTCGCCACCTGTTCCTCAGTACCATCCTCAACAGTCTTATGCTCAGCCTCAAACTGCTCCAATGCAGTACCAGCCCCAGGCGCCGCCTCAGCAGTACCAGCCGCCGCAGGCACCTCAGCCGATGCCCCAGTACAATCCACCTGCTCCTCAAGGATACGCTCAGCCTCAAGCTCAACCTCAGCAGTTTTATAGCCCTCCAGCCCCGATGATGGCTGCTCCTCCTGCTCCTCAACAGCTATACTCTCCTCCAGCTCCTCAAGGTTATGCTCGGGCTCCCCCTCCTCCAGCCTACAACCCCCCTGCTCCTATGCCGGCTCCTCCTCCTCCCCCACCTCCTCCTCCCCCACCACAGCCCATGTACCAGCCTCCTGCTCAGACATACCAACCACAGCAGCCGCACAGTTACGCTCAGGCTCCACCGCCGCAACCAGCATACCATCCTCAGCCACCTCCCCCTCCCCCTCCTCCTCCTGCTCCGCGACCGGTTTATCACCCTCCTCCTCCTCAACCCCCTCCTCCCCCACCTCTTCCTCCTCCGGCTCCTCGTCCTAGCTATCAGCCACCCCCACCGCAGCCAAGACCCAGCGGCTACGCTCATGCTCCGCCACCACCTCCTCCTCCACCTCCTCCACCTCCTCCTCCACCAGCTCCTCGCCCGGTTTACCATCCCCCACCTCCCCCTCAGCCTAAACCCAGTAGCTATGCTCAAGCTCCTGCTCCCCCACCTCCTCCTCCCCCTCCCCCTCCTTCGCCACCACCACCACATCAGCCTAGTGGTTATGCCAAGCCTCCATCTCATCCCGTTGCTCCTCCTCCTCCTCCTCCTCCCCCTCCTCCTCCCCCTCCTGCTAACGAAGGATACGCCACTGGACCTGCTGCTCCTCCGCCACCTCCTCCACCTAAACGTAAGGTCTTATTTCATTACGAAACAAACGCGTTTTTAGCTTCGGGAGGATATCCTCAACCTTCTGGAGGATACCGCAAGTTCCATCGCACATTCAGCAAGTACAGGCACGCAGCCAAGTTCTACGTCTAATTCTCTTCATATATACTCAGGACAACGTGTATACGACAAACACTGCCTTAATAAACGCTAGTATACAGTATTTTGGAAAGAGGAAAATTGACCGAAAGACATTCTGAAATTTTAAGATTGAAATTGGCTTGTCAACAGGGTATATAAATTTGCATTCTAATTTTAGACCAGCCGACTTCGTCGTCTGACGACGTCGTATCCCATTTCGTACCTCTACAACAGTAATCAAACTTTCCAACTTTTTTCCAAGTTCATAACTTAATTGTTCCCTAAATTCTCGACAGGACATAACTTGTTACTTGCGGCTTCAGAGTGCCAGACCATAGAGGGACTTGAAAACAGTGAAAGGGGATTATTTCAAAAAAACGGACGTGGTAGCCGAATTCCTCACAAAATTTCGATAAAACAAATGCCCTCAGATTCGCATTTTAACAGTGCAGAGGGATAGAAAAGTTCGAACTACACTTTGAGCGACCTTAGCGTTTTAATAAGAGAGGATAGTCCTGAAAAAGTTCGTGAACATGAGTTGACAAACTGTTAGAGACAAGAAACAACGATCTCACCTTGCCGAATATCTCGAAAAATGAAATGGCAACTTGAAGTTGAAGCATTTGGCAAGTTTGAATTACGGTAAATTGCATATGCAAAAAAAGTTAAGTTTCCATCGCGCATTCAGCAAGCACAGGCACGCAGAAACGTTTTACGCCTAATTCTCTCCATATCTACTCAGGAACGTGTATACGATCGTATACAAACTGTTTTGGAACGTTGTTTGGTTTTTCTGTAGAGGGTTCTGTTAACCAAAATTTCTTTTCTCGTCTATTGTGGAGAATATTTTCAGTTTACAGTTGTTAACAACAAATGTTAAAACTTTTTAAAAATTGAACAAAAACTAAATGGTTCCAATTTTTACAACAAAATATATCATGTGTTGTAAAAGTAACAAACAAAAACAAAATATAGCGAAATATTCAAGTATATAAAGAAACTCGCTGGGAACATTGGCATACAATCAAACATGCTGAATGGAAACTCCTTTGCTGGCCAGTCTTACAACCGTCAGATGCTCGACAACTATGCAGCTGTGGTCGAGGAGTTGAAGACAGTTCTGCAGCAGCGGTTTGGAAAGGAACTTCAACAAGAATACACCTCAGTCAGTGGACGTGCTGAAGGATACAGAAAACAAGTTCCCATGGAAAAAGAAAGAAAGTACTACAAGGGTCAAATGTACTCTATCCAGCTGGTCAACGATTATGCCGTTGTTGTTCAACAATTGCGAGAAACCTTAAGGCGCCGTGGCGAAAGAAATCTTATCAAGAACACGGACTTCAATTGTGCTTCAATTGTGCTGCTGGAGATGATGCCCAGAACATTGCCCCATAAAAAATACATATGTGTGTCTTTGTTACTGCTTTTGCAAGCTATCCCGAAGTTTAAGATGGTGATGGAAGTTTTCTAACTGTTCATGTAATTTTAGTAGCGCAGCTGTTAGCATGTATACAAAGTAGATTCCATTCTTGAATAGACATTACACAAAGTCAGTTTTACATACTCTTGTGCTAACTGTGTTTCTATTGCTGTCGGTAAATAAAGCGAATTCGTTGCTTGTGAAGAGAGCAATCTCAGAATAGCTTACCGACAGATAATCTTTTAGTTCGGCATTGAAATTATATTTGAGCAGTAACACCAATGACCGCAATTTCTATTATTAACTAGATAAACATCGGTTTTCCTTAACACGCAATATACGTCCGCCATGAAGAGCTGGCAGATTCACTACGGCTTTTCTAGGGTCAATCTTTACAATTTCGACATCAAGCTATTCGCTTCTTTTCGTCACACTTAAAGTGTATGCGTCCCAGAGTCGGACTGATTTCACCAAGGCGGAAGTCTCTTTCTTTTTTTGTAAAACGCCAGCGTATTCAATTTTGCCATAATTTGCCACAAGAAGTTGTTCGTATAATTGCTTTGCAAAAGTTTGTTTTATGAAGTTTAGTTATTTCTATTATTCGTGAATTTAACAGTAGTTTTTTGATTATATGGAAATATGCAGCATACATCTGTCAAAACCGATTTTGTTTAGTTGTTTTCTTATATTTTTTCGTAAATATTATTGTAGTTATACACAAATGTAGAAAAATTGACGTTTCAGTTAAAAACATAACAAATATACAAATATAACAAAAAAATAGTAACAAGTTCAGGTATATAAGGGAGCCAGATGTGACCATTGACAAGGAAGACAACTCAACATGAAGAAAGGAAAGATCGTCTTCGCAGGTCAAGCATACTCCTCATCGATGGTCGAGGACTATGCGGTTGTGATCGAGGAACTGAAGAAAGTCTTACAACTTCGTGCTGAGAAAGAATGCGGAGCAACTTCCAAGATCGAACCTGCTGGTGGAGATGCGAAGCTTTCTTCGAAGGACAGTCAAAAATACAGAAAATAATAGTTTGCACTATGTTATTATTAGTTGTGTTGTAGAGCAGCTATGCAGATTACTCACATTTTGTGCGAGACAGTATCCGTGTTCTTAGTATTCGATTGTTACTTGGCGCAGACGTTTTTATTGTTTAAGAACTTTCAAGGCATATTCTGCTGTAAAACACTTTCATAAATCATCAGCAGGTAAAAACCCTAAGCACTCCTCAGCTCCACAAAAACATTCTTTCTCGCCAACAGTTCTCGATGCTCCATACTTGAATGACAACTCTTCTCCGGCAAGGATATCTCTATAAAATGTGCTGCGATAAAAACCTTGCTGATGCACTTACCTTCGAGCAAAAAGACCAACTCTGGGAACTGGAGAACCCACTCGAACAGTCATCAACCGGAGATTTGGGCTACAACTGTGATTCACGAAACGGGCAAGATTTCCCTTGAATCGTGGGTCAACGTATGTTACACTAGTTTTACCTAAATTAGGAATCTTTTCAAAATGAATACTTGAAGTTAACCTTGACAAGTTTCCTTCACCGTCATTATGTAGTTATGTTCCTTGTTCTGAGAATAACGAAGGGAAGCTTCTTCTTTTCCAATAATTTCACCGGCATACTCGAAGACAAAAGAGTCCTTCGGAATCGTCTCTGATGCGAACACTCCGTAGCCTTTTTGTCTCATTGGAATAACCTGAAGTTGCATTGATAAAAGTAGAGAAATCGAACCTTGAGCTTGGTAAAAACGCCTCTCTGAAGAAGACGATTCTCACAAGATTCGGGATTGCACCCACAATCCGAATGACATTCCATTACAGGGCTTCCACTTGCTTTATCAAGAAGGCGTACTCCATCGTAGTTATTCTATAGGAAACTGATAAAACTGCTATTATTTATCAACCAACCTCAGCTCCTAGAAGACATGGACATTTCTTTTCAGCCGTACATGATCCATCGCAACCACAACCTTCGAGAAGTTCTTCCCAGTCTTCGCTGCAACCAGGACCTTTTACTGTTCTTGCCACATACTGGAAGTCCATCTTGACAGAAAAAGAATGAATAGTTTTTACAGGAATAATATGAGTAAGAAATTAAGGGATAGGTTGAGTTTTCAAACTAAGAAAACAAATGTGCAAACAAATTAAAAGAGGCTGAAAGGGTTGTATGTATGCGCGCTGCAACCGTGAATCGCAGCAGAGCAGATTTTCTAAATTCTTTAAAAAGTTCAATTTGTTAGTCAAATCAAAACGAATATTATTCATTCGTAAATTTAACACTTTCCCCATATGTAAATTAGTTACATTTTTAATTAGAACACGTGAAAAATTCAAGAGCCTTCAAACAAAAGCTTTTTTTTTCGAACGGCTGCTCTATGGCTAAACATTTGTTATAGCGAATTTCAGGCAGCAACAAATTTTTAAAGACATGGATAAATTGTTTATTTTCCTAGCATGTATGGTGAAAAGGGTAGTTGCTGGTATGGACCAATCCGTTGAAAAGGCGGAGTATAAAAATTTGGTGGGATGTTGTGAACCTTATTGTACTCAGGATGGATCATCAGAGGGTTGAAGCCCATTTGGGGATTGTAGCCTAAAAATTGCTTTTATAATTAAGGAAATCAGTCCAGCCTGTAGTGGGAATAAATTGCTGTTCCGGATAACCAATAGACGGAGGTATTCGGCTAAACATGTTATTCTGAAGCCGTTGAGAATTCTGTTCGTTTCTATCGTAATAGAATGGATTGTTCAGAGTTACTAGAACGTAATTATAACTTAAAATTTTCCTATAAACGGACAATAAAGCTCTTTTGACATGTCGTGAATAAGTTCACCCAGTTTACGCCCTGATAGTCGATCTTCTACGCTTGTGGTCGAACCTGAAACGTTCATGATGTCACAAAAGTTTCGGCCTTCACTTTTTTCGTTGTACGGCGGTATCTCTCTAGTAGGAAGTGGAAGAAAAGGGTTCACTTTTGTGAAAGGTTCCTAAAACTGTTTTAAACCAACTTCTGAAGTACCTGTTGAAACGAAGGTAAAAAGAAACATGCTGTGAGTAGCAGTAGAAACATATTCGCAGACTGACCATGAGGGAGACAAGCTCACAATGAGGATTATCTCCACGAAATATGAATCACAAGTGAAGGACTGGTTTATCCGTAAATATGTGACAGAAAAGTGTGTAAAACAGAAAAAGAATCTTTATCCAAAAAGTCCTCGAAGAATGCCATCAGCGATTTGCAATCCTTGGTTCTGACCTCCAGGTCCACCTTGGCCGCCACCTCTTCGGCCACCTCCGCCTCGTTCTTCGCTGCTGTGGTGATGGTGATGATGATGTCCTGGCTCGTCGCGTCCTCCCCATCCTCCGCCACCACCTCCACGTCCACCAAAACCTCCTGGACTACCGGGACCACCTAAAGAAACATATTATTATCGCGTTTTTTTTCATATCAACCACCTCCGTTCCATTCACCTGGACCGCCTCTTCCATTCCAGCCACCAGGACCTTAAACATTGAACGATTAGTATCGACAAGTTTAACAAAAAAGGCATTGTTAAGCTAGGTTCAGTGACGAGATCAAGGTCAAGACTACTGTTGTAAAGAAAAGTGACGTACCTCCACCCATACCTCCAGGACCACCGTTCCATCCTCCACGACCTCCACCTCCGCCGTTCCAACCTCTGTCGCTGCCTCCTGGACCTCCCCATCCGCCTCCTCCTTGCATGCCTCCGTTGCCGCCCCAGCCTCCTCCGTTGCCGCCTCCGTTACCTCCCCATCCGCCATTGCCTCCGTTGCCATTTCCTCCTGACCATCCTCCTCGGCCTCCACCTCCACCGTTGTTGTTGTTCCAATTGCCTCCTTGACCACCTCCACCGCCATTCCAATTTCCTCCTCCTCCACCTCCTCGTCCTCCTGAACGATGTTAAAACCTATCAAAAAATGTCTTACCTCCTTGTCGCAAGTCTTGCGATTCTAGGTTCATTGGACCAGGGCCATCTGCAACTTCTTGTTATATCACTTCCGGGTCCAAAACTTGAACGAAAAGCAAATTATAGATACTCACCAAAAATGGCTGGAGGTGGCGGTGCTACAACGAGCAAAACAAGTAATAAACTGACAGAGAGAATAGTTAAGAGAGTCATCGTGCTGCTTAGGAAGACGACAGCGCGTCGACTGATGGGTCAGGCGCGGTGACTTTGGCGGACCGTCGCGCCCGTTGTAACTGCGCTAAGATTTCTTTGTGCGGCAAGCTGTTCTCCCTAGGAGACTGATCGTCCGTCGAAGAGAATCGAGTCGGAGACAAATGAAAGGACAATAATTGACGGTTGACAATGACTTCACGTCAGTTCCCCGTGGGGTCTCCGTCTGTTGATAGAACTGGACGGCTTGTTCGTGTCGTGACCGTCCAAAAAACGTTATCAAAGGTCAAAATGAAACAGAGTTCATTAGAATGTCTAGCTACCAAGAGATCATTTTTCTGGTTATTTCGTGCTGCGATAAGGACAGGTCATCTGTTGATGTGGCATCCTCCAAAATACTCATGAAATAGAGATGAACAATATAAACCAGTCTTAAATTGATATTCAGAGTGTTTTTGTCTTTAACTTACAGGTAAAAGAATAAAAGACAGTAGGTGAAAATAAGAATATAGAGCTCGATAGAAATGCCCAGCCGTAGGTCTCGTTTTAAATGGGATAAACTTCGTCCCAGAAGTTCTTCCATAATTTCCAACATTCTAGAGCCAGAATAAATGAGAGTTCGAGTTAAGAAACGTGTAGAAGTACGGAGCGTAGCAGGTGTGCACAAAAATCGATGGTGTTTGTTGACAATGCTCTTAAGCATTTACGGTCAAGCCGCAGAGAAAATCGGGCAAGGCGTCCGAGATGTTTTGAAAGAAGAAAACTAACTGTGTCTTTATCAGAAAAGAGTGCCCAGCCAGACCAGGTGATATGAAAACACTACACAGTTTACAACAAAGTTTCTCAATATTGAAAAACAAAAGCGTAGAAGAGCGGCCCGCCATGATAACCCTTTTTATTTGCTGCGCACGATGATAACCAGAAAAAAACTTGCAAAATGTTTGTGAGGCTTGGTCAAGTGTTGTGTTGAAGAAGCCTGCAGCTTTTGCCAACTCAGCTAAGTATTTCGATCGACGCCAAAAACAAACAACAACTTGTATATATGTTTTATTAACCACCAGAATACAGGTCGAGTACTCAGGGATAATATATAGTTAATAGCCTTAATGTAGAGATAGAGACGGACTGCAAGGGAAAGGGGTAAAGAAAGGGTCACTAGACTGGGATTAACGAATGACACGGGGCGATTTCTCACAGGGAATTGAACTAGTCTGTTTGTCTAAAGGGAAAAGAAAGAGGTAACCTGAAATATAGAGGGGACACCGGCGGATGAGGGAAAAGAACAGCTACGCGGACGACTATGTAAATGAATGACTGTGTAAAAAATGTGGGGACAAATAAAGGATCTGGGGGTCTGTACACTTCACCGGGAGTATTCGAACAAATGTGTTTGGGATGGCTAACGAATCATTCGCTGTTAGATAATTGCGACTAGAAAAATGAGGAGAAAAGTCGAATAATCAGTTTGGACAATCCCTACGAGAGAAAAAAAGTTTAAAGAGGAATAAACAACCTCCACCGAGACTGGGGGCACCGGTGAGGGTACCACGAAAGACGTCTTCACGCCTCCCGCACCAGATCCCAGAGATTTTCACCTAGAGGGTCTAGCGGAGTGGGCTGAGTTCATTCTATGAAAAAAGTATTTACAGTGACCGATGGGTCTCTTATGACTCAAAAGAAGATTTTGATCCAAGGTTTGGGCAGTTTCAGGAGGAGAACTACCGGTCACAGCAGTAAAACAAAACAAAGACGATGTGTAGGTAAAAAGACTGGAGAAAGAGGCTTGAATATCACATCTATTGTTGGGAGGGTAAGAACCGGAGGCAGTAGAGCTCACTATTCGCCTATATAAAACTATGTTTGGCTAATGAGGCGGCAGGTATCACCGGGCTAGTATTTACAGAACAGGGAAGGAATCACAATGAGGTTGCTAGACGTTTGGAGGGGAAAGAGACTAAGTTTTTGTACTGGAAGACTATTCAGAAGGCATTTAGAAAGAACTTGGGGTAAATGTTTGTGGAGTTTGTGAAAGCAGTCGACTAATTGAACCTAGCGAAAGTGGCAGAGTTTATACAGCTGGGACTTCAGTGAGTTCCTGGAAATTGGGAAGTGAGCACATAGATGACTGTTTACACACCTTTTTCAAGCGCTCGTTGAGCTCACAGGCTTCCGTCTCTTCCATATCCTCATCAGCATCAAAGTCTTCCTTGTTTGAGCTGGAGCTGGCGAGTGGTTGACCAGGAGGAGTGGGATTGACGTTCAGCGCCTGAACTCTCTGTTTAAAAGAGAAAGTTAATGAATACCTGAAGCCAATTGAGCACCATCTGATTGCTCTGCGAGACAGAATTCTGTTGAGAACTGCTCACAGGAGCATTCGAGAGGGCTAAAAGAGAAGTGGCATCGGCCAGAGCAGAAGGAGTTGGTCGTGGTCGTTCTGAACCTGCATATGGGATTATGGCTAACAGCTACTAGAGCGAAAAGTGTGGGGAGAGGCGCATACCTTGAGGACTACCCTCATTCTGAGTGCCGTTGCTGTTGTTCACCACACATTTTCTCATGTGCTTCTCCAGAGTCGAATGAACTGAGAACGGCATGTGGCAAATATAGCAGTGAAACGTTTCCTAAATGTGCATTTTTTTAGTTTTTATTGTTTCATACCTTTCCCTGTTGTCCATGGGTCCTCATGTGTCTTGTGAGTTTGCTGCTCTGCGCACAGGCATATGGACAAAGCTGGCATTTGTAAGGCTTCTCTCCAGTATGACTCCTCAGATGGACAATGAGGTTGGAGCGATTGGTGAAAACTTTGCTGCAGTACGTACATCGCTCCTTTTTCACATTCATCTGCCTCCGAGCAGCGGGCTCAGCCAGATCGCAATCATCGACGACAATGAACTGAAATGTTGAGTAATATATTGTTTCTTTTCAAGTACCGGTTCACTTTCGTCTTCAGTTCCAGTTCTTGCCGTCTTCCTTGGAGTGGCTTCGTCTTCCGTCGGTGATCGTCGCCGAATGGCAGCAGATCCGGGCCGAAGAGGATTGGGAGTAAAAGCAGATGGTTCATTCTCACTGAAATAGTTTTAATAAAAAGACAATGGAATCAACTCACTTCCTCAAGCCAGCAAAAAGTCCGGGAGACTGAGGAACTCCAGAATTGGACAAGCCAAGAAGAGCCGCAGCAGCGACGTTGTTGTTAACGTTGTAGCTGTGGGACATCTGAGTGTAGTATTCCTGCATGGCCGAAAGAACATTGGGCTGCATCCAGAGATTCTAAATACATAGTTTTACAAGCCGGTCATTTACGTTCTTACCCCGAGAGATGAAGCTGTTTGAAGAGACGATTGCACAGTACTAGACAGCGACGAACTGCCAGGAGGATTGAAAGCACTGACAACATGCTCATCTTCGGCTTCTTCAGAAGGCATCGTCCTAAATTTCAATATAAGCAAACAGTGTTTACTAAGCTACCGTTTGAGACAGGGCTTCTGCTCCAACGCCATTTTGTTCTCCATCGCTTCATTTGAAGCTTTCTCAGCAATCTCCTTCAGTCGTTCTGAGCAGAATGCTGAGAGGGAAAAGGCGGATTTGGTAGTCGGTTGTTGTAGAGCAGAAGCGACTGTCTTGACGGGGGATTGACGACCATAAGAGTCGGAGTTTGGGGAGGAAGACGAAGTGCTCGAGTCACCATCAGGGATATCCTCCTAAACGTTAGTATAAGACGGAGAAAACAAAACAAATTGTACCTGGAGGATTCGCAGACCATGAGAATTATAGGTGTGCTTCAGTAACGTCCAGATATCGGCAAATCGCTCTTTACAGGAGTTGCATGTCACTGTCGGAGATGCTCGTTCTGCAACGTTAATGGTGTTCAAAGTGCAGCAGACTGTTTATACTACGTGTTTCTTTCCGGAAACGTCGTGCTAGATTCCCTCGTGCCCGATGGCAGCATGACCGGCTGTCCCCCCGTCAGGCGGGCTCCACGCAGCGGACGTGGAAGCAGCGCTATTTGCCATAGAATTCACTGTTTGCATTTCTCTTTTCGCGGCCATTGCGCAGCGCGGAAGAGCGCGCAAACAAATGTTATTTACAAGAGCCTCTGAGCCGGCGCCCAGGTTCTGGTCCACGTCGAGGCAACGTGAAAACGGACACCAACGCATGATCAGCCAAATAGTTTGTCAACGGCCCCTGAAGCTGTTTCTCAATCCTTATGACTAAAAGCAGAGGAAACCGGGCTTGTTACATGGGCAGTGGAAAGCTAGGTCAAGGATAGAGGTTTAGACCAAGATTGATTCAGCGCAACGGCATACCTGCCATCAGGTTTCACTTTGCTAGCTCAGGCACGATCAGTCTTCCAGACCGCTTATTGAAACGCCTGACAAACAGCTGCTGTGTGCTCAGGCCTACACAAGGCTAGGAGCAGGACTTTCCATTGAAAGATCACAACATACACACAAATATTTGGGCATGAAACGTCACAATGCGAAGAAAGTTTCTAGCGGAGAAGCAGCCTGCGAACGCTTTTCCAGAGACATGTTCTCGGATGACGTAGCGTACGGTCAGTGGGTGGTCCGGCCGGTCCAGACATGCACTTTCGATGCACTCACGTACTAGTGAACAATTTCAAGGAATCCGATTGGGTACGTGGAATGGTCCGCTTATCCCCACCATCACCTATGTGGCTCTTTCCTAGAACTTTTTGTAGCACACGCGATCAATCAGTGAATGACCCCCGTTCGAGAGATGCGTTGTGGGAAAAGCAGCGGCGCTGTCATATGACCATCCAACCTCGCTTGCCTCAAAGCTATTCACGTCAGAGCCAACCCTTGATCTTTTTGTGCTCATCGGCATTTGCAAAGTAGCTCGAAGTGACGGAAACGCCTCAAATCTTTCAAAACGGCCGTCTGCGTCTGCACTTTGTCTAATCTGTCAGTCTCCAGGCTATCTTCATAGTTTCCAGGGTCACTCAAGTGCAAAAGCACTTCGTGATAAGACAACTAGAACCCACTCAATAAAAAAAACGTCAGTCCCTTTTACGTGAGCCCGGCGGAAAAATCAGCGTGTCTTGCCATGGATTGTTGTCTCTCGGCATGCCGCCGGTCAAAACTGGTCCTCAGCTATTATTCGGCCTCTGCTGCGCGGCCCAATACTCCCGACGCGACCCCCTCAGTCAATACTACAGTAACCGAGAGCAAACATTGCGCAACTCGTGGACAGTCGACTGTCCACAGTCCCAGTCCATTTTTGGCATAACGGCAGACCACCCGACAGGGAACGAAAAAGAATCACCTTTGTCTACATCAGTGCGCCAAAGACTGGCATCTTGCCAGACCCCCAATTGATGACCCTTTACCCACTAATGGCTATTGGTTCGGAAGAAAGATCACGTGTTGACCAACCTAAATCATTCGTGTCCGTCGTCACGTCCATGTTGTAGTGGAGCATCAATGGATTCGCCGACGTTGACCGCACACATCGATTCTGAATCTGATAAATTTTTGGCAACTTGTCCAGACTAACCATCGCAGCGGGATTAAATGTTCGTCTTCGTCCTTGCCTTTCAAAATTCACAGGAGACGAGTCGACGTCGGAAGGAGTCATCTTGCCACCGCAGTTTGACACCTGTCAACATAATCTTCAGTCAAACAATGGAAGCCACGATTACCTTGTGCTCGATAAACTGGGAAAACTGTGAGATGGGAAAATGTGTATGACATTCTCCACAGATGACCGTGTCACCCCGACTCGGGGGACTGCTGGCCGCTCGTGAAAGTGGTGAATCCGTGGCTTTGAGTTCGGTTAGGTCTACTTCGGCAGCGGATTCTACACCGCTGTCAGAAGAGGCCATCGGAGTGCCACCGCTTTTGTCTATATTCCCTTCGCTGTCGAGATCACTATTGGTCTTCTTGCGTCGGCGTGGCTCAATAACCTATAGATCGCAGTTATGGATTATCAGGGATTTCAAACATACCTGGTTGTTTGACCGGGAAGCACTGCTCATTAGCAAAAATAACACACAAAACAAAAATCTGGATCAAGATCCAGAGTCACCGGGTTGAAATACGCCGTAGAAAAAAGTACACCGGGTAAATGCAGAAGAGAGAAAGCAGAATGAAAGTTAGCGACCAATCTGAAATTTCTTATGTTATGAATGGCGGAGGGTTACGGTAACTGACCACAACTCTCACATGCGACACCACCTTTCCAATATGGTCTCCGCTACAGCGGGAGCACACTCAGACCGTAGGAATCTTTCTGGAATGATAAAATTTAAGAACAGTCGTTGAAAGGAAAAGAGAAGAAGAAAAAAGTGGAAAATTAGAGTGGTCAAAAAATCAAATGATTTATTGTGTGAGAGCTGAACCACGCGGCGAGCTATCAACGGCACAACGGAGCTGAAAAAAGCCGCGGCCATCCTCGTAGAGGCTTCCTGATAAGCGTCAAGAAACAAAGAAAGAAGCAAAAATATTGAGCTGCACCACAACTGTACGACCATAAAGGCATTTCAGCTGTTTGCTTACAACAGTACTGTCAACAAATTTTGAAGAGAATTGGAAAGCAACGTCGCATGTCCAGTGACAATGACCAGAAAGGAAGGTCATGAGTCGTCTGGTAAGTGAGGGAAACAGGAAGGAGGTTAAAAATACGAATGTTTGGGACGTCGAGGAACAGTTGAGGTTCTGGGGAACTGGAAAGACGAGGAGGACGAGAAAGTAGTCAACAATAAGTGGGCAGATGAGAAAGGAAAGTGACCAAAGGAATGTCGGTAGAAAGTATCCTGACAGTGATATATGACCGATCATAGACAACGTGACTATAAATTGCGGTCAAAAGAAAGCAAAAAAGGAACAGGTGAGCCTGTGAGCAAGGAAGCTGAGTTGACAGCTCTCATGCTGGATGGCATCTGTTTCAAAAACAAAAGATGGACGTGCGGGAGCGCGAGGCCGGACTCTGTGTGTAAAGTGGTTACTGGTCACAAGTAGAACACTACACAGCAGCCCACACATATGGATAGCTATATGCTGTTCCTTCTGTAAGCATAAAATCTAAAACAGCGTCTGCTTGGCAGAGGCTTTCACGTACGGCAAACGCACGTGGTCGACGTGAGCGCGGAAGTGTCCTCAGGAAACGGACCGGTAGAATGGGCGGGACCGGATTGGACAAGCAAATACAGACGGAAAGGAAGCCCGGAAGCGAGCAATGACCGGACGACGCTACGTAAGGCGCGTCTGGACACACAGAAAAAATATGTGAGATGTATGGGTGGTCCGAGGAGTCGAAACAAAATAGAGTATAGCAGAAATAAGGAAGGAAAGAAAAGTAGGTGCCCCGATGGTCAGTGGTAGTGTAATACAGTTGTAATGAAGACCAGCGTAGCAAATAAAATGGACTGAAAATAGGAAAGAATATGGTAAACAGTAGAAAGAGAAAATATGACAATAGACTGTCAGATCCATGCCACCGCTGGAAGCTGCGGCTGCGGAAGAGAGGGAGAGTGGGCGTGCGTCTCGCTTTCCGCGGGGCCGAAAGTGAAAACCTGGGCATCGACGGGTGGCAGAGCAAGTTTCACTCGCCACTAGAGTCGCCCAATCATGCAACATCGAAAAAGGCGGCAACCGGTTGGCGTGGCGCGTTGCGCAATCCGCGTGCGTCGTCCAGCGAAAGCCGTCGGCGACCTTGGGATTTCCCCGTTGGTGTTCCAGCTTTCTCCTCTGGTTAGATTGTCTCCCTTTCAAAATGGGTTAGCAAAAACAAGTGAGGGGCGATCGTAAAGAAGGCCCAAAGGGAACCGGCACTGAAGGGGGACTCAGACAGCTTCTTGGCAATCTGCGGCCATCTCACAATGGTTTTTGATTGCGATATAACTGTCAGACAGCCTGGACCTTTGTCGACTGTGGACACAACTGAAATTGTCTGCTTGAAGAAGGAGATAACGCAGAAACAACTGCAACAAGTGTGATAAGAGCTTTTCGCCTTTTGAAATATGCACAAAGCTAATAACAAGGAGAAATTTTTGCGCGATGCTCACGAGACAGATAGGAGTTGTTACTTTTTGCAAAATATTTCTATCTGTGGAGCTCTTATTACAATTCGCGACCGGGTTGAAGCTTGTAGCCATGTTTTTAGTATTAGATCAGTCTTAGTTACGGTAGGGTAACAAGGCTCACTAAACTTGAAACATGAGTCTGTTTGCCTAGCTTCAACCTGAAACATTTGGAGACCGTACTGTCGTGTTTGATAGTTACGACACCCTCTGGCCATTTTTTATGTCATTGGCTTCGAGCCGAGTGACTGTGACGCGATATAGAGCCTGGAGACTATTTGCACAGTTGTGACGTCACAAAAGGAGAATGAATAAGCGGACAAAACGAACAGGCATTTTGCAATACAAACACACAACTTGGATAGCCTGGCTGCGTGAAATGCAGGTCTGGAAGGGAATCCCTCTTCTTTTCACTTCGCGTGGTCTCGGCGCCTGCTGTGTAGTATCGGAGATATTCGTGGAGCGCCACGGGTGGAACCTATTTCACGGCTGTTTTTGCTCGGCGAATCAAACGCGGCTGACCCAACAGCTGGCAGCAAAAAGCCTTAGGGCCTGCCCAGGTTGCGACTTTCACAGGCTCATTGAAACAATGTGATCTGGTCCATGCCATTCACTGCGGTTGGAAAACGAAAGCAGGGTGAAAGTAGACGATGATCTGCCGCGGCAATAGAAAGCGAGTAGCCATTAGTCAGTTTCCGTAGTGAGCGAAAGAACAGTGTCCGAAAAAAAACCTGATCCAAAAGTGCAGAGGTATTGAAGGGGATTGGCAGACATCATGCTTGTAGTGGAGACGCAGATGCGGAAAACTAGCCAACGATAAGCGCCAGGCGTGATAGCCGATAGAAACACGTAACAAAGGAAAGTCCCGATAAGTGAGGACCGCGTGAAAAAAAAACTTATTTACCACTGCAGTGAGGTTTGCACCAAAGGTAAAATAACCGAGTCGGCGGATGTGAAGTGTGTTGAATGGACGGCGCTGTGTCAGCTGAAGACCATTGGCAAACTCAACTCTTTCTGTGGTTTTTTGACCGACTCCGAGTAGTCGGTAAATAGATTTCGGCAGGGTCGAGACTGTGCCAACTCTATCACATGTTGAATTCCAACGCCTGACCAAAGGTATTACGAGAGGATAGTTCCAGTTATCCCCTCTGCCAACGTAGACAGCTCAAAAATAATTGTCGGCCATTTGCTGGACTTTCCCTCGTGGTGCCATCGTTTACAGTAGGAAAGCGAAAGGATTTCACAGAAAACACGTAAGAAAAAGTTGGAACCATGCCGACGGCATGTACAAAACATTCTCGGTAAACTTTTAGCTGAAAAGAAGTACAAAAGAAGTGAATCATTGCGAAAAGGCGGCGAATCGAAAAGAAGAAGAAACGAACATTTTGGGAAGAATGGTCACCCCTTCTCTTCCGTCAGAATAAGAGTAGGAGGATGGAACAACAGCACTAAAATAAGGAGTTGAAGAAGTAAATGGACATGGGATCAAACAGGCTGGAGACTACGGCAACCTGTCCCGAGTGAAAACGTATACGATAGCTTTCCTGCCAAGCTGCAGTAATCGCTCATGATCATTTACGATCAGGCACCTTGCTTGCACAAAACTTCTGTTGATCCAAAACAACATTAGACCCCTTTTTGAAGAATAAAATGGAAGATCATTTAAAATTATTGGTTAGATTGTTGTTACGCGAAAGACGCTTGAGAGATCACAAAGGTAGTTCAATTATCGGTCAGTAGCGGGTAAGAGAGAGAGAGAGAGAAGGACCGACACGAGAAAAGGAATTGGACAGCCAAGGACACGAAAGAGTTTTGAGTGGCCGCGGAAGTTGGCACTGCCAAAGATAGAAAGTGAAATGATCTTATCCGTAATCGTCACTCACACACAACGGGCTTTCACTTTCCGGGAAGCGAAAGTAGCTGACCAGATGTATTTGGGATGTGTTGCCGTGCCAAAAACTGGTCAGGGCGGTTACGCCATTGGCAGAAAGCGAAATCTCTTGCGCGCGAAAGCCGCCAATGGCCATGCAAAACTGGCTGGCCACAGAAAGTAACATTCAGTGAAAGCGACGAGGATTGGGGATCGAGTACCAGGCGTTTTCCGCATAGCTACTGGAGGAAGTGTTCGGGGGCAATAACAAGATAGTGAAAAGTTCGTCTAGAGCCAAAGACCCTGACGAATGGGCGTAACGAGAGCCATTGGCTCTCGCCCTCGTGTTTTCGCAGACTCGGGATAGAATGTTAAAAACAGCAGAAACATGGACACCTACCAGGCCAGAAACGGACAACAACATGGCAAAAATGAACAAAGTCGTTGGTCAGACGCGCCGCAGCAACCATGGCGCTAGAAAAACTAATGAGCTCTTGGGTTTTTCACGGGAGGGCTGGGCACTGCAACAGCCCAGCTATACGAAAGTAGCATTTATATTGCAGTGTTTGACTGCTAATCTGTTCATCAGACTCATTGCAACGAGGAGTTTTTCATTGCCACCCCGAGCAATATAATTACCTACTGCGGGGAAATTAGATAGCTGTAAAAAGTGTAAACACACAACAGCTACATAGGTAAATGTAGTATAGCAAAAATAGGAAGGAAAAGGTAGGTAGAATTCCTTCGTTGAACAGTCAGATATCGCCGAGGACTGATTCAGACGTCAACGCGGACTGAGACATACTACCCTGACACATACGGAAAGACGTGGAAATTCTGAAGATTGCATGCACACAGCAACAAAAAACCCTCAGCCTCTATTAATAGTATACTATATACATGGGAAATCCGATAGGGAGCAGCGGCAATGAATGTACGGATGCCTAATCACGTAAAAGTGCGATGTGGCTTGGCGAGTAATTGACTATTGCCAGTAGTATGTTGCAATCATTTTTTTTTCAGTATGAAGTAACTGTGACAGACATTGATTCAAGAGGACGGTCACGTTCGACCTTTTGTGGCACTGGGACTGACCACTCACGAGGAGTTGTCAAGGTCGCAAAACAAAAAATATCACACACAGCCATCCTTATCAGGCCTAGGAGTATATCCCATTCTTGATACTATGTTAATGTCTATGTGGGCATGGTCTTTTGTTAAAAACGTGAGTGGCAAGCTCTCGCTGGTAGCCTGGGGCAGCTCAGAAAAGTATGCAGAACAAACAAAAGACGCGTAGCCCGACGGCAACGCAGTATAGTAGAGAGCTGCAACATATTGAGGAAGGCAATTTTTACAAGGGAGGGTCTCAAGTCCCTCTGGCCGATTGACCACTGGTCATTAACATAAGATCGATGCATGTTGCACTCTTTTTGCCTCGCCCTCGGCGCATTCTCAAATAATGCGCGAAAGAGACATGTCCATAGCAGCAGGAAGCCCGACATAGTACATGTGCGAAATACCCGGGTTTTCGTGTTGCCACGTTATTGCTCAGCCAACGCACTCCGAACTGTACGCACAGTTCATCCCATTTCGCGGGAACGGGTTGCGCAATCCCGGTGCCCATTAACAATGGAAATCTTTGGGATTACGGAAAGCGAAAACGCGTTTTCCGGTACTGGTTCTGATCAGCCCGGTCGATTTGCTATGCTCTTTTTGGGAGACGCGTAAAAACATGGAACAAACGTCGACCATCAGGAGGGGGTTTGCCGCAGGTCAGGTGGTTTGAATGTTAAAGCATTTTGGGGAGGTCGTTTCAAAATGGGGCAGAAAAGCTCTGACTGACCCGTGTTTGAACAGTCGTCCGGCTGCCATACACAGATTCTATGCCGTTTATGGCCACTCTCTCCAATTGAAATACTGTTTGTCCTGAAAAGTGGGGAAAGCGAGACCATTTGCGACCCCACGAGTTTTCAGTTAAAGAAGGGACTGTCCATTTAGTCCCGAAAACTATTTTCAAACTCTGGCGCCAGCAAGTCTTTGCAGTTTATCTCGAGGTCCATATGTGCACCCTCTAAAAAAGTTCATTCCCTCAGGTCTCGAGGTCTGTTCGGTGGTCATCTGCGGGCCGCCCGCGCCCGATCAATCGCACGTTGGGCAGTTGTTTCTGGCAGAAACAACCACAGACTATACAACAGCTCTCAAACACACGTGACACGCTCACGGAGTCGGACTTGACGACTGCTGTTGTGATAAATTCTTTTTTGAAACGCATCGAAAACGAGCCTCTGAGCTGTCGCTTCCGTCAAGCTTCCTCAGACCAGACAGTTCAAATGTCCGAAAAAGGAAGTAGTCATAAGTGGGGAATGTTAATTGCTAGTCAGTATCATGTACTTCTGTTTGAGTCACACGTTATGGGAGAATCTCAACTGAATGTGTTACTAATTGAATTAGCATAATCAGTTTTAGGCGGAGCCAGTAAAAAAAAGGATTAGTTGGCAGGAGTCACGCGAAAGAACGACATGATAACTTTAAAGGGCAGCTGAACTGAAGTACTGACTCAAATCCACTATACGATTTGAACGAGGTAAGTCCCCTCAAACTTTATATGTATTATGTCGAGCAGAATCCGAAAGAGGAAAACGGAGTTGATCCGACTATTAGAGAATTATAAGCGTGGGAGGGAATCTTCAAGACGGAGAATATGTGTGTGTGATAAAAAGACTGACGCGTATCTGAAAAGCGAAGAAATAAAAACATAAAAGTAATATGAAGTCTCGGGAGATTCGAGGAAGAATAAAGCTATACAAAAAAATAACAGTATTCAGTTTGGTCAAGATTGGGAAAAGCAGCAGCGGACCACCAAAAAAATAACTTTTAGTATAGTGCTGTTTTAAGCAGCCGCACTTTTGATGCCAATTGTGCATGGCAGCGCAGAAAAAGTGGGCCGCCATGACTGCTGAGTCCAATTTTTACACCCAGTCGGGAAGAAGCAAACTTCTTTTCAAAAACTATAGCCATCGCTCAGTTCTGATTTATAGCATCAAAAACAGCGAGTAGCCACATCCTGAAAGTGCGGATTACGGTAGGAGACCCCAGTGAGCTCAAGAAATCTGGCCAGCGCGATTTCCCGGCTACCCAGTCTAATTTTTAATGGTGATTTCTGCTATATTATTTTGTACATTATTTACGCGGGGAAAGCTGCTGTCCAGACAGCCGTAGTTGTTGTGCATGGAGGGACCAGATGGGGAAGCCCAGAAGGAGAAAACAAAAAACAGAATCAACATATATATAGTAGGAGCTCTATTTCCCCGACCCTAGTGAAAAATAAGAAAAATATACTTATGGGCCTTCCATTCAATCATCTGGTTGTACCAAGTTCAGTCGACCTTTTTCTCGGACCACTTGGTCCAGCCGGACCAAAGCAAATCCTAGTGGATTGGACACCCTTTTTACTCGTTGCTGTTGGGGTCAGTCAAAGCTGTTTAGAACGGCAATCGAGTCGCAAGGGGGCATGGAAACAGATTGCGATGTGGCAGAGCACAACAGCTACGACGAGAATATATGTAGAAAGGGACCCGGGAAGACAACAGAAATAGTATAGCAATAGTCCCAAACGGGCAGACTAATGGGACGAGGAAGGAGATCAACTTGGACATGTAGACGTTATTGTGTCGAGCGTCAGAATTAATCAGTGTGCTCTAATCCCTGCTTCCTTACCTGCCCAAGAGAATGGTAATCCGTCGGGGAACATATGAACAATAAGACGAGAATATGAACAGATTACTTGAGCCATGCGGCAGATTAGGTGACTGATTAGTAGAAACGTAAAAAAGGGTAGAGATCACCTTCCTCTGTGAATATATGGTGTCCATGCATCCGTGGGCACTGGTGTGCAATAGCCAAAAATGAAGAAATTCGATAGCTATGGCACTAGGCGGGCAGAAAGAAAACCACGAAACCCAAGTACCGGGGAGCATTCGAACGTTATACAGCCTAAAAATAGGGGGAAGAGACTGATGGCGAAGAGATAACTACAGTAAAATGAAATTGGAGGTTTGACAGACATTAAAAAGACTTCTCATTAGTTTAGTTGATCTTCTACGAGTATACTTTTCCTTTTTGATAGCTTCTAACTCATGCCTATCGCTCAGGTGGAAAGGCGATTAGACTTGTAAATTGTAGGCTCCGCAATAACGAAATAAAGATGTAGAAGAACACCTGGTGCCACATTATTTTTAAAGCAAAAGTATTCATGTTAGTCATGCTCGCCAGAAAAGGAAAGAGAAAATATATCTGACCAATGGACTTCTCACGAAGACTTTCGAAAGATGGTCAAATAGAATCTCCAGTGCAACACCATAACGTGTTGCACGTGTGCTTTGCGCTTCCTCTGTGTATGTGGCTCTCATGTTTCGCGCGTCAGGAAAAATGGATGATAATTGGACGGCGGCGGCCGCGGTGACCACGCGGCAGGCGCATATACGAGCATACTAGGCAGTCCTGGACTCGAAGTCCACTTGCCAAGAGCATGTGCTCATTTACGTCTAGCGTCGTATCAAGAAGGATATATTGCTTTTTAGAGGCTCTCCAGTATGCAAACAAAGCTGCAGAAAGAGTAAGAAGAAGTGGATAAATTGAACGCGGAAAAAGATAGGCACTCGAGAATCTTCTGGCCACGTTCCAGTAACTCTACAAGAACCAGCAAAGCTCATTGTTGTGTTTACAGCGACTGAGGGACCGCATGAGGCAGAAGTCGGCCTAGTGTAAGAAAGAGTAACGAAAAACGTCTCTCGCACAACATGCACAACTGGCATGGCATGACAGCCAGAAAACAGTAGTATAGTGACAGAACGTCTTTTTTTCGACTACATATTCATTACTCTTTTCAGACTGAGCACTTGACTGCTTTTCAAAAGACTGTATAGATGTGCCTAATGATGGAGATGATGACTCATCGCTATGAGGAGAGAAAATGCACTAATCATGTATATTCGCAGGAGCGGGAAGGAGATAAATCGCAGGCACATGACTGATCGAGAGAGTCTGAGGTGCGACGACGGAATGAGAAACGTCGGTCATTCAAGAGGAAGCAGAAACTTTTCTTTAGTTTCTGTCAAGAGCCGCCCTCTCAGTTCCTATCAGCTATTAATCAGGTTGCGCGAAAAACAGGCCTGGCCATGAGCCTTTGGTGTAGTACTGGAGACATGTCTGTCAGCTGACGGCTCGATCTTTCTTTTGGACCAATTTTTCACGATTACGTCACACTGGCAGTAGTCCAGCGAGGGAACTTTTTAAGTGAGGGTCCGAGGAAGGACTGTGGGGCCATCGCGACCACAACCCTGGAACTACGAGCATGTTCTTCACTGTCTTTTACTTGCTCACCGAACCTTCCGAATCGACATTTCTGAGGGAAGTTTAAAAGGATATGAGAGTTGGAAGATGTGAACAGAACCAGAGAGCTAATCAACAGGAATAGTCAGATCGGTCAGACTGAAATCTTGGGACGAATGAATCAAAACTGAAATGTCACCTTACTCTATAAAAAGCATGAGGAGTCGCTAAAGGGCCCGAGTAGTTTGTCCGGGCATGTGGCGGTCTGCGTCCCTGCCAGCCCGAAGCTAGCCATGCCTCCAGCCGTGAGAAAACACATTCGCAATCTATGTGAAAAGAACACTTTGTCGCTTTTCTTCGCAAAAAAGGAATTGATAGAAAAGGAAATGAATGGATTTTGCACTACACGCAGTCTACAAAAATAGCCAGATTTCTGATGTACACTACGGTTTTTTGGACAACCATTCTCAGAAGTTTTTAATAAGCTTCAGCCATTAGTTTTCATGTCCGTTGGTCTTGGTCAATGCATAAACAGTGAGCTTGGACCGGATTCCCCTTTCTGGTCGAACCCTAGGTGGACCTCATTCCTTATAATGTTATAGTAGTTTTTGGTGTGCTATACACTTTATCGTTGTGTTTGAGAGACTGAGGGCAATAATTAGCCGCGTGCTGGGATTGAGTTCCTGCACTTTTTCTGACGTATTTGCATCAAATGAGGGCCCAAAGACAGGATGCCAATTAAAACAAGGCGAGAAATGAGTTTCAATTTGTGAGTGTTGTTGTAGTCTTGAGAATAAATGTGAGAATAGAAAAAGAACAATGGGTGGTTGGCGTGGTCTTGTGACGGTAACTGAAAGCAGTTGACCATGGCAATCAATGAAAAGACCTGGAGACGAGCCAGATAAGAATGGACAGAGCTGTGTCAGCAAGAACAACAAAAGAACAAGAAGGACCAGTCGATTGGCAACAATTTTCATTCACTGATAACCATTTTTTGTTACATCTCGTAGTTGTTCTCGCAACTCGAAGGACATTTATCCCAAGGAAGCCGTCGAATCCAAGAGAAAACCATCATCTCAAATTTCCTGTTATTAGTAGTCGCAGGACCTATACCTCTTCTTTTGCCGAATCCGGCGGAAGCATCCATAAAGGAGGAGTCGCTGCGTTTTCCGAATCCAGCGGAAGTTTCCATAAAGTATGTTTCCATTGGAGCTAAAAAGAAATTCATTTTGTTGAGGTCTTTTTTGAAATCAGAAAATGGTATTTGCACTGACTACACAATGACTAGCGACAATGCCCTCTTGTTTATTACTTCGTTTTCCAAAGCCGGCGGATGAGTCAAAGAGGCTTTTGTAGGCTGAAATTAGTACGATCTTTCATGCAATCATTTCAGATAGTACCTCGCTTTCCAAATCCAGCGGAAGCATCCATGAAATCGCTTCTCTTTCCGAACCCGGCAGAAGCATCCAGGAAGGAAGAATCGCCTCGCTTACCAAAGCCAGCAGATGTATCAAGAAACTTGGACTCGTGGCCTGAAAGGACTAGTGATAAGGTGGCATCCAAAATACTCGCCTCGTTTTCCAAAGGCAGCTGACGAGTCAAAAATGTCGCTCCTCTTTGCCCTTCCTATTACAAGAGAGTGGGCAATTCCTACACACGCTAATAGACAACAACCCAGAGATACAGTATACATTCCTGAAAAGTTGCGGTTTTTTAGAAGAGAACGATAAGCGAGTTAAAAGGAACTGGGTGTGACTACGACTGCGCCTTTAAATGTATTGAAAATGTCAACGGGTGAGAAAGTTCGTTAAAGGTGTTTGACATCCGGTAATTGCCTATTCTCAGGAAAAATGACGAATATCTGTATAGACATTAATGCAGAAACTGACCGAGCTCTAGTGCAAAAAGGTGATGGAAAAGAGATCGAATGAGATAAGACGAGAGCTTTTTTGGCATGGCAGCTCCCAAAAACCCACAAGTAGTTGAAAACACCCTAGTTCTACCAATGTAGAAGGCGTGCCGAGCACGTCATGGTCTCTACCGGAAATCTTTCCGGATATGTTTATCCTAGACCAGAAAAATGGCCCGGTGATTAACACTTTTCAAGTTGTTCTATGAGACCTTAGATGACCATTTCAGAAGGAGAAGAAAGAAAGAGAATGTTCGAATTGTTTAAAACGACTGCAAAGCCCGGTCTGGGCTCTCAAATACTCTCTCTCTTGTTATGAGGAGGGATTAAGATATGCTTTTTATGACCTGCCTTCATCATTTTTTACGACTAGTATAATCTCCCACTAAGACAAAACATCAAAAAGGGTCTTTATTAATCAATATTAATCATAAATACAGTGTCATTGTGATATTGTGGCATGATCATTTCAATTTGTGAATGTGTTATTGTGGGATTTGAACTCTGGAGGTAAAAGTTCGGATAATGGCAGCAGGGCTGAGGCTGGCTTCGCGAGGGCTAAATGTTGTTTTTTCCTTGATACCAGTAATGAAATTACACACCTTGTTGGTCTTCTCCTTTTTGCTCCTAATAGTTCATCAGTCAGTAGTCGTTCTATTTTGGCCATTAGCTCACTGCAGATAGTTTCGCATGAGATTAAAAACAACCCACGGTGTCATTCCGTTGCTAATTTGTGCATTGAGCTGCTTCATGACATTTTCTTTGATTTGTTGAGCGGGAATCGGTGGGGAAGTGACTTCCACAATGAGGGCATGTTGAGCAGTGGAGTAGGGTACAGCTAAAAAGAAGGATAGCTGCCTTTTAATTACGCAAAAGGAATTCTTGTTCAAGTCTAACCTTTTGTGGTAGGAGCAGTTCTGTCGTAAAGCTGTTGAGGTGTCTGGTTTCTTGGCCGAACTGTGGGAGCCGTCAGACGCACATTTTCTGCCACTTCGGTAGCTGTCTTTGTGGGATATCTTATCCGCTTTCCCTGCGCTTCAGGTAGACGAGTTGGTACAGTGATCTAATATTTGTCAGCTGCAATGACCGTCGACTAACCCTTGGTCTGACAGTAGTGGGTGCCGTTATTTCAACCGATTGAAGTAATCTGGGAGTGATTGAAGCTGCCTGCTTCATCTAAATTGCTTGTCATTTTCTGGGAAGCAGGTCAACCTGTTGAGGCGGACTAATTTTAGGCCTGGGTCGGTTAAAAACAGTAGCCTGTCTAACCGTTGTGGGTGGTTGCGTTGTTGGTATGGTTCTCAATGTGGGTGGCGGCGTTTGAATGCTAAAGATCTGATAGTTTCATGTTTCGCACTCACGCTGGCGGAGGGGTGACCAATGCTAGCATAGGAAAAGATGGACCGGCAGGCTTTTCAGGTTCTTCTTCGTATTCATATTCCTCTTCTTCGGGCTGAGCCGGCATCGGAGATGGAGGTGCTGGCCGGCTAGGAGGCATGGGCTGGCTCGGAGGGTTGGGATTGGAAGAAAATGATCTAAACATTGCTTTCGTTAGTATTATATAAAAACCGCAATAGTTTATGAACGAACAGAAATGAGAAATGTTAAGCAAGTCAGCGATAAGACTTAAAAAAACTTTATGGAACTTATATTCGGGAATACTTACATGGCTCCGCCAGCAGCGACACCAATGTCGCAGTATGCCTCATCAGATCCATCATTACATTGAGGGTGGCCATCGCACACCTAAGTTTTGTAAATTTTGTTAGACTGAGTTAGTTAAACCTGTGTCATAGGTATCTGTTCATCTCTTGACTGACAAGTAAATTTTGTTTCAGCTGCAGGTTTCCTAAAAAAAGGTTTTGTTGTCTGTTATCAAGAACCGACACACTTGCAGAGCATCTCATCTTCTCCGTGTGGACATTGCCGTCTTCCATCACAACGTTGGTCAATCGGAACACATTCGCTGCTCTTTGAGCAGTGGAAGAAGCCATGTCCGCAGACTGAAAACAATAGCTGCAGTTCCCACGCAATCCGGGCTCCCGTGCCCTCGAGTGGTCAGTTCTCTGGGAGCAACTGCTCGGCGACTGAGACGCGCGAAGTTCGCCTTGTCAAACAGGCGAACCGGTCCGAAAAGGCACTGACATGACACCAGAAAGGCGCACCCGCTCCTTGACCAAATAAACTTAAAAACACTGATCTCGTGAAGGAAGTCCAAACGGGATTATTCACATCCCGTTTCGCGAAATCGCAGCGGAGAAAAACGACTAACCGTCACAGTCTTTCTCATCTGTCCCGTCGGCACATTCGGAAAGGCCGTTGCAGCGGCGATCCAAAGAAATACACTGCTCAGAAACAATGCAAGCAAACTCTCCAGCGGCACAGAGTGGCTAAAACATTTGCGGTTCGCACTCTCCTTAGGACTTACACAATTCTGCTCATCTTCTTCAAGAACGCAGTCGTACCGACCGTCGCACCTCTGCGACATATGAACACACTGTCCGGACAACGGACAAAGGAAGTCGGTAGAATTGCATTGAGCAGGTCCTAGAGAATTCAACATTTCGGTCTTTGCGCAAAAACTGACCGCTTCCAGTGATTCCACAGCTTTTCACGTTGTAGTCGTAGTTGCAATTCTGCGTGCCGTGAACATCGTAAACGAGACCTGGGGCGCAAAATATGGTCGTTCTTCGACCAAACCTACCAGTTTTACACTGTTTTCGGTAAGTTCGAAAACCGTCACTTTGCCAACGGCAATGGAAAAACTCTTGACTACAATCATAACCCAGAAACTGGCCTAACGTCGATCGGTATAGCCCAGCCTCTGTTAAAATATCACTGAAACTTTGAATTTTGGTATAACTGGTGTGCAAACCTATTATTACAGTAATTCGGTTCTACTGGCTCCATCAAACTAGTGTCTAGCATATCAATTTGCAATGAATAAATCGTCTTTAGAAGCAGTAGGCTTGCGGCTATGGACCCGCAGAAACCCATCTTGTGACCTGAAAACCAGTGTTTCAAGTAATTTTGGACAGAATAGGAAGTAGCCGGCGGGGATCAAGAAAATCAAGGTCTCTGGAGCACCAGCCATGGAAGGGACGGTAATCCGATTGAGTGTGACAGCGCCCGCGGGAGGAGGGCCTGTCGGTCGCACGCGCTTTTTCGCGCTAGAATTACGGCTTTGCTCTGCTCAGAGCGCTAATACCGTACAAATATAGCGAGAGTGTCGTGGGAACTCCTTGGAACAGAAGCTTTCCTGTTCGAAAACCACGAGGCAAGCTACAAATGCGCCTTGCGGTTCACAACATCAAAAGTGTGGAAAAAAAGTGAAAAATCAAGCTTAGACACTTCCGAGACGAGGGAAGACAGTGCTGACCACTGTTTATTTTGCAAAACAATACCCCGAGACCAGGCGCCGAGCAAGTTCTAAAAGGTCAATTAACAAAGGTAAGGCATAGTTTATTTCAACAGAAAGATTCAATATTCGTTTTACTTCGTAGTGGGGAGTGAACTTCTGCAAATATGTACACACAAGTTAGATTTGGAGATTTATGGCTCCTGATATAAAACAGCAGCAGAGTTTCGGCTGAAACCTTGTTTTTAAGTTATAAAAATGCGTGCTTGCCTTGAAGCTCCACTTTTCCTGTTGTCGTCTTCTGGAGTTAGAGGTAGCAAAGTAGTTGTGAAATCATCTGCACCACCAGGGAGAGTGTTTTTCTTCTTTCTCAATCGTACAGAATCTGTCGTTTCAGTGCTAACGGGAGAATATTCTATAGTGGTTCGCTGAAAAGGATCTGTTGATCTTTTGAATCTTAAGAGAACCTTTTCCTCAATAACGTAGAACGAATTCCAAAGGGCGAGAACGAGATCAGATCCAAAAATGACGCCGGCGTGCGAGGACACCATCCGAAGGACGAACATGCCGTCTCGATGAAGATACTCGGAGACAAATTTCTTGACCTCCTTGTAACATTCTAAATTAGGCTACGTGTTTGCACTCATAATTTCTGTACTTCGGGAGCGTGCATCGAACCCTTCAAGCGTCGAGAGCTCCAAGTGTTGTGCGATGAACCAGCGCGAGAAACAAGGAAGGGTCAATAGAAAGAACCAGTTAACAAAAGTGACCAGAGCACAGAAGAAGATCATAAGATACCTAAATCTGAATAAGTAAAGTTTCAGTTCTGACCCACCAGAACCACAGTAGAATAAAAATCTTCTCGGTAAAAATGTTGATGACCAAAACACATTGTACCGAGTGTTTTTGGATGTTTGCCAGCTGTCGAACCTGAACACATATTTATGATATCTGTGTTTTCAAACAACCTCAAAGTCGCAGATAGCTGTTCTCGGGAAATAACCACTTGTCTGCCAAGGCGTCCCATCCAAGATATCAGTGATGACGCCCAGGCCGTACCATTCGTGTTTGTTTGTTTTCAAGAAGCTATAAACAGTCGTATGTTTTGAAGCAAAAAGTACTGACAAGTTCATGAACCACAACTGAGCGATGCAATTGACCAAGTACAACAGCTTGGTTGTGAGATACATACAGGAGATGAACGAGGCAGAGTATTGGAAGTTCAAGCACGTCAAGCTTTTGTGAACTTGCACCTAAATGTTTGTGATCTTCACCTTCAAAACACTCACGTTATTTCTGTTGATACGACGATGAAATCTTAAAGCGTTTCGCATATGACGGGCAAGAATATTAACATTTCTAATTCGAATGTCTTCTTCAACATTGGCAGCATCTCTGGCTTTTTCGACGACTTCGTGAATGCGAACTCCTGTAAGTATCTGTTTATTTTCCAGATTAATAGTCTTGCCTGAGTGATTAGAAAAGTACTTCCACAAAAAACTCGGAGCTCGAAAACAGGCGGCTTGTAACAATAGTAAGAATGGAACCCATTGATAATAACACAGCTCACGTTCTGGTGTATATCTGAACGCGATTCTCAAGTCACTAAAGAAATAACAAACCGATCTTCTGCTCTGATGGTTTCAACGTGCTCTTTTGGTTGAACGAAATAAGTATTTTGGGACCAGCAATAGTTTTCGGCGTACTGAAAAACGTTTGTTTACAAACAATGACCACGACTTGCTTGCTCCCAGCTACCGGGGAATTTATTTGGGAACATGCATTCCAAAGGTCTGCCGCCAAACTGTTTGAACGAAATGACCACTGAGAACGCCAAAAGAATATTGGGCGTAAAGAGGTAATGTAAGCGATCGCTCCAATCATCATCGTTCCTCGGCGACAAATACCGGGCCATGCCGATAAATGTTTCGATCATGACCATTCTGAAGGTGTTTCACTAGAATTTTCTGTAATTTGGAACGGTTTCATGCGGCGATAAGAAAAAGAGAAGCAGAGTAGTAAACAAAACGGACAAGACGGTTCCCCTGATGAGCAATAGGAAGGAATCATCGGACTGTTTGTTCTGTCCCGAAAAGCACGATAGAAAGTGTGAGAATCGTAATGAGATTTCGAGGAAAAAAACATCGGGATAGCATATGACCACCACAATTTTGAAATCTGTTTTTGTGGACTTCCAGGCATAAACTGTGTAATTGCCGCGTAACTAACTTCTCATAAACACGGTCCTCGCAATAGATAAAGACAAATTGTCGCAAAGTGTGCTGAAAGCACTAAATCACGGTCAGATGGGGCCGTCGGCCGAAGAGATTTAACACCAGGGCACACGAAAATGTGAGTCAGAGAGGAGAGCGGTAATCACAAGAAGGGAAAGTGAGAATGCAATGAAGTTGTCATGATAGGGAGTGGCACGCGCTATTTCATTCGCATTCATCGATTTTCAAACTTGTACTGGACTGGACTATTGCCATTCATACCCGGCTGGCTGCTGAGACAATAGCCGTTGGGTAAACAAGAGAAAAGAACAAAACTGGCGATCAGATTCAGCAGAACAGAGGTCCACTGAAGGCGACGGATACCTCAATTAACTGTTTGCACAACACATTCTGCGACAATACCTAAAAGCAAACAGATGTGGCCATGAAAATAGAGCCATTTAATCCCATCAAGGAGTGGAAAATCAGTGCCGCGGAAAGGCGCCCTAGCAAGACTGGTCACAACCATACACTCAGCGCTGCCCTGCCACGCTCAGCCGTGTGACCTTTGGCATGCCCTTGGATGAAAACAATATTCCTACACCTTTCCCAGTTGCAATAACATACCACAGCCCAACTGTCCGGTGATGTCCCCGGTGTCATACACTCCATTGGAGTAGCTCCATACATTTTGAGAGAGGTTAGAAGTGAGCATATCACCAGAAGATTTGACGTCAGTGAACTGAGTCTGTCGCTCCAATCCCCATCAAACTTTCCTCTAAATTTACGCAAAGTGTCCAAGAAAGACTCAATGACCATTCTGAAAAGCCTTCTTAGCTCCTTTTTAGTTCCAAAGAAAAAAGTTAACGAGTGGACGAAAAAAGTGGGGGCACAGAGTGAGAATTGCGAACGATACAGACAAACAGTGCCAAGAGTGAGGACCATCTCTTGAAATCAATAGGACACTTGAAGATCCACGAAAAGGAATATGATCTTTCAATGAGAGTAGACAGACGGAAACGATGGCGAGAAGAGGTTCTCTTGACCCGACGAAGTTGGCAGAAAAGATTAGAGCGGTCTGCCGGAAGCACGAGTGCTTGTAATAGCTCGGTCGAGGTGGTATAAGCGGCTGAATAAGACAAACAATAATCATTACTGTAGATGGTTTATGTTTAGACCGGAAATTATATATTTTTTGTATTCATAAACGATGGTTTTAAACCGGTTATATTTCACGCGATGCGTCACAGTTGGAAATTTTATAGAAGAATAGGGCAAGTGTAGATCAAAACAAATTTTGTGGTTTGCAAAATGACCTAAAAACCCCATTCATACCGCGTTCATTTGAGCATGATGCTTCTACAGAAAACAGCTTTTACTTGTGTTTCTCGTCTGCCTTGGGACGAAGATAAAAGCAGCAGTAAGGTAAAGCATGATGTTCTTACGATAGAACATGCTGTTGATCGTTTATTGTAACAATGAATTAGAAACTAGAATCGTTGGGGAATAAGGTTATTCGTTGTTAATCATTTCAGGGTTGCCAACAGTATTTTTGTAATCTTTTCTTTGTCAGCGAGAAGATTGCCTAAAGTTTAGGTACAAAGCGTTCGCTGTCAGTTCCACTCAAACAGTATAGACAGAATTGAATTTGTTCACTTATCCACAACTGAATGTTTGTAACTACTTTAAAGATAGGGTGAAATAGTTGCCCTTTCTTCCATGATAGATTACCGTGTGTTGTTGTTGATGGCCTATTCTTGGAAACACTGTTATATTTTGAGGTCGCATTCGATTTCGTAAATGACTTTGACGTCAGACCGGCCATCTGAAGTCTTCCCATGAATCGCTAGACATGACACCTATTTTTAGCTTACGCGGAGTATCGAGTTCAAAATATTTCTGTGTTGATGCGCAGTTCCTCACCTCGGAAACTTTGCGTCTTTCTGAGCCCTTCCAACCCGAATAATTCATTGTCGTCACCCCCATGATGCGACTTGCCTTCGCTATTTTGTTCTGTTCTTGACTTTCTGTCTCTTGGGTAGCATAAATTTAAAGTCACTCAACCATTTTCCCGAGAAGGAAAGTTGCCCATCTGAACTCTCGGGTGATTAGACAATCTGCTGTTTCCGGCAAGTTTAACAGGCGGAAAAAGTTATCTCTTGAAATTTGATCCACTCGCGAAATCGGATAACCACCCGTTTTTGTTTCAAGGCGCATGACACTTTCTTGTGATCTTTTGCAAACTTTTACTTGGAACGTGTTTGAGCACAATTCAGGTTTCCAAATTAGATCTGATTTTAAAATTTCCAGGAATGAACAACAAAAGAAGTGTCCATCTCTCCCTCAGAAGTCCACATATTTACTTGAGGCAGCCTCGCTCTCTCCAATTTGAATAATAGTAATAACAGGCGTTGCCCGAGGCTATGAGTGACCTGGATATTTGCCTCGGCGATGCAGACGTACCACAGATTTCTTCTTAATAATCTGCGGTCCACGGTCCCTTTCTCTCTGTTTCCCGGTCAATTATTGATGCCTCTTCATGAAAAAGATTTTCTCCTAATTAAATTAATCCAAAAGAAGCATGCAGGAAATCTGATTCTGAGAAGTCCTCATGGACGAGTACCCAATTTCTTCCTTGCAGTCGCCAACTCGCCGATCTCATAAAGCCATTCGCATTTATGGCTTGCAGACTCACATATCTTTATTGAAACAGATATCGACAAACTCTGTTGATACTGCTTCTAGGGATTCATTGCCTCAATTTTGGTCTCTATTGAGCCGTGTCATGTGTGCTGTTACTTTTTCCATTGGAAGAGGTATATATGCTGTCAACAAGCCTTTTTCCTCACTACCCATACAACGTCACTGCTTTGTTTCCCAAGGTTTTAGAGATCACGGAGCAATCCCTAATAAAACTATTAGTGGAATATTCCCATATCATTATGCGAGCAACGACGGTGGCTTCCCCAGGGAGTGTGAATTCTTTAGTCCTAGTCACTGATCTCTCAGCCTGAAATATAACGCCTAGATTTGCACTTCTCCACCGGACAACAATCCTACTTAAAAATAACCTCTGCCATTATGAACTGTTGCACGTGTGGATCTCACCGCGCACACTTTTTATCCACAGAAGCCACAATAGGCACGGTCTTTGCCCCAACGCTTTGATACTTCCCCTACACGAGGATATCGCAAAGGGCAAACAGTCATGAGGCTTGTTCAGCTGTGCGGGGCAAAAGTGTCCCAGCTTTGTGTGGATTGTGCAGCACACCTTCATGTCACCTCTCAGAGTTCGATTAGAACATTGCTCCCCGATCAATGTTAGGCAAACGATTAAATTATCTATTATTCTCACACTACTTTTCCTCCTCCGCGAACATGTCTCATAAAACATGTTCGCGCTTCTCCTAACGAGCAGCTAACCTTTCTTTTGCAGAACGAAAGGTTTCTCAAGAATAGTCACGTTCAGAACCCTTATTTGTCTTGCTCATGTGGCTTTTCGTCTTTCCCTCTTGTGCATGAGTTAAAAGTCTTTACACTACTTTTAACTGCAGTGGGATACCATCCATCTTTCATCTTAAAGAAAGTGTCATTGTTTCACGCGGTGCCCCTTTATCCGATGCGCCAGGTGGCGCTCTTTACAACGATTTCAACGTCTTAAGAGGTGAACTTGACTCTCTCAAAAGTGACGCCAGTGGCAGAGGCTAGACCCTCTTCCTTATTCAACATTTTCTTCGCACTTGTCTTGACGCCAATTTGCGTTTTAATGAAGACGGCACACTCCGGTGTGTCGCAATTCGCTCTCCCTCCCGCGCACCATATCCCTTTCTACTTCCTCGATCTGAATATTTCAAAGCGTATCTTGATTTTTTGATCTGTCAGCCAAACTTTTGAGCAAATTTCTATATAGTTTTACGACACCTTGGGGTGGCACTGCACTCGTTTCTCCACATTGTGTGCCGTTCGGCAAATTATCACTTTATTCAATTTTGACGCTCAATTCAACGCGCTAGTCTGTTCCTGTTGCCCGCGCCCCCATATTCAAACCTCTCTTCTTCCTTTTCGTGTTTTGTTCTGTTGACAATCTAGATTGATATGCCAACTGCATTAATCCGTCTGCAAATGACACAAACGAGATTGACCCTCTGAAGAAATGTTGCAAAGACGTCGCTTTAGTTGGTTTGCTTGCTAATGGTGTATGACTGCCCATGGAACCGCGAAATCTGATGCTCTTCTTGAATTTCTATACCTCCATTTTGTGTCTCCGTCTGGCTAGTTTTCTCCGTCTCGTTTAGCAGCAAAAAGGAAAAGATTAAACCACAAAAAAGCTTTTTTTCATTGGATGAATGTTGTTGCTTACGGACCTATTTTCTCATATGAGCCCTCTCTCCCTCTATTGAAATCCATTTTGTTTTTCCTGAATCTATTAACTAGTCTCATCAAAACTGCAAAATCTCCTCCCGATGAGCTATCCTAATGGTCAGAGACTGGTTTTTGAGAAGATGTTTCTGAAGATCGCTATAGAACACAAATTGGGCTCATTTCTGTCTGTACACTGTTGTTCATCACGCTCCGAGACTTTATTAGGTTCATTGTAGAGAAACGTAGCGTACGTTCTAGCTGTCACTAATGACCGAAAATCGTTCTGAAAGGACAATTTCTCTTCATGATTCCCTTGTAAGTATAAAAATATCCTTTAAAGACATAAAGTCGTGAATCTTTAACTTATTTTGGGATAACTTTGCTCACGCGAGGACTTTTCATTTCCACTCTCTCATTTTGATCTGACTGGTGTGGGAGAAATGTCGCGTGAGCTTTCCGCCAGCCAATGGAAAAGAGAAATAGAGTTTCACAAACATCATCACGCTTCAAGAATATTATGTGTAATAATTACACGCACAGCTCCTCTCAAAACACTGTCTGATTTACAAATCAAGTTTTGTGACTAGACAGTACTTTGAATACTAATCGGCCACCCTACCATGCTGAACCATATGGCTAATGCCCGTCTGAACAATGGCATATTTCCGGTTTTTGTCCATTTTGGAGCAGCCATTCCGTCAGCAGTTTTCTGGGATCCCATTAATGTTATACTGTCCTTCCGAAAGACTTTCATTCGAATAATTTCGACAAACGAGTAGAGCGAATTTGAACAGATGCTCGTATGTGTGTTCCCTTTAGCAGCTGTTCGTGTTTCTTTTCACCACTCTCCATTATCAATATTGAGTCACAAATCAGACATTCTTTCCCGTCATATCTCAAAATATCCGTCCGTCCGGATGTCTTCATCTCCTGTGCGCTTTCGTGGAAGTGTTGATTGTTTCTTCCGATGCCGTATGTGCGAATGTCCCATGGCGTTTTGCATTCCGGATAATCCGCTTCGGCCCACACAGCGATCGGTTCAGACTCGCGCGTTAACGAGTAGTTGATCCTTCCTGCAACGATCTGAAACATTCGACCTAGTTATACCCTTTTTTCGGGTTTGCCACGTAGTTCCCCCGATCATGTGCGCATCCGTTGCCATGCGGAGCGGGGTAGAGAAGACCACACCGCATATATATCCAGTCGCACTAAAGCTGCTGGTGTTATTTTTATTGAGTTTTCATTATGACGTAGGATTTCAGCTGTTTGGCCTAATGGGCCTGCTCTTCTTTGCATTATACAGCATCGGAGGAACTCTCCTTTAACAGCAGCCTGCCAGTCTTCTGCTCAAATTCAATACATTTCCAAGTTGACCACATTTGCAAAAAAAAAGTATGCCGTAGCGGTGGCGCCATTTTGCAAAACATCGCAAAGAGGTCGGCCTCTAAACATCCGATATCAGCTGACAAAGGTGTCAAGTAGAGAGTTGGACGTTAATATGGGCGGCTTAACGCAATCCCAATCCCCACGTGTCTGTCGATTAACTTTGTCCCAAACATTCCCTGATTTGTTTGCTCCTGGAGCTTTTTAGACTTTTTGTTGTTTAATTCGTCCCGTGGGCCTCATTGCACTGCTGGTTATGATGACACAATCCTATGTTTATATGGCGTGTTCAGCCATTGCGACTCCCCTTTTTTCAAAGCGGCAAAACTGAGCCATTCGTTATTGTCTGAAGAAAGCCTCTCTTTACCCCGGGTCAAAAGTGTTCCTTCTTCTATCCATAGCCTTCACGCATGTCATCTTTGAGTAGGACGGGGTTGACTCTCGTCTGTTCAGTTATTCCCGGCAGGAAAGTTGCCGCTTAAAAAGTTGCCGCAAAAAGGAAGGTTCCTCATAAGGAAAGAGATGAGGCCTTTGTTTTTGACGTTCAACGGAAACACCGGTCAGAATCTCTCACTAGCAATTCTGATTTGGGTTGCATTTGGAACGAAAACAGCAACGCGAAATTCCCCGGAGCTCTCCATACAGCCGCGAGGAAAGGGCAGTTTTTCAGTGCTTAATAGCTACTTTTGACTCCTCTGGGAGTCTACTGTCGAAAGAGACGAGGACAACATGACCCAGTATGAAAATGTTTACCCACTGATTGTCTTTGACCAGAGCCCCTAAGACCCAATTTCGTAAATAAACAACATTATCTTATCGTAGGCAGACTTGGCATAATATGTGGGTCTGTATAGATCTCAGTCGTCATTTTCGATAGCTTTCTCCTGTTTTTCTCTTCTTGGGACGGCTTCCATCCAAAATTCTTTTGTCCAAAAAGAATGTATTATCCTCAACGGACGTGTCGTGCCTCCCAGTATTACCTCGCGAAAAACAGCTTTCCTATCTAACTCTATGTGCAAAAACCTGGGGTTTTCCTTACCTTGACCAGAAACGAATACCCAACCTGGCATGCGTGAAAAACGTACTTCCGTTCTGGAACTGCAATAGTTGAGATTTCATTTAAGGGGTCTATTTTCCTAGCTGGTAAACTGCTCAATTGTTTTCATGTGGGCCTGTTTGTGATGCAGCCAAATTACGCCATTCCCGGTGATGTCCCTCTGCAGTCCTCGCGTAGCGTGGCCCCTGGCCACACAAAATTGGACAAATCTTTTAATTTTTACCCCCTTAGTGGACAAAAAGTCAAATGGTTTCCGGTTGATTTCTGAATTTCTCTCTAAGGACCCAGACTTCTAAGCATTTACAAAGATTAAGCCAATAGAGAGGGTCCTGAGGGGGCAATAACAGGAAGTTTGTCCGCCTCTCCTGTTCGTGATCGCTGATCTCTATTTGTGAAAGTAAGGGCTACTAGGGGGTTGTCCCCGGATTTGCTATACTTCCCTTCATTTGGTCAGAGCAGAGACTGCTATTTTGGCACAATCATCAGTGTAGAAGGAGACCACTTGACTCTTTGCCACTTACTTTTCGCACAAAACAAGTTCAATCTCCGAGTATTGACGTAAGTCAATGACCATCTTTTCCTGTTATGCTTCTCCAACCTGATCAGTCTGCCCCTTATCCACATGTCATTTGGCTAATAATGACAAACGCAGTCTCATCCTCTTTTTCCCGATTCTTCCAGCTTTCTTTTTGCTTCCTCACATAAAGACCACACATGTGATAGCTTTAAAACATTAGAAACGATATCCGGCAAAATGTATCCATCTCCGGTCTCTTCGCGCTTTAATGATCCGATTAGTTTTGTTACGCAAGACTTTTTCCCCGTTTGCTATTCGAAAGTTCGAGGCCACTTTTAAGCGTCACAAATCACTCTAGGATTTCGTGTTTTCGTAGAAATGATCGCGGATAATTTGAGAAGTTGACAACAAAGTTGCGAGTTGTGTGTGTGGCATGTCAACAAAGATAACATTATGTGAGAAAACGCGGCAGCAAGAGCTTTTGCAGCTCTTCGAACTGTGTAAACACAGTCTCGCTAGTCACATGGCTGTGAGAAACATTTTGGAGTGTGTGAAGGATGAGCTCATTTCATAGACTAACTTTGAGGGAGATTCGCAAAGCAGCCTTTTTTAATTCAACGCAAGGCTACACACAACAAATGAGTAGCAAGCAGCTTAATCAATCACTCAGTTTTTTTCTGAACAACTTCTTAACTCAGAAATCTTTTTGGCGGAAGGCGAAGTTCACTCCAACTCCGCCTCTCCCGATAACAAAGTTCAGGAGGATTCTCCATTATTCTGCGCACTCGTCGCCTTATTTATAAACCTCTGACTTTGACATTTTTCTTCCCGAAGATTTTGATGTCTTTGTGTGAACGAAAAGTCTGCCAGCTTATCCACTTTCTTCTACTAATCCGCTAGGCGCCATTTTCAAATGCAATTTTAGCTGTTTGGGAGTGCGGAAGACTTCCGCGTTATAAAAAATGCCTCGATTAAAATATGATCAATCGGAGATAACTGGGGGCAAGCTATTCCGCACAAGCTCTTACGCATGTTAATGGCAGTTTTCCGGCGCTTCGGTGTGACGGCGAGTGGCGGAATTTCAGCCGTCCGAGTCCAATTAAGTAGCACTTGATTGAGCCACTCACCGAGCCGACACCCGTAAGTATTTAGTCACTGTTACTTATCAAACAAGTAAAATTCTCGATTACACTATCAACTGGGCTGCCTTTCAACTGGGCCTCTTCAGGCTCTTGTGTGTTTTTCACGCTCTCTTTTGTGTCGCGACAATTTCAGTCGCGGACGGGTGTCGGGTTTCCAGAGACAGAAGGAGTGAGAGAGTCAAAGAAAGAGTGTGATCCGAAAACTTTCCGCTCATTCGCAACCCTCAGAACGCACGCTCAATGAGCCATTTTTCACCTGGAAGTTGTTAATAATTAACCACACGACTGTAGTTGTTTTGTAGCCATTTGGAATACACCCCTTTAATTCGCTTATTCCCTTAATAACCCGTCGACCAATTGAATTACTTTCCCGGCTTCTATAGGAGAAAAAATAGATCTCCTCGTCGGAAGCCAGGCTTTTTAAAGATTCTGTGAGAAAGAGAACTCCTTTATAGCGAAAACTGGGTGGTAGTCAAGTGGGTGTCGAATGTGATCCATGTGACGGTATTATACCTCTCCGGCATCGGATGTCTGTGGGATCCGTTACCCCCGTTCCATTAATTGCCACGAAGCCATCACTTTTACTACTTTTGTTTGCCTTCCACCAGTGCTTTTTATTTTCGAAAAACTTTGACCCAAACATCCTCATCCATCAACACGTCTCAAAACACGTGTAATGCTTCAATAACTTTTCTATGCTCTCTCAAATTTAATTAGGGAAAACATTTTCAGATGAAAGACTACTAGAAAGAAATGGATACGATTCAATGCCAAACAGTCCTTGTGCACCTTCCAAATGAAAGTGTTTTCTATGGATGGTTCAGGTACTTTTTTTGTCTTACGAACAAGTCTATTCAAAATGTTTAGGGAGGTGCACCTCTTCTACCGACCCATTCATACCTATCTATCGATAATTATGTGTGTACTGGGAACAGTCGCAAACTTTTGTAATATTGTCGTTTTAACTCGGTAAGTACTTCTGATCGTTGGTCTGGTCTCATAGTCCGTAATTGTGAGCGGGGTTTAGTAGTTGGACGAGCAAAGTTAATAGAAACAAACACACGCGACTTTTCAGACGAACGATGAGGACACCAGTGAATATGATTTTGACTGCCATGGCCTGTTGCGATACGGTAGTCCTGTTTTCGAATCTCATCTACACTACACACTATTCGTTCGTCGCCTTCAAACACTGCCATCCAAGACATTGGAGCTATGCCTGGGCACTCTTTTTGATCGCCCACGCGCACATTTCTCTCGTGGGACACAGTTCGTCCGTATGGCTTTCAGGTGATTATTTAATTGAAGAACGCGCGGCGTTCTTGTCCAATTCTCTAGAGAATCTTGACGAATTCGTCTGGCCACTATAATTGAGCTGCTTTTTGTTGTCCAAATGAACTAAACTTTTTGTGTGCTCCAGAAGCAGAATCTGGACGAAGTCTTTTGTCAATTCAATGGCAATTGCCACAATTTACATACATCGGGCGGGAGTTTGCCGTCGATTACCTTAAAGCGTCGACTTGAGGGCGACAAATGCGGGCTGCAAGAGATTAGCATCAAGAAACAGCCATTTTCAGTCATGCTTGCACTGATCCGCTACATGACACTGAGGAGTCGCGGCAATATGGGTGGAATGCAGATCGGCCTAAAGCACTCCTATTTTGCCATCGCCGGCACAATCGCCTTTGTGGCCATGGTCAACGCGCCCAACTTTTTAACGTACAAAATAGAAGAGAAATTGTAAGCAACTTTGCAGCTGACCTTAACATGATTGGCTCAGATTACGAGACGCCTGCAAAGTAGCTGATGCAAGTCTCTGGAATGCTCCTGCTTACCTTCCCGGAATAGCCGAAATTGCATTGGCTCAAAGCTGCTTTGTTTTCCGACTAGCTTTTTGGATCTCTGGGTTTGTCTTCAAAGTCGTTCCCTGCTGTCTTCTGTCGCTGTTTGTCTGGTTGTTGTTGAAGATTTTAAAGGAGGTATGTGTCTGCAATACTTGAAGCACTAAAGAGAAAAATTAGGTGAAAGAGAATAGACAAAGACTCCTGAAAACGTCAAGACACACCAATACGCCTGCAGCACCACGAAACGGGAAAATGAGTCTGACACCGGCCGGTGACAAAATACAACGACACGGCAGTCAGAGGTATAAGCAATGTTCGATTAGTTTTGAAAGAATATTTCAGGGGGAGAGGAGAAAGAGCCGACAGAACAACTCAAATGCTCCTGGCTATTGTCTTTGTCATGCTGTTCACGGAAATGCCACAAGGAATAATGGCTGTGCTCTCAGGTTCAGAAAAAGCTTGTATGAGTTAACCATCAACTTTTAGGAATGTTTTCTGAAGAGTTTCGAGTTCATGTCTACAACAATTTGGGTGACCTGCTGGATCTTCTTTCACTCTGCGGTGCCTGCACATCTTTCATAATTTATTGCTCCATGAGCGCTCAATTCAGAAACGTCAGTTGTTCTTCCAGACACTGGTTAAAAAAATTGTTTAGGAATTCCGAAGAGTCTTCATCCCCTCAAGTGGAGATTGCAATAAGCGTAGGAATAGTATTAGACGACCTTCGGATGCTTACACAAAAATGTCTTTCCTTCGTCCGACTGAACTAAATGGGAGTGCTTGTACGACATCTTTGAACAACAGTGAAACGGCTACGATAAAGGTAAAACAACTATGAAAAATACTAAAATGTGATTCAGGTTATGGGTGGAAATGCTAGAGTTAGAAGAAACAGTACGGAACTGACTAGATGTACAGCTGACACTCGAATCTCTCCATTGACGCCATTGGCTCCTTCCCCAATTCCTAGTACAGAAATCGGGAGAAATTCAGTCTCACCAGTTCAAAAGTAGGTTTTATGGTCATGTGCATCCTAAGTAAACATTTTCAGAGAAACTGCAAACGGTTTCGACAATGGTGCTCTTGCGGCAGCCATAACCAACGGGACGGTGAAGGAGAAGCAGTTTTTAAATATTTGACGTCTTTTCTTTTCTAGTTGACTAATACCGGTGTCTGTCAGTTTGTTTAGATTGGCCAAGTATTCCCCTTTTACTGAATTCTTATGTGTCATTATTGTAAGCGAGATTGAGTCAATTCAAGTACGGGTTGTCTTTGCAACGTTGTAATAAAGGTGCTCGAGGCTGTTTTTTGTGAATAAATGATTTCAAACTAGGATGTACTGAAATGTTTTGAATGGAGGACGTACAAATAGCACTTTTACAGTGTTTAAAACAAGAATCATATAAACTGCTTTTAATAGAATCCGCTGAATGATCTCCTTCTTTGAACAACAATATCACAATATGATACGATTTTGACTACATAACAACTGAATAACCCGGCTCTCTTGGAATTTGGTAAAAAGCACTATTGACCGCCATTGTTTGGTATACAAAAGATCACACTTTTATTTGTTTTGCAAATTTGCAACATACAGGCCGTTAAATCATCTTTTTTTTCTATAATTGAAAAGATCTAAGTTTTTTTCTTATGAGAATTTTTCTCCGACGCTGCAAAATCGATACGGTAGCTCACGGCAAAATGCGTACAAAGGAACTCATATAAAACCTTCGGTATCTCACAGAAAACATTTTGAAACGTTCTTTAGACTTGTTTGAAATATTCCTTAATTGTATGAGCTATATTTAAACAACTCTATAGTGAAAACTATTGAAGAAGCTGTGCGCTATCAAGGTTTTTCGAAATTGTCTGCGTCTCTGACTCTCTCGTTATCTAGCATTATTGTCCAGTGGTCGAAAGAAGAGCAAATGACCAACAAGAGAATAGCGCCGTCTGAATAGACACGACAAGTGGATTTGACAATGACGAAAGACTCTGATATATTTAAAATAAACCAATGTCCAATTCAGTTTTATTCAGTAAGACGCGCGCGGTTTCTATAGCAACGTATGTGTCTCTTACCTTTCTTTCGACCTTACCGATTCCATTTTGTGCTTTCTGTGTTAATAAATTTTTATAGATGACTGATCCAGATCTAAAAGAACTTGTTCCACTTAGCGATGGCATGATCTTCAGCAGTGAAGAGCTCTGTCCCATATTTTGCAAGCCAAAACTTCTTCCAATGAAAACGATCACTATGGAGAAGTTGGAGCAAATGCAACGCGAAGCTGAACGTTTAATATTGCAAGCAAAACAGCAGGAGGAAATGGAGACTGTGGTCGAGGTTTTACTCCAGTTATGGTTTTAGTAACGTGTATTCTAGGAATCGAACGAGCAACCTGAGACTGAGGACGGCGATAAGCAGACGGAAGTGTGGACTGCAGATGATTAAGTAACAACGCAGTAATGAAAATTTAATCCTAAGCACTTGAACATTAAATGCACAGGCAGAAAGAGATCACGAAAAGGGAACGATGACCGGGAGCTCTGAACTGGGAGAGAAAGAAAGAAAGCCTTGTTTGAAAACTGTTTTTGCCCCCGAAGTGCCGGAGAAAGCACCTCAAGATTGTAAGCTCTATCGTAGTTAAAATAGTGAAATAGTGAATAGTGAGCAATCACGACGCGTTCTTCTTAGCATCACTCGGTTCAGAGATCATGACAGTACGTTTCATCTGCGATGCAAGACTTCTAGCTGGCGACATTGAACAGTCCCTCGAGGGAACGTTTGATGCAAATTCACCTAAATTATTCCATTCCCTAAGAAGCTTTACTACTGTCTATTACCCGGAGCGTTCGAATTCCCACTAGGACGATAGAAACAGACTATAGCTACACAATTGTTGGTAGTGTTCCAGTATCTGGCCGCTCCCAATTCGGTAGTGTCTCTCCAGACCATCTGGGAAAACCTTTGACACTCTGTATATAATTAGGTTTTTAGGAGATAAACTGGCTTACTTGGGTTCCATCTAGGCCGTTCAAAGTCGAAAAACTTGGCTTCTTCCTCCCAAACGGCCACGACCTCCTCACCCGTTGGAAGATGAGATGATTCTCCAGCCTCTTTCAAGAGAACATTCTCACCGATTCCTTAACAGAATTTAGGATCTAAATCAAACTGGTTACCTGGAATCTCCGGATAAAGTATCCGCCCTCGTTCAGCTAATTTAACGGCCCAGGCATGCGCCATGTCAGAAAGTTCGGCCGACCATACCAGCGGATTGTTACCGTATCGTGTTCGTACCGAATTGTGTGCATCAAGACAGCTTCTGTGAAAGTTGACCTCGCCTGAAAAGTTTATGATTCGAGTACAGCTAAAAGCCTACCCATGGCAGTATACTTGCTCTTTTTGATCATATACTTGACATCGGTAATTGTTTGCATCATATGCTTGTCCAACTCCGAGTCAAAGTTTTTGGCGCGTTCTTCTCCGTGAGACGAACACACCGCCTCCCAATCATCTGACGAACATGCTACATTGCTGAAATTGGAACAAATATAGGCAATGAACTAGTCTCACTTGACTATATTTGCTGATTTAGAAGGCCTAATATCTACTGCTACAGTACCATTCCCGTTCCCAAGCGGCTTCTCGACTTCTGATTTTGATTTTCTTAATTTTTTCCTTGAGAAAAACCTTTTCATGCTGAAAATCGGTGATCAATAAAGGAGAAAGAAGAAAAAGCGAGAAGAGTCTGTTTATAAATGGAGATGGCTAGACGAAGCTGGATTAGGCAGTCTAAAACAAATGAAGCTTGGGAGCGGTTTATTTTGTCTCAAGAGTTCATAACGATGGGCGAAAGAAGCAATAACTCGTACCGAAGTTGATTGCACCAGGAAATGACCCATGTGGGCTTGAATGTCAACAATGGTGGAGATGTCGAGCACCCGGTTTGCCATTAACTTTTTATTCTGGCTGCACACATAACGCAGCCCATGCTGAAGAGTCCCCAAAGACAGAAGTCACGAAGACCACTTGCTCATATTTGATTCGAATGGATGTCGATTGAGATAAAGCGAGAGGCTCTGAGAAAGACTAAAGACGTGAGAAGAAGATAGAGTGGGCAGCTGTCCTCTGTTCAAAAACAACGAACATGTGGTAACTTGAGCGAAAATAGGAGATTGAACTACTTTTAAGAGCTTCACAGTTGCGAATGTGATTCAGTATGTGTGTGTTTCTGTTCTCAGTCCGACGGGGCCATCCATCGGCCCTTACTCCCCCGAGAACAGCAAGGACAAATGCGAACAGCCACATCCCCGTCTCCTCTACTCTAATGAACAATGAAGCTCACCCTAATGTTCCTTGTTCTATGTCTGCTGGCGTTTTTCATGTGACCCAGAGCTTAGAAAAAGAGTGCATGGGGGAGTATAAAAGGTATAAAGGGCAGCAGTAGGTCTATGAAAGTAGGAGTTTAAAGCTCAGGAGCTAATGACAGAACAGCAGTTTACGCATCGTTTTCAGCTGATTGGACACACGTGTAACAACACTGGTAAAATTGCCGCTTGCATGTTCTTGAGAAAAGGTTTTATACTTCAAGATAGGTAAATTGTCAAAGTAAAAGCAAGGTGCACAACTGTATTCAAGGGAATGTTAAAAGTAATTGGTTTTGCTCGGAATTTTTGGACGAGTGCGCAGAAAATATGAAGAATTCCGAGCAATATTCCAGAAATATTCAGTGTAAAGGATAATATATCGGATACTACAACCCCTGATTAGAGTGGGCAGACTGCAAGCATTCTTATGCAAATGTGCATTGATTTCGCTAGATAATATCCCAACGGAGCTTCTTTCTACCCGTTGCTTTGAATTGCGAGCGTTTTTCGCCGCCCCAGAGCGCATCAGGACTCGAAGAAAGAAAATGGCGGCGGCACAGAGCGTAATTACAGGTTGAGCGATGGATATGGGGCGTTGTGGGTAATAGAGGAAACATTGTAGGGAACTGGGGGAAGTAAAGCGTTGACTTGTGGCGATTCAGCGGCCGCCGAGGCATCGATCCAAGCAAGCCGACTGACCACTGCCCGCCTTAATTGCTCCTAATCTTGCGCGTTCCACGAACATCTGCTCAAGGCAACAGTGTCAAATCAACGTATTCCCTGACAGTATGTACTTTCCGCCAGGTTTTATTCGTTTGGTCAAAAAACTGGGTTTGGAGCGAGAAAATCAGAGAAATGGATGGTGAATCAAATTATGAGAATGTTGGATCTCTATTTTGAGAATCGTAATGAGAGCCTTGGAGATCTGGGATCAAGTGAAACGCGGCTGGCAGACTGCCTATCGAATTACCGCAGAGACAATACCGCCGAGGATTCAATTAGAAGGCGAAAATGGGCTCCCAAGAGGAATCCCGGCTCTGATTCACAAAGAGGGCCAATATGTTGCGTGAATTTTCTCAAAAAAAGGATCAATAGTGTCTGTTTTTCGGAAAATTGACGTCGTGAGCCAATGGAACGGAACAACGGGCTCAGGTGTCTGGAAGAGGAACAAAACGAAGCCTTCGCTTCACTGCTCCTCGATATAGCTTATTAGGGCCAAAAATATACTGCGAGTGGAGCGTTTAAAGACTCTGATGGGTTAAAGGCCTCGAATGTTGGTGGCACACTGCACTCTCGAACGATCTGTCGCCAATTTTATACCCTGCTGGATGGCCGCATAAACCGAAAGCCAATTGGGCCGAGATGTCGGGTGAGAGTCTACTCTTGAAAATTGAAAGAGACACGCAACAATAATAAGAGATCATGCTGATGAGTATCGGACGTTTGACCAGTGTAAAATAGCCACTCGAGGAGGCCTCAGCAGTGTTACATCTCACAACATCGGCAACCGCTCGTTATTTATCTCAGGTGCTTCCTTATTGTTCCATTCGCACTTCAATCAAGGTCCCAAGCTAATGAAGATACAACTAAGTTTTATTTTGTTCTCGTTATGGATCTCAAACGGTAAGCCAAAGTAACTTTAATGTAGAAATATCATTCAGGCAAAGGAGAAGTCCAATTCAAGAGAAAAGCTAAACATGGCGGTGTAACATTTTTACGGGTAGTAATATACAAGTTCAACTGATCAGGCGTTTTAGGTCAAAAACTTTACTAGCGCCTCTAGCTACACTTTTAACACCTCCGATACGGGTACAGAGATATCAGTGGACATTGTTATGATGGCGGACTACTCTATGTATCAAGGTAACATGAGCTTAAGAGAAAACGCGAAAATTCAGGTTTCTTGGAAGTTACTAAAGGAGACGAACAGTCTGCTCAACTATACATTCAAGAGTATATCACAGCTATTTTCGACCAGGTAAGACTTCATTTCGCTATGCAAACGGTTTTCAGATGAAAATTATTTATGAAAACGTTATTATTTCCAATCAAACACTACATTTAAACCTGACCGGGACATTCATTGCCATCAGGTCTGTTCCAGGAATCTTTTAAAACATTCAATTCCAGAGAGGCGGATTGTCCAATTCTTACCGATATAATCGTCGACTACGATGAGGGCAACTCCACTTTAAATTACACCACTTATGAATCATTTGAAGAGTTCAATTCGACTGAGTCAGTGTTAAAACATTGACACAGATGTAAAAAGCTTCAGCCTCACGTTGAAGATTCCGGCGGTAACAGCTGTGGCCAAACTAATCACGTGGATCAAGCACTTTAACAACTACCTGCCAAAACACGATCACGCTATTCTTTTGACAAAGTGAGTTTGTTTAAGACGCCAAAAGTATGACCAGATTTGACCTCTTGTCACCTCGTGGCGACTCGGCCACTCAGGGAATGGCCTACGTGGGCGAAATATGCCGAGCAGGTAGCAGAGACAAGATAAAAGTGAACTGAAAAGAGTTTAGGAGAATCGAGTAGTGTGGTTGAGGATGTCGGAGCCGCTGCGACTGCGCTGGTTGCAGCACACGAATTGGGCCACAGGTGAATAATTCACTTGAATGTCTATTGTTTACCAAGTTTGGGCGCATTTCATGATGGGTCTCACAACACGAGCTTTGAATGTCCTTCCTCAAAGAACTATCTCATGGCCACTACTGGTACGATGATTTTGAAAACATCCATCGAATGAGAATTTAGTGTCTGGGAGCGAAAAAGAAGAGTTGTTCCATAACAGCAGAAGGATGAGCGAATGCAGTATCAACTCGATACTAGACACCATTAGCAAGCCTACGTCGTTTTGTTTAAAAAAGTCGAAGTTTGACAGACCACAGAGATCAACGACATCTGAGCAATTGAAACCTGGAGAAAGGTAAGGAAACTTGAAAGATAATCTTTTTTACAAGAGAATTAAGAGTTCCCCTTCAACAACAGTGTCAGATCTCGTTTGGTCCCCATTATGGAATTTGTCCAAGCAACGACTACTACCGGCAATTGCCACTTTGTCGCCGAATTTGGTGCAAGAACCGCATGGAAAAGCGTACAGCTCCTTGTGAAACAAGAACTTATCTGCCAGCTTTAGATGGCACCGAGTGTGGAAAATATAAGGTAAACCCCTTCTCGAATAACTGCAAAGGCACTTTCAGTGGTGCATTGAGGGAGAATGTGTTCTTAACAAGAAGAAGATGATGGAGTGTCAAGACTTGAACGCTAAGACATGTGCTAAATACACAAAAGTCAAGTTACGTCATTTCTGCAAGTCGAAACAGTTTCAAGAAATCTGTTGTGCTTCCTGTGCTAACCTTAAAGATCCAGCAATTAATTTGTTTGTATAAACATTTGCTTGTATAGTCTATCTAGTCAGAGATGTAAAACAGACGCATGTATGATGTTCAAGGTCAAATAGTCAGTAATCATCAAAAGAATCATTGTACAAGCGCCGTTTTGCATAATTCTGTCATGCAGTGATCAGTGAAGTTACGCATATATAATGGCCACGCGGGCTAGACAATTCTCATGAACATGTCCAATTCAAATCAGTCTACTGTTTCCTCAATACCTAATGCTACCTCCACTGTTGTCCTTATGGACGACGATGAACCTAAAAGAGTTTGCGGATGCGCCGGAGATACACGTTTTGGTATTCTTGTGCTATCCGTTTTATATTGCTCTTTTTTAATGTCCAGGTAAGTAGCTTTTGTTAAATTGTAAGTTTTCGTTTGTTAGTGCAATTGCCTACTATTCGGCCTACGTCTCAATGATGGACAAGACTTCTTCTCCGTTGTACAACGGGTCCAATCTTTTAGATGAAAACGTTGATTGGGCTTCTTCCGAGCTCTCGTTGTCCGATCGACGCTACTCTTACGGATTTCTTGAAAAGGCACTCAGCTTTTCAGGTAAACAATTACGAAACATATAACAAAAAAGTTTAGGTGCTTATGCCGGCTCCATGATCGGTACCTTCCCTATCAATCATCTTTTGGCCAAGCACGGAGCTCACAAGGTAGTTACCAAATTCAAACTGGCATACTTTCATTTTAAGGTTATGTTTGCTGTCGGAATCTTCAGTACGGTAATCGTCGCGATCAGTCCAATTGTTATTGCCATCTCATTTCCACTGTTTGTGGTCGTCCGATTTCTCAGTGTTGGTTTTCAATTGAACTTGATTAGCATACAGTTTACAGGGTTTTTCGATGTCAAACTTGTTTCCATTGACGGGAATAATAGTCAACGAATGGTCCACAACCAAGGAAAAGGGACTTTTCGTCGCAGTTCTTTCAGCTTTCGTAGAGTTGTCTGCTCTCTTCACAATGCCAAGTGGAGGTGTCATTGCTCAGAATCGTTAGATCTTTCCATGTTTTTTGTAATACCGAGTTCAGTCGGCTGGCCAATGGTGTTCTACCTTCACGCCGTGGTTCTTGCCGTCCTGACCATCCTGTGGGGACTCTACTACAGAGATAAGCCCAACAAGCACCCGTTCGTTGAGGCAAAGGAATGGAGGAAGATTAGCACGGGCAAGCTCGTGACGCAAGCAAAGACCAAGGTCAGACAAGGTAGTTCAAAAACAATGAAATTTTCAGACACCTTTCAAGAGAATCCTCCATTCGCTATCCATCTGGGCTGTCTGGATTGCCGTGGTGGGAAATTTCCTCGTAGCACAGTTCTCAATTGCTTACTCTACACTCTACCTCAACAATGTTCTCGGCTTCTCCGCCGTTTCTGCCGGTCTCATCACAGCTCTTCCTTTAGGATTATCGGTGAGACAAAAAAATTACCGTAACAACAGACGATTTTTAGCTGATCATCAAATTCTTCACTGGGCTTATATCAGACAAAATTACTTGTCTCAATGAGCTCAGTAAAGTAAAACTCTTCAACTCGTTGGCCCTCTGTGGATCCGGAATCTTTTTCATCATCTTGTCCGTCTTCGAACCTTTCGGTCATGCTGCAGATGTGGTTTTAGTCGGTAAGTTATATTAAAATTTTAATTAAGAGCAATGTTTTCAGCAATTCCGATCTCACTCCTTGGATTCAGTGTCGGGGGCTATCCCAAAGCCATTGTTCTTCGATCTCGTCAATACTCTCCTTTTGTAATGTCCATAGTTCAAGTAATTCCATCCGATTTCACCCTCAATTTTCTTTCAGATTCTTGCGATGATCTCCTTAACAGCTGGATCTTTCCTTGTTCCGGCTTTAACAACAACCAATACTTTTGCCGCCTGGAAAAACGTGTTCATTTTCTACGGAGCCGTGCTTGTTATCTGCAACACCATCTTTATAGCATTTGCACGGTAAACATCTTTACAGAATTAATTCTTACCTGAGATATTTCAGAGCGGAGCCAGCAAAATGGAGTCAAACGCTTGCACCACCTTCTGTAGAGCAGCCAACATGCAGACCGCCACAGATCATAACACCGGAAAATCTTGCTTAACTTTCTGTTCTATATTAACGCGTACTAACCCAAAGATCTCTGTCTGGCCAATAAACGTGCAAGAAAAATCGACTGTTGCCCTTTCGCCTTTTTTCTCTGATAGTCGAACCACTGACCACATGGTCTGCTCGATAACAAGCCAGCTATCTTCGTAAGCCGAATTAAAGTCCGTATTCGCAACGCAATAACATATTTAAGCCGCCCTTACGGGTCCTTATCTCGCTGTGCTGCAGCTTTTGCAAGACTTTCTCCCTAAGCCCCCACAATTTAGTTTGCAGAAATGCGGGTTCTTATTCTACAGTGCATTTTCTTAGCGTCAGCTGCCGCTTGGTATTACGGTAGGCCAGATCCTGGATCATCGACACAGTAAGAATCATTTAAATGTTCGACAAAAAACTCGATTCAGAGGAGGAGTGTGGCCACTTCCATGGGTACTTTCTTACGGTAGCAACAATCATACACTCGATCCGTCATCGTTCAGTTTCATCACACAAGTGAACCTTAAATATCTTTGACAACGACCATATTTCAGGTTAAAAACTGTGATATAATCGACAAAGCCATCTCTAGAACCAGAAAACTTATGTTCGCCGGGTATGATGCGGTATAAAGTTATAAAATACAGAAACCGATAAAATTTAGAACAGCTATTCTGATTCGTCTGCCACTCTTCTTCAGCTAAACATCAACGTTTATGGAGGATGCAACACGGGTTATCCTCAGCTTGAAATGGATGAGAGCTGTAAGTTTTTTGGAGTCTTGACTAACAAAAAATGTTTCCAGACAATATAAATGTCGACGGGTCTAAATCCATTGCCACATTGACTGCTAATGAAGTTTGGGGACTTCTTCGAGGACTTGAATCATTCAGTCAACTTTTGTATCTTCCTGCTGCTAACAAAGTATACTTTACGGAAGTATCGGATAAGTTTGTTTAGTTCCGTCTACGGGCTGCATCAATCTCCGATTCTCCTCGTTTTCCTCACCGTGGAGTCATGATCGACTCATCTAGACATTTTCTTCCTGTCGGAGTTCTTCTTCAAAATCTGGTAGCTGTAATTCTGCAAAGAGTACAATACGGTTTTAGGATCTGATGGCTCAGAACAAAATGAACGTTTTCCACTGGCACTTAGTTGACAGCGAGGCCTTCCCTTATCCTTCTTTGAAATACCCGAACCTCACATCTTGTGTAACTATGTGTTTTAATTTCAATCGAACTCTTCGTTTAGGGTGCCTACAGTCCCGCACATCAGTATACGATTGCCGACATCAAGAAAGTTATAGAGTACGCGCGGCTCAGAGGAATTCGTGTTGTTCCTGAGTTTGATACACCTGGACACACTGGATCATGGGGATACTGTATGCCAAATCTGTTGCCTACTTGTTACAATTCAAGAGGCCAAGTTTCTGAATTGTCCAATATTATTGATGCTACCTGGCAGCCAAATTACGATTTTCTTTCCGGATTCTTTACTGTAGGATCTGGGTTATCTTGAAAAGAATTTGTAGGAAGCCCTAGCCCTCTTTCCCGATAACTACATGCATTTCGGCGGAGATGAAGTATCTTACGATATGGGACAGTGCTGGACTAACAATCAACAGGTTCGCAACAGAATGGCACAGATGGGTTTCGGAAGCGATACTAGCAAACTTCTCAACTATTATTGGCAGAGGTTGTTTTCTTTCATTCCATCCATCTTGTTGTCATTAAGACTTTTCGGCATCATTGATACCGCTCGTCCTGGAACGAAGAAGGTTGTGTGGCAGGAGGTACTTGACCTGGATGTTCAAGTAAGTAAATCCCCCGAGGTGCACTAAAGTCGTGATTACTAGGCCACGGGATCCATTGCCCACGTTTGGAAAGGTGATACAATTAATGAAGGTGCAGTTTATGCAGTTGTAGTAACCTTTCTCCATTTCAGTGATGCAGGAAATGGCCACCGTGACAGCTAACGGACACAAGGCCATTTTGTCCAGTTGTTGGTGACACATTGTATAGCAAAGGAAGTAATGTTCATTAAAGGTATTTGAACTACATAAAGTATGGAGCCGACTGGGGATACGTCGACGAACAGAACATGAGAGACCGCGGAATGTACTACGAATGTGACCCGACAAACTTCACAGGAACAGCTACTCAGAAGGTTCTATTTTTACACAATAGTGCCCTACTTTGTTTCTATTTTAGGCTCTCGTTATGGGAGGAGAAGCTGCTATATGGGGAGAATTTGTTGACGGTACTAATCTGATTCAGAGACTCTGGTCAGTGAAAGCTTTTGAAATCTGTTGAAAACAAAGAATCTTAGGCCCCGAGCTTCTGCCGTTGCTGAACGTCTCTGGTCTGATCCTGCACAGGTGAAAGCTCTTTGATTTCTTTTGAAAACGAACGAATTTCAGACCCAGTCGGCTAATCTGGCCTGGCCCAGACTTCATGAAATGAGGCAAGTGAATGCACTTCCGGAGTGCAACTTTGGCCATTAGAAACTGCTCACTCGAATTGGCGGAAAATTGACTTTATTTTCAGATGTCGCCTCGTCAGACGTAGCTTTCCTGCCCAGGTGGTCAATGACCCCGATTTCTGCCCCTTCGAATGGAATCCGCCATACCAAGAGCTGTAAAAATTATGTGTAAAATAGAAAGTCATCCCTACAAATGTAATTTTTGATGACTTCCGAGAACAGGGCAAAGCAAATGAAAATGTCTCTGATAAGGGCATGATTGACTACAGAAGCTGTCAACAGTGACGTCAGCTCCCAGAATAGACAACAAAGCCTGACCAAAACAACAAAGCAAATCAAATTATGCCAGAGGGTCAGATACCAACATGAGATCTTGGCTAGCCACGTGTACACACAAACCGAGAGTTCTGCATTTCCTTATTTGACAACCTTGAGAAGATTGAATGCAGAAGCACGCTTTTATTCAATTGCGTTTCCGAACTCAATGGCTGGTAGCCCTAATTTTGTCTTCCCTTAGCCTTTCTGGAACTCCCTAGAAAACTGAGATTTGAGCCTACCAAAACAGGCTAGTCTGTTCCTTTTGAGCAACTTTTGGCCTATAGCGTAATCTACTGCCACCGGGGAATTCCATCCGAGAATCTTGCGCGACCTCACAAATGTTTCGGCTGCCACACACGTGTGTGTGGATAGAGCTAAGCGGCTGCCTTTTGGGGCCTCGTTTCCTCTTTCCTGGGCCTTTCATCATTCACTACTCTCCCGTAGTGACCGACCCTATATATAATGACCAAATCGTTTTAAAAGCACATAATATATTGTACCTATTGGAGGATAGGCGAGAGTCATACCCGTCAACAACACTTGCTTCAAACCCCTCACTTGGCCATCCCAAGATTTACATATGCCAATGGCGCATCTGCTTTTGGCAGACCACTTTAAAATATGTGCTAAAGTTTGTAAACATGTTATAGATAGATTTTTAACGCATTGTGGAAATTTCCTTTTGATGATGCATGTTATGTCTTCTACAATAGTGAAACGCGGGGCTGATCATTCAGCTTGGTCACAATCCTGATGAGCAATTCAGGCCAACTCGTGACCGATATGTGTCATGTTGTTGTGTTCATTAAAAGGATGTTCTGTTGCAATGTTAGAGAGACAGCTTGTTAGGTAAACAGAGAGCTGCTCTATCAGAGGCGACGTTTTCTGTTAGTTCTGAAAAATGCTGTACTTTGATTTTCGTCTGCTCTATTTGTAGGTGTTTGAAAAAAGCGCGGAATAGCATTTTTGGTCAATCTTACATGATCTTCCTTCAATTAGAATCCTTTTTATTCGGTACCCTCGTAGCACTGTAGCAAATTGAAGGACTTTTCTGTAGCCAGTTTCGCGAAAATGAGGCGATCGAAAATACTACAAAAAGCTGGTATGACATACTTTGACGAGCACTTAGCATTGTCTTAAAGAACCCATGAAGCTTTACATCCAGTTTGCGTCTGCTCTCCAACGGCTCGTTTTAATAGACAATTTCCTGTTGCTCCTGGACACCGTCAGACTAAAAACTTTCACATTGTTGCAAGACAATACACCTCCTCTTATGGAGGAGCGTTCATTTAAACCCCATTTAGGTGGTGTCTCACTCTTCCATATCCATTTATTTAGTCTAGCTTCCGATATCTTGCCTGTGAGACGAGCTCCCTGGAACGCTAGGTAATTTGCTAGATGCGCTGAAAGATTTTACGACTAATTCTATCGGTCCAAATGAGATTCGCCTTTTTTTACTTAGTTCCACTTACCGAGAGTCTTGAGGAAACCTGGACGATACATTAGGAGACACAACAAAGCCCTGAGAGACGACCAAAATGTGACCCACTCGTAGTGCCTTTCCCGCATTTCAAAATGGCCCCGGCACCGCTTGTTTCTTTAGTCTTCATGACTACCCTTTCTTAGAACCGATATTTTTTCTGACGAAGGAACTCTACGAGATGGACGAAATAGAGCCAACTATCTCAAAACTCGGGGGCAGCTGCTGATCCCTTTTCTCATAACTAAGTTCCGCTGCAAGTGTAGCGTTCAATGTTGGGTCTTTCGGAACTATTTGAAAGGCCTCATGAAATCGAAGCCTCTGTTTTCACTTCCTCACACCTGGCATTGTAACCTCGTGAAAAATGATAACGTGAAACAGATATCTTCTCTTGACTCTCTAGGCGTCAACTGGAGTTGCTTTAACCGACAGAGCTTTTGCAGCTGTCTATATTGTTTGTTTTCCATCTAAACTGTGTTTTTTTGTGGAGCGCTTCCGTGACTTCCAAAAATCTTAGCTTCTGCTATATCAAATTTCGATTTCGATTTCCCTTTCGAGACGGCCGGCCCCTCTGCACCCAGAAATAGTCATTCGAGCCTCGGCACATTAGTCAATCGCTATTTTTGGTCTTTTTTCTAAGATGCAAGTGTAAAACCTAATCCATCGTCCCATCGAGACCAAAATCTCGTGGGCGCCGCAGATTCTCACGGATTTACATTTCTAAGAGTGCCAACTCCGAAGGTAGCCTCTTTATCTCTAGAAAGTGCGGTCTCACCAAAATCATCATTCTAACGATTCAAAAAAGTATCAACTGGTTGACCCTTTTTGCATCATGCTCGGGACCTAATTGTCCCCGCAGGTCGTTTCTCCTATTTGTTCTTGCGTTGCAGCCAATCTTTATCCGTCGGCAAGCTTTGATTATTCGGCCGAGTTCTCTAATTTAGGTCTTCTTTCCAATTTTTCACGTATCGACCCATTTAAAATCTGACCCAGTGACCATGTTTATGATCTGGAAGTCATTCCTTTCCTCAAAAATAGACGCTCGTAAGAGGAATGTTCGTGCTCACGTTACATATTTCAGTACCAATATTTGAATATGGTTAGTGTTCTCTGACTAACTGTTTACACACCGCTCACTGGACTTCCTTCAAAAGTCAGAATACACATTTAAATTTTGCCCAGTCAGTCAAGCGCACAAAGTCCTTAAAAACAATTTAGAAAGCAATAGCACACGGAAATTATAGCCTTTTTTATCTGCTATTAATAGAAGAAATTTTCCTGTTTTCGTATGTTCCTATTGCGTCCGTGTGACCCTTCCAACATATCATATGCTGCAACTAAGAAGTACGTGAAAATTACAACTTTTTGACAGAGACTTTTCTCTACTATGAAATCAGTTTTACCTACAAGGTTCAACCCCGAATTCACCGGTTTTCAACTTTGGCTTTGTTTTGAAGTTCGCTGTGTACGAAGGAATGTAATGGTTTACAGTACGCCATTTCAGGAAATAGTAGCTGTCTCGTTGCTCAGAACGATCTAAATTCTGCCCAATATATACGCATCCAATGAAAATAGTGCAGACTGTGACGCAGCTTTCCCAAAATATCATAATTAGACCATTGGTAAGATGTGCGTTCATTTACTAGAGACCCTTTTGCTATTATTAAATTACTAGTCGTCCTCAGTCCATTGAACAAATCCAGGACCCCATAATCTCAGTCGTATGGCCTGAGGCTGTTTTGAACTCTTTGAGACTTCCACGAACATGCTGCCATGTCCCAGTTCCTCATCTCTCTATTTCCGCATAAGTTCCTTATTTACAAGACATACCGCTAATGATCATCTAACATGTAAAATGTTCTTCTTTGATGCGCGGAAGGCAACAGCATAAAGAGTCAAATGTTGTTGTGTCCCACGTGATTTTCAGTTATTTTGAGCTTTGACTCCTCTTTCTCTCACTCCATGAAGAAGGAGGACAATAGAGCCTAAATCCTCTTTCTTAGGCAGCTCACAAGTGGATGTGCCTTTTTCTTGATTCTCATTAAAGATCGGCTTCAAATTATTTGTCCCGCTCGAAGATTTGGTCTGACCACCCCCACACCAGCATATTCGCTTTGTGTCAAACGCAAGCTTTCATCTGGAGGAGATATTCTATGCGGACGCGCGGAAAAACAATCGGAGCAACAATTATACGGGGCAGATGCGCGACATTTGTCTAGTGTCCACGATGTTTTAGTTCCTGACAAGTACAGAGAACAAAATATTTTAGGGGCTATATCACATGATCATTATCTTGATAAACCATCCGTCATAGTAGCGCTCTTGCTGACAAGCAATCCATTTCACGTCACACTCAACTCTATCTCTCAATTTTACGAGCGTACTAATTGCTTGCTTTTCGTTCCTCATTTGACTCTGTTTTGGTTCGGAACAGAGATAGAGGCTTAACTTACTCTCCTTATATTATTTAATGGTAAAAGAACGATTTTCGCTCTTCTAGAAAAGACGGGAGGGAGAGAAAGTTCCGCTTCTTAAGCTGAAGTTTTCGCTTAAAAATGCCGAAATCGGAGAAGCTAAAAACGGGGTTCGAATATGTGAAGAGCCATGAACTTTGAAACGAAAAAAATTTGCGCGCTTTTTGATCAAAAATTATCCTATCCTGTGCTACTAAACAAATGTGGTTTTTGAATTGTCGTTTTTTAGTTGCATGTACAGCTTTTTTGTTCTGAATAAAGCATGACCTCTTTATTGCAGGCTCTAATTCTCATGCACCTGGCCACGATCCTTTGGCCTTTGGGCGCATCTCACTTTTTCCCAATCCACTTAGCAACACTTTTCACTCTTGTTTTCTCCTTGATTTAAGGAGCTCTCATCAACATGCAGCTGTCCCATTAATCAGTCCAAATGTGTGTGTCTCTCTCTCTCTTGTTCCTTCTTTCCCAGACAATTTTTTTAAGAATTCTTATTCTTTCAGTCCCTGATTGTCTATGTGACCAGTATGAGATGAACGATAGTCGTGAAGACCCGTGCTTCTCGCCAGAGCAGCCACTTCAATTCGAGAGATTCGTCCTTGTTTCTATATTTGGAACAACTGTTGCCGGTATCAGTATCGTCGAAAATGTCTTCCTTTGTTTTATGCTCTTTTCAAAGTGAGTACTTTGTAATGACAACATATCTGAGTTTTTAGAAAATCCTATCGTAGCTCTCACTGTCTCTATTTGGCTCTTCTGGCTTTTTTCGACATCTTAATTGCCGGTGCCTACATTCCTTTAATGAGCATTAACAACATCTTGGACTACTTCCAGTCGGTCGTGCTGCTTCGAGCCTGGTGAGTTGTGGGCAGAGTCCCTCATGGGGAAACCATTTGTTTCGGAGTGACATAACAGGAAACACTTCAAAGAGCGTATTGACCCCGACTTTTTTCAGGTTCACCTACATGATTCCCATGATTACCATCTCTCATATAGCCATGACAGCTTCAACTTTCCTCATGGTCGCTGCCAGCTTTGAACGTTACTGCGTTACTGCTCGACCTAACTTGGCAAAGGTGATTTCCTGTATTTTGGTAAACAAACAAATCTCACTTCAGTTCCTGAACAACAATCGCTTCAAAATAGCTGCTGGCAGTGTTTGGCTTGGCATTTTGACTAAAATTACACACGGATTTGAATTCAGCGTAAGAGTAGCGGAAATTATGCGCAAGGATGAATTTTTCAGGTCGAGACGAATGATGCGTGCTTCGGGACAATGGTCGAGTATAGTTTAAGCTTGTCGCCTTTGGCACAAAACGAAACATATATGGCATTTTGGAAAATTTGGTGACTTTTCATCACATACATTATTACCAAACACTTTTAGGATACGTTCCGTCTTCACTATTCTTATGCCATTCTTCTTACTAGCTTTTATCAATGTTCGAATAGTTGTCGCCATTCAAAAGACGGAGTTTCAATTCATCAGTGCTCAAAAACTTAGCGATGCTAAACGAAAGGTAAATCTTAAACAGTTTTTCATATGAAATTGTTTAAGTCTCGTGTGAGAGCGGCAACCAGAACACTCGTCTTCATCGTCTTCACGTATCTTATGTCAAACATCCTGAATGTGGTGATCACAATTTGGGAATACATTGACAACGAGGGTCTGACTGTTGGTTTCACTGGTTTCTACATGTTCTCCGTAGATTTGGTGAGTTCTTGGCTGTCTTTTCAAAATTTTCTTTATAGGTCTCATTTTTAACAATTCTCGCCGGTGCTTTACGTCTTCCCATCTATATCACTTGTCAAAAAGATCTCAGGAAAGAATTTCAACAAAGTTTGAAAAACTTCTGTTATATTGGTCCGTATAAGGTAAATTGTCTTCTAAACTTTTTAATATATAATTCAGGAATACGACCAGACCGCAGTATCAGTTTTGCCGGCTGGCGACGAGCATTCGCAAATGGATGAGATGGAAGGCAAACCATATACGGGATTGTTTATCCAGCTTGGAACGGTCCTCATCAAGAAAGACGCTTCTGACGACACGTTGAAATCGAGCGACTCGTAGCCGACTCATTTTACTTATCATGTCAAACAAACACTTTGAATTCGGGTATTCTCACCACTTTTGTGCTTTATGTGCTTAGATCTGCTCAGATGTATACGCCTCCTTCCCAATAAAACTTTTCATTAAAATCTGTCTTACCAGTGATGAGATCACACATGAAGGTATTGAACTAAACGTACTCTACCGGAACAACAAAGTATCACAATTGGAATGGATATGGGTGTTGATGGTCCCCAATGAAACTTGGGGGAACATAGTAGGAAAGGTTTGTACATAAGAGATAGCTAAACATCCACAACGTCGTTTTCGTCGACTTCTTCCGTTGAAAGGAGATGAGTGTCGACACAAATGGACCTATATCGGCTGCCTCTTCTTGAAAAATGGGAACCTTCTTCTTCCTGGATGTCTGTCAGCCAGTCTTCGTGAGTATCAGGGTCTCTCTCAGGCTGGAATTGTTTGTTCGGAAACGACAGTATACGAGTACTAACCTGGTTTACCAAGGTTCCCAGTCGCATGGTCACATTGACCACAAAGTTTCCACGCAAATGAACCATACTTCCTAGTTCATCCTTCACTTTTCTCTTCTTCACAATTTTTCGATTTGGTCCTTCAACATTTGCGTTGGTCAGATTGCTCCTTAGACTGTTGGAGACCCCCTGCATACTCAATTTGTCCAGCTGATGCTGTTCCAACTAAAAGCGTCAGTGTTTCAGTACTAATTTAGGGAACAACCTCTTTGGAAGGAAGTGCTCTCACGCGGAATCTGAATATAGCTCTAGCCAGAGCCTTCTTCATTTTTTGGTCTGAGAAGATGTATATGAAGATCCTGAAGGCACATCCGAGCAGTGTTAGCTGCAAAAAAGTCACATGAATGATCATGAGTACATTCTCACCAGCCAGGAAAAATCTGTGATAATTAGGAAAGTGTAATAATGTCGTTGGATAATTGAAACGTCGAAAAACTCCAAAACACTGACACTCAACGAGACAGTATTGGTTAGGATGTAACATGTAGCGACCATGATAAGTGTCAAAGTTGCTGACTTGACTCCTTTTCGATCTTGAACCAATCGCAAATACGTTCTGAACAGATTATTTTAATCGCCTCCTGGAAGAAAACAAACTCTTCCGAAACGGATTTGACATCGAAGGGTCTTGCTCTAATGGATTGTTCTGCTGTTCTTTTTCTCTTCATGATGTATTTTTGAATGATTTGATAATTACAGTAGACCAATCCAAAGAAGGGCAAGATGACACTCATGACCTTTCGGCACCAGAAGCGGAAAACAGAAAACTCATCGAAATAGTTGACTTGCACTGGAACATATCTAAACTTGAATAATGATTATAATTTTTCGATAACTACCGATCGATAGCTCGTGGACACCTTGGAAGATTAATCGTGTCTGTCTCGAACAGTAAGGTCCCTTTCAGAAAGAACGAGAGCACTGCCATTACGACGAAGATTAATCGCCGATACCGCACAAAAAACACCAGTGCTTTTCTCTGCAAAAGTATCATTAATTCATTGTTGGCATAAATAAAGCTACGGTATGTTTATCAGCTGGGAATGGGCAAAAAGGCTTTCAGATTCAGCTGTTCCTACAATTTCGTCCCGATACTCACCTGATTGCCCTCAGGATTGTACCCAAGTAGACGTTCAATGCTGGCCAGCAGCAAAAGAAAATTGCACATTGATTCGCAAAAGTGCTGAAAACTAATATTGTTCATCTGAATCGAGACCCTCATACCCTAAACAGGTATGAATATTTGACGTAGCCAATCCACATCCAGATTCCCCACATCCATTTTGCGTAGTACGAAATTAGAGGAACGGCTACGATCAACAGAAAGCATATCGGCACTGAAACAGTTTTTAAAGAAGATGCTTGATTAGTGCCATTTGGAAAAGGGTACTCTTTGAGCTCGTGGCTGGTCATTTTTCAAAGATTAATTAAGCAAGATCTGAAAATCACCTGTCTGGGGCTGACTTACCTAGCATGTCAAAAATAGCCAAAATGACGGGGTTTGCGTAGTTCTGTCGTCGCAGACGTATAGATGTTTGAAAGACAAAAATGATCATCAGATTTGTGATCAAAGCCACCTGAAAACTGATTTTCATGGAATCCTTGGTCTCCGAAGGGACACTATAGTTCATGCTCTCAAAAATAGCAATTGTCCTTTCAAACGATGTCTATTTGTCTTCTCCAGAATATGATCTCTCAATGTGTCGCTTTTTGAACGCAAGAAAGGAACAAAGGATAAGAACCCACCAAACAGATGAAACTGCCTCCTCCAGCTACGATCATTACCCGTAACCAGCTGGAGTATTGTGATGGTGAATGCTGGCATGACCAGAGAAAGGTGTCGTTTGGACGGAAAACATCCATCTGAACCGGCTCTTTTGGATCACCTGAGCACACACGGAAAAATTGAAAAGCTGGAAGAGAGCTGGCGGGCTTTCAAAATAAACGACTCGTCAGCATCCTAGAAAAGCAAACGGGTTGCTATCCTCCCGGTAAGGCGGCTGAATGGCTCGAGCCATGAGGCAGAGCTCATAAATTCTGGGGTAGGATAAATTGAAAGCTTGAGAAGCGAGAAACAGATGAAACTGTCCCCGCAAACGGACAGAAAATCCCAGATGGATTTTCTTTGAAAAGCAAGTGCGATACTTCTTTTTTCAGATGAGCAGTCTTATTTGCAGTAAATTTTGTTGTCAATATGGTTTAAATGGGTGCAGGTTTAACAGCACTTTTTTTTTGAAATTAAAGGGGTGGCAACGACCTCCCAGAGAACGATAAATTGGCAAACAGAATGCCGTGTGAAGTCGTTAAGGTTACCGTAGTCTCTTCGAAATTGAAATGGGAAGAAAATAAAAGGGCGTAGGTGTCATTTGATGGACATAGCAAATTATAGTTTCTACATTGATTTGAAGAAAGTGCATACGCAAGTTTCGCCCTCATAAGCGCTTATTATCGTCTTAGATCGGAACAGAGCTCCGAATTTTCTTCCTGCTCCAAAGATGAAAAAGAATGCGTTTTGTGAGTACACACGGATGATTAACAGATTAGTGAAAATCTTCTACTAGAATCATCTGTTGTCACAAAATTCGCCAAAATGGCGGATGGCGGTATTTTGGGGTCCGTCAGTCAGATGACATGTAACCGGTAAACCTGCATTTTAGCCCGTGTGAAAATGACAAGTCATTCAAAGTATATGTGAAAACGCGTGGGCCTGAACATTGCTAGAGTACGTTATTTTTTGAAAAGTACGTGCGTGTAAAAATCATAGTAGAAAAGTCTCTGCGCATAGTTAGGTTGACAGCTGCACAGAAGGGGGAAAACTGCGTCAGAAAAGTGTTCATGGAGTACTGAAAAATTTCTCAACTGGACAGCAGAGATATGTTTTGAAAAAGGTCGAGAGAGAAGCCTGTCTGCAAATTGTCTCCGCACGCAAAGACCAGGCTGCGTCACGGCACGAAAAGTACAATTATTGAACAGCTTTGTCGCTGCGGTCTGGTTTTTGCAAAAATGTCAGTGTTTGATGTTCAAAATGAAGAAAATTCAAAACTGGCGGAATGAAAGTAAAACATTAACAACAGGGTGTACCCGGTTCTGTTCTAATTTTAGAGCGCAAGCCGATTCCGTGCGAAAATCTTGCCACATTTAGATGACGATTTTAACACATAGGATGCACCCAGACAAAATGAGGATGAAAACCAAAAACGTGCAGGCCAGAGACGCAGTTCGGGGTAACCAAATTTTTGCACTTAGGGCAATTATGGGAAAAGTTAATTAGTGGTTGAAAACGAGTCAAAACGCTCGGCGTTCATAACTAAAGAGCATGAAGACTACAACAAGACAATGTTCTTGGAACCGGAACACCTGTCTGAACACGGAAAATGGCGAGACGGAGAAAAAACATTCTCATGGGGGCAGAATTTTTGACCTTTGCACCTTTGCATAACGGGAACGAGTAGATTTGGAGGCTGTGCAGCAGAGAAAGCAGAAGAGAAACATTTACAAGATCAATTAAGATTTGGACCAGGAAACGGACTAAGAGGGCCCAGATCTTTTTGGAAGCGGAACGCGTCAAGGGAGAATACGCAATTAATTTGATTGAGATAAGACGGCCGATGCTAATCCGTGAGATTGTGCACAGACACGCGATTCGCCCAGATTCCGTCGTCAACCTCACGTCCATATTTCAAGCAAAAACTATACGTCTCTCTTGGATAATCACAATGTGTCCCAAAAGCAATGACTGGCTTTCGAGCACCTACCACCCCAAATACTGCTTTAGGGCGTAGCAAGACCCAAACGGTAAATCATGACTGAATTTTGCTAACTGTATTATTTTTCACGTACTTTCATGACTTGATATAGCCTACACACAATCTTGTCTGTCTGTAGCCTTGGTTCGAGCGAGGCGAAAAACATTGACTCGAACCCGCGACGCTCGGGTGACAAGTTGCGCGCGCTGCCACCATGGCTGCAAGTTAGTCTTGAGAAAGTTCCTGGAGGGTACGACTCTCGACACTGGCTGCGCGCCATCTAGCCCAGGCAAGGCTGGCCTGTTGAATGTACTTGTAACGTCTGAAGATGGAATCAGGCAATCGTTTAGCCAAAATTCAAATTGAACAGGCGTACGCTAGAGTGCAAAAATGAATGAGATTATTGTTAGCATTGCAGCTGGAGGCTGCCGCTAGGGTGTGGCTCAATTACCATTTGTTCGTGAGGTCATAATTCAAAATTGCAAGCCATTGTATAGTCCATTGGTTCTTTTTATGCTCATGTTCGAAACCTCAGCTACTGCTCCAAGCATGAAACTTTTTCTTAGAATTGGCCGGCATACAAAAAGTGAATATAATATTGAAACCAAAACAAGCTCGTTAGGCAGCACATACATAAGAAGAAGCCTGTGGGTCCTTAGACATGGCCTCGAAACCATCGCTCGTTCAATGCATTATAGCGCAGCTTAGCTGTTACAAATGCGGTGGGCGACGAGCACAACGCGCGCTTGGCCTACAACGGATTTTACAAAGCTTATGAGACTTATGTAGGAGGTTCATCTTGGTTGAAGGAGAACCTTGAGGAAGTCTTGGGGAGCATTTTAGACTTTCCGTCTACGTAAGCTTTTAGCGATTCTACGTGGGGTAGGCCCTGGCAACGTCTTCACTGTCAGTCAGTCTCAGCTGACTAACGTCGCTTTGCGAAAGGTTATAAATAGCTGAAATAATGGCTGCCAGAAACACATGGTCGGTCAAAAGACGAGCTAGCATTTTCATGACCAGAAGCAGATGGTCGGACCGATGAAACCAATGCGTTAATTATCGGAATAGATGAAGAGAGGCCAAAAAAGGTGGCACAGACTAAACAACAAGAAGTAATTGACAATCAGTTTAATTTTTGAGATGAGAGGTACAAAAGACAGTTTTCGGTCAGTGACAGCCATTACTGAAAATTTAAAAGTCATCATCACGATGACATATTTTTTGATCCTACAACAGCATCAAATATTTATGATAAGTTTTTTGTGAATCCACTTAAATTGCCATCAAGTCTCTGTGACTGTGTGTTTGAAGCTGAAATTGAGAATAAAGAAGGGAGATTTGTGCGAACAATTAGTTTCTAACGTGTCGAGACAGAAAAGCACGTCCAAACAAGTGCTTCTTACAGTTTTGGTTACTTCTTTGCAAAAGATGGGACAGTGACTGAAACAATGTCAAGAGGAATAATGAGAAGAAGACTGCACGAGAAAAAGAAGTGATGAGCGAAGGCGAGAAATCTCTAACTTTTGCCCTGGAAGGGCATTGCAAAACTTGTTTTACTTACCTACATCTTTTGTATGCCAGATAACCAAGGTAACTTTCAGTTGTGTAGAGCGCTAAAAAATACATGCTCCTATTCAGTATATACTGAACCACACAAGAGCTTTCTTCATGAGCCAAATAATTTACCTTCAACGTACACGGAAAACTATTCGTCGAATCTTTCCGGATAAATGATTAAAACTGAAGCAGAAAAGCTTTCTCTGAACAGAAGCAGACAAGTATAGTCGATCGTATAATCTAACATCGTCTAGAATGACTCTATCAATCGGTCATGTTTAATCGCAAAACATCTGGTAGTGGACAACAACGCGTCGTCGTAGCTTTTGGATTAAACTGGCTTCCGGCTCTTCGTTAAATCTCGAGAAGACATCAAGATTACCGTAAATTAGTAGGCCCCTTTTTCAGTCAAAAAAGAGCCGGGTTAGATGAAGCGTGAGATTCGAGAGGAACTGCTAATAGTAGAAGATTTGAGAGGCTTCGTCGAAGAGACTTGATGAGGTCGATTGAGACTATGAGGAAGAGTGGAGAGCACAAAGAATCATGAAATCATGTTCAAACGTGAGAAAGGTAATCAAGTATATTTCATTCGAGAAAAATCACAAAAGTACCCGATTGAGAGCTATAAACGAAGACAATTCTAATGTCGGGGCTGCAGACAATGATATCACGTGTAGTACAAGTCATCAAAAGTGAGTGGGCCAAGAAGATTCTCGCGAATTACAGATTTCGATGGAGCCGCCTAAAACAGCATTTTCGAAAAATTGTTTCGACTGTAAATGCTTACCTCACTAATTTCAGTCTCAATCTGGATTTTCGAGTTACGTCGCGAGTTTCTCCGCGAACTCTTTGCGCTCTGATCTTCGAGGACATGAATCTGCACCTGAAATTTGTGGTTGTTTCGTAAACCTGATTGTGACTCGCATGTTCTCCGTCGGATAAGACTGTTGTTTCCTTCTTTTGAGCCTCGGGATCAGCAGCATCACTGCTTGGAAGAGATTGAAAGTCGGCGTTTTTCATGGCCCGGCTTACTAAAGCTGAAAATATAGCCTCACAAAAATAACTAATGGGAAGAAATTTTGATTCTTTAAAGTGTTATTACCTCGAAAAGTGGTATTAGGCCGTCTCTGTGCTGGTGCTGGTTGTTCAATAATTGAAGGTGTCGGCTCTTTCTGCCTTCGAAACATTTTTGGCCGTCTTCGAAGGCACGAGAATATAACGCAGAGACCGAAACCGAGGAAGAAACCTGAATATATTCATAGCAGTAAGTTAAAAAGAACTTACAAACACAGAAACCGTTCATCAAAAAGAAACCAATAAGCATGTCCATTTCTCCTTCTGGACGGTTGACATAGTCCAGTTTTTGTTCCGGCATTGTGCTGCAAGAATATGATTACGGAAACACTTAATTGTATGCGTAGTATCACTCAGTTGTAAATATAATTTTATCGATTAAACAAAGAAACTCTCCTTAGGACAAATGAAGTCAAATCAAGAATTTGCGTTTAGTCCTCGCCATTTATTTAATGCACATGGATTCGAAAACAGAGCAAAGTCAGTATGTCTCACTATTTTGATCCGCTTTCCTGACACCTCAGATGTGTAATGTGACAACGTACCCGTTTCTCTTCTCAATGATTTCGTGAATCATTTGACCCGTAAAGTATAAACAATAAAGTTCGCAAAAATATAGTAAATTAGCAACGACGTCAGCTAAAGATTAAGAAGTTTTCGATCCAGGAGGCTCATCGCAAGCAAAACCCGGTCAGCTGTGCGATTTCTCTCGAAGGACAATAAATTATCAGACTGGCAATTGTAACGTCGTTCAACCACCCCTAGGTACGAACCATTTGTTCCACTTTTTGTCAAAGCAGACAAGATTTAATGTGACGGTGATAACATCTCGCCTACTCGAGACCAACATTCTTTCTTATTTATGGAGCAAACAACCCCTAACTTGAAGCTTAAGGTGTGAAAGTGTGAAAAATTAATGAAAAAGTAGAGGTGAGATCGGAAACGCAGCTAGCCATTCGTCAAGAGAAAGATTGATGGATCTGTTAAGAGCATCACGGGAGTGAAACGAGCTGAGAATCTCAGAGCAAATGAATTATTAAAAGCTTGATGCTCAGTGAACCATTGTTGATAGAGTGGAAGGAACTCTTGTTCGTTTTGGAACTGACCCTTTGAAAAGATGAGCCGGGTCAATAATGTCGTGAGTAACGTTATGTGAGGAGGACATAGGTAGTGATTTTACGGAACGACAAGTAGAGATAGAACCGCCCACATAAAAAGAAATGCATTTCCCCTGGGGGCCCGCACATGGCCAAATCCACATTTCTCCAATTTCACCGCATCGCGACACCAATTTAATGGAAGGTGGAAAAACTCACTCGACTATGTTATCAGTCTTGTTGAAGGGGGCCATGGTCTGGGAGGGACTTCTCAGCTTCTCTCTGTGATTACGACATCTGCGGGAAAGCGAATGTAAGTAGACAGGCAAATGGGACTAATGTAGCTAAGGAGGGCGTGAGGTTCTGCGCTCTTCTTTTTGCAGAAGAGATTAGCAAACGAAGACCAAAAACTACTTGAAGGCAACAGAAAGTCAAAGGAAATATGGAGGTGTCAGAAGGTGGAGTAATGGGTGCAGCGGAAGGATCACGGTTGATTGATGATCACTTATGAGCTCCATGGTCTTTTGCGTAGTAGTGAGCTTATTCCCGCCCCAAAGGCAGTTGCCAGCTGCGGTGAAGCTCTATTTTGACAGCGGAGAATAAAACTTTAGACTGTCACATAAAAGTTTATGGTTGGATATTAATCCGGCACATTTACTCTTACTTTTTCTATCAGGGGAGCTGTTACTATCGCACTATTATTGGTCCCACAATTTCTTTTCATGCTAGTCATTTGGTAATTGAATGGTTCTAGGAAAGCTAGCAGTGGGTGTGAATTTTAACCTTCCATCCAAAGCTTGTTTACGCTTTGAAGTCGCAAAAAGTTTCACATTTCTGAAACATCTCTCACCTCGGCAGGACTTTGCAATGACCAAATATTCCTAGTTATTTATGGAATACATAAACGTGTTAAAACAAATGTTTAAAAACCCACAAGAAGAACCGGGGCAAGTAATCGGACAGCATGCTTGCAGATAGAACATGTCAATTTCAGGCGCCCTTTCACCCTTGCGGAAATTCACTTGCAGATCGAGCATCATTGAATTATCAGCAAAAATATCTAAGCGCAACGATTTGGTATGATCTTTGAAAACACTGTAATTGTTTCTCTTTTTCAACCTGTCTTCATAATCCCTTTGCCACTCACATTGGAGTCTTGGCTCCGTGACCGACGATCATCTCTTCCATTCCGTTCACGTCCATTTTGCGAATTCTGAAACGAGAAGAAAAGTAAGGGGTAGGAAAAAACACAGACTTGTAGAAGAGTGGGATACGGTGTGAAGATCCGATCATTGGAAAGGAGGTAAAGCGAGGTCATAATGGGAACAAAGTGGTCTTTCTGGGTGGTATTTTCAGGTCTTGTTAGGCTCAAAGCAACAACAGTGTCAACAAAATTTACGCATGAGGCGTTAACACGTTGAGAGAGGAGAGAGCACCACATTAAAAGTCAGACGGGAAGCTCTGTGACTAATGTGTGACGTTTACTGAAGTAAACGAGAGGAACATGAGACTGATGGACGCAGAAGAGGTACACATTACGCGGAACACACACGTTCGTCTCTTATGTGAAATGTGCTTTCGAAGAGCAAACGATGGAGTCTCTTTTTCCTTTTCCCGTTCTACAAAACCTACCTCGAAATGATACTCCAGTGCGGCCACCCAGCTGTCTGCCACCTCCGCATGATCTGAAGATAGAACGTGATCGCATCTGGTGGAAGATATGTAGTAAAGGAAAAGGATGTAATAAAGCGGAACTGCCCTCGAGGGGCGTCTTGGGTTTAGACTCTTCAAGTACTTGAGAAAAACGAAACCCTCTTTTTCTTCCAGGGTTATAATCGATGCCAGAAGCGGTAGCAGTCAAGTGGCTTCAAGAAGGATTTAATACTTGTCTGTTTTAAGCCGTTCCGTCTGTACAATAAGGCAGATCTGACGTTGTTCCGATGAGCAGAAAACAGCAGTGGGCATGGCAAATGGAAGCCAAGATGACATTAGATGAAAGCTTTTTACCCTGTGATCAAGATGCTTGGGGCTTCCGCCCAAACTGTTCTACGTGTTTCTCAAACTATTTTTCAGTAGACGTACCGGGAGTGTGCATAATCACCAGCAGTATTGGCTAAACTGCTTTCAAACTCAAGTTTGCTTGTTCCGATTCAAATAGAAGTTCAGCTTTCACTTTATAAGTGTTGATAAAATATCTCAGAAATGGTATATTTCGTGAGTTTCTGTCCCGGATTATTTCATGCTCTACTCTACCACGGCCACCAAAGGCAGTAGACCTCCCTGGGCTCAGCTCATTAGCGGTAATACGTTACCAACCGTAAGGGAATGTGTAGCCAAAGAGAATTTCCAATCGAGCTCAATGTATCAATGAATAATTGACTAGCTGTTCTGTTAGAGCATACTGTAACCGGAACAGCATTGGATTGACTGTTAATTGCGACAACTAACCCCCTTCTCGAGAGTGGGGATGTGCAGCTGTGCAAACAAGGCGACTCAACAGGCTGGCAGTATCGCCCGATTACTGTAGTTGTAATCACTCTCAAGGTGTAATGCATCACCTTCACACTGTCACGTCGACCTGTAATATGATACTTCTCGCCACCAGATTAACACCTGTGCAACACATGTCAATTATGAGGGATATATTAATGGGTATAAGACTGTTCAGGCTGTAAGAGAAGCCTCAAGGACCTAAACCTGTTGCGCAACCATAACCAGACAATCGCCTTCGCCAGCCTGTCATAAAATAAATCAGCGGAAACGTGTCGACATAAACTGTGTTTCCATGTGTCGCGTCCGTCACAAACGTTTATTGAGATAAACGAGCGCGGATCATGTATACAGATGAGGCTGTCAGATGAGAGAAAACGAAAAGACAACAGATATTGACTTGAGGAAAAACGCTGATCGGAGCTGATTGCAGGCTATTACGTGGTAATCGGCAGCCGGCTGATCAAAGCAGCCGCTCCCGAGGGATACGTCTCCGGTAGGCGGTAATTCGAAAACAATCGACGTCCTTTGGCTTCGTTTACGCCTACCGCAAAGGCAAGAAAAAGCGATCCGTTGCATAATCACCTCCAACCGTGTGAATTTTTGAGCAGGTAGTCTGACAAGAGTGCATAAAATGACCAAGGAACGGAAAGACTGGAGTAATTAGACAATCGGAAGGGAATAGGAAGCTATAATCTACGCTAACTTGCACCTTGCCAGTACAAGATGCACAAATATTGCCCAATGCTGCCCCATTATGACTCGCTTGACCATAATAGAGAGGACCACCTGCAGGAAAGAGAACGCGCGAAATCGGAGAGTGCAGATTGCAATCTCGCCTCACAAATTACGCGCCTTAGTTCATCCCAATAGGCACTATTTACTTTAGGCTCATTACTCTTCTAATTGCTATAAATAGTTCGTGAAAAGCTTGAAAATGGTTTCTTTATTAGAATAAATGACGTGAAATGGCACAGGGAGATGAAGGCAGGAGATCTATCACAATAAACCAGGAAGCTCTAAAAGATCCATTTCAGAAGGGAATATATCATGGAGTCGGGCTGTTCCGGTTCCTGAAAACCATTAATTAACGCGTAAATGTTGACGCCTTGTATTAAGACACTATTTCTATAGAGAGGTGTCGAACACGGGCCATCTGTCACCAATTGAGGATCTACTCGAGAGCGGGTAAGGCCTTAGCGGCCCTTTTGTTTCGGTTCGCACTATATTACCGCTCAAAACATAACAACAAGATTGTGCCAAGACGAGATAATATCTCTTGAAATACATATTGCTTTGAAAAGGCTGCTTTGGGCAATACTTTTCACAATAAAGTGTTGACCTACGTTTGTTGCTGTGAAGAACTCCTTGTCAAACTCTGAACAAAGAAAAGCAAGGCGATGAGCGATAATTCGTAGTTTGGGTGAGAAAAGGCGATCTGAAAAGTATGCGGTTGCGAAATAGGAATACTGTTGGCAAAATTACGTCAAAATTAAGTGTGAATACCGACCTGCTTGTACTGCTACATCTTGCACATAGTAGCTGTCTTTTCGAGGAACCTCGAGACGACGGGTTTCAGGAAACGAAAAAGAACATGAAGGTACGGAGCGATCATCCATAGCCATAGCAAGTATCTGAAATAAAGGTTTGTTATCAGAAGTAATGCCACTAGGCAAAGTGCAAGTATATGCAAAGAACATGATTTAGATGTGTCTAAACTGACTTACTATCATGTTTGCAACAAGGTGTGCGTCGTAAGCTGTTGGATGGGAAGTGACGGCTGGCAGACCGTAAATGCCGGGATATGCCCGCCTTCGGGCAGCGCGCACTGACTCCGCCCTAGTGCCAGCTGCGAGGGAGCACTATTTCAAGATACTATAGTAGATGAAGTATTGGCATCAGCTTATAGGTTATTACGTTCCAATTATAGAGATAACCAAAACGTTAACAACTAAACACCAAAAAGTTTGTGCTAAAAATGTTTAAGAATGCACTTGTTAGCTTTCGTGAAAGGCTAGAAACGGCGTTTGTTGTATTTGGAAGCAAACAAAACTAAAATTAAGGTAATGTACGAAAACATTCGCGATCAGAAAAAATGCTTCGCGCCGTTTCTTGTTAACTATCGCTCATGACACCCTTCTTGGTAACCCCGAATACTATGCGCTCCAAACTGTCAGTCATGTATCGGCTTTCTCTTTTTGCCATTAATCAATTACGCATGCAGTACCGTGCTGTTTAGACGAAGGATTCGGCAAAACTACAAAAAGATGCCAACGTGTAAAACGAGAACATGGTTAGGCAATAGACAAAGAGAAAGTGCAGAGAGGACCTCTAAGGTGTTTGCGAAACTCGGCAGGTTTGGATGGTACAAGCCGGTAGCTGTCATTACGAAAGACAACGGAGGTGACCTCATTATGCCGCAATCAGGTCGGTATGGCATCTCGGCGAGCTTTTGAGTACTATGGGACTGTGCCAGTATCTGCGCAAAGCAAAAAAGGCAACTAAACGCAGGTGTGCTTCTTTGTCCGAACACAATAGCATCGCAGATCGTAGTCTCGAACTGAATCGTCTCTTTAAAATAGAAAAAATGACTCAATGTTGTTCGACGAACAGTTTCCTGGCGTTGTTTAATAGTTTCTCAGCCCAACTGCAGATGCTTAATCTGTTTTGTAGCGCTTTCAAAACTGTAAGATATCACTGTAACAGTTTGAATTGATAAACATAAAAACAACTCAAAAACCACGGAAAACATCGAAAAACGTACTGACCTTTACAGACTCAGTTTTAAGTTAGCCTCTGTACAATAAGTGCACCCAACCGCAGGGAATGACCGCACCGCAAAGATGCCGACTCTAGAAAAATGTCGAGATGTGTAATGGGCTTGGTACAGTACGCGATAATCATCTCATTATATAAAAAGGAACAGCTGTATCTACAGAGAAAAAGCTTTTCGAGTCAGCATGCCGAGGTCATCCTTAAAATCCCGAGAGCGCAGTCAAATTTGGCGCAAAACTGTGCCGGCACGGGCATTAATCATACAATTAGGAGAAGGAAAAGCCTTGCGAGGATATATATCGCGCGAAATGTCTTAAATTGTCGCGAACAAATTAGGCAACAGACCAGCACGTTACAAGCTGAATGCTGTCAATGAAAAAGCGTTCACAATGTGGCACTGTGAATCAACCCGAGGGGAAGTCCTCATCTCCTTGGTATCCCTGTTCTCCAAGTCAATCTCCTCCTCTTGCGTGCCGATAAAAGAACAAAGAAAACATCTTTTTCTCGGCTATAAGATTTACTGTAACAAGTATCTGCGGTCCGCACCGGGTGTGAGGACACGCCGCGGACGCGGCACCAGCTGATGACTGTTTCTGATAGCGCAGAGCCTCAGTTCTTACTCTCTCCGCTCAAAATCAAAGCAACAAAAAAGAAAATGTTTATGTTCGTGAAATATTACTAACTTATCACCAAATAAATACTTGGAAAGATTGGAACGGAGATCACGGAACCCTATAGACAATTGATATTTTCTCAGTTACGAAAGGTTAAAGCAGTTTTTTTCCGAGAACATTGTATCAATAATCTCTTATAATTGTGATCTGCCTAGATTTGCAAAGGGACTAACGGGAAAACAGTTACAGCTAATGTGTGGACACGTAGGTAGGGGAATCGTTTTCACGGACCAATCCCTCCTTCGCAGAGGGTCAAACTGCAGGCCTTCCTAAAAGAAATGTTGACAGTTATGGGTGACTGATACCTGCCTTGGGCGAACTTATCAATTGCATTCCAGAAGAAGTAGATAACATGTTCGGCTGCAGCTGCAAAGTATCAAGATAATAGAAAGGACACTCTTGTCTTACCGTGTTTAACAGAATGTTCTGTCCTGTGGGCCAATTGTGTACACTAGCTGGGGCCATCATCGACTGCATCCCCATACTTGTGACAATTTGTGGTTGGAGAATTGTGGGCTATAGACATTTTCTGGACTTTTATGACTGAAGCTAACCATGTTGGCAATCTGTTGCATTTGTTGCATTTGTCCAACTTGAGACATTTGAATTGCTTGAGGAGGCCGAGGTGGAAGCATCATGGTGCCAGGTATTTGCTGCGTCTGTTGCGCTGCCGCCGAAGTCATAAATTGTCTTATAAAAGCTGGCTTTTGGGTCCACGGATTCGGCACCTGAATCTGTATAGTTTCTCTAATCGAAAAAAACGTACGTAAATATATTGGTTATTTTCCAAAATCATGAAAAAGTTCTGTTTCAGGTATCGGTTAATTTCTTCGTGGTTTGCTTTTCCATTGTGGTTACTGTGAATACTTTGGAGAATCTACAAAACGGAGCAAATGAATTATAATTGAAACTTTACTTTGTTTTTCAAGCTCTCCACCAACATCATATCACTTTCTGTCGCTTGTTGAAGAGCAGCCTGGTGCAAGGCTCGTTCCTGAATTTGTCATTTAATACAATCCTAATCGGCAGCTACTTTTGCCAAAAGTGATGCATCCATTTGGGACATTGTCTGAGGAGGTGCCATTTTGACTTTTTCATGTCGTAAATGTTGCATTCTCATGAGTTCTTGTTGGTTGAGTGACGTGGGAAGAGTCTGCACAGCCGGAATATGGACGGCTGGTTGTGGCTGTACTTGTCGAAGGGAATTGGAAGTCAATGGAGGACAAGCGTCAAGGGCAGGCATCTAGAAGATTAAGTTGTACTCAACTGATAAGCAAGTCAAACCTTTGAAGTGCCAAGACCGTTGTCACTTTGTCCGTTTACCGTAAGTGCTGGAGCATCAGACACTGCCACAGCGGCGGGAGTTGGTGAAAATGCCGTTAGAAGAGGATTTGGACTGCGAGCGATTGATAGCGGAGATGCAGTAGGAAGAATTTGTCCTGCTACTTTTTAACATAATTGTCTTCAGTACCAAAATGACAATACCGGGCTTCCCTTGAGGAAGCAGTGGTGTTGGCAGAGGCACATCTTGAGAAGCTAGTGCCTGTTTAACAAAAGCTTCATCTTCCGGATCATCCTCGTCGTTAATTGTATCCTGGAGATAATAATAGTGCCCCTTAATTGCTTTGACCTACTTTCAATTGCAGCAGAGTTTTGATAAAAGAATTCAAGATCTTCTTCTTATTCCCTCTTGGTATTTTTGAAAGTACACTCAGAAAAAACTCGTCTGCAGAGATACTGACTGTGGGTTCGCCTGAACTTTCACTCTATTTTATCAAAATGAGGGTTACTTGTAGTAGTAACTGTCGAGTCTTCAAGAATCTCTGTGTTGTCGTCACTACTGCCATTACTGCCAAACCGTGACTTTTTCTCACTCGACGCCTCTTCATCGTTGGAGCGCTTTCTTTCGCTGCCATTGATAGCTGCTTGTTTGCTCATCTTTATGCTCTGCTTTTGTTATTCTGAAATAGTCAATAGATGTCAGAAAAAAAACTGATAAAGAGTGAGCGTGATTGTTTGGGAAAAACCGACGTGGCTGTATTGAAATGGTGACTTTCATTTTCAAAAAATTTCCCTCCTGACGCAATCCGGCACGGGTTACTTGAGACTGTTATCGAGTGTGATAATATGCACGTGAAGAATCAAAGTTATGGTCTTTAGGGGAAATTGAAAGCGAATAGTACAGATCGAAGAGACAAGGCGTGACAAACATCGGGATCGTTCGGTCCATAGATAGAGCCAATAAAGCAAATAGAATTGCTGATGCAAAAAAAGGAAGAAACCGATTATAATTAAGATAGAGAGGGTAAAAAATGATATCATGAATTGCTTGCGCGCTCGAAAAGGCCGATCTCACGGCTTAGAGATTCGGAGAAAGCATTACAATTCCATGAATGCCTCGAGATGGTCAATTTAATACTGTAATCTCGACACTAACCCAAAGCTTAGCCGCTTTATCTTTTCGTTGACAGGGTAGAGGTGTTGTCTTTGACAGAAGATTAGATAAAAGAACTTTTTGTATTTAGACAGCAGGAACTTTACTTTTGAACCAAAAATTTGTAACCTAAACTTGGAAAGTCAAAAAGCACAATCGAATTAGTTGAATTGCAGCAAATCGGTCAAGCTTTTTGAAGTCCTTAACTGACGAGTAATGTGCCGGTCACGTGACAAATTTGTACAGCAGGCGATCGCGCACGAAACACAGTTGAACCGGGAACAAGAGAGAGGATAGTAGGGAGTAAAGAGCTTAAAGTGCGACAAACTGGGACAAACGTGGCCACTTCTGTTGCTGATAAGCCTTTATCGACAGTCCTATCATGAATGAGCAATATTGTCGACGGGTCTGTTTATCGGCAACTAGTCTAACTATCTCTTTACTGTAGAGCTGGTCTTACCGGCTAGGAGGTAAACTGTTCAGGCATTACTCGAGAAGACGTCACTGGATATATGTTGGCAGTCGAGAGAAACTACTGTCGATGCGTCTAACGTATCCCAGGAGATGTCAGCCCAAAAACTGATGGCTCGCGGTGAATAGACATCAAAATAATGGCTATTGAAAAAACTTTGGTGTTGTTTATGTGAGGTGATCCGAAATAAACGTTTCACCTTTACAAAAGGGAGCATCTCAAAGGTCTATAGTAAAGCTCTCAGATAGAGGCTATCCATGCATTAGTTTCAAACGTGATTTAAACGCTTGTAACTGATACCTGAACTGTTTAGAGGTCGCGGGTTATATAGGCCGGAAAAAGCGCACTAACGGTTTTGCATATTAAGTTGAAAGAGCGAACAGCATCGAGACAACACTCAATGAGTGAATTTCTATCAACTCTTCCAGGGAAAAGAGAAGAAATCCAAGTGATTCAAAAAATCGAGGATTCCAGGAACTTCAAGATTGTAGCAGTGATGCCCAGAAGAAAATTATACTCTGCAACGAAAAATTGCTTTCCGGTCTTGTTAACAAGTAGATGTAGCGGTTTGATCAAAAGGGCAGTGACTGGGAAACGAAGTGCGTATTTTTAGTCTGAAAGTGAGCTTTATGCGTCCTGCACTTGCAGAATCTACTTCCGCTGATCAGGATAAAGCAGGTAGGAGCCTAGAAACGAGCTTAAAGCATTGTGACTTCGTCACGAAAAACGATGTTAGATTGTACCATAGAACACGTCAGAAGGACTGATTATTTCACAAGATCATCGTTATGACTAATTGTACAGTCTGATGGGCTTGTTTATATTCTTCTCATTACGATTTTCGACCGGGCAGCTGGTCAGTTCGTTTTGTTTTTCACCATTTCATCCACCCTCTCCGCCATTTGAACCAATATGCCTGACCTTTTATCCCCTTGAGAGTTTGAGGCGGCATAAAACGCATCTTCTCGTCGCAACTGGTGTTCTGTGTGAGGGCTGCTGCCAGCCTTTGATGACGCACAATGGCAAGGGTCAACTGGAAGCGACACCAGCTAGCCCATATGGCTGTCTCCAATGTCCAGGAGGTCAGAGACGCAGGCGCAGCTTTTCGAGTAGCCAAATGCGCGCAGATATCAGCTGCTGGCAGATCTGCGGATTAACTTTTATTATCCGCTTAACCTGTCGCTTTGAAGCAATCTTTGACTAAGTGAGTTGGTGTCTCATTATCTAAACCAACGATGAGCGGTAACTCAATCATTGCCGGGCCAAAGAATCTTTCTTGCATGTCTCCGAGCAGACCGCCGCCGCTGGCGACAGAGGACAATTCCTGCTTAATTGTCAAGCGGGCCGGCGATCCAATGCCACGGCTCTTCTTGTTCAGAACAACTATTTTCCTCGTTTTATTGTCTGTAAAAATGTCTTTTTAACTCTAATCAGGTATTATTAGCTTACAAGTGTAAGCTGCTAAGTGATCTTTTCACCCCCTCCCGGATTTCTGGCGTGTGTTCCCCGTTGTTTTTGACACGCCGAGTATCTGGTCTCTCCTCTCTTTTCGATTATTTATTTAGCTCTAGTTTCCACCTACTTTTTGGTGCTCTTGAGTGAAAAAAAAAGTATCGACAGAATGCTTTCCAGACGTCTGTTCACTTTTCGTTTTACTCAGAACACATGGGAGTTCTCCCGAAAAGCAGGGCGTGGATTGTTTGCCAAGCTTTGTTCTCACGGGCACCTGATCCCTAAAGCACCACATGTCGGCATCCTCTAATCATCTACTCATCTCTCGTGCCAGCACTTTTCTTGGATAGGTTGTGCCATCGCGGCCAGCGTTCCCCTATTTCTTGCAGTGTCTCGCCGGCCTGCTTAGCATGCTTTTGGTCTCACAATTTCCTCATTTAGCCTCCAAGGTCGCCATGCAACCTGAGAGAAGACGTTATTAGAACATATAGGAAGATATACGGATATCCGGCACAATCGGGACTTTCTCCGGAAACACGTTGTTATTGTTTGTGCCGAATTGCTTACTCACGCGCACACTGTCTTGCTTACAATTTCAAAGACAGCACGAGGCGTTCGTCTTAATCATCGGTCTGGGCTCCCACATTACAATATTTTCGTCTCCATTACGACTTTCCCATTCTGTTTTCGCAACAGTCTGGCCGCCGGCCCGCTCAATTCCTTGCGATATTTTCCTATTTGTCGGTGCTCTTCTACCTTATCACAAAACGTTTCTTTTCCACACACTGGTCATCGTACGAGACCTCCGCGCTGAGCCCGAGTTCAAACACGTTCGAGTCCACGGGTGGACATCAACTGTTTGTATGAAACAAAAGCGCTGTGAGTCAGTGTTTAGCTGGCCGCCCCACCCCCTTTCCAAAACATTCGTATCCGACAGTCCTCGTGTGTAGCAATCGACAAATCGATTATTACCTCCTTTGCTCCCAGCTTTCAACATTTATCTTGTTTCTTACAAGATATAGTAGTCGGAAACACAATTTATGACTTAATGTGCTGTTTTCCATCTTGATTTTCTCGTTATGACGAACACGTAGATTGAGTGCTCTGCAAATTTTGTCTCGTACGTTGTTCACGGCAATAGCTCTCGACCTTTCTACCCTGTAGTGGCCGTCATATGAAGCTATTTTAGTGCTTATTTATGACCGCGGAAGTGTTCGACATGATTCGGGAAGTCAAAAACACTATGGATTTGCGGGTGCGCAAGGCCGTCTCCCAGGCAACTCAGGGATATAGGTCTAGGAAAAAATAGGAAAAACAAGAATGACCCAGGGAACTAACTGCTAATTAGCTGACCTGTTCATGCGCCAACCCCTGCCAGACTTCTCTGTCGTCTTTTTCCTTAGCTACAGCATTGTTTGCCAATTTCGTCGTATGTGCTGAGAAAATGAAACCCAGAGAGCACTCAAGTGTTCTCTGAAATCTTAGAACATGATGTTTTGGGTCGAAAAGGTGAATTGACCCATTTCACAACAGCTGCACTGACTCACTGTATATGCGAACTAAACAACGCCCCCTGTTGTATTATTTTGTTCCAAACAACGGCTCCACAGCTGACGTATCATTCAATCATCTTTGTTAGTCGCGTCTTTTCAAATTCTCTCCACGATGGTGTTTTATTGTCGTTCTTGCCTCGAATAGTCAACCTCTTTGTTCTCATATAACCAGCTCTAGATGCCTAACTGAACACTTCGCCAACTGTACAGTATGGAAAACGGGAAAGAACTTGAGAAGCTTCTCTCGGAGGAGCAGAATGACCAACTCTTGAAAAGGAGCCCGTCCAACAGGTTCCAGGTCGGTTTTTGTATCAGTGTAAACTCAGCTAGTACCTCAGGTCTCGAGAAGTGGTGCAATTGACGAAACTGAACTGCGAGAGCTCAAAGCCGAAAGCGAACTTCCATCTGCCAGGATGCCATTGGTTGAAAGGAAATCAAGTTGTTCGAATGGAAGATTCACGGTACACTGTATAGTTTTGTGAGAAGACAATTCAAACATAGGTTATTACTGACAACGAGATTAAGCCCGATTCACACGACAACGCAGAGCAGAAGGAGGAAAATTCGCACGACGCCGTTGACGAGTTTCCAGTCAAGCCGAAAGGAGTAGGTTTTGCCTTTGATCTTTGACAATAGCAGTATAAATCTCGCAGTTGTAATCAGCTGCTTCAAGCGATATTACCACCCCGTAATCCGCTAAATCCAATCATTCAGGTGCATTTCTCCGTAGGAGATTCACATGATAACAAGAGCCGCGATTCCTCTGACCACAACTCTATTCTTAACATGAAAAGTTGGAGGTATTATTAGTATTATTCTATTCCGTCTATTCGTCGACTTAGAAACATGAAGACCATTGAGCATCCTCCAATTATTGACTTCTATCGCAACTCTATTGACTTGGAGTACGGAACTGCCCGTCCTTCAATGGCTCAACTTATTCATGGAGAGAATCAGGCTCCGGAAGAGATGGCCGCTCTCGAAGACTTCAAGATTCAAAGTGATGAGCTTATCGAGGGAGCTGTTGTTCTTGCTCCGAAGATGACCAAGTTTGCTCCACCGCCTCAACCTGGTCGCGTCAAGTTTGGATGGATTCAGGGAGTTTTCGTTCGATGCATGTTGAACATTTTTGGTGTCATGCTCTACTTGAGAATCAGCTGGGTAGCTGGTCAAGCTGGAATCGGTATTTGCGCCATATTCAATATAAAACTGTCAACATTCAGGTCTTGGAACTGTTATTGTGCTTTTGGCTACCGCTGTTACGACTATCACTGCTCTCTCTACATGTGCAATCTGTACCAATGGAGACGTCAAGGGAGGAGGCGCATATTTCTTAGTAAACATTTTCTATTTTCAAAAAATCCTATCTTAAGATTTCTCGAACTTTGGGACCAGAATTTGGTGGCTCAATCGGCCTGATATTCTCCGTCGCAAATGCTGTTGGAGGAGCTATGTATATCGTCGGATTTGCTGAGACATGCAGGTAGGAAAGTTGTTTTGTTTTCCACACTTCATGATTCAGAGACATTTTGCGAGAATGGAACATTTCAATCATTGACGGAGGTATTTGGGATGTCCGTCTTGTCGGTGCAAGTGAGTCATATTTATAAACCGAAACACATCATATGCTTCAGTCACTTGCTTCGCTCTAATCGCCATAGTGCTGATTGGAACAGAGTTCGAGTCGAGAATCCAGAATGTACTCCTAGTCATTTTGATGGGGTCGCTGGTTAATTACGCCATAGGATCAGTATTCCCACCAGACGACGAAATGTTGAAACGAGGAGTCACAGGATACAGCTGTGAGAATGTCATACATTTTTAACAAAGTTGCACTTCCAGGGAATGTTGTGGTCGACAACTTTAAGCCACAGTTCAGGGATGAGGATTTCTTTTCCGTGTTTTCTGTTTACTTCCCTGCAGCTACAGGTATTATGGCAGGAGCTAACATCAGTGGAGACTTGGCTGAACCACAGGCATGCCATAAACTGTCTTGAGTAGACAACAAGTTTAGAGGGCAATTCCGCTCGGAACACTGCTGGCAATTGCTTTCACTACAGTTGTGTATCTGGCCACGGTATGGATGACTGGATCAACATGTGTCCGCGATGCCGACGGAGTTTCTTTCCCTATGTGGAATAACACCGATTTCGTTGTTCCCAGCTGTGCTCAAAACTCCACCTGCCCGTACGGACTGATGAACTATTTCCAGGTGTTGTTTAGTTCTGTTAATTATTCATCTGTATGTTAAGGTTGTCGAAATGGAAGCTGTTTGGGGACCACTGATCACGGCCGGAATCTTCGCAGCTACTCTGAGCTCAGCTCTGGCCAGTCTGGTCAGCGCTCCAAAAGTCTTCCAAGCCGTCTGCAAGGACAAGCTGTACCCGAAGATCGGCTACTTCGCCAAAGGATTCGGAACAAATGAAGAACCAAGAAGAGCGTACTTTCTCGCATTCGTTATCTGCCTTGCTATGGTCGGAATCGGAGATCTCAATGCCATTGCGCCGATCATTTCCAACTTCTTCCTCGCATCATATGCTCTGATCAACTATGCCTGTTTCGATCAGTCATTCGCTGACTCGCCAGGTACTTTTTCTTTAATACATTCTTAGAATCTTCTTTTATAGGCTTCCGTCCATCCTTCAAGTACTACAACATGTGGGTATCGCTTGGAGGCTCTCTTCTCTGCATCTTGGTCATGTTCATCATCAGTTGGATCACTGCCTTCATTACGTTCTTCTGCTTCGCAGCATTGTTCTTGTACATTCATCACCGAAAACCAAGTACTTTTGTTGTTTTGGGAATACTTTATGTTTAGACGTCAATTGGGGATCGTCGACACAAGCGCATAGTTACAAGAACGCACTGGCTGGAATGATCAAACTGTCCAACACGGAGGAACATGTGAAGAACTACAGGTAATTTTATTCAAATAACGCATTCTTGTATTTTAAGACCTCAATTCTTGGTGTTGACTGGAAATCCTGCTGCTAGACCCTCGCTTGTGGACTTTGCCAACAGCATTACAAAAGGTTCCTCGCTCATGATTTGTGGCTATGTTGTGCCGGTAAAAAGAAGTCAATAACAAAAACGCTGTTTAATTTCAGTACCAACCTTCCGATAGGATCAGTTCGGTTATGAGGAAGCTGGACAGACAGCTCAACCAATGGCTACATAAAAGAAAAATCAAATCGTTCTATTCTTCGACAGCCAACACTTGCTTGAGGACCGGAGCTCAAACTCTGCTGCAGGTTAAGAAAATATTTTACGAGTTAAAATCGAATAAATTAAGGCAAGTGGACTGGGAAGACTTCGCCCCAACATCATACTGGTTGGATTCAAAAGTAACTGGTCGTATGGTGGACCAACTGAACCAAAAGTTAGTGAGCTGAACGATTACTTCGGCACAATCCAGTAAGAGTCGTTAATACAGTCTTTGATTAAATTCTAGGGATGCTTTCGATATGAATCTTGGAGTCTGTATTCTCCGCAACGGAGGCAACATGAGCTTGGACTTTTCTGAAGCCATGAAGCAACTCAACGTTGGAGAGACCAACAAACTCAATCTTCCCGATGTCAGCTCCAAGAAGAAGATCTCGAAAAACCCTTCCTCGAACTCTCTGAGAAGACCATCTTCTTCAGCTCCATCTGAGCATGCCGGAGACGATCAGCACAATAACAATCAGGATAAGCAGACATGTAAGTTTAGAGAGTTAGCGGTTATTATCTCTTCCAGCTCTGCCACACAAAGACAGCGCGCGCAGTATGGAGCAATTTGCTCAAATGAACCATCATTTCATCCGGGGTAATTCAAATGTTGTGCTCGTGAGCGTATTGTGATTATTGGCGTGACGTAGTCTGCGCGAGCCCGTAAATCAAACTAAACGGTCCATTCCAGCTGCCGACACTCTGCATGAGAATAACTACAAATTCGAGTTTGTAAGTCAGGTTTTTGAAAGGGGTGGTGAAAAGGTTATAGCATGAGGAAGATGAGGATGAAAATAGTGAAGAGCACGAGCCCTTGAATGATCACGAGGATGAGGAGGTGGAAGAGGAACACATGGAACAGGAAGATGAGGATGAAGAAAGTCAGGGTGGCAAACCGCCACACGTCAGCGATGACGACAGAAAGAACTACCACCACACCTTTTCTCTGCGGCGCAGAAAGTAAGTCCATTACACCCCAGGAAACAGCTGTTAATCATTACATTCTTAGACAGTTGAAAAAGATGAAGCATATTTCCCAGGAGTCAGGGTTAGTTTATGGCGTCGTCGTCTTGTAGTCGTTTTTGTCGTCTAGTTGTTTTCGGCGTCTTGTCTTGTATGTTTTCACGAAAAAAAACCTCTCAACTCTCTATCTTTCCCAATCTTTTTTCGCTTATTTTTGCAGTTTCACAACTGAAAGAATAGACTCACTTTTCAGCTCGCGTCGTCCTACCGTTGAACAACGAGCTCTTCTCACCTCAATCTCTCGCTTCCAGAAGAAAGTTGCCAAGGTAGGAGTTCGAAAATTTTACATTAGAAAAGATATAAACAGTAGATCTGAAAAAAAATTTAGCGGCTCTTCTGACAGCGACACGTTTAGAGCCGTTTATTTTCATTGAGACGCTGACAGGCCTCAATAATGAATATTCTGAAACCCCACTATCGACTTGAAAAGGAGTAAATTTACAGGGCGTCATCGATGTGTGGTGGCTGTACGACGACGGTGGCCTCACTTTGTTGATCCCGCATCTGCTCACCATTCCTAAGAGCTATCTGGAGGTACAACTTCCCTTCAAGCTCGGCTAAATCCATTTTAGGGTGCTAAGCTCCGCGTGTTCACCATTGCTACGAGCACCAAGAGCATGGAACAGGAACAGCGAGGAATGGCAGCCCTTCTCTCCAAGTTCAGAATCGACTTCAGCGACGTCTCGGTTATCGCAGACATTGGAAGAAAGCCGGTCAAAGAGCTGTAAGTCAACTTCGATTGGCATAGGCAAAAAAATATTTAGGCTGGAGGAATGGGAACGAGTTATTTCGCCCTGGGTTTCTCCCGATGACGAATGTCCTCCCGGAATGACCTCTGTCAGCGAGCTTGCCTCTCAGAAGGAAAAGACTATGCGTCAGCTCAGAACTCGCGAGCTTCTCAGACAACATTCTCTGAACTCGGACCTGATTGTCATGTAAAACATATAGTTTTGGCAAAAAACTCAAGTACTTTTAGGACTCTTCCCGTGCCCAGAAAGGGAATGATCAGTGCTTCGCTTTACATGTCTTGGCTGGATGTGATGACTGCCAACTTGCCGCCGACCCTCTTCGTCCGTGGAAATCAGTCGTCCGTTCTCACATTCTACTCATAATTATTGCTAGACTTCGAGTCGCATCTTAATAATTACTGGTAACCAAAAATCACTAGATTTTCACAGACTTTTATCGAAAGATGTCATATTGACAAAATCGCGTTGTGAGCATATTTTAGCAGATTGTTTTTTTTTTTTGCCTTATGGGAAAATAAAGATGTTGCATATCGTTCATTTGAACGGGGCGAGTCCAACAACTTGTGAGAGAACAATGCATGAGAACGTCCTAAGGTTTCCGAACTGAGAAATACCAACGGTACTGTGACTTTTTGTATGTTAAGAAGTGAACGTATCTCGTCAAGTAAGTAAAGCTGCGATTGATTGGGGGATATGGCGAGCGTCTGTGTCTCTTGTCTCTCACCACTTTCCTGAAATAATTTGATGGCGTTCTCTACTCGGACTCTTTGCAGGCTTCCTTGGTGATCATCACAAAATTTCCTTCGAAGTATCAACCGATCTTGATTCCACTCTTAATCATCACAACCGGTAGATTTCATCATCTATTTTTCATCTTATCTAGACAAACCCCTCTTTGTCTAAAGAATCCACTTTTTCACAAATCCAGTCATATTGTTCACTTCATGTGCTTTTTCATACTTTTCTCAGTGAATTCAGGTTCGGCTTGACCAGGACACGTTCGAAAAAAGCGATAATGTCGCACATCTTTTTCACATCCTTACCGATCTGCGTCTTCGAATGGATATATACGATTGAAGCCCATCGCAACATAATTTGTGCTGGTTCCTGATACTGTTGTTTTCATAAACCTGGGTTTTGTCGAAATTTAAACTGTTCACTGTACTAAGGCGATGAGATAACTAGGTCTCGATTCTAGCCTATTAATACCGGCTTTGGGTAGACCTACATTTAAAAAAAATCACTAGATTTGGGTGAATTCCCAAAGAGTTAGGGGCCGATGGATGATATCTACAGGGCGCTCTACTAGAAATGAATGTGCTCTATAACTGCAAATATCGCCAAGCTTGAAAATGCTTGGCTCATAGTGACCAACTGATTTTGCTTAGGTAGTTTTACTGTAAAAGCTGACAACAGGCAGTTCGCTGCTTACTTACTAATAGCTTTCATTTTCTTACGAATTGATTTTCACTATCACAATAGCATTTCCGAGCTTCGCGATGTTATACAAATTTGTAGAGCACATCAAATACTAAAAAATGCCAGTGTAAATTTCGAAAATGTTGTTAAAGTTGCTTTCCGTTTTCACAGTGACTGGGCCTTCGCATTTTCTCCCGGTAAAACGAGTAAAAACAACAAAAATTAAAGCGTAAAGTTTGAAAACGGAAAAAATAGCTAAAATCCCTCTTTATTAGGAGAGAACCTATTAGCTTTCTCTCTGAAACTACTACTTCGAGACGAAATGAGCACTAGGTCTGTCATTCTATTTGAACAGCTTGTTCTCAAATACTCCCCTAGTTTTGATCGGCGATAATGCCACTGACATTAACAAATCTGTCGCTATTGTTAAAGGAAAACTCTTCCTTTAAGTCATAGCTGTTTTCCCGTCAAAGTTTAGCGCCAAACCTTCTCGCACGACATCAGAGTTGTAAATATGAGCAAGAATAGCATGCGGACATCAACGAGAACAAATGGCTAAGAGCGTAAAAGTAGATAATCTTCGCGCTTTCTGCACAGCTGATTGTATACACGGTCGAAAAAAAGATGACTGTCTCCCCTCAATCCCCTCCACTTTCAACACACCCACCACTTCGATTGATTCCCCCTTATCAGAAATGATCGCAGTCTTCGTCATTCCGCCTGGGCTTTCTTTCCGTTTCTTTGTTGCTTTGAGCCGATTAAAAGCAGTCTTTTCTATAGTTTTTGCCGTTCTATTGAGATGTATATTTCTTCATTTTGTTGGTCTTTATTTGCACCCCAAAGTCAATAAGCACACTGAGAAAAGAGCTTTAGCCGTGTCTTCTTATCACTTCATTCCCCGTCATTTCTCGCTTTTTCAGAATGACCGAAGTCACAAAAAAGGAAAAGATCTGGTATGACCGAATGGAAGAATACTATGCTGTAGATATTTATGTGAGTTGGCTAGTTCTTCAGACTATTATACCGAGACTATTACAAGTGAAATTTCAGGATGCCGGTAACCGACAACCGGTGACCTATACAATTCCTCGGAGATATCAGAACGTCCAGTATCTCTCTTCCGGAGCGCAAGGATCTGTCGTGTAAGACATCTTTTCCTTTTTAAGAAAAGTGTTGATTCAGCAAAGCATTCGACGAAGTGACGAAAACGAACGTGGCAATCAAGAAAATGCACCGACCATGCTGCGAGAAAAGAATCGCGAAGTTGGCTCTCAGAGAGTTCATTTTGTGAGTAAGGGATGAGACAGGAAACTAACTTCTTTCTAGACTGACTTCAATTAACCACCCGAATATCATCCGGCTAGTAGATGCATTCACTCCGAACACCACAATCGATAACTTTGAAGAGCTGTATCTTGTCATGGAACTCATGGACTACAGTCTTCACAAAGTGCTACAAGTCAAAAGGTACTAACGCACGTCTTTGTTTCATAGTTGGAGTTTAGATTGAGCCATCGCGAACTGTCTTTTACTGTCTACCAATTGTTGTGTGCTGTAAACCATTTACATAACAGTGAGATTATACATCGTGATCTGAAGCCTTCAAATGGTAATTTAGTGTTATCTTCTTCTTAAGTATATTTTAGTCGTGATCAACGAAGACTTTACTCTCAAAGTGCTTGACTTTGGCCTGGCCAGGAAGAGAACATACGATCCGGCAATGCGAATGTCAAGTTATGTTGTTACACGATACTACAGAGCTCCCGAGGTCATTTTCGAGATTCCCTATAATGAGAAAGGTAAATTCATTCCGTGAAAATAACCATTACGTTTAAGTCGACATCTGGAGCATTGGTTGCATTGTAGCTGAGCTTCTTCTTCATAAAGTTCTTTTCCCCGGAAATTCAAGCATAGATCAGTGGACAAAGATTGTTGGTGGTCTGGGCACACCTCCCGCCGACTTCTTCAGCCTGCTTCCAGTACACGTAGCCGCGTAAGGTTGACATTTTTCTTGGTTACATTCAAAGTTCAGATTCCTGAAAAACCTGCCAAATTTCCCTCGCAGGTCAATGGAAGAGATCATCCCAGATCGAGCCTTTCTCAGTGATACAGAAATAGCACCGAATCTTACAGGTTCCTTTTTCGGAGACTCTGTAAAATATAATTATTTAGCTGCAATGTGTCGTGACCTCCTAACTCACATGCTCTGTATCAACCCGAATGAAAGATATTCAGTAGCTGATTGCCTGAAACATCCCTACATCAAGGTTTGGTTCAAAGAGGAAGAGGTCAATCTGCCAGCTTCGGGAAATCGGTACGATGAGGAGATTGAAACGAACGACAAATCGCTCCAAGAGTGGAAAGAGTTGTTGTTTGAAGAGGTCAAAGGGTTCCGTCGAGGAAGGGCCAGTTCTCGCTCTACTCTTGTATAATGTGTACAATGAAGATTCAAAGCGTTACTGCGCTTCGGCAATCTTCAATGCTCCTTGTTTTTTTCAAAATGCGTGCATTTTCCTTTCATACCAGCCGTCTTAGTCACTATACTTGGGCAACTCGACACGCCTCGAGTCGAGTCGAGCTCGATTTGAGCCACGAGTCAGCTCGACTCCACTCGACATGGCCCGCTAGCCGGCTAGACTCTACGCGACTCTTGAATCGAGTCGGCGTCACAGCCCACCTTACCAAAAATCAGAAATTTGTTTTTGAAGATATTTGATTTTATTATTTCCCGTTTGTTGAGCCAAATAAACTCGATTCGATTCATCTACCGCCAGCTCGACTTGGAGCCTTGTATTGTATACTCGTTCCAAGCTTTGTGTGAAAGAGTTTTAAAAACATCATTTATTTGAAAAAATACATGCACGAAAATACGTTTTTACACTTTTACCACAGTTCACGTTCTTCTTTGGGGAAGATGGTCTCAAGGTTCAGTACTCCAATATCAAAGACCTTCTTAGCGACTCCGCCGGATGAGATCTGAAAGTTCTAATTATGACAAGTCTAGCTGACAACATACGTAAGAATCGGGAATTCTGAACTTGACCTTACGCTGGCCGGGCTTGATTCCATCGTCACAGTCGTGGTACACTTTGAAAGTGGGATCGATGTTGGTCAGCTCACGCTCTGATCCCTATAAACCTGCATTCATGAATATAATATAATTCAATATTACAGCAAGATGGAAGTTTCCCATGTTGTCAGTGTATCCCTCGTCCAAAACGTCGTCCGGATCAGGCCCATCGTCCTCGTCCCAGAGCTTGACTCGGACCCCTGAACACAATATGTTGTCAGTTTTTTGGTCAACGAACCAGAAGCCGGATTAGGTCCGCACATCAATCTGCCCTTGATAGCGACAGCCTCCAAAGTTAACGATTTTGGATAAACAACAAATTTACCTGTTGGCGCATAGCCATGGAAAGTCCGAAGAGTGCAACCAGTAAAATCCAACGCATCCTGAAGGAGTGATTATCATCTTATTATTCTTTTTGCCCTGAGCTAAGATTTCTGTTTGTCTCAGAGTTTTATCTTGGCTAATTCAAGGAAAAAGGAGACAAAGCAGATCAGATAACATTTTGAGAAGCCCAATATGAGAGAAAACGGGAAGTACTGCCTGCACTCAAACAAACGAGACTAAACGGTGACGATTGACGGACGACGGCAAGCGGACGATAATTTGTCTGATACTTTGACCAAAAGAGACTGGAATAGGCTGGACTCTACTCTAAACATATACCGTCGATATAAGTGCACTGTGGTAGAATGAGAAGATAGAGCAGGAAAGCAGAGCTAAAAGGCTGTTTATCTGCAACAGTTGCGTTTGTTTTTGGTCCATCACTGAAGAACAGGCGTCTTCGTTGACAGATTTATTGGATTGTTTGGATGCCAACAACCAACGGAAGAGAACATTCGAGCTTTAATAACTGCCAAGCTTATCCTTTTGTTTTTCTAGGTTGCTTGCCAATATTTTTACGATTTGTGCCATCACAGCACTTTCTATCTCGAGTCTGGGCTGATAAACCAATTCATTTGCCAATTTCTCTTATCGAATCGAAAAGCTTCTGTTTTACAGATGAAAGCACTTCTTCTCCTCTTCCTCGTCGGAGCTGTTGTCTCCATTCGTGATCAGTCCGTCGCTATCAAGGTGTTTTCATTTCAGTTAGTAACAAACAAGATTTAAGGGAAAGTTGATGTGCGGTGATAAAGCGGCGGGAAATGTTCGAGTAAAGCTGTGGGAAGAGGATTCTGGTTGGTTGATCGAAAATCTAAAAACAGTAAATGTTTAGGCCCCGATCCGGACGACCTTCTTGCTCAAGGATACACCGACAGCAACGGAGAGTTCAGTCTTACCGGAGGAGAAGCCGAGCTTACTCCTATTGACCCCATCTTCAAAGTTTACCACGATTGCGATGACGGAATCAAGGTGAAATTAATTCTAGTTCTTAGAAAAGGGTACACGACATATACTAAAACTTTTTAGCCTGGAAGCCGTAAGGTCAAATTCGGAGTTCCTAAGAGCTACATCACCGAGGGAAAGGTATCATATTGTTAAAAGTTAAGTTAAGGCAAAGTTCAGGTAGCCAAGAAGGTCTTCAACATTGGAATCCTCAACCTCGAGACCGTTTTCCCCGCAGAGGAGCGCGAAATGATCGTCTCTTAATTATCTGTAGAAATAAAGATTCGCAAACAGTTCTTATTCTTTTTAATACCTTTATTTGTCTCTGTCTGGGATGTTGTCTCCTCGAGGAGCTATAAAAGTTTATAGCTGATAGCAATTATTTTGGCAGTTGCTTCTCAATAAAAGCATACAGATAATGTCTGCCCTCCGTCTCTCAAAGCAACACTTTTGTCCCAAGCAGCCTGACAAACACTGCCGATTTCAGAATGAAGCAGCTCCTTCTGCTTATATTTCTTCCAACTGTGTTTGGTATCCTTGACCAAGCTTATGCCGTTAAAGGACGGCTGATGTGCGGCACTGTTCCTGCAGCCGTGAGTTTTCTTTGTTTCCTTATATAAAAGTGGAAATTTTCGAACGTACGAGTAAAGTTGTGGGAAGAAGATACAGGTAAGAGTATTTTCTGCACTGCGACTGTTCTTTAGGACCGGACCCGGACGATCTTTTGGACTCTGGATACACTGACAGCAATGGAGAGTTTAGGTTGGGAGGAAGTACACTCGAGGTGACACCGATCGATCCTGTTTTCAAAGTTTACCATGACTGCGATGATGGAATGAAGGTAACGTAGAAGCATTTATGTAAACCAAAATTTAGCCAGGAAAGAGAAAGGTAAAGTTTTTCCTTCCAAAACACTACATAACAAAAGGTACAGTACCTAAAAAGGAATTCGATATTGGTATGCTCTTGTCTTGTTTGCTTTGAGCTAATTTTTAGGAATTTTGAACCTCGAAACGATTTTTCCAAAAGAAGAGCGTGAACTCATTGTCTCCCGCAAAAGAAGAGGCAATCACCGACACTACGATGATGATGAGGATGGTAAGTTAGAATGTAAAGGGAGCACGACATATACTATAGATGAAAATAAGGCTCGCAACCGTCGAGAAGGGTTCAATGCCGACTACATGGATCCAGGAAACATCAGAGAGGAGCCCCTAGCTGACAACGAGTATAAGGATTGACAATGTCATACAACTGTTTTCAGAGCTATCGCCTCCAGGCCCGCGGAGCGTCCAGGCAGAAATCCTTGTAACTAAAATCTTCAACAGTTGTTTCAAGAAGTTTTCAAGTTTTCAGTTGCATAGCTTCAAACGTAAAATATGTTGTTATAAAGAGTTGTTTCCGATCGACAAATTGCGCTAACTCGTCACTGATTCCTCTCGTGCGCTCGAGATCTTTGCTTACGAGCACGACATTGATCAACTGAACAGACAGTTCAGGCACCACCGGTGACAATAAGACACCCTTTCAGCAACGTTAATCGAAGGTGCAAGCTTTGATGTAAACACTGACATGTTACACCTTTGACCTCGGTCTCTCATGTTCGCACTTCCCAATCTCTGACAAAAAGATTTCAGAATGATAGTATTATTCCCGTTCGCACTACTCGCTCTCCCAGTCTTGACAATGCGAGATCAATCCGTCGCGATCGAAGGTTCTCTTCGCTGTCATCTCACTCCCCTTAGAAACGTTACTGTTGAGCTCCATGAAAAACGGAATGGTTCCTGTTTGCTTATTGGCTTTAATCACTCAAATTTCAGGAATTTTCAAAAACAAGGTTCTGGCAACAAATATAACTGATTCCCAGGGAAAATTCTATCTTTCCGGCGGAACGAGTCGATTATTTCCCGTTACACCCGTCCTACACATTCCAAAAGACTGTAAACACAAGGTTTGCCGAGTTTTTTCTGTCCACCTGCCAGTTTAGGAGGTCTCAATCAAACTCAATATTGCCAAAACTTCTGTAACTCTTGGAAAAGTAAGGCTGAAGTTTAAGGTAAAGTATATTCGTTTAGGTGCCTCGAACTGTTGTAAATGTGGGTGTAATAAACTTGGAAATTCTAAAACTCCCTACACAGTCGTCTTCCAATTCTACTCCAGAAGATATCCCATTCATTGATGTGAATTGAAACTAGTGATAAACAATGAATGTATTTTGATGTGTCATCACAAACGGGGGCCCAATTATCCAGTTCTGGTATTGAATCGGTCCAATCCAATATCGGCTCTCAAATAGACGACTGTTTACTGACTTTCCAACATTTCGAACCCCAATAACATTTTTTTTCTGCAGAAAATGATTGTTTATTCGCTTCTCCTCTTTGGATGTTCTACTGCTTTGAGAGAGCAGTCGATCGCAGTAAAGGGACGATTAATGTGTGGGCAGGTCCCAGCAGCCGTAAGTTTTTTGTTTTCCTATGTAAAAGTCGATATTTTCGAACATCAGAGTTAAACTGTGGGATGAAGATTCAGGTAAACTTTTGGGGGTCAAAATTTAACCGTATTCAGGCCCTGATCCTGATGATCTTCTCGATCAAGGATACACGGACAAGAATGGAGATTTCCGCTTGGCTGGTAATACTATAGAGATGACGCCGATTGATCCAATTTTGAAAGTTTATCACGATTGCAATGACGAAATTCTGGTAATATTTGAAACGAAACCGCTATAAATGTTTTTCAGCCCGGTCATCGTAAAGTCAAGTTCACTCTTCCTGACAAGTACATAACCGATGGCGTCGTTCCAAATATCACAATGGACGTGGGAGTGATCAATCTCGAAGTCGAATTCATGAAAGAAGAACGCGAACTATTCATTTCATAAACCTGTCGTATTTACATGTTCTTTGCGGTTAGAAATAGTCTAGATTACATGGTGAGAGGAACTGGTTACCGAATGCATCAAGAGTACATTTTCATCAGAGAGTGCAATCAACGGAACATGTAAATTACGTTAAAAAACGAACTTTTGTACTAGACAAAGGACATAAGCGGTTCGTTGGACTCATATCGTTTTGCAATGCAAAACTTGTGCTGATACTTCTCTTTCGCTGAAAAGTCTAATTATCCGGCAGCTGCAAAACCTTAAACAATCTTTTATTAACAATTCCCGGCTACTGTAGCAAAGATACACAAATCGAAGAAAGTTTAAGACGATGTTTTACTGAGCCTAAAGTCGTATGTGTATTCTGTTCACGCTTGTAATCGCTTGTAAAGAGACTCGAGGTGGCGGAGCTGGTCTGTCTTCAGAAGGTTCTATCAATTGTTTTCTTCTGATGACTTTGAACCAATGAAGTATCGCCACACGATACGGTCGGATGGCGGTGAGATAAACTAAACAAATCCATATACATGGAGTTAGAAAAAGGGGCACAATTATGAACGAAATTGGCCAGCTGAAATGTTTTGTGGATTTTCAGCATCTTTACCGTGATAGCGAGTAGACATCTAGACCGCATATTGCGGCAATGATTGGAACATACGCTGGAGTAACAACTGTTACCGCATATATTATAATGTAACTAAGCATAACCCCAACCATGGCATACTGTTGTTTTCTGGTTTTTCTAGACAACAACTGCGCTGATTTGTAAACTCGATAGAACAATCTAAAACGGAAATGCAAATATTTTTGACACTTACTGAACGGCAAAAACGGGTACACCTATAATGGCGCAAATTACAATCACAAGGGTGAAAATAGCAACAAAACATGTTACTGGATTACTGGAGTCTATCTGTACGATAAACCCAGAGTACTCGTGAAACAATGTTTGCAAGTTTGGATCAACAGACAAGACAATTGTCCTCGTTTCATCCTAAAACACATTTGAATTCACTCTAAAATTAAATCTACCTGCTTATTATCTGTGAAAATAGGGATCATCATTGTATACGCCACCACCACGTATCCTAGAGTGAGCGCGATTGCAAAAACATTCGTTTTGTTGTAAAATGAAAACTGTGTGGCTTTACAGATTATCATATAATTGCAGAAAAGGGAGTACAGCACGCCGCAGACAAAGGGGGTAGAAAGACAAATTGTTGTTATTAGCAGATTTGCAGTCGAATACCATGATGTTCCCCTTAAATGTCCGACCTGGAATCAAATCATCTGAGTAAAAGGGGTTTGAAAGGCGAACACATTATTCGCTGTTCTATTTTTGATAGGAAAAACCCTCCCTCTGTTTATTTTGTGTTCAAAAACGTAAGTTGATTTTTTGCAGTTGTGCAAGCTACGTACCGTGAACATTACCGCATAAGGAAGAACGAGAAATGGCTGGCATAATATTGCAAGAAAGTTGCAGAGTAGTGCTGGAATAATTATGTTGAAGCAAAGAACGAAGCGATAGACCGGATTCAGCACTTTGCTTGATTCTCATTTTTCAATTATTAAATAACTAGTACCTGTGTTTGCATATTAAGTAAATGGTCAGTGCAAATATGCTGTCGGTTATTACAGCAATGCTCACCAACAAGTTCCTATAGTTTCCAAAAAAAATTTCCTGTTTCTTGAAAGCTTTGTACAAGCCGGAATATCGCGGAGCGTCTAGAGCAGGAAACAGCATTGAAATGGTTGAAAAATGCACCTGGGCGCAACAACTTGTTCTCCTAATTGAATAGTCATAGAACAACGACCTTGGCTACTTGAGTTGTTACTCTTGGAAGATTATAATGCATTTGGACGTAGCCCGGAGCTCATTGTAATTGTCGTATTCTTAGATCGGCTATAAAATGCACGAGTCGCGTCAGTTGTTTGCTTTTGAGTAAAGCTCTTCCCAGACAGGTTATGCAAATTCGCCAACTTTTGAAAAAGCTTTCTTTTAAAAAGACGAAAAGGGCAAAAACAGAATAGACGGACAGCTCATTAGGCCCCACAAACCGCGTTCCCTAACTTTCATGCTTGTCTACCATTAGATCTCTGGGAGTAAATTAAATAAGAAGGAAAACAAAGAAGTCTGACGAAGTAGCAGAGCCAAATTTCGGAGGTATAATCGATCTTCTTTTTAATCTCTCGCGTCTGAAGAAGTTCTCCTTTTTACGGCAGTAGCCAATTAGTTTTACGGCGTCCAGAGGAATAATGAGGAACTTTTTGGATGGTTTCCAAGCACTTTTTTGCGTGAGTCTCGCAGTTTCTTCAATCCTACGAATTTTGATCCCACTCATTCCCGCCATGTTCCTATGACGAATTTTTGATCTGTACAGGGGATTGACTTTTATGCTATATTTCTTTTTGTCTAATTTGTGGAAAAGGGCTCGTCAGCTTATCTAATCTCTTCTTCATTCCTTCTCGTTCTAAGAGTTCCATTTGCATATTACTGCTTACGTCATTCCGAGTCTGAAAAGTCACTGCAGCTTCTAGATTGTTAGATCCTCATTAAAGCTTCATTACCGAGGAAGAAGATTCCTTGCGCAGTTTTTTAATGTTCATCTCATAAGAAAATGAAATCCTCTCTTTTATGGCGTTTATGTGTTTATTTACAGGAAATATTTGCGAATCGTTAAATATCTGTAACATTGACCCTAAACTAAGCTTTAAACTTGCAGCATGGCTCGAACATTGTCGCGCAAAACACATGTTTCCTTGGATGTTCCTCATTATCTTCCTTGAGTACTGTCTTTGTTTGAATTCAAAGTTTTTTCTAAGAGATTATGTTAGGCATTTACAGTGTCTCAATTAATGTTTGTAAATTAATAAAAAAAAGTAGGCTGAAAAATAGCGATTTTTGAACGCTCCTACCCCGCAGAAGTTTTGCACCTTGTTTAGGATAAGCGAGCTGTTCTTTCAACCCTCGGCTACGTGCCACTACCTTATTAGCCTCCTTAGGTTTGCACAATTTACATAACGTGAAGATCGTGCTCTACGTCAAAACGGATCCTAATCGTAGGTTGCCTCACTCACTTCGCGTGTCAATCGTTTAAAAGCGTCCATCGTGCTGTCAATCAAAGAAACAACAACACGCGGGGTCGGTTTTAAACCGATCGGTTCAAAATCCGACATGTGTAGCTCATTAACATATCATTTTCGATTTGCAATTTTCAACATTTATCCGGAAACTGGTTATCCTCTTCTGTGACCTCCCCCTCACGTTGATCCCAAGATTAGTCTTTTTCCTGTTTTCTGATGCCATCTAATACAGCGTTTCAAGCCATGACGAAAACTGACAAACTGTCGGAAATTGCCATAATGACGACGTTGAACATAGCGAGCAATCACCTGGTTCTAACGACCACACTGTTACTTTTGAAGTGTTTGAAAAAATTCATTGGTATTGTCTCCAGAGAGTAATATCTCTTGTTCTTCGAGCAGAGGTTCGAGCAATAATTTTTCCTCGTCTTTCGGCTTCAAGGCACTAAATCTTCAGCAGAATATGTGAGTAGTTATTTTTAATTTTGACCTCCTCAGCAGGGTCTTTAACGCCTTGAGTGGGTACTGGAAGAACTCTTCCTAATTGCCGTCTCTAGGACCAGAAGTGAAATTAACTGTTTTGCAAACACGTCAACCCCCCTATTCAAGAGAAAATTATGGGTGCACTTCCCGGACATCCAATCAAATACCTCCTACTCACGAGGCGATGGCCATGCCGAAAGATATCAGTTTATTTCGCGACGACTTGACCTGTTGCATATGTCAATTGTATAATGAGTTACATCCTCTCTCTCGGATACTTCATCAAAGAAAAAAACTTTCTGTGACAGTAGCTTGGCAACTCGTGTCCCGCGCACTCTCTCTTCCTTTCCAGCTAGTGAGATTTCCTGCGCTCCACTTCATTCGACGTTTTTTACTGATAGAGCAGTAGTTTCTTATACAGTTTCAAATCATCCGTAGCTGCATAATTCCCAGCTTCATTTCATCCCAATCTCAAGATATGGTATTAACACAATCACGCAAAAAATAGTTGTGTAATGGAATTTCTAGATCTGCACTTTTTCAACAAGGTAGGTGTTCTAAACTGGTCAAAAAATTATTCTGTGGCTGAAAATGATGCCAAATGCAATTGCTCGGATGATTGCACAGCCTCGACTAGGTCTTCTCCATCCTCCGTCACCGAGAGATTCCCATTTCCGCTTCCAAGTAATCTTTTCTCTCAACTATTACTCCAACTCATTTATTATACCATCCGGCTGGGCTAGACAATATGGGGGATAATTATTTCTTCTCAATCATCTGACAGTCATCTCCAGTTCCTCGTCCGCGATCCTAGTCGCAGGTAGAGCACTTCCAAGTATTTGGGGTGCCGCAACGTGGCTATTAGTGTCTGTCTGCGTAAAAGGCGTCAATTGAACCCGGAAAACTTTAGAATGAGCCATTTTCTGTTAATTTGTGCCACATGGTCCAGTCCCTAGGCATTCAGTTTATACGGAGAGTTTTCCTCACACCAGATGTCCTTGTTTGTTTTGCCTGGATTGACTCTTATCCACTGTCACTTTCCCCTCACTAACCTGCAATTTTCAGAAAATTATGAACGATTATATAGGTCTTCATGACGAAGAGTCATCGTGTCCCTTGGTAGGTGCTTGTTACGAGAAAGTACTCTTCCAAGTTTAGTCTGAAACCTATACATTTTTACGCTTCTTCCTCATTGTTATAGCAACAGCAATATCTTTCCTCGGAACTGTGGCAAACGGGCTTCTCGTCTATATCTTCTGCGCGAGAAAAGTACGTTTCCGTCATGATTTGTTTAAGAATAAGTTTGTAGCAACAAGTGGGTACGCCAGCCACTCTGTATCCAACTGCATTAGCCTTTCTTGATTTTGGTATCTGTCTGGAGTACATTCTTCTATTTGGAGTAGATGCCATCGTATCTTTCGCTCAAGTAGAGGTAAGAATTTAGTTTGAAAAACAAACAATATTATTTTAGAGTCTTTTTGTTCTTTACTACATTTACATTCTACCGGTATGGGTTGTTGCCAAGTTTACTCAGTTGGTAATACCGTATATGCTGATCTTCGCAACGCTCGAAAGATTGGTCTGGACATACGGAACAATGTGAGCATGAGACCGAACAATCAAATGATCTCCAAATTTAGACGGCAACCGACCTTGCGGGCAATTTACTCCGAATCTGGACGAAAATGGACCATGGCAATTTGTATGCTCGTCTGTGTGGTTTTGAGGATACCTACAGCTTTTCAACTTCAAGTGGAAGAGTATCCACTCTGTGAAGATTACTTTAGAAGCAAAATCACTGGACCAAGGTTAAAATGAAGGTCTTATAACTTGACAAAAATTTTAGAAACTGGGTTGTCGATAGCACATGGTTCCGCTATTTTGACTTTCATCTGATGACAATTGCTCAAACACTTGTACCATTCCTACTGTTGGTTTTTCTAAACATGGTATGTGTTTAAAATGCGTACTAAAATGGTCATTTTAGGTTATTGTCAGGAAAATGAACAAACAGGATACGCCGGCTGAAGAAACACTGCGTCCTGTCACTCCAAGTCCGTCGCCAAGCCGAATCTTGCTCAGTGACGACAATTCACCTAAAACAAGTGAGTATGAGGGAATGATGATCAGCCTGTTTGCTTTTTGGCTTGATTTCTAGCTATAGTTGTTAGAACATGCTTTTGCTGTGCTTAACATTTATTTGTAACAGGGAAGATCTCAGCCCTCGGATTGCCGCTCCAGTCGTTAAAAGGGATGTCACCCGGAGTTCGTAGCGCGGTATACACAATGACAGCGATCGTCTCCTCGTATCTAATCTCCAACACGCTTCATCTGATTCTCACCATTTTAGAACGGTAGATAACTTTTTGTCGGTGTGGAAAAAGTTCTAATTGGTTCAGATCCGAACATGACATCCTTGTGGACGAGAAAGACAAGACACTATCATCGACTTTTCATACATTTTTCTCGGATATGGTATCCTTCATGTACATGTTCACATCCGCCATTCGATTGTTCATTTACTACATCTGTAATCCGACCATCAGAAAAGATATCAAGGCTGTCATACAGCCAGAGCAAGAAACCGAAATCTACCTATAGAACCTATTGTGATCCTATTGCTTTCCGCTTGCAGACAGTGCATCGCTCATACTTATAATCGTTTTCACCCTCGGGTCATTGTCTCCCCCTTTTGAATGAATTGTGTCATTCTATAGCACTTTTTGAGATTAGGTCATTCATCAGGATCGTTTTGCTCAAAACAATCAGTGCAGGGAGGACGAGAGCCACTTGAGGACAGCAGATAAATTGTTGGCAGGAAAGGTCTCTCGGAGTAGAAAGAACCCCGAATGTAATAGACACCAAAATTAACATTTACTCTCGAATTTTCTCTCTTCATATGCAGATACTGATGGGCCGCTTTCCGTTCCGTGGGCGGCGCTGCGAACCCGTTCCGCCATCGCGGTGTCGGCCGGCCATTCTCGCCTAAGATGATCCTTCTGGTGACCCTCTCCCTCGTGCCAACGCTCGTATCGGCATTCTTTGGACTTAGCGGCGGAGGTAAAGCCTTATTGATTTTGCCCGCAATGTCTTCATTGTCCAGGATGTGGATGCCCACAGCCTGCTTGTCCTCCTCCAGCTGCTCCCGTGTGTGCACCACCGCCACAGCCAGTCTGCCCACCTCCTTCACCGTGTGCCGTTGCTCATGGAGCTAAAACTCACGACTCCGCTCCTCTAGGTCTCCCAGACGAGCTTGAAATGGTTAGTTTTCGTTAAAAGTTGTTCTCACGATAACATATACCAGTTACTTGCGCGATAACAAAGCTAGTAACAGCTTACTAACTACCGTCTTTCGTACAAACCTTGTGTCATGAAACTAGCTGAGTGGGGTTAACAAAGCGACGAATCGATCGCATTGTTTCATAGCCCGCTGATCCCGTCGTCCCTTTTCCTTTCAACGGTCACTTAGTCGTACGCGGTCTGACAGCTGAGCGTAAGTTCGCTTTCACTAAATAAGGGCTTAATCCAAGATGATGGATCTAATAGCTATATTTTCTTCAAAAAAAAAAACTTTTTTTTGTTTTCAGCGTGCGGCCGCTTTTGGAGTTCCTGTAAATCAACCACAAAACTTCCCTTCTAACATTGAACAACTCGAGAAACTGGTTGAACGATATGAACCAACTGAAGCTGCAGCCGGAAGACCAGTGTTGGCTGAACCCCTATCAGTTGTAAGTTTTGTAAATGAACGCTGCTTATTCAAATCAAGCACGAAGCTGACGATGATCTTGTTCGTGCTGGTCTTCGCGGTCCCTCCGAAATCCGCCGTTCACCTACTGTCGTCATTAGCCATCAGGTTATTGAGCTCCAAATTTTTTTAATGACTTTTGAAGAAAGACACTGAGCCAACAACTACAGTAGCATCCGCAACTGAAGCTGAATCAACCGAAGCCAGCAAAGTGAAAGAAGAGGAGACGACAAGCAAATGCAACAGTCAGGTTCTTCACAAACTAATGTTTGACGTAAGCTTTCCCCCACTGCTTTATCAAAAATATTTTCAGAACATGAGCGATAACTCTTCCGAATCCAAACGGAAGATAAACACGGCTGCTGAGGAGAAGTTTGGAGGCAATGTTGATGTTGTTTGTTCCCGCGGTCACTTTTCATATGTCTTCTCCTCCAATCTATACTGCGAAGCCACCAAAGGCCTTACTACTTGCATTGCCTTCCGTCAAGCTGCCTAACTTAAATAGCAAAAAACAGCTCATTGTACAAATTGAACTTAATAAACTTTCGTCCCCATGCATTTTAAAAGTTGTTTGCTGGTTTAGCTATCAGTTAAAAACGGTTTTTTGCGCTACTCGTTAACCTTGATAGTATACCATTTGTATCAATCAGGTGTTCTTTCACCAAAGAGTGCCCTTCTGTTTTGCTGCCTAAGGGCTGTGAGAATGCTGCCATCTGCATCGTGTGGTGTGCATTATCCAAGAATGGGATTCGCCAGAAGCAGGCGGTATGCATTGTTGAAGAGGTCAGCCAGCCCCTTTCTGTCTGTTCTTCCCTATTGTCTCAACTTGTTCTCTTTTTAGTTGCTTAACTTTCAGCATGATGCTAATCTGGCTCTTTCTTCCTGGTTTACTAGCCTATGGAAACGAACAAGCTTGGTATTCATCTTCATCGAAGTCTGTTCTCCCTCATCCGGATCCGGCAGTTTTTGCAGCAAAAACTGCCATCGATCTCTGCACAGCAAGTTGTTTTTGACTTCTATTCATAAACGTTTTCTAGTTGCCACCAGATCTCGGTGGATGTACGAAGGAACTGGTGCGATACTATTATGATCCAGTCGCAGATGATTGCAAGCGCTTTCTTTTCACGTATGATTGGCTGTTCGAAGAAAGTGTGCGAAAACTGAAATTTCAGGGGTTGTGGAGGAAATTCCAATCGCTTCATGCGCCGAACTCATTGTCGCAGTAGATGTGTCAAAAATAGATTAAAATTGCAGTCTCTTCATGAACCGTCTTACGATGGAAAGATCGGAGTTGACCACCGGGTTAGTTGTCTCGAACAATCTAAAGATCAGGCGAAACAAAACTTTCAGCATGCTTTGGCTTTATCTTATTTTTAAAAGCATACCCTGAAGCTTATGTAAAATGCTTTTGAACGACAACGTAGTAAAAAGACGGTTCGAGTAAATAGGCAGCTCGTAGTTTCATTAGCTGTTCCTTTTTTCACAGACTGTTTTCAGGATATCAAGCATCGAAGAACGTTGACTACAACTCCCTCCACAACCACAACAACAACTACTACAACAGAGCCAACTACTCGTGCATTTCCTGTCACACCGGTTCTGAAATCCATACCAAAAGTTCCAGTAAGACTTTGGAAAAGTACCATTTTACTTTTACATCAGATCTCCTCTGATATCAGCCAATGTCCACATTGCGATCCTCTTTTTGGAGTTTGCGTGAATGGAGAATGTGGCTGCATAGCCGGCTTCAAAAAACTTGGCCGGATCTGTATCGGTAAGTATGCGGCCCCTCTAACGGCAAGACCCATTACGCATGCATGCGCATCTTTTTCAATTCATAGCTCTTCCAAGACGGATGAAAAGACATCGTTTCTCTTCTTCTCGCACTCATAACCAATCATATCTGTAAAAGTACTTCTGAGAAGACATTCCAGATATCAACGAATGTGATCAAGAACCGTCTGTCTGTCCGAAAAACTCGAGATGCACCAATACTATGGGAGCATACCGATGCGACTGCGAGGCGGGCTATACTGAAAATGGAGAATGCAAAATTGAAGAAGGTAAAAAAATGAAAATATCTTGCAAGACTTATAGATGCTTGTACTGATTTGTTTGACATTCAACTAACGGAAGAAGATTGCAACAACGGAGTGCAAATGATTCGGTATTTTTATAACTTAACGTAAAACTCAATCAGTTTAGATACTATTACGACCAGGAGACTGCCTCTTGTCGCCAGTTCTTCTACGGAGGATGCAAATCAACAGCCAGAAACATTTTCAACGATATTCAGGTAGAGACAATATCAGTACAGCAGTTGCAAAGAATATTTAGACTTGCAATACTCTATGTATGAACCAAGACATCAAGCCTCGAGGTCCAGAACCAACCATCCCCGAAAAATTAAAGATCGATGTCCTACCAGTCACTGTTCTTCGTACTCCTGACGAAAACAGCGAAGAGGCTGAAAAGATTGTCAAAATTATGCATAACATCAATCCTAACGAGAGTGAGTTAACGAGCGTTACAAAAACTATGTTTGCTTCAGACCCATGTCGTTATCCCTTCGACGAAGATTTGCGTGAAGAATGCGTTCTAGCTCATTGGGAAGAACGTTTCTTTTGGAACCCGCTGGTTCGAGAATGCGAGCCTTTCTGGTACGATGCCACCTGTCCCCCACAACGAACTGCCGGCAAGAACTTTTTTGAATCGCTGTCCAGTTGTCAAACAAAGTGTGGAGAGGAATTGTCAAGCAGCCCAGACAACGATGTGATTCTTCAGGTAGTCACTGTTGAGCGCATATATATCAACGTTTAGATTCCGAAAACGACTACAAAGATGGAAACGACAACCCTGAGTGATCCATACAAGCTTTCTGTTCCCGCTGTCCAAAATCAGTTCCAGAGTACTGTCGCATCAAGTACTACTACTGTGAAGGCTGAAACTTCAGTTCCCCTCCAAGAAGTCGGAAACTTTAAAGCAAAAACAGCTGTCACACGGTTCAATAAGGAGAAGTTCATGGAGGAGTACCGCAAGAAGTTGAACGCTCTCCCAGAGAACTATTCAAAGAAGTCGTTCGACGCAAGCAGTTTTGCAACTAAACGACCACCGTTTACTTTGTTCCCCCAAGATTCAGTACAAAACCAACAGGACAAGTTAGACACGACTCTCTTTAAAGAAGTGACGCCAGTTCCGACCACAATGCTTCAACTTTCTGGAAGTGCAAAAGATCCATTGGATTTGGCTCAGTTTGTGACCAAGAGGCCTCCGTTCACTCTCAACCCATCCATCTTTGGAGAGCTCATCGATACAAGCCAAAAGATCGAAAACGACGAAACTACACGTTCTATGGTGCCATCGACTACCCACGATCCTCTCGATCTGTCCAAATTTGTTACAAAACGGCCTCCATTCATTCTCTTCATCGGTGGCGGCATGAAAACCCCTTCGATAACTCCACCGGCCATTGAATCAAGTCGAATGGATGTCGATTCGCCTATCGCAACTCATGATCCACTTGATTTGTCCAAGTTCGTTACTAAGAGACCTCCATTCACATTTGATCCTGCTCTGTTCAATGAGGAAACGAAGACAACAACGAACCAGCTTCAGTCTTTCGATCACACTTATGATCAGACAGAACTGGAACGTCATCACTATGACATTTATTCTCCCGAGAAACAAGATGAGAACAACATTGTTCACGTAACTCTACCACAGCCGTCGACAAGAATGACACTACCCCCAAAACAGAAATTGACAACGGAAAAAGAACAGGTGGAATTTCAAAGTGTACAGATATAATGCTTTTCAGATTGCAAGTTTTTTGGACGAAATGAAAGCACCTATTGATTTTTGTGAGGAACCTCTTCATCCTTCTCTGGAGGAGGATTGCAGTGGAGACGATTGGGTAAGTAGTTCTGAAATACTTCATGAAAACGTGTTAAGGTCTTAAGATGGTATTTCAACTCAGACCGAGGCACCTGCAAAACATTCTGGTATGGCGGTTGCACGACAGAAGCCAGGAACTGTTTCAAGTCCAAAGAGGTTGTACTATCTTTTCGAATCTAATCTTTCTTTCAGTTGTGTAAAATTGCGTGCTCTCACAAAATGAATCCCAGCGACGGTGGGTTCAATCCAAAGTACATTGTTCAAGCTGTGACTACGACAACAAGTACAACGTCAAGACCAACGACGACTGAAATGCCGGCCATAGAGAGAAGCTTTAAAGGTATTGCACACACTGTTGCTACAATCTTGATTCAGCTATTAAAACTATGGGAGAAGAAGTGTTTGTACCGGTAAAAAGTGGAGAAATTGATGAACCCAAGGACAAGAAACTGCGGTATGTCACGCTTCCACCGACAACGACTATGACCTCTCCATTTGTTACAAGTAAGTCGTGTTTGTGCTTGAGAATTCCATAATTTTAGCCACCGTAAAAACTGGTGGTGATCCTTGTGACGATGGTTACGATGAGCAATGGGATTCCGACTGCTCTGGTGACAACTGGGAAGTAAAGTCATACTACGATAAGAAATCCAACAGTTGTAAAAGGTGACCTGTTTTTTTGTTTCACATTACTTCTTTTTTTCAGATTCTGGTGGGGAGGCTGCTCAACACCCAATCGAAACATCTGGAAGGATAAACAAGTGGGTTTTGCGCTAGATTGATAACATCAATTTAGGTTTGTCTCGATGTGTGCGGTCACAAAATGAAGCCCGAAGGAGAACAACAGTCGACAGCACCATCTGCAGCAGAATACGGTACAGCTGAGCCTCCGTCTAACATGGTTGATGTTTTTGAACTGCCCACAGCTAGTGCCCTGGTCGGGGATAGGTCTCTCTCAGATTCACTCTCACAGAAATCTACCAGTAGAAAGTCCCGTAGAAATAGACACAAGCTGAATTTGAAATGGAATGTAGTCCAGACAGATTATAAGATTGAGAAAGATGATAGATTGTGGGATATTCAAAATGATGCTCCAGTTTCATCGAGCGAAGACGAACGACCAGCCTTTGCCACCAAGGAGCATTTTGAGGCCGACCTTCAGAGAAAACTTGCCAATGAGAAGAGAGAGTACGAGGGCAGGGCTGACCTCGAGTACAGCTCCGCGGTCGGTCATCCTGTAACCATTGCCTGTATGTTTATTGTTATGCTTTGCTTTAACGCTTGATGAACGAGTTTGTGACCCACAACTTGAGCATCTGAGGGGATCTGCTAATATACCAGCTCAACTGTTTTTGTACGCGATTAATAAAGATTTTGTATCTAAAATTGTTGCAATTAGCCGACCCCCTCCGCTTTGCCTATAGCCGGAGTGGGATCGTGCTATTGAGAAGTTTCCAGCAGAATGTCTTGAACCTTTTGATAGCAGTCTTTCGAAATCTTGTACCAACGGCAGCTTCTGGAAGAACAGGTAATATTTCAGTTGAAGACTGCAAATCAAGTGTAGATATTACTTTGATCCGGATATTCGGGCTTGTCGAATGTTCTGGAACGACGGATGCGCTTCTTACAGCGGCAATAACTTTCCCGACATGGAAACCTGCCAGTGGAAGTGCGAAGGCAGACATCCAGAACCGGAACGAGCAAGTATTAGATACAATAATGCAAACGGGGATTTTCATTTTCAGAAGCATGCTTACAGCCATTTGATTCGAATTACTTGGAAGACTGCCGACATGGCGAGTATGGAAACAGATTTTATTTTGATCACGATAGGTGAAAATTTGGGAAATAGATTTAAAAGAGATTCATTTTTAGAAAGCGCTGCACAGCCTTTCATTGGGGTGGATGTCGTTCAGAAAGCACAAACTTTTTCACTGATCTTGGCGACTGTCAAGAGTTGTGTGAAACCCCGCCACGGCACCTAACACGTTTGTATATTTCTGGTTACATCGTAGTTTTTTTCAGAATCATGCATTGAACTCTTCAATGAGTCCTACAAAGATTCTTGTTCAGCTGACGGTCGCTATCTACAGTACTATTACTTTGATCACGCCACTCACACCTGTAAAATGTTCTGGTCAGTTAGGCTGTGTATATTTCAATCAGATGAGGTTAGGTACGGTAACTGCAAAGGAGAAGCTCAGAACATTTACCCGACTCTTGAAACTTGCCAATGGGTTTGTGAACGACATAGAGAAGAACGGTCTCCTTCGTACTGCTTGGACAAGTTTGATAGTAAATACACTGAATCTTGTGGAGAAGGAAAATGGATGGAGAAATGGTTCTTTGATGTATGTTATTTAAATTCTGTACGGAAAACTTTTAAGCACAATGTTGGAGATTGTGTTTCCTTCTGGTGGGATGTTTGTGTATCAACTTCACAAAATATCTTTTCTGACGAGAAAACTTGCAAATTGCACTGTTCACACCCAGGTAGCTTCCTTATATATAAAATATGAAGTTCAGGACAAATTGTTGAATCAAAACAGCCGGAACCAGACACAAAGTTCCGCTGCTTAGAGCCCATGGAAGTTGGAAGCTGTAGAAACACGTAGCGTTTTCTAGGCGATTTTGTTCAGCCCCTCGTTTAAGTTATCCTGCATTCTACTATGAACGTACCACCAAAAAATGCTCCCCGTTTGCTTATTCTGGATGTGGAGGCAATGGAAATCGGTTCATGACACTGTCACAATGTGAAAATCTCTGCTACGCCTTCAATGACATGCCAGGTAATACTGTATTGCATTCAGTCATGTTTTTAAGAACCCGAAATGGATTGTCATCTCCCTCTTCACGTTGGTTTTGGACAGAGCGACAACGAATGTTTGGAAACGGCAGGTTATAGATATTATTTTGATAGAGATTACGGTATGAGGAATTCCTAACGGTTTCTCATATCAAAGCAGGTCGTTGTACACAATTTTGGTTTATGGGATGTGGAGGAAATGCAAACAACTTCTATTCCTACGATGTTTGCATGAGAACATGCCGTGTTGAAAGAAGGAGACTTGAAAGGAAGCCACGAGCTAGTAGTACAGGTGAATGAATGCATATGGTAATAAAACTCGAAGATTAGCTTGTTACAAGCCATCAGCAGTGTCAACAAAATGTCCTTCGAAAATTAGTAGACCTGTTCAACGATGGACGTACCACGCCATGAAATGTACGACTTTCACCTACAGCGGTTGTGGAGGCAATGAAAATAGGCAATCTTGGAAACTAAAACTACCCATATCGTCGTTTCAGATTTTACACTAAATACGACTGTAAAGATACATGTGCTAATCACAAGCCAAGTGCAGATGCCGGTAATTTTGCAGAATTTCGTTAATTTACAAAAAAAAATTGCAGCTGTTTGCTCATTCGAAGCAGACGTTGGTCCGTGCAATCAGCTTCGGTACAAATGGTTCTACAATCATACTAGAGGAACCTGTGATCAGTTCCTTTACGGAGGTTGTGAAGGAAATGTGAACCGATTCGATACCTTTGAAGAATGTCAGAAAAAGTGCGAAGTGTCCGGATTAGGTAAACCATTTGAATTTCCAACCCACTTTTCCAGATCCTTGCATGGAACCTCTGGATCGTGGTAATTGGTGTGAAGCCATGTCCAATCGCTACTACTTCAACAGAAAGTCAAAGCAGTGCAGAGGTTTTCATTATACCGGATGTGGAAAAAGTGGAAACAACTTTCTGAGTCAGGAAGAATGTCACAACAAGTGTGAGCTACGCTATCCCAAGAAGAGAGCAACGCCACAGCCGAAAATGTCTTCAAAGAAGAAACAGCCTCTTAAAACTGGATGTAAGTTCTTTATTGTTCCAGCTAACCCCACAGATTCTGGCGCCAAACCGCCAATAAAAACAGCGATGATCCGACACATCGAGCTCAACGGATCCAACAAAACTTACTACAAGTCGGAACCGGAATGGATTGACTACTCGCTCTGCTTGGGCTACAGGTTATCATTTAAAAAGTTTTAAGAATTTCCATTTGAGGTACAATGTGTCTGGAAGGGATACTAAACTAGAAGTACATCTATGTGCTCACAATGGAGATATTGGCTGCTACAGTGAAGCAAGCACTTTTTGATACGTTTTTATACCCAAATGATTTTGAGGTTTTCCAAGCGACAAAAGGTGAAGAATATTGCCAAGTTTTGCGTCCGTTCATCAGAGGAACACAAATGTATACCTGGTACTTTGCTTTGGATTTAAAACATCCAGCATTATTAGGTTAACAATTTGTTTGTCAAAAGCAAATGTAAGTTTTAGGTAATGGCCGCGTTCAACGAGACTACGAAACTAGTGCTAACATTCTTCAACTGAAAGCGAACCATTGCCACGACATTTGTTGAAAACAGCTTTATGTAGGATTTTCTAATAAGCGTGTGGAGCTTTTGTTGTCATTTCTTGTTCCCAATTCTGTCCATCAAATTCACTGAATTCTATTTTTTCTACTGTCGGCGAATCAATGCAGTGTGGCATAATACCTTGAAATATAAATATAGAACTAATTGCTAAAGAACCTACCGACGTCTCCAGGGTTTGATCTTGGGTAGTAGAAGCTCTGCACTCCGCATTTCTTACAGAACATGTGTTTTGCTACTCCTGTGTTGAAGGTGTACGTTGTCAACATGTCTTCTCCTTCCATCAGCGTAAATCGGCTCTTCGACACAATAAAATGGTGGTTTTGCTTCTTGTAGCATATTGAGCAGCTAAAACAAACTGTAGTTGTTTAAATCAGAACAAAAAACTTACTTGCACTTGATGCAGTGAATAACTTTCGGTCCGAAAACCTTCCATTTGACAATTCCACAATGGCAAGAACCGAAATGCTCAACTTGAGACATGTGCGAGGATGAAAGCACGGTGTTTTGGTAGAGACAAGCGATTGATAAGAGAAACTGGAAGGCTGACAATAAGTTTCAGACACTAAAGAATGAAGAACGAATGCTTACAAATATTGGAATTATGTTGTTTTTGCTTCCAAAAAGTGCCTCAAGCACATGTTAGGAACTCAAAAAATCGGAAGAATAGAAAGTTCAGTGAAATTGAGTACAAACATTTGTGCTTGGCAAAATCAAATTTCTATAAAAAGGACTTTGTTCTGGAGGGAAATAAGTCGAAAAAATAGAAAAAAGGTGCGTGTTGGACTGCAAATCTTGAATTATTCAGGTACGCAATATTGCGCCGAGATTGACGACACCTGTGAAAATTCCCATTCCCACAGTATAGCTGGCAGATTTGAAGTTTAATAACGGCATTGAAAGCTAAAATGACGCCAAATATTAAACGGTAATGTTGAGAGAATAACTTTTTCTACCTAAGAATCTTGTTACTAGACTGGAAAAAATTGTAACTTGTTTTACGCAGTAGCAAATTTTTCGTATGTTTTCAACAAACTAGAACATATGTGTTATCAGCTTCCACGACTTCCAGCCTTTTTATGAATACAAAAGTGCTTCTGAGCTAGTGTTTGCAAGCACACAATAGCTGGTGGGCGCATTCCCCTTTACGGTCCTTGCCCAGCTACAGATGACGTTCTCTGTCGGGACTACTAGTCGCTTCTCCCGATTCAAAGATAGAGTTTTTCACAGGTTGGAATGTTCTTCTCGGTCTATATGCCTTTTCAGTTACTGTCGACTCGTCATCAGTCGTCCACTTTTCCTCATTCTCATAACAATCGGTATCTCTTGTCTACTATCAGCAGTTGGAATCTATTTCAACTACAATGTCATCAACTTCGACCCTTCAAAAGTACTATCTTATATCTATATCAAAACTATTTTAGGGGTTTGAAACACGAGGAACACCTTTGTCGAAAGGGAAAATGTTGCTTAGCGGTTTGGAAGAGCTCATAGCAGCTCCAATAGATATTTACAAGAGTCGAAACAGGGTGAAACGGCTGTCAGAGTGAGTCGAAAGTTTTCCCAACTATAACTGCGTTTTAGACCTACTAATGATACAGCGCTGCTCATGCTAAATGACTCTTCTGCAGAAGTACCAGATGGGGATGAGTACAGGTAGGTACATTCTCATGCAAACATATTTTCTAGTAATTCGACTTATGAACCTATAACGGTCAACTACGAAGAGTATGGGGTTGATTCTGAGCCAAACGAGAAAGATGTTCTCAATGATCCGTGCACTCAGTATTTGGCTCTTGGAAAACGGATCCCATACGACATAATTGAACTTATGTCAAAAGTTGTTGTAGAACCGCAAAATGTATGTTGCATCGATGTATTAGATGTGACATGGTTGTAGCTGTTCACGGAACAATCTTTCAAAGCCCTTTGTGAGATGGATGCTATTGTCGACAAAACTGTCGAGGAGACGGGCATGTCAAAAATTCGAATTTCTCAGCTGAAACACTCTATAAATTTGCCTATGATTGCACTGTGCATGAATCCATCTGTCACGAAGAAATGTTCTAATATCATGCAGGCCGAGTGAGTCTGCTTCTAAGTGTAGCACTTTTTTAAGCATCGACAACTTGAAAACCACAATAAGGCAGTGTCAATCTGACAGAAACTCGCTGGAAATCTGCAAACTGGAAATGATACAACAGGTAACGAACTAAAAAACGTTAACGCGATTCACAGGCAGCCGAATTGCTGCTGCCCATAGACAAGAGTCTTCCTTTTGTATCAATTTTCGTGCCTCTACAGCGTGCTTATGACGGTGAAACTATCCGTTTCTTTGAAAAATTCGAGAAGAAACTGAACAAACACTTTTCCCAAAATGGATTGAAGCAACGAGGAATCGATTTTGGAATAAAGACTAAAATGTTTCACGATGCCCTTATTCATGATTCGTTGCTTTCTGCTATATCTGGTGAGTTCTTGAGAATACCAAAACGCAATAGTTTTCAGCTACTCTGGTTATGGCAACATTTTATTTGTATTCTGGTAGCATAATATTCACATTTATCATACTCACCATGGTTATCCTATCCATGACTCTTGCCTTTTTTACATATACGGTAAACTTGGAAATTTCTTTGCAGCACATAAATATACAGGTAATTCTGGGCATTGACTTCTTCCCGTTCTTGAATCTTCTTGTTATTGTGTTGATGACTTCAATTGGAGCAGATGACGCTTTCCTTTTACTTTCGTACTACAAGTTGGACAAAAAGGTAAAAAAAAGAATCATTCGGAAACGGACGATACTAGCATTTATCTGGTCCATGGAGACCCGGAGACATGTACTTGCCTGGAAGCTCCTTGCATATTCGTTGCTTGGAGAGTTCTTTGAGGCATTCGTTGATGAGCATGTTCATCACTTCAGCAACTACGGCAGTTGCTTTTCTGTCAAATCTAAGCGGTGACATAGTTGTTTTGAGGTAAAGGTATAATGGTCTGACCTGATTAATTTTTCAGGTGTTTTGGAATATACGCCTGTCTTACAGTTCTTTTTAATTACTGTTTGGTTATTTTTATTCTTCCTGCTACAATAATGGTCACTCAGTCGGACCAAGGTAGTACTATAAGTGCCACTGAAATTTTTTAGGTCCGTTGACTTTAAACTTTTCAACGGACATGTTCATGGACTTTTTTGTTCGAGCGCTGAAATCCGTGAAGTGGGTAGTGCTTTTAATCGCCACTGCCTTGACAGGTTTCTCCGTTTTTGTTTCATTTTTCAACCCGGGATTGACTTTGCCTGAATACAATCCTACAAAGGTATGGCTTTGCAAAACTTGTTGCAAAGTTATAGCTTCTCGTCGATAGTAATCCGGCAGAATGGTATGATAACAATGCTCATCTGTTCAATTTTGAATGGAAACGATCCTATGTGATTCAAAAGTATTTCATCATTGACAAAATTCAAATAACGTAAGTTCAGTTTTTGGATCATAACACTTCTTTAGCGGCAATAGCCTACTTTCTGTATCAAACAACGGGAAGCTAAAGGGAAAACAAATGAGGTTTTCTTCAAAGAACCTAAAACATATCGAGGTGAATGTTGCTGGAGTCTTAAACTGTTAGCTTTAGCAAGCAGTAAACACCGTTGTGGAAAACTCGAACTGGAACCCTAACAATTCTTGGATCACTGGATTACAAGCTTCGGATTGCTCTCATAACACATTTGTTTCTAACAAATGTTATGTTGACCATTGGTTCGAACGCCTACCATCTCGATTTCCCGATGACTTTTCGAAATATCCATCGGACGGTCCGCTTATCAACAAGGATATGCAACTTATTGGGTAGTGTTAACGATTTTGAAATAAAAAGAATTTCAGATATTTTCTTTCTACTCCTTCGACAGTAAAGTTAACCGCTGCTTCTAGAAAGGTATCCGAAGCTTTTGAAGAAATCAGGAAAGACTGTGAAGTCATGAAAGGCTATCTTGGTAATCCACAGGCTGAGCCTCCAACAATGAAAACTTAGGAAACTTGCCGCTTCGATGTCTTTCTTCGGGCGAAATAACCCGATATTACGATATTATCGGAAAATTGAGATCATCAACACTATCCTCAGTCATCATTTCTGTTATTGTATCTCTGATCGTGGTAATTCTTTGCACACAACAGTTCCTTCTATCGCTGATTACTGTGGCAGTCATTTGTGCTGTTGTGCTTTGGACCACTTCCACGCTTGTCTTGATTGGTAAGTTTGAAGGAAAAAACTTGCAAAACAATTCCCAGGATGGCAATTGAGCGTGGTCGAATCTACAATTATTGTCTTGACCATAGGCTTAAGTTTTGATTTTTCTCTTCATATTGCAGCCAGTGTGAAAGATTCTGGAGAAATGTTCATGGATGACAAGGTTAGGTATACCTATCTTATTATCTTTCTTTGATTCAAAAAATCAGGTCCGCTTTTCATTCTGCCGGAACGGCCTGTAGTTTGGCAGCTTGCTCCTCCGTTGTATGCGGTATCCCATTGCTATTTTCGTCAACTGCTGCTTTTTATCAGGTAAGATTGAAGAAATTTCAGAATAATTGTATTTTCAGGTCGGTATAATGTTGATAGCACTCGGAATAGTATCGTTGATAGGAGCATTAGTTCTTCTACCCTCATGTTTACTCTGTTTTTATGCAGAGAAGAAAATAACTGTTCTAAAATTGTGAAATGTATTTTATGAACAAGCTTTTGGTATTCCTTTTTTCTTATTTTATAGCGTACCCAAGACAAAATATATAACAATGTCGATATGGATAGTTTCAAGCATTTATTAATCCTAAAAATGCGTAACAGATGGCAATTTAAGGCTAGTTTTATAGTTTTACAGACAATTTCTAAACTCAGAAAAACATGACAATAACCGTTAGAACAAGGGCAGCTGAAATTGAAAAGACTGAAGATGAGCCGGTGGTCGTGGAGATCACTTTTGATGTTGTGGGTTTAGAAGTAGGAACTGTAGCTTTTGCTGTAGATTGTGTGGATGTAACTGAAGCATTTGTTGTTCCAACAGGAGGCAGTTCTGTTGTACTTCCAGGCTTCGGTGACGACGCGCCACCTGCAGTCACTGGATAAATCGATGCGCTTGTCATGCAAGCATTCTGATCACAGCAACATCCCATAAGATTGGGAATTCCGTCCACGGTGTTGCAGCTGTTGCTCAGACCTATGAAGCTTAGTGTTATGTTGAAGGTAGTGCCCTACCGATAGCTTTACATGCTGCAGCTGGATCACACGTGTATAGTACCAATGAGTTGGGAGTTCCGTTATAAGTGGTATTCAATTGAATAGAAGCACAGTTTCCGGTACAAGCGATCCATCCAACCTGACCTTGTTTTACATTATTCACATAAGTCCCACTCCAGCAAGTGATCGGAGGAGCATCATACTACAAATAATTAAATAAAAACAGCATCAAACGTACAGTAATGTTCACAGCATTTGAAGCAGGTGTTTCTCCCGGTTGAATATTACAGTTATCCACATCATCGCAGACACATGCTTCAACACTTCTGTCAGCCGGAATAATCGTACAGCCGTTGTCCACTCCCAAAGATTCAGTTTGCTGTGCGTTCAGACAGAAGTATACTTTTACCATTTTGCCGTTTTGGATGGTTGAAACAGAAGCGCATTTTCCGTCGCAGGTTGTCTGAAAGATTAACCTAAGAGTAACGATTCAGGCACTCACGTAATCTCCGACACTTCCATTAGTAGCAGCATTCCAGGCTCCAACGTAGCAACGAAGTACACGATCAGGCGACCTATTAAAGTTTGGATCGAGGCAAGCATCCGAATCGCAACAGCATCCGTTCACTCCAGGCTCAGGGGATCCACACGAGTTCAATAGTCCTGAAAATAAGATGGTAGGAAATAATAACCTGTTCTCACCGAACTGGGTACATACTGTGGTCGGATCACAGGTGTAAATAGTGGCAGTCATTTTCTGTCCAGAAAGAGAAGTAGTCATGCTGATTGACGCACATTTTCCTTGGCAGGAAACGTAAGCTCCGTCGCTACTAGCATTGCCGTTGACCCAAAGACCATTGTAACAAGAGATAGGTGGCTCTGTATAGTTGGAAATTGTTGGCGGATTAATCTGAAAACAGATTTATATCAAAGAGGACAGCAGGCCTACTCCTGTGCCGTCGATGTTGCAGAAATCTTTTGAAGAACAGCAACAACCCTTTATGTCACGATCGGCAGTTAGAGTGCCGCATTTTCCGTCGATTAATAGATTTTGGCACATATTGGTTGGAATACATTGATAAGCCGTGAAGGGATAACCATTCAGAGTAGATGCCAGTGTTGCACAACGCCCACTACATTTCACAGCAGCCCCGGCCATGATTCCTCCCGGTGCTGAAGACCACGGAGTTACGATTCCGGCAAAACAGTTGAGATTTTGATTTTTGGGATAAATAGAGGTAGAATCCATGCAAGCATCGGAACTACAACAGCAACCGGTCAATCCGGGAATACCGTTCAGTTGCACACAGTTGTTCGAGAGTCCCATTGAGGTACAAGCAGCAGCAGGATCACATGTATACAATTTGAGGACATGATTAGCTCCATTGAGTGAAGTAAGCCACTGAATCGATGCACACATTCCCTGGCAGCCGATCCATCCAACAGCTCCTTGCGGTTGCTCGTTAACGTAAAGACCGTTCCAGCAGGCTATCGGATTGCCAGAATACTAAAAAAGAGGATAAATTTAATATCAGAAGTCTCTACGTCAGTATTGATGGTGTTCTGAAGGACATTTTCTCCCGGGTCAACGTTGCAGTTGTTGACATCGTCACAAACACATGCCTGGATCTCCGGATCTGCAGGAATTGTTCGACATCCATTATCTACTCCAAGTGCTTCTGTTTGCTTTTGGTTCAGGCAGAAGTAAGCCTTGTATTTGTTGTTGGTAATGTAAGTGGACATTGAGGCACACTTTCCATCACAAAGAGTCTTGAAAGTTTCGGTTTACCTCAAGCAAAATGGCCTTACGTCTGCGCCCACACTTTGCTTGGTAACGCCGTTCCAAACTCCAACATAGCAAGATAGTCGACGACCAGGGTATCTGTTGAAATTGGGATCGATGCAAGTGTTTGTATCACAGCAACATCCAAAAATGCCCGGTTCGGGAGAAGCACAACTGTTACTGACGTCTGAACGTATACATCACACTTTAAAGTCTATGACAAACTCAATTGGCTGCAGACGGTAGCTGGATCACATGTGTACAAAGTAGCAGTAGTTGTATGTCCAGAGAAATAGGTTGTTATGCTTATCGAAGCACATTTTCCTTGGCAGGCCGTGTAACCGCCATCTGCAGTGGCGTTTCCATTTACCCACATTCCGCTGTAACAAGCGATAGTTGGCTCAGAGTAGCTTGGAATAGTGGGAGCAGGGATCTAAAAGTAAGGCAGTCTTGTGATGTGAAAGTTATTCTTACTCCGGTTCCGTCAATGTTACAGTAGTCTTTATTGGAACAACAGCAACCAGTGATATCTCGATCAGCTTCAAGAGTACCACATGTATTGTCAATGTTGAGAAATTTACAGACATTTGTATCTATGCATTGGTAGGCAGTGAAGGGGTAGCCGCTGACAGTTGACGATAGAAGACCACATTTTCCGTTACATTTTACCGAGGCACCAGCCATGATTCCACCCTCATTTGTAGACCATGGAGTGACAATTCCGGAAAAACAGTTCATTGAAGTTAAAGTTGGTGGTGGCGTTGTGCTGTTGCTTGAAGGGTAATTATTAGTATTGTTAGTGACCTTCGGATATATGGAATCACTGTTCATACAAGCATTCTGATCACAACAGCACCCGATAAGGCCAGGAATAGCGTCCATATCTTGGCATTGGTTGTTCATAGCTGGAAACATTAATCATACAATTAGCATTGTACACTTACAGAGTGCATTGCAAGCTCCAGCGGGGTCACAGGTATATAAAACGAACGAATTGCTACTTCCTTGGAATGTTGTATTAAGCTGCATAGAAGCACAGTTTCCGGTACATCCGACCCAGCCGACTGAACCTTGTTTCTGTCCATTGACATAAGTTCCACTCCAGCATGTGATCGGTGGAGCGTCGTACTAAAACTCATTTTTGTGTAGTAGAGAGCTAATCTCACCGTAACGTTGGGAGCATTAGCGGCCGTGAACTCTCCGGGCTTGACGTTACAATTACTGCTGTCATCACAGACGCACGCTTCAATGGAGCGGTCAGACGGAATTTGTGTGCACCCATTATCGACTCCTAGAGATTCCGTCTGCTGATCAGTAAGGCAGAAATAAACCTTGTAGAGATGGTTATTTTGATAGGTAGAAATGGAAGCGCACTTTCCGCTACATGTGCTCTGAACAGGTAGTTGAAATTTGGAAAAGCAAGTTATCTTACGTAGGCTCCTACGCTTCCATTGGTAGCAGCGTTCCAAGCTCCGATGTAACAGCTAAGAGTCTGATCCGGGCCTCTATTGTAGTTCGGATCGATGCAAGTATCAGAATCGCAACAACAGCCCTTAACTCCAGGTTCCGGAAAGCCGCAAGAGTTTGTCAGGTCTATAATGTCCTTATATAAAAGTATCGTTGCGGTCTTACTGAGCTGAGAACAAACAGCTGCAGGATCACAGGTATAGAGTACAGCCGTTTGAGAAGCTCCACTGAGACTAGTGGTCAGACTGATCGAGGCACATTTTCCTTGACAACCAATGTAACCTCCATCAGCAATGGCTTTTCCATTGACCCAAACACCACTGTAGCAAGCGATTGTGGGCTCGGTGAATGTTGGAGGGTTGGCAGAGATCTGAAAAGTGACGGTTATCAGATGAAACCCAAAACAGTGTGTGAAGTTATATGTAAGAGAAAAAACTTACTCCAGTATTGGCAATGTTACAGTAATCTCCAGTAGAACAGCAACATCCAGTGATGTCTCTGTCTGCAGTAAGAGTACTACAAGTTCCATCAATTCCAAGAGACTGACAGACGTTCGTTGGAATGCATTGATAGGCAGTGAAATTGTATCCATTGAGAGTGGATGAAAGCGACCCGCATCGACCGTTACATTTCACTGAAGCTCCTGCCATAATCCCTCCATCGTTGGTGGACCACGGAGTAACTATTCCTGCATAACACTTGAGGTTTTGTTTCTTAGGGTAGATGGATTTGGCGTCCATACAAGCATCGGAACTGCAACAGCAACCAGTTAGACCAGGGATAGCGTCAACTTGTCCGCAGCTGTTGATAAGGCCCATAGCAGAGCAAGCAGCAGCTGGATCACAAGTGTAGAAAGTGAGAGTGTGGTTGGTTCCATTGAGGCTCGTCTGCCACTGAGCAGAAGCGCACATTCCTTTACAGCCGTTCCATCCGACAGCTCCTTGTGGTATTCCATTGACATAAAGACCGTTCCAACATGCTATTGGATTCTCAGTAAACTGAAGTTCTACCAATGATTTAGAGAGTGCGTGCTCACATTTGTATTAAGAGGATTCTGTAGAACATTTTCGTCAGCAGCAACATTACAGTTGTTAGCATTGTCACATACGCAGGCTGCGATTTCGGCATCACCGGGAATTTTTCTGCAGCCGTTGTCCACGTTGAGAGTCTCGGCTTGTTTCTGATTGAGACAGAAATAAGCTTTGTACTTTATGTTGTTGTAATAAGTATAGATAGAAGCACACTTTCCATCGCATATAGTCTGAAATTTTCTTTTTTTTAAATATTTTTTCAATTGCTCACATCAACGCCCATGCTATTTTTAGTGGCGCCGTTCCATACTCCAACGTAACATGTAAGACTCCGTCCCGGATACCTTTCATAATTTGGGTCAATGCAAGCGTCAGTATCGCAACAACAACCATTCACTCCAGGCTCAGGTGAACCACAGTTGTTAGTCACGTCTGAAAATTGTGAGAAAGACGGCAGAAAATCATACTGAGCTGAGAGCAGATAGTCGCAGGATCGCAAGTGTAAAGAGTAGCAGTTTGAGGGGCACCATTTGAGCTCGTTGTCAAGCTGATAGAGGCACACTTTCCTAAGCATGCGACATAGCCGCCATCAACAGCCACATTTCCATTGACCCAGAGACCGTTGTAGCAAGCAATCGGTGGTTCTGTGAAAGTAGGAGTAGTCACAGTGATCTGTAACCGTTGTAAATAGTGACTGTAGAAAAACGTACATTTGTTCCTGCAATGTTACAGTAATCTCCGGTAGAACAGCAGCATCCTGTAATCGCGCGATCAAATTGAATAGTGGAGCAAGTTCCATCAATTCCAAGGGTCTGGCAAACGTCTGTTGAGATACATTGGTAAGCAGTGAAATTGTTTCCATTTATAGAAGAGGACAGGGAAGAACAGCGACCGTTGCATTTGATAGTTGCTCCGGCCATGATTCCTCCAGGAGCCGATGACCAAGGTGTAACGATTCCGGCAAAACAGTTGAGATTCTGACTTTTGGGATAGATTGAAGTGGCATCCATGCAAGCGTCAGAACTACAGCAACACCCTGTCAAGCCAGGGATCGCATCGACTTGTCCACACGAATTGATGAGATCCATTGCAACACAGGCAGCGGCAGGGTCACATGTGTATAGTGTAAGTGTGTTGTAGGATCCACTGAAGGTAGTTTTCCATACTATAACCGCGCACATTCCGTTGCAGCCACTCCAGCCAACAGATCCTTGAGCTTGGCCGTTAACGTAAAGACCATTCCAGCAAGCGATCGGTTGACCAATAAACTGTAGTTATTTCATCAATGTGCTTGATTCTAACTCACAGTAACGTTAGAAGAATTTTGAAGAACATTTTCTCCAGTATCAACGTTGCAATTGTTTGTATCGTCACAAACACAGGCTTGAATCTGTTGATCACCGGGAAGAATTCTGCATCCGTTATCTACTCCTAGAGTTTCCGTCTGTTGTTTACTGAGACAGAAGTAGGCCTTATACTTTTGGTTGTTCACGTAGGTGAAGACTGAAGCACATTTGCCGTCGCAAGAAGACTGAAAGAACAATATTATCAGATGAAAGGACATACATCGGCTCCCATGCTTTGTCCTGTAGCCCCATTCCACACTCCAACGTAGCAGGAAAGACTACGATGTGGATACCGATTATACTGTGGATCAATGCAAGTATCTGAATCACAACAACAACCAATAATTCCAGGCCCCGGGGAATAACAGTTGTTAGTCATGTCTGTAAAATAATGTAGCATTATAAGTAGAGAAAAGTTACTTAATTGACTGCAAACAGTTGCCGGATCGCACGTGAATAGTTCTGCCGTGTGTTCTTGACCACTTATTATGCTTGTTATTTTGATGGAAGAGCATTTTCCTCGACATACTGCGTATTGGCCATTGCTGATTGGAGTCATATCCACCCAAAGACCATTGTAGCAAACTATAGCAGGTTCTGTGTAGGTTGGAGTACTTGGAACAATCTGAGCTGATTATGTTCAGTTAGGAGAAAGGAACTTACTGTAGTTCCTTTGATATTACAGTAATCACCGGTTGAACAGCAACAAGCCGTGACAACTCGGTCTCCAGGCAAGCTAATGCATGAATTATCAAGTGCAAGAGATTGGCAGACGTTTGTGGGCATGCACTGGTAAACTGTTACATTGAACCCGCTAATAGTGGAAACGAGAGAACCACATTGACCGTAACAAGTGACAGGAGCTCCGGCCATGATTCCTCCAGAATTTGGGGAGTAATTGGAAACTATTCCAGCATAGCATTCTATTGTGGCAGGACTAGGTATAGTACTACTGGTTGTGTTGGTAACTTTCGGGTAAATGGAATCGCCGGTCATGCAGGCATTTTGGTCGCAGCAACATCCAATCAAGCCAGGTACGCCATCAACTTGGCCGCAACTGTTGCTCATGCCTGTAGTGCTGCTATTTTATGAAATGAGAATGTTTTACCGAAAGATGTACAAGCAGAAACGGGATCGCAAGTGTAGAATACAAAACTGTTAACATATCCGTTAAATGTGTTGTTGAACTGCATTGAGGCACAGTTTCCCGTACAAACAGCCCAACCAGCTTGTCCCTGACCCTTTCCATTGATATAGGCCCCGTTCCAACAAGTGATCGGAGGTCCGTCGTACTAATATCAATCTGGTACTGAATTGAACCAAAGTCTTACTGTCGTATTTAAGGCATTTGGAGATGGTGTCTCTCCGGGCAGTACGTTGCAGTTGTTGGTATTGTCACAGCTGCATATTTGAGCGTCGTAGCCTGGAATGCGTGTACAAGCATTGTCCAAGTCAAGCCAGTGAGATTGTTGAATACTCATACAGAAGTAAACTTTTGTTAACTGTCTATTCTGATGTGTAGCAAAGGAAGCGCATGTTCCTTGACAAGTCGTCTTAACCGGCATAAGAATATAAATTTTTAGAACATACGTAAACTCCAACACTGCCATTGGTAACGGTATTCCAGACACCAACGTAGCAGCTGAGTATGCGACCAGGGTATCTATTGTAGTTGGGATCTATGCAGGTATCAGAGTCGCAGCAGCATCCCTTCACTCCGGGTTCCGGACTACCGCAAGAATTGGAGATATCTGGAAACAATGTTGAAAACTTAAAATCCCTTCATACTTAATTGCGAACAAACTGCGGCTGGATCGCAAGTATAAAGAGTAGCATCAATGGGAGATCCACTGAGAGCTGTCGTCAAACGAATAGAGGCACACTGCCCCTGACAGGCAACATATCCGCCGTCACCTGTAGCAATTCCGTTGACCCAGAACCCACTGTAACAAGCGATTGCCGGTTCTGTGAAAGCAGGGCTAGTCACGTTAATCTAAATTTTTTCATTGAATCGCCAAATATAAAAGTCTACATTTATTCCTGCAATGTTACAGTAATCTCCGGTAGAACAGCAGCATCCTGTAATCGCGCGATCAAATTGAATAGTGGAGCAAGTTCCATCAATTCCAAGGGTCTGGCAAACGTCTGTCGAGATGCATTGATAAGCAGTGAAATTGTTTCCGTTGAGAGTAGAAGACAGGGAGCCACAGCGACCATTGCACTTGACTGGAGCTCCAGCCATAATTCCTCCGGGGGCGGAAGACCAGGGAGTAACGATTCCAGCAAAACAGTTAAGATTCTGACTTTTGGGATAGATTGAAGTGGCATCCATACAAGCATCGGAACTGCAACAGCAACCAGTTAGACCAGGGATAGCGTCAACTTGTCCGCAGCTGTTGATAAGGCCCATAGCAGAGCAAGCAGCAGCTGGATCACAAGTGTAGAAAGTGAGAGTGTGGTTGGTTCCATTGAGGCTCGTCTGCCACTGAGCAGAAGCGCACATTCCTTTACAGCCGTTCCATCCGACAGCTCCTTGTGGTATTCCATTGACATAAAGACCGTTCCAACATGCTATTGGATTCTCAGTAAACTGAAGTTCTACCAATGATTTAGAGAGTGCGTGCTCACATTTGTATTAAGAGGATTCTGTAGAACATTTTCGTCAGCAGCAACATTACAGTTGTTAGCATTGTCACATACGCAGGCTGCGATTTCGGCATCACCGGGAATTTTTCTGCAGCCGTTGTCCACGTTGAGAGTCTCGGCTTGTTTCTGATTGAGACAGAAATAAGCTTTGTACTTTATGTTGTTGTAATAAGTATAGATAGAAGCACACTTTCCATCGCAAGTCGACTAAATTCATTTGTTTACTATGAACTTGTGAAAACTTACATCAACTCCCATACTCATCTTGGTGGCTCCATTCCAAACTCCGACGTAGCAGCTGAGGACACGATCGGGAGATCTGTTGTAGTTAGGATCGATGCAAGCGTCAGAGTCGCAGCAGCAACCGGTAATTCCAAGTTCGGGAGATCCACAAGTGTTAGTGAGATCTGAAACATAACTTTCGAAAAGTACAAATAAAATCTTACTAAGCTGAGAGCAGACAGCGGCAGGGTCGCAGGTGTACATGCTAGCAGTCATGAATTGTCCATTGAAACTGGAATTGATAGAGAGAACCATACAGTCTCCCATACAAGTGCTCCATCTATAAGTTATGTATGACCAATTGTTAGAAACTGTAGATTACCCTGATCCAGCTGTCCAGGTCGTGCTGTTGATATGGAGACCAGAGTAGCAAGCAATCGGAGTCTCGGGAGGGCTGACGGGGATAGCGGTGGTCAAGTTGGTTCCGAGAGCGTTACATCCGTCGGAGCTGTCACAGCAACATCCGACCAAGGCACGATCAATTTGGAGAACGTCACAGGCGTTATCGAGAGCAACAGCACTAAAATTAGATCAAATAATTTTCACATATTTAGTTTTCAACTATTCAGACAAATAAAACAAAAAGGTTTTACTGTTTTGTTTTAGTTGCGGCCAATTTTTAAACTTTAGCACTTGCCTGCAGAAACTGTTGGGGACACAGTGATAGGTAGAGAAGGGAGTGCCGCCGATGCTCGTTGTGATGTTGGCGCATCTTCCGTTACAATTGACCATGGTTCCGGCGAAGACAATGTTGCTGTTGACTCCAACGTAGCACTTGAGATTGCGGTCAGGACTGCGGTTGAAAGTAGGATCGATACAGGCGTCGGTGTCGCAACAGCAAGAGTAGACGGTTCCGTCGACAGATCCACAGCTGTTTCTGAGTCCCATGGAGTTGCAAGAAGCGGAAGAGTCGCAAGTGTAGAGGGTCGTTGACTGGGCAGATCCGTTGATCTTGGCTCCCATTTGCATGGAGACACAGTTTCCGTTACAAATTCTGTAGCCGGGATTTCCTTGAGGAACGCCATTGATGTGAATAGCCTCGTAACAGACGATTGGAGGCTCTCTGCGGACTGGAACAGACGTGACATTGGGAAGAAGATTGGTGGGCAGATTGCAATTGTTTCCTTCAGCACAGCAGCATCCGGTCAAGGGAGTGTTGGCATTAGGGATGGTGTTGCAGTTCTGATCTCCTCCCATTCCCAGAGCGAGAGAACGGCAGACGCGGACTGGAGCGCACCAGTAGGTGGTAGTGTTCTTGTTGTTGACAATGGTGGACAAGCTAGCACACCAGCCGTCACAGAGAGTCTCTCCTCCGTTCAGGTAGTTGTCTTCCTTGACGTAGATTCCAGTGTAGCAGTTGGTAGATCCACGAGTGACTCTGTTGGGGTCGAAACAAGTGTCATCGTCGCAGCAGCAAGCAGTGACGCCAGTTCCGTTGATCTGAGCACATCCGTTGGTGATTCCAGCAGACTTGCACATCGTGGCGGGGTCGCAAGTGTAGATGGTCGTGTTGTGTTGTTGACCAAAGACTGTTGTTTGGAAGGAAGCCATGGCGCATTCTCCACTGCACATGGAGTAGGATCCAGTGGTCATTGGAACTCCGTTGAGATGAATGTTTCCGTAGCAGAGGATCGGATAGTTCGTGGTGGGGATGACGGACACGTTGTAACTAATCTGGCTGAGATCGTAAGGACTGATGTTGCAGTTGTCCTTGGAGCTGCAGCAAGTGACAGTGGTCTCTTCATCCATAGGAGGATTGTAGCTCTGATCTCCATCCCCAATGCCGAGTCCTTGGCAAATCTGAAAATTGTGATGAAATTTTCGGAACTATTCAGTTACCGAGTAAGGGAAGCAACTCATGTACTTGACAATGGTGGTGGTCACGTTCATATCACCGACAGGAACGTCAATACGACCGCACTTTCCGGTACAAGCCATTTCAGCTCCGACAGTGTATCCAGTAGATGGAACATAAATTCCGGTGTAGCACTAAAAACAATTGCCCAATGTTGGTGTATAAAACCTACTTTCAACTGCTTGGTAGGAAAGACTGGTGGCTGCTGAGTAGGGTCGATACAGTTGTTAGTGTTACAACAACATCCGCGAAGAAGTGAGTTGGTGTTGTTCAGAACCAAGTTTCCACATCCATTGTTCAAATTGACAGCGTCGCAGACAGCTACAGGGTCGCACGTGTACAGGTCAAGAAGACGGATCTGTGTGTTTCTTCCGCTCTGAAAACAATTTTGAAAATCTTTTTTAATTTTTTCTTACTCCAACGTATGTCTTGATAGAGACTGAGCTGCAGCTACCAGAACAAGGGAGACTGAAGAAATCTCCGAGGTTTGCATAGTTGAGCTGAGCTCCCTGTAGACAGTTGATGGTGTTGTTTCCTTGAGTTACAGTCTGAGGAACGGTGATGGCGGGGTTGGTTACGATTCCGGTACAGTTAGCTTGAGTGCAGCAGGTCATTTGGACATTGTCTCCATTGATTGTTCCGTTGCCATCGTTTTTTCCAATAGCTTGTTGACAAACAGCGGTAGTGGTGCAAAGGTAGGCTTCAAGAGCTGTGTTTCCGAGACTTCCACTGATGAAAGCACAAGCTTGACCAGCAGCACAGGTGGTAGTAGCTCCGCTGTTAAGAGTTGTAGAGACTCCGTTGTTGGAGTAGTATCCGACGTAGCAGATAGGCTGGGTGCTGGAAAACTATTTTTCTTTGTCTACTATTGTATATTTATTGTAGAACCTCTTATCTCGTAATACTCATTTTTACGACATGTAATTGATTCCAAAATGAAAGATAAGGTGCTTCCACGTTTTGTGGCAAACTCACTTGTCATCAAGGACCTCAGGAAGAGGCACAAGATTTTCTTCAGCCTTCCAGTCGGAGCAGAAACTCTCGGAGCAAAGACACGTTGTTCCCAGCTCGGTGGCAGAGCACTCGGCGTTGTTTTCAGCGGTATACTTGAAGATCGAAACCTAAGAGAAGAATTATTATAATGTGGCTGATGAGGAAACAAACCTCGTTCTCCTGGCAAGAGAGCATGATAAAATCCATAATAAAGTCTTTGTTGCCAGTTGAAAACACAACCCGAGAACACATTCCAGCGCATGGTTGGTGTTTGAGAAATTTAGAGGTAATGACTCCGTCCTCGAGAACAACATTTCCAATGTTGCAGTCGAGAGCCAGTGCTGTAGCCACTAGGGCTAGGAATAGACCCAAGCGCATCTAAAATTTAAGACTAGAGCCATCTTTTCTCTGGAGAATAAGATTCTAAGAAAAAGACGTTACAGTACTCATAGCCGTAAAGCAATTTATTGCTTTTAATGCCAGAGGAAAACAAAACAAATCAAAATCAATCGTAAAACCGTCAATAAGTAGGATTAATGAAGCAAGCGCTCAAAAGCCACCGATTCTGATAAGTCTCCGTAGACAGTGTTTAAATGAGACTCCATAGATACGAGATGGTCAAGATACGGATGAGAAGTTCTGATTACCACTAATCCATCCTGTTCATTTTTAACAATGGTTGGCAAGGACACAAACCTGCGTTTTTAATGTTTAAAATTTATTGTATGTAACTAAGAAGTGAGAAAGGATCTGGCGCAATCACACTTCTTTCGGAACATTGCAGTTTGCAACGGTGTTACTTAAAAAGCTTAAAAACGGTTTAAAACGTTTCTGATAACAGTGACAGTACGGGAAATTGAAATGACTCAGCAGAAGAGTTGTAAGTTAGTCATTTCATACTTCAAACCCTGTATATTATTGACAATCTAGCGTTTTCGCTTTTTCTGTCAATAAAACTTTTTGTTCCGAATACAAGATAAGCGGAATCAACTTCATTAAAGGAACCCGGAAGCGCCCGCGGCGGCCAAAATACAGTAATCCGGCGTTTATATAGTGTATTGGTAGTGTTTTTGCTCAGTAATCTACGACTATTCTCAGATTCGAATCCACAGACTTCAATTCATTTTTTCTACTCTTTTGCTTTTATTTTATGGCCAAATAATACCAGCAAAAACAATAAAGTAGAAAATAAATGGATAAAAACAGACGAGAAAGCAGCCCTTCTTCACCACATTCCAAACCTCGCGCTAATAAATAGCGCGCGAATTCAAACGGGTTTACAAACGCCAATGAATAGACTTTTGCAAACAGAAGTTTCAGCATTACTCCTATCTGTTACGTTTTTGACGGCTGTTGCCGTCTGTTTACTTTTAGCATCATTTTATCATATGCCCAAATTTCCCGTTTTGGCCATTTTCTCAATTTTGGTCAAAATCGAAGATTTTTCCTAAATATTCCGTTTTGGCCAATTTTCCCGATTTTGGTCAAAATCGACGATTTTGCCAAAATTTCCCGTTTTGGCTAACTAAAATGAACAAACTCATGAATTCCCAGCAAAGATAATGTTTCTTTAAATCATCATTTTTCAGACCTGATTCTCATTTCTTCTTTCCCACCAATTGATGTATTTCAAATCCCCGCACCATCTTTCTCTCCCCATGTATGAATCCTCCCAAATTCCCTGGCTTCTCTTCTTTCGTTTTTAAAACCCAGAGCTGGTAGCAATTGTTTTCTTCCTCTTTTGATGAAAACCTAAGAAGTTTTCTTATCTTTTTTTTTCAAACCCCATAAAGTTTTCTCAGTTTTAAGAGTTCTCTCTGAATAAAGTCAATTATTCATAGAACCCGGTCAACCTGGAAGAATTGAACAACAGGAAGAGGAGTAAATAATAAACTCTTTATTTCATTTCTCATCAACAAAATATTTGCATACTCATGAGATTTGGGAAAATCTAAAATGACAACTCTAGTCTTGCCGCAACAAAGTATATACAGCAGTGAAAGCGATGACAAGGGCAGTGGGCAACACCGAAGACGATCCACCAGGTTTACCGTTATTGTTATTGTTCAGCTGAGGGTAAATCGAGGCGCTTGTCATACAGGCATTCTGGTCACAACAACAACCTTTCAGACCAGGAATAGCGTCGACTCCGTTACACTGGTTGCTCAGTCCTGAAATTTTAATATAGAGAAAGTTTTAAAGCAACAAGAAAGAAAAGTTGAAATACTTACCAAGGGCTTTACACGCTGCAGCAGGATCGCAAGTGTAGAGAACAAGGGTGTTGCTCACTCCGTTTAAGGTGGTGTTGAACTGGATAGAAGCACAGTTTCCGGTGCATCCAATCCAGCCGACCTGACCCTGTTCCTGACCGTTGACGTAAGCTCCGCTCCAGCAGGTGATTGGAGGAGCGTCGTACTAAATTTCCATCCATTTATGGTATTGTGTCTGCGACTTACAGTGATGTTGACAGCGTTAGGTGCAGGGAACTCTCCGGTCTTGACGTTGCAATTATTGCTGTCATCACAGACGCACGCTTGAATGGAGCGGTCAGATGGAATAAGTCTGCAGCCGTTGTCGACTCCGAGAGATTCAGTCTGCTGAGCATTGAGACAGAAGTAGACCTTGTACAGCTTCTGGCTCTGGTAGGTAGAAATGGAAGCGCACTTTCCGTTGCAAGTGGTCTAAATAAACCGTTTAGATCCGATTCAAAAGATGTCTTACGTAGGCTCCAACACTTCCGTTGTTAGCAGCGTTCCAGGCTCCGACGTAGCAGCTGAGGACACGATCGGGAGATCTGTTGTAGTTAGGATCGATGCAAGCGTCAGAGTCGCAGCAGCAACCGGTAATTCCAGGTTCGGGAGATCCACAAGTGTTAGTGAGATCTGAAACATAACTTTCGAAAAGTACAAATAAAATCTTACTAAGCTGAGAGCAGACAGCGGCAGGGTCGCAGGTGTACAGGGTAGCCTGTTGGTTGACACTCATGACAGTGGTGTTGAGAGTGATGGAAGAGCACTTTCCGTTGCAGCCAGTGTATCCGCCATCAGCAATAGCAGCATTGTTCAACCACAGACCGTTGTAGCAAGCGATGACAGGTTCGGTGTAGTTGGGGGATCCTGGTGGATCAATCTATAAATCTTTCTGTTACGTTTTAAAATTAAACTCACTCCGGTTCCTTGAATGTTACAGTTATCGGCGTTGGAGCAACAGCATCCAGTGATGGCACGATCCTGGTAGATGGTGTCACAGGTTCCGTCAATTCCAAGCTGCTGGCAGATGTTGGTAGAAATGCATTGATAGAGGGTCACGTTGTATTTGGCAACAGTAGATGTGAGAGAAGCGCAACGTCCGTTACATTTGACTGCTGCACCAGCCATGATTCCTCCAGAGTTGTTCGAATAGGTGGTGACAACTCCGGCATAGCAGACCATTTGCTGAGATTTGGGAACAATTGAGTTGGCATCCATACAGGCGTCGGAACTGCAGCAGCATCCGGTGAGGCCAGGGATTTTGTCAAGGGTTCCACAGGTGTTGTCGATGTTGAGCTGTTTGCAGAGAGTGGCAGGGTCGCAGGTATAGAGCGTGGCAACGTTGGTCATTCCAAGAGCAGTGGTGTTGATTTGGATAGCAGCACAGTCACCGTTGCAATTGCTCCATCCAACCTTTCCAGTAGCATTTCCGTTGACGTAGAGTCCTGACCAGCAAGCAATTGGGTTTCCAGTGAAGTTGAGCTTGGGGATGTTGGTTCCAACGTATTCAGTTCCGACATTGCACATGTTGGAACTGTCGCAGCAGCAGGCAGTAACAGCAGTGTCTCCGGGAGTAGACTGACATTGTCCGTCAATTCCGAGGCCGGCACAAATGGTTGGCTGGACGCAGGCGTAGGCCTTCATCAAGGTACCGTTGACTTGGGTAGCCAGAGACATGCACTTTCTTCCTTGGTCACAAAGAACTTGATCTCCGATACTGTTGTTGAGAGCTCCGTTGTAAACTCCAACGTAGCAATACACGGATCGGTCGGGAGAACGGTTCTTGGTGGGATCGATACAGGCATCACTGTCGCAACAGCATCCCTTGAGTCCTGGCTCGAGAGGTCCGCAGTTGTTCATGGTGTTCAAAGAACGGCAGACGGTCGAAGGGTCGCAGGTGTAGAGAGTGGCAGTGTGATTGAATCCATTGAGACTGGTGTTGATCTCAACTGAAGCGCAGTCTCCTTGGCAAGCCTGGTAGGTTCCAGGAGTGATCTTGTTTCCGTTGAGCCAGATTCCAGAATAGCAAGCAATGTATCCCTCTGTTGAGTTTTGCACAGGAGGAATGCTCATTGAGACTCCGGCCTGGTAGACGTTACAGGCAGGTCCGTTGTCGCAACAACAAGCTTGGACTTCACGATCGCGGTTGCTGAGGCTGTTGCAGGCGTTGTCAAGCTGAAGGTATTTGCAGATGCTGGTGTCAACGCAATGGAAGGTGGTGGTGTTGAATCCTCCGATTGTTCCTTGAAGAGAAGCGCATCTTCCGTTACAGTAGACGTTGGCTCCGACTCCGGAAGCGAAGGCAGGGTTGTAGTTGGACTGAACTCCGACGTAGCAGGTAAGCGGACTGTCAGGGCTCTTGTTCTTCATGGGGTTGATGCAACCATCAGTGTCACAACAGCATCCATAGAGTCCAGGCTCGATGTTGTTGCAAGAGTTTCTGGTTTCTAAGAATGTTTGTTATTATTTCAAGCGGTAAACCTACTCAGAGCTGTACAGACAGATGTTGGGTCACAAGCGTAGAGGCTGAGAGAATGAGATTGGCCATTGACGGTGGTGTTCATCTGGATCGAAGCACAGTCACCGTTGCAAACTTGCCAACGTCCAGGAGATATGTCTTGGCCGTTGAGACGAAGTCCGTTCCAGCAGGAAATTGGGAACTCGGTGTTGGGATTGGGAGGAGGAATGCTCGTGATGTTGTGATGACGAGTGTTACAGTAGCTGTAGTTGTCACAGCAGCAGGCGTTTACTTCGCGGTCTCCAGGGATAGTAGTACAGTCGTCGTAGAGGTTGAGTCCACGGCAGACAGCGCTGTCCACACAGGCAAAGATGGACACGTTGTATCCAGCCAGATTTCCGTTGAGAGAACCGCATTTTCCGCTGCAAGCAACAGCAGCTCCGGTGCTGACATTAGCCATGTCAGATTGGATTCCGGCGTAACAATAAAGCTGTCCAGGTCTCTTGGGTGGGCGTCTGGTAGGGTCGAGACATCCGTTACTGTCACAGCAACATCCCATGAGCCCATCTTCGACAGTGGCACAGTTGTTGGTGAGGTTGAGTCCGCGGCAGACAGAGGTAGGATCACAGGTGTAGAGTTCGGCGTTGACACTGGTTCCATTGGCGAAAGTAGAGTTCATGCTGATCAGAGCACAGTCTCCGTTGCAAGCCATCCATCCTCCATCAGAAATACTCATTCCATTGACGAAGACTCCGGAATAGCAAGAGACCGGGTACTCGGGAGGACTGACAGGTCGGGTCGTGTTAATGGCCTGAAAAGTGTTAGTTTAGTTAAAAAAACAGTCTTACGGGATCTCTGACGTTACAGTTGTCTCCGAGGTCACAGCAGTAGGCGGTAATGAATCGGTCTCCAGGAAGTTGTCTCTGGTTGTTGTTGAGTTCAAGGGATTTGCAGAGATTCATGGGGGCGCAGAAGTAGGTAGACACGTTGTAGGCTCCAACGAGACCATGGATGTTTCCGCACATTCCATCACAGTAGGCTTCGGCTCCGACGTCGATGTTGGTGACACGTCCCTGAACAGACTTGACTCCGACGTAGCACTTCAGAGGCGGTCCGGGCTTCTTGGCTGGGACGCGGGTAGGATCAAGACAAGCATCAGTCTCACAACAGCAACCGCTAATTCCAGGCTCGACTTGTTGACATCTGTTGACAACGTCTGCAATGGTGTCATTAACGAACATAAGTAAAAATCATACTCAGTTGATGGCAGACGGCAGCTGGATCACAAGTATACCAATCGGCTTGCATGTTGGTTCCGTTCAAAGTGGTGTTGAAGCTGATGAGAGCACAGTCTCCCATACATGTTTGCCATCTAAAAAAGTTAAATGAGTTAAATCAACAGTTTATCTTACCCAGCGATGGAGATTCCTCTATTGTTCAAGAAGATACCCTGGAAACAGACAATCGGGAAGTCGTGTTCACGAGGAGCAGGAGGAGGAACCGTAATGTTGCGTTGGAAGACGTTGCAGTTGTCCGCATTGTCACAGCAACATCCAGAGATGGCACGATCGGCTTGAAAGGTGTTACAGTCGTCATAGAGTCCAAGTTGGCTGCAGATCTGTTTGGGAACGCAGGAGAAGACAGTGAAGTTGACGCCATAGACCACAGACTGAAGTGAGGCACAGGCTCCGTCGCAAGATTGTTCGGCTCCGGCAGACAAGTTGTTGTATCCGGAAACTATTCCGTTGTAACAGTTCAACGGACGTCCTCGGGGGAACTTGGGAGGATTTTTGGTAGGGTCGATGCATGCAGAATCTGAACAGCAGCATCCAAATACTCCAGTTTCAAGAGGATGGCATCTGTTAGTCATGTTGAGAGAAGTACAGATGGTGGTGGGATCGCAGGTGTACATGCTAGCAGTCATGAATTGTCCATTGAAACTGGAATTGATAGAGAGAACCATACAGTCTCCCATACAAGTGCTCCATCTATAAGTTATGTATGACCAATTGTTAGAAACTGTAGATTACCCTGATCCAGCTGTCCAGGTCGTGCTGTTGATATGGAGACCAGAGTAGCAAGCAATCGGAGTCTCGGGAGGGCTGACGGGGATAGCGGTGGTCAAGTTGGTTCCGAGAGCGTTACATCCGTCGGAGCTGTCACAGCAACATCCGACCAAGGCACGATCAATTTGGAGAACGTCACAGGCGTTATCGAGAGCAACAGCACTAAAATTAGATCAAATAATTTTCACATATTTAGTTTTCAACTATTCAGACAAATAAAACAAAAAGGTTTTACTGTTTTGTTTTAGTTGCGGCCAATTTTTAAACTTTAGCACTTGCCTGCAGAAACTGTTGGGGACACAGTGATAGGTAGAGAAGGGAGTGCCGCCGATGCTCGTTGTGATGTTGGCGCATCTTCCGTTACAATTGACCATGGTTCCGGCGAAGACAATGTTGCTGTTGACTCCAACGTAGCACTTGAGATTGCGGTCAGGACTGCGGTTGAAAGTAGGATCGATACAGGCGTCGGTGTCGCAACAGCAAGAGTAGACGGTTCCGTCGACAGATCCACAGCTGTTTCTGAGTCCCATGGAGTTGCAAGAAGCGGAAGAGTCGCAAGTGTAGAGGGTCGTTGACTGGGCAGATCCGTTGATCTTGGCTCCCATTTGCATGGAGACACAGTTTCCGTTACAAATTCTGTAGCCGGGATTTCCTTGAGGAACGCCATTGATGTGAATAGCCTCGTAACAGACGATTGGAGGCTCTCTGCGGACTGGAACAGACGTGACATTGGGAAGAAGATTGGTGGGCAGATTGCAATTGTTTCCTTCAGCACAGCAGCATCCGGTCAAGGGAGTGTTGGCATTAGGGATGGTGTTGCAGTTCTGATCTCCTCCCATTCCCAGAGCGAGAGAACGGCAGACGCGGACTGGAGCGCACCAGTAGGTGGTAGTGTTCTTGTTGTTGACAATGGTGGACAAGCTAGCACACCAGCCGTCACAGAGAGTCTCTCCTCCGTTCAGGTAGTTGTCTTCCTTGACGTAGATTCCAGTGTAGCAGTTGGTAGATCCACGAGTGACTCTGTTGGGGTCGAAACAAGTGTCATCGTCGCAGCAGCAAGCAGTGACGCCAGTTCCGTTGATCTGAGCACATCCGTTGGTGATTCCAGCAGACTTGCACATCGTGGCGGGGTCGCAAGTGTAGATGGTCGTGTTGTGTTGTTGACCAAAGACTGTTGTTTGGAAGGAAGCCATGGCGCATTCTCCACTGCACATGGAGTAGGATCCAGTGGTCATTGGAACTCCGTTGAGATGAATGTTTCCGTAGCAGAGGATCGGATAGTTCGTGGTGGGGATGACGGACACGTTGTAACTAATCTGGCTGAGATCGTAAGGACTGATGTTGCAGTTGTCCTTGGAGCTGCAGCAAGTGACAGTGGTCTCTTCATCCATAGGAGGATTGTAGCTCTGATCTCCATCCCCAATGCCGAGTCCTTGGCAAATCTGAAAATTGTGATGAAATTTTCGGAACTATTCAGTTACCGAGTAAGGGAAGCAACTCATGTACTTGACAATGGTGGTGGTCACGTTCATATCACCGACAGGAACGTCAATACGACCGCACTTTCCGGTACAAGCCATTTCAGCTCCGACAGTGTATCCAGTAGATGGAACATAAATTCCGGTGTAGCACTAAAAACAATTGCCCAATGTTGGTGTATAAAACCTACTTTCAACTGCTTGGTAGGAAAGACTGGTGGCTGCTGAGTAGGGTCGATACAGTTGTTAGTGTTACAACAACATCCGCGAAGAAGTGAGTTGGTGTTGTTCAGAACCAAGTTTCCACATCCATTGTTCAAATTGACAGCGTCGCAGACAGCTACAGGGTCGCACGTGTACAGGTCAAGAAGACGGATCTGTGTGTTTCTTCCGCTCTGAAAACAATTTTGAAAATCTTTTTTAATTTTTTCTTACTCCAACGTATGTCTTGATAGAGACTGAGCTGCAGCTACCAGAACAAGGGAGACTGAAGAAATCTCCGAGGTTTGCATAGTTGAGCTGAGCTCCCTGTAGACAGTTGATGGTGTTGTTTCCTTGAGTTACAGTCTGAGGAACGGTGATGGCGGGGTTGGTTACGATTCCGGTACAGTTAGCTTGAGTGCAGCAGGTCATTTGGACATTGTCTCCATTGATTGTTCCGTTGCCATCGTTTTTTCCAATAGCTTGTTGACAAACAGCGGTAGTGGTGCAAAGGTAGGCTTCAAGAGCTGTGTTTCCGAGACTTCCACTGATGAAAGCACAAGCTTGACCAGCAGCACAGGTGGTAGTAGCTCCGCTGTTAAGAGTTGTAGAGACTCCGTTGTTGGAGTAGTATCCGACGTAGCAGATAGGCTGGGTGCTGGAAAACTATTTTTCTTTGTCTACTATTGTATATTTATTGTAGAACCTCTTATCTCGTAATACTCATTTTTACGACATGTAATTGATTCCAAAATGAAAGATAAGGTGCTTCCACGTTTTGTGGCAAACTCACTTGTCATCAAGGACCTCAGGAAGAGGCACAAGATTTTCTTCAGCCTTCCAGTCGGAGCAGAAACTCTCGGAGCAAAGACACGTTGTTCCCAGCTCGGTGGCAGAGCACTCGGCGTTGTTTTCAGCGGTATACTTGAAGATCGAAACCTAAGAGAAGAATTATTATAATGTGGCTGATGAGGAAACAAACCTCGTTCTCCTGGCAAGAGAGCATGATAAAATCCTTCTTGTCGGTAGAAAGGGCAACGCGGGAGCACATACCGGCGCAAGGCTGAGCCTTGACGGACTTGGAGGTGATGACACCGTTCTCCAGAACCACATTTCCGACGTTACATTCGAGCGCCAGGCCCGTAGCCACTAGGGCTAGGAATACACCCAAGCGCATCTGAAATTTAAGAGTAGAAGTTGTCTACCAGACTGAAAAAGAGATTCAAAGAAGCGGGCGTACTGTAGCCACTGAAACTGATATGACTCGACTCAAACTGCTCTTAAATGGGCCCCTAAAGATACGAAGAGTTGCCATCGCGGAATTCAAAAGATAACGAGTAGGTGGAGATTGAGTGTGAGTGCCAATAAAGGACAAATTAGGCTCCTCCTAATGAAATGATCATAATTGATCCGTTTTTCAATAAAAATGTTTATTTTTCACAATCCGATAATTGAAACCGTATTAGCGCGTATTACTGCGGAAACTATGAAATCTTTAAAAATGTGAAAAGAGTAAGCGATACCGAGGTTCGTTTCTTTTCTTGTGCCTTGTGGTTACATTTTCTGGCCTTTTCATATTTTAACTGATTGAAAAAGTGCAGCAGCATTTCTAAATGGAGCCAGTCAATACTAAAATTTATTGAACTGATGGTTGAATCGTTCAGAAGGCAGAATCTCCAAAAATGAAGTAGAAACGCACTGGAGGTGAAGACAAAAGTACAAAACTACGGTAAAGTGATAAGAGGTGCCGTGGAGCTGTTCTGAGCTGTATGCCTCAGACTCCCGACTGTCAGGCAGATAAGAGAAAGCAGCAGTTATATACGCACGGGCTGTAAATTGCGATCAACGCCACGTATGGAGGAGAGACTTTGGAACGAAAAACGGATCCGGCCTTTCTTGAGCACACCGTGCCACCGCATTCCTCTTTCGTCTCACACGTCGTAACAGTTAGGACACTTTCTTCAAAAATTCATAGTTTCCTTTTGTGAACATATGCTTGTAAATATCAATCGCTCGCTGAAGGTTTACTTCTGAAAATTAGACATATTTTGCACGTTTCAGTTATCTTTGTAAGCCATGTTAATCGTATTAGGGTGGTGTTAACATGATTTAACACCTTTGGTCAAACAGAGTGACTGTGTTCTACAGTAGTATAAGCCTTCACAGGATTCCCCCTTATATATAAATCTTTAAATTAATCCATAGGTCCGTATTGAGAAACAATATTTACTTTGGCTGCTCCTTGTTATCAGTCTTTTTTGCTGGAAATTCCATCCTTAAGTAAACGGAACACCTATCAACAATATTGCACAGAAGTCTAGAAAGTCATGAACAATTTCGTACAGAAACTTTTAATCACTCCAACTTTTTTAAAGAAATCCAAAGAAGTTGGCACTTCAACTGTGAAAACTTTCTGCTGGAAACGTTTGTTTCAGCAGAAGTTTTCTTTTCTCAATATGTAACTTTTGGATTCACTCGTCAAGGACGTGATCATGTGAATAAATAGAAATAGAACTTTTGGATTTCCTTGCAGTTTCCTGGATATCCGGAACTTATTCTGTGAAAGCTGGGATACCGCCCGTTCTACCTTGTGATATGACCAAGTGAACTGGCCGTATACCACCTGTTTCAGAAGCTTTGCCAAAGTTCCCATTTCAAAGGTTTCAGTCTTTTGCATTCTCAGCTTTCCCTTTTCCCGATTCCCAGCTCGAACTGCAACAACGATATCTTACAGTTAGGGGCATCGTTATGTTTGATGGCCCATTTGGTAGAGAACATTACCATCAAATCCAAATGGCTGATTCACGATTGTGATAAGTGCTAACCGACGTGAACACAATGTATTCTGTGATACAAGTCCGACAAATACACAAATAACATTTTTGTTTCAAGTACTGTCTGTGATCCGGATCACTGCGTTTCGCTGGCATTCGTGCCGGCGCCCGATAACGAGAGGGAAGCCTTTGTAAGATACATTTCTTTTTACCACCGGCTTATCTTTTGTGCCTGAGCAGGAGGCTTCCATGAAACTGCATGCCACCGTTCAATAGTAGTGTAGTTCTTTTGAGAGATATGGATCGGGTGACTTATGAATCATTGAACAAACCGGGTTCAGATCTGAATGTCCAAGGAAGTCACCAGGCTCAATGTTTTGAAGTAGCAAGATACTTAAGATTACTGAAATCTCGACAAAATCTAGCAAAAGATCATGACTTAGACAGGTTCAAGCAAAATTTACTGAAACAATAAGGTAACTGAAACATTTTTGCCCGCAAAAAACAGCGGCATTTCTTGAAAAGGGCTTTGATGTGTAAATCTTGTATCTCCTGCTAGCTTTTACCCTATATGAAATGTTTCGTTGATTGTACGGGGTTTACCTCATTTTTCACCAACCAAACATAACCCGGAACCGTATTTACAGTCAGCTTTTGAGCTTTTTCATCCAGAAGAGATAACTTATCCACAATTGATTGTATGACGCAGTAACAGTCGACCAAACCTTGATCTGTGGTGAAAGTGCACATTCACAATAGTACAGACATTCTCTTCGCGAGTACTAACTGATAGCCATGCTTCTGCTCATTAGTAGATATTGATTACTGATTGGAAGAGACTCGTAATAGCCGCAATAAAAACGAAACTACGTCAATAAATGTGATTTGATTAGTGCTGTGGAGCAAAGATGACTGAGACTGTGTTTAGGATCAACACTTTACCTGGACAGTACAACGCCAACGCTTTTCGTATAAAAACACGATTGCTAAAAATGAAACGCTAATCACTGTTTGAATGTATAGTGTTGAAGCTGAAAATTCAGCTATTTGGTTTTGTATAAACTCTCTGAATCCTATAGCTGAACTGACTGAAATTCGTTGAATAAATTCTATTCACTCTGTCTGTTTTCAGTTCCTTCCAGTAGCGACGTCGTTGGTATCGTTGATAGTGCTTCGCACTTGGCCGCTTATCATCTCCCCCACTCATAAAATTCGAGCCAGCTCCGTTTATGAACAAATTACTACTGGTGGCAGCAGGGGCGATCTAAAAGAGTCTTCAAACAACAGAGTCACGAGTAAGGTGTGGTAGATATCGTTCAGGGTGCGTCCCCTCTTTCAGAGAGTAATATAAGAATACTGAGGGAAAACTACAGTTCTGTTTGAAAAAAAAAAAGAAAACTACAGCGTACGAACTCAATAAGCTTTGAATACATTATTCAAATGAAAAAAACTACATGAAATAGCCTTGGTGGACGTAGTTTCACGCATATTTCTTCTGTGGCATCTAATTTGGATTTCGTGCACGTGGAATGATATAGTAGTGTTCTACTAGACTACTGAAGGTCAGCTGGTCTGTTTCCTCAACAGCTTCTGTAGCTTGTTTGAGGATGTCAGCCCGAGGCGTGTCCCGGAGCTTGATTCATCCCTCTAGACACTATCTCTATTGGTGTTTGCCTCTTTTTATTGACCTTAAGAATGATGGAAGAGAGAAGAAATGACAAGCTACTGGAGTATTCGGACAGGGTATTCAGAAAAAAGATTTGATAAACGTTTTTGTACCGTTTGTCGAAATTTATCTCGTATAAATGGTTGGCCCTGCATGTTCCGTTCCATGACTCGGTTCCGTTGACTTGTTCGGAAATGTTAAATATCAAGGTTTGTCGAGACTTCAAAACAGCTTACCCGAATTTCTATTATAACACCAATTTTTCAAGGTACAAAGGCTGGCCGGTGTTTAAAGTTTTAGATCCTGTTCAATGGGGCTTTTGTGCTCCGTGATTCACACAAATTTACGACTTAGCCACTCTAATCTAATCACAGATTGGTGCAGAACGTCCGCCACCTTTTTTCTAGCCATTGAATTAGCCACGAAGTGCTGCAAGAGTTGGAAGCTTACATTTCGAAGCATTTCGGTGAAAAAGAACGGTCCGGGTCTTGACGCCTTATCACAGATTAGGTAGCTAACTGAGAAGGATTATCCCGCTTATCGCCACCGACGCAACGTGCTTCTGTTCAAAGAGTTGATAGGAAATTCTTGAGATGAGAGTTCTTCATTTTGTGAACCTTTAGCAGAATGCGCGAAAGATGTTCCAATAAGAATTGAGCAAGTTCTGTCCCTGTCATTTCAGGCTAAATAAAGTACTGTTTGTTCAAATTGTAAGGAAATAGGAAACTAACAAAGAAGCTTAGTATTAAATCTGTTTAAAGTGGCGAGATAAATGGTTTCTGAACGCTACATAACGTTGCTCCGTATGTGTTTCCATCTTTCAGGTATTGTCATGTCACTAAAATGCATGTTCCAACAGTTGAAAACGAAGGACGTTCAATTAACTCTATTTCTGTTGGAAGCTCTTTAACAACTTGTTGTAAATGAAATCAGAAAATTTGATTGTAGAATGAGTAGAACTGTAGTTAAGTATTCTTCTTCAATGAGCTTCGGAATGAAATCCAGATAATATATGAAAAAGTCAATGGATGTCTCGTCTGGCACTGAAGAAGTCTTGTCTGGCCAAATACGGGACCGGTCTGTTGCTCCCGGGTGCCTCCTCGTAATCCCACAGTCGGTGGCCAAACAGCCGGTCACGACCCGGCATGTTAAGAGTTCTTCTTTTACTTGTCACTGTAGCATTAGGTGCGTTCCGTTGTAATTTATTTCCTTATCTTCTATACAGCCTCTGCCGATTATTCCAAGTGCCCGCCACACAAAAAGTATGGCAAACTCCCAGCTGATGATTGTGAGAAGGCTTCCGACCCAAAAGATTTACCCAAATCTGATCTGGAAAAATGGTTCACAGCAGAAATGTTTGAGGTTTCACTTGATTTGCTAAACAGTGACCGTAATTAAGGATTTATTTCCAAAGTCGAACATAGGACTTGGCCCCCACGAATGTCTTCCATATTCTTACAAATCGTTCATCATAGCGGCTCGCTATTTTCCAGAATTCGGAACTGAACATGCAAGTAAGCCTTTTTTGCCTAGAACTGCAGTTATTAGTTTGAAAAAGTATAGATTTTGAGAACTTCAAGCCATCTGAGCACTACAGAAGAGACGTTGCCGCCTTCTTTGCCCACGTTCTTCAAGAAACTGGTGAAAACGACGTTTCTCTTTACAAGTAATATTTTCTACCTTTACCCACAGTATTCTATTTTTAGTAACAGCGCTTTATCACCTGACGACAAGGCAAACTGTTTCTATCGAGGCGGCTTTTTCAACTGGTTCGAAGGAGGTCCGCATAGCAAGTATCTTTTGCCGGCATTTCCTGGAACTAGTCCCGTGGATGGGAAAAGATGTTCAGAGTCTGCCAGATATTGTAAATCGGGACCGGTGATCGACTTTTGGTCAAAATGTAATAGCGAAACTGAAGTACATGCAAACGAAACATACTACAAAGGCTGCTACTTTGGCAGAGGAGCACTACAGGTAGATAGTTTTCTTGGAAGTTTATATTTTTCAAGCTGTCATGGAACTACAACTATGCTCTTTTTCAACAGTTTCTCCTAACCAAAAATATCAACGTTGACCTTGTGAGTAATCCGAATCTCGTGAGTTATGATTAATTTTCGTTCAAACCCTCTGGTTTAGGTAATGACAAAAATGAATCCACCCCTGGCTATGCTAGCTTCTTTGTGGTTCTACATGACACCACAACCTCCAAAGCCATCAATGCACAGCATAGTAATTGGCGACTGGAAGCAGTCTCAGAAGAATCGAAGAGCGGGTTTTGCTGGTCCCATTTTCGGTCCGACCAGTTTGATTATCAACAATGAGTGTGGAGGAGAGGACAAGGAGGAGCCTGGAGGAGGTGGAGAGTCAAGGCGTATCAAGGCGTTCAAATGGTTTTGTAATTATTTTGATGTGCCTGTGGGTGCTGAACGAACTTTAACTTGTCGAGGTAATAACTTCTCAATAGTAACAATGAAACGAAAACAGGAATGTTGGATAACTTCGATGCAGTTCAGCATGAGTATTCCTGGCAGCCTGATTGGGGAAATATGTGGAGAGCTAAAGCGTGTGATTGTGCTCCTGCTCCTTACGGCGGTATTTTTGGTCTTTTTAAAGCTTCCAATATTTAGGTCCTTTACCATATTATGCACCGAAACTATACCCATCACAATTTACAAAGGAAAATGAAAGAAACCGTCTTCGATGTGTATACAGTATTTATGAGAATCCTGATATTTTTCGACTTGACAGTGGTAAGAAACTTTCATAAAAACAAATACTTTTGTTTTAGGAAATTCACCTTGTCTTAAACATAAACCACGAATTCGACTGACAAAAACCGGTTTCATAACTCAGGGATAAGCATTTATTACAAGCATTTGTCTTCTTCGCCTTGTATTATAACGAAGAAATAATATATTAGGAATAATAAAAATATTACTGGGTACATTACCTAAAATGTATTGTTTTGTGTCAATCGAGAAAGCTCACCTTGCAGAAAGTGTCAAACCGGCGTGCTGCCTTGTGCAGCAACCGACTACTCTGTTTCATCGTGTCTATCTTGTCTGGACCAAAATATTCGTTTTCCTCGTCACATTTTGTTTTCTATTAAATGAGATAAAAAAGTTAAGATGCTTACCAGTTTCTTGCTCTTGTACTCGAGTCCGATAATCAGAATAGCTTGCAACATGGTTACGAAAACAAACAGGGATGTGAAACCGAACCAGATGTCTATGGCCTAAAACAAAAGCGGTTGCTAACTAATGATGTAAAAAATTACCTTTACATAGGAAACTTTTGGCAGCTCCTCCTTGGCTGCATTACTCTCAGCACTGAGAGTCAGAAAGACCGTAAGAGAGACAAAAATTCTTCCTGAATCGTATGAACTTAAATAAAAGTTTCAAAATGTTGATACCTTCGACAAATTCCTCTGGCAGCCAAACGGATACCATCGAGAACAGAACACAGATGGCCGTTGGAATGTAAGTGTGTGCCAGATGGTAACCGAATTCTCGTCTAAGAAACAGCCGTGCTTCAATACACGAGTAGTTTCCTAGAAATTATTGGAAAAACCACTTTCGTTTCCTGCCTGATTTCCTCAAACCATCACATGTTCCTGGTTCAACTTTTTCGAGTACAAGATTAGCTATTTGAACATCTTTGACTACTTGGATCGCTTTCTTGGAGAACCATTCAAAGCGAACGCTGTCTTGACTCATGCCAACTAAAAACGGTAAGAAAAGTACAGATTCTTCTTACATGAGCTAATCTTCAATGCAGTTGCGGGAGAATCGTGAGGGTACTTGCAGAGAACAATTTGAGAAGCTGTTGGATTAAGTAAAACTCTCAAATCGTAGAATATTTCTCCGCCGGGGAAGATAAGAAGGTAGAAATTTAGAAACGAGACCTGAAAAGAAGTTTTATAAACTGTTTAAATGTATACTTGATGAAATGCTGCCTCTTTCGTGTTCGTGAAAACTGGATCAGGACGCCAAATCCGCTTGAGGAAAGTGTAGTCGTTGACCAGGATCGGTCTACTGTAGCCGTGACGAAGACGCGGATCTCTCCACGCCATTCTCAGCCAAGCATCCATGTCATAATCCTAAAGAAATCGAAATACTAAGCTCAAAAAGCCCAACCATAGTCGAAAGCTCGAAGCTTCCAATAGACTGAATGAGAAGGCCGATCTTGATCGTGACTGCATCATCAGCGAAAAGTGCCGGTGGAGTCCTCGAATCGTATTTTACTTTCTTCAACCATGGCAGAATTTGAGTTGCCGGCAGAGGTCTAACATTTTCCTTATCCAGTTTTTCAAATAAGCTAAAACTTTTATAATCAAGCTGTTGCTGAGCCCCACTTTTCATAATTGTCTAGCCGATACAAATCATGAACTTCGTCCACCAAAACAGGAAGCGGCGCTCCGATAATCTTGTAATCAAACATTAGTTTTCCGAATTGTTCTGAACAAATAATTCCAATCAAAAGTCGATAGCCACCTTCATAATCTTGGACGATATCCCCTATTGTTGAGCTGTTACATATGCTTTCTGGTAGCAACAAGACGTTCTGATGAATGTCTAAAAGATTAGGGCTGCCGCCAAACTTTTGAAGCTCCTCCGTTGTATTCAGCCATATTTCCTGTAAAAGTTAACTTTTCATACATACTACAACTTACAGCAGAACTTTCGAGAGGCTCATCGGTGAGATCAATATAGCTAAGTTAGTTTAACAGCAATTGAAGCTCCACTTACTTGTCACACAAACTGACCCGTATATGATATTTTTTGGCAGCTCGCATCGTCGCGATTTTGAGTATCCTTGGATGGAAAGCACAGACTTGAGAAAAATGAATAGTCAATGTCTAGAACTGAGATTAATTTCTATTTTTACTTACTGTGTCATTCGCCAGGAGCTCTTCCTGAATACCATACTTTTCTGCATCACTCTGAGAAACAATGTGAACCACATTTCTCCGGGAAGCAAGAGTATCAATATCGTCGTTAGTCAACTCCGTTCCAAGTTCCTAAACCTTAGTTTTTTTCCTAATTTGCTTGACCTACCTTTGTTCGTCTCCAGAGTTTCCAAGCAGCACATTGGCTGTTTGTCTCGAGGTTAATACCCGCATCTTCAGCTTGATATGTGGTTCGAATGACTACATTGTCTGAAAAGGTTTACGTAATACTGAAGAACTGTAGTGGAACCTGCATAAATTTCAATGATAAGCAGTAGTAGAACGTAGACGACGGATGGCATCAAGACATTTCACCGGCGCAAATTGGAAGTTGGCGCGGAACCGGATCTTCTCGGTCACTCATTTGAAATGGTTCAATTGGTAGGTCGTTGAGGAAAATTTGTGATATTGATGTATAGATTTAGGATTTGTAGTACTGTACTGTTCCGGCTATTTGATCCTGTTGTCTTACGGGTCGAATCCGGAAGCAGTTTCCTTCTGGCAGAAAAGAACTTTGCTACTTTAACTATTTCGTTTAGGTGATACCTATTCCATCAAGTGCAAACTGTAAAACGCTGTCGTTTAGTTTTTTATGCTCAAAGTTGTCCAAAACCACAGTATCACTCTAGTGGCGTCCGCCAAAAAATAGGTCTGCGCTGCGTATTGCAATTGCAATACAAGATTTACTAAAATAAAGGTGAACAGGGAAGAGGCAGAGAGCAAAGATATATGAATCTTTTACTTTAATATTACGGGATTCTTGTCGTTCACATGCAAAAAAGTCAAGTTTCAGTTTCAAAGTAACTTGTGAAAAGTTTCCACAGCCAACTACAGGAATCTGGAACATACAAACACATATAATCGTCCTGGATTCATTGAAATAAACAAGTAGCATCTTTCTGATAGCTCAGAATGGCGGAAACAGCGACAAATTCAAATTTCTCATCGAGAGTCCTCTATATAAATACTTTCCTTATCGTATGACTTCTCTGTTGCAGTCTGCAAACAATCGTTCATTTTTCTCTCTTAAGTTTCAATCTGTGGACGTTTAACCCACAAGCCGACGTCGCTTTCCTATGTACAAGTACAATCGCTTTCCTTTAAACAGTTCTTATTGACTACCTCTTTACCGATATCGACCCGAATAGATAAGGAAGCCTCTGCAACACTCGGCAGAGCATTTTTTCTCCGGTGACCTTTTACCCTTTAATTCCTCTCAAACATTTAATTGGACTATTCCAGAATTACCCTTGTTGACTCATGGAACGTGACCAACTCCAGACCCAAACAATCGATTGAGTCTGTTCAAACTGTTGTTTCAGTCATTTTGAAAAGTTCTCCAGAGTGTTTGGAGCTTGATCATTTTTCCTCGGAAATCCGTTGTTATCCACAGCGATATCCCACAATCTGCTTATCTATAGCACATTTCCTAATCTCATACTTCGTCGTCTCACTCAGCATCACTTATTTTGACTATGAGTTCAATTCAGACCTCGCAATCAAAACCGAAGATGTCGGGAAGACAGGATGGTGAGTTGATCTATGTCTACTTTTGATTCTTTAAAACATTTCGCTTCTGATATGCGAAGTAACCCTCTTTTTTGTATTCAAGGGGAAGAGCTATTGATGGAACCTGTTTGTCTGACAAAGTATTTCCATAGCAACTCGCGTTTTCTAGAACAGCTACTCAACAATCCCTCGGCGCCCAACTACCCAGCAGGTGGATATCAACAAGGTTGGTTTCTTAATATACTTTTTGCGACTTTTCCCCTTCAAATAGCATTAAACGTCGCCTTCGATCCATTTGCGTTCGCTTTTTTGTTGTGTCACTTTCGAGAGAAAGTTTAAAAAGATGCGCAGTTTCACCAAACGACTGGTATCAGAGCGTAATGTGAATGATTTCCTCTCTCGAAACTTCTTACAAAGCTTATAACCGTGTTTCGCAACAGCGGGCAGCCGACCATCGTCTGCGCATCGATTGTTTTGATGTCAACCACATCTGCGTCTCTCACGCCTCGCGAGGATTTAGCCAGCGAGTTTTGGCGCGCCTGTGCCTCCCGCTGTTCTTCTCCTGTATTGGTCATTTTTGTTTATTTTAAGCTTAAAATTAACTTTCAATCAACGTTTATGTGCTTTCAACTACAATTTAGAAAACGTTTACTCACATAAGCAGAATCCAATTACAGCACATGTTGTTTATGTCTGGAAAAAAAGCATAAATAGAATATTATGAAACTTTTGGCGTCATTCATATCCCTTGCTTGCCGTCACATTGTCTAAAGAGGATTATTTCATTCTTACAAATAAGTTTGCCTGCTCTGAATAAGCCATTTTGATATAACTTTCTCATTTCCGTAATTTCCTATCAAAAATTAATCATTGTTTTGGAAATTGAACCATATGCAAAGCCAGAATATTCGGCATAATCTTTAAAAAAAGGAGAGTAACGATATGTAACAGTCAACTACCAGAGCGATGACTCATTGCTTTCATAACACTCCTTTTCAATGCTTTCTCACTATGAATACAATACCTTTCAGCGATGTCTGGTGGCCCTTACGGACAGCCAGGATATAATCCGGTAAGAGACTTTCATAAATACGACTTTCATAAATTTCAGCAGTATGGAAACCCCTACAATGCTCCTCCTCCCGCTGGATGGACCGGACAGCAGCGTAAGTGTTATTGTTCTGAAAAATCACGCGGCTCTGATTCAGAATACCAGCAGCCTCCGCCCATGCCGATGCATGCTAACATGATGGGTGGTGGAGCCAACTACACGCATGCTGATCCAGAAGCCGGAGATGCTTACAAGAATATGCAGTTCAGCGATGTTACCATCCGTGCCGCCTTCATCCGCAAGGTGTTCATGCTGGTTACTATCATGGTAAGATTAAATCAGTTTTGAGTAACAGTAACTTTTAGCTTCTCGTCGTTGCTGTGATGACCGCCATCCCCTTCACCAACAGCGACACCATGCTCTTCGTTCGAAGAAACATGGCTCTCTACTGGTGTGCCTAGTAAGAAATCTACGTTGTGTTTTTCAAAAGTCATTTTAGTGGTACATTCTTTGTTGTCTACCTGGTTCTCATGTGCTGCGAGTCTGTTCGACGATCCTTCCCTATCAACCTCATCATGACTGGAGTTTTTGTAAGCATTTGTCTATATTTTTCTAGTTCCAATTTCAGACTCTTGCTGTCGGATACATGACTATGATGATAACTGCTCACCACCAGATAGAGACTGTTCTCTTGGCTCTGATCATCTGTACTGTCTGCTGTGGAAGCATCGTCGTTTATGCCAGTACTACCAAGCGTGATCTCACCAAGTACGATCACATTTTAACCGAATATCAATTTTAAGTATGATGGGCATCATGTTCATACTCTCCATGTGTCTGCTGGTCTTCGGAATCGTTGCTGCCATCTCTGTCACCTTCTTCATGGTCAAGTTCCTGTACACCATCTACGCTCTCCTGGCTGCCATTCTATTCATGTTCTACTTGGCCATCGACGTCCAGGTATGAAAGTTTTCTGCTTTTATAAGAAACATTCTAGATGATCATGGGAGGTCGCAAGTACGAGATTTCTCCGGAGGACCACATCTTCGCCGCCATCCAAATCTTTCTCGACATCGTCTACATCTTCTGGATGCTGCTGTCTCTCTTCGGCTCCAGCAAGTAAGTGTCTAATAACGTTCTTCTATTCTTCGTCTGCTTCACAAAATGCCACATTTAATCAAACCAAAAATGTTCGTTTGAAACGATTTTCTGTTCTCAATTGAGACAGAATGTGTCTTTTCAGAGACTGAGTCTCCTGCACCTGTACTGTCCTCAATTAACCATTACTCAATTGACGTTCACGTGTAAGTTTCGCTTTTTAACATAGAATAGAATAAAAGGGTTATAACAAAAGAACCGTCTTAGTTAACTGTGTTAATCTGTTCGTTTTCAGCAACTGAACCTTCATCTTCCGGCTTCTTTCCACTCATCTCTTGCTGTTTGTACATTCTTTTCACACGTGTAGTTTCCGGATGCTAACTTACCGTTTGATTCTTATTCTATTCTGTTTATTGGCCCTGTGCGAAAGATTTTGAAAGAAATATCCTTTAAAGAATGATTCCTGACAGGATGCACACATGTTCCCATTATTTCGGTATTTTAATAAAGTGTAGCTGTCCACGTTTTATTTTCTTGTTTTCGGAGATGCTTCCAAAAAGTCAGTGAACAGATCAATATCATGCGCCATAAAAATAAAGTTTTTTCTCGTAAAAATCACTAGAAATGTCATAAAAACTTGATTGCTTGTTTCCATAGCAACGGAACGCGCGCTCTCAGTTCTCGGCAGTCGTTCAGCCGTTCACAATGCCGCCTGTTGGATACCCTTTACGAACTCTGAATGGAGAGGTTATTCCCGACGAGGTAAATTTTCACCTGAAAAGGCTAATTCTTTCTTAGGGGCTCAAGTTTAAAAGAGGACACAAAATACTGGTAGATCAGTCAAAGAAAGAACCTTTCACTTTGCATTCGGGACTAAGGACGCTTAATCGAAAGCTGAAAAATGAGTGGAATATAGAGCCGTAAGTTTTGTTTGTAGCTTTATACTTTTCTCACAGGAACATAACGGAAATAAGTGAAAATGTTTTAAACGACGTTCGAGCGATCATTTTTCCTCAACCAAAAGCAAAATTCACAGCTGAAGAGGTATAAACTTTTACATTAAAAGAATTTCCATTAGATTGAATCAATAAGAAGCTTTATCAATACTGGAGGCTCGGTTTTTGTCATGATGGGAGAAGGAGCCGAGACTGCAACGTCAACGAACATTAACTTTTTGCTGGAAGAGTTTGGAATGAGCGTCAACACAGGTTGCATATACCCAAGTTAAATTCACACGAAGCCTTCAGACTGCGTGATTCGAACAATTTTCTACAAGTATTTCAATCCAAAGGAAGCACTTGTAGCCAATGGTGTTCTGAACAGAAGCATAGCCGAAGGTGCAGGAAAGCTTGTAAGCAGTGACCAACAGAATAACTCACAGTAAGTAGCACACGCTTGAGCGTATATCTTTTTCTCAGAGCACTATCATTTGTTTACCCGTTTGGAGCGACCATTAATGTGAATAAACAGTGTATACCCATACTTTCTACGGGTAGTGTGTGTTATCCTGCGTCAAGGCCTGTTCTCGCCTTCAATGACAATCAGGTGAATTTCTGTTTACATATGCATTAAACTATTCGTTCTCTAGCCCGGTAAAATAGCAGTGTGCGGTTCTGTACAAATGTTCACCGATGCATATATCGAGAAAGAAGAAAATGGAAAGATATTTGTAGGTCACATGGAGTTTTTTTGACCTTGCTTCAGGATGCCATCATGGACTACCTTTTAAACGGACTCAACTTGAACAAGATTGATGCAACAGCACCAGATATTATGGACTATCATGTGATTCCGGATCATTTATATCTTTCTAATCAGTTAAAGGTAAAGTTCTAAGTTTGAGTTCAACCAATTTTGACAGGCGTGCATGCAAGAAGGAGACATGGACATGACTTTCAATCTCGATGTCATGAAGACGTTTCAGCAGTCTTTGGGAGTCTTTGATATTATACATTGGCCAAAAGTTTTAAGGTTTGCTTGAGTTTACATTAGTTGAACTTCAATTCAGAGCATTTGATCAAATGGGAGTGAAGCACGAGCCGCTGACTCTCATCACACCTACTTTTGAAATCCCTCTTCCTCCTCTCCAACCAGCAGTGGTCCCTCCCGTCTTTTGCGAGTTGCCACCACCACAGCTGGAACTCTTTGATCTGGATGAGATGCTGAGTACGCCGGACATCAGACTCGCGCAGCTCGCCAACAGATGTGTGGACACGGATCTCTCTTACTTTATCCAAGAGGCCGGTGAAATCTTGGGCATAGCTGGAATGCTACCCATGGACGATAGAGGACCAAAAAGAGTTCTGGAGTTTGCTCTTTCACAAGTTTTTGAATACAAGAAGCAAGGACAGGTAGCAAATAATTCACATGTTAAAAATGCTATTTTATTCAGGACCCAGATCTACAAGCTGCCGGTCTGTATGACGTTGGAGGTATGATTGATGACCACGAAGAAGGAGGAGACGAGATGGAAATGTTTTCGGATCTTGACGAATACGACGAAATGTAAACAAACAATGGAAATTGGTTTTAACGTCAGTATATTTTTGTAAAAATAATCGTTTTCTCTAGACCTTGACACAACAGATCTCTGTCCCGTTCTTACTTTTTTTGTCCTCTGCCTTTTCTCGCTCGGATATAAACTGTTCATTTCTCATTCAGCTTGAAAACATTAGAACTTTCCTCTCTATTTTGAAAAGTATGTTCACGATACAGTTTTGTTGCTATATAAATATTCGCATCTCCAATCGAATATATTTCCTTCGTTGCCTGACTACGTTATCTTGTAAACCGTTGTTTAATGGCCAGATGTCAGTGAAAAATAAACGGGGTGAAAAATTTTGAAACCACCTGACCCTCTCCCTCTGCGCCTCTGCAAATCTAAATATTGTTTTGTCACACAAATTTTAACAGGAGTTTCACACCTATTATCTTATTAACGTCTTATATATTTTTCAAATCTTTTTCATAAATCTTTTTAGATTCTTACATGAACTCAACATTAGAGGTATATGGCTTCGAACATGACCGACCAGCAGACTGCACTTTACAAAAGGATCTGACAGAATTGGTTAGAAGTTTCATACAAAACGTAAGTAAACATTTGTTTTAGATTATTCATTCTGTTGTCCCGCACTCCGTGCCGTCTCAATCTGTCAAGATGCAAAGCACTCCTACCAGGATAAGGCCGCTCCTGTTGCGACCTGTGGTCAGAAGCGGGTTCCATTCAAAAGTAAAAGTGTGTGAAAATTTCAAACAATATTTCAGTGCATGAATCTCTGGCTCAATGAGAACAAAACGTGTCCTCCCTACCTCTGTCACAACTTCTCAAAAGATTTTGAAATACGGAACTGGTCGGGTTTAAATTCATATGGGCGTTGCTTATCTAATGCATTAAAAATGCAAAAAATATTTATTAACAGCTAAACGTAACAAACTGTGGAGTACCAGTACATGAATAATAGCTGACACATATCACATTTAAATACACGGTGATACCCAATTTGCCGTCACCGCGGACTGTGGTTACTGGGTATATATAGACTGAGAAAACCCAAAAAGGCAAGTATAACTATTGGCATTCTACCACTGTAGTTTAATGGACCGCACTTGCTGCGGTTCGACGGTGAAAGAGTTCAAAGCTTCTGTTTCTTCATACATCATTGTCAGTGTTCCTCCGCTTGCCTTGGTAATCTTGGGGAAGATGCTCTGGGCAGAAATCTGAAAAGCAAGCAAAAAATATAGCAAAATAAAAACAGCTGCTTACAGTATGTGATGCTTCGTGACATTTGTTGACCAGTTTCAACTCGTTCCGACAATCTGGAAGTGTTCTGTGAAGAATGAAAGCAGCTGAATTCAGCGGCGCAGAAGTTCCTGGATTGTTTTCGTAGTCAGTAGGTTTCGCTAGTGTTCTGAAACAAACAAAATTGTCGGAAGTTTGTAAACTGACCTCAAATTGACTACATGTAAATCGCATGGAAGATTGGCTCCTAGACCAGGAGCTGATTTAGCTGCTACTGATCCTTTAGTGTTCATTCGAACCCATGGATAATGCAACTCCAAAGAGGAGGCGTGAGCCACAGTTGAAAGGAATCCAACACGGTCTTCTGTCAAAGGCATTGGACCTGACTGAGGTTCAACCAGTAGGCGGAAGCGCGAGACTGTTCGATGGTTGTCCAAAACTCCCTAAAAAATTAGTTAATTTTGATTCCATTGAGTTTTAGCTACCTGGAAAAGTCCTCTGCCGTCGTCTTGATTCAATCGCCTGTCCAGCATTATTTCAATCTCTCCTTCTCTTAAACTGGCTACTCCCAAGGCTTGTGCTCCAAGCATGTTCACACGAACATTAGAATCCTGAAATATTGTTAATGGAAAAAGAAGCTGATTACCTCGATAAAGGCACTGCCAGGCATGGGGTAGTAATGCGCCTGAAGGGGCAACTTGTCCAGCATGCGAACTCTCCGGATCATTTGCATACCGTTCAGATCAGTATACAAGTCATCTCCACTCTTAACTGACGTTCTCATTACCATCGCCAGTTCAAAATTGCTTGTCTTTTGACTGAAATTGTAAATAAAATATGGTTGCGATAGTTTTCACCTGATATCAATCTCAGTTTCAATCTCGATGTCGTCACTGTTCTCATAAAGTGTGTACGTCTGCATGGCCCGTATTTCTTTGTGACCAGCCAAAACTACATGTTTGACAACCGGGCCGTCAAGAACCTAAAATACAAATGACATTTGGAAAAATAAATAGTCTCACCACAACGCTGTGTCCAGAAACCTGCAAAGGTTTTGCAGCTCCATCCGGTAGGAAAAGATATGCACCCGAGAGATCGTCTCCTCCACCGTTTCCAACTAAAAAAATAAAAATCTCACAGCAGCAAATCTAACAAAGTTTGAAAAACATGTCTTATCACGGAGACTTGCTAACAACAAATAAACTTACGCAATCGTTGTTCAAAAGATACTATAACATAGGTATTCTGTCCGTCTCAATTCTTTCTGGTAACTCACGTGTTCTGTGTCCTCGAGCTCCATAGCTGATGAACTGAAGATTAATTTCAGTTGCTGCCTTTCCTTTTGGTGCGACAGTTTTAAGAAATCCTGACTGCGTGCTGAATGTCGCCTTGATTTTGCCGTTGTCCAAATCGATAGTATCTTTCAAAGTAGAGACTTCGAAGCCGCTAAAAAATACTAAAACAAAAACGAACAAACTAACGCAGCATTAAAGTTGTCATTTGATGATACCGCTACCTTGGGAATGGTCAAACCGTCCGTCAACTCAAAAGTTTCCGAAGCGAAGGCTCCGATGGTTTTGATGAAACAAAGCTGAAAAATATCGAGTCAACGCAAACATTTTCAAACCTCATATTTGCCCTCAGCAATAAGAATATTATCGGTTTTGTATTCGAACACGGGTGATATCTGTTGTTTCACGTCGTCGCCTTTGATTCCAGTAGTCGCAGAGTTGACAAGAACGCAGATTGGATCAGAACGAGGACGACTGAGCGTATTGAAGACGACGACAGTGCTAAATCGAATGTAACTGGTAACTAGAAGGAATTACCTTCCAGCACTGAAGACCCTCTTTGTTGGCAGAATATCTTGCTCCGGTCTGTGTTCAAAGTTACTCAGTTCCAATTTGTTGCTGTCCAAAAGATGTTCTAATGACGCAGCCAGAACAGAGTCACAGTGATCCAAGGCAGAAAGCATTCTAAATGGGAGACTTGTATTAAAGCTAGCTTACTCACTTTGATCCGTAATCAACAACAACGGGGTCTTTAGCAGTTCCAGTAACGCCATCGTGATGTTGGAAAAGCGAGAGATGGCGACGGGCGCTGACCAGCGACGAGTAAATCTGAATGTGAGCGTATTTTAAACAACAGCTTTTCTTACAGCATAATTTTTGAATCCTTCCATCAAAGCCATGGTATAGACAGTTTCTGCAGAACGAAGATAGTGCTGAAGAACCCGATCCATCTGCTTGTAGAAGGGTCGAGATGTGAAATACCCTAAAGTTATGCTTACTAAAAGAGTATACAAAAACATACCACTCCAATAATGATCGTCTCTGTCGGCGTAGGTGAAAAAGTCTCCTGTTAGTACGGGCAGCTCCTTGTTCAGGTTGCTTAATTCTTTCTCCATCAGTTTGAAATAGTCGGACAGTGTTCCGAACTTTGCCTTCACATTCCACTCCTTCTTTGCGTTCATGTATTCGAACAATTTTTTATAATTGTTATGCTGAGCATTCCATTCAAAATCCCCGGCATATCTAAAAATAAAACCTTATCAACCAAATTGAATTATCCCACCTAAAGTCATCTCCCAAAGGAATCAAGAGAGCATTGGTACCATACAATTGACTCTTCTTCCGGTATTGGTCATAGAGTTTTTGAGCTCTGCTAGCCACGTTTCCGTCGTTGATCTCTTGTGGAGGAATGTTCCAAGGGCAACTGTCGCCGCTTCCCGGAAGACGTCTAAAATACGCATATAAACTATTAAAGTGTCATGGTGGCTGTGGCTGGCTCTGTGGGTATGTTTGTCCATTTGTTTGACTGAGGCGGCGAGATTTGTCGCGACAAGTAATAAATGGTAAAGGATTAGAATTCACTGTCTGGACTTGGTCTGAACAATAGTTTGCTTCTGTTTAGACGAGATGAAGATCAAAGAGGGACATGTCGGAGATAAGAATTGAAAAGTTGTCGGTAAAGAACAGACAAAGAATTATGATACAACGACGCCGACAGGCGATCTAGTAAAATTGAACGTGTTGAATGCTTACTTGAAATCAAACTGACAACATACTGCAGGCTCCGGTCCACACGTGTGCGGAATGTCATAGGAGTAGAACGGGAAAACATGAGCATGAACATCTTTCTGACCTTGAGCACCTGTAATTTTGAATATTAACTAAATTTTCAATTACAGTCTCACCCCACATCTGACGCCAAGCAAACTCGAGCTGCTTGTTCTTGGCCAAATGCTTCTTTATGGAATAGTGAATTCTTTGCATCGCCGCATTGGTAATATTCGAAGCCGACAACAATAGAGGAAGAGAGGGCGAGAGTCCGAAAGGATCGATGGACCAGTGTGCTTTTGGTCGGTAATCTTAACAAAAATGTATAACTGAAACAAAAACACCTACTCAAGTGATTCTTTAGCCATTCGTGTCCTTCGAAGAGCTCAGCGATGATAGCGAAGTAATGAGAGTTGGCTTCATCCGCCATTACCCATCCGCCGGTAACAATCTCGAAAACACCGCTTTCCAAATATCTAAAACAATGTAATTACAAGAAAATATTTCAGATACGTACCCCTTAACGGCTTTCCTTGTTTCTTCTGTTTGCTCTCTCCACCACCTTTCGAAAAATGACATTTCGGCGTAGATGAATCTCATGTCAGGCTTTTCTCCCAAATGCTTGGCCATTCCGCCCAGGATTTGGCTCACCTGATCCTGGTAATACTGATCAAAAGTTTTTATCCATCCTGAACTTTTTTTAAGACAAAATTGAGTCTGTACCGGGATCACAGTGAGAGTGCGGAATGACAATGACTTGGAGAGTAGGTTCAGATGAAACTTTGCTTTCCTCGTACGTGACTTCCCAGCCTTGCTTCCAGACACCGCCATCAGGATTGTCAAACTTCAAGGTCTTGTACACGTCTAGCATCTTGAATAATAGGTAAAATAGTAAACTTCCTCAAATATACCTGGACATCTGATTTTGTATGGCTGAAGTTTGTCCTCATCGAGCAAACATTTGACGAGGCCGACATGGCGAGCGTCGTGGATTTATGTAGGGCCTGGTGAACTACTGCAATCTTTCCACCGTGCTTTGCCGGATCTTCTTCAATTTTAAAATTCAAGTCGAACGTTTAAAAAGGTTACCTCTAACTTCAAAATCGGCCTTATCGTCAGGTTTCCCCTTATAATTTTCAAGCTTCTTCTGCTGATCTTTGACAGCTTCTTCTTTCTCGTCGTATACGGCATTTTCGTGAACTGCACTTTGTTAAGAAAATGAATACATAAAAATTACCAAGATTCTTCTTGTTTTTCATCTGCTCCTCTTCTTTCGCCAAGTTTGACCGTATCCGTTCCATGGCATCGCGATTATTCTTGAGCTGGTCATTGAGATCGTGCACTACCTTTTTGAGGTTTTCTACTTCGACCTATGCCAAAAGTATTATAAAAAAGTCATGGCTACTTACAGATTGTCTAGTTCGAACTCCTAGTTCTGAAGTACGTGAAGCATCGAGACTCGAGTAAAGTAGAATGCTCACTATGGCAAAAGTGGCTATTGCTAGAAAAAGCAACGTGTTCCTTTGTGACCGAGGCATTTCTAGAGAAAAAGTTAGCCGCTCTTGTTGGCTGGAACCCAAGGTATTGAAGTAGTTTGTGTCCCCAGTGTCGCCTGGTTTCTCTTACCCGATCTGAAACTCGTAAAAGTAAGAAATATCGATTTTCGATGAAACTGAAGAGGAAAAAAATGGTTACTTGTTCAAAAAGAGTGCCACGAGGGTCACTTTGCATAATAGACGAGTTTGGAAAAATTATTCATTTCTCAATTGAATCAATGAGCGACAATTGAATATGAACGGAATAAGAAACGTGGGGGCAAGAGAGTACGCAATATTTTTTCCGCTGCCTACCGTAATCCAAAAATGTGCACATGTGTTTGTTTTGACTAACAATCGTTTTTCATGACAGTTTCTCTCGCTCTAACGATGAATCAGTTTGTCAATCACATTTCCTTTCTTCCGAGCTACTTGCAGCGCCAAACTGTTTTAGTAGTTGTTTGCATCAACATTTGGACCTTCAAAACAGTTCTTATCAGTTGTTTATTGATTTCAGTACAACACTTTTTGCAGGAATAATGTCAGAAGAAGCAGAAGATCAGGACAATGTTATCCGAAGTCCGGTAAGACTTTTATTATTATACATTTTTCTTTTCTTCTAGGAAATTCCATACGTCGGCTCAATTCCAGGAGCTATCTTTCCAGGAAGATCGATCCTCATCAGTGGCATTGTGGAACCTCCTTCGGCCTCCGATCACAAAAGGTAAAGATCATAATTCTCTAGAATTATGCAGGTTTCCGATTCTCGATAGATCTGTGTTGTGGATTACTCATAAGTGGTGACCACATGGACAACAAGGCGCTCCATTTCAATCCAAGATTCGGGAAGCCAAGAGGATGGCGAGCATTTTGAAAAGCAAAGCTACGTCGCTTTTCAGGTTCTCAGCCCCACCTGATGATAAGCTCGTACTAAATTCCTATGTGAGCAACCAATGGGGAGCGGAAGAGAGATACGCCAATCCCTTTGAAGAAGGAAAGCCTTTCACAATCAGAATTGCAGCTTTTGAAAACTATTTCAAGGTACATTTTGATCTGTTTTTGGTTTTCTCACCATTCTTTAGGTCGCTGTCAATGGTCGACACGTCTGTGATTATGCTCATCGCATAAAAGCCGAGTCCATTCAGACAATAGCTGTCAGTGGAAACATTCGAATCGACTATATACAGTACCAACCTGCTGTAAGTTTCAAAAGTTTTTATTGGCGGCTATTTTTTCTGGCGACTTACTATCGTTCACATTGGCATTTTTAGGATGAGGACGGCTACGCTGTCGCCGAAGAATAAGAAAGCCTTCGCATATTTTGCTTACTGCGCGCATATTTGTTGCTCATAATTGTACAGCTTTACCATCCGTCATTCCATACTGCCGTGTCGATACGAACTTTTAAAGAATGAAGCTTCCTTCTTCATTTTCGCTTTTTCAGTTGACTGTTGGCCTTGATGGAAAACTGCTGGTCGGAAATCAAGCAGAGAAAGAGGAACGTCTCATAACCGTTGATCAACCAGTAGGCCTTTTTATTTCTTGTTTCATTTCCCCTTAAGGCTGTTCCTTTTTCGTTCGACCTTCTTGAAAAAGGATTTGTCAGTCCTCAATCGGTCAAGTTCACATTGACTCCCTCTCTTACGGCAGTCCGATTTAACATCAATTTCATGTCTGGACAAGAGTTCTTCTTCCATTTCCGGGTCGACATGCCCCAACCAAAAGTGAAGGTCAGGTTTCGTGCTACACGTAGTCTACAGCCAGGTCGACACGCCCATCTTATCTGAGTCATTACCCTGAAGTTTTTCTAGTTCAACGTCAAACCCGAAATGGGGACAAAGACCTAAGATTGATCTTGCAGGAAGCTGTCATTCGGAACAGTACAGCTAACGGTAACTGGCTCACAGAAGAACGACATATCGGTAAATTCCCATTCAGCAAAGAAATCACTCACGACGTTGTGGTTCACGCTTATGAGAAAAGTGTCGCGGTACTGACTTCTTTGCAACAAGGCAAAGTATTTGCTTCAGGTGGATGTGGACGGACTACCGTATGTCAAGTTCAGCTACCGAACAGGCAACAATCCACGAGAAATCAACCAGATTACAGTTGATGGCGATGTCAGCATGGTTCGCTTTGTTCACAAGACTTATGTCAAGCCATAAGTCATCCAGTAGTCATTTTACTTCAAAAAACACTTTGTATCTGCTTACATGCACCACATTGTCATTCCAAATAAAGGGTCTATCGATTAGGTGTTTCATTAGGAAGTCGGGTTGGGTCTTTGCTGACAACGATAAAGAAGGGATTAAGAGCGTACGTCAAAAAGATAACGGTGCAATAGTACCGAAGATACACCCAAAAATCGTAACGACACCAGACCACGTGTGGAGCCGGCGAACGAAGAGCGATCAAAGAAGAACTATGGAACGATCAAATTGTTCCCGCTGAAGGTATTTCAAACCTTTGCATCAACCCTCCTGCTACAACGTCAGAGACACTTCCGATCTACTTAAACTGAATATCAAAGACTGTTCAGCCAATACAGTCGGTTCCGTGCAACCCCTCATTTGTCACTTTAATGACCATCGTCCCGAAGCTAAAACCTGATGTATGGCGGCGAAATATCCGAAAAATTACGAAACTAGGTGCTCTGAGATCTTTACATCTCAGATCTTGATCGAAATTCTGTGACATTCAGTTAGTCCAAAAAAGGCTTCATTATGTTGTATCTTCCTTATAAGTGACAACTTTGACCACATTGCCGACTGGATCAAAGAATTCGGCTTGCATCGGATCATGGTTTTTATTGTTGACCAAGATTCGAAGTGTGGAAGTATTGATAGTAATCGAAGCAGCTACGATGAGAAAAACTCTTCCGTCTTCGCTTTTATGAGACTGCCGAGCTTCTTGAAGCTGGGGTTCATCTCGATTTCTTCTCGTGTTCTTCCACAACTATATCAACTGGCAGTTATTTTTGTCTCTGTGGAACACGTAAGTATATTCACGTCTAGCCGTGCTTCGTAGTAGCGTCAGCAGGTTGGACAATTCCAAGAAACTGGCCCGAAATTATTCAATTTCTACAATGAGTATATTTCCTGTTTGATTGCTCATCCAAGCCTTAAAAAGGAGTGGTTTTTGAATGATTCCTTACTCGGAATAAAAAAATCAAGGATAAAGGAGCGTCTGTGAACGGAAAATGTCGCTTCAGTTTGACATATCTGCACGATAACACTTCCGCCCAGCTTGTGAATTGCAATCCTTCCTTGAAGACTACCACAGAAACACTTGGATAAAGTTGTTGCTTCAATAATAAACGTTAGAGAACGTTCTACAGGTATTCGCGTGATGTTTCATGTTTCTAGAAAGAACAGCTCCCATGAAATGGTGTGCAGTCTTTTTTCTTTTGCTTATAAACGGAAACTGAACGTCAGAACATTTCATTTTTGCGTAATGACCAACAGTCTATGAGCAATGATGTGCTGTTGGCTCCTTGAAGAAAACAAAACTGATAATGCTTACAACTGGTCATAGCCGAATGCCTGAACGTCATACTGGAACGATATCGAAATGTGGATGATTGAGTTTTGATTTGATCGATTGCACTGCAGCACATATTCCATTTTTACAACCATGTGTCAACCCCTTTTTGCACTCGTTGAAAAAAATCACGATACTTCCCAAAAACCCGCGTGGTTGTTGCGACGAAATGTGGTTTCGCAACGGCTGTCGGACTCTGACCGTCTGCTCTCGGCTCGAAGATCGAGTGGGGATACCCCTCTCGCTCTCTGTGTCGTTCGACCGGCGGTTATCGTCGCCTACGCCACCGCCACAGTTCTGATAAGGAGTATCTTCGAAATGGGCGCGACGGCTAACTCCATACACGTGCGCCGCACGGAGGAAATGTCGCAGCGATTTTTCACGCCTTGAGATGGAACGGATAACACGAAAACATTTGACTGACAAAAGAGGAAGAGACCAATAATGAGGTGAAATGCGTCAGAAGCACGGAGAATTCATAACCTTTTTCTGATCAAAGGTTTCACTCTTTTTATTGCTGATTGAAGACCTAGTCATTGATACCTCTTTTTCTCCTGAGACCGGCCTACCGCAATGTAGAACAGTGCTAAAGATCACGAATGAAGAATCAGCAGAGTTCATAGCATCACAATGACGGTAGCTCTGTGAGAACAAACATCATGAGAGGTGATCTAGCGTCAGGCTACCACCACCCTACCAAGTACAAATTCTGCGTGGTCGCGTGTTCTCTGACGCTTACAATACGTCTAGTCAAGCTACCAAAGAGGCTCCAGTCCTTGATAAGACCATTGTGTCTCTTATCACTCTACACGCTGCTGCTGGAGCCTTGACAAACACCACTGCAGGAACAAAGGAACACAAAAAGCATGGGGAACCAAAATAGTTTTATGACTTGTACGTGCAGTGAGAACACCGTTCGTGATTCCATCCACTCTAGCTTTGAGGCTCGATAACGGCAGATGAGGTCTGAACTATTAATAATCGTTTAATGTGGTCCCCACGAAACATCCGATAAGACTTTCTTTGAAACGTTGCCCAAATAAAATTTTTGAAAGGCAGCTTCCTGGTTACTTAAATACCGGTTTCAAGCTTTTTGACAGTAATTTTTTAATAAACAAACTCTCTGCCATTGCATTCCCCGGCATAACGCTTTAGATTCTTGAAAACTTTTAAGATACCGCTACCCGATTGACAAGAGATTGTAATTTTTCGGTTAATCTTCACCTATCAGCTAACAAATATTGTGACAGTTATGAAACCAAGGCTGCGTTCCCTATTTTCTTTGAATTTTGCTGAACAAGCAAGCTTTTATCTGACCTGCTTCCGTCTACGCCAGTTATTATTTTCAGTATGAAGAAAAAAAGGAATTTTCACAGAAAATTGCGAAATATCATCCTTTCCCTAACCCCCGCAATAATATCTTCAATTGTTCGTTTCCTTCTATCGCTCCCTCGTTATTCTTATCTCCACATTGCTTAAAACGGTCCTTTTCCAGAACCTTTGCACCCATAAAATTACGGTGACGCAGACGATTCGTCGATATGCCTCTCGGAATCCGGAGAAATGGATTGATGACATGATGCAAATGGCGCCAGAACTCTTCAAAGAGCACGAAAAGCCCTTTTGTACACAGCCGAGCCTGCAATTGCACGTGGCGCTGGCTCCAAAAAGGGCGCATCTACCAGAAGTGGACAGGTGACAGATAGGCTTTGATTTAAGCCCTCGTAGGAGTTCCGCTTGATAAAATTCAAATCAGTTTTGAGCTAAACTGTCTCGTCATCATAAGTGATGTTGAGGGTGTAGCCCACCCGGTAACTAGTCACCCCCTTGAGCAAACTGTGGACCACGCACATAAGTTAGACATACGAGAAGTGCCGGTTGTCATGTGGAGCCGGTTATTCACTGTACACCTCCTCAGTATGATTTAAAGCCACAAGAATAATCTTTGATTGTTCATTGTAGACTGTCTGGGTGTTAGCTGTTTTTAGACACAAGGGTTTAGCATTCTTATCACGAAGAGCGACGAACAGCCTACATTCTTATGAATTCGTTGATGTAGGCCTTGATCTTGTCTAGAGACCGTTTTCATGCAGTTGGGAGAGCTTCCGGCCACCAATACTACTACTTTCGAAAAACTGTGTGACTCTCCGGTCCCCTCTGACTCAGTTCTCATTTGCATGGGCGAATAGCCCTCTCTAGTTGCCGTCGAACGACTGGTTTTCCTCATACACAAAGAGCATTACGACGACGATCTTGGTAAAGACCCATTTGTTAGCCCAGAGGGCCCGGTAAATCAGCGAGCAACATGCGAAAGCTTTTGCAAGCTTGGACCACACCTTTACAATCTTGCAGGCGCCCGAAGCAATTCGAGAATGGTGACTATCTTCTTGATAATGGTTCATATCATCTGCAAGCGATGTTTGCAATTGCGCAATTTTATGTGTCTAAAACTTGCACGTCATTGTGACGTCGAGATACGGGTGGCTACCGGAAGAAAGGCGCCTGGAAGCTCTCTTTCTTGCACCCGCCTGAAACCACACTCCCCCACTTTTACGAGTGATGTAATGTCATCCTTCCGTGTAGGCGGGATATCCCCCACACCGCTACCGCTAAATCTCAAGCAGATCCTGAACCAATAATTGGCCGCGTCATCACTCACACCTTAAGGCGAGTGGAATGCCAGGAATGTTTTTCAGGGTGGGCGTGGAAACCCAGGGCTCTCCCGGGCCCCGTAGCATGGTCTGTCCTTTGTCGCCGTCTCCTCCGCTCCGCCCACCCTTCCTACATAAGTGCAGGAGAAATGGGCGAACCGAAGCGTTATCTTTCGCACCCAACTCAGATACTTCGGGTACCGTACCCTCTCCGCGACAGTATCATTAAGCTATGATTCCCGAATTTCCTCTTCCGCCCAACGAGGCCGACTTCTATCATTCTAAATTATACAACCGTCCTTCGCTATTCGGAGTCTTTACTCGTTTTCAACTGCCAGAGCCCATGATGGCCCAGACGGAAACAATCGTCAATCCCATTGGTAAGATTCACTTTCCTACAGCAGCTTCAACAGCTATATTTGATCAAAAGAACTCGACTTATTTCTCATTTTCAGATTTGACTCGTCCATTGAAGATGGCCCAAATTCGCTCGAAATTCACATCTACAAAAACGACGACAACTAGGACTTTCAATCAATCAAAGCTTCTTTCAACATTGTCAAGTCTTACGCATTCGCTGGCTTTGACCTAATTTGGTCATTCTACTTAGGTTTTTTCAATACTTTTAGGATATTCAATTGCCCCTTTTTTACCTTGTCTCCCGCATACGGTCAAGTTCCCCGCATTGGTCTCACTCCCAACTTTGTTGTGATCTCGAAACCCCTAATAACTATTAATAATCCAACTGCATTCACAATTTTGACTGCTCAGCATATTATTTATTGCCTTATCGAGATTCTTTCAATTGTCGTGCAGCCGTTGTCATACAAGTGAAGGTCATGAAGTGAACAATCGTTAATACATACGTTTTTGAGTTTAATCGACAAACTGGAATCAAGTTCAAGCTGTTGAGCTTTCGCAAACTACCAGAAATCGACAAGACTGGTCGGACCCCTTAAAGTATGCTTCTCTGGATCCAACGATGCTGTTTATGGAGCAACTAACGCATTGTGGATTAGCATATTCTGGTCCTTTGATGTATTTTCTTTACCATTCCGATAGTTTTAAAGCTCGTCCAAACGAATCTAGCTTTCTTCTTGTTTGTCAATCTTAAAAAATAACTTGAACATGTTACACTTCGAGACCTTGAGTCGGATCTGATCTGCTGCTGTGGTATTCACTTGAATCTAACAAAACAAAGCTTTCGAACAGGTTCTTAGCTGTGTTTGTTTATCCGGATGTTCACTTGATCAGTTCCGCACATTTGACCCGGATAAAGGTGTTTACATGAAGAATAAGATTACGGTAGCCGAATCTGTACTTTGTTCCCTGAGCTGATAGCTCTTTCCTCGAAATGACCCTCTCAAATGGCCGAACGCACATAAACACTGTTCTCTGGGCATATGCTTTTCACGCCTACATCCTGAGCTTGGTTCAGACTACAGCCGGAAGAAAATAACTTGATAACAGCTATATTGCCATTTTAACGATCGGGTTGTGTGTTGTTAAGCGAATCTGAATAGCCCAACTGTCTAAGAAAAATTGCTGCGCTTGCACTTTTCAATCAGACGGATTGGCGCCGTTTTTAACAGACAAAGATAAGTCGGTTCTGACAAACAAAGATAGGAAAAAGGAAATTCTATTGAGGAACTATCAACATCGATGTTGCCATCATTCTGAGGGCCATTCGCTAATTTGGTAGAATCTAGATCCAATCAGCTGCATTCATAAGCCACTCAAAGATTCCTGCAGAGTCAGAGCCTTCTAGTTGGCCTTGGCGTATCATTTTTGGATTTTCAGCTAGTCCATCCTGAAAATGATGGAATGGCCATAATGTCCTTCAGAGATGAAGAGATAATATGCTGCTCTTCTGCCTATTCCCTTATGCACCCGTTGCACTATACCCATCTTTTTATTCTAGAAATATGGACCAAGAAGTAGAAGAAGACAATGCTTCTGCCGTTGAAATTCAAGGTGAGTTTTCGACTACTGAAGTCAAGGAAGAGGTTGACGACGACGATACGGTAATCGGTTTTGAAATGGAAGAAGCTGAAATAGCTCCCGATATTCCTCAAACTCCAGACGCGGTGAGTTTTTCATGTTTTCCTTCAAAAATATAAAAAGTTTGCCAGCTCGTATGGAAAATCAGAGAGCATGTGCGTCTCACTTGTCGTTATGCGCTTTGGGAGTTATCAGTCTTTGGGAACAGCGACTACGTCTGTTTCACTCGAAATTGCACAGAAAACATATGAAAGTGTGTTCAGAGCAAGTCATTACTTACTACTGGCGCCATTTTCTGGGATTTTGACTCTCCCTAGAGATTAACTGCCATTCCTTCCTTTTTGCGAGTCTTTGAAGACCCGCGACGTGAATCTATTCGACCCTCTTAACCAATAAACAGGCCTTAAAATTTTTAACTTTGTTCTTCTCTTTAAGTCAACACAATCAGTCGTGTTTTGGACACAGTGCCGCGGAATCCAACAAGGGTCAAGTACTTGTTTTGCATGGCTAATAGGAAGTAATCAAGAGCAATATCAAGGCTATATCCATGTCCAGATGTGGCCTTTACGCCCAAACAGTCGAGTCGTTTTGACATCAGTCCTCTACAAAGACATGACTCCAAACCTACGCGAATTAGCTTGAATATGGGCATCCATGTGTGCCAAAGAATCGGTTATGGCAGCCGATGCCTCCGGGCCCTATTTCACCCTTTGGCCCGGACCACCCTAAGTCTTGTTTTCTGTTTCTAACAACCATCTTAACATGCTCAATGTCTATTTATGTGACACAGCTAACAGCTCTGTTTAGAAGATAAAATAATGAAAAACCCAAATACAAGACAAAGTTTATCGGGTTTGGCTCAGTTCATGCTACCAGCTCTGGTGGATCAGACGGCAGAAATCGACACAACCAGAAGAAACCGTCGTTTTGCTGGCCAAGGTCTTCTCAACACTGCTCATCAACAGATCTTAAGAGGAACTTCGGGGTTGAAAGATGTAAGTCCTTAATGATGATCAAAATACTATGAGGAACACTGTGTGGCCTCTAGTTGATTATGCGTTGGATTCACTTTCCCTGAGTAGATTAGGGATGCGCTTTTGATTGCGTTCCTAGCATGTTCCAAGTGCGCAGATTTTCAATAACCACTGTGAGTCTCCTTTGTTTTTGTTTTAAATATAGATTTTTCAGATTGCTGGACGAGCACATGAAGCCGGTAGACGAAAAGTAGTACAACTGCAGGAAAAACCACCTTTGTGTTTTGTCATAGCTCATCGAGCCTACCACAATTATGGGTTGAAGGTTTGTGAAAGTATTCACAATGGAAATGATTTTTAGCATGTGATTTTGATTCTTGTCTTTCTCCTGTACACAACTTTCGGGGCTAGTGTCTTTCTGTTAGTCGAGAAGCCTTACCAGACTCGGCTAAAAAACGATTGGTCAAAGGTGATTACATTTCATCTTTTTCATTTATTCTATTTTAGAAAATGGAAACTAATCGCAATCTGGAGATCAGTTTTCTGATGAATCGAATGTTCAACAATTCCGATTATTTGATCTATATCAAAGGGACCACCACAGAACGACTAAAGACCTTCCTTCAACAGTGAGCTTCTTCCGCGCTGATAACATCCGGTTTTTGGTGTGGGGCAGTGAAAAAGGGAAGTAATCGGTTAGGCGTCACACCCTCGGCTTTCTTCTTCTGCCAGGTTTCCGACCCGTTAAGAATGGCCATTATTCAGTAGTCCAGCAGAGAGAGCTTTTGTGTTTTGCTTTTAAGAGACCACCCTTTACAGCGAACTCAATCTCTACGAGCAGAGTCTGGGCGTGAAATGGTCCGATCAAAGGCTGGAATGGGATTTCTACACGGCTCTCCTATTCGCTGGAACCGTTTGCACCACAATAGGCAAGGCGTTCGCTGGGACCACCGAATAATGAATGTTGTTTGCAGGCTACGGCCACATATATCCGATGACTACTCTGGGGAGGGTTTTTACCATGATCTTTGCTCTATTCGGAATACCTCTAGTACTTTTGGTGCTCCAAGATGTCGGACAAATGCTCACATTCAGCATGAAATATCCCTGGTTTCAAACAAAGCGCCTGACGAGAAGAGTCCTGCGGTATGTGAGCTGTCATGTATCACTTTACATTTATTTTCCAGATGCTTCACAAAGCAATCACTGCGAGAAATGCGAGAGATTGAAGAACTCGAGCGCAGAGATCTTAGGCTTTTTGATCTTCCTATCGTCGTCGGAGTATCATTGATAGTGGGATGGGTTCGTTTTTGATCTGATGAGAAAAAAATACGCCGTTACAGGTGTTCTTATGCTCTTTCTTCCTCTCTCAATGGGATCAGAACTGGACACTGTTTGAATCCTGCTACTTTTTCTTCATTTCGCTGAGTACTATAGGACTGGGAGATCTTGTACCATCCTCTCCGAAGTTGCTGCTGACAATGTTTTGGACAATTCTCATCGGTCTCTCATTGGTCTCCATGGTTTTAAATTTGTTACAACAGAAGGTTAAATGATTTTTATTAACCATTGACCCCTCTTTCTTTTAGATGCGGAAGACCTATGAGGCGGGCAAAGAAGAAAGTCAGTTGTGCATCCCGGAGATAGTTGAAACCCTAGACGAGGACGAAAAGAAGTCCATCTCCGATCGAAGTCTCAGCCGTTCCACACAGACCAGCCTCAGTCTACCCGGGGTCAAACAAGTTGTTCTTCGGTCGGATGGCGTTCATTGGGTTTCCGAAAATGACTCTCCGAAGTGCAAAAGTCCGGATGAGGTCTCGGAGACAATAGTCAGAAAACGAAACAATTTTTTAGGTGACTCGTCTAGTAGAGATGGAATCGGGACTGCAAGTATGTGAGCAGATTGGCGAAAATAACAATGACGAGGAACATGACGAGATGCTTGTGGGCGAGACGGATGTCCTTCTGGAGTGCGGAGAAGACTCTGACTAGAGAGCAGCTTTATCTTTTAACGGATCTACACATGCGGATAGCTTTAAGCCTCAATAAACAAGCTTTAACTAACTTTATTCAACTATTTGCATGAACAGGTCGTTTGGCGAGATCAATGTCCAATGCGGATGTAGGAGCTATCAGTGTAAGTTCTCCGAGGCCGAGTTTGTCCATTTCGTTCTTCAACATTCGCTCAAGCTCATACCCAAGTTTGATCTGAAAACGCGTGTGATATATTCCTCGTGTTGCTTACCTGGTTTGCGAGAAATGCCGACAAAACCACCCAAGCTTCCGCTGTGATAGGACAGACATGCTGTAAATACTAATGCAGCTTGCTTATTCGAGGTATCTACTTACCGGTTCTTCGTTAGAGGAGCAGCATCTACTCCTAGAATGTGAGGTTCGTCGCTTTTCCAACTCGATTTGCGTTTCACTATGACGTGAAACTAGCGGTCGGAACTTTTTCTTGTCTCTTTCTTCAACAGTTGTTGCAGATTTGATTGTGTGTATGCTAGACGGAGTAGGTGGAAGAGTAGATGTCTAAAAGCTTTGATTAATTGGTAAGTTCTAGATCCGATTACGGTCACTGTTGAGTTTGAGGTGGAAGATCGCTCCCAGTCCGGAGCGTCGGAGTTGATATCCAGTCTGTTTTCAGTCTTCTGAAAATAGCTGTATTTCCCATCAGAACTAAACACACCTCTATTTGAAGATGGTCGGCCTCTTGTAACAGTGCAGCTGCCCTATTCAATGAATTTGCAAGTCGTTCAAAATATTGTGCGGAAACTCGTTTGGTCTGGTTCGCATAAAGGGCTCCGAAATCTCTGAACAACACAGAATCAGTACGTAGACAAGCAGAAAAACCTAAGGATGTCACAGGCAGATGAAGGTTCTTTGAGTCGGCGCATACACTCTACGAGAGCGGTGACAAATCGCTAAAAATAGGATGATATGAGCCGATAAAGAGCACAAGATCACCTGAACATGGATCTTAAAGTTGATATGGCTCGACCAGTTGTGCTCATCTTTAAGATCAATGTAGACCAGCCATTGGGGATTGTCATTAAATACACTTTCAAACATCATCTTTCCCAATTCATAGACGGTGGCTGCAAAAGAAGTTTTTAGGGCGATTTGTTACGTGTCATCTTTCGTCTTACGTCATTGAATGATTGGTGTCAGCCTACAGAAAACAACGACGTGGTGATCCGAAAAGTAACAAGGAAGTGTAACATACCTCGATCCATGCGATTCCACTTTCGAGTTAAAAGGGCTTTCTGATGAAGAGTTAAACCGGTTGTTGTACATATTGCCCGTCTTGTATGTCTAAAACATTCACTGTAGTTATATTTTTAAAAGTATACCTGTCCTTGCCTCGACAAGATTTTGACCGTCGGAGATTAACGCTCATACTTCGTTCGGTGGATTTTCTGAAAACAAGAGCGTTCGATCTTGTGTCTCTTTTTTCAGGAAACTTGGGCACGAGGAACCGATTCATCTCTGTAACGCGTTCACTTACCGACAGCTGCCCGTTCTGCGGTGTCCAAGAGGAGAAGGCGAATGGACTGCTGGACCGGTGGAACCGGATCGCGATGCAGAGGAGTCGACGTTGGATTCTGTATTGCCCATCCTGAAGGGCATACTTGGTGAGTGTAGTATGAGGAACTAAGACAAAGAGAGAGGGCGGAGTAAAAAAACTTTTGAAATGACAAGTGAAATGCCGAAAAGCGGGAGAACGCCAGAAAGAGGACAATTTTCGGCAAAAGGCGATCTCATGAATATTTAAAGATGTCGAAAAACTTTATGATTTCATCAAGGAACCAAAGAAAAAGCAGGAAGCTGATGGAGTAGAAGAAGATGTCTGTGCTTGACACTATGAGCACGTGGAAATGATAAATGTGAATGCTACGAGGCTGCGAATTAAACTGAGCATGTGCTACTCCATGGAAGAACAGAAATTGTTGGGATAGTTCAAATATTTGGATAGTTCAAATAAAATAAATCTAACAGAGGGTGTAAAGGGCAATAAGTTTGGACCGGGGAATTACTCCCAGAGGAGTCGTTACATCTGAGGGCAACAGGCATTTCGGAAAGTGGAAGTATCTCTTAGATGTTTTCGAAGAGATAGTTTTGGAAAGCTGAACCGATTTTTCGCCGAGGCGACAAGAGAGCGAGTGAGGTCAAAATTTATATGAAACACAGGTAAAACAAGCCTGCATGTCAGCTGTTGACGGCTAGAGCAGGCATGTGCTCAACGAAGAATTTGTTCTTTCCGAAACGACATTTCCCGAATTTTAATCAGCATAAACAACACGACAAAACTTTAAAACAACGAAAAAGTGGAAAATTTGTACTTTCTATTAAAGGCGGACAGCTTAAAGAAGGGGTCAATCCTACAGGGAGCCGTCATTTTTATGGAAGGAAAACAAGGCCAAAAATGGTCTTCAGAGCATGAATAATGTGCCCAAATGCCCAAAGTTGCGATTGCGGAAGTCGTCCTACGTAGATGAGCTTTGTTTTACGTCGTCTGGAACTCGTGATTTTACGGATCAACGAAGGTTCAGCTTGCCAGCAATTTGTCTAATTGAAACAAACCCCCTGGCTGTTGTCTTTGATGGTTGTAATTGAAACTTTGGAGATCAAAAACATTGTTGACGCGAGTAAGAGATCAGGAGCGACATTCCAGCAGTCAAGCGTAGTTCTCTCAAAGACCCGAGATATCAGCCGAGACTGACCTTGTTGAGGAAGGTTCTTCTTATAAATGGCAGATAATAAATTTTACTCTGGGATTGAAGAGAAAAACTCTTCCGGGATTTCGAGACCAAGTTGAATTTCTTGAAGCTTGAAGAATGAAACTAAAAAGCGACAAACAATGCTCGTATGGAGAAGAATGGATTAATCCGTAGAATATGGATGCTCTCAAGGGAAATGTTAAACCTGACATGTTCTCTGGTGAAGCAACAAAGCTCGTTGAGCATTTTGGTCGTCTCATAATTGAGATGACCTGAGCTCGTGGAAGGAGATGGACTGGTTTCCTTCATGCGTCAGATGTCAACTCAAACAAGGCAACAAGTTGAGCAAAACCTCAATGAAGGGGACAAAAAAATAAAGGTTCTGATTTGAACAAAGATGTCACCGATCTAATTCACTTTGCGGCTGAAAACGGCTCCTTGATCCAATTGCCTTCGCAAAAAGCCCGACTCCCCCGCGATGATTAGGTGGTCCAAAGTTTTTTCTCTTTGGGGTTTCTTACTGCATCCCTAAGACGCGATATCTGAGGACGAGTCTTTGTCTCCCAGTGCTAGGGGACACTCGACTGGCGCAACGGCTATTCGGTAAGGGATCAGGCAATGGCGCTCTGTGCTCTCTCATCTAACCGTGGTTAGGAATACTCTCTAGCCGAGAGCAGAAGGGCCGCTGTGACCCCAAGACGACCCAACGAAACGAATACGCTCTTGCGCAACGGCAAACAATGAACCTGGGTCGGTGGTCCCGACATGGACTGTCACCAACCTATAGCATCTCAAAGCATGCCGAGCTTGAAGACATGTCGCATTCTGAACAATGCGGTAAAGGAAGTCAATTATCCGATGACATCAAAGGAGTGTGTTTCAGTCTTCTGCTGTAGATATCATTGTATGTCATGCTCAGATGCGGGGCGATTAACAAGGTTTCGACTGAGTTGTGTAGGAGAAGCAGCAACGAAGTTTCTCACCACTGGAGTTGTGTTAAAAAAGTCTATCGAATGTAATATTTGGGGCAACAAGATTTTTTCACATAAAATATAGAACCTTTACTGGAATATTTGTTCTGATCAGCGCCCACCAGAAAACTCTACACCACACCATAACTTAGAGCCGTTTTTAGATTATTGAATGATGAATTGTTGTATAAGAATTGTATTTTTTTTGACAACAGTTTCATCATAAGAAGATTCAAAAGTGTGGCTCCTACTTGTCGTGTGCCCCACCTTTTTCCTTTCACCTGACCAAATTCCCATTAAGTTCATCGCACTCGTTACCGCATCTTTAAGGCTCTTTGTGTTGTTCCGATTCACACAGTGACCCATCTTTTTCATTTTCCTAATGTTGCGAGTTACCCTTTGTTCTAATTCAGCTTCTCTTGTTCCTATTTGCATATTAATTTGAATACCGATAAGCTGAAGACAAGGGCGTATTCAAATTAATCAACAGCTATAAAAACGACTTCCGCCAAGGCAAAAGCTGCAGACAGAATGAGCTATTCGGCTACGGTTCGGGTGCCACTAGGTGCTGGCTAATTTGCCATTCCAATTGTCGATTGTTTTGTGAGGCCGGTGGTCATTTGGGCAGTAGCGGTCAGGTTTCCGAGATTTTATCTTTCCTAAATGGGTTAAGAGTCAATCTGGTTAAAGGCACACCTTGAACTTCGGAAGAATGATTCAAATATAATTCTGAACCATTTAAAAACCAAGTTTATTTGGCAAAAGACAGGGACCTAATCTGTCTGTTTATGCGTCTTGACCATTGTTTACACAGTTGCCTAGTGCAAAACACCGTTCGAATAGCCCTCATCTGAATAATGACCTTTTTACACACCGGCTTGTGACGGCACATCATTTCTTTTCGGAGCAGCTGCCTTATTATGCGTTATAACACCGTATCCAATTCAAAAACTTAGAATTCAAGTGGTGTTTCGTTTTGCGGCAAACAGCATACCTTTTGGCACTATGAGCAAGGCGACGATGCCCTATTCATGCTTTTCTCTCGCAGATGTCCACTTTTTCACACGGAGGTGTGTCATTATCAGTCATTGACACACAACACATCCTGGTCTAAATTTGAATCTGTTGTCGGTCCGCTCCTCTCTCGGCCACTGGACTAATTATCTTGCCTTTTCCGTGCCAACCAACTGGCAATTACTGACTGTCAGACCTAGTATAATTAGGGGTTCACCTTGAATACGGACGTGCTCTTTTGTCCGTAGTTTTTTGTCCCGACTCTTCTCATTCATGGCACCTTTTTGAAAAGTGTCTGTTAGTTACTGTCACTTTTCTCAGTTTTAATGGAAAAAAAGTATTTTATCAGTTTGCAAACAATATTTTGAATAAGCTCTGAGAGCCCGAAAAACTGATTATGCTTCTTAACAATTTGTAAATTGGACCATCATCTTCGCACAGCCGGCTGGCGGTCGATCATTTTCGAACCTGCCAGCTGTCCCCTGTCGGTCAGTGGCACCCCTATATGCCACTGCCCAACATGGACAACCCAGTAACCCGCTTTTAAGCGGCTTGTGCTCCGAATCTTTACTTTCCCATTCTGATCAGCTGCACTTTTTGTGCTGGAGACTTTGTTTCTTCCTTATCAAGCTTGTCGGCTTTTTTGAAAAAAGCGATAACTTCGAAAGTATCCCATTTCGGGCTATGTAGAATCGTCTCCAAGTCCACCCACACTAATATTCAACATTTTGTAGCATTTGGAACTCCTTTAAAAAACTCGGTGAGCTTTTGTCAATGACTTGTCACTTTTCAAATCTCCTGATGAACCGGAAGCTCTTTGCAACTGTGACCTCTTTTCACTAAATGTCTACCCTTTTGTCTACATTATTTGCGTAATTTGAACGCCTTCTTTGGTATACATATCATGCCTGACATTTCCCATCTGCCGAGTCATAGTTCCTCTTTTCTTCCGCCCGACTAATGCCTTATTAGGCCCCAAATTTGAACTGTTTCTTCTATACAAACTGTCAACGGCTATCTGTTTTCTCTGGTCATCAGCGTTCTTCCCAGGACTGTTGTTGTGATAAGATTATGACGCCGGCGCCCCAGAATGTCGGCTCCAACCAGCCGGTCACTTGCCTTTTTCCCAACTACTACTTTTCAGTACATATGGTGCTGCGCTACGTTTTTCTGCCCATAAAATAGTGCCGCTGACAGCAGTATTTCATCGAGCTGCCGCACATTCAAATCTGCGACTAGTGTGAAAGCGTGTCATGGTCTGGAGAATCACGCCGCAATCAAACCTGTCAACGGTTTGACGTGATGATCCGGTTTCGCCGGAAATGTTTTTTCGCAACAGGTTCTTTTGGCATTTTTCGGCGAAAGTTGAAAACAATGGACGACTTTCCTTGGCCTCTTCGCGAGACTTCTTGCGTAATCCCTTGGGCCGAGGACAGATGGGTCCACTGGGCTGTAAACGGCCCCCTTCGTATTCTGTTTTTTTTGGTCCTTTTTGAATAGCAGACGGAGATTTGGATAGGCCAGTCCCACCATTATAATGAGAATGGTGAGACGAGTGCCTGTCATCAAAGGCAAATTACTCCGCAAGCATAGTTACGGATGAGAGCCGCCTTTTTTCTCACGGATTATGAGTAGACGGCTAATATCTTTTATTGCTCAGACGTACGCCTTGCGGTTTGAATTGTGCTGACTTCCTGTACCAGGCAGCGTGTCTGCTTTTCTACAAAGGCCAGCGCTTCGAATTGAAGCTTATTCACCATGTGTCAGGACCGCCGTCGGCGTTACTGACCTACCGAAAAGAATCTGTACGGTACATCCCGATTTTTGTCGCAAAACTTTTTATTTGGCGTAGTACACTTTTATTAGGAAAAATGAGGAAAACTTCCCTAAACTTTTGAAATTTCTCATCAATCAAGAAAATACTCCAAAAAACACTTGGCACTTCTTTGTAATTAGAAGCGTGTGACTATAAAACCTGAGCCGGTTTACCTTTTTGCCAACTGACCGGTATCCCCTGGCTACCCTCCCATGCAAATGAGGCGCTTCTGCCATGGCACAGAACTCGTTTCTGCCACAATTAAAGCCTTCGCCCATTTTGAACAACCCAGGTGTCGGCTTCAAGGTTTTAACCGTGCTAATCTTTCTTCCTGTCTGCCCGGCTTACAAGGTTGTTGTCTCTCGTTCAAACTCCTCCAACTCTTGATAGCATCTACCAGGCAGATTGTGGTCTCGATACATCGACCTCAACTATCCGAGTGTGTCACTATGAGAATAAGAAATCTCATAACAATCTTTCCCACAATTTGAACGCCTCTTTGTCAGCCTCACTTGCATAGTCAGCATCCAAATGTCACGCGCTCTAAGAAAATGTTCTGGGAACTGCCGCCGGCATTCATAACACACGGTTCGAATGGTCTACTGCCCTCCTTTCTTCTCTTTTGTATTACTCCGCCCGACTACCTTCTCGACCTCTGATTCAAATCGAAGCCTACACATGGCTTGTAGGTCCCAAGGTCTACGAGACTTTTTCCGTGTCTGCCGACAATGCAAAAAAGCACATTAATGGGATACCGGTGCCATTGCATGCATCCGACACCTTTTCAAATCTGCTTCTCTCAGAGCTTGTCCTTTGGCTTAGGGACACGAGCCCTCATTAGGACACCAGGTCAGTGGGGTTTTAATGATGAATTACGTAATCTGCGCCACGTGCTGCCTGTCCCCGGGTCACTGCCGCCATCTGGGAGAGCTATGAGTGCTACCGGGGCTCCCATCAACAGTGGGTAAACCCCGGAGGGAGTTTGCTGACATTTGAATTTAGATATCCAATACTCTGTCATTAACCCACGACGAAGGGCGCGGCAGCTCCCAACGCATAGCTCAGTTGCGCAGTCGGTTTTACGATGCCGTGACCGTCAACCCGAATTTGAACAGCAGCCTTTCGGCTTCTTATCGTGACCATCTAGGTAACCTCAAACCGTTCTGATTAATAGTCCCAGCACCGTAACTCTTTTGCTTTGTACTTCTCTGTCTGCCAACTTCCGTCGTTCAGCATCGTTTGAATCAGCGAAGGGGGCTAATTGGTAGTAAATTTTCCCGTTGACCGACTGATGATTTGCATGGAAAGGGAACCGGCTATCTCTTTGACCGAATTACCTGTCCGCCTCCCTCACTTTCCTCTTCCTCTCATTTGAATGACCCGCTGACCGTATCACTTGCACTCCGTTCCAAGGACATACTTTCTCTCATTTCCGAACATCTAAGGTCTTTTTCGGGCAACTGGTTTTGAAAGAACCCTGCTGTGAGAAAACAAGTTTTGACACAGTTGCTAAAGAACTAGTGACCGGGGATACCCGGATGATCGACAAACTGTGGCACGCGCTGCGCCTCTTTGATCGGGAGCAGCCTTGTTGCGTAACTTACAACTCTGTTGCACAAGCAAGGCAGCTCCTGAGGTCACCATCGTACAACTGATTTCCTGGGACTGGTGAAAACTCAGTTTGTAACTTTAGGGGTGAGAATGACCTCGCCCAGAGCATTCTCTTAATCTGGCAGCCGCGCTGATTGATAGCAAATCGCAGTTGGCAATACCGTTGCAAAGCAACAGCTGCAGTGCCCAAGGCTTTCTTTAAATCTAGCCAGCCGTTGACCTCGGTGTCCAAAGGGACTCACATCCAGCCGTAAAAGTCTTTTTATGTTCTTTTGAGAAAAACTCTATCCTGCCGAGGTTTACCCAGTTATATATAAACCTTTCTATTTGTAACTTGACTCCATTGCCTATCTTGCGCAAGCATCTGGCGTAGAGCCGCGAACTTACGCACCTCCTGCCGTGCAAATAGAGCTAAGGCAGCCATTAGCACCCTTGTGCTCTGCGGTATCTTGTCGGCACTCAGCAAAGTTTTGATTCATGCCGCACAGTAGGATCTTAGAAGTCCCGCCTCTTAGGAGTGCCAGGTATTAGGTTAGATTTGTCAAGTTGGCTGACTTTTCCGTTTAGGAGATTATGTGGAGCCGACTGACCTGACCCGTATCGTCTCGTATTAAAAGACACTCGAGTACCGTTTGAATGTCACCCAGCCCCAGCTCGCGCACCTAATCCGCCCTTTAACACATGCAAATGAGCAAGGAAGAACACTCAGCGGGACGTATTCCTTCTAGGCTTAATAAAGAACTCTCACGCGACGAATTTCAAACTGCCAACAAGATCTTCTCATGGCTGCCAGCTCATTTCTAGCCACGGAGGAGAGTTGCGCAAGTGAACCCTTTGTCCGGTTTGAACGTGCACAGGCGCCGAGCAACTGTGCTCCCTTCTGCGCCTTTCTCATGTTATCCCGGCTCCCAGCTGAGTCCTTTCCCTACAGGTTTTCACGCTATAACCGTCCATTGTTTATACAAGTTAGTTTTGCAGCCTGTATTTCCCAATGGGCAGGTAGTGTGAATGTTCCCTAAGATGCCATTAGGGCCAAGAGTATGTTCTTCTATAGAATGGGGGTACCTTTTGGCCTCAATGGCACCCACTTGGGCAAATAGTGGATCTCACAAAGCGAGGCCACATTCTGTCCTCGAGATTTTTCTACCAATCTTGGCTCTGTGCACTCGAATTTTGGTTTCGTATAATTTGCCCTAGGGCAACGCGATATAAATTCAAATCAGAAGGGACCGTCATTCATTGTCAGCTGCTCTTTCATTGCCTGTCTGCGTATCTCCTTCTGCCTACTGTCTAGCCAGCCTCTTATGAAGAATTGCCTAACGAGCGGTCTACTGCCCTCGTCTCTAATGAAAACGCAGCAGCTGGGTTCAAAATTTTTGAGTAGTGACCGTTAAAGGGCAGTTAACATGGTTCAAGCATTAATTCAACATATTTGTGGACACATTATTTTTCAATAATCTCAAAGTTATCACGGAAAAAAGCTGAAACCTGAGAAACCAGTTATCACCTGCCGAACAATATGAATTTTTTCAAAAAGTCTTAACATATACTTCCAATAGTCCATTAACCATTTTTCCGGACGGTTGCCTATTTGAGCTCCGGGAGTCCTGGGGACGAGTCTGAGGTCAAGTCCTCCATTGTCTGACGGGCATCATCTGTTCACAGAATAATAAGTATGGCGACATGCCATCGCACTGCGGTCAAAAAAGACTGTAGGCCTGACGGAGAGCACAGACGTTCGTACATAATTGGTTTCCCTTGGCATTGCGCTACGCAGTCCAGATGCCGACACAGTCTGTTAGAGACGATCCCCGACAGACACCTGGCTGTCCATTTGAATCTTACTAATAGTAATGAGCAAACTTTTCCTCTTTTCTGAATATCTATCTACAAATTGAGTACTGTAATACTCTCCAAACGATTTCGAGCAATGAGAAACTCAGTCTCAAAGTCATTCAGTAGTACTCAAGTTCTCTTGAGATTGACCTCGCACAGGAGCTCTCCGTAATTCTATTCCGCACCTCACTGTCGGCACCTTTCACCTGCCAAGTAACGTGAGTAACTGCGCTGACCTGGAGACTGTTTGCACGGCCACTTCGCATTGTGCAATTCTCTTTACACCCTAATCCAAGTCGTGATATCCTTAAATGTGACTCTCTGGCAAATCCTAAGGTCATGTCAACAGAAACCAATCTCCCCATCCGTTTGACAGTTCTCGCAAATCTCTTCCCAGTATTGTACCAGGCGGCGCCGCCTGATGGTATGTGTCTTATGAAAAATGGGTATCAACTGTCCTCGCGCATTATGATATCCTCCTTCTGCTTCTTTCCACTCATTATACAACTGTTCACTTTCAATTTTGTAGGTTAACGAACCCTTGGGTCCTGCCGGAGGATCATGCACGGCAGCCGATCTTCCTCCTACTTCTATCAGGATGGGCCAAACAATAAAGGTGAGTATCATCAACAGTTTCCAACTGACTTGTACCATCAACAAAACTAGGTACGTTTTCTGAGACCACGTTCACGGCGCCTTTTGTCATTTTGTTATGAGACCCAACAGACTTGCAAACAGCCCAGCATTTGAATTTCACTTATCACTGGTGTTATCTCTAACAATGGCAGGAAGCAGAGCTCATTTCACATTTTCCGACGCGTTCAAATTTGGTCTCTCTTGCGACAGATAGACATTATTACCGGCAAACGCGGCAGCGGTCTTATGAAAAGTGAGATATAAAATGTGAGAACATGGTGTCGGAGGAAGCCCGTACAAAGGCACATCTCTCTGCTCGATTCAAATCTTGTCCCACGACTGTCGTCTCTCAAATCCTCAGGTGTGTCATTCGGTGTATTTGCCAAGTACTACTAGGTGGGCTGTTAGGTCATGTTGAGCTAAGCGATGATCGACTAGGGCGTTCACCTGAGAAACTTGAGCCATCTTACGTTCGCATTATACAATGTGGTAGCTCTTGCCATTAAGCTGTTCTCTTCTTTTTGTCTAACCTCGAAGTTCATTTTCGTTTATCAGACTTTACCAGATTCATTGTTTAAATATTTCGCTGCTTTTACACAACAGTCTCGCGCGTTGAGACTCATCCCCTACAAATTACAGGCGAATTCGCGCATCGGCATGCTTTTGAAGGCCCACGTCGACAGGTGGCCGCGTTGTTGTAACTGTAGCATGACAGGTGTGTGTGATCGTTTCAACCTGCCAATGACCGCCACCAGAGGGGACGGATGGCATAGGTAGATAACAGCACTTCGACCTCATTTTACGAGAACCTAAAATGTTGCCTTTTTCAAATGAGCCCAATTCAAATACTCTCCCACGCAATCGTGCTCTGCAAGTATCCTAGAGTCATGTCGCGGCGCGAAAAGAACTCCTAATTATTATAATGCAATAATTATTGACATCTTAATGGACAAGAGTTGTGGGAGTCGTCACTTCTCATTCCCGCAGAGATTAGTCTGTACTCCGGCCGAGAAGAGGTCTTGCCAACGGCAAGGGTCCGAAGGGGGAGAGAGGGGCGTGCCAGAACGAGCCCACCCGGTGAGACAGAGGTACTCGGGCACTGGAAGACAGGCTCAACGGTGGAAATGGGGAGCATGCGGAGAACTCGAGTAACTAATTCGAATTCGAAGCCATGAGTCCATTCATCTCCGCTTATCTGCTTCGTGCCGTCCGACACGGCCTTCGCAGGTACGACCTTCGAGTCGCACCTTTGTAATGATTGCCGAGTTCACGCCTCTTAAGTAAATTGACCTCCTTTTTCCATGTACTCTTCCATTCAGTAGCTTCTTCCTTTTTATTGACCTGCTTGCTTGTTTTTGCGCCTTTTAAACGGATTTTCACGCTTTAAACAACTTTTAATTGCGTTCCTAACTACTGTAACCCATCTACCCTTGCTCATTTAAACACCGTAACCCGCGTAGAAGTTCAAAAAGCTCGGCAGTGCGGTGCCATCTGTTGGCTGCAGCCGTCCCTAGTTATATTAAGGTGGGTATTGTTGTTGCGCAAGAGCCCAGCTCAGGTCAGCGACCTGGACCATCTTCGCCCGCCGCCCAAATGTTTGTCGTACCTCAAGATAGGGGGCACCTGTTTTTGTCTCTTTTTTCCTCTCATACATGTTACAAGACGAGCTCTTTTCAGGAATGTTCTCCGAGGATGAAGATTCCCGAGACTCGGGCCTCGGAGATATGGACTGCGGTCCTTCTTCTTTAAAGGGAACTTTTTGCGGAGACCACTTGTTCATTCTCGACGAGGAAATGGAAGATCTGGCTCTCAACGAGAATACTCCTCAGAAGTTTGAAATCAAGTCGAAGAAGAGAAAATCTCGCGTTTTCGAGGATATTTCCAATGGGTAAACAAATCTCTAGATTTGCGAACAATATTGTTTTAGGCAAGATAGTTCTCCTGTGAGTCGGAAGCCTGGATTCTTCCGTACCAAATCATCACAAGTAATGAGAAAAAGGACACTCCCCAACATGGAATACTGTACAAAACGCCAAAAGGATAACGAGAACCATGAAAACGATCAGGTAGCCGGAAAATGTTTAACATGCAAAGAGGAAGCTTCAGAGCGACGCTACGGGACCTCCGGTCTCTCGTCCGAGAAGTCTTCTGAGAGCCTTGTCCACTTCTACCTTGGAAGTGCACCGTAGTCCTCTTTCTGAGCTTCCTCAGCCGTTGGTTGTGGTCAGTAGAGAGGCATAAATTTAAACAAAAGGTCTTCAGAACTATTCCCTACCAATTGTCGCTGGAACTGCCGACTCTGTTGCTTTTAAAAGAATCGAGGCCGTTACGCTCTCCCAGCTGTTGTCGTCGCTGTCAGTGACGGAATTCCTCTCCCGCTATATTTTAGTCGACTGCCGCTACCCTTACGAATACGACGGAGGACATATTCAACATGCTGTCAATTTGTATGATCCTTCCACCTGCGAGAGCTTCTTTTTTGACAAAAACTTCAACAGGAACAAGATTCCCATTTTCTACTGCGAGTACAGTCAGAAACGTGGGCCTGGAATGTAAGTAACATTTGAGCAGCTGCAATGCATATTTGTATTCAGGGCTGCTGCTTTGAGAAGTGCTGACCGTCTTCGAAATGTTGACTGTTACCCTCAAGTCTCTTTCCAGGAGATTTATGTTTTGGACAAGGGATACAAAGGATTCTTTGAAGCTTTGAGTCTCTTCGGAGACCAGACATTTTGCTCTCCCTGCAGTTACACCAAAATGGACGATCCCCAGTTCAACCACATCCTGAAAACGTTCGCTTTCCACAAACGGTACTCGACGGCAGCCACCTGTATGAAACCCGAGTAAGTACAACCACCTGGTCTCATACTCATAACCGCGATTAGGGATTTAGCAGCCCGTCAATCATTTAACGACACGCTTATTCCCGCAGCTATTGATGAGATCCTAGATTTGGCTCCTAACTTATAGATATTATCTGAGAACTCGTGAACATAACTAACCTCGGATGGACACACCATTTTAATATTACTGTAGTATGAATTGCCGTTTACAGGAACAAGTCTCGCGTTTCCATCGGTCGCCAGATGTCTCACGACTCCCCTGTTGGTCGTCGACCCGGCGCACGTCGTCCTCTCTTTGCTTCTGAAACTCCTGAAGTAAAACTCGCTCCTCTTCTCTTAACTTACTCTCCTGATACTCCCTCTAGCTGACAGACTTAGTCCTTTTACCTTTTGCAATAGACAGTATTTTTTGTAAAGAAGTGTCAAATATCCTCAAACGACTATGTCAGAGCTCTGTCATATCTCAAAGTCTCTATTAGTAATATTCAATGTCCTGGACGTTGCCAAAGCTTTTTCTCTGGTATTTTAAAGCATTTTTCCGCCATTTTTTTGTATATATTTTGCTCAGGTGGATTTTTTTTTGTATTTTTAATAACTAATAAACGTTTTTGTTTTTCTCGGATACGCATGTTTTGAGCCGTAATCGTCACGGAGATCTGGCCTCTAATATGACACGGATGCGATCAACAATTATGCCGAAACAGTTGCTGTAGGGCATCGATGTCTCCTTATTGCAAACACAGCGTTTCCGTGTCCGACGCTTTTCGTGCCTCTCCCACTTGAGCTCGTTTGCCCTCATTTGCACTTCATTTCTTAAACTCGAAACCCTTGGCACCCAACTATCACTTTAGCTCGTTCACACATTTTCAAAACTTTGAATTGGAATTTTTATTGTTTGAGGAATTATATGTACCGGTCATTAACAAAAACACATAACATCAATGAAAAGTAAAACGTGAAAAAAAGTAGAGGTTTCAGACTAAACCACTTCCTTTCTGTTATATAAAAACACCAAGAACTGCGCAACAATTCCTGAATGTAGTAACATAATACAAGTTTATCTGCAAAAAGAACTTCTTAAAATAGTTTGAAGCTGCAGATTATCCACTTGGCGGCATCAAATTCGCCGGGTGTCTTGATTTTGGTCCTGTAGTATTTGCCGCAGGTCCATTATTATGCACTTGACGGCCGTCGTACATCGCCACTTCACGAGAACACACTGTCAGCGAAGCCATTGGTCACTCTACACTATTTTTTCACATCTACCCCTCTCTCCGGCAGACTAGGATGTTTGTCATCCGGATGATGACTATCAAAAAAACTCGTTGTCTTTACGGGAGTAGACGTACACAGCAGGTTTCAATTGACCGCGTATTAATCCAAAGGTAAACGTTACGTTCCGCTTCCGACGGCTCGTCTCAGTGTCCGTTACCATTAAATCGCGTTCATTTGCTACTACGAAAAGTTTGCTTATGGTCGCTGATACCTGTCTTTTTCTCCAGACCTTGCTTTTTCCATAGAATGAGTGAAAACTTAATTGCAAAACGTATTCACAGCAGGAAACAAATCGAAAATTCGGCACCGTAAGGGTCGAGGACATCTTAAACCTCATTTCGGCGGCTAGTTAACCATTTTTGTCCTCGTGCTGAACAACTGTATCCTTTTTGACTGAATACATCTATCACGTCTCAAATGACCATCTCGTCGGATTAAGACACTTTCCATTTTAGAATTTGGGATAGTAATCGCCGCGGACCGATGTCACCCCTTCTGTCCATCTCTAAATATACTGCGCTCTTTCTCTTTTGCATCGCAAACCACAAATCTAGACCGGATAATTATAGACGAGGACGATCTTCAACTTCGGATCTATTGCAATTTGTTCATACCGGGAGTTCCAAGACGTTTGAACAAAAGAGCTAGTCGTTTAGGCTTGAAGTGTTTTTCAAGTGCTGTTCGGTGTCTCAATGAAAACACTTCATTATCACCAAATCTAAAAGTTTTGCTAATTTAAACGTGCATTCCTTTATTGTTCATTATTGACTTTCCGTCACATCCAACGCTGTCCGGATAAATCACAAACATTTCCGGTCAGCTGCCGGCTCCTCTTCAAATTTTCAAGGAGCTCCAAAACGGCGGGTCTTTCTGTCTCCACTATCCTCGCCTTTTCTCTCCTTCCTTACACTGTCCACTTTATTTACCAGTTTCTCGGATTTCTTTTTTCGCCTCGCGTCACAGAGACCTCCCATTACGCAGTCTGTTATCTCAAATTTGAGAGCCGCTTACAGGAACCAAATGAAGTGACAGCAGTTGTCCTAATCTGCTATAAGTGTTTTGGAAACAATGACCGACTGGGGTCCCCGCTACTATTCCGGCTCCTCCGATGAGAATTCATACTATGCGGCTCCCGTTTATGGATGCTATTCGATGAATCCCCCAGATTCAGAGGTAAAACTCCCATAAAATTCAAATAAAATGTATGTTTAAGGTGCCCAAAAAGATTGCTCCCTCACTCAGCAGGCAGTCTACATGTCGGCCGACTAGTACATTATACCTACCGAGAAAGAAGAGGAAGCGCGGTATGACGTAAGTGAATTTGTTCTCAACAAAAACACTGGAAGGCAAAGTCCAACCCTGAGTATTCGACTGAAAACTCAACTAATTAGTAGGGTTGGGCTTACACTAATTATAAGTTTTCTCCTCCGTCTTTTTCTACCAACCCCAGAATTCTTTAAATTGGTTCTCTGCTTGAAATGCAAAGACAGAAGTTTTGTTTTATAAGATTATGCACGTGCGCGAGGGTGGTCGAATGATTCAGCTTCGCCATTATAAACAATGCGGCGTCAACTTCATAGCATCCTTTCAATAAGGAGTTTATGATTATTCCCACATCTAAGTTTACCTATCTTTCCTCACAATTGATTGGAGCAGTTATTTGTGATTTCTATTTTGATACTGTATTTTGGCCATGCATTCTTTTAATTTCCGAGACCTGCCGATTCGTAATACCTTCTTTGACGAACACAAATTGTAAAAGTCGAAATTTGAATTAATGCGTAGTACCACACTGCGATCGGTTTTTATTTAACAAAATAATATAATGCTACTAGCTGAATAATGGATACCACTCTCTATTAAATTGGGTCTTTGAACCTGTCAAATGTGGCTTCACAGATTTCACAAAAAAAATGTCTCACATAAGTACAGTAGGGAAGATAAAATGGATAATTGAGAAGAGCAGCCCGAGAAATGGACAACTGTCCAGTCCGTGAATCCAAGGCCTCACACTTGAGAGTAGGTATAAATCTGGGAAAGAAGAATTGGGTGTTGCTCGTCTGCACTTTGTGACTTGCGTGGAGCAGGCTCAAGTCATCCATCTCCATTGGGCCGATCAGTGCGATCAGCTGGAGTGCAGTTCTTTTTTTTAGCTTCCGGAATTTCCAATTAGGACCTGCTCGAAAGAAAAGAGCCTACCTTTTATCTCCAGACCTGTTTCCTTCGCTGCAATACCCATGGGGATCTCAACAAGACTCACTTAGTGGAACTCTCCTAATTCCATTACTTCTTGTGTCCGAGCAAGTAACCGTGTCGTGTTTTTTCATTAAATGACTTCCTTTTTTAAACTATTCCGTAGTATAAACTCTAAACCATAAGTTACTTTACTAGGCCGTCATTGACACAAAGATTACCATATTTCACCCTAGAAGTTCTTCATTAGTTGATTCACTCTGCACCTTCCAAAAACGTTAAAATTCCGCTTTGATTCACCTTCTTGTTCGTTCTTCTCAGTCTTCAAGAAAACTGAGGGCGCTTGATTAGTCTTTCGAGATAGAAAATGGAGAGAGACCATTACGTCCAGTTTTATGGAAGTACTTGGCGCAGTTCTCTCAAAGAAGACCACCCAATGGGCTTCATCTCGACAGTCGGGTAAAGACTTCAAGGGCTCTATGCCTCCACATGTCATACACACGGGACAACATTGACTAGTGTTTAACAGGACGAACGATCAAAACAGCTGCTTGGATGAGTGAGTGCTACATCCAGTGATTTTGTCGGGTTTATTTCCCACCACCGGGCCAGCTGATACGCGAACAAATTTCCTTGTCATATTGATTTCCGATTTTGAGGGTAGTTCACTTTTCTTCATTCACATAATAGAAACGACCTCTTTCTGCCACAAAAAGGCACTCCAGAAATGAAAAGTGTTCTGGAAGGCGATCCCCGACAAACCACTAACAATACCCTAATCAGTAGTGTTTATTTCTCCTCAGCCAAAAAAGAGACCAACGATCCTCTTTCTCTCTCTCTCTCTCTGTTGCGCTTCTTCCCTATTGTCGATCGCTGCTCTCAAACAAATCTCGGTCCGATCACCTTTCACGCCTTTCTCTTCACCTCCTCTCTGCCCATATTTATACACTTTCTCTTAAGTTAAGCCACGAGAAAATGATAGGAGGATAGTTGATAGAGGATGAAGACTGAAGTTCCGAATGGAGGTGCTTGGCACTCTTCAAAAAGGTAACAATTAGCTTTATTACTGCTTTTCAGTATTTAACCACCAAATCTTTTTCAGGAGATGCTTTGGAAGATGTACTCGTTGCGAAGCATGTCTTATGGTTCTAGTATTCCTATTATTGTTCTCATTCCTTTCATGTGCTGTCTGTTGGTTGTTATTACTTGATGGCTACAAAACCTTTACTAAAGGTAAGACTTATAAAGCTGCACATAACAATCCTTTTTAGGATTACCAGTGTATCCCTCACGGTACGAAAATTCCTCAGTTGGAGTTGACTGGACAGCAACTAATCATGAAAATATAGTTTGTACATCACGAGAATGTGTAATGATGGCCGGGTTCTTAGCAGATAATCTTAACGATAAAGTAGGTGCAACTATACATTTTTTAACAATCTCATGATTCAGATTGATCCTTGTGAAGATTTTTATGAATTCGCCTGCGGAAATTACGGTTTGAATCGAAATCTGCCAGCAAGTAAACCCCTCCGGCATACAATCAGTGACGTTCAAGCTAGATTGAACAAACAAGTCAAAAGTATTCTTCAGGTGCGTTTGGATACATTAAGGTTAAACACATTGTTTAGTCTCCAATTAACAGTTCGGATTCAAAATGGGACAATCTTGCCAAAGGATACTACCAAAAGTGTCTGGACGAAGGTAGCAAGCAACCAGTAGCTCTTTGTAGCCTGTCTTTTTCAGATATGTTAGAAGAAACCGGGCTGGATGCGATAAAACAAACACTCGATTGGATTGGCGGCTGGCCTGTTATTCACGGTTCTTGTGTCTTACACAAATACGGGAACTCTTTAATTCAGGAGTCAATTGGACTGAGTGGAATTATTCATGGGAGAAGCACTTGGCGTTCGTAATGAACAGAACCGGAGTAAATGCTGTTATTCTCGAACTTGCCGTTACGCACGATCCGACGAATAGCTCAAAAAGCATCATCGAATTGGATCAGCCGAAATGGGGAGTCGGGTCCAGATGGCCCTATCTTATGGGTCCCGATGATCCGATGATCAAGAACTATACCTGGTTGATGAGACAGACAGCTATGATGCTGGGTATGCACACTTTTCACACTGTATAATTGGAGCTTCAGGCGCTGATCCAGTTCTGGCTGAGAAAGAAATGCAGGAAGCTATGGAATTGGAGCTGAAACTTGTAAACTTTTCTGCTGACGACATGGTCCGAAGAAATCCCGACCGAGGAAATAACAGATTCCAGCTCTGGGAGTTGAAAAGACTCTTCCCATTGGTAGATTCTATTTTACTTTACGTAATTCTGTTTTCAGATCGATTTTGATGCCTATGTTAAGACTGTTTTCAAAGGTCTAGTTGATGTCTCACCAAACCATACCGTGATCATTCGCGAGATTGAGTATTTCACCGGAATACAGGTTCAGTTCTCACTGGACTTAAAATAGATGAAATTTAGCACATTCTCGAAACAACGCCTAAAAGAGTGATTGCCAACTACGTCTCTTGGCGCCTTGTCCAAGGCTTCTCGCCTTTCTTGCCTCCCTCCACACGCGACCCCTTCTACCAGTTTAAAGCCAATCAAACGGGAATGTTCAATAGTGCTCCGCCGGAAAGGTTACTTTTAAGACGTCGTTATGAGTAAAATGTGTATTCAGATGGGAAGACTGCGTTACACTTTCGGTTATAATGTTGGATATGCCCGTCGGCAAGCTCTTTGTACAACACTTTTTTGACCGCGAAAAAGCCATGAGCAAGGTGTGAAATTGGTATGGCGTGTGTATGATTTCTGTTTCACAGATGCGGGAACTGACCAAGTATCTGAAGGAAGAATTCATCAAACAACTACATGTTCTGAACTGGATGGATGAAGCGACAAGGACACGAGCTATCAAAAAAGCCAACATGATCGAGTACAAAAGTGGTTATCCAGAGGTGTTGTTTAACGACACTTGGATGGATAAACACTGGGGAATGGTATTTTGGGTTTACAAAGTTTTCGAAACTGGCTCTTAGGCCATTCCCGATGCCGAGTTCTTGCTTCATTCTACAATCCGATTGAAGCTGGTCAGATATTCTGAAGAACTACTGAGGTTAGATCAACCTTTGGATCGGTCCATGTGGTATCAGAGTCCAGCTCAAGTAGACGCCTACTATGCTCCTAATAACAACGAAATGAGTAAGTGCTAAAAGCTAAAATTCGAAACCGTTTGTTAGTCTTCCCCGCCGGAATAATGCAGTTTCCTTTCCTGACTCTCGGTGTTCCAAACTACATGACATTTGGAATGGTCGGTGCTGTTATTGGTCACGAAGTCTCCCATGCATTTGACGATCAAGGTTACAGACAATCATTTTTATCAAGAAGAACGAGTTCAGGTGGACAGTATGATGAATTTGGCAACTTGCATGATTGGTGGGACGCCGATACTGCTGACAAATTTACGGAAAAGACGAGGTGAGTGCGAGGAAGTTCGTGCTTTCTCATAAATCAGTTGTGCAGATGCTTCGTGCGTCAGTACAGCGGAGTGAAGGTTGAAGAAGCAGGCATTAATCTCAATGGTCAGCTGAGTCTGGGAGAAAATATTGCCGACAATGGTGGAGTGAAAACCTCTTTCAATGTAATTCGTTTTTGAATCCTTCAAACATAGAGGGTTTTAGGCTTACAAAGCATGGAGGAGCAATACTTCTGCCTCGGAACCAGCATTGCCCGGATTCCAGAAGTATACAAGTGAACAAATGTTCTTCCTAGCTTATGCCAACGTAGGTTTCTCACTGATAAATGATCATTGTTTGAAATTTATAGCGAAAACGATAACGAAAACTTTCAGAACTGGTGTTCTGTCGTGAGGTCAAAGCACTACGTACAAATCATTATGACGGACGTCCATGCACCTAGCAAGTACCGTGCGATTATTCCTCTGAGGGTAAACAGAATGAAAAGTTTTTCAAAAACACTTCTTACAGAACCGACACGAATTTGCCAAAGCTTGGGGCTGTAAGCGAGGCTCTCCTATGAATCCCGAAAACAAGTGTCAAGTCTGGTGAATAACTTTCTCATCCCGTTGCTTTAATTCTATGCTCCAACGTCTTATACGTGTTCTAGTCACCTCCTTTTCTCTCCGAGTTTATTTTTTCTAACTTTCCCGTTCTCCACTTATAGTCATTTTGCCCGTGATCAGAATCATCCCTGGAGCACATTGCGATCTCGTTTTTCACATCGCCACATTTATTATTACTTATTGATGCGTACAGTGAGTATATAGTCTACTGTAGAGTGAATAAATAATACTTTCCACTGGGGGTTTAAAGACTGGAGATCAAGCAACGATAAAATGACAAGTTGGAGACGGCGATGGATTACAGCATATTCAATTTCTTCTTGTAGAAAGCGATTTCGTTTTGAAGACTTCGTTCCATTTCCTTGAGATCAGTATTTCTCTTCTCTTCTTCAAATACTGTGCTGCAAATAGTTTGATTACTCCTTGGAGCCTTCTGTCAATATTTACCTCTTAACCTCGTCTTTTTCTAATCGCTTCCTGTCCCTATACTTTCGGGCCGAGACTCGGTTCTTCTCTCGACGACGCGCTGTAGCATCATCGACGTATGGCTGAAAACAAACAATAAAGTACGACCACTAGACGTCTGGGACTGATTACGAAATCGTTCTGTCCAAAAATGTGTTCCCCCCGTTGCAATGATGTCAACGTGTGTCGAAATAGGAGAACGAACCTTGATCACAATGCCACGAGCCTTCGGTCTATCCAAGCAGGCGTCACTGCTTTCGAAATACTCGTCCAACGTCATAGCCCTCGCGTTCTTTGCCCGCTTGGGTTCGGGCACATCGCAGGCATCCAGCATAATATCCATCACGGTAACTCGACGACATTGGCGTTTTACTCGCCCAGACTGTGTGTACTCCAATTCTGGGGTAGAACATTTCTAAAGTACTTGCTTTATAAAATTCAATCAAGACGAACCTGCACTTCTTCCTCTTCTTGGATCAAGGGAGATGGCGTAAAACGAGAGTAATCGGTATTCTGGCTACTCTCACTTAGTGCATCGTCAATTGCTAGATCACACACTTTTGGCCAGTCTCCTGGTTCGGGACTGAGGTAGTTCTCGTCAAGGAATGAAGTGTTGAAAACGGGAGACTCCCAGTCACATTCGGCCAGCAACTGAAATTGAAATGTTTTATACTTTTCTATCGTTTGACTTACAGAGAAATCGTTGTTATTGTTGCCAAAAACCGATGGAAGACCAATGCCCAAGTTCAGGCTGTTGTTTCTTGATTTCGTATTTCCCTCGGAACAGTCACTGATGTGGAGACTTTCAAAGACTGGTGGCAGGTCAATGGCCATGTTCCAGCTGTCATTTCTGGTTCTAGGTTTCTCCACGGCGTAACTATCAAAGTTTGCCGGTAGGTACATATCCAGGTTCCAGCTGTTGTTTCTTGTTCTTTTCTTCTCTACAGTGTGATCATTGCGGAACTGAATTAATTGTATTCAGAAGAAAGTGTAATCTCTTACATTGGCCTCTGGAACGGCGCACCATGGGATGTTCCTTTCGTACCATGGAATATTGTCTTCTGGCGTGAGCCGACCTCCAAGATCTTTCACGTCAATAATACTTTCTTGAACCGGATAGCTGACTTGTCCGATGAGGGGATCACAATCGACCCTAGAAGCATTCCAGTCAGGCCGATGAGGAACTCCCAAGAAGGGGTCGTCAAGGGAAGTCAGCTGTGTGCTGAAGTAAAAACCATGGATTGAAAACTGAAAATGTACCTGACAGGATTGGCCACATTGTTCAGATTGTTACCACAGTAGAATCCGTGATCGTGGCCGAAGCCATTAAGCTCCTGATGAGTGCCCTTGGTGGCTGCGTTAGGAGCGGTTCGGTCGTCCCACAGATGGGATAGACCGTTGACGATGTTGGAAGACATCGTGGTCAATCTTGTTAGACGCGACAACATTTTTGTTTTTATTGTTTGTTGTAGTAACAGACCAATTGTTGAACGACATGGTCTGAAAATTTGAGAGGGAGATTCCGATCTCTGGCAGGAGGTGTGGAATGCTGATGCAACCCATATTCACTAAAGACTTACTGCGACTGAAGAGATGAGAATGTTGCCTGACTTAGCACTGAACGACAGACATAATTCCTGTCGATCAAACTAAGATTAGGGAAAGTGATGAAAGTGACTGCCGAGTAGCCGCCCCTTCGGCGGGGGAAAGCTGCACTACGGTAGCAGGGTTTCCGTCGCGGGACCCGGCCTCTTAATTCAAACTGGCCAGCTGACAATGCACTTTGGACATTTGCCTGTATCAGCCTAGCGTCTATCAGGATGTTGATATATCGATTCTCTGACGGATCAACGGTCTATCCGCTTTCCTCTCGTTTGGACTCCAATCAGTCCTGGTTTCAAGAACAAGATCAACTTTTTATTTAATCATGCCTGAAAAGCTTTTGGGAGCATGGTACAAACGTCTTATCTTCGATCTCTTATCTCTTACCCAATTAATTTTTTTGCAGACTCGCCTAGTTATTCTATTCTAGCCTTTTAGAATGGTAAGGCTTTTAGTTTTTCTAGGTATAGTCGCGTGTATTCAGTCGTTCGAGGACGTAGACAAATATTTTGGCACCGACGATCTTGCTCAGGGATACGATATTCTCAAGAAGGTATGAATTTTGTGGTTTTATTTTGATTTGTCATTTGTTCAGCGCTACGACGGTGGAGAAAAGACTACCGAGCTTCTCTGGCGTCTGGCAAAGTTCTGCCGTGATCTCGCTAACCGAACTACTGACAACAAAAAACAACACGAGCTGATTGCCGAAGGTCAGTTAGTTTTTTTTGTTTACAAAAAAGAACTGGCGGATGAAAATATTATTTACAGGCCAGAAGTATGCTCTCGAGGGATACAACCAGGACCAGAACAACTTCTTGGCCGTCAAGTGGACTGCTATTGTAATTTCTCTTTTTTGTTTTTACATTGTACAATTTTAGCTCACTGGTCGCCTGACTGACTACTTGGGCACCAAGGAAAAGATCGAGCAGGGATACAAGTTCAAGGTAAGTAAAAATATTGATTTTTAATGGAAAGAAATAGAAATGAACCACATTCTAGATGTTTGGTTTAAAGACAGTTTCACTGTTTTTTCTCACTTTAGTTTCACTGGTATGCTTTTTCAGGAGTACCTGGATAAGGCTCTTGCCATCGACCCCAAGGAGCATTCTCTCTACCATATGCGCGGTCGTTATGCATTCGGAGTTGCTGGTCTCTCCTGGCTGGAACGCAAGGCTGCTTCCGTACTCTATGCCACTCCTCCCACGGCTACCTATGATGAAGCGCTCAGCGATTTCCTTCACGCCCACGATGTTCAGGCTGACTGGCTCGAGAACCTCTATTACATCGCCAAATGTTACATTCAGAAGAGTGACAAGGTACAAAAACCTCAGTTTTTTACATTCGTTGTTTTAGGCCAATGCCAAGAAATACCTCGAGCTGGCCTCAAAGGTTACTCCTTTGGACGATGCCGAGAAGGTTATCAGCCAAGATGTACAGAAGCTGCTCCCCAAGTACTAGACGGGTACTACCTGTGTTTATTATGCATTTTATTGATGCTTGATATAAATGAGTGAATTTATGCTGAGGCGGCTGTTTGAGCAGATGTTTGCGTCTTTGTCAAGTCCCTTTGAAGAAGAGCGAACATAATCTGACATGTTTCCGGAAGTCCGTACTCAGCAAACCATCCCCAGTCCTTCTTGGCATTAACATCATTGAGTGAACGAGGCCATGAGTCAGCTAAAAAATATTGTTAGCATCGTAAACAAGAGTAATATTTACCAATTGCCTGTCGGATAGGGCAAATTTGATAGTCAATTTCAAAACTGGGCATGATTTTCCTTATTTCGGCAGCAATCTCCTCCGGAGTGAAGGAGAAGCCTGTTACGTTGTATGTCCTCTGCTTCATGGCAGATTCAGGGGCCGAGAGACACTAGAAGGAAAATATATATGGGAAAATAGTTAAGGATTACCTGAATGACTGAAGCCATACAATCGGTATCGTACATCATCGGGAGACTAGTGTCCGGACGAAGGTAGCAAGTGTGTTTGCCCTTCTCCAAAGCATCGTAGAAGATTTGAATAGCATAATCTGAAACTCATGGAATCTTTTAAGATGGCTGAATATCCAACCGGTAGTTCCACCTCCGGGTTTCGTTGCAGAAATGATACCGGGGAAGCGCAGACAGCGGAAGTCGACGCCGAATTTGCGGTTGTAGTACTCTCCCAGACGCTCGGCATAGACCTTGGAGACGCCGTAGATGGTAGTAGGAACCTGGATAGTGAGATCAGGTGTGTCGTCTCTGGGAGTAGTGGGCCCGAAGGCTCCAATGGTCGAGGGAATGAAAACTTGCAGGCGGTGTTTCCTGTAAATTGACATTACAGTTCAGATATTCCAGCACATGGTTCACCCACGTGTGGACTGAACTGTCGACATTTTTTCCAACTTCCGTGAAACGTCTTTCATGGACAGATAGATCGTCGCACGTGGCGCTGACAACCAGCCCAATTATGAGCGAATTAATCGAACGTCAGCAAAATCACCCCACCCGACCCCACGTGCAAAGAGAAGAGACTGATTTCTTGACATACTTAGCTACTTCCAGAACATTCTCCACTCCACGGCAGTTGACTTGAAGGGCCAGAGGCACGTTTTGTTCTCCGATAGCACTGTAAAGGAATTCATTAGGCTTGAATTACAAGGAGCTCATACCTAAGAAGAGCAGAAAAATGAACAATGGTGTCGATTTTGTGATTAACCACAAGAGACTCAATTGCTCCCTGGTTGAGAATGTCGAGGTACTGATAATTCGCTGAAAAGTTCATTTTACACCAATCTCTCTGCAAAACTTACAGACGTCGGATGCATCAGCCGGTACTTTGACAATGTCAGTCATTGTTACGCACCGGTCTCCGTACATGTATCTGTAGCATCATTTATTAGGAAAGTTTAACAAGTCTGACTTGAATACTGTGTTGAGCCCACGACCAAGCTGTCCCAGAGATCCTGTTATGAGCACTCGTGGTTTTTTCTCCGTCACTTCAGCAATCTGCTTGAACCGTGCAAGAGGGTCAGCCTGAAACGTTTTTGTGATAATGTTAAAAAATGACTCACAGGGAGCGGAGAATAGTTCCTCCTGCTTACAGAAACCTCTGCAGTAGAAAGGAGCTTGACAGCACTGAATGAAGTCCGTCTAGCCATTTGCATCTGCAAAAGAAAAGCTTTTAACTGTGTTGGAAAACGAAGAGAATGTACGAGGATATGGTAAGAACTTGGACGTCAAACGGTTACACGGGTGCTTCTGCACTGGTTGTAGCGGAACAAGTAGGGGCGGATGGGTTCGCCGTCGACGAAACGCGTACAGCCTTGAATTTTGGCATCCCATCTGGGAAAAATTTCTGCAGACGTTAAATGCATATGATTGCATCAGAACGCGACAAGGAAGACGGCATAAGCTACGAACGAGATCCGCAAGAGACACCTAACCATACTGGTCAGAAGACTGTCGATGAAGAAAACTGAGCAGGAGATCGTGTTTTAGACGACATGAGGGCGGCGCTGATGACTGGCGTGGTAGAAAACGAGATTCTTTTAGACCACGTGTGGGTGGGGTACAGTAAAGGAAGTCGTCGCCTGTGGCGGCTGCGATAGATCTCTAGAAACGGCTGATGCAAGTCTGATCTCCACTTTCTGATTTCACAGATTTCAAATATCAGACCACATGTGATCCATAAGTGTCTCGAATAATCTAATATTAAACGTTAAAGAGAAACCGGATCGGAAATATCATTTTCTGCTACATGCCTGATTGAGCTAAGTGACATCCTGAAAACAATATGCATTTCCGAAATTTTGTACAAGGGTGTTTTTATCAAAGGGACAAATATTTTGACGCGATTTTTTCTTACGTTCTGATGTTATTGTGGTTCAAAAAGTCAAAACACACTAAAGTGTTTCTTCTTGTCACCACCGACCACTTTCCAGCCTACAAACCAACCAGCTACAACGCAGTTTCCGTCTTATGGTTATGTCTTTAGATAAAGGGTCATAGAATGACATTGATAAGCAGCATTTCGCACATCAAATCCAAAAATGCTCCGATCATTTATTTTGCTGTTCTGCATCTCTTCTGTTTATTCAAAGCCTGAACAAGTTGTCCTGAGCTTAACCAATGACCCGTCTGTTCTGTCAGTCACTTGGATCTCTCTTAAGCCTTGTAGGTAGCCAAAATACACATTTATTAAATTACTTTGAGTGAAAGAAACGTCTTATCCGTTTCTACAGTATGGTACAACCGAGACAAAACTTCTTACGATATACAACGCCACGACAACTGGTACTTTTTTCTTCCATCATGTTTTTAAATATTTAAGAATGGTACAATCAGGGAATCGGTCAGACTGTGAGATACACATTTCGAGCCTTTATGGATGGTCTGACACCAGGAAAACGCTATTGTTCGGTGTAATTTTTCACTGACATTGGACAGTTCAGATTACCAAGTTGGTTCGTCGCAGTCCATGTCGACAACTTTTAACTTTGTTGCGATAGACCCTGATACCAGACTACGGTAACATGAAAAAGATTAACAAAATAATGTTCAAGACTTGCTATTTATGGAGATCTCTCCGTCAAGGATGGCTATTCCATTCCTTCGTTGATATCAGGCGCCCAGAAGAATGACTTTGACGTTGTAGTCCACATAGGTCCGAATTTTTTGATGTTCTCACGATTTTCTTGAAGGTGACATTGCTTACGATCTCGATGGTAAAAATGGAACCCAAGGGGATGATTTTATGAACGAGATGGAAAACGTCACTGCATATGTTCCGTTCATGGTTAAAGTGTAATTGTTGACAAATTCATGGCTATTTTCAGGTCCTTGCTGGCAACCACGAGGATTCTCAGAATTTCTCGCACATTGCCAACAGGTTCACAATGCCTCCTAATGGAATTGTGAGTGATAACCAGTTCTGGAGGTATGAATAAAGAGAGATGGAAAAATATTTTCAGTTTTACACTGGGAGATGCACACGTAGTCGGCATAAGTTCGGAATATTACGGAGAAAACATATCTGACTTTGTTCAATTGCAATACTCTTGGCTTCTTAACGATCTTAAGAAGGTTGGGGAACTGACAGGAAATATCCAAAGAATAAGTTTCTAGAGCAACTCAATTTGGAATATTGTTCTCATGCACAGGCCCTTGTACTGTTCCAATGGCAAAAAGAAAGGCTGTCATGACTGGGAGAACGTATCTGTAATTTACAGTTTCACCTCTCCCGTGATTTCTTATTCAGATGAGAGACGGTGCCCCTGGTTACCCTGCACTTGAGCCGCTTTTCAACTCGGCCGGAGTTGATATGGTCTTCTGGGGACATCAGCACAGTTACGAAAGAAATTGGCCCGTTGCCAAGTCAATTGTTTACTCTCAGCCGGACCTTCAACATTTTCATAATGCTTCAACCCCCGTGGTATCAACTGTTACTTAAGGTTTTCAAATATTTTTTTCAGTACATTATGACTGGTTCAGCGGTATCTATTTTCTCCTCTCTTCATTTTCTTTCCATTTTAGGGCTGTCATTCCCATCAGGATGTTGTTATGAAAATACAACAAGAATACACCGCAGTTATGTTGGGCCAATACGGCTACTCATTGCTAAATGTCGTCTCTCGAAGTCAGCTGACCACTCGCTTTGTCGATGTGAACGACACCGACAACCATCTGGACAAATTTTCGTTGTCGAAAGACCCGAATTTTAAGCCAGGAGTACAATTCTGACCTTGTAATCACTTTCGCCGTCGCTGGCCTTTCGCTGTAAAAAGTTCCCTCGAAATTTCATCTTCTTCACATTAATACGGGATTTTAACATAAAATTAATATTCTTGCATTTCAATTTCCTCTTTTCGAATCTGTTACGCATATTGGCGCCGATGAAAGGTCGTGGAAATGCGATGCCGTATTAAACCACCTACGGGTGTCCTTTAAGACAGTCGGACCCGCCATGCCATATGTTACCATCGCGTCGCGGGTCGCGACGCGGTCTGCCGGTTCTTTGGTAAGAATACTATCTTGCCGCAATTATAGCTCCCATGCCACCTACCGTTTACTGACAGACACCCTTCTCTTTGCGCAACGCCAATTAGACATCCACTAAATTGTCCCTAGGTGTGAAAAACTCCGCCCCCTTTTCGGCGCCCCATGAATCCATTTCGCGCTATTTCCACACAACATATTGACTCATAAGCACTCAGTATCATCTATCGGTTCTCGATCAGTCCGTCTTTTTTCGCCCAACTTTTCACTTTTCAACGCTTTTCAGAACGAAAGTGGAGGCTGTCGATGAAGAAGAGGCAGTTGATTGAAGGATATTTGACCAGGTGTCGGCGTAGCGGAATCCATCTTCCCTTATTTCGGGTAGGTTTAAAATTTTAAAACTTGCAAGAATGTGTCTATAAATTGGCAATAGCTTTCAAACTGTCTCGTTTTGATCTTTTTCAAATCAACTAACTGTGTAGAGTCGGTTATGGACATTGTCGCCACATTCAACTTAGTGACAAGGCGGAACCAGTTAACATGAACGCTTTAGTAAAAACTGAATTGATTTGATGGCCAAAAATAGTGATCACGCGCCCTCTTCTTTTTTCTCTCGCTCTCAGCATCGAGAAAGCCGAAATCACTTCGACCCTTATGATAACAGGCATTTCGAGAATCCGCAACCCATCCATTATGAACTATCATCGCCGTAGGTCGACCGCCACTTTTTTTCAGTCGCAATGGATTCGACGCTACTTTGTCCTTTCCTTAACACCAAGCGGACCGATTGTTGAAGAATATCACTGTGACAAAAAGGAAGCCGTGAGAAAGTCTTATGATCTCTCCAAGTGTGAACAGGTATCTTCACACATTGGCCGATAAAAACTTGTATTCTGACAGGTTGACTCGTATCTCCAATTGGCAGACACTGCTTGTGGATATCCTCGTTTTTCACTAGTCTCTCAATGGATCTTTTCTCTTCACTTGAAGATAGATGGCCGCATGCGGGAGATTTTCTTCGTGGCGCAATCCGAGAGGGTATGGGTGCTCTGAGGAATTGGATGTTTATATTTACAGGAGATGAACGCTTGGGTCACCGAAATGTGTCGCATATGTGGACTGGCTCGTTCGATGGAACAACACGCTGAAGCAACAACTATTCGAATCAATGCAAATGGAGGAGAGGAGATTCTGTCATCTTTCGCTTTGTCGTCTTCTGGACGCTCTTCGGAGAGCCTCTTAGATACCCCGAGTGAAGTCACCAGCGACGGTAATCATCGCAACCACGATAACATTCAAGTAAGAAAATATATTAGTAAATCTTATCAAACAGGTATCATTTCAGCAACGGAACCCTCGGTATGCCTCTACTCGTACCTCCAAAGTGAAGAACGGAACCCATCCGAGGATGGCTCCTGCCGAGAAAAAAATCAGTCTGCGGACGAGAAATGGTAAATAGGATTGTGGGATGTAACTTAGAATGATTAAGCCTCTGGAGAACATCTTGCAAGAGCGTCTTCTTCCGCTTCAGGGTGCTCCTCGGTGACGTCATCTCATCACACCACCGAGGACGAAACCTCCAGTGTACACAGTTCTCATTCTATAAATACAGGTCCTCCGCTGCCCCCAAAACCCATCAGGTACTGCCATTAGTCTGCACACTAAAAATTGTTAATACAGAAACCGTTTTACTCATCATTCTTCTACGACATCTTCTGGAATCCTGTATGGAAGTCGATCACGAGTAAGACTTTGTTTATTCAAACTTATATTTTTAGGGAATAAACCTGTCACAAACAATTCCTGCTCCATCCTGCACATTGGTTGAAGTGGAGAACGAAAGCAGTGGTGAAACTATCAAGATGTATGTGTCTAAATCATCTATTTTTAACCTTATACAGGCACACATTCTCGACCAAAGTTTCATCACCTAATCATAGTTCCGCGATCCCTCACGGCTATTTGGTTCTCCCCAGTGGAAGTGGTTCGAAAACGTCTTCCGTAAGCTCATCCATGGCGATCGGCCCGTCCCAAGGACCCCCTGTTGACCGATCAAAGGTAGACGCGTGCGTTTTCTCAAGTAATAGTTCTAGAAACCGGCAAAACTGCGTCTCGACCAAGATGATCGAGAAGACTTTAGAAGGAATAACACACTGACAAAGACACCCAGAACACCACAGTATAATCGTCCAAAGAGTAGGCAAATGTTTGATGCTCCGAGGGTAGTTTTTTCTGATTCAGTTAGATGTTTATTCAGAGTGCTGGCCCGTTAACTCACACTGCACATCTTGACTATTTCGAGCCAAGATTGTTTGAACATCATCTAGATCGGTCCGTGTCTGATCGCGGTTCCACTCCTTCCGACTTCGATTACATCAAAATCGATGCGGCCAAAACTCAAGTAAGTATGAATAGTAAAAACATAAAGTGATAACTTCAGGCCATCAAAATTGCAGCTTCAATGAAATAACCGGTCCATCGTCTATAATGCCATGGTCATCCTCGCTCGGTGTGCATATTGTCACTGTCATATTACGATCCCCTCTTGTGCCTATAAATTACTACGGTGTATCTAAATTGCCTTTTATACAATAAATCTGCTGCCGTGTCTGTCTTTCGGCTTATTCATTGAGCAAGAACAACAGTGCGCGTGCTCCTAAGCAGTCTAGTCGCTATATTTGCAAACCTGCGCAGCACCCAACCAAAGCGACGCTCAATTGTCATGCTTTCAGCGTGATCATCTTTCTCCACAAAATTACTTACTCTAGTTCTGGCTCAGACAGCTTCAATGAGTCAACAAACATCGGGCATAACTGTTTGTTTGAATGAAGAAAACACTCGAACCCACTCAGACTCCCACGGATCCGTTCTCATTTTGCCTTAGAGCAACATCCTTCCTATTTAAACCTCACCCTCTTTGTTAAAACTTTAACTGAGCGTTTATTAAGACATGGCTTATGGCTGGAAACATTTCACCGGAAAGTCTCAATATCCCGAACTCACTTCCAACCGCGACGGATCAGCTTTCACCTACGGAACGAAGCAGAATAGAAACTATCGAATGGTATGGGTATGTTATTTTTTCGGGATTCTATTAAAATCATCTACCAGCTCCAAGGAAAAAGAAACTTGGAACTAGAACAAGATATGCTCTCCTGGGTCAGTCGAACTACCGGCGTCAGGCTCCCAATAGACCCCGAAGAGCTTCTCGAATCTTTACACGATGGCAAAGTTTTATGCAGGTATTAGAATACGTCATGTTGATAATCTTATTTGCAAAGGTTTCTCGAAAGACTGAACCCTAACGCCTTGAACCGACCCGTCGTTGACAAACAGCCTCTGTTCTGTGCCGCGGATAACGTGACAAATTTCCTGGAAAGTTTGAAAAATTTTGGACTCGGGTTAGTTTCCAGCTTTGCAGCATTGAATACGCTTTTTTCAGTGATGCAGATCTCTTTTCACCCGAGCAACTTCTTGAAAAACGAGATATCACAGGAGTCATTACGACTCTCAACAAATTGAGGATGATGATCAATTAGATAAAGTTTGAATTTCAGTTTTCAAAAAGAATTTTAACGGTTATCAGCTGTTCATACAAGTGAGTCAAGTAAACAAATATAGTCTATCTCGACCGGACAATTGAGATTGTCTTATAAGAGGACATCCCGCTGAGGCGTCAGTGACTTACCTCATAGGTCTCTTCTGACGTCACAAATGTTTCACTCTGATTTTTATTCCGTCATTCCCTTTCGATAGACAAAACACAGCGTTTACTATTCAGCTTATTCCTTTGAGCGTGTCTGCAATCAAGTATTTCATTTGAGCTACGAGCTACCGACTTACATCAAAAGGTCTCGGTAACGTGAAAATGTAGCCCCAGTTTTTCGAAATATCTGCGCTTTCTCTTTGTTTTTAATCAGCGTTCTCTGTGTTCAAGCACATGGCAAAGCACAGAAAGAGGTGTCCTGGAAAATTTAGCAAATTCGAAGGACGTCTTGATAACAAGGGCTTTATAGAGAGCAGCAGGAAGTGGGTTCACAGCTTCATATCAACAGACGGCATGAACTTATTTTGCACTTTGTCTGGTATATTCATTTTTTATGCAGTTACTGCTAACAAGGTTCAACAAGTACACCTCAGTTATGGCGGGGAACCTACTGAAATGACCGTAATCTGGCTGACTATGCACGAATGTGAATTTAGGTTGTTACCATATTTAATCCGTTTTTAGTGGACAGTTCTGTTCTTCCGTATGTTGTTTATGGAAAAGATGCGAACAAACTGGACAACAAGGTTCCAGCTTCTCAAAAAGGTTAATTTTGAGGATGGTGTTAATACTTTACTCTTCTAGTTTGGAAAGATGTTTCTGACAAAAAGAGGTATACCTACAGAGCTATCCTCACAGGCCTTGTTCCCGGACTACGTTATTGTGTGCTATTCATAAACTCTATTTTAACCAAACAATTTATAGTTTACTCGGCTGGATTCACTGACCAACTCTCTGAAGTCTACAACTTTCGAGCTATGGACCCATCAAGCCAACTCAGAGCTGCTGTCTTTGGTGATTTTGGACTAAAAAAGGGTTACGCTCTTGACGAACTGATCAACGCTACACAAAGCGATATGTTTGACATCGTGTTTCACATTGGTGATATTGCTTACGACTTGGACAAGAAGGACGGAGACACAGGAGACGATTTTCTTAACGACATTGTTCCTATTGCAGCTTATGTTCCGTACATGGTAGGGGATCGTTAATACGTTTACTTCAATGGTCTCAGGTCATCGCCGGTAACCACGAACAAAGTCAAGACTTCCTCCATTTCAAAGAACGGTTTAGCATGCCTTCCAATGGTGTTCTAGACGATAATCAGTTCTGGAGGTAACAGAATTGTAGGAGTATTTCATAAAGGTATTTAGTATTGATATCGGCGGTACTCACATCGTTGGACTGAGCTCGGAATACTACGGATACCAGATGAGTAACGAAGCCCAGATCCAGTATAACTGGCTGGTCAACGATTTGAAACACGTAAGTCAACTGTCCTCCTTTTGTATTTACTGTTTTTAGAATAAAGCAGCCTGGACGATTGTACTAATGCACCGCCCAATGTATTGCTCTAACGAGGATCCTGCCGGTTGCCAAGGAACGGAGAACTTAATGGTAGTGACTCGGTGTGCACGAGCAGAAATATATTGCTTTTAGACACGTAATGGAGAGTCGGGCTTCCCTGCATTAGAACCTCTCTTTAATTCTGCCGGTGTGGATCTTGTCTTCTGGGGCCATCAGCATTCCTACGAGAGAAATTGGCCTGTTTTTGAGTCGACTGTTTATCCTCAAGGAGACAGACAGCATTTCCACAATGCTGCTACGCCGGTGTACTTCATGACAGGATCAGCTGGCTGCCATGATCACGAAGACGTTACCAAAAAAATTCAGCAGCCATACACTGCTGTTATGTCAGCGGAATATGGGTTCTCTCTCCTAACTATCGTGTCTAATGCCCAACTAACTACTCAATTCAATAGTGTTAACAACACTACTCCTATTGATCAGTTTTCGCTAACAAAAGATTTAAATTTCAAGCCAGGCAGACGCTAATACTATTCTTAGCTTTTTACATTACTTTTCCCAGGTGCTTTGACAACGTGTACTTTAATGAATTCTGCAAATTTATTACTTTAATGACAAGGTGGCCTTTCCCGATTGCTACAAATTTCCGGACTAGACACTTTCGGACCAAGATTGCTATAGTGATTGGATTATATTCGCGTTGACTCCCGAATGTGCGTCGCGTAGCAACGCACCGAACGGCGCGACCTTTGCAGCTGGCAGTCTTTGACTGAATCCCTGTTTTCCCCATCCGGACATCTGCCTATTCTGAATTATCCAGGCACACCTGGTATCTTTCTCTCTTCTGCAATTCCTTTCAACTTATTGCTTTCAGATTTGGGTTAGATGGTGATTAGACCTAGTAGTTCGCAATGGAGTCTCAGTCCGGAAACCATAATGAGTCATCACTATCGGCTCACGAGAGGTGTGAAGCCCCTCGTTGACATGTCACCGCCATATTCCATGTATAACAGTCCTATCAGTAAGCTTTTTCCTTAAAACTTTTCAATAAAGTTTAGGCGTTCACTATATTCCACGCAGAGCGGCTTCAGCAGACGCAGCTCGTCGCAACAATTTGCCTGTAAGATGACCTTAATTTTCACATAAAACTGTTTCAGAAACCCCATCGAGAACTATCTGCCTTTATCAACAGCCAGACCCAGAATTTGCGACTGCCTTTGCCATTGAGAAGTTCTAGAAATGAACTGGTTAAACCAAAACTGCTAGGCAACAGAAATTACTATCCGCCAGCTCGACGTCCTGTAAGCTTTTCTGATTTTTATACTGAACAAAGTGCAGAAAAAACCTTCACTTCCTGTACCTGAAAAAATCACTTATCAAGAACAAAATGTTGTGGTTCGAAGAGAGCGAACTCGTGAAAAATTCAGAAACAGATCCAGTTGGGTTGCCTTCAAGGACTGTGTGTACAGTTTCATCATCCAGAGAGGAGTCTACACTGATGGGTAAAGGGAACAGTTTATTGTTAATTAAACGTTTTAGAATCATCGTGGACACTGTAGAGTCGGAAATGGAAAAGTGGGAAGGCCAGATGTCATGGGTAAGCATACTCTTAGGATCAGTCACAAAAGTTTCAGTCTGAACTAGAGCTTCTTCGAGAAGAAATCTATGCAGAACTAGGAGTGAAAACTTCCGAAGTTGTCAGAGTAAACAAGTCTCGTCGAATGTCCAGGTATTATTCCAACTTCATACAAAAATAATTTTTAGACGTCCGGGCAGTGTTGACAGCGCAATTTCTAGCAACAGTTCCTCCTCAAAAACATCTTCAGAAGCTACAACTTCTTCTAAAGCTTCCGGTTCAACTAGCTCTTCCAAGCGTAGCAGGTCTAATCAGTCATCACAGTCCAGCAGTAGTCGTTCATCAGAAGACGCGTCTACGGATAGCGACTATCCCAATTAAGCCAGTTTGTCATATGATGCAGTCTTTCTATTTCATATCGGTCTCATCAAAATCCATCCTGTGATTTTTACCGCTCCTCTTTTACGGAAATCTAGTATGTTTATTTTTAAAGCAAAATGAATTAAATTAAACAAGTTTCAACATTAGCTCGTGAAGTGCACTTTTCTTGCGCTCGATTCGTTTCTGTCGGTAGAATATGAAAGGAGTCATAGCAGGTGGACCGCGGAGAGATGATTGCTCGCTTGTCGAAGCCACCGTTATACTAGTCGTAGATATGCTTGTTATCGGCGGTGGAGTTGGACCTTAATTGTTATTGGACTAATCAAAATAATACTGACCATCCAGAGAAATTGGACTAGTCGAAAAGGTTGCCTTTGAAAACACCAAAAGGGCTGGCTTCATAACTCTTGTCTGAAATACATTTAAAGTTTCATGTTCAGTTGATACCGTCATGATGGTGCAAGAGCTTTCTGGGACACAATGTCTTTCGGTATTACGACTATAGTGAGGGATGCATCCGCAGCCCGATTGACATTCATGGCAGACCTGAATAATAATGTCAGACTAATTTGAATCCTCGACCTTTTCCTCTGTACACGTTGCGTCGCAAACACATAAACGGTAGATTTCGAACATACCACAGGCTGAAACTAGGTAAGAAGGCAAGATTAGGTCGTTACTGGGAAAAGAAGCAGCCGTAAAATTTAAAGGGGACGAAGTGACGAGAGTTTTCATAGTATTGTAGACAGTCGTTTCTGCAGTACTACTCAGTTTCGGGAAAAGTGGCGGCTTCTTCTTGAGTTTGCCATTTTTCTATGTATGTTATAATGTTAGAATGAAAGTAAAGCCTTTACCTTTGAAAAGCGTTTACTATCTAGTGCGAATACATGACAGGTTTCTCTCTGTATACATTTACCATTTTGGCGCACGAAGCCCTTCTTGCATACGCATTTAGCGAGAGAACAAATTGGCTCGCAGTCCTGAACGGCGTAAACAATAATAAAAACGATTTTACCGGGGTAAGATCATTACAAGAAGGCTCACAACGTCTACGGCAAATTTTCAGCTCTTCTCCATAAGTACAATCTGAAACTGAAGGCCATTGCAGCAAATTTCGAACCTGTGGCTAATTGGATTGGACGAAATTTGCGCAGTTTGAACATTTTCTTCCCTTCAATAAAAGTAAAAACAAACAATAATATCTAAACAGATTGTTGGTATCAAGTTGAAACTCACCGGCGCTATCAGCATCTTCGGTGATGAGGCTAATGTTTCGAGTCAAGATCCGTGAAACGACGAAAAACAGGGGCTAACTGGTTGTTTCGCGCCCTGTTCCCGACGACGGTTTTATGAATTGAGATCATTGCGAACGTGGAAGCGTGTCTGAACTAGAATATTTTTAAAAGAACTCTTGATTTGCGTGTGGCAATTGGGAGAGATCCGACAGTGAATCGCTTCTTCCTTAATCAGCTAATGCCTATGAGTTATTTGGATGTAAGCTTTTTGATGCTCCAACTATTCGAGATACAACCTGCTAGTCACGTTTCAGTTTTGATATTTATTATTTGTAAGCTCATTTCATATTTCTAAACTCTATTTTTGGTGTGGTTTAAGACAATAGTTTAGCCTTTAGCTTTGGTTTGTTAGTTTCTCAGACATCTTCTAGAAGGAATTTTGAACAATCACGAATGATACTTTTGTATTATTACATACCAAGTTGCAATTTTTAATGAGTTTTTACTCTTTAGAACTTAACCCCGACGCGAAGCTTTAAAAAGCACTGTGCTACCAGTATACAGACGCTTTTATTATCGACACAACAGGTTCCCCCTTATCGAGCACAATCAATAGTAAACAACTGTGTCGCGCCTCTGCCACAACTCGCGTTCGCAAGATTTTCGTTATTGCGCGAATCCAGACCAGTGTCGTCACTAGCACAATTCAAAACCACGCGACATTCATTCAATCTTGTTTTTTTTTGTATTTATTCGAATCATTTCAGATTGTTACAGATGAACAATGAACGGAAGGTGTTTCTCGGGTGCATCGTGGGTTCAGTCGTCGCCTATAACGTATGTTTACTGTGCTCTTGAGAATGAAGCTGTCTTTAGGGAATCCGATATCTGTATAATTTCTACAAGGAGAGAACCAAGCCAGACTTTGTCCCAATTGGTGTCATTAAGGACCTTTTCATCTTTCCGGCAAAGTCATGCAAAGGAAAACGAGTATGTTAAGGTTCTGTTCAAGGTTTAGACATTTGTAGGTTTTTTCGTTTTTCTGTGGACCAAAAGGAGCTCAGTATGGGGAGATGGAAGATCGTCACTTGATTGTTTTTGACGGAGAAACCGGCACGTAAGCACAGTTTTCAATTAAAAATACAAAATAGGTTCTACACTGCTCGTCAGAAGCCGCAAATGGTCCTAATTGACATTGAGGTAAAAGACGATGTCATCGCCGTCTCCTTGCCGGACGGCAGAAAGGCTCAAGTGAAAGTTTCGGATGTTTTGAAGAAGAGGGATGTGCGACCGACATAGTCAGTTCTTTGTGTTAGTTTTAAGATTTTCAATTCAGTTTGTTCCAAAAAGCTCGGCAAGATGGCCTGGACTGTGGCGATGATATCAGTCGGTTTCTTTCGAATTTCCTGGAAGAGACAAGTGGGTTAACGTTTTAATCCAAACTGGACATGTAACTGTAGATGTCCGTCTTGCCATGTACGTCAGCGGATTGCACAACGAAAGACTGTGTGTGACACAGAGTAACTGGTGGATGAATAATCCCGTTCCTCAAAGAACTGACGAGGTTAAATGTTTGCACGGCACTAAGAACAAGCTTTTAGGTCGCATTTGAAGATCTGAGTCCGTATATGATTATGACACAAGCGTCCCTGGACGATCTGAATTCAAGACTGGAAAATAAAGTTTGTCACTACTCAAATGTTAGACCAGGCATTTGCAGGTGAACGTAGTCCGTTTCCGGCCAGAAATCTTTATCGATCGCTGTGCTGCCTGGGATGAGGACAAATGGGACGTGCTCAAGATAGGAGACGTTGAATTGCAGTGCTATAAGCCCTGTGACCGGTAATCTTTTGATCACACCTGTCTATACCGTTGATTCAGCTGTGTGCTAACCACTGTTGACCCGAAGACTGGGACCAAGGATCCCCACATGCAGCCATTGAAAACACTCCGAGAGTCTGTGTATGGCTTTAAGGTGTTACATTTCTATTTTAGGTTCCGTTTGGCACCAGAAGGTACAATGAGAGCGGAATTCAAAGAATCGCCCCTGTTTGGAGTCAACGCGGGAATAATTAAGGCGGTAGGTTACCGAAATGTTATCCAAGATTAACTTTCATTTCCAGGGATACATTCACGAGGGCCAAGTTGTCTACGCCCGCTACAAGAAATCCACCTACTGACGTCTTTTCCACTTCCATAACTGCTTATCGCAATAAATCCGTAGCAAATTTCGTTTATCTCTGAGAGCGCTATCGAATGCGTGTCTACTAAATTTAGAAAAGGCCTATATTTAGCAAAGTGGCCGTCCAGTTGATCCAAGTGTTTCAACAGCCGTTCGTTCTAACCCTGGGCCGCGCCCTCCTCTCTGTATTTGCGACTTTTCGGGACTAGTCACGTTGCGCGTTCCTCGACCATTTATTCATATCTACTACATCGTTTGCATATTAATTACTTTTTTTCCAATTTGCCTTCTCGACACCTTCCGATTTCTATTTTTTTATTGTGATACTTCAACAGACCGACATGTATTTAACTTTTGTTCCTCAACGTTTATCGTTTATTTTTACATCATCCCACGAAAAGGCAATAGACACTTTACGACATGTGCAATAAAACCTCAACCAACTTTTATTCCAAAAATATCAAACTTGAAATAGCAGAGTTTGTGCTTGCGGTCGAAAACCCAGTCAACAAAGATCTGTTGTGATTTTCCAATTTGCTCGAACTTCAAATTCCTTTCCCTAGGTTTAATCTGTAGTTCTCCTACACTTTCGATTCAACTGGAACTTTGCCGCAGCTAGAAACCAGTGCTGTTTTAGATCTTCTCCTTTGTTTTCTCAGGGATTTCATTTCGGCCGTCCTTTCTTGGCTTTGCTCTTTATTTTCCGAGCTTTGCAATTTACAGCGGTCAGTAATTCCTGGTATTCATTGAACCCGCCCTTCCTCTGTTTGTTCGAATGATTTACGGTGGACAATCGTCACTCAGTCGAGCATGTACTTCCGTACATAATCATCTTCCTTCTTATATAGCCAAACGGAAATACAATTCATTTAAAAAGTGAAAATATCTGATTGGTCCTCTAGTTTGGTCTAATAAGCACATCAGTCCAGATCTCTTATTTTCTCTCAACTACTAATCTGGAAACTGTCAATTTCTTCGAACATCCATCTCATTTTCTCTAATTGCGTTGTCTGTTCAGAAAGATGGCCGATGTGCTACCAAACGGTAGCAGTAGTCCACCGCACACTCAACAGCCAGGCATTTTCTCCACGGTAAACATTTCTTCTATTTTTTGAACAGTTTTTTGTAGGATCAGTCGAATTCTTCTCCACTGGCTTCCTTGACTGCAAAAGTTCAAAAACGGAGAGTCTTGCCGCCACACAAGATGGGTAGGTGTCGCCATAAAAACTCTGATGGTTTCAATACTTCCCCACTGCCATTCTGTTGACTCCCGCGCGAAAACGGGACAGCCGCTGCTGACCCTCAAGAGTGCACAGCGTTGCGTAACATCCTGGCACTGCCGGTCTTCGGCGTCTTCCTTTGTACCATACGGAAACACTGGGGAGGAACTGTCTGTCACTGTCCTCTCCGCTACACCCGTTCTTACTGACCTTTGAACACTTTGACCCAGATAATGGATAATAACAGACTTGCGCTTCGGAGTGTCTTTAAGAAAGCGTAACATAACACGTAACACAACTTTAACACATCCAATTCGGTCAACTTCCGTTATTTTTTAACCGGATGATCGGGGTCTTTTCTACTTTCCTTCCGCATTTCTGCTCTTGTCCTTCCGCTTCAAGGTCTCATCGCTGCTCTACGGGTCTCGACGATTATTGCTGCTCACTACACTACTTATAGCTCCGATACACCTTCTCAACTTTTTGATAGCTAATTATGGCATGAGGAGAAGCGGTGACCTTGAGAATGAATATGCAGAGTATACCGCCGGCAGCATAATTCGAGGACGCGGTAGGGCGTCAATTGCGTTCCGTCTTAGTGTGTCCCCCATTGACCAGGTCAGGGTGCTATCTTTCTCCCTCTTGTTGTTGCTGACCCCACAACGCAGACGGTCAGCTCGGGTCACCCACGTGGCGTGGTCCTTTCTCTTTATTTGCACCCTAATTGTGTGGTCCAGGCCAGACCACAATTCTAAGTTGCTCACACTGACCAGAAAAAATGCGAAACCACCTGCAGTAGTCTCACGTTGACGTCTTCCTTTTCAAAACTGATTAGCTAACTATAGATGATTATTGACGTAGAGAGTCTTCTCGACTTCCGGTCTTCTAATCCCGTTTCCCCTCTTCCTCTTCATAGTCAATCCAGCGTTTTTGTCTTTCTCTTGTTCCTGGTTAGTGGATGTTTTTCCTGCTGTTGTTTGACCACCCAGCTCCACTCAATGTTATCCTCGCTGCTTAATTTCACTTCCTCCTCTCCCGTTTCATTTTGTCAATCGAACGTTCGGATGCAAGAGTTGCCTTTTACGACAACCTAGTTTTTTCGAATATCCTTTTAAGGGAAGACTGCAAAAAGTTCAGATAGCTATCAGCTGAGATTTGAAGGAATATCGCACTATGAAACAGTGACCTCCGCGCGAGTGCCGTTCTGCCCCGACTGGTACGGACAGAGTCATCGATTGATTGTTCGCGCGGTCCACTTTTGGAGAGACGCCTGCGGCGGTTCTAGCACACTCCCACGGCCTGAACTGTCCTCAGATCTGATCTATATTTTCTAGGGCAACACTAGGGCGCTTCCCAATTCGATACGACTTGCCCAATCGCCCAGCGCAGCATTTCATGAGCCTTGTCTGGCTAAGTGACCTTGTGAGATAGTGTAAGAGTGACCCTCTGCCGTTCGCACTTCTTCAGCCTTGTCTGGGCCGGCAATCTCTTTTTTCATGAGCACTTTTTTGGCTCGACTGCTTATCAAAGCGAACAGTCCTTTTACGGAGCTGAAATGCCTTCAATTGTTGTCACAGCTGTAGTTTAAACACCACTATTTTGAACGTCCCTCCATTTGTTTGCACCTCTCGACAGCAGCCGTGACTGCTTCTTAAAAGCGTTCTTTTTGTTTCTCTTCAAAACAGTATAAACACGTTCACAAGCTTTTGTTTTCACACTTCCTGACAAAGTGGCTTCATTAGATTACAGCGGAAAAGTGCCAATCAGTTATCGCTGAAGGTTGTTGGACGACAAGAGATGAGTTTTTCTGGCTTCGAAAAACCTTGAATGCGATTCTTTTCTCTGACAAGTTGCCGAGCAACCTTCTCCCGTTTTCTTCTGATACAGCATTACTCACTCTCGTGCCTTCTCATCAAAAGAAAACTGTCCGTTTACCAGAAATAGCAGCCCCTTCTTCTTTTTCTGCTTCACCTTCTCGCGCCCCCCTTAGCCCCGTTTGCTTGATTGTTTAACCTGAATGGTTAATCCGCAATATCTGATACGATAGTGCGCTCACTTTTTCATTCCATGTTTACAACATTTTTCACATTAGGATAATTGCAAGGAAAGAGAAAACATTGCTTTTCTCCGATTGTCTGCGTCATGAATTGTGTAAATCCAGTGATAGGATTTCGGATCAGCGTCTTTGCTCCTCTCTAGTTTATTGCGGAAAACAGCATTGAATTTATCAAATGTTTTAACAAAACACTGCTAAAAACTCTTTTCCTATTCAGAAATAACTTAACTTTTCTCAACAGCCAGTTGTCTTTTACAACTCAGTTTGGTGACTGATCAGGTTATCCATCGAACAGGGTTCTTTTCAATCTTCCTTCTCAAACACCTGGTACCCAAAAGTCCTCTTCCTATTGGGAAATGCGACGCCTTCACGTCGAAAAGAGGAAGTCGTAATTCACTCGCTGGAGCGACACGATCATTGATCTCAAAGACGTCCCCTCTAACGAGCCCCTCAACATTTATCCAAATTAAAGTAGGGGAGCCTTCTGCGGTTAATCATAGCATTTAATCCATGACATCTGTCTAAATCTCATTGATTTTCTGCCTCCTTTACACGACCTAGAGGGTCATGGAAATCTAAAAAATCGGATCGGTATCTTATTGGAATCCAAATGGGACGGTGAATTCAAAGGACCAAAATAATGAAAAGGGACCGACAAGAGAGGTTTTTAGCAGAGCGCATCGATCCGTCCACCCTCGGGGGTCCATGCTCAGCCGGTTCTCATGACCGCCATCCCTCGTTTCCCCCTTCTGGAACTGTACTTTGTTGCCATACTATATATCTTTTTGATATTTCGGTATTATATTTTGACATTTCTTCTAGAATGCCTCTAGACGGCAAAACATTTCTTTCTAATAATCACGCGCTCTCATAAATGCAGTTAACTGTGTTCATGAGACATTTCTTCAGTTTTCCCTTCTCACAATATTTCCTAATTTTTTACCCTTCCCAGCATCAAAATTGGACTATTTTTGGTCATAAATGCCACCTGACTCTTGTTATTTCTTCAAAACCTACGAGTTTTTTGTCATATGAAAACATCTCGCACGAATCTACTTTTGACAATTTATTGATCGCATGACGACCACTTCGCTCTTTTCGCGCATGGACACTATGGAAACAGGTTCGACTCGTCAGTTTTTTTACGGATTGCCAAAATCAGCTGCATCGTTTGACGATTTATGTCCCAGTAGTCATACATTTTTCCATATTTGATTTCCTCAAGTGTTCCGAACTCTTTTGTCGTCGCAACATTTTATCCGCTTTGCGTTCACCGATAGAAACTGCTGCGACAACTTTTTTTGATAAGGAACCAAGTCACTTGATAGATTACAACTCTCTGATTCTCCAGCCCTCTCTCCCATACAGAAAGAGAGTGCCCCGAGGGCAGTCTGCCAGTCTGTCGACCTCAATTCCCAAAGAGAGAGCGAGAGCCAGCTAGTCGGGCCTGTTCGTGCCTGCTAATGTCCCTGACCTAGATGCGTGCGCAACATCAGCCCAGCTTTTGCAACTAGCCTCTGGACAGATTCAATCACTTTTCATAATCTTTATCTTCGGCCACACATTTTCGGAATTCAGTTTGTTTTTCAGTACTGCGTTCCTTGCGAATGCGGCGATCGGCGCGACAGTATGCCACAAGGACGCCGGAATATCCTGAAGCCGATATGGAAGAGATGGACAGTTATATAGAATCTCACTCTTGTACACCGACCGAGGCTTCTCCCTCCTCAGCCCTGTCGTCTGCAGCAGCCACTCCAGAAAGTATACTAACCACGCGGGCCAGAAGGTACGAGCTTTTTCCAGTTTATATTTTCACGCTTTTTTTTCTTACGACGCGCTTGATCATGTTCGTTTTCAGCCCGCGGTATACGTTACGAAGAAGACGGTCAATACAAATAAAGGACGAAGATAGCTGTTGTACAAGCGCTTTAGCTGCTACTGCGGACGAGGTTTGTGTTTCCCATTTTTCTATGAAATTATTGGAATAAGGGTCTGACAATTGTAGGTCTTCTCCGACTGGGTCGGGCGCTAGTTTCGTAGAAGGGTCAGATTAGAAAGTGTGTTCATCCCGAGGCATAGTATTTGGGCTACGTAGCGCACTTTGAATTATGAGCGACCGCCGCAAACTTACGGTCGTAATCAAGGACAGATTTTGTAAAAGTTATTTTTTTCAATAAGAAACTAGATGCTGTGACAAATTCTTGCTTGAATTTTGTTGGTTAAAATTTCGTCTTTTTTACGAACATTGAACATTCAAAAGTGAAATTGTCTCTTTTTGAACGTCAAAGAAAAGTAAGAATAAGTACGCGTGCTCCAACTCGCCAAAAAGCGAAGTGCATCGCTTGACCTTGCCATGACCACATGCCACTGTATTCTTCCAAATGGCTTGGTCACCTAATGAGCACGACCCCAAAGTTGGATCGGATTTCCCTTCTTTACCTGTAAGCAACAAACCAATTTTTTAGCACATCGAAGTGTTGTATCAACCTCAACCTCAATATAAAATTTTCAGACATTGGAACCATCGGCATGCAAAAGATTCAAGCCCGAATCACCAGGAGAAGCAAAAGACAGGTAAATACAGTTACAATATAATTTCTCTCTCAACAATTTCCTCAGAATTCATTTCAGCGCTTCTCTTCTTCTTGCAAACGCCAGAGAACCTAACGATGATGAATGCTACATCGAGCAGTTACCACAAGAATTATTAATGAAGGTCGGTGTTTCTTGGCTTTTCTCACGTTTCAGTTAATTTTAGATCTTCTCCTTTTTATACGAAGAAGATCTTGTTGTGGCAGCAAAAGTGAATCGTCGGTTTTACATCAGTTGCAATGATCTCCAGCTATGGTACGCTTACAAATTCTTATTTTTTAAATTTTCAATTAGGAAACGACTGTACAACGAAGCATTCGAATATACTGTGCCAATTTACCATCCACAGCAGAGCCGTTTTGAACAGAGAGAACTAATGCGATGGAAAGATCCGAATCCGTGGAAAGAAAGCTTCAGACAATTGGTAATAGATTTATTGAGGTTTTAATATATACCACTATTTAAGCGTCATGGAGTCCACGTCCGTCGTGGGGCCGAAGATATTTACAATGGACACAAAGGACGGTCAATGCTCCATTTCGATGAACTGGCTGATGCTCTTTCGTACGTTCACTACCTCCAACTATACTATTTGTCTTTTTCTAGCCATCTCGATGCTCGTCCTGACGGAGAAAAACTGGTGTTCCTTCACACCGGACAATACAATCCGGACCCAATCACCATCGAGTCCAATGTCCAGATCATCGGAGCGAGTGAGTAATTTTTTCACGATCAGAGCGTCGTCGTAACGTACGAGGCGCCTCGCACAAAGCGGACTGAAAAGCAAGCGTCACTCGCAGACAATCGGCAGTCAGAACATCAGACCGGGAGTATGTGTGTGATGCGCATGGGCGAATGCATATCTTATATCTCGTCTGGGTATCTCTCGAAGCGAGCTGCTATCTACCACACATAGAGACAGTCTGGTCGCTTGCTGGCCTAGACAAGGGACCGTATATTGCCGCGAGTCCGAAGAATAATTGCCTTAGTCTATAATTTATGAAAATTCAGGCTTCTAGCAATAATTTATTTTTTTGTAGGTTCCGGATATAACATTAACCAAAATGTCTCCATTGAACAAGCGAAAGCGACAACAATTACCTTTGGAGAAAACAGCTCAGGTAGTGAACTTGCCATGAGGGAAATAATGCATCTTCAGGAGCTTATCTGGGTTACATGACTGTGAAGTTCAATCCGGACAAGCCTGTGGATCACGGACCCACTTTTGCTCACAGTCACCAGGCAAACTACGCTCTGCAGGTGCCGTTGAGAGTCAATTTACATTAATCGCTAATCGTCTAGGTCACTGATGAATCTTGCCCCACAATTGATCGGTGTCATATTACTTCCACCTGTAATGTAGGAGCTGCCGTCTGCGTTCGAAGGCTTCACACAAATCCTACAGTCCGTCACTGTTCAATCACCGATTGTGATAATGTTGGAGTCTACATCACAGATTCGGCAACTGTGAGTAAAACAAGCCAATTCGAGAACAAGTGGTCGCGATTTCAGGGCCGATTCGAAGATTGCGAGATTGCCCGAAATCATTTGGCTGGAGTCTGGGTCAAGAACAATGCAAATCCGTACTTCAGGCGATGTCACATTCACAGTGGACGAGATGTCGGGGTCTTCACTTTCGAGTATGAAGTTTTGAACGAATTTGAATAGAAAACAATTCTAGATATGGACAAGGCTACTTCGAAAAGTGTAACATTCACAGTAACCGCATCTCCGGAATCGAAGTGAAGAACCACGCTAATCCTGTAGTCGTTCGCTGTGAAATTCATCACGGGCAAACCGGCGGAATCTACGTTCACGAAAAGGGACGCGGTCAATTTACGGAAAACCGTATCTATTCGAATGCCTTTGCCGGTATTTGGATCACTTCACACTCCGATCCAACAATCAGAAAGAATGAGATCTTTAGCGGTCAGCAGGGAGGAGTTTACATTTTCGCAGAAGGTATAGCATAGTTGTTTGCGTCCGCAAGAATGGATGGTTTTAGGCCGTGGACTGATTGAAAGCAATAACATTTACGGCAACATGCTTGCTGGTATCCAGATCAGAACTAGCAGTGACCCAATTGTCCGATTAAATAAGATTCATGACGGCCAACACGGAGGAATATACGTCCACGAGAAGGGAAAGGGACTTATCGAGGAGAACGAAGTGTACGGAAATACTTTGGCCGGAATCTGGGTCACTACTGGATCTTCTCCAATTCTCAGAAAGAACAGGATACACTCTGGCAAGCAGGTATAAATCTTTTTATTGTTTTCTTATTAGTTCATTTAGGTGGGGGTCTACTTCTACGATAATGGTCACGGTTTACTCGAAGAAAACGATATTTTTAATCACTTGTATTCGGGAGTACAAATCAGGTAAACCAAATTTATCATTTTCGAATAATGAAAAAATCTTCAGAACGGGTTCAAATCCAAAGATTACGAGGAACAAAATCTGGGGTGGTCAGAACGGTGGAGTTCTTGTGTATAACGGTGGACTGGGAGTTTTGGAGGATAACGAAATTTTTGACAATGCCATGGCCGGTGTTTGGATCAAGACGGAAAGTAATCCCTTGCTGAGAAGGAACAAGATTTACGACGGTCGCGATGGTGGTGTTTGCATCTTCAACAAGGGACGAGGTAAACTATACAAAAAGTTTTTGAATTAAAAACTGATTCAGGAGTCCTAGAGGATAACGACATTTACCGAAATGCGCAGGCTGGAGTTCTCATCTCGACTGAATCTAATCCCACACTGCGGCGGAACAGAATATTTGAAGGTCGAGCTGCTGGCGTTGAGATTACGCACAGAGCAACAGCCACCTTGGAATGTAATCAACTTTTCCACAACAGATTTGGAGGGCTCTGCTTGGCAACTGAAGTCATGCCAATTCTGAGAGATAACAAGATCTTCAGCAACCACGATGCTGTGGAAAAGGCAGTAAAGAAGGGATCTTGTCTCTTCAAGATCAGCAGTAGTACAACCTTCCCAATGCACGACTTCTTCCGGTAACATGAATTCAAGTAACAGCTCAAACAAACCCATTTTAGGTGTATCAGTTGCAACACGACCGATAGAAACGCCATCTGTACGAATTGCATAAAAGTGTGCCACAAGGGACACCAGGTCGAGTTCGTGCGACACGATCGGTATGTTTTCTTCTACATTTGTTTTTAAAAATTATCAACATTTCAGTTTCTTCTGTGACTGTGGAAACGGAACATTGGATAATCATACGTGCAAGCTACAGACTGAAGTTCGAGACAACGATACCGTCTATGACTCGGCGAATCCGGAAGAAACTGCTACCACTTCTCAAACACCCTGACATCATTCAGCCAATTTTTAGTCTTCTCCAACGGTCATAATTTACGCTTTGGAACATCTAGTCCCTGTTCCGTTCGCTTCATTCTGCGATCTCTTCTGTTCAATTCTGCGAGATATCCCATCGCAGACTACCTCCTGCGAGTATCTTCCCCGTTCACCCGGCGCAAGAACATAATCTGTGATAGCGTCCAGCAGCGCTCTCATTAATTTCAATAACCTCTTCATAGTTTTACAATTAGACTTTTGGTTCGTCATCCTCCTCAATCACTATCTTCCTCCAGTTTCCTCTTCTCGTTACTTCGTGATATCTAGCTAGAATGCTTGTGATTCTTGTTCTTTCCCCTCATAATTCTTTTTTTCGTAATACTTACTAGCTCTGTAGAAAACAAAGGGTTGTTTGTATAATTATATAGCAGCTTATTACTCCTTTGGTAAAAATAGAGGTTTTCATTTTTCTCTATTGCAGTTGTGTCATAGATGCAAAGCTAGTAATTTCTATCATGAGGCAGCATCTTGTTGTCGCAGCTGCATTTCGAAATCACTACAAAGTTTTGTTAACCCCTACATACTTTTAAATAAATATTTCACCTAATACTCTGCCCTGTCATCCAAGATCATCAAACCAGCACGCAACAGACACGAATGACTTTAAAGACAAACGGATAATTCAAGGTAACCGATTGTCATCTCAGTAATGCGATTTTCAATAATTTTGATTTATGTTTTTGTATCCACGACGTATGAGAATCAACCTTGTTGTATTGTACGAGCAGCAGTAAACACATAGGTTTTATCTGAACGCCAAACTAAAATAGTGGCAGCTGTTGGAACAATACAAACAAACTCTTGTAGTTAATCTAACGTACGCTGATGCAGATGATACTGTTCGAGTTGCCAAAAAAGAGCAACTTACACTATCATATTTTTCGACATGCTTTGTATTAGCTAGTTTTCTCGGGCAGGTTGCGTTATCCCCCCCCCTGGCCATTCAGCGCGGAGGGGGGGGGGGGTAATGTATATCATAGGTTTTTCTCTTTAAAACGCTCCGTAAAGAAGGGCAAATGAAAGTGTAAGTAAACTATTATTATCCTTTTCCACTGTTTATCTAAGGTTTGAGCGCTTACCCAGCTTGTTTAAAGTCAGTTTGACTTTTTTGAGTAATTTTCAGTTTTTCGACTACTAGAACTCATTTTCAGGCTTTGTGATGTTCTCCAATCTTGTAGAGGAGATCAAAAGCTACAACTTTGCAGAGCATCACAAAGCTGGATAACCTTTTCTTCATGTTGGAAATCCAGTTGGCCTGTATCAGCTGGTGCAGTTAATCTCGAGACAATCTCCCAACTTATTTGAAACAAAAGGCGTTATTCGTTTTGGTCTTTTTCCAGTGATCGGCCGCAAAACTATGAACCCCTTACGATAAATCAAACAAATTTTTAAAATGGTTTCTAGGAAATGATGGCTTTTACAACTGTACAACTCGGATAAAAATGTAGGCGATGGATTAGTGTGAAGGTCGTTAAGTTAGAAAGATGGAACCTTAGGTGCGACAGACCTAGGCAGGTCTGGCTGATTCAATTAGCATCACGTGTAAGGAACTCAAGACTTAAAAACGATCATCGGTCAATTAATTCATTTCGGAAATGTGTTACAATTGCCCGGGTCTCATTTTTTAGGTAGTTCGGAGGTCATGTTGAGCAAACGGGTGGTATACTTTATCCCCCCCCCGTGGCCATTCAGCGCGGTGGGGGGATAAAGTATACCATAGGTTTTTCACTTCAAATCGCTCCGTAAAGACGGGCAAATGATAAATAAAGTGTAAGTAAACTATTACGTGTGGAAGAAGTGAACGCCCCCCCCCCAAATCAAATCAATTTATCCTCAAAAAAAGTTATTGGTCCGACAGTGTCGCGAGGTCGGACCCCAAAAAGTGATAAAATCGACCTAGCTCCGCCGTTGAAAATGCAAATCGGCTGAAATTTTGTGGGGAAGTTGGGCCCTATACTGTCCCCTTTCAGCCAAATTTTTGTGGCATTTGGATTAAAACCAAAAATTTTAGGAGGGAGGGGGGAGGGCCTTCCACACGTAATAGTTTACTTACACTTTATTTATCATTTGCCCGTCTTTACGGAGCGATTTGAAGTGAAAAACCTATGGTATACTTTATCCCCCCACCGCGCTGAATGGCCACGGGGGGGGGATAAAGTATACCACCCGTTTGCTCAACATGACCTCCGAACTACCTAAAAAATGAGACCCGGGCAATTGTAACACATTTCCGAAATGAATTAATTGACCGATGATCGTTTTTAAGTCTTGAGTTCCTTACACGTGATGCTAATTGAATCAGCCAGACCTGCCTAGGTCTGTCGCACCTAAGGTTCCATCTTTCTAACTTAACGACCTTCACACTAATCCATCGCCTACATTTTTATCCGAGTTGTACAGTTGTAAAAGCCATCATTTCCTAGAAACCATTTTAAAAATTTGTTTGATTTATCGTAAGGGGTTCATAGTTTTGCGGCCGATCACTGGAAAAAGACCAAAACGAATAACGCCTTTTGTTTCAAATAACCTGATCTTCAAAAAGCTAAAAACCTTTTCACCTCGCCCAGAGAATGATTACTGTCAGTAGTTCATGGCAGAACCCATCCGTCATTTTCGCTCACTTTCGACCACAGTCAGTCTCGACCCGTTGCAGATAGGGAAATCACTTTGTTTCGTTTATTTTGACGCCATCTCCGACTGTTCTTTTCAGACTTGGAGTTTTTGATCAGCTGAGATGGGAGAAGCGGGTAAGCATGAGAAGAAACTCGACGACTACATCCATATGGGATGGTAACATCTTTTGTGTGTTATCAGCTAATGTACATTTTAAGGTACGTAGTGTATGTATGCATAGCAGCCGAACTGATGATCTTAACACATGTTAATTCTCAATTCTACATGATGTATGCAGGTAGTGACTTCAAAACTTCGTGGCAACTTGTTAGGTGCCGCTCCAAAAATTACTGGCTGTGATGGTAAATCCTTCGGCACTGAGTTGGATGACAAAGAGCTCTGCAACAACTATCTTAACGCGATTAACTGCACCCAGCCCGATATAAGTTATCAATTCAGATCCGTTAATGTTGAGGTAACTGTACTCATTGCGACAGAGATTGTTTATTTCCAGTGGGGCTACTACTGTAATCAAGCTAAAACAATCAAGAGCAGTATTTCCATTCAAATGTTCGGAGTTCTTGTTGGATCTGTAGTTTTTGGTCAGCTTTCTGATTCATTTGGAAGGAAAAATGTACGTTTTACTTGTACTCACAGAACACAAAACACTTCAGTCTATGCTCTTAGCAATGTTCGGTATGATGAGTGGCTGGCTCATGGTTGGATTTGCTAAAGACCTCACCCATTTTACTGTTACCCGTACCCTTGTTGGATTCTTCACTGGTGGTAGTATCAGGTTTGCTGAGTATTCAAATAAGTCTAAAGTTAATTATCAGTGTTGTCAACATTTTCATACTGGAAAATGTCCCGAAACATCTTCGAATGTGGATCAGCATGGCTATCACCTGGTATCATGTTGAGTATGCACGAATAAATTAAATAATTTTAGGTCTCCGAATATGCCTCTGATGGCTTTTATCGCGTGGTACTTCCCTCAATGGAACAACTACGCTGTTGCAAATGCCTTCATCTGCGTGCCTTCAATCCTGTTTTGCGGGTTTCACTTGCAATCAGCACCTCTCACAGCAGACTAATTATTCAGACTTTTCATCCACGAATCTCCCAGATGGTTGGTTTCACGTGGAAAAGTGCACGAAGCCCGGGAGGTCATTCGCAGCCAGTTGAAAACGTCAGGACAGCTGCATCTTATGGATGACGAGTTTGAAGATGTCCTGCTGGCAGAGTATGAAGTGAGACATCTTTGGTCTAAGTAGTAATTTTATATTCAGCGAGCAATGGAAGTTAACGCAAAACAAAGGCAATACTCGTACTATCATTTGTTCTCAACCTGGCATCTCGCTTTAGTCACTACGGTTCTTGCTTTCAGCTAGTAAGTTCAAAACTTTTATTAATTCCGGGCATTTCAGCTTCTCAACGTCCATTATAAACTACGGAATTCTGTTCAACATGGAGAAGTTGAGCGGGTCAATCTACTGGAACTCAGTTTACACCGGTCTAATGAGGCAACTGTTACACTGGGTCCGAAATGATGACATTGTAGATACGCCTGTAACATTGGCTTTGGATTCCTTGATCTCAAATTCAAATGTATTGGAAGAAAGTTCATTCATACTTCTGGACTCGTTCTTATGTTGTTGTCGTTAGGTTTTGTTGTTTTTGCTTATTACTTTGGTAGGGTTCTGTAAATAGCTAGAAACTCAAATATTCCAGATCTCGAAATTACTTTCAAAGAAGAGGTCAGAGTAGCTATCTTATTGGCTAGTTCTATGACATCACAGGTGTGCTTACAAGCATTAACAGAAATATTTTTAGGTATACATTGCTGATGGTATTGTTGGCAGTGAGTTGTTCCCCACTCCCATTCGGAATATTGGCTACTCGTGGCTTCAAATGTGGAATCGTTTTGGAGTCGTCGTCTCTCCCTTCATTCTGTACTTGGTAGTTCTTTGAGAGTGACAAAAAGAAACGAACGTTCAGCAAGACTGGTGGATCGCTCTGCCCTATTGTGTCATGATTCTTCTGGTTTCGATTGATACCTTGGCCTTCGAGTGCTGTCTACCTGAGACCAAAGGAAAGCCACTCATTGAGCATATGCCAAAAAAGGAAGAGAGAATATTTGGTATATTACATGCGTCTTGCTTAAACAATAAATTCTAGGAAAGAGAAAGAACAGGACCCCTTTCGTGGACACTTTGGTAGACCAGAAGAAATTGGAAGAAGCTTCGAATCTCCAGTGATCCTGAATGAAGCTCAGTTTGATCTCTCACGATGTTTGTCCAATTGATGCTTGGCCATTACGATCCAAACCAGACGCAGTTATAGAACTTAACGATCCGCATAAGGGCTAATGGCGGATGAAGCTCACATGTGTAAACAAAACAAATTAGCGCCTATTACAGAAGATACTGTCAACACAAAAAAACAATAATGTCTCTTTGAAAAAGTCAATCTTCAGCCATAGACAACTACGTGAAGATGTTTTACAAGAATTGTTATTGTCTACCCTTTTGTTACTCAAAGCTTGCGAAAGCCTATTTATCAAATCCAAGCAAAAAATGGGCCACAGCAAATCGGCCTTTTGGTTGGCGGACAGTTCCTATACACGTTGTCCGCTTATATTAAACCCACACAGAATCTGTAGCATTTGAACACAAAACATAGCGTTTCAATAAAAAAAACATTGGAGCGGACAAAACGCTGTTAAACCGAAAGTTTCGTTACTAACATGCAGATTATACGTTGAGTATGCTCTATTGTAGAAAACTAGGATTCAGTCTCTCGTCGGACTCGATCTTGTCCCCGTTTAGCGAACATTCGTCATTGGGGAAGCTGACCGCCGATCACAGCCTGACATATAAAAGCTGAGACGAGGCCATCCTAGCCAGCAGTTCCTTTCCGCTTCCTATTCTTCGTCCATACGGGAAAACGCAATATCTTCTTTTTCAGTTATGATTACCAAACTACTCCTCGCTCTTGCTGTAGTTCTTGCTCTCGTTTTTGTAGCTGAGGCTCAGTGGGGCGGTTATGGATATCCGGGTTACTATGGAGGATACGGCGGCTACGGTGGAGGTTCGAAAGATCTTTATTTGTTCCAATTTCTTTTTTCAGGATATGGTTATCGTCCTTGGCGCCGCCACTGGCACGGAGGATACGGAGGATATCCTTATGGTGGCGGATACGGAGGTTATCCTTATGGTGGATATGGCGGATACGGACCATGGGGAAAATAGGTTCCAACCTACTTTGTAGGTCTCTTATTTATTCTGCACACAATAAACATATACATTTACTTCCCTGTTGACGTTACGACGAGTTTCTTTAAATGTTCCATGAAGACCTGCAAGGAAACGTCATCCGTGAATACAGGAGCACCTCCTTCCTAAAGAAAGAAGTAAACAAGAAGGAGAGTTTGGTACCGTTCCATAAGTGTTGTTATTATGAGTCAGGGAGGGATTAACTTTAGAGAGAAGGAATCTTGCCTGAGAGCCCTCATACTCAGTAACAATATACCGGGGAACAGGAAAACGTTCTTGAAGAATAGCCGCAGCATCTACAATAGGAGCTTCTAGGAGAGCTTTAAAAGTGGCATATTGGGGATCTTTATGATATCCCTGCTTTTTCCAGCTCGCAATGGTCTGAAAACTCGGATTAATTCAATTCCAGATTATCCGACTTGTCCGTGGTACACCAGAACATGAAAGTAATCGTCCATAAGAAGGATACGATCAGGTAGAATGGATGAAGTATCCAGCAATACCGGCTCAGGGGGACCACTTAATTTGTTAAGTGAAAAACTGAAGCCGCTTACTTGAAGGAGTAGCTGAACAAGACCGGTTGGATCATCGTTGTACTTTCGAGAACATTTTCTCCGAACAGAATATGTCTAAAAAGCTGATACTGTAAAACACAAAAGCTTACCTGTAGTATACAGTTTCATCTGGAGAGTTGTTGAACACTTGAAGAAACTGCGACCTCCTCAAATGAAAAATGAATTGAGGGAAGAGTGAAAATTTCTCTGAGAGTACAACGGAAGCTGGGTCGTCTTTTTGATACTTTCCAAATTTTTGACACTGAAATTTGTTAATAATTAGGTTTGTTTCTCTAATCCACCAATTTAATCAAGGACCTATCCAGCCATTTTAAAGCTTCTCCATTATTATTTTCGGTTTCTGAAGCTCTCCAGGATGCTACCCTGGCCATCGCGACGGCCGCCGCCTCCTTAATTCAGTTCATGTGTAGGTTTTGACGGGATAAACCTGGTCAAATCCGAAAGCTACGTGATCCTCAGATTGAGCCATATCAACAACCGATCTGCATGTCGTTGTGACTTTAATCCTCTTTCGGCCATCAGGATGTTGGTACTGGGTGATGAGTTGCACCACGCCACGTCCCGCTTGAAGAACTTTTGTATTGTTCTAAATAAATAATTAAAATGATTTATAACAAAATACCTGGGTGGAAACTTCCAAGACGACACCCAATGTCGTGTTAGGAGTAAGAGAACAGATTTTCCATTGGCAAGTGCAGCCAATTCCAATTGGAACATTTGCAACGCACGCATTTTTCACATTAGCTGAAGGATTATAAGTATATTTTTCTAGAAAAACAAGTTACCACTAGCGCAATTTCCCAAAACACCCTGAACCTGAAGACCTGACCCTGTTTTAACCTGAAAGCAGACAGGATGACCCTGAAACTAGTTACTTACTTCAAAGGTGGCGTTTAAGCCCATTTTCAGAGACCCTGTGACGTCCTTGTCGAAAGATTTTTTGAATGTTTGCTTGAACAAGCCGGAAGCGAACGAGTCACCCATAATTGCATTTCCTAAATTTGTAGTTTAATATGGTTAAATGAACGGTATGCCTCCCGTAGAGTTAAAAACATTTTTCTGTTCCATCAATCCTGTTTGGTCAAGCGAACAGGAATAAATATCTACCGTATGGCCGTTTTTAACAATCCTACTGGCCAAACCGTCGTAAAACTTTGTAGCCTAAAGAAATGGTTTGAAACACAGAATTTTTCACTACCTTTTTCATTAACAGCGCTTTTTCTTCTTTAATATCGTGCCAGGACCTAATCGGTACTTTTAGTTCTTCTCCTACCATAGAACCTGGACCGTTGTTACAAGCTCCGCCAATAAAAGACATAATTCTTGCTCCACTGTTTGGATAACAAGCCTAAAACCGCAAAAGTTTAAAAATAACAAAGTTTTACCTCAAGTAAGGAAACGGCCAGGGATAATGCAGCGCCTGTAGAACGAATAGGTCGACGTCCTTGAGGTACAGGCCAGCTATCTTTTCTCAGCCCTTCAATAATTCCATGTAATGTGTTTTCACAAACACTGACGGGCTAAAAATTTACTCATATGAATGCTTGACTATATTGTGTCTAGGCATAAGTGGATCTCTCACTGGCTGTGATTACATAATTAGCAGACAAGCGTTCTACCCTCGACCACAATGCTTCAATACATCTGAGACACCATTCAGTTCAGTAAGACAAGAGGAAGATGTCATGTTCATTTCTTCTAGACAGTGTGTATCATCTCTCTGATGAATGAATGGACGTTTGCATTAAAAGTCCAGCAATGTTTTGGCAGCGGTAAGGTTGACGTCTCAACCTATGTTTGCCAGCTTTCGCCCTCTGGGTCATATTTTTTGAAAATTCAAAGCAGTTTTGAAGATGAAAGGCTCTTGCATCTCGCTTTGACATATATATTTTTTTCCGATGCCTACCTGCAGGAATTTGTTTAATGTACCTCCTAGAGGTGTTTGTGAAGGAACAGTTCCGTTTACTTTTCTTTGTGCAGGTGCTTGGCCTGAAACCTATTAGCTTCAAATTATTGAACCTTACCCAAAGGCTGTGGAGCCACATTTTGAGCTGTTTGAATTGGCGAACCGCCGACCAAAAGTTCCTTGAGGTGCTTCTGATCGACATCCTTGCTTCCCTGCAAAGCAAGAGATTATCTCGTAACATAATTTTGTGACCACCCCATCCTCTATTTTTTAAACTCATGCTGGACACTTATTAGCGTAAGATAATGAATTGAATGGGCGGACGCATTCAGCTGCTAATCCAGACCGTGGATATGAGGGCGGAGGGAAGTAACCGATTAGCACCCACTCTGTCTAACTCTCAGTTTTGAATCTTCCCCTCTTTGAATGAAACTTCCTTGCTAACATGTTCTGTTTCAGAATGCACTGGGTATCCATTCTGTTTGTCCTCCTATACGTTTCCAACTCTGCTTTCTGTATAGCCATTTACCTACAACCTCTCGTGCCGACAGAAGAAGCCGAGCTCGACAACGCTTCTTTCACTATGGACGAACTTTTAGAATTGAGATCTTACGTCAACAACGAGCTCCAAAGACGAGCAATGGCGGCTGGACGTTTTGTGCGCGTACAGAGAGCGGTGTGTTTTCTTTTTGTAGCTATACGCTACCTAATTAAGTTACTCTTATAATAGAACAGCGTACTTGTCACTTACATGACCATCATTTTCAGATGGCCAAGGAGGCATCGCCGGGAGCGAGCAAAAGAGCTCGAATTGGTGGAAACATTGTGATGGGACGGCGAAGGAAATAAACCCTATGTGGCATACTTTTGTGAAGTTTTTAAATTATAGGTTAACTAACTGTCCGATTGTTCTTGTCATTCTATGAAATTTGACTTTTGTCGGTATGTTCTTTTTGCCTGAGGAATGAATCTTACTACTTCACAAATCCGCAAAGATAATCTTTTTTAGTCAGAGCCTGTGTGCCATTTCTGCTAATTAATCGTCTTTCCCACCTTGAAGATGTAACAGCGAGCCAGAAGAGTACAGCTGAGATCGTAAAGATGCACCATTCTTCCAAAAGAAATGAGTCCAACAAGAGCATCAGACGGAAGCAAAGATAGCGATTCCTTACAAACGTTTTGAAGTGTTTTCCCAGTGTTTTCTACAAACCTGAATAGATAACTTCAAGGCATCCATTTCTTCGGAAGAAATACACGTGTCCACAAGGTACAAAAACACTGGAGGGGCACAGGGTGCTCTCTGAAAGCTCATTTCGTTTTGAGACGTTCCTTCCCAAACCTTCAAAGTGTATTCAATTGTTGTCAGCTGAGGGAACAGTTCCGGGGGCAGATTCGTTTCACTTGCCGCGCCATAGTGAGCAGGGAAAGTGTTCTTTGTGGCACACAGAGCACAGATCCAAAGTTTCCCTCGGAAGTCAACCTTGCTACAACCAAAAAGTGTCTCGTCATTAATATTCATACCATAAAGGATTCAAAACAGCCTTGCATTTGTCGTTCTTGCAAAGAACAGGATCATACTCCAGGCAAGGCTGTTGTGGCTCATCGGACGGTTTTTCCTACAAAAAGTCTTATAGCTCTCCTGCATTACACGGCATAATGTCCGTGAAGCACATTTGACACACCTTGAGCGGCGTGAAAAAGGCCACAACTGGCACTATTAGCTTTTGGGCGTCACTCTTATTGTGTGGGAGCACATTCCACGTGAAACGAGTGCCGTCGACTGCCTCCTGGCGAAAGAGATAGTCGTCCCAAGTGGACATTCTAGAAACAAAAACAATGTTATCTGAGGTTACGTGAGTCAAAGTCAAAGTTTGACCGCAGTCAGGGAAAACAAGCCGGAAGGCTTCTTCATCTTATCAGGCCATCGCCAGACGTCTTTTGTTGAAGAGACAAGACACGTTGAAGCTGTACGCAGTGATATGCATACCGTATTCATAAAATATTGCAGTCTGCTAAGACCTTTCACTCTTTATTTTAGACTCTTCTATTAATAACGTAAGTTAAAAACCAGGAAGGACACAATAGGCTTCCAATATGCTGAAAACAAGGTAAAAGATCCAGACGGAGACAAAGATGGCTGCTGAGATGTACTTAAACTTTGGTGGCCCTCCGAGCTCTGCTCCCACTTTGCCATTAAACCTGCAAAATCACCGTATCACCCTAATATATTCTAGGTGTACCTTCTAAATTGGAGAACTGCAATACAGACTGTGGATCCTATGATGAAGAGTGTCACTGAGAAGGCCAATGATCCCGCATTTACCCTAAAAGTTTTGTTTGTCTCGCAACTTTACTAGTTCAAACATGAAGCGGGTTCCCTTTCCGGCATGGTAAATGGCTGCGATTGCCCAGGCAATGCCGATACCGAGGAAGACATTCACAGCATTGGATCCGGTCACATTACCAATTGAACTGTCCGCCCAGGGATCTTGAATGGCAGCGGTTTTAGAGGCAAACAAATCTAGAAGACCACATTTTAAAAAGTGATAGACCTGATTTCTAACCAGGAACACTAGTTCCCATAGCCACGAGGGAGATTGCTGTTACGGAGTCTTTCATTCCGACTGTGCAGCCAAAATGACTCGCCAAATCTCCAATTACGGCAGTCAGGAGTCCAATCATGAAGATGGCCACACAGAAACAGAGCCAGCCTAAAAAGGCGGAAGTGACCAAAAGATTGAAAAAACTACCGTTTACGTAATCCGTAGGAGGGATGAAGGCGAAAAGGATCTTCCATGGGAGTGCGATGTAATGCATAATATTTTCCTGGAGCGTGGGAACATCGTCTTCTAAATTTCCTCATTTCACTCAAATCGCGTTAGAATAATACCAGCTTCGATGGTCAGAGCTTCGTCAAACTGTTGCTTCCAACTGCTGGTACCAACCATGATGGAAGTGTTAGCATTTGTGAGCATTCTATCGACGAATCCCTGAATTTTGAGTTTTCAGGCTATTTTGTTCAAAAAATTGCCTTGAATTCCTTGTCCTCAGTGATGACCACTTTACATCTCGATAGACTCAACACCGGTCGTCCTTCGATTCCCTCGTTCTGAAAAGTCTCTTTTTATAGAACATGAGTAATAGTCAATCACATCGCTGGTCATCTCTCTATGCCAAATTGGCTCTCCCAACTGGATGTAGAAATCTTCGTTCTTCTCGTATTCGTCATCGTTCACAATCGGGATTTCAATGTTAGCTCTGAATGTGTGAATGGATAGAACAATAAAGATTAATACTTGGTCTGTTCATTTTTGAAAAGAAGGATACCCTCTTTCTCTTCATAGTCCTTTCCGGCTTTGGCTTGACCATCAAGCGTCTTGTATGGAATGCTGACCTCTCCGCGAGCTCCACGAGTTCGGAGAACCTGAAAATGTTTTTTGATCTTTGTTTCGATGCCTCCACCAACCTCTCCAATGAACATTCCTGCACTCTCAACAACCTTGAACTTTTCACTCGCAAAACCAAAAGCTCCAGCATGATCGTCATCAACAATGAGGACTGTAGCTGTGCTAGCAGCTCCGAGACGGCAAGGAACAGCATTGAAGTGTTCGACGTTGTGAGCACGAACTTGGGAGAGACGGACAAGGAACTGCTCGTCATCCTCGTAGATGTCGTTGTCGACGATTTCAATGTCGATTTCTTTTCTAAACGGAAATTGTTTCCGCGCAATTTCACACATACTCTATCTCTCCTGGAGCAAAAGTGAGAGTTCCTTCCGTGTGGATGTAATCGGAACCTTCGCCAGCAGTGTCAGGAACTGTTCTGTAATGAACAGATACTTGACTTTTGGCGTCAGCAATTCCTCGGTCACACTTGACAATAACCTTCATGATCCCGACACTCTCGAGGCACATGTAGTGTCCAGGGTCGAATCTACAAAATATGAAGACTAAGTAGACAATAAGAAAGTTACTCGACTACGACCATGTTCTCTTTCTTAACCAGAGGCTCAGCAAGCTCTCCAGCTTTCTTCTTCAGCTTCTTATTGGTAATGTCTCCTCCTCCAATCATTTTTCTGGTAGCCTATACCAAACATAACGATATATATTGTGAAAACATACCTGGATACGGTAGAAAGCTCGAGACTTCTTTTGTTTGCTCACAACTCTCTCGGTAGCCAATTTCTCAAGCTCTTCGACTGGCGCATCAGGATGTGATGCTCTGAAATGATCTTCCACAAACAGTCAAAATGTCTGTACCTGAGTTCTCTGAAGATGTCAAGGTACTGTTTTCGGTGTTCTTCAAAGGCAAGAGCGTCAGCATCAGCTGAGCTCATGTTAAGAAGTGAAAGCCTAAATTTGTTTGATTCTGATCTTTGTCATTACGTACTTTTCCTTGCCACCATTTTCAAGAGAGGCCTCTTTCTTCTCTCTTTCGGGACTTCGTACACCTCGTGGCGTCCTTCGTCGGCGGAAGAAAGAGTTGAGCGGGCCGTCGATCAGCCTAGGACACGTCTTTTACTACTTCCCATTAGTGTGCTGATACCTTTGGCCGAATACGCCGGTGTATCGATCAGCAACATAGGCAGTAAGAACTGTCAGAGGGAAGAAGATGAATGTCAAAACTCCTTCCCAGACTTCGACCTCGTCTGGAGAGAAGACGCAGAGGATGAGATACAGCCAGATGTAGGCAAAAGTTGACCAGATTACAGTTACCCAGAAGACATGATGATGTTGAACTCGCCGTACTTCTCCATTCGGAATGACCTGTACTTGATTTATATCCGAGTTTAGTGAATCTTACACAAATGCACAGGGCAATGATAATGAACAGATTAAAGGCAGCCGATCCAACGATCGTACTCGGTCCGAGGTCACCTATAAATCTTCGTATGGATAAATGTGATGTCTTTACCCGCTTCAAAATTGTTACCGAAGATTTCAATGACAGACAGGAGAATCTCAGGAGCTGATGACCCTGAATCAACATTGTTTACTCATCGATCTAATTACTCACCAAGGGCCATCAATGTTAGGTTACTGACAGTCTCATTCCAGACTCTGATCAGAACAGTATATGGCTCTCCGGTGATCTTTTTGAGCTTCACCTCTCGTTCCTGTGAAGTAATCACTTCAATAGCGGCCATGAATCTGAATTTATTGCTTTTTTAACTCTGATGCGCTAGCAATTACCTATCTGCTACGATAGAAACGCCGAAAAAGAAATAGACGAGAGCGACGAGGTACACCACTGCTCGGAAGATTATTGTACATTGTTCAATTTTTCCCTAATTTAGAGGTTATCAAATATACACAACAAATACTCACACTTGGTTGCCAAATTGGCAATATGACACCGGGAGAACATGGTTTAGCTTCTGAGCAGGTTGAGATGTTACTGGAGGCCGTGGCTCCGGCAAACAGAAGAGTGACTAGTAGTTGGTACATTACCTTCGCATTTTGGGATTATCAAAACAATCTGAAAGTATCGGAATCGAGGAAGAAAGTGGTTTCCAAGAAGTATTTTACTCTAGAGCCAAATTGGCGACGGAGACGGGGGACGAAGCCAAATGGAGGGAAGACCTATTCCGCAGGGGATAGGCACCTTTGCGCAGGAAAATGTCTGGGAACTTTGAAATGGGCTTAGATTATGGCATTACTTTTTCAATTATGATGATTCATAGCTCAATTTGTTTTATTTTTAAAAAAGAGAAAAAATGTACTCAGAAATATCCAAAGTTGAGGGGCTCTTCAAATATCGAGAGAGCAAAAACTGAACAGAGCCTACCCGCAACCTGATAGGTCAACCCATGCAGTGTTGACAGAATTACGCTAGATTCACATTTTCAGACTGGTGTGAGCTGAAGCGCAAGAAATGAGTTGTTCAAATATTCACCCTAAACAATGTGCAAATAAGAAACGTGATAGGATACGGGAGAGCTTTTTGAAGAATGGTTTACGTTTTAGGATAAACATAAACTGCCAACAGCTGGAAGACACATGTAAATCAATGTAAATCATATTGTCTTTGGCAAAAAAATGCGCAACGAACAGCCGAACGGCTTCTAATTTGAAACAATTGCGGGGCCAGAAGCAATTTGTTTGTGTGAAGAAGACTAAAATCCGGGCGTCCGGCCAAGGTCAAAACGCAGTTAGATTTGATAAGTGGCCTTTACTGCGTAACACGTGATTGCTCTGCTCCATGGCGCACTTCTTAAATTGCTACCCCAATGAATTTGGAAGGACGATGTCGCACGGCTGTGGCTGTTAGTTAAAGAGCTTCTTTTCCTGCTAGATTAGTTAGTCTTTTTTGCCACATCCTTTTCGAAAATGTGCTTCAAGAAAGCAACTTGCGCGAAACAGGATTCTGTTTAATCAGTATCATTTCGGTTCTTTGATGCGACAAAATTGCAAGTTTCGATTTATTTTTGCATTGAAATGGCATATATTCACGGCTGTTTGATTGCGTCCAAAGATAGCATCTATTCAGAAAGGGAAAGAATTTGAACGCCAAGCAAGGTCACATCGCGAGCGAGAAAGTGATTTTCCAATTATGTACTTTACACCACAAAGACGACGGGAAACGGTTGTACTAGAGGAGAGAGAGAAATACATTGATTGACAGTCATTTCATAGTGGTTGACTATTTTGCGGCGGCAATGTTCATTGCGTCGAAAGGTCAAGAAGAAAGGGGCGACACTTACCTTTCAACAAATCGTTTTTCTAATGTTTAAGTACAAACTACAGCACGTACCTGGCGAGCTTAACAATTTTGTTTTCAACAGACCACTAGAGGTCCAGGAGAAAATGGCTTTCCGATAGGTTGCCGGGGCAATCTCATTGTGTATTACGCACTTACGGAATAGGAGACCCAACAATGTCTATTAGGAAATATAGATTTTTGAAACTGTGACTAATAAGCAGCTGAGCGGTCGCGCGACTGATTCACTTGCAGATGATACGTTGTCCAGATGGTTCTGGTCGTACTTTAAAAGAACAAAAAACAACTGAAACACGTGAATAATGAAACGGCGTTTAAATGAGTCGTATCTTTTCGCCAAAATATCAAATGGCTTGTGCCGGAAAGAGATGACACAATAAATCAAACATTTTGAAAAGGGACATGTTTGAACAGGCCTACTGGTGCACAAGTCGAATACGTAACAATAAAAAGGTCATTATTGTGTTCTTCAGGTGAAGTGGGCTTTGTCAGAGAAGAGAGTCAAGAGAGAAACGAGCCCATTAGCAGTAATCGAATTATGAATGGCGCCGTCAAGGTTGACCGCAAGACGGAAATTTGGAGCCCCTCGCGGTTTATCCAAAGGCTGATTCCTTCTCTTTTTTTCTGCTTTTTTGATAACGTGGCCGAAAAAAAACTGGGATATAGATAAAGGCTCTTGGGTACATACGAACCTGTCCCTGTGCAGCAATGGAGTACTGGTTCAATCTCTCGCGTATTCATGGAGGCGGCATGTTTTTCGTCAAAATTTTTAAATTCAATCTTAGGTGAACAGAGAACGGATTCTGCCAAGGAAAATGAGACTGTTATTTTGGACAAAGCGGAACAATTTCGTGAGGTCGTTAATGAACTTGCGCTGTAAACTACCGACATTTGCGGCTTGATACACACAGTCATTAGTGTGGATCGAAATCATGCGCTTAGTGAACAAGGTTGGTGAAAAAGGTGCAATGGAGGTTTAGTGTAAAGGTTGCGATTTTCCCTGGCCAGACAGGGTACTTCCCCTAAGCCTGTCGATGTCGGCTAGTACTTTGCCGGAGAAAATATATATACATTATGTGATCTTTAGATGATTGCATTCCCATAACAATTCAGAGTTGCATAACAATTCAAAATACCAAAAAGTAATGACGCATATTTTAAAAGTATGAACACGTTTATCAGTATCGAAATAGAGATCAGACTAACAATGGTAGAGATTTCTAACAAAGATCGTAATTTTTGAGAACTGTTTGTGGACATGAACACATCTATCTAGAATAACTTAGTTTTCCATCTATTATGTCCTTTTCGTGGATGTCGGCTTTTGAGATGAACCAATTCGCCAGTTAATCTATCTACTGCTGACGATAATTTGTTCACAGTTTCGGTTAAATGTTCTAAGTTTTTTGTCATCTGATGAGTGGTTTCGCCAACGTCACTAGGAGTTCTCTGTGCCGTTTGCGCATTACCATGGGCACTGGAAAACGAATTTCAGTAAATCGTTTATTGGCATAGTTACTTCTTCCCGTAGTACATGTTGTAATACTCTCCATTTCCATAGTAGTAATTGTTGTACGAACAACGGTCGTAGAAACTGTTGTGGTAGTAGGGATACGTCGGATAGGCTATGGTTTACATTGAACAAAACCTCAGATTGCTTACAGTAGTAGTTGTACATGTTTCCTCTCACGTAGTTGCCATTAACGTAAAAGTAGTCTGAACCGTCGTGACCCCATCTTCGATATCCATAACCGGGGCGGTAATATCTGAGTATGTTCAAAATAAGTAACAAATAAACCCGTCTTCATGTGAGGCATAACGTCTTGGTCTACCAAAACTCTCAGCTGTGGCTAAAAGCCCTAAGCAGATACAGTAGAGCAGGAGACTGTTCATGCTGTGCGAGACTGCCAAGTGACGAAGTGACCAGCCTTGAAATGGATATAGAGGTAAGTGATTCACAACTTGTTAACCCGACAGATTTCTTAATTTGATTAGGCGCCGTGCCCGACATAATAAGTATAAGCCAGTGTCTTCAAAACAAAAAATCTTTTATTACAAAGTGATATTTACAAATATGATAGGAAACTCGTGTTTGGAATCATGGCAGATCTATCGGCAGTATGACTTATGGTTTAGTGCCCTTCAGAAACAAGCTTGTCATATGCACCAGTGGTCAGGAATTCGCTCATCTTCTCTTCGGTAGCAAGCTTCTCAAGGAGTTCAGCAGCTTCTGGCAATCTGCTGACGACAGAACCGGCGCGGATCAACCTCCTTTCAGTTTCAGCGGCAATGGTTTGCTTGACCAGGTTGGCATCAATGGTACGACCATCTAAAAATGCAATATTTCGTAACGTCCAAACTGATTTTTACCTTCGAGCTTGGCATCATGTCTGAGCCATTGCCAAAGCTGAGCACGGGAAATCTCAGCAGTCGCGGCGTCTTCCATCAGATTGTAAAGAGGAACGCATCCTACTCCACGGAGCCAAGAGTCAAGATATCCAAGAGTGACGTTGATGTTGTGACGGAATCCGGCTTCTGTTCTTGTTCCTTCAGGAATAGTAGTCAGTTCCTTGTTGGTTGTGTTAATGTTGGACAGCTGTTTTCCGATCTGGTTCTTCTGGGTCATGATGCTGTTGAAGACGTCACCAGCAATAGGAACGAGACCAGGATGAGCAACCCAAGTTCCGTCGTGCCCATCAGTAGCCTCGCGTTCCTTATCCTGTCTGACCAGAGCTAGAGCTTTAGCATTGGCAGTCTGAAATTGTTCTTAGTTTACATATCCTAACTCGGAACTTACGTCGTCGTGCTTGATGGGAATCTGAGCGGCCATTCCACCCATTGCATGGATTCCACGAAGATGGCAGGACTTGATAACTTCAAGGGAATAGGCACGCATAAATGGAGAAGTCATTCCTGGAAATGCCATCGTTTCAGTGTATTTCAAAAATTCTTACCAATTTGGAATCTGTCGGGAAGAAGGAACTTTCTATGGTTCTGGAAGACTTTGATGTAAGAGAAGATGTAATCCCAACGTCCACAGTTAAGACCAACAATGTAGTCCTTCAGGGCATACATGATCTCGTGCATCTAAGAAACGGTTTTGCTAAAAAATAAAATTCGTACTTGGAAGCTGGCAAGGAGATGCTCAATGAGAACGGTGCACTTGATGGTTCCCTTGGAGAGTCCGAGCTGTTCTTCAGCATAAGCAAAAACATCAGCCCAAAGCTGGGCTTCCTCGGCGGACTGAAGTTTGGGAAGGTAGAAGTAGGGTCCAGTTCCGTACTTGACCATTTCCTTTCCATTGTGGAAAATGAAAAGACCGAAGTCGAAGAGAGATCCAGAAATCGGCTGGTTGTTGACCAGAACGTGCTTCTCAGGAAGATGCCATCCTCGAGGACGGACTTTCAAGACGGAATGGTCTTTGTTCAAAGTGTATTCCTTCTTCGTAGCAGGATGAGTATAAGAGATGTTGTTGCGGACGGCATCGTACAAGTTGATTTGTCCCTCGAGCTGGTTGCGCCAAGTGGGAGAGTTGGAATCTTCAAAGTCGGCCATGAAGACTTTTGCTCCAGAGTTCAAGGCGTTAATAATCATCTTTCTCTCAGTTGGGCCAGTAATTTCGACGCGTCTGTCCTGTAGATCCTGAGGAATAGTGGCACATTTCCAGCTCTTGTCTTCCCTGATGTCCTTGGTGGCAGGATCGAAGTCGGGGAACCAGGCTCCGTTATCAATGTCTAAGAGTTGGTTATTTGTACAGTTTTGCGATAAAATCTACCTTCCTGGAGTTCACGACGGCGCTTCAGTAGCTTCAGACGACGATGGTCAAAGTTTTTGTGGAGATCTTTGATGAATCGAAGGGCGTCAGGAGTGAGAATCTTTTCGTCTCCAGAAACTGGAGCACAAGTCAGCTGCACAATTTCCTCGTCTTCACTGGAGGCAGTGGCTGTATGGAACTGAGCCTCTTCTGTCGATCCTAAGAATTTGTTTTAATAAGGCCAACTATAAGCGCTACCTGTGAGAGCCGCAGTTGATGATTTTCCTCCGGTAACAGCATTTCCGACGTGGTCGAAGTATCCTGTTCCGACTTCACGTTGATGCTTGACGGCAGAGTATCCGTGTTTCTCAGCAGCGAATTCAGCCTGTTGGAGCTCTGAGTAGGCAGCCATTCCTCTCTCCTTGTATCCTCTGGCAAGGTCGAAAATCGAGAAGGAGTTAGCGTGGTATCCGGCCAACGTGATGAACTGATATTTGAAGCCCATTGCGCCAAGTTCCTTCTGGAACTTTTCCATCTGTTGAGGGCTGAGATGTTTCTTCCAGTTGAAAGAAGGAGAACAGTTGTAGGCGAACTGTTTTTCAGGATACACTTTTCTCACTCCTTCGGCGAATTCTTTAGCATCAGCAATGGTTGGGTGAGAGGTTTCCATCCAGATGAGGTCAGTGTACGGAGCATAGTTGATTGCTCTCTCGATACAGTACTGAATTGCGGTGGAGTCCTTGAGTCGATGGAATCCTTCAATGGTTCTTCCAGCAGCGCGGTCAATAAATGGATGGTCACGCTCATCGACATCACTAAAGGATCATAGGTCATCTAAACGTTCGGGAGAAAAATCACCTGGTCAGAAGACGACTGCTTTCAGCGTCGGTTCTAGCAACGATGATGGTCGGAACACCACAAACATCGGCAGCTAGACGAGCAGCATTCAAATGACGGATGTGTTGTGCTGTCGGAATCAACACCTAGAGTGAGACAACATTGATCTGATCATTAAACTTGTTTACCTTTCCTCCCATGTGTCCGCATTTTTTCTCAGAGCCCAACTGATCTTCGTAGTGTACACCAGCGGCGCCGGCTTCAATGTACGCCTGAAAAGCAACACTTTGGATCCGTATAGTAGGCGAGGAAGTACAAAGTTCTTGACGCTCGTTTGAATGATCGAAGCCGATCAACAAACTGATAACGGCAAAATATTTGGCAGGGCGCAAACGAAGACAACAACAACAGGCATAAACAACTGACCTTCATCAATTCGAAGCAGTTCAAAGCTCCTCCAAAACCAGCTTCGGCATCGGCCACAATCGGAGCGTACCAATCTCTCTTTGCCAGATAGTCTTCAGCCTCTACAGCGTCAATCTAGAATAGAGAATAGCAAAATAATTGGACGAAAGCTACCTGATCGGCTCTTCTCAAACTCCTGTTGATTTTTCTGCACAGTTCGGGTCCAGAGTTTGCAGGGTACAGAGACTGATCTGGGTACATATCTCCGGCAGTATTGGCATCGGCGGCAACCTGCCATCCTAAAATTTCATAGGTTTTAATGTGAAAAATTCAAACCTGATAGATAGATGGCTTTGAGACCTGCTCTGACCATCTGTACGGCTTGATTTCCGGTCTGAGCTCCCAGAGCGGGAACAAATGGTTCGGTATGGAGAAGCTGCCATAACTAAAGACAAACAAGTAATGATACAAGTAAACGCTCACTTTGTTGGCTCCGCGGGTGGCAAGAGTGTGCTCAATGTCGATGGATCCTTTCAACTTCAACACGTCTTCAACCTGAACAACTATGCAAAAAAGAGAGTGTCAATACCTCATAGTCTCTCTTGATTCCCTTGAAACGGCCCTTAGGTGCACTCTTTACTACCTGAAAACGGTTTGATCGAAACTATTCAAGCAGAAAAATTCTTCAAACTAGCAATAATTACCTGGTACCAGTTCTTAGCAGCTTGTGACATATTGGTGTGGAGAGCTGGGGAAGCCCTCAGTTGCTTTTATACGGTCAACATGGGCGGGGCTTTCACAAGAAAGAGTCTGGGATCTTCGGAGACGCAGAGTTTCGTTCTATGCGTCCAGGCGGAGACAACGCGATAAACCACGCTCTTTGAGCGATCTGTGCTCCCAGGGACCACTGTCATTTAGCTGTCAAATGTGGTGGTAATCCGAAACAGTGAGGAAGAGACGAGCGTTCCACTTTAAATCTCAATTTGAAGAAACATCTTTTTTTGAGATAATTTTGTTTGCTTTTCAATAAACATGCGACAAAACAAAAAATTCCAGCTCTGATCAAGCTTTTGACATGAAAATACAATGAAAGCGTTTATCAGTATTTTGGAAGCGTTATCAAAAGAACACACATTGACCGTTCAGAAGAGTGACTATACAAGATTCTGTTCTTGAATGACAAAATCGACCAGTGTATAATGTAGTACATGCGAAAAACTACAGAGGCTGGTTAAATTGGTGCGTGGATTTGGATTACCATGACAAACTGATGTTTTCTGAACCAATATTGTTTATCATGTTTTCGTTTGTTGTCTTCTCTATCTGATATTTTGAGACAAACAGCCTTCTTGTGACACAGGAACTGGCTGAGACCACTTTTGGAAAACAACATGTATCTGTAGGTGACAGTGACTGATAACCGTCGCCTTGTATGTTTACGATGTTTATCTACAACTATTTAAAACTTCTTTCTAAAGGTAGTCACAAGGGCCACGCTTCTCCCAAGATAAGATTAATGGTAGCCGGTCGGGCAGCTGTTCGGTCAACGTGGACGGCACAAAGTACATTGGTCATGATACTTTGCACTAGGACCCTGGTCAAAACAACAGCCAGTGTCTGGATCCGACCAAGAGAGATCGGAGATCTGACGTCATTGTAATATTCCTTGTCCTTCGAGAGAGTAAACGGTTCAATTGAGAATAGGTTCAGTTGTTGTTTTCCATGAGCGTTCAGTGCTATCAAAGTTGCAATCAGTTGGCAGGCTTGTTCTCTGTGCACATCTCGCGCTCGAATCTTTTGAACTTGCTGATCACTGCGCTTAGAACAGTGGTCTAGGGGCTGTAACATAGGGCTCAAAACTTTATTTTTAACTCAATGGTGACAATAGTAGTTAAACTGAAGAAAAATGTTATAAAAGATCTGCATAAAAAATACAAAAGTATTCTGGAACACGGCTAGTCTGATCCGGAGCACGCTTGTCTTTAGAAAGAGCTTTCTCATCGTGGGATTGTCCAGACGATTAGAAACATCTCGAGAGATATTCCATCTGTGAAGCCAAAGCTTGTTCCTGAAAAATATACGTTGAAACTGATTACATAAAAAAACATTAAAAATTACTCTTTCTTTGTGCCTCGACGCAAGGCTCAGCAGATGGTACAGGCTCGGTCTCCTTTTCCACAGAGCCACTTATTTATGCTTGTTCTTCTTCAATGGAAGAATCTTGAGAACGACGTAGAACTTCCCTGATTTCCCATGCACGGCCATAATGTCAGTGTCTCTTTAATAGTTGGATCATGACAAATTTCTTCTCTTGAAACAAAAACATTCTCAATAACACATATAAAGCTTCAAACAAAATTTATAATATATTTGTTGGACAGATATAATTTCATGGGTTTTTCGGAATGGGTCACGAAACACCCAATTGCTGCTTACATCCTCGTCCAATGGGAAAATCGAAATCACCGTATTGGGTAAAAATTGGCAACTTCGCATGTTTGAACGCCGAAGGATAACATTTACAATGCAAACAAATTGACTGTTTTTTCCAACAAGTAATGAGATCATGCTGGACCAGAGAGCTTCAGCAAACACACCTCCACAGTGTCTGGCAATCTATGGAACATGTCGGTCTAAACTTTTTACTTGTTCTTTTGGGAAAAACATTGTTGGAGAAAGTGAAAACACAGTGGTGTAGTTTGTTATTACTCTGATTATTGAGCAGTCCTTTTTGGTATATAACCCCGATGACGACCTGAAACGACATACTGATGGACCGTCTTCTTCTACTAGCTGTTCTCACAGCGAGTCTCTTTGACCGTATATAATTGCTTTTTGCCATCCATAACTTGATTTATCAGATTCGTTTGCTCAAGAGACATACACTCTGCGAATATGTAATCTACCCTGTCCTCGTGAAGCGCTCTGCATTGTTCTGGTTAACGGCACTTCGACTTGTATTCCCACAGATGATTTAAGACCAACTCGCTCCACAACTCGCTCTACGGAGTTCACCTCGACAATCAGTAAGAAATTCTTGCAGCAACAACTTATTTTTTAGAGCCCACGGAGCAATCAAGTAGTCATATTACTGCAACAGCTTCAAGTGCTTTTACTCGTGGATCTACCCAACACACCTCAACCACTCAAAAATATTCTTCCGGCGGTTCAAGCCAGGCTTCTCAAGCCATTTTACAACAACAGAGCAGCACGATTACGAGATTCCCATCATCTTTCTCAACTGAATCTATTGTTAGACATACAACGACAACACAAAACGTAAGCCCTTCATTTTCTGCACACTTCTCAACGGCACAGGGAAGTTCTTCCGTTGGCTCTACCCACCCATCTTCCACTTCTAACCAGAGTCGAACTACTCCGAGGTCAACGAAAAATTCTGCAGCAACTACTGATTTCACTGTCAGAACTACTGCTCCAGCTTCTATTGAAACTCAAAGGTCTAGTCAATCCAGCAGTACTCAAAGATCCAGCACAAAGCCATCTCGTATTTCAACTCGTTCTTCATCTACGAGTACCGCTTCTCATACTTCTTCTACTCCTATTGTTATTTCAACCCGTACCTCAACTCAAGGAGCGACCGTTCAAGCGGTTACTTCTACTACTTCAACTCAGCACCACACCAGTGCCTTTCCAAACACTCGCTCGTCCCGACCTTCTCAGTCGACTACTCAAGAAAACGCATCCGCTCATTCCACTACTGCATCAACAACTCACATTACCAGCACTGGTCAATCGAACGAGACGAGGATTCAGAGATCAACAATCACTCCTGGCTCCTCGTTCACTGGCAGTTCTGCTTCTCTTCTTACACAGCCGTCTACCACACGTAGCACTCCTACTTCTCGTCGTACTAGCCAGAGAGGCAGTAGCTATTCTACTAATCATGAGTCATCTGGCACCACTGGCCTATCTACAGAGAATTTTTCAATTTTAACCGAGGCAACAACTCATGTCAACCATAGAATTTGCCGTCGTCTCTGTCAGTGGAATGAGGTGTGTAAAAGAAGCGCTGATGGAAGACTGAGATGTGTACCTCGTCGTAATCGTGAGCTTTCTTCGACTTCCAAGTAATCCAAATTTGCAGAATGTGGGGAAAATGAAACATTCAACTTTTGTGGAAATTACTGTGAAATGAAATGTGAGCGAGTCAGAAGAGGAGTAAGTTTTGTAGAGGACTAACATGTTACATTATTCAGTTCCCTATGCCACCAAGAGCCTGCAAGAAACTTTGTGGACCTCCAGCCTGCGTGTGTGAGCCTGGCTTCTTCCGTAATGAGGAAAGTCGAAAATGTGTCGATTTTAGAAATTGTCCTCGTAAGTTTAATTTCATGCTTTTTTATAAAAATGTTTACAGGCCGTCGTCGTCATTGTGATGTTGATAGCGACGACAACAGCGAAGATGAGGGAAGTGTTAAACAAAATTCATCACCAAGCACCATCAGACCCACGAGAGCGGACACCACATATACCATGAAACGCTCTACTAGGCCCAGTCAGCGTTCATATACAGTATCGACGAGCACCACTACTAGCAGAACTCAGCCTAACTCAACTAAACACACCTTCTCTACCATGATACATTCTCCGACAAGTGGACAAACTGTTCAAACATCAAAAACAATGACTTCAAAAAAGCCAATTTTGGAGAAATCTACCACCAGTGGTATACAACAGACTCCCTCAACCATAACTGGCTCGACAGGCGCTACTGCAAGCCGCACTGCTAGTTCTACTAAACATATCACGATGCCTTCTTCAACTCGTCTCTTACATTTTTCTACAGTCACCCCAAAAACAACGACAACCGAGGAATCCAGTACCCAGAGATCTACAACAATTGGTTTTCAACACAGTACATCTACAGTAACTCGTTCGTCCACCACTACCAGAAGAATGAATGAACCTAGTTCTACTAAGCATATCATTCCTACCGCAAAACCATCTTCAACTCGCATTTTCCAACTTTCTACGGAAACTCTAATAGCTACAACAGGAACACCTGAAAACAGCAGTGTGGAAGCTTCTACTTTGGAATATATTGCGGAGACGACAAACGAAGTATCCAACCCATGTGACGGTGTTGTCTGTCGGAACGGCCGCTTTTACTGTGTTGTCTTCAGAGGACAAGGAGTCTGTCGTCCGGTGATTGCGAATGGGCCTAATAACGGAACTCCGTTTGGAGGAAAATAATATACACTCGTAATAAATGTATCAATTCATAATATGTGTTTTCTACCTCATTCAAAACAGAAAGGACTTAAAGATGAGTTAGAACAGATTTACTATGTCTACTCATTTCTTCTCAGCTGGATCAGAACTCTTATCGTGTTCTCAGTGGTAAATACTTTGAAATTCGAGTTTATCCTTTGATTTCAACCGGTTTAACGATTACGCTATATTTTAGCAACTTTCCATTACAGAAATTATAGAGGATGATCATTGAATGGTAACTGCCGAGGATATCCCTTTTGATGCTTCAATTAGAATACTCACTGAATCTCATTTGAACTAATCTCAGATTGTTCAGTTTGATCTTTCAGAGACCGTCGGATATCCTTTGAAGAAAAGTGTGACGAAACAGCGTTCCCGCTCGCTTCAACCAACTAAATTAGAATATGGTTCAGATCTTGAGCTGGCCCCGATTAATTATCCAACAGCAAGAAAATTATTCACGAGTCGCTAGCATTAGTGTTTAATACATCTCAATAGAAGTATGATGCAAAACTTCTTTGAAAGATTATGTACGGTTGACACTTGCGTGTATTTTGTTTGGAAAGTTTGACCGTCAATTGCGGAAAATGAGCAAATGTACGCTGAAGCGCACATACTAAATCTAGTTCAAATGCTTTGACGACGTCACAAAAGGAGAGAAGCTACAGAAGCTGTTCCCCTCGAATGCATTTTTAAAATTGGATCACCGTTTCAAAAGATCCTCTGACGCAATCGAAGTTTATCACTAGAGTTGTAAATGCAAAACCACCCGGAGGTCCCACAAAAAGATAAATTTCAATGCCATCACCGTTTTTGTGTTCTGATATTTGTCTTATCTCACGGCGGCACAAAGAGTTGCATGCTTTCCACGTGCTTCCCTCCACAAATTTGTAATTTGTTCTTCGGACTGTTCAGGAGGAACCACGCTGCCATGTTATCAGGGGGTCGACATTCCACAGTTCGAAGATTGACGGATTTTCCGACAATGATTGTGCTCTTACTCAAACAAAAAGTTCCGCTCTGACAGTTCCGTTCCGACTTTTGGCGCCACATGACCAGCTCAGCGTTTCCGTTCTCAGCTCCGTAGTTGTGAAACTGTCTGTCTGCTTTGCTGATCACACTATGATATGAAAAAGTAGTTTGTACTCTGCCGGTTTTGAAGATTGGAAAACATTTGCAAGTTCTCCCCTACCTTTAGATTTGGTGTGAAAACGTAAATACCATTTCCAAAGACTAAAAAAGTGAAATTATAATCATTGAAGGTATTGTGGGATTGGTCTACCTGTCTAATTGTTTGCATATCGTCTGCTATGGAAACCTGCAAACCTTTTTCTGGTTAAGTGGTTGCTATTTGACATTGGCATCATTTGTGAACAATGTTAGTGATCGGCCAGTTGATGAAATTGATTCCTTCAGCAACAACGTACAGAATGTTCTCCGTAAACGAATTAGTCGTTCAACAATTTTCAAAGATGGTGTTCGTTCTCTGTGCTTGAACAACTTTCAACAGCAAAAATCATGTTTCGCAAAAAAGTTTTAATAAGGAGGATTTTTTTTGTTAAAATTCGATTAATTCCAGGATGTGTTCGACAAAAATATGGACTGATCATCTATATTTGTTCTGTCCGATAAAAAATAACCAAGATCCCTCGCCTGCAACGTTTTTTGAAGCTAACGAACGGCTTTCGGTTTTTTTTAATGTCGGGCGAGAACGACCTCCATGACATCAGATTTTCTCGAGCAATTTTTGTTTCAGCCAGAATTGATGGACATCTTTTATAGCTTCGGGCGTCTGTTGGCATTTGATCTTAGACTTAAGTGGCTATTCAAACCACGTAGTGGGTGTGTCTGGTTGCGGCCATCTATCAGAACTGCGTAGTAAAATAGAGAGCGTGGGATCCTGGTGGGACGGTAAGACAAACCGCCCACCCTAAACAATCATCGTTTTTATCATATGCCTTCCACGAATAGTAAAAGCATGACTCAGAATAGACGCAAACTTTTTCTCAAAGGGTGATTTTTAGTTGACGGCTAAACTCTATTAGCACGAGCAATGTTCTTTTGTACCGGTATCTTTCAAAAGGCTAAGATCAGAACATAGATGAGACTAGACTCCATCGGCTATTCCAGAAGATGTTGACTCTTGATTTCCGAAAATAGATGCTGGAGCTAGAAGTTTATGTGTCGCAAAGACCATAAAACATTGTGCAAAACACCACTTACTTACACGTAAGGCTCTTCCGGTCCAGCTGGACTGCTAGGTGGCAAAACATGCCGGTAATAGGCTCAGATCAAAGGGTGCCCTTTGAAACGGATCGGGTTGAGCTGAAAATCTGAATAATGTATGGTTTGACAAAGGTTTCGCTGAAATGTCAATTATATCTTTTCAGCTGGTGGCCCCGCGTCTTGGTGTCTTTTCAGTAAGAAAAAGAGGATTTTATTTTGGGACGACGATCAGCTATTCAAAGACATCACACGATAGAGATTTCCACAAATAGCTGCGCATGCCTCACCAGGACCCTCAAAATAAACCAGACGCATTCAATTCAATTTCCACGGTGACGAAACGTACTCGACATTTGAACAACGTAGAGAGGTTCGCAACCTTCTGGAAGGCGATTCAATTTTCGTCTCGATCGGAAGTCAACAATTCTGATTGTGTTCACAAATAGATAGCTCGACTCAGTTTTGTTCGGAATGTTCTGAGTCAGAGTTAAAGCTTCTTAACTACGACTAAAGTCGAATTTATACAGGAACTGCAGTACTCTAGTACTTATAGTGTAACAGGCTTATACTTGTAGCACTCGAACGGGAAATGATTCTGACCACTTGGAGTGCTTTAATCGTACCAGGGACGTGCAGAAAGCAGCAAACATTTTCAGGTCAATGACGTTAGAGGATGCGATCCATTAGACATATCAGAAGTGAACAATTTGATCGTGATTGAATGTTCTGTCGCCCACTTCCTAAAAACCCAGACCGTTGAAACAGATCAGGCCCAGACTTTGGATTTCCTTGTTGTCGTGAATTGAGGGTGGCGATTAGTAGAATATAGTAACATGTGCGCCATTTGTGAAAAGCGGATCAGCGTAAGCGGCTGAGTGTCTTGTTCCTTATGAGATTTAGCGTAGTAAATCCTCCTGACTTGTTTGTTTCAATCCAGATCAAATCCGGGTAGACGCAGACTAAGCGTAAAAGCTCTACCCACGAGCGATCAAGACTGAAAACCGAAACATGTTGACAAAACTTTTCAACATTGCGTATGATCTTTTCAAGGTGGCTCGTTTAGTCATGGGTCAAGACGCAAGTTGAGATCAAGGGTTGTCGAAAATTGTTTACTAGATCATCCTGACACGAATCTCTTTATAGGTCAGCGAGAGGGTGGTGAAATGAAAATGAGCTGCTTCCTAATCAATCTCCTTCGCGTTTCTGGAAGTTGCTTTTGGACAAACTGATTCTTTTGGAATTTCTCAGGCCATAGAGTCTACAACTGGTAGATAACGGAAGAGTGACCAGAAAATAAAGGAAAAGGATCTTTATCCTAGTTTGCAGGCCATGCTGTTGTCGTCCCTTGTACCCCAGCTGTAAATAAGAATTTTCTGCGAAAATGTGCCAGATAAAGTTCTCTACGCTGATATAGCCACAACGAACTCTGTACCTTCCGATAAGCAATTGTTTCTCAGCCAAATTTAGCCTCTCCGGGGACTATTTTGCAAGGGTGTGACCCACACAGGAAGCTGCTCATTTTGACGCTTTCGAAAATGTCTGACTCATGGTCGGACGATCTCAATAAATTTTCGACCCCATCATCATACTCCCACCCTTTCGAGTTTTTGAGTCAACTTCGAACATTGGTGACAGAATTGCAAGCTCGAGGTACGAAACGGACGCCATTTCCACCATTATCTCTATTAGCTTTTTTCAAACAGCTTCCCTCCAACAAAGAGGGTCACCCCATTCAGAGATAAGACTTCTTCCTGAAAGTTTGCTAAGATGCAAATACAGAGCGTAAACTTGAAATCATCAATTTCACGTGGAACTTTAGTGGATCAAACAGTGACCACTCAGTAACGGGAAGAACAGCCTACGTCACTCTGTGACACTGTTCAGCTCGCTGAGAAAGTTGACGGAAATTATTGTAACAGATCAGTCACAACGCGTGTCCTGGTGGCCGTACTTGGTAGTTTGTTAAATGGTCTTTGCGCACGGGAGACACAAAATTCGAATTACTGGCACTAGACCATCACACACGTCACTGAGTCACGTTGTGCGTCAAAGACTGTACACGCCTCAGGGACAGTATTCGTTGTGGTCACATTCCTGCGGTTACGCAAGCCCTGAGAGGTTACATCAACATTCCGGTGTAAACCGTTTCTCTGACCCCTCCCTGAAGAAGCAACAGTGAGACGACCAGACAATGGGATTCGCTAAATATGCCTCAGCCGTCATATTCTCAGAGATCATCATAACTTTCTCAAAAAAAAAAAAAAAAAAAAAAAAACGTAGCCTAGATGTATTATTTGTGACTAGTGTGGTCTGTGAAGTGATTTTATGCTCCATGCGCGTCTAATTTGTTCTGTGCACTGACGTTCTCCGTACGGAACACTCAACTCTAGCCTGAAAGATCAAAGAAAAGACTGGATGAGAATGAGGATTCATTGGTGCCACCTACACTTCATGGTGTGTTTTCAATGGCAGCAATCATAAAACTGACGTGAGGAAATTAGACGTGCAACCGGGTAAATGGAAGTCAATTGCATCAGGTCTGGTAAAAAGTCGCTGGATGTCTAGCCTTCTGAAGATCAAATGGTTGTGAAAGAGATCTCAAAGGAGCACTTGACAATAGAACTTGAACTCGAACCAAACCGGAATTTCGAATTCTGAAGAAGGCAGTACGTAATCGCTCGAAATACATATCGGAACACTTTTTCATCTACGCAATCTATAGAAATTACTTTAAAAATTCTGGCGCAATCTGTTTTCAACACCTTTTTAATGATTCTGTGTCGTGATATGCGCATTCAGCTAAAAATAGCTCAAACAGTAAAAACTCTTGGATACTGTAGAACTGTATTTCTGTGATCTGACCCTACTCCCGGAAGTGTTCAAAAAGTTGAAAGTTCACTAGGGTTTTAGCGCTTTCTTCAGTTTCGTCCAAGAGGGGGCGTGCGCTAGCCCCGCCCCTCCGATTTGATGCTTGATATATAAGGCAGAACAGCCACCTGTGCTGCTACAACGCATTCTTCCCTCCGGGAAAACAGCAACTCTTATCCACACTCATATTTACTACTCGTACTCTAAGTACTTCATTATGATATTCGAACTACCCATCGAGCACTTCCCTGCCAGCCGGACAGTTTCACCATCAGCTATCAGCCGGACTGAAGGCAGCCGGACAACTCTCGGATTCAAACTACCTTTCTCCAGTGCATCTTGTTTGGAGATCAGCCGAGCTGTCAATGAGGAACCCACAGGTGAGACTAGTTCTCATTTCACTATTGGAGACTTGAGATTTCTTGAGTTTCATGACTATTCAGTTCTCTGCATACCAATCTCATTCTCTCATTTTCAGTTACTCGTGCCACATTCAACTTTGGCAAATCAGCTTCAACACACTCTTTGGCTACAATGGACAGACCACCACGTCTATCTCTCAGTGTGCCTCCAGTTGGACGTGTCAGTCTCACACCTGAGCCGACTCGCAGACCTTCTCTATGTGCAAGAATCGTCAGTACCCTCTCCATTCCCACAGTAACAGCATAATTGACATCCTATAACTTATAGGTTTATGGAAGGTTTTAGGTCGTTTACTTAGGTATCCTAGTCATTTTGTAGGTTGCTCCGATCTCGTAACTGTGATCTCCTTTCCATACCGGTAAACTCTTCCGCTAGCTTTGAATGGTCCCACAAGTGCTTTTCTACCCGATCTCTGTCATTTCCAAAGTGAACTCAGCCAGCCCAGCTAGTGCAATTCCTAATTTATTGTATCGCGATTTGGTAAAACCATGGCTTAAAATAAAAGGTTTTACTACGTAACCGTCTTCTAGTTGTATTGGAAGGTCAAGTTTCGCGAAAAATCTTCGCTCGTGTCCATCACACGTGCAGGAATCAACATGTTAACTTTGAAGATCGCTCCTTGGGTCAAAAGACGATAAACAAGCCATCGCGTAGTTCCACCAATTTTAGGCGGAATGTTCTTTGCTTTCTTCTTCCTGCTCTTTGCTTTGGTCATGCTGCGGTAGCGCGGTTTTTAAATGAATCAAGATAAGGAGCAGGACACTGCTTCCATGGACTATGTCCCTTTCTTCCAGGTATCACGGACTATGTCCTCCCAAGAAGTTTTGCGAAACGTGCTCACACTTCGAAACATTGTAGCTTCTTTAGTGCCGGGTTGAAATCACACACTGCAACGCGTAACCTTGTTAAGAGATCGCTGTCTAAAAGACAACCCGTCCTAAGTGGCTTATTTGAACAACGTCAAAGGTACTATTTTGCTTCCTCGTATAATGCCATTTCATTCGAGTTTGCGGAAATGATGATATTTTCATACTAGGTTGAGTTTGGAGAGAAAGTTTTGATGATTGCTGACATAAATTTCGTCATGATGTTAAACTTTTTCGATGAACATTTCGCAAGAGCAAAACATCTACGAAGTTTGTTTCGAAACAAAATGCGTGCCTAACAGAAAAATTCACGGAGGAGTAGTGAAATTGCGTCACAGCTCACGTGTGGTGATTCATGATTTGGGGTTTTTCTAGTGTTTAGGCCCCACCCGCGCAGCGCTTCCTTGCCCCCTAGACATACTTGTTTCTACGTCCCTCTCTCTGCTTTGATGGGGCACGTTCCGATGATTGTTTGGTGATGTGGGTGGTGATGTTCATAATGAAAAGCACAGACGTTGATAGCTAGTCAAACGTGATAAGTAGAATCAGGTCTGTTTTTTGGACAAAACTCTCATCATTTTCTGATTTATCCAGCTATTCAATGCAGATATCCCATGAAGAAAAGTTCCCTCTTGTGACTATTCAATCAAACGAAGAGTTGAACTCGAGAGAACACCTTCGTTCAAGCAAACAGCTACGATTACAGGAAAATGTGGTCTGAAAGTCTCCTTCTTCCTGCTGCAATTACCAGTGTTGTCTTAAACAAAGGAAAAACTCGGCGGTCCTACGTGATCCGAAACCGAGACATGGTTGTGCAGTGTTGCAACGAAGACGGATTGCCGGTTTTCTGAAACATGTCTCACCGGATCGTAAGTGTTGTATGCAAGCTTGTGGTTTGGGGCGTCGCCCTTCGCCACAAAGACAACAGTCTTTTACAACAAGTCGCACCCTTCGACACGACTTCCGAACTGTCACCTTTTTGTCTCAATTGGTCATGGTCTGGTTCCACTTTTGGTTAATTAGAACAATGACCTCTCGAAGGTTGGACCTACAAACTTAGTTTTTTTTTCCTTTCGAAACTACAATCGAGTTCAAAAACCATGGGTTCGAGGAAGGTTGATTTCACAAGCATTACAGGATAATGAAACTTTAGCACCCAAATATTTGATTCGTAGTTTGACGTATTTTTCCGGATGTGATCGCCTGACTGTGTGAACCTACGACATTTAATTGAAATGCGTTTCGCTCATTTCTATTCCCTGGAAGTTTATGCAAAGATAAACAGGACCACCTGCTAGATCAGGTTGAATGATTTGATTTTGGCCAAAAACACAAAAACAGCTCCTGGTTTAATTCTATGGCCAGATGGCCTTTAGCAATAAAAATATCCGACGCTGGGCTGTTCGCAACAGGCTTTGGTTTTGGTTTGGCGAATTCCTACGTAGCTACAGTAATCTAGTGATCTTTTTAACCGAACCGTCTGGATCTCACAAGATCAGGTTAGCATTAATCCAGTTCCTCAATTGGTAAGGGCACGCTTACGTCAAAGTTTCCAACTTGCTCTCTACCAGTGCAGTACCATTTAGAACAAGAAAAGAAGAAGATCTGCAGCGGATTATGTAGCCCTTTGGAGGGATTAATCTGTGGATGGAACAACTTGGAGACCAATCCGGGCCCATGTGTTCTTTTGGAACTTAACGGGGATCTGAAGCCCGAAGATAACCGTTTCCGAGACATGCCTTTTTTGTGGGTCGCTTATTGAGGAATCCCTTTGTATGACAAATCTGAAGAAAAGAATGCTTAGAAGCAGTTGAAAGACTTCTTGGAGAAAGAATAAATAATGCCCCGTCTGGCGAAAAGTGACGTCAGGGACTTTGTCGTCAGAGAACTGTACGACCGTATTTTTCCCGTATCCTGCAATAAAATTTGACGTCATGTTGTTCGCTCACATTTTCGGTGAATTGCATGCGCATAGGTTATTTCTCACAGAACAATAACACATCGAGTGGACAGAACACCCGAGAGGGTCATGTTTAGCCAAATTGTGTTTGTGACTCGCTACTGTCGAGTTACTTGAATTCCAAAAGAGTGAGTAACATAGGTCGTCACCCGTTAACGATCTTATCGGCTTGTTCCCCGAAATGCTACAGTAAGCCAAGTGTGTCGACCTGTTGTCCAACTCATTGAAATCCACGTCTGCTCTATTTTAACTTCTATATTCGGCTGGATTTTCCTCGGATGGAGAGCATACCTCGAAAGAATCTAATCCTATTGAGTACAATGCAAAAAGATAAGATCTGTCTAGAAATCTGAGTCAGGTTTACACAGCGTTTTCGAGTTAATGAATGCTTCTCTGATGGGACGTGGTTGACGAGACCTTTCACGGAAACTTCTATGGGTGGTATTAGCACAAAAGTGCTGATCGACTGTTAACGAAACTAGATTGGAGCATAGACAGACTAAACCATTCAGAGCATTGTAAGCCTTTATGTGAAAAGAGCCTCCCCCACATTAAAGTGTCTGAAGACCTGGAGTACATCATTTTAGAGTGGCACGTTTGTAGCCGACCCGTAAACATGATCTGATATGACGAACGAATCCGGGTCGAGACTTAGGACCTGTACCTTGTTCGATAAACACTTCCTTCTATACCTTGACGTTCGTTCTTAAGAGCTCTGTGTGAGAATGACCGCAATGACAAATCCAATTCTATCTAACCTTTTTACTTCTGTAGACATTCGTTCGCTTTGACCTTTTCGGCGTGAAAAGCAGCTGAATTTTGGTTTTGTTCAGAAATTCTCGTATTTATAATAAACTTTGTAGGAGTTACAGAAAAAAAAATTGAACACCTGTCTTTCAAAACTCTTAATAAATAATGATGGCGATCCAAATTGAATTGTTGAATTTTGCAGTGGGGGCATTCTTAAACACCATTAACCTTAAGATGTTATTCTCTGACCGTTTGGGAAATAAAACAACGACCTGTTCTATTTCCAGTCGTTCTTGTGCAAAGAACTCCCGCCTTTCTAAAATAGGACAAGGCGGACGACTCTTGGCATCTCTACAAGATTAACTCCTTATCCTATATTCAGCAGAGCTTAATCTCCATGCTGGATCCCTAATATAGCTTATTCAATTAATTCATGGTAATTCCAGTCCTTTTTGAGGGGAATCCTATCAGGATTTCTTTACTTAGCTTCAATGATCCTCATCCTCAATTTTTTTCCTTTCACAAAGGCACCGACCTATTTATACATTTTGTCTATTTTTTCACGAGAGCGTAATTCTAAAAGAAGCATCTCTTTAGATCACTGGTTCATCACAATTAACTCTTGTGCAAGACAGTGAACTTTGCGTACACAAGTAGTGAACTTTGCCTGTTGACGTAACCAGGGGTCAACCTTTTGCCCTAAAGAATCAAAAGGTGTAAAATTCTCTTCTCTTACTTTTCTGCTTTTCGTTTTAGTATGGCTGCACCATTTCTTCCCTTTTTCAAGAAAGGGGCGTGGCAGTCCATGTCCAGTATATAAGTGAACAGAAGACATTGAGGCACCTTCCAAGATGATCTTCGAGTTTCCCATGGACCATTTTCCTCCTCAGAGGAAGGCTATACAGTCCTCAGACGACCGTCCACAAGCACGACACAATATTCTTCGACGGGCTCGCTGTCAGTTTTTTACTGGAAGCTGTGTGGAGCTCTCTCGAGCAGTAGCTGAACCTAAAGAGCAAGGTGAGCAAAAGTTTCAATCATTTTTTCGACTGAATATTTTGATCCAATAGCCTCAAACTCACTAATTGCTTTCAGATGCTCGGTCACGAATCAACTCTTTCTTTGTGATGGAAGGATCTCCACTGGCTACCCAAGTGGCTCCAGTGGTGAAGATGGCTATCGTCAGGTCGCAGAGTGTGCCTGCTGTTCCACGAGACCGTGTCAATTCGCGAGCCGAGAGAATCCAGAAATCCATCCTAGCTTTTGGACGACGTGTATCAACCATGCTATCAATTCCGGTCGTAACCGCCTAACTGTCAAACCCTGTTCTTCGTGTATAGCCTAGTGTAACTACTATTCCCGGGGGCAATTGGTACTGTGATCTCAAATACTGAGTCTCGATGACTATGGCTTTATACTCTAAGTATTGCAATAAAGCGTGTGTGAATTAACACCATTGTTCTGTCTTACTGTAGTGTGACATGGCTTCGTGCAAAAAGACCTCAGCGATGTGGCTGCTTTTTCACGGGACAGTAAGATCAGCAAGCAAAAAGGCGGCTTAACCTTCTTGATGAAAAACTTGCGGCCTTTTCAGCGGGGGGTGACGATATTCGGACTATGACTTTAATGTCAAATCAGTTCGTATGTATTAGTTTCTTCTATCAAAATTACAGAACACTGGGTTCGTCATGATTCCAGATAAACCTCGTGATGGCAGGTTCAAGGTCGACCTACACTTATGTCTTTTAGCTCTTTTCATGCCGATTACATTCTGGGAAGTAGTCATTCAAGGGTACAGTAATCAGGGAGAAGGCTGTGAGTAATGTACCAAAAGGCTTTTTCGTCCTATTCAGTAGAACACTCCATTAGACTCCTTTATATTTATCTTTTTCAGGAAGTTTTCTATGAGATAAAAATGTTGAGGACTTCGTGCCTTCTTTCTTTCCGCTTCTCTTGAAATGCTTTGAGGGAATTGTCAGAAAGCTTGAAATTTATGTTTTTGCGATGCCCTACAATGGATTTGATACTTGAACTGAACCGATCAGCATGTGATTGCACTGATCCTTCTAGCCTTGAGCTTCTGCAAGCCGAACACTGGAAGTAAACAAAGTTTCCAAGATGTAATAACGGTTAGCCCGTCTTTTAGGGTTTGAGCCTTTTAGCTGATCTTTACGATGAACTTTAGCAGCTCATCCTGGTCCAGTACCTCAATACATTAATCAGTAGACTTGTTGTTGTTGTGTTTTGCCTTCCCCACCTGGACATAAAGGAACTCTGAACCAGGTGAACTAATTGAAAAGTATCTGATATCCGATTGAAAGACAAAATAATTTGTTGACCGTGGTCATGTGATTGGCCGTTGTGTGTATAATTTTCAAAGAATTGAGCCTAAATTACAATACTTCTGAATAATTGACCTTTTAGCTACAAGGATTCTTTCCACGAGGCTTCCAAAGGGTTGCGGAGGGTGTTCGGATAAGACAAGGGCAACAGCTCTACATTTTCAGAGAACAGTCGTTTGGGGGTTTCGAAGATGTTCAGTATTGCTCATACTTTTTTGGACAGCTTCCCCCAAACTCTCTGTGTCATTTAGGAGGGTACAAGCACTGGCGATCATCACTCCTACAAAATCCACTTATTCACTAGAACAGTTATACATGAGTGGACCTAGTGCACCGCAAGGAAGATTAACCCGAGATGATCAAGAAGGATCTGTTTTTTGAACTTCTCGGATTTTACCACCTACTATGTGACGGTGTTCCAGAGTTGATGTTTCAAAACAGCTCGAGCGTCTGGCTGGGATCAAAGTTTCAGGTTCATGTACCGTATAAAGCGATGTTGTTCTGCTGCTTCAAATGACGTCTTCTCGTTATAATTGCTCGAACTTTTCGTCGTTGCTTCAACTCAATGAAGATTAGATCAGTCTGACTAGAGTTCGTGGTGAACTGTGTTATGATTAGATTTACCCACCCTCACAACACACAAGAGAGCTGATCATTTCGAAAATTTCTTGAATACATAGAATTCTAGCAAAACAAGCCAATCAAACGGATCTTTGTGGTCGGAGGAGACCCCCCTGTCTCCACATTTATCCCATTCATGGAAGAGAAAGTTATCAAGGGTCACCACTGCTGAAGACACTGTTTGTCAACAGGCAGTTCCAAGGAAAAAGGTCTTGGCATTCTTTCGGACAGAAATCACCTGGCCAGATTTGCAAAATTTACTTAACCGGTCGGGTAGTAAAAAAACACTAACCTTCCCCAAAGTTATGACCAAACAATACAACTCTACTATCCAGTAATCAGTTCCGTTTTGACTAACGACATTTCGCAAAACCACGAATTCTACAACCATATTATAATTACAGCTGGTGTAGGATGGCAATGTTCTGCTTTTACAGAACATCTGTCAGATTTTCAGATTGGAAGCAATAGTTTAGCAGATATGTGATTACTGCTTCAAAGGAAGCTGTAGGATTGCAAGCCAAGCCTTGGAAGAAAACATTTCGAAGCTGGTACAAACAGCATTGAATAAGCCATGTGCATGGGTTCGTTTGAGAATCTGTAAAAAAATCCAGGGGGACTTTTGATTTTTCGACTTCCTGCATCCCAATTGTAGTAACCTTCCGACATGAATGAGAGCCAATTAGCAGGACTACAATCGGGACAAGGTGAAAGACAGCAACGAGCACAATTAAGCCTTTTTCAGTTGCAGGCCATCCAGATTACAATTACCCATTGAATAACAACAATTCATTCTCTACAACCAGGGGGTCGGATGTGTAAGCACAAGTAATACCAGTCAATTGAGTTCAATCAGTAAAGAGCAACAGTCAAGAGAGCGAGGGTGGTGGATACAAAAGTTGTGGAGCTTACTTCGTACTCCTTGTTATCTTCTCCAACATCGACTTTTTGAGCAAGATAAAGGATACCCTCGGGCGGAAAATCCACGATTCCATCCACGTAACTAACAGCAGCTCTGCCATTACAGTATTTTCCACGACATACGCAAATGACGTAGTCAAGCGTGTTCTTGTTCGGGTACATTGGAATTGATCGCACCATGTAGCATCTAAATATAATAGGATATAATATCGTTTAACAGGATTAGTATTAACCCTTCCTTATGAAGACGACGGTCTTCTCTCCATTGGTGACGTAGAACACTCTCCAGACAGCCACGGACAACAAAGGTCGAGCCTATAGTTAGAGTGTGATATTGGAACAGGGGCGATGTTTGTTGTTGCCTTTTTAGGATGTTCGCTGCCATACTGCAACTAGAGTTGACCTTATTCCTCGACAATAACCACATTTGCTATTTTAAGACGGGTAACCTGTCGAAGTCAATATACTGGGTGTGGTTCTTCAGTTCATGGTTTCCGGTCAGCAAAGTTTTGGGAGGGGTGAGGGACCAACCTCTTGAGTCATCTTATCATTGTTGTTTTGAAACTATTGCAATGATGAAAAGATAAAAGTTGTTTTACTATGGGGTGCGCACGTAAAAAATATTGCAAAACACCGTTTTCTTCTGGTGTCATGTTGGTCGACACTCGGTGATTTAACCTACAGCGTTTTAATACTTTGGTCATCAGTTTGCAAAGCATCATTGACGGCCGACAGTGCTTTTAAGTGAATAAGAAGAACGTAGTTTCAAAATCTTCTACAGATTCCGATATAAAATTAAAGACATTTCAATATGTCTAGATGCCCCAAATTAATTTTATCTGAGCAGATCATGCACATTTGCAACATCATGCACCGATGTTGTTATGTCTTTCTATACCATGTTGCACAGTAGCTGATCTCACCCTCTAATTCGACCTTAGTTCTGCCATTTTTGCAAATATCATAGAGTTGGGTCACCCACCGTTCACATTAGGCTGGAGCGTGACGCAGAGATCGTATTTGGAGCAAATTTGAGCCTCTATCGAAGGGTTCTGCGGATCGACTTCGGCACTGAACCCAAGTCTTATTACAAAACTCTTTGATAAACCTGCAAGCAGGCCATTGCATTCCAATCTGCCAGAAGAAGACGTCGACCTGGGTTTTGATCTGTCTTCTCAACGTCGACTCCAGATGGTAGTCGGAAGAGAGACAATGGTAGCATGCATCTGAAGTTCTCAGCTACTTTCAGACTTCTAGACTCTAGACTCTTATTTTTGAAAACACGATCGCCCTCGCAAAGGATGAATGTGCGCTTAATCAAATGTTTTTCACTATTAAACAAGCCCATTCATGGGAAAGTCCATCGAAAATACTCATGAAAGGAAAACAGCATCTTCCAGAGAGACCATCGGCATGTCTGACTCTTGGAGATCAACAAGGTCGGAGACAGTTCGGTGAAATTTTTGCGTCACCATCAGCTGAGAGTCTCATGGTCATTTTAAGTAACAAACAAGGGAATTGGTGCAAAAATATTCTAATTGGAAGACCGGGTCTAGTTCGGCAACTGCAGACACCAGAAAAAGTAGACACCGAAAAACTGACCTGCACTAACGTGATGAAAACACCAAACGATGATGGAGACCAATGGGAGCCAAGTGGACGATTTGCGACATTTCCAGATGGACATGTTGAGGTGGACACAGGTCACGGCCAATTTGACATACGAAACCTGGCGGGCAGTCCAAATCTGAGCCACGATTAACACGCGTCAGCGGTCAGAATGATTGGATAGTGAGGGCACAAAACCTTAATACTACAAATGGATTAATGATTAGTAACCTACCTGTGTTTCAGCAGCTGAGCTTTGTTGACTACTTACTATGTATCAGAGGCATGAGATACCTGAAAGTTTTACTTAATAGCATTTGTCAAAGTGGACTGGATAGAGTTAGTGAAATTGTGATGATGTCGTGATGTTTGTGGCTTCTTCACAGTGGCACCGAGCACAGATGCGCGTAAAATATGGCGGTCATAAAGTGTCAGGACAACTTGTCCCAAAACAAGTGTTCTCCTTTCTTTGTTCGATGTCCATATGTTCAAAGCATATTTAGATTAGACCTTCTCTAAGTCTAGATCTTGACAAAGTCTACGCAATCGTTTGTAAAAAGTTAACCTGGAAGTTGATGACAGGATTGTGCGTTAAGTTATCCGATTCCTCTTTCGGAAAATGAGCTTATGTGTATTATCTGTTCGAATGCGCAGCGGTAGTGTGATAAAGATGGTTGAGTGAGCGAATTGAAAAACGAGGGACTGTTCAAATTTCACATACGCACATGCGGAACAGTTACGATAATTGCGTGCACCCACAAAGTTATGATTCGAGAATAGCGGTGAGAAAACGAACATTTCTTTTTCTCTGCCGCTTCCAAAAGGAGGCCGCGAAGATTACGTAACCGTTACGTTTCACAGGTAACACGCTATCTTTCAGGATGTGGAATAATTAACAGTTTTGAAAAGTTTAATTGGAACTTGGAAAAGCATCATGTTTTCAGAGCTGAGTAATCATCTTGTGTACTCTTTTGTTGGCTATGATGCATACTACTGAAATTTGCGTCGTGCTTGCTAAGGTGAAGCGGGGATTGGTGTTTATTACGTAGATTTGATGAGACTTGGCTTATTTTCAATTATCAAAACGGAAATGACAAAAGTGATTGGACACTACATAAGAAAAACAATGGTTGCATTCTTGCCGCAAAGACAATAGAAAGGATCTGTCAAACAACGACGTGTGACAACAATATGACATTATTTCTGCCAGAGAACAGTCTTACAATAAAGAACAATTAAAATTGAAAAGACTAAAAAATTTAGATGAAATGTTTGTGTTTATGAGTGGACAAATGCAAATGAGTAGTCAGCTACTCTTCCGATAGAAAGTCGTCCATCAGTGCCTTGTCCCCAGGGGTTTCTAAAGGCATAAAGAAGAGATTTTGAAGAGACAGAAAGAGAAGACGTGTCAAAAACGTTCCATCTGCTTCTCTTTTGGACCTCTGGGCGACGGCAAAAAAGCTTCAAGAGGATTAAAAAAGTTTCTCTGGCCAATGGGGACCTCGGATGCGAAACGACTTCGAACGCTTGACGGCGACTCATAACATGATTCTGCATTCCCAGCGGAAATATTTTATGGCCCTCTTCCTCTAACCCAATTGGAGGGGTAAATTGAAGATCACATCGTTTGGGATCTTTTTCAAACTACAGAATAGTAACTAGAAACTAAGCTTGAACACCCAGAGGATTTAGCCCTTAAAAGACTATAAAATGGAATTGACACGAGGGAAACGAACTTCAACAGAATAAAGTCGAATACAGGAAATGACTAGGGACAAGGACTCGCTGCTTCTGGAGCATCAAAGGCCCGTTAATTTGAGACTGAGGGTCTACTCATGCATGTCTTAGCATGACCATAATGACCACTATGAATTAGAGCTGGAAACAAATGGAGCCGATGAATGCGATGTAGATAGAAGTGCTTCTTGGCCAGCTGCGCGCCACTTGCTGTCTTTGTTGCGTAACTATGAAGGGGAGAGTTGACTGACTCTACTCGTTCAGCGCTCGACACTTACACTATAGTAAAAGTCTCCTTATGCAGAGTTTGGGGCAGGCTGCAAACTATGTGACAGATAACCTGAATTGACATCTACTTGGTTCTGCTACAACATAATTGCTCAGTTTATCCATTCTTATGACTGATTCTCAGCGAGACAACCTTACTTTTAATCGGACAGCCATTTTTCACTTGGATATATGCTTTGCTTGTCCAGCTGTTTCTTGCTTTATGGAGTCGCCACAAGCTAAACTACGAAAAGATTAAAAAAGCTGTCAGTCAGTTAGTGAGATAAACAGGGTGTCGGGTCTAGGAATACAGAAAGCATGTTGTTTGAAACAGTTAACAAGCAGTGAATGTAAGTTTTCGATTGAAAGATGTATAAAAATATTCGTTTGAACCAAAAGCGGAGCTACCACATTTGGTTGCTGATTTGAAATACGAAATGAGTCGAGTGCATGGCAAATCGATGATCATACAGTTTATTCAAAGATGAGTCAGCTTCTGTCACTCTCATTTGAAGCTATGTTTATACCGCTACCGTTATTGCACAAACAAAAAAGACTTACTTTTCGTTTTAGCTTCGGGTGAAATTCCATAGCACTGAACAGTTTCAACTTCTTTCTCTATATCGATGCTTTACGATGATCTCAGCTTTAATGCATCAAAACAATGATGAGAACGGTTCCACAAAAGTTCTTTAACATGCCGTCTTTTTCATGTCTCTTATTCAAACTTTCGAAACAGCGGTGGGGTTCGCGTTTGTACACATAATCTGTTCATTGCAGAAACCTTCTGATTTCATTAATGGGATAACTGAACCTACTCAAGTGTAAATTTAAATTTTGTTTAAACCCTCCACAAAGTTTTATTGTGCTAAAAGTTGAGAAAATAATAATGTTTTTTTTTTCAAAAACAAGTTTTTATTACTTTCCATATTTTGCGGCCGCTTCGGACAATCTGCTCCGCTGCTAAACTGCACTACGGTAACAAAGACAACAGGGTGCGTGGCTGCCCAGCGCCATGATATTTGCGGGCTGCCGCTCAGCGAAACCCTAGCCGGCTTGTTTCGCCATCCAACACTTTACTTCTAGCTACATTTTCAAGGTAGCCACCAGCTCCAAAAATGGTCAACGGGGTAAGTCGTTCATTCCATAATTTTTATTAATATAATAGGTAAGCAAAAAGTGGCTAATGCTTAAAATTGGTTGGAAAACGCGGTTGAACACCGCATTTTGTTGATTGTTGCCTATGATGTCATAATATTTATTGTTTTCAGAAAGTCTACGGAAACAAGGACAACTTCAGAACCCAGAAGGTCCTGGTTGCCGCCAAGCTCGGAAAGGCCGATGTTCAACTTGCTGGAGCCGTTCCTCCCACCGACAAGTTCCCTCTCGGAGTCGTGAGTTTTATGAGCTTCATTTTTTATTTTAATATCATAGACTCCTGCTTTCGAAGGAGATGTCAACCTCTTCGGAGCTGAATCCATCGGTCTCCACCTGGCCGGAGCTACCGGAAACGTGAGAAATTAAGAATGGAATTTCAATCTTTTGTTGTTTTAGCAGGCTGAGACTGTTCAGTGGCTCCAGTGGGCTGAGGCTTCCCTCCTCCCCAATGTTCTCGGATATGTCCTTCCCTCCGTTTCTGCCGCCAACCTCGACAAGAAGGTTGTTGAGAGCTATAAGGCCGAGCTCCTTGCCCAGCTGACTATCTTCAACGACTTCCTCGTCTCTCACACCTTCCTTGTCGGAGAGCGTCTGTCCTTCGCCGACATCAGCGTCGCCTTTGACCTCCTCCCCGCTTACCAGCACGTCTTCGACGGAGTTGTCCAGAAGAAGCTCCAGAATGTGACCAGATGGTTCAATACCGTCGTCAACCAGTCCGCCGTAAAGGAGGTTCTTGGCGAGGTCAAGCTCGCCGACAAGCCCGCTGAATTCTGTGGTAAGAGTATATCTTTGTTCTTTAACAAATTTGAACTTTTCAGAGACCAAGTTCAACGAGCTTGCTTCCAAACTAGCCAAGTCCGTCCCCAAGGCCGAGGGAAAGAAGAAGGAGGAGCCCAAGAAGAAGGAGGAGAAGAAGAAGGAGTCCAAGAAGGAGGAAGAGGAGGAGGATGATGTCCCCAGAGAGAAGGAAGCCAAGGATCCCTTCGCCGATATGCCCAAGGGAACATTCGTTATGGACAACTTCAAACGCGTGTACTCCAACGAGGACACCGCCAGCAAGGCCATCCCCTTCTTCTGGGAAAACTTTGATGCCGAAAACTACTCCATCTGGAAGGGAGAATACAAGTTCCCCGAAGAGCTCACTCTTGCCTTCATGAGCTGCAACTTGATCTCAGGTATGTTGTTTTTGGTTTTTGTTATAAAAATCATTTTCAGGAATGTACCAGCGTCTCGAGAAGCTGAAGAAGAATGCCTTCGCTTCCGTTATTCTCTTCGGAACTGACAACAATTCCTCAATTTCCGGAATCTGGATTTGGAAGGGACAAGACCTCGCCTTCACCCTCAGCCCCGACTGGCAGGTCAGTTTGTGTAATATTTCAACATATTTGTACGAGAATAAGTCATCTTTTTCGACGTCGTGCCCTCCTAGTGTTACAATTCTCGAAAATTGAACCACTCCTTCTCGTTGGATAGGCTTAAAATAGGCTACTATCTTCTGTTCTGAGAGTAACATTTTCAGGTCGATTACGAGTCTTACGAATGGAAGAAACTTGACCCCAAGTCCGAGGAGACCAAGAAGGAAGTCAACGAGTATTTCAAGTGGGAGGGAGACTTCGGCGGCAAGAAGTTCAACCAGGGAAAGATCTTCAAGTAAATGCCCGGTTCTTGGTGACGGTTTTGTTTTGTTATGGTTATTAAGTAAAGATGATTACAAATCATTTATTTCTCTTATATTACCAACAACCCTATTTAATAGAATCTCTTTCCAGCTTCTCGATAACGATGTTTTGCTTCATAGTATTCAGTGAGAGAGTGCTCCAAGAAGCATCCTTTAATGTGATCAAACTTTTCGAAACATTGTAGATGCGTGAAGTTCAAGTTGGTCACATTGCCAGGACGCTGAACACTTTTCAAATCTGTCGTAAGACTTACTTGATCACAGAAAACTTCGCAAGTATTCGGAATTTTGGCCTCTTTGCAGCATCTAGTGTGATCTGTTCCACGGGCAGCGCAGAAGTGTATTTGCGGCAGAGCTGAGAGGGGACACTTCGAGAGCGGTGAGAAACTTGCCAATAGCTGAAAATCGTAGAAATAAGTGTATTAAAACACCACTTACGGAATCCTTTTTGTAGCCTTCGTAGGAGCACATGTGATAGCAATCTTCAGGTACATCCAGCAGATTACAACAAGTTAGAAAGTGTGAATTGGGATCCTGAATAAACTTTTGAGCAACAAAGGAATATTTAAACCTCGACATGTTGACTAATGTCAATAATATCTTTCTCATGATAAGTTTTCGCACCCCTTGCTTTCGCCATCACGCATCCACCAGCCACACATTGTAATCCAGGGCCACATGGACATCCCATAATCTAAAAAGATCTGCCCTCCTGTCGTGACGATAAGGACAAACCGGAGGTCGCATACACGGTGGAAAGAGACACGGTGGTGGAGGTAGACATCCCACTCCCAGACAACCCAAGGCTATGCACTGAAAGAAGTAAGAAACTAGGAAGAGGAAATTACCGCATTGGTCACTGTGAAAAGTGAAAATAGCAGAAGAACCACCGTTTGGACAAAAGCCATGAGAAATATCTGAGAAGTGGGATCGTCGGGAATACTAGTTGTTTCGCACGATTCAAGTCTCTATTATTTACAGTCTGTCCTAATTGAAACATTTGTTTGCTTTTGAACTGAAACTGGCTTTGAGAAGCGGGAAAAATCAAAAATATCCTCAAAAAACTATTAATAGAATATTTATTATAACAATTGCACAGAAAGTCTTGTTTCTGAAATCACAGAACGATAGGAAGATCATCTAGATTATTAAGCAGCACTTGAGGACAACAAGGTACAACAGGAAAGCGAGGGACGAGAGTGAAAGAAATGGAATGAATTTAACTGAGAATGGAAAGAATACTCGTGTCTGATGATTGGCTCCTCATTGAAGGAAAGACCTACGCGTTCTAAAAATTGCATTTTTCAACCCTCGTTCACAAAACGTACGAAAAGGCAAAGGGCCTCGCATTCGGCCTTCTTCTCGAATCGGTTGGCATTTCCACCGCAACCTCTGTAGAAGTAGAGCTTACAACGGCGGTCCTTAGCTGAATAGAAGTAGTGGAGGTTTGTTCTGGGAGCCTTTTCGTCTTCGCGACAAGCTCTTCCTTCTGTGGGTTTCAATTGACAAATGGACTTGTCATTAGACTGTTTGGCAGAAGCCTCAGTGGGCTGAGCAGTCTCTTCGACAGCAGGCTGTTCCTTGGAAACGTCAATGTTGACTGTCTCAGAAGAGATTTCAGTGGCCTTGGGGCTCTGAGAAGCAGCTAAAATCGATTTATTTACAAAAATTCCTATAGCTAACCTTCGTTCTGGAGTTGTTCATGACGAGTGCCAGGCTTCATTTTCAAGTGCTGAGGATCTTCGTCATCGCCCTCTTCATCGTCATCATATTCCGGAGCCTCTGTGGTTTTGGCAATGGATTCAGTAGCTTCAGGGAGAGTTCTGCGAACTTCCTTGTCATATAGCTGCTGGTCAGAAGGAAGAGAACCACGGTCGATTATCTCTTCAGGATTATGGGGTCTTCTGGGAAGCTGAGAAGCAAGAATGGACTCGGTAGGGATTCTGTGAGCAGTAGATCCAAACAGAGGACAACAGAGACGAGCTGAAACTAGTTTATGAATTGATAGTAGACTCGACTTACATCCTTTAGCTCCATCAATGGCACAGTAGTATCCCTTGGGACACATCTTGACACCGTCGAAACCGGCTCCACAGACAGCCGGCATGCCATTCTCAGCCATCAGAGGATCAGAAGCGTCAGGACACATGTACTGAAATAATATTATATCTTTTCTGGTATTAATATTACCTGAGGAGTGGAGATCAACTGCTGTTTGTAATAGCTGCGAGGAACTCCCGGCTTGGGAGTGGTCTCCTGAACAACCTTGACACCATGCTGAACAGGGCTCTTTTGGTTGGGATCAACACCCGGGCAACAGATATCAGGAGGGCCAGCACGGCAGTAGAATCCGGTGGGGCATCCAATAGATTCAGTTGAGTTACCGCATAGAACAGGGGCACTGCCTCCGAGAGGAGCTCCGTTAGGGCATTGTCCTGGAGAAACAATGTTGGCAGGAGTGACAGCATCAGCTTGAACAGCGGGAGCAGCTAAAATTGTTTGTTATTTTGGTGGCGACGAACAACTTACTTTGTCCTCCAAGAACACAAAGTCTCTGACAATCCTCCAGAGATCCGAAGTTGTTGGCGTTTCCTTGGCATCCGGAGTAGTAGAACAAACGGCAAGAGTCGGAGTTGCGATCGTAGTAATAACGAAGGTGAGCCGCGTCGCAATCACCCTTGATCAAAGGTAGAATGCACATGGGATTTCCATGACGGGGAGGAGTCGGCTTGCGCATCCTAGCAGCACTGAAGACGTGTTTTGGCTTGTCAGCATCGAATCGAAGAGGAGCAACTACAGAATCGAGGTTGAATAAGACAGGGTTGGTGTTGAAAGCTCTGTCCATGCTCGTCTGGCGCTTGGCACGGAGAGGTACCTCGTCCATAAGACGGCGGATTCTGAGAGGGCCAAAGACTTTGTAACCATTGCGGGCCTCTTCTCCACCATATCCACCGAAAACATGATGGTCATAAGGATCTTCGACTGTAGGACAACAGAAGTAGTCCATTCCGTTAAAGTAGCAAACTGATTTGTCAGGACACTGCTGCTTTCCAGGCAGGCACTGAACAGGGCGACCATCAGAATAAACAAGTTCCTTGTTTCCGTTGGGGCAAGAAGGACGAGTAACTTTCTCGTCTAGATTTTTAGCATCGCTGGTATCAGGAGGAGGAAGACGTCCTTCATCATGAGTCGGAAGTCCGTGAGCCTTGTTGCTCTGACCAGTTTGATAGTTGACAGACTCTGGTGGGCTGGGTGCAACAATAGGAAGGTTTCCAAGCAAATTGGTAGGATCAACGTGGAAGGCAGTGTCCGTGTTGATTCTCTCCGTTTTGTAGGTCGTCTGCTCAACCTTTTGTGTAGTAGCTGCAGTGGGAGCAGAGGTAACCTTGGCTGGAGTTGGGGCAGTTTTGGATTGTGCCGAGGCTTGATTGACTGTGTTGAGCTTGTTGGCATCAACGGCGTTATTGTGAGTCACAGTCTTGGTACCTTGAGCAGCAGGCGACTGAGGCTCAGTTCCAGGGGCACGAGCAATTTCATTTCCAAGAGAAGGAAGTGGCCGCAGTCCAGGGTTCACGGCGCTCACGGGTGGAATCACCATGTCCGGAATAATATTGGTGTCATCTCCATCATCCTGTAAGATCATTTTTTTCAAAGATTGATAAGTAAATTACATCGGTGTATTCATCCTCAGTAGTGGTTTCAATTGAAAGAGTGGCCAGGGGTCTAGGAGCAACAGGTGCTGCAGTTGGTACAGGAACAGGAGCCATTGGCTGAGGAGGACGGGTAACCACGGGTAGCGTAGTAGAGACAGTGGCTACGGTAGGTAGAGTAGGACGAGTGGTCTGGGCCTGAGGACGGGCTGGTTGAGCTGAAAATTACCACTTAGAAATGCTGACAACAGGACTCACGAGAACAGAAACGTTCACAGTCACTGAGAGTTTCAAACTGGTTGCTGTTTCCACCCTTTCCTTCAAAGACGAACTGTTCACAACGAAGATTTCGCATGTTGAAGTACCACTTGACATTGTATCCCTTTCCGTATCCGGCGTCCTTGTCGTATGAACAACGTTCAGGAACTTGAGAAGTGAGAGCAGGATGAGCAGTCATGCAGCTCAACTCGCAGAGGGTTCTATTAACGAAGTTGTTAAGGTTTCCTCCGCAACCACCGAATGAGAACTGTTCACACTGTCCAGTTTCCGAGTTGAAGAACCATCTTCCAACATAGATGTCACAGATTCCAGGATCAGCAGACATGGTACAAATGATTCGGGGATCGTGGCTGTCAAACTTCTTGGTCGTCTGTAACGTTAAATGTAAACCAAATTTTTAAAAGAAAAATTCAAAGGCAAACCAAGAAAGTGCAAGTTTACCTGTGCCTGTGCAGGTGTTTTCTGAACAACGGGCAAAGTGACTCGAGTGGTGGGTGCCTGCGTTGTGGTAGGTCTTACCGTAAGAGCAATCTCGGTAACTGGGAAGATGGTTGTGGGTTCATCTAAAACTGTTATTGGTGTATTCTTCACGCACCCTTACCAAAATCCTTGGAGTCGAAATCAATTTCAGGAAGACTGACACCAGATATGGGTTGACGGCCAACTCCAGCTGTAGGATCGACAGCAACGTTTGGTACTCCAGCCATCTCCTTCTTGATAGTATTTTCATCGAAGTCAGGAACTGGCTCCTCAACGTCTAAAAATTTATTGTTCAATTACATTTGAGTGCAAAACTAAGGAAAAACTAAATCATACCGGCTTCAGTGGTTGTGGGACGTGCCTGAGTGGTGGTAGACGTGGTAGGAGCCTGGGTGGTTCTCGTAGTAGGAGCCTCGGTGGAAGCGGTACGAGAAGCAGCAGTTGTGCTTTCTGTGATTTCACTATTCGGTGCTACTTTTTCAACAGTGGTGCTTGGTTCGGCAGTGGTCGTCTGGGTGGCAGTGGTTTCAGCCTGTGTAGCAGCCTCAGTGGAAGGTGCCACGGTCGTGGGTGCTGTGGAAGTGGGATCGACTGTGGTGGGACGAGTGATTTCAACTTTTTTCAGCAAAGGCTGAGGGGTCTGGTCAACTGAGACGGGTTCAATGGTCTTAGCGTCAGTGAAGAACTCCTCGAAGCGGCGAACTTCCTCGGTTTGTCTGTGGACGGCAAACTTGGAAGAACTCTGCATGGATGGAGGAGTGATCTCGTTTTCATCGACTCCATCCTCTCCCTCCATGCTGTTAACCTCGTTGATCAAGGTTGTCTCAATTTCAGGCATAGAAGTGGTAGGCTCTGTTGTCAAAGGAGATTCGGGACTAGACGGTTTCTCAGAAGCCTTGGTTGGTTCAGGTTTAACTTCTTCAGTCTCTTCCTCTTCTCCGTCTTCTTCAGTCTCTTCAGGAGTGGTCATTTCAACGGAAAGTCTGGTGGCCCTGCTGGTGGGAACCGGTGCAACAGTAGTGGGCTCAGTGACTTCTTCAGGTTCTTCTTCTTCATCATCATTGCCCTGACCGGAATCTGTCTCCTTCTTTTCTTCTCCCTCTTTAGACTGTTCATTGACAATCTTTTCAGTCTCAGCCACAACAGTTTTCTCCTTTGCTTGTTCGACCTGACCTTCCGTAGTGGTGGTTGTGGCAGCTGTAGTAGTCACTTCAGGCTCTTTCTCTTCCATCTCTTCGTCTTCAGGAACTTTCTCTTCAACTTGAGTTGTAGTTGTGGTGGCCTTAGTAGTTGTGGTAGTGCGTGTGGTAGTAGTGGTGGAGGGGCGTGCAGTGCTCGTGACGATCTTCACTCCTTGTGTGGTGGCCGGCTCGAGGAACGTCTTACCATAAGTTCCACGAAGAGGAGGCTCAGGTGACTTGTAGTTCACAACTGGCAGAGGCTCAACGACATGATGCTGACTAACTCCTGCAGCGACGATTCTTCTGCGAGGAGCCTCCTCCTCTTCCAAACTTTCCTCATCACTAGTCTCTTCTAAAAGAAGGGAGCTATTGGCTTGAACGTGTCGTTGAAAGTTATCATAGGGTGCATTAGTTAAGGTGTCAAGTGTATTGAGAGTAGTAGCAGAACTATGTTGATTAGTCCTTGGTGGTGCTTGTAAGAATTTAGGTAAGTCGATTACGGCAGTACCTTTGTCAGTGGTTATTTTGTAATTTTTGTTGGTCTCCTTGAAACGAGTGTTTTCCGTCCTGACGACAGGAAGCAACAGTGACTCGTCTACAGCCGCTCCAAGAGGAATGACTACAACTCCTTGAGGATGTCTTCCGCCCGGTGTACTAGTTGTCAAAGCTTCTTTTTCCCGTTTGGCTTGCTCTTCTTCTTTCTGTTTGATGAAAGAAGCCAGTGACTTGTGGAAATCAGCCGCTTGTGCTTTGAAAGACTCGTAAGCTTGACGAGTGCCAGGATCCTCTTTGACAGCAATTGTAGCATCGACTCTATCAAACTGAGTCTTGTTAATCTTAATTCCAGGAATCAGCGGTCCATAGTAGTCTCCATCATAGTACACCCAGTGGCTCTGACCATAAGGACCGTTCCGAATTCCATGAACAACTGCCTCTTTTTCATCGACGGCTCCACCTTCTTTAAAAAGAATTCTCTTCGGAACCATAGGTGTACTTGTCAAAATGTTGTGAATAGGAAGTGCTCCCAGAGGAAACTTATCCTGAGATTTTAACGTCTTGACAGCATTCTGAACTGGATGGAACAACTGGCGGATGGGTTCTCCAGTATTTCTGTTCAACGTAACTCTTGGTGTCTCGGTTACTTGCTGTGGACGACGTTGAGTAGTCTGGGTCACAATTCTGACGGATTCGGTTGAAAAGTCTTCCTCAGACACATCCTCAAAATCAGAGACCACTCTTGGTGACTGGCGTTGCTCAAACTCTCGTTGTTCGGGACGGAAAGGAACACTTGTGTTGGGCAGACTGCTTGCAACACTATGGCGAACAGAGGAAGCAGGTCGGACAGGTTCTTGAGCATCAAAGCGACTAGAGACTGGAGTTCTCGGAACTGGTACGCTGCCTCCAGCAGGAGCTCCAAAGTGATCACTGCTCACTCTGGTAAGAGTTTGTGAGTTCTGTGATGGGGACTGTATGACTGCAGGTGGTGCGGTGACTCTTGTTTGAGGAACAGGAGGTGAGAAAACTCTTGGATCTTGTGCTCTGAAGGTGTTTGTCTGCACAGGCTGTTGTGGTTGGGCTATGAAGCGAGGTGCCTGCTGTTGTGGAGTGAACTGAGGCTGCACAAAAGTGGGAATAGGAGTGTGCACTTCAGCAGGCCGAGCTGGGACAAAGACAGTCTGCTGAGGGACAAAAGAACGTTGTTGTACAAACTGTTGTTGCTGTGGTGGTCGCGCGAATTGCGGGACATGATGTGGTACTTGTGGCGTTTGAGTGAACTGTCGGATCGGTTGAGGTGAGAACCGGAGGACATTTCCTGATGCCACATTCACCTCATCATCAGGTTGAGGACGTGCGAGTGCAGTCTCAAATCGTCTCTCAGCGTCAGACTGGACAACCTGTGGTCGATTGTTCAAAGGAATAAATCCAGCTTGACTAGGAGCATTCTTATCGAACGGGACATTGTTAACAGCAAACTGTTTCCTCTGGCCAAGATGTTGAGAATTGTAGGTAAAGTAAGTTGGATCAACTGGAGGCGACAGTCCTTCCAGGTTAGCATTACCCTGAGGGTCATAGTTTGTTACAGCATGCATTGTGTAAGTACTTTGAGGAGTAAAAGATCCCGATTGTCTCGTTTGGGTTGGAGCAGCCTCCTGCCTCAAAGGAATCTTTTTGGAATGAATTGTTGTCTGAGGAGTAGTCTTGACTTCCTTCGGTTCAGATTCCACTTCTTCTTGCTCAATACTGTCGCTCCTCGGAGGCAGAGACACTTTACGTGCTGAATCAGTTGGCTCTCTTGTTGAATACTGAGTTTGGGTGTATCCAACGACTGGCAAAACAGTGTTGATTCTGTGAACCTCATTGGCCAAGACTCCTCCAGTAGTGTACTCTTGAACATACTGACGCGGGTCAGCAGTAGTATAGGCCGGTTTAGAATGTCCACGCCTGTTACTTTGGTCAATTCTGATCGGGGTCAGTATTTCGTAAGTTTCAGGATGATTGGGATCGATATTAGGCTCAACTTGTAAGCTTTGATGTCCTCTCAAGACGGATGGCAAGTCGAAGGCTAACGCTCTCTGTTTTCCTAGTCTTTCTCTCGTTCCAATAAGATCTTGTGAGCTGTCTTGTGCATCATGCTCATGCGAAATGCTGGTCGTGAGCTCATTAGGTGCCAACGGATCTAAAACGAACCGATGAAGCGGGCACATGCAAAGTCTGTCACATGCAACACACGGGTTTTAAACCACCTGAACAACCACTTGCGAAAACGCATTCATCCCATGTGTTGCTCTGTGAAGAGCTGCCGTGCAAGTGTTAAGGCATGCGGTAGTAAGCTTTAAAACTGAATGAGTGAGTACTGGACATTGCATAAATATTTCTGTAAGTTCTGTAACGATGAGCTTATTCTCTCAAAATATTTTGAGTTGATTAGTCTCACATTGATCTTATAAAGCGTATACTCACTGAGGAAGCGGGCACAGTGGATTTCGCATTCCCTCTGGGTGAAAAAGTGATTTCTGTTTCCGGCACATCCTCCGTATTTGAAGGGATGGCAAGTTCCATCTACCTTGTTGAAGAACCAACGGTCAACAAAGTTTTTACATGGTCCAGACTCCTGAAAAATATTAAGCATAATAGATGATATATATACCATAGGCTGAAGACACTTTTCTGTAAGCTCATCTGAGATTCCGCTGGGCAGAGCAGGTTTGTTCTCTTGAATTCCAGGAATGGTCGCTGAAAATGCTGGTATAACGATTAAAAATATGCACGTACTGGGAGGACGAACAGGCTCACTAGGGCGGGAAGGAGAAGAAGGAGGACCAACTCGCTCAGGAGAGGCAGGAGGACGGGCAGTTTGTTGGGTGTGGAAACCAGGGGCACGACCTTCAGGGAGCTCAACAGGAGGGAGAACAGTGGACTGGAGTTTGGGGCAAGTGCATTCCTGGCAGCCACGGCGGTTGGTGATGACAATGCAGGGTTCTTGACAACGGTTAATGTCCAAAGGAGGGCATTGAACTGAACATAATGTTATCGTTTTCAACTTTTTGCTAAACTTACGATTGGGGACAGGAAGCTTGACAGGTGAGCAAGAGCAGAAGGGACATCCACGGTTGTCGTTGACAATCTGGCAGCGTCCCAGATCACATTGCCCGACTGGCTGGCAAGATTTTCTGATGCAAACGTTGCGACATTCGTTGATGTTGGCAAAGTTGTTTCCATTTCCTCCACATCCTCCGTAGGTAAAAGGACGACAGTCATTAGTTTCGCGGTCGTATGCAAATCGTGGGAAGACACCGGTGCATTCTCCAGCCTCAATTTCAAACTCACAGACATTGACGGCTTGGTCTTGAGCTAAAGTACAAATTCTATGTAAGAACACGGCAATTCTTACGCTTCTCGCACTTGGTGCGACACTCGGCAATAGTGGCGAAGTTGTTTCCGTTTCCACCACATCCTCCATAAGTGAAAGGACGGCATTCATCTTCCTCAGTATCGAAAGCGAATCGCTGACAAACAAATGTTATCATGAAACAAACTGTAGCTAACCTGGAAGACACCTTGGCATTCTCCGGCGTCAATGTCGTGTTTGCAGACGTTAGAGAAGTCAGGGGCGACAGGAGGAGGAGTCACAAGCTCTTTGTGGCAAACGGCCATACACTCTTCCTTGCTAGCAAAATTGTTTCCGTTTCCTTCACATCCAGAGTAAGTGAAGACGTCGCAAGCATTCTTTCTGCTGTCCCAGAACCAGCGGACAAATGTTCCGCGGCAGCTTCCAGAGTCACGTGGATGAGCACAGCGGTTGGCTGAAATGTTGAGTAAAAAAAAGAGATTGAATCTGCGGAACATAAGTTCGAACCCAACCAGCAAGTTACTCTTAATTATGATAACTTATGTAACTGAAAAGGATGAACTCAAAAGTGGTTGTGCTCTTGGCATGCGTGCAAAGAAGAACCGTTATCGACGGAAATTGTGTGAATGAAAGTGTTAAGTAGCATAAAAATCACCGCTATCAGTATCATCGGGATCACCTGGCAGCACGATTTGAGGACGAGGAGGAGGAACAGGAGCAGCGGTAGGAGGAGGCTGAGGAGCAGCAGTAGTTGGCTGAACGAAGCGCTGAGTGGTCTGAGGCTGAGGCTGGGGCTGAGGAGGAACACGAGTGGTCACTGGCTGAGGAACGAAACGAGTGGTGGAAGGACTAAAACAAAGAATTGAAAATCATAAAACACAAAGGAATACGTAGGAGCAGCTGTCGTTGTAGCAATAGCCTGGGTAGTGATAATGTCCAGCTCGTCATGAGATCCATTTCCGATGCGGACTCCTGGAATTGTTTTAATGGGGCCACTGTTCTGTGAGAAGGTGCGTGCCGCATTGTGCTGAAAGACTAAAAGACGTGAATGTGGGACGGTTGCAGTGATTGTTGTACCCTTAGCGACTCCGCAAGCAGACTGGCAAGATTCGGCAGTCTCGAAGTTGTTTCCGTTTCCTTCACATCCACCCCAGAAAAAGTATTTGCACTCCTTGGTGTCACTGTTGTAGTAGAAACGAAGCTCGTATTTGTCACAAGGTCCACGTTCTTTGGGAAGACTGCAAATGTTGTTGGACTGACTGGCAACGGTAGCAGCTGGAAAAATTCTTTAGCTTAATACGCAAAACATGATACGAGAAGTAGTAGAAGGCTTGGCAGGCACACAACGACGGTTGCATTCGGCTTCGGTTTCGTAGTTATTTCCATTGCCTCCGCATCCGGAATAAGAAAAAGTGTTGCACTTTTGGGTGCTCTCATCGAAGTAGAAACGAGTGTAGGCAGATGAACAAGGTCCGCGGTCGGATCGTCCAGAGCAAGAATGCGTTCTTGGAGCAACAGCCGTCTCGATTCCTATAAAACATGCATTATTGAAGTTTTTCATATGATCCTACTGGCGCAGTCAGGCTTGACCCCGTTTCTCGTCCTGCTGTTGGTGATCTCAATTCCGTTGGCATTGACACAGAAACATTGGCGGCCATCGGGTTCGCACTGAAAAAAAAGAGTCTTTTACTTTCGCTGGAACGATCTTGAAGTACTTGGTTGTAAAGTTGTCCCCGTTTATCCTCGCGCATATCACCCTGTTTGATTGTATGAGACAAACGGGCCGTAAACACTTTCGCTGTCCCAGTTCAGGGATTAAGTTTTCTGCTTTGCTGGATCAGGATTTGAACGTCTGACTCACCTGAGCTTTCTGGAAGTTTCCATTTGAATCGCAGACAGGGACGAATCCACCACGAATCTTGGAAGACGGCGAGGCTTCACGGCGACGCTCACATTCTGAAGCAGCTGTTTAAAAGACTATTACAAATGTAGTTACCAGTTTTGGCAGATGAAGTAGTTGAAGCTTGAGTAGTGGACGGAGAAGAAGCAGTCGTTTCCTGAACTTCCTCTTCAACATTGTTTTCTTCCTCTTCGGTCTCAGAATCAGTGGCTTCGGTTACGGTTTGTGTCGTGACATGCTTGATGGTAGTTGGGAATTCGGTAGTAGCCTCAGTTGTGGTAGAGGCTTTAGTCGTTGTGGTTGTGACTTTTTCGGTAGTTGTAGCCTCGGTGGTTGTGGCTTCAGTGGTAGTGACTTCCTCTGTGGTAGTGCTAGTTGTGCTTTCTGTCGTAGTGACCGTGGTTGATGGTGCAGTTACAGTGGTCGATTTTGTTGTAGGTTCCACGCGTTCGGGGGTGACAACCTAAATGATAGTGGTGCAAACCTCATGCAAGTAACAGAATTATGGTTAGTTTATGTGCACTTACCTTCTGTTCAGCCCGATCTACCGTAGCAGGCTCCTTCAACGGAGATACCGTACCATAGGTTTGGCTCTCTTCCGTTTTGGGTTGACCAAGGTTCTCTGTTAATCAAACGTATTAAGATTGTCAAATCAGATTACCAGGAGTATTATTTATGCAAGAGTCTTCACATTCTTCCTTGTACCTGTAGAGCTGCGGTTCACTCTCATCACTGGCGCAATGACCTGCAAAATTACGGGAAGTGTATGCCATCTGTTTATTATTCGGCAAAACAAGAAGTGTGCATGATCTTCAAACAGTTTCAGCACGCGTCGGGCCCACATTGTATCTGGGTCGGTGGTCGTGTCATCCGCCGCTTCACCAAATGTAAAGAGATTAAACGATGCGCTAAGTGGATCAGCGCAATCACTTTTTACCAGAAAAGAATGCCTGTTGAGATTTTGTTTCGAATAACTTACCGTATGGATAGCTGACACACTCTCCATTCCTGGCGTAGTATCTGAGAACAAACTGAGATCGCTTGGGTGCCTGGCCTTCTACAGAAGGACAACGTCCCCGGAAGGGCTGTCTTTTACAAGGATCAATAACAGCTGAATAAAATTAATAGCAATGTAAAACATAGTACTTACCAGCGCCTAATATTAAAGACGCTGTTGATAGAAGCGCCAGCCAGCGCCCCATCGTCGATCTGGAACTTCAAATAAATGTGATTAGAAGAAATCGAAAAGATACATAAGAGGCAAGTGGGGTATGCAAACAGTGGTCGAACGTTCGTTTTTGTTTTCTAATTTTTCGCTCACCACAGAATGTGATCCGTACTCATGGAGCCAAGATGTCTACTTCGAGAATTCGAAAAACAAAAGATACTCGAGATTTAGATCGGGCTAATCGAGAGTGACTAAGCTACATTAGAAAAGATAGGTGTTGAAACTGGGATAGGCGCCGAATTAGAAAGGAATAAGGTCGGGCGTACGGAAGCGAAAACTCCCAGTTTTTGTTCTGAGAAAGGAAAGTCAGACATGATGAGCGCCACAATTGGGGCGTATTGAAATCATTTAGCATTGGAGTGTTTCGAATAAGGTAGGGAAATCAATTGGTTATGGGAGGGGATGTCAGCGAACATCGTAAGAATGATCGAGAGACCCGCCTGGTTAAAAGAGGATTTGTTCGATGAGAATATCTGAAAAAGAAGACCGAGATACCGGTTAGGATACGCTTTGTTGAGGAGGCGCACTCACAACTTATGGCCGGACTTCAATTTCATGCGCTCGTGGACAGTGACACCTAAGGGCAGCTTCTCTTTACGCGGACAGCTGCATTATTCATAATGTTCCTCCTTTCGGACATTGAAAAGCCAAAACATGAAAGCCAAAAGGTGGGAATAACGCGCGAAAGGGTAGTTTTTATCTACGTTAGCCCACAAAAGGCGGCTATCTCGGATCTGATAGGGACTGCCTTGACCCGAGGCTGCCATCTCTCTGGCACAGTACTGGCGACAACCGTCTGGTTCGGGATAAACAGAACGAAGATCTTGTCGCTATATAAATTCTTTTAGCACAAAAGTTCACCGTGAATTGCCGCAATAATATGGGAAGAAAACATGGCTGAGACACGTTGGTTTGCTATGTTTTCAATTCGAAAACTGAACATTGAATTACAGATAGTTATTTCGTTATCATCAATCAAATCAGATGGCGATTACTTCGAAAATCTTATACTGTGCTTTGCTAACACATGGGTGTCTCATAGTTTGAGTTTTAAATTGCCCACTGAGATTGGAAAAGTCACAGCATAGCTCATGAAAGGAAAAATTCTTACATGGCTGAAAACCAAAATACAAGTTGTTTTCACCTGTCATAGAACGAAACAAATTTGATTTTTGATATTTTTGATCCATCCTCAACACTGCACAGATTAAACTGTCACTTCACTGAGCTTCACAGAAACTTTGAGCGCATCTCTGGATTCACTAATCGAATATTTTAGGTGGATAAAGTTAGATAACTTTCAGCAGAAAGAGAGGTCAGGATAATCTGGAACTGGAAGGAAAAAAATTGTTGAAATATTTGACCTAGTAGACGGTTTTGTTCACGACGAACAGCTATCAGTAAAAGGAATGCACTCGAAGGCGAAAGAGCCGGATGTAGGTCGAGCCGACCATCGGGATGCCATGAGTCGCGCACTTTTGACACGCCCACTTTGCAACAAGAATTTGATTTAATTACCGTGTTCAATAGCTGTTTACGGAAGATTGCCTTGACCAGCCATGTCTAAGAAACCACAAAAAAGTATCGCGAATGAACAAGCGTGCGGCTATGGACGCGCGCCCATTAGCTTGAGGTGTGGATTGAGTCGGGAGACGAACCTGTTAAGAACATCATCCCGAGAAAAGCGAAAGAATGCAAGAGGTTGTGACAAGGCGGACGAGAGGTGAATTAATCGAGGAGCCCAGCGAGACGCTGATTCGTATAAGCGAAAGCCCGCGGATCGTCTTTTAGGCGTTTTTGTACAAGTTTCTCCTCTAACTAAATGAAGCCTCCGATCATGAGAAAGAGGGCAATAGTGCAAACGGCTCTTCTTACAGACGGTCATATCATTTGCTGCTTCAGTAAAACAGCGAAAATTGCCACTTTTAAAATCTGAAAAAGCTGAGCCGGTTGCAACGAGACAATGGAAGCAGACAATCGGAGCACAAAAGCGTTCAAAAATTGCAAAAGACAAGTCAAAATGCGTGCTTAAAAAATGAAAAGCCTAAAAAGAAATATTGCCTTTCTGCGGGTGGTCTAAACTGAACTGTCCAGGACATCGCAGAGGACAGTCGCTCGGATATGATGGCTATCAGTGGCTCAAGTTGCGCCGCCTGCGCGAAACATTCACTTTTTTCGGTCAAGGTCCTGTACGAAGACAGTGACCTAGATGGTAGGGACGCATTTTTCAAATTGGGTTATCTCCACAAGTTCAGCGCAGTTAGCCGGGAAATGGATCGCCACTGATACTGCAAACTGACACGCATTCCAGGAGATTTATTTTCTGGATGAGTCGGGAAGTCTGAAGTTGCACATCTGAACAAATTTGAACTTATTTCCGTCGGTCTCAACCGTATGGAGAAGTGGCTCTCGCCAGCAAGGTGCTGAAATTTTATAACCTCCCAGTAGATTTTGCACAGAAAAGAAACATCGACAATGAGTGCTAATTTACAGCGAACGACTCGGCCTGAGAACCTTATCAACTGAAATTCGATAACGTTTTGCTGAACCTTCTCGTCAACTCAGCAACACTTACCTCCATCACTACCTGACCTTAGAAATGCTTAAGCCATCGTTAAAATATATACCTTTCAATGCGTTGTGGATAATAAATGCCTTATTTTGAAATAGGTTCCCCAGAGCACCAGACTCTTTGCTCACCCCACCCAAGGCACAGCCTAACCATACCACACGGTCAGCTGTCATTGAGTGCCACAAATCAATAACCGGCTTCCCGGTTCTCAGCTGGCCCACCTCTATTGCAACATTAACGTCTTTAGCATCTCACTCTCTGACTTCCTCGCAAAAATACCTGGAAAAAATTCAGAATCTATGACTTTTCAAAAATGAGAAGATATTCTCAGCCTGCGTATAGCCAGCCTCGAGAAATTTTTTACGAAGACTCTGTTCCTGAACCAGCTCTAGGCGGAGGTTGCATTTTTGAGTGATCTGTGATCGTAAATATTTTTCAGGCAGCGTCGATAGGGCAGCTGATCAGCGAAACGGCACTTACGGCTACCTCGAATCAGCTACTCTCCGTTCTGAGATTTCCATGTCGATAGTAACAGATGTTACTCGCTATCAAAACGGGGTACGTTTGAATCATATTGAAAAAAAGCCCAGATAACAAAATTTTTCATCGGAAAAATATCATCCTTGATAACAAAATATTGATAAGTAGAGGTCAGACGGTTTTAGCTTCTTCTTCTGGAATGGTCAACGTAAGTATTTTGTTTGGGCTCCCCCCGTTTTGCTGACTTTTAACCAACCCAAACAATGATTCTCCTTACTCTTTCCCGGTTAGCTTCACAAATAGAGTGTGAGTCACCTCCAATAGGGTTCAGTATTGACTCGTATCAATGGTGAGACTTGCATTTTTTTTAATGACCTAAAAAAGTTTAGGATCGTCGTCCAAGTCTTCTGAGAAGACTGACCCAGACAAGTCTGGCAACCCGAGAAGATGATGAGCCTCGCACAAAAATGTGTTGGTGAGTACAAACTATATAAGAGCACAAGAAAACAAGTTAGTAAACTTTGAACGTTGTTGTCCTTGAGTCGTTGTGATTGCCCATTGACATTGCTGACAATTCTTCAAGATAGCGTTTAACTTAGGAAAACGTTTGTTATGAGGTATGTTAACTTTTCAAAAATGTTGTCGACATTAACAAAAACTAGTTAAGCAAATAACGTTTTGTTCCCGGAAACTTACAAAGTAGCATCGTAATTCCCATGAAATAAATTACTTCTCGGGGAACTTCGATCTATTCTCGCGTTCAGCTGTCAATAAATGGCAAAGCGATAATCGCTAGATTATGTCCTGTTCTCTTTTTGGTTGGCACATCCCCGTTGTTTTCATTGAGGCATATAGATACTTACACTTGCGAAAAAACCTTTGCCTCTGTTGGGTAACATAAAGAGCTCCACCCCATCGACTGGCGTTGCCACGAATGGGGCTTTTCTCTCGACATGCTCATACAATCCGCATTATTAGGAAGTACAGGTCCAGTAGCAATTGAAATCCGTATTATTATATATTTAATTTCAGCGGCTTGTTTAATGTGGAGCCAGTACTCCTTCTTCTCTCCATATCTCTTGGCTTCTTGACAACATCTCAGCCACTGTTTACTTATTGGGCCCGATGCGTGGAAATAGCGTCAAAGCTGTTTGTAAGTTAAGAACACACTGGAAAACAAAAGACTTTTATCAGCCGGAGGCAAAGAACACAACATCGGTGTGTGCTCAACTAGCAGCAAGTAACGGCACATTGGAAGACATTGTTGAAGAAGATATTGCCACAATGCAAATTTGGATTCAGGTCTCAGAAAACTCATGCGGGAACCACTTAGTATTTCAGGTTGCCAGCTGTGTGCCTTCGCTTTTAGTGGCTCCATTAATTGGTTCCTGGTCGGACAAATATGGTAAACATCGCATTGTTATTAAGTTATGCAGGTTTTTAGGAAGAAAAAGTCCCCTGATATTCACAATGGTCGGATATGTTTTGTACACTATTTTTCAACTAATTGCAACTGTCACGTATGAAAAGATGTCTATTTATCAATGGTATTTTATGGCGGAGCTTTCGATGGGTTGGTTAAACTTACTTTCTAAAAAAACAACAAGTTACAGGGTTAACTGGAGGTGTATCTTCCATCATGGTCACTGCTTTGGCCATAGTTACCGATGACTGCAGACATAAGCTCAAGCCTGTTTGTTTTTGTTTTTTTTACCAAAAATATGTCTTTCTAGGGATCGTCAACAGTCCCGGTCCGTATTGGCGTAGCATCCTTTATGCAGGCCTTTGGAAGACTGCTCGGTAATTTCGGATTCTCATTCTTGTCGGTCGCAGCAGTAGTCTCGATCAAAGGACACACCGACAGTTATTTACATTCCGCTGTTATACGTAAGTTTCTCTACAAAAAATAGAAAAAAATCGCTTTCAGAATGTTCTCTAGCTATAATCACATTCGTCTACGCTATTCTTTTCGTCAAGGAGACGCATTTCCCCAAGAACAACGACTTCACTTACAACGAATTCCAAAGTAAGCTCTAGATAAAAAGATAACCTAACTGTGCTATGTAGATACTGCCGATGGAGACATTGAAATCGTCCAGCCTGGACCTGAACGAGCCAGGATTCGTGATTATGTTGGAAGTTTACTCGAAGTTCTCACGGAGAAGAGGTTTGGATGGACAAGACTTTGTATTTCTCTCTCACTTCTTTTCGTCTTTGTTGAGTTCCTTGCATTGGGTAAGAATTTATAAGAGCATACTTTTTAGACGTTTAGATGCGTCTCTCCTGTTTCTCTTCGTCAAAAGACCGCCCTTCTCCTGGACTGATAAGCAGTTCAGCGATTTTTCCTTATTGAAAGGATTATTGTTTTCTCTTGGAATGGTTGCAAGTGAGACACTTTTATGTAGAAATACTGTTTAATCTTAGTTCCTCTTGCTCTGACTTTGGTCAGATGGCTAGGTAAAGACAGTATCATGATCATCCTGGGTATCACAGCATCGGCTTCATCATTTTTCCTGATCTCTCAGGCAACTTCAACTAAAGAAATCTTTTTGAGTAAGTCAGTACTAGTACGGAAACCGTTTTCCAGCTGCAATCTTCTCATTCTTTGCTGGCGGAATTGCTCCGGGATACCGGTCGTTCCTTCCACGAATGGTTCCCAAAGAACAGACTGCTCGTTTGTTAACATGTTAGTTTTTGTTATCATTTTAGCAAAATGCTTTTTCAGTATGTTCCATGATTATTGCCATTTGTCCCATTCTATCGGCCATGTCTTTCAACAACCTTTTCAAAGCTACCATTCACAGCTGGCCAGGCTGTGCTTTCTTTGTTGGTGGCATGGTACAGCTGATTGTTATTTTTGGGCAAATGTAGGAAGTGAAAGTACAAATACATATAGAAGTTGCAGGGGAGTCCACAGACTCATGATGCCTCAATGGAAAATACAACAAGAGTTAAAAAGAAGCGAAGAGGAGAGAATGCCGGAAGGATCTCAAGAAGACAATATTAGAAGGGTCTCCAATACGTCCGCTGCTGGTTCAGCCTCACCTAGCTCTTCGGTCGAAGATCATCACAATCTGGTAGCATAAAACACAATCCCATGCTCAATATCTGTACCTATAGCCGGTTTTGTTAATTTTCCGCGGGTTGAATCAAACTTTAAAGAATAAAAGCGACATTCCCTGTATTGATGGTCGTGAGAATGTGCTGCGTCATGCCTGCGCTGCTTTAAATTCAACAGTCGAAAGTCAAAAACGAACAAGAATAACACGTCCATATCCGGTTGTCCTGCGACCTCACTGCCGGATTACTGTCAAACAACGCGGTGTGTTAGTTTTTCTCGTTGTGGCAGCATCTGTTTTGTTTGAGCATCTTTATATCAGTCGCCTTCAAATACAGCCTTACCCAACAACAGTCGACTGCTACACCCGATGTCGACTTTCCTTTCTTCCATCTTTCGGAAGAAGACATTTGATGGAGACAGTTTGCTACAATCCAATCTCAGGAGATGTCTCAATGTATTCGATGTCACAGCGTTAGCCGTTGGGCAAATGACCGGGGCAGGAATCTACGTCTTGGCCGGTATGGGAAAATGAACAATATAGAAACAAAGTTCAGGGTCTGTAATTCATAAAATAGCCGGACCGTCAGTAATGATCTCTTTTCTTTTTGCCGGTTTTGCAGCTCTACTCTCTGCTTTCAGTTATGCCGAGTTTGGCGCCAGGTACACAATGTGGTTTCCAGTTTCAGCCGATTATTTCAGATTTCCTCGAGCCGGAAGTGCATACACCTATGCGTATGTAAGTGTGGGCGAACTGTGGGGGTTCATCATCGGCTGGAACGTTGTTCTAGAATACTTGATTGGAAATGCCGGTTAGTTTTTGTTAGATAAAAAGTATGCTCATCAGCTATCGCGAGAGCTTGGTCGGCCTACCTTGACAATCTATTAGGCAACTGGATTCAGAACACGACCATTAGTACTATCGGACATCTAAGCAAAGAGGTTGGCATTAGATATAGGAAAACATGCCTGTTTCAGGAGGGAGGCTTCTTTAGCACCTACCCAGATATTGTTGCTTTCCTTTCAACTTGTGTGGCATCAGCCATTGTGGCAACTGGTTCAAAAACATCGTCGAACATTAACAAATTCTTTGTCATTTTAAACCTTTCCGTTATTGCTTTCGTAGTAGTTGTTGGCTTTACTCAGGCAGATTTTTCGCTATGGTTCGGAACGACTGATGAAGGAGTATCCAGGTGAGACACTTCTTCTGACCTTATAAATATTTCTGAGATTTTTCCCGTTTGGGTTTGCTGGAACACTATCTGGAGCGGGAATGGTATTTTTTTCCTTTATTGGATTTGAAGCCTTAGCTACGGCCGGAGAAGAGGCTAAAAGTGAAACTCCTGTTTAACATATATACGTACAATTTTAGATCCTCGTAGAACAATCCCAATTGCAACATTTCTCTCACTGGGTCTAGTCACGACCGTCTACATTCTGATGGCAGCCGCTCTCACAGTTATGCTTCCTTACGATAAAGTAAAACCTTTATTGTGGTTTACATTTAACTTCCAGATTGATCCAAATGCATCATTTGCCGCAGCCTTTCAAGCAAAGGGGTTAACTTATGCAAAGTATACTGTGTCTGCTGGAGCTCTGCTTGCTATTATAAACAATCAGGTTTTCGGTCAGACTTCATTATTACACCTTTTCAGATGACTGGAGCTTTTGCGTTGCCACGAGCTGTATATGCTATGGCCGACGATGGCTTGCTCTTTTCCTTTTTAGCCAAAATTAACAGCATGACTAAGGCATTGTTAAAAACCACATCATGAAAACGTCTTCAGATTCCATTGAACGCCATTATTCTCTCAACACTGATCAATGCAGTGATAGCTCTCGTTTTTGATCTGAATGCTCTTGTCGACTTTTTGTCATTGGGAACACTCATGGCCTATTCATTTGTTTCTGCAAGTGTCCTGTTACTAAGGTATCGTCCAGAAACCGTGAAAGATGGATCAGGTTAGGTGGATTGTATTTAAAATGAAAGAATGTTCAGAAAGTCAACTTCGTCAAAATGTGCCATTCCGTTCTCAACTGGTGTCTGTGTTGAGACAGCGTACAATATCTGTTGCTATATTAATTTTTATCCTCGGGATTGTTATCATGGCATTGAAAATCAAACTAGGTAAAACAAATGGTATTTTTAAGTTTGTTCCAGACCCACATCTGAGTGTACTGGGAATAGTTTGGTTGGCTGTTGGGGCTGTTACAACATTGTCGGGACTATGTTTTGTCTTGTGCCACGAAGAAAATAACATTGCTCTGACATACAAAGTACCTCTGGTCCCGTATATTCCTCTTCTCAGCCTGACTATCAATACCTGCATGATGATCTATCTGAATTACCTCACTTGGATTAGACTTGTCATTTGGGTCGCAATAGGTCAGTTACAATGTTCAAGCACAGAATTAATCTTAAGGTGTCTTGATCTACCTGGCTTATGGTTATCGTAATAGCAAAGAAGGCAAAAAGCATCGCGTTGTGCCGGCGGAACATTCTGCCACCACATCGGTAGTGGAAAAGACAAAACTCTAATCATTTTTCCAAAAGCATTGAATAACAAGTCTAATGATATGAATAAGAGATCACCATTTGATTTACACATATCTTGAAAGACATCAGTATGGCGCATTGGCATTCTGGTAGAGATCCTGATTATTTTCTGGCAGTGGTTGTTTGTGAAAGCGCTTGCCGACAGAAACAAGGAGCTGAAACTTAAACCTTTAAAATGGACAGAAATTTTTTTCACCGCTTGAGACATCTGTTTGGTAATGGACTGAAATATGCAGCAGAGGCAGAAAAATGTCATCACAGCAGCTCCAAAAGCAGCAAGGATGTAGATAAGACGGCTATCACCAATGTCGTCCACTCTTGTTAGTGATATGACCTAAATCGTTATAATTGGAACAGAATACAGTAGAACATACTGGGTAGGCAAAGTACTCTGACATTTCCTGGTTACTTAAAGAAAGTAAATCGTCTTCAATGATGGGATTTTCAACTACATCAAAGACAACTTCCACAGTTCCGTTGTGTTGCCTTATACTACTTATCTTGAAGAGAATCCATTACAGTACTCAAAAGAACCTACTTGAACAAGTTCGTCTCCTGGTATTTGCCGTTTTGAAATCTTTCGTTTACTAGCTCTTCTGACAACTCTTCGGAGACCTTCGCGTATCGTATCAGTAATATTCATCTGTCTTCCGACAACGTTATCGGGCAGGCGAAGAGTCAGCACCAACGGCGAACGCTTTCTGGAGAGAACCGTTTGAAAAAACAATTTGATACAAAGCTCACACAAAAGTTGAACTGTTTGTAACCGGCACTGGGAAGCCATCTGTTGGATCCGTCGCAGTGTCCAAATCAGAGGCTCCTCCTGACCATTCTAGTCCTTGAATCTTTTTGATGATTTATGTCTGTTTCAAACCTTCAGTAGTATTCTCTGGCAAAGATCCTAGATTATTTGGCCGCGGGAACTGATCTGGCTGTTGATTGTTGCTAACTTCAATTGAGCTGATGGTTGTATTGAAGGGAATGGTCTCCGGGAGAGGGAATACTGAAACAGTTTTAAACACTGGTTGAGCAAACGTACGGGTGGAAGCATACTGAGCAATCACGAAATCTTCTGGCGTTGAGCTCTGCTCTTGTTCTCCTGAAGAGTACCGTAAAGAAAAGAAAATCATTGACTCACCGGATGTTACTTCTTCGTTCGCTGTTAAAGTCGGGAATGTATTCGGTGTTGGGATCATCTCAGTAGTAGTTGGAACTTCCTGTGGCGTTGGGAAGGTTTCTGTTTGTGGTTGTACAGTAGCCGTAGTAATCGTTGCCTCAGTCGAAACCTCTGTTATTAGCTCACTAGTTGATTCTGTTTGCACGTTGGATTCACTGTTTGGTTGGACTGCAATTGTAATACCAACTGTAGTTTCAGCAGTTAGAGGAATAATTTGCGGTGTAACTCTTGAAGATTCCATCGTTTCAGTTTCTGTAGCTGCCGAGGAGGAAACGGAAACTGCTTCAGTAGCTTTTGTACCAGTTTCAGCAGAGCTGGTGGAAGGCAAGGGTGGAGTTGCTCCACCGTTCTGCCCGGGAGTTGATCGACAGTTGCAGCCAATCTCATTCTCCCAGCTACCAGATGTTGTCCCTGTTACAAAACTATCGGGCCATTTCCTTCTGGTCGCCGGCTCATCGATGGAATTGATTGTCGGCCAATGTCCAAACACGGGTGTTACTGTGGCTAAAAAAGATCATTTTTTATCGAAAACAAAAAGCTTGCTTCTATTGGTGTTCATTAGTTTCTAGAAAGAAAAATATTCACCTGGCTCTCTTGTTCTTGTTCTTGCTGTAGAAAACGTATCAACTCCTCCCAATCCATCAGGTCCTCCTCCAAGAAGTCCACCACCGTTGTTTCCGTTGTTCCCCCATTCGCTCCATTCTGATTGAATTGCGCCCGTTAGTGACAAAGGTGAGTTTGTTGTTCCGCCGGCCGAACAACACGATTTTTTGTTATAAAATTCGTATTCTTTTTCAACGTTTCCTAAAGCATTATGACAGTAATTGACTATTTTCTACCTTCGAACGGTCCAATATTTTTGAACTTGTCTTGAGGCCACTTGAAGGGCGGAATAATGTCAGCAAATTCCGGAAGACCGTGATTGGCTTCAATTTCCACGCAAGACTCTCCCGGATCGACAGTGATTTTTGGAAATCCTTGATCAATTTGCATCATTTGATGAGAGGAGACAAGTCCCACCTGAAAAAAAAACTAAATTAAAACTAAAAGCTACTACCTTTTGAACGTTGTTATGAATGATAAAACGCGAGTTTGTAAGATCGGCAGCTATTTGGCCCGCGTTTGTAAGATTGAGCGATGTTGTGCCAGCCATTAGCTAAAAAATGTGTATATTTTTCTTTAACAGTGTGAAAACTCTACCGTCGCTCCATCGGAATCAATGAACTTCCCTCCAATTGTCAGATTTCCCTCATTTCGATCAACACGTGTTCTGTGAGAAAGGTTTAAAAACATTGAAGACTCTCTTACTTTGCTACTTGATTCGACTTGACACTCACACCGTCTAACGTTAGACAGACTCTCGTTCTTTGTGTTGGAAGATTGATTATAACCTCTTCCTGTGTAAGAGTTATCTGAACCTGCCATCTTAAGCAAAACACAAAGTAGACTCACGTCGTATGGCACGTCTCGGGTGATCACCGTCACATTGAACTTATCAGTAAAGATTTCCACATTTCGGTAATCGTTACCCAATCGCATGATTTTGTTCGCAAAACTGATAAACATGGTGCTGCCAGAATACGTTGCCAAAACATGGTAAGCATTGCTCAAAGCTGAAAAATTGATTGTTTTTAACCACGGCAAATGAAAAGACCCTCTAGTTTTAACTGTCGGTCATGATTATCCGTAGTTTCAACATTGAGAGTCATCTTGAGTTCTACTTGCCGCTGCCAAGTTTCGGCTTCAACTCCAATTTTACGTCCGTTTACCGCCTGAAATTAACTGTCACTATAAATTCACATAGACCAGTCGCCCGAAGACAAAGTGTCATGTAGCACGCAATCACCTGCACTCGTAACGCCTCGTCTTCGATTGAGAAATTGGCGGAGCCGGAAACCGAATGTGACATAGCGGAATTTCCATTCTGGGTTCGGTTTGTATGGAGATACAGCTGATTAGAACCAATAGAGCTGGATATATAAGGCTTACATTCGATCTAATCCCTTGACCATGCAAATTGGCGCGGCTTGCTAAAGTAAAGTATGATTCGGCATTGTCAGCAGTGACGTTGGCAAAGGTGTCGAGTGAATCAAAGTTGAGTAACGAGTGATCGGACCAAATCGACCCATTCAGGGTTCTAAATGTAAACAATAAGGGAAATAAAAAGGACCACCTTTCTTTCAAATCAATCCTATTTTCGGTAGATTCTACGTAAATTTCGTTGTTGTAAAGTACATTCGAATCAAGAGATGACACCTAGAGATAAACAGAAATTTCCAAAGAAAGACTTACGTGAACATGTTGGGAAGGAAGTGCCTGCCTTCTCCATCGTTTACCAGCAAGTGATCCGGAGAAGATCCATATTCCAATAAATATTAGCCTCATGGAGGCTAAGCCTTAAACAAAAGTTGCAGTTAATTGTAGCTCAAAGCGCGAACACGAGTCAAACGGCTAAATAGGTATGAGCTCCGGATTAGATTCGTGTAGACTAATGTTCAGGCAGCTGGCCGCTGCTGAGCAACGTGTCGAGGGCGCTCGATTGAAATGGCCCGTAATGACCGCTACTTGGCTTCCGATGCTGACCACTCACTTCAGAGATCGATGCCGACAAAGGAGAGCAGTTGCATTCATATCATCCGTGATTGGAGTTAGCTTTCAAATTGACTGCTAAAAGTTGCGGAGTAACACATTTCCCTTGCCCGAGAAGGAAACTCTGATTGCTGCTGAAACAAAAATCTGTGTCGATAAGAACTTATCAAGGACTACGGAAAACGAACACTTCTGGATACATGGGATCAGCTGTCATTCGTAGATTCATCCAATATACTTTAAGTTTTATTGCGTCGCTAGACAAATATAGCAAACAAAAAAACGTGTGGCAATCAGCTGTGTATTTCTATGACTATGCTCTCGTTTTCACATTTCGATAGTCGACCCCACCCAAAACATTCTAGTTACTCAAAAAAACGTCGTTTATGAGGACATCGAACAAGTGAATCTCGGAAGACCCCTCTCTGATAAGAACGGTCTCGCAGGTCGTGGAACAACAACACTTCCAGGCAGAGGCAGTGATACTGTTTTTCAGAGAATTCCCCTTGAGCAGTATGCTGCCAATTCAATGAAATCTGAAAAGAATATTTATTCACAATTCGATCTGCTCTTACATAAAACATTCCATCCACATATGCTTGTTTGAATAGGTTGCAATCCATTTGTGAGTAAGCATGGACAATTGACTTTTCTGACAAAATGTTTTCCATGAAAAATGAATGTTGTGTCTCACTATGCATCTCCGTGACAGAAAACATTGTAACACGCAGAAATATTTAATTTATGATCCGATTTTCAAAAAAATTGCGGAGAAAACTTCATCTTCAACAGTGGGGACAACAGAACCTAACTTCGCCCGACGGTCAGTACAGATAGTTCTTCCGCTTTGACCTCGCCCCCATCCGATCTCGACATCTACCCCTACACTAATCACTCCAAGGGCGATACGCCTATCCAAAGTGATCCCACTCCTTTTCGCGAGGATAATTTTTTGTCTCAATTAGCGAAATTGCTCACTGCATCCATGGCGTTCCCTTGCAATTTGAAAGACGATCCGTCTTTTTCTGGACATAGTCAGAAGGTAGAAAGACCAGCCGAATCAACTGAAGCTACAGGACGCATTCAGCTGATACAGCTTTTTCCGCAAATCAGTGCTTTTATCGGCAGTGATTTCAGCAGAAAGATAGTCTCTGAGGAGGTGTCGCCATTAAGGCAATCATCACACCACTGTGTCATACCCGTTAGGCAGACGACCCTCTCTACCCACTTGTATATATTTTTACATTTTTACACTTTTGAATCACCTGCGAAGGTTTTTGAAATCAAGATGAACGCTACAGGATAATCATCTCGTCGGCCCACATTTTAGCGCATTGACATTTCTTCCACTTGGTTTCGTTGATTTTTTTTTAACTTTGAGCTCACGACTGCCAAAAACAATTTATTTTATGGTCTGTTTTATTGAGGAACTAGGAATCTGTTTCGTAGTATTCTCTTCCATCTCTTCTGGTCGCCCTCTGCACTCCTTCTACAATGCCTTCTTCAGGAAAAATTGCGCCAATCTGTCGCATAAAACATGGTGCGGAGTGCAACCAAGAGCTATATATGGTGGAATCAGGGAGATACACAATAGGCACCCAATGTTTCCTTTTCTCGACAGCTTCGTCAAATTCTTACGGAGTTTCTATGATAGCATGTGGACGGAGAACGGAATGTGGGGGAAAACCTGCGCAACCGGGCAATACCCCACGTGTGATCACAAACCGTAACTTTGAATGCAGATTTGTCATTGTCAAGGCTTGACAAGGAAGTCGCTTTTTGTGTGTGTCGAGATGCTCTAGGACTATAGCAGAACATTCAAATGGTTCCAATTCATCACAGTTCAGTCACGACGCGGCTTGTCGTTGACACTATATCGCCGGAAAAGAAACACTAAAGTAGTTTGTTTTGGCTTGTCCTTTAAAATTCCCTGACAAGGGCATGAACCTTGTTCCCGGTCACACCGATTACATCAATATGTATTTTGGAAACCGTGCCACCCAGGATGCCTCATTTTGGACAGGCGTGGGGGAGGGGCTGCACTTTCTCCTTTCGTTCCCGCGCCGATCATATCCACCCATCGATTGTGGGCCACTTTTGATTCTTTTAAATCTTAGTATCCCTAACACCGCTAGTGTACACAGGGCGTAAAGGATCTTGTTATGTTACATAAACATTCATCCAGCAGCTACGAAACACGCCTACCGGCCCTTTTCCGCTTAGACAGTCATTTTTGTATCTTCCTAAGATTTTATTTTTATCGAAAACTTTTACTTTCCAGGGTAGTCCGAATCTTCTTGATTCTTCACTTCACAGTGGAAATGCTTCTCGGTGAGTTTTTAAAATGTGGGATTAGGATAGAATGAACTTGTAATTAGAGTTTGGGATAAATCTCGACATGTTTCACGGGATCCTAAAACTCGCAGTGCCTGAGTGCAATTAGCTGCGGTCCGTCGGTGAAGCGCAGCTCATCCCATTTGTCTTCTACCCACGCCGCCAAAATCCTCAGCGAAACTGTATTCAAAACTACGTCAGCAATTGGATCGCGCCTACGCGCGTTTGAACACAGTGCGGCTAAATGTCTCATCTACAGGTATCTTTTTGCCTCGCCTCGCAAACGTCCTAAATCTTTTCCGGGAAAACGCGTATGTTTGTTACTAATTACACGTCAAATGGGGTGTCATATTAAGCGTGGGCATGCCGAATTCTCGCGCATGTTGTGGAAAACCCTCTTAATAACAGCAACAAACAACCTAACCGATTTTGCGATGGTTGACTTCGCTGAATTTGTACTGTTTTTGCTCATGTGAAACATGTGAACGTCGCGACTATCGCCCGCTAAAATCTTCTTGGACGAGGTCACACAGCGACTCAAGAAACCATTCCTCGAACTTTGTTTAGTAACTAGAAACGTTCGTTTCAGACGACCTCAGTCTCGAAGACGCCACTCAGTCGGCCATGGCTCGACCCAGCCGAAAGAGTTACATTCACGGCGCCTCCACTCACAAGCTTCTCTTCGAGACCGTCGGAGAACGTCTGCGTCACGCGGTTGACCAAGTACGGTTCATTCTATACCATAACAGTGTTTTCGTTTAGGTTCCCGATCGAGAGTTCGTCATTTTCAAGAGAGACGGTGTTCGAAAGTCATACCAACAGCTTCTCAAGGATGTCTCTTTGTTTTGTTTTGTTCTAAATTTTCATTTTAGGCTGAAAAGCTCGCATTTGGACTGCTCCATCTTGGAATCCAGCGCGGCGACCGTGTCGGAATCTGGGGTCCCAACACCTACGAATGGGTTACCGCGCAGTTTGCCACAGCGCTCGCCGGAATGGTTCTGGTGAGTTGAACAGAGCTTTTTGGCTAACGTGCCAAATTCAGGTCAATATCAACCCATCTTACCAATCAGAAGAGTTGAAGTTTGCCCTGACCAAAGTTGGCATCAAGGCTCTCATTGCTCCTCCCCGCTTTAAAAAATCCAACTACTACCAGAGTGTCGTCGATGTGATTCCTGAAATCTCTGCCAAGCCCCCAGGACGAAGCGATATTTGCTGTGCTACCTTCCCGAACTTCCGCCACCTCATCATCTTCGACACCGACGACAAGGCCTTCCCGTGAGTCATTTGTCAATATTATTCACAATTCATATGTTTTAGTGGTGCTTGGAAATACACTGATGTTATCCGCATGGGAACTGAGGACGACCGTCTGAAGTTGGCCCAAATTGAAAGAGAGATCCAGCCGGATGATCCCATTAACATCCAGTACACAAGTGTAGGTTCTCTCATATAAATGGAATATCTAAGTTTTAGGGAACCACGGGACAACCAAAAGGAGCCACTCTCACCCATCACAATGTCCTCAACAATGCTTATTTCATCGGGCGCAGGGCAGGCTACAACGATCGTCGTACGGTCATCTGCATTCCCAACCCCCTTTACCATTGCTTCGGCTGTGTCATGGGAGTTCTCTCCGCCTTGACTCATCTCCAAACATGCGTCTTTCCTGCTCCTTCATTTGAAGCTCTCGCAGCTCTTCAAGCTGTCGACGAAGAAAAGTAGGTTTTAGATTTTTTATATATACAAAACAACTTTAGATGTACCGCCCTCTACGGAACACCAACCATGTTCATCGACATGCTGAACCATCCCGAATACCACAACTACAACTACGACAGCATTCGTTCCGGTTTTATTGCAGGCGCGCCTTGTCCTATTACCCTTTGTAGGAGGTTAGTCACCGAGATGCACATGGTAGATATGCAGGTGAGACAGAGTTTAATTTTTTTTATCTTTGGGAATACTAGGTCTGCTATGGAACAACTGAAACGTCGCCAGTGTCTTTCATGTCTATTCGTGATGATCCTCCGGAGCAAAGGATCAAGAGTGTAGGCCACATTATGGATCACCTCGAGGTTCGGGTTGTTTATTTTTGTTGGATTTAGTAATTTATAGGCCGCTATAATCGACAAACGAGGAAGAATCGTGCCTCTTGGTGAGAAGGGGGAGGTCATTGTAAGAGGCTACTCCGTCATGAGGTGCTATTGGGGAGCCGAGGAGCAAACCAAAAAAGAGATCACCGAAGACCGGTGGTACCACACTGGAGATATTGCCGTCATGCACGAGAACGGTACGATCAGTATTGTCGGTCGGTCCAAGGATATGATCGTTCGTGGAGGAGAGAACATCTACCCAACGGAGGTCGAGCAGTTCCTCTTCAAACATCCCAAGATCGAGGACGCTCACGTGAGTAATTCTGCTTTACCATTTTTATTGTTCTCGTTTTAGATCGTTGGAGTTCCCGATGAGCGATACGGTGAAGTTGTCTGTGCCTGGGTCCGTCTTCACGAGTCAGCAGAAGGCAAGCTGACCGAAGAACAGATCAAGGAATGGTGCAAGGGAAAGGTAGAAACTATTCAAATTTCTCTATAACAATAATATTTTCAGATTGCCCACTTCAAGATTCCCCGCTACATCCTCTTCAAGAAAGAACACGAATTTCCGCTGACCGTCACCGGCAAAGTGAAGAAATTCGAGATCAGGGAGCAGTCGAAGATCGAGCTTGGACTCCAACAGGTCGTCAGCCACTTCGCCGAGTTATAGGCTTACCCTTTGTTTTACCACTACCCTTGCATGTCAGTGGCTCTCTACGCATGTTTTCTCATTTCCGTGTTTGCTTCTTCTTTAATTTATCCTCTCCCACTGTTTGGCTCTCCCCTGTGTCTCCCCTTCTTTAGTGCCAATATGTACACTAACTCACTCTAGATCAAGGACGAAATCAACTTCGGCTTCTAAATCGTCACTGCTTGGACCACTAGTATCTCTTTACTCTCTTTCACTCTTCAATCTGTACATCTACTCTTCTACTGCAATCCGTCTATCTTTAGTACCGTGCCTATTGAATTCTCGTTGTAGCACATAATGTAGCTCATCATTTGTCTCGATTGTTATTAGACTGATGGATAGCCAAGTCAAATAATAAAATTTATTTACCAGTATGGAGAACATAAGACACAACAAAACTCGGGGGAGGAAAGTGAAAAAAGCGAAACATTTTCGAGTTTGAAACAAGGTCGGGTATCTTGCAACATTCTTTCAATGTTTCTGGGATGATATTTTTCGTGATATCTCCTTGTGGATAAATATATTTTAGTAATAAATGGAAATAGGGAGATACAAACAATGTGAAGAGTTAGCAGTTTGTACTAGTGTCATCTACTGCTTATTACTGCTAGCTTTTGAGCCTCGCCTGAAGATTGAGAAGACTCCACTAGATTTCTCTGAAACCGAACCGTTAGAATGGTCATTAACTTGGCTTACTTCCGCTTTTAATTGAATCAGTGTCCTCATGGGAAACATTTTGAGCTTGTTGTGGACTTCTTCCGGGCTGATTGTTTTCAACCCATGAGATGAACTCGGATCCTTCGGTTTGATGAGAATCTCTCCTGGATTCGTATTTGACCGTCTGGTGTTCGGTATGATACAGCGATTCCTTCAAGAACAACATTAGAAAAACACTCGAACAGCGGGTTTACCATCTGACCGTTCGTGGGTCTTTGAACAACAGAGGCTGCAGTAGATGTTGACAAACTCGAGTCAGCTCCTGAAAAACAACAGTCTCGTGGTGATTATGTGAAATGATTTAGTTAGAGTAGGCAACATAGTGTTTTTAGTGCGAGTGGGTACACTCTTTTGATTTAGTCGCGCAATTAGAGTTCAATCCATGCCGACAATTATTTGTGTTTTTGTTGCTTGAGGTGGTGCCAGTTTTGTTCCGTTCGGATTGAGGGTTATTAGCACGTGTTGACACACCCTCTTCCTTGTTCTCCTCCTCTTCCACGCCATTGTAGATGCTTTCGGCATAAACGGATTGTCGTCTACTCAGGCGACGTTGAAGTGACGTCCTTCGGAGAGTATCAAACAAAATAGGCAAGTGCTGAGAGCCCAATGATGTAGCGGATCCGCTGACGCTCAGCGGAGCGGAAGAAGGATAGTGCGTCGGACGGAAAGATGAACCGCGTGGCAGTGTAGCGCAGCCACGCGTGGATTCCACTATTTGAGTGGATTTGCGCGGCAATGAATTGTAATCATCTGAAATGAGACAGTTGCCCAGGGAACCCAACTCAAAACGAAAAAAACCGAATAAAACTAAAACATACTCCTGCTGTAGTGCTCGCTGCCATCACTGCTAGTATAAGTATCATCTTGAGATCTTCGGGGAGGAACTGGGGGAGCATGACCATGTTCATCTGAACACACAACTTAACCAACCAACCACAACAATGCCATGCAAAACGAAAGTAAACTTACGATATGTGTTGCCTGAATATGAGCTGAGTTGGCTCGAAGGAGGGAGACCGGCGTGGAAGCGAATCTTAGCAACCCATTCAAGCATCTGTCGTTCGTCATCACAGGAGAAGAAGAACTGGTTGTCGTAGTGCTCGGAATGAGGATGATCCTTCCAGGCAAGTCTAATATCGTAAATAAAAAGTTTTCTATCTTAAATTTACCTGAAGGAGTGTTTGCGTTTACATTCGAGGAAAGGCTCGCAAACAGCATGGTAGATGTTAACTGGTGGGATGCTGGTATGGTTTGATCGGAAGTGAGCCTCGTCTTTGAAGAAGCAGAGGAGCTGTCCACAAAGGATTCCGTAGTATCGCTTCCACGACCGGAGAGTGGCCTTCTTCTTGTTCTGGACATCGTGTTTTCTGTCGAAGAATCCTTGCATGTCAATGTCGGTGGTCTCAAAGCCTCTACTAGCAGACTGGCTGGAGTTGCGACGAGGAGTGAAGACGGGAGTGGCAGATACAGTTTTGACGTCCTGGTTCACCATGCTGGTCACGGAAGCTCCCATTCCAACTGCAACCTCTCCAGGCTGGTCTATAATTTCATATTTTCAGTTCTAAAGCTTTTAACTCACTGATGACGGTAGTCTTAGCCCGCTCTTTACGAGGAAGAGTATGGCTGATGGTATCCTCGCTCGCACTGGGTCTCATGAGCGAAATTTCCTGAGTCTTCCTTCTTTCACGTTCCTGTCTACGGTTAGCCAGAATATCTCCAGTGTTGACCTTGATCGTCTCACGCCGTCTTTGTGCAGGCTCAACTGGAGCAGCACCCGAGCCGATATGGGTACCCTCACGTCCTTGTTGATCACGGAATTTTTGCTCAATCAGAGTAATCCTCTTGACAAGATTGCAACGGTCAGCTTGAGCATCCAAAGTGACCAGGAAATCATCGAATTCACGAATTTGACCTTCAGCAGTATCGACACTGTCAACATTGTGCCAGTCATCGCCTGAAATGATCGCATTAGAAATTTTTATGTTCTAGTCACTCACGAAGAAGTCCTTCTCTCTCTATAAGCCATCGTTCCATGACAGCAGCGTTCTCGAGCCATCTCTTGCAATCGAGGTTGTCGTTGTACAGTTCGTGTCGTCGCTTCCAAATGTCATCCAGAGAATCCCAAGACAGAGCCAAGGTGCTGATTTTGTCATTGATTTGTTCGGTCAGAATGTGTCCTTTGCCAATCATGTTTCTTCCCTTGTGGATGAAGGTGTCGATGTGACCACGACGTCCTTGCATCTCCTGATTGTATTCTTCGTGTCGGCGAGAAAGTGCCTCACAGCCAGAGACGTCACGAGGAAGTTGCTCTGAGGTGATAGTTGTCCTCAAACGATTCATCCATTGCATAAGTTCGCGATGCTCCTAAACATTGTTCTTCAATGTGACAAATATAGATTTACCTGGAAGTAGGACTGAAGGCTTTCCATATGCTGAAGCTTCTCGTAGTGGCGTTGAGCTCCATTAAGAATATCCTTCAGTTGTTCTTGCATGTCAAGAGTACGGACGGAAAGATGCTCCTTGGTATTAGGGTACTGAGTCCAAAGACGCTCGGCATCACGGCACAGCTCATTCACCTAAGAATATAAGATTGGTTATAACAAAAATGAGAGCTTTACCTGCTTCTCAACAGCCTTCAAGCCGTGGACAAACTCATCCTGTCGCTGCATTTGAGCCTTGATCACGTTGAGATCAGCTTGAGAAAGGTCTTCCTGCTCCATTGCAACTCCCAACACTTCCTTTTCTTGAAGCCAGTTGATCGTTTCATCAGCTTCTTGGTCAAACTGGTAGACTTGTTTGGCTCCATTCAAACAGTTCTGTCTGGTGTTGGCGTCTCTGTTCACAGAATTCCATAACTCTTGAAGATCCGTTCCCTTGGCTTGGATGGAGGCAGTGTAAGGGTGACCTGAAAATATGTTAACTGTGCTCAAGGACAGGTCACTAACCACTTCTGAGGAGCTCCTCCTGGGCACGTTGGACGCCAGCAACTCGCTCTCCAGCACCAGAGAGTTCTCGTAGGACAGAATCAAAATTATCGGCCAGAAGAAGACAGCTCTCCAAGTCACGTCCAAAGTCGTCCGAAGCAGCAATCTTTTCTTTCTCACGCAGCCAATCGGACAAATCTTCGACTTGGCGAACGAATCGGTAGTAGCGTCCAGCGTCGACCAACAGAGAACGGCGTTTTCCACACTCCTTGACCAAATGGTTGTAAGCAGAGTCGAGACTCATTTGCCTAGAGTTGATCTGAGTAGCATCATGACTGTCACCAGAGAGTAGTCCATCAGCTTTGTAACGAAGACGGTCGACCTCTTTGCGGAAATCGGCAACCTCTTTGTCAAGAACGGTCAGACGACGAAGATGGCTTTCAGCAGCGGCTTGATCTTTTCCAGTGTCGCTGTTGGCAGCTAGAGGCATCTGGTCGCGGATCCACTGTTCAGCTTCGGCAACCTCAGTGAAGTACTGCTGGCTATCAACAGTCTGCTGAAGACGATGTCGACGAAGACTGCAAGAATCCTTCAAGCTGAGCAATGTGCTGTTGAGAAGATCGATGTACTGCTGAATATCAACAGAGGCGTGATGACCGTGCTTGATCATTGCGGCTCCAGTCTTCTCGGTGTCGTGAATAGACGGCTGACGGGCTTCGAGTTCCTTCTCAAGAGCAGCATGCTTCTTCTGAAGACTCAAAGCTCCTTGAAGACTGGCTCCATAATCCTGACTCTTTGAGAGAAGAAGTTTGGATTCCAGCCAAGCAAGCTCTTCGTCAGCTGCAGTGAGCCATTCGAACCATTGACGCGATTCCTTCAGATTCGCACGACGGATCTCAACCGGGTTCTTGAGGTTGTAGAAACGAGACTCGATCTGCTCGGCTTCGTTGATGAACTGCTGTGATGTCCACGATCCCATGGTCTTGAGCTGACGAGCAGAGGACATCAGCTCTTTCACTCGCTCGTTACGGCCATTGATTTCTTCCCACAGAGCATCCAGTTTAGTCATTAAACGGTCAACCGATTCCAAATCACGTCCATGATCGTCAGAGCTAAGTTCTCCTTCAACACGATCCAACCACCGCTGAAGATCTTCCAGCTTCCTGTCGACAGTGATTGCTTCAAAGGCCTCACGCATTCGGCTAGTCTTCAGAGCAGATTTCTTTCTCAGCTCATCCCATCCACTGCGGAGTTCAGTCAGTTGTTCTTTGACGTTGTCCTTCATGAAATGATTTTCAGCAATCAGGGTCTTTCCTTGATCCTCAACAGCGGCAAGTCTCTTCTCGTTTTCGCTGAGTTCAGAGTCGAAGGCTAAATGTTTCTGGAGTTTAGAACGAAGATTGGTAGGGTCGAGGTAGGACTCATCATAGGCAAGCTAAAATTGTTTTTTTAGATATTCTTTCTGAATACCTGAAGCTTGGCTGTGATCCAAGTGATGAGTTCTCCGCAGCTGCTTAAGAATTCGTGATATTTCTTGCTCTCAGTAAGTACACGACGTCTATAGCGAGCAGACTCGAGCATTTCCTGGTAGCGAGTGAGGATCTCATCAAGGCGTGAGGCAATGTCCGACTTGAACTCGTTGTCGCTGTTCATTAGAATGTCGGCGTCAGTTTTGAGCTTATCAATCTTTCCGCTCTGATTGGCAACTGTTTCCTCGAAAGCATCGTGGGTCTTAATCAGCATCTGAAACATTTTGTTATCTTTGATTTAATGAAAGTAACCTGAACATCATCGCTGTCTTCTCCCAAAGCTTTGGTTCTGAGGAAGTTCTCCTTCTCAGCCAGCCATTGCTCGATAAGAGTAGCTTGGTCGCACCAAAGAAGCCAGTCTAGAGTCTTCTGAAGAGCAGACTTTTCACCGTCCCAGGTTTGAAGCAGCTGGTGTTCAGAGTTCTGGACTCGTTTGTGTGCACGTTGGACTTCAGGTTTGTGCTCTGGCTGTTCAGCGATCAGTCTTTGTCCATCTTCGTGAAGAAGCTTGAGTTCTTCCTGACGTCCATCAATCTCGGCCTTTCTTTCACCGTGTTGTTCTAAGCGGAGACGAGCTTCAGAGCTAGTACGAGGCTGTTGGTAGGAGGTCATCTTGCTGCGAAGCTGTACAGACCATGCTTCTGCCTTCTTCACGTTGTCAAGGTACTTGTGAAGTCTGTAAGACTTCTTGAGCTTCTCGCTTCTGAGTTCAGCGGCCTCGCTGAGCTCCTTCCAACTATCTTCCAACTTCTTCAAAGACGTGATGATACTGTCCTGGAGAGGAGTCTTCTTAGCAAGAAGGGCTTGGGCATCCTTGTCATGACTGATCAGTTTGTTGTGAATAGCACTCATTTCGTTCTCGAGAGCGTTCTGCTTACGAACCAAAACATCCACGCTGAAAATATCAATGATTCTTTTTGTTAGTTAAACATACGAAGCGAAATCTCGTCCGAAGTCGTCATTCTTCATAGCGGCAGTCTTTTCGAGTATTCTCTCATTAGTGTCATCAACTTCAGCATTGAAGTTGTGGACTTCCATGGCAGCTTGCAGGTCACGACGGTAGGCATCAATCTTTCCATGAAGTGATCTCCATCTAAAATGTGTTTTGTTGCTAAATAAATAAAGAATCCTTACGTTTGGTTGAGATGTCTTTGCTGTTGTTCGACTTCTTCGCGACTGGAACGTCCTTGACTGACAAGCTTGGCTCCGAGGCGGTTGATTTCGTCTAGAGTTTGCTCGTCGACAGAGGAATCAGCAGTTGATCCATCAAGTCTGGCCAGAATCTGCTTGCAATGTTCTTGATCGCGTCCCATTTCCCGAGTAGCCACCAACAGCTCCTTGTCACGGATCCAGTGAAGAACGCGGTCAACCAGTTGACGGAAGGCAAGTAGATCACGGAACTCTTCCAGAGCACGGGACTGATCGGCACAGGCGTTGACCAACATCGTCCAGCGGCTCATCAGAGCCTCGGAGCGAGCAGTGATGTCAGGGTTGTTGTGACGAGCAAAGAGTTCGCGACCACGCTGAAGAACTTGATCAACTCTCATCTTGTTTGATGCCAGTTCAGCTTCCAAAGCTTGGTGACGTTGAAGTCTCTTCATCTTGTCTTCAATGGACAACAGTTGACCTTGATTCTCGTAATCGGCACGAATTCCCTTAAGCTTGTCTTCGATCCAGCTCTCCATGTCAGCAACATCGCTATCAAAAGCGGCCAAAGCATAGGCCTCCCCGAGAACAGCACGACGGCTTTCAATGTCGCCACGGAGATTGGCCAGAGCTTCTTCAACCTTTCTTCTCCAGATGTCAATGTTGTTCTTTTCCATGTGACGAGTATCAATAAGTTCCTGAGCAGTGTGACTCAAAGCCTTTGAACGTTCATCCAATGTCGACAAAGCTTTGGCAAATGTGGCAAGTCTCTTAGTCTGACCTTCAACATCATCGACAGTTCCTCCAACAGCGAGAGATCTAAATTGTCTTACTATATTGTGTAAAACTATCGATACCTCAACGTGTTGCGCTTGGTTCCAATGGCAGCAATGATCTGCTTAGCTTCGCGTTGGAAGTCATGCCACTGAACGACTTGAGCCAGATAGCTATTTCTGAGATCCCATTCAGAGCGAAGACGTGAAAGAGCTTGTTCAATCTGAAAATAATAATGCCACAAAACTTAAAAGCCTTACCATGTTAACCTTTTGACGGATGTCATCAGAAGCATAGTGCTCAGCAGCAATCATCTTTCTTCCTGACTGAGCTAATTTTCCAAAATCAGGCTCACGAGCATCGATCTCGTTGCTCAGTCGAGAATGTTCTTTCTGGAGCCACTCAGCTTGCTGAAGATCGTTGATGTGGACCTCGGATTGCATATCGGCGATTGTCAGGTCAGTCCAGGACAGCAGGGATCTGACATCGGTTTGGAAGCGGTGAAGATCGTAGGCAGCACGAAGCATGTCTCTACGGTCAGCCGAGGCGTCCTTCAAATCTTGCCATCCTTCGGCCAGGGCAGCTTGTTGGGTAGAAATGTGCTCGGCATTGCCACCAGGATAAGCTTGCTTCAATCTAGCAGACTCTTCGAGGAGCTTGTTGAGACGAGGCTCCATTCCAGTGATCTCGTTTTCCAAGGTCTCGTGCTGCTGCCAAAGAGTATGTACTTGTTTGACATCTCTTCCAAGATCGCGACTCATGCTATTCAACTTGCTGATGACCCATTCTTCATGCTCTCCGACGTCACGATTGAATCTGTGAAGTTCTTCGGCGGCGCCAAGTTTTTGTTCTCTCGACTCGATGTAGTCGAGAAGAAGAGTCCATACACTGCGAAGCTTTTCCTGTTTCTTGGCAACATCACGAGCAAATGGAGGGTTCCGACGGAGAATGGCTTTTGCCGTCTCTTCAGAGCTGATGAAGCGGTCACTTCCGGTTTTGACGCCTTGCTTGAACTCTGCAAACTTGGCTTGTAGCTCCATCAGATGCTCATAGTCCTCTCCATAATCCTCACTCATGGCAGTTTGGAGCTGCTCGTTAATCCATTGCTCAAGATCGGTACTTTCTCGCATGTATTCATACAAAGAGACTGCATCCTCAAGGGCACGACGACGTTCTTCAGCTTAAAATGACCAATTAGAATAATCTCAAACTGTAACAAACCGATTTGCCAGAGTTTCTCAAACTCAGCCTCGAGTTCTTTCTGTCTGCTGTCGAAGCGCTCAACGTTGGATCTACCAGATGAATTGAGCTCGTGACATTTTGCAGCCAGCTTGTCAAGCCATTGCTTGTAGGCCTTCATGTCGTTTTGCAGGGCCTTGTTCTTGGCAAGAAGCTTCTGAGCAGCAGTCTCGTCGGTTCCACAGTCGTCAGAAACTAGAGCAGCACGTTTCTCCATAATCCACGAATCAACTTCAGCAGCATCAAATAGATACTGTTGCTCCTTGACTCCCCAATCAACGATTCCTCGTCTGCGCTTGACCAGATGAGCAAGATTGTTCCAGGCATCAGAAAGCTAAAATGAATCGTCATACGTGCACTGAAAGTTTAAAATCAATCGGAACAGTTGAAATGAGATAGACTATAGAGGGACAACTAATCGACACCTTTCATGCTTTCACAACACTATGTATCCACTACCTCTCTTAATTCTGATGACAAGATCTGAACAGATTACGATTAGCTTTGTTACAATTTACAAACAAAACCAACCTGGTTGCACTTTTCTTTGATACTAGCAGTGGTTCGATGTCCTCCGCGAATCAGACTTTGTCCTTGTCCGAGAGTCTCGTTGATGTGAGTGCCATGTTGCTGGACTTCAGCCTCAAGCTGGTCTTGTTTCTTGACCATGTTCAAAGACTCCGTCAAGTTTCTGCCAGTGTCCTCCGAGGAAGCAATAGGACGCTAAATATTATTATATTTCTGACTTTCTGCCGATTTTACCTTCTCCGCAATCCATTGAAGCTCGCAGTCGACATCGAACGCCAACTGGTGCCACTTGCGAGATTCTTCCAGAGCAGATTTGCGAGCAGCAGCAGGCCCGGACAGTTCGTCGAATCTTTTGAGAAGAGCAGCAATTGTGTGGCTGATTCTGTCAGAGTCGAAGTGTCCTTGATCGGCCATTTTCTTTCCACGACCCTGGATGTCACTGAGTCGTCTCTTGTGAATAGCCATTTCTTGTTCCAGAACAGAATGTTTCTGGATGAGCTCCTTGACAGCTCGGAGGTCATTTCCAAGATCCTCTGACCTCAGTGCTTGGTCTAACTCATCAAGCTTAGAGTGAGCATCCTCCAAAATTCGATTGAGGCCCTTCTGATCGGAAGCTTGTCGCAGATTTTCTCCTTTGTGTTGAACGGAATTGATGAGTTCTCCCCACTGAGTGTTGACTCTTCTCAGAAGAGAATCGACATTGGCGGACTCTGGATGTTTCTTACTCATTAGAGTCGATCCAGTACGGTTGATCTCTTCAATTCTGGGCTGGTTGGCTCCAATTTCGGCCTCAAAAGCTTCATGTTTCAACAGCTTGTTGGCGATATTGGTCAGATCTCGATGAGCATCATCGTTGGCCAGTCTCTTCTTGTCCGCGATCCAGGCCAACATTTCCTCGCCATCGCGACGAAGACCTTGATACTCGTGGGAAGCTTCGAGCATCTTTCGGCGTTCAGCAGCGGCTCGATGAACGGCAGCGCGGCGAGCCAACACTTCATTGCGGCGCTGAATTCAATTTTACTGTTACACAGGAAGTTGTATACCTGATCAATATAGGGACTGTCCGAATGTTTGTTCTTGATGAGATCATCAGCATTCTTTGAAAAAGCATCCAAACGAGCACCTTGGGCATCCAGTTTAGCTTCTAGGTCACGGTGACGCTTGAGAAGGTTTTCGACAGATTCGATCGAGTCCTGTAAATGCCAATTACTAAACTTAGGAAAATACTCACTCCGAGGTTGTTGTAATCAAGGAAAGCCTCGTGTCCTTTTGTAGCAGAGTCGATTCTTTCGGCTTCTCTGTTGAAAAGCTGGAGATCGAGCTGCTCCTTCAGACGAGAGTCCTTGGCTCTGTACATGTCCTTGATGATGCCCATCTCGTTGTGCAGGTGACGGAGCTGGTCATCAACATCCTTCAGGCCACGGTTCTTGTCAAGAAGACGACGGCCAAGCTCGTGAACATAGTCGACAGCATACTTTTTGTCCTTGATCTGCTCACCAAGTTCATAGTGCTTCTTCAAGAGATCGTCGGCCTCTTGAACGTCGACAGCTCTAACGTCATCAGCCAAGGTCTTCTTGGTACGGTCAACCCAGCCAATGAGCTCTTTGTAGGCAGAATCAAACATCTCGCGACCTTGAGTCTGTTCTGCTTCCTTGATCTTTCCCTGAGCTCGACCAAGAAGGTCAGCATGTAGTCGTTTCAGTTCGGCAATCTGCTTTTCGATGATGGCAGCTTCTTCTGGATGGTTTTTCTTAACTTCGGCTGCCAGTTTTTCCAGGGCTTTGATCTTGTCTTCTAGCGGCTTGAGATCGCGTTCCAAATTCTGCAGGCTCTTGAGATCTTGAGGCTTCTTGTCAAGAACATCAAATTTGCTCTGAAAAGCACAACGCTTTTATGTCAACTGCAATTTAGTACCTGCATCCAGGAGCGAGTATCATCGCAAGATGCTTCAAAGTCCGCCACCCTTTCAGTGGCTTCAAGTCGGAGACCTCTCATCTTTCTCAGGCGGTCGATCTCGGTCCACATGGCATTGATTTTGTTCTTTCTGGCATCAATCTGAGGTGACTGACTGTGTCCTTCTCCAATGAGCTCGTCAGCCATGTCGTTGATTCGTTTCACTTGCAGTCCACCATTGGTCTGAAAACGTTAATATTTTATCTTTCCCCTCAAGTTTACCTTGATGTCAGCCTCAAGCTTGTCGAATTTGGAACGGAAAGCCTTGACGTGTTCAACGGTAGGCTCGTCAGTGAGAGCGTGTTGGATCTCATGTGTCCAAGACTCGAACTCGTCACATTCACGATAGAATCTCATGAGCTTGATGTTGTCACTGAGAAGACGGCGACGAATCTCAGCCAGCTTGTTAAGCTGGCGGTAGTCGTGGCTGATGACCTTCTGTCTGTCGGAGATGGCTCTGCGACTATCAGCTGGATCAGATGTCTTCTTGGTAGTTGTTTGGGTGACAGTTACGAGTTCTCCAGGAACAATACGGCAGTAATTGGATGGAACGTATCCTTCAACTCCGTCTTGCTTGAGAGCCTTCCACCATTCAGAGGTCGACTTTTCCAGCAAAGCCAAGATTTCTCCCTTGTGAACATTAAAGTCTTTTCCGGCATATTTGTAGAGCATCTCCAGCTGAGGAACAGTCTCCGTCTTTTCTTCTTCAAGGACAGTCGAATGGGCAGCAGTGAATCCACTGTTGACCAAGTTGGCTGCCATTTCATCAAGGCGAGCAATATCGGCTCTGTAAGAATTGATCTCTTCATCAAGACGACCATGACGTTGAAGGAGACTTTCGGCAGCAACTTCATCTCTGCCTAGATCGTCAGACTTGACCAGCGGCATCTTCTCACGGATCCAAGACTCGGCTTCATTGGCATCTTGGAAGTACTGTTGAGCTTGCTTAGCTTCATTGAGCCATTGACCCAAAGCCTTCACAGCTTCTCTCAACCGATCCCATGCCTTCTGCATAACAGAAATACGGCCCTAAAATTTAGATTCCAGTAAAGTCAAATTTGAAAAATCCCTGAATGTCATCTTTGGGTTGACCGGCCTGAAGGAGACGCTCTCCAAGAGCAATAAGATCTTTAGTACGATTCCAATGAATCTGCATCTCGGTCTCAACGTTCTTGAAAAGCAGAGTAGTCTGGTGGACAGCAGAGACATCAGAAAGAGTGAGTGCTCTTCTGCAGAGACCCTCCCTCTCTTCAAGCCAAGCCATTTCTTCTCCGTGGTCTTGGATGAATTGGAAGAGCTCTCGCGCTTTTTCGAGGTTGTGACGACGGACTCGGGACAAGTCAACAAGCCTTAACAATATAATATGAATTAGTTCTGAAAAGTTCATACTGGCTGTATTGTCCGTTGACATCTTCCAACTTTCTCTGGAGCACATCGTATTGCTCTCCCTTCTTACGGATGTAGTTATTAGCGTCTTTGGTGACGTTAGCAAGCCAGTTACCCTGAGTATTAATCTGGGCTTCGACCAATTCGTGCTTTCCAAGGAGATCTTCAACACCGAGAAGGTGCTTGCCAACATCGCGGTTGCGAACAACAGGCTGAAAATAGATTATTTAGATGGGAAGATTGCCAGTGTTACCTCAATTTGTCTGAGCTCACTGGATAGAGTATCAATATCTCGGAGAAGGTTCATGAGATCGTTCAGATTCATCAGAGCTGATCTTCTCTGTTCGAGAAGACTGAGAAGTTGGGTCCATCTCTCGATAATTTCACGCTCTCTGCCGCGGACCTTGTCGCACTCGTGGTAATTCTCCTTGGTCAGATCGGCACACATGGTGGAAAGAAGCTTGAATCGCTCTTCCTATAATTGAATCATATAAAACTTGGAAGCTTGATTACTCACTCTGGCTAGAATATCAGTAGCTATGGCCTGTTGTTTCTTGACGGCCTTCTCTACTTCAGCAGCCGATTTGCTACCTCCACGGATATCCATATCTTCCAGGATTTGTTGAACATTGCGAAGCCATGTCTCGCGAAGACCAGCCTTCTTGTAAAACTTCTGGGCCAACTGTTCCAGTTTCTCCTGCTTCTGAATCTGGGCAATAATTGCCATCTGACGACTGTTTTCAGATCGCTCCAACAGAGTCCAAGCAGTCTCGATATCGTGCATGTAGAGACCATCAGGAGGAACGTACGGCTTGCGCTTCATGGCATTTCTCTTGGTCTGAATGGTGAAGAAGAGAGCTTCCAGCTCTCCCTTCTCCTTGTACTTGGGTTGTTTCTCCTCAGTACGGAAGCGGTTGAACTTGTCCAGCTCCTCTCGCATGCCCTGAAGCGAATTGGGGAACTTGCGACTGTCAAGCATGGCAATCGTCTCCCTGATCCAGCGTAGGAGGTCAGAAGAAACATGTTCGTAGTCGTCTTCCATGGTTTCACTTTCAATTAGTTTGCCGACAATCTAAACCAATTATCAGTGTGCTACCAATAGAGTAACTAACGTTTCCAACACGTCTAGCTCCTGTCATCTCCGTCTTCTGCTTGGCAAAGTGATGATAGTAGAGAGACACGTAGGTGATAATAGACTTTTCGTCCGGTCTGGCCGTGTCGACATCTTCAGCATCAAGCAGTCTCTATAAAATGAATTTTTCAAGAATATTCATTCGTAGACTCACAGCGATTTCTAGATTCTTTTCAGCAATGTCGAAGGCATTGTTCAGATTTCCAATGTGGTCCGTTGGATTGAGAGCATTGAAGTTGAGCAGATCAGGCCTAACAAACAGGATGAGTCAAGTACGTTAATTACCTGTGAGCATGGATGAGAGCATTGAATGCTAGACCATTTCTCCAGCTGGTAGTGAAGTTGTCAACACGGACGTTGGCGTATCCAGCAGTCTTTCTCTGGCACCACAAGAGAAGAGCATCCTTGGCGTGTTTTCTTTCACCACGTTCTTCCTCATCCTTAATTAGTTTTCTCATGCGTATTACGAATTGCTCTACCTCGATGACGATAGTATCGATTTGGAATCGAAGAATGATCGTCCAAATAAGACCCAGGATGAGACGTTCATTTCTATCGAGGATATCTTCAGCTCCGATGTTTTCCAGCTGAAAACGCTCCCGTTATTTGTCGATGAGTCTTTAAAGTGACCGCATCCCAAAGTTGTCCACGAGATGTCTCCCGTGCTCTTGACCCTTGCGCAAATATCACGTAAACTGACAGTCAACACACTGACCACAGCCGATTGACACCCCCGAAAGACAGCTCGCGCACAATAGAATCAGATGACGGATGGTGTCAGAAAAACGTGCTAAATCGAACACAAGGGTGGTCCTACCTGAATTTTCTTCTTTTTCAGGAAGTCGAGAACCTTGTTGAGATTTTCAATCTTCTGTACACGCATGCGACCCCTGAAATTAAGGACTTATTAACAAGAGACTTGTGAAATCACTTGTTTGGCTTTCCTAACTTGTCTCCAGAAATGATTTCTAGCAGTTTCATGAGCAGAACTCCATCTCCAACATCAGCAAAGAGGTCGACAATCTCCAATCTCGCCTGTAAATTGATCTGATTAGTTCACTTCCGTCTAATTTCACTGTTTTTCTATGGTCACTCTTACGAAGACGATTAGCGCATTGTCCTTTTAGCGCTGGTGAAACATCATCCTGTCAATACAACTAGCACAACAGAGCGTTAATTGACCCCCGAGCCTGTCGGAACGTGTCCAGCTGTTTTCCGCCAGCATTCTTTTCAATCGATCTCTTCGGTATGATTATTGAAGAAAAAGAACACCAGGCTGAATAATGGCGTCATAAACCTTACCCGACTGAGAAAGGAGTTGCACCACTTTGTGAAGGTCTTCTTCTGGATATGGACTCGTTCATCTTGCAACTGCTTGATCCTACTCCGTTCAAAGAATAGTGTTTCGTTGTGGTAATCTTCGTCGTCGTGACGAGGACTCGGAGCAGCTCCCTGAGGTGTGCCGGGGATTCCGCTCGAGTTCGGCAGACGATACTGAAATTGATTTTAAAAATTATTTTCTAATAATATGCGCGTGTCTTTTCTAACCTTACGAACAAAGGGCACGGGATATGTTCTAGGGGCAGGAATTGGAATAGGTACTGGCTGTCTGTTTGCAAGCAATTTTATCGAGTAGACTTGTTGTTGTACAAATCCTAGAGTGCCAGGTTTCTCTGATGCTGCTTCCTTTTCAGATAACGGTGCATCACTGGCGCCGTTAGGCATTATCAGCAACACAAATATTAGACACAGCACTCGAATATGGAATATAGAAGCAGTTTTCAAAGGGCTGTGGGGTCTCGTTTACAGCCAGAGGTGGGATAACAATAATCTAGTGAACGCAACAAAAACAGATGCCCCTTTTTGTGTGGTCGACACATAATAATCTGTTAATATCCGGCTTCCGCTTACCTGAACTTCGTAGCGAGGCATTGAAGTCTCCCGTTCTAGCTCGTCAAAGTCGATGTTACTACGGCTAGATGCGATCTCACCTCGCCAGCCTCGAGCTTCGTCTGAAACCTTTTTTTAGAATCTCTTAAAAGCAGATTCAAAGAATAGAAAAGAAGAGAAACTATCTGTGTCTGGTTAGACATGCAACATTCGAACTGCAAACATGTGTTATTGTCAAAGAGTGATAGTGCTTGCTTACCTTCAAGATTCTTAACGGTCTTTCCCTCTCCTGGGGAATATATGGCCGCCGAATACACATAGGACATTTTTGCTAGCTGGCTGTTTGCATCTGAGTACTGGTGAACTCTTGAATAGGCGCGGACGGAACTGTTCCGTCAGTATGCGGCAGCGATATGATGGCCGATAGAGTATAGTTAAGAAGATGCGATGGAACGCGAGGCCGTGGGTCAAGGCAGCCAGAAGGCTGCGAACGCCCGCCTTGCTACCAATTACGGGCGCGCGGGGAAAGTCCGAGAGGGAGGATTGACGGCTTGCTCAAGCAAGCAAACAGCTGCAATAAACGGAAAGAACGTGAACGAAATGTGCGAAGTGCGGAAATGTTCTTGAGAAGATAACCATAAAATGGTCTCGGCGCCAGATGGCGCAGGGACTAAATGGAACGCTGCCGGTGTCGGCGGAGCCGGCTGGCAAAGTGGCTGCCATTGGCTCCGTCAGACGACAATTTGGATGAAAACCACCTAATGAAACTGTAAGCAGCCGGCGATACACACGCCAGCCGTCATTTTTTGGCTCTTTTGTACGAGACAAAAGACACAGTGATTGTGGGGAAAAAATGAAGAGATGGAAGCGAGTGTTGACTGGAGCCCCGTCAGCCTGCTACGGGATTAGCGGTTCGCACATATTGCTCATACTCTCTAAGTCAGTCTCTTAAAACTGCCATCGAGAGATCTGGACAAAGAAATGGTCAGAATGAATGAAAGTAGCGAGGCGTACGCGCGCACCAGATGGGACGTGAGGAATACGTTCCGAGCTGAACAAAAAATGGTGCATCTGGCAGTTGCGCATCCAGGACACTGACCACTAGCCGAAATTACGCTAAAACTATGAGCAAGCCGACAGAGGAGACCGACATGCAACATTAGCATGTGAGCAAACAGAAAACACGGTAATGTGAGTCACTAGGAGGAGAAAAAGCGCATTCTGAACTTATCACTCATCACCTCGGACGATTGGCACGTTCCAAAACTGGTATTGGCAGGTAGCTGGTCCACACTCAAAGTCATGGAATGGAAGGAGAGACAGACAATCGGATCACTAGCTGCGTGAATGAGTCACGCTCCAAACATTGATCGACGTATTCTATCTGTTATGCAAATAGGTGAAACCGCTAAGAAAAGACTATGCAACAGTCTGTGGACTCTCAGGTCACTCCGCTATCGATTTGTTTCAAAGAATTATGCCCATGCGAAATCTGCCTAGACTGTGATCATTCGCTTTTCTACAGATGACCTCATGAACCCACAATGACTATTGCATAAGACAAGAACTCGTCAATAAGCTCTGCTAATCGGATACAAGAATCTCCGAGGAATGCGTGTAATGATCGTTTATTGCGATGAGGGGTAGAGAGCTGCCTAACTGATAACTCGTGGAAGATAACACCCATTTGGAGAGGAGGAGTGGCAGCAGCAGAAGTATGAAAAACGGAAATGACTCGACTCTGACCAGCAGCCTGTCCGTGATATTAATTCCATCGCGCCGATGAAAAGCGCTCCCCGACAGAGCTTAATATTATACGCAAACTGTCGCCTTTTTTTTTACTGCAAAGTGGAGAAAAAGTTGACAAAAATTATAAGATGTGTCGTTTTTCTAATTTGCAAAATGTGGGGCTCCATTGAAAATGGGCATTCAAAGGGCGAAGAGGCGCGAACGAAATACGTAGCCTGTGCAAATGTCGGCTGTCGCCTTTGACCTTCAACAGTGGAACTTTGAAAGAGGGGACCGATCCACGCGATAGGATAAGTGACCGTCAAAAAAACTTGGAAACATATTCGACACTGTTTTCTCTCAACGAAAAGTTCTTGGTGCAAATTAATCGAAGATTTTTACGATTCAATACCGTGCTGCGCGGAGGGCTTGGTGCTTATCGCACATGCATTTGGCAGTAAGCCGTAGAAAACATTTCGAAACAGCTAAGAGGCGGAGAGATATGGACCAAGCAATGACTAATTTGAAAGCGAATGCTTGTCTCGTTTGTAACGAACGTTTTTGTAAACTGTTAGTAAGATATGGCGCAAGTAAAAAGAGTTTGTGATGTTAAGTATAGCTCAGGGGAAACTGTTTATGACTGCACCAGGAAGTCACGGGACAACAGCTAAAACAATGTCTGTAATTAGTATTCAGTACTCGGTGGACTGCGAACACTCTTCTGCGACACTATAAAAACAGTCAAACCAGGAAACAGCAAAAAAGTATGCTGTGCTGAACGTCTGAGGACTTGAAGTGCTCAAGTCACATTACATCGATACGACGATATTCTGAGACTTTAAGGATCGATGGAAACATAACAAAAGTCCATAAAACTATAGGATTATCTTAAGGAATAAATTAAAAACCAGGAACAAAGATGTCAATCAATATATGTTTCTAGGCAGAATTACGCTTTTAACTAGAATCTAATGAAATGGCTGCAAGATTCCCACACATTTAGTTGAAGCCTTTGTGAGCCTGGTGATTTGTCGATAGACTCCAAACAGATTACGAAACTTTTGCCGAGAAACAAAAATGAATCGGGCGCCTATTTTTGCACCTTAGAAGGCAAACGCGGGAAACAGATTCAAAAGCCCTTTCGCGGTAGAATCACGTCCTTGTGTCGGAGCACGGTTACGCAACGACATCTTCCAAATAAGGTGTGGCTCTTAAAAGCACTGCCTTGCAATGAAAATCCCGCTTTTCGTGTTTTTCGATTTGTAAATATTGATTTGTGCAAATCCTACAAAGCTTTTCAAGTTAAATATTGCCATTTTTGAATTTCCCACCAATTTGTTTTCCACGCTAAAGCTCGCCACGCTATTATTTGATTACGGTAGACCGCTCGGGAGATCCATTTTGGCCGACGCGGTGCCGATCCTACGCTGACAACGCATAAGCAGTGTTGACTTAGCAACATCTTTCTTGCTTTCATTTCTTTTTAGAAATTTTCCTCTGGCAAAAATGCAGTTGATAATTTTGAACGAATATGAAAAACTGCTTTTTCGCCTAATATATTAGATATATTAACGAAAACTTTTGATATCTTTCTGAATTTTATTTGCACAAATATATATTTAATTTTCAGGTTCTTGGCGGGTACTGACAGCCTATTCCATCATGATACGTATTAAAATAGTTCCACTACTCTTGCTTCCTATAGTCCTTGCTGTAAATAGAAACGACTTCAAAACCTGCGATCAAGCTGCATTTTGTAAAAGACACCGTGCTATAACTGTAAGTTGAAACATTTTGCAACCAAATATCTTTTTTAAGGAAAACACTGGGTATGAACTTCTTCCCGACTCCATCTCCTCTTCGGGAGCCTTCTTTTCGGCTAACATTAAAAACGCAGAAAACACTCTCAATCTGCGGGTGTACGGCATTTCTGTGAGTGTTTTTAAAATTCTTTATTGAATTTTGTTTTCAGGATTCGACCTTTAGAATCCAGGTTGACGAGCTTGCTGGAGCTCTGAGAAAACGCTTTTTACCCAGCTTCGCATTGAATGGAGAGCCGTCTCTGGTATGCCTTTGATTTCTATTCCATCTTTTGCCGTTTTTTCAGGCTTCTTTTTCCTCGGTTGACACTAAAACTGGAACAACTGAACTGAAAAGTACTGACGCAAAGACGCGCGTAGTTATCACCCACAAGCCATTGGTGATCGACGTCTACAACTCTTTGGACGAGCTGATTCTCCAAGTCAACAAGGGAGGAAAGCTAAAGGTAGAAGAGTTCCGTAATAAGGAAGATGAAAAGGAGTACCCTGAAGGTTTCTGGGACGAGACCTTTAAATCTCATCGTGACAGCAAGCCTTTCGGATCCAGCAGTGTTGGAGTAAGCTTGTTCCCTTATTCATGCATGCCTTACTTTTCAGGTTGACGTATCCTTTGTTGGATTCAAACACGCTTTCGGTCTACCTGAACATGCCGATTCGTTTGCTCTCAAGCAGACAGTTGGAAACAGTGATCCATACAGGTAATTAATCAAATCCTGCCATGCATAAATCTATTTCAGACTGTACAACTTGGACGTGTTCGAATACGAGCTCAACAATCCTATGTCTCTTTACGTCGCCATTCCATATATTGTGGCCCACCGCGCTAATCGAACCGCCGGAGCCCTTTGGTAAGTTCTCACCCCTACGCAACAGACTTTCACACAAAATATTGCCCAGTCGTAAAAATGAGCTGTCGATCTCTTGCTGAATCTGTTTGCGTCTTTCTTATCACTAGCAGGGCGAGGGCAAAAAGCTTGTACTGTGACACATAAAAATGGAATGAACAGAGCAATTTAACACGTTTTAGGTTAAATGCTGCCGAGACCTGGATTGATACTACAACATCTACTTCAACTGGATTCTTACAATCAGTGATTGACAAGGTTATATTTATCGGAAAAAAACTAATCTCGACATTCTGTCAGCTAGGACAAGGAGGGAGCGTTCCCCACTTTGATGCCCATTTCATTTCTGAAACGGGACTCGTAGATCTTTTCGTCTTCGCCGGACCATCTCCTCAGGCCGTTCAACAACAATATGCTAAGATCACCGGAGTTACTCCTCTCCCACCAATCTTCTCAATCGCTTATCACCAATGCCGCTGGAACTACAATGACGAGCAGGATGTTGCTCAGGTACCATCTTGAATAATTTTTTTTAACTTCAAACTCAATCAGGTAAACGCCAAGTTTGACGAGTATGACATCCCCATGGATGTGCTTTGGCTCGATATCGAACACACTGATGGAAAAAGATACTTCACTTGGGATCAGAACAAGTTCGGCCATCCGAAGGAAATGATTGACAATGTGGCAAAAAGTGGACGTAAAATGGTCACTATTATTGACCCTCATATCAAAAAGGACGATGGATACAACGTCTACAAGGACGCCAAGGATCTCGGTACGCTCAATCAGTAATTCTTTTAATAAAGTTTATAGGTCTTTTCGTGAAGAAGGCTGATGGAGTAACTGATTTTGAAGGACACTGTTGGCCAGGAGCAAGTGAATATCTTGACTTCCTTCATCCTGAGGTAAAATTTTCAACGTCTCTTTAAAACTTTTCTTGTAGACTCGCAAGTACTGGGCCGCTCAATTCAAGTTCGACCGTTACATCGGATCTACTCCTGATCTGTTCACCTGGAATGACATGAACGAACCATCCGTCTTCAGTGGACCTGAAGTTACCATGGACAAAGACTCTATTCACTACGGTGGAATTGAACATCGTGAGGTTCACAACATGTATGGAATGTTCTACCATTCTGCCACCTTCGAGGGACAACTGCGCCGTACTGACGGAAGAGATCGTCCATTCATTCTCACCCGCTCTGGATTTGTTGGAACTCAGCGTACAGCAGCCATTTGGACTGGAGATAATACCGCTGATTGGGGACATCTCGCTATTGCAGCTTCCATGATCCTTTCCCTCTCCGTCGCTGGAAATCCCTTCGTTGGAGCAGACGTGGGAGGCTTCTTTGGAAATCCTGATGAGCAGCTTCTGACCAGATGGTATCAGACCGGAGCTTTCCAGCCATTCTTCAGGTAGTGAATATTTTTGAATTTTTAGCAGTTGTTTTTCTAGAGCTCACGCGCACATTGACACGAAAAGAAGGGAACCTTGGCTATTCTCTGAGCAGACTCGTCTCATCATTAGAGAGGCTATTCGCAAACGCTACCAGCTCCTTCCTCTGTGGTATACTCTCTTCCAAGAGCACAGCATTAACGGTGCTCCCGTTATGCGTCCTCTCTGGTATGAATTTACTGAAAATGAAGCTCACTTTGCTGAAGAGAAGGTAGCCTTTAGCAGGAATATTTTCAACTTTAAATATTCAGGCTTGGCTTGTTGGAGATGCTCTGCTTGTTCGACCTGTTGTTGAAAAAGACACCTACAGTATCAATGTAAATCTTCCTAAAGGAAACGACGGCAAAGCTCGCTGGTTCGAGTGGGAAAACGGAAAGGAACAGCCTTCTGGAAACCTCTATGTCGATGCTCCCATCGACCATATTCCCGTCTTCCAACGTGGCGGAACCATTATTCCTACCTGGCAGAGAGTCCGTCGCTCAGCCAAACTGATGATCGAGGATCCTTACACCCTGTTTGTTGCTCTCAACAGTGACGGTAATGCCGATGGAGAAGTCTACATCGACGACGCTGCTACTCATGACTACAAACAGAACCAATTCGCCAAAGCCAAGTTTGAATACCTGTAAGTCAATCTCTAGCAAAACAAAAATATCTCATTTTAGGACTGTTTCTGGAACTGAAGCCAATATCATCGGAGAGCCCGAGGATGGTGGTTTGTTCGCAGCTAAGAACTGGATCGAGAAGATTGTTGTCCGCGGACTCCAACAGGAGCCTATTGAAATCTCGGTGGGAGAATTTGATCAACGGAACAAATTTCTTACAGATTGTCCGAGCTTCCGATCCTGTGGCCAAGCTCCAGTTTACCTACGATCGTGACCAAAAGGTTCTGATCATCCGCAAACCAAACGTCGCTATCACCCAGTCATACAAAATCAAGATTCTCTTCTAATTTCATTCCTTCTTCATTGTACTAGCTTTATGTTGTCTAGTGTTTTTCCTTATGGGTTGGACTCTACTGGCCGAGTACTTCTGGTCTTATATTTTATTTATTTTTGTTACCTGTAGCCTTAGTAACTATTGTTAGTCTCACCTTTGTCGTTCTGTGTTACGAGCAACTACATGTGATCCTTTTGTCAGTTCAATAAAATTGTGATCTTGAATGGCGGTCTGTGATTTTCTGGTCCCTTTTTTGCAATCCGAGACGCCTGTTTCCTCTAAGAAGTGCGGGTGGCCCTATGTCCTGAGGCCATATCCGGTCAATTGACCGACTGTTTGACTTCCCCTATTCTGGGTTTGCGCGTTAAGAGTCCGAAGAAGGCTAAGACAAACACCAACTGGCCAGGGCAGACGAGGTCGGTAAGAATGTGACGCGAAACAGCTGAGTGCATGTCTGTGCAGGATTTTTTCCGCACCGACGTTCTGCCAAAGCTTGTGATTAAAGTGATTAGAGGCGAGAGAAGAAGGAAGACAAACGTCTATTATTTATTTGCCCCCTGTTTTTGCTCCATGAAAGCCGGCCACAATGCGGCAGTGCTGGTCATCTTGTATGTTTGCCTGGTTAGCCTTTGAGCTGACCGGTCCTACACGGCCTCCCAGTCTGTGGTGCCACGTAAATTTGTGAGCAAAGCGGGTACTCGAGAGGTGGCTGAATGGGATAATGAAGTGTTGAAATGACACTTCCTTATGACAATCTGAGGCTAAAAATACAAGTGGACAAGACATCTGCACAGTGAAGTTTTATAGTTTGAATCATCATCTAAAAGTGAGTTCTTTAAAAACGGTGTAGCTCCTCTTTCAAAATGGGCTTTTGATAAAATCCACTGGAACACTATGTCCAGAAACAAGAATACAGGTATTTTCTAAACAACAACAACAACAACAGAATATTGTTCTCCTGCATTTATAGAGAATATACACCTCCTGTAGTTTAGACTCCAACCTCTCTGAAGTAATGTAGAACTTCAAGTGCAAAATGTGTTCGTCTAATCCCCGCGCCGATCATAAGCACAATTGTCAAAAGTCATTGAGCTGTCTGAAACAATATTTGTCTAAGATTCCAAATCGTCACCTAATTTCTATTTGGTTTGCATGTCTTTTCCTCCAGCGCCATGGGCGATCGCCCTCTCGCTCTTACAGTCCGTCTCCGCCCCTTTTCTGGAAGATTATTTAAAGCGCGCACCGCTTTAGCACTCACCACAGCTCTTTCGAGATGGCATTCCGATTTGTCTGTCTGGCTCTCCTTGTAAGTGTCCGTTTATAGACTTTAGGCCATTTATCAACAAATTTTTCTTACAATGTACATTTTTGTTTTGCAGGCCTTCACCACTCTTGCCCTTGATATCTGTGACTATTATCGGCTAATTGACAAGTTAGACGAACATCCAGAATGCACAAGGGGAATGCCCGAGTTCCAGTCAACAACGACAACTACCGAGGCTCCCATCAGAATAGGTTTCTGTTCCAGGTAAAACACTATTCTATCCATTCTACTTATCATTTAGTTCTGCTGCTCTTGTTCAATGCACAGGTGATAGCCATACTTGCCCTCTCTCCGGCCAGGTCTGTATCCAGTCTGATGGACACAAATGCTGCCAAATTGTGACGGCTGGTAGGTTTTTTCAAGCTTGATTCTCCGATCGTAAGACCCGAGTGCTATTGTTTTCTGGTGCTGACGACCTCCCCAATCCGGTCAATTTCGACGGTGTTTGAGCGCCGAAACCGATCCTTCTTTTGTCTCTTGCACCAAATATTGACTCTCTGGGCGAAAGGTGAAACGGCATCCATAAAAGCAAAGTCAATTATGGCAAACTTATTTCCGCTTTCTAGGTATTCCCGCTTCTGAGATTAACTCAAAGGCTGGAACATGCCCTCGTCCTTTGGGCATCTCTGTCCTTCAAGACACTACCATCGGCTGCTGGATGGACTCGAACTGTCCCGGCATCCAGAAGTGCTGTGTTGAGCCCAATCCTGTGACCAACTCTGCTACTCGCATTTGCCGTGACCCTGTCGGCATTTCCAGTGAGTTTATCTTACTCTTTACTTAGTTCCTAGTTTCTGTTACTCTTGCCATTTTCGGTTGCCTCACTCTGTTTAGACGTTTTGGCAGGTTCGTCCATCTGCAATCTTCCTCTCGCCGTCGGATCCTGCACTGCTCCCGGAATCCGTTTCTACTACGACGCCTCTAGCGGCCGCTGCAATCAGTTTATGTACTCGGGATGCGGTGGAAACGCCAACAACTTCCAGTCTCTTGCCTCTTGTCAAGCCACGTGCGCCAATAGCGGTGAATTTTCAGTTGCTTGCCTAGTTTTTATTCTAATATGTTTTGCACAGTCTCCATTATTGTGTAGGGTCTTTAGGAATCACAGGAACTCCACAGTGCCCCGCCGACGCCAACGCCGGTCTTAACTGTCTCTTTGCCCACGCCGACGCCTGTAATCAAGACAGTGACTGCCTTGGAAGGGAAAATACTGTAAGAATTCATGATAGCTGTTGATATCCAAGGTTCAGGCGCAACCTTCATGCTGCATGACCACGTGCGGATATAAGATCTGTTACCAATACTAAAGGCCACTCGACTACCTCACATCCGTCCTTCACGATGCATCGCAAAGGAGAGTTTGTCTTCTTCCTCTCCCTCCACATACAAACCCTTTTCGAAAATACTGAGTGTATGTGGAGCGTCAGGTATCTCAGAAGTGGAAGAGCTTGCCGTCTTCCACCTCTCGAACTCATTGGTGCTGTTTTCGCCCTTCTCACAATTCCCGTTTGTATATAGAGATTATTTATATATTTATTTATAAAATATTGAATCTATTCTTCTTCGTCTGCTTCTTTGTTCCTGCTTAAGGTAGCTAGTTCTGGTACAGCTGACGATGTAGAATTTTCTGATTCGGACCATTGAGGTAGACTATCAACGAACGTTTCCCCATCACCTGAAATTGCACTTTTGCAGGAAACATTATCTGCGTCACCTCCGGTAAGAGCATTAGCAATATTGTTGTGCGATGGGACAAAAGTTACTGTAGTCGTCGGTTCAGTAGTCGATTCCACTAAAACGGGATAAACGACTTCAGAATGTCTTACATAACTGGTTCCAGTTCAAGTCAAGTTCACCGACGTTCGAAGAAAATTCGTCAAAAGTTTGTGGTGGCTGTGGCGGCGGAGGAGATGCAGTGACATTGGAAAACTTTGGGCTCGTAGCTCCAACAAGATTGCCTGTGTCCACTAAAAACAAAACAGTTTTCTTTCTTGTTAGTCTTACCTGCGTTCGGGTATGGCGTCTGCTGAGCGAAAACGTTTGATCTTAACTGGGGAATTTCTACTCCAACCAGAGGAGATCCGTAAGGACTTGGAGCGGCCGGCAATTGAGGAACGGGAGCATATCCAATGCAACAAACGGAAACGACAAGGAAAGCGAAATGAAATAGTAGCATGTTTTCGGAAAAATGTCGCAACTGGCATCATTTTATACACATGAACGCAAATCGGATTTATCTCCCAGAGTGCTAGCTGTATCCCTTGTGAATCACAGATTAGCAGACTTTCCCCAGACGCCAAGGTCAGACAAAAACCAGTAACACCTGCTAAAAGTTTATTCACGGAGGTATTGCGTAAGACGCGACGAAGGGGTTCAGTTGCCCACACCTGGAAATAGACAGATTTTTAACCGAAGCTAGAAAATTCACCGATTCCCATCAGAGTGTTAACGAGTCTTTCGTTGTTTAAAAACTTGTTACGTAGATAAACAGCAGAATCAGGGTTTGCTTAACAGTGTAAGTTTCGAGTTATAAAACCACTAACGTGATACAGGTATGGTTTTGCTGTTGCTCATGGAATTACCTTGCTGGAACAAAACAGAGGCCAAACTTGGCTGGACAGTTTGTGTTGCTAAAATGATATTATAGTAAATGCACACCTTTACCACTGGTCATTGGTACTGGAGCATTTATGGACTTCTTCAAAGATGCCCAGCTAGTTGTTATTCCAATTGGAACTGGCTGATATTGCTGCTGAAGATTGTTGAATCGGTTGTATGACTGATACCCTGAACTCCAGATTAATAAAATAATGAAGAAAAACTACCTTGTCGTATGCATTGCTGTGTGCTGGGATACTGTTGAAACACGTAGTATGGCTGGCCCTGAAAAATAAACTGAACATCTCGCGCTAGGATACCTGAAACTGGAATCCAGAAAGTTGTTGGTTTTGATAATCGAAGTTTCGTTGTCCCTAAAGAATGTTTTTTTTAAAATGTCTTTTGCTAACCTGGTTTGGATCAAACGGTTGCAAAAGTTGCTGGTTCGGATAAGGATTGTGCATCTGATTCTGTGAGACGGATCTTGGCTGCTGCAGGTTTTGATTAAAAGGTATTTGACCCTGAAAACATTACTATAGTTGCGTATAAAAGAACTCACCCGATTCTGGGTTCCTGGCAATTGTGTAGAAGTGCTGAGCTGTTCCTGTTTGAACTAGTACTTAGAGGAAACAAAAAATCTAACTTGATTGTTCGGTTGCTGCTGGTTACCCATCTGTGGGACCACATACTGCGAAGAGGCCAAGAAGACAATTGTAGAAAGAAGGAACATGATCAACATGCCAGTACACAAGTTTCAAAAATGCTGCTTTTATATGTACCGTGCGGGCAACAACAAAACCCTATCAAAAGGATCACTTGACAAGGTACAGTAATCCCCTTTGTGGTAGAAAATAGAATATGAACGCAATTTTTACCCAAGGTCGACCCTCATGCCCATTCTTTCTGAAGCTGTTCGAAGTAGAGATTGGAATCGCTATTCACCTAAAGGCCAACAAATAATTGTGTAGTTAAACTCTCACGTTTCTCTTTAGCGTTATTTTCCTCCCTTCAAAGTCTTTGAGCGACGAATCTCCTACTTTAGATCTACCAATATGAAGAATCCCTAGGATAAAGATTATTAGAGTTTGGCGACGCTTACTGATACGCTCATACGTCCTTCGCCGCAAGTCGTTATCTTCCGAGAATATTAAGAATAATGGCGCTGCTAAAATGCTCATTGCGGCGGAGATATCAAAAGCAAAGCTAAATATAGTTTAATGAAAAAATAAGACGAAATACCCCCAACTGACAGCAGCCCAATCATCAGATGCTCGTTTCGATGCAGAAAATGGGTAGAGAAAAAACGAGCTTAGAAGAATACAGATCGTGCCAAAGGTGAAACTGCGATTGAGCGTTCTTGTAGTCTTGATGTTTTCACGGATCTCAAAACTTTTTGGATATTCAGATACTGTCGCCTGCCAACCTGATAGCACTGATGGTGTTTCAAAGACCATCGATGTATCCTCAATAGTTTTTTGTTGGTATAGTAATTATATACCATAACCTTAAACACGATTTTTTCCATTACCACAGGCCTACCACAATAGAAAGTATCACCATTCCAAATATTGTAACAATGCCAATCTCTCTTCCATAATTGAAAAAGTATTTCAGATAGGTTTCGATAAAGCCTATGATGAAAGACACTGCTATGACAAGTGCAACTACAATTGTGTTGGAATAGTTCTCATAGCGACTGGCATAAACAGTGGCTACAAGGCGCTCAAAACTGATCATCCACAAATGAGCCATCACTTAATAAAATAGGTTTAGATTACGTGAAACCTACTGCTGTTCAAGACGACATTTCTAATTATCATGAACGGCTCCATTACCAACAGCGCAACGCGGAAGATTTCCATGATAAGCCAAGTAACTCTCGATATGCAGTATAAAATTGATGAAAGCGAATAACTTGTTACAAAAATCTGAGATAGAAGCTAGGCACTAAATTTAGTTGTCTCTTACTTTTAAGTTGTAGTGAAAAAATACAGTATTTTTGATAAGCGTTATAAAGTGAATCGATATCGTTACTGTTATAAGCAACACAATTATTTCGGTTGACAACAATATAGCGTATATTGTGCGTAGAAAGCATATGGTAGGTAGGAGACATCTAAAGATTATTGTTTTACGAGTCAAAAGGAAATACATATATATGCTTTGAAAATACCTGTAATATCATTGCTGTCAGCCATCTCCTGAAATTAGTCTTTGGAGCGAAGGAAATGTTCGAGAAAAAACGCGAAAACAATGACAAGCCAGTAGAGCACCTGGCAAGCCAATCTTTCTACAATTGAATTAGCTCGTTATTCTACAAGTATATCTTGGAAGTTAATCTTGATTCATGGTTGCATAAGAAATGAGAATACAAAACCCAAGAAAACAGAAAGAACTGAGCAATAAATAATGAAAGGAAAGATTTTTGTACCGGATTCTTCGTAAAAACCAATCTGGTAAGCAGCATCGCCAAACAAAAAGTACAATACGTCAAGAAGGTAATTTTCGATGTGATTTTGTTCGGGCTGCTGTTCTTGTCAGACATCGTGAGCTGAGACAGGATGTGGCAAGGGAACGACGCTCTTTTTGTCGATGTCTCGCGAAAGGGCTTTCCGCATGTCTTGAATTAAAAATGTGCATTAAAAGGAGTTAAATGTACCGTAAGCATTTTCGTCCTCCGGTCCGGAATAGTAGTCGATAATTTCTCGATAGACGATGTAGCCGAGACGTTTATACATATCGATTGCCACCTTGTTGGAGACGCGAACAAACAGATCAACAAAGTATCCCTTCTTGCTGAAAAGTACTTTGAATAAGACTAGAAAACGACTCACTGCTCAGAAATCTCCTCCAAATAGTGCATCATATGAGCTCCAAGGCCTAGTCTCCTATAAGCGGGAGAAACAGACAAAGCAGTGACGTGACCGTGCCACTGGTCTTCTTTTCCCTCAGCCTTACCCATAACTAGAGCAAAAAATAGTTTAAAAAGTAAACAAAGCATACCGTAACCCATAATTTCACCATTGGGATGTTCACAGACTTCATAATACTCCGGCCAATTAATCAGGTAGTAGAGATAGAAATTGAAACCATACTGAAAGCAAATCATGTATCGAACCAAGAAAAATACTTACAGTTTCCGTCAGCGAGTCCAGGTTGACGTTGTTGAACTTCAACATGTCCACGGGTTCGAAAGCACGAAAAGTCGTCATCTAAAAACATATGCTTAGAAAAGGCTTGAAAAGACTAGTCGAGGTCAGAAAAACAGATACAATCGCTTTTGTGATGGAATATTTTACGATAATTCATTTTAAAACGTCTTTTTCAACAAAATGTGTGACTTTTTAAAGCAAAAACAAGCTTTAGACGCACAAAAATAAGAACGCCGCTACGCAAAATACAGTAATACACGGGTGTCGTTTGTAAGAAAATGGGTGTTTTTGGTAAAACGGCAAAAAGTTGGTGGCACTAAGCAAAATAAAACCACTGTGTATGATATGTAAAGGGAACGAAAATATGTTTTTTTTGTGTCATTTAAACATAACACCTACTTTCAGGGCAGAAAATCAGGTTCCCGTGGTCTATTTTCTCTACAACGTCCTCTTCTGCTGAACTTTTAATTTCAAAAAATAGTATAGTGTCTTCTTTCCTTCTGCAGGGCTACTTTGGTTGCATGTTACACTAGCTATACTCCTTCCACCCTCGCCAACCTCAAATTGGCACTTCTGGAAACGCGACCATTGGCAGAGGTCCTGTTCTCACGGTCTCAAATTTCCTCCCAGCTTTACCCGGTCTGAGTCGTTCCTCGGTCCCTGCATCTCTTGAAAGGGAAGATTCTACTAGTTCCTTGTCTCATTTGTTATTTTTGTTTGATTTTGGTGACTACGCGAGGTACACGCTCCGATTTCTGTTGTCTCAGCTGAAATCGAGGCAGCCGTTTGTCTCACGCGCATTTTTGTTCCGCTAATTTGTTTCTTTCAAGCTGTCAATGACAACATGATCCTGCTGTTTCTGCTGGTACCGACAGCGGTACAGCCGGCTCCCCAGTTTATCTGTCCATGTACGTCGGCGTCGACATGTGAGCCGACAGCCAAACTCTCATTGTATCGAAAAATGAAAAGGGTCTCCTCCACCAAAACAACGAATGCATCAATAGAAGTCAATTTGGAGCTACAAATAACAGGCAACGTGTTTATTTGAACATCTTTATAAAAACTTTAGGGCTACCTCAAGATATTTTACAAGATTTCGACATGCTCAAGAATGAATCTTCCATTACCATAGACTGGATTCCTTTTCAGCATGATGTTGTAGTCAGCACAAGAGAACCTCCACTGCTGAAAGTATTACTTATGTTAAATGATAAGCTACGGTTCTTCAGGGTATGGACCAAATAATTAGAGACAATGGTGTTTCACTGGTTGCTACTCTCATTTTTGAAGAAATTAACATGAATTTGAGGTCCACCTACGAGATAAAAGTAACCAAAAAAAGAGGAGACATCGGAAATCTAAATTCAGGTTTATTCCGTTTATCATTCTGGATGTAAGCAGCTGATTCCTCTCGCGAATTCTGTCAGCCTCAACATCACCTTTGCTTGTGAAAAGATCCAAGATGCTGCCTGTACAGAAGCTATTAAACGTAAGTCAACCAAGAAGGGACTATACAAAGGGTTTAGTAGACCATCACCCAGTCTGCAACTTGGCTCAGTCCTTTCCAAATAGGATAAAAACTGTAGATGGAATTCGATCAGCTACAGTGAATGTCTCAATAGTGGAAGATCGACTTTTACAGTTTGAACAAGGAAAGTACGTTCTTGTCTACTACGGTAAGATAATAATTTTCCTTTTTCTAAGATACGATTCAGGTACTTGTGAAGAACCATCTCCTAGGTCTATCGAACCAAGTTGTGTCATCAGCATTCGAAAAGCAAAGCGAAAACGCTTTTGTCTTTCTCTGAGAAACTGCTCCTATGATAGCAGCTACGTATTGAACATAGCAGATCTAGAAGAAAAACGCTATGGGGCTCAAGTAAGGCAAATTTTTGATTAGTTCATATCCTCGTTTAGGTTTGTGTCGTTCTAGATAGGCGGTATGAACTGCCTCCTCTTGTCAGTAGCGATGGAAGAATAGCTGCTGATTTTGTTCTTGGTATGATGTTACGTTTACAGATAGTAACTACGGTTTAGAACCTCCTGCAATACTACGAATTCCGTCCTTCCAATCTCCTATGGTTAAAACAATCGTCGGGTACACACTACTTGCCTCCATCGTATTTATGTTCGCTCTCACTATTTGTATTTACAAATGCGTCACGGGTCGTTTCAAAATAAGTACCAAGATCATGTACACGTGAGTTCAATATCGGTCAACAACCAAAGACACTCCAGAGATGAGTGGGAGATAGATGAGCATCATATCAAAGTTCACTACGACCAGAAACTTGGCTGCGGACGCTATGGAACCGTGTATCTCGGTATCGTGGTGGTGTGAATTGACCGATTTGTATTTTCAGCTCAAATAGCTCCCGATTTCCATTCACCCGCCAGTGGACCAGTTGTTCTCGACGATCACAGAAGAGTTGCGGCCAAGACTTGCTGCTATGGGGATAAAACGGCCAGAAAAGCCTTGTTCGATGAAATCGAAGGGACAAAACTAGTCGGAAGAAACCCGCGAATCTGTAGTCTGCTCGGTACGGGAAACTCTGATACATGTTATCAAAAAAATTGCAGGCGTCATTCACCTCGAAGATAGTATGTTCATGGCAATTGAGTACTGTGCAAATGGCTCACTACGTCAGTATTTGAGCCGAAGGAGGAAGTATATTGCCGAGGTCTGTTACTGATCCTCAAAGTAAATAAAAGGTTTTTAGTTGCAACTGAGAGGGATAGATCTCAATGGATCTTTGGTCAATCTAAACGATGTTGACTTGGATATGGTGCTCTCTTTGCAGGATCTGCTGAGACTTTGCAGCCAGATATGTGCGGGGATGGTAACTCTTCCTGTGGAACCTTTTAAACGAAATACTTTTAGGTTTATCTCAGTTCCCAGGCGATTGTTCACGGCAGTTTGTGTGCAAGTCACATTCTTGTAACCCTGGATCATTCAGTCAAGATCACAGATTTTGGATCAACACAGAAGGAATCAAGCGGTGTTAGGTACTGTTTTTAATCTGCTTCAATAAAACTTTATAGATTCGCACGAGACGAGGATATGATCAAGTGGACGTCGTTGGAGGTACTCAAGGGTGAAGCTGCAACTCGGAAAAGCGACGTGTAAGTAATATTTTTAAGAACAAAACGGAAACTATTTAGGTGGTCTTTTGGTATTGTTATTTGGGAGATCATTACCGTTGGAGGAATTCCTTATCACAACCTGGCCTCTACGGCTATTCAAGGAGTGTTAGAAAAGGGCTATCGTTTGCAGAAACCAGAAAGTTGTGGTTCATCGCTGTATGCTTTCTTCTATTTTGTTTTCAAAGCAATGTTTAGGTACGATATAATGCGCGAAAGCTGGCATCATTTTGCAAATCAGCGACCATCATTTGGACAGCTGACTGTGCGCCTCAACGCCCTTCTCCAAACAGAAGACACAGTCGCGTCAAAGTTTGTCGAAGTACGTCAATATGCCCAGAAACAAGAGACCTCTATTCAGGTCAACTCAGGTTGCGACTATTACGCAGAAGAAGAAGAGGCCGAGTCACGAAGGACCTCGAGGGGACGGAAAAGGTCTTCAGAAGCAGAATGTTCAAGTCATAAGAGCAACCGATCCAGACAAGCTTCTGTGCTCTTGTCCGAATCTGAACGATTGCTGGGATTTCGCGATTGAAGTTCCACGAATGTATCCATTCTTTCTTTGTTACCGGTCAAATGTCTTTTATCAAATTGTCTTCAAAATTTATTTAGTAAATATTTGTTCATCTTAAAGTTGCTCTCTTTTAAGTATCTTCTATGGCAATGAGCAGATGTCTCCTGGAAACAAAAACACGAGCTTCGGACAGCTTCTTATTCTTCGCCTCGACTAGTTTCACCTGGAAATATGATTTACTTTTTAATGCTTGAAATATTACTTCTTCTCGTAGAGCAGCCATTGTGGCTGTAGAGATAACTGAATACAATTCAGCTCCAGACATGACAGTTGGGCAGTTGGACGCCTAAAAGTATGTAAAATGTATTTGAATTTTATCCCACAATTTCGTTCAGATCGACATCGTCTCCTAGCTTTATCTTCCTGCAAATGGCTGTCAAAATTTTGATTTTAGTGTCGACACTAGTTCCTGGAGCGACGTTGACGACTTTGTCGAATCTTAATACCAATGTCATTTTCAATGAAGTTAACGTACCGTCCAGGTGTCAAAAGAGATGGATCCAAGAGATCAGCTCGATTAGTAGCAGCCATCACGAAAACTTTGCATTGTCCATCGGAGAGCAAGTCGTCCATTTCCGCAAGCAGTTGAGAAACAATCCTAAAAGTTGCTAGTCGAAACAGGTGAAATCATCTCACCTATCCATAACACCACCGGAATCACCACTTCTTCCACGATTAGGAGCAAGAGAATCAATTTCATCAAAGAAAATGACACATGGTGAAGCCTGTCGAGCTCTTTCGAATACTTCAAATAGAAAATGTATGGGAATTTAGGACGATTACCTTTTCTCAGATTTTCTTCACTCTGTCCGACATATTTGTTCAAAAGTTCGGGACCCTTCACACTTAAAAATGCTATCTTGAACTCGGTAGCTACAGCTTTAGCAATGAGTGTTTTTCCGCATCCTGGAGGTCCAAACATGATAATTCCTGATCGTCTAAGAGAATCATCTCCATGTAAGCTAGCTTCTATGCTCTCAATGACAAGTTGTTTCGTATCTTCCAGTCCGCCAACATCATCCCAAGATACCGTCGGAATCTGCAACAATCACTTGAGAGCGATAAAAAGGTGTGACAACCTTGGGCGCGCCTATTGAGTCAGCGAACTCGCCATTCCTCTTATCAATAGCTTTTTCTATAACTTCTTCCGGCTTACATTGTCCAGCATGACAGCTGTATTCAACATCTTCTATAAGTGAAAACAGTTCCGCCAGGGAGAAACCCTAAAAAAATATGTTTTATAGACATTAAAAAAACCGATGTGTTCCGAGCACAGAAATTTGAAACATCATTTTCCATAAACTGTGACAGTATGTAGTGTCTGGCAGTTTCATCTAGATGTGGAATGTGGAAGTCGTAGAGAGCCAATGATTTCAAGTTATTGGAAATGTGGGCTAGCTGAAAACGTAGCTCAAAAATCTGTTATCAGGGAACTCACCTTGTCTGAATGACATGAAAGAACAACAGTAATGTTGGCCGCTTCAGAAAGAGAATGTTGCAAAGCAGTAAGTACTCGGTGATCGGGTTCACTAGAGTTAGGATCAAACCCTAGTACATCCACATACGATAAGTACAGTATGCAAGGCTGGTACGACTTGGCTATAACACAATGATCTAAGTTTTTTAGTAGCCCCACCTCGATCAAAGAGATGTTTTAGCTTTTGTTCAGACTGAGCTGAAACTTCGCTCCAACTTTCGTAACTTGAAGCATCCAAAAAGTTCTGATGGGTAGCGATAGCTAAGCGTTCACAGAAGAGCCTTTTTCCACAGCCACTTGAACCGTTCAGTAAGTAAACCAGAGGAAACCCGTGAATCTGGAAACGAGTTATTAAAAGCACTCATTCGTTACATTACCGACTGATACGCAAAATATACGTCCCTCATTCTTTTCAATATCACTTGCATGGCTTGTGGCAGCGAAAACTTGGGAATTGGGAGACCTCCATTCGGAATAGGTGCAGATACATTTGCCAATTCATATAATGTACAAGACTGGTCCAGAATACAAGGGGATTCACCATTGTAGTCCACCTAAAAGTTTCGTTTAAACCCATTACATTTTCTGCCCACTCTGACTGCTCTTGCCGAGCCTTCTGCTATTAGAGCATGTTTGAGCATTACCACAACAACATCTCCTTTGTAAACAATTCTTGGGGTTTTTAAAATCCCTTGAAGTGTTTCCCCAAGAGACTCGGATAACTTCAAACTGATTAATATTATTCTAAAATGAGACAAACCTTAACCGAGGGTTGTTTTAGCGGTGAGAGGCGGACATCATCCGGAGTTCTCAACTGTTTACGAGACTTTGAAAGAGAACTGTAAGGGTGAATGCTCTGTAACTTTTTGATGTTATTTCGAAAACATCCTACATCTAGCGTTGCCAAGGTGACAGTTTCGTCATGTCCGAAAATGTTGAAGCGATCACTGTCTCCAATCAAAAACTCTTTCAGTGCCAAAGAAGGAAACGCGTTGACTACCATAAGACGTTCTTTTTGTTTATATTCACCTGGAATTTGGTTAGAGAGAAACTCTTTCTTGTTTGCCTTGTCCATTGCGGTAGGTTATACTAATGTGAACTATTTGACCACATAACAGTCCTTTATTCAACAAGTTGACAGGATTCAGAAATATTGCTCTAAAACGCAAAATAAAAGCTTTTTATGGACATGATAACCCACCCGTGGCTGCAGAAATGCTGCATTCTGAGTCGAAGTGTCCTCTTCTGCCATATCAACTTTTGCAACAACTTTAAATCCATCTTGCAGAGAAGGATTTGCAACAGATATCGAACTGTATTTCTACGCATTATCCTGCAATGCTAGGAATTTGATAAAGTAGAGGATTTTAAGGGAAAGGCCAAGTCAAACAAAGTCCGCTATCGTCAAACGCTCTTCCAGATAACGCGTGTCTTTCGCCCTACCACCTACTCTTACTCTACTCGTAACAAACTTTAACTCCTTTACTCCGTTCTACGAATAACTGGATTGCATTGAATTAGGATAGAAAAGCTTGTCATATATGAGAGTATGCTGAATCTACTAAGCGTGCATTCCTAAAGTATGCCTCTTGCTCACAACTTTCTTATGACAGTCTTCATCGTGTCCAGTAAACAAATCATGTTGTCAACAAACAGAAATCAGAGAGCGTTTGTTTCTGATCTCCATTGTTTGGGGATACAACAGGCTTTAAAATAAAGCAGCAATACGGTTAGTGTTGTCACTGTTAGTACTCCCGCAGCCCTATCATAATTTCTAATCTATTCTTTTATAAACTCCTTTAAATATAAATTCCTGAACGCCTTGATTTCAACGGAATGCTTGTATTTCAGTATTTGACTAGAAGTGATTCATACCGTTGTGTCCACAACAGCTTCTATTATGAGGATTCCCTGATAACTGGGTCCTCCCTGCAAAACTTCTCACTCAAACTGCTCATTTACTATCTTCATCTCAATAATCTATTTTATAGAAATGAGCACAATAGCGCAAACCGTTTCCTTTTTGAAACGGCCAGTTGCTTTCGAGATCTGTGTAGCTCTATCTCAAGTTTTTGGTTTTTCTATGGTAATTCTAACCGGTAAGTTGACCATTTTTTTTCTCTGAATTGAAATTTAGGTTATGTATTCAACACTAATGGCCTCGGAATAGTTTGGCCTACTACAAAGTTCGAAGCCGGCACAACTAATCCAAATGACTTGAAAAATTTTCATGGATTTTTCATGATTACGGGGCTAGTGTTCTTTCAAGGAGAAGGTGAGTGCAAAGGAAAATCAATGTAAGACGGAAATGAATGTGTACCGGATGATAACGCAACAACCCTTGTACCTAGATTACCTAAAAGGCCGCTTATACTAGCGGAGACATGATGGAAAATCGATATATGCCTACATTGATGGGTTTCAGCTCTCATATCCTATCGACTGTATCGACATGAGCTGAAAATTCTCTCAAAGTTTATCCATGTCGTGTTTCACATGCTAGCCATCGGCTTCTTTGCCGCAGCTTTGGCCTGCGTCATTATTCAAAAGAATAACACCGGTACAAAAGATTCTCCAGCTCCTCATTTCACAAGCGTTCACAGTTGGATCGGTTTGGCCGTAATGTCTGTCTACCTTGTCCAGGTAGAGTAAGAAAGTTCATACAACTTTGGTGTTTCAGTTCTGTTTTGGAGCTCTGAACTTTCTGAATCCCCTTATGAGCGTAAGTGTCAAGGCAGCTTTCATGCCATATCATCGAGTTATTGGTTGTGTCTTGTTCATCGCTTGTAACGTAAGATTTAGAGTAATACTTCTTAGTGTTATTGATCTCAGATCCAAGCAATCATCGGTCATACGGAATACATCATGTCAGCTGCCAACAAGGGAACGTGAGTAAATGTTTCAATAGGCCAATCTTATTTTGGACGTAAATGATAAGTGGACGCTATAAAAACAGTCAAATTTTAACAATATTGTTAAAAAAATACGTTCAAATTTAGGTCTATGCTAAAATGAGCCTTGCAGATTCTACGGCTGTTACTGGACCTTGAACTGTACCACTCATCTAGACTTGATTTACAACTTTTCCATGGTTGCCATGATTTGTTACTGCCTCACCGTTCTGATAATTGTTGTGCCGGCTCCATGGAGAAGAGAGAAAACGCTGGATGAGATGAAATAACTCAAAACAACAGCCTCATTCTCAGCTTTAATAAAACTGCCATGTATGGTATTTTGTCCGAACAATTGTTACGATTTCTGTTCATAATAAAGGATTTATTGGTCATGAGATGTTGAGCTAAATACAAGCACCGGAAGTAAGTAGATGTTTTGGCAACGAGAAGAAGAGATAGGGCACAATTATGCTGTGAACAAGTAACAAAACTAACAAAAAATTAAAACTACTTATGACTAGAATTTGTTGTATGTACAGAATAGTACTCAATGACATCCACATTCCTGAACGACCATGTCCCGAAACCGTCTCATAACCACATTTTGGTTGTTATCCACAAACAAAATTTTCATCGGAGAGAGCTGGACAGGTGCACATTTCGCTTTTTGAGCCCTCGTCGGATCTACCAAATGAGCCTGAAAGTATCACCGTTTTTGAAAGTATTCACTATCAATGGGCTGTAAGAGGCTTAAAACACCCCTCTAAACAAACTATCACAGTGATAATAGAAAGAATTGACTCACCAAGGTCTGCACAATAGCGTGATTTGTCGCGTTCATTCGATTGTGTAGAGGGAAATCACAGGCTCCTCCACAGAAATAGGCAGCGTATCCTTCAGGGGCAATCAACCACTCTTTCCAGCCCAAATCAGCAAAACTAACATAAAGGCCTTGCTTCCTACATCCATCTAGCGGATCTGTAAAAGTTTGGCTGAAATTAGCCTAATGATAGAAAGAACGCGCTTCAAAACAAACAAACGAGTCCCGAGAGCATTGATTAATGGCTATTGGAAGGCGGTAGTTAGCAACTTACTAGTGTTTGTCGTCATAGTCAAATCCAGTCTTCTTGGTCTCCGAGGAACAGAATTTGGCGACGTTGTTGGCTCTTGAATGACTGTATTTCGCTTTGGTCTTGACTTTTTGGGACCGGACCGTGAAGCTTCTTTGAATGCTACCATGACAAAGACATCCATTGTAATAAGGCTGGTCGAATCGCCGCCTGAAAACGCAAATATCAAAAATTGGGAAATTACTTACCGTTATCAATGCGTAGAAAAAGAGTCGGCTCTGCTGGCTGTTTGAACCATGGAGTCAGCATGTGGGTGACGTTCATTTTCATGTGGTTGTCCTCCTTATTCATAGTGACAACTTGGGCTCTTTCAAAACCTCTGCAAGAAAAATCACAATTGAAAAAATAAAACACCTACTGTGATTGACTGGCCCATATCTTGATAGTGTTCTGATGTCCGTGAATGAAAATCTGTAGCTGGCCGACGACGATGGATTTCGGGCTTTCGGAGCTGATGATACTCTTGCTAGGGAACCTTATTTTGTAAGTGTCACCGTCTGGAAGAGCTTCCACCTTTTCTAAACCAATAGACATAAATATTAATGACATGTTTCATTACCTGGAGATAAAGAGACGATTCCGTCTGCATCTACCCATTCGTGCAGTTCACACGTTCCACCAGCACAATTGGCCCTGAATTCACAAATTCCCTCACCAGGTTTTCTAAAAACTCACCTTTTCTCTTCTTCATTCATTTTTTCGTAAAACGAGGACATAAAAGCAGTCATTTTTTCGTCTCTGCGACTCCTTCTTGGTCTAGGAAGATCGTCCAGATCTAAAATATCGAGAAGCTGGTTTCCAAGACCCTCGGCGATCTCTCTAAACACGACTTCAACTAAAAAAAGCGGAATCACAAACCTTTCAACAGCTGAAGCTGATGTTGTATCACCATGTTCTTCTAAGTAAAGGGCGGCTCCTTCCTTTCTTGCTTGTTCAACGTCCAGTATCGATAACGTCGTCGGTAAAAATAAAATTAGAGGGAATGCTTTCATTGTCCCTGAAAGCAGAGGAAATCGAATAATTGAACACAAATAAGGGCAGGAGGGGTCGGATTGCACTTTGGGGGTGTAGCTTTCCAGAGCAGTTACGACTAGAGAATTTATGAGTTTGGAGGAGACAAAACAAATCGTGATGCGCGAACTTTGACTTTCTGTATAAAATAATGACGTAACTTACAAAAGAAACCAATCAATCAAGCTCTTTTAATGGTAGGAAAAAAGAAATGATTAAAAAGTATGAAATCACGGACGTTTGTGCATTGATTTGCGTTGAATTTTGTTTAATGCAACATATGTCGAGGTCAGGTACGCAGTTGCGCGTCTACCTAGGTATAACAATGTTTTCGCCGCTTTCAAACAGGTCGCTACCCAAAACTGGTCAAAATTATTGTAAGTTTCTTATTTTTTCTCTATAAAAGCCCCGCCAAAAATTTTGCACTTTGCTCCATCAGTGCTGTGGCTGTATGTTTATAATACGAAGTGAATCAGCCAGTTGTCCTTTGTGTCCTCGAAATACGCCGTCTTGTACTAATCCAGATGTGCTTCCGTAAACTCTAGTCTACCAGCTTTAAGTTTATTCTAAAACGTCATGGTGGCAGCATCGATTAATTACAGGTGCTGGATGGTATTGCCCAGAGGTCCACTGGGCCGGACATTCTACTATGTCATCGGCACCGTCCTCTTCTTCTTCGTCAATCTTATGGTCATATACTACTTTATTCCCAACAACAGCTTCAAGCAAGCGGGAGAAAATAATGATGTAAGTGTTTAACTTGTTTCTTGGTTGAAAACTCGTTCAGGCCCCTACAGCAAAAATTGATCTGTACTCGTGTGAGATTGAAGATTCACTAGCTATTGATGCTTTGAAGAGGGTAAAAACGGAAACCTGCAAGCTGAAGGTTATAGTTTTTCGCACTAAATCACCAGTTGTTTTCAGTTAACCGAAGCCGCTTGCAAGTTGAAAAACAACCTTTTCCATGACAGGTTTCCTGTAAGTACATGCGACAACCATGGTTAGTGTTGCAAGTCACTGTTTGATTGCAAAAGAGTTCAGATATATCAATTGTGAACACTCCAGTTGGATGTTTCGCAGATGATTCCAACAACCGAACCTTGACAGACTTTCGCTACGAGTTCAAGGATGATAACTCTTTCGAAAAGTGTCAAGCGCATTGCTACCGAGCAGGCTTTCTGTTCTTTGGTTCGTTCACGTAATCGAGACATCCACTTAGGTTTAGGTCTCGAATACGGACGTGAATGTTTTTGCGGAAATAATGTCGGAGCAGCTGCTGTTCCCGAAAGCCGGTGCAAAGAGTACAAATGTCCAGGGAATAGAACGTCATTTTGTGGAGGCTATAATGCCGTAGACATCTACAGAACAGGACTTAAAAGTATGACGTGTCTCGAACATCAATTAGCTTAGACTGGAGTCGGCTCAACCAAGAATCCGCCAGCAAAATACGTAAACATGAATGATTTGCCGAAGGAAAGACGGACTGTAAAAATATTGTTTCTTTTACAGTTAAATGGGAGAAATGACCGACAGGTAAAACGTTTCTGTTAAAATTTCAACACATATTAGGTTAAACGACTACTGAAAGCCATTTACTCTCCGAACCATCTGTACTACATTCACGTTGATCAGCGGCAACTCTACATGCTAACAGGTTGATTCCATACACATTTCAACACCTCCTCATTGTTTACAGAAATGAAAGCAGTGGCTGGCTTACTGCCAAACGTCTACGTCACTCCTGATGGCCACAGCACTATCTGGGGTGGTGCATCCTTACTCTCGATGGTTCAAGGTGAAAAGCTGTCCGGAGATAAAATTTTCACATAATTGCAGATGCGATTAGAAGATCCGTTGCGATGCCCGATTTTGCCACCTGGGATTATCTTATCAACCTGTCGGAAAGCGATTTTCCAGTATTGTCCTTGAGAGAACTTGAAGCGCAACTGGCAACGTAAGTGGTTCAATGTGAAACAAGTAGTTTTGAGAGTTTAGAAATAAAGGAAAGACGTATCTGGCCAGCCATGGGTACAATGCTGCTCGGTTTATTCAAAAACAAGGATTTGAGTATGTGTTCATGGAATGTGAGGAACGGATGTGGAGAATCGCAAAGAGAAACGACTTTCCGAAACATCTCCGTCTTGATGGAGGGTCTGATTGGCTTGTTCTCCATAGAGACTTTGCCCTGTATTCAGTCTCTGATGAAGAACTTCCAACTAAAATGAGAAAACTGTTCTCTTCCATTATTCTCCCTGTCGAGAGCTTCTTCCACACCGTGAGTCCTTCACTCAAGTTTATATTTTTCTTTTTTTTCTAGCTCGCCTTCAACTCGAAATACTGCGACACGATCCTTACAAGTCATCTGAGAATAACAAACTGGAATCGTGCACAGGGATGCCGATGTGCCAGTTTGAGAAAAGTAGTGGACTGGTGTGGATGCTCACCTCTGGTTTGGAAAATGCACACTGCTTCAAAGTTTGCTCTGAATGTAAGGCTTTTCCTTACGTTTACGAAAAAATTCTTCAGAACATTATTGGTAAAGCCCAGTACATAGCTAGAAAGTTTGAAAGTCTGATTGATATCGATGCCATCGCAGAGGCCGAGGCTCAAGCCTATCGCTACACACCCGGAATTCAACAGAAGACTCACCCATCTTTCAACTCGACTTTTGCAAACTTTTTCAAGACTGACATCGACGGCTATGGTTTGTTTAAATTATGTTTTGTTTACGATCATAGTTTAGCTCTGCACAATCATATGCTTGCCGAAGCTCTGCTGGCATCTGTACTACCGTCCGCAGAGTTGATTTCCTTGACCAGAATTGATCTTTTCAAAGCAAATGCATCAGCCAACCATCAGTTTGTATTGGGTCTACAGGTAGATTTTTAGATTTTGCTAGTATTTCATCAGGTTTTCGATATTCAGACGTCCGATGGACGGATGCAACTTTTGGCGAAACGAATGATGAGAGCTGTATTGTATACGCCTGCCATTAATGATGGCTACAAGTTGAACGTCGCCCAGTTTGGAGTGAACATTGATCACAAAGAAGAAATATTCAGAAGTCCGACTAGTTACATCGATGTGGTATGTTTTAGAGCTAAATCTTGTTAAATAATGTTTAGAATGGAGTAGCTACAATAGCTCTGCGATATGCGCTTGTTCCTGGAATGGCAACTTCGGTGACCAATAAAAAGTCTAGTCCAACAACGGTTCTTCAATGGTTCAATAGCAGAAATGAGTTGGCTGTTACACAAGTGAGACTATTCTAAAACAAATATCTATTAAACTTGTAGACTTTAAGCCAATATGATTCCATTTACGGAACACAGTTTTCAACACTGGACCTCTCTACCATCAACCCACACTTTCTAACTTCCGGAACTTGGAAAGTTCGGGTAGAAGTTCCAAAAAGTCAAGAAAAACTGGCTGAAATTTGGTTTCCTGTTTTCAACACATCAAACGCGGAAGAATTTGCTCAACTGGTGAAGCAATACTTTGCTGTCGTTGATTCGTGTGCCTCTAATTGTGGCTCTACCGTCTGGAGCACCTCCTATCCAGACCCAAAATCGGATATTGTTGTTGGTTGGGACAAAACCCGCCAAATTCTTGTTTAACCTGTTGTTTATTTGCCATAATTAGAGTATTTCCCTGGGTACGCGTTTCTCTTTCCACCTTGCCTAATTTGAATTGCCTTGTATTTCGACATAATGATGTGATATGGGTCCCGAGTGTCTTCAGTTATTCCGTCATAATATATGAACCTCGGACGAAAGCTTTTATAATTTCAGTTCTGTGCTATGAATTTTTAAAAAGCGTCGCGTGTGCAATGTTAAAATTATCAATTTTTAATATAATACTTCACTGACGGCAGTTGTTTTTTAATGTTAAAAACAGCCAAAGATGACGGTTGCAAACCTTCTTCGAGGATGGTCGTTCGATAAGGAAACTCTGCCAGAACATTTGGGATTGGAAGAACTTCCAGGTGACGAGGAACTACTGGATTATCTTCTCGAGGTATTTTTTTAGAGAAACTTTAAAAGTTGTGCCTTTCAGATTGATATCAGAGAGTATGGCTTGCCGGTTCTTGTGGATATTCAATCGTCGACGAAAAACATTCCCAAGGATATGGTCCTTCAAGTGAAACGGTTCAAGTAAGAGATTTGTAGAATCTAACGTTACTAAATTTGTTCAGGAATGTCTGTGTTCCGGAGTCTTCAGCCAGAAGTGAAATGTTCGACTCGTCAAGCAAAGGAATTTTGAGATACTACTTCAGTGACGGGCACACAACTATCTCGGCTATTGCTCTTGACAGTGATATCAGGTAACTTTCAACAAAATCGTTAGTTCTATTTCAAATTTAGATTGAAGAAAGGGACAAAAGTGCTGTTCCATAAGAATTGCTCAATGGAAACGGGATTCATTGTGATGAATGCAAAATACTTTACGTTACTTGGAGGTGGCATCAAGGAAACGGAAAAGAAACCGCAGGTAAATTTATTTGTCTTATACTCTATTATAAAATCCTTAAGATTATTGACGGTGATGAATCCAAGATTCTCAGATCAGCCCCCAAGTTTGCTGACTTGATGAAAAGTATGGCCAAATTGTCGAAGCAAAAAACCGAGCCACGATCAGAAAACTCCGGATCGTTTCGTCAGGTAAAAAATGTCTTTGTTTCCATATATCAAGCATTAAGCCATTACAAAATGCGGGAGATGTTGAAACAGCAGCTGAACCGACACCTAATGATCGTCGAGATGCTCCAAGAAATAACAAGCAACCGAGGGAAAACCAAAGACCGTCAAAAACGTTCCACGACGATTCCCGCCAGCAGAATCGCGGAAGTAAAAGCAGACCGGCTAAAGGCAGAGGAGAGTTCCGCTTCAATGCCAACGATCAAGAACCGCAGCGAATGGTCTACGAGGACTACGAACACGGTAGAAATTACAGTTTGAAATTGTATCATGGACGTTGCAGAAATCGGTCAAAATTTGACATTCACGCGCTCTTCGAATCATGCTGGCAGTTTTTCTGCTCGTCACACCGAGCCAAGACAAAATCAGGACAGACGTCCGAGAACAGAGCCCAGGGAACACCGAGAGAACAGAAATGAATACAAAAACAACAGAAATGAAGAACGTGGTCAACAATCTTCATCTGGGCAAGTCTTGTACGTTTTCATAAATAGATAGCAGTTTTGCAGACAAAGTCGTGGTGCATCTGGTGGTCGAGGAGGGAGTCGTGGTGGGCGAGGACGCGGAGCCGGAGGTGGACCGAGTAGAGGAAGGGGTGGTGGACAAAGAATACAAGGAGGTGATCAGTATGGACAGGTAGATTTGTATAAAGTTATAATCGTAGCTAGTACTTCAGACGTATGCTCCAGCTCAGCCCCAGTTCAATACAATGGACGAGTTTGACTTCCCTTCTCTGGGAGACGGTAATCTGAACTTTTTTGCAAGCATATGTTAAATTTTCAGCTGTTTCTGGTATGCACCTTATTTGAAACATGCTAACAACAAAGGAAGGCGCTACGATTCAGAAATTAAACTTCTTCAATCTTTGTCGTTTTTATTCATTGGAAGAATACAGTAAATATTTCTCTTATAATTTTATGATGTCATGAAATACATATATAAGGCATATTGCAGAAGACATCCATAGGAACTCATAAAGATTAGCCATGTTTTTTCATCTTCACTGTTGCCAAGAACGCACCACGGGCTAGAGCAAATAATATCTCAGAGGCAAAAACTTTGTGTTTAATGATTGTTGAAATAAAGGTGGGAAAGTTGACTTCTGCATTAGCAAATCCCATCAACGGCAAAGTGAAGGTCAAGGCTTATTAACGGCTTGTTTGACAGGCTCCATTCTTTTGGAAGAACCGGTTAATGGTTTCTCATTAGGAGTAGAGCCTCTCAGCCCAACATTCCGACCGTCTTCGAGAAAGTGTCATCAGCAAGAACGCTTGTTTACAGTAAACGAAACTGTTTTTGTCCTAGCTAATAATAGCGGAGTGCAGAGGTAAAAGTTGGTTGAGAAGAGCTGCTTATCTGATACTGTAGATATTGTTTGTTCGAAACTACCGCTGCGGAACCCGAGAAGGAAACAATATTGTAGAACAGCCACATTTGTGAGCAAAAACAGTTCAACAGATTGAATTTTGAGCTTCATTATGACTACAATGTCTAATATCCGGGAGCAGTGCGAGGAGGTGGGCAGTCTGAAATAAGGAATATTGACATCCAGCCTCAAAAACTTACGGTCGCAGCCTCCGTGGCCTCCCTGTTCTCCGTCGTGACCGTTCTCTCCATCGTTTCCAGGGTTGCCAGGCTTTCCGTCAGATCCGGCATCACCAGCGGGTCCAGGGCCTCCAGGTGCTCCTAAAACGAGTTTGATGTTATGTAAATGAGAAGCTAACCAGCGTTTCCGGGTGCTCCAGGGTTTCCGTTGGGTCCTGGGGGTCCGGCGGGTCCAGGGGGTCCGGCGGGACCGGCAGGGCCGGGAACATCACGGAGCTGGCCAGGGGCGCCAGGAGCTCCAGCGTTACCAGGGTTTCCGTTTCCTCCGGGTGGTCCAGCTGGGCCGGGGGTTCCAGCAGATCCGGGGTTCCCAGGTCCACCTAAAACAGTGTAAAGGACACTCAAACTATTGTTTTACCGGGAGCGCCAGGGGATCCAGGGTTTCCATTGGGTCCCTTGGGTCCTGGGTTTCCGGGAGCACCAGCTGGTCCAGCGGGACAGTCAAAGCAAGGGTTGGCTGGTGGAGGAGAAGGAGTGGCGGCGGGTCCGTCAGGTCCGTCTTTACCGGGTCCTCCGGGAGCTCCGTCTTGTCCAGGCTCTCCATCAGGGCCGGGAGGTCCGGGAGGTCCAGCAGCAGAGACTTAAAAACTTTGGCTGCCTATTTAGAAACTTTAGCTACCTCCGCATCCGCAGCATCCAGAAGGAGCCTGACGCTTGCTGACGGCATGTCCTCCAGTGACCTTGGCGAGCACCTTAAAAGGTAGATATACTGCGACCAAAGCTTCTGAAAACCTGAGTCTTGGTAACCTCTCTCCAGATGTTGCTTGATCGAGATTTGCAGAAGTCAACCTCGCTGAAAAAAGTAAATGCCTGTCTGGTACACTTTAAAAAGATACTTTTGCATAACGGTATGCATCTGCTGCATGTAGTTGTACATGAGCGGGACAGAGAAGATGCAGACCACGGTGGCCATCGTGGAGATGGTCACTCCGAGGAACGCAACCCTAAAGAAAAGAAGAGAAGAGTGAGCAAAAAAGTACTTGTAGTACCTGCGGAGAGAGTTGGCTTCAGCTTCCAATCGGTGCTTGTCGTCAGCCATGGCTGCTTGATTTTGCCAGTCAGTGGCTGTCGTTTTATACTACCTTGGCCACGCCCCCGACGGTAGATCTCAATGCCGTCCGGTGTAATAGAGGGTTCCAAAATGGGTAAATCATTTGTAGGGGGTCACTTTTACGGTTGCGTCGGAATGAGGAAGGATATCGAGGTGCATCTGGCACTCAAGGTGGCGCGCCTCCTAATAGCTTTTAAGCCGCGCAAAGGTGTGGAAAAGTTTCACCTTCTTTTTGCAACGATAGAAGAAACAACTACGGTGGCGTTCTCTTTTGTGGAAAGCATCTCCTCCAAAATACTCATTGTAGAAGATATCCTCAGAAATTATCCATTTGTTTTTAAAATTACACGATTATATCTGGCTTGTTTGGTTGAATCACAAATTCAGTAAGCTTGTTATTGTCTTTGGCATTTGTTTCTGACACAGGCTTCATAGTGTATATAACCTTCGATAAGGTTCTAATGTGTTTGGCGGCACAACTTGTACCGTGAATGCGATCAAGTTCAACACTACATCGCTAATTTTCGACTCAAACCGTTCTGGAGATACAGTTTTTTCGCCCGCGAATGTGGCCACTGCCGAAAAAGAGAACAAAGATGCCGCTTTTTCTTCTCCCCGGGGACTTTTTTCTTCAGGGAGTCCACTCGTATTTTTCTCATTTTAGCTATAGAACAGAGAATGAAAATCAGAATTGCTCCAATTTCTTGATCAGGTGAACTGATTTTTAAAACTTTAACTTGTTGTTTGATTCGATGTGAGCGTTAGTTTCCCTCGACTGTGTTCAGAACTAGACTCCACATTTCGGTCAATTTTTCGGAACAGTTCTGCAGATCGAACAACCAAATCAAGAGATACTGTAGAAGGGAAGATTATGTTTTCTTCTTTTTTTTAACAGTGTACACGATCCTACCCATAGCAAGAATGCTTCCAGAACAGTCAAGTGACGCCTTAACTGTCTTCGATTTTTTCCGTGCGCTGCCATCGAAAGAAAAGCGGTGTTCGCCCAAACTGAACGACTGCAGCTGCCCAAGAGTGATACCAAGGCCTCGAAGATCAGGGCGCAGGTGGTTTGAAACTACTGGACACTTCATTCAATAAATACAAGTTTCAACTGCGATTGGTGTTCATGAACTGGGCGGCAAGCTTCTCCACAGGAGCATTGTCCAAACAACACAGGAGATCCAGAACTATGTGATCAGTCTTGGGATTTGTCGTGCCATACCTGAACATTTGATATGGATAAATGAAAGAGCTCACTTTGTAATGTTGAGAATCGTGACGCCGTACATATAGTCAGAAAGATGGATATTATTCAAAAAGCGGGTGCAACTGAAGATACGATGTTTGGGTACATAGGAACAAATAACCTGACAGCGCAATCAAGCGCATATTCTTTGTAGCTACTATCCAGTTTTGCCCAAACCCCTCGTTCAAACTCTTTGAGCACTTTGGGATCAGGGAAAACTCGACTTTCCATTTCTTCAACGATAGATGCCGACCTCGAGAATTTTCTCTTGACCGTTTCCTGCGCAGTGCCGCCGGCTCCTTCTGCAGAAGTTCCATTTTCAACAGTTGATGTTCCTTCCTTTGTCAACATTTCAACCTCTGAATCGATACAAGTTTGTTGCCAAAGCAGTCAACTAGCGGTTGACCTTCAAGCTATCTGTTTCTCTTGAGAGGAAGCCCACGATAACAATTTCAGTTCACGGTCAGTTCTGCGCTAAAGGAGCTACCAACCCTTAGAAGAATTGCAACGGGGAACTGAAAATGCTGCCATAAGCAGCCTTCGCTGCCGTGCAAAAGCGTTAAAATCAAGAAAACCAGGAAACTAGAAATACGACTGGCGATTCTTTTGACTTACTTTCTGCCACTGGTTTATTTTCCGTTAGACAGTTTACTTCATCAACTGAAGCCAGTTTCGACGGCATTCTGAAATATATTCTTTGAACACGAACGAAGCACTATACAACCTTTTTATTGGCTCTTTTTTCGGTAGACGCTTTTTCCCAAGCTCGATAGTATCTTGAATGTGGAGAACGCCTCCTTCTGGCTGAAAACTAATGTTCAGGAAAATGTTTTCAAACCTGCCTTCAAAGCTTTACAAGCAGTCAGCCAGTGTGCTCTACAAGAAGGAATTAAGCCCAAATAAACCCGGTCAGCCACAGCCATCGGTGTGACCTGAACTTCTCAATAATTTCTATTCAAAGTCGCGTACCCGGCGCGTATCGCCCTGTAGTATCTCCAGCCTGTTCTCGACGTTGTTTGCTGTAGCCGTTCGAATCAAACATTCGGCCATATCTTCATCCCAGTCAATTGCAATTACTTTTTTGGCATGACAGCTCATGACAAACGGGAATGTATAGTATCCCAAACCTGAAGTTAGTGTTTTACAACTGACAGAAAATGTTACCGGCATACATATCGATGACAGTTTCTCCGTGGCAATCCCATTGAGCAATTCGAGCCATTTCCTTTGTTTTGGAGTTGTTGAAGACTCTTTTGGAACAATCATAGGAGAATCTGAAAGAGACATGCTTGGCTGCAAGTCTGCTGTTACCTGATCTTACGCTCATCGACGTATTCCACCCAGCCGTTGTCTCCAAAGAGGATATCGACATGAGGAGTTCTGTCCGTATCGTCACCAATGGTTCTTTTACGTCCCAGACGACCAATATTCAGTGATTCTGCCACAACTTTCCACAGTTCTCTTCCTGAATAATCGTTGCATCAATCGTAATTAATCGCCTACCAATGTATCTCCAGTTATTGTGAGTGAAAGAATTTTGCGGAAAAACAATCATGTCGCCGTGCTTTTCCCATTTCTTCGGAAGATCCCTCTGCAGATCGTCGTCCCACAAGCCTTTTGACGCCGCCAGTCTTTTCACCTAAGTTTGTTGTTTATAACTGTAAGTTATTCTCACATTCTCAAGGAGAAGTCTAAAGTTTGAGGCTTTTGCTAGTTGGTCTTTGCTTGATCTTCTTAACAAATCTGAACACAGTTGCGTTTCAACTGGAATAACTTACTTTCAGCCGATGGCTTTTCTTCGACACTCTTCTTGCTTTCGACAGACGTACGAATAACCGCAGATTCTCTCATATCTAAAGAAATTCGAGTTGTTTAAAAAGAATGAGTAAGAAACTCGAGAGGATCAGTGCAACGACCCTAATCCAAATACTCAAAGCACTCCACGCGTTCGTTCCAGTAACCGGATTCCGATAATAGAAGAAAATGTTGACAAAAAAAGGTGTAGTAAAGAGTGGATGAAAACGTGAAAAACTGTCTTGGCTCGAGTGAAAAAGACGCATGCGTGTAGTAACAGGCCAAGTGACCGTCGAGAGCTAAGAGCTCTGGACGGCCAGGGCCATGTTTGTTTGCTCAGATTTAAACAAGCCATTCTCACGAAAAAAAGTTCGATACTTGGGTAATTCAAAGAAAAAAAGTAATAATTCGAAATTTAAATGAAAGAGGTGTGCTGCTGTTACACACCGAAAGGTAGCAGGGAATGAGCTGAACAATAAACGGCTGACGCCCGAGGCACTAGTATTGACCAGGATCACCTGGATCAGGAAGTCTGATGTGTTCTAGACTGAAAGTAAAAGACTAGTTTACACTTTCAGTGAGGTCGGAAGGAGAGGACAGTGGGAAGAAATGGATGATAAGTGCATCGCGGACCACTTTGCCACAGATGTTAGGTAGTATGAATGAGCAAAAACTGTTCCGCAAACGTTTGCAAGAAAAAACTCTTAAAAATCATTCGTTTTTGTACTGTCATTGAAGATATTTTTGGCAGCCGGAACTTCACAATCTGCTACTTGTGTTCTGCATTTGAAACGAAACAGAATAGAAAAAAGTTTAGATTTTGTTTTAGATAATCAGGGTAGCTTGAAACATTTAAAGTCAGCAACTTTCGCAACCGAGGACTAAAGAAAACAAACGATGTGCACAGTTCACAACTGCTTTTGGTACAATAGTGACTCTTTCGAGTTTTATACGGACTAAAGAAAAACCACTAAGAGTACACCACATGTGTTTGAAAAATTGTTCTAAGAACGCGGAACATCTGTTGAAATTGAGCTGGTGGCTAGGAGATGAGTGCAGGAAACATGTAAAAGCATATTGTCGAGCTTGGTAATTGATAGCAATTATAATAAGTCATTTTCAGCAACAAAGTTAATTCATTTTCTGACAATCTGGGCAACTTTGGCAACATTGCCTCGATTTCATGCTTGTTTCACTTGCTCTCGCTTCACCGACCACCCCCAAACCACACCACTTTGCTGCCTCCATTAGTAGATCTCGTATTGTTGTGGTATTTATGCATGAGTCAAGAGCTCTGCCGTAATATTTCTTTAGAAATCCACGCCAGCTTCTTCTGCTTTTTTCTTGTCCATGCAGACTTGTCTAGATCTTCTTCCTGATATATTACCCCATGCTTACCACCCCAAAGATGAAATTTGCCAAAAGTGGTCGTTTGACGCCATTCCAATGAGCCTGACGAGCTGTCTTCATTCTGTCGCACCGCCCACTTCTGTGTGGCGACTTCTTCTAATTTTGGAGTTTGTGTTCCGTCTGTCTGGCTATCGTGATGGCCTTCTCTGTTTTTGGTGACCCATCAACGAGCACTACGCATCCGATTATTCGGCAATTTGCCTAATTGTGAGGGTCTTACACGCATATTCGTAAATTCAACTTGTGCTTTCCTGGAGGTATAGGTGGACTATATTTAAATACCATGTTACTTTTGTTATGTGGAGGCTTACCAATCATCCCATAGTTACCTGCATTTTCTGAGTTTAGCAGAGCCTGCTCAAAAAACCTGTTGGTTAAGCTGTTTTAAAACTTCTTTGATTCTTTTCATAGCTGGACTCTAAACTTGCAAGATGTATTTGAGGCAAACTCAGGGTCAAGAGTAGCCGGATGAGATTCATTGGTGTCAGTTCGTTATGTGCGCTTGATTCTCCAGAGGCACGACACGCCGTCAATGATTTTCGGCGCTTTCTCCACTTTGGAGCAAACTAATAAATGCTCTTCCATCTTGTACCACTACCCTTTTACCACTCTCTCCACTGACATTCGTTGTTAATGCGCAAGACAGGATGCTCATTGGTAGTCCATCCAGCTTGTGTCTGATCACCCTTCTCTCTCTCCCAACACACTAATTTCTTTGCTCAAGCCGAAGATTTATTTCTTCGCCACAGTAATTAAACCATTTGCGTCTGATCCTTGTTCTCAAGAATCTCTGCCTATCGTGTTCTCAGGCACATTGTTTAGGATGAAATTTAAGAACCGGAAAGCGAAGACACGCAACATGCTCTCAACCCTTGTTTTAGAGAGAACCATGTCATCACACTAGCTTCCAGTATTTCTAAACGAATACTATCGTCAGCTGCTCACTATAAAATTGCATATTAGACGTCGTCCGTTTAAGTCGTCCGTTGAGTACCCGACGTCTTAGAGTCATTTATCACTTTCATTGTTTGTCAAAACGGCCCAATAACTTTGACGACTAACACTTTCTTTCAGCCTTCCAATCACTTGACCCCTTCAAAACTTCCTTTGGCACAACATAGAGCGTTGTAATGCCGCATATATCCCTATCACTTTCTTCCATTTGTCACATTTCTTCTGCTGCCAACCCCGAGGACCACTGGCTCTTCATTAATCACGGTTCCTACACCTCCTGTTGCAACCTACAAGAATGTGTTCAAGACTGAGAGTTTTCCGAACAAACTCTCACTGACTAGATTGCTCTCTCCCTCTCTCGATCAGATGTTGTGCCTTCTGTTTATGGAGACCGGGTCGAAGGATAGAGCCGACAGGTGCCGCTGCTGTAAGGCACCAGTCGTCCCTGCTCCTTCCCACAATCTGATCTATTTAGCGTGTAGCTATACCCCTTTTCCGCCACCAACGGAATGAGTTTAATGGCATTTTTCTGTCAGCTGTTCTTGTTCTCCCTTCACTCATCCGGTGTTCCACTGCCTACCACAATCATTCAAAATTTTCAGCAGATGTATGTTGAAAGATGATCCGACAACTTCTTCTTCTTCTTCTCAATATCCTCATTCTAGTTTCTGCTGAAGGACGATGCTATTCCTGCTCTGGCACATGTCACAGTGAACATTGCAATTGTCAGGTCAGTTCGTGAGCACTAGTCTAGAGAAACGTTCCGGAGAGGACGTCCACCTAATTTGGGCTCTTTGTCGCCTCTAGGTCCAGTGTGCTCTTTCGCTTTTTCATTTTGCCCTATACTGCCAAACGGCTGACAATAACGGCCCCTCGTTTGATGCATAGCAGACCATATGAGCATCCTTCCTGATGTCTCATGAGGACACCAAGGACGATGAAGAAATATGCACAGAGAAGACAAGCAAATACAGAAAAGAACATAGAATTAAGACTTTTGCAATAAAGCGTAAGCTACAGGATGTTCAATGAGAAGTGAAATCCTCTTGTTTCATTATGAGTGCAAGCATTTTGACAAATTAGAATGTGTACGGGTAGAGAATAACAACCATGTTCAGATGGGATCTTGTCCCTCCAATCAATGTTTTATCGAAAAGAAGCCGACGGAAGAGAAGGGAGTCTTCCGGATAACAAAAGGCTGCTTACGAAGATCCCCAAGAACGTTTCCGGGCTGTGAATATGACCATTTCAATGATCACATTCTCTGTGTTTGTAATGGTAGAAAACGTTTTTGACTGTGTTTACAACAATTTTAGGAACCTTTTGCAATGATAGAATATCCTTGAAACATTACGTAACAAGAAACGTCACTTGCCGAAAGTGTACGGAAAGAAACCCGGATTGTAGCGATACCTGCATGGGACAATGGTAAACACATAACATTTCAAAGTTGATTTTTCCTTTTTCAGGTGCCACGAAGATACGATGTCAGGTGCTGCCGGTTGTGGATATGGTCCTCCGTCGCTTCCGTTCTTTCACAAAGGACCAGAACTACTACCTTTCCGGAATAAGATCTGTGTACAGCTGTCAAGGTTGGTGAACTAGTTCCTACTCATTTTTTTCAATTTTAGAGGACAAGGCAAGTCCAAAAAACACTGTATTTGTGCATCCCATTTGTGTAACGGTTACACAAAGGCTCCTGCTTATGCGGTCAGTCTGAGTAGTACTGGTGTTTTGCGACACAGATCACTAAAGTGAGTTTTGACCAGATTTTGCCAATCTTTTTGTCTTAGCAGTGAACCAGTGTTAGGCTTCCATACCTGTGTCAACTGTGATGTGAATACTCACGACCATACAGCTTCCACGTCGTCTTGCAAAACCAACAAATGTGTTGGTATGAAGTTAACTCTATTCAGTTTAAAAATAATTTTCAGGTCACTTTTGCACATTTGTTGCCCAGCGTCATTTCAATTCAGTTCCAGGGCGAGGAACATCATTTAGCTCAGTATCAGAAAAACAGGGATGCATCAACGTTACAGACAGTACCATGGTATGATTTTTAACACAGTTATTTATTTAGGTTTTTAGGTTCAACTAGGATGTACGAAAAAGTGGATGCATAAAGAGTACGAAGAAATCCTGTGTGCTTGTCAAGGCAACATGTGCAATCGAGACGAAGGAACTGCGAGTGGAACTCTTCTCAAGCTTTCCTTCATAACACTGCTTTCCATTTCATTTTATTTTTGGTGATCTGCTTCTTGACCTCTCTTGCCAACCAATACGGACAATTGTGACCAATTTGTGATAGTGCCATCCATTTGTTCCCCTATGGGAGAATATACTTGTTTTACATATCAGTTTTGGAGTATGTGCTCAACAAATGAACTTTGCAACCTTGTTGTTTGACAGACAACTACAGGAACCCTCTAAGCTTTCCGAAAGGATTTCCGCCCGACGCGTTTTGCTGCATTTTGACGCAGACTTATCCTATTCACACCAGCGAGGTAAAAACTTGCTACTAGTTTTTCAACGGCTTTAAAAGCATGTGTTAGAGGAAGAGGGCCATCGAAATGATTCGTTCTCTCTCTTCACTTTTCCTTCTCTTTGCTGCTGCGTCAGCTGTAGCGAACTATGCCCCGGCTCCAGTTGTAACTCCAGCTCCGAGTTCATACGGTAGCCCATATGGAAACTATCCTGCTTCTGCTGGACAAGGACAAGCTCCCCATACTGCTCAACCTTTTCAGACCGTTGATGTTGAGAACTACGGTTTGTTCTGTTTTGATCAATAATTATTTCTGTTTTAGGTGTACCCGCACTCTTGCCATCGGTATCGGGCTCTTCATCTTCCACTGGAACCCAGCCTGCCAGTATTTCCATCCCACCTCCTATTCCTCCTCCCGTACCATCTTTTGCCCAACAGCCGCTCGGCGTATCCGTTCCAGTCAACCAGCCAGTTGGATTCTCACAGCAAGTAACCGTGACAAATCCACAAGCACTCAACCAGCAAGGATATGGTTTGTTTTTGGGTCAAACTAAAAGTTGATCTCTTTAGCTCCGCCACCGCCGGTTGCTCCAGCTTCTTCTGCTTACGGAGCTCCGTCTTCCGGATATGGATCGGCTTCGTCTTACGGAAACTATCCGTTTCAAACAGGACGAAACATTCAGACTAGTAGGGTTCCAAAAAATAGGGTATATAAGAAACTCCTAGATGTCCTGCAACGTCCTTCTGCAGCCCAGCCAATTGGACTGACTAGTGGATTCACCCAAACAAATGTGGTTTCTGAACCTGCTCTGGAGGGACAGGATGAGTGGGAGGGCTTCAATATCAACACTGCTCGTGGAGTTAAGACCCAAAGTGCCTCCAAGGCTTGAATTTCCTCTACCAAAGCAAAATTACCTCTTGTCTGTATGAAACTGCTTTATATAAAGAACGTTCTGAACGCAATCTTGAAAACAGAGAGACACGTATTTCAAAGAAGGAATGCAATGTAATTGCGTTATTGGAATGTGTTATGGAGTCCCCAGGGTTAGTCAGAATGTCTGTGCCGACGCCACAACCTAGACGGAATCCTCGCGTTGCAGTATGGTGAGTTTGAAAAATTGAAGGAGATTAGATCAGCGCCTTAAAAAGACAGCAGAGTTGCGCTTGCTCATGACTTAGGAGCTATAATTGCGTTTGTCTCTTTCTAAAAGATGGCTGTGCGACTCCGGCGGCTTCCCTTTGTTCTTCCAAAAATACAACTGGGTATTTGGTGAGTACTCCGAACCAAAACTGACGACATTTTCTACTTTAAAAAAACTCATGCAATCTAAATGCACAATTGATACTGGAGCAGGGCCTCATTTCCTGTCAAGTGTTCTCGCCGCAGTCAGATTTCCTTTCATGTGCTTTGAATCCCCTCGTTTTCAGTTCTGACGGAAGCAGTAGACGTTGCAATTACCTTCTTCATCTAAAATCTGGCGCGATAAGGTATAATTGACGTCAGCTAAAGGGTATGGTAATCAAAATACTTGTGTCTCCCGCTCCAGATGAGCCGTCTGATTTGCTCCCTCTCACGCTCACCCTTGAAGGAAATTGAACGATAATCCTTCACGAATAGCTTTTCGCCAGTCTCTTATTTTCACCCACCCTGTCTTGTTACTCCAACCAACTGACTTTATATACTAATCTTATTTTAGGATGGATCTGGAATATCGCAGTCTTTGCTGTCATGTCAGCATCGCAGTAACTGTCATGTGTGCCGCTGAAATAACAGCCATACTGCTGTCGTATTTCACAAGTGAGTCATTATAAAAATTTAATTACAAGTTCTGTTCAGATCTGGAACAACCTTTGATGGTCTGCAATTCCTACAATGTCTCGGTCATTGAGCCATTCAGTACGGAACGGAGATTGATGGAGCACAGACTGTGCACAACTAGTGGATCTCTTTTGGCTTACATCATATGGCATCTTTTCAGTGACATCTTGGCCTTGGTAGGAACATGCACTTTTTCAATACAAGTTATCAGGTCGCTATCCAAACGACAAAGTACCGGGTACTGCTTCCATTTCTTTTTACAACGGTACTTGATGTTCTGGCTTCCGGAGCTTACATCTGTGTTCTTTTGACTCAATCTGCCTTTGGTGGAGAGCCTCTTGAGAAGGTAAAGAATACTATACTAGTATACACTGAAATTTGCAGCCTCTCCTCTTCTTTGTTATCGCCATACTGGTTTTCAAGACCTTCGAATTGCTATGCAGTCGTCGGCTATATTGGTATGTCCAGCTTCAATATGACTCTCGCTTCACACCCCGTTCAACTGTTGTCAGAGGCATTGATCAATTCCAATTTTAATGGATCCTTTATTCCTACACAAATGAAAGACTTATATACAGTCACAGTTGGAAAAGTGAAGAAAGAGGGATTAAAGCCTGGCTCTCTTCTTTGACTCCTCGATCTCATCAGTAATAGTAGAGCTGTTGAGCTGCTTAGTAGGAGCTCCACGGAGCATCGGGGTGCCAATACCAGCCCAAGGGTCACCATTGAATGCGGGAAGGACACCAGCTGGGTTCAAGGCAGCTGAAATACCCGGTTTTGCACTGATTATTGTTTACTGACGATCAGTTCCAGTGAGAGTTCTCACAAGCTCAGAAGAAGAGATTTGCCCACCGTTAGGAAGAATTGGTCCTCCTGAAGGAAGAACGGGTCCACCACTGGGGAAAATAGGTCCGTTGGGTGTCAGAGGGCCATTGTTGTACATGCCGGTGTTGTATCCACCCTGATTGAAGCTGTTGTAGCCAGTTTGGTAGCTGTTCTCTGAAGAAAGATGACTGTAGTAAAGATTAAGTCTTACTGAAGGGGGTAGGATAGTTGGGAGCAACTCCATATCCTGGAATTGGTGGAGGAGGAGGAACGTTGTAGCCTCCCATAGGCGCAGTTTGGTATCCGGTGTTGTAAGCGCCGGCTCCACTGAACATTGGGCTGATACTGAAGGGAGGAATGACAGGAGCACCTGCAGATAATTTTAAGTCAAAACTTTTAAAAGAACGTACTCGCATACGCAGAAGGAATGTTGTATCCTGGCTGTGGGTAGCTGTTGTATGGAGTCGGATAGGATGAGCCATAGGCGGAATAAGCGGGAGCAATATTCGGAGGGTTGGCATAACCGGCAAAGGCTGTACCGACTAAAACGAGTAAGAAGAAAACCATTCTCTGAATGTCTTGAGAAGCTGGAGAAGCTGCTGCTGATGTTCATGGCTCAATGACTCTGCTTTTATACCGAGAACGAAACCGGAACCTTATAGTTCGCCCACAGGCTTAGACCCTTTTGTGGTATGCCCTCGGGTGAGGATTTGTGCCAATGCGATGAGACAACACTTTTTGCCCTTCCCGGTTTGGCGGGTTTGGTTTGGAGAGGCCTCAGTAACAATGAAGGCAAAACCGAAAGTGCAGATTTTGAAGGAGGCGCAGACTGACTCAAGACCTCTTGTCATGGTCGAAGAACTGGTTTCTGAAAAATGGGTCAATTTTCGAACACTTATTGAAATGTTTTCAAAGCTGATTCTTTTCTATATGATTTTTTGCCCTCTCCTTTGAACTGGATAACACGTCATTCCCGGGTCGGCTAATTTAGCTAGCGCAATTTTCACACGAACTCTGTCTGCAAATGACCGGTCTTGGAATGACAACCTGACCAGACGGGAAAAATTGGACAGCTTCGCGAAAGAAATACGTAATTAGTTCCACTTGAGGTCAGAGCCGCCAGAGACAAGACCTCATCCAAATCCGTTTTTTTGTTCTCAGTTGGCCGACCTCCTTTCTGTTTTCGCTCACTGGAACGACTTAACCTTCAATCCTTTACAGCAGCTAATGTTTTGGAGAAGATGGTGGAAAGCAGCTCCTTTGGAAGGAGTCTGGGCAGATGCCATGGAAAAATATTCAATTATTGTCTGCAGGTAACAAAGTGCAGAGTGCTCCAATTTTTTCATTGATATCCTTGGCCTTTCATCATTTTGCCGACCATTTTGACGGTCATCTTGTCGAGTGGCATACTCCTCGACTTTCAAATTGTTCGCGGTGTCAGGTAGAATATCAAAGTTCAGACAAACAGACATCTCAGATATCTTTACTCACCTCTTGATGCCAAATGGAAACGGGAAGAGGCTGTACTTATTGAAAACTGGTCAAATGATGACGAACACTTTTACCCAGGTTTTTGAACAGTTATGATCAAAACATACGTATTCTAGGAAAAGATGTTACTCGGAGGAGGGGTCTTTATCTCATAATTCAGTCAAAAGATGGTGGAAGCATCTTGAGACCTGATCACTCAAATGAAGTTCTTGAGGTTCACTATTTTGTTACAGAATAATGGAAAGTTAAGATACTTGACTGGGTTGCAGCTAGTCGATTTTCTTCACCGAACAATCTTACATTTTCCTACTCCGATGTCTGCCTTACATTCCAAGTTAGCATTTTTTTAGTTAATAGTAATGATAAATTGCAGAACGAATGTTTCAGCAATACCCACGTAAAGTTACTAGCCAAGGTTTTCGCTAACAAGCATCAGGTGAATCACATTCAAAAATTGTTTTCAAAACTTTCTCAGTCATCTTTCAACATCACATACCCTTATTTTCGTTCTCAGTTTGTGACAGAACCCGTTGATCTGTCAAAAACATTGGGAAATGTAAAACTGAACAAAAACGGGTATATTGAATCTGCATCTACGTGGTTGCTTTTGTATCAGCTGAAGAATTCAAACAGTAGATGGAATCATCTTGGATCGTACGTTCATTGGTGATTTTAAATATGCTACAGTTCAGGTTATACGAAAATTCCGTAGCAAAAGCAATTGAGATGAATCAGTTTCCTGGATATCTTTTGGATGTTTTCTATTTCCATTCCGATACCTTCGATTTGGAGCTTGGAAAAGAGAACAAAAGGATCACTCCAATGTTAGTTTTTTCCAAAACTTGGTACAATCTTAAATTCAGGTTTTCATTCACCTTTTCCGTCTTGATCGTCTTTTCCATTCTGTGCACTTTCATTATCAAATGGGTCGATGCGCCACCATCCTTGCAACTGGCTTTGAACTTGAACCCCGACGCAAAGATTCCATTAGTTGACTGGGTGAGAGGTCGGCGTCCACTTAATGTGAGGTGTTCTTCAGGTGCTATCGAAGCCCTGGATGGGGGTTGTTGGGGTCGTCTCGGCGCTAATGGCAATTATCTCCTCAACCGGACTGCTTTTACTTTTTGGTGTTCAATTCGTCGACATGTGCACGGTCATGCCCTTCTTAAGCTTAAGTGAGGGATCAAAGGAACGGTATACTGAAAAGAATTTAGCAATCGGGATCGACGACACTTTTCTGATGTTAGCGGCGTGGCACGATACAGACAGAAAGCTACCGTTTGAGCAGAGAGTGAGGAACACAATGAGGCATGCAGCAGTATCAATCTCTATAACCTCACTGACTGATTCTCTGGCTTTTATTATTGGAGCCATTGCCCCGTTGCCGGCGGTAAGACAATGAAATATCTCACATAATCTAATACAGGTTATGTACTTTTGCTATTACTCATGTGCTGCCATTTGCTTCATTTTCATCTACTGCGTGACTATCTTCACCGCATTCTTGTCGTTGCAAGCACGATGGGAGGAAGAGGCTAGAAATGCTGTAACTGGAAGAAATGTCATTGCTTTCAACAAAATTGGTACGATCAAAGCGTTTTCTTAATATGTGTTTTACAGAAAAGGAGCCACTTTATAAGATATTTTTGAACGCGGGTTCTCAAAAACAAGTTCAAAAGGAAGAACACAACAACAATGATAAAAGTGTGGCTAACGTTCAATTGGTAAGAGCTCATCTTTTTTCTTAAAAATCGTTTCAGGACAGTAGAATGTGGTACCAACGATTCTTTGAAGATATCTATGGACCATTCATTATGAGAAAAGACTTGTCCGTTTTTGCTTTTTTGGCATATATCGCCTATGTTACAGCTACGTACTGGGGAATCACTCAACTTATAGTCGGATTTGATGTTAGTTGACAGACTTGATATCAAAACGATCACATTCAGCTAATTCACATTGTCCAGAAGGATTCATTGTCGAGACGATTTTTGGAAACAAGACAATCACTGTTCCCTGAGGATCTTTTGAACATGGATGTGGCTATAATGTCTCCGCCAAATATGGCCAATAATTCAGAAAGACGCCAGTTTTTGAAAGCGCTGAACGAAATCGAGGTTTGGAAGACTTCAAAATATGACACAAAAATTCAGACGACTTTCTGTTCTCAAGGCAAAAACAGCACATCTTTCTGGTACATGGCGTTTGAGAAGTACTTGGACGAGCTTGGTTTCGGTTTTAGTTTTGACGAAATGACCACCGATGAAGAGGTAAAGATCAACAGTTGTGTTCAACAGATTTTCAGTCGTTCTTCGAAAATCTGCGCGGATTTCTATTAGCCAACGATAAATGGGCCTACGATGTACATTGGGCTGCCGATAACAGCAGCCTCTTGAATTTTCGATTAGCTACCAGACTGCGAAACGTTTCCGAAGATATCGATATCTTCAGGTGTTCTGAAGAAATGAGGTCTAACATCTTAAAAAACGTTCTAATGAATATTCAGACGTTTATCGAGAGTTAGCAGCTACAACATAACAACCTACACTCCCTTGTGGAACATTGCAGATCAGTACGATATAATGTGGCCGCAGACGATGCAAGATCTTTTTATATCAGTTGGTAAGTTGTTGTAAAGTTCTATAAATGATCAAATTTCAGCCGTCATGGTCCCCATTGCTCTACTGTTCATTCCACAACCGCTCTGCTCTATATTTATTGCGGCAAATATAGGTTGTTACGAGGCGGTAATAGCCGACAACCAGTATTTTCAGCTTCGATAGCCTTGGGTGTAATAGGCCTTATGACTTATTGGGAAGTCAATCTCGACGCCACCTCTATGATTACTATAGCGATGAGTGTCGGATTTTCTGTTGGTAGAGTCGAGAGTTGTTGTCAAATACAAGAGCGATTCAGATTTCGCCGCTCATGTTTCATACGCATATATGACTGAAGGGTCGGAAGAGTCCAAAAAGTTTGAGTATTGAAAGTAGCTACTGAAGACATTTTACAGATCTGCAGAAGCTCGACTCTGCAAGACTTTGGGAAGCGTTGGTTGGCCTGTGTCACAGGTATAAACTTTGGTCTGGAAAATCGTTTGAATTGAATAATGATAAAACGTAAAAATGATCGTGCACATTAAGGAGATTAATATTAATAATTGCTGAGCGCTAACTTTCTCTAAAGATACTTTTCCTTCAGGCTTGCTTTTCGGTTCTGCTCGGAGTTTCTAGTCTGTCTTTTGTGGATAGCTACGTGGTTCAGACATGCTTCAAGACAATTGTTCTTGTGATCTCATCAGGTATGAAGTGATCCTTGCCTTGTAAACTAGTCTTTAGGCACGGTACATGCCCTTCTCTTTTTGCCGCTGGTTTTATACTATTCTCATAAAGTGAGTATCTACTGGAAGAACAGAAATCTAAAAGAGGAGGAGAGCTCTGTTTAAGATTTCATGCGGCTGTGCAATAATTCATGTAACTCGCTCGTAATAAAATGTTCCCAGCTTGTTGGAACGCCTTCTTTTTAAAGTTCAAAACAAGAGAGGCGGCTATTTTGATCTTCGGTGATTCCTATGAATAAATGGAATGAGCGATGGCGATGCGCCCGTCTGCAATTTGTCATAATGCGTGGCCTCTCTCGAATAGCATATTTTCTGCTCTTCCCTGACCTCGTGCCTGCTTACCTGAAACATAATCGGCTGCCACGATTATGTCGCCTAGGGCTTCGGACACCTGTCGATGCTCGTTCCGTCGAGAACACATGTTTTCGGAAGGCCTGATCGGATTTATTGACAGCCCGTCGGCCTTTACACAACGCTGACTTCCGAGCACAATAGGGCAAAAAATACGTCTCTGTCTCTCTAGTTGCCAGTTTTTATCTCATTGCGCAGCTAGGACGCCATGGAGAAACTAATGGTTCTCCCGAGTCACACGAAAAACCTTCCCACAGTGATTTCCTTCAGATGCCTTAACTGCCTTACACAAATTCCTTACGTTCCGTAGTCTATCTTCATACATATCGCTCATTCATTACTAGTTCAACGATTGTCACAGCGCTTATAACAAATTCATGCAGCTCAAGCTTCACTCCCCATTCGGACATTTCTTGTTTCATTTGTCATTTCTCGTAGAAAAGTGAAGAGAATAGACCGCCCAATTTTTTGTCTTCAATTTCCTCATGCTCTATCATGTCAGCTCATTTGACACCTTGACAGACATCTCCTTTTCTATTACATGAAAAAGGACCCTACAAGAAATGCCTGCCTCGGTTTCGATGACAACGAAGAACTAATAGCATGATAGGTTCTGTGTAATGGGCCTGCGTGTGGCGATTGCGTTGTGCGTGTCAAGTACATCTCAGCTCGGCTTTCATTAGAATCCCCCTGGGCGAACAATTTGCACGAACTCACAGCTAAATTGTAAGCATCAACAGCTTGAATTCTATTCATAGAGTATTTATCGTGTGAAGTTCTCTATGTACTTTGTTCGTGTGGCTTGCATAGCTTACGCACTTCCGAGCAAAGTCAGCTCCATTGCCTCGACGAAACACAACCTGTTTATTAAATCTCCGTTTTTGTTGTGGGGGCACCCGTGGCCCTGGTGAGGATTTGTGTGCCACACGGCCGTCGCTGAATGCCCTTTTGGAGAGCGTTATTGCGTTTCCGGTCTACCTAAACGACGCCAAGAACACCCCTTTGATTGTGCTGGCCTTTTGCATAGAGCTCCCACAACCGAATTAACAACAGCACCCTCAAAAAGCTATTTGCCAAGAGATCGGCTTTCACGACGATGAAATCTTCATCTGAGCTCTTCAAATCCCAAAAACGCTTTCTCTCAATTGGATAAAGTTTTTCGTCATCCCTTCCCACGTTTTAAGAAATGCGTCTAGTCGCACTCATAAATATAAAGTGCCCCCGGTGTGTATGTCTGTCCTTAGGAGTCTCAATCTGATTTATATTAGAAGTTGCATTGCGCGGCGGCGACTCAGTGGTAATAGGGTTACTACTCAAAGGCGATTTGTGTGCGAGCTATGGCCCAATCGGAACGGCGATTTTATCACTTTGACTCCTTCAGTCCTGCCAATTTATCACATTTATGCCTCTCTAACTACATGTCTTGAGCGTTTTTCCATAATTATGTCTTCGGCCATAATTCATCCCAGAAGACCAGCTGCACAGGTGAGCATGTGTTCCCGACAGAGTAGGGAAATGTGGGCACTCTTCTGGAATGACCCACACGAGCAGTTCATGGCTCGCTGCGCAGTGCCCCGAGGCTATTCTTTCCACATGGTGTTCGTTACTTTCTCTTTTATTCCTTCAAACTTTGCTTAAAATCCATTGCTGCTGAGTACATCTTTTCTCATTTCTGAGTCTCATTTACCCCTATTAACACCCTTTTCAAATGTCAACACAATCAGCTTCCGATCTTTCATTAGCTGGCTGCCACCACGCTCCACCCTTGAAGCGGTATTGGTTATGCGGACCCCGAAATTGTTTTATTCGTCGAAAAAGGGATATCTTTCCGAAAACAACACAACATGTTCCTCATTTTACCTCTATATCCTTAAATTTGTTTCAATTTGCAACCCATCTGTCTTTTCTAAAAGTGCCAACTTTTGAAGACGCTTTATCTCGAATTTCATCTATTTTGCAGGTCATGAGGCTATGCGGTTCGTCTTAAGCGACATCCTTGTCCTCTCTTTACTGCTGGAACTGGCTGATGCTGTCAAATGCTACTCGTGTGCTAACGACTTCATAGTTTGGGTATGTTTTCTTGTTTTTATTTTTAAAGGCTATCGTTTAGCAATGGAGACATTTCTTTTTGAAAAGAAACTACGGCCTGTCAACGAGTGATCCCGAATGCACGCATAGGTAAGGTTTTCACAAAACTTGAAACGGGTTTCCAGGGATTACAAGCCGGATAGCCATGTTTCCTGCCATTCAACCTGCTTCGTTTTCTACCTCAATGGAACAAACAAGGATACGGGATATACCAAAACATTAGGCAAGTCTCTTGTTTGTTTAATATGTTCAGTGTCTGCGTTTTAAACTTTTTGTGTGGTAGACTTTTTGGCTTAGTGGGAGAAAAGAGTCAGCTTATGAAACATTGAGAGGTTTTTGTGTTTCGAGAAGTAGATATGGTGAACATGCAAAAGCAAAGCTGGATTTGTAGACTACTTGGCCGATCATTTGAGAATTTATGGAAGGCGTCAAAAATGAGTAAACGTCCTAAAAGAAAGCGGGGAGATTGTCCGTTTAATGTAGCTTGCTTACATACTCACTTCAACTATCTTTATTGTCTTATATAACAAGATTAAATTGTCTTCACAATATGTCAAAATAATTCAAAAGTTTTTACCATTATAGGAAAATTGCTTTCAGGCGTTGGACGTGGATGTTCTTCCCAATTTTTAACCGACGACCAGCACATTCATTTGGGTCTGGGCACTCATTCCAGACCCTCTGACGTGGGAGAATATCTTCCTCACGATTTTGACAAGGTAACCACGTGCAAGTTTTAGTATATATAAAGTTTAGCTGGACCTTACCGAACACTGGTGTTTCTGCGCCACAGACTTTTGCAATCAGGAAAACTGTTTTTCCCTGCCTTTTGGCAGTCGAGAATTTGGTGGCTCATATATTGCAAAACGGCTACAGTACTCCTCCTACAGCAGCTGGAGGAACAGGAACAGCTCATACTGGTCATCGCCCCATCCACTTGTAATAATTATATTGTCTTTGATACTCTTGTGATACACATCAAATGTGGTAATGAACCATTTCAGTCTTTTTCTAATATCCAGAAGCTGAATATAACGGAAAAGGCATGACTTTGCTGACCTGAAAACGATACCGACGTGAGTCTCCGGCTGTCAGAGTGTGCAATTTCCTCAAAGCCTACGAGTCTATTTGCTTTTCATTTTTATAATGGTCATGATGCGATTGAGCCCGTTCTTTCTTTTCCTCATCAATTCTTGTTATTGAACTTTTTGTTCGCCGGAACTCGACTACAAAAAGTCACATGTAACCTTTCTGGCTGTGACTAAAGCGACTAGACACTGAACTACAAAAGTACATCCAGAGCTTGAGACAGACGAGCAAAACGAGTTCCTGGCTACTCATTCATAGCTGAGAAGGTCTGATGCCATTTGATGTCTCACAAAATGACCGTGAGGACGTCTGTTTTTATGAAACGTTCTTGGAGTATCCCCTCGTCAGAATTACGTCTATGTTCTTCTTTTGTTCTATTCATGGCCGAGCTTTGCGTTTGACAAGTTAGCAATTTTTATGTTGTTCTTTACTGCCGACTACGTCCTCTCCCTTCATGCCAGGAAGCATTGACTTGAGATGCTGCGTATTCTAATAGGTACAATCACAACAATCTCATTGACACACACCCCGATATAAAACACACTAATTTCCAGGTAGCGTTCATAAAGTACACTATCAATTTTCTCAAAATATGCGGAAATGTATACCCCAAAAATCTCGCTCTGACTAGATTTCTGCTCATAATATGCTGTAAAATGATGCTCCGATGAATCCGACTAAGTGTCCTAATTGTTTCTTTACATAGACCTTCTTACGAAAACATGACGTATTTTGAGTGATGATGAACCGTGCTCCCTTTCTTATAGTTGGATCGAAGAATAATCCAATTTTTGGAGATAAAGTGCTGTTGATCGCCTTCTCCCGCGCCACCCTCGCCATATTTTCTTGAATGTTCGGCATCCTCTATTCTCATTCATGTTTCTTATCAGTACTTTTTTAAAACATGTCATATACACGTAGTAGAGATTGGCTGGATGAGTTGCAATAGGGTTAGCGACTATTTCGGGCACTCCATCCATGACGACATTACTTGACGAGGGCGAGAGAACCAGCATTGTGAGGAATAAGTTTGGGTGTGTTCGAGAGTTAACACTCTCGTATTGCATGCACAAGTTTCCTCAGTCAATGCATATTTCAAGGGTTGCTGGGGACTTCAGCTTTTTTTTTGGCAGGCGGCTATTTTGAGGCGAAGAACTTTCCCAATTTGTGATGACGTGCTCGCTCTAAAAATGAACAAGGCGCGTCATGTTTCAACTTTTGTCATGTTTCAAGGTCACAGGACTTTTCTTCGTCTATTGTCTTTACTTCACGATTCCCAGCCCTAATCTTCAGACGTTCTCATAACATTTACTTCTTTTACTGAATGACGAGAGTTATTCTTTTCACTAAAGTACAACTACTTCTTTCTCATGTGCTTTAAGCCTTCTTTTCATCCCATTACGACTGGCCTCCCAGCCTTGATCTACTATTAAAGACCTCATGACAGTTGCTATGTTCCAGTCTGAAAAGCTCTCTCCCTCATCGTGATTGGAACGTTCCACCTTACCCCTCTTAGCTTCCAAATCGCATTTCCCTTTGTTCCCTGTTTCTCTTCTCCTCCTCTTCTCTTTGAGGACTCTCGGCTCTCATGCTCGTGACCATAACGCTGATTTTTAATTACTATACATCTTTCTCACAACGAGGGTAAATCTTTTTCTGCGTCACCTGTATTCGCTGTGGAATGTCATGCTAGCCCATAACCGCTATTCTTGCGTGACATTGTCTTATGGGTTGTTGGTAGAGCTGCTAGCCATTTATCCAAATAAAACAGATTTGCGCCCTTCAAATCAGATTCGGTTTAGAAGTATAGCTTCCTCATTCTACTGAAGTTTGATTTATGTAGCCTGACCTCAACCTTTTTCTTTTCTACCATATCGCAAAAGTTTTGTGGTCTGCTCATTAATGTCTTTCAGTTCAATCTTGTTACATCTGTTTGGCTTTTTGATCGAGCAAAGTTGAATCCATTTTCAGTGTCATCTATTCTGCTGGAATGCATTCTCTCGTAAACAGGGTGCTGCTATCCTGTTGTCCCCAAACTTCGTTCCTTTTCTCATCTGGACGGAATGAGTATGTGTCACAGGAGGATAGAGACTTTGAGAAGTATGAGCCAAGACCGCAAATTGTGATAAATCCAGAAGTGAGAAGGGATGATCCTCAAACATTTAAAGATCTTTAAGACGGAATCTCTGAAATCCTGTAGCTCTGAACGCCATTTAAACGGGTTACTGTTAGGATGTTCAGAAGCAAATCTTAGCGTAACTGCACAATACAGCCAACAGAAAACTACAGTAATCATCAAAGTTAGCTCATTATACGGCTTCACAGCCTGCACAGAAGAAGACGAACTGGGGGTAAGTGTCAGTTGAAATCTAGAGATGGCAAAAAAATTCAGGTTCGGTTAATAGTGGATGGATCTAAGAATCCAAAGCAGATGACATCGTACGTTGCCACGGACAAAGCAGTGCGATATAGAGAAACCTTCACATTTCCGGGAATCGATGAAGGTGATAAGAAGGTAGAATTTTATGAGTGTTTTCAGAAACGTTCAAAGCAAACGGCATCAAGTTCCGGGTCTACAGTCGAAAAGGAAAGTCTCGGGGCAGTTTGAAGGTAAGCCTTATATGTGCAATTTTAGGCTCCGGTTTGATGTGACATCAATACCCATTCCGTATCAAATTTCCACTTGGCGAAAGAGATCTTTTTCTCGTGAGGCGGATTAACATTTGCGTATTTGCGCGGACCACCAACGTTGCTTTTTTTAATTCTTAAATATTTTCCAGTTAAAATATTTCAGGGAGAAGGTCTGCTAAAAGGCAAAAACGTCAGTCTTGAAGGTCCACAACAAGCTCTCGTTCCGATAAACCAGCTGAAAGCACTGAAATCTGAAGCATCGGTTAGTTCAATTTTAGTTTCAAAACTAAAATTAAAAACTATAAAGTAATCATCAAAAGCTAAATTGGTGCGAAAATGGTTGATCCATAGGCGAAAACAATGCGGAAAGGGAAAACACTTTTTCCTTAATTTACGAACATCCCGCTTAACTTCTGGCGATAATGGCCAACTCGTGAAACATTTAACCGAAAGTCGTTTTCTAATGTCTTTCCATTCATGCAGCGCAGTCTGGCGCGCTGAAATAAATCCGTAGATTTTTATCCCGCCCACCCCGAGCTCGTTCTCACGGCTTCGAGCTACACAGACAGCCTGTTGTACCTGTTTTCGAAATGGAATACTTAGATGTGGTGAGTTCTTCTGTTGCTGACTTTCTGTCTAAAACTGAAATTTTGATGGGATTTACAGTAACTTACGGTTTAAAAGTTAAAGCAATAGTTATCACTATTTTTCTTCTACATTGCGTCTTGCATGCTTTATTAACATTTCCTAACATGCTTGTTTTCAAAAGTTGTACGCAACGACGTCTTTGGTATACTGATGAATTGGCCCATTTCAGTTTGGGTTGAACCTTGAACACCCGTTTGAGCATAGCCAGAGCCAGAAAGCCCGTTGACCTAGTGTAGGTCGTGATTAATGCAGTTTTTTAAAATTCAGGAAACTATAAATTTGACGGGTGCCCGATTCATGCACAGCTTAAGAACATTGAACCGAACCGCAGACAAACTCAGTTGTAGATAATACAAAGTTTTTGGCTCACTTCTGTACTTGAGGATCAAACCGATATGCTAACATTATTCTCCAGTTACTTTGTCGGTTGTTTCGTTTGATCGTCACTTTAACAAACCCCAGGCGGAAAGAGCCATCGGACAGGAAAAGCTGGCTAATTTAGTCTCATTCACGCCAGTGTCAACCACAGCCATTTCATGGCGAACCGAATTTCGGTTAAACAGCTATTCAACGAGTCACATGATCCGTGAAAATGAAGTGAAATCTGTTTCTAAAAGCGTTGCAGTGTTTTTGTGGCTCTTAAAAACGAAGAAGGAACAAATTAAGATTGAACGTTTGCTTGATTGAGGACACACAATTTTTGGCCTAGCTTTCTTTTCTAATCACGAGAAGAGGATTCCTTAGAGCGGTTTTTGGCATTTAGCTTGATGGATAATTTCGGGGACGTACATGCTAAGAAGGATCATAAATATAGCAAAGAAATCGAAAACTTCTGAAGTCCTCAAAAGTTAATTGGATTAAGTGTACATACCTAAGTACGGTAAATGTGAGCTGAGTAAAAAGTGAGAGTCTGCACCGGAAATTAATTTTCCAGAAATAATGCTTTCACGGTCGCTGACCTGTTTCAATATTCTGGACGATATCATAGCAACGAGAGGGCTTAGTCCTATCTGTTCCACTTTGTCTCGTCTTCCACTTCAAGATGTCAGCAGGAAACATTTTTGTAAGGACATGTCATTGGTATTATGATTAATGCTGCTCAAGGACCTTTGTTGTGTGGGGAATTGAAGACGTATATCTTCCGGTCGCGTACGGGGCCACCATCACCTTACCCCGGCATTCCCACTAACCTTTCCCACCTTACGTTTTATTTTTAATTATGAACATCCGCTTCAGCAGAGACTAACCGTTGCATGTCTTGATTCTGGTTATTCCGTTGATTGTAGACGTCTAGGGAAAGAAAACAGCTTCTTTTCGTCGAATTTCGGTAAAATTTTGTCGCTAGTAGCATGCGATGAGCTGTATAAAAGTAGAATTTGAGCACTCCCGATATTTTATTCATCAGCTAGCTTCTCTAAAGACGATCGCGATTGTTCTGTGAACAGCAGACGGTCTGCTTCACCGTTTTCCCACAGAGAATGGTGGTCGTTTGTTAGAAGCTTTAGGATAAAAGTGCATCTATTTTTCTTGTGAAAGAAATGCACTCAATTCATCAATTCCCCTCTTTCGTAGGTTAACATAGTAATGGAGTCCTAATGTCTTATTTTCAGATACCCAAAGTGAGTCAAGTGACCCTGTGACACGAAAAGAACGGATTTCCTAGCATTAGTAGCTCAAACCTCAAGTGCTTCTCAAATTTGGTAAACAATCGCCAGGAGGATGTTCGAATTTATGACTTTTTGCGATTGCCGCATGTTTATATTCCTTGGGCGAAAACAAATGTAAACATATGCCTTGATTTGTTTCTTTTGGTTTTAGCGACAAACACAGCTTAAAAACTAAGAAAAATGTTTTTGCTCCCTCAACTGTTGATCCAGAATTTCTTTGTCATTTTGCATGTCCTTGCGTGTCGCGCGGTCTGCTATTATCACATTAGCCGCTTGGCTCAACTTTGTCAGCTTCGAACAATTGGAAATTAGCCTGCCGTTTTTTACGTTGATTTGTTCTTCCGAAACTCGCGCGGGCAACCTCCCAGAGTTTTAAGAAGGTGTTTGTTTGTCGCTACTGCCGCCCTCTAAAGTTGCCTTTCACGCGGTGTTGCATCTAAGTCGTTAGGCTTGAATAATCCGACCGTGAGGCGAAGCCAACTGAAGCAGTGCCTAACGTTGGCCGGTCGTTCAAGAACAAAGACTCTTCGGCCAGAAATCTCTTTCATCTTTTCTGCTCTCTTTCGCCGCGAACGAGCTCGTTTTAACAGAGCTTTTTCAATGACATACTGTTTATCTAATGGATGTCCGTCGTAGATTTTCTCCGTTAGAGAGCCATTCTCTTCCATTCTTGGCTTGCTATTCCGTTTTCCCAGAGAAAACGGCAGTTTTATCTGTTGTTCCGATCTGTCGTGCTCTTTCGCTATCAGAAACTTGCCACATGCCAAGTAACAGAGTTGTTGCACTAGTAAAGCTGTTTACCCGCTTCTCCAGATACCCTACAATATGTGGGAATCAGGAAGCGCGTAAATAGCTGACGGAGGAGGAACATGCGAATACCATAAACTCCAATTTCCTTCAGCTTTGCACCATTTATTAGCGCACGCCGGGGGCAATATTATTAGGCGGCAATCAGCTGGGTCAAATCTGAAGAAAGCAGTTAGCTCCTCAGACCATGTATCAAACGTCCTTTTTGTCACCTCTGGTTAGTTCGGTTTTATGAAAGACCCGGCAGAAAGGTTTGCAATTGCCAACTCAGACGGCAAATCACAAATATACTTTTTGCAATAAAATGATGTCGCTGGATTGGAAAATCGCAGGAGAGTGCTGGGTCGGCTTTATGGGGCCATTATCCCTCAAGACTGTGCTCTGGTCTGTTGAAAAACGAAAGCGATTCAATGGGGCCAGAGGAGTACTTATGATGATGCGGCTTAAGTTGTGGGAAAAGTTGATTATAGCATCAAGGAAGCCCTAAAAGAAAACAACACACAGCTCGACGTGACTACAAATTGGTCAAAAATATCCCTCTTCTCATCTGTCTTTCCTTTCCATGAGCTGTGACAACTGCATTAACTTCATCTTTCAAAATCAACGTGCTATTATCGTATAAATCTTGTTGGGGGTATAAAGGAGGGCTGAGGCTACAATTTCTTTCGCGGATTTCATGGCAACGTAGTTAGCCTCACCTGTCCGCTGAAAGAATAGCCAGCAATCGTGTTTTCGATGAGATATTTTTAACAAGTTTCGTTTTCACCTGGCCAGATATTAATGTTGTCACGAGGCAAAAGTCTTCCGGCTGCATATTTCCAATCGTCCATACGCATTTTTCACAATGACACAATCCTAACAGATTTTTTTGCTTCTCTATCTTCAAACTTTTAGACCGGGTTATCGCCCTCGATGCATCGCATGAGCAATGGTTCTTTTGCCAACGGCGACAGTCGTCGTTCGAGTATGGTTGATTCCTGTGGACGATTCTGCAGTCAACCTAATGCAGAATCTGCAGAGGTAAACTTATTATCACTGGAAACAAAGGTGTTATTCAGCTTTTGATGGCTCTTTGCTATGACCAAGACCAAAACGCGATTACTGTTACCATTGAGAAGGGCTCCCAAATTGGCGACAAGTCCAAACCTCCAGGTAAGAAATACCATTTATGTAACATAATAATGTTTAGATACGTTTGTTAAAGTAACTGCATGTGTTGAGTTTGGCCAAGAGTTCTGGAGAACGAAGACAGAAATGTCAAAAGGTACAAGCGAACCGTTGTACGATTTCACCACCAGTTGCCAGGTTAAACCCACTATAACTATCAAGCAAACTAATGATTCAGCTCCCCAAGGGAAAAGATGTTTTGGACAACACGACAGTGAAGATAGAAGTTTGGCAAGCAATTGGTATGCTCCGTCGTCGTATTCTCCTTGGGACCATCTCCTTTGGCCTCAATTCAAGTAGTCCTGACGCTCAGGAACACTGGGAGCAGATGGTTAAGGTAGGTTTTTCCTTGTCAGAATGACCTATTTGGTTCGTTCTCCGTCACACGTTCAAAAATGTCAGGTGAAAATGCGAAAGAACAATCTGATCAGTCCGAGTATGATTGAATAATTTTTCAGGCGCACGGAATCGCGATTTCAAAGTGGCATACGCTGACAGGTCTGCAGGCCTGATCTTCGGGTCCAAAGACTGTTCTTCTTCCACAGTCATCAAAATCAAGCCAACGCTTTTCTTATTTATCTCGCTTTATGGTTTCACGATGATACTTTTACGAAAACAACCGAATGTTTCCTTGTCCACATATATATTTTTAAACGAATAAAGGGTCCCTGGGAAACTAGCTATGAAACGTTTTCTTTGGGAGTGGTCCATGTCATTAAGCGGAAAATTTATAGACGCATTGTCTTTAATCGGAACTGTTTATGACCGTTTGCACGAAACTACACTGAGAATAGAATGTTCATTAGACTTTTGGAGATTATCTGTATATGACTGAATGAGACTGAGAGAATTATCCGATCAAGAAGCTGAGGGCGTTTCCAACGACACCACCTCCAGCGGCCCAACCACTTCCAGTGCCCATCGGATTCATCCATCCGCCTAAAATAATTAGTTATCAGAGTTAAAAAAAGGTGTCTATCAAAAAACCATTGTCTGTCTGAATAAAACGCTTCTGCAGCTCTCTGTAAAATGATGCAAAATTACACTCACCGTATCCAGGATAGATTCCATAAGGTGAACCATACATAATCTGACGTTTGTCTGTAATTTGATTTTAAACGTTTGTTTACCGGCTGATATGCTGGATAGTAGTAACTATTATAACTGGGGTAGTATCCGACATAGCTTACGTAGCCATATGGGTTGTTAGAATAACCTATAAGAATTAGTCTGGTTAGGTATCTAAAATTGTTAATTCTCAAGCCTAGTTGCGACTTACTTCTAATGTTTTCGCTGGGATACGCCATTGTGGCATAGGCGACAAGAAGGACAGCCAGAAGGACGAGGAAGCGCATCTGTAATGACTCAATGAGGCCGAGACGGTATTTATGTGCGATTGCGAGCTTAAGCCGAGGTAACTGCTATTTCGAGAGACAAATAGTCTGGTTTTAATTGTGAGACTACTAGAAGAAAGAAAATGTTTTCGTTTTGGTTGAGAGAGGACTACGAGGTCGTTTGCCATCTTCGCCGTTTATATACAAGAAAAACAGGGACTCTTCGAAAATAAACAATCTAATTTAACCATTTATTTATCGTGAAATCATCATCGAATGAACATGTGGTGTTTGTGCTTTATGTGCTACTTCTTGCCGAAACCCATGTACATAACAGGAGCTGCCCTTTTTGCCATACTGCCAGCCATGTCCTGAAAATGCTTTAAGTTTTATATTCTTGTCTTTTCGAACCGTATCATAGACAAGAGGCTCATCGATGGCTTCTTCGCCAAATCGCCGGAATCGAAAGTATTTCGGAGGTTTTATCGCTGGTACAACGGTGAGAATAGAGATCAACACTGCGATGAAGAAAAACGCTCGGAAGTGCATTGTCGTCCCCTGTAATCTATTCTTTTTCTCAAGTGGGGCAAGACGAGAAAAATGTAGACAAGAGCCATGTCATTGAAAGGGCCCGGCAGTAATGAGTTGACCTAATGGCCTCAACTCTCATGACAAAATGAGGATAACACTGCCGGAGAGGTATTTTTGACTCAATTAGCCTATCTGCAGAGACATTGTTCTATTTTCCCAATTGGCAGACTATGATTTGACGTGCGGCAACCCCTGTGACTCGTCCACGCGCCCGCATTCCGAATTGCAGAAATCTTCTGACCGTCACACTTCTCTGCATGGCATTGAAATGCATATATTTGTATAAACAAGCATGGGTCGCCAGATGCAATACACGTGAATAAGGCCGTCTGTCTGGTGGGCTATCCTCCGAAAATCAGGTTCCAAGTAACCTCTAATAGCAAACATATGGGCTTCCCTCTTCGTCTCTCACTAAAGCGACTTCCCCGAGAAAAACCCGTCGTGGGCAGGGTCTCTTCGAAGGTGTCCCTGGGTGCGCCCATCTGTTTCCGTAGGAGCTGATTGGCGACGGTCACACGCCCTACTTGCTGTAAAACACGTGCTGGCTATGGCTCATAAACAAAGAAGAAACTGATTCGTGGGGTGTACTGTACAGAGCTTGTTGACAAACGATAGTTGAACAAAAATCAACAAAAATGTACTACGATTTCTTTGATTTCCGGACAAATCTGAGGCAGCAGAATGTCGTGTCAACAGGAAGACATGTGCATAATGATATGCGTTGGGACGTCTGAGGACGGCATAAATGAGGCTCTTCAAAATATTTCGCCGGCCCACTTCCCTTTGTTTTCCTGGCTTCGTCGAGATTAAAGGCCTATTGCTGGTTCTTGGCCGAAAAGGGTTCCTGCACCCGACAAAGCAGTTCCTTAACGATCAGTCGATTAGCAGTGATATATTGTCGGTCTGTGCGTCTGCAAAGTGCAGTCTGGTCGTCGGAATATGAGACCATTGAGAGAAAAACACTATTTCCAAGGTTGTCGTCTTCACGGTCTGAAAAGCTGAAAGAGCGTGTGACTGTGGTCTGATACAAGGAACTGTTTGTTGCATGTGGATCGTATTGACGATCGAATATTAACCTGTTCGTTGGTGGTGCTAATAGCAAGGCTTTCGTTGAACACCATGACCAGGGGGTAAAGTTCGATCATATGTCTGCAATTATTTTCGAAAACATTTGGCCCCGACCCTTCCAAAAGTGCATCTGCACAGTCAGTTTATCTCTTTTCCCTTTGGCCAACATGTGTCCTACAAACCCCAAAAGCTAGGGCGTTAATCAAACCCAAAATACCAGTTTTCCGGTGCTTTCCGAGTAATTTACCGCTTTCTGCCTCGGTATCAGTTCGCTGTCTCAGAAGGTAGCCCCATTGCAGCCGACGTCACTGAATTCCGCGTGGGCTGCAAAGAACTCACAAAAATTAAAGTCGAACTCTCGCTGAACATTTCCCAACTGTCTGGTTAGAAAAATGTTGCGACCCTTTTGATGCAAGCCATATGAGAAGACACTATGACCCACGCATTCGCTCAACGACCAACAGGTTTCCTGACAAAAGCTTTTACTACGCCAAAGACTTTTCTCTGTATGCAGTGGCATCCCCAGAAGTGAAGGCCCTTAGGCAAGGGAAAGCCGGTCGTAACCCACGTGCCGGCAAGTTCAGCACGTGGTGAAGAAACCCATTTGTAAAAAGTGAAAACGAGAAGAAAATTGTGAATTTTAGATCAGAACAAAAATAAGAAACATTTGAACTTAGCTTTTGATTCTGGATCACAGAAAGGTTAGATGTTTGAAGTCCGAATATTAGAAACTTTGTCCAATAACAGGTTCAGATTGATCAGCATAGTCCAGACAGTAACAATCACAAACAGTTTTGTACTGATAGTTTTTTCACGGGAATTTCCTGATTACCGTCTCGGTCATTGTTGCGATATAGCGTGACCCGGAACTTATGACTGTAGTTTCGCTTTGAAAGAGATTGGAGCACGGTTAAAGTAAATCTTCACTTCATGATTTTTTAGATAAAATCGGTAACCACGTTGTTTCCCAGCCTTCAAAAGTCACCAGCAAGCTTCCCAATTGTTTTTGGTCGCACACCCACGTTGTCAAGAGAACTTTGCACAGTAGAAGCAAGATGCGCGTCGCCACGCCAGGACGCGGTAATCCATCAACCTAATGCACGCACCCCTAATCGTTTTCACGTGAATTTTTGGAAACTTCGCTTAAACAACAGCTTCAGTGCTGTAATTTCCTGTAGATGTTTGCCAGCTTGCGTTCTATAACACGGAAGTTTTTGCAAAAACAAGAGATTCTCTACAAGCCTGTAGCGAGAGGAATTCCTGTGGAATCTTCATCCGAGCTGCACGCGGTAGCCTGTCGACGAAACGCATCGGACAGTCTGCTTGAGAGATTTCTGATTCGAGTATGGTTCAAAATAAGATAGATAGTCACATTACCGGAACTTCCTAAACCGAGAAGTTCGCGAAAGTCAAACTGAAAGTGATAAACAGATCTCATGACACAATAATTCCTCGTTTGTCTTTAAGTTGCAAAAATGTCGTCTACAAGTTTCAAACCCAAAACTTTACAATATCAAGGTTATCTTTACCGTGAGAATCCAGACAGGGTACATCCCGGGAATAGTTACGCCGTCTTTATCTATAAATCTTTTACAGGGTAGAGGTCACTATATTTACGATCCTGGTTGCATCAAAGAGGTCTAATCTGCAGAGCAGGGCTCTTGAGAATGGCTGTTGGTTATAGTGCAATATGGCTTTGTTAGTATACAGGGATGTCTCAAAACCCTACGATTGCCAACGTTTTCGATAAAATGCTCTTGATTCGGGACCTTTTCCAAAGTTTAGTTCCTCTTTTTGATTCAGTCTTTCCAATTTACTTCTCTTCTCTTCTTAAGTTTTGAACACTATCCTCTGTTAAATTGCATTATTCTCCGATCAGATGGTTTCTAGGAAAAAGCGGAACTAACAGATGTTTGGGCGTCGAGTTTCAAGGCGCAGTGCATCGCTACATCCTTAACACCATAGAAGGTCGAAGACTTATACGGTGCACATGTCCTCAGCCACATGTCGTCGAAAAGGAAGCATGGTCTGCCTCTCTCGTCTTTAGCACGCTATTTTCTTGCAAGGATGCGCCCCCTTCATATAAAAGAAGGCCGTCCGACAACGTACCCACTTCCCACCCAGTTGGCCGGGTTGTCCAAGTCTCAGTACTGGGACAGCCTTGTCAAGCATGTGGTGGGAATGCACCTTTAGAGTGCATCCAGCAAGCCATTTGTAAGAAAAGCCAGTTTATGAACCCCGCATGTGCAGAATGAACAATGAAATTCCATATCTTGAAACCTTTTCTCCGACGAATGGCGGTCTTTAAACAACAGATTTTCAGAATCAAAATGCTGAACAGAGAGATTTCCCGATCCGAAGTTGCCTACCACGATTCCCCCGACGACTGTTGGCTCATCATCAGAAACATTGTCTGCGATGTTACTTCTTTTCTTTACGAACATCCCGGCTCATGCGAAATCCTCCTCGAATACGTAAGTCAAACTGCAAAGAATCCTCTGATTTTCCCTTTTAGGCAGGCAGCGACGCTACAGATGCTTTTGAGAGTGTCGGACATTCGATGATGGCTCGCGCCATGTGTGACCAGATGAGAGTCGGTATGCTCCCTCCTCACGAGCAGACCACCTACGGAACCGAGTCTATTACAGAGGCAAAGGTAAACAATATGACCAAGAGCGGGGGTTAATCTACTTGTTTTTCAGAAGCTCTTGTGCCCATACCACATTAAAGCCTAAATTGTCACGAGGAAGAAGATCTCAGAAAACATGACCGGTACATCCGCCCCTAAATGGCTCTAGTCATAAATAGCCGTGTACAACTCCACACTGCCCATCTATCATCTCATGTATCTAACTCACTCTTCATTACGGTTTTATTCTTATAATAAATACTGACATTTTCTTTTTTTCTCAGCGTTGTTTGGTCTCTTCGGGGCGGCTCTCCACCCAACTGACCGACACTTTCTTTCACCCGCATGATCCATCTTTTTGATGCGCTCACATGACAACAATGAACTGATCGGGTAGAAAGTCCGATTTCGAACCGCCTGAGAGTATTGTAGAGCGCACGCCATGTGTAAATGTTACTGTTGTGCCAATCGAGACGCGGATGTGGCTGCCTGAGTCATACACCGCAGAATGTTTTCGGTGCACAACTGGATTTTCACCCAATGCGAAGCAAATGTGGATTTTTGCTTTTTGCCAGCTATTTGCCCCTCGTCATGTATCTCCTCTGCCCCAACGGCTGCGCAAACAGTACTGATTTGAAACACAAAAGGCATTTTCCCAACTTTATCCTTGTGACTTTGTTTTCGCTACTTTTAGCAAGACACAAGTCAGTTAAACGCCCTTGCAGAACGCAATACGGTAGGGAGTCATAAGACCAACTACCGTTTGCGTCTAGACAACAGAAAACAGTCAGTCGGGGTAAGACCCGCATCAAAATGCAGAATAATTTTGACGTAGTATCAGCAAGTAGCGATGGCTAATCTCTACCCACCGGCGCCTAACTATCCGCGCTGTTTGTCGAATTCGTCGACCGGTTCCGATCCCGGCGAGGCCTGTCGCGAACTCCGAGCAATTGATTGCTTACATCTGACCGAACACGCTTGTCACTTTTAAAGCATCCACTTTCGTTCATAGACATGCAAAGTCGACCTGTCCTTGTGTGACTATCGCTCTTTAAAATCTTTTAGCGCTTCTTTCCCATATGCCTGTATCCGGTCGTCATTTCTAGCCGCCACGCACATGTTTTGTTAACCGAATTGTTTGAAAAAGTAGCGGGTTATACACAACGCAAGAAGTATTTGTTGAACAGATTGTGCTGCCATTGCGCAACTCCTCCAGTATCGATTTCAATTAACCTTTCCTCCTCTACCGATCATTATCATGAAGTTCCTTTGAAACGATCCTTTTACGTAGTATTAAACTACTGCACTGCCTGTTTAAGGAACACTTCACCAGCAAACATCTTCCTTATTGACCTAGAGTAACGACAACTTTCCATCCTTCTGACCTGTACTGATAACCCGAGTTACATTTTCGCTTTGAGGCACCTCTTTTGTCAATGCTTATAAAACATTACTGTTGAATGATGTTTCACCCCGTTCAATTCCCTGAAAAGCCGGTTGCTGCCCATTTCCCCGTTAAGTGTTAGTTCATTCTATTGATTGAACCCAAGTCATTCATTCTGGTACGTTCTTGAAACACTTGTAACATGGTTGCAAACTGGACGAAGGTTGAAGTACATTAGACATAATTGACTACGTAGACACAATGCCAATCCTGCTCAAATGCTAGGCAAACAATGTTATTTTAATTAGCCCGAAAGTCTCATTCCTCATTTATCAATTTGCTTTTTCAACGTATTTTTCCAGAAAATCGAGTAATTTCTCTGTGACCGTCTCAATGAGGCGGTTGCTGGTTCTCTTGTTTATAGCGACGTTAGCTGTTTGTCAAACACTTCCTCCAAATCATATTTGCCGGTTAAGATGCATAGCCAAATGTATGAAAGAAAACAAGGTATTTTTAAGTTATCTGGCTAAAACAAGATGTTTTCAGGAACCGTTGCAACAGTGTACACAACAGTGTATATCTTTTGATAATCAGAAGCTTTGCGTGAGTTTTCTATCCTATAGTTTACCAACAGTTGGCCACGGTTCAGGACACCCCAGAATGCTGGAATAACTGTCTCAATCTTGGCCCGATTGGCGTTCTTCCAGTACCTTCGAATATCAAGGTTGACACTGAAAATGGCGACAGTCTGGTAACGTTTTTGGCAATACTTTCACTGCTGGTTTAGCTCTCCTGGTCCAGCGTTAACGGCGCCACACTTTATGCTGTGGAATACAAACTGCCAAATGCTCTTCGTTTTGACGGTGACGATTACATGGTTAATAGTTCTGCTTCTTTGAAATGTTGGCGATTTCAGATCACAACAAGTAACGATGTCAAAGATTTCCAAAATCCTAAGGGTACCATCTGCGACGATTCCGTAGTGATGGTCATGGCTGTATCCGAGTCAGCTGTCAGCGATTTCACTAAACCTGTAACTGTTCATGCCAGGACACCTTACGTCGATCCAACTTTGAATATTTCTAGTCTGGTCTATATCGTTAGTTCGTATAGACCGTTGTTCTTACCGGATTTTTAGAATCAACCCCTGGAGCGCGAAGGTTACACCGCAAATGGAACGCTTGAACTAACTTTCAGTTACCAAGAAGGGGGTAAGCAAACACTCCACCTGCGGAAGATGAAATGTTCAGATTGGCCTTTGGGAACGAGCGATTTGATAGTGGAGCCCTTGTTTCATACTGTGAACTGTGTTACGGCTGATCTCTCTCAAGCCATACCTGTTCCTGATTTTGTAAGAAATGAAATGGTTCGCAGGAAATTGAAAAATTGTAGGAACAAGGAGCAGGAAATACTGTGGTTGGCTATCTTGGTGCCGATCTGATGTACCGTCAATGCCGGATCATGTATTATGTGAGCAGAGTTGGAAGTAGAACGTGTAAAACATATACGTCCATTCAATCTCCTTTAAAAGATACCATGCGTACAAAAGTCATTGGTATAATTATCTCCAAAGTCAAGAGACACTAAAACTTTAGATTGCGACGCAGTTGCTAACGCTCCATGCAAAAAAGAGATACGTCACGATCCTCCAGTTTGTGGTCAGGTGGACGATGTCGAGTTCAAGGTCAGTTGAAGGCTTGCATAGCCAAGAAACCAACTTCAGGTACTGACTCCTCATGTGAGATCCGGAGATAAAGCATTGGATCTGGTTCTGAATGTGTCATTTATTCCTGTTATGAGAAGCAACGAAGCTCCTACTCTTTATTACGTTGCCTTCTACGGGCCTGCGACGAATTACACTTCTGATGACGAGGTTCCGTTCAAACATGTTGACTGGATAACAACAATAGTTTCAGAAAGCGTTTTTGGGAGTAAATTTGACCTCGATCATGGGAAACACGACCAACTGTTTCAATTTTACCGAAACAGGGACTTGCGCTGTATGTGTGGAACTTTGAGAGAAACCTTTTAGTATTTCAGGAACGCACAAATAATTCAGTGATCTTACAAGATATCCATTTGGACAATTTGTATGGAATCACTTTTTGCGCCGTCAAAGATCCGATGAATTTGAACTTCTCCGGTATTTTAAGTGACTCCAGATCTGTTCGTCCCAAGGCCGTCCAAATCCTTGTCAAATCTTCTGGTGAGTTATTAAAGGCATGCTTTGTGGTTTGTGATACTAACCCTTCAGTTTTGCATGAAAATCTAACCCGTAGCATCACTAAACCTGCTGACTCATCGGACGATGACGTTTCCTCTGCTGAGCTGGCGATCGTGGTTGACCTGCTTTCTCGCGTAGAACCAGAATGGGCCGACGATGATCAACAACAATTGTTTGCGGAAAATTACCCGGAACAGAAAAGAAAAAGAGCTGCAGAAAAAAAATCATCTTTTAAAGAGACGGAATCAGCTGAAGGCATTTACGAAAATGCAACCAAAGCGTTACTCGGAAGATCCGCCGATGCTGAATTCACAGATGAAAATAACACAACGTTTCAAAATTACTCTTCTGGAGAATACTTTTCCGACTCTTCTAACAGTACGGAGACATTTATATACACAAACTCCTCATCCAATAACAGTTCTGAAATGAAAGAGGACTATGATCTCTTGAACTACACAATTCTAATCGTCACTTCTTCATATAGCAGCACACTACCACCTTCTGCTAACCAAAAACCCGGTGAAGGAACCGCTTCAACCTTTCGCTTCTCCTTCCCTTGCTTTTTTCAAAAAATGCGGCTCCATACCATAAATGTAAATTAACTTTCAGATTATGCAGGCAAGAGTCCTGTCGGATTGATTATTGGGGTGGTGGTTGGAGCCCTATGTCTTGTTGTGATTGGCATTCTTGGCATGTGCTACTATATCAACAAACGTCAGAAAGCAAAGAATGAGAAGTTCCGGTTGAAAATAACACAGCTCGAAATGGAGAAAGAGGGACGCTACACCGACTTTCCCAAAAAGTATGTGAAATTCGAGTGTCTTTACCCTTTGCAAATAGATTCGACATTTGGGAGGTGGAAAGAAGAAACCTCATCATTCACAATGACAAGAAGCTGGGATCTGGAGCTTTTGGAGCCGTGTATCTTGGAAAGTTACTCGGAAAGTCTTTGGCACACAAAGATGCCAACTCTCCTCTTGGAGTTAATTTGATGAGGGCAGAAAACTGTGACGTGAGTTTAATATCATTTAAAGATGTATAAAATGATGCAGGTTGCTGTCAAAATGCTGCCTGAGTATGCTGATGATCTCTCAAAATCCGAGTTTCTTCGAGAAATTGGTCTCATGAAAACTCTAGGTTATCACGAGAGGTAAACTATTTCTTGTCTATTTCGAAACGATGAATTCCAGACTGGTCAACATGCTGGCCTGTATCACCGAGTCGGAACCACTGTGTCTCATTGTTGAGTACTGTAGTGACGGCGATCTATTGCACTTCCTTCGTTCCCGATGCAAATACATGATGAAGGTGGCATCAAAGATGAACTTTTAAAAAGTTTTTCTTTTTTAGCTGGATGAGCTCGGCATCGACTACCATCAACCTGTGCTCGATGGAAACTACGATCCACAGATGATCATTACTTTGAAGCAGCTTCTTATGTTTGCCGTACAAGTCAGTTATGGACTGGTATGCAGTTTTGTCTTTTTTTCAAAACCGTCAACTCAGGAATATCTTTCTCAAAAGGGATTTGTGCACAGAGACGTCGCCGCGAGAAACATTTTGGTCCATGAGATGAACAGTTGCAAGATTGGAGATTTCGGTCTCTGTCGCTACATCTACTCTGAGAACTCTCATTACAAGAGCAAGGTAGAAAAATTTGTTTTTCTGCTTATAAGAATTCTTCAGGGTGGTCGTCTTCCCCTGAAGTGGATGTCTCCTGAAGCTATCCGTCACTATGAGTTCTCTACTCAAAGTGATGTCTGGTCATTCGGAATCTTGCTGTTCGAAATTATCACCCTGGGAGGCTCACCCTATCCAGGTGTACAACCAGAAGACATGCTGAATTTCCTCGAAACAGGAGGCAGAATGGAACAGCCGGACAACTGTCCAGGCGAATTGTATGTTTCTTTAGTATTTTTTTATATCAACGTCTCAGCTACTCTGTCATGGATGAATGTTGGCGAGCTGATCCCGAGCAGCGAATTGAGTTTTCGCACATTCGTCAAAAGCTGGCCGGTCAGCTGGAAGACATCACGGATGAATACAGTTATCTGAAGTTGGATGCCCAAAAGGACTATTACAACGTCCAATACGGCGATCAGAAGGTTTGTTTTTTTACGTCAAACGTGGTGTAAACTTGTACTTCAGCCCGATGTTATCATTGTTCCGGAAGACGTAACCATCAAAGTGAAAAAAGAAAAGGTGACGGCAAATGATTCATTGAGTTCGGTTGAAAGCATTCCAAGGTGAATACTAGAAAGAGAACATCAACGGTCAAGTTTTCAGAGACTCGATTATTTTCGATCCGAACGATGACATAGATCGAATGAAAGCTGCCAACAAAATGCATAAAAACGAAGAAGATACTCAAAGTTCCCTCATAACTGATTCTATGTCAATTTCCATGGGTGCAATCAGTGATAGTAATGTGTAGTAGCGATGGCGACTTGGTTTCTCATATATATTTTGATCGCGAACCGAGTATTCTAGTTCCGAGGTAGACATATCCCAATGATTTTATGTGATTCTTACGTGTATTCCCCATTTATCTAGTTTTGTTCTCATGTTCAGTTCCATGACTTTAAGTTTGTGTCCTTTCAGCACTGTGGTTATTGTACAATATTATTGAAGTTCACGGCAGATTAATAATGTTTCGATTTATTTTCTCCTTTAACATTTCCTTGCTTTCATCCTAGTAGAAATAGGGAGCGACCGAAAACAGTTAAGAACGTTTGTCTGTTGCTACCTGCTGAATTACTAAGCGCAGGGATCGCGGCGGGACCAGGGATTTGTAGACCATGGAGTAAGCGTGTAAACCACATTTTTACAGTTAATTATATTTTTATCTTGGTATCGATGGTATTAAAATCATGCTTGTGGTTAAAAATACCATCAAATTTAAAGATATTCGAATTCATTGACATTTGGGTAACTGCATGGGGGTTTACAGATGCTACAGTCATTTTCTCATAGGCGGAAAAATATATCGTGTTTTCCTAACAAACATATAATAAGGAGGGCCATACAAACGAGATTTCTGCCCAAACAGTTTACAAGTTGCTTCATTTGTAAGTGAAATTCTAATTTCTCCGCTGTTTATCCAGTCTTTTAGGTAAAACTAATGTTAAACATACATTTTTATTGAGATACTTATATTAAGACACACGGCGAAATCATTGTGTACAACAAAAATTTCCTGTAGGCGGTCTATGAATGCTGGAAGGCGTAGCAGATGATGTCGTACTTGGACGTTTGACAGAATATCTCACTTCTGGCAACATACGAGAAGTCTTCTTTGGAGCAAATAACGGAAAAGTAGCCTGAAAACACAGTTCGTACAAATTGCAAAACAGATTTACCTCCGAGCAGTTCTTCAGCTGCCTTCTGAATCAATCTTTTTGAGAGAGAAGGTGTTCTCGTGGTTGACTTGTTCATCAGATCTCTCAACTCTTCGCTTGTACAACGAGAATCTTTTGCGACTTCTGTAGCATCACGAAGTGGAACAAAATCCTTCTCGATGGTTTTCGATGCTTTTGCTTGAGCCTGAACTTGCTGTCTTTAAAAAGTGATGAGCTTGTTTTACTCGTTGTCGGAAGTGGCATGGATGAGCACATCTACCACAACAATCGTTCAAAGGAGGAGGACGAACATATGTCGGCGGATAAACTAGAAAAATATCTTCACAAATTGAGGTCCACGGCTTACCAGGTTGAGGTGGAAGTGGTCGAGGAATGGGTGGCTGAGGATATGGCTGAAGAACAGGCTGGACGTATCCTCTAGGCATGTACGGAACGGGTCGGACGTACTGTGGCGGAAGAACTGGACATCCTGAAATGTTTCGTAAAACACTATTTTCTATCATTGATAACCATGAGGAAGAAGCGGATGAGGTCTGTATGGAAGAGGTCTTGGAAGATAAGGTTGTGGCTGATACGGCAGCTCTCTGATGTACGTCGTTCCGGTCAAGTTTGCTACTGGTTCAGTAATGAAAGGATCAACGGGAATAGGGGATACGGGCTTCAATTTATTCAACTCCTTCTCGAATTTTTCGTATTCCTGAATCGGTTACTGTAAAAAAGAGCAAACTAACAGTGATCTTGAGTTTCTCGGGTAATGATGTTGGCAGCTCTTTCTCGGTAGGCGGCGGAAGTTGAGGAGGAAGTACATAAGAATCTAGAACTGTGATTTTTAGATAGTGTCTTCAAATACTCGTGTAGTATTGATGCGGATCAGCTACTGGAGCTTGAGCAACTTGACGAGCAGGTAGAGGATGTTGAACATATTGTGGAGGATAGACCGCTTGTTGATAGTAAGGACGAACAAAACCACACCGTGGAGCACCACAACCTTGTCCAAGAGAATAGGGCAAAAATAGGACAAGCCAGATCATTCTCTGGAAACTGACAGTCGAAAGAGAGGAAGTCGGAAGTGGCCAGAGATCAGGTTGCTGCCAAATGCAAGTTCTGAGTGGCTTCGAGGCTACCTCTTCAAGTCATAATTATCCGGGTTATACAGTTCAGGCGAAATGCACTTTCTATGAGGACAGAGAAACGCTGCAAAAGGGATAGATGCAGTGAGTGAAAACTGTCCAGTTACTGCGGAAATGGTTTTCTAGCGAAAAGTAGCAAATGGGTGGTCTCCAACTCGTCGTGATTATATAGTCCGATAGATTCCGGTCTAGCTGCAATCCTTTGGAAGAGGAAGCTGAAATCCCTAAAAGGGCGGATTGCCGCAGTTCGAAACGGCTTAGAGCATAATTACCGGCTGCAACCACGATAAAAACAGGACGGTGAAGGCTAGCACAATGAGAGGATCAAACCAGGGAAATCTGGCACCAATTTCTCTTCGGAAAAGGGAAAGATAACTTTCATTTTTGGACTTGTAATCTTTCGTTGAATTTGATGGAGGAAGAACATTTAGCACCCCGTACCAGTCTTCAGACTATTCTCTCCCCCTTACGAGCAGCTGAATAGACGGTAATTGAACCGAAGTTGACCAGAGATGAGAGTTAAAGAAATCCGGCGGATATATTAGTCGTGTACTCTTTTCAATTTTAGAAATTTTCATCATTTTTTGTTACTCATCGTGGGTTTCAACAAAACAAAACATCAGCTTTGCCTTGCGTGGGTTCCATTGCCGTATTTTCTCATTCCCACTGGTGTATTGCATAGTGCTCGTTTGGTCATGTTTCAAAAGTCAAAGTTTCTTCCACCATTGGTGGTTTTGATCTGCCCAGTTGTTGCTAACTATAGTAAAGTCTCATGTTATCAAACAACGCGTACTGATTTACGAGACTATTTGTAGACAGACAAACGATAATTTGTATGTAGAAAGCATTGTTGAGTTCCATGAACCTGATCTTCTGTGTTTGCGGCCAATCTACTTTACGTCGAGTTTATTAAGCTATTGTTCCATTTAAAATGATGAAGTTCTAATCTAATATGTACAGACCAGACATGCCAAAGTGAAGTTTGCAGAAAATGATTCTAACTACTGAGGAGGAGAACATCTTTTGTGCATCAGTTCTAACTGCAGTAAGTGTTACTTTTATTTGAGAGATATAACTTATCAGGTATGCTGCATCTGCGTACTTGTACATGGCCTCATCATCTTCCAAATGACTTTGAGAGCAAAATCAAGATCTCCTTTTGTTCTACTCTGTCTCTCTTCAATGACCATTTCAATGGCTGTTCCTCTTTTCGCGTAAGAAATTATACATGTCTATGAATTATCAGATTCAGTGGAAAGGAACTGCTGGAATACGGTTTGAATGTGGTCACAACTCCAGAAGTCTCATTATATCCATCCGAACTATTCCTGTCTTTTAACAGATTTGTGGCCGTTTATTTCTGGAACAAATATCACCGCATCTTCAACATGCCCGTTATAGTGGTAATTCGTATGGAAACGATGTTGTAATTTTGATTCAGACGCTTATAGCATTTTCATGGCTAGCCGGCCTGTCCGTACTGGGAGAGACTCTTGCCAGAGGTAATCAGTATTAGTCGGTTGTAAATAACTAGTTCAGGCTGTGTGCTGACTTTTGATTTGCCGAATCTGCAAACAAAAATGACGTACGATGGTTGTTGGGAAGAGAAAACCTATGGACAGATCATCAACCTCCCATGCATTTTCGGCTCACTCTTTTTGAATATCGTTACATTAGGAAGATACATCTACATTATGGTAAACAGTCTGATTAAACACATTAGAATTTTAGTCAAAAACACGAAGCTCCTATGAATCAGATGGCAAGACCGACAACAACGTTCGTCTATTTATTTTTGCCTTTGCTGAATGTCTTCTATGGTTAACCGTTCAAATTGTCTGGTGGACTCAAATTATCAACTCAATCAACTCTTGAATTGGAAAGTCCTTTTGCAACACAATGTTCTCCAACGGTGGACATATCATTGAAGGGTAAGAAACGACTAGGAAATCCACATGTTGTATATTTTCAGACTCATATTTATAATAGTCTATAGAAAGGAAATGTTTCCTGGCAATCAACGACGTCTAGTCGTCCCGGCAAAGAACACGGGATCTTATGTTAGTAGACAATTGTGATGCGGAATATTTATTAAAAATTTATTGGATTATTGCAGTAGATCCATTGCAAACGGGGATAGGATCACTGAATACTTGTATTACGTTTGCACATAATTGTCTTACCAAGGAGTAGTGAAGCATTGAACTTGCTGAAGGTGACAGGTCTGGCCAGGAGGGCAGAGGGTAGTAGCGCAGGGATCTGGAAAAAATTTCGACAAACCGACGTGTGGCTTACTGGCAGTGCGAGTTACTCGTCCAGTGGTTGGGGCAGGAACACAACGTCCACGGCGGGGAGGACATCCAGGGCGAAGACACATAATTGGGCTTTCTTCGCAGACGAATCCAGCTTTGCACTTGATGACAGCACATCCTCCAACGGGAGCTAAGATGCGTTTTTCTGCATTAAAAAAGCTCTTACATCTAGTGGGTCTAGATACTCCGCCTTGAGGACACTTATTCAAGGCAACGCATTCCTTCTGAGCGTTTCGGTAGAATCCAGCCTTGCATTGGCAGCCTCTAACGCACTGCATGGTACAGAATTCCTAGAAATGTTTTTATTCTTGAGTAAAAAATAGTATTACCGGTTTTGGTTGGGCGCAAGAGGGCTCACACGCGGTTCCACACTCTTTGAACTCCTCGTTCGTCTTGCAAGACTGCTCATTCTGAGCAGTAGCGAAGCCGATTACAGCAATGAAAGTAATAACGAATTTCATCAGAAACTGTATCATATAGTAAGAATTTATAAAAAAAGCTGAAGTAAAGGAAATGATTGACTGATGGCCATAACGGGCGCTTCTCCTCTTTTATATTGTGCGAGCAGATGCGTTCGCGACCGCTTTACGGTCACCGCCACATCAGACAACGAAAATATAATCGCAAGATCAGACGTGTTTGCCATATTGGAAAACAAAACAGTCATTTTCACTGCAGTTGGCCCACTTGTTCTCGCGCTGATCCTCCTGTGCACACAGTACCCGCCCTATTTTCGGATTGACTCATCGAGTGTATTCTTCCCTAAACCAAATTCGCAAAAACAGCTTAAATTCGTCAATATTATGGCAATTTCCGTTTTTGTCCTGATCGACCAAAGTTGTTTTCGAATACATTTAGAAATGCCACGTTGGTGACCTCATTCTGAATAGGTTCAACAGATTCAGCGCTGGCTGCAAAGAAATGTTCTTTGTTCGATTGTCTCTCTTTAGTCTCTTTAGCGAAGGGATGGCATTGAAATGACGTTGAGCGTCATACAACGGCCGTCTTACTCATCGTTTTTTTATTAACACTTTATTCCTCCTATCATGCAGTTTTCGGGAGACGAATCACTTGGAACAAGTAGATTTTTCGACACAATCACCATCAGCGTTTCTGACAAATCCACCCTTGCAACTGCAACCAGGAGAGCACTTCTTTGCGCAACTCTGAAAGTGGATTTAGTACAGAAGAAAACAAGGTAATCATACCGTTCCATTTGGATTTTCGCAAGTCTTCTCACAGGGACGACACTTATCCCACTGCTCATTGTCTCCACAACCGGCATCTGAACACATTTGTAGACAAACTCAACATAAGTTTCTTACGAGCAAAGCAATGTCTGTTATGACGACAGAATCCGTTTTCATCTCTCTTGTAGAAAGGCTTGCACATACACCCGGGAACGCACAAGGCGATGGTCATGTTTTCGGATGCGTTACACTGAAACTCTCGATGTTAACAGGATCATATCAAACTACCTTATCTCCTCTGCAACTGTTTTCGCACTGTGGCATACAATCGGTGTGAACTTCATTGGAAGCACAGTCACGTCCTGAAGAGATTAAAATTCGTGAGTAAAGTCATTGTCTTACCGCCTTCACTCGAATCGGCACACATATCAAAAGATACGCATTCGCCCTGATCATTTCTAACAAATCCATCGACACAAACACATTTAGGCTTGCGGCACATCTCTGTACAGATCTAAAAAAAACCATAGCTCATGCACATGAGTTAATTACTGGGTTCTGGTTTGAGCAAGTCTTTTCACATCCTCCACATTTGTCTTCTTTCTCATTTTCACCACAATGCAATGTTTCTAATAACGAGTCAATTAAAATAAGTGCACTCTCTTACGATTTGTGCACGTTGGGCCTCTGTTTCCCATAACACAAGTAGTACCAAATCCACATCGGACAGTGGCGCAAGTTAACGTGTGATCTGATAAATATTTGTAGACAGATACGTATTGTGTGCAACATTGAACTTAAAGCCTTTATTGAACCCTTGTTACAATAGCGGAAATGTTACAAACAGTATAGATTGAAACAAAAGGTGCTCAATAGGTGGTATTACCCTTTTTGTTGCAATCAGCTGGCAGCACACAGACTCCGGAAGAGTTTCTCATGTAAGCGAAGTTACATTGGCATTTGGGCTTGCCGCAAGAGGCAGGGCATAACTGAACTTATTTTAATTTGCAGACAAAGCCGCTTACCATTGTTTCCTTTCCACAGACTTCCTCACACTGAGTACTGCATTCGGCGAAAGTTTCGTTGGCTCCGCAAGCTTTCACGCAAGTTGGAGATCCGTTGATCATTCCACACTGTTCTCCAGCGTGACACTTTATGCGAACGTTCTCACATGTGGGTCCCCCGCTAGAGTTTGATCGAACGCATTTGGCTTCAGTGGGGCTGAAGCATTTTGCTTATCATAAATAAAAACAGTTACCAAGGAGCGACGAAACAAGGATGTGTTTCTTCCACGCAGTCGAATCCAACGGCACACTCGGTAGCAGCACAAGTTGTACCTAGATGATTTTGAGCTACACATCTAGCCATGGTTCCGCTAAAACAGTTCATGTTATCACAAACAGCCCAATTACCAAGGAGGAGTACTGCAGTCTAACGGCTCTTCGATGCAGTCGGTTCCTTCCATACAAAGCGTAGCAGCACATGAGCTTGGTCCTTCTAAATGATTTCTGATTCTGTTCTTCAATATCTCATACGGTAGACACATTTTGGGGCTCCGTCCACAATTCCGCATCCGTAGTTTTCGTCACATCTGATTTTGACAGTGTCGCAAGTAGCATTTGCCATTGGAACGCATTTGGCGGTCTTCGGGCATGGTGCTACAAGACAGGGGTTCGTCTCTTCGACGCATCTGAATCCGGATTGGCAGTCAATCAGGGCACAACCGCTATCTTAATTCCAGCCAATACTGTTTTTAATTAGAATAATACCGAGAACTGCTTCCACACACTTTGGAATTGGGTTGCAGGGAGCCTTTATGCACATAACCTCTTCTAGTTGGCACACTTGCCCGTTCTTGCATTGTAGATCGCATTTGACTGGAGCTGTTGTTGAAGCGTCTAAAACAGAAGTGAGTGTTCTTCAAAAAAATAGTCACTGAATCCGCGGGGTACACACTGAGGACGAGCGGCACATGACTCCAAAGCACAGAATAGTGGCTTGACCATCTTGCATTCAGTATCAAATCCACAGCGAACGTTGGCACAAGTTGTTCCGGCTAAACCGAAAGAGTATATTGGACCTTAGGTTGTGCTCACAGTCAGGGGTACAATCCATGGTAGCAACACAGGCTCCCGTTGAGTTTCTCAGGAATCCCTTGCTGCATTGACAGCCAACTACACATTGTTCGGTGCAGACCGCCTGCAAAGAATAGCTCCACAGATTTGAGACTTACCGGTCTGGGAGATGCGCAACTGGGCTGGCAAGCAGTACCACAGGTTGTGTACGTTTCATTCTTGGCACAGGTACTATTGCCAACTAAAGAAATTCAGATGAATATTCATTGGATAGGACAAGAACAGATAGAGACCGAACACAGGTACACCGTTTGGACAACATGCTCAAAACAGAAAGGACAGACAGGTTCAACTTCGTTGAACGGGACTTTGATAAAACACAGGATTTCTACCTGGTGGACAAGTGGATTCAGCTACGCAGATTCCATTCTCGCGTACAAATCCGGTGTTACAGGTACAGGCACCTTCCGTTCTGCAGATCATAGGACAGGCCTAAACAGCGGTTTTAACATAAACTACGTAAGCTACCATATTGTTTCGGGTAGCGCAAGTTCTTTCACAAACATTTCCACATGAGTTCCAGATTTCGTTGTAAGGACAACTGTGGTTGGACGGAACAGGCGTTGTTACTAAAATATTGTTTCATTTTCAAGAGAATTGTTAATTACAAACCATTGATAGGGACACATCTTGGTCGTGGTTGAGGACATGGCGGCACAAAGCAATTGACCATGATTTGCTCACATCGAAAGCCGGGCCTGCAGTCGAAGGTAGCGCAGGTTAGTCGAGGCACTAAAATAAATGAATTGCCAACTTCGAATTTCGATTACCTGTGGCACATTCAGCAGGCTTGACGCAAATGTCAAAAGTATTTCGCACGAATCCTGACTTACAGCGACAGACATTCACGACACAGTTGGCAGTACAAATAGTCTGAACTCTAGTTGCACTTTCTTGTTTGTTATTTACTCACAACGTTTTGGCTGTCACAGGTCGGCTCGCATGTAGTGCCACATGCTTCTCTTTGAGCATTTGGTCCGCAGTCGTCTGTCAAATTGAAACGTGCTCTCGATAAGATCTTACCTGTACCGTTAGTGCTGTCTGTGACGCACTGGGGGACAAGTTCACAGTTTTTTTTGCAGTCTGGTTTAGCGAGAAGACGGCAGCTAAAACCGAACAATATCAAAGGTACAATTTTTTATTACGTTGTTCCTGCCATGCATCTCATGGCAGCACATGGTCCGGCAATATCCACTAGACTCAGTGGAATAGGGGTTGAATCAGTGACCGATCTTGAAGCCACGGATTGAAGCGCAAGAAGACCAACCTAAAACGTTTTTGTTCTCTGGTAGAACAGGCAGTTAGTTGAACTTTTGTACAACTCATCCACCGGTTGATCCTGGTAGAAAAACGGTTAATTGCCCACGCGCGGTTTGGCAAATCCGACAACTGGTACGTGATTCAACTTACCAGGAGTTTCATGGCTACTGGAGTTTCTGGATGTTGTAAACAGAGCTCTGAAATAGTAGCTGAATGTCGATAAGAAACAAAAGTGAAAGATTCTAGTAAGGCTTCTAAGAAAGTTAGTCTCATTTTCTCAAGATGTTTGCAAAATGCCAATATAATGTTGTAGTGCGATCAGAGAACGGTAAAGTTGAACTTGAAACCATGCATGTAGATTAGTTTGAATTTAGCTCTGAAAGGATTTGTTATATACGGGCGGAAATAGGGCGGGGCTCTGACGATTCACAGTAGCTACACAGTGACGCGTTGTATCGCTACGCGTCAAGAACCATGAGAAGACCAAATTGCGCTGGGTTTTCAGCTTGTTAGAGGATATATTGGTTCAACAGTTCACAAGATTATTCTGCCTGTATAGTCGCGGGCTGAAACAAAGGGTGGTTGCTATTGAACGCTGATGATTATAGAATAATGTAAAGCTGTTTGCTTTGCAAGTCAAAAATAGACATGCTGCAAAATATTTGTCTAGGTTTTTGAGCTCGATAAGAGCAATATTAAGAAGCAGATGACTTTCGACCGGGAAAGCTATCAAAGATAACAAAAGATCAAGAGGCGGCTGTCGCTATGACTCAGACACCTTCGCGTGCCACCCGTGACGTAACCTTTTTCTTAATGGTAAACAGTTCCTTGGGTGAGAACAGTTCATTTTTGGTCCAAACCACTTTGTGTCAGACAAATATTGTGTTGATTGCCCAGATTTGGGTTGATTTTTGGTCGAGAGTTCTGCAGACATGTAGGTGGTCAGGCCCCGACTGTGCGAAAGCCATTTCATCTCGCCCTTAGCTGGCGGATTCAAGGGAAAGCAAGTTTTGATTTTTTGTTTCCGTCTGGGAGAAAAGTCGGCCAACATTCAATTGTGGAAATAGAACAAAGATTAGTAGGTGTTTGACAAATGCAATCCAGCAAACTGAACTCAACAATTGCTTAATAACCTGCAACAGTCCGCCAAACAATGTTCATTGAAAATTTCTGTATAGAATATTCCTGACGAGCATGAATTTCTTGCCTAGGAAAGAACGATACAGATGTTGTGATGAGTGTAGCGTTAATACCAATATTTAGTCTAGAACAGATTCTGCGTGCATACTCAATGAAAAACAGCCTAAATCAATCGTTTGATTCTCTTCTACAAATATTCTTTAGGCAATCGCATACCATGCGTCATTCCGATGGTTAACACAGGAATGCAACATTGTTGTTCGACAAGGTTCGTTGAGTTTCTTGCGCTGTTCCTTCTCGACATATCTGAACATTGAAGGTTTTGCCCTCATTCTGAACGCCTCTTCTTTTCGACGATGTATCTGCTTGTAAAATTACACAAAACACAGCCCGAGGCGTCCTAAGTAGCATGGGCTGGTCAGCTGAACACGGCATGGATCGGTTGCGTCTTCCCCCAAACAGACTCGTTCGTTGGGTGCGCTTCTTCAGCTGTCTTTTATGTTCGCAAGGTGTATTCTTACGTCCTCAGCCTCTGTACTTTGTCATAGACAAATGACCCTTGAATCAATTCACCTTGGACTCAAGAAGACCTGTCTAACTCGGATGATTAGATCTCTTTTTTGTTCTCTTGTGGGTTTATCGTACTTCAAATCTGTTACTTGTGATTATAATCTGGCGCCAACACATGGACTGAGATGTACTCCCATACCTTGGCAACCCGCCCTCCTCTCCTATAGAAACTTCCGTCTGTTCTCTTGAATTTTTGCGTTGATTCAAAAATCGTGTTCTATCAATTCCAGCAGGTATTTGGAGGCGTAAGCTATTGTTTTTGACCGCGAGAAAGCCTCTTCCCTGCTTTTTCCGACTGAATCCTGCACACATTTTCCGACTGAATCCTGCACACATAACTGAGCTTTTCTTCTCTTCTGTAAAAAAAAAGTAGAAGCCGGTTCTCTGTGACGAGGGGTGTCGCCATGAAGCCAATAACAATTTGCATACCCGGTTCAACCTGTGTCGTGCCCCTGTTTGTATCCCAGAAGTCACAGCTGGTGTTCGCTTTTATGTTCCTAAAGGAGAAAGAGGCTTTTTCATATGATCGACCGATTTCGTCCGAGAAAAGTGTCGACGGCTTGTTTTTGATGTCCGTTTCGAAGCATCAGAGAAAACCGTCATGCTGTTACACTGTCTACTAATAATGTTCCACCCACTTTTTGAGGGTTTTCCCGAAAGATGGTCTCATAGCTCTGCCATTTCTTTTCCTTTCCTTATAAAAAGTTGCTTTTTGGATTCTTCCTAAGATGTTGTTTCACATAACTTGAGGGTTCAGCCTCAATAACCGACTGAATCCCCGTCGAAGGTCAGCCGAGTGCCTGGCCACTGTAATATCATTCCACACTCACACCCGCTCCTTATACCCAACCAGTTTGACATTTTGAACGGCGGAAATGACAAGCCGACTGGTCAAAAATTGTGCAGTCGCGAGAAAACTGACACAAAATCTAAGGTTTTTATCCTCAAGAAGACGACCTAAATGTTGTATGACAAATGTAGACCATGACTGCATAAACACTTGAGGAGTGAACAGACGAGGACGCGTCAAGTAGCTCAATTTTGGCCTCAGGTACTGTAAGTGTGGTATTATTTTTTCTAATAGTTCATTGAAGTTGAAAAAAGGGTAAATATTTGTAGTTTCGAAATATAAAATAGATTGAAACCCTAGATAATGAAAAATGATCTCCAAAACAGGTTGTTTCTTACAGTGCAATTGTACTTTCGGTGCAGTGCAACCCTCTCGAATCAAAGTGAGCCAATTTCGAACAATTCTCTCTATAAGGCCTCCTTTGACATATTTTCATGTGTTAAACACCATGTCCGCCGCTATCTTTGAAGCGAAATAAGGACAGTCAAAGTACCGCAGGTAGACTCATAATAGATCCGTTCGCAATCTATAGCACGATCTCCTCCATTGACCCCAATTCCTTTTTCCGTCAGACAAGCTCTCCTAGGTCCTAGATTCCTCATTTTCCGTGTCATCCTTGTTTTCCGTTCCAATTTTAGCCTTGTGTAATTTCTCGTAGAAATTTTTCACTTTTGGCTTTGTCAGAACCGAGATCATAGACCACCCGCTGGGAATTTTCGCTGACGTATCTAGTATTGTTTTGTTGTCTTTCAACGGAAACTGGTTAAAGAGATAGACAGTAACGAACAGTTGCAAGAAACCAGTGAAATGGCCTTTGACATTCGACCTTTTTCTAAACAATTGCGGCTACTTTTCATCAACAACTTTAGACCAACTTTAGAAAAACTGGCACCCATTCCCGACCGCGAAATGCGCTCTTCTCGCCAATTTTCTTGTTGATTTAGATAATTTTCGGTTCTGTTCCCTTAATAGCGAAAAGAGGCATTTGAACAGCGATTTTGATCAAAGACTCAGATTACGCGCGGGCGGCTTTATAGATTTCGAGTTCCAATTGAGAGAACCCTGGCGATCCTACATTGGCAACCTCGCAACTCTCGGCCTTTTTTCACTTTTACTATATGACCTCGCGATCTCTGCAAGAAGATTTTCGTGTCTGTTTAATGATCTTTGCGTTTGCAGAAACGATTATCATCATGGACAACTATATTCTGGTCGATCCGATGTCTGCGAAGCCTATTGACTGTTGGAAAAAATACAAAAGTCAGGGACGTATAAGTGAAACAGCTAGAGAACTTCCGTGAGTTTTCAAACCTTTTTTAAACAAAAGTTGTAGCCTTGACACTTCCATCTTCGAGGACAAGGTTCGGTTCGTGTGTATATCTGACACTCACGAGAAGCTGGAGGAACTTTTGCCGATCATTCCCGATGGCGATGTCTTGATTCATGCTGGCGATTTCACGAACGAGGGTGATATCATGGAGGTCATCAAGTTTAATGCCGAAATAGGTCGGATTCATGATCTGTCAATGCATAAACGCAAATTTAGGTAGCCTTCCTCATAAACACAAGATTGTCATTGCCGGAAACCACGAGCTTGGCTTCGAAGATGGCGAGAAAATTCCAGACAAGAATAGAGCTGGAATGTCAATGCTGGGCATTAAACGGCCACAGGAGCTTCTGTCAAATGTTACCTACATTTGCGATAAGTCTGTTGATGTAAGTTATTATTACTTTCATTATACATCAAAAAATAGATCTATGGAGTCAAAATTTACGGAGCTCCTTGGCACTCGATGCCGGGGTATTCATTCTTCCGCGAGCGCGGACAGAAGATTCTTCACAAATGGAACCAGATTCCGGCAAAGGTCGACGTTCTCATCACTCACACTCCTCCGCTTGGTACAAAAACCACAGTTTTAAATAATTAATGTCTGCTAAGGTCATGGTGATTTCAACTCGTGGAACAAGATGGACGGAATTCTATGCGGCTGTGTAGAGCTTTTAAACACTGTCGAGCAACGCGTCAAGCCCAAATACCACGTTTTTGGTCATGTACATCAGGTAAAATAAAAGAAAGCCAGAAATCAAACTAATTCAGAAACATGGATCTACCACTAACGGAGTGACAACTTTCATCAATGCTGCCCTCACTGACCACAAGCTTCAGAGCGCCCATGCCCCAATCATTTTCGATATTCCGTTGCCGGCTGGACGGTCGAAAAATGAAGAATAGATTGACCTAATTTGATATGTTCGAATTCGGGTACCTGAGTTTAGTAGTTGTATATAGCTTCGATTCTAAGCTAATATGCTCCATGTTGTAGCTCATCTCGTTTAGCACGCACCTTGCATAACTATCGTCAGTTTATATATTTATTCGTACCCAATAAATTGTCGAGGTTTAATAAAATGAGATTTTGATAGGCAAAAAACTTTCATTAGAAAATCATCGTGATTAACGTCATGGCAAAGGAAAAGTTATCGAAAGATAGACGAACCTTTTATTTCTCGTAGCTCCTAGAGTTGTGGTCAGTTATCAATTCGTTATCAATCCTGAACAACTGTTTCTCACACTTTCCCGCTACATTTCGCAAGGGCTCAAAAAGGTGGGAAGCAGAGGTTAGGGTCAGACAGTGCAAGGAAACTGTCTCGCACTCTCTGAGCCTATACGTGTTATCCTCGTATCCATCACTCTCACAATAAGCATGAACATACCCACGGGATCCTGCACGCTGACCACAACCTTTTTGTTGTTTCCTTTCCTCTTCTTGTTTTTCTCTTTCTAAATTTCCAAAACTTAAACATTAGTTTAGATTCATAATTAATCTCGTCTTGCTGTGATCGCCTTCAAGGACACTATTGCGAGCCATCCTCAGCTGTCAGAAGAACGCCAAGTTAGCTCTCAATGTGAGTTTTTTCAAAGTTTAAAACGTGAAAAAATTAGGGCATCCAGACAATGATCGTTGTACGGCACTTCCCATTTTTATCTCCCTCGAATTTCAGATCATTGAAGACCACAACGACTATTTCGATGAAGACAACAGTCTATGTCACCGTCCATGGTTTTTATGCAAATGGAACAAGGAGGTGAACCAGCCAGACGAAAACGGCAGTAAACCTTGGTTTTATGCCATGAACTGTCACCGCTACAGTCTTCCGAAACTTAAAGAAGGAGATTTCGTCTCTTACTAAGTTTGAAAATTGTCCGAATCGATCACACTTAATAAATTTTTTCATTCTAGTCAAGTTTTTGAAAAACTGAAATATAAAAATAGTTTTTGAAGCCGATTTTAATAAGCACACTAAGAAAGTGTAAAAACGGGTGAGGTGAAACAGCGAAAGGGCCAAAATTGCTTAAATTGGACTTTTTGGAATTGGCCGAAGTATTTTGAAAAATGTTCAAAAAAAAAAAATTTTCAGTCTGTCAACCTGTACGAAAACAATGTCACATTGGTATCGCAGCCCCTTTCAAAATCTCGCTCGAATGATCACCGCACATCTAAAGGAATCGTGCTTCCGAATCGTCCACAAGTCTAACTGAATCAACGTTGTTGAATATAAAAATTACATCAGTTGTTTTACAGGATATAGCGATTCAATAAATGTGTTACATTAGGGAGATTTGTTGGATAAGAAATAGGAGAACGGAGTTTATTCGCATCAACGACACACAGTCAATGTTGAGAATGGTCACAAGAACAAGTTATCATGAAGACTATAAATATGGAGATCAAAAGGACTTAACTCGATTAGTCAGCACTGCCGACGAGTTTTAAATAAATACAACTTTTGAGAGACAGATTCGTGCACATACTGGTACCGGCACGTGACTAGGGCTCAGAAAGTTAGAATATGACACAACCAAAAAGAAGGACCTGGGAGAGAAATCAGCTTGGCTGGTTGTAGTTCAAGTTTGCAATGTTAGCCGCCGGTCTACAAGACATTTGAAGAGCCAGGGACTTTTGGTAAAAGTCATCTTCCGAGGTGAATGGGATTGTTGAGGAGAAACTAAACACCCTTTGATGTTGATTAACAAAAGGCTCACTTTGTGATGGGCGTTGTGAAAGAGTTTGTAGAGTAAGGAGGTGTGGCTGTCGGGTAGGGCATTTGTCTCTGATAGGCTGTTGGATACCTAAAAAGTTAAATTTAAAAATCACGATACAGTCTCTCACCAGAAAGAGTCTCGGTTTGTCAATGGTGTGGAGTACATTCCCTGTCGCATGATACCACCTCCGGTTGTCGACGCGAACAATCCCTGATGAGGGTTCAATGCCTTCGTCAGTTGCTTTTCCTGTTTCCGATGCTTTGCCCGACGGTTTTGGAACCAAACCTGCAACATTACAAGTTTACTTTTTAGTTAACTCGTTATATTATGAATCCTCAGCTACTCCGAGTACAACGGCACCACGTTGTTTTCAACATGACACAGATGAGGTGCCGTCGGGCCGGGAAGACGATAATTCAATCGAGGCGCCGTATGAGAGGAGGAGGGTTGATTAGGGTCCCGCCGCATGTCTCGGTTACGGTAGGATGTAGAGTGTCCTAACGAGCTCACTATGGTAAACTTTTGCATTTCACTCCTATCCCCCGGGACAAAATAGAAATACATATGAAAATGAATGACGTGTCTACAGAGCGGTCGCAATGTTCAAGAAATATATGAGAATTCGTTTACAAAGCATACAAATCAAATGTATAGTATTAATATGAATTGGGGCATTTGGGTACTATCCGATCTTGACAAATAACCTCATCTTAAGTAAAACCTGTGGATCAGCGTGATGAAAAAGAAGAAAAGGAAGAACATCCTTTTGAGCTTGTACAAATAAATCTAATCGCATCCTCTCCGAACCCGATTAGGTGGTCATACAAAGCCCGGCCAAACCCAATATATTAAATGGAATTTTCTTTATTGCATAAATTATACAGATTCGATTTGAGCGTGGGAAAGAGCTTCACCGTGGGAAAGGAGATTCCCATAGTTTTTTCAAAGTATTCCCTCGCAACTACCAGCCCTGGAAAAAATTAGCAGCCACTGAGCAACTGCCAGCCTTTCTAAGGAGGGGAATCTGTCACGAACAGTAGCCAGATGTGCTACCCGCTGTGCTTCGCGCACAGTGCCACTGCCAATTAGAGTCAGTAAATAGATATTAGAGCACATGGCGTGTCCAAGCAACTCCGAGAGCACTAATTTGCGTATGATACTAATTGTCAACTACTTGGAGACTTTGTCCGGTCGACTGGAAGACAGACTAAGCAGGTGTCAGGAAAGAGGATTACTCCGCGGGTGGTGTTCAGCTGCACTCACAAGGCAATTCAACAGAGGATTTGGGTTCCTTTGAAAATTTTAACCCTTGTAGTATTCAGTACAAAAGAGACTTCGACTCACTTGGATTCGAGCTTCGTTGAGCTTGGTTATCCTGGCCAGTTCCTCTCTCACGTAGATGTCCGGATAGTGACTCTTCTGAAAGGCATTGTCAAGTTCAGCCAGTTGTTCCTGGGTGAAGGTGGTTCTGTGCCTCCTCCTGAATATTAACATGGCTCAGACGTCAGACCTTCTAACCTAGCCGGAGTAGACGGAACTCCTGAGAGATTTGTAGAAAACACGCTTGCTCCGATCGACTCCGTCTTGATTTTCTTGAAGGCGCCTTCTGAAATTTCATGTATGTTCTTCAAAATGATACTTCAGTGCAACTTGTGGAACTGGTGACAGATGCGTTCTAAAGAGGTTTGAGAGGGTCATGAACGCCACTGTGAAGAGGATAATCACGGATTAGACCATGGCTGGTGCTAATTGTTCTTACAGCTGCGGTAAACCGCTGTCGAAACAAAGTGAGTCAAATCTGACTCTAGCTACAGTAGTACAAGTATTATGTGAGAAGTCAGGCGGACAATTTTCCTCACCTGGCAATAGGTAGCTAATTGGTAGAATATTGCTGTTGACACGCAAAAATTAAGCGGTTACGCAGGTAAAGCATACTGTATCTAGGAAGTAAATCTGGAAAACAATGAGCGGCGTACAAACAAACTATACGCATTACAGAACATTGATTGTGTCACGAAACAGATAAAAGATGAGACCGCTTTCTGAAGCCTTTGGTGAGACGGAACTATGGTGAACAATAAAAATGCTCAGAATACCTGTTTGCCTAGTCTACGTTTTGCCTGACTGTCAAATCAGACAGTTTGAATACATCTACCAACAGAAATCAAACTCGTACAGCTAGTTTTGGCAGAAACCAAATGCATTGCAAGGCTCTAAGGTAGTTATTAAGATAACAATCCTTTAGGTCTCACGCATGAATACTATTTACATAATATATCGAATCAGAGCCGAATAAGCACATTACTAGCGGCACCTTAAAATCACTTAGGCAAAAGAGTTTACCCGTAACCCAATCAGGATAGCCGTTAAGAACATAAGGAAATTCAGAACATACCTGCCGAGGCTGCGTCTCCTAGAGGACGAAGAGAGGCTCCGACGGTATCAAGCGGAGCACCGTAAGCGGCATAAGCTGTGAAATCATGTAGGGCAGAACCAATATCTTTGGTTTTATCCTGAAAACAAGACCCTAGGAGAGGGAAAGGGAGAGTTGTGTACACTACTCGTGTCTTCAGAAGACTCCTCTCAAAAACCTACACAATCAAATTTGGCCTAATGAGTTTATGAGAGAAGAAATATTGGGAGAAAAGTTAATTATTGGGCGAGTGGTGGCGCTGTCCAAATCGCATTTGGTTGCCGCTCAACGTCGTTTCTCTTCTTCAGCTACGGTCCGTTCCAATCCATACGCTTTTACAAAACATACCTGAACTCCAGAGGAGGTGTTGTCAAGAGCGTCGCTCATGTTAGACACAGAAGGCTAATGCCACTGGAGCAGGGGGGACTCCCGGTGTGGGCTTCAAGTACGGTAATCTGCGTCTCCGCTTCGCGCGCTGTCCCTCCTTCTTAAGGCGGAGCTCCGCCTTCTTCGTTCTAAAAGGAAGCAGATGATTGGTCCACGGAGAGCTTGATTGAATTAGACCGCTCGATAAAGCTATTTGTCGAAGCGAACCGAGACCTCTAAGCAACTCTCTGTCAATGGGGTTATGATAATGCAAGGCGAGAAGATCACATTAGGCTGTGAAAGTGAGATAACTCACTCACTTTGCCACTGGACGCAAGCTACCTGGCAGCATTTCTGGCTTTCTAACTGCACTTTTGTTTAGATTTGAAGCAATTCCATTTGTAACGTATTGCTGTGATTCCATTATATATGACAGAGTTTTAAGACATTCAGTTTTAAACTAAGAAAGTCTAGAAATGTGAAAGCTTTGAAAACTTAGTAGGACAGAGTACAGTAACACAAGGTCCGAGTTTGATGCCTATTTAGTTTCCTAGAGTCCTACCGTGATAGCTTTACGTTTGGGTGTAAATTTATTTGCTAGAATCTTGATATCAATGGTTATTTGTTGCTTTTTTTTTGAAAATTTTGAGTTGTGAAGCATTAATTCTATTTAGGCAGTCTATCTGCAAGATAATTATTACAAGGCTACCTCTGGCAACAAATTCAATGCATGCAAGCAACTAAGCTAACTAAATCTCGAGCACTTTTGTTTGAATTTTTTTCAACAGTGCTGACGTTCATTCAAAACGGATTTGCTACAAGTCTTGACTGCCGAGTACGTAGCCGACACAGCGGGTGTTTAGGCGGATGCTCTTTTTCTTGCCCTCTTATTGGTATGCGTTACGTCGTAAGGGTGCTTGCGGCGCATAATAATCACACATGACACCAAAAGAATTACCAGCTGGTACCTTCCAACAGTATGTCAATTTACGAAAAATAATTTGTTTAAGCGAAAACGAAAGGAAGGATCACGAATTAATGAAATCGGAACTTTACGTTCTGAGAATTACCGTACTTTGTTGCGCTGGTTTATTTTTGCTGAAGTCCTACCACAAAATTTCTGCTAGATTACACAGCGGTCTTTTCAGGTTTGAAATCCATTTAGGATTCTTAAAACTTTCGTATCTACCAGCTCTTTCTTGATTGAGAAATTTTGACACTTTACCTTACTCTTTAACAAACATTTAATTGCACTGAAACCGAGATCCACCCAATTAAGACCACCCGTAACTAAGCATTTCCTAAGAGTCCAAGTCAACAGGCCAAGTGAATGACGAGAACAATTGACAGTCACCCAATTAGGCAGATGATTGCTATGTGGCAAAACGAGCTGCTACAAATATGCACACATGTCGCACTTTGTTTCTTACGGGCCCAGAATTAATCACGACACTGTTATGGAGTAAAAATCGGACTGGTCCAACATATCTGCTAATTAAATTGAGACCCATTTGGAGTTTTCAGTGAATCGTCAGTAACGGCCCTCTCCAAATGCAATTTGTGCCACAACCCCTATCCACACAACTCTGGCTCCAAGGACTTGGTGCCACATATATTTCCAAGTTCTCTTCACGTCTCCTAGCGTCTGAAGAACGTCCGAGCCGTCTCGCCAGTTTCCGCGTTGGCTCGTTAGTTGTTCAGCGGAGACGCTTCCACCAACGGTGCCGATTTCCTTCCGTTTCATTTTGTGTCCGTTTGCAGCTCTTTTCTATCTTCGACTAATGTTTCTTTTATATAAAAACGTTTTTCAGTCCAAAATTCGATGGTAGATGACGTCCTCTGGCCCACAATATAGTCTTTATCCGCTCTTAGCAATCGTAGCTTTTGTACGTCGGTTCATTTATATATACCGCTATATTACAGTTTGAATTCACCCTAGGACTTGTTCATCTGGTCTTTTGTCTCCCTTTCTACTATTTCCTACTTCCACTCATCAATGGAATACTAGGACTGTTAGCTGCCTTCCATGCTATTTTCTTACGTTATCCAAACAGGTAGTTCACGTTTCGTAAATTGTTTGAACTAACTTTCAGATGTGACTTTTATCTTCAGGTCTTTAACTCTGTGATATGTTTCTGGTTCCTTGTTTCATCTGGTGTAGAAACCTACTGCCTAGGCTGGTTTGAGAGTAAGAAAATTCACTAATTGAAAATCTATTGAACTTCAGATAACAGTGAGGAAAAAAGTGACGGTATTTGCTATGGACTAAAATATAGAACTGTTTCACTCGTCGGAGGATGCATGGATCTTATTGGTCCGATTCAGTATTCGGTTCTGACAAAACTTGGATGGGAACCTCAGGTTGGTTTTGAAAATGCGGTTATCAGATCTTTTTTCTTGTTTAGGACCGAGATTCAATCCGCTTCTTCGTTTCATGTTGTCTGACAATCTTTGCTTCTCTTCATCTACTGTGCACTACCGCTCTTTCGTTTTTTAGTGCGGTAGAGACAAAGTGAGTTCTCCTTAACATTTCAATATACAGTTCTACAGAATGCGTCTCTATTGTTATCATTACTTGATAGTAACGGGAATCCTTATTGCGCTTACTGGTATGCTCCACATTCGGTACTGTTGTACATTTTTCTTCACGGGATTACCTCTCGCTGTTGGCTTATACGGTTTGGTTCAAGGTGGGTCTTCACTATTATAGCTTGATACAAAAATCGTTTAAGGAGGAATCGCGTGGCGTTCCAGATGTCACGGCTCCTTGTCAAGATCTTTAAACGTGATAGGTGCAGGAGGTTGCTTGCTACTTTTCGCATCCACTCTCTTCGGAGCATTTTGTTGGATGCACAGGTAGAATCAAGAAAAGAAAAAGGGAACGCGACATTTTCAGAGGTCAGATGCCGGAAACGATTACACGCCACTGCCACTGGTTTCCCAGCTCGGAGGCGTACTGCTACCGAGTCATTCAGTTTTCCCGACCCTATATAGACTGGCTTGCAGAGGAAACCGAACGGGAAGTGGCAGTTATTCAAGTACTTTTTGAACAGTATACGTTTTCATTACATTTTTAAGATTGCTGTCTACAGTTTTCTGGCAGTGTTTTCCACCCTACAGTTTGCGTTTTCGATGCGATCAGCATTCACCACAACAATGGCCGAACTATACTACTGACTAGCATAAACATCTTACTTAATTTTGTTCTTTGTTCTATCGCCTGCTGCTCTTCGTCTCACTCTCCTCGAGAAACATAAAGCATGCCGCCCCCATGGCTCTGCTTCCCAAAGGTGGCAAATTTGATTTATCGTTTCAAACCTCACTCTCTCCGCATGCTCTAATCACATATCCAGTGTGCTTCACGGCGCGCTTCTTCCTTAGGCCCCCTTGCAAACCTTTTCCTCCTTCTGAACATGTCGCCTGCCTTTGTGACATCTGGGCTTAGTTGTAAACTACGCCTTTGTCGTAAAATATAACGGCCGTTTTCATATTTCGAAAACGTTCTTTACCTCTTTATGTTCAATACAAGTGTTGATTTTTCCGCGGAACCACACATTCTCTTCTTTTACAAGCTCTAGTTTTGTCTAGAAATGAACGCTGAAAATGAAGAGAAGGGATAAGGAGGAGGCAATGGGAAGTTTCCAAATTTTCAAGCGGTCATGAATGTTTATCCGGCCGCTAGAAATCTGCACTGCTGCGATCAATGCTCTTTGTTTGTTCTGGTGAGCACCACTTGGATCAGGGTAGGGCTCTTCTCTGCTTCTCCTTGAACTTATCTTTTTGATTTTGAGCGCTCATCTTTTGCTCGCGTTGCAACATCTCTACATCTTAATTGACGTAATACTTGCCCAAAGGCGAGAACATGCTCCCTCACTTTTCCACTTTTGATTTTTGCATATTTTCGTTCTCAGCTCTCTTCTAAGCTTATATAGAACGTAAGACAGAAGGAAAACGCCAGAAGACAATGTCTTCCAAGAGGCAAATCAACACTCAAGCTGCGTCAAGGGCACTCTACTTAGCTTCCTTTTCCTCGTGGGACATTTCGCTTCCTTCTCCTATGCTAATTGGCATTCATAGCCCATTTTGTCCAAAACAAGTTTGATTTGTCTTTTACATTCCTTACTCCGTTTCAAAACTCTTTATTTTCAGAATGCAACGATTTGATCCACTAGTTAAAATGTTGTTATATGTTTTGTTATACATTCTATATCGTCTAGTTCGAGCAGTCGTTCAACTCGAATCAGATGTTTTGGCTTTGACGAGACGGCTGACACTGAGCGAACAAAGGCCTGTTGAAATTTTCACGATTCTCACCAGGTGTGACACCGATCTGCGATTTTGATAAATGGCTATTCAGATTTCGACTGGACACGAATGACATTCCACGCGAGAGTGATTTCATGCTATTCAATGAGGGTTTTGCTACTTTTGAAGAAATTTGTGATTACAGGTTTGAAGGACGATTGACAGTTTAGCAAAAGGATTTAGATGGCATATATATTTCATATCAGACCGATACGTGTATTTGGTGCAAGGTGCTGAGGGTGAAACCGGGCATGTTCTTAATGTTCCTTATCAAACCCACTGGCTACATTCCAAAGGAGAAAAGGTAGCCAGGATAGCAGTTGATGAATTTATCTCGAAAGCTGCAAATCTTGCTCCTTTGAAGTGTAGCTTTTTTACCATTCCTAAATAACGAACGTATTTCAGCTAAAATAGTTTTTCTGCACTCTTTGCCAGCATGTGGAGGCATATTGGCGGCTCAGCTACTGCAATCAGCTGATGCATCTCTAAAAACAATAGAGGTAGTATGGTCTTAATCAGTTTGAAAAGTTTTTTCAGGTTCTTGGAGAGCCGCCAGTTCTCACCACACTTTCAATTTTATCCAATAGCGTTTCAATCGAAAAGATGCGGGCAATAACAAGGGCGGCACTGCGACTAGCGTTTTTGAACTTTGAACGGGGTCAGACTGTAGTCTTCAAGGCGAAGTGAGGCTGTTCTATAAAATAAGATCTACAGTTTCAGATCATGTTGTTCGAAAATAATTCCATATATTCATCATTTGTATCCGTCTATTCAACATGTTTTTGTCACCACGAGGGATTCTATGGATTGTGTAGAACGACTAGTGGCGGATGATTCGGATCAACTGCCGGTGCTGGAAACAGTAGTTGTTTTATCTACATATTTAATATATCTCTTAAGGTTTGTCGATTTTTGACCTATTCTCCTGCTTTTTGTGACTACTTTTTCGGCTGGAGGCAATCAGAACTTGAAGCGGTCACAAATGTTGGTCCGACGTCTCCTGCCGAATTTGCACTAGCTCTGATAATGGGAGCGAACATTAGTCATCAGAGGAACTTGAAGTACTTTGCCCTAGATCCAATATATTTTGAAGATTTGGTAAGAGCGTTCGGTTTTGCACGAAACCTGTTTGTGTTTCAGCTGAACGACGTTCATACTGTCCTCCGTCCGCTGATGGACATTTGCGAGATATCGGATCTTGCTCTCCATGAGTGCATCTCGTTCAAGAGACAGGAAGAGGCAGCGTTTCGGCGATTTTCATCCGTTCATGCTTTGCCAGATGACGTACTAGAGAGGTTAAAGCACATATCAGATCTACTCCAACAAGAGTGGAATCGTTGAAAAAAGCTTTCAAACTCGTTAACTCTCAGACGTTTCTTTACAAGCCAATGACAGACAGCGATAGATAGCGCCTTTGAAAGAAAAAGGATTGAGATTCTGGTCCGCAGCGGAAGTGGACAGAAAGGTTGCGCAAATCTGCTGATTAATGTCTTTTAAAACAATGACCGACGAGTTTTTGCGTGGAGAGCACTCCTGACCACGCAAAGCAGGCGCACAGTTCAACTTTCTCATGACACCAAAATTTCACTCAGACCAAGGACATGAGAAACTGTATACTCAAGTACTGCTTGTGACTAAAAAGCATCGTAAAATCGGGAAAGTAGACTGTTAAAACGGAGCGGGAAGTTCCTTTCCGGTTGCGGATGGCCAAACGATACGTTATTCGAGGGTCGTAAAGAAGAAACACATGACCGCTGTGCAGTTTTCGTAGATTTTATAGGTTAAAGTGACCGGAAGAAGCTTACCGTATACGCTGCTGGTATATCCCGGTGGGAAAGAGATATGCGTGTTTTGAAATACTTTTATGTATTCCCTTCATGTTTTTGGGACGAAATAAACATGTCCTTGTACAAAAGATTAACTTAACTCTAGTGTATATGGATCTTGTTTTCAAGACAAGCCGCTTGTCTTCAAAAACCAATATCATGTTTCGCGGCTTTTCTTATGAGATGGAAGATTGACAATGCAATAATTTATACTGTCATATGATTGTTTGGTTGGTTCTTGTGCTGCTGGAAATACCAGTGAAAGCTCTCTACAAGGAAGTTTATCCACAAAAACGTGTCTGTAGACCTTCCTTGTTTGCTGTGATAAATAATGAGTAGCGCCCCCTGTAGGCAAGTTTTCGCACTCAAGATCTCTATAAGTTTTTTTTAAAGGCGGAAGTTATACGCTATACGATAAAGGGGCACACCCGGTCGTTAAATTATGTTTAACAGTCCAGTCCCATGTTTCAGTAAAGGTCACTGTGCCGTCGCGAAAAAAGGACAACCAGGAAAAATTAAAAATGAACTTTAAGGTCGTAAACATGCCCTTGCCCGTCACATTTTTTTACAATCATTTCAGACGCAACCTGAAATTAAATTGACCACGTTCGTAGGAGTCCAAGGTCTTAGCGCTTACTCCCAAGACTATCAATTTCACTTGGTTGGTCCACGGCCAAATGGCTTTCCGCCAAAGTTTTTTCCAACCAAGGACAGAGTAAATTGTAAAAATTCGTGTCTCTAAAGTAGTAAACAAACGGGTCCGGAAGTCGAGAGCAGAAAACGCGTTCAATGGTTGCGCCCTGATGGACGGCATCTTCCGTACTAGATTGTCACACGAAGAACCTTTGATGTGATAACTTGTGAAAATCGGCCGCAGTTGTTGCAGAGAGCTGTGTAAACTCTCTCTCTCTCTTAGCTGGTTGCTTGAAAGTTCAGAACAAGAACTTTTTAGGATTTCTTTTCAGAGATCAGTTACTGTTTTCACAACGTTTTGACAGCTGAGCAAGGTCGTGAAACCCACCCGTCGCGGAATCGGACAATCCACACTTCATCATTGCCACACTATCAATGAAAAAGTTTGAAAAAGCCTAAGCCTACTCACCTGGGTGTCACAAATGTTGCGATAGTACTAATCGACGCCTCATTTTTCGGTTCTTCCGCCAAAAAAGGGACGAGTCCCGGTGTCGCCGATGTCGAAGAACTGGAACCAGTTGTGCAGTAGAAAAAGCTCAAACCGGGACAAGATTTACTGAACCCCTTGGAACCCCTTGGCAATTTAATGGTTACCGGGGTTGACTTTTCCGTCGGAAAATGAAGAACTGGCCGTCTAACCTTTCCAGACAGTCATTTTGCATCAGAAAAACCAAATGGGACTGGAGACCAAAAGTGAATGGTCGTCTGAGTGCCAGGAAGAAAAAGAGACAGTACTTCAAAAACAATAACGATGTCATCCATGGGCTACAGTATTCAACATGGACAAATACCAAACAAGAGCCCTTTTCAAAGTACTGTATTGTGGGTTTTGTGTACTTCCAGAACAGTTCAGCGGTTTTGCACGCAATTACAATTTTTCCAAAAAGATACTAGTGGAACCTTGTACGCTAACACGCTAGCTGACCTTTAGTCTTCTTCTGTAGTCTGCAGACTAGACTCTTGACACTTCAAGAGGTAACTTTCCGGTAATCAACCACTTACTCCCACTCTCAGCCTTGACATTTTGAGTCACATTGAATCCGATGTCCCATTACTAACCCTCGTACCCTCCCACGTGCAGCCCACGCTCTCCTTTCTCACCATCGCCTCTCTTCTTGTGTTCCGATAGCACCGGAAACGGTCTGACCCCGCCTCCGCTGCAAGGAGTCTGTATAAAAGGACGTTCCTACTGCTCAATCGTACATCCCGGACTACACAACGTCTTAAGGAAAACATGCAGGCAACACTTCTGATTTTGGTTTCCGTCTTATACGGTAAGTTCTAACTCCTCATTTGTCTTTTGAAGCTCACACATTTCACCTGACGAACCATTTGGTTTCAGCGGCTTCCGCCAACCCTTGTGGTGATTCCGACTGGAAATATTTTCCTGGGACTCACAGCTGCTACAAACTTGTGAAAGACATCCTTCCGTGGACAGTAGCCGAGTTCAAATGTCTCTTCCAGGGAGGTCATCATGTATCAATTGAAAGCGCAGAGGAGAACCAGTTCGTGCACGGTAAGTTTTCCGGTGACCTCGCGCTTTACCGTTAAGTAGTCCTTTTCACGAAAAGATAGTAGCCTAAACCTTTAGACTGACCCAAAAGATTGATGATGGACTAGCGATAATTGCGAAAAGGTTTTCGTTGAAACCGTCTAGAGACCACCTAGCGTTGCTTAGCTGACCTTGCCCTCTTGTCTTCCGGAAACTAATCTTGTTTTTTTGTAGAGGTGGCACAACACTCCGAGATCTGGACCGGTGCTGCCTACTTTGGAAAGAACGCCGTATACGTGAACGCTGACCAGTCTCCTTTCGGCCGTTTCGAGAACTGGAAGACCGGAAGCCGTCCTGCCATGAACAGAGCTCGACGTTGCATCAAGATGGACAAGAGCGGTGACTGGTTTCAGTCTTGTTGCAAGAAGAAGACCTGGACCGTTTGCGAAAAGAAGGCTACTGGATCCCCATCTTTCGAAGATACCAATGAGGTAAACCCAAAGATTGAACAAGGCTGACAAAACTCTTTTAGGTCTCCGACTTCAGAAAGGCTAAGTTCTTCAGAAGAAAGTAAGCCGACTTCTGAATGCTCTTCTCTACAAGAAGAGACACTCACAACTCTCTTTACATATCGTCTACGAGTAGCTTTGCGGCCAGATCTTGCTTTCTCAGTAGCAGCTTAGCTCGTGTACATGCCTCCCTCGCCCCCTGTGATCTGTGGATTCTCGAAAGAACACCCATGAACACATTTTCCTGGCTCCCAACTCCCCAAAATCCCCTGGAAACTGCTGCCAAATACGTGTATTCTGTGAATATAATTCCAAAGATGTGAATAAATTATTTCTTTGTCCCATTTTTTTCGGCAAAACCGTTTCAGTCATGATTGAACGAGGCGTGATTGAAGTCCATCCATCCATCAGCTATCAAATCAATGATTTCCGATTCGATACGATCCTTCGAGAAAGCTTTGGTCTCAGGCCCTCACGCTGGTAACGTTATGCAACTTGAAGGCTAGCTACCACGTGTTTTGAATGTAAAGAAGTGCCGAATGATTACTTCCGCTGGTAAAGAAAATAGTTGATGACCGCCATTTAAAATGTAGTTACCGTAAGGGTCACTCTAAACCGGTTGGGTTGCGGAAATAAAGAAGAAACGGTTTCTCGTTTCGATTTTCATCCTTAACAGCTTCCGGACAAAAAGATCTGCTGGACGTGATTTACACTATCCCGGGGCACATCAAAATGGCGGATATTGAATGACAAAACGACGTCTGTACCGTTTTGTTACGGCAGGTGTTCCCGGAACAGCTGCCCACAAATGACCTAGGATCCTGGATAGAACAGTGTATACCTGGGTGCGCGACTACCTCACAGCACATATCATATTTGCTTCGTTCCTTCCGCTTTGCCAAAACTCGTGAAATGCTAACTCGATTAAAATTGTACTTTGCGTTTTGCCCGATTCGAAAGTACAGTTGCAACTGGATCTAACACATGTGCGCCAAAAAAGTTAATCGAAGAAAGAGGACGGATATCCCTCCGATTTTGATTTCGCTGGTAGCCTCACGGTTTCAAACGAACTGTATATGTTTTGCTTACAACTTTCTGATATGTCCCGTACAGTCTGATAAAGTCGATGTTTTCACGATTATTAAGTACTCAACAAGCTGCTGCAGCATTTGAATCATCAATATCAATCTAGCTTGAAATACTCTCCAGACGTGAGTCATTCGACTGTGCACAAGCGGTGCCCATTTGCCTTGGTGTTGATGGTTGGCTCCGCCAGGAGGTGATTTGGTGGAATGAGTCATAAAATGTCAGCCAGCAGCCTGTCGACCCCTGACCCTACCGCACGGTTAGCAGCTCCGCTACTAATTGTTCGCATCCACACTCCGATAGTATCAGAAAATGGCGCAAAATGGTTGGCAGGTTGTTAAAGACTTATGCTGATGACGCGGCGCACATCAAAAAGGTTGCTCGGGGTCAGAGATGCAAAGAGCTTCCGCGCCTCACACCGACGGGTGGTCGCCAGATGCCATAGCTAAAGTATCGTTTGCCATTATCGTGTTTCATTTTCGTACTTTCTTTTCCCCATCTTGGAGTTTACTCGCTGTTTACAGCCCTCTCAGTCTCGGTTACGGGATCCCTTCCGCGTTCAAATCTCCAGTTTTCGAAACAAAAAGGGCTATTAACCTGTCACAAGTTTCACAATTGGACCACAGGGGCATATCGTAACATTCGCATAAACTATTGCAAATTATCTCCCACTCTGCCAAAGAATAGATTGGCGTTCGCAGTGGCGTCGTCTGGGCTCTTATCTCCCTTGTCCTAACTCAGTATCAACGAGGTCATAGCAGAGGCTGTGTCTGTTCTTAGTTTTCTCTCCATTTTTCAATTTCACGTTGTATAATTAGCCATTTTCAGCACAATGCTCATACTTTGGCCGCTGGTGGCCGTCTTAGTAGCCGGCCAGTCACAGTTGTTCGATTACGGCGAACCATTTGGAGATCAGGTTGGCTAGCAGTTTTTTCAAAGCTTCCCACGCAAACAAAGAAAAATAAACCTTTGAAGAAAAGTGTTCTTTGCGTTTGTTACTATTCAACGAAAACCACTATATTTGTCCGGTCGTGGAAAAGCTGTTTTGCCCGCGCTTTTCTGTTATCTTTCACGATAAGGGGGAGATGGTCATTTTTTGCGCACGACATATACTCTCAGGGGTTGTAATACAAAAAAGAATGTCAGAAGTGTCAATCTCGTCTGTTAACATTTCAGGTCTTTGAATACTCCACTGAGCAAAGGGCAGTGGCTCTCGACATCCCGGTTGTTTTTCTGGAAACGTCTCAGAATGAACTGTACATCTCGTCGGACGGAATCGTTGGTTTTGGTGAAAAATTACCCGGTAAACCAGTTGATTATCAGAAAATCATATGTCTTTAGAAACTTCTACTCCTTTGCAAAAAATGGAACGTTACAGCATTGCAGTCTATTACGCACCAGTGGCACAAGGACGCGTGTATTATAGGTTCATAAGCAGTTAAGAGTTGTAAACTATTAAAGTTCAGGGCAACATCTTCCGACAGACACACGCTAAGGCTTGTTTGCGACAATGTTCACAAGCTCTTTGCCGACAGTTCCGAGTTTCAATGTCTGCAAGGCATTATTATCACTTGGGACGCTGTGGAACCTGCAGAATCAAACGAGAAGGCTACCTTTCAATTGGCTGTTGTTTCCGATGGATCTACTTCCTATGCCCTTATGCAGTATCAAAAACTGCCTTGGTCTTCTTCCAGTGGAATCTATGCTCAGAGCGGCTTTTCTGGAAAGCATGGAGTTTATCAGTCAAATGTAAACAGTGGAGGACCCGATGTCAAAGAGCTTGTTAGGTTTGTGCCGCAGTTTTTTGAAACTATAAATGGCTAATGCAGACTGTCTAACAATAACGAGGGAACATCTTTTGCTTTCCGCATTTCCGGATCCTCTTTTGAAGATCCGAAGGAAAACACTGATGATTATGAGTACCACAATTACGATGCAGACTATGATGGACAGGAAAGAAAGACTCCGCGTATGTTCTTATTCGTATTTTACGAGTGTGCTCAAACACTAATCCTTGTTTGATTACGGTGTGAATTACAGCTGCTGATTGTCCTGCTGACCCTTACAAGGATAATTGTCCCGAAGGATGTAATCTTCTAACTGATGATCGCGATTGTTCTAGATGTATTTGTGCCGGTTTGTCTAGGTTAAACTTTATTTAAAAAAATCTTTTTAAGAAGGAGTTTCCGAGGAAGAAGAGAGCGAGGAAGAAGAAGATCTTGGTTCGGACGATGTCTCGCAAAACCGTGTTGATATTCAAGAGCCAGGAAATACCCAATCTGTGGAACAATCGGTCGAACAGCCAAAAGAGCTGGTTTCTCGAATTTTAGAATACGAGCCAAGAGGCAGTATCAGCTCGTGTGATGCCGCTGGAGAAGCTGCCTGCCACAGCAAGGGTATCTGCCGAGACTACGATCAAGGTTTCTGTTGCACTTGTCAACCTGGATTCTATGGAAATGGAAAGGAGTGTCTGAAGAAGGGAGATCCTCAAAGGATTGCCGGCTTCTTCGAGGGAGTCATCAACGGAAAGGCGGTCGAGAGAACCGATCTTCATACATTCATCACTGCCACTGATGGAAATGCTTATACTGCAGTTTCGAAAATTCCCACTGACCTCGGCGGACCATTCCTGCTTCTTCAGTCAATCGGCTCCGTTATGGGATGGCTTTTTGCCGAGGTATGATTTTTCCAAACATTAAAAATGATGTAATTTAAGGTTCAAGCTTCAACTGTCTACAACGGATTCCAACTGACGGGAGGTCTCTTCAACAGAACTGCTACTCTTCACATAGGAGACCGCTATTACGTGACTGTGAAGCAAGAGTTCTCCGGCCGTGATATTTACCATTACTTCAAAGCTAGCGTGCGTTTTTTCTTGCCTTTTATACCGATGCCTTTTCAGGTCTTCATTTCTGGCAGTCTTCCGGACATCTCTCCCGACACTGAAGTTGTTTTTCCTGATTACGAAGAAGAGTACAAGCGTGAAAGCGCTGGTTTGATTCGCTCCTATACTGGAATGGACATCCTTCTTCGAGAGAACGGTGCCGAAAGAACCATGAGAATGACTATTGATCAGCAGATTCACTACAAGGAATGTCCATTCAGAGAAGTACGTTACCAAAATATTTTTGGCAGTTTATGATTTCAGTTTGAAAAAGATCTGACCACTACTCTCCATGTGAAAAGAGCTCATGTAACTTACGATGCTAACGAAGGAATCGTTCGGTAATTTAACACTTAGTACTCTTAAAATGTATTAGATATGCTTCCCGCAACTACGTTCAAGCTCAAGGATCTCCATCACAGCCGGCTCAACCACCTCAGGGTTCAGTGTTCGAAAGACGTCAACATGGACAGACCCAACAGCCAGCTGTTTATCCTGTACAGCTCGACAATGTATGTTGGTGACAAGGGTCTGTTTAACTCATATTTAGGATGTCTGTTCCACTGGCCGTCATCAGTGTACTTTACAACACATGCGATGCCGATCTTGGGAACAGAGTTATCGGTGTGAATGTCACGAAGGATTTTCCGCTGTTCACGACACGTCTTCCCATATTGGATGGAAGTGTGAAGGTATGCTTATTTTCTCTTTTGATTAGAAATTTGTTAAGATTTGAACGAATGTGAACGCGGTGATCACACTTGCAGTCAAGACGCTACTTGCACCAATACGGTTGGAGGATTCACCTGTGAATGCAATCCTGGATTCAGTGGAGATGGTCACAATTGCTTGAGTAGGAACCATTCAAGGCGAATCTTACTTACTTTTTGCAGGCGATCAAGGACAAAATATTCATCAGCATCATCACAACCATCAACATGGAGAACAGCAGCAGCCCGGTGGATATGTGGAAGTTGGTCCGGCTCGTCTTAACTCTAGAGAGTGTACGTCTCATCAACAATGTCATCAATATGGAGAATGTGCCTTTACTCCTGGTGCTCCTAATGGAATCTGCAAATGTCGTGGATGGTACGTTGGAGACGGAGTCCAACATTGCGGACCTCCGGAGGAAGCCAGTCGACCTCAACAACACAACGCACATCTGCAACATCGTGGAGGAAAGCCTTGTGGAGATCAAGTTTGTGATCAAGATGCTGAGTGCATGCCGGCTAGAAATGGAGGAGTAAGTGATATACAAAACGAAAACCATGGTAATTTCAGTCGGAATGTGTCTGTAAGGCTGGATTCGAAGGAGACGGTATCCGTTGCACTTCTCTAGAAGATGAAGAAGAGCGTCAACCAACAGAGGACCGTACAATTGGTACGGTCTGCCGTTCTCACGATGAATGCTCTGAAAAGGGCAGCTGCCAGTATAGTCATCAACTTGGCTACTACCGATGTGCTTGCACAGAGCCCTATGTTGGAGACGGAGTTCATTGCTCACCTCCAAGTTCTGGCGAAGGTAAAGTATCCATTAGTAGTTTTGAAAAAGTTTTTTAAAGTTGTCGGAAGTCTGTCAACCGGATGTGATGTTACCCGTGACTGTCATCAAAATGCCGATTGCGTTTATGAAAGAACTCATGAAGGAGGTCTTTACCGTTGTGTCTGTCAGTCCGGATTCTCTGGCGACGGAAAGTACTGTACCAAGACAGATCTGGGAGTTGCTCTACCACCTCGTACTGTCACTTCGGTTGTTAAAATCAACCATATTTTCAGTGGAACAACCTGGATGCGATCGTCTCAACAACTGTGACCCTAATGCTCAATGCGTCTATAACTCTCATAATCGAAAATACCACTGTGAGTGCTATGAAGGATTTGCCGGAGACGGAACAAACTGTGTCAAGATTCACAGTGGAGCTACAAATTGGGAAGGAACTCCTGCTCGTCACCAGACCTGCCGCGAACAGCAAGACTGTCACCGAAATGCTCACTGTGTCGTAGGAGATGTAGGAGACGAGTACATTTGTGAATGTCTCCCTGGATTCAGAGGAGACGGAGTTCGTTCTTGTATCATTGCCGGTATCTTGCAACATTTTTTCACAATTCGAACTAATTAGATCAATGCAATCCTCATGACCCTGGAGCTTGTCATCAAAACTCCGAATGCGTCTATGGAAATGAGGAGACCGCATACGTTTGCAAGTGCATCCACGGCTTCACTGGCGACGGAGTAAATTGCGTTCCTCATGGAGGAATCAGCAGCTGTCAGACTAATCCCCGAATGTGTCATGCCAATGCCCAATGTGTATTCCACCAAGAACAGAACACCCATGTCTGTATCTGTAAGCCCGGATCTGTTGGAGATGGCCACACTCGCTGTGATGTTCAAGGCAACAAGCACTCGGAAAGCAAATCTAATTTTACCTTTCAGACACTCCTAGATGTACAGATTGCTCAGTTCATGGTCATTGTACTCAGTCTCCAACCACTGGAGGCTATCAGTGCAAGTGTAACGCCGGTTACCAAGGAAATGGAAATGTTTGCCATCCCCAAAGCATGGCTAGTTCAGTTCTCAAAACAAACAGTTTCAGCATCTTGCTTGGATGATCGTTCCATCTGTGACGTTCATGCTGAATGCGTTCCTGGAGAAGGTGGCCAATACGTCTGCAACTGCCATTACGGTTATCACGGCAACGGAAAAACTTGCTCACGTACATTTCCATGTTTGTCCACCTATTGACGCCTTGTTTTTAGCCGACTCAGAGAACAGGAGCGATACACTGTTTGTCGCTAGAGGAATGGCTATCTTCCAGCGAGGAACAAAACCCGATGCGCCCGGAAAACAAGTGAGTAATCGCGAGACGAGCAAGAACCTAATGGTCGGCTTATAGCTCATCGTTATACCGCATCATATCGCAGTTGGTCTAGACTTTGATTGTGAAAAGGAACGACTCGTTTGGTCAGACATCTCCGGTAGAAAAACTTTATGACATATCTGAATCAAGACATTTCAGGACATTCTATTCGGTCTGCCTCTCTGAATGGAACTGAGCAGAATGTCCACTTCACGGAAGATCTCAACAGTCCGGAAGGCATTGCCGTGGACTGGTCTTCTCGTAATGTCTACTATGCCGATTCCCTCAACGATGAGATTGGAGTAGCTTCCCTTGATGGGAAGTACAAGAAGACTCTTGTCTCCGAAGGACTGGTTAATCCTCGGGCTGTTGCCTTGGACTTGTATGGAAGGTACACACTTGTGGTGATGTAATAATATATGAACATGCAATTCTAGGCATGTTTACTACACCGATTGGCACCGAGAAAACCCTGTAATCGGCCGAGTGGATATGGACGGAAAGAATAACAAAGTAAATTAAGATCACAGCTCAGAAAAGAGAAATGTTCCAGATCTTTGTAAACAACGATATTCATCTTCCGAACGGTATTACAGTCTTGCCAAACAGAAGAGAGCTTTGCTGGGTCGATGCTGGCAGTCACAGACTCTCCTGTATCGGCTTAGATGGTAACAACAGACGCGTCGTCCATGCTCCTTTGGACTATCCTTTCGGACTGACCAACGATAATGAGCAGCGTTTCTATTGGACTGACTGGAAAGAGTGCGAAAAAACGTTTTTTCCGTCTAAACAAGACTAATTTAGCAACAAAATCCACACTGTAGGAGTCTATGGAGAAGGCTACTCTTCTTTCCCAATTTCCTTGGGAGGATCCGGAAAGGTGTACGGTATTCTCAGCGTGCCCAAGACTTGCACTGGACGTAAGCAAATATTGCCTACAATACAAATTGTATTGCGTTTAGCTACTTCCCCTTGTGCCGATAACAACGGTGGCTGTAAATACATGTGTCTTCCTGGACAAGAAGGAGCACAATGCGAGTGTCCGGACAACGTGGCTGTCAAGGGTTGCTAGTCGTCTCCACTTACCAAAAATGATCTGCACAACGTTATGAGTACTTTTATCTTCTTACTATTGTCGTTTTCCGATTAAACGTTAAGAATTTGCTGGGAAACAACAGTTTATGGACAGACACTACATGAAAAGGAATAGACTTATCCCATTCGGTTAAGATAACTTCCGAGAAGTATGGTCTTCAATTTCACTTGGCCGGTCCTTTTATCCGCTAACATTCTTTTCATCACTGGTTCTAAAACGGGTGAAACGTTTGAGAAATTTGTTTTACTCTCACCTCTAATGAGATCTTCGAACTTTTTCAAGCAGTCGTCGTCGACGGAGCGACTGCAACGTGGGTGCATATAGCACTCAAAAAGTAAATCGCACTTGTCCAGATCTGAACTTATGCTTTTTAGCCCCTAGATGACCCGAGAGACTCACCTGCATCTCTTTCGTAATCGTCGTCAAGATTTGCCATTGTGCTTAAGGCGAGAATGAGCAATAGTAGGATTGAACGCAGTGCGTCCATCTGGGAGACCCTGAAAACTTAGACCGCTTATTAATAGATTACGCCTGAAATTAGAAACGAGAAGTACGTCTGACGACGCGGAGCATAATGGAAATTTGAAACGTTCACAAATTAGAGGGGTAGGAAGGCGTGAAAACAGTCGCCTCACAAATTATAGCCTATCCATAGCAGGTAATTACGACGACAACGTGATTCAAGGAGAAAGAGGGTGGACGGGGTGGGTGGTGTGGAACAGCTGGCAATACTAGGACTGAAGACAATTGGATAGTGTGACAAACTGAATAATGTATAGAGGTCATCAGATACGGCTAAGACAAGAGTGTATTTCTATGGTTGAGTCTTAGGACCCAATTATTTTTGGGAACAGGAAGCCGAATGAGGAGATCAATCCAGGAAAGCTTGTTTATTTTGGATTACTGATGAATAACTATCGTATTTGACCACAAAGAGCTTAGCAGTCTGATGTCATAAGACAAGTAAAGTCATTTTTGGCTTCTGTTGAAAGGGAGTGGTCTTCGAGAACGAAAATGGCAGTGAAGACGAAAGCATAATATCATTAGTCAAACGTAAAACCGCCAATTGTCTCCTCAAGCGCGAAGGACTGTTTATTCGACACAGATATGTACAGACAAAATAAGAGAGCACCGATCAGATACTCCGCACAGTGAGAAGACTATTTGACGACGAAGATAACGATAAACTGCCGTAACTTGGCGGAGGGGTGACACTTTTTCTCCTATGGAGCAAGCTAGCAGCGGGTGTGGAATTTCGCTCTTTTTCTGTGACCATCTGAGTAGAAACAAAATACTCTTGGGATTAATTTGGACTAACCAAAATATTGAGTGCAATGGCAAGAAGTGCACAACATATGGAGAAGATATAGAACGGTGAAGCTCCAAAAGTGGCACGATAAGACGGGAAGAGTGCTACGTTGATCACCGCAAAAGCAATTGGAACGACTTGTGTGAACTGAAAACATATATGACGATTAGGAGGGTTGCTCATTGGTGAAACCTGTGAAATGGCAGCTCTGGTGTGATGAGGACAGATTTCAGATATGAGGATTGGGGACATGATGAGAAGGCCAAGATTAATAGCCGACTGGCCGATGACCGCCGCAAAACATGCGCTTAGCCAGCAAACAGCTTGCACCTGAACAATTAGTGTAAAATTGAATCTGAATTTCTTTCTACCTGTGTGCCGCTATCCAACATTGTTTGTGCAAAAGCGAAAAACAGCCATTCGACCACGCAGAGCACTGTGATTCCTACGAAAAGTGGCCGTCTAAATGAATTGGTTCTTGGTCAATTGTTCTGAGAAAGTTACCTTCCGAATCTGTTGATCAAGTACGGTGCTATAAAAGAAACTGGGAGTGAAGTAGCATTGATCAGTATCATGGCCGTTGTGGCCTACAATTATCAATTTTAGAAAAAAAAAAAGTGATTTCTGGTTACCGAAGACTGATCCAGACCGAAGCTTAAAAGTAGAGACACGAGGTATGGAATTTTAATATTGACAGCTGAAAACACCGGCACAAATGCACAGATCAGAACCAAGATCAGGTGCTTTCTGCAAGAGAACACCGATATAGACCGAAAAATGACTTAATCTCACCTGTCTCGCTTATGTTTCAAAACATGGAGAATCGAAGCAGCTTTGCCGGAATGGAACTTTTTCTCCATCTCCATCTCGATCAGCTTGCTATCTGAAAAAGAGAGATAAACTTAAAATTAAACGAGGCAAACCAATTTCCTCTTCATCGTCATAATAAAACTCCAAAGCCTCTTGAGCCTCATACTCTTCATCAAACTGTATATACAGTTGCTTCGGACTTTGAGGGAAGTTGCTCGACAAACAAATGTGAACAATGGCCATTCCGGAGCACAAGAAGGGCAGGAAACACCTAAGAGTTTTGACGTACTTTACACACTTCTTTTCACATACCAAAGATCGTCTGTGCCCAAAAGAGCGGGTAAACAAAATGGAGTCACAACCATCACGGCTACTACAGAACCACTATTGATAGCCATTGAGATCAAGCCGCGATACGAGTCAGGAGAGCATTCGGCCACGTAGATGATCAAGACGACTTTGAAAGCCGTCACGAATCCGGCAGTCACGTGTCCAAGAACATAGAGCTCGCATCGGTTGAGAAGTTTTGAAGAGACCATACAAACACTGCCAAAAATGGCAAGAGCACCTCTTAAACATTATTACTGGCTGTACTTTTGAGCGCTCTACCTTATGTAGACACCAGTCTGTTTTCTTCCAACTTTGTCCATTAGCGGGCCCATGATGGCAAATCCTAACATCAAGCCAACAAACATTGAAGATGACGATACGGAAAATACCATTTCAAATCTAAACAAGATTAAGGTCACATGTCTCGTCCTTTTAAGACTATTGTTTGCCTTCAGGGTAGACAGTGGTAGCTACTGTTTTTCTTCGTGAAAACAAAAACAATCGCGTGGAAGAGTCCCTGTCCGCTATTTTGAGCCCTAAGAGAGCGGCACCCCTTCCTACGCGAAAAGATAGGCTAGACGAACTGATATGAAATCATCTGATGAAGTCAGAAAGACATGTGAATTACAGGCAAAAAGCAGTGACCTGCTGACAGTTTGTCAAAAAAAGTACTTACGTTTCTGAGGTTACAGGACCGTAATTGGAACTGATGCTCTCGTTGAAAAATCTGAAAATTGCATATGTATTTAAACGATGCTCCGAGCATGATTTGTATTTTTACATAGTACAATAAAACAATGTGGGATTCTTTCTAAACTTGTTTTTTCGTTTTCTTTGGCGGTTTCAACTATTCTTTCGCAACAAATTCTAATTTGTTTTCCTTAGAATGTTAAAAATTCGAAAATAACTCACTTTTTGATCGGCACGTTCATGAGATTTAAAACGGCCGACATGATGTCTCCGTACTGCGAGAATATAGAATGTATGACAGAGACGAGAAATAACCTCCTGTTCATCTTTCAAATGTGATAACGATTGAATAGTCAGAGTAACAGGAGAAAGTGCGAAGGAGAGAAGATCAACAACGGAACGGCGCCTTTAAATCGTGCGGATCGCTCTCAGACACCGTTTTGGTGATGTGGGTTCGCTCAGCTGATAAAAGGGCGTGTTAATGTGCAAGCAACTTTGAATGGAACAACAGCCAGGAAAACTGCTTCTTTAATCCATTCTGTTATCATCTATCACGGTAGAGCAGGACTTTGGCACGCCAAGTGACCGTTTGGAGCAAATGAATCGTTCTAGTCTTTCTTTTGTCGTCTCCAAAGCTGCCATTAGTGCACAGTGCAAAGCGTGATAAGGAGGCGTGTGAATCGCATTTATTGAGATGTCCGAGACAAGATTTTGCTCTCCTGGAACTAGATGGGCACATAGCGTCCGTAATACTTTTTTGTCTGACAAGATAAAGAAAGATTTATTAGAAATGGGTTATTAGTGAGTAGATGTGTCGGAAGGGAGCGTTTTAGCAGAATCCACAAGTGCGCGGACATTGGGTTCGCATCAAGTAGGCGTAGTTTGAACGAGTGCAGAGGTAAGCCAGTTGAGGACAGTCGGATATTCCAGTACGGACGTTGATCGTGTCCACACAGGTTCCTGTAAAACCAAGCGAGTCAAGGCAACACTTTTAGGTAACCAGGTCTCATTGTGGTGGAGGAAGATCTTGGGTTAAAGAATGTGTTGAACCTCATCGTTGAAGTCAATCCAGCTCCCGTGCAGAAACCGCAAGTTCTAGCACATTGCTCTTTCATCAGCGACCTGAAACCATTTCCTCATATCTTCAAAAACAGGTACTAACTGGTACATGCTGTTGTAGCAGAGATATGACTGGTTGGCACAGTCCGAAACTCCCGTTTTTGGATTTAGCCTATCTGTGCACGAGCCTGGAGACGCAACTGCATGATAAGGAATTTCATTGAAAACAAACTCGAGATAGGACCATAGGTTGTTGTTTTCCAGCTGGAAATAGTTGAACCGCTGTAAATTCCGCATCTGAAATTTATTTCCAGTGATACAACTAATAAGTAGAGTCACCTCTGGCATGTGTGTGGGCATTGAACTGTCATAATGTCGAAATATTGAGAGTCCTGACACAGAGCGACGCTAAGCACATTTTGCAAAAGATAAAACGAGTTGATACCGGGAAATGCAGTCAGATACTCCGGTAGTAGGGTTTACTAGATCTTGACATCCGAAGGAAGATGTGGGATTAGCTCCGATGAATGGATTGGCTGTGACCAAGCCGTTGACAGAATTATCTAAAGAGATTTATCACTTTCTATTGTAGTATTCTACGAGGATAGTTGCTTCTGGTGGTCGACACTCCATAGATGGGATAGTTGGTGTAAAGTCCTCGTGTAGTGACAGAGTTAGGATCATAGCAGCATTGGCCAATCCCGAACGTAGGATCCTAGATATATAAACGTCAGTTTTATTATTAAAAATCCTACAATGTTGGAACAGGTAAGTCCATTTTGACAGCGTTGGATGGGATCGCAAACTAAACAAAACTTATTAGAAGTCTCAAAAAATGGATCTTACGGGCAGTTGGGTCACAGATGAGAGCTGCCGAAGCGACTCCGATAGCAAGAAGAAGGGAAAGAGTTGTTCTCATCGTTGAGGTGATTTGGCTTCTCTCACATTTCATTTAAATACTCAAAGTGGGTCTCTTGTCTCATCTAGTTTTCTTTGTTTTCTTTGTCACACTTCCGCTACAGCTATGCAAATTCGCTGCCGTTAATGTCGGACACTTGCTGGGCACTGCCACGCAATATGTAAATACTACTCGGATTTAGAAACATATCAGCTGATTCATACACATATATGGTTCCTTGTCGTACTTTATTGAGAAGAAGCTTCTCGGTAGGCGTAAGAAGTCATAACAGGCAATATGAGCTAGGATTACGGGTTAGTGGCTTCCTTGGCAATAAACTACTGCATACTTTGTCTCGCCTAACGATGACACCTTCTATTTCAATTGTGGTATTTTTCCAGCTGACAGTTCAAGCATCATTTCAGATTATATTTTTGATTACGGCGGTTGATTCAGCTTCCAACTTGACACTCAGAGTTGGTGTTCTTGGTGTCCGAAATAGCACAGAATTTGGTCAATACGTTGGCTATCAGGTATAACACTAACATTACTTTCTCAATGAAAAAGTAGGGAAGTGCTTCTGCGCTGCAAATAGCTATGGAACGAGCCAACAACGAAAGTTTATTAAACGGAGTTAATGTACAGTAAGTATAGTAAGAGTACTGTTATTAAATCAAATTCTGCAGGCTCTATACGTTGTTTGACGACTGTATAGAATCTGAAGCTGCTGGATTGACAGCACAGCTGATTTTGGATCTCAATGTCAGTGTTATTATTGGGCCTACGTGTAACAGACGTGCGTTACTCCATGTACACAAATTTATTACAATTTTAGCTGCGTTTATTTCCTCCATTGTTTCTGGAGTCTATAACATTCCTCTATACACGTGGGGTCTTGTAACATCTTCTCAGCTCATGGACAATAGCAGATACCCTACCTCAATTACTATTGCCGCTACCTCTGATACGTAGAACCGTTTTTATAGAAACCGTTACGATTTTGCTTCAGTGTTGCTCAGGCCGTTTTTCAAATAATCAACATGAACAAATGGGTTGAGTTTGCATTGGTTGCTTCCAACGATAACAAATGCTCATTTGTTGGATCAGATATTCAGGCACGTCTTCCTCATTGTGATTTGATGAGAAATGTTTTAGTCTGCTTCGGATTCTGCCAACGATACCACGATCACAGTCACTCTGCAATTGACAGACTTTTCAGTTTCTGGCTTGAAAATTCAGCTGGGAAAGATTCGTCAAAGGGCTAGAAGTAGAAACGATGTATACGATACAACGTTTATTTAGTTGTGGTTGTATGTCTTCCGGATGTGTTTGAATACCGAAGAAACTTCATGCTGGCTGCATTCGAAAACAATATGGTCAATGCTGAATGGGTCTACATTTTTGCAGCGGCCAAAGCTTCTTATACTGGTAAAATCAGTAGTGAATACGATACCCTACGATACCATTAGATATCAGTCCCAATGGAGAAATTGTGCCTGTTTGGAAAGATATTTCGAGTAATCCCGATGGCAGAGACGAAGATGTGAAGACGGCATTCAGGAGGACATTCGCAGTGACGCTCACCTGTTCACTGATAGCAGTCCAATTTCAGGTTCTCTATTCGTCCGTAGACACCAAAACTCAAGCAGAATTCAAGAAAGAAGTAATTCGAAGAATGAAGGAACCTCCGTACAATTGCACCAACTGTCCCACCGATGTAGATCAGGCAATCGAACATTACATAGCTTTTAGGCCGCCGAGTATGCTGATCAACTGCACGACACGGCTTATTTATATTTCCGAACATTGAACGAAACTCTGACCCGAGAACCTGACCAGTATAATAACGGGTCACGAATGGTGTTGAGCAGTCAGGATGAATTCAATGGTATGAGGCTCTCTAGACAGATCTAATCCAGCATTATTAGGTATGTCTGGTCACGTCATCATCGGCACTGACGGAAAGAGATGTCCGCAGATGAATTTCGTCACGATGGATAGCCAAGGAATTGAGATGAGGATTGCAGACATAGGGATCTGCGTCGGCGTCATGGTAAATTACAACTAGTCTAGATTTTCTAGCCTTCAGAATTTTACCAAAATACTATCGAACGATGCTACCATATGGTATGCCTACGGTGGAATAAAACCAAACTATGTTCCCATTTGTGGCTACTCTGGTTTGTGATCATTTTGAGTGAATTGACACAAATTCAGGTACTGTGTGTCCGGCAAACTTTTTGAGAGATTATTTGTGGATTGTTATTGCCGGATCTATTATTATTGGATTCACTATTCTTTCGGCAATAATGGCTATTTACATGTCTCTGAGGTGATAAGTGAAGCAGATAATACAAACAGAATGTTTCAGACAGAGAAGGGCTGAACAAGACCGTCTGAACAGAATGTGGCAGATTCCTTTCAATGCACTGGTGAAAATCATGAGCAAGGTGAACCGACTACCATAATCTTTTAACACTTACTTCAGACTGGTGAGCAGTCGATGCACTCTCTTCAAAGTGGACCCAGCACGACATCAACCAAAATGACTTTGGAAAGCAGAGTAGAAACACAGCATTTCGCTTTCTACACCTATGAAAAGGTAGCCAATTGTAGATAAAACTCACATTCGTTCAGGAGCCAATCGCTGCTGAAAAACACGAAAGGAGACCGATTTTGAGCAAAGACGATCAATCTCATTTGAGAAAACTGCGCGATATGGATCAGGAAAATGTCAACAGATTCGTTGGAATGTCCATTGACGGACCTCTTTATCTGGCTTGTTGGAAATTTTGCACCAGAGGAAGTATAAGAGTATGTGTATCGCACTCTCCTTTATTCAGGTCTTAAGGACGTCGTCACGAAAAGTTCTATTAACATGGACGGATTCTTTGTATACTGTCTCATCAAGGATATTGTCAACGTAGTTTTCGTTACGTTTATTTACAAAACTTGTTCAGGGCATGAGCTACATTCATTCCTCCTTTATAGGGTTTCATGGCTACCTCACTGCGTCCAGCTGTCTTGTCAGCGACCGCTGGCAAGTCAAAATATCAGGATACGGAATTCCATTCCTTCGTGAACTGGAGAAACGAACGGAAGAAGGTGAAGAGACTCAGTTCGCTGATACAAACGTTTCAGTTCAACTCTATACTGCACCTGAGATTCTTCGTGATTCACTGAACATGACTGGCACAAAAGAAGGAGACATATACAGGCACTTTGACATGCTTTAGCACCAAATATAAACTTTAGCATTGCTATTTTGATCTCTTCAATGATTTCAAGAACTCAGGCTTGGGATCTGGACAATCGAAAAGAAGATGCCGACGGTACTGGTTCAAACTGAGCCTGAAAATTGCAATGTTTAGAAATCATCTTCATGGTGAAAAAGGGTGGACGAAACAAGTTGAGACCGAATTTGGAGCCACACGAATCCATCGATGTCAATCCTGCTTTGGTAATGATAATTTCTTCCTGTAAAAACCTTTTTCAGTTGGCGTTATGCCGTGACTGTTGGGAAGAAGAGGCTAAAAATCGACCAGATATTGGTACAATCAAAAGTTTATTGAGAAACATGAACCACGGAAGGTAAGTTGCAACACTGGTAATCTAAATAATCCTCTAGCCGAAGTGACAACCTTATGGATCATGTTTTCAACGTTTTGGAGCAATATGCTACGACGCTGGAAGCTGAAGTGGAAGAACGAACTAAAGAACTGGTCGAAGAGAAGAAGAAAAGTGATGTTCTTTTGTACAGGATGCTTCCAAAGTAGCTTCTTTCCCGCACCAGTAAACGCTTTTTTAGACAAGTAGCCGAAAAACTGAAGCTGGGACAGACTGTCCAGCCTGAAACCTTTGATAGTGTGACCATTTTCTTTTCTGATGTTGTCAGCTTCACGACACTTGCCAGCAAATGCACTCCTCTTCAGGTACAATTACTGATAAACAAAGACAGATTGACAGGTTGTCACGCTTCTGAACGAACTTTACACCATCTTCGATAGCATCATTGATGAACATGACGCCTACAAAGTGGAAACTATTGGTGACGGCTACTTGTGTGTGTCCGGTCTGCCTCACAGAAATGGAAATGGTCATGTAAAGGTCTGCTATCATGAAGGAAACAAATGTACAGGATATTCAGGAGATTGCCAGCATGTCCATAGCCCTCCTGAAGGCGTTAGTTCGATTCAGAGTCCCCCATTTGCCAGCAGAAACTGTCAACATTCGCGTTGGAATGCATTCCGGTCAATTACCCTTAAACTTCTAATTTAATTTCGTTCAGGTTCTTGTGTTGCGGGTGTTGTTGGTCTCACAATGCCCAGATACTGCTTGTTTGGTGATACGGTCAACACGGCCAGTCGAATGGAAAGCAACGGAAAGGCTGGTCACATTCATCTTTCACCTCAAGCAAACGAACTTTTACTTAAAAACTATCCAGAATACAGAACAGAATGTAGGGGAGATGTTATTATCAAGGTAAAGAGATGGACTATAACAGCAACGTGTATTTCAGGGAAAAGGAGTGATGGAGACTTTCTGGCTTCTCTTTGATTAAACACTTGTATATATTGTAAATGAATATTTGTACTTATCCATTTGATGCTGGACAGGGGTCAGAGTTGCAGAGACACTCCACCTTGCTGATCAGTACTGAAAGTAGCCAATGACGTAACTCGGTTAACTTACACAACAGCCACAGGTTTAATACTTTCTGGAATATTGCTCGGCCAAGGGCTCAACGGCTGATCAGCCATAAGGATATCAACTATACAAAATAAGAGAAATATTATTAGAAGAAGCAGCTTCACGAGACGCCAAAAATTCGAAAGAACAGCAAAACAGTGGTGGTGTAATGTGGAAGACGGAACCGCCCTTAAGTACTAATCGTATTATTAAAAAGTTAGGGACAATTTTAATAGAATTGAAAGTTCAATGATCTAGTAGAAAGCAGACGGTGCAATGAATGCAAAGCGACCGTTGGATTACTGAACGGCGGCAATAAGAGGCACAACTATTGTCAGCCAACAATCTTTCTTTTTCCAACCCAAACTAACAGATTTTAGGGTAATGGACCAAAATACTCTGCTTGGAGCATTTTACGCCGTGCTTGCAGTTGTAACATATGGTTCTACCTATGTGCCTTGCAGATGGTTTGAGGCAGCTGATGGTAAAATATGTGCGTATTGAAAACAACAAGCTCTAGGAGTCTTTTTCCAATGGCTGATGTGCATCGGACAGTTTCTATCAGCCGTCGTTGTGCATCTATTCATAGGATGTCCCACCTTTTACCCGATGGCCATGGTTGGCGGAATATTTTTTGCACTTGGTAAGAAAAGTTGATCGAAACAGTACGGTTATTAATTAGGCAATGCACTAACTGTTTTCATCATGGATGGGTTGGGAATGGCTGTTGGAGCACTTCTTTGGAATACAGTAACATGTATTGTTGGATGGGCCGTTAGCCGTTTTGGCCTATTCGGAATGTAGCACTGACATAAGCTTAAAAGGTAAATTGATTCAGTCCAATGCTGGAGCCAAAGCACAATCTTCTAAACTTGGTCGGAGTTCTCATTGTTTGCATTGGGTGATCTTCCCAGCTATGTTTTAACTATTTTCTATGTTTCAGCGGTTGCATCTTCGCCCCAATCAGGCACTATCCCATGAAAGTAAGACCTGCACCAGCTCAGGTATTCCTAGAGAAATTGGCAACCAAAATATACGTTTCAGATCATCAAGGAGAAAGAAGAAGAAGTTGAAGAAGATCACAACCCATCCACTATTCTTCGGCTTGGGTAGACGCAGAGAAAAAAACTTATATTTTTAACTACATTTTTTCAGCTGCATTGCACTTTGCTGTTTAGTGGGTTTCTTGTACGGAAACATGCTGACTGGCATCAATTATGTCGTAGCCACAGAGCCGGATGCCTCCCCTCTTCTACACGCTCACTTTTTTGCTTTTTCTGTAGGAGCTCTATGGACATCGACAGTAGTCTTTTCGGTCTACTCACTAGTCAGGTAGTACATTTCAATATGTCATGTTTTTTTTCAGGAAAAATCGGCCATTTATGAACCCTGAACTGGCCGTTCCTTCACTTTCGGCGGGGGTTATTTATGGTGTTGCAACTTGCAGCTTCTTTGCGGCTAATCACTATTTAGGACAGGTAGACCTAACTTGAATTGTTTACAAAAATGATGTTTAGGTTATCGCTTACCCGATAATTTCAAAGAGTCCTGGTATCGTTACGTCTCTCTGGGCTGTCTTGCTTTTCCGCGAAATTAGAGTGAGAACTTTTTTTGGTGATTTATTGCGAAGATTTCCAGGGAAAATGGAACATTGCGGCTCTTGTGACTGGTATAGTGGTCACTATAGTTGGAGTCTTACTTATTTCCCTGTCGAAAGTCGACTTCTGATACGAGTAGATGTTTTCAAGAAAAAAATGAAGAGAAAACAACTGAATGTAGCATTTCGTGTAAAGATTTCGACTAATCGGATCAAAAGGACTGAACTCTCCTAGCAACGGAGTTTGTGTGAATGAGAGAATCCGCACTCTCAATGTGCTGCTTGACTATGGATCTTCTCGTGGAACACCGGCCAAAAAACTTGCAATTACTCTAATTAAAATCATTATAGCCTTTATTTCTCTGTTTCCAATGTCGACCTTTCCCTGACATCCTTGGCATTGTCGCCGATTTCAAAGAATTGTATATCAAATTGGTGTTGTGTGGAGCGCATTGCACGACTGTGGCGATTTATGAGCTGAGCGAGCGCCAACTGGCGCTATTTTCAAATGCTCTAGGAAAAAACGTGAAACGACTACCACACCCGTCGACATTGCGCGGACTCGCTCTCAATTGCAAATTTTTGCGCCCTTGCCCGGAACCAAAAATTTGACAGGTGGAGCCGCATCACTCCAATGCGTCTAATCTGCAAACAAAGCTGGCGACTCGCAAGGTCGCGTGCTGTTATTTTTGCCCAAATTCACGATTTTCCTTTTTGAGTGGCAGCTGCAGCTTACTATCGTGACTTTAATCTAACCCAAAAATGACCTCGGACACGTGAGTCCAGTCCGAAATTGCTCAATCTTACACTAGAGCTAGTATCCTTTTTCGCAAAATCGTCTTTCGCAAACTGAGAGGGCGTCGGATAAAATAACGTAAGTGACGAAATTTGAGCAGTTTACGTTGGACAGACAATAAAGTGACACAACATGTGTCGCTGCTGATTCATGGCAACACTCCCACCTCAGAACTATTCCGGTTGGCGGGCGAAATAAACTCTAAAGCGATTGCGAAAAGTTAGAGGCCCAAAATCCGACGCAACCTTGAAAAACAGCGCCTCTTGGCGTTTGCCTCCTTCCTCTTTAAACTTATCATTGTTTTTGACCACACGTCGAGCCTTCAAACATAAAACATAAACGTCTAGAGGACATCACACTCAGACAAGTTTCTTCTCATTTTCGCTGCCATCGCCCTTTTGCAGAATTTGATATGATGTTCGCATTCTTGCTGGGCACTAATGAGCGAAATTGCGCGTTCCACTGGACTCATTTGTGGTTAGAAGACGACTCTTTTCACTTTTTCCTGTCGTTCGTACGCTTTGCAAAGTGGCAACTCTTGGTAGCTTTGAGATTAATAGGCCATGGTGTCTGTACGCGCAGAACATGTGTCTCGCTAGTTCGAATCTCCCGCCCAATTTTTCTTCATTTTCTCTTTCCAATGTTTTGTTTCCATTAAAAGATAAGAACACATTATACGCTCATTTGCCTTTGCATAAATGAGCAACGGGAAAAGAGGTAGAGCGGGATTCCTGACGGAGCTTGCTCAAGTGGAAAAGTCTCCTCCTGTAGATGTGTATCACTGGCGCGCTTCGATAGGCGTCTCGTTTCCGTGAAGGTCAACAAAGAGGACTTCTTGTCGACAGCACCTGACAGCTTTTTGCATGTGCCGCGAGTCCAAATGCGAAATGGGCGCCAATGTCTCATAAACGGGGACATGAATACGAGGGTTGGCCGTTTTCAAAAACGCTCCCACGATGCTCAAGAAACCTGTGGGTTTGTGGGTGGCAAACATGCTATCGGGTGCGATAATGTTCTATCGCGGGCCCGCCAAATTGGCTGTACGGCTGCTTGGTCTTTTTCTCTTTTTTTTCAATAAGGACTCATTTCAAAGAGGAGCTAAATTGCCCCGCTTTACTGCACCGACATACTTTTTCTGGAGCATAAGAACTCTCCTCACGCGGCTCTGAGGATGTATGGCGTCTAACATCCTGGAGCACTTGTCCGAAAATCAAGCAACAAATGCCTCCGCGCCCTCCTCTGCCTCTCAGCTGTTTATTGTGAAACATACACACAGCTGCTTTCGAATTCTTCTCATCATCTTTTCGATAATTATGACTCATGTGTATCAATTCAAACGTGATGGGCCTTTTTTCCTCTGCCCCATCATCATCCCCTGCTGTGAATTTGCTTCTAAGGCAACCGTCAGCCGTTGTCTCCTCTCTTTCAGTTCTTCCTTGATATGTTAACATTTTCCCATGGGCAAATCAGCACGGACACTCTATCATAGCAGACGGCAACATTCTCTATTGCAGAAAAAAAGAAGAAGCGCGCTTTACCTCTGGCCATTTCATTGTTTGCCAAGATCTTTTATTTGTTGCTCTACGGCGTTTCATGTTTTCCCGTATTCCACTACTACTGGATCATCAAATTCCGACCACGAACACTTTCACTTACGACAGTGATCCGATAGAAAATAATGGGAATTGACAGATCAGAACAGACACAAAAATGCGAGAATTATTACAGGTTCCGTGTGTACGACATTATATGACAAAATTTCGTCCTTTTTTGGCTGGAAGGCATTGTTGCCTTTGTGTCTGATCTTCCCAGCTTTCGCCTCAACAGAGCCATTCCGAGAGTTCTCATCTTTCCTCTCACCATTTCATTATTATTGCATAGCCAAAACATCAAGATATCTTTCATAGCACCTCCCTTTTCTAGCTAGACAACGATGGCAATTATAAGCTCAATCCCGGAGGACTTCCTTTCTTGAGACAAACCTGCCTATCTCATTTCATTGCAACCATGCTTCATTTCCATTCAAATGTGCCGCATTTTGTTCGCTTTAAACCATGGGAGTAGTTTTTTGGCGGCAGACAGAGGACTGATATCCTTTCCGGACAAGCATAATGCGAGCAACCAAGTTGACGGCCGCCCTGATTGAGTTTTCCAAGCGTCGCCTTGCACGCTATTTGCTATTTTGTTTTGATGTTCTGCCTTCCAAGTCCATCGGCATCTATTTCTGGTCCTGCTTCCAAACAAATTTCATTTCTTTTAATGTTTCCCGAGGTATTTTGTGCCTCATGCTCAGATAATCAGTAGCTAACTCGTGTAAGCAAACATCGTGTTTTCTGTTGATTTACTCCTGATAAGACACTACCTAAGCGTAATCGATACCGTTTGCGATGTAGTTGCGAAGCTCACTGCCCCGAATTAGTCATCAGTGCTTACTCAGAGGTGGGCTACTATGACGCCTCCTATGGCATTTTGCTCTTTTGTCCTTGTGTCGACGTCTGATCAGTTGCTCCTTTTTGGCCGTTCCACTATAGCCATTTCACTAGAGTTTTCAATCAATGCCGATTCAGCTCTTTTCTTTTTCGGGCGTTTATGACAAATTCCCGTGAAGCCTCCCATCATTGAGAGCATTGTACACACGCATTTCTTTCTCTACGATTTCTCCTCTTTGAGACTAAACAGACTTCTTTCAGTTCAATTTATATGAGACGATAGCATCGGACAAGAACCATAATGCTGCTTCTGGTATCACTAGGTAAGCTCTTGGCTATTCTTCTATATTAAGTTTTAGGATTATTGTTTCTCGCCGCTCCAGTGTGGAGCAACATGGCCTTAGGAAATTTAGCCGTTACTATCAAGAACAACAAGCTCATTTCAACTAATGAGAAACCTCTCCGAGGAAACACGCCAGATCTTTGGTAAAAACATTACGATTGATTTTAAAAGTTAAAATTCAGGTGTCAGCTTTCTAACGACCACGCTGTTGTTCCTATGACCTCTGCCAGATTCATTCGAGCTCGTGACAGGAAAACATTCGAGGTTTGTTCAGTTTATTTTAGTTTTAAAGTATGCACATTTAAGGCAGTTTTGGATGAGAAGAATCTCAAGGCGCGTCTCGTTTTCGGAGATGCTCTGGTTACTGACGCTGGCAAATACCGCTGTGAAATGAAAACACTCGATGGAGACCTCGTTTACGGCAACATGTTCGTCTTTGGTGAGATCAATCATTGAAAGAAGAAAAATTCATTTTTTTCAGCTCGCCCCATTGTTCACACCAACGGCTCCAGAGAATACAAAATGGCCGAGCACGATCCGACTCTCATCGAGGGTGAAGAGGTACCTGTTCAACTCGGAGAAAAGGTCGAGATCACCTGCCCAGTTGTGGGATTCCCCGTTCCGACCGTTGTTTGGTTCAAGGATGGTCTGCCCGTTGGTTAGTCATTTCGTTCCTTTTGTGATTGTATTATGTGTGGAAAGGGCAAATGAGTCATACTCCCTCGCGGAAGACGTACAGAAGGGCCCGTTTGTTTACAAGGGAATAAAAATAACGTTTTTTAACAGTTATTTTTTTCAGAAGATGAAGATCGTGTTTCTTTCTCTCCGAAGAACACCTTGACCATCGGCAAGGTCGTGGAAACCGATATTGGAAAGTACCGCTGCGTTGCCTCTAACCAATACGCAGCCATTGTTGATGGCCCTGAGCAACAGTACGAGCTGAAACTGGACCAAAGTTTGGTTCTCACCGGTAGAAACAGCTCTATCCCCTCAAACAAAATAACTTGCAGGACAACATGGCTGGATTCTCCCTCTCGTCATTATCCTGATTATTCTGCTGCTAGTCTTCATCTGTATATACGCTTGGCAAGCCTGTAGCCGCTTCAATTCGGCAAACTACAATGTGGCTCGGAGGGAGTGAGTGTTCATTTTCGTTCCAAACATTTCGTGACAATTCAGACAGAACCTCCGTCGCGAGAGGGAAGAAGAACAGCGACGTCTGACGAAAGAGACCCCCTAAAGGATTGCTACATGATCTTTCTCTTGTCTCGCTCAAGACTTTAAATCTCTTCTCCGTTGCAGCTTTCACATAATGCATCAAACGTCATCGACACGCCTTAATTACATGTTTTTCGAACACCCTTCTTTTCCGCACTCCCAGTGACTTTTAAGTTTTCTTCTTTTTGGCGAAACCGACAGGTACATTCAGTTCACTCTTACAGAGGTATATTGACTAATAAAACTATTTGGCTTTATCAAAAATAAATAACAACTCGTAGTGTTCACAAGGCAAAAACACGATTCGGGGAAGTTGAACAGTATGCTTGACATTCGTCCATAGTTCGAGGATGAGGATGGTTGAATTCGCCCTGAGAGACAAAATAGTTGAGCGTCATCAAATCTACAACTCACGTAACAATATCCATATGGGTAGGATTGACAAACTCCGCCAACATGTTCCCATCTGTAAACAAACTGAGAAGGATGTCCATTGTCGCAAACATAGCGGTAAGTACCAGCGGAGCAGGCGACTTTCTCTGAATTCATAATCCGTTTTGATCTATTGCAAGGCTCACGTTTTTTGACCACTTCGTTTCTAGCACTAATTCCTTCGATCACCTCTTGATTTTCCTTCTCTTTACTTTCGCCACTTGACTTGTCGTCTTGACCAATGCCTGGAAATAGAAGATTCGACGTTCCCCATTCAAATGGTCACTTTTTATGCTGGTCGGAACATTTTCTGCCATTGTTTCTCGAGTTGTTCCGGTCTCTGGAATACCGGTTTCCTGTTCCACCTTGTCGGGATGTTGCGCACCGGAAAGCACTGTGAGACCATTAAACGGGTTTAAAGAGACAATTACCTTTTTTTTGGCTCGCCGATAACGGAGGTTGTAACTGTTTTTCAAAGTTGGAATTGACCTCCTGTTCAGTTATGTTCTGAGATGTTAGAGGGGCCGTTTCTTTAGACTCTTGCTTGTGCTCAGCAAGGGAGTCTTCAATCGCTAGCTGAGGTGACTAAAAAGAATATTTATGTGAAACCGACCTACCGTGTCATTTGTATCGCTCTGTGTAGTGATATCTTCAGTTTCCGCACCTGGAACAAACTGTAAATAGATAATAGCTGAAGAGTACCTGTTGAATTAGATGCTGCTTCCACAGTAGCCAAATGTTCACTTTTTCTTTCGGTATTTGAATCATCTATAGCAAGTGATAAAGCAGAAGAAGAAGTCTAAGAAAAAAGCCTGAAAACATGTAAAAACGATCTTACTTCATCTTCTGGAGGAGATGTTTTTTCTGGCAACGATGTTGAACTTTGTTCACTTGTAGACTCTAGGGTAACCATCTCAATAATGTTCAAGCTGAACCATACCTGCAAGTGTTGCTGTTGTTTCAGCCGTTGAGCTGAACTTGGACGAATCTACACAAGTTTTTTGATCCTAAAACAAAGAGCTCACCCGTTAGCGTTGGGTCTACTGCGGTTTCTTGCATTTCTGAACAGAATTGGCTGTTTACACCAGTCCTCACCTAGTTTTCCTGAAACGCAATGTTCCTCGCATTCCGATCTTGTTCTAATTGTTACCGACTCTATTATTCTATCGCCTGCGAACAATATATTAATTTTCATCAAAACATCGCACCTGGGCAGTAGCCGAACGGATAGAATTCACATTCTCCGGTGTCAGCATTTTTGAACCATCTTATCGTCGCCTGCGTCTTGACCTTACCGTCATGGCAGGTAAGGCTAAAACGATGTTATTTTCGGAGATACGATCTTACCTAAACTTCTGTCTGGCGCAGGATTTCTTTTCAAATACCACGGGTTTCTCTACTCCTTCATCGCCACTTCCTTCAATTTCTACGATAACGTTAACTATTGCCAAAGTTGTTGACTCCGAAGCAGCATTTTCTTTTGCAACTGTGGTCGAAGTACTGATTGTTTCTTTTGGCTCCTCAACATTCGCTGTTTCACTTAAAACTGTTGTTTCTTCTGCAGGGACGTCCGTTCCAATTGACGAAGCAATTTCTTTAGTAGTTGCTTCGAGCATCTCTACTGCGGCAGTACTACTCTCACTCATTGTTGAAGTGGTAGAAACGTCTGACTCTGACAAGGAACTCGTTGTCTCTTCGTTAACTTGGCTAGTAGCATCCGTAGTAGTGGATTCTGTATGTTCTTGAGAAGATAAAGTCACTTCAGAAGGAACTGTTGTTTCTTCATTAGTTTTTGAAGCTCCCTCTATAGCTGACTGTAAGCCAGCCGAAAGATCAGCAACCTAAAACAGTTGTTCCTGCAACGACAGGTTTGAATACTTGTGACAGATCCCATATGGGCTCAGAATGTTCTTCATCCCCATATAGCTGCTGTAGTGCTGTCATATTTGGGCAGCAGATCGCCTTTGACATGCTCAGGTCAGCATCCTAAAACAATAGCTCTGTGGCTTTACCATTCGAACCTGAAACTCGCAATTGAAACCAAGAGGACATCCGCGGTCACATGTAAAGGCATCGTTCGCTTCCATCAAAGGCGTTGAGCCATTTGTGCACATTGGAAATGAAGAATAAGTTGCTGAGAAAACATGTGTTCTGTTGTGGGAACTGGCAAACCTATGCAAGCGGCAGCTAAGAGGAGAAGCCTCATGGCAGGTGGTTGATCAAAGGATTGTCGGAATTCGAGAGCCCGCCCCGTATCTGAAGATTTCATCTGTCCAGAATCCACAGGTTCTGCGCCACCTTTCTTTATTTTAGCGCTCGCATCGAGGCTAATCACAATCTACGTTCACATCCGCCAGGCGCTGCCTCTTGTTTCCACCTACGCGAAGAGGGAAAAAGGCACTTTCCGCCTATTGAAACACTGTTCTGAGACCTTTTCTTAGGCTATTCGCAACACCAGCGACAGAAATACGCCTCGAAATGTTCATTGAAACGGAAATGGGAAAGTAGTCGGTCGGATTGAACTGAGACTTTTGCTAGACAAGAGAATACCGTCGGTTGAGACAATCTCTAAGATTGACTCTTTCAAAAGACACATCTCCAGTAGAATAGCTCTGTCTTCGTTGTGTTTGTCGATGGATAAACCCTGTTAGATGTGCAGCTGGAGGAGGATTTTCAGATCCGACTCGGGCAGTGGAGTCGTTGCTATCCGGCAGGGTCTGAGCGATAGATGTAACGCTTCCTAAAAGATATATTCTTTCATAGATTGTCCGGCTGAATACCAGAAGAGCTTTCTTCATACTTAGGCGGAGCGTAGGACGGTTTTACTGCCTCTTCATATGTGGGAAGAGATGGTATTTGCGGAGCGGGAGAAAGCAGACCGGCGTCCAGAACATACCCTGCAATGCAGTTTCAATCAAGTAAGTCACAGTGTGTCTCTTTCTCTCTCGTGACAAATGTAGGATAAGAGAAACCATCCAGGACAGCTCCCCATTAGCGGCAACGATAATGGCAGACATCGAGCGTAACAAAGTATCCAGCACCCAGCTTATAAAAACTCTTGACCTTAGGTTGCAGAAAGTCAATTATGCGCCTTTATGAAACATTTGCGAACGTACTTTTGCATCTACTTCGCACATAGCGCTAGCTTCACAGCTTTGCACCTTCTCCTTAAACTTAACCTTATGTCACCAAGGACTGGTCATAGACTGGACTGTATCTCAGCTGTTTGTAAGAAATTTCACACCCTGGAGGAACAGTCGTGGGTGCACGGAACCAGTTGCGCCTAAAGTCTTTGCCTGGCAGTTGAGTTCCAGCACAAAACAACCGTTTGACGGCCTTTCCGAGTCAACGCCTATGACAGCCAGTTTAACCACAACTTCAAGCACACTTTCACTCTTGTCGTATCCTCAGCTGTTCGCTGCTTTTCGCTCTCTCTGTTATCAAATGCGTTCTGTGCGTTTAGACAAACGGTGTCGCTGACCCGACCTTTTGAGTCCGCAAGATTGTCTGCTGACCGCGCCGGCAACCTAACGAGTGTTGGCAAAAAGCATATTTCCGTCGGGTCTTCTCGGCCCGTCATAAATAAAGCTTTCGGTAGATATATATCCCACTGCGGATTCTTCTTTTAAACGTCTGCGCGCCTTTCCAATTCCTCCTATCTTGCACTCTCGCCATCTTCAATCCACCCGGTGCCGCTACCCAATTAGGACTAGCAACCGCATAATTGAGCAGGCACAGATGCTTGTTTGGTCTACGGGTCTTTCTTTTTGCACCATTCAGCTGCCTCTTCCTCGTTCCATACGTCAGGTGCTTGACAAATAAGCTTTGCTGGCATCGTTCTCATTGTGGGCAGACGAGAGCTCTTCGTATACTCTATATGGTCTCCAGTCCTCTGGTATATCATCTCCTTTGTGCGCGTCTGTTTGGTTTTGGCTAGACGAATAGGCCCGAAACGGCGAAAAAGACCAGGAAAAACGTGTACAAGCCGGCGGTGTCGGCGGTGCTGAACATCTGCCTTTCGGCTGCTGCGGCCTTTTGCCGGGTCACATTCTATTATCGTCGGAAAGCTGGGAGCTACGACTCCCTCTTATAGGCCCTAAAGGAACCCGTCCTTTCTATACAATTGCACCCCCTCTGTTCCCATTAGATGCGACAGCCCTTCTCTCCCTCCATGGAAGCCGTTTGCCAGTAATTGAACTAATATCTGGATGGCCAAATAGCAGATGTGTTTGTGCTTATTCATCCCACTCGGGTCCTGCCCAAACATGTGCGGCCGACATTTGGCGCACTTCAAGCATCTCTTCAACACTGTCACTTCCATACTACCCCCGGAACCTTAAACTAATCCTTCATAGTTCAGCTGCCAGCTCCAGCCTAACTGGCAACCTATGCGTCACTTGCGTTCTTTCACTTTTTTTCTTGGCTGTTGCTTATTGCTCAAAAGTGTGGGGTCAGCATCCCGCTGAGCGAATAGAGAGTAAGACGATCAGAGTCTCCATTAGGGATTCTCATTACCATTGCGCAAAGCGTGTGGCCGATCGTCTGCACACTCTGCATATGACATACTCTTTGTTTGTGAGTAACCGTATTTGCATAATAAGCAACGGCACTACGGCTTTGTGTCAGCAGCCCATTTATGCCGTAATCCTCATCACCGTATCCTCTTCCTCTCTCACACTGCGGTTCAGTCGTTATGAACGATTATCCCCCAGCTTGAGGTCTGCTTTTCTATGCATGAGCGTGCGCCGACGTAAGATGAGTACAGCACAGTTCTTGTCCGTCTTTACACTTGTCCATCACCCGTTCCTTCTATAAGCGTATAGGTGTAACCGTTGGTTATGAGGGTCGTAATGCGCGTCGCTGCCAGGTTGCCTATTTAGAGATTATCCTAGCCGGCGATGGCAGTAGGACTAATGAACCCCTCTCGTCTGTCCACCTAGACTTCTGTTCCTTATTCACATCGCCTTTCCGGCCTTTGCCATTGTATTGCCATGCGGCGAGAGAGTCGCCAGAACAAAATTTCCGGAGACGCGGCCGGTGTAGGCTTTCGCAAAAAAGTTCCCGCGACCAGAGGCGATTTCCGTTCAAGCGTGCTCAATGTCCTTCTGCCTGTTCCAAACGCGTATATTGACCCCGTTTGCAAAAGAGAGCATTATTTTAGCAGCTATAATAGACTTTCATCCTTTTCTTCTCCTCTTCATACGCCATGAATAGAGTCAATTAATGAGCTTCCCTCCAGAGAATCCTCATTAAATGTGCTGAGCATACCGATCGCTCATCAAGTGCCATCTGCTATGTTCTGCCAAGGGAGACATCTGTTCGCGCGATTTCATTGCCTTTCGAAAGAGACACTTTGACAAATGTGACCGGCGGACGACTAAAAATGAGAGGACCTCAGATGCCTCTTTCACTCGCCTAAACTTGTCACCTTTCCAAGAACAAAGCCCAACAGGTTTGAAGGTCTCCAAGACGCCGATATTCAATAGCCAGTGTCCGTCGCTTATAATTGCCTCATTAGCATATCTAGTAGTAGAGAGCCCACCATTCTCGCTCGCTGACCTCCAGAGCTTTTTATAGCCACCTCTCTCTGCAAGTAGCTAAACAATGTTGTGACCTTTTCCGCGATGTTTTTTTCTCGTCCTTCTGGTACAAATCCGCTTCGGCGAGCGAGAGACAGAGCCACTAACACTTTCCCACGGTGAGCTGCCGATCCGTTTCTTTTTTGTGTGTGTTCGCCATACGGCGAACTGCTCTGTTGTGATTCAGCCACACGGACATCTTTAATTTTTGCGCTTTCCTCTAGTTATTAGAAACTACACTGCCATTCTTTCAGTCGAAATGTCAACAGCTACACTTTCTTCCTACTCGAGCAGTCTCAAAATGTATCCCAAGTATGTACCCTCTCCACCAGAAAAATACAACCCATACAGTATCCATACGGTAATATTTTTGTTAAAAGTTCACACTAAAAATTTCAGAAGCACACGTCTTCAGTTGGATCTTTGCCCTCAATAGAAACATTATTGCCACCTTCTCCAAACTCTTCATATTTCAGCTGTTTACCAGGTAGCTCTTAGTAACTGACCCTCTCAAACGGCTCTTTTAGAACCGAAAATCGTGCCACTGGATCAACCATTGTCTATTATTACTGACGAGGCCTACTTGAATAGCTATTACGACCCCTACTATCAACTGCCACCTGTCCAAGAAAACGGACACCGGCTCCTCCAATGCGCTCGAAAAGTGGACGCAATAGAGACGCCAACATCAGCTGTGAGGAGCAAATAGATGCCATTCGGAGATGCGATGTTTTTTCGTCTGACGGGTTAATCAGATTACGTGCCACTCTAATAAAGGTTCATCGACTTACCCATGAGCTGTTGTGGATGATTCACGCGGGCGATCACAAGGGAAGAAATGCCGTTTTCATTAACAAGAAAATGGTTTACGGCTGAAGTGAGATTATCAGGGATGAACGAACAGCTTTTGTACCTGATTGACTGTTAGCAAAATACGGAGAGGTATAGAATTCATCTATGCCGTTGCTCTGATGGTGATGACTAATTCGACATTCTGAAAATGTTTATCGAAAATGAACTGTAATCATTTGTCACTGAATGATAAGTATTGTTTTTACGTTTTGTAGAAAATATTTATTTTTGATAGAATGCAGTCATACAAAACGGTTTTACGATACTCAGGTTCTATAAGAATTTCCGCTGACTAGTTGGGTTTGGATCAAAAATATAATAAAAAGAGTGGATATCAAGAAATTAGAGAAAAATCACTCGCTGATCTAAAAGTATGAAGGTGCTTGTAAAGTTTCGACAAAGACGAATTGTTTAATAGATAAAACTTACTTTGATTGAAGTACCGTAGCAGACAGAAAATGATGATGATGCCGATGGTCGTGAAAGAAAAGTATCCCAGATAATCAGGTTCCATGTTGTCTTAACAAAAAAACTGGCAGTGTAGAGACAATGATTACAATAAAAACGTATAGGTAGATCTAATGCGGCTCCAATGCGCTCAACTAGATCTTCCAAGTCTGATGGATTAGCACGGCTTCTTCAAAAAAATCAATCCAGACAAATCCGGAGATACGCAAAGTGTTTTTTTAGTGATTGTTATGCGTTGGTTGCTTGGATACTCGGGACGAGTCTTAAATGATCTTTTCTCACAGATGCGGTTCATTAGACAAACTTTAATCACGCAATAATTTACTTAATTTAACCTTGCAAACCGTATTAAATCATTTGGAATCACGGAATCACAGTGAATAAATATACAAAACTACTACGTAAATACCCGTATCTGTGGACAACAGGAGAAAACTACTACAATGGCGAAGTTCTTCAAGCATCACAGACCGCAGCGGAAAAAACCCGAAAACAATACAAGTAAAAAGCGGCTGTTGTCGGGCGAATTAAGTTAAAAATCGTTGTGAACTTGTGCTCGTTGCCGTTGCAGATAACGGGTTGCAAAAAGGCCCAGCAAAACAGGTATCATCGTCAAGAGAATGAGATCCCATGAGACTCCGAACGTCTTGTCGAGGAAGTGAATTAAGGGAAGCTGGAAAACAAGATCATCTACCTGTGAGTCACAAGACGATACCTGATTCAAGCTGTCGATAAGGAAAACAGCTTGGAGTTTAAGTAGCGCCAGAGTACAGGGAAGGGCAGCATCAGTGTTGTGCTCTGAGGCCATGTCGTAGTATCTCTTGGCCAAGTGAAGATCTTTAGTCAGCCCTTCTCCATTCTCGTGCATATAGCCTAGATTGAACATGGCTTGTGAGGCAAGATGACGATCCGCCGCAATCTTGTACTGTGCAGCAGCCTAAACTCTCTACAGTCTACGCAAAAGAAGAACAAACGATTTTGAGATCCACGTCCGTTCCGTAACCGTAATAATGATAATCTCCGAGTTTGATTCTTGCAATTGCGTGGTCTTGGTTAGCCGATCTTTGCCAGTTTACAAGAGCAATACTAAGCTTCTCATTTTTCGAGCCGTGGAAGACAGCATTTGCTTCTCCCTTGTCCAATAGGAAGGCAAAGTTTGTTTGAGCGGGTTCATATCCTAGATCAGCCAAGAAAAGATACTTCACCGCGGCCTCATCAGTTTTTCCGTCCTGCAGCCGAAAACGTATAAGATTTTAACGAAAATACTAACCCTGTATGCAGAATAAGCCTCCGTCAGCTTCTCAGTCCATCTTCCTCTTTCTGCTACGTTTTTGAAGAGATCGACAGCAATTGAGCAAGAGCGTGAGACACCAGTTCCAGTAGCGTGCATGGTGGCAAGATTGTAAAATGCCAGAACTTGAGAGTTTTGGGAAGCCATTTGGTAGTACTTCACAGCTGTTTTGAAATCTCGTTTCACTCCTAGACCTCCTGAGATAAAGTTTGGAAAACTGAGATCACTGAGAACATACGGAAATACATGTCTCCCATGTAAAGCTGTCCTTCTCCACCACCTTGTTCCGCTGCCAATGTGAACAATCGAGAGGCTTTATGGTAGTCTGGATGCACTCCCATACCATTCATATACATAATTCCTAGCCCTGTATACCCAATAATGTTTCCCTAAAGAAAATGTAACTTTGAAACATGAACTCGAACCTTATGAGCTGCATTCAAGAAGTAGGAGAAAGCAGTGGCGTTGTTCTGAGGAGTAACAGCAGTTCCATCTAGGTACATTTTCCCGAGGTGAGCATAGGCGACAGCGTTTCCACTTTCGGCAGCAGTTGTAAAGAACCTAGGATACCAAAACTTTAATAATTAAACTAGTCACGTACTTGAAAGCAAGCTCGAAGTTTTGTTCAACTCCTCTGCTGCCCGAGAGATACAGTTGACCGAGTCCAGACAATGCTGCGGTGTCTCCCTTCTCCGCAATGAATCGATAGTAATCCAAGAGGTTTTGGTCAATCATGGTCGCCGGCTGAGAGGTTGTTGTGGGCTCCTGAAACGTTTGGGGTCTACAAGTGCTCGGTTTGAGTTACAGTTTCATCTGTTAACCTGATTCGCTGGGCCGAGACACCAGTAGAAAACTTGATTCCATCGGCTACTTTATCAGCAACCTGCTTGTAGTATTGTAAAGCATGTTCACAATCCTGTGGCACGCCAACTCCATATAAATAACGATATCCCTAGACAGCATTATTTTAAAAAAAGTTTATATAAAACACGTACCATAGCCATTTGAGCCAGTGGATTCCCACCCAAAGCTGCGAATGTGTAGTAAACTATGGCCTTTGCTTGGTTATTCTTGCTCATTCCAAATCCTGTGGAATGCATGAAACCAAGACCTTATACCATCGTTATACTTTGAGGGAAATGCGCTTACCTAGTTGAGCATCAACAGATCCGTCTTGTGCCAGTTCGGAAAAATATTTTCTAGCAGTGTCTGGAGACCATCTTTCACGATCACCAAACATATGAGAAAATGCTACAATTCAATTCAAACGTTTGTGTAACCAATAATTACCCATTAACTTCATGGCATCTTTGTTTCCCATGTCAGCCGCTTGGTTCAAGAGCCGATACGCGGCTTTCTTTCCTTCAATTCCATGACCTTTACCTCTCTGCATAAATTTTAGAGCTTGTTCGTACATTGTCACAGATTCCATAGATCTGGAACGTTTGATGGAATGACAAATATCAAAAAGCTCACGTAGAGGGAGCTTCTGAGCTGAATTCGTCTCCAGCAGACAAAATTTCAGGAGTTGGGCTTTCCTCAATGGTTGCTCTTCTTTGGCTAGGAACAATGTCGTCGAGGGAAATACCGAGGGTATCTAGACAAAAAACTAATAAGCTTAAAAATATAATTCATACCAAATGTGCTCTTTCTAGACGCCTTGGCATCTTCTTCGTTGAGAAGAACGGCGACTTTTTTTACATCTACATCATCATCAGCCTGAGCAAGGACTACAATTGTTAGGGCTACTGCCGCTATCGATACAGTTCCTATCAAACCCATCAATTACCTGAAAACGGTAAATTAAAAATTTGATTTGGTAAAAGTAAAGATAAATCAGAAATATACGAACTAAACCACTTCCTGTGAAGGAAGAGGTTAATGACAGCATGCAACATGCGATTACGAAAAACTTTTTGAAAAAAAAAACTAAATGCATCCTGAGTGAACAACAACAAACAGGAATCCAGAAACTGCAACAGGACTTGTGCAACGTCCTTTAGAAACCACCGTAGAGCTCACTGAAATGGGGCGCGAATACGCCCCATCCTTTAGAATGTTTTTTCCAACTCTTTTCCTACAAGTCAAAATATGTTAACGTGCCTTTTTTTAATGGGCTGTTGTATACATTAAGAGCATCTTTATAAATTTAAGCAAAACAATTTCATGGTCTGGTCGAAAATAATATTTTATAAGAGGAGGACTTTACTTTTTAAGATTTTGGTAGTTTCTTTGGAGAGAAAGGGAGAGTGCTTTTTAATGATTGTAAACGTTTCAGTTTCTTCAATCTTGGAATATAAATCAAGGTCATTTCAATTATTTTAAAAACATTCGATCTTTCAAGATAATTCAAATATATTATTTTCCTCATATTTCGCTTACGGTAGCAGTTAGCACGTACAACAACATCGCGCGGGCACCCTCTCTGTTTCAAACACCGATATATCGATTTTTCTTGATCATGACCTTCACTTGTCTCTTATGCAATTATTTTCTTCTTTTATTTTTACAGCCTAACATAATTTTCAGGGATTCTTAATTGATCTTTTTTTCTTGGTTCCATATCCACAGATGGGAAGAAGGACAGCGTTGGACCTTTTTCTTGGCTGCAGTGCGACGGCCCAAAGATCTACGTGAGTTTATCAAATGCCTACATCAAATACTCTTCTCTGTTTTTCCGTCGTTTTTTAGTTTTTTAATGATAGCTAGCCAACATGGAAATCTGAAACATCGAGTTTTTAGTTTCATCAAACACGGCAATAAGAACACAAGAACTCATTGATCAGGACGACAACAAAAAACTGATCATAGTAAGTTCCAGGGCAGACTGTGACAGAGATCAAATCTTTACAGGCTTGCTGCACCTGCGAATATGAATGAGGCTTGTCGACGTGCGACTGCATACGACTTCAAAGAGATCTATGTGGCTAGAATATCCGAGGCCAGGTGGGTTTCAACGTACTTACTGAATGTTTCTGAGCAGACACTTAAGTCATTGCTATTTTGGTGACTTCTAAGTCAATATGATAGTTTATCATCACGAGTTGATCAGGAGTTTATTCAGGACAACTCTGAGCCGGACCAAACCATACATCGATGTCTCTTCCGAAGCTGTTGCAATGAGGAGATTGGTTTTTTGAGAAGGACGCCACTTGGTGACGACAAATATTTTAGTAACTTTTTCATTAATAAAACTTTGTACCAATTTTTCAGTTGGGAGAGGATCTTGAAACACATGTATTTTGTCGATAATTTTCTCGTATAAAATCATACGAGCTTGTCCACAATTTTACTTGACCGCACAATAAATAGTTCTCTTAGAGACTTGAAACTGGAGTAGGATGCATTGAAAATGGCGGGGGACAGGACCTGATGGGTAGGAACGAAGGATTCGCAGACCCGACAAAAGCAAAACGTCTAAAACTTGACCTTGTTTTGAACATTCCACATTTTCTACGACAGGGATCTATTTATCTACTTACAAGAATTTTTTAAACTTTTTAACAAGAAAACCCTGTATTTTTGTATCACTGTTCAATAGCGGAAAAAAAAGTCCAAAAAATTCTGACTAGAGCAGCTAACAGTCGAACTTGACAACTATCGCACTCCCATCCACTCTCTCCTTCGATGTTTTCGTTGTTTTTTTCACTTTATACTACAACCTCAAACTCAAAAAAAGCTATTTGTTAGGCAGAAAAATGATTTATTTTGCGCTATGCTACAAAAAATACATAAACTCCTATGAAGATGGCATCGTGATTTTTGATATGGTTCCTTTGTGAGTGTCCAGGTCCATGAGGTCGCCTTAAACTTTCATTCAAAACTGTTTTAAACACTTGAACCTGTTTTGAAGACAGCGGTAGCATTCTCCACGGCGATCAAGCTAGGAAGACCGTACTCTCGAGCTACCACAGCTCCATGACTTAGCAGACCTCCGATTTCGGTGACGATTCCTTTAATGATAGGGAAGAAGGGAGACCAGCATATGTCAGTACATCGAGTTATGAGAATTTCTCCAGGCTGAAATAATGTGAACAACAAGAACACAAAAAGTTACCTGAGTATGTTTAGCTTCTTCTAAATTTATTGCCACCCTAGCCTTTGCTACCACTTTTCCTTCGCAAACAACTGTTCCAGTCAAACTGATGTCGGTGGCAGAATAGTTTGCCGATTTGAGATTGATCTAGAAAAACATGATACAATGCCAATGATTCTTTTTACCGGGTCGGGGTTGCCGTGGTAAACGTGGGCATATTGTCGTTCTCCTAATTCTTGGAAAATTTGACGCCTTCTCACCGCTCTTGCAATTAACTTGGCACTTCTAGTCTTCCAAAGAGTTTTGACTTCGTCCATGTGGAAGAAATAGTAGAGATCTTCGTCAGGAATCAGTCCCTATAAATCAGGTTTGTCTATTTATAGAACTTGGTTACATTTTGATACAGCATCTTCGCAACCATCTTTGACGTCTTTCTGCACTCATAAACAGACTTTACCAGGCAACTTTTGGCTAGTTCGCGTGAAGCTACTCCTCGATGAGATTCCTTGACCATATACTTCATCATTCGTCTAAACCCTCTATCTCTGACACATTTTGAGTGAAATTACCTCTTGAATCCTTTTGGCTGACATTTCAACGTGTCCATCAGATCGTCGATAGTTTTGTTGTTGGCCGGTTTATCTTCCATTATCGTAGAAAGCATAGTCTGTTTTCAAGCACTGCTACTTTACTGCTACAACAGAGCTTACTTTTAGGGTGACCATGAGCAATTCGGGCTTTTCTGCCCAGCCATCTGATCGAATGTACAGTTCATTGGGTCCCCTGAAAACCATGGCTTTCCGCAGTCATTCGTATAGCAAGACCTGTGCCCGTGGACTTTTAAAAAGTCGACAATCTGTTCGGCAGACCTGCGTCCTTTAGTCTTGAGAAGATTCACGGCTTTGTCATCAGCGGTAACAAGAAACTCTTGTTGTAACCCGTCCTCTCTGATAGCTTTCGCGAGTCTCTGAAAAGACGAGCTATTTCAAAAAAAAAAGTTGCTGCTATACTTCAAGACCAGCTGGCACATCTGCGCTGATAACAGAGGAAGTAGAATTGGAGAAAATGTTTGCCAGATCGGAAAGCATGTCAGGGGTCGTGTTTCCTTCTGTATTGTAAAAACGTTTGGAGAAATTGTGTTGGCCTCACCAGGGCTACCTCGGATGAGCATGCCGACAACAATATGAGTGAAAGTAGAGAAAACCGAGGCACTGGCATGCATTTCGAGAATCTAAATTATAGGTTTGTGTACAGCGATGAACTCACAGTTCTGTATAGCAGCAACTGTTTATGTACCGTTTCCATCAAACTTTCAAATGTGCTTTCACCGGTAGGAGTAAGCTGTTCCGACTTTTTCAGTTCGCCCTTGATTTCGCCCATTACCTTATAGGAGCCGATAAACATCATCTAAATGTGAAGTTTTAGAAAAATTCGAGACTTCCTACATGTCCAATGACTTGAAGCCTCTTCAACGGGAACAATTTTGGCAGTGGTCCGTATCTGTCTTCTCCTTGTTTGAACATCTCGTCGGTGAAAATGTGGCTTCCAGCAAACGAAATTTCCGCAAGACGATCATTTTTAAATACAGAATGTTGTCTCAGGAACATCTAGAAAGTTTAAACTTTGGAAACTAGTGTAAACTACTACCTCGCCAATGTTGAATAACATTCGCTGGCCACAAGTGAAGAAAGATGTACTAATGTGACGAGAAAGACGTGTTCCAGACAGATCTTTGAATATCATGTTCTAAAGTTTGTTTTTCAAACAAAAATAGACTTTACTCACAGTCATGGTACTGTCATATAGCCTGGAAGTTTGACTAATTTCAAGAGGACTAAGTGGAACAGGTACCACTTCACTAAACCGTTATTCATATAAAACAAGATTTGGATTTACCCGACGTTTGCCGTAGTGTAGACTTCTTTATTGGTTAAAGGCGCATTATCAAATTCAGTCAAAAGCTCAAATCTGCTCTCTCTGTCGCGACCTGAAACGTGAAATTAGCTAAGAAAATACTACAACGAAAAACCTGTGACATCTCGGCTTTGCACCAGGAACACCTTTCCTCCTCTCATAACAAACTCGACATCTTGAGCTGTTTCAAAGATTCTTTCTAGGAAAAGGCCAACATTGACTAGATTAAGCAGAGAATCATCGTCCAGGCAACAGTTGTCGGGCTGAATGGTTCATTGGGTTCAACGTGTGGGAGTACCTTGGACATTTGCAGACCCTTCTTTTCGACAATTATTTCATCTGGTGTCACCACGCCGCTGACAATATCTTCTCCACATCCTCGGATTGCATTTATCACCAGACGACCATCATCATTCTTGACTGGATCACACGTGAACATGACTCCTAAAACAGTTAGTTACATATAGTTTAAAAAAGATGCACCAGCACATCCATCCGTGACCATTTCCTGGACCACCACTGCCATTGAAGGGTTCAAGACCTGGCCATAGTTTCTTCTGTAACTGATGACTTCCCTTCTGAAGTTCGAACACCAACATTCGAGAACTTTGGCGGGGATCTAAGATAGTTTGTTTGAAAAGAATACCGCATTTACTTACGTCGTCAAATGGTACATTGAGTACACTTTCCAATTGTCCGGCACTTGAGAGATCCGAACCGTCCTCCCCGACTGCCGAGGATCTGAAAAAGCTGCCTCAAACTGTTTTCATCCCCCCAAACCTCACAGCATATTTTACGTTGTAGTCTGAAACAATACCCGATTCTTCCAATAATGGAAATAGTTCTGTGGGTGGAGAGGCTTTCAGAATAGCTTCTTGAATCCTAAGAGCATAATAGGTTTTTTACTATTTGGCAATTACAGCTCTCCTTCCATTACGTATTCTTCTACTGAAAGACCTTTTGCAGACAATTTTTCCACTAAGTTTTTGATGTTGCCATTAGCCTCCAGGAAACTTTTGAAAGCGGTCGTTGTGATAACAGCACCATTTGGAACGGCATACTAAAACAATTACGAGTCAGCAAGGGCAAGTTACCTTGTGCTCAATGCTCTTCAATTTGGCCAAATTTGCTCCTTTTCCACCTGTGAATTCTTTATCTTGGCATCCTTGAAGACTAAAGGGGACAACCTTTCTTTGCTTTGCGGACTCTGTTGCCGTAACATCTAGAAATTACACTGTACATTGTCGAATGGTTACTTACCCTCAAATTTGTGAAACTCGGGGTGTTCCGCTTCTTTCAAAGATTCTCTCACCGTTCTCAGAAGAGCAAAGCCTGTGCTTAGCGCGTGATTGACCTGGAAAACATTGGACTGAGTTTCACGGGAAGTACCTTGATTCTCTTCAGCTCCACTTGATGGCCCGTAGACGAAAAATATGAATAGTTTGAAATGATTTCTCCTTTTCTAAGTGGGAAGGGAAGAACTACAAGCATAGTTAGTGAAGAATAATTTGTACCCACTTCCATACAGTGAACTGCAGTGAGCAGGATTGAATTCAATTAAGCGGTTATTGTTAGTTAGAAGAGAAGACCCATCTGATAGTGACAAAGAAGTGGTCTGTCCGTTTGCTTTATCCATGTAGCCATGATTAATCGTAACCGAATGCCCTTCACTGAATACCGACTTGTATGACATTCGATTTCCGTCCTAAACTATAAACTATCCTACTGAATACTAGCGTATTCTTACATCTAAATAAGAATGGAATTCATCCGCTGCTTGAATGCTTCTGTAGCTTCCAAACTGTCTGGCTCCTCTGAATCTTAGTTCGGAGGAAATTCCGTCTATGGTGACTTCGGCGTGGTATTGGCCAAACTGGGCTAAGAGATCAGAATAATGAGCTCTAAAAAGATATTTTCCGTACCGAGTATTACTCACTTGGATAGCTGTTCGATATTCGATTTTACATCAAGATTTTTGGAAAAGTGAAGTCCAGAAGAGTCCAAATCGGAATAGAAATACCTAGCGTCGGAAGTAGGCTTCCACCAACCAGCAAGGCTAACAAAGTGTCGCTCTTGATCATTTCTGAATTTATGGTTATATGTTTCTGAAAAAAATTTAACTCCAAATATCCCTTGAAGGTGATTCGCCATCTCCGGAACGGCTCTCTCATCTCCACAAATAGCGGTCCACACTTGAAAGTTCGCTCGTCCACAATTGCACCCGAGAATTGGCCGCCGATCGTTTTCTCCGCATCTCCCAAAACAATTGTAGCACTGTTGTAAGTATCATGGGTCACAAGTTCAATATAGATACTCTGTCCGTCACTATTACTTCCTTCTATGATATAAGATTTCTATAAAACAGTTACTTTCCTGAAATGCTTATGGACATACCCCTGGCTCTACAGAATCCAACTCCCATTCCTCGTCCCAAATACCAGCAGCTTCTTCCGGATGAAGAATTCTTCCAGTTAGACTTTTCCTCGGGCGAAAAAGTTGCAAAAAGGCCAACACGGTTGCATAGACGGTGAGGAGAGGAATTTCCACCGCAGATGTGGTTAACCCCATAGCTAAAACTTACTTACTTTGTTAATTAATGTCAAAAAGAGTTAATAGTGCAATTGAACGCGAGAGGGCAAACAATCACCACGAGGGCAGGGAACCGAACAACCTTTTATTCCCGCGATTTCGCAAGAATCGCTGATGCAAAATCGCCCAAATATACTTTTGACCTCACCCCCGAGCACCCTACGTAACAATCGAAAGATCAAAGCGAAACTTCACCCAAAGTACACCACGTGGCGGAATTATCGATTGTTACCGTGAGATTTGTTCTTTGAGCTGCTGGGAAGAACAGAGGTCTCGTCGCTGCGACAAGCTTTCATAATAAAACTAAAAAAACATATATTATGTGAGCAAGATATTCAAGCGAGACTACCTTATAAGAACAAAAGACGCTATCTTTATTGATAAGATGAAAAGAACTATAAGGGGCACAGAACACATATGGAAGAGAGAACTTGCAGTGGCAGAAAACATAACACACTCATTCGTTAATGAGGTGATGTACTTCACACCTGCGAGTCCAATTAGTAGTTGATTCTCCGCCTGAGTTCGTTTCTTCAACTGAAATGGGAAATATAATTATGCTGATAATGATTTACTTGAATACGTTTCGAGATCCAGATCCCTTGCCGGATTGACATTGGCGTGGTATCAGCAAACTTCGGCAGCAAGAGAGGGAAATTCTTTGTGTACCCGAGAGTGGAAAGGTTCTATTTGCCATGCGAACAGATGTAGTTTGTATGAGTGATGATGTCTGTTTCCATTAATTGATGTTTAAGTCAATCTGGAAGCCTTCGCTTCGATAAAGATGACCAGTCACTTAAGCTGCAAAGCAGAAACCCCAATCTGTTGGGAAATCATGACTAATTCTAGACTATGTCCGTAGGAACATGACAGAGAGCCCCGAATCAGAAATGTGATTCACAGTGACGAGCGTGCCGCACGGACCTGATAGCAAATTATAAACACTCGCTTTAAGCTGCATCTATATGTTTGTTCCGTTTGTTTCCGCAAGTCTGGAGAAAATCTTTGGTTCTTCACTCAGATACGATCAACTCTCTTGGTGCGAACTCGCAAAGTCAACACTGAACCTCAGCCAGTGCGCAAACCTCTCGTGGCGTGGATACTCTCTATCAGAACTTTACATAAAAACCCAAAATATGCACATTTTAATATTACGCGGTTCTTTGTTTTGCAACGCCGAATAGCCGTTCCTTCCTTTTAAAAAATGAAAACGTTAGCGTCAACGCAAAAGAAAGCCGATTACTACTCGAACTGTCGTTTTTTCTCGCGTGTATGCGTGTGCCTGAAAGTTACCACGCGTGTGCTCGCGAAATGTGCCTAGCTCTGACCGGTCCTGGCATGTGTGCTCTGTGTGTGCCGTCTCAAGCTCTTCTCTTCCTATGCGTGAACTTGTGTCTGATCTTGTTAAACTCTTTCTCTTCCCAGTTTATTCTAGTGACGAAGAGCGTTCGAAAAGTTCTTCTTCACCCCTTTCCTCTAATCCTCACATTATTCACGGACCACTGGTTACTTTTTCTTCTCAACGACCGGTCAGAATTTGACCCTTTTTACTAAGAAATTTCTCGTTTTCGGAATGTTACGGAAGATATCGTCTAGCATTTATTTGATCATAAAAATCTTGGATGCCAATCGTGCTTATCTTCTCAAGACAGTCTCAGCTGGTTGTCCCTGGCGTTAAAATGCTAATTACTTGATTTCCATTCTCACATCATGTTCTCATTATTACAGTTCTGTCCCGAATTAATCATATTATTTGTATTCTCGTGCGAACGAACTCTTGAATCACTTACAACTGCGTCCACCCTTTTCCTTATCTGTGCAACTGAAATATTTCGATATTTCCTAATAATAAAAAACTTGACAGGTTGCGAAACTTTTGAAAGAAACTTTCAAGATCAACTCTAGACTGCGCAATCTGTTTGAGGAGCGGCCGAGGCTGGCAATTGCCTGCCTATGCAAACCATCAACCGGCACCTCCTAGAACAAAACTTTGTGACACACTCCCTGACCACAATCTGGTAGTCACAAGTGGCATCAAGATTTGTCCGAGTCCTAGAGTTTCCCAATTCTGCTTAGGCACAGGTCAACTCTTCTAGCTGATAAGGCCCTAAACGTCGAGGCAGAAATCTTATGATTTGGACCTATTGTAAAGCGAAGCAGAAGCGTTTATGATTTCTGGCCGTTCCACAATCCCATAGTCTGACTTCCATTTAGAAGTTCAAGTCGTCCTAATCTATTCCTCGTACTGGTTATTCAGAGACTGTCCGTTATCATTGGCAATTGATCGAAACGATCTGGGGTCCCTCGTGAGTCACTAGATCGAGATCAGACGACTCTTTTTGAACCGTTCTCATACTCCGCCTACTCTCTGCCTATCAACTTTCCGGCATGTTTCCCAGATGACTGTTGTCTTCCTTTTCCTGGAACGCTGCAGGTGGCCAACTACTTTCCCCTCGCATCCTAGAGCACTCTCGTGAATTAAGTGAAAGTTCCGATCACAGCTGAGATCACGTATTATAGTTCGCCACCACTTGGACATCGTATGCGTTAATGTGAACTACCTTCCCCGTTTGTTTCTCAGAAACTGCCATTATAATTCAGTTTCTCTTACCACTCAAAAGAACTAGCGTCATGAACGTTTATCATTGTGCCACCCAGGTCTGGAACAAATTTTATACCGTTAATACTTCTTCTGTCAATATCCCACTCGGTTTTTTTTCTAATAGTAAATTGTGCCTCTAGCTAATTGATAGACAATTCCCATTTCTTAATCGTAGTCTGCTGACAAAACTGGTCTACTGGCATCCCGTGAAAGTCTAAGCAATTTACATTAACACTTGCTTCCCTTAAGTATCGCAAGAAACCGCTATCTAATAACCGTGAAGTTTAAAAAGGTGGTGCCAAAAGCACTCTAGTGTATAATCTGTTAGGAATGATGTTTGCACAGTTCGCTCAGTCTCTTTCCTATTCCGGTACGTTCTAAGTGGTTCACCTCTTTTTATCTTAGTCATTCCGAACTTTTTGAGTTATCCTTTGCAAGAATGTTATTTTTTGCGGTAAGAAGATTCGACCACTCGGAAACGTGGGAAAATTATAACAGAGATCAGGTTACAATCGCTACATCCTTTTTTCTTGGTTTCCCTCTCTCCTCAAAAAAATAGAACGATTGTTAGTCTTCGATAAGGCAGCACGTTCTGAGTTAAACGTGTTCTTATCCTATACAGTGAGCAGAATGAGCTGCTCATCTTATTTGTTTCCCAACATCTTCTTATTTTCTTCGAATGCCAGATATCATCACAATTGTCCTTGTGCTTTTTTGGACTTTGCGGAAAGCCTGTACATTGAAGATTAGGTTCCAGCATATGGCAGACGAGCTTCTTTTCATTAAGCTTGTTGCAACAAGCCTTCTGACATGACGTCTCTATTGATTTGATGGTTTCCAGGCGGATCCCGTTCTGCGGCCGTCCACATCCACCGTCGGCCCGCCCCTGATGGCTAGCTAGCGCGCCGCGATTTATCATCGTCACCGTATCCGCTCTACGAGATTTATTCAAAGTGAGTCAGTTGCCAATGGCATCTTCCCCATATCTCATTTATTTCATTCATTCCATTGCTTTAGAGTATGGTACGGCTGTTTATACTCCCGGCCATATTTGCGGCGTCTTCACTCTCATTATGGTATATGATAATCTCAGCGCCAGGTTGGAACAACGAAGGTGAGAGTACTTTAATAATCTAAAAGACAACTCTTTCAGATGGCATTTTCGAATTACCAAAACAGTTTGATAACTTCACAGCATTAGCAGAAAAGTTCAAAGCCTATAAAGAGCAACACTTTGGATACATTACGACAGTATTCATTTGTGCCTACCTCTTCAAGCAAACTTTTGCCATTCCTGGCTCCTTTCTCCTAGTGAGTTTTGCTTTCTCCTTTCCCAGCGATGCTGCTAGGCTTTCTTCCGTAGCCGGCTGTTAGCTGGGTCTAGTCCTAGCAAGTTTCTTCACGGGGGCACAAACCGCAATATTGGCGGATAGATAGGGAGATCGAGTTTACTGCCAAAAAGCCGAAAATCAAATCTTCAGAATGTTATCGCTGGCTCGGTGTACGACCTTTGGACCGGCTTTGTACTTTGTTGTATATTAACGACAGGTATGAATTACAAATTGAGACGCTCTCTAAAGATCTCTTGCATTTTCTAGCTGGTTCAACTCTATGCTACTTATTTTCCGAATTGTTTGGTCGCGAATACGTTCTGTACTACTTTGGACAGAAACTCACCTATCTGCAACAAAAAGTCAGTTAAATTTTGATATTGTAATCCAGCCCCCTTCAGATAGACGACAATAATAATCGACTCTTACCGTTTTTGCTCTTCGCTCGAATGTTTCCCATCTCCCCGTCATGGTTGCTGAACATTGTGGCACCATTCCTCAACATCCCTCTTCCGATCTTCATGTTTTCCGCTCTGATTGGTTAGTCGTACGCACAAAGCATTGCGCCTTCGAACGTCCGGCTTCCGCATCTCTTTCACCCTCCTGCGGAGGTCTTTGTTGGCAACACGTTGACCTCTTTGAGGAACTCGTTTGGGCACCTCTCTCTTTCTCGGAAGAGGAGGTAAACGGCGAGCGGGACGATCGAAAGTGGAACAGCTTAACATTTTCTACTGTTGAGCCTAACCTCCGGTTTACAGGACTTGCCCCTTACAATTTCGTCTGCGTTCAAGCTGGATACATCCTCTCCGACCTTCGATCGTGGGATGATGTCTTCAGGTGAGCCGTTTTCACGCCATGCAACCCCGGTAAAAGGTCGTCTGTCCGACTTGTTTTTACGTAGCTTCTATGAAACGACGCCGGGTTTTCGTCCACGGCAATCGGCAGTCTCTGTTATCATATCGTGTGAAGCAGGAACACTATCCTTGAGATTTTCGCAAAGAATTTCATGGAGTGATTAATCAGAGAGAGGGAAAAAACTGGAACCTTTTTAGCACGTCAACAATGTTGAAACTCTGCTCGTTTGCCCTCCTTCCTCTCGCTTATGCCATCTACATTCGGCCGAGAACGCAAAAACATCAGGTGCTTAATTTTCGAGTAATTTGTAACAGTCTGTCCCTTTCAGTTGGTCCCGACGACAGAATCTGAACCGCGAAAGATGGAAATTGTCTGAAACCCACAAAACTCTAGTCGATGACTAGATAAAGGATTCTCGTAGGACCTTTTTATCCTAGACCCTGTATACAATTCAACCAACTCCAGTGCCTATACCCGTGAACCTGATTACGGACTCTCTTTTCTCGTTTAACCCTCTTTAGACATAGCCTGTTACAAATGACTTCCTCCAATACCGGGTCCTTGTGTTATCATGCAAATGTGTTGTGCTAGCTGTACCATATCAGCACAGAAAATCGTGTGGTGCTCATAATTGTTGCCTTACCATTGTTCATTTACTAGTTCAACTCCAAAGATTGTCACCTTTTTCAGATTTAACGCAGTATTTGTACAGATGTCAATAATAAGTTTATTGAAGAAGCTGAAGCATTTGTTCGGGGCAAGAGGACAGTATTTGGGCACATTTGTTGATAAGAGTTAATGTTTCTTTGTTGGAGTGGAGTGATTGCTCAACTCATAGTTAGAGGCAATACGAGTCAGACTTTGACCCTTAATTAATCATATGCTTGCAAGCTTTTTCAGACATACCTGCTTCAGGTTATCTATGAGGTAAGCAACCAAGGCCAGCCAAGCCCGTCGAAGTTCCTTATGCTTTCTCACGCTATCAAATCTGCGTAGGCTGTCCACAATAGCGTCCCCTATAAAAATGTGCCACAAGTTTGAAAAATGTCTATGCTGACCTAGTTCGTCCCACGTGTTGGCATTCAATCCCTCACTTTTTAGGTGTTTATGGCTCCGACCAATCTGAACTGATCTGTCGCTTAATACGTGAAAGAAGGAACCTGGATTAAATCAGTGGCTAATGGCACATGGTCTTGATCCAGCCCTTTGATGGCAAAGTCAATTAGCTCAACAGTTACTTTAGCGTGAAGAGCAGTAACGTCCACCTCATTTTGAAAAACAGCAACTCCATTAGCCTAGGATAATGACTGCAACAACGAGAAACAACAAAAAACCTTGGCTAACAGCTGACGAGCGTTTGCGTTTCTTGCAGTCAACTTGGTGTATATCGAGGTGGCAAACGGTCCATTCCCCCCGGTTCCGTATATGTTAGGCCAGCACTGTTGTAGGAGACGTTGTTGGTAAGAGTTTAGGCCTAAAACTGATTGAACAAGTATGTTTTCAACCCCACCTATCTGATCAGATAAAATTCTTCTCGATGGTGATTGTGACTCTCTTGAGAGATCTCCAACTGACCTCTGGAAAACAGTTATAAAAGTAAAATGTGACACTCACTGGAGCCCGTGTTAGAGATTTTCTTGGCAGTTTTTGAGGCTCTGTTGCTGATCTACCGGAAGAACTCAAGTGAGGACAAGCTGATGGGTATAAAGTAGCCTGATGTGTCAACCTATGTGCATTGTGGTCTTCTTCTTCCTACAATTACACGTAAATAGTGTTAAAAAGGTCTCACTTCGACTTCATCTCCCATGATTCTCATTCTTCTCAACTCGATACGACTGTTTCTTTCCAACGAGTCGATAGAATCCGTGGAAAAGGTCCGTGTAAAACGCAAAGGAGTTGAAATTGAAACCCTTCGTGAAGGTGTTATCGATATCGAGGGTACTTCGGAGTTGGGATTCTGGAATGTAATTATCCTGGAATGTCCGTGGGAAGAAGTAAAATACGCATTTGTTTTTCCAGTTTAACATTTGACAAATGACCGGTATGGGAAATCAGTAATAGAATGAGAATGCTTTTTACCTCTGACATGTTTCTGGGTGGTAGTACATCACTGGTCATTGGAACAGGTAAACGACGTCGTCTTGGTCTCCTAAAACAATGTTTTGTATATGAAGGAGGCCGTAAGCATCACATCATCGAGTAGAAAATACACCTGTTGATGCTTATCGCAATGAGGACTAAGAAGTAGATTCAAATGAACATAAACCACTTCATTCGAATCTTCTATTTCAGTTTAATGGCTCTGTCTCTATCTATGACACAAAAACACTCAATTTGTGCAACTCAATTTGAAAAAGTAGAAGCCAAGTGATGGACAGAAGGAATGAGTTTGACCATGATAATTAAAAACTGAACAACGACGGAGCCTCAACTTAATTAAATTAGAAAGCGGCGCATATGGGTGTTGTCTTTCTTCTAAGGATGTTTTCCGGCCGACTTATATCTGCTGTCATGTTTTGCTATTGTAGCCGTTCCTATATTCAATGTTATCATATCCATCCAATACAAACTTGTCTCTCTCAAGCTTCAACCCTGAGAAGGTTTTGGAAATTGTGAGAAAAGTTGTTTCAAAAAGAACTATAAGAAATTAAAATCTATCTCGAAGTTTAGGTTAATGTTAAGAAGAAAACTAGAGCTTGGCACAGGAAAGAGGTGTGACTGCCGTCGGCGATTGAAGAAAATAAATGACACAGGTGCATTCCCACTCACCACATTTGACGAAAGAGAATAAGGGCCTTGCGCAAGACAAACTGGTAGACTATTTCAAACACAAAAAGGATAATCGAGGAACAAATTTACATAAGCTACAAAAGCACATTTCATCGTCGACACATCATCGCAGGAAACCAATTTTTGGTAAGTGAGGAACCGCCTTCAGGCTGAATATGCCCCGGAAGCATGGCACATTTTGATCAATCTTTAATGAGCGCCGGCCCTCCGGCCCAGGTATCAGCAAATGTCAGAAAAGTGCCGTTCGTCCGCTTGACACGCCCGTCATGTTTATTTCAAAAAATTCACATTTTAATGTCCTTGAGATGATACAAAAACCCGGAAAGACGTTCAAGCTCGCTGATCCTCTTTGTATGAAGATAAAGGTTTGGAAACGATTCCAATAAATGGGGCATGTGATAGGCGATTGAATTGAACAGACACGAAGACAGAAGATCAGCCCAACTCATCTGAACATTCTTTTTTGCAATTAAGAATACAGAGTTCGAACCTTGTGGCCGACAAACCAGGAAGACTGATTCTTTCGCAACACCAGCTCCAATTGTCGACACAAGGCGTCAATGACCGGGATAGCGGTCGACGTTGAACAGGTGTCCTGAAACCACACCATTAACACGGTCGTTCAATCGGACGATTCTTCAATAAACTCCAAAGAACTCACATCGCATTCGTGCTCTTCCCGGTGTTCAATATGATCCAGCCAGTTTTTCAGCTGCATGCGAACTTCAAAAATTTTCTCGGCTACCATGTCAACAAACGAGTCTTCTCGTGCTGTCTGGCCCGAAAGTTCTGCAACATTCATTTCAATTAGATTTTCTCGATTTACATACCGTATCGCCAGCCAAGTTGTCGACAAATAGAGGGAATACTTCCAAGCAGTTTTCCGTCAATCTCCAAGGCCGGAAGGGCATAAAATGGGTAGTCTGAAGAGTACTTTCAAATACGCAGTAGAGCGTCTTACCTTCTAGAAAATAGTCATCCCGTTGAACTGTTTTCGTTTCGTAAGGGATATCAGCCAAGGTGAAAATCATCCGAATCAACTGAAATCTGTACTTCAATATGGCTAAAAATGGACAACCTTGCTCTCTTCCTGGTCGTCAAAATCATGGATAACAAAATGTGGTAGTTTTACTTTGTACATTCCTTTCTGAAAATTATTTCCTTTCTGTTTCACGACCCGCCGGCAACCAACTTGTTGATTAATAGTCTCTAGAAACGCCGTGACAGATACCTCAATCTGTCGAAAATGTTGAGATTTCTGAAAACTGGGTGTTACCACAATAACAACGTGTCACATTATGTGTAAAATAAGCTCCAGACAGACTGAAATTTTACCTGAGACAGCCAGCCGGTCATTGTCAAGAGAAAACTGAAGAAATGGTGGTGTAAAGCCCCGCTCTGGAGCACAAATCATAGGAAATCGCTGTCGTTTGTCACTTTGGCGGTTAAAGCACAAAAACCCTCTAGTTCCATCAGTGTCACCTAGTTGACCGGTCAATCGTCTATCTCGTATCCTATCTTTTGATCTAGAGTTTTACGGTTATTTTCAACTAACGAGAAGTTTTTCCAATATACAGTAAAAAGCTTGTGTTACTGGTAATTTCAGGGCACTACTGGCTTATTAAGTCAAAAACCAAAGGGAACGTGGTAGGATGAGCGCCAGTGAATGATCTGCCATTCATTTGGGGCGACAGGTGGTTGTTTCGAGAAAGAGACAAATGGATTAGGTGGATCAGCAGTTTGATCGTTTTCACCTTTTTCACACTAGTTGTTTCCATTATCTCAAAATTCGATTCAATAAGGTACAGTTTTGTATACTAGAAACCGCTATTCTTTTACCGCTAAAGCTGAATAACCATTTATGAACATAATAGGTAAATTTCTATGATGTTTTACTCCTTTGGGTCGCACATGAAGGGCTTACATCTCCTCGAAAACTGTCAGTATTGCATGAACTCCCTCAACTTTTGATCTCCTAATCTTGCCTGAATGAGGGAAGCCTTATATCTAATGAGCTGTTTGCAAACTTTATCAGTTGGCTATTACCCACGCTCAATTATCAGAGATCTATGCTTGGTTTGATTGCCAAAGATGGTTTCTTGTTCGAATTTTTGAAAATAGCGCGCAAATGAGGAAGACAAAGAAGCAGAGATGACAATTTACTAAAAGGATTGAAAAGGAAGAAGTGAAAAAGTACCGTTCCAAAACGGAAAGAGAACAAGGCGATAAATCGGCATCACAACTTTACAAGGAGAAAGACAATGTTTGCGCCGCGAGGTGCCGATGCGATATCGCCTACCGGTCGATACAACGCCGTTTTTGGCCAGTCTAAAAACTTGGCAACCATGTCTGCAGCGAAAACAAACACGTTACGCGTCTAACAGTAAAAAGGAACCACCAAAAGCATGAAAGAAAGTCAAATGACGGAAATTGGAGACTTTAGCATCACCACAGTGCATGTAAATAGAAATTGACTGGGGAAAAGAGATTCCCATGCCACGTGTAAACCAAAAAGACAACTATTGCCACTAGTTTGAATCAATATAAACAACATTGCGGAGACGAAAAGGTTGACACAGCTGTCAGGTGTGCTTTGCGAACCTGACAGCTGCAAAACGAACATATCTTTTTCGGATCATTAGTGGGATGGGCTATGAGTAGGCGGACGGTAAAGGCAACGCTGAGAAAATGTTCGTATCGGGTTTTTTGAAGTTTTTCGTGGCTTTCATTAAGGGTGCCGACAAAAGTACAGATAAGAATGATACTGACAAGCGCAAACGAACGGGAAGAAGTAAACCCCCTTTGAAAATGAACAAAAACTCACTCCGGGTTGCTCGAAGATTGTCGGCATAGATTGGGAAGCAAGCTTTTCTCTCTCTTTCTTCTTGTTCTTCTTACAGAAGACCATGTTTCGCTGCAAAATGGATTCTATATGCTGGATACAAGCACGGCGGTTAAAGACTCTTGTTTATGACTCGTCGTGAGTAATCGTTAACAGATGCTCTTTAACATGTGGCTCTAATAACACAAGAGTACCGCCTCGAATATATTTGACTGTCGTTTCGAAAAGTTTCACTTCGACAGTAACAGTTATAAAAACAGCATGACGTTGAGAGGTAGGAGAGGGATATACAAGTCGGCACTGATAATCCTATTTGTTCAGGTGAAGAGCGGTCGGTTTTTTCGGTCGCTCTCAACTGGGATTTGAGTACACACGAGTGGGAGTGATGGCTCAAACGAACACCTTTAGCATTGAAATGATTCATTAATATCACACTATACGTTACTGTCTTTCACAGACTGTTTCCACTTGAGGTAGACGAACTTGTCAATTCCTCCGTAGAGGCAGTAAAGCAACCCGCTGGCTATGAAGAAGTAAATAAAACCGTACTGAAAATAAACTATTTTTTAATAATAACCAGTGCTCACTTGAAGAGTCCATATGAAGAAGATATGATAGCTGCAAACCGAGATGACAAACAGCCAGAACCAAAAGCAAAACTGTTTCACAAACTTTTTCATTGGCGGTTCTTTCTCCTGAAAATAGGTTTGACCCGAGTTCGTTGAGGGCTTACATTCGACCAGTATCTATCTCCTTTTTTCAGAGGAAATCTTCGATTGATGCCAGTTGGCTCGCTATAAAAAGTTTCCAACTGTTGCTCCTTCTCCATCCACAACCTAAATGGTTGTTTGTCGCTAGTATTAACAGAAATGTTTACCGATTCAGCCACTTTCCAGACTCGGTTTCATCAGATGGGACCTCTTCGATGGGTATCTTCTTAACGTAGTAGTGAACTTCTCTCGGGCAATTCCCTCTTGTAACCAATTCCACCTCGGATTGTACAATGTTGTAAGGGTAAGCAATGGTCACGTCATAGATGTACTTGATATAGTTGGCTATATTTCAAATGGGTAAGTTTCTCGATCTTTCCATACCTTTTCTCATTTTCGACACCAAGTGATAAAATCCACTTGTTCTCGGATAGAGAAGATGTTTCAGCTTTTGAAGTCCGTTCCGTTTGGCAAATTCTTTACTTTTAGCTGTAGTCCATGGAGACTTGTCTGTTCCTTCGGGAAAGAGAAGCAACTGAAATGAACACCCAGTATATTTCTAGACAAGAGCAGTACAGCACTTGGTAGGATTTGCCGGTTCCTTTGTAGTAATCGATGGCGTGGTCAAACGACTCCTTGTCCTTTTCCATGTTGCGTTCAAGGAAGACAAATTGAGCGGCAGCCATTCCAAATCCTGCATATGACAATGAAAACATATAATAATTAATTAAACCTGCTCCTGGGAGATTTTTCAGCTGAGCTTTTAGAGAAATTTTGTTAGTTGTTATCAGCCATGGATTGATCTGATAGAGCATTGACCAAATGTACATCCAGTCCAGCCTAAAATCATTTCTTTAAACTAATAAAGAACGAATTACCTTGTGCGATGATTCATAATTATAAGTGCTGGCTCCTCGACGTCAATGTCGTCTCCACTCACTTTCACAGTCATCCCGAAAATGACCTCTAAGAACCCCTAAAAGTACAGCTGTTTGGGCATAATAAACCCGTCTCACCATCGGTATACACATCCAGAAGCTAATTGCTCGGTCCATCTGGTGTCGCCATTGTTTGTGGCAACCGAGAAATATGAGGAAAAGAAATAAGGTGATTATGTAGTTGCCGAAAAGAGATGTCAGCAGAATGGTCAACCCAAACGTCCAGCCAAGAATAGGACGTAGAAAACGGACGATCCTCATCTCATGTCAACAGATACGACCAAAATCTAGTTCTGGTCAGAGAAGACAAGCAATCGATGCACCGTTTTGTGGAGGAGATCCGTCGCAGGTGGAATGACCCGCTTCGGGGGCTGCGAGTTCAAGGATGCGGTCAGCGTGCGGTCGGCTATGTTACTAAATGATTCACTTCAAGGAAAACTCAAGCATGACAATTGACCAACTTTGACTATTGTTTTAAATATTGTGATTGTTCGTAGAGCATTCAATACAAATTCATAAAGCGAATTCAAGAAAATAACTATGTCTCGTCTATAAACTATTTCAGCACCCCCAATATCCTGAAACTTATGATCAGTAAAGTGTTCTCAGGATTGCTTCGTAGTTTCTGGCACGGACAGCACCAAGCATTCTAGGTCGCGCTGTCCTTTTCTAGTATTCGAATAGCAAAGTGATGTCACTCTCATTCCTTTCTACTCCCCGCGGCATCCTTTTCATGACGCCTTCTTTTGACTCATGTTCTGCGAGCGCCTAGTCTGTCTCTGCCTCCATTTTCCGTAAACAAGTGTCAATGCCGCCAGATGCTCTTTCGGTCTTGACAAAGGCGTACAACGATGGGCCTTGCGATCGAGCCACCTGCCTTCCAAATCCGGTAGTAACGCCGAGCCAAATGATGTGACATCTGGTTGGTCTGACCTTCCATCTCCCTCTCTTTTGAGGTACCATTAAGCGGGCCGGATTAGGGCAAAAGGCTCCTCCTAGCGTCCCCGAGACCTGTAATTTTTCGAGAATAGCCTTGTTCCCTTGATTTGAAAATTGTCACCCATGACACAAAGAGATGTGTGTACTTTTTCAACGTTCTTTTTGCACAGACACTTTGATTTAATCTGGCCACCTGTGCAGTCTGTTGAACCTGTACAGGTCTTAGTTTCCCAGCTGGAAGTGATTCTCTTTCCCGCCAGGTGTGTCTAAGGTGCACAGCGGGGGATAATTTACACCCGGTTGTGATACAAGCCTTAGATGGGTTTTGTCTGGCTTCTAGACTTCTCGAGAAAGTGGGTAATTCTTGCTTACTCATTTGCACTTCCGCTCCCTTAGACGTCTGTACTCTTTGCTTTAAAGAACGAAATTCTCGTAATCGTGTGAGATCTAAAATTGTGCGGCAGTTGATGTGCAGATTTATATGCCATTCCATTTCCGGATTGAGTCTCGACTTCATTAATCTGTCCATTCCTTCATGAGAATACCGGACAGTTATCTGGTTGCCCTTAATCTCCACTGCTGCTATTGAAACAACTCCAATTAATATATGTAGCGAGACCCCGCCCCTTCTTCAGATGGTGTGCAAATGGGCGGGACCATCTAACTCATTCGACTGTACGACAGCCGTCCACACCAGTACCCTGCCATCTGGCACAGCTGTCTCCCGACCTCGAGAGACATTGAGCCTCCTCAGCCCCACAACCAGCAGCCAAGAGTCGTCTGATCCTCCCTGGCAGTTGACGCGTGATTCGTATTATGGATCGTATCACAGCCAACTGTTGGTAAGGAGATGACGTTTAATCAAGCTTTCCACTTAACTGCACATACTTTGCCGGCGTCGGCCAGCGCAGGTCTGGAAAAGTTTCAAAGCGCGCATAGTAAAGTTTTGGCACATTCCAGGCCGGCAATGGAGTCGCCACCAGTTCGCTTTTCACACAACTTTGCACCTTTCTACATTTGTTTTTACGATTAATAAATGGATAAGAGATTGCGTTTGGAAACCTGTGAAAAATATGTGATAATCGTCTAAAATAAAGTTCGAAGAGAAGATTAATCCAACAGACATTTATCTTGGCAAAAGACAGTAAAGTTGGCAACATTTTGCCTTGATAACATTTCGCTACGTCCTGCAGTGCAGTTTAATCCGTTGAAGAAGTTTATTCTTTCAATAAATTACAATAAATACAAGGCAGTACAATGTGTTTAAACCCGGCATCTACTCACTGATCAGTGTTTTCAAAGCGTCGCAGTCTACGTTGCCGTATCTCGTCAGCCGTCTCAGATCCTTCGACAGTTTCTGTCACTGGTGCAGTTGCGTCTACAACAGGTGATGCCTCTTTACTTGATCCAAATAGTGTCCGCGATGATGTTTGCTGTTCTTCTTCACTGTTATTTACGCTGAAATAGGTTTATAATAAATAATGCAAAAAATGCCACATACCTCGTGGTTGGTTCAGTTGCTGCAGCCCCGCTTTCGGTCGCAGCATCGCTATTCGAATCCTGCGGCGTACTTGAAGCTTGAGGAGTGGCAGCAAAAACTTGGGTTGTCGTAGTCGTGCTGCAATCATGTTTAAAAAGAATTGAAACTGTCTTACTTGACGGCATGCATGTATTGTTGCATCATAATATCAGCGGCATCCATAAGTGTCGCGATGTCACGAAGTAGTCGAATCCTGTGAAGAACGGCCTCGCGTGTATCACCCTCGATGCGATGAAGTTCTTCGTCAGAAAGACCATGCAAAACCGGAGGTTCAGGAATGTTGATCGCCTGCATCGGAGGAGGCATAGGTGGAACAAGACCGAACGGAGGCTGAAGACAATTTATACAGTAAAATATTACTGCGCACCATGGGAAATCCTGGAGGAAACATTTGATTTCCTTGCGGCATGTTGAAGTTGGCACCGAATATGTTCATGTCAGGCATCGGATTGTCGACGTTAGGTTGATCCGCTTGCTACAAAACGACGGTCAACACAGCTTTAAACTTCTCTCACCTGAGCTTGTTCGCCTTGTTGTTGAGGAGGTATTTGGAATCCAAATGGATTACCAAGAGGCATGAAAGGTTGTTGCTGAGCAGCAGCTTGCTGTGGCTGATCATTATTAGGACGGACGGCTTAAATGGAGTTATATAAAAAATGTTAAAGAAACCATACCAAGAATATCTGTACGGCAAGTTGGGCAAGTCTGCTGTCTTTGGAACCAGCTGCGAAGACAGTGAGCGTGGAACACGTGGCTGCAGGGCAGACGCTTCGGCTGCGACTCGGCAGTCATTTCTTCACGACAAATGATGCATGTGGAATCCATATTAGCCAGCTCTGTATCGTTAACAACCGGGAACATTCTTAAAAGGTTGAAAAGTTTAACCATTTTTTAAAGTGACTTACGTATTCATAGCAGCAATAGCTCGTCGAGACAGAATAACGTCGTTGAAAGCCTTGTGCAGGGCCCTGAATCATTTGTGAACTGAATAAAGTAAACTAATACCTGACGGATAGGTAGAACGGTCGGATAGAAAATAGTGGGAACGTGTGCAACCGCATCATTATCAAAGCAAACATTCCATAAAGAAGACAACGTGCCGCATCTGTGTACCACAATGAATCAAAGCAAAATTTCTGTTTACTCATAACCAGTTCGGCGTAGAGAAGGTATACTGCCTTGGCTTCCCAGGTTTGAGCCGTTTGAAGATCGTGCATATGGAGAATGTACTTGATGGCTACGTGTACCACCATCGTGATCAAAATGGCGTATCTGAATGGACAAAATGAACTTTTTCGTAAAATTTAGCTCACTCGAATCCAAAAACTAATTGTGAACTGGCTCCCTTTGAAAGAATACTAAAGTAGGCGTTGGAGACAAGGAATGCGTCGATAGCGGCCATGGCTCCGATCACAGACAACATTCTGATGTGGAACTTGAGTGTGATCAGTGGACTTCGCTCCATTACATCTACTCTATCATCGGCTAACCAATGGAAACACTTAATATCGAGCTCTATAATGATATTACTATTTACTAACCTTGATAAAAAGAAGCATGACGAACTGCATCACAAACATAGGTGAGAAGTCGTCCCGGAACACGGTGAACGCCAAACATGTCTCCAAAACCGCATGCCAGGCTCTTTCTGATACGTGCTGAAATATTCTTTACGAAATTTAGTGAGAAAAACCAACCTCCGTCTCCGCTGCCCTCAAATCTCCGAAAAAGAGTCTTTTGAGCAGTTGAAAAATGATAAAAACGATCATGATCGCTTGGAAATAAATGACCTTAAAGAACAACTACATGCAAATCTCCAGATTTTCTTACCGCCATACTAGCGTTCGACTTTGTTATGTACAACATTGAAGGAAAGAACTGTTTATGTAAAATTAGAGCATTCGCAACAGTCGCAGCTGTGGCAATGAGGGATAGCCCCACCACCAGCTTCGCTGTTATTTGCATCCCGTTTTAACCTGAAATTTTCATTTTAATTCAGAAACAGCAAAATGAAAGAAGAAGTTCCACATATACAACAACAACAAATACTATGTGCATCAAAGAAAGAATAAAAAGGCATCTGAACTGCGGCGTGTTTCGAAACGAAACACGCCGCAATTTTGCGTCCTTGTTATCAGAAAAGGATCTTACTAGCTTCTCGAAATAATGGATGCGAAAAAGGCTTACAGTATATGGATGTAAAACATTGTCTGTGTTTATGAAAGATGTTATTTGAAAAATAAAAATTCCTTCATTAAAATTTGAGTCTGAATACCGTATTTACGAGTAACACGTCGTTCTCATTTACAGTAGCACAGACGCCATTTTGCGTACCTCAGCTTTTGCTTTGTGTTCTCGCTTTTAATGTATGTGCTGAGTCAACAGACCCATTGTTTTTGAAAATATATCTCCGATTTTTAACATTAGTTTCAACCAAATCTTTTCTTCAGATGTTAGTGTACTTGGGTCTCTTAGTAGCTGTGGCGACTGCCCATCAGCAAGCCTCTTTCCCAGGTGGACAGCAGCAGGTAATTACGCATTCAATTATTCGAATTTTTCATTTTAGAGTCACCAGCAGCCTCCTCCCGCCCAACAAGTTCCTCCGGCTGCGAATCATTTTGGAGGTGAATCGGCAAAAGATGAACAGTATGTTTTGCTGATTAATTTTGGGTAATTTTAGTCATTTAGCCACATCAAGGAACATCTTGATGGAAAAGTCGATCCGACCGCCAACATGACCCCTGAGCAGTTGCAGTTCCATTACTTCAACATGCACGATTTGGACAAAAATGGAAAGTTGGACGGAATTGAGCTCATCAAAGCCATTACCCACTTCCACTCAGGTAATTATTTTCTGTTCAATTTCAGTATTTTTGAATCAATCTAATCACAAAAGAGCTAAAAACCGATTTCTCAGAAAATATTACGCCTCAAGTCTAACGAAATAGGTGCGCAAACAAACGACATTAAATCAAACTTTAACAAGAATAAGAGTGAAAAGAAAACCAGATGACTGGATATAAAAAAGAGAGGAGCAGATTGTCCGTATGAGAATGTCAATGTTTGCTAGCAATAAAAGAAGATTGATTCCGTTCAATCATATTTGGCTGAGACATCGGTTTTATGACATGTAGAAAGAATAATGTTTTTATTCAACTGTCATATTTCAGAAAACCCAGGACCTCAACATCAAGGACAAAATCAGCCTCCTCCTCTCCCCAGTGAGGTTGAACTCGAAACCATGATCGACTCTATTCTTCGGTAAGAATTTAACAGTACATTTTAACACTTTATGCTGCAGTGATGATGATTTCAACGGAGACGGATATATCGATTACGGAGAGTTCTTGAAAGCTCAGAAAATGAGGGAAGATCAGGCTCGAAACCACCAGCAGAACATGCAGAACGCTCAAGCTAGGCCGTAGAAAAATAACGACATCTTCACCCATCCCGTCTAGCATTTTAGAGCTATTTATTTCTGTAATCTGGGTTCTGGGCGTATTTCCTCCTCATTTTCCAGTATGTCAGGTGCTGTTGTCCGTTTTTCCTGTATGCCAACTCAACCTCTTCGATACTTTCTATGGCTGCTATCTGAATACGTACGTCTTTTCCATTATGGCATATTACTTTCTCAGTCATAATATACATCAAAAAGCATAGTATTGTGATATTTTCTCTCCATTGGGTCATTTCTCTTCTTCATTTTCACTATCAATAAACGTTTCACTTCATATTCGCTTCTGAACTGCGAAAACTTGTACTAAAGGGTAAACACATTTTTTGTAGGTACGAAACATGTCATAGATTTCCCAAAAAAATACCGAGTGGGTGGTCACCGAGGATCGTGAGCTTGAAGTGGTCATTCCACACGGGTGTGTTCAAGTGACTACAATGTCCATGCGTAACTTCCTATTTCTAGTAACGATTCTTCAAAAATCATTCAGTTACATACCTTTTTGGGTAAAAGACTTATTTTTATACAACACGACACTTTCAGCCTCCGCAGTCTTTCAATGTACCCATTGGAGGGCCTGTGCTCTCTGTCCCTCCTTCTCCACCAATGTCATCAATGGAGTCTTCTCCGCTTTACGGTTTGAGCGGCTCAGTTCCAATGTTTTCAAACTACAATCAGCAACCTATCACTAACACATTTATGCCTGTATGAAGAAAGTGCCAAAACTAAACACTTACTTAGGTGAAAGCCGAGAATGTTCAGCCAGAAAGCCCGTGGATGTCGCTGGTGAAAACTGTAGCGTCTGTTATGAACAATAGTATTGACTGGGAAAGGGAAAAGTCGTATTTGAACAAATCATATCAGTTGACACCTAAAATTGAAGAATCTGCCCCAACAAGTTATGCAGGTACTTGGAACGAACATAGGTTTGATATTGATAAACTACTGAAATCTTTTCTCTAGAACATCGGACAGAGAGGAAATAAATTTCGAATACGACCCAGTACTGTTCAGAAGTGGAGCAAGAAGTTTCGCTCGCCTTGTCAATAGCATACCTGGTATGTTTACTTCTGGTTACATAGAATTGTCTTCAGCGCCGAGCTTACTGTTTCAAATTGGTGATTTGTTGCAAACGTCACTTCATGACGTTAAAAGTACAGTCCGCACTACGACTGTATCTACAAGCTTCCCCATCGAAAAAGTATAACTTTCGACTTTTAGATACATTCCCCATTTAGGACGAACCTTTCCAAGCCGTTGATGACGGAAATATAATTGGATTGGTGACTACTGGTCGTTGGAAACACATTGACTGGACTCGAAAGATACTAGGAATAGGTATATGATGCGTTATTATTAAACTTGATATAAACTCAGATGAAATACCGACGAAAGAAGAAGGAAACGCAATAGCTCAACTACTGGACGAAGATTTTAAATCGGGAAAACAATAAATTTATTGACCTGCGTGTTTTCGGCTGTACTCGGCGTAGTCAACCAGACCGTCTCCATTTGCATCGAGATCAGTCAGAACAGCGTCGATCATTGTGATGAGCTTGTCCTCGTCTTCGTATGGAATACCAGGGCCTTAAAAACCATTGAAAACCACGGCTTCTATTATTACTCTTACCTTTCTCATTTTCGTGATCGTGCGTCAAAGCTTTCAAAATCTCGATTCCATCGATTAACCCGTCTTTGTTGAGATCGTGCATAGAAAAGTAGTAAAATCTAGTCTGTTCCTCGGTCATTTTGCTAACGTCGATCTTGTCTTCCATGTGTTGTTTGACGTGTCTTTAAAGTGACGTAGACTAACATAACCCAGACTTACGCTTGATCGTGGACCTCAGCATTACCTCCGAAATGTTTATCATCAAGAGAAACTACTGCCCCTGAAGATCTCCTCATTAGATAAACTTTCAATAAACTTGCCTAGTAGAACAACGACCAGAACCAGAGGGATACGTAGCATTCCCGTAGGTGATAAGAGTGAGTGGGAAACAGATCGATTTCCGAAGCAGAGCCACAAACGGGCAAATAGTCACTTTAGCCAGTCTGATGATCTCCAAGTGGAGCTAGCACTGCATTCGCCGTTGAATACAATCAATGGCAAATGAACAAACTAAACGGACGCACGACAAATACACGCTTTCGACAGTATTATGGTTTTGGGCGTGAAAAAAACATGTTGGAAATGGTGCTTATACGAAGGCGAATATTCACAGCGATGATTTAAACACTTCGGCTACTGTGCAAGCGGTGTCATGTACCGAAGTACAACCGGTCGCTGTACTGTTACCGAACCCGGTTACCGTTTACATGAGTTCAGAACAACCAAGAGTTAAAATTTCTATATTCGAATGAAATTTCTATATGATATTCGAATCCTGCCTGGTATCTCTGACTGGTCCCTGCAACCACAACGACTTTCTTGCAAGCAAAAAGTGCAATCTTCTGACGTTTCTAAAACTGCTTCCTGTAGAATGGTCGTCAAACAAAACGGTAGTTTGGTTTATTTAATAAAAAGCATACAATTTTTCTCAGAGGGTTTTCGAATTATCCGTTATAATTTTTTACTTTCACCATATCTAAGAATTGTTCCGTTCATAACATATTGTTGGGCTAAAAGTCAGTTTCATCAACAGTGTTCCGGAGTCACCCTTTAAATAACTCTTATAGAAATCTCAAGTGTTTGATTTCAGCCTAACGTTCTTTTCTCCGCGTCTGTGAGATCCAACAACCGTTAGATAACCTGACAATGGCTCCTGTTCAAATTTATTCTCTGGATCAGGTAGCCCAAGGTACGGTTGCCTGGCTATCGGCTCTGTTCAAAGTGTTGGTGCGTCTCCTTTTTTCTTAAAAACCGCGACGCAGGTGGCTCGCGCTGCGGCAGGCAAGAGTGCTGTGTGTGGGCCCATCCAGTTCGATTCCATCGTCCAAGCATCATGTCTGCTGAAGCCGCTCCTGCTGTCCGTCACTCCGTCTACGGTAAGTTTTCTCGGACGTTCAACTACATCTTTGTTGTCTCTGGGTCCACTCATCGAGATTTCCTTTACAGGGACTACGGCACACAATGTGGTCTAAAAATACCTTAAAACTGCAGCCAGTGAGCCGAGGGCATCGACATCGAGCCGACAATGAAATGGTAGCCTTGATTGACTTGGGTAATGGCCTTATAATTAGAACAGTTGTGTTGAAAAACAAATCTTAAAAACGTTTGACAAATGACGCAACCGTTCTGCATGATCCCCGATCAAGTCGAAATTCTCTACTGAGAATTTTTCGTAGTTTTCAGTTAGGTTAGGGTGCCTTCGTCTGTAACGGCCTTATCAGCACATGAGATGGTTACATTCAAATCAAAGCAGTTTTTCAAACCTCACCGTTTCTGTTCAGTCGGAAACCTTCCTTACAAGACCACCGAAAATGACGTCGGACAGTTCTTCAACCAATGCGGACACGTAACCAACGTCAGGTATCAATTTCTTCTTATGATTATTAATAACTTTTTACAGAATCGTCTACGACCGCGAAACTGGACGCGCTAAGGGATTCGGGTTCTGCGAGTACGCCGAGGCCGAAGGAGCCGAAGCTGCCGTAAATAGCCTCAACGGAGCCGAGTTCATGGGACGCTCTCTCCGCGTCAACTTTGCCAACAAATAAATGCTATGATCTCAGCGCTGAGAAAAATCATCAAAGCTTGTTTTATTATTGAATAATGAATCTCTACGAATTTGAAATTTTACAGAGGCGTGATGATCAGATACCATTTCCATTCTCAGAACGCGCTATATATAAAAAAGTTGAACTACCCTCTCGTTGCAAGAAGTTTTGTATGCGCTTTCCTTTCGATTGTGTCTCTTTGATTTTCTATTAATAGTACACTCTATTTCGATCTATTTCTGTAATCGATTGCTGCCATTGTTGTTGACGTTTTTAGAAAAGAAAGGTCACCCGCACACGAAGGCTAGTCATAGGAAGGCACGCTCTATGATCACTTGACAAGTTTATAAAAGTGATTTAGGGTCTACACGTGTGAAACAACAAAGCTACCATGTTAAGTGAAAGAGATCTCTGATGGATAATTACCGTTTAAAAAGTTTGTTGAAAAAGTTTTTCTTCTTCTGAGGACTCGAGTTTTCTTGTTGGGGAGGAGGTGCAGGTTCATCGGGAGTTGCTTCCGCCTCGGCGACTATTTTTCTTAAAGTTTCATCGTCAGCATCGTCGTCTGAGTCATCAACTGCATTCTGAAACGTCAGTGAAATGTGTGAAGAAAATGATACGAACTTGTTTTTCTGCTTGTCGTTCCCAGAATCTTGAAAACTCGTTCTGCACCTGGTTGTTTGTCTTGTCAACATCTAGAGACTTTTGTCTGGCTGAATAGACAAGATAATAAAGCCTAAAGAAATAATAAACCTCTGGCCATAACATGAGTGAGCTCTTTCTGTATAGAAGCGTCGTTCTTAAGCTGTTCTTCAGCCGCTTTAACACTTTTCTCAGCCTCATTCATCAACCTAAACAAAAATGAAAGAAAGTATGGTTCTTACTTGTTTATTTGCTCCAACTCTTCCTTTGTAGTTTCACTGAAATCCGTAGCGCCTGACACCATTGACAGGCGAGCAGGATCATCAGACATTTCAACATCATTTGTTGGTCCTTCTTTCAGTTCATTGAATCTTCTTTGCATGACATTGTTCGGATCATAGCTGAAATGTTTGAATAAAAAATAAAAAAAGGAATGCTCACTGATCGTACAATTGTGCTCTCGCCTTGGCATTTTTCATCAGTTCCAGTGGATCGTTTCCTTGAATGTTGTTGCCAGAAGTGTCAAACAACTACAAGAAAAAATTATAGAGAATATGAGAGTGAAGTACAACTTACAGTTCTCGGATTGCGCACCAACTCGACGTCACATTCCCTTAACGCCGCCAAACGAGTTTCTATTTCTTCTACAGTTGGAATCACTTTTGGTACATCTGAAAATATCCGCATATTGTGAATAAAAGAAATTGAATCTTACCGCTTTCTCTCAACGCAGTCAATCGTTTCTCGTACTCTTGAACAAACGGATCCAAAGTATGCTCCTCTTCTTTTTCTGTAGGCTTTGGAGGGGGCTGCTTTCGACGAGCCTGAGCCATTGGTCTCGGATTGCCTGTTTTGTAATTTAAAAACAAAATGAATTAAGCTTACCCTGCTGTCGTAGTGACGGAGGAGGTAAGTCGTTTCCCCACCATCGCATATTGTTTGGCTGCTGAGGTGGAGGAATAGTGGGTGGCTGAAAAAATAGGTGTAATTAATGAAAATTGATCCTACCTGTACGGCTTGCTTCACTTTTTGGTCATTTAACTTCTGATAACAAGAATAACAAACAGAAACTGGTTTGTCGGCTAGGCGTGGCATCATAGCCTTGTACCCGATGCATTTTGAGCAAAAAGAGAAGGCACAACTTGAACAGCCGTTCTAAAAAGTATAATATTGTTTATAAAATTCCTACCTCTGGATTTAAAAAGGAGTATTTTGTTCTGCAATTCGAACAACAGCCAGATGGCATAACTCTGGAAGAATTGAGTACAGAAAAGCACTGATTTTAGCAAAAGCGGACTGCTTTAAACGGTAAACAGACGAAAAATTCATGTATCGACCTGGGGCGCGCTTACCGTTAAAAAGACAAACAACCGAGAAACAGCTGCATTGAAGAGGAATGTGATTTCATAACTGAAAAAACAGGCGGAGAGATGATTCAAACTTCGGCTGTGGTTGAACAGTGAACAATACATGACTTTTGTCAGCGTATACTGTTTCCATCTTCCTAGAAATACTCAAAAATGAGTCATAACAAACAGGTTGTCTAGAGTTTTCTAGTATTATTGTGTTCTGTGCGGTCGTTGTTAAGCCGTGTTTAACAGTTATATTCAAAAACTTTATCACAACAAAACAATGAAATTACTTACAAACAAGGAGTATCATCCTTCTACCGCAAAGATCAGTATTTACATGAGTTCTTCGGACTGTTCGCTCGAATCGGAAGCCGCGCTGGAGGGAATTTGTATGTTAAACTGTACAGTTCCAGGTAAAAGATAGTATTTCACAGGATTGGCGAAAAGATCGTTTTTGATTATCTGAAAATCCTGATTTATGCGTTGAAAGTAGTTATTATTGTAGCTAGTTTGACAGAAAACATACCTCTGAAGCTGTATCACGAAGGGGCTCAGTAGTTGAGGTAAGCCATTGTAGGAAAGAGGTCGGCGGATCGTCTGTTTGTTCAAAGGTTGCCTGTTTTCCCTTTTTCCATTTAAGATTTGTGAAGGATGATCCTTTGTTTTCCACAAATCTCAGAGTTCTCTCAACCTAAAACATTATATCGGATAAAATTGCAAATATCTCGTACCCTTTCATTTGTGAAAAATGAGTTTCTGTTGAACCATATGCGGATTTTGAACGACGTCATGTTGTCAATCTCATCAATCTGCAAATATTTCTCTTTAAGTGAAAAAAAAGTGAACTTACATCGAGATATTTGATTGCGAGTAGAAGCTCAACTTCTTCTGGTTTCACTATAGTTCCGAGAACGGGATGGTTGAGCCAAGCCCTGCCCCAAAAATTGGGAATCTTGTCAATGATATCAGCCCTTTTTTCATAGAGAGGAAAACGCAGACGATCAGCATCTTCCTCTGCCTTAAACCTTGTATATAAACATTTGAAATTAGGATACCTTGACAACTTCGTCTGCTTCTTGTTGAGTCAAACCATCGAGTTCCGTCTGAATATCATCCATTTTGGCGCAGATATCCCTCATGGCTGGGCGTTGTCCTGTGCGAATGGTGTTCATCTTTGAAGACTGCCAACAAAAGCACAAAAAACTAACAGCGAAGCTGGAAGCTGTCGGAAAAATCGATATGATCAAGACGCCGTTGACCTAGTTGCGAAAAGCTCGTATGGCATTTACGACAACAACTAAACAATGCCGAATGCGTCTAGCGAGACAGTTGAGTGACACTCAGGCTCTGTGATCGCATTATAAAGACGATCACGTTCTGCTGATTCAAATAGATCTTTACTATACTGAACAAAATCTCTTGACCTCTGTGGCCATACACTTGAGTATCGAATAATTGATCGCATCGACTGGTATTTCTTGCGACAGGAACGAAAGTGCTTGATATTCACTTTCAATTCTTTTTATCTTCATACGAATGTAGACACCAGAATTCCACTCGATGTATATCAGCATTCTTAATGGTGCGGCAACATTGGATAGAAGGTAGTATCCGTCCCTTTGGTATAGACTTCGATATTCCAAAGAGAGCTTGTTCACAAAGCCCAGAAACAATTGAGGTTGGTGATTGAAAACAATCATCTTTACATCAACGGTCCTACATCTAGCCTTGTCCATTTTCTGCAACTAATTGGTTTTGTAATGCAAAGTTTTACCTTTAACAAAGCCAGAACATTACAAAAAGTGTTCTTTGGAGGGTTATTTTTGCTTAAAATGTCCACTGTTCGGCAATGCGAGATTTGTTCGAAGATTTCTGATACTGTTTCCGTTGGCAGATCTTCTAATCGAACCGTGACAGCCTGCTACAAATAGGAATGAGAGAACATTTCTAGGTTGTCTTACTGTATTTTTTAGTTGGTTGATAGTCGGCTGATATGGTGAGTTAGCAGAACGGGCGTCTATTTCAATAGCAGAAGCCTTCAACTGTTTCATGTAGCGAAAGTCGAATCCAATGTCGCCAAAAGAAATTTTGTTGACGCGTATGCTTCCATTCAGAAACTCTAACGTTGTTTCAACATATTCCTTCAAACCATTGTTTTGCACTTACAGTCAGTACCTTATTGCTCAAAATGGTTAGTTTTGATAGTCTGAAACAGTCGACCAATAGGAAGTAATCAGTCACTCTTGTGAGCGGCGTAAGTTGTAGAGTTGTTCCTTTTCCAAACCATGTTGGGATCATTCTGACAAACATTTCTGAGCCGGTCTAAAAATGAATACATTATCTATTTCCTAGTTCAATACATGCGACACCTCCAGTACATTAGGAGTACGAACATTGATCTGCCGTCGTCCACTTTCAATGATTCGTTTGATATGCTTACAAGTCTTGTACATTCGAGCAACAGCTTTTGGTTCGCTCTAGACTTGTCTCTTTTGCCTAAGGGTCCAGTACCTTACTTTTTTGATGATAGATATCAAAATGTGCGGTGGTAGAGAACGGATCAGCTTGAACATTTGAGACGTCCGATTATGTCGTGAGAGCAAAGCTCCCATAGCTGTCAGGAAGTAGCTCTACAGTTGCAACATTCCTTAAGAATATTTGATAATAGGCTTATCTATAACGTCACAGGAACAGAGCCTAATAGTGAGAACGCCAAAAATGCACCTGCAAAAATTATTGATATGGGAAGCGCCAAATGATAGACGTTAGCAACGGTGCAAAACTTTCTTTTTTACTTCATTTGAATTTTCTGTTACACCAGATTGGATGACAGCAACTTTTTGCCTAAACTCGAGACGAGACTAAACGTAGGAAAAACGAATGCCCCCGGCAAAGCAGGAACAAGAATAGACAGCAATCATGAGTTGGGAATAATACGAGTTTCTTGTAGAAATGCTGTGGTGCGGAATTCAAAGCATTGGTTGATTGACGGAATAGCTTGAATACAAAAAAGTACAAGGAATAAAATATGGCTTTTTACTATGCTGGAACCTCAACAAACATCTATAAGCTCGCGTTACAGTACTGACACAGTAGTAACACAGCGTGTGAGAAATAAATGTCTCGTACAAGGAATATCACTCTCTTGCCACAAAACAACCTTTATTCGTGTCGTAAGACAATGGTACATGATTAAACGGAAGTCTCTGCCATGACTATTGGGTTTTCATATGCGTTATTTTTGAGTTTCTGGCGTTCTTGCTGCAGTGGTTCGGTGCAATGCTGCGCCACTTTCTCGTAGGACACTGTTCGGCCACATTTGAACATTTTTATAGCCAGAATCATCAGCTGAACCAACTTATCGAAATCAACCTGTTACTTACTACAATAAAGAGAAATCCAAAAAGAGCCAATATCGGCTTGACAGTGGCAGTTGTTACACGATAATCGTGGACAGTCATGTTCTGAGCAAAAGTGACACCTGCGAAGAAAACGAAAAGGAAGATCATCATACTGAAAAATGAGGAGAAGATGCTCACACGAACGTTACTATGCGACGAAGGAGATAAATCACAGTGGACGAACTGCCAAATTATAGGTTTGGGGCGAGGCTCATGTTGACGACACGGCACCGTTGTATTCTGCCGAGCTGGGGGACGGAATTCAACGTACATGTCTCAGTTTTTCTCAAACAGAAAGAAGTTGATAGGTGTCAAAATCCGTCTTCTTTCTATGAAACTATTGAAAGTGGTCATGTTACGATAGCGTTCAGTACTGCGATTTTTTGCAGAATGTCCTAAACGCGAGTGAATTTCATTTTCCACAACTACCTCAGCTACGAGCCTGGCCCTAGTCTGCCAGGAGAGTCTATCAGTGTTCCAAGACTTCGAACTGGACTCTTCGATTGTAAAGCTTTGCAAAATCTTGATTGTTGAACCTCATCTCGTCATGGTTTACAAAAGAAATTGAGAAACAAACGTTGAGTTTCGAAGCAATTGGATGCTGACTCATGAAGTGATGTGCTGAAGATAAAAATTATAAACACTTCCAGAGATTCGGCTATATAAGCGGCAGGTCTCTTCTGTAAACTGACCGCTGGGCAGCTAGTCATTTCTTGTTCTGCCTTTCTGCTTGTGAGGTCGCAGCGCAAAGTTTCATCTTTTTCTTCTAGACCTCTACGCACTTTCCTTGATGAATTTTGTGATCAGCGTCGAACTGACTACAGTCGTAGGTGAATCGGATGTCTTTAACACTAATGCTAGTAACCACGAAGACTCATAAAATTGACAAAAGCTGTACGACCAATCTCTTACTCTTAGTGTTAGTGCAAGCCTATTGTTTTCCGTCTAGTAAGTGAAAACATACTTCCTATCATATTCTATACGGTTAGTAGTATTCTCACAGCTCCATCAGCTCTCTTTTTCCCGACTGTCATCTTTTTTCTCAGCCGTTCTCTTCATTTTTCGCCCAGTCGCCCATCGTGTCTGCGCTGATCCTCACAATGGAGAACAAGGAAGACGGTAAGCAAAGAACATGCTATAGCTGTATTAGTAGATTCAACTCCAGAAAACTGAGTCGGTCTGGTCTGAAAATCAGAAAAAAAAGCAATAAATAGAGCTTTTTCCAGTCAAACGGTATCTCAAAATAATCAATTATACCGTTACTTTTTAGAAGTGCAACTTCGGTTTCGGAACTATCATATTTTGTGTGACTCACGCTTTCTAAAATAACCGAAAATTTCATCTCATAAGCTAAAAACGTCATTGAATGAGAGCCAGTCAGAGGCGACAAATGTTTTAAACAATTAGTCATGAATGATTATTCGTTTGCGTGTTCAACTTCCGACTGTGTGACAAAAGGTCAGAAAGTCTATAAGTGCCCTCGAACGGGGACACTTTCTAAATTTGCACCAAACCTCATTTCGATTTTAATGCCACTTATATCATTTGTAAGCAGCCACGTAATTTTTCAACTTTTCATACATCTGGTCTTTTCCCTGACCTCGCAATTTGGTTTTCCCTAGCCTTAAGGCGTGTTTAGTTTGACATCACTGTTTTATCTGTTCCTTCTGTTGTTGTTACACTCTGTTGCAGAATCCGGGACCATAGAGTAACTTTTAGCAGGGTCGTGATTCTACGTCAAATCGAGTAGGTGAACTGCTGATAGACACATTCAAACCACAACCCATTCCTCGAGGTTGCAAAGATGAGACCTTTATCTCTGCCCCAATACGTCAAGTGTGTTTAGACAGCAGCCGTTTACGGTCGTTCTTTCAAGACTACACCGAACTGTTTCAACCGTTCAGTTCTTTTCGTTAATCCAAAGTTTTTCGAATCATATGATGAACATTCGTCACCAATCTCCGCCCTGACCGTTCAGAGGGCGCACCGTGTAAAGCGCAGCGCTGTCTGGGCACTTTAGACCTTCATGTAAAATTCCTGTTTTTGTTTTTCTTGTTACTATTCTTGACCTACTGCATGCTCTGTTTGGCCTTGGACGAATCAGTGATCGTGTTTCCTCCAAAAAGAAACAGCCTTTCCCATTTTGGAATTCTGGTCATTGTGCACTGGTCACATGTGTGTAAAATAGGCATAGCGTTCTTATCTCATTCAATTCCCTAACAGACAAAATCTTTTGCCCACTATTTCCTTATCCATCAATATCTTTCAGAAAAAATGTCTGTTGCTGTTGTGAGTAAGAACCCCTGGAAGTCAATCGCTGGGCCCGGAGACCGCAATCGAGATGCCAATGGCTACCGGACTCGTGCCGTTGGAGTGGCCTTCCGAGGTCAGATTTCCGTTTAACAAGGAAGTACGGAAAGCGTTTTTGCGACTGATGCGACCTTAGACCTACGTCAATAATCGACCAAACTCTCTTTCAATACGGAAATTGGCTAGTGCGATTTCGACGGTCTAGGTCTTAGGGCATACGTCAATGTTTCGAAAAGCAACTTTAAAAGCTTTTGTCGGTTTGACCAACGCATAATTCGTGATCAACAGATTTTCACAGCTCGTAGCTTTTAGTCATAGATTTTTTGTGATTAGCTCTGTTAAACAGCTGATGTCGAAAGTTAGAAATAAAAAAATTCAGGTGAGAAAGACAGCCGTCAAGTGCTCCTCGTCAGCTCGGGAAGCCTCAACACCAGTTGGTCCGTCCCTGGCGGGGGAGTCGAGAAGGATGAGACCCATGAGGAGGCTGCCGTTCGAGAGCTTCTCGAGGAAGCTGGCGTCACTGCCAAGGCCACTGAGCTCGTCGGAGTCATCTCCGTATGAACCTACACCATACAATAACGATGCGTTTTTTAGGACGAGCTGAAGAAGAACCACACCTCCATCTTCCTCATGGAGGTCTCCGAAGAGCATTCTTCCTGGCAGGAAGGTCTTCTCGGAAGACGTCGCGAGTGGCACCTGGTCCTCTCTGCCATGGACTTCCTTCAGGAGAAGCATCGCAAAGTCTTGAACATGGCTCTGGAGCACGGCACTCGTCTATAAGAAGCCTTTCCGTCGTTTCCATATTTTCTTGTACATTTCTGCTGCCTCTTTACTTTCGCTTTATTTATAAGCTTTATTTTTACGAGTTTAACGCATATTTCTGGCTGAAAAACTTTGTATTCTGCATCAAATTTTTCGTATTGATGAACCGTTTTGGGAACAGTCTGTTTGCTGGATCTTCCTTTTGGAATGCTGTAAACAGCCTGCACCGAACATCAATTTCTTTTTGTTCGGAAATTTTGCACTCGACAATAAAATTGTAGGTTTTGAGTAGCAGACAAATTTCGCACGCACTGCTATCTTAATCTGGACAAGATAACACTAAGCCGAACTGGCTCAATTAAGCATTGTTGCAGTTTTTGGCGCTTCCAAACGAGGTGTTTTTGAACATCACAAAACAATATGAAATCTCCTTTACCACAATTTGGCTGGAAAGTTACAACATTTATTCTGTGCTGCTACGGGTTTCTCAAAGAATTCCGACCGTCTGAGCCTTATCTCTACGAATATGAATACTGCACTTTGAATATTAGTGAACATACGCTCAACAGTGCTGTAAGTGTCTTTTTTGGTCAGTTTTCTAGAAGAGTTCAGGTGTACCCAATATGGACTTATTCTTACATGGTCATGCTCATTCCAACCTTTATTTTGACCGATCTGTTTCTTTACAAGCCGGTGTTGATTTTTGAAGCCTTATCATACATAATTGTGTGGTGTCTCTTTGTATTTGGAAGTTCTGTTACAGTTCAACAGGTACAGAATACGTTTTTCTATGAATCATTCTGTATAGACGATCGAAGTCTTTTATGGGTGGGCAACGGCGACGGAGATCGCATATACAGCATATATTTATGTAAAAGTGGAACGGAGAGAATTCAAAAGGTAGGAGAGTGTTTTCAAACAAATATTTTTCAGAGTGACATCCATCACCCAGGCAGCTTTACAGGCTGGTCGGTTTTCCGCCTATGCACTGTCTCAGTTTATAATACTTTTGAAATGGGGTGACTACGAAACTCTCAACTGGATTTCGTTGATTTCGCTGTTCATTTCTCTTCCTTTCGCAGTATTGTTGCCTATGATATCCTGGAGACAAGCATATGTGAAAAAGCTCGAAGCACGAGGTAAAAAAGTCTTAATTATATAATAATGTGTTAAGGACTGGAGAAGAGTAAAGATGAAATCAAACAAGCAGCTTACAAGACGTTCGCCACTATGCATTTCAAAAACATGTACCACGACTTCAAAGAAATCTATTCAAATTTCTTCATCGCCAAATGGTCACTATGGTGGGCGCTTGCCAGCTGTGTGTTCTACCAGGTATAGCGAGTCAAAGCAACACTTCTCAGTGCAGGCCAGGTACTTAATTACACACAAACCCTTTGGGGTACCGTGATAGACGAGAATCAGAATGTCTATAATGGACTCACAGAAGCAGCGGTTCCAATGTTCTGTGAGGTTTAACTGTTGATTGATTATATATTTTAGGTATCCCGGTAGTATTACTTATGCACAAACTAAACGTTGACTGGCCTCGTTATGGAGAGTTGTGTCTGACAATCTGTTCACTCGCACAAGGTGCCCTACTAATGCTCATGACCACAACCTCCAATCTCTTTGTAATGTACGCCGGTTACATAGTCTACAGAATAATTTATCAAGGAATAATCACAATTGCACAGTAAGAAGGTTCGGCTTTGCATAACAGAGAGTTTAAGATTCAACATAGCAGAAAGACTGGCCTCATATTCGTATGGTTTGGTCTTTGGATTCAATACCTTTGTGGCTCTCGTACTACAGACAATTTTGACAATGATTGTTGTAGACAATATTGGATTTGCTTTATCAATCAAACCGCAGGTAAGAGAGTTAAGCGTCAAAGCGAGCCTCAATCGCCACCTCTTTTGAATTTGGCGCGCAAACCTGAAAAGTATAGTGAAAATCGACAATTTTCACCAAACCTTTGGGATGAAAATGTTCTAAATGAGCTCCCGAGAGGCTCTAAAAAAACAGGAAACATTTAAACTCAGTGATCGAACTTTACACCAGTTTTGCTTCACAGTCTAGCCCACTGCGGCCAAGCAGAAAAGGCTTGACATCCGCCTCTGTCGGATCTATGAACTTTCCTAATAAGCACTAACATGGCGCTAATCAGCACTTGGTTGAGGTTCGCTTTAAGTTAAGTCAATGCTTTCGTAATCAAGTAGAGGTGCCGTTTCCGCATGCTTTCTTAGAATCCTTTTATTTCAAAAGCAAACCAGCTTTTCAGTTCATCGTCTATTCTTGCTATCATTTTGTTGTATCCCTTGTATTCTGTGTACCTGTTTCGATAGCATTGATTAGAAGAATACGACATTTTCTTAGAAGAAGGCGAAACAATTCAGAACAAATATCTGTGCAACTACATACATAAAATGAAAAAGGTTTATGATCGTAACTGACAACGTATCGCTATGTACACTATATACTCATTTACAGCATGTGCCTAAAGCACTCTAAAGGTAGACAGCAGGCTTTCCCGAAGGGTGTGTAGGTAGGGGTACCAGTATGTCTGGCAGGTAAAATTATTGAGAGAGATCACAAAAGCTGTGATTTCAAATCACATATACAAAGTTAGAAAGTAGACCTGAGGTAACACTAGGTACAATTCGACAAAAATAGTAGACAAGCAAAAAATATCACAAGGTAAAAATAAGACAGGGATTCTTTTGTGAGAGACTAAATTTGACGCAAAACCGGTTTGCAGACTAGAGAAAAGAACACGGCGTTAAAATTGAACATTGTTCAAGGCACGCACTAAAACTGGATCTAACAAAGTTGGCAACATGTGCAACAGTTGAAGGTAGTTATTGTGAGGGACTAGAACCTGAGGTTGATTGAAGTGAACGCTGTTTACGACGAAGTTCAAGAGTTTGTCGGAGAGCTTCTTTTTCGGATTTGAGCACGTCCCGTACAAGGCCACGAACAACTGATTGAACAACTTGTTCGTCACTCTCATCTTCGGATAGTTCTTCAGTTACGTTTTGAATTCTAAAAAGTCTAGTTATTTATGTTTGAAAAGTTCTCACCGAGACGGAGTTCCGGGCGCGGAGCCAAGATCCTCGGCAAGCATCATTCGAAGAACTTTTGGATCGAGATGGGATCCAAGTAGTATTGAAGCCTTTCGCTCCTGTTCCTGAGTTTCTTCATAGATCTGAAAGCGCAAAATCACAAAGATCGTGTAAAAACACTCACCACATAGGAAACCAAGTCGCTGACCACCGACTTCACACTCGTCTCGCGATCGTCATCAGTCTCCAGAATAGGACTTTTCATCGCTTTCTCTTTCTTTTCGTCCTCAGCAATCTTGAGTACATCAAGAGCGGGAGTAATTTCCTTCTCCTCCACTATCGGCACAGGAACAACAATCGGCTCTGGCTCCTCATGTACAGTTTCTTTCACTTTGGTGGCTAATCATCTTTGGTAACTTTCCGTAAAAAAACCTTACAGTTTTGGAAACTGGTGATAAGAGGAAGGGAAGAACTAGTAGGAGCAGACATAGGTCCAGAATGTTGCATAGCAAGGTCATGTTCAGGAATACTAATTGACAGCGAATGTGGTCTCGGAGCAGCCAGCTAAAATGATTTTTTAAATGCAAACATTAAGATACTTACTGGGGAAGACTTAATTTCTGAATTGATGCTGAATGTTGACGAAGTCGGCGAAACTGAGAAGCGTCTCATTTTTCTAACCACCGGAGTTGGAGTGGTCTTGATTCCTCCAGCTTCTTCTTGTTTCACAGCTTGCGGAATGGCCGGTAGCGATCCCCATTCCACTTTTCCTAACGTAGATTGTGCTGTCGACTTGTTCTTTATCGTGGAAACTGACTCCGGATTGGTAACTTCGTCCAAAGAGTGAGTGGAGCCGGACATCTGACGTATCCGCTCCTAAAGAAATCTTTGTATCTACGCCTTTACAAGTTCCTACCGGAATGTCAGTGATAGTTTCTTGACAAGTGAGGGAGGCGCTTCTGTAGAAGCGGTTTCCGCGAGTTTTCTTGACAACCACTCTTTCTTCCTGCTTCTTCTCAGAATCATCAGACTTGGCTGTTTCATTGTCAGAGGCTGAAAGTTTTGATAAACTCAAATATAGTTTTCTCACATGTATGTTCGTCGCTGGACTTGACCTCCTCAACCTGCTTATCGTCTACGGTTGTTCGCACAGCCATCTTTTCCAGAGCAGCCTTCTTGTTCCGCTCACAGAAATCCCGAATCTCTCCAAAGTAGCGAGAGAATTCTTCCTGATATTCTCGGACCTGAGTATATGCCAGACTAGGACACGACACACAGAACAGAATATGAAGCCGGGTAAAAAGCATTCTTTTTGGAGCATGCTAACAGGGAATAGTAGGCTTCTAATACTGTTAACATTCAGTTCTCCAAAAAGCGTGCATTTAAGCTGCTCAACCAACCTTCTCGGAAGATGGTACCGCACATCCTTCATCCAAATTCAGGTTTGTTATGGCAGTGTTCATTTTCATAGCGGAGTGAAGAGCCAGTAGACCGGCAGATCCTGAATAAATCATGAGTTTCTTCTCCACAATTGCTCGCCAATGTTGGGATTTTCTCGGAGGTCAACTCGTATCATCGTATTATTGTCAGCCAAACACTCGGCCATCACAATAGCAGCTGAAAATAGAATTTTGTATGCCGAAGTCTGGTCAAGATCTTTCACAATAGTGAATTATGCTTTGCGACTATGTGATCACAGCAGGCTACTTTCTGCTTTCTGCACAAACCTTGACAATTGAGATTGGTCTGCTGTAGACCGAGGCGATGAAGATTTGAGTTTCCTGCGAGAGCATGCTTCAGTTTTGAGATTCCCTCTAGTCCCAGCTGATTCGCTCCAATGTTCAGCGTTTCCAAATGATGGTTCTCGATCTGAATCAGAGTTTACATCAGCAAAACGTAACATAAGCTACCAGAGCCAACGCCAAATTCTGCATACTGGCGTGTGTGATCCGATTATTCCACAAAACAAGAGCGGTCAATGCACTTTGTGCCAATGTATTCCTATTCTTCAGAGCATCACAGATATGTTTTAGACCATGATCCTAGAAAGAAACAAAAGATAAAGAAAATAACAAAGATGCTTTTACCGCCAACTCGTTGTTTCGAAGGTCCAACATCTGCAGGGAAGTGTTTCCGGAGATCATTTGATAGATGTTCTCTCCGTCTGACGGTTGCAAATTGTTTTCTCCCAGGAAGAGTTCCTTCAATTGAGATTTTTTTTTGTTAAAAAGAAAACCAACCCTGAGGACGGTGTTAGACTTCAAGGCGGAAGAAAGAAGAGTAAGGTTTTTTCCAGACAGTGAAACGTTTTCTAGGTGGAGACAGGTGAGCACTGGATTTGGCTGTGTGCGAAGGATTCGACAGAAAACGGAGAACGAGTTGTCAATAGTAGTGTATCGAAGATTCAGAAATATCAGTCTAGCCCGCTGTAAATGATAACTAATGCAATGTTCCTTCGGTAAGACTCACAACTCGCAAAACACGGAATAAAGAAGCCCAACCACGACCAGTGACATTTCTGTTGAAGGAGAGATTCAGTTTAAGCGTTGAGTCATAATATTCGAGCATCTCTGCAAGACTGATGAGAGCCTGCAAAATGAGTCAGTCAAAAGTGACGATTAAAAACTAACATCGTCCTCCAAAAAAGTGTATTCCAAATCGATCATTTCAAACTGAACCATCTTGAACACGGCTTCCAAAGCTTCCATGTCGGCATAAGACACCCGTTCGCCTTTCAATGACAACATTTCCTGACGTACTCCAAGAGTACGATGCATATACTGAAACAACGCTTCAAAAATGTAAAATATAAAGAACCTACCCCGATTTGTTTAACAACTTGAGGATTTGGAACGACGTTGGTCATTTCGCATGCCCGTTTGTAGCTGGCCAGAATTTCCTCCGGATTTGGTCCATCTGAAAACCACAAATTCAGTAAAAGGTTGACAGAAGTTGTTTATTCTTCTCATACAATAAGCTCACGTTTGAGCCCGCTGCTTTCTTCGTCGCAGAAATCTGGAAATGGAGAGTGCGGCGGCTCCGAGTACCCGGTGATCAGCTGTTCGGCAAAATGTACAGTCTTCTTATGAGAGCATCGGTGAATTTGAACATCTTCTAAAAATTGAAATGAACAAAAATAAGTGATTTTAAAAGCGTGTTTTGCTTCCTATTTTGAGGTCCTCTGAACTATCTCTTGATGTGTATGACGGAATCTTTTCTTTGTTTATAATTTTTAGTTTGGCCCCCCTCTTACATTTGGTCACTCACCCGTCTGATTGCAATTTATCTCCTGAATCGACTTCTTCTGTGTCCGTCCTATACCACTGGAATATAAGGAGCTAGTTGGAGGAATAGGAGTAGAGGGAGATTGCGGCGAGTTAGGAACAGCAGAAGAATCATACAACCCAAGCAGGTCCTATTAGAACGAATATTTTAAAACAAAAATAAATAGATTTTACCTGTAACCCAGATAGAAATTTCATAGACATCTGCTCTGTAGTGAGGAGAGGATTTTCCACCGAGGTTGGAGCATCAGGAGAGCTGAGACTCGCGGTCGGGCTATGTAAAGCCAGCCTGCCCTTGTAGGATGGATAGCTTCACACGCTGGCGTTTAACCTCGTCTTCATCTGGAACCAAAGGGCACAGTTATTAATAAAAACTTTTGCTGACCACTTTCTAGCCACTTCGCTACGAGAAATCTGCTGCACGGGCCGCTGCGCGACCGCACGCGTGGCACCCTCGAAGAGAATATTTGACCGCGGGCGAGTCAACAAGAATGCATGCGGCCCGAATCGATATGCCCCCTCTTTCACTTTAATCAATTCACGACGCAATCCTCTATCTATAGTGGACACTTCAAATTGCTGAATTTTTCTTTGATTTATGCGAGGTCATGGTGCCCCCGGTGTCCCTCCCACTACCAAATGAAGCCAATAGAAACGAGCCTTTTTGCCGCGCCCATCCCATTTGCCCTCCGCCGCGGAGCCAGCCGATGGTGTCTGGCAGCTCGTGTAATCCTTATCAACCGCACTCTCTAATCGAACTTTTTGTATCTTGCACGCTGACCGCTACAAAACAGCCGTCTTGTTTTTCAGAAAAGACACTACAATGGAGTAGCACTAGAGAGTCGAAACTGGAATCCAGCAATGGCCCTTCCACGGTTAAGGTGAGAATACAGGAACTAGAGCCAAGAAGAAATTTTTGACACAAAGTATATGTATCCTCTTCCTCAAAAACCTTAAAACTTTCTTTTTCTTTTTACTCTCATTCCCAAAATAATCAAGTGAGCCCAGACAATTATTGGGACTAAGGTGGGCCGACAAGTTGGCGTCACCTAATTATTTTGAGGAAATGATGCGTAGAAATCATAAAAACGTCTGTTTTGGGATTAGTCCGGATCGTGTTTCTTCAGAATAACTGAAAGTATATTTTCTCTCATTATTTTTCCAATACATATAGAAAAATAAAACTGTTTTTAGGAAGGTTATAATGAAGAGAAGGGTTTTTAGGACTACTATTTTCAAAAATTTGATTTTTCTCAAAAATTCCGATTTCCTTGGGAACGGCGGAGGCGTTGCAGAGTTTGCTCAAAGTTTAATTTGCCCCGTCCTCTTTAAGCAATTTAACCCATTGTTGACTGCCACCTATCCTTTTTCTTTTGTTTCAAAACTTCAACTTTTTCACAGCGATTGCCGCAAATTATGGCGCATATTGCTGCTCTCATACTCGATCTTTCTTCGTCCAATATCCTATTACCAAGTAACTTTACTGGCGCAATGCCATTTTTATTACGAGGCGCATAAAACGGTAGAAAAAAGGTGTATAGTGGCTACAGACCCAAAAGCAAAAAATTACTCTTCCTGTTATTTTTCTACCTTTTTTCTATGGTATCGGATATCCCCTTTCCTTAACCGGGTAACGTTTTCGTTTTATGAATAATTCACTAATCATCTATCGATATGCAAGCCTCCAGGTAGGCCAGAACCCTTTCCGATTCTGCGCATATTTGACGAGTTTTCAGTCCGGTTAAAAATGAACATACTAGGATTAACAGACTTGAACAGACAAAAAGTTGAAATATTATAGCAAAACGGGCTACAAATGATGGATTAAAGGATCAGACACGGATTTAATGGTATTTTAGGGTGAACGCCAGTTCGGAGGACCGCTTGGTCCATCCGAATTTCATGGTGTACCAGAAAATGGAAGCTTTGGTGCACCAGATGCTGGACTCCGAAAATGGCGTACCTATCAAAACTGTGAAGAGCTTCCTCTCCAAAGTTCCATCCGTGTTCACCGGTCAGGATCTCATCGCTTGGGTCATGAAAAACCTAGACATGTCCGATCTATGTAAGAATTTCATTTGGAACAGAAACAAAACAACGTTTTTTCAGCGGATGCTCTCCACCTGGCTCATTTGATAGCTTCTCATGGTTATTTGTTTCAAATAGATGACCACGTCTTGACTGTCAAAAACGATGGCACTTTCTACCGTTTTCAATGTCCCTATTTCTGGCCTTCGAATTGCTGGGAGCCTGAGAATACGGATTACGGTAGGCGTGGTGTAAGTAGCAACAATCGGTCTCTATAGCGGTCTATCTCTGCAAGAGGACCATGCAAAACAAGGCCCATCTGGAGTTAGAAGACTTCGAGGCAGAAAATCTTGCAAAGTTACAAAAGATGTTCAGCCGGAAGTGGGAATTTGTGTTTATGCAAGCCGAAGCACAATACAAGTGAGTCAAGCGAAAGAACGCCTTCTATGGCCGTTAAGTCGTTAAACATCTGACTGTAAACTATCATCGTCGTAAACTATCCTTGTCCTCGTCATTCGGAACTTCTCAATTTGAAAAGGCCATTTCTGAACGATTTGTCAAAACTCGGGGCCTTTCAGAGCCAAAAACCTAGTCGTTTGGTTGCGTGAAAAATGACCTCTGGGCCATGTTTGGTACCAAGGCGCCATCGAAAGATGTGAATGAATCGCGTATATTATCAACGCCCCAAATACGGCCGTCATACTAACCAGCAAAGCTCATGCAATAATGAGCTCGTAAAACGACACATTAGAAAACATTACCCTCGTTAGTGTGTAATATGCTAATGGAAATGCACTTTACTGAGGTCGATATTGAAATGTTATCGTATGCTAAACCATCTTGCTATTGGTTTGGCAGCCTATTCATCCAAATTAGGTCAGTTTTCTCAGACAAACTAATAATCGACAGAAAGAAGAACTACTTACAGGAGTGTAGCTCATTAGATGATTTTTGTAGTGAAGATAGCGTAGTGGTACAGTCCCTGAAAGTGAACAAAATAAAAAGATTCTTGGGTTGGTTCTAGGAGCTTTTTGGCTATTTTCAACATTTTAGGGTTGGAACCAGTTTGCTTAGCTTTATCTTGTCTCGGCCTACTACGACCAAAAAATAGAAGAACGGCTGCGACTAATTGCGATGTTCCGCTCATTAAAAAGGTTTCGGAGAAGCAATTTCGGACCCCCCAAGTTGGTCTGCGGCGGAAGCAGAAGGCGAGCTTTCGAACGAAATCTCGTGGTGCTCAAATTGATGTACAACTTTTAAAGCGTGTAGTTGACGGGTCGTAAAAATTTAGACATGTCGTGTATCAAGTGCCTCTTCTGGAGAATTGACCCTTAACTTTAGTCTTAAATCAAAACCAACTTAAACAAAACTCTTTACACATGTCTCGCTATCTATTCGGAACGCGAAAAAAAGGACAAGAAAGCGTTTGCTGAACTGTCGAAGTACACTTTTCGCAACAAATGTGAACAGATCTTTCACTCTTATCAAATCTTGGAAAATACGCTGTGTGATCTTGATAAAGGGGTAAACGGTTGATAATTTTGGGAGGAAAAGAGGCTTGATTGAAAAAACATTAGTTTGAGTGTTTGACATGTTAACAATTCTAGAGTGGACAAGAAGAGAGACCGGCTGGAACGACAAATTTTGGACAGTCAGGAGAGGGCATTTTGGGATGTTCATCGACCGGTACCCGGTTGTGTAAATACTACAGAGGTAGTTTGTCAATTTATATTTTGAACAATGGTCTTTCTCAGGTGGACTTTCGAAAACTGTCCCGGTCAGGAAGGCCAAAGTACAGTCAGGGAGGACATGCAGCCTTGAATGCTGCCGCTTCTTCAGGCATCAGCCCGTTTTCTACAAGCGCAGCTGCCGCTCATTCAAGTCTACCCAGTACATCAAATGGTACTCCCAGCCAACAGCAACAACATCAACAGCAGCAGCAATTGCAACAGGCGACTCAAAGTCAGCCGAGGTAATCGCTTATCTCTTGGCAAAACATGTCATATCTTCAGCACATCAACTGCTGGTAGTAGTAGTGGATCTTTTCGCAATAATTACTATACCCGACCGGGATTGAGGAGATGTACACAAGTGCAGGACACGCTAAAACTAGAGGTTCTCTTTTAAAAGTTACAGAGAGTAATCATTCACTTTCAGATTAATCTTCTAAATAATCGGTTGTCTAAAAATGTTTTACGGACTTCAAAAGTTGTTGAAAAGTAACTTTCACTGTATTCGATTCTAATGTTACACGTTTAGCTATCTGACTTATCACGAGCATAGGAAAGTCTTTGACCCTTTTCTCACGACACCAGGAAGTCCAGCCGACCCCTTCCAAAGTCAACAGAATCCTTGGATCAGCGACACTGTCGACTTCTGGCAGCACGACAAAATGTACGATTTGAAAAATATTTCTTTTACAAAACAACTTTTAGCACTGGAGAGATCTCTACACGACGGTTAAAACTGTGGGAAGAGTCTTTCGAAGAGCTACTGGCTGATCCACTAGGGAGAGAAACGTTGCAAAAGTTCTTAGATAAGGAATATTCGGGTGAAAATCTTCGATTTTGGTGGGAGGTGAGACTTTGTTTGTAACAACAGTTACGGAAACAATTCAGGTTCAAAAGCTTCGGAAGTGCAGCTGTCGGATGGTGCCGGTGCTGGTGACCGAGATATATAATGAGTTCATCGACAGCAATGCCACATCGCCCGTTAATGTGGACTGCAAGGTCATGGAAATCACTGAAGAAAATCTCAAAAACCCCAATCGATGGAGCTTTGATGAAGCTGCGGTAAGGTTTTGTGTTTTTATCGAAGTAGCAGAAGTTCGTAAGCAGATAGGGGCTTCGAAAGTCAATCTGCTATAAAATAAGTACAACGATTCAGTTTTATCTGCCTGGTACTTGTAGTAACAAACAGAGCCGCGCTGTTTTATAATGAGAGTTGTTTGTCCACACATACCAAAAAACTCTTCCATAAGATTGTTGGTCACGAAGGTCATGCGAAAATTTCGGCAATTACAGGACCACATTTTCTGCTTGATGAAGAACGACAGCTACCAAAGATTCTTACGGTCCGATATCTACAAGGATCTTCTGACACAATCGAAGAAGAAGGTATGTTACGATCCTATAAATTCCCCCTTTGCTTACACTACTAGTCGGAAGATTGAGGCATGCACGGCACGTCCAAGCACGCAGCTCATTTTTCGCTTTTAACTTTTCTGTTAGCGATTAACCCCTTTGCATGCAGCAGATGTTTTTTGTTGGCGTCCAAAAGGCTGCTGGTAAAAACGACAAACGGGCAGCAGGGAAGCATGAATTCTGTTCGTGTAACTAATTTCTGTTCATCTATTATGTTCTAATACTTTCTGTTTTTCTTTCTGGTTAAGTCCTTCTACCTCTTTCTCTCTTTCAGCTCTCACAAAATGATTCCTTGCTGTCTCACTCACGCCAACAAGAAAATTCCCCGAAAAAACCAAACCTTAACAATTGTGTGAGAGTGAGATTTGTTTTAGAGCACATTATCCACCTTGATTGGTCGAAAAGCCTCTCGCAAAGCATCGCGAAAAGGCGGTCAATCACCATGTCAAAATGTGGCTGCTCCCAACGCTGGCTCCCCTTGTCTACTCAGCCCTCCTCAGACGATTCCATAGTGTGAGAATCAACACTCTATCTTTCTAGTCTATTCTACAAAAAGAACAAAACAAGTTGTGCCTGTTTTGTTTGCATGTTTCTGGCTTCACTTGCTTTCCTTCGTATGTGTGTTGCACGTTAGTTTTGGTTGTAAGAAGCGAATACTTACCACGAGAAGACATTTGGCTGTTGCTGCAATTGGCTTTGAAGCAGGCAGACACTAAATTGTACCCAAGGCTAGGATAATGACGCTCCCGAAAAATGACTGTTAACGTGTCATCTCGCCGTCTTTTTGACATGTTCATTGGCCAATTTCGGCACCCGTTTGAAATTGTTTACTTTTTTCTTCGGAAAGCAGTCATCGAGTGTGGCGTGTAGTTATCCGAGTCTGCCTGCAATAATCTAGCAATAAATGTGTGCACTTGCCGGCCATCTTCGTTCCTTATGATAGAATCTTTTAGGCTCCGGCCAAGATGACGCGAGACATCGGCATCCGTTTTCCGAATCTCGGCTTCTCATCCAATCCGATGCGTCGAGATCCCACAACTAATCTACATGTAGAGGCTCCACAGCCACGAGCAGCGCCGACCACTGCGACGGCGGCAGGAAGCTCAAGTTGTTCTCCAACCAACGCGACGACAGTCGGCATCTAAACGGGTGGTGTTGAGCTGACGCGCCTGTCTGTCCATTTGCGATGAACAAAAACCGGGTTCAACACCGCCCTCTTTCCTTTTCCCCACTTTTTGTGCACCCATGAGGCCAGTCTCACTCAAATTGTATAGCTTATTATTCTCAGTCCTCGGTGTTGGTATTGTATTTTCTTCCCAGTTTGTCCACAAAGTGACATTTGCCTCCCGGTTAATCGCATAGAGTTGTGATTTAGATTGCTCTCGCCAACAATCCAATTTTCTCCCCCGTCCGTTCCAAAGAATCCAACCTCCATTATTGTTGTCACTGTTGTGCTATCCTTTGCCAAGTATGCAGCTCGGTACTACTTCTCAGTTTCTAGTCATAATATGATGCATGTGAAGCTTTAATTTGATTTGAGATGAAAACAATTCTTCAACCTGTTCTTTTTGCTGATTTTAATTCAGCCAAGTATGTGGCAAGGATTCTATATTGCGAGATGTCTAATCACGCGTTAGCTCTTTTGCGATTGTTACTGGATCGAATAGAAGCGAAAGATTTATTGTAAAAATGTAAAAAAAAACAAAAAAGTAATTGAACATCAGTCCCCGTCTTCTGAATCACTCGAATTTCTACGACGCCGTTTATTTTGAGCTCGTTTTCTGGCATCCTCGATGGCTCGGTCGAGGTCCGCTTTACGAAGATCTTCAACTTTCTTCTGTTCCCGCATTTTTCTCTCTTGCTGCTCAATGTAATTCAACTCATTGCGTACCTGCAATGAAGGGTTTATAAAAAAGAAAAAAAATCTTACCCGTCTTTCACGTTCGGCTTCTCGTTTTCGCTCCTCTTCTTCTTCTTTCAGTTCTTCAACTGTTGCTTTCAGAGCTTTCTGCATCTTCTTTTTCACTGCTTGAACGTGTTCCGACTTAAACTAGCTTTTTATGGAACGTTTTCAAACTGGACTTACGTTGTCCTTTTCAGGAGTACGCTCTCTACGTGTTGATCCTAATTTGCTCTTCAGCATGCGCTTGGTTTTCCTGACTCTGCGCTTTCGATTTTCGATCTCAATGCGTTCTTTTTCTGATTCGGACATGCTTGATCTAAAAGTTGGAAATGTAGCACAAAAAGTGGGAAAACTACCTGATTTCGAGAAGATTTGTTGGGCCATTGTCATCACTCGACTCTTTTTTCTCAGTCAGAGGCTCTTGGTATTTTGGCTTCTCGATAGGTTCACTTTTGAATAAAGGTCTGAAAAGCATATGAAAATTTTCAAGAATTTACCTGTCGGGAGATCGTGAAGAGCTGCTGTTTGCTCGTGTCCGTTTTTGTTTTCTGTCTTTGCTTCTAGTGCGGGAACGAGCAGAACGCTTTTTGTCTTTGGAATGTTTTCCTCGGTCGCGAGAGCGTCTACGTTCTCTTGACCTGCTTCTTCTGTCTCTGCTGCGTGATCTTCTCCTCCGATTTTTATCGCGAGAACCGGAAGAACTTCTCTTCCTGAAGAACAAAGTTTAAAACAACGGGATCCTCACAAACCTTCTATCCCGACTTCGGCTCCTGCTTCGACTGCGTCTTCTGTTTCGACCATTCTTATGCCTCTTCCTCGACGATTTTTTCAGCGGCTCTTCATCTAAATCATCGTAAACAAAAATTCGATTAATCAGCTCACCTCCTTTTCCGAAGGAGAGGATAAACTCTGCTTTTCCGGGCTCTTCGTCCGATGAACTGCTGGAGGACGCAGAAACTTCTTTTTCTTTCTTTTCACGTGTGCTGAAACAACATTGAATGTAGCTCGAGCAAAACGAACCTTGGAAAAACAACTATGGCTTCGTCTTGCCTTGCGTTGGCTATGAGAATAGCTCGCTCTTGCTTCAGAAGTTTGCGATCATCTTTTGCGTCACGACCCTGAACGTACACGTAAAATCGACATTTACGTTTTTAGTACCACAAGAGCAGCCTTCTGCCGATCGATTCTTTTCAATTCAGAGGCCATTCTCTGAGCTTGCTGATCAGCTTTGAAAAGTGCACAAAAGTTCAGATCAGCTACTCCAAAGTTCTCTCCAATTTTGTTGCACCTCTTTTGAGATTCCGGATTCAACAGATAAACTTCAAGATCAGCGTCTGAGAAAAGACCATGAGAATATTAAGATTATGTTCCTACCAAGCTCTTCAGCTTCCATTTCCTCTTCCGACTCGCTCTCTTGTTCATTGCGTCCAGCTACGGTAACTGAGTCACAGTAGGAAAAACCAATTGTAGCCTTCTTGTCCCCAGTCTTTCTGGAAAACAGCGTCCATTAACACAAAATCACCTTTTCTTTCTCTTACCTTTTCTTTCTTTCCAATTCCACTTTTCGTTGATCTTCTGTCTGACCGTTCAGCCAGAACTCCTTTTCAGCAATATTCTTCAGTACTGCTTTTTCTGAGATGTCTTTGAACTCGTTCATTATAAGTAGGCGGTAACGTTCATAGTTGCAAACGAGCTCCTCTTTCTTTTCCATGCTAAGGATTTTTCTTTAAATATGTTGTAAAAAAAAATACCTCGACAACTGCGGCGGTCCCTCTGGAGTTTCCACGCAATCAAGATGTGAACGTGCATCAAATCTGTCTATCATAATATCCTTGTCTCCAACCCATGGCCGTCTGAAAATGGTAAAAAACTATTTAAGAGCTGCATACAATATGTTGGCGTCTTCTGCAGCTCTGGCGATACTTCTTTCTGCGTAAATGACCGATTTGTTGCCATGAATTTGCATGAACTGATCCGGATCTTTTCTCTAAAAACCACAACTAGCATAAAAATCAACTTTCATACCACATTGTCAAAGTATCTCCTTCTTCGTTCTGCCCTCTTTGATCCGTCTACAATGCGAGCACGAAGCTGTTTTTCCTGTCGCCGCGCCTCATGCCACATCTATAAAGTAAAGAAACGTTGGAATGCTGTCAAAAGTATTAGGATAACAACCAAGAAAAAGGAAGCAAAAAAAAATCCTAATTTTTTATTGGTAGTATCGAGAGATTCTGCTTTTGGATTACAATAATCAGAGTAAAGAAATCGATATCGTTTGGGACATAGCGCTTTCCGACAGCGGAAGCTGAATGACACATACATGATCGCGAAATGTTATAAACACATTGTACATTGCTATTGAAACCCGCATCCAACCGACGAGATTATTTACTTTTCTGTGTTTTACCCTTGGTCTTTTTCTGGGGGCTAAAGGAGTCGTCTCTTCCAAAAAGATCAACTACACTACATTGGAAGTTCTTGGCTAAGAAAGGATATTCTTGAATTGTTATTGGAGGACTGATGCTCCTCTTGACTGCCACCAACTCAGAAAGCTCTTTTCTTGGAGTTAAAAACTCTTCCTTGACTAGCACGGATGGCCGGGAAGAGCTCGAAGTTCCAGGTTTGCATTCATACATGGTAGCGTCTTCTTCTCCTTGAAGAATAGCTCCAGGCTCATCAGTAACAGGTTTCGCCTAACGCAACCTTTTTTTGAAAAAGAAACTGTTACCTGAGGTTTAGGTGCTTTAATCTTTCTTTCCTCTTGACCAAGATGCATGACGGGCAAGCCTCCGAACGGATACTTGACTCTCAATTGATACCGTGTTTCGTATCCGTGATATATCTACAAAAGTAAGTTTCTCTTCTACTATAACCAGCCTTAGGCTTCGACAGTTCGACTTTCATTCCTGGAACTGCAGTCACCACAAACGATGATGAGTCCGGGAAAACTTTGTGGAAATCTTCTTGGAAAACGTACATGTACTTTTGAGTCTCCATAGTGCGCATTCTATTTCGAAGGCTCTGAAATAGTCCTTGTGCAAAACATTTAAATCACTTACCATTTGAGCGCATTTCGTTCTCTCATCGAGGGTATGTTCTTCTTCAGCCATGGCGTTGATTTCATCACGTAAGACCTTCAAACGGAGTTCTTCCGGACTTGTTTCTTGCTTGATCACATTTTTAAAAAGATCTCCTCCTCTGAACATATCGCAGTTTGATTAAAACATTTGTCTCACTTCCACTCGACCATGCTCTTGGAGCGTTTTTCAATCAACCCTATCCCTTCTAGTACATTGGTTATATCATAAATCCGCCGTTTTTGTTTTACTGCTAATATTTCTGCCGCCTGAAAACAAAAATACAGTTTATTTTATGTACAAAGACTCTTACTGCATTCAAGTCGAATAATCCTCCTTTTGCAGATTGCAGTAACCGGATAAACTTTTTAGTCAAAAGTCCTAAGGATTTGTCGGCTCTGGTTCCCATGACCGGTTGTTCAATGTCTTCATCGTCGTAGTCATCAAACAAATCTGAAACCTTACTTAGGAAAACAAGAAAAAATTTATACCTGCGAAATGGTCGATTCCGTCGTCCATTTCTTCCAAGTCCCGAAGAACAGAGGAAAAGTTAGAACCGTTAGCACTATCCAGCAGTGCTAGTACAGCATCACGGTTTTCGGGGTTCATCATCAGAGAACTTGAAATTGGATTCATCAAAGGTATATAGTCCTTCTTCTCCGGAGTCAAGCCTCCGCCTATTAACGCCTCCATCCCGCGTCTAGACTGAAAAAACGTCTTTCACACAAGAGAACAGTTATTCGAGAAATGAGTTGTCTTCTAACTCTCATAAAAGAATGAACTAATTAGAGAAAACGGGAATTCTACCGAGCAAGGACTATGTACGAGAGGACATGTTAGGGTCTCAGTTTAATACTGCAATTGAATATTTTGAATACGCGGGCGAACAGTCGCGCGTCGCGGGTAGCGTAACCGCGCTGCAGTGTAAAAGTGCCACACGAGGATCTGGCAATACTGTAGATGTTCATCTTTATGTTGAATTACTGGATAATGACAAATGATAGCTAGATGATAACATTTGGATAATTTTAGTAAACATTTGTAGCACCGAATACAAAGTTTAGAACGCCTATTACCCTCATTGGTTTTTGTTGCTTCTGTAAGTAAAAAATTGTCTACAGAAAATGTTATTAACACTGACAATATATCAAAGCACCATCCAACTCTATTTTGTTTTTTTTGTGCTATTAAAGATCTTCAGAAAAGGGGACTTTATCGTCAAACTCGATACTAAAGTACTGAAAAACAATGTCTTACTTATTCTTGAGAAAAGTCGTCTCACTGTCAGATCTCATCTCAGCTCTTCAACAGTCCAAGATCGTCTGCTTGATCACATCAGTAATACATATAAATGAAGTTGTTTTCTATCTCCAAAAGTTGTACCCGCTTGTACAGAAATCCACCCACGTGGTCTCGACTACAAAGCTTCGACCCACATAGCTCCTCGACAACCTTTCCTCTTCACATCCAGATAAGGCCGTCCTTGAACCTGATTAGTCCGTGTCGCTGTCCCCCCGGCAATGGTAGCGAAACGAGAAAGAGTCTTCCGGATTAGCAGTAACTGACCCTTTCACCGTTTCTTCTCTTTGGTGTTGTAAGTCCAAGATCGTCTGCTTGATCACATCAGTAATACATATAAATGAAGTTGTTTTCTATCTCCAAAAGTTGTTCCCGCTTGTACAGAAATCCACCCACGTGGTCTCGATCACATCAGTAATGCTAGTCGTCAGTTGCGTATTGTTTGTCGAATAACTCAGACGTAACAATTTCTACAAAGCTCCCTCAAAACCATTTCTTAACTTTTAAAGAGTTTTGTGCAGACAAATTCCACTCAGACCCGAAAAAGTTTCAGCTTTATCGGTCAATCTCCGCTGCAATGTCATTGTACTTTCTGCGCAGTAAGGACATGAAGGTTGTCCGTTCATAAATCATTACTTGTTCTTTTCATACCACAGCTTCTCCTTTTCTCTCTTTAACGACGTCATTCTCTCGATTAGACTGGATGTTTCCAGGATATCGGCGACCAGATGATTATTCCTAATAAGCTGACTCATTTTCTGAAACTGGCGGCAACTTGAGATGCTGTCCTTGTCTCAGCATGTTGTTTTTCTTCAAAACAATTCACTCTTCCTTTCACTTACTTTTCCACCAGGCCTGCTTTTCCAACATTTCGCTTTCAGATGAAGGTGGGTATGAGACCTGTGGTTCGCCTTCGTGGCCACTTTAATAACTACTCCTGGGGAAAGATGGGATTCAACAGTGAAGTAGCTATGCTCTTTCAAGCTGGACATGATGATTTCGCGATCAACCCGGATCAACCGTATTCTGAGGTTTCTTCTGTTTACCATCTTTGAGTATAAACGTTTTCAGTTGTGGATGGGAACACATCCGGACGGTCCAGCAAGGTTACTCGAGGATGACACGAAACTGTCCACTTTCATTGCTAGACAGAACGAGAGAAACAACAACCAGCCGGTAAACTGTTTTGAAGAAAACCCCAATGCAAGTGGACTTTAGGCAAGTTCTGCTGCACAGCACCTACCGTTCATTATGAAGGTGATGTCAATCGAAAGAACCTTGAGTCTTCAAGTTCACCCTACCAAGGTTAGGTCTTTTCTGTTTACAATTGTTGACAAAGAAATTCTTTCTTCTGATAACAGCTAGTTTTCTAATTGTTTCATTTGTAGCAACAAGCGTTCGATCTTCATCAAAAGGATCCTATCAACTACCCAGACATGAATCACAAACCCGAACTGGCCTACGCATTGACCCGTTTTCAACTCCTGTGCGGCTTTCGACCACACCGTGAAATGCTCAAGAACCTCGAAAGTATAAAGACTTGGAAACACTAAACTTGTCTATAGGTTTCAGATCATTGAGAGCACTTTTTGGTCCGAGGGCAAACGACTTTATCACTGCCCTCCGCAATTGGAATCCATACGTGGAAGAGTCGGAACTGCTCTGCAAATTTCTTCTGAAGAAATGTTTCTCTTACATGATGGAAATCAGTAATCCCGCCATTATGAATAACTTTATTTGCGTGCTATTCGAAGACCTGGAACAAGGAGGTTAGAAGTTATTTTTCAAATATCATAAAAATGTTTAGTACGCGGAGCGGTTGAAGAGACCACAGTCGACATACTTAGAAAGATGCGAGTCGACTTTCCTGGCGACGTCGGAGTTTTCTCTCCACTGATCCTCAACCACATGACTCTCAAACCTGGAGAGTGTTGCTACTACGCCGCCCAAGAACTTCATGCCTACATCAGCGGAGAATGCGTGGAATGTGTAGGCTGCTCCAACAACACTATCCGAGCTGCCATGACACCCAAATACATTGATAGAAACGCCTTGATTGATGTTCTCAACTACCAAATGACTGAACCTAAAAGATACCTCGTCTATCCCGAAGTTGTGCCCTCCTATCCAGCTGTCGAGCATTACGCCCCTGAATGCAAAGATTTCCAGCTTCACAGGATAAGAGTGGGTTTTTCTATATTGACGAGTCAATGAAATCTTCAGGTCAATCATGGATCAGTAAACATTCCATTGCCTCCATTGGAGTGTGGATCAATTATGGTCATCACAAGTGGCAGCGGTATTCTCGAAGAGGAGCCAACTCAATGCTATAATAATGTAAGAATCGCTTAGTCAATTTATTTAACGTTTTCAGCCCATCTTTACAATGAAGCACAAAGTGAAAAGAGGAAGTATATATTATATTCAACCGGGAAGCAGAATCAAGTGAGTCAAGCAAAGTTACGCGATCGTAATGCAATTTAGATTTTCATCTTGTACCGAAGATCTCGAAGCCTTCCGGACTTTCAGTTTCGAAGAAGGACCCGACCATGAAAGTCGTACAGTTGTTGGTATTCGTCACCGTAATGGTATCGACTTTGAGCCTCTGGGTGGAGCATCGGTATGTGATTCTGGTCTTGGTTTTACTTAACATGTTTAGTATTTTGAAGGAGGTCGACTGCGTAAAGTTGAAAGCGGAATTCTCGTCGATGAACTCGAAGCTGATGGTTTCATCTAGCACATTGAACCTCTTATGACGTTATTCTTTCAATTTAACACAATTCCCAAACCCCAACACAATCACTTTCAGAACTTTTATTCACTATCAATAAATAGAAAAACATAATTTAAGTGAGATGTCTATGTACACGTATATATGCTAGCAAACTCCTTCGCACTGCGCACAACAAAGTTTTGCGTTCCAGAAAATTGTGCAGTATCTGAATACTGTTAATGTATATCAATAAGACTTACCGCCTGAGATGTGTGAGTCTTGAAGGCATTCTGGCTACACACTGTTCTGGAATCGGCAATCCATTATTTTCGTTAAGCGACGCGGCTGGCGTACTGTCCACTTGTGGCAACACCCGTTCCTGATTTGGGTAGTTGTTCTCGCGAAGGAATTGAATCACATCGGTATAAGACGTTGTCATTCTAAATCCTTTCTGCTTTGACGTGAATTATATTTGTTACCTGTAGTTGAACTCGACAGTGTAACAAGCCACAACACGAGCAGTATTGTGAAGACACTGCAGAGCCCATCCACTTTTACAGTCTTCCAGTGAGCAGTAGAGGTATGATAGTGAACCACAGGTAGCATCCCGGGAAGCACAGCAGGCACACTCTTTAGAACCTCTGATCCATTGATATAGCGACATGGCAGGCTTCTCAGCGGATATCAGATTTAAGAAAACTTGGAAGCGTCCTCTCTGGAACGCGGTGCCTACTTTGTCAGGACAGGAAAGCTAACCTACGCCTTTGTTCAGTCGTTTCTTGATTTCGTCATCAACTCCCTGCACTTTTCCGCGAATCATATTCTCCAGTGCCGTTCGATCGGGAAGGCTAATCGTTTTCTAAATCCAGCAATTGATAGTGGACATCAATTTCTTAACCTTGAATTCATAATGGTTTGCTTGAATACTGCCACAAGTAGCTCCTTTGGTTTCCAATTTTTCAGTCTGAGTAGGTGGTAGGAACTGGTGTTGTCCTTTGTTCAACTCATTTTCTACCTGCTTGCCGACGTCGCAAAGATCACAATAACGACTGAAATCGTACTTTGGCCAGTTGAAAAAATTGCTTTACCAATATTGTCGACCGTTTCTCTCAATAACTCCACTGTGATCATCACACTGCGAAGAAAGAAGACCTTGATCAGGAATCATTGTGTAGGGCAAGTCAAAGTGCATTCCTATAATAATTATTTAGAAGAACATAAAATATACGACTACCTGCGCTTCCTTCAATGATCGGAACTTGTAGAGTTACTCCAATCTCTCCTCCTAAGTAGCCAAATTTCTTCTCGACATTAATTCGTTTGAAGTGTAGAGAATAATTTCCAGGTGCATGTATGTAATAGACTTTGTTGCCCTTCTCGTTCACTATATCTATGTCTTCTTCGCTAATTTTAATTTCGTTTTTTACTGAAAAAGTTGCTTTGTTCGGCTATAATGTAATACTACCTCCGCGACAATTATACACACTGACTTCGTCTATCAAGATGTAGAGATCGTTATTCGGTAGACATGTTGATAAGGGTATCAAGGCAATCACCCAGAGAATCATCTGGAAAGGAAAAGTTGAAACAGCTACGAAGCAAGACAAATGCGTGGATTTGAGAGGCTCGGGAGGTTGATGAAAGCGTTCGAACTGGTTGTATCCAAGTGGCGGAAAATCCGAGGAAGCCGCTTGGACCGGCTAGACAACAAGATGGAAAGTGAGTCAGTGGTCAGCATCACAAGCTAATGAAAGAAGAAGGCAGCACAGAAAAATTCTTAGGAGAACAGCTAACGCAGCTACAATCCAGTCTCTTGGATAGGAGAGGACCAGTTGGCGCCCCAGCGGGCTATATACGAGTTCGTCTTGCACTTCAGGTGTTCCAACAGCGTGGATGAGCGAACCAGATGAGTTCAAGGGAAAAAGCTACTTCGGGGTAAGTGATAAGGGGTGGAGAGTCCTAGATTTGGAAGAAAGTGAGAGGGATCAATAGGCAAAGGAGGTCATACAGCGTTACGATGAGACATGGGAGAAACACGCGCATAGCCGATAGGACTAACAGCTGGAATAGTTTTCGTTTTGGTCTATGAGTATAAGAGAAACAACACGTCCAGAAGAGTATTAATTTTCGTGTTTACTTCTGAGCGTTGTCAGATTCCACCGTGGGATTCCACCAGATTGTTTAGTTGATGACGGACTAATGTATGATTACACGTTCAGTTGTAGTATGTATACGAAGAAGGCTAAGATTACATTGTGCGGATTTCACAGTTCCCGTACACATACATAGTGTCATAATTTCGCTTTGTAGCCCACCAAGTCGGATATGATACAGGTTGGTTCCCTAATAACTTGGACAGCGTTTATTACCTTTCGTGTTTGTAACCTCTCGGTCTAGTATTTGGATACACTTAGATGCTGACAGTACCAGAAGTTCATGTTTCTTCTTACAGAATTCTGACATACATTTTAACCCTGTTTCTTTTGTTTTAGTTTAACTGGAAACTCGAGTTGTCTGCCAGTTGGAAACAAGTCACATGCTGAGAAACAGCTTGATTGACATTGATATCTCTCTCTCGAACAACACATTTTTAGCATTTATTTCCTACTTCCTATAAACAACACATACCCGGATCACCATAACAATCACCTGGATTAAAAATGAGGCACGATGTGAATCAAACAGTTGTCAAAAGTTGCTCAAAACGCAAGTTCATTTACGCAGCTTGTAGATATAACAGCCCAATCCAACAAGACTAGCAGCTGCGGCAACTGCAGCCACCTGTTGAGCGGTTGTCCACTTCTTGGTCTCCTCCGAAATATCTTGAATTTCTTGGTCAGTGTTCGAAAGAGAGATACTTTCAGTGGCTTCATCAAGACGATTTTCCTATAAATCAGAATACGTTGAAAATGAAGGAAATATTACTTTTTTGAAATGAAAATCGGCTGTAACCAGGACTAGATCCTCGACGGCGGGTTCTTCTTTCTCCTCATGGAGTACCTCACTTTCATTTGAAGGAGAGGGTGGCGGTGTGTCAAGACCTCCATTCATTTTCGATGAATCGTCAGGAATGGGCTGAAATATGAAAATGTGTAAGCGAACTAGAAAGATAAAGACCTCCCAGTTTTGCTCTCGACGCATTAGTAAAGGACTGCTCAAAGGACTTGCTGTAATTTTGATGATACGAGGCGTACGCGGCATCTAGGTTATGTAAAGAGGCAAGAAGTATCCCGCCCAATAGTCTCCCGGCCCCAAGGTCCTCCCCGAAACTCGATATGTGCACGTATGTGTCACAACTGTTAGCAAGTTCCGACGCTTATTAAAATGACAAAATGACACCGAAGCACTTACTTCCGAGTGGCTGAGAACAGCAGTAGTCGTTTTCATGTCTCCGCAATCCATTGAAAGAGATTCAGAAGTTTCTGGGGTATCATCTCTTGCCTGAGACATAAGAGACGTTCTTCGCACTGCAAGGGTTTTAGCTGGAATGTTCGGTGTGGCAATCTAGATATTCTGGTTGTTTGTTTTATATTTTTAAGCTCACCGTCAGCGGTTCTCCAAAAACCACATCAATTTTTTGACAGTTACCAAACGCTTCAATCTGACTTTCCTCTTCTATCAACACCTGAAAACGTCTGGCCATTATAGGATTCTATATCAATCATACATTGTCTGGAAGAGTCATGAGCGATTGTACTGAACCAGCCTTCATTGCATTTTCGACTGTCTTTTTCAGTCCCTCCACAGTGGAACCGCCAGGCAACGTGATTCGTTTATATGCTTCTTTTCCAGCTGCGCAAGATGTCCTTACTAGGAGAAACCGTGTTCTTGTGGCTGAATCACGTCGTCCGTAAGAGTAGTAGCCTCTTGTGGTTGGCGATGATGGATTGGCTGTAAGCAAATATTTAAGGTGAAAAGAGGAAAACACTTACAGCTGCTATCGACTGAGCTCTGCTTGAAATAGGGAAAGTTTGAGTTTTTAATGTAGCCGGGAGTAAACTTGTTTCCGTTAATTTTTTGCTGTTCAACTGGAAAGTGAAATGTGATAATAAGGAGAACTATTTACCTTCGTGCATTTCGATCGAGTTATCCGATGGCTTCAAAAGATTTCTAATTGCAGTATTTTCTGGATTGCAGATCTGAAGCTCATTCTGTTGAAACTCCTGTGAACAGTAACTCACGTCGTATGGGATTCGATCCTGCGAATCTCGCTCTTCCGGAGAAAATCCTGCTTTGAGGAGAATATTGCACAGGTTCTCGTGTCCCCTCTTGGCAGCCCAGTGAAGTGCAGTCCTGAAAATTCTGTTAAGTGGTGAAGCATGGCAGTGGTCAGCAAGGCTGGATATTGCTAGAGGGTCATTACAAAGAGAACGGCGCGACTAGACGACGGCTTTACACAGACTCCTGCACTCGAGGAGTGAGGAGAGTGCCCGGGGCAGATATAGTACTTTCGGCAGGCTCATTACTTATTTTCTGGTCACTGTGTGAGGCAAAGCGATAGATAGTATCAAATGAAACAGTTGTTCTTTTTCATTCCCTAGTCTACTGCTCAGTTCAACTCAAAGCACTCAACTGAGAATACTCGCACTTAGACAGTGTCACTTGGATACTCGGACGGTATAAGTTTGTATCGAACTTTAACGAAAAGAGTAAACACACGTTTGAAAAATAAGCATGTCTCACCATTTGTTTATTCCGTGTTGAAAGTTGATGTCTCCTGATCGGAGCAGTTTCTCCACTTCCAGACGATCTCCTTCGGAACAAGCTTCCAAGAAATGCAACTGCTCGTCAGTATCGTAGTACTTCATCTTGCTGAATGTATATATTGAGAATAAAACAGAAAATAAGGAAAATTTGTGTTCGGATTCAAATTTTATAGACAAGTACACAAAGGAATTCACGATCTAGTGGACAGGGCTGAAGAAAACGAAAACTGAATAGAACGTTTAAACAATTTCAAGTGTCTGGACATGGAATCATACGCAACCGGACAGTACGCAATGAAGCGAAACCATTTGTGAGTGGACGCCCTTTCACTTTTTGTTTACATTTTCGGGAAGAACCTTCTAGTCTTTGTTTTCGGCTAACACATCAGCGACTTTCTTGTTTTCTACTTTCATTAAGTATATTAAACCCATAAATTAAAAGCTGGAATCCAGCTTCGCTTCACCTAACGGCAACTAAAAAATCGATTTAATTCGTTTTGTACTCTGCTTTGGTTTTAGTTTCCTCATCTTCGCATATTTACATTTTCATAATCCTAAAAAAAGTATAGCACTCTCGATGTACTTTCACTCTCCGTCGCTACAGCAGTCTCTCTCGCTGGTGTTTTTCGTAGCCTCGATTTGCATAAGCATCTCACATAGACCGCGTGTACATGATCCAATACAAAAATTGCTGCCATGGAACTCTGTCTGTATATGAATGTCTCTTCCCCCACAACTGACTCACCTTCACCATGAATCAGTGCCGTTTTTCCAATAAAACTTGGACCAGTTACGTAGTCCGCATGGCCGCGTATCTTGTTTCCTTCTTCCTAGACGCCGTTTTCGTATCGTGGCTGAACACAAATTTGTTGATGTGAACTGATTCTCACACAAGACCCGTTGTTGATGACGAATAGAAGAATGCCTCTCGCTTTCTTTGAACGAAACGAGATGTGGCGCGGATCGCGTACATTTGTGGGGGGAGATGAGCCCTTAGGCCTCATATAGTGACACACGCTTGACCGGTGAAGCCACATCTTCTTCCTACCTAAACAGGCCAAAACATTCCCTCAAACGCCTGGTCAAATCTTCACTTTTCAGCATGTTTGTCATCAGAAAGTAAGTCTTTATGCCTTTTAATATGTTTTGTAGCGCGTGAACTGGATCAGGTTCTTGCAGCGTGACCCTAACATGGCGTAATCCGCTCTCGGTTCATCAACACATTCTGTAACAACTGGCCTCTATTTCCTCATTTTAGCATATGCCAGACCAATAGAGTAAACGGCAGAACTAATTCACGTGGTGAACTCTGTTCTCGCTCCAATGGTCATGCGTCCCCTGTTTCCCCCTAAATGCAATCGCATTCGCGTACGTTCGCTTACATTGTTCTTATTTTTTTTAACGATCGGTATTTATTTATGGGAAAATAGCCAAATATGATGGGAGCGCAGTGCTTATGTGCCCCTTATCTGTTGAAAGATTCGTATCGGTTCCCATCGTTCTTTTTGCCTTCTCGAAACATTGTTATCGCTTATTGCGTATATCGACTCACAAACCAGTTCAGATGAGGAACAAAGCCATCCATTGTGAATATGGTGTTGATTTTGTAGGCGATCGCTCTGTTTGCAGAAAGATTAGTTCTTGCGTTTGCTATGAGAGGCATTCAAGTCACGGTCCCATTGTTTCATTTTACCTATTTATTGGAATCACTGGAGCTACTTTGTGTGTGCTAAACTTTAACGAACAGCTGTTCCTTTGCGAACTCTTTTCGCTACTGCCTATTCCAATAAGCTGTCAACATCTGCAAACTTTTCAGGTTGTCCTCCAGCTCCAGAAACAAAATGGGAAACAATAGCTCTCTGATGCTACGTGACGAGGAAATCGACGAGATTTCCAAGGAGACCGAGTGTGAGTGATTTTTGTTGACAAAAGAATCAAATCAAACAAATCAATCAAACAAATCAAAAGAATCAAACAATTTTCCAGTCAACAGAAATCAGATCGTTCGCCTCTACAGTCGCTTCTTGTCGCTTGATAAGAAGGGTAATTTGGCTCATTATATTTCATTTACGACGTGATTTTTCAGGGCAGGGCTTCCTTTCTCGAGATGACTTCCTCAATGTGCCCGAACTCGCTGTCAATCCTCTGGGCGACCGCATTGTTGACGCATTCTTCACTTTGGCGTAAAAAAAGTCAATTCATTTCATTTATTTCGACTTTTGTAGGGAAAACGAGCAGCAGCTGAACTTCCGACAGTTTGTTCGCGTCTTGGCTCATTTCCAGCCCATCAACCGATCAAAGAAGAACGAGCTCAACAGTCGTCGTCAAAAGCTTCGATGTAAAATACTATGCTATCACTTGAAAACCTCTTTTCAGTCGCCTTCCAGATGTACGATCTGAACAAGAATGGATACATTACCAGAGAAGAATTCAAGGTCATCCTGAACTCTATGGTTGGAGCTAACATTACCGCCGATCAGCTGGACAAGATTGCCGACAGGACCATCGAAGAAGCCGATGGAGACAACGACGGAAAGATTTCGTTCGAGGAATTCTGCCGCGTGAGTAGTTGCGTCATTTTTCGTAATGTTTCGAAATTTCAGGCCATGGAGAAAACCGACATCGAAGAGAAGATGTCGATTCGTTTCCTGAACTAGTTAGCCTATATACGCCACTTATACATACCATTCCTCTACTTGTATAATAAGCAATACTGTTCGAACCTCGCCATAGTCGACAATCGCGTCTTCTTTGTCTTGTCTCTTCACTTAATTCCCCGTTGTACAAACGCCTCTCCGTCATCCGTTGATGCCTTACATTCAAGTGTTCCTTTCAACAATGCGTCTGGGTATATGTTGCTAACTGTATTTCCCCACGGTTTTTCTTCCAAATAAAATATTTTCCAATGGATCCAATTTTTATCGAAAGGTTTTCCAAATGAGCTGCTTTGCTAAGATTTGTGCAATTGAAACATTATTCTTTTTAAGCGGATGGTTGATGTCGCAACGCCAGTCCAAACTCCGGTTATGGAAAATGGTAACTACACTGTGCCGCTCTTGAAAAGCGAAACTGCCCATTCAGGCGAATGCTTCAATGCAGTCACAGATATCATGAGGACCATTTCCACTGACGATATAAAAAACAACAGTGTAGAAGTAGTCACATTGAGAAGGTCGAAAGAAGGTTTGTCAAATTCTGCATGCTTAATATGCTTATTTTAGGCTTTGGATTGAAATTTGTGGGAGGCACAGATTCTCAGCATTTACCAGGAGAAGACGGCATATTCATATCTTACATAAATCCAGGAGGCCCGGCAAAAGAAAGTGGAAAACTCGTTCCTGGAGATGAAATTGTAGCGGTACGGCTTCTATGTTTTTTGTTCAACATCGTTTTTCAGATTAACAACATCGCCGTAATTGGAAAAACACACGATGAAGTAATAAAAATGTTTGTAGAATCTGAAGAATACGTTACGCTGATTGTTGATCATATTTCCGAAGCCCGGATACTAAAAGTGAGTTTGCTTTATCGAGAAATAATGCCATTTCCTGTGACGTTTTCATCGACTGTAACATCTTTATTTTCAGCCAATAGATGGCACTCTCGCCTTTATGGCCAACCTCACTGGAGCAAAACCCGCTCTGAAAAACGGAAGTGCACCTTTTACAAGTCTTCTCAACTCGCGCACCGCTTCACCAATCGATCAGGCGAAAGTTGCAACTCCTGCTATAAATGAAGAGGGTCTCACAGGTTTCTTTCGCGCTTTTTTGGTTTGCCCATAAATTTTACAGACGTTCCCGTTCAAATGAATGGTTCAGAGATGAGAGAATCAATTGATTCAACAAGCGTCATCGACAGTATTCTATTGACACCAGTTAAGCCACTCGTTCGAAATTACCTTCATGCGACGTCGTCGTTCAGTTCGCAGAAGGCAGAAGCAGGCTTGATTTTCATTTAAAAATAACCTAATTTCCGCTTCAGATTCCACAACGTGGCCACAGTCATCAACAAAGGGTTCGGAACGAGATGAAGACGAAATGTCGACGATGACTGATGCGTCTTCTCACTACTATAACGATGATATCCCTCCAACACCGCGCAGACCGTATTCACTTCTTGATGGGCAAGTTTTTGAAAATACCATCACTTTTTTCCATTTTAGTGAATCACCATATGCCGGAATCTTTTACGGCTGTGTTGGAGCTGGAGTGATTATCCTGGTCGGATATTTGGTGGCCAAACGTCTAGCAAAGCGGGGACAGCAGCATTGAGCTTTAGACTACGAGTTACAGATAGTTGTTGTTTTACAATTGATGTTCTCACAAATAGTGTGCCATAATATTTTGTACCCTGTGAGTCTTAGATCTTCAGCTTGCTTTAGTTCCGTTTTAGTGCAGGTTTCTTTCACAATAAACTTTCAAGCTCATCAATCTTTTCAGTTTGATATCACGCCGCGTTGTTTAGCAACAGATACGCGTTGGGCTGGATGGGCAAAGTTCGAACGTTGTTTTCAACTGTTAAACCTCTTTTCTTCAGAATCATAACAAACTTTTTTGATATTTCAATAGAAATGAATTTTTTTTAGTAATGGACCGACCACAAACCTCTGGTCAAAATGGAACGACGGCCACGCCTGTTGGACAAACGTAAAATTTCGTACACATGGCTTTGAGAACAGTATTTTAGGAATAATGTTAACGATTTTGTTTTGTATCCAAAATACAAAAACACGCTTCCTGAAGTTCCATTTGATGGAAAGTTTTTGAAGGTGCGAAACGGTGGACTGGAAGGTCTAAAGGAGAGGTTTGTGAGAAAAGTTGCCATTCTAGCAAAGTAGCCTTCAGATTTGTCAACTACCATCCCACTCAAATGGAAATGAACATGCGAAGAAGTGTTTTGTGTGATGTTCATGTAGGAGTTAAGATTGATCTTGTAGATCCAGAAACGTATAGCGTGAACCCTAAGAAGCCTGTTGAGGTGAAACCCGTAGACTTCCGTTCGAAAGAAAGTTTCAGATCAACGAAACCGATCAATTCCTTCTGGAAGACGAAAGTGTTCAGTCTGTGAGAAAGATGAAGCGCTCTGCTCAACATGCTGCCATTGTTCCTTTCATGAGAAGAACTGAATACATTTCCTCCGAATTCAACCGATTCGGCACTGGTGCCGACAGGTAGTATTTATATTTTTTGATTATTTTCTTACAATTTTAGACAGGAAACGAAGATCGGCTATGGAACACTGAAGGGTCTGAATCCGAACGAAGTCTTTTACAACGATCGCGAAAGTCAGATCTCCGCAATAGAGAAAACGTTCGAAGATGTCAAAAAGCCTGTTCTGAAACATCACAGCAAGCCTGGTGTTACTGCTGTCGAAGAAATTCCAGTATTTCCCGATTTTGAGATAAGTTTTCTTGTTTTTTTTGTCACTTCGAGTTTTCAGAACTGGAAGTATATCTTCGCCGAAGTCAACTACGATAATGACCCCTCTTTCAAAGGCCTGCCGGAGGATCTTCAGACACTCGGGCTGACGAAATCTGTGCTTATGGGAGGACTGGATGACGATGGAGGTTCTATTGGGCATTTTGTTCCAAATTCCGATACTTTGCAAAAGTATATGGAACTGGATGAAGGAGAGCGTGAACAAGATGAGGAAGATGTGTTCGAGTACCCGTTGAACAGAGAATACCACTGGGACGTCAATACCAGACATCAAGCCGTAAGTAAACAAAATTATTCTATTTTATGCAACAATTTAGAATTTCGAAGAAGACTTCGTGTTTTATGAACGTGATGGCAAGATGTATTATGATGCTCTTGGCGTAAAGATCAAGCTGACTAGACGCCGCAGACCGGCTGGTGAACCAAAGGTAGCATTCTTTGTTTACTCGCAAATTTGTGGGTTCAGTTGGAAGGCGTCTTGGAAATGACTCACCGTGACCATAACGACGAGGAAGTAAAAATTTTGGAACAGCGAATGAAAAGTCTCATGAAGCCATATGACAAAGCTGAATCGGATAGTGAGAGCGAAAAAGAGGACAAAGGTTGTTCAAAACGACATGCGTATATAATAAAGGTTCAGGCAGCAGCGATGAATCTGTGAAGAAGAGTCCGAAAAAAGAAGAAAAAAGTCCGAAGAGTGACAGTGACAACGATGCAAAGGAGGACGATCCGAACAAGAAGGAGAATAGTAGCTCTCGTTCGTCTTCCAGCTCTGCTGCTTCCAAGTCCTCTAGTTCTAGTTCTTCCAATGACAGTGACACCGATTAGAGATGTGAAATTGTGATTTACACCTATCCTGGTTTCTTCTATCGGTGTGATGTTGTGATTCTATGTTGTGCCCAATGAGTTTTTCAAAAAGCAACTGGTTTTTTGACTGGATTTCTCCCCAAGGCTGCACTTACTCCGACACAATCGGATTTGACACTTTTGTCCATCTGATCCGGTGCTCATCGATCGCATCTAGTATTTGTACAGTGGTCTGCGAGCTGCGCGCCTCGCCCATTTCCTTTCTTGTAAAGACGATTGCATAGTTAAGACGGCGGCTTCGCATATCCTCAATCTTTTTTGACTATCAAAGTCTCTAGTTTGACCAGACTACTTTTGCAATTTACCACGCATACGGGATCCAAGGATACCTAGACCAGCGGAAGTTCCACCACTTTCAATTGAACGGGTCATTTCTCATTATGGCCTTTCTTTGTCTGGACATCTTTCGAGTGGAAGCAATTTCATAACTATAACAGAAAGGTATAGCTTCCAAAATGTGCAAATCCAAATTGCCTTCTATTCAAATACTGGTATGCCACGGTTTGTTTTCCTCCAGTCATACTTTAGTCACATTTATGACCACGAGAAACTGTTCACGAAGATATCGAAAATGATTTTCAAAGGTCTAGACGACTTTTTGTCACGTCTCTTTTTTTGAACTAGGGCTATCGGCTGCTTTTTTGGTCATTCTAGCACTATTGCATCGAAAACGACGTTTTTCAATATTTAAAAAAGCTTAAACTGTCCGATTTTGTGTTGCTTTTTCCTACTAAGGCACTGTTCACGTTCTAGTTTGGAACTGAGGAATCGCAGACTTGGCGTTATCAATCGATCAATGCGTGGCACTGTCTCCAAACAGAGCAATATCTTCTTTAATTCTCCACATGGTGTTCCGTTCTGTCTATTCGGTTCTTTATTTTATTTCAGTACAACTTGCACATGTCCCCAATACATTCGCCTAAAATCTCCTTGGTGACAGACCCGCGTGAAATAATTGAGCACCTCTTCTTTTCAAATCAAGCCATTTTCCATCCTTTGGCAGGCAGTCATCCACGAAAAATTCCGTTTTCACTCTTAAGAACAGCTGCGATGAGGTTTTCCTCTGTTATAAAACGACGAGGGGCGGAGCCGCGTGTTGCATTCGTATTAACAAACACTCTAATCCTCAGAATGCTTCAGCTTTTTGCGAATTATAAAGGCCATGTCTTTAATGTTCCAGTTTAGATGCTTTCGCTGCGATTTCTCCGCCGACGGGGATTCGGTCTTTTGTGGAAAAGTGTACTCATCTTTGGAGTACTTTTGATATTCATCCAGTTGACCAGCTCACATCCGCGAGGTGGCAATTTCAAACCGGATACAGTAAGTTCTCATATTACCGCGTAATTACAGGCTATTCAGGAAGTTGTCCAGGTGGGAGAAAACAAAGCTGTCGAAGATCGAGTTAAATCAGATATTCTTCAAGAATTGCAAGTTGGAATTAAACAGCCAAATTCTCCTACATTACCACCCAAATTAGACCGCAAGGTAGAACCACAAATGTTCGACGAAAAAGGATTTCAGAATGAATTCTATGAAAATATTCTGGTTCACTTTGATTTGAAAGGAGCTCCTCCAAAGGTCCCATATTTTAAGGAGTTGCTCAAGTTAGTGAAAGACTCGAAAGCCACAGGTAATTTAACTTTTGTTTTAAACTGTCTTCTGTTAGGTATTCTTTTGGAATGGGAGGACATGTTCCCTTGGGAAGGGCGATTGAAATCAGCCAGGAATACTGATGCGTACTCGATGGACGATGTAAAAGCTATCCTGAACGAAGCCAAGTAAGAGTAATGATGATGTGACGTATTCAATCACTTCAGAGCACTTAATCTGGATATAATCCCTTTGATGCAGACATTTGGCCATTTGGAATGGTTCCTTAAACTTGACGAGTTCCACCATCTGAGGGAGAACCCGGCTTATCCACAGGTATCTAATTTTCAAACGTAATTACGAGAATTCTTTCAGGTTCTTTGTTTAGGCGACCAGGAAGGAGTTGATCTTGTGAAAGACGCAATCAGACAGATTGTTCAAGCACACAAGCCCTACGGCATTCCCTATTTCCATATTGGGGCAGATGAAGCCTTTGAGGTAAGCTCAGATAATGAAGCATGTTACAACGAGCTTTTCAGTTTGGCGTCTGCAAAAAATCACTGGAATGGATTACATCACACGGGGGTCAAGGAGGAAAGCAACTGCTTGCATTGACCCATCTCAAAAACATTGCACTTTTTGCCAAAGAGGCTGTTGGACAAGATACAACGTTTGTTGAACACATTTTGACAAAAAACTGGCTTATTACAGGATTCTCGCCTGGCACGATATGCTAAAGGATTTCGACGGTCAGCTAATTAAACAACTACAACTGGGATCTGTTGTCCAGCCGGTTGTTTGGGACTATTCCGAAAATATCGTCACAATGCCAGGTAAACAAGCCTAACTGTTCTTGCTTAAAATCACATCAAGACATGTCCTTCTCCTTGATTGCCGAAAACTTTCCCATCATTTGGGCTTCGTCCGCTTACAAGGGAGCCAACTTCCCATCCGCAAAATACATCGATATCGCTCATTACGAAAAGAACAATCTTGAGTGGATTAGAACAAAGCAGAGACAGACACAGAAGTTCAGAAAGTTTGGGGGAATCATTATCACTGGTTGGCAGAGGTTTGTTTTCGCGATAGTTTCAACACTTGTTCAGATATGATCATATGGCTGCAGTTTGCGAGATTCTGCCCATGGGTACCCCTTCTATGGTTCTTCAAGTTCGAACGGCTATCAATGCTCCGACAATAGTAGGCTAATGATTGTTTTTTTCTAAAAACAATAAATTACAGGATCAAGAGAAAAATAGGCGAGAAGCTGCGAAGCTTTTAGGATGTCCTCAATATGAAGTGCAAGGACTTAACTTGATCAGTAACACCTGCAAATTCCCCGGTAAGTAGCTTTTATCGATAGTCGGAAAGTGAATGCTTAATTTTTTTGCGAGGCTTCATGAATTGGTTATAAACGAGCTGAACGAGCTTGTCCGACAAGTCCAAAGATTGTGTTTCAGGCTGGGCAGTCTATCAGTCGTTCCAGGGAACTGCTCAACAGACTGTTCGCTACGTTGACAGTGAGATTGATAAAAATCATCATTTGATGGGATGGCTGTCTCCTTACAGCATGCAGAGAAATGTTACTCAGAACTGGTAAACTGCTTTTTGAGACTGAACTTATCGAATTCAGGTACCTCTCTCAAATAGAAAGTTTCTTGCTGCAGTTACTGCATCAGATGGACATGACCGAGAACCATCTTCGCAAAGATATGAAACCACTTTTCTTCGACAACACTATTGACGAATTTTTGTGGATCACGGTTGGACAGACGACGGATAAACTGCGCACTTGGCTCAATGAGTGCAGGAGACTGTCCAAACTAAGAACCTATCCAAAACGCCATTTCCCCATTGAACGTGTCAAAGAGTTGTGATAACTTTATTTATTTTCCTTTATCTGCTTAAATCCGGGTCCGTAGTATGTGATGCGTGTAGATGTTTTGCTGGATCACTCTGAAATGTGATATCTGCCTTTTGCTTTCTATCGGGTTTTCCTTGTTGTTGAAAGTGCCAGAGGAATTGAAATAAATTATTTCGGATAGCACAAATGCTTTCTCAGCTTTCTCAATGTTCGGTTTACTTCTCTAGAAAACGAAAATGTTTGTAAACAAATTGTTTGTTACATCTGTTTTGAGGACTAAGTCAGTGGAATCTTACCAGAGTATGACAAGATACTCTTACAATGTCAGAACAGGAAAAAAACTAACGATTAAGGTTTAGTGTGCACGATAAATGTAAAAAAAGTAGTGTATATCCTTAGTTTCAAGCTTGAGACACCCTTAGATCACTTTTTCGACAGGCATTTCTAAATATAGCAGTGACGAGCTCGTCTTGATCACTGATATTGCGTCGACCAAGATGCTTGTGCTTTGGAATATTTGCAAGTTCAAAGGGCGGCGTCCAGTTTGTGTTGAGAGCATGAAAATCATGCCGATTCTCGCACCGAGCATCACTCTCGTGCTGGGTCAAATATTTCCTGGATAAGCAAAAACTGCAATGAAAACCGCAAACAGCCGTAAACTTGACGTCTCTATGGCTTGTTTAAATACCAGGCTCAAAGTTGAATCCGGGCGTTTGAACTTCCCATCATGCTCGGTTACGGTCCCCTGTTTGCGATTCCATTTTTAGTTGCTATATCTCAGGGTTAGCTTGAAGTTCTTTTTTCAAATTCAGTTTCACAGAATGTTCAAGCAGTTCAAAACAATTAACAACTTCAAGACCGATCACTTCATCAATAGCTACACCTTCATTCAAATACAATGACCCGTCTACCTGGATCGGCACCTGTTCTACGGGCCAACTACAAAGTCCTATCAATATTGTCTTTAGTAAATACAAGCCACTTGTTCTTTTATTGTATTACTTCCAGCTCAAACAAACTCAACAACCATGTCTAAGTTAGAATTTCATGATTATGATGTGAATGGAACCATTGACGGATCAAATAATGGGCACACAGGTAAAAACAGTTCACTACAAGCTGGAGATTTGGTAATTAGAACTTGTAAAAGGATTTTCAACGTGGACAAAACAACCTTACATCACTGGTGGTGGTTTGGGGCACCGCTATAATTTGACACAATTTCATTTCCATTGGGATGGCAAAGACAACTTTGGAAGCGAACATACCCTTAACGGACTGCACTATCCCCTTGAGGTATTATTACTTTGTTGCTGTTTTAACCAAGTTTGCAGCTTCATTTTGTCCACATTCGGGAAGATCTGACCGAAGCAACAGCCGGCATTGTAGAGGGTGGAATAGCTGTTGTGAGTGGATAATACTTTTCGTTCTGAAGTTTTAATTTCAGGTTGCAGTATTCTTTCAATTGTCAAACAACAGCAAGGCCTTATTCGACCTGAACGAATTGTTTGTAAACACCAAGAATCCGAGTAAGAAAAGGTCCAACCAAAGTAGACAAATTTCAGATGTTGACAACGAAAAAGAGTACTACAGTCCAGCTCAGTTGTTACCAGACGATACTTCAAGTTTCTTCAGATACTCTGGTAAGACTGACTTGACCTACTGTATGGCATTTCTCAGGGTCTCTGACCACTCCGCCTTGCAGCGAAGGCGTCATATGGACAATTCTCGAGACGCCGAACTATGTGACTGAAGAGCAGGTGAGCCGTCCACCCTGATACGGTACCGCCGTAATGCGTTTATGACGTTTGGTGATCATTGTGATTTCAGCTAACTCTGCTGAGAAGTCTGCTAACAGAAGAAGACGATTTGATGATTGAAAACTGGCGACCAGTACAAGCAATTAACAACAGAACAGTTTATTTAGTGAAAACAGCAAAATAAAATTATTGAATGAAGGGAGGGCAATGAAAATTGGGCCTGTACACATGACTAGAGACTCGTGTTCTAATAATAGAAATAACCAGTTAAAAACTCGTGACAAAATTAGACTAAACTAGACATATGGCAGCAAACTCACGAAGAAATGCACGACTGCGGCAATACAAAATACTGAATGGTAATGATACAACCATGACGTTAAAGCTGTGACCAGCGCTTGACTAGAGTGATTCAGCAAATGAGACCAATAAGTAGAATGGTGAGATAGTGATTAGAAGGTACTGGAAAGACATTGGACTAGAGACGCTTACAAGCAATATGACCAATAGTTTAAAGCAGACTAGAGGGAACAGGGAGGCGATAGTTGACCTAAAAGAACCTCGAGTGTCGGTTGACAGACAGCAAGATGAGTGCGCAGTTGTCGTTTGTTCTGCAAAAGCGTCGAACAGGAGGGACATTGCTGTGATTCGGCTTCACGGGGACGGTGCCAACGACGATGAGAAGCAAGATTTGCGGGACAGGAGAAGCTCTGAATCACATTTATTTGCTTGCATTTCAATGAGCGAAAATACCTTGTCACATTCGGGGCAGTTGTACTCCTCATGCGCAATCCGAGGACATCGATGTTGGGCCAACTTGAAGACGTCGTCGTATTTGACTCGACACAACTGGCAAACACACTCTCCAATCACGTTTTTGATAGTGCCAATTTGCCGACGCGACTCCTCTGATACTTCGACAAAAGCAGCTGTCTCGTCGAGCTCGTCGGCTTCCTTTTGCAACTCTTCTGGCGGTGGGAGACTGGACTCTTCCTGTAACGAAATCCCTTAGAGAAATCTTTGACATTGTCGGCTCATTTCGGGAGACAGAAGGTGCCAATTATCGCACTGACAGTCTGTGTCTAAAGCGCATGCTAATGAGCCTCGAGAGGAAAAGCTGCCGCCAGAAACCAGCTGCAGGGATTAGTCGGAAGAACAATTAGATCGACGAGCTGCTGACGTTTCAGGTCACGAGGAATGCCACAGCTTGAAAAGGGACGAGTGACTCACTTTTATGAACATTCCACTAACAGGAGAAGCCGTTACAGTATCTTGTTCTACTTTCTTGACCTTCGCTTTTTTGATACCCTCAGGCGATGACAAAGTTCTTTTCCTGTTGAGAGTCGGGAGGTTCTCCAAAGAGTTCAGATCTCCAAGAATCTGAAAAATAAGATCGTTTTAAAAAAGAGTGTCTAACATACTGTTGGTTGTGGAGCCACGGCTGAACTCAAAAGAGCTAACTGTAGTTGTTGCCATGGTTGCCAAAATAGTGGGACCTGGATATTCTGCACCCAGTTGAAAGGCTTGATCGCTGACGGTCGAAGAATCTAAGAAGTGCTGGTAAACAAGTTAATGGGATACTAACTGAGTCGAACTGTTTCTTGGGATCCGGTGAACAGGCAAGAGCCTGCATACAGAAGTCAACGGACATGCAGTGGTGACCCCGTATGACCCCCGACGACCGACAGGAATGCCAGCTGGCGCCCCGCCTCTAGACGCCAATCCCGAAGACGCCCACAAAAAGCTGCGATTAGCCGCTACGTAATTGGCTAGCACGAGACTTCCGGTGGCAGACCATGGCTTCTGTAGGAGCCGGTCACTAGCAGAGATGAAAGCATACAGATGCTCAAAGAAGTGGTAGTTCGAGATGCGGAATATAATAGCGGAATACAGCACACTCTAAAAGTAAAAAAAAAATTTCTTATTCACTTTCTTTCTTAAAGGGAAACAATGTGTGGTAACTACTAGCTAGCTTGTTTAGAGAAAACGCATTTGTAACTTTTCCTCATTTTACACCAATTACAAATAGAGGCAGTTGCTATCATTGTACCAATGGCTGAAGTAATTTATTCAACAACAGGCAACACCAGAAAAATTGAAATCATATTTTCTCAAAAACAATCTGGAAACGGGCAGTTTCTACATATATTATTCAATACTCTTCCCTTAGTAACTTACACGAAATTGTTAACTTCTTTGTTCTCACGTGTATGTGATTTTTCCATAATCCTTTCTCAATAAGGATGGGTTTTTGTTTAGGGAACGCTTCCTATTCGAATGACTGCAGCTGGTTGTTCCCAATGTTAATTAAGTGGTCCTGGAAGAACAGTGCAGAGTACCGTATCAGGAGGATAATTGGAGGTTACGACGGTCGAGAGTATCGTCAGTTGGGCATTGTATAACACGTATGCAACGCGTCAATTGTTCAGGTTAATTGCTGGTGCGCGATTTATTGTACATTGCCATGAAATTACCCTGATTTGAACGTTTTGAACAATTTCGGTTCGGCAGAAAGGTTCTGACTGACAGTTTAGCAATTTGTCACACTTCTAAACAAACGCAGCTGTGATCAACGAACAAATTATGTGTCGGATCTGGCGACAGTGTCCGTTCTTGGCATTCGTCTCGGTTAGCCTGTATGAGAACAGACCACCTGCCTGGCCATCTGCTGGCGCGGACCAATACCAACAGAATGCGTGAAATTGCCGCGATCCGTCGGCCTAAAACGACTATCTAATTGTGTTACTGTGCCAGGGCAGCTGCCTCTTAGCTACCGACAGCTGTCTCTTACCAAGAAAAGAAAATACTGATGGGCAAACAAACGAGAAAAGGGCGTCGTATTCTTACGGTCAGATCAGCCGTAACCCCGAGGCAGCCATAGCCCCGATTTTTCTTGGTTCACTGTGGTTCTAGTAGGCTTCCGTATTGTTATCAACATAAAGTCGTTTCTGAAAAGCGGTAGAAGCGCGAAATTTTCTCGAACATTAAAGAGTTCAAAGAATGATCAAAATCTTCTGATTGTTTTTTTTTTGTGAAATCTGGGTTGGATTGCTAAACATTTCGGCATTGACGGCCTTCTGAAGAGGAGCGTCGTATTACTCTTTGTACCAGCACAACAACAGAATATTTTGTTAATCATGCTGCTATTTGATCCGTTTTGCACGTATCCCGTCATGCCCATTACTATTTACTTGGTTTCTAGCCCAAAAGCAGGAGCGGTGTCAATCGGAGTTTGATGGACAGACGCCGACCGTATGGAAAACATCATTTATTCATTGTTTATGTCGTCGTGGTCGTGGCAGCAGGTAGCCCAACTCCAATGACAGCCCTTCTGAATGTGTAAACAGGCACTCAAGTAAGACTGTTGGCTGTCATCTGTTGAAAAATGGGAGCCGACTGTCGTGTAAAGAATTATGAGTGACGAGCGCATCTGTCGCCGGTTTGACAAATGGCTCTTGAGATATGGTTGACCTTTTTTGACAGCACACAACTATTTTGGTCAGTGTATCAGTTTATCCGTATAAACGCACCGAGAGTGCCAAAGAGATCAAGATATCCTCATGTTAATGACCTCAAGCCAAACTGTGACCTCGACTAGCTAATTGTTTTCGCGACGCTCACTTGTTGAATAATCATAATCTTGGCTTAATCCGCAGTTTCTCAATGGTGGCAGCTGCCCCTTACTGTCTGTCACTAGGATATCCTTCTTGGCACAACAATTAAAGTTGGTATCCACAAGGGAACGATTTTGGTCTTTTTTGATTGGCATTGTTGAACTGTAACAGCATTTCGGTTCATTAAAAGATCGTCTATATCTGATATCATAACCGTGTTGCTGTCATCTGTCTGTTGTATTAGTATTGTATGGACAGGTGTTTTAGAGGTGGAGTGGCCGATTAACCGGGCAGATGGGGGGCACGCTATAAGCCTAAAAGACAGATGCCCCGCAGGGAGAGCAGGTCAGTAAATGTAGGCAAGGAGCCGACTGTACTTTCACGACTTCAAAAGGTTCATGCGTATTCAATAGAATTCTCCATCTGATGAACCATCATATCTGATTTACGAACTTTTCACTTGTTTTGTAGCACTCTGTTCACGAAATGTTCACGAAACAACTCATAAAGTTTGAAAATATATTAAATTTGTACATCGTAAGGGTAATTACGTCAAAGGAGCGTTATAGAAGAAATTACTTCTACGCCAGCAAACATTTTTTTCGTCTTAATAGTAACGGTATATACTAATCTAGCTATCGGGATACCTAAATATTGGGTGAGGCCAAACTATAATCGGTAAAGGTAGAGGAGAGGATGTGTAAGCTGTATTGTTCATTTTTTTACGGAACGACGGATCGAACTGAAAAATTCAGATTGTTGAAAAGGTAAGAGAACTCACTTTGATGATGTCTGTCATCTCAAGATGCTTGGTTTCTGGTGTCTTTTCCCAGAGCTCGCCAGATTACAGATGGAACAATCAACGGCAGACAGTACGGTCAATTGTGAGGGTAGAGAAAATGTCACCTAAAACAGAGGATACGTAAGATGGTAATTGCGACAGAGGCACAGACTCGCTAGCATACGCGGCGTCGTTTTTTGCTCAGTTTGAAAAGCCATCGGCTTCACACGTAGCATATTTTTCCGAGGCTTTGATTAACTTAAGCTTGGCTAACACTCACCATTTTGAGAATTGAATGTCTTCTTGGAGGCACCTCCTGCTCTTCTTTGAATTTTTGCTGGACTTTTTTATATCCTTCAGGATGCCCATACCTCCATAATTCCCCTTTTTAAGGTTGATCAGACGACTTCGTCTCCTGACGGCGTCATAGCGCCAAACTTTTCTATCTGCTTTTCACCGTTTCCTATACATTTCTACTTGCATCTGACACAGCAGAACTCAAAGTCTGTAAAAAAAAACTTCAAGTCTAAAAGTTACTTGCTATCTAATCCTGACAACTTCTGACGTGCTACGACGATTCTCGTGGCCATAGACAAACAGACAGAGTCAGCCATTGACACCATAGCTTTTTAATAGTTTAGATGAGTAGCTTTTTCTCAGTCTTCTTCTTGGTTTGAAAATTTAGAAAGGAGACATCTTCGGGCGGGTTTTCCTTCTTCTTTGTCGGAGACTACATTTTTCATCTGACGTATAATGATTTGTTCTGCATAATGACGATTTCCTAGAGAGTTCTGCTAAACAATATTGAAACTGGAAGTGAACTGTCTCCTTGTATCTTCGTGTCTCTGCCTAACTGTTTCTCTGTGACATAAGAACACTGAAGGCTCATTTGAAAAAATTATGGAAAGTGGAGAAAATTGAATAAAAAATGGAAAAGTAAATGGTCGAGAAGAAAAATCGATAAATAACAGGAAACAACTCTACGCGGAATAACACAAGAATGTTCAGCTTTTTGCTAACCTATGTAGACAGTGATGAGAAATGGTGTTTGCGATTGTTTCTCTACAAAACTGGTTTGGTTTCGAAATTATTTACAATGTGCGCTACACTGACCAATGTGAAGTTGAAGAAAAAGGATAAACATGGTAGTATTTTCCCATTGCCCTGGATTGATTTCTAGATGTCTCAATAATCTTCCCTCTGTCCCTACCATATTTCAAGTTGTCTCGATGCTCGGCTCACTGATTGCGATCGTCAGCTGTTACTACCCGGAACTGCAGAAAACTTTGAACATTTGCTCACTGGTCGACTTCACTAGCAAAAAAACACATAAAGTAAAAAACCTTTATTGATCTTAACAACATGCATAAGTACATTGATAATAAAGGTGAGAAGCCGGATATTTTGTGAAGCGAAGATATTAGAGCAACCAAGAAAGGATTCCTGGCAGTCGGTCAAATAAAAGCCTATTGTAAGAGAAATCAAACGGAGTTTCCTTTCTTGGTGCATTCAGCTGTCACAAAAGACATAATATGCAAAGTTATTAAGAGGGTATAACTAAAACAAAGGAAATGCATATTGAAGTGATAATGGAAAGAAGTTGGGGAATAAGTTATACAATGTTAAAATAAGTTACTGTAGTTTGAGAGAGGAGAAAGGAGTTTTTGAAAGAGACGACATGGGAGAGGCAGCATAGGGTGCGCCCTGTGAATATCTACATTATCCTGTTGACGTGTATCCTGATCACACAAAATGAGGGGTTTTGAAAGGGGCCTTAGAGGCCGAGGAAAAAGAGTCTAAGGCACTATTACAGGCACACGTCTAAGAATCAAACGAGCTATCTACAAATGATGTGGAGGTAATCTATTTCGAAGATTTTCTTTGTCAGAAAGCACTATGAACGAAAGATACACTGGGAGGGCAAAGACTCGGACCATGTACACATATTTCTTGAATCTATTCGGAGGACATTGTTAAACTAGCGAAGGAGACTAAGTAGAGAAAAGTTAGGTAACTAGAGGGCAATTCCAACTGGTATTTGGATGACACTTGCTCGGAAAGGCTACTCGTTGATGATTGTCCGGGAAGAGAAGGAGATTGATGGAGATGATTCTGAACTCGGGAAATGAGATGGTAATGAATTCTAAAACACCTATTTGCCAGCTCCAAGCTGGGTAAACACGGGAAGACGTCCCGATTCCGTTTGACCGTTCTCGTCGATCCTCATGCCAAGGATATCACTCAAAATGCCGGACATTTCACTGAAAAAGGAGTTTTTTTTTGTTAGAAACTATTGAAAACATACTATTTAATGTCGAAGGCCGAATAATAGTTGTTGGGTGTGTTATTCTTTTGGATCAGGTGTTGCGGCGTGACAAATCCAGCACCAGCTCCGAAAGGTCCTGAACTTGTTATGAGATTGAAGAAAAAAGTTAATACCATTGTCTTCGAGATCCAAGCCAGGAGAAAAGCTACCATTGGGCGATTCCGAACCACTGTCAGCCGAACTGCCAGATGACGACTCGCCCGCACTACCGTAGTTCGGCATGGAAGCCATACGATGTAAAGGAGTCATTTTCACTGCATTTTGCATCATTTGCTCGAGCATCAGTTTTAACATACAGTTCGGTACTGTCGGGGTCATTGCCGGACCACCGGGTCCAGAAATCATCTGGGACGGAAACATTTGGTTGAACGATGACAGGGAGTCTAACCGCGAGAGAAATTCTACCTCACTAAACAGAAAGAACAATGTGTTTTTGCTTAAAAACAGACTTGTGAATAAAATGACATCGAGATCCGTAGGGACATCCTCCTTTCATGTGGAAGGACTGGCAGGCTTCCGTCTTATACTTTGGATGGCGGGGAATAGGTCTTTTTTCAGTTTCACCATGAGCATATTGGCATCTGAACTTGATTATACTTTAAGAAAAAAAAGTTGATTTACCGCTCTCCGTAGTTGCAGCGTCCGTATTCCATCCACGTACGACAGAGTTCAGTTTTGTACAGTTTCGGATTCTTAGGCGGCGGTGCATTCCCGGAAGGAGTTGCTGGCATGGAATGACCTGGAATGGGATGCATGATCAGAGTCAGATCCGGGAGACTCGGGTAAGCGCCACTAATTATGCGCGCGGTAAATGCATGACAACTGGACAACTAGTGCATGGCTGGTCCACAGCACGAACATTGACACAACTAATTGTACCTTCTCCATTGTTAACGAACTTGTGAACCGAAATTGGAACTGTCCGCCCATTGTTAACGTTCTTTTGAAATATCGCCTATGTTTTAAGGGTACGCTTAATCGAATAAACATTGCGGAGCCTGCCCGTAATAGTACGGCGTCATGGGACACCGCGTGATGAGACGTGGAGCGAACTTGTCTGGCTCATAGCGACTCAAAAACACAAAAACAAAACAACTGCCATTGAAAACCGCTTGTGGTAATTACTATTGACGAACGACGAATGAGCTCAAGTGTTTTTTAAAGGCGCACCCCAGACAATAATCCAAAAAGCCACGAGAAAACTAACTGTTGTTTACGGGTGTTCCAGGGGCTCCCAAAGGATTTCCCGAAGAGTCCGCTGCTCCAGGCGACATCAAGTTCCCGTACGTACGACGGGGAGAGAGTCTAAATTGAATGTTGACAATTGAAGACCCTCTTCTATCTCTTACCTGTTTGTCATCTGCTGATACTGAGCGTTCAGTTTGTTGGAGAGTTCGTTTTCAAACGGACTGAACTGATCCAAAATGGAGTAGAGAGCGTCTGTCGGAGAGCCGGAATTCGTATACGAAGCAGTCTGAAAACATCATTATACCTTTGTCAGACAATATGACAAGCGAGAGTTCCTTCGTAAGTAAAACTACGTCTCGCCATCGTATCCCTTTGTGGAAACGTGTTGCGCATTTCCGAAAAACAACGATGCCAGTTTTTATCTAGGTGTCGCAAAAATAGATAGGTAAACAGGCAGTGTCTTTTCTCTTCCGTTTTAATGACGAGCAGGTTTAGTGAATAACGACAAGCCAGCGCATATTGTTTATGCTGTGTTGCCTAATAGAAAAGTCAGATATGTGTCAAAATAAAGTAATCATCTCACGTGACTACTTATCCAACACATTTGACTAATAGAAAAAGAGCAGTACCTTCCAGCAGCCATTACTTTGTGGTTCTTCCGTCTTGTGTAAACTATGAGCCTCAGAAAAAAATGAGTTGACTCTCGGAATCTGTCACACAATCGCTGTTTGAAGCACACCAACAGAAAACAGCTGACACGGCTACACGTGATCAACTGATAAGGAGGCTCGCTAAGGCATGAATTGCTTGGAAGAGATTTGATCGCTTAGGAAGTTGGCAATAATGTCTCCAAAACATCACAGCTCTGTTTTGACTGCCTGCCAAATAAACAACATCTTCGGATGTGGCGAATGAGAAAGATGGCCTTGTACCAGATGCTAATGAGTTCACTAGCAGATCAAAGGACGATTTGTCAGCGTGTAAGGAGGTCGTGCCGTGAAGAAAGATGGATTAAACGAAAGACATTCCTCCAGGACCTAGAGTAATTCACGAGGAACATTAATGTTGCCAGTTCGCGCAGGTCTGGGGGTTCGCTCGGGAAATTGAAACCTTTAAGAGGAGAGAAGTGAACGCAAACTCGACATCCTGTTGACAAAATAGCTCGAAAAATTAGATCAGTGAACCTTCGTTAAAAATGACAGATGGTAAAGACAATTGTGAATTTGTTGGTGGCTGTCACGAGTGAAGTACAATTGGCGAGAATACGTAATTGCTTAGGTCACGCAGTGAAACCAAGATGGAAGACAAAGCTCATTACATGAGAGATGGAAATGCGACACTGCCACACAGACTGCTGTTGCCGGCAGTTTTGAAAGCCTAGAGCAAACTTTTGTGAAAAGAGTTGCGACCATAAAAACGTCAGGATTGTCCACAGTTAAGGCATCCGGTGGCAGATGATGGAACTGTTTCTGGAGATGGGCGAAAGCCGTGCTATGGCACTTTCTGTCTGCGCAACAACCGGTTCCGAAACAATAATCGTCAATTCTCCCGTTCTACGGAAAAGAGACACTGCTAATTGACAAGTGCTTTTCTCTCTCTACAAGAACTAATAATGGGGTCGTTTCAGTTTTTTTTTACCTAGGTACTGTATTCACATAATATACACCTCATACTTGTTGAATTGGAATACTCCAATTTCACAGGGGTACGCGAGCATTAGGCACTGTCAGAAGGCAGCCAGGAGAGTGCAGGGGTAGTCGAGACTGTCGCAACGGTTTTGTCTGAAACAGCTGATTCCACGCGCACTTGCCACCGGGCGGAATAATCGCGTAACCCGAAATGTTTGCGCTGGATTAGTGGCATCAAACAGACGACCACACAGTTAAAAGTCAAAAGTTGCCTGATCCATACGGGTTCAGACTGTGCAATATATTTCGATCTTTCACTTCGCAACATTTCGGAAGATACGGACCAGACAGACATTCTTATCGGGTTAAAACCACTACTAAACCGAAAACGGCGAGATTGTTTAATGGGATAGTGGTCGCAACCTGGAATAGCATAATACAGTGTCTAGTAGCAGCATCTGTTCTCGCCAAGGTCATCTGTCTGCTCTTTCGATGCTTCGGCACTTTCCTTTTTCAATTCTTTCAGCGGTCTGGTTCACTGACAATGGCAGCCTTTAATCTTTGACCGATTCCGCATAAAGCGCGAGAAGAATGCCTTCGAAATTGGAAAGTTCATTTCCGTGATATTAAGAATCCCCGCTGCGTGATGATTATGAAGGTGTTCACTGCGCGCCACGGAAGAGACAGCAAATAGGGGACGCGGATGACGGAATCGGAGTAAGATCAACAAATACACACAAAACGTCTGGCAGCAAACAGACGCGAGATTCAGGTATGAACTCTCTCTTTCTTTCTGCGGTACGCGCGCAGAACCAACAGTAAATGAAAAAGGAATATTATCCGGAAACAAGATTCTAGCAACGATACAAGAATGAGCTTCACAATGTCGGCACCCGGTATGATAACTTTTGGAAGAAAGGCGCATCAAGATTCTCTCAGATATTCATATTCCATGTCAGAGCACACAGGCTTAAAAGCAAATAGAGGGGAATTGCATGCAAGTCGAGGAACTTTTGGGCAAATGAATTAGACCTACAGTGCCGCGGGTCTGTTCTAATTAGTGTGCACGAGTCGGTTCACTGGACGTAATGCGAAGCCTTGTACTACTTCTAAGTAAAAGTGGAACGCAAGGCAACAAAATCGACCGAATTCAAAATACTGGCCTGCATTGTGTTAAGATTCTGAGTGAATAAGGTGTTCTCGAGCAGTAAACAACAACATAAGCGGTGCTACTTCTTCAAAACCAACCGCTTTAGAGGCTCATATGGCACGAGAAAGGCCGTTGTTTTCGACCAAAACTAGGGTCCATTGTTTTCCATCTAGCTGTTTATTGGTAACCTTATGCGTCGTTCTGTTGATTTGCAATTGATTTAATGCAAAAAGGACAAGATAAATTTGCGCTGTACGATTATTTCTTCTCGAGAGTCAACTTGATCGTCTGTCTGCCGATCTTGAAGACGGGATCGGCGCACAGTATCCTAGGCTCACCGGCAAACATGTTTACCCATTCACGCAGTTCCGGAGAGCGTTGCCGATCACCGCGGCTCGCGCAATTTCACAAACAACCCTTTGTGTGAGACTCGCAACACATGTCTCTTTGTGGAGCGTGTGTTGTCGACGGTGCAGACAAAGAGGAGCGACCTCCGCTGGCACCGTTGCGGCAAAACTGACTTAAACGAAAGATAGATTAGCTGACAGACAAGGGCACATATTTCAACATTAACGACTCAAATAATTGCGCCTATAAACTGGAGCTCACAATGTCAAAAGGAGAGGCTTGGATGTAATGAGGAGAGAGCGTATAATGGCATTATCCCATGCCGACAGAGAGACCAATTTTTATGAGCTTTATGTGCTTCCTCTTGCCCTTCACAATTTCGCTGCACAATGGTCCGGCAAATTTCCTAATGAAGTCTCACGGGAAGCTTGCAAAGTCATCAAATTTGGAGTATAATCATTAAACGGCAAAAGATACAAACCTGAGCCTGATGAATATGTTGCTGTTGAGAAAACAACCAGCTAGGTCTCTGAAGTGGTTCAGTGTCAGCCAGAAGAGATGTTATTGGAGGTGAGTTGGACGAACTTGTACTGTTCGAATTTACGCCAGACGAACAGAAGTTGTCTCCGTTGCTCCAAGGATAAGATGTCGTAGTTTCGGTGTGGAAACCGTTGGATAACAGCGTTCCGCCGAAATCCATTGTGTTTCTTAACTCTTCTTTTTAATTTTGTAAGCGTTGACTTTTTCAGAACCTTTAGCAAACAGATTGCAAATTTTTGGTTAGTGCAATGTGTATGGCTAGCAAACATTGGTTGAAAAGTTTTTCAACAACTTAAATGGTTCTTGAAATGGTCTTATGTTTCACAACTCACCTGGTAGTCTCGACTCGTAAGAGGTAGATGATCGAGCTTGCCTGAGGAAAGACAAGCCCGTTCGTTCACTTAAGCGAATCAATGATGAATCTGTAAGTTATAATTATGAACTGGTTCCTGAATAGAGTAAGAAAGTTATGAGAGTAGGAACAAGAACCGGAACAGGAGATCGACAGGCTCATGACAGCAGAAAAATCGAGGAATACCTTTAGCCTAATGCTAGAGTTATGGAAGATCCATCAGGGGAGCAGTTGGTCAAATCAAAGAGTCTGGCTATCATTTCCTCTCGAGCATTTCTTGTTTCTTAGTACAAAGAAAGAAGAGGAATCCGTGCGGCAGGAGAGCAACTGTTAGCAATCACATGCAGTGTCGCACGGGTGCTCTGTCCCACACAAATTTTGAGGCAATAAAAAACGAAAGCAGACGCTGTCTCAAAAATCACAATTTTCCCTTCACGCCAAATGGGTGGAATTTCTCACCACGACCTCCTACAATGGCAGTCGGCGCACAGATCGGAACATGAAGAGAGAAAGTCTGATAAGAATCACAGACAGCATTTGACCGACGAGACCAGCCTTCGAAGGACAGAAAGCCAAGGTCACATGAGGTTAGCCGGTTTTTCTCAGGTGATGCGCCATGACGAACCCTGGAAGCGCGCGCGAGATCGTCAAGACAAGAGCGAAGATGGAAGCACGGAACGGTGACCGAGACATGAAAAGTGAGACGGGACCAAGGGTGCACCGCCAGGGGCAGAATTTGGCATAGCGGTACGGAACTCGTTCCAATGGCATATGCTAATCGCTGTTCTTGTCTCAAACCGGTCTGATACTGTGAATAAAAAACAAAGAAATTGCGGGACCACGTGGGAGGAGTGTCGAGGGCTAGACGCAGAGGAACTTTGATTTATTTCGCCCGGAACAGAACCATGCACTTTATCATTAACAGCTGACGGGACCAGACCCGAAATCGCACAGAAATGTGCTGCTGAAACATTAAAATGCGTAAGCTGAGAATGAGACGGGGACTACCGCAGTGAAAACAAACAACTCTCGCTCTGCCGTTCGGGATAATACACCACATGCTGCAAGGAGCGGGAAGAAAGAAGAACGATGCGTCGAAAAAGAAAAGGCGAAGAGCGATGACTGGCATACACTAACGGTTGCCTAGAAGGAAAAATGTGAAGCAGCTGGCAAAAGGCAAAACGATTTGTGCTGATTGGCATCCCCACTCATATAATACGCTTTTGATTTTTCAAGGCCGTGCCCCCAGGCGTTGTAGCGTGAAAAGTTTCTACGCTGAAATCCTTGCGCATAGGAAGCGATGGCTGCGTGAGAACCACTCGACTGCGAACGGCAACGAGTACCTCCAGCGGAGGAGTCACTTAGTCAGGAAGTATAAACGTACAGGGTCTCTGAAAGGGAAGAAAGGGAGGTGAGAATCAGCTGGTAGCAGTTTACACCCTCAAGGGCGTCGTAGTAGACTGTCGAGGTCTCAAAATCAAGACAAGAAAAAACAGACTGAGAATCGCTTTAAAGTATTACAATGACAAGAATAACCGGGATCATGTGACAACGGAGCGATGATCATAGAGGGAGATGAAGTCATATGGACGGAGGGGATACCGGTAGGTATAAAAAAGATCATATGACTTACTGATCGAGACTATTTTGGTGATCAAGTTTCATGGGATAACTGAGAGAATAATGATAAGGAAGCGGTCAGTTCTACTGATAAGAAAACACCTGACGGTCTTTTTCTGAGAAAAAGGTTGACAGGAGATTAAGCTTATCAGTATAATAAAATGATGATAGCAGCCAAATACATATGGCGCAGCTGGTGACTAGTCTGAATCAGAAGAATGGAAAATTTGAACATTCATAGTTCTGTGTTCCCGTCATTTTTACAAGACAACACAAGAACACAGTTTACTTTGGACGAGAGAATTGGGAGGGAGGAACACGGAAAGTGCGTCACGGAAAATCTGAACCATAAAACAAAGGAGCCTGCCTGAGCAAACACGAACAAAATGAACAGGAGTTGAGAAGGTGACACGGGGCAAAAAGTGCCAGCAATCCGCATTCTAGTTAATATCAAGATAATGACGTCGAGTAACGTTGAGAGGTGAGCTCGAACAGCTGGTGAAAAAAGCTTTGAAGAAAGGGGCGGACGATTCTGTACCTTGGTGGGTGGGCGGAGTCTGAACTGAACACAATGGCAACCTAGACGAAAGTGAGATCGAGATGCAGGTCCGGTTTTGCCGAGAAAAACTATGATAACCAGAGAATATTCTCGCTTTCAGCCATGTTTTTATGCGGGATTGGTAGGTTTGAATCGTACGGTATCATTAGAAGAGGTCATTAAAGGTCAAGAGTGTTTTTGTTATGGTCTTCCATACGAGTATTGTGTCTAGCCGCAACGTTTGCAAACTTTACAGCTATTCTGATGGTGTAGCGAGCAAGCCAGAACATTCAGTTCTTCAAACGACAACTGAAGTGATTCTAGCGGGGTCGCGACACACCATGGCAGTCATTCTTTCAGCTGTCTCACGTGCAATGGCAACGACCGGTTTGCGCCAACAAATGTACAAAGTTGCAGCAGAGACACTCACAGTAGCGATCTAAGAGATCGATAAGCACCTACAAGCTCTTCAGTAATAGAACGAAGCAAGCGCCCGAAAATGTCACAAAGAATGATAAAAGTTGTGCCGAAAATGAGATGGAACGTCGCAAAACGACCGCATCTCGAGGAGGAAGAAACGAACGGCACACAAAGCGAAAGCTGCCTCTTGGCAATGAAAGTACATGCTCGATCCAGTCGTTCGAGGGAAAGTGTCGCCGAACGAGTTCGTCTGTCTGCGCGTGACGGTACACCAATGGCAGAAGGAAGGTCGGCATGCCCTTAGGGGAAATCCCCCAATAGAAGTTTTTCGGGGCAGATTAAAGAGCGGTCTCAAGCAACCGGAAAGGTGAGTAGGTTAACCGCTTCGAGAAACCAAATAACCTTTTGTACATTTGTGGCAAAGTGTGTAGCATTAGAGAGAAGAGAAACTGTGGGGTTTACACGTTCCTCGCTGCACCTTCGGTAACTCAACGGGCAGACAGGAAAAACAGCATCAACGTAATTGAAGGTTACTGCCGTGACCATATGAGAAATTTAAAACCAGTTCTCGTCTATAGGTAGAGGAACCTATAACTTTTTGGACTGGCAATTATGCGCTCCAATGTTGACAAACACTCTAAATTTCAATTTTGACACGAAATGCTGCTTTGTTCCGACATCTTGTCTAAACAAATTTTGAGATATAAAATTTAAGCAAATCCTCGAATTTAAGCAAAAACCTGGTAAAAATTCACAAACTGATCTTTTGGATTCTTACTCTGAGCTCTTTCTAGAGAGTTTTGAAAGAGTACAGTATCGCTGCAGAGCCTTTGATTTGTGTGTGGTTTTACGATTGCGGCACCTTTGCGCTCATCAGTCTCACAGCGTCGTCGCACAGACGAAAAACTTCGGAAATAGACCGGGTAATGGTTTCTGATTCGGCAGTTCTTTGCTGGAGGGGTCGCGGTGGGTCGCGACTGCCAATCAGTTTTCGAGAGGACGATTGACTCTCGACCGGTTCTCGTCCTTCTTTTTACATCGACCCCAGGCCGGTATTGGCATGCCATTTTCGCACACTACCTAGAGATTACCCGAGACCGTGCCATTGAAAAAGTCTCTCTTTCCAGCTGTTTGCCATATGATTATTTGCGTTGCTGCGAGGGAAGATGTTGATAGAATTTCTGAGAAAAGGGCAATACTGTAGAGACGGAGGCCGAGACAAAAAACAAACAACTTGCATAACGCATCCGGCTATCATCTTTCCGCCCTGTTGATAGAGAAAGAGATCGCGCGTAAACAAAATGGATTGTCAATAGGCCCACCAAGTCAATTCCATGTGAACAAACATTTTGTATTGGAGGCTACGCCAAAATATTGCTTGTCCCCCGTCTTGTGACAGTAGTAAACAAGATGAAATAGTGGACAAGGTCATAGAGGAAAGGTGATCGTTGTCGAAAAAGACCCGCTCAGAGATTCTGAATGGAAAACAAGGAAATCTGCAAACACAGTTTTCAGCAAAGGGGCTAACGTTTAGAATGTTCTGGAAACGGAAAAGTCTAGAAAGCGGAAAAAAATGAGGAAAAGAAGTAGTCGAAAAAACCTTCTGACAATGAAATGCCATCGGTAGCACGCAGGAAGCTAGAACTTTTTGTGCCAGACGGCAGTCCACACCGTCCGCCCCTTCCGGAAAGACAAGACCGGCAGACCGGACAGACACGCGGAACGCAAACAGCAACACGCATGACGCAACCGGACGCCTAAGGAGGGATAACGTGAAAGTACGACGTGAACCTTGAGCATCTCATGTTGAATCGTAGTCATGCGCCATCTGGAGGTTATTTGCGCATGACTACGGTAACGCAACTCACATGGCGACCTCGACTACATTACAAAGTAGAAACATGGTACGCTACATTTTTCTATATAAACAAAAGGACAAGTTGCTGAAGGGAAAAGTCTATGCTGTCTAAGTTCAAATCTTTGTGACAAAGTCTGACTAATATGCGCAACATGACTAGTCGCATAACAGAACACAGAATGACAAAAAAATTTAAAGAATAAAAATGTTCTCTGAGAGCTGTACAGTTCACTGCTTTCAAAGTGAATAAGTGACAAGATAGAATGACAAGAAGATAGAATGTATAAAAACTGCATCGACCATGTATAAGCTTTAATCGTGTAGTGCTGCAACTAACAAAAGTTAGTGATCTCAAAAAAGTTTAGAAACAATATTTTTGTTGAATAACATTCAATAAAGTTTAAGGTGAGACTGTGAATGGTGTTCCTTTTCCCTCGAAAGTGAGGTACCATAATTGGGAAGTTGCATTACTACCAAACTTTGAAATGACTCAGATATGGGATTTCCCTCTGGCAAAAGGGCTTTTCGAAAGAGCAGATAAGTGCGCAAAGTCAACATAACATCCAGATTTTTGGTGTTGCTTGTTCGGCATCTTTGAACCTGACCAAACATGTCTGGAGACATAGTCTGTGTGGCCCAAGAAGAGCCACTTGACGACTCGCAGACATATGCATGATAAATGAGGAGCAACTTTTTCGTATCGTAGCCAAAATGAGACTGAGACTGTTTATACTGCCGATTGCAGAGGCACATGTGATGCTTGAAATATAAACGAGAAAAATGTGCTTCTGTCATTTTGAGACTTCTTATCAAAATGAGCCAGGTACTCAGTGGAACCGACAGCTGATTTTGTGATAACGAAATGTAAAAGGAAACTCAGACGCACTAACAATCTGTGATTAGGGAACAAAAGACAATTTTCAGTTAGAGTTCCTTTCCAGGTACTGCTTACTATAGTGAACTTGCTTTTCCCAGACAGTCTCTGATCGCGTGTGCGTTGTTCCGGGAGTACCGTCTCTTTTCGGCGGCCTTGCCATTGAGTCTTTGCGCTGTTTCAGACTTTCCCAGTATGCATCACGCGCCGTGAGAAACCTTTGAACTGCGCGAAACGCCGCGCACACTTCGTTCAGTAAGAGTACTAGTCTCTCTTTTTCGCTCATGAGGGGGCAACCGTCTGGCCTGGCCGAAAGCCAACTTCTCGCATACCAAGGTCAACCTTTGTGTGCTTGGCGCGAAAACGCCACAAACTTGCGCATAGGGATCCCTGAGGTGTTAACATCTGGCAGACCAGAATTCCGCCGGTTGACGTTATTTATGACTAGTCATGGTTATGGACATCGTATGTTATGGGGATATTAGCGGCGATGATTTTTAGTTTTGTTTCAAAATGTATTGACTCTTGAAAACATGCTCACATAGAAGTTTTGAAATATCGACATGTAGAATCAAGCCAGTGAACCATAGAATAAGCAATAGTTGAACGAAAGCAGTTACAATTGATACCGCTCCTTTGATGTAAATATTTTGTTATAAACTCATCATTTTTTCTCGTATCGAATTACTCGTTATGCATTTCAAGAAAAAGGTATCTGTTGTGATCGATGAACAGGAAAACAAGGAGTTTGATGAACAAAAAGGGTTTATTTAGAGAGAAAACAATAACAACCACTCTAGGTGGGGAAGTATCACAAATCTGAGTGAAAAAAGAACAATATTCAAAATGGAGAAGGTTTGGCGCCCGAATCGTAGGGATGCTGTTGCGCGGGGATTTGAATAAGGGGAAAGGTCCCAACAGTATCTCTTGTTACTAATTTAGTATACACAACATGTCATGAAACGCAGTTCATAGAATTTGATGATCGATCCCTCTGTGTTCACTGTTTATTATATTTTTTCATGAAGGAGAACTATTGAATTGATGCGGTAGATTCTTTCTTTCAGTCTTGACTTTTGATAGCATTTGCCAACATAAAAATCTTCAAACCGGGTATATACTTGGAACATTCCAGGACAAACTGAAAAAATCAAGGATACCAGCACTAGTTCTTACAATAATCAACTAACATCTTCATACTTTTTGTAGAGCCCATCGTAAACGCCTCCACAGTTATTTTATCTGAGCGGATCGGAAGCGCGTCTGAACATTGTACCAAAATAGCACAGCTCCAAACCTTTTGATAAATGGAGCAAAGTCAAATGGCACTTCCGGTTTCTTTTGTTTTCGAAATATTCAAAAACTGGCGGGATAATTTCTTTTTGTTCCACAGATACTGTGTTCTGATTTCTTTCATCTTAATCGACATCCGGTCAGCTCATATGCAGTATGACCCTTACTAACATCCAATCATAACTTTAATTTATATGTAGAAATATCGTTGAAAGCATTCAATAAAAATATATTGTCGAGCGGACGTAACAAGCATTCGTGAGGAACTTGTTATCACATCTGGAAGGCTTGTCGCTCTTATATGCTTCCAATGTTGGCAGCAACAAAAACAACGCCATAACTTCATTCCGACCCCAAAGGCTTAAATTTCCGCTCAAGCCGCTCGTTGCGGCAGCATCTTCTCTTCAATATTCCTTTTTCCGGATACTCATTTGCCCCATTCTACATCAAAAACCTTTATCGCTGATTAACTTAAGGCGAAAACAAACGATCTCCCTGTGACGTTTCAGAAATATTTGGCGCTTGACAAATGTGTTTTCCTCTCTCAGAACATTTTGCAGTAAAACCTTGCCAAGTTTCATTAAAGGACTGCAGATAAACCAATATCCGTTATTGATGGCGGGCCTCCCGTCTCGACCGCCCAATGCGTGAGGTCAACACACCGCCATTGTTGTTTCTTGTCCTTGCCCTGCACTTTTAGACCCAAAAATTTACTAGTTTAGAGATATCTTTACTTAAAATTGTTGTTTTCCTCGATCCTTCGAGTGGGTCAATTGTGGTCAAGTGTCGTCCATCCTGTGGATGAAACCATGTCGCAAGCTGGTACGGGGATTGCGCGACGAGGTCCAGTTTCCCTTCGCTGCTTTAGTACTTTGTTCTCCAAGCACTGCACGCCCGTTCTCTCTTATCTCTCTTGAATATTAGCAACCGCCGAGTGAAACAAGCAGCAATCCGAGTCAACTCAACCATTACTTTGTTCTTTTCCCAGCTGAAGTATCTCAACTCATCGATCATTTTCAGGATGGTCTCAACTGGCAAAAAAGTAGTCAAGTCCCCATTCCCGATTGTGAAAAAGTTTCCATCAGCTTTGGACCGTGCTTGGTACAAGTTTTACGTGAGTATCTTCATTTTATTTTACAAGTTATGAATTTAGAATGTATTGGACAACCGAATGTGGCCAGTCAGACCGTTTTACTTTGTTGGAGGTGCCACAGCTGTTGGAGCTTACTGCTACAAAGTTCCAGCAAACGCATTGATGAGTGCTCTTCCCAAATTTGACAACTTCTACGCTGAAGTAAGCCTTTTTATTCATTTTGGTATTCCAACTTCAGCTTGCAAAGATCGCCGCTGTTTCAACTCTGGTAACTTACGTCCCAATCGTCGTTCTCCGCCAGTTTCTGAAGAGATTTTACTTCTCCTACAAGGGATATCTCTTTGAAAATCCCAAGAAGCCGTCCATTGTGACTCGTATCTGGGGTGTAAGCCATTTTTATTTGTCTTATCAAAAAGACCGTCTCGGTTTCCAGTTGTTTATCTATCCTGTTATCAATCAAGTTTTAAGTTACCAGAAAAAATGACCTATAGCATGGAGAGTAACGGGTTCAGTTCGCTTAGGCTAGACCACACTTCATTTTGATACGACTCCATATAAAACGGAACAGAGCGATTAGTCTCTTTAGTACGGATGTGCACTGATATGAGACTACGTCGTCGCAGATAACGTAACTATATATTTTTCAGCTACTGCACAATGTTTTGTCGTTCTCGCCTCCACTTCTCAAATCAACGGATGTTCTTCTGCCCTCGCCTTCATGTCCCGATCTGGATGACACCATCAAAAGATACCTCGGATCAGTCAAAAACCTTCACTCTGCTGTAAGATTCGAAACAATATTATATTGATATTATTTCAGGAAGAATTTGCAGCTATCAAAGAACAAGCAGAAGAATTTTTGAATGGAGAAGGTCGCAAGTTGCACAACTATGCCCGAATCTACTCGCTCTTCGCAGATAACTACATCACTCCGTTCTGGGAAAAGTATGCTTATCTGTACAGCAAGTATGTAACATTTTGTTTTGGTTTTCAACAATCTACAACTCAGGTCGCCTCTTCTCATCAACAGTAGTGTTGCCCATGTCGATCTTTTTGAAGATCGCCCAGCTACAGTCGCAGTTCGTGCTGCTCACGTTATCTTCATTGAGGCACTTTCTCACTTAGCTATGGATGCTCAGAACATTAAGCCGGTGAGTGTTGAGATACTGCTTTCATTTTTGAAAATTTCAGCTCGGACAAGGACTGGTCTGCGGAAGACACTACGAAAAAATGTATTCTGTGACGCGTATCCCAGATGAAAACTGCGATTACCTGAAAAATTACGGTATTTCCCGTCATCTGGTCTGTCTTTGTCGCGGAAACTTTTACCAAGTCGATCTGTGCGACCAAAACAGGCGCATGTATACTGTCGATGAGCTAACGAAGTAAGATTTTCATTTTATTGAACTCTTTTCTATTTTTAGAATATTTGCTGATTTATTGGAGCGTTCTGAGAGGGAAGAAGATAAAATGGGTAGAGTTTGTACTCTCACTCACGATACTCGCGACCAGTGGGCTCGCAACAGAAAAAGATTCTTCCTGGATCACCCTATCAACAAGAAAACTCTGGAATTGATTGAAAGCGGTTTTCTGTTTTTGGTATTGGACGATAATGAAGGATACGGTTATGATCCGGTTCGTTCTTTCACACATTTTCATTTTATAAAGGTTAGGAACACCCCGAAAAGCTATCGTACTTCATGAAAACGATGTTGACCGGCAATGGAAGAGACAGATGGTGTGACAAGTCCCTGAACTATCAAATCAATCTACAGACTGCTAGGGTGACTATCGCACATTGCAGTTTTTATTCAAATTATAGGCTGGGGGAACCACAGAACATTCTATTGCTGATGGAGCTGAATTTGATCACATTATGGAAAACTTCATGACCATGGATGTTGATATTCTGCAGTATCCACCACTTGATCAACAGAAAGAGATTGAAAAGATTAGCGAAGCAGACAGAAAATCTATCTCCTTTGCACAAAGATTGGATGTCGACGTATCACTTGAGGTAAATTTATTGTGCTTAAGTTAAACCTGATTTTTTTCAGATGGACACTGAAATTGAACGAATCTATGCCTCGCACAAACTGGCGACTGATGATGTCGATCTTGCTTCGTGTGTTTTCCGCGAGTTTGGTAAAGGACTGATTAAAAAGTGTGGAGTTTCACCTGATGCCTTTGTACAGATGGCGATTCAGTTGGCTTGCTATAGGGTGAGACAAGAAAAAACTTTTGAAATGTGTTCTTTAGGACCAAGGAGCTTTCAAGTTGACTTACGAACCTGCCTCGCCTCGTTTCTATAAGTACTCTCGAACTGAAACTCTGCGAACAGTTGGAGACGAATCTTGTGACTTTGTAAAAACTTTCCTCATTCCGGAAGCACCGAAAGCTGAGAAAATTGCCAAGTTGAAAAAGGCTGCCGAAGTGCACGGGTTCCGTAATCGGGAATGCATGATTGGCAAAGGAATCGACCGTCATCTCTTTGTACTATTTGTTCTCTCCAAAGGATTCGGAGTATCTTCGCCCTTCTTGGAACATTATATCAATCAGAAGTGGTTCTTATCCACCTCCCACGTTCCCAATGTGACCCAACAAAATGACGAGGACACTAATGTTGACAACACATGGCTTGGAGCTTGTTTCGGCGCTGTTTCAAAGGAAGGATATGGTATCTAAACAAAATGTTCAAATGATTATCGTTTTCAGGTGTTTGTTACCGTTTCGGAGGAAATCACAGCATCTTGGCTCACATTAGCAGTTTCCACTCTGCCGAGAACAGTGATTCTCGTCGCTTCCAATCTCAGTTTGAGAATGCTCTCCGAGAAATGGCCGCTCTTTTTGACCTTTAAACATTTCTACCCTCTTCAACTGGTACTCTCGTTTTCCAATACGCCATTTTGTAACCTGTGATTGTGGGTTTTCATCACTCTGATTACCGGTTGTATTTTTCTTCGACGTGGTCATGTCTATCCATTTTCCGCTGTGCTTTTTACAATAAAGTCTTCACCATGGTGACCAACTACAAAAACGGGGCCTTGGCTGGAATGGGAAAGGATTGATCCGCTCCAAGAAGTTGACTGCGGTCGTTTTCTTGAAATCGTATCGGCTCCCACAGCAAAATGTCTCGGCGCAGAGTAAGTTCACAGTCAACTAAGAAAACAAAAACTCAAATCCAACCATAGTATGAGAAATACAAAACAAAGAAAGATCAGCACCCTCAAGACAAGACAAAAGTATACATACAATACTAAATACAAAATACACTAAAGCTTTGTTGAACTGCTAGTAGGGGCGTAGCTAGAGCAAAGGCAAGCAGAACGTACCGCTATTGCCTTTGATTTTAAAGGCTCGAAATCGATTTAGCGGAGTAAAGCGATATATTTTATATGCACCCGTAATTTGATGCTTTTTTCTTGCAACTGTTATCGGCGACAAACGAATGATTCATCGCATTTAGAATGACCATTTTTCCTAAATGCCTGAGAATGATTTCATCTTTTAGATAAGACAGTGTGATATGTATTCCAATAACTTTTGAACCCAGCAAAACTTTTACGTGAACCAGCTCTTTTGTTGTGATCAAGCCGTTAAAAGCTACCTGGCTGAGGCAGACACGCAGAGACGCAGAGTCCATCCCACATGTGAATTTATTTCAACACAAAAACCTAACCAAAAGTCATTTTTACCTTATTTAGACTTCAAACAAACCAGTTGTAAATGAATTTTTTAAAACTTTATTTCTTGTTTTCTTAATTATATCATTTTTAGTACAGGATGTATAACCAGCTCAGTCAAAATCGAGGGACTGGAGCGTCGGCTTTGTTTTCCAAGCATTTTGATCTAGGTAAAGGACTACTTCAGAAAGCGGTGGAACTCGATGAAAAACTCAAAACTGGTTTGGTTTTTCAAAATTCTCGTTCAACAAAACGTTATAGATCATAGCAAAGGAACGCTGGTAGAAGCTGTGGAAACTTACAAGAAAGTCTTGGATTTTTTCAAACAGGTAATCAGCTAGTGATATATTTGATTCCTCTGTTTTCAGGCTCAAACAATGAGCGCAAGCATGGATATGAAAACAATGCAACCAGAAGAAAAGAAAAAGCTACTGGGAAATCTGGAACGGTTGAATCAATTTCTTCCCAGCGTCACGGACAGACATGAAACGTTGAGTAAGTACAAATGTTCTTTTGCTGAAAGGTATTTTACTTTAGCTAAAAAATTGAAAGAATGTGAAACCGACGGAACTTCAAATTGCCCTCGAGCATCCCGAGTTCCACAACAAGGCCTGTCGACTGCGCGTCTGGCAACAAAGACAATAAGACCTGAACCTCCTTTGGAACTGAACCGGGTCTACAGAGGCGATTTGCTACGAGGAGTAGACAAAAAATTTGGTGAGCTAAGAATTCTGCTTGATTCAGTACTCATTTTCAGGTGAAAAACTACTAGACGAAGTGTTGGACAGCACAGGCGTCTCGCTTTGCGACATATCGGGATGTGTTGCAGCTAAAATGGCACTGGAAGAGGTTTGCGTTAAGTTCACTCAAGAGAAGCATTTTTTTTCCAGACTGTTCTTCTCCCAGCATTGAATCCAGGACTGTTCAGTGGACTCCGTCAGCCTGTGAAAGGTATTTTGCTGTTCGGTCCTCCTGGCAATGGAAAAACTATGCTGGTGAGTTGCGTTAATCTTCTCTTTAAGTTGTGTTTTAGGCAAAAGCTGTAGCTACTGACACAAAACAGACATTTTTTAACATTTCTGCATCCAGTTTGACTTCAAAATGGGTTGGTGAAGGAGAGAAAACTGTCCGCACACTATTTCAAATGGCTAGAAACGCCCAGCCTTCTATTATTTTTATCGGTTTGTTGTATCAATTGACTTACAGACATTAAAAATATAGATGAAATCGACTCCATCCTCTGCAGTAGGTCTGAAAATGAGGCCGAGTCGTCAAGAAGACTAAAAACGGAGTTCCTCCTACAATTCGATGGTGCTTCAACTAATCCAAGTAAATTATTAAACGCATTTAGTAAATAACTGTTTAGGTGAACGAATTTTGGTTATTGGTGCTACAAATAGGCCCCATGAACTAGATGATGCTGTGTTGAGACGTTTTGCGAAGCGGATTTTTATTCCTCTCCCCGATGATGCCTCACGCTACGCGGCTATCAAATCAATCTTGCATAAACATGGAATGACCAGAGGACTGTCGGATTCTGAATATAAGTAAGTTTTTTCAGTGTATATTTTCATTATTTTTTTGCAGATACGTTGCCAGTAGAACTAGCGGGTACTCTTATGCTGACTTGTTCGCTGTTTGTCAAGAAGCTGCAATGGTACCGGTGCGATCAATTGACAAAACAAGATTAGCCAAAACAACTGCTTCTCAACTACGGCCACTGAAGGTACTTTAAATGTATATTTTCATTCAGTTTCTTTTCAGCTATCTGATTTTGATCATGCGGTTTCCGTGATTCGACCCTCGACCAACATGAAAAATCTTGAAGCTCTTCAGAAGTTTGCCAGCACTACGGGTCAAGTCAGCAGCTAACGCTATGACTCTCTCCTTTTCTCACGGTATTCTAGTCACAATCAAAACATTTTCCTTATATTCAGCCTTCAATGATCTCACCTATTTGTTCTGTATTTGGTGGTACATGCTATGTGTCGTTAACATTGTGATTTTTCAAACGTTGCCTATAAAAAATGGTAAATTTTCTGTTTTTATTTTGATTCATGCGTAACTCTTCTTTTTGAAAATTTTGCCGTATTGCACCGACTCGTACCCACACAGACAAATCAAGATGTTTTTGCTCTGTCACAGTGTGGCCCCTGATAAAAACAATAACCCGCATACTTTGTACTCTCAATTTTCCCTTATCGGAATGCTTTAAAGCATGCTTGCAAGTACACGCACACCTCTCCCTTTCATTTTCTTCTGCCACTGCTTCAAAATAATAGGAAAACACGTGCAGCGAATTACGGAAAGTCTTAGACGACCTTTGTACCTGATTGCGGCATTCCAACCTAGTTTGGAAAATAACCTCATTGTTCTTTATTAACAGCCGATATTCGGTCGCTGGTGCACCCGATTGCCCGCAATTATACCCCCGTTCCTCAGTCAAGATCAGTTTCGCCGTTCCAGATCAAATGTCAACGTTTTCTAACCAAGCGAACCTTCCTTCTTTACCGGTACCGACCCTTGATGAGACTTTGGACAAATACCTGAAATGCGGTAGTTGTTTTCGGAAACATTAACTTTTTCATTTGCAGCTAGAGCATTGGCAACTGATGAACAGTTTGCCAAGACCAAAAAGTCTGTTGAAGAGTTTAGGACGTCAGTCTTGGCAGCGAACTTACAGAAAGCTTTGGAAAACAGAGCCGCAGAACGAAGAAATTGGGTAGGGAACGGGAATTACAAAAACGGTTCATTCAGCTCGAAGACTGGTGGTACGACGCGTACACTACTATCCGTGAACCGTTGGCTCCTTACACAAATCTCGCTGCGGTATGTCACTTTTTACAGAGTGCAGCTGTTTTCAGGTGAATTCGCGGTACCCGCCACTTCCGGGTTCCCAAATCTCTCGCGCTGCTGATATTGTTTACTGGTGGACAAAGTTCTGGGAGCGTGTCAGACTGTAAAAACCTGTTTGTACTAATGTATTAAGTGATTTAGAGAAAAGGTCCCACTTACAAAGAGTCGAGGGGTGACATGGGATATGCACCAATACTATGTCCTCTTCAACTCGACTCGCGTTCCCGCTCTTCCCAAGGATATCATGACCAGATATTTCAAGACAGGCAGGACTATTTTGTGATAAACGCAGTTACTACTTCAGCCGCCGAAGGAACATGTCCATCACACATAACTGTAATCTGTAGAGGACAACTGTGGAAAGTGGACATGGTTAAGAACGGCGAAGTCATCTCACCAGATCAGTTGCACCATGTACGCTAACTTGAAAACTATTTTAAATTTTTGTTCAGGTGTTCAGCTATATTCTTAAAACGACTCGTGCCGCCAAGCATTGTGTAGTCTCGCTTACTACATCTCACAGAGATAAGTGGGCAAAGGTTATTTGAACATTTGATTAGGCTAAAGTTGAAGGTTTAAGAATCGCAGCTTGCTCCTTCAGAACGCGACTTGTTCGGACTCACTCAAAGAGGAAGAACAAGCCATCTTTAGTGTGACGCTAGCCGATGAGACATATCCTACTGAAGAAGGCATGCAGATGGCTGCCATGACTGGAAGCGAACGCTATTATTGGCAAGATAAGTGTCTGAACATTGTGGTTTTTGCTGACGGTCAAACTGCGGTTCAAGGCGACGTATGTCGAGACAATAAAACCAAAATCGGAAACTGTTTCAGCACAGTAATGTTGACGCGATTGCAATCCTTCATGCGGGAGACGACGCCGCTACGAGGATTCGGAAAACTGTTTGGTCTCCGATAGTAGGCACAAACCAAAACTTGATCTAATGATATATTTGTAGGAACCTTGGACAGTATCACACCCTGAAGAACTACAGTTCGATTTGTCAAAAGAGCTTATCAGTGCTATCTCCGAGGCGGAAGATGACTTCAGGAAATTGGTTTGTTGATGGAGTACTTGGCACCTGTTGCACTGTTCAGAAAGACTCTCACCGTGTTCGAGTTGTTCGCTACAACGGTTTCGGTAATGATGCCATGCGCAAGGCGAAAATCTACATTGATACTGTCGTGCAAATTGCGATGCAATTGTCTTTCTTGAAAACCCATGGCCGGTAATTTGTGATCACATCTCAGTAATTAACAACTTTTAGATTCGCTCCGATTTATGAGACCGCATCAACACGTAAATTTTACCACGGCAGGACAGAGACAATTCGCGGTTGTACCCAAGAGATGGTGTCTTTTGGACGGGCAGTAATGAACGGCTCTGCAGTAAGATCACTTCACGAGGGGTGTAAAAATGCACAATTAAGGAGACTGACCTATTGAAGCTTTTCCAAGCTGCTTACGATGCTCATAATGATTTTATGGCCATGGCCATGGACGGAAAAGGAATTGATCGTCACTTACTTGGATTACGATTAACACTCGAAGAGTTCAACAATGGATGCTCTCCAAAACAGAAATTACCCGAATTCATGGAAGACGAGGTTTGGAAGCTGACTGGCGGAGGAGGCAACTTTCTACTCTCGACAAGGTCTTTTGAATCAAAAGAACAGAAACACTTTCTTGTTACAGCTTTACTGGGTATATGACTGACAACGAGATTGGAGGATATGGATACGTCTGTGCTATGAGACCTGATGGTTATGGTACTTTCTATCGAATCGGAAAGACCACGTATGAAAAAGTGTAAAATCGAGCAGAATCTGAGTTTCAGCATTGTTCTGGTTGCAACGGACTTCCGCAATTCCAAGAGCAACATCGACGCTTATGGCGAGAATTTGACATGGGCTTTTGATAAGCTGGGAAAGATTCTGCTGAAACCTCATTCCAATATTTAAATGTACTTTAACTTTTTTCTGCTTATATAAATGTCTGTTTTGACTCTGTTTGTTCATATTTTGAATTTCTTCCGCTCAAAGCTGCAAATCCAGCATCAAAAGGCTGCAATGAATCGGGAAACATATGCACCGGAACAGACCTCTTTAGATTGTTATGTAGCCACAGTTCATTAGTCTGCTACGAGAACTGTGACCATACCGCGCAGGTCTGAATTCTCCGAAGTGCGCCTCCTTCCGATCGTCTTATCTGTCCGCAATTGGCCGCCAAGGCCAACGTTTTACCCAAACATTATTTGCCCCGATCTACATCGTTACTACTGTTCCAAGCAGTCTCTGATTACCACTGGGCCTCCAGCTTCTGCTGGTCATGCCTTGCGCGTATGCGGCAAGGGCACCAACGCCTAAATCGCCACTTTTCTATCACAATTGCCATCGTACAAACAGTTCTTCACCACATGATTTTAGCGAAATTGCATCAATGCGTAGAACAAGTCGGCCAGTTACCCATTTCAACCGTTCTGTAAGCTTCTTGCTTCTTACCTTATAGCGTTCTATCAGTTGCTACCCATATTCGTATCAATCTTGAAGGCCATCGGTCGACTTCTTACTTTTTGTCCAATTTCTTGTCAGTGCGACCTTCGATTCCGATCCTGGTCTGCTCAAATTACTAGCATCCGATTCCTTCGGCTCCTGATGAGTCACGAAACATCTATGTCATTTTCCACTCCAAGTGAAGTCACTCGGAGTTTGGTAAACGAGTGTTTCCTTTTGCAGCTACGATGATGATTATAAAGAGGGCGAATCAAAAAATGAAAGCCTTTCCTTTCAATTGATGACAACCCTGCCCGAGTTCAGTTACTCCTGTTCATTGTGATAATATAATCTTCAAATATTTTGACAACACGTTATATTTGCATTAGATAATCTTTCAAAAACTCTCAGATCTTAAAAAGAATCCAAATTTTCGTTTTTAGAGAATAACCTTTGTGAATCCGTGCGCAAGTGGGTTTGAACTATAGCGTTAAAGTCCTCCTCGACCTCAGGCAAAGCTGAAAATCGCAATAAAGCACCTTGAACAAAGTCAAAAACCAGTTCCTCGAATAGAATACGCCATCGTGGCCTTCGAGAGTGAGAACCTCTTGGCAGATTATTTTGAACTTTTTAAATCATCTTTTGTATCTTGGTCGACCCTTTTACTAATGTTTCTGAAGAACTGGTCGATAAATCAACCAACATGTTTACAATTCTTCTGTTACAGTTGCCTATCACTGTAATGCCGGCCTGAGCGCGCTCATTTCCTTTTTCTGCTTTCTCCAACTTCTATTCTCTGATATCAGCTTTTCATTTTCCTTTATTTCTGCAACAGGTCGAGAGTCTTTGATTGTGTAAAGCAAATCATTGGCTTTCTGACTCAGTTCTTAACAAACTAGTTTTGTGAGCGGAGAAAACACATTCCGAAAGAAGGAATCGCTGTGTGAACCGCTTTTAATCAAAGTACGGAATGAGCTCGGTTCATGCATTATAACCGCTACCTTTAAAACAACACCCTTACTGTTTGGATTCTTAGTTTTGCAGAGAGGATCAAAATGACTATCTCGTACGACGAGGAGTTTTCCTCGTTGATGCTGAGATGGCGTGGATCGCTATGGAAAGCCGTGTTGAAAGACATGATTGCTTTCTACGCTGCTTACTACGTGGTTCTTGCTGTTCAGGTACATTTTAAGGAAAACTTGTGAAAGCAGTGTTCAGTGGTATGTTCTGGATGAGCAACAGAAGGAATACTTCACGGGATGGATCAACTGGTGCGAAATCGGATCTCAATACATTCCCCTCTCATTCTTGCTCGGTTTCTTCGTTTCCGTGATTGTTGCCAGATGGTAACTGTTTTTCTTTTCATCAGCAATTGGTTTCAGGTGGGAGCAGTTCAACTGGATCTCGTGGCCCGATAAAATGATGATGATGGTCTCGGCTTGTCTTCCCGGCCCCGAAAATCTTGCTGTCCGTCAGGCTATTGCTCGCTGGTCCAGCTTGCAGGTAAGACTGACTCTTAACAAAAACACAACAGTTTTAGGCTGCCATTGCCTGGTCTGGAATTTCCGTTCGTACTCTTAAACGTTTCCCCAAAGTCAGACACATGGTAGAGGCTAAGCTTATGACTGAGGAAGAGTATGACATGTACATGAATCTTGATGCACCTCAGGGAAAATGGTAAATCTAACGTTTCTCGTAACTCGTTGTGTTCAGGTTCGTTCCCATCATCTGGATTATTAACCTGATCAAGAAACAGTACCAGAACAAGGTAATCGATACCATCCAAATGGATATGCTCCTGAAACAGGTATGTGTCGTCAACAATAGGATTGCGTTCGCGTTCCTAATGTTTTCGCCAAGTAGAACGCGACTCTATTAAACCGCAACCGTTTCAGGTCTACAGTTATCGTGATGGTTTTGCGATGCTTTTTGTCTACGACTGGGTTAAGATTCCTCTGGTTTATACCCAAGTAGTTGCCATTGCCACTTACGGATACTTCTTCATTTGTCTAATCGGAAGACAGCCCAAACTCGACCAAAAGTCAATGGAAAAGGTAAACTTCCGAAAATGATGACAGTAAAATATGATGTCAGGAAATTACCATTCTCTTCCCTATCTTCACCACATTCCAAATGCTTTTCTACCTCGGATGGTTGAAAGTCGGACAGTATTTGATGAATCCCTTTGGAGAAGATGATGACGACTTTGGTCAGCTTGAACAGAATTTATGTCTAAACAAAATTTTTCAGAACTCAACTACGTTCTTGACCGCAACACTGCTATTGCTCATATGATGGCCACCGAGCTAGCTGACCAGTGCCCTTCAATTGGCAGTGAAATGTACCCGACGATCCCTCACACCCGCGCCTCGTTCAAGATTCAGGTGATTCGAATCACGAGGGTGGAAAATATTTAATTCAGGATATCATTCCGAAGTCACACTTGGCCTCCTTCACGATACCAGAGAATGAAATGAAGCTCATTACCCACGAGGATTTCAAGGAAACTGAGAAGCTTATCGATGAGAAGAAAGGTCAACGCCAAAGATTCGGCCTATTGGTGAGAGCCATGGACGCCAAGAGGTTTGACACGTGCCTTAAGTAGGGTACTTGAAACATTTTTGCAGAAATAAGAACCAAGGAGACATTGAAGAAGAGAAGGACAACTAACGGTAAACAAACCGAGCTTCAAAATATTTGTTTTTGTCATAAGGAAATAAAGATTTATTTTGTTTAGTTCACGTCATCAAATACCCGGAAAGGGAAGCTACGCTCATACAATCAAATCTATGATCCAAACAAGGATAGCAAATAATACAAACTTTGACACCTTTGTGTACGACCGTAAAGCGTCGAATCTTCCTGGTCGTAACAGTGGCGTCATTGAGCAACTTTGCAGTACATGTTTGCTCCGACCAGACACGCCTGTCTGAACGTCTATTCCAGAAGCACATGTAAGTTTTTATCACTTTCATTCATTTTAGTTGTGTGATTCACTTGGCCCTGTACTTCGTATAAGGATTTGCGGGAAAATGGGATTGAATAAACTAGCTTCCAATAACTGTCACATCAAATAGTCTCGTCTGCTCGTGCCCTCTGGCTGCAAACCGGTCATCTAATGATGAGGGCAGAGGCTAGCGGGTATCATATCCAGTCGTTTGACAACAATCCCCAACCGGCTCTGCCAAGCATACCGCACATCGAGTTCATAGTCTAAAAGTAGGTTTCTTGGGTCGGTGTTCTAGAGCTTTCTTAGACTAAGATTCATACAGCTATCTGACAACTTTATCTTGTTTTACTCAAACTTTATCTATATAACTTTAGGTCCCTCTTTCGTATGAAGCGCCCTGTGGTTGTCGAACTTGACTGTTTGGGTTTTTCACTCTAGGATTAATTAGAGTAAACATAACTGCAATCAACACCAGACATCGAGGATCGATCTTGAATAGTATTAATCCATTGAAAAGTAGTTTCCAGGGACGACTTATGCAAATGCGAAGAAAGATTTTGACCGGTGACCGAAATTTTGAACGTAATCCCGTCCACATGTTCCTCCTCAGCTGCCCTTTCGAAGACTCAATGGTGCATCACGTACAAGAGTCTTCATCCTTAACTGGGCCAATCGCCTCCTCTTTCCTTCCTATGATGCACCTCGCCTTTTGAGAAAACGCGGTTTATCGCGACTTGCGCAATAATCTCATTGTGAGGCAGGGACGGATATCCGGGATTCTCCTCGCTTTCAGCATTTTGATACAGGCTGCTCTGCCGTATAAAGGCCGGTAGGCTGCCGGTAGAAGCGTATTTTTGATTTCACGCTTCTCTTCACCGCGCTCGCACGGCCCCCGGAAGTCTTTTCTATGGACAAATAACTTCTTCTTGATAGTATTCTTTATCTAACGACTGTGTCGAGTTTCATTCAGTATACTCTTTGGTTCTTCATCGTTCTGTGTATCCCATAGGCTTCTTCCACAACTATATTTCGAGATTTAACTCTGTTTAACCAGAAACGTAGGTAAATTATGTGAATCCTCAGTGAACTCCTTCGTTTGAGAACAGAGTAAGCAGCTTTTGTGTTACGAGGAGGTCAAATACAACCAATAAAACATACAACATAAGTTAGGAAGCTCTATTAAAATACCTTTTCGTTAGATCTGTGTTTTGTTTCTAAAAATTGACGTAGTCTCGAAATCGGCAGTTTCGTAATAGCCTAATAGAGCGACGTTTCGCACTTGAAACAAGTATCACGTGACCCATACTGACCGGTAACTGGGCAACAATTATCATGCCAGCCGGCTGTCCACTCGCGTTCCGTTCATCCCGCTTCCAGCTGCCGCCGAGTTCATCATGACAGGTGCATATTTCAAAAACGTTGCAAAAAGTGACTCCCGCCAGAAATGACCATTAGTAAGCTCCGCCTGCTGCTTAGAACTAAAACCAGACCAACGCAACCTCGACTTTTACTTTCAGGGCTGGTAATAAACCTCATGGATGGATGGCAGCCACGAATCTTCTGTTAACTATTCTGTCAACTGCCACTTGTAAAAACGTTGTTCTATTTAATGTGAATGTTTTTTTTAGTTTTCAATATGGCAGCAGCAGTTCAAATAGATCCTGTCCAATCAAAGGGAAAGTCAGTTTATTACAACTTAGACAAAGAAAAACTACGACAGTTGTGGTATCTTGGAACTGTCCGAGGATTAATAAAAGTAAGTTAAGTATGGAGTATTTGTAACTGTGATTTAGATGAAAGCCAGATCGGCACTAGAAGATACGTCCTGGATTGAAAGCCAAGTCTACCAACAGTGCGAGAAAAGTGCCAAATCGACCGTGGATTTGGCGAAATGTGCTGTGTCAGTGTTTGATGCTAGAGACTATCAGCAGAAGGAAAGTGTAGAAGTACATTCGAGACAAAAGCCGGTAGTGAACATATCAATCAAGAAAGCAACAAGTTCTCCTGTTGCACCGTCGATCGGTGGCTACAGTACGTCTCAAATCAAGCAGAAGAGTATCTACGACACAAAACAGCAACAGAATCCTCATTTAAAATCAAGAAAAGGTCTGTATTTCAAGTCCGGATACGGATGGGTCAAGAATCCTATTCGCGCCCAACATAGAATCAGAAGAGAGAAAAGAGATGCGATTGAGGAAGCTTGGGATCTGTTCCTGAAGGAAGAAAGGGAAAAGAAGAAGAGGAGTAGAATACGGGCAGCTAGAGTACGTTAAAGTGCCGGTTGTTCAGCAAAGTTTTAGGTGGCCACCAAGAGAATTGAAGAACAACTAGAACGAAACATTCTCGGAATGGAGCGACTCCAAATAAAAAACCGAAGAGAGAAGCGGAAAGTTGAACCTGATCCAATTATTCCAATAGTTGGAACTAAGCCAGCACTTGATTACTCAAAACTCGCCTTGACTTATCTCAAGAACTTTGTTGGTATGTTCTTCATCTATTATTAATTAAAAAAGTCTAAGGTGGAAGTTCTGCTGGATTTCCTAATATCGAGAAACTGAGGCAGATCAAAGATTATGTTGACAAAGCTGACGTAGTCAAAGCTTACTTTAAATTGATCAACGATGAGAACAAGAGCCTGATGAAGAAGTATGGTATAATGAGCGAAGACCCGCAGGTTCAGAAGGATGCGTCAGATATACTGGCAGATGTCCTAGAGCAAGTCAATACCTTCGCGGTAACACATTTCCCTTCCTTTCAAAAGCAATGTGCTTCCAGGCAAAACATCAAAATGATCCACACTTTGCGAACGGAAAACTCTCGATCATGTCTCCTCGTCTTTTCTCCATCTTGCCCGACAAGAAAACCAAAAATCGCCTTCTTTCGCCTACAGTATTTTCCTTCCAAGATGATGGTTTCTTCTCTGTTCCAGACATGTTGGATGTGGGTTATCAATTTGTCTTCAGCCTCGGTCAATATGTATCATATTATGTCCAGGTTGATCCGCTCAGTGAAAGGGTGCGGCAAATCAACAGCCGGTTTGTCCATGCAGGCCACATCGAGCAAAAACGCGGGGGGCCGGTCAACTGGTCACTCAAACATAAACATGAGGAAGATTAATGAAATGTGTTTTTCAGATTGTTACTTCCGACAAGCGGTACCAACAAAACATGCTCGAAATGATTTTGGAATTGAGTGGAGGATCAGAGGCATTGGACGAAGCATTAGATTCAATGAAAAGTGTAATGACGGATCTGAATAATGTACACTACCCTCTGATGCAAGATCTGAGCAAGCACGATCACAACTGGATAAGGTAGTGAAAAATTTATAGCAGATTATAATAATCTTGCAGAGCCAAACGCTCCTTCAGTGACGAACAGAATGACGACTTTGACCGATACGGTTACGCCTATCTCACTAAAGAACAAATGGATCTCATGTATGCAAATAAGAAATGTAAGTCATTAAGGTTTTGAAAATACTGCGTGTTTAGTTACTAATAGTCGAGGGATGAATACTACTGCTTTGGGTGCCATGACTAAGGAAGAAAAAGACAAATGGGTAGAGAAACAAATCAGGGAAATTGCTCAATATGGAAGAAGAGATTGGCCTTTCTGGGGAGGTTTGACGTTTTATAAATCGAGAGAAAGATTTACTTCAGGACGTAGAAAAAGACAAGCTGGTCATGCTGCCGAAGGAGATGCTCATTCCGGGGTTGAATGGTTGACACTGCAACCAATTGCTTTCACAAACTTCATCAATCAAGGCTCGGCGTTAGAGATTGTAACTTTGTCTCCGCGAGCGTTCGTCGGCGAGATTATTAATCCGGAGGCTCTTACGGTAAGAAAACCTATTGAATTAAATATACAACCACTTTCAGGTTCACACACTGTCTCCAAGAGCTTTCATCGCCACAGTTCTATCTCCATCAGCATTAGTTGCAAGAATCCTCAGTCCGGGAGCATTCCGCGCTGAAGTGCTGTCTCCAAGAGCTTTGCAAGCATGGGTCCTCATTCCAGAAGCTTTCGTACGTTAAACTGGTATCGCGTTAGCAAGTGTCTTCAGATAGCCGAAGTGCTTACTCCCCATTTCCTTGAGCCCAAAATTCTTTCTCCGGAAGCTCTTGTTATCTTCGTACTCAGCCCAAGTAACTACGTGAAATATCTAATTTACCCATTATCTAGAGTTTCTATCTCCCCACGTCATGTCTGGTGAGACATTAGGAGTCGTTGTTTTGTCTCCTCACATCTTATCTCCACGTATTGCGTCTGAGGAAAAGATGCTTGTCGAGATTCTGTCTCCCCACATTCTTGGAGGCTCTCACAGTCACGAAGAAGCCCACCACGAGGTTATAACATCAGAACCAACTTGAACTCACTTTTCAGATTGTTGAAGTGGGTTCACATACAGAACACAGTGATGCTGGTCACCCTGATGAAGCTCACGACGAGCATGGTCATGCTGTCTTCCAACCAAAAAGTATAACAGTTTAAGATCACATTATTTCGTTGTCAGCTAGCGCCGATCATGCAACCGAGGCGGATGGCGGCCATCACGATCATCATCCAGTCCGCAAATAATTGAACTCTTAATTTATTTCCCATTAGAAGTACTAGTGTCATAGCCGGAATTTTGTTCTTTTATGACAAGCCATCATGACGTCAAATGTGTCGCCTTTCCCATGAGAACTTTCACCTACGTGTATGTGTTTGTTCAGTACAATTTTGTGAAACTGTAATAATTTATTGAGGCAATATATGTGGTATATAAAGATTATAATTTTGTTCACTGAGACAGACACTGTGACGCTCAAATTTGCTTTTCAGATTGCATTGAAGCTGATGAAGCGTTGAGCTAATTGTATATCAGGGAAAAGTAAACCTAGATACCGTGGACGAAATTAGCTGCATTATAACGTCAAACTGGACGTTTGACTTCGATTACAATTTCTACACATTTCCGGCCTCAAGGAACCAAAATAACGTTGTTGAAAAACATGCCCTATGAAACTTGAACCCCCATATCAACCTTAGGTTAGCTGAACATATCGCAATAAGCTTATGAAAAAACAAGTGCGTTTTGTTTGTTCAATCGCAAGATCTACAACCTGTGTAAGGTCTGAATGCAGTGGACAGCAGAAGTGTGTCTTCAAGGTTTACAGAATTCACGAAAGTTGTTTCTTTCTGACGTTTATACCAAAAGATAAAATATCGAAAATATGCGAAAGACAATCCCTATTACGTCTTCTCGAAAGGCATTTCGAAATCAAAGGTTATCCTTTCAAAAACTTTGCACAGTGGTGACAAAACTTTGTTTTGCTATCATAGAGACGAATATCACAATGATTTAACAAGGCGAGATAGATTTATTTTGTACGATCGTGCTGTCAGCCGAAGCGTAAAGGACGTGGCTTCTCGTGTCTGAAAACAAAACATTTCGATGATGAAGTTTCAACTCTTAAGCCCTCCATCCAAGTGCTCTCTTTTGTTCTATAGCGGCAATCCACAAAAATTGAGGGTTCTTAATTGCTTCGTGTGGATAATTGCTATACTGCCAAATTACTGAAACTTGTGTCAAAAGATTCGTCATAGCGCCATCAAACTTCGACATGACAAGAAATCCTAGTTGCAGAGTCTTACAGACTTTTTCTTAAACCAGTATTTTGACATCTTAGGTGGGCGAAGCGACGGACCATGAAATTGTGGACGACTTTAAATTTGTCCCACGACTTGGCATCATATGATTGGGCCCACCCGGTCAAAAAAAGGACCCCAGAGAGCTGCTATACTTTCACACGTCACTAGTAAGTGATGCCATTGTCATCTTTGTGGGGTACGACTCAAAAAGCGCATTTTTCTTGTGGTTGAATAAGCTTCAATGGTCAAGAATAGTCGGGTCAAGTCAAAGAGCAAAGAAGAGAACCGTCTACGTATCGTGTTAATCATGCGTTACTGCGACATTTCCATGTTAAACGACAACGATCTAATACGATTAAGAAGCAAAAGCGCTACTGATCCGGCTAATGTGCTTGGTTTCAGAGCAACCTCGGAATGACTGTTCAACCATCAGTAAGCTCAAAAAGTTGCTTGTTCATTATGGTCGAGACTAAAAAGTTGTTTTGATTCTTTTAGCATTATAAAATCATTGACTTAACTTTGTTTGACACGGCGTTATCAAACTATCATTGATCTGTTCAATTATAACAAGAGCAAAGGACTCACTTTGGTGGATCTTCCTCAACATCACGCGTGTTTCTGTAGAAATAATCGTAGTCGCCGTACAAAACATTTCCCAAATATGGAAACCGCCTATCTGAAAACGTAAACTGATGAGATAGCAAGAAAGATGATTACGATATGTGGAGTAATACGTACCTAACGAAAACTTTGATGGCATTCTGGCGGACAGTGCTGTGGATACAAGGACTAGAACTGTCAACCACAGCATAGCATTACGCAGTGGAGGTGTGTAGTGCGCCGCCAGATGACTCCGCCCCATATGGCGTGGGTGATGGGAGGTTTGTGAAATGCACCACCACCACCTTCTAGACGAATTGATGTATTCTGAACTAGGTAATGGGCACGTCAGCAGAAATGAAGGCGAGATCGTATGCTTGACAGTTTTTGTTATCTTCATGCTGTCACTCGACTGCAAATTCAGATGCGCAGCGAGGCTTCACCTTCGAGGGTAAAAGCAAACATTGGAAGATCACATTACTTGTAGTAAGTAAGGCAGTTCTGAAGACACACGATGGGATGTGTGACGAACGAAAGAACAGTATGGCTCACAAAATTCTTCAATTGCATGTACAAAACGGTATTTCTTCAGCTCTGAGAGCTTCTTCGAGCACAGTAGTTTCTTTTAAGTTTAATCGAACTATTCCTGGGCTAGTCTAGACTAATCTATGAACTTTTCCAGGAACATTTTCGCTTGACCAGTGATTGAATAAATTTTCGGTTCAGTTCATGAACTGGAAGGCCATATTATCTCCAGTGCGGAGGTTTTGAGTCAAGTGACGTGTGGACCTCCGGACTCTTCCGGTAGGTTAGGGCTCACACTTCGAGAAGTCATTTACACCTAAACCTTTGGAGATTTGGACCTCGAGCATGCGGTCAAAATGCATTCAAAAGAAAGGAAGACATCCATCTACAAAACTTTTGCGCCACATGGGACTGGCAAGAAGTGGTCGACTAGAAAATGCCATCTCGTCTTAGATTATTCTCACATACAATGGACAAACAATATGCCCCTGTTGGTTCCTCGAATACCATGACAAGTTTTACTGTGCACGGAATTTAATAAAATTTTACTCCTGGTCTGTATTGTAAACTTGGTTGAACGTCTACGGTGTCAATAAATGGGATTTTCTCAATGGATCGGCTATTCTCTCTGACAATTAAAATTCTTAATATTCTGACAAGAAAATGCGATACAGTTGAGTCCTTTGATCGTTTTTATGATTGAAAAAGTATAGCATATGAAAACTCCTACTTGTTCCAAACGAATCTCCGTTACCCAACTAACTTCACGCTAAAACTCGTTTTGGAAAAAAATGTCACATGTTCGTGCTTTCGATAGTTCAGGTGTTTTTTTCTGTTTGCTTTCAATAATCAGTTGCGAGCTTTGCAGCCATGTGTATGTTCATTCCAGTATAACCTTTGAAAATAAACGCGCTGTAGTCTACGTATTTGAAGGCACGGACAATACAATCGATAACTAGCGTTAACGTTCAGTAGCACAGTATATTCAATTACTTTCTTATATTTTTTCACATTATGGTGTAAACTAAAAATAGTTCCACATGTCAAACTGTAAATGTACGACTTCTGTTAACGTTTATAAGTTTTACATGTTCCGTTCTACTGTAATGTACGCAACATATTGCGTACTTCGCGTCTTCTGTGGCGTTCTTCGCCAAGCCATAGCACAATTTTTACGAACACCTTTTGTTTAGAATATTTAAAGATATTTTGTTTTTAGGCAACATGTCCAGCTCAGGCGATTCCTCCGCTGGCGAAGAGGACTATGAAGTCAGTTTTCTAGCTGTCTAGGTCATCTTGATTGTATTCCAGGTCGAGCAAATCTTAAAGCATAAGAAGACTCCTGGCGGTTACAAGTACTTTGTCCGCTGGAAGGGATATGGGCCTGAAGATGACTGCTGGACTCAAGCCGACGGATTTGTGAGTTGAACAGTTATATTTCAATTTTGACTCTTTTACAGAGCGCTCCTGAGCTGGAAGCTGCGTACTGGGCTTCGAAAAGCAGAAGAAGTTCAACACCAAGATCTGCTGCAAGAAGTAGCGTGGAAAGCACCTCAGCTAAGACCAAAACTAGGTCAGTTCGTCGAGAAATATCTCAACCAACAACCAGCAAGCGTAACTCTGCTCGGAGGTAAGAAGATAGCAGTATGGACCTAAGTTGAATTCAGAGTTCGCACTTACAAAGAATCGTCGAGTAATGACGACTACAGCAGTGGATCTGATATGCGAGCTGGAAGTGACAGTCCTCCGCCAAAGATGATCCGTAAAAAGTACCGAGGTGCCGATCCCATGAACAGCTCTTTCGAAGAACAGGTATACTGTTTCACTTTTCATTTACAACTCTTTCTTCAGGAAGAAGATGAGGATGAAGGCGAAGACAACAAAAAAGATACAAAACAACACAACTCTGAATATGGATCAAGAATGTTCTCCACCCTGGCACGTTTTATCGGGTTTAAGTAATTGTCAAAGCAGACTGATCTCACTGCCATCTATTTATTTACTTGTATTATGTCCGACCTCATTTAAAGTCTTAAAGATTCTCCACTGCCGAATGTAATTTCGTAAAGTCTTTCCACCTTCCCACCAGGTCCTTGTCAAAAATAAATTGTTCTCATTTTATCGTCTTACCATATAACTTGCAGGGTAGCCCTCCGGCTTCGGAAATGGACGCACGCGATTGTTTCGAACGACCGGTGGTAACAAAGTTCAGTCCTCCATACGAGATGACGCCTGAGCCAGGAGTACCAGTGAGTACACAAGTATGACATTTGGTGTTTTCTTAAAAAAACGCTTGTTTAGAACAACGCTCAACGTTTTCAAAGTGATGCTGTAAAACCGGAGCCAAGTTTTAAAGATTGGCTGGACCAAAATGCTGACTTACAACAGGAACAACCAGTGAATAACGACGAAAGAATTGTAGAAATTGTTGCCACACAATCGAATGAAAAAAGTACAGTTAATACGTAAGCTACTATTCGATTTTGATTTAAATGTTTTTAAGAAATATGAAAACAGATGAAGAAAGCGATGATGAATGGGAAAATCTAAGTCATAGGCTTCCGAGGCCTCCTAGCCCACAGGGCAAAACATCGGTAAATGACGGATGCAAAGACATGCTAGTCGATGTTTTCGATTCTCCACTGCCGAATGTAATTCGAAAAGAAATGGTGCACTTACATTTCAATTTAGGATCCATACAATGCGCTAATTCAAGCATTACCTAAGGCTTCCAAAGACGACAAAACCGAACACTTTGTAAGTAGATACTTGGTTTTATTAATATTTATTTGATATACAATTAGTTTTATTAATATTTATTTTACAGAAAAGCAGAAGAGTACAGATTAGAGTTTTGGAGGATGTCTGGCAAGATGATTTTTGGGTCGGTATGGAACCTAACGACATCTCACAAGCCTATGTAAGTTGTTTGTTAATATTAACATTAATCATTAACATTGTTCAGAACGAACACCTTAACAAATTAATTGAAGAACAATATTTTCTCGAGGACTATTCCGAAAGGTCGAGATTGGAATACATTTATCAAAAGCGATACATCGAAAAATTGGTCCTTTCCTGGAAATTACTGCAAGTTAATCACATTGATATGGGAAAGGTAGCCAATTTTAAAGCTAACTTATCATTCTTCAGATTCCAACTAAAATTCTGGCGGTGGTTAGTGAAACTTTTACAAATGATGAAACAAAGAAGACGCTTCACAAATATTATGGAGTCATTGGGTTCTGGAAATGTCCTGGCGTAGCTCAGCAGCTGCTCTGGAGCGATTTGTGCGAGAGATGTCCAAAGGTGGAGATTTTCTTCTTTTTTTTCACATTTTACGTTCATCAGATCGTCAACCAGTTTCGTCTCGATTACCTTGAACACAAAAAGATGATGAACGGCTTCAACGCTATCGTAAACCACGTTAACGACGTCAACATCTTCTGGATGAATGAAAATAGAAAGTTTGGCCATCAATGCGGAATATGAATGATCTCAATGATTTTCACCCTTCACTTATACTTTGGTTCTGTGGAAGCAGAATGCTGGTTAATAAAATTGGAGACTTGTTGCATTTCAGAGCCTATAACGATTTTCTAGCTTTGAGATAAACTGTTTAAAATGGGCTCGCTATGTACAAGTTTTTGCAAATAAATACACTGCTTATTTTCTGTTGATTCCTAACTTGAGTAGAAACGTACACGTGAAAAATACATGTGCTGTTTTGTTGGAAAATTGTTCTGACTTTAACACACGAACTTCAAACAAGTCCAGAAGACGAAGAAGAAATGACAAAAGAAATATTCAACGAAAAAATGACTAACAGGAAAATCAGTTTATTCGTTAAAAAAGGCGTATAAAGGGCACATTGTTAAAGGAACTTGTAAAAGGCGAAACGCAGAGATCTATGATGAATGTAGCAGGGAAGGAATTGAGAAATAAAAAGATTTAGGCAACTAAGAAAGAAATCCAGGAATCAATCCGGGAATCGGTCACAGTTGTCCCAAAGGCAATTCTCAAGATGTTATTTATAAAAGCAGGCGTAGCTCTAGGTCATAAAAGACAAATTATAAAGCAGAAAGCGGATGTAGGGATTTTGCAGACCTGCATTTTATGAAGAGAGTAGGGTCTCGAAAAACGAGATTCAGCTTTAGTTAAGGCACAACAGGGCTGTAGACAACTGTGAGGCAGAGACCATACGTTGATTCGTGGAAGGCGACAATTTAGAAAATACTTCGTTCCATTTTATCACTTCTACGTTGATCAGACATCTGAAAAGACAGTTTGTGTGGTCATTAACAAAATCTAGCTTAAGAAACAAAAAGAGTTTTTATCTAATGCTAGCTTCGTGTAGACGGTCAAAGCAGCATGCGGAACAATCACAATCACAACAAATTTTATTGTGCCAGTACCGATAGAAATGTACAAAGAATAGGTATAAATTATCGATTTTTTTTCTTTGAAAAGTTCAATAACTGAATTTTTGGCAATTGGCCAAGGATATGACTGAAGGATCCCAAGAATTGAATAGCTTTTAAAAGCCGAGCCCGTCGGCAGATAGTTCATGCAGAAAGATAGAGAAAGAGCTAGATGCCACAACGACTATTGGTACCTTGTAAAAGATTTATCGGGGAAGAGGGGAGAGAGAGGAGTCAGCACTACTACTGGTTGAAGCCGAGAGCACCGAGCAGTTTGCCTTTGAGACCCTGAGCCGACTGGCTTGTAGTCATTCGACCCATTTGGGAAGCGGTCATCGATTCGTCCATGGCCGAGGCGCGAAACGGTTCATGCTGAAATTCACCACTTCACAACATAGAAAAGAAAAAAGACGAAAAATGGGAAGACTGCCAGACAATTGAAGGCAGCTCGATATGCGCAAACGGGGTATCACACATAGCGAGTGGATTGAAGACTGATACCCAAGCAGAGACAACACGTGGCAGCGAAATTTGTACAGATTCAACATATATAAGACTTGGAGCAGATCGTTACCTGTTTTTTTGCCCTAAGGCAAACGTCTTCCAAGGTCTCTGCAGCCTCGTATTTACCCTGCCGTCTGTACAGAGCTCCAAGGTTCTTCAACGTCGTCTGCACCGTTTGGCTGAAAATGATTTGCATTAATTACGTCTTTCCGGAACTTTATATCTGCCAACAAAACTTGAAATGTTAGCTTTTGGCGCTGAAGTTATTGCTCAAGCATTTATAGGGAATCAAAGGATGTTCGAACTGAGAAAAGGTCTTACTTATGCCCTTCGCGGATAAGCCATAGTGTACCAGTTGGACTAGAAAATTTGTTTGGGTGATAAGAACGAATTAAACTGAGCTGTAGTCACTTACTTGTCAACCTTAGCAGCTTTCTGGAGATAACTCTGGTCGGGAAGAGGCTCTCCGCCGCGACTCTTGTTCTCTTCTCTCTCCTCGGCAATCTGCCAGATTGGTTTATTGTCGTCTCCGATTCGTCCGAACTCTCGTTCATGTGCTCTTGTCAAAATCTGTTTGTAAAGCTCTTCCGCTTCCTGAAAGAGTGAATAAGACAGGATGCAAACAAATAGATTGCCTTATATTTTCCCTGTTTCAAATAGGCGGAAGACAAGTTGTTCTTGGTTTTTGCAACATTCGCATCATCAGGTCCCAATTTGGTTTCGTAGATTTCCAAAGCGCGTCTAAATGCGAGATTTCGATAGAACAGATCAATCGAAACTTACTTGTAGTATCGTTCCACCTCTTCGTACTTGCCCTGATTCTGACAAAGGAGAGCAAGATTGTTCAATTGCTTGGCAACATCTGGATGGTCGTGTCCGAGAACCTTCTCTCTGATCTCCAAGGCGCGTTTACAGAGAGGCTCGGCATCCTTGAACTTTCCACGCTTGCCGAAGAGAACCGCCAGATTGTTGAGAGTAGCAGCAACGGCTGGATGGCTTTCTCCGAGACACTTCTCGCGGATAGACAAGGCTTCGTTCAGAAGATTAGCAGCCTCTTTGTACTTGTTTTGATCACTGAAAGGATTATCAACTGGCTTCGAGAGATTCAATACCGGTAAACAAGTGCGAGGATGTTCAACATAGTTGCTACATCAGGATGGTCGTGTCCAGACGTTTTCTCGAGATCTTCAAGAGCCTGTTTACACAAGGGAACGGCGACTTCGTAGCGCCCTTGCGAAGCATATTGAATAACCTAAATTTTTGTTTACTCTGGTCCAAATCGACGCAATCTACTGCTATTCATCTAGTGTTTGGTGCAAAAGAGATAGTGAAAACAGGCTGTGTTGTAGCGATGGAAAATCCAACAAGACAACACAAGAACCTACTCGCACTACTTCATAGAGCAATAAGCGAATGCCGCTCTGATACTAAAAGCGCCATATGAGAAAATAAATGAATGATAAAAGAACGTACGAGATTATGCAGAGTTCGGAGACGGGCAGGGATTTCGTAACCGACGCTCGAATTGGCTGCCATCGAATGAGCCGAAGAAGGAACGAAGCCTCCTGCAAAATTATATGGTTTCTCTAACTATCGCGGAAATTGGAAGGTAATAGAAGTTCCAAATCAAGATTGAGAGCAACTGAATTACGCACAGCTGCTATCAGAAACCTGCATCAAATTAGCATGGCTTTACCTGTGACTTCATCGTCTTCATCGGGACCGAAGCCGAGTTCTTGGAGGGTTTCTGTTGTTGAGGGAACTGGTGCCTGTTCGACATTGGCTGCTTGCCCGTCTTTCTGCAAATTTAACACGTTTAACGATATAACTGTAGTGCTTACGATATCCTCATCAAAGTTCTTTATGCTGTTGAGATAGTTGAGATGCTTGTTCTGCTCTTCGAGCTCTGCTACCCGCTTCTCTGACTCCTGAAGCTTTAGCTGCGTAGATGAGAGCTCGTCTCTCAACCAGGCGTTTTCTTGAACAAGCCGACGTCGTTGAGCATGGTATTTAGCCTTGTCTGCCTCCAGTTCTTGCTGGTGACTCAATACGGCGAGCATCATCTGAATATCAAAATGGATAAAGTGGATGCACAAAGTTACCTGCAAATCTTCGAATCCAGAAGTGAGACTGTTCCCATTATCTTGCACCACGTTGAGTTTGGCTCTTGGAATATGTCCTTCATCAACTTTCATCCCTTAAAATATTTGATAGAATATATTTTTCTTTCAAAAGTACCTCGTATCGCAGCTTCCAACGTGGCTTGTACTGTCGCATTTTCTTCTTTTAATGCTTCCAGACCCTAAACATTATATTTTTTAAAGAAAAATAGCCTAATAAGCAAAAAAACATTTTATTGGAACTCACTTGTTGAACTGTTCGAAGGCCACTAGACAGCTCTTCTTGCGACATGTTGCTCATCTTTCCCAAGTTTTCAATTTTCCGTCTGAAAAGATTCCAATTACTATAGCGTAAATGAATTTCTAGAGACGAAGTTGCCTAGAACGTGGATGAAAACATTGATTTAGAGTTACGAAACAAGCGGACTGGGACGAGGACCGGCATGGGAGGTTGGCGAATCGATCGGGCGGCGCCCGATGCGGCGAATACAATGCGACGAGAGACACAGCTGCGTAAAGAGCAATTTGACCATAACCACAATTACACGAGGGGATACAGGACGGAAAGTCGTTTACGACCTCAGACAAAAAACGGTTTATGGCGTGACGCCCAGCTCTTATGTTCCGGCTATGAGTCAAAGCACATTTTTATGACGGCGCGAATAGGTCGCCGAGGACGCAGATCCATTAGATATTTTGCAATTTGCGTGCAAAAGCTTCTAAAAATCGATATCAGCGCTATTTTTGTAGTGGGTCAAAATATAAACTTGTGCAAATCAATGGTCACTCTAAATACATATGGGAACTTAAACACACTGTTGTCACAATCACGCGGATACCATGGCAACAAATCCAATTCTTCCATGCAATGATACTGAAAAACAACTCACTGTCTGTATGCCTGCATTGTTGAACCCGTAAGACTCATAACTACCCACTACCTGATGGATATCCTGAAAAGTGAAATAGTTTAATTGAAAGTATGGAATGAAAAAAGAAAATAAGTGTGAGCGGGAACACGATCAGAGATGGAGACATCGCTTGTTCTTAATGGGACTGAGGCACAGACAATTGCAAATTGAATTGGCCCATGTAACCAGCCCTATGGAAAAGACGACACGGCTCCCGGGTAAATTGCATTAGACTGGCAGATGAATGACTGAATGTTTCCAGGGATATGGCAATCAGAATGAACAGATTGTAAAGAGAAAATGAAGACTGAACACGCGAAGGGGGTGATTCATTATAAGAAGACACGACCGAGTATTGACGAAGTAATAAAACGAGTTTCATCCAACTCATCCGAAGATAAACAATGTGCAGCTATTTTTGTTCCTGGCTTGCAGCTGCAACCCTTCAATCAACGACTAGTCGTGGGAGAGCGAGATTTAGTCAGATTTGATGGAATGAGGACATCATGGAGTATAGTGAGATAAGCAGAGGACGGGAAGAAACATGATGCCGTCTCGAATGTATTACACCTCTTGGCCCAGGAGCGGATAAAAAATGATCTGAGAAGGGCAACTGAGCGGGAAAATTTTCATAGAAAGTGCGCCGAGCAAAGGGCATTTTGGAACGGGCAGTGCCTTAAAGGCGTGACAACATGGCTTTCAAACTGAACATAATGTCTCTTAGTGAGCAGCAGGCAATGGATTAAGGCGCATCGATTCCATTAATGAATTCCGGACGAGCCGACGGATTGCGAACACAATGCCATGTTTTGTCGTGAAGACAACAAACGAACTGCTGATACGCTGACTAACAAGCTGCTCAAGAATGTTCATTTTGATGTCTTACGCAAACTTGATATATTATGTACACGAGGCAGGAATTATTCACACAAGACAAATGAGCAGAATAATCATGAGATTTGGCCATTACGAAGGTTACGAAAGAAACTCGGAGCAGCGTGTGAGTAGTCACGAGAATCACAGTCCCGGCGGATAGCCTAAATTGGACGTAATTTGACACACATCAGCATAAACAACCTCGAAGGCTTCGGGAGAGGATTAACGCTATGGCCAATCTGAAAACAAATAATATACAAATAGACAGTAATTGACCTTTCTACTATCAAAATGTTTACAGTTTGCTATCTTATCGTCACTGGACAGCCTACCTTGTCCACATTGCCACTTGAGTTTTTCGACTGCTGCCTATTAGCATTCTGTTATAAACCAAGGCCAAAAAATCTAAACTATTAAAATTTTATGATGTCTGTGGCTGACTCTGTGTATTTGTTTGTTTGTTTGTCCGTAGCCAAAATTTTTATGTAGTGGTAAGTGGACGTTTGACGCAAACAACACGGGTTCGAGTCCGCCCAGAGAATTTTTGTTTTGCTAATTTGTTATTAGTAGGAAATTACGATAAAATTGATTTTCTACCTTTGAGGATCGCAAACAAAATCCTGAAATTTGCCAGCGGAGGCTGCCGCAGGCAGCTAGTTTAGTTTAAAACATAACGCTTTGAAAAACTTTTGAGGCATCTTATCACAATCAACATAGTTTTTTGACATAAACCTCTCTTTGAATGCTTACGAATGCAAAAATAGTCGTTCATTGCTGTTTTCTGATAAGGGCTACAGAGTTTGTCTAGTAGTGATAACCGCAAATATTTTGTATTTGTTTCCACTTTACAGTTGACTTTCAAACCCATTGCTTTTGTTTCAGATGTTAGCCATGAACATGCCGACAATGGGTCCAATGATGGGTAACTCCACCATGGACATGGGTGGTTCAACAATGAAAATGGGTGACATGGGCAACATGCTCTGCATGAAACACCAAATGTGGACATACTTTCACATAACACCAGATGATACCATTTTGTTCGACTCGTGGGGAGTCAGCAATGCTGGAGGTGAGCACATTTCGTAAAAACAATAATTCAGATTCTAGAAATGGCCTGGTCCAGTGCTATTATCTTCGCACTTGCTCTCTTTCCCGAGCTGATCAAACTTATTCGATGGAAACTTGAGCGCTACCAAAATTTAGACGGACTGCCGTAAATTCAATATTAACATAATATAAAAGGCCTTTCAGCTACGTTCGCCGATTGTTCGCTCCGACTCATCTGCTTCAGACTCTTCTTTTCGGCATCCAACTGTGCTTCAGCTACGTTCTCATGCTCTGTTTCATGACATTCAATGTCTGGTTGTGTATTGCCGTCGTTGCTGGACTTACAGTTGGATATCTTGCTTTCGGGTCGCGACAAGAACGAAAAGATTCTTCATCTCACTTCTGATCTACATAAACGTTTTCTACGTTTTCTAGTAGTTTTCATTCTTGAATACTGGAACTTCCAACTGTTCTTGACTTTTTGCCCCTTGCATGTTTTAACCATTCAGATGATGATGATGTGTTTTCATTTTCGGATACAAGAGCCGATATTATTCAAGGAATGGATTCCTGGCAACATGACTGGTAATATTTTTGAACTTAGATGGCTATACACATTTTCTAGGGTACGTGTTCTCTTGTTTCGCTGTTGGAGTTATTGCTTTTGCTTACGAGCTGATCAAGTTTGGAAGAACCAGAATTGACAAGGATACAACATCGCACGTTAGTTTCGTTAGAAATACTCAACATCCGATCTTAGGATTGTTGTGATGCTGAAATGCGTTTGACCGAAGATACTGATGCCGGACCAACACGCTTACCGTGAGTTTCATCAAATGAGGCAATTGCATTGCGGAAGACAGATAAGAAGGTCATAGGAGCGGATTCAGAGAAGCATCAGCAACAAAATACGAAACTTTCAGATTCCACCGGACTAGTTTGACAAGGGGACAACATGTAGCTGTTTGCGTTACGTATTTCATTCAAACATTCGGCTCATATTGTCTGATGATGATCTCGATGACCTACAATGTTCCAATTGTTCTATCCATGCTTGCCGGTATGATCTTATGTTAACAAAAAGGAGTTTGGTTCAGGACACGTCGTTGCGTTCTATTTTTTGAGCCCATTGACGTCGCCAGAACGACGCCAGGAAAATGACGACTGCTGTGGATAAAATAGGCTTCCATAAATATTTATATCAAGATCAACATGAAAAACATGTGAGGTGAATATACCCTGGATCAGTATGATTTCCACTGAAAAACTTAAGCTCGATCAGGCAGAGAAATGGTTATAAAAGACATGAGATCACAATTAACACAGTCAACTATATACAAACATGACACACTGCAAAAAATCCTGCACAAAAGGTTGTGTGACATGAGAAGAGCCTATAACTTATCAGGAATGCCACCGTAATGATGTCCATTGTGTCTCATCTGGGTGTTATAAAAATGAGGTGGGAGAGAAACATCGCTTTTAGCGTAGATCATCTCCGTAGGCTGATAGATTGCTCCAGAAACAGGTCGACCTGAAAACATATGTGTTAAAGACAATGTAATAGCAATACCCAGGCAGCAGATAAGATTGATCCACGATTTAAACGTCTTGCCACTGAACACCCAGACACCAGTAGTCCAGCCGACGACGCACATACAAGCAGTCTTGATAAGAGCGAGAGCAAAGGCATAGTCTTCTAAAAGAGTGCGACTAGACTTTATTGAAGAAAGGACTTACCGTAATCGCTTCTAGCTGAGGAACAACTGCATATTAAGGATTCCTCCCACAACGGACGGCTGTGCTGTTCATAGAAATGGATGAGAATGATGAAAAGGGCGGGTACAGTATACAAGACGGAGAAGATGCCAATCTTTGACATTAGTTGAGTGAGACGCGAGGCATTGTCCAGAAGAGGATTTTGTTTTTGAACCTAGAAAATTGACGTAAAAATGAACAGTAATAATGTACCTCGCTTCTAATCCGGATTAAATTGATAAAGCCTACGGCCAAAAAAAGGATTCCGAAGGAGAAATACACGACGAGAGGAGCCAAAACGAGCATGCGAAGAGCGGAATCATCCGTGTTTCCAACGTAACACAAACCGGACACGGGATCACCATCGATGGCATTGAATGCCTAGAAATTTACTGAACGGTAAAAAGTTGCCTCTTACCATAACCAGAACAGTTTGGATACCGGGAATGACCCATCCCATCACGTGGAAGTAGATCGAGTAAGAGGCAATGGCTTCAGATGACCATTTCGATGCGGCAGCAAGCACCCAAGTCAGGGACAGAATCAACCACCACATGGATGCAGCCATTCCAAAGAAGTAGGTCAGAAGGAATACCTAAACAGACACATATTCAAATGTTTCTTTCAAATTTTACCAAGAAGCAGATGTTAGCGTTGCTGTCCTCGGCTCCTTTCACTTTAAATGCATCGCATGCTACTTGGTCGTGGCCGAAGAAGAAACGGATCAAGAATCCTACAGCGACCATAGCTTGACAGAATGCGAGCATGAAGATTGGTCTCTCCGGATATTGGAAGCGGTCGGTTTCAATCCAGAACGTGAGGATAGTAAAAACGGAAAACACGAAGCAGATGATTGACCAGACTCCAATCCAGTTGACCATAAACTTTTCGTTCCTTTCCGTCAGAGCAGGTGAACGACATGGGTAGGAGCAAGAAGACACATTTCCAACAAGAGTCTTGTGAGTTGGAACATGTTGGAATGGAGATCTGCATTGACAGTGACAGTCATCTTCTTCAGCTTCAGTGATTCCAATGTGAACCTTCGGACGGCTGTCAACTACATCACTAATGGTAGGCTGAAATTAATGATAAATTATACAAAAATTAAGACTAATACCATGACTTTGCGATCCTTTGGAGTGTCAGGCGGAGCAGCACAAATGTTGCCGGAAGTCATCTGATCAGACATTCGGGGCAAACTGTCACAGGAGAGAGTTTCTGGCCAACGGAAGCCATATCTAAATCAGTTTGTTCTAGTTACTAATGCATTCCCACTGAGCCATAATAGGACTACATTTCTTTTTAGCCTCTAGACACATCTCCATGCAGGGCAGAATGGGTCTATCGTAATTGTCCTGACAAATGGGTGTATAGAGAGTGCAGAGGAAGAACTTCAGATGCTGGTAGCAGTTAACCTTAAGGTATTCGTTGAACAAACTTAGCAGAATGTTTTACCTCAACAAGTGGATAGAATTGGTGTACTTCTAGACCTGCTTCGTCTTGTTTCTCGTGGCCGTATCCATTAGGGAAAGAGGTCATGTTATAGCCAACATCTTTGCAAAGAGGAATGGTGATGGGCTCACAGCCTTTACCCGCAACGTAGGATGTCCACAGAATAAGCAGCAGTAGCCGCATCTAAAAACACCTGATTGCTGAACAGAAGAATCGAGAGTAATGAGGGATAGAAGATCAATGGCAAGGTGAGGGCAGGAGTGGAGTGTCCGCGGAATGTGCTAGCTCTAGGTGTATCCGATTGCCGGCACCAGCTGCGTTCAACGTAAGAAGAAAAGGTACCGTAAGCAAGTCAAAGATTTTTGAACTTTAAACAGAAACGTGCCACGTGAATGAAACAAAGTATTTCAAACGCCAGAGTTTTTAAAAGACAATGCTTGGACCAAATAACACTATAGCAATTAGGACGGTTAGAATGAATATTGTCAGTGTCAGGTAGTAGACAGGAAAGTGTGGCTATCGATTGAATCTAATGGCAAGTACAAAAGTACAGGAAACACCCTTATGAAATTTTCGGAAGGATACATAGTGTCCATAAAGACCGGATGCTCATGATAGAGCGGAAGAGACAAACAGAAGAGCCGAGTGCACAAAAGAGTCAACATATCACATCACTCTACTCGAAGACAACTTCACAGTCAGTAAATGTCCAAAAGGCACGCGTTGCGACAAGCAGACAAAGTCTGAAGTGGCGGAGCTAGTACTCGAAAAGCTAAGATTAGTCTGGTTCTTTGGCTCTTGAACAGTCAGAAAAACGGTAAAAGTATAAAGAGGGGTCAGCTAGAGGTATTAACAAAGTAAACATGAGCCGTCATCCGATCTCCGTCTTTGGTGACCTGCTATTAGTCGAGAGAAGTTTAAGCTCATATTACCAGCTTCTCAAGAACAGTTTGTACAACAAAGTGTTTTCTTTATAATCTGAAGAAAATCGCTGTTTAAAGAGTGCAGTTATCCAACAATTATAGTCCCATTTGCGGCTTCCAACACGTTGTCAAGACAACTGGTGGTCAATTTCCATACGTAAATTCGGAAACTCTGGGTGGTCTTCTAAACAAAAATTTGAGAACGGAGCCCGACAGGTTGGCTTCCTGCTGCGAACAATAGGTCTGCAGTAGATTACGCAAGAAAACATGTCATTACGGTAGCAGTATGTTGACCTGTAGGAGTAGGGAATGTGTGCATATTAGGAAGAGGTCAGGCTAGAAGTGGGGTTATGACAATAGGTAAAGTGGACATCGTAGGAGGTGAGAATGTCAATATGGATTGTTCCAGTAAGAAGGTTTTAGTTTTTGATGGGAAAGGACGAATGGGAGCCAACCTATCGTGAGCAAAACTCATGAGAGTGGCTGCGACAAAAGCAAAGCGGAAATCCGGACTACAACTAGTGCACACGGGGTTGCGAGATATTTTTAGTTTTAAAAAGGTTAAAAAGAAGATGACGAACAAAGACAGGTGCAAAACAGTGTGCCACTACGCAATCGGCCAGGGATTAGAGAAGCGTTTTCTGACTAATTGCAGCAAAAGACAACCCATCATCAACTGCATTCGCGTGGTGGGAGGTCCTACCGAGTAGCCTAATTATCTGACACCTTGAACTCAAACAAAGGAATCTAGTTGGCAGGGGGTTTGCTACAGGCAAGAACCCCATACCCGCAGAGCATTCGAGCAACCTAATGGAGCAAAGTCGCCCTGAGATATGGGGCAAAGACGCTCTTGCGTTCATGCTGCGCACCATTCATGTATATGACATATCCTTTTATACTAATGGAAGCCACTGCACATGGTCTAATATTAACGCTCGAAGGCAGACGCAAACAGATTACGCGATGGAAGGTTGCCGAAAAGCGGTGTTCCCGTTCGTGTAACTTGTTCGTTTGCCATCAAGTCAAACACAAAAGTTTTTGTCGCCCTAGTAATGCGATCCTTGGAACAAATAACACATTCAACCAACTGAAAAACGTAGAGATTGGAAGCTCTTGAGAACTTATGGGAGGAAGGATGTGCAAGATGAATATGCTAATTACGAGAACTAAGGACAGCCTAATAGCTAAAGTACTCGAGGCTGCGCATAGGCATTGGCAAGTCCTGTTGAATGAGAAATGAGTGCCGAGTTGCTGACGATTGCCGTCACACACGCAACATGCGGAAAGTTGTGCTCGTATTAGAACTTTCTTTAAAAGTGGAAGCGAGTTCGGAATATTGTTGCGAACACTGAACAGACTGCAGTGACCCTGATGCACATAACAGGATCAGCTGGTTCTGAATAGCCGGCGATTGATGCGCCAGCCTAGCGAGCAGATTTACTTTAGCTTTTCATAAAAGTAGAAGACAGGTTCAAGTATAAGAAAGGGCCAGAGGACAAATATAGAGCTTAATGCCGTGTAGTGGACTGTGTTTAGAGGAAGGCGGATGACCCTCGTACAAACAAAGACGACACACGAGGCTTGGCCACCAGCGTAGGAGAACAATGAACTACCAAGAGTCCACTGCTCACGAACACTGAATTCTTGAATTCGGTTCACAGATTTATAAAATATGAAGCACAAGAGTTTCATAATGAAAGAGCAAGATGTCCCTGCGGCAATTCTCGACGATGCTAATTAGATATGAGGATATGTTGGAAGGAAGATAAAAATAGGTACACGGACATAGGAAAACACCTTCGCGAAAGCTCTCAAGAGCCGATGTCAGTCAAATAGACACGGAAGGCCTATGATCTCTAGCCGACTCTTTTTCGACAATAAACAGGGAGATGAACTGTACCGCATCTGTTCCGTTTGATGCGGGTTGCGGCAATGTTTTGAGTGGTCGCTTTAGATGTCTGCACGCTAATCGTACTGACATTTTGCATCCGCACGAATATGCGGCATGGTCGACCCACAACCTCGAAGCGAGAAAAGGGCTGAAAAGCAGCGAGCCATACTACTGAGGTAGAAACTGTTGAATTATAAATGGCACACTGCTGCCAATGGAAAAAGAGCGAGGAGATGGGTCTCGTAAAAACTAATGAAACGCCTGCGCTCTAAAAGCAACATGCCCCAATGGCTTCGAAAGGAGCCAGAAATAAAAACAGAAGGGAAATGCCTGTCAGATGGCTGCAGAAGGTCCTAATTGTAAGAGGAAATGACCGGTTGGTAGGGATGAGCACAGCACCAGATGACACGATCAAGTGGTTGGTGAGAACAGCTCTCATGAGCACATACAGGTCATCTCATTCAATGGAATAAAGGATTTATCGGCAGATTGTCTTGTGACAGACGACTGAAGGCAGCAAGGTATAAGATTTCAAACAGCCGCAGGTAAGGGAACAACATCCTCGTCTCAGGCCGCTTATGGTCTATTAGCCGCCACCTCTCGACTTCTAGGGAGCGTATACAGGTGTCGAGAATTAGCGGCGTCCAGCTGTATGTGAAGATATTATCTACGCTGTGCAGTGAAGTAGACAATGTCAGCCCAGCATTCTCACACTGATTACTCGATGCAGTATAGAGTGAAGGACAGATGACAGAAGAGAACAGAGAAGTGGATTGGATTCTGTTGAAGTGTACTTGAACATGCGCGAAAAATTGGATGCCAGCTGGCTGGAACTGATTTCTTTATGTGCCCTACAGTAACACAAATTCTGAGCATCATTTGTTTTCCATGATTCGAGATTTTCCACTTTAGCTGACGAGTTGGTAGTTGAACAAGCCACCTCGCCACACCTAACAGAGAGACCGTTGAGTGACATGGGATCTAATTGAAATTTACCGACAAACGCGACAGCAAGGCGGTATAAGATACGCAGACACAAATTCTTTGCGAATTTTCAATGAGAAAGCAATCGGAACACTGATCTCTCTTGACGGAACATGCCATAGAGCAAGAACAAAGAGGAACACTCTCGAGAGTGACCTGAGGAAAGGGCGGTAGTAGTTAATAAGCATACTGACGAGGTGCTAATGGAAGGGCGGCACATGGGCACGTGGTCAAAGGGGTTGAATCTGCGAGAGGTCTTCCGATGTATGCAAGTGCTAAGTGATGAAATTGCAAATGGAGCGACGCGCAGAGTCAATCTGAGGTATCAGGGCATCTTGCCTTATGGCCGATGGCGAAGAATGACAGGAGAATGGCAGATAAGCAGTATGCATTCCGCAATAGAAAGGAACGAAGCTTGTTGGACTGGATGCAAGAGTGGAAGACAGGACGGCATCTGTCTTGCCCCTAGGCGCGATTGTATTAGCTCATTAGAAATTAGAAAGCGACCAAACCGCAATAAGTCCTTAATGAATCTCACTGCACCAATTCTCAAGCAAATGCGCCAAAGGGATGTTGATAATAATACGAGCACGAGTTCTAAAGCACCCATTTTGGAGCTTTTGAAATTCAAAACTTGGCGAAATAGTCAAAATACTGTTTCGAAACATTGTTAAGCCTAAAACAAGCCACTTATAAGTTAGTTGAGATCGTCGGATAGAAAATAAGAGCAGACAGAGTTTTAGGAGTCTGGCCCTGCAGATGCATTGGGCGGCGCGTTTATGTGAGGAAAGAGTACAGACAGCCGTAGTTTTTGCATTGATGACCTGTTGACTCGTAGCCAGACTCGTTCCCCTTTGGGAAGATAGTTACACATTAAAAACAAAGCCGCCGCTCCGAAAGGACTCATTATTATGACTATTTGCTTTAGAATGTCGAGCACCTTGTCGGACTGACGGTCAAACACTGGATAGGAGTCTGCGCGTCTGTCGGATCTTTCTTGACCATTAGCAGCGGAAGTGCATCTAATTGCATTATCTTGCCACACCGTAAACATCAGCATGCGATTAATCGTGAGCATTTGTTCACAGATGTCGCTTTTGGGAAAAGTCACAAATGAGAGACAGGAAAACGAGGCGCAAATGTGGCGAGATTAATGACTACAACGCAAAACAACACGTGCAGCTGGTGTTCCAAAAGGTTCTTCCCGCTGGCATCTGTCATTCTCATCAACAGGTGACAGCCGCGTTTAATAATAATCGTTGATTGATTAGCAGCTAAGACTATGTGTGAGTATGCTTGATATATAATGTTTTATCAGGCACGATATACAGACATTGTTAGCATCACAATCATTTTCCAGGAACAGCGTATTGGTTTCCAAAGTTGGCCGAACTTGGAGGATAAGCAGGGGCTGGTGGAGGGAACGCTGGAGCCGGAGGAGAATACGATGGAGCTGGAGGAGGAGCTGCGTATGAAGGAGCAGGAGCGGGGTTGTAAATCGGAGCCGGAGGAGGTGGTGGTGCGTAGATTGGAGCTGAAAATGAGTATAAATCAATAACATTGAAGAACTGTTTTACGAGGAGGAGCTCCACAGCCGATTGGAGCAGCTGAAAGAGCGCAACCCCCACCGCAAGGAGGTGGTGGAGGCAATGGTGGGGCACATCCGCCTCCACAAGGAGGTGGTGGAGGAGCACTAAAAACTTTTTTTTACAACAAATCAATTCATTTATAGTTGTATATGTTTTCCCTTGCCGCGAGCAAAGAAAATCGTTGAAGCAAGATCGAACCCGCGATGCCCGAGCGACGAGTTGCGCGTGCTGGCTTTGCGCCATAAAGCCAACTGTGTGTTTGGAGAAAGTTCCCAAAGGATGCAACGCTCGTCACAGGCTGCGCAGCAACCAGTTAGCCCAGGCCAAGCTGGCCTTTTGCCCTGCTTGTAATACTTTACCATCCACCGCCGCAGCCGCCACCTCCTCCTAGAAGTGAACCAAATAGAAAGCCATGAGAGACTCCAAAAAGTGAAAGAACGATGATTCCGTGCAACATTCTGAAATCATGCAGTTTTTGAAAGCGGTTGAAAAATTGATGCCTGTCTCCAGACTCTTGGGTTTTATAGCCGTCTGACTATATCAGGTTTGTCCGCGAATCATCCAAGGTGAAGTAGCGGCTTCTTTTGTTACTCTAAGAAGACGATTCCGGCCCACGCCCAGTTATTCAAGAGGACACGATTTCGATTAGCTATCACGATTGGAGTGTATTGTGTCTGAAGAGGTCTGACACCATTGATCTCCAACAACGGGCTCCCATTTTATGAATAGGCAATTTCCCTCCCTTTGACCATCAAGTCATTATGACGACTTCTTTTGTTCAGTAAAAGAAAAGCCAATTAAGTTTTTGATCCACTGTCCCAGATTCTAGAAGTCAGTTTTCAGAAACCTTCAGCCAAGATTATGTGTACTCGCGGCGACATGAAATCCCAGAGGATATATCCATTTGAGTTCTGGTCATCATCTTAGCCCAGAGCCAAACAACGTTCTTTTTTGCCGAGAAGAATGGCCCATTCTTCTGTTTTGGCCAATTTGTTTTTTGTAGCCTCTGGTTTCATCTAGCAGGAAAAATTAAAGAAAAGCCAGAGATAAATGAAGCGTAGGTGGAAATTCCACTTCCTCGTTCAAAATAAAGTCACTTCTCATTCCTCGCATACAAATTTCTCAATACGTAAATCGAAAAAGAGTTCTGCTGAAAACTTCCCTTGCAAGTTCAAGAGTACTGAATCGAATCAGTTTGTAGTGTGGCCTAAAAAGAGGGATAAACTAGTTGACGCCTCAAGAGCTCGAGAATGTCCAGCACATATTTGGGTAAGCAACGCTTCAAATTGACACGCTTATTTGAATGGCCATGATTTCGCTTGTTGCTTCTGGTCATCGGAGACAACATAACAACAAGTTTGGTTCTTACTAGAAGAAAACCTAATTTTAAGTCAGCTGGACTTCTTCTGATTCCAAAAATTGCTTGTTTGTTCTGTTTCAATCGGATTTGCAGCTACTCTCCGAGTAGGAGCAAAACAGCAGGGCATGTGCTTTTCGTATTCTCCAACAGAGACAGCTCGTTCCAAATTTCCTCTCAATTTTAAGAGGAGGCCTGATGCTGCCCTCGGTTCACTCTTCATCGTTTCTCTGTTTGATCTGTTAGAAAAAGCACCACTTCACAGTCAGGCTAATGGATCCCACGCGGGTTTTACCCCACCCTCAGCCACCTTTATGACCTATTGCTTTCGCCATTGCTTTAAGTTATAAATCAACAGTTTGGATTCAATAAAAGAGCTGGAAACCTGGTGAACTGTTTCCCTCCTCGGATGTTTCAAAAGGAATATTTTGAGACGATTCATAAGATCGCGCCAGATTAGTGAAATACAACGATGAAAAGATTTTGCTGATTGTTCTATTCATAACATTCAAAACCCATGCGATTTCAATGAACAACCTTTACTGATTATAGAAGTTTAATCCCTTCGTTCTTTCAGTCTTGTTCGAGTCCTTTGATGCTGGAGAATTTTGACACGACATGTGGTTGCAACTACATGAGTTAGTGTCGGCTGCGTGAATCGTAAAAAGCTGTGCCTCCTCTCGCTTTTCCAATTTGTAGAGAACGAAATAGGCCACTCTACAATCTCAGATTTCGTCTGGACGACTATATTGCTCCCCCTCTCGTTTTGCAGTTTGGTCAGAAAATAAGTGAGAATATAGTGGGCTCTATATTGTTGATGGCCCTGCTTCTTCTTACTCCGGATTCTAATGAAAGATTCCTTGAATCGTGGGTGTGCCCGCTCTCGCTTCCAATTTCCTCCTTCTTCAAGCAGGTCCTCTGTCTGTCCATTTTCTGCTCTTTTGTCGCCCAAAAAGACAATTCTGTCCACTCTCGGCTGACGCTTAAACCGGGTTATATCTTGTATCAAGGGGCAGCAGTCCAGCACAAATTAGCCAGCTCCGCCCCCTATGGGCCATATCTTCTCCTTCATCTTACATAGTTCAGTTCAAAACGGTATTATGGTCCTTTACGAGAAATGATCCTTTCCATTGCTATTTTGGAAAAGGGAAATCATTACAGTGTCCATGCCCTTTCGATTCCGAGCTTTCTCATTTCCACTCAGTTCTCGCTATGAAGCGTTTACAGATGATGACCAACGGAAAACTTCAGTCTCTCGTTAGAAAACTTCAGCGACCCCGTCAGGAAAATGTCTTTCTTCACAGCAAGTGAGTTTACGAGCAGCTATCTCTAAGTGAATTCTTGTTTGTTGTGACATCGAAAGACATATTCCAAGATACTAATGGGGCTAACTCAATGGCACATAAAGCAACAAACGAGCTATACCCAGGCGGCAAAGTGAGCTATCGGAAGTGGGTCCAGCTCTGTGAAAATAACCATAAAAAGCGATTATCTCAACCATCGAGGTACTTGAAAACATGTTGGGTCAAGAGGCAGTGTTGACAGCGTGTTTTTGAGGATTACCGAGTAAATCTGAGAGTTTTATATGATTCTTAAACTGTTCTAATCTACAGTCTCTCTTCCAGCGTATTTGGGTCGACGCCTCTATGTTTATCAGGTCGTAATGACAAATATTTTGAGTTTCTGTTGTTTTTACTGCCTAGGTGAACGCTAGATTCTTTCGGGGAACGGATGTTCCCAATATAGAAGCGCTATATTATAGTGAGGGAGGATTCAGGTCAAATTAGCTCGATCCTCTTGATGCTGGAAACGAAAGAGTTCCTCCTGCGATTCTTGCTCTCACAGCCATATATTCGATTATTGTTCTTTATGTGGATTCTCCTAGCTAGGCTTTCATTGAACTAGGCCACCGTGTGTAGCCAGATGTTCATTTCCAGTAATGGGATTCCGTTTTTGCCCTAGGTTTCACGCCACAGATTCCAATCACTTCTAGCAGTGAGCCAAACAACAATAATGGTTTTTCAGGCAGTCGGATCGGGTATTTCTAGCAACGCCGGAGGATGTGAATCGTATTGTCGATGAGTTTCAGAAGATACCAGACAAATATGGAATCTTCGAATCTATGTTCTTACATCTGTTCTCGGTAAAACAGAAGTAGTTTTGAAACAAATATATTTCAGTTGGATGATCTGGAATTCCATGTGCATTTCCAGTTGGAGTCAACAAAGGAAGAGGCCTTGAAGCAAGATCAGCGGTTTAGGTATGATTGTACTGGTTACTTAAATCTATTATGTTTGCAGAACGCATGTGGGAAAGTTTCAACGGTTCATGACGTCTATAATAGACATGATCTCAAAAGGAACAGAAAATTCGGATCAAATTGTTCAAGTTTTGAGGTTTTCAGTTACACGCTTTTTGCTGACGTTCAGTGTAAGTTCAGAGCTGTTGGACGACAACATGGCAACGTGCGTTCGATGAGCTTCACAGCGGAGAAGTGGTTGCTGTTTAAGAATCTCCTGATAGCTCTGTTTTGTAAAGACACGGACAAGTCTTATTCCACCTGGAGCCGCTTGATTAGCTTCATCATTTTTGAGATAAAAGACAGCTATCTAGAACACGTGAGTTCTTGCAAACTTCTATTTCTGGTTGTCTGCATTCCCATGGGCATCTTTTCATACGTGAAAATCTGAAGAAACAAATCAAAGCGCCATGAAAATGTGACAAATGACAACAGCCTGCGCTTCCTTTTTTACCATCATACAAGTTTTCAGGTTCGCCATGCTCGATCCACATCCTGTCCGGTGATCGAGGAACATCGTATTTTCCGCAGAAGTCTGTACAGAAAAGCCTCGGAAACCAAAGTCTCCAAGTAGTTCCTACTGTCTATGTACATATATGATTCTGATAAATCACCGCTCTGAGTTTTAAGTAGACCAATTTAATCACAGACATTTGCATATCTACGGGCAATGGGAACACACTTGACAGTAATGTACAAAAACTAAGTGTGAAACAAGGCAAATACAACAGCAAAGTGACATGCCACTGATATCAATGGAATTAGGATCTGCTGTCATGGATAGTCATGGGGGATTGAAGGGCTGAGTGTGTGAGACCAATCCATTATTAGAGGGAAAATCTAGCATATGGGGAGGAATATAGATGCAAACTAATTGGAAGACTGCTGAAAGTAGTATTCATTAGCCTCAGGAGGAAGTTTCCATCCTGATGCTCCAAGCTCTAAGAGGAGAAGGATCATTTTACGAGCCCAGGGCTCAGTAACATCGATGAAAGCATCACGAATAAGATCTTTTAAGAGGGCGAGTCTGTCTGGGCATTCGCGTTCAAGATCCCACCCAATTGACAGGAGAGACGAGATGAGACATTCGAGTTCTTCAATCTTGACGCTTTCCAAAATTGGGGGTTTGAGTAAGTAGTCGAATACATCAAAAACAACTGCGGAGATGTCCTCTGAATCTGTTACTGGTATAAAACTTTACAAAAAACCCACGGTCAAGAGATCCAAGACTGGAGTAGAAGTCTGAGACAAAGTTCAAAAAGGCAATCCACATTCGGAAGTGATCAGCACGAAGACGATCTCGACATTCAAAGTACTGTGATATGGATGAGAGAATTCCTCTGACCAGTCCTTTAACAGCAACAGCATTTTTCAATGTACCGCATAGCTTTGAAACATTTCTGCCGCCTCCGCCTTCAATAGCATGCTGGCAAAGAGCTGAGCCGGCACATTCACCCAGTTCCTTCGATGTGAAATTACCTGAAATACCGGTCAAATTGCTTCGCGCATTATGTTTTGAGGATGTGCGCCTCTGGCTAATACATCAAACAAGCAGCCGCCAAGGGCCGATCAGAGATCAAGTAATGATCGATATAAATTTGTTTCTTACCTGCAATGAATTGCTCAACTTCAGCTGTATTCGTGGTGAGACAAAGAGATCTGATACCATTGGCTACTTCACTTATTTCCTTTTCTGTCATCACTTTTTTCTGAACAGATGGTATGGAATACATTTTGAAAGAGCTCACTTTTGCTTCGACTTTCTTGGGTGGGCTTGGCAGTTTCAGCTTCTTCTCTTTCTCCGGTCCGATGCTTCCTTCTTTTCCTTGCTTACTGCCATATCCCGATCCCGACTGTGATTTCATACTGTCGGAACTCAAACTGCTTGTAGTCCGTGCCAATCGTTGTTCATCGGCACGGGGTGACGCGCGAGATGAGGACCGGGATCCGCCCGACTCTGAGCCCTTGACATTGTTGTTTTCTGAAAATTGAGTTCAGCTTATCCAAAAAATAGTTGTACCTTCACTAGCAGGAGTACTTCCTTTACTATCCAGCGGCTTTGAACCGGCTGCTGGCTTCGGTCGCGACGGTGCTCCAGGAGAGGCAGCGCCTCTTTCGCTCCCGCCCGATCGAAGACCTTAAAACGGTATTTGAAAGTGGATATTCACTCACAGTCGGCAATTGTCATAGTCAGTAGAAATGACAATCGATGCGACATGTAAATGAGCGCCAGGGATTTGTCTGCTCATCAAAAGACGAACATTCGAACTTTTCTGTTCTGATTCTATTGACTACTGTACGACAAAAATATTTGCTCAACTGATGAGAAAAAGTATGCTTTCCTCTTTAAGAACTTAGAATAGAAGAAAGGCACAAAAACTCACCAGGCGGTCGATACATTTGCATCGCTGGTCGGTTTATGGGCTTTTTTCCGCTGCGCGAGTTCTTTTCGATCTCTTCGGCAGTTAAAAACGACTAAAAGCTTGTTGACACCTTTTCTCAAAGCTGTGACCAACCTCTACCTGCTGCAGCGCCATAGTTGTGGACTCGTCTGTTCTGAGTTTCACAGAATACAAGCCGACTTCCACGTTGCCCTGAAAGACAGCCATATTAGGTTAGGTGACAGTAGGCATACTAGTTTTTAGAGGGGAATAGTGCAAAATCAGCGGAAAAGAATGTTTGTATAGAGAACAGCAACTAAACGGATCATACAGGAAACGAGTGCTCCCGAGGACTACGCGCCGACGCGAGGGAGAGAAGCCTATTGACATAGTGGTAAGCATCGAAAATAGGACACTCAAGCTACTCAAAACAGTGATTAACATTTCAATTATTGTGTAACACATAACTTTTTTCATTTTGTCACTTATCTGATTTTATAAAAACTGAAAGAGATTGACCCGTATAGAATATCTTCCGAGGAAGTGTAGCTCATCCAACAAGTGTTCTCTTTGACGATTGATTGTCGGATACGCAATTTGTAGAGACAGCAGAATCGATGTCAAACACATGCAAATTTTGGTCGAATTACCATCAGAAAAACATCGTTACATTGCGAGTGATAAACCACTGAGCCCACTTTTTGACATGTGTCTGTAATCATAAAAAGACTCATGAATAGACAAATAAATCACAAACAGATGGGAGGAAGGGAGGCAGAGCTAGCTCTCGGCGCTTAGGTGTCAAACAAGAGGATGATGAAGATCGTTTATTTTGAAAACAAGTTTGCGGCGACAACAACTGACCGGCTCCGAATGTCACATTGTCGTCTGTCTGAGCAGGAAGATATTTATATTTTCAACGGAAGCCAAAAAGATCCAGAAAATGAGATAAAAACAAGAGTTGATTGGTGATTGAAATCACAGAAAATGAATGTGTTCGAGAGTCACATGCGGAAACATCAAGAGGCTTCAAAAACTCTTTTGAGTGGGTAGCACACGCCACACGAAACTTGCGAAGCTCGACTACGGCTGTACTTTCTGCCATTTGGGATCGGTTGTAGTGAAATTGAAAACGATGATGAGTTTAATGAGACACTGCTCTCGGACACACTCTGCGTGTCTGGACCAAGGGAGCACACGTCTTAGCACGGTGTAAATGCCAGGGACTGAAGTGGACACCCCCGCTGCTGCGCGAGGGTGGGATATTCGCAACATTTCAAAAGAAATCTTTATTTTGAACCGACATCTATGCTCATGGAACGAAGTCTTCCGAGTGGCATCTTGACAGGCGGAGGAACAATATGCGGCATGGCTTCTCTCTAAATTTCGTGTACAAATTGATACCATTCTTCACTACCTGCATGATACGGTCATCCACATGCATTGGATTTTCGTAAGCGTAGTTGTCTGAGATTTGGGCCCTCATCGGAGGCGGTTCATGATGTCCGACTACCACTTCATCAACTTCCATCTCACTATCTGAACCAGATTACTTGCCCATGTGAATCTATCAACTCGCCAATACTCAATCTTCTCCTCAATTTTGGGTGGTTAGAAATGAATTTATGCGAGATGACTGTAGTATATGACGAAAACGTAGAAGGGCACTTTGCTGCCCACCTAAAGTACTATTTCGAGCAGGAGAGAACCAGAATTACCTGCAAGGCCTACAAGCACAACACATACAAAACCAGCATCCGAAAAAGAATGTCATACAGAAAATATACAGGAATACAGTGAGGTTATCACGAAGTTCGCCTGAGAGTTATGCCATTGCTAGTAGTTGCAAAATGGTACCTTGAATTAAAGGCTCGTTAATGTCATCCACCTTATCAAGTAGAATTCGGATAGCAGCGACAATCATTAAATTGGTACCAGTAACCTGAAACCCTCCAACTATAAAAAGCATCAAAGTTACCAGTAGAATTCCAGTAGTGATGCAGCACCAGTTTCCCTCTTGCTTATAAGAAGGTTCTTCATGTCCCATAGTTTTTCAGTGTGTCTCCCAGGTTTGAGAATAAAATAGGGGGAAACAAGCGAACAGTTCGCAGAGAGAAAAGTCAGCGCGCGGGACGCTGTGGGATTTATGCTAATAGTTCATCGACCGCCCCACCGGAAACTGAAAACGAGATTCGTCATGTTGATTGTAAACGTCACGTGGACAGTGTTGGGCAGAACTAATTTGGTCGATATACAGTTTATTGTTGAATGATCATACTATATTCAATTGAGCGTCTTTTGAGAGGCCAAATTTTTGCTTGTTCTCGTGGAAAACTTCTTGGAGTCCTTTGATGTACTTGGAATGGAGATCGTCAATTGCCGCCTTATCAGGATGTTCCATTTTGACCACCTGTATTGGTCTGCCCAACACAGTGTTGATCTCATTCCTAAAAAGTAACAAACACGTCACGAAACTGGAATGTTACACCTGTAGGGTAAAATTCCGAACGAATAGTGGAATATTCCACGTCCGTGAAAAAGAAGCGGAGGGATACCCAAGTAGCTCTTTGCCCAGGTTTGGAAATCTCTCAGACGAGATCCTTTTGGATTCTCTGCCTGAAAAGATTCGGTTGAAAATTGTGTGTGACGCCTACTTGCTCGAAGAGCTCATTTTCTCCAAAAGAATAGCAAGGAATTAAAGAGGCTCCGGTTTCGAGAGCTACCTTGATGAATCCCTTTCTCTTCATCAATGTCAACTCGGTCATTCCTGGATGCGCGTCCATAGGTTCCTCAGCTCCACCAACTACCAAAACACAAGCGTTCCCCTTCTTTTTGGAATTGAGCATGTAGTGTAAGCTTTCTCGACTACATTGAATGATCCCGTGAAGCATGGCCCATTCGCGTCTGAAAAATCCATTACAGGTCATAAAGTGGCTCTTAACCTAATGGGTGTGAAAAATTGACCGACGAGACTGCATAGATGAAAGCTAATTTTTGGAACAAGTTCAATGATTCCTGTTGCGTTGGTCGAAAAGTTTATAATTGCTCCCAGAGAATATATCCCGTGAGGATGATATCCAATCAAGTAGTTCTAGAAGAATGTTATTATAATTAGCATAGGTTTGATACCTTTCCTCGGGAAGTTTTTCCGTAACATGCAGTTTCACTGGAAAATAATCGGAATACCACCGGTGGAGAGGTAGCCGTAATACCCATTCAGTTCGATAAGACCCTCGTTTAGGAGTATGGAAGTCAAAATAGAACCAGGCTGCATAAACCAATACAAGAAGCCAATAGGCTGTTCTCATCTACAAACAGGAGTTTTTCAGTTAAAAACTGTCTTACCAAATAAAAGGGTAGAATTCATGTGAAGATTGGAGCGAATAATAAAGTAGTAAATAGATAGAGAACTGCCAGAGTTTGAAGTCTCCTATGTAGAGGAACGTTGAGGGGAGCGAGCTTCATGTTCTTCCTTGTCGAAAAAGGAACTTAGACCAGGACAAAGTGCTAGAACAACCAGTGCACGTTTATCAGTGAATGGCTCTTTTCTGTCCAACTGATTAAATCAATTTGGAAAACTCTAGTAGAACAGAGTTCGAGAAGTACGCAGTACTTTGACATGTTTAAGCATAGTTGCCAAACTCGGATAGTTCCATTTCAAAAATCGTTTCAGAGATTACTTGACAGCTGGAAGCCGAAATAGAATATGGCTCATTTGCAGTTGGTTTTGTCCGCCGATAATTGAAAGTTAATAAAAGACTACACCATTCGAAGTTTACCCACATTTTCGCTAATTCTCGTTTTTGACCATGTGAGCTCCTTGGTGAATGCCTGCGAATGGAGGAGGCGGTCAGCCCAATTATCTTTAAGGGTGTCACATCCATTCAAACAGCAAAAGATGTTCATCATTTTAGTTGTATTTTTGGCTCAACCTGAGTCTATAGCTGGGTTATGTCCACAGCAGAGGTACCACAAGTTTCTATGTTCCAAATTTTTGTTCAGCAATGCAACAATTTCGACATTCCTCGTGCTTTCCACAGATGCGTATCAATCTTCCGAAAAGACGGCGGTGCACGAGGTGTGCAAGCTATATCTCTCTCCCGGTAGCTCGAGTGGTTTCACAGGTATCACAGCTCAATTGCCTAATCTATTCATTTCAGTTTCCATCACTCATTTCTTTCTGTTTTCGCATCGACAGCCCAAAAATACCAAAGAGATTGTGGTTAAAAACAAAAATGACAGAATGGTTCTCAGAACTGATACCAAAGTGACCTATACCGCTATTCTTTTATTTTACTATTTTAGGCTTACAAATATTTTGAAGGACCCGTCGAGGTCCATATGCCGATGAACCTCAATTTTCGAGCCCTTCTCGTGTTCACAGCGAGTAAAGATTGCTCTCAGAGGGATTCTTTTGCCTGTTCGTCCATTCCTTCAGGTACTATTGTCTGCTTTCGTATGTTGTTAGCCCATACAGTTTGCGTTTCTCGCGACTACTTGTGTGACGAAAACGACAATTGCGGAGAAGAAGTGAATTGTTCTGAAACGAAGGCATGTTTGTTTAGATTTCTATTACTACTTGGACGGTGGACACACACAAGTGCCCAGCAAGAAGGGATAATTAATAGTTTAGAAAGTGACTCCATTAACATCATTTGAATATGATAGAGATGCCTTGTCTTCCAGCCAAATGATGTTGATTGGTTTTTTCTTGCTTAATCTAAGCTTCATCGGTTAGTTCTATTGATGCTTTAAATTAAAGTTTCAGTGTTTTTCTTAACTCTTTCCCTTTGCTCCGCAGGATACTGCTACTCTTCCCGATTCTACCTCACACAGAACAGAAAATCACGACAGACATTCGCAAAATATATTAGGTAGTTTTATTATAAACGAGGAGAGAAGTTTGTTCAGAGATGCTAGCAAGGAGATGTCTAAAACTACGACACCTGTTCCTCTTCCAGCCTTAGAACGACAAACATCTCCACCCATCAGAAAAACTTCTGGAGAGAAACGTCATCGTCCTTCTATTCTTTCCCGCCTGAATTTTGAGCCGGCTGCATCCCTAAAAGAGCAAGAGCCGGGTAAGACTCTTTGTGTAACATGTCTTTTCGTTTGCAGAAGCCGAAGATCAAGCCTCGACGTCACCAATGAGAGAACTCTGTGCACCGCCCGTTCATAGGCACGAGCTGTTCCTACGAAGACAGGTTTGTGTGCATTGCATGAATTATGTAACGCGGTTTTTTAGACTCTGCCAGCTTTGTATAACGCTGCTCAAGTTACTGAGAAAAAGACCACTTGGAAGAGAGCGTCAGTAGGCGGTGGAAAGATAATGTAAAAGGTTCATAGACTGTGCATAAAGTTATTCAATATCATGTACAACAATGTAAGTATTGGGCAGACCACGTGTTCGGATGAAATCACCGAGAAGTTGTAATACAACTATGCATATGACTATAAACGGGCCCTATTTGATAGGGAGAAGGGAGAACCCAATTTAGGAATCAGAGGCTTGATATCGTGTGTAATGCACCCAATAGGCTGCGTTAAAAGAAAGGAATGCAATGGGGAAAAGGATTCGGGACAAGAGATCGGCTCGTTTTGCTCTGTCGTGCCATTCCGTGTAGCGCTCGAGCCACCTAAAATAGTATTGATGTTGATGATACAAAAGAACAATCACCTGAAGCAGCGATTCTTTTCTGTCTTCCGATTGTGCACTTGGCGAGCCTTATCAACTTCCCTTTCTTGTTCAGCCACTGATCTTGGAACCCATACTTCACCATTTTTAAGAAGAAGGGACTGTTCACGTTTCTTTCCTACAAAACCTTCTGAAAAGTGTGAAAATATAACAAACTTTGTGAAGCTTCGATACGATTCGCCTTGTAGGTAACAAAGGCAAATTCTAATAAGGCACCGAAGATGAAAGTCATACAAGCTCCAATCCATACATCTATAGCTTTGATATAGGCAACAGGCGGCAGTTTTGAACTAATACCCGAGGCCTTAACTTCAAATTAAACTAATGACAAATAATTTTTACTTGAGTGGTGATGGTCAACAGCGTTGTCACTCCTAGGGTCACTCTGGCCGGCACTGCTGTCCTATCAATCCAGAAACTGACCCAGGAAACAATTACAAGCATGAAAGACGGAATGTACAACTGTAGCAAATAATAACTAAAGTTCAATTAATATTTCCTACTGAATAAAATTACCTGAATTGGCGCTCTAATTCAAGAACAGTTCGGAGACAAGAATATGCTCCCGTATTCGTCTGACTGGTACAGTAAGTTGTACTGACATTTCGCAGCATGAATGATGGGAGAGAAGAGCTCAAACCCGCTTTCAATTGAACTGGCTCTTCACTCTTCCACACGTATTCTAAAAGCTGGACATCAAAGAAGTTTTTACGATTTACCAATATCTTTAGTGGTATATGCATAAGACGCAAGATCAATGAAGCATTTTTGCACATCCATAGGGTAGTACTGAATATGCTATCTGCATATCAATAAAATACACATACCTGCAAATGCATAGGACACGACAGAACCAGTGATATTCTGACCGAGTAAAGGATTGTACCATCCTTGTGCACCCTGATCAGTACGTTCGGTTTGTCGATCATGTGTTTGTAAGCCTGTTTCTCATTCTAAAATAATATGATTGCGGACGTTCATTTTTTGATACCTGGAAAAACGAATCTGGCATCCAAATTTGTTGACCAGCCGTTAAGATTAGGAAGTCAGGAACTCCAGACTTCATGTTTCCATCACTATCTTTTTCGTATCTGACCACATTGTATTACACGACAAAAACTTGCTGCTTACTGTAATCTAACGTCTTTCCAGCTTTCTCGGAATGTGAGCTGGACACTGTACTCCATGTTCACGTTGTCTATTTTAGAAATACTCCTAACGAGCATGTTCACCGAGACTACAACTGGACCTCCATGGAGAGTTCCATCCTCTCCTGGGGGTCTGACTCTCCAATCATAGCCTTTCGTCAATAGCTGTTCTAACAGTTCTGTGTCAGAAGACTGCGGCTGAAGGATGGGAGCATGAACCTGAAATCCTCTCTACAACACAGAGAATGAGTATCAGGTTCAGAAAACCAAGGAACTAGGGTTAACTAGGCAACTAAGGATTTTAGGCAAAGGTATGGTATACTACACACCATCATCCTCACGCGAGCGATTTCAGAAGTTGTTGTAAATCGTTCTGCGGTCGTTGTCCTCTGCGTCGTCGTTTGCCTAAATTTTCTTTTTACGACTCGCTACGAGAGCTAAATAAATTCTTTTGTCTGGACCTACTCCATTGAGTCGAGATCTCCTGCTAGGATTTCGTCGAGATCATCCTCGCCTGGCTCCTCTTCTTTCCGAGTGCTCTCCCCTCGCGGACTTCCATTTTTGCCGTCTTCTAAGCCGTCCTTCAAATGGAAATTTTGTTCCAAATCACTGCACAAATAGACAAAAGCTGCATGGGAGTCCCGTCTCATAAAGACGCCAAATTCTAATGAAACCGATGGGAACAAAGCGAGTATCTGGATGTTTTTCAAAAGTCAAAACAATAAATACGTGAGAATTGTATATGTATTCCCGGAAGCAAAAAAACGTAGACAGAGTCTTAGACAAAACGGAAGAAATCCCGAACATGCTTGCAAACACGCAAGGTTTTGCATAATTTTCATGGGAAATAAAGCATGCCTTCGTTACTAACTTTTTTAAAGTGTGATCCCAGCCCAAGGGCAAATTCTCAAGTCGAAATCACAAGGTCTGGCGGTGTTTGAACCAACAAGACAAGAAACTTTTATATCCTTTTGTTTCGTCTTCGTCTCGAACGTTGCGCGAAACTCTCAAGTATACTGGAAGGAAGCTCATATTTCTTGAGGGCACTCCATTGTTAATCTGGGAACATATTGCCACTTGGAAGGCTATTTGTTGAGTAGACGAAACAATGGTACAAAAATGTGATGATTTTTGTTGTATTGTCAAGAAATGGTTCGTCTATTTCCAGGTAGCCCTGTCAACTTATGTTTAGTGTTTAAAGAAGGTCCCTAACTGTCGATTCAGGTGTCTTGAGCCGTAGTTCCTATTTTTATTAGGAGCCTCACAAAAAGAGCCACGTGGTAAACTACGCATGGAAGGAAGTAGCTTTTCCCTAAAATCTCCTCTAGGGTTCTTCAAAAACTTGAGAGACACTTTGATTAAAGGAACTCTTAGCCAACAGAACGGGAACCTCTTAATAAACTTCGAGGATAAACAGAATTTCTGCTTCCTCATTCCGAAGAAGTTTCTAGTGAGACCCATGTTAGAAGCTGATCCACATGAACAGAATCATTGTTCGGGTTCCCGAGACAGTACACTTCACAAAAGCAAACATCACTTCCACCATTTACACAGTTTCAACCGGTAAAACAATTGAACTCACTTCTCCGTAGATGGTGATCATCTGTCCGTTATTCTGCATAGACGTGGATTGTCCTTCATTTTGAAGTTTTTTATTTCGAAGTCGATTGAGATTCTTTGGCGGTTTGGCTATCACGAATGTTCTGCAAAAGTGTCGTTATTGTCTGTTTGAGCAAGGAGTTCTCCCACGCTCCTTTCACTCTATTGACTTCTAAATATTTAATGACTGGTTCTCGTTGTTTTCCTTTTATGGGATGTGCGCGAAACTTTGCTTCTTAACCTGGGCGCAGCTTTGTAACAGGACAATGAGACAAAAACCTGCCGCGTGGGTTAGAACAGCTGGAATATTTTTTTGGAATGAACAAATTTTTGTGACGGAAGAATGCGTAATCAAAACACTTTTATAGTAATGGAATGGGAGTAAAAATCTTCCAATTTGTGCCAGCAGACTCTCGTCATCATCCCTTTGTCGCAACAAAAGAAGGAAGAGTCCTTCCGAGTCTCTACACACCTGGTTCCTCATCGTCCAAAGAGATAGAATCGGTAGAAAGAGTCGAAATACGATGTTGATTTGATATGACTTCAATTAGGTGGTTAAAGGCGCAGCCTTGTGTTCAAAACTACAAGGTTAGGGGATTTATAGATCCGAGGAGGCGAAAATTGGCAACATTAACAGCGGATTGACGTTGTGCTACAAGGAGTCATCGAACTCTGGGTGGAAACAACAAAATATCGTTGATAGAACTAAAAATGCTATATCAAACTGAAAAAAAATACAAAATATGGAATGCTCCCTAGAGAATTCACAAAAGCAAACATCACTTCCACCATTTACACAGTTTCAACCGGTATTGAGAAATGCTGAACCATTCGCTTGCATAGTTCCATGACACCATTAACCTTGGTGCATGATGGACTGCGGCTCGGTCATAATAGCTGAGTTTGAGCAGGACCTCTTCCGAATATCGTTTCTTTGACTAGCCTAAAGAAGACCTCTTTGGCCAGATGACAGATTGAATGGAATCTACACGGCGAGGATATCTCGCCGAGGGGACAGTGAACAAATAGAAAAATTTGTTGACTTTAAAAACTGAGACCTCCTTAGAGACTGAATTTTTGGCTCTACAACCGCAGTTTTTGAAAACTTAAGAGGAGGATCAAATTCGAGACAGTAATTACTAGTCCGTCTTTAAAGTTTTGACACTGTGTCGAACTTACACTGCAAACAGAAAGACGATCGTTCGAGAGACGCGCATGAGAGCTAGGAAGCGCGCTCAGGGGCGGAGCTACTGCTTGAGGATCAGGCCGGCAGAAATCCTTCGTCGTTGTCCCGTCGTTTTCTTTAAGGGACGAATCGACCTTGTAAAAACGAAAAAAAGTAAGAAGAAAGAACCGGAACACGTTCAATTAACAGCATCACAAAAGGTGAACAACTGCGGTAGTCGTAAATTTGCCAAGACTTCGGGAAGCAACGATATTGCTCGTTTCAGAGACTGAATGTTAGTCTAATATGATCAATTTAATCTCCCACTGGATCGTTGCTATGTTTCGTTGTGTAACAGTTTCCCAGCTGTTAGAAATGAACGAACTGATCAACGTTATCATATCAATACAAGTTCTCTTGACGGTCCAGGGTTGGTTTTTGGTTTTCATGTACTAATATTGCGATCTATGAAGCAGGGATCTTCAATGTTTTAAATGGTTTGAGGACCATGGCAATCGTAATGGAAATCAAAGTTATACTGTAACATGTCAGAGAATGGAAGCTGCTGTTGCGCGAATAAAAAAGACAATTATATAATTGCATGTTCAAAGGTACAGTAGTTCCAAGGAATATCAGATGACGAGTGATGTCATCCAGTAGGGCGAAAAGCTCGCTAACCACTAGCTTACAACGTAAAATTTGGGTTGACTAGCTAATCACAGTTATTTTGTCGGGCAAATTCTATATTCTATAGAAGCACGAGGTTATTCCTCATGATGTTGTGAGAAATGAAGATGAGAAACAAGAATGTTTGGAAACAAGAATGTTTAGGAACAAGAAATCTATGGCATTTTATAGAAACTGCGTCATTTCAGACCGCAAAGTTGATGCATATTAACGTATCAGTCGACTCGAGAGTGTGAATCATTTGCAGACATGCGAGAACTTCCGCAACTCAGGTGGTCTCCAATTATGAAACGTGACAATTAGCCATCTTCCTAGTTGATCTTCGATGAAATTTGTCCAAAATCTTATACTTGTATATGAATAATCCGTGGTTAATGATCAAATTTATGATTTCGTTTTTGTTTTGGGCGGAGGATTGCGAGAGGAGCCAAGAGTAGTCTTTTGTGTTTAGAAGAGGGTCGTTAAATCTGTTCGACATATGTTGAACTCTGACCAATTAACGTTCAACATTTTCCAAAAGCATTTATTTAAATAAGCAAATAGACTAGTGTATATACAGGTGTACAAAATCGATTGACTCACTCGGATGGAAGTAGTGGAAAGTAACAAAAACTAATCCCACCCCAATATCACAAAAACTAAAAAAAAGAGTAGCGGTAGAAGATCAGCTGAGAAAGACGCTGTAGGGCGTTCTTGTGAGTCTGAATATCATAATTAGCCTGAAAACATGACTCCCTACTTTTTACTTTGGGACAGAAGACAGCACGTGAGTGATATGTCCTCCATCACCAGCCAGACACTTCAGACAGACGTTCTTTGCCTCTCGAATCTTCTTTTCTGAAACGATTGACATAACGGTGTTTTTCAATTGTCTCCCGTCAAACAATGCTCTTTTGTTATCAATGGCATAACATCGTTTCGGTCTGTCTAAGAAAAGGGAAATGATCATGTTTTGATTGATAACGATACTCGTAAGTTTGTACAGATTGTACACAATTGGAAACTGAAAACAGGTTGGTTATTTTAAAACCGGATAAGCGGCCTACTAGTCTTTTGTTCTTCCAGAACATGTGAGATTGAAGAAAAGACGCTGCGGTTTTCAAAAGAGTCGTTATCAGTTGTAGAGACCTGGTTGCAAAATCTTGGAGAAGTGATGCCAAAACAACAAAACGTATATTATAACGACTTATCTTATATTATTTCGTGATATATTTGTCGAAAGTTGTTTATTAGTTCACAAAACTTTTCACGCGTGAGGTAGGTGCTTATTAAAAAAGCAAAGCTTTTCAAAAAGAATTACCAGGCACAACGAAGACGTTCTCCTTGTGTGAGAAATAATGTACGAACATTGACTCAGGAGCAGGACGCTTGCGTGTATCGAAAGTCTTGATTTCACCGAACATATCTGAATTGAACTTTGAAAAACAAGCCAGCAACGAGAAAAGAGATATGAACTGGCAACTGAATCAGATAGGACTCAGGCTTGATAACTGATTAAATTCATTGTTGCACCCTCTTATCACCAGTAAACACTCGTTTTCACAATGAAACAAAAGAATCAGATGGCAGCTCTCAAAGGCTGGTTCTCAGGCGGAATAAAAGGCAGTAGATAAGAAGGTAATCACAGAAGAGAAAGCACAGGATATGTTCTGTAAAAAGCAATCACAACATAGTAGAGGACCTGGGTTATGCAAAGTGAGAGATTGTTTTGGGCAGCACCATATTGCAAAACAAATATGGGGAAAGAGTGACGATGGCAGATAAGATAAGATAACTGAAGAAAAAGACTGTGTTTAGAGCTCCTGGTGCTGTATCTTTGATTCGAGATACTTTTCGACCTTTCTCATCTTTCTGAATGGAAAACATAAGAAAATAAGACAAAATACTACCTGTTCATCTTCTCCGTCTTGGCTTCGAGCTCAATATTTTCAATGTGTTCCAAAGTCGATTTCTCTCCGTCGAAATTCTCTTGAAGCGACTTGTGATGATCCAGTTTTTTAATCTGCTTGTCAAAATGAGTCAATTCCTCCTTGAGCAAGTTTAGATCATCCGCAGAAAAATTGGTATTGGCTTGAGCCTAGGGGAAATTCTATTGAAGTGAATTGAAAGCTCACCATTTTCCACATTTTCCTGACTTTATCGGATTCGAAGATGTTTCTGTTTTCTCCCTTGATCATGGAATGAATACGATCCAAATGAGAATCTAACTTTTTGTGAGTATCCTTCAAGTTCTTCTGCTTGTCGTTAATGTTCTTCACGTCATCTTCGTGATCGAAGTGAACATCATTTTCTTCAGGAACCTAATTTAAAATCAGTCAAACAAATACAGAAAAGTTCACCTTATTAAGAGCTTGTTTGGCGTGGTGATGTTTATCCATCAGCTTCTCAGCTTCTTTCAATTCGTGGTACAACTCTGAATAAGTAATTATAATCTGATAGTTTTCAACTTGCCTTTTAATTCGCTGGAACTTAATTGGTTTGCCTGTGCAGCATTCCATAGCTGTTGAAGACCAGAATCGCTAAAACCAACTTTTCTGGCATTAAAGTCATCTTTCGCGGCAACATATTCATCGCCATGTTTGATTTTCTAAAACAAAGTTGTTTTTTATTAAGTAAATCACCTCGCGGAAAGCCTGAACAGTTTTCTGAAGTCCATGTTGTTCCAACATTTGAATCAGTTTCAGATCAATTTTCCCTAGCTCCTTGTTCAAAGTGCTGAACTTCACCCCGGCAAATTCTTGTTTAGTATCCATATATATTTGATCGTACTTGCCCAAGTCTTTCTAAAAAATGAATGTTTTGAAGAAAAAAATGACAAACCTCGAGACGATTCATTCTCTGTTGATCTTCAATATGATGTAGTGCCTTGTCGTAAATGTAGTTTATTTTCTCCGACTTGTACTTTTTCTGACAGTGAACGACTGCACACAAACTAAAAATAACGACCACCTTCATCTGAAACGTGAAATAGTTGAAGAGTATCAGGCATAAACGGGTAGATCTGCGCAGAGAAACCGTTCCGAATGGACAAATAACAGAGAAGAGAGAGAGAGAGAGTATGGCGCAAAAGGAGGGATCAGAAGGTCACAAACCATTAGGTGGTCAAAAATGTCCAGATACTATAAAACTGATAAAAAAATAGTAATCGAAAAAGGTTCCAGCCAGGACCTGTTTATGAGTGCAACTTCTGATAAGAAAAACTAAAATTTCAGTCGGGTTTCGAAAAAAAACTAAAAGGGATTTTAAATAACAAAAAAAGCTGCACTAAATGCAAATGAAAAGATCTTAAAAATTTATAGGGAGAAAAATTGAAACACAAATTTTGAAAGGACAGCTGAGGCATGGCGTCGCGCTGAAAACACTTGTTCACGACCCTCTCGCTCTTGCGCCTTGTACACAACAAGTGTCAACCTACAGCTAATTGATTCTTCCGCCAAACATACTTTTCCACTTTCAACTCACCTTATGTTTAATATGAAAAGAATCATCTAAAAACTCACAATTGGTGTCTGAAATTAATCTGGAAAGCCTATTCCTAATTGCTTCCAATCGATTTTTCTACCTCATTTGGGCTTGTGCGCATCCCCAATTTTATCTCAATGATTTCAGCTGATGCTCTAGAATGGCCTCTGCATTACGACGGCTCAGACGAGGGAAGAAGAATGCTTGTAAATATGTTTTCAAAGTTAATATGCAAGAGCTTCTGCTCTGTATGGAGCCCGATGCGCCGCCGCCATCTAAAATACTAGTCAGTTTTCAACACAGGTACGTTTTTCTTCACTTTTTTATTCACCTCACTTCAGGAATCGTAAAATTGCAACGAAAGAAAGGAATTGGGAGCAATCTTTCAACAAACCAGAACAGTGTGTTCTTGTTTGGCCGGAACAGTTTTCTGAGCCTGTCCATATAGTCACAACTCTCTACAGAGGTCCCAATGACGAACAGTACGATGACAAGGTCAGTTTTCTCCTTCTCCTTATTTGGTCATATCGATGAGTCATCATTTTGCAGTTTTCTCAACTCTCTCATTTAGGAATGGACGGTTGTCGTGGAAGATGTCAGTGAAAAGAGGAAAAAACCGATAGCAGCAGTTTCAATTAACGTTAGGTTATTTGTAACCGAAACTGACGAAACCCGCTCTCAACTGAAGCTCAAACTACGCCAGCTTGTTCCTAGTCTAAAACAGGCCTCCATTGTTTTTCTACTCGGATGTGAGCGCCTCACATCTGACCGAAAACTCAGGTAGCTTTTTCTTTTTTTTTAACTGTATTCTTTTTTTTTCAGTTTTGATGTTGGCAGCAACGCATCAACAGCATCGGTTGGAGTTCCAGGCACACGGGAACAAAGTGTGGAAAACTTTGAACAAGAGATACGAATACCAATAGATCCAGGCAACAGCTGTGAACACCGTTTTTTAAAAAAACACTTTCAGCAGTTGCCAGAGAAATCAATAAGATTGCAGCCTCCATTGGCGACTATACTTCCGGAAAAGAAGAGGAAGAAAGCCAGCCAAGTAAAATACCAACTCCTGGTATGTACTATTTCATTTTTTCGTGGTATACATTTTCACTTTCATACATTTGTTGCATCGGACACGCTGCTATCAAAACATAGTCTAGGATATGCTATCAGTAACCTGTACTTTTCAGCTGCTCCTACACCCATAAAAGTTTGTCAAGAGCCGGATGATCACTTCACAATACGACACAAAAGTGAAGAACGCTATTCAGTGCAATCCAAAAAGTCGGTAGAAGAGAATATTGCTCCGAGTATGTATTTTTATTCATTTTTAAATACACTTATACAGTTCGACCAGCATGGAGAGTACAACGAGCGTCTACTGGTGAAGATGTTCCTGATGCTGCTGCAAAGGCTCGTCCAGTAGACATTGCTGTGGAAAGAGTCTTTGAGGTAGATCTTTTTCTTTTATTCACAATCATGTATGGCAGGTAAATGAGAAATCTCAGCCAGTTCCATCAGCTATTCCGGCCCATCTATCAACACAACAAACTGCATCTCCCAGATCGACGTAAATTTTTCCCACAGTTTTAAATCTGATTTGTTTAGAAGGTCTCATTCTCCAAGAGCGCCATCGCGGGATCGGGCACCAGAAACCAAAGAAGGCGAGGGATTGTTAAATTGGGCACAACGCGTATCCCAGGGATACGATGGAGTCAAAATCAATGACTTTAAGTGAGTACCAGTAGCCTATTGATTCAGCCCCATTGTTTCAGCAAAAGTTGGCGCAATGGAATGGCTCTTTCTGCAATCATTCATGCCTACCGACCTGATCTTCTTGTCTACGCCAATCTGGACATCTCCGAGACGATCAACGGGAGAAAAGACAACATCAGAAAAGCTTTTGATGCATGTGCTCTTCTTGGTGTCACGGATACTCCGGACGAAAGTCTCGTTCTCACTCCGGACTCTCAAACCATTCAAAGATTGCTCAGCAGGTTAGACGTGTTTGTTTACTTAACCAAGTCGTTTTCAGAGTGAAACGGGTACTTGAAGGAACGAGCGATTTGCCCACTCCGGATACTGGTAATGAAAATTGGGAACACAAATTGCTACCGGTCACAAAATCAGAGCAGCTTGTTATCGATGAGTTTAACAGAATAAAAGAACAACGGGAAGCTGAAGAAGCTGTCGACTATACTAATGTTGAGGTACTATCTTTTCGCCAAGTCTTTGAAAATTACAAACTCAGGACAATGAACGACCCGAGTTGTCCGCTTTCTCCACGGAGGAATCCGAATTCACTCGATTCGAAACTCCAAGAAACAGCAGAGCGCGGTCATCTACAAGAAACACAGACTACCAGAAGAAGGCGCGTCAGATGTTGCAGAATCCAATTACACCTTCCTCGGCGATGAGCACACCGGTATGCGGGCACGAGAACAATGAGTATAATAGCGATCATTCAGGATCCGGAAACGGAAAGGAGGAGACAAGAAGCAAAGAGGATGATTGAAGCAGCCATGACGGACGGTGCTACGATCCAGATCACCTCTTCGACATCTTCTCATGGTAACACTTTTTTTTGGCATGCTCTTCCGCCTCTTTGTGGTGCATTTGTAAAACTGTTGTGATTCGTAGCTACTCCAACATCGTGGAATCGTCCTGAACGCTCTTCACTGACCGGCTCAAAGACGGATCTTCGACGAATAGGTACGTAACCGACCTGCTGTTTCTGCTAACGCTTGTGTCTTTGTTAACTGCCAGTATTGTGGTGCGTGACTAGATCGTGCGTGTTTAGAGCTTGTGCGTCCCTCCGTAACCCTACAGACCTTCCGGAAAAGGGATCCATCGCCAGTGCTGCAGAGAAAAGAATGTATGCTTTTTGACCTTGGTTATTTCAATCATTCCACGGAAAACATTAATCTTCAGACCAGAACAGTACACCGATCTTGCCAGCAATCAGTCGTGGTACTCAACAAATAGGAGAGCAGCTTATGGTGAGTTTATCTCGCTTTTTTGGTCCGTTATGTTTATGAATTTTGTTGTTGTGTAGTGATTGTGTTGTTGCAGCAACGTGTAGCCATCGGTGTTCCTTCCTGGAGTGGAGTCAAGCGATTTGGCAGCATGCGCGGCCAAGAGCTTCGAGATAGCATTGCTCAGATTGCTACCCACTACGGTGTAAGTTTAAGTTTTTGCATGGCTTCAAGCCTTCTCTGCAAACATTCTTTAAACATGGTGTAATTCAAAATCTTAGATGTCCGATCCTCTGAGAGGCTCACAGCCGAATCTGAGCAGTTCGGCGACAAACACGTTGACAAGAAAAGTTAAAAACTCACAGTGGGAGGTGAGATAATTCAGTTTATTAACTTAAAATCTATATTTTGCAGAAAGATGTTGATGATATTGCTGGATGTTCAGCTGAGCTGGCTAAAATATTCGAAAGACTGGCTGATATTTCTCAACAATCAGCAGCTCTCCAGCAGAAAATAAACGAAGCTGGTTCGATCTGTAAACCATTCTTTTTAAAAGACAGCTTTTCAGAGAAGGGAAGTGAAGAAGAAGAACACCTTATCAACACTTATGTCGACCTCACAAACGAAAAGAACACATTAGTTGCAAAAACGGATTACTACAACCTCATAGAGAAAATCAGGACAATCATAAGTGAGATTAACGGGCTAAACAAGAAGTTGAACGACATCACAAAAACTACCTACAACAGTGACTGTAAGATGTTTTCTTTTTGTTAACAACTGTTTTTCTAGCTTTTATTAAATCTTCTGAAGAGAAAGCCGAAACGGATCGTGTCATGAACGAGTACCTGGCGGCCATCGACGAGAAGAATCGCCTGATTCAACAACTTTTCGAGGCGGAATCTCAGCAGTAAGTTGCTGTTCTCCGGACTCTTTTAATCAAAGTTAATTAAACGAGAGGCGTTCCTAATCAACGGCTCGCGGTAGAATCCAATCTCGTTAGAGGCTTTTTTGGAACTTGGGTGGCACTCGAGGCGCTCCATTTTCTCAAGAAGCCATAGTCTTAACATTATTTTACCTTATAACCCGACTTTCTGACTCATTGTTTTCCACGTTCAGCTTTAAACCTAACCAGAAACAGAAGTCTGCAGCACGTTTTCACAGAAACAGATGGAGCACACCTTCAATCAATCATACTCAGAGCACTAAACGACCATTTCAGAATGGAGGATGAAGAACGTATGAAGAGCTTGACGTTAGAAAGAGCAAGTAACTTTATCAGAGGAAATGACGAACCTCTCTCGGCCAGTAAACGGATCATGACTTGGCTTCGAGGCTGATCCAACTATCCTTCTTCTTTCGTTGTCATAGCTATCCCCCTAGTCCTGTGTAAATTGTTGTACAAACGGACATTTTTGCCGTTTCTAACCGGTCATTTGTAAATTATTTGGTGCTTTTCCCTGCCCAGTAAGGAAGCATAACTGCTTCAGCTTTTAGAATCTGATTCGCCCTCAAATTGTCTTTTTACAGTGTTTCCAGTCCAATCTATTAAGAATTTCAGAAGTTGCTCATAGCTTTTCAGTTAGATGTTAATAAGATATCTCAGTGTCGTGCTTGTGTCGAAACTTCAGAAAATTGCATGCGTTCTTTGATGGAAATAGCCCCGTCGTCCATCTACTGCCAACGCCCTCGCACTCAATGAAACGCGGGCTATTTCCGGTGACTCCTCTTCGGGAACGGGTTAAGGACGATGAGAATGGCAACTCTTAACATGCCGAAAACAACAAACTACCAAAAATTCCAAAGCTGGTAGCGAAGCTTTGGCATGGTGCCAAAAGTAGGCGGAGCTTGCCATCGATCCCCTGCGCGCTTCTCGGACGACCAGCCCCGCATCGATTCTAGCCTGGAGAACCAGGATGACGTGGTGCCTTTCCGGTCATCTACCGTACCATCTGCACCGAGTCTAGAAGTCGATGAGCGGGTCAGCGTTTGAAGATCGCCCGCTACGCGCACAGCAGCTCGTGGAGGAAGCAGTGCAGGCATTTGGTAGGTGTTATTCCCTCTCTCACGCATGCAAAACTACAAAATCCCATGACTGGATGGTCATTACGGAGTTCTCACGAGACAAAAGTATGTTACTCAGCTACATTTCTGCTCCTGTGTGACTGAGAATTGTAGTGTTGGCTACAAATCGGACTAGTGATGGCATTCACACGACATGCAATCCTACTAATCCTTTCAATGGAATGCAACGACCAAATTGACAACGAGTAAAACGGACATTTGCAAACATTTTTGCAAAACGGATTCCACGTGTCTATATTTGCTCATAAAATCCCCTTTTTGATACACACCCTTGCGATTGTTTCCGCTGCCCGTTTCGACCAAGAAATGCAAATCTATTGTCTCTCGTCTTATTGAAATTCATGAAGAACCTTAATGAATGTGGCTGTTTTTTTTCTGTGGCCAGCCCACGCCGTCTGAAGCCTCTCATCAGTCGCGAGATTAACTGATCACTTGGGGCCGCTTTTCACATAAGAGACAATTTTGGCAGTCATCTATTCTCTCCTCTACCAGACAGTACCCTTCAGCCGAATGAAAATGGTCATTGGTTTGGGAAAAGGACGACAGACAGAGAAAAGAGATCATGACGGGTTTGGTCATTTGCCCCCACAGTTGCAAGGTCAGACTCAATTGTTCGAGGCACACTGCAACAGATTCAACTGTCGACACTTGGACAAAAAAGAACTTTTTAGACAATCCATCTGAATCATGTCCGGAGGTGCCTGCCTGTCTCTTTACTGCTCATCAATGGCTTCTCGACAGCACACAACTTCTTGCACACTTCGTTGCTATGTTACAGGTCTGTTTTCAAACAAAATAGGCTACTGATGACCCAAATACAAGAATGATTTCATTCCATATCTTGGGTATAAATAACTAGAAAAAATGTTTCCTGGAAAAGGCACAATCAAGCCCTCTTCAGTTTGGCGCCGTCTGAAAAGCTGCAAAAGCTCAATCAGACTCTTTTTTATTTGAACGGACGTAATCGCTAAAAATAAGCGAAGCATACTTACCAAATAAGAAAAAAAGTTACAGGAAACGAAGGACGATGCGACAAAAACAAGAGTTTGTCGGGCGGTAGCTGCTTGGATTGAACTCTTTCCAATGCACTTTGATGGGCAGCCACAGCTCTGCTCGCTCGTAGTCAGGTAAATCAATGGGCCTGGGAGAACTACTGCCTTTTTCAGACTACGAAACCTAGCAGAAGGAGTGGCCGACGAGATTCGAGTTAAGCTAGATGTGAGCGACCTGTAAGTTGTGGCTAGAAGCGTGTCGTTACACATTCAGACCATCGTACGCTTGGCTAAGGACTGTCTCTGTTCGTCATCCTGTTGCCCGTCAAATTAGTCTGAGTTTTGAACAATGGAGTCCAGAAGATATCTGTACATCATTAAGTCACATTGACTTTAAAATGCTCAGTAGGATATCTGTGAGTTTATAGTCCGATACAATACTAATGATTCTCAGATTGCCGAGCTCAAAAGATACGTCAAAAAGGGCTGTCTCTCGTCTACTCCCCATCTTGAGAGATCTATATCCGTTTTCAACGTGAGAAATGACATCAGAGACCCCAAACCAGAAAGCAGTTTTTCAGAATTTGACAAATTGGGTGCAATGCATGATTTTGAGCAAGGCAACGCCAAAGGATCGAGCAGAAATCTTGCGAAAATTTGTGGACGTTGGAACAGTAAGGCTTTTCGGTATTTTTCACCTGAGTTAATTTTAGTACCTACTTGAGCTGAACAATTTTAATACCCTTATGGCAGTAGTTGGAGGAATTACTCACAGCAATATCTCCAGGCTTTCAAAAACTATGGGATGTCTCCCAGCACAGACAAAACACAATCTTAATCGCCTATCTCAACTTCTTTCAATAGACAGCAACTTTGGAGAGTACAGAAAAGCTCTGGCAGCTGCGGAGAATACTTTTAGAATGCCCATTATGTGAGTTGTCCTTTCTGTTCTTTTGAAGAAAGTCTTCCAGTGGTGTACATCTAAAAGATCTTGTGGCACTCAACTGCTGCACAGACTACGACAAAACCGGTGCTCTTACTACGAGACAGTATGTTTTATCTGTACCTGCGGTTACTTCGTCTTTTGCAGACTAGTGAGACTAGCGAGCATTCTATCCAATTTTCTGGTCTACCAACACCGTCCATTGAAGTTGCCAGACTCAAACTTGGATCTCATCAACACATTGCGGGTCTCATTAGATATAAGATATAACGAGGATGACATTTACGAGTTATCGTTGAGGCGGGAGCCCCGTACGTTCATTGGGGTAAGCGCTGTGCAATTAGGAGACCTAATTAGCCCTTTTAGTTTGAATCCCCTTCGAGACCAGTGGTATTTGCCGAGTGGGCTTCCGGAGTCTCATCGGTGCCTGATCCAGAAACGGTCAAAACACACGTAACGGCGATGGTGGAAGCGGTATGAATTAACTTTAAAACTAATCTGTTGTCAGGTTTACAAACACTATGATCATAACCGCGATGGCTATATCAGTCGTGCCGAGTTCTGCCAAATTTCCGGCAATTTCCCCTTCATCGATCCTTTTACTAACATTGACCTTGACAGGTATAAGTCTGCTTATGGATTCCAGCAGTGTGTTTGAGGGATGGGCAGATCTCGAAAGAGGAAATGAAGGCCTATTTCATCAAAGCCAATAATGACCTCGTTGCTTTCCGAATGGGATTCAAGCACGACTTCCATGAGACCACTTTCCTCACACCTACTTCCTGCAGTCATTGTGGAAAATTGGTATATTTTACTACTGTTTCAAATAAAAAGCATATCCAGCTATGGGGATTGATCCGGCAAGGATGTAAATGTAAAGACTGCGGTCTGGCCGTTCATGGTTACTGCAAAGCAAACGCAGTGGTCGAGTGTAGGAGAAGGTTTGTTTGGAGCTTCAATGTGATGTATTCAACTGGAGCATGCTTCAGCAGAACCCCTGCCACGTTGTCGGAATGGCTCAATGCAAAGTCGAGAAATGCTTCATTCAGGGACAGAAGTTACAATACTAAGTGAGAGATAGCATTAGCACCAATCTGTCTCAAACATTGCATGTCTTTCCTTCAATTTTGGTTTGAGTTCAATGCGAGACGTTGCAGAAGCAATGGCCCTAGAGCTAGAACAATCTCGACCGCTAACCCCGAAATGCCCGACCGAGATTTGACTTTGAAACTGACGACGAAAAAGTTCGACATGGGAAGTCCGCCTCGTCCTCAATCCGAATCCAATGAAATCTAGTGAGCCTATTAACACTACATTCAAAAGCCAATTTTAGCGATTTCAACAAGGTTCGTCCCGGAATGACTCCGGATGAGGAGCCTATAGCTGCTTTGGCTTGCGAAGAAGTATTTGACGATGTGGAATCGTGCGACAATATAGAAGCAGCTTCATAATTATTCAACATATTCTATTTGTACTTCTGTATTCGGGGCCTCTACGATATGCTATCAATTAAACGGGTGTCTTTATAAAGGGCATTCTGCGGGTTCTTTTTCCACATCGATTTTAGTCTTTCTGTTAGATTTTGTTACGTAGACTTCTCGAATAAACGCTATTGTTCCCAAATGCATTTCGCTCAATTTATTGTCACGTCGGGATAAAATGTATGTGAAAATTGTACAGGGTTTTCAAAAAGCAAATAGAAGTTTACAGTTTAGACTGACGATCACGAAGAAGTCTGCGCAGAATCTTGCCCGATGGCGATTTTGGAATCTCTTGAATGAATTCAACACCCCCAGTTAGCCATTTATAGCTCGAGACTTTACCTGAAAACACACGATACGGCTGTCACTAATGCTGTTTACCTTCGACATACTTGATCACCTCTTCAGCTGACAGATTTGGATTGGCTTTGACAACAAAAGCTTTTGGCCGTTCTCCAACTTGGCTATCCGGAATACCAATAACGGCCACATCGGCGACACCAGGATGACCATGTAAAAGATCCTCCAACTCTGCTGGAGGAACCTGAAGACCTTTCACTTTGATTAGCTCCTTTATGCGATCCACGATAAAAGCTTCTCCTTTTTCATTAATGTATGCTACGTCTCCTTAAAGAACAGAAATTACACGTAACAGAATTTCAACCTGTGTGGAGCCAGCCATCTTTATCTATTGTCTCAGCGGTGGCATCTGGCCGGTTCAGATATCCTTTCATGATTGTCGGTCCTCTCACACATAACTCGCCCCTCTGACTCGTAGGTACATCTTTTCCAGAGACAGGATCCACAACCTATAATGAATTATGTCACTTTTAACATTAAATGCACCTTGTGCTCAACATTAGCGCAAACTCTTCCCACTGGAACACAATTGTCACGACAGTCGTAGTATGGCAGGTGAGACGCCATAGAACATTCAGTCATTCCATATCCTTAAAATTTCCAAATTATCTGTTACTTACCTTCTTACCTTGTACAAGAAAACGTATACTCTTGAATTTTGCCAAGAATTCATCACAAAGTTCTTTTCCTAGTGGCGCTGCACCGGTAAGTACTAGTTGTAATGAAGAAAGATCGAACTTTGAAACAGCTGGATGTCTGACCATCATAAGTGCGATTGGTGGAACAATGAGCAATATTTCAATCTTAAAAAAGTATAATTGTGCATAACAGTGATTTTACCTTATACTTTTCCAATGAGCTTAAAAACACTGTTGGATCGAACTTTGACATGATGACACCTGTTGCTCCTAATTTCTTCTTTTTTCTGTTTTCCGAAAAACTCACCCTTTAGAAGAGCCATTGTCATTACACCAACCCCATATATGTGGTAAAAGGGAAGCACAAGCATAAGATGCTGTGCTCTCCAGTCCCATTTGTCACCATTTTTCAGTTTTGGAATGGCACCAATGTCAAAATGTCTTTAACGGCGTTTCCATTAGGACATAATGGACTTACTGTCCAAAGATGTCCATCATCGTTCCGAAGCTTTTATGTGTTATCATTACTCCTTTTGGGGATCCCGTAGTTCCACTAGAGTAGGGAAGAATTGCTAAACCTTCTGGTCTGAACAACATTGAATGAAGCATTTTGAAACAGGGACCTTCTGTAGACTCCGAGCACAGTTTTTGCCTTGTGGGCGAGTGCCGTTTCCCAAGAGAAAACATTTGGTGGACCAAAAGTGTCAGTAAGTCGGATACACAGAATAAATTTCACGAGAGGACACTTCTTCACAGCTTTTAGAACTCGATTCAAATGTACACCGTCTGTTATGATTGCCTTGCTGCGAGAATCTTGAAACTGCCTCTCGAGTTCATCTGAAAATTGTTCGTTGTTTCACGAGAAATCTTACAGTCGGTGAACATGGCTGAAGCTCCACTCATCGCGGCGCCACAATTCAATGTTGCCAGATAGCCCACAATGTACTCAATGCTGTTGGGGAGAACTTGACACACAACATCGCCTTGTACAACACCGCTAAACAACTACAATTTTGAACAGAACTCCGTAATTTACCGGAGATTCAAATAACTGGATACCGCTACCACCTGACATCGTAGTTGGCCGTATGTTAGACTTTCCAAAGGGTTTTCAGCATTTATCTATCAAAACTTTATCGGAAGGTCAGAATACCTTACCAGAGCAGCTCTATCGGGGTTATGGTTGGCGTGATCTTGTACTGCTGTCAGTATTTTGTCGTGTAGAACAACATTTGAAATAGGAACGGGTGGATACGGTGACTGCGACATTACTAAGGAAAAGAAATATTGCTAAAATAAATGAAATCGATTGAACACGAATGCACGTGGTAAAGTCCAAAGAATATCAGCGGAGTTGAGAGTAATTTCGGGGCGAAGGACAGAAGTGACTGATACCCAGTGCGCGCGGCGGTTGATAAAGGTGTACACCATGACACTAACTTTTTGTATACAAGGTATGCAACATCCTTTCCAGGGTTAAAGTTAGCGATTCTTCGCTTCTCTGTCGCGGCTGAGGTTGCTCTTCTATTTCAATCTTTTCAATTTTTATTTGACGGAATCGAGGAGTATCAAGTAGAAACGGTAGTTTCTTTGAATCCTTCGCCGCTCTCAGGTCTCGACCACCGCCCATCTCCTTGAGTGCTTCATCCAGCAAATGACATCCTGTCCGAGTCGTGATTGGGGTTGTCTTCTTGTTCGGGTAGACTACTGCTTGACTTGCTGGAATCGCTGTAGTGAAGTACATCGCTAGTGGAGCCATGAGTGTTGACTTGACAATCCCGCTGTGTCGCAGTTCTGGAATTGGAATCCTCTTCTTTTCCACAGTAGATTCTGGCGTTGGTAAAATCGCTGAGGATCGGTTGAGAAAGCACTCGCACAGCTTGTGAAAATAGAAGCAATTGATAAAAAAAGCTGCTCTAGTTCCCATTTATACCTCCTTTGACACTTTGATCAAACCCTTGTCATTATTATCACTTTCTGACTTTGAACTCTTTTGTCAGCCTCTTCAAAGAATCTACAAAAGTTTTCGGAAGAAAACTTCGCCCACTTGCTTGTCGCGACTTGTAAACTATTATATGTGCGCATAAAGCTCCGCTCCTTGTCCTCAATAAAAGCTTCACAATACAGACTTGGAAGCAATTTAAAATAGATCTGATACTTTTGGATCTATTGAGTTTTACACATTTGTAATCGCTTAACAACCTGACGAGAAAAAATTTAAAGATGTATGTATTGAGTCCGATAGCCGGATTGAGCAAGAGACGGCTTTTAAGAAGTCGCAATTACAATATAGTACAGCATGGTTTGACGTTTTCGTCATCCGTCACTTGAATCCCAACAGCCATGCAGAAGGCTTCGTCAAATACCCGTTTTAGTCCACGATGAGTGAGAGAAGAGCAGGGAAGGAATTTGGTACAACCCATCTAAAAGACAATGTAAAAATTAAACCAAAAAATTATTACTTCAGAAGCAGCTCGTTTTGCAGCATCGAATGTAACTCGTTCTTTATCTGAAGTACTGTCCATGAGATCTTCTTTAGTTCCGACTAGCAACACTGGTACCTCATCGCCAGCGTATTTTCTTATTTCTGGCATCCAAACTGAACGACATGCGTCCTGCAAAATGGTTCAAATTCAAATGTTATCGATAATGGCGAAGTCTTATCACTAGAGTGACCGACTCACCAGGCTCTTCTTTTCCACCAACGAGAAACATAAAACGAAGACATCGGTGTTGGGATAGCTCAGACAGCGCAAGCTCTCATAGTCTTCCTTAAATTATGAATTAGAACAAGTGTTAAATATGAGGATGTTTAACCAACTATTATAAATATAATAACTTTTGTTCAATTGATCCATTTCTCCACTTGACGCAATTGTGTTTTGCATTTGTCATCATATAGTTACACAACGGGAATGGATAATGCCTCCTGGCGGGCAGATTATTCAAACCAGAATGATTCGTTGCACGAGGAGACAAAAAGAAGCCCTGTTTTCTATGTATTAAGTAGTTTCCTGTATTTACCGAAAGGTCTCGCCGGATATTTACATACCGCCAAGTGACGGGACACTCTAAAGGCGAGCAAAGCGAACACATACACTGCATTGGATTCAATGAAGTGCTCTGTAGTTAACAGTTAAAAGTTCAAAAAAGCAAAGTATCAGCTTATACGTTTCATTTATAAATGTAAGTAACTTTTGTGAGAACAAAGTTGGACAACTTTTTGTTATATCGTTTTTAGATCTGATGGAACACATGGGCTTAAAAGAAAGACAACATCTAAAAACTTTCTGTTTGCTTGCAATGATCGAACACAAGCAAATGCTGTTTAAACACAGGAACTGAGTCGACAGAGCAAGTAGCGAGTGACTAACCTGTCCGGCTGTGTCAAACAAGTTAATGGTGTGGTCTCTTTGGTCTATTGTTACATTAAGAGCCCAATTATCGAAAACGGTAGTTGAGTAGTTCTCAAGGAATTTCTTTTGAGTGTAGGCAAAGAGCAGACTGTAAAGTAGAGTTGAGAGGCGGAGCAAGAAAACGAACCTGGTCTTGCCGACGTAGGAATCTCCGACGACGACCAGCTTCAACTTCTTCTCCATGTAGGCTCACTCAGAACGGTCATGTCTGGCGTAGTCGTCGCCAATCTGTCGCCTCCCCCTGGACCGTGTACTTCCCCATCACAGACCGCCCACTCTGGTGCCTCGCCTTACGCATGCTCTTTGCGCATTCCGCATTGCACAAACACTGTGTCTCTCGGCTAGGAGCAGTCTTTGTCAGTTTGGAGGCGGTGCCTGAAGCTGATAACAAACTTGAAAATTTTTATAACTGCCGAATTAAGTGTGGAATAGTTATTGTACTGAAACAAAATTCGAATGGCTAATATATCCATGGTGCTCCAAAGCGGTGACTTGCGCCATTAGTGAAAAGCACATGCTTTCAAAGAAGTCACTTTTTTGCTTGATATTTGTAGCACATTTGTGCTAACCTCCGTCGTCAAAACCACGGTTAAATTTAAATTGCCGCTTGACCTTTGAATAGGCGAGTTATACGGTATTCGTCAGCTGGAAAATAAACAGCCGCCGCGTATCCCGCGGCCCTCACGCAAAGGCAGCCGATATTACCCTCTTTGGATTGATTCTGCACCAACCACAATTTTCAAAAATATAACGTATTTATTTGCAAAACCTGTTAGATTGTGAACTGGAAGCTGTATTAAACACATTCCCTTTCTAAAAATTGAAAGTCAGAGCAGCAGTAAGGTCGATTTTTCGACATTTATCGATTTCGGCCTCCGAATATTCGCTATTTTAGCACAAATGACTCTTTACCAAACGACTTCTACTCTCTATTCTTTGTCTCATTCTCGATAACAAACAATTGATTTTCAGAGTGAAAATGTCCTACGGTGACCACAATCAAGGAGGCAATTACCAGCACATGGGAGACTTTGACCCTATGTACCAACAGCACGGGTACCCTCAGCAAGGGTCATCGTACAATATGATGCAGCAGGGTCAACGCCCACCACACGCTGCACCTCCAATGCAGCAGCAGCACCAGCAAATGCAGAATCCTCATCCGCAGCAGATGAAACAACCGCCGATGCAGATGCCGATGAATCCACAAGCACAACAATTGTCCGGTCAACACCAACAGCAACAACAGATGCAGCAAGTCTTTCATCAGCAAGGTCAGATTATGCAGGGTTATGGACAACATCCTCAGCGTGGGCCACAACAGCAGATGATGCAGCAACAACATGGACCAGGGCCGCAACAACAGCAGCAATCCCAGGTACAAGTACAATCGCATCCTCAACATCAACAAGTTCATCCTCAGCATCAACAGCAACAACAGCACATGATTCAGCAGCAGCAGCATCCTCAAATGAGTCAGCAAATGCAGCAGCATCCGCCTCAGCACCAGATGCAACACTCTCAACAGCATCCTGGTCAACATCAGCAGCAACATCATGTTCCGCAACACCATCCTCAGCAGGGACAACAGATGCAGGGCCAACAGCATCCGCAACGGCCAGCTCACCCACAACATCATCCTCAGCAGAGTCAGCAAATGCAAATGCAGCAACATCCCCAGGCGAGACAAGGACATCCTCCAGCTCATCAGATGGCTCAACAGCGTCAATTTCAACAACAACAGCAACAAATGCAGCAGCAGCCTCAACATATTCCCCATGTTCAAAGTCAGTCTCAGATGCATCAGCAACAACACCAACAACAACCACAAATGCATGTCCAGCAACAACATACACCTCAGCCACAACGGGAAAGGTCACAGGGAGCTCCAGAACATCAACCAAGTCCGGTACCGGCACAACAACAACAACTTGCACAGCAACAGCACCAGCAACGACTGCAACAACAAAGACAGCTTCAGCAGCAACAACTTCTTCAACAACAGCAGGTTTTATTGTTTTAAGACTATCTAAATAGTCTAATTTTAGCTGATGGACAGGCAAGCGGCGGCGGCCGTTCAGGCTATCACAGAACCATCGGTTATAAATGTTAAGCAGCAGCTTCAACAACAGAAACCATTAACAGGGACCCAGCAACAAATTCTTCAGTCTACTTCTAGGGTAAGTACCGTTGTTAAAGCATCATTTCTTTCCGTTTTTAGATACCTCCAGGTGGACAGGATAGTCTAGAGAGATTTATGTCCCAACTAGAAGATGTTTCACCAACGATTCCTGATGCAGTCACCGAGTACTTTATGAGAAAAAGTGGCTTACAAACTAGCGATACTCGAGTAGTCAGGTATTATTCGTTTTATATTAAGTTTATCATGGCAATTGCAGGCTAATATCTCTCGCTACCCAGAAATTCATATCCGATATTGTGGTGGACGCTGCTAGTCAAGCAAGGTTGAAAGGACAAGGTGGTCGTGCGGGAAGAGGTGGAGCCAAAGACGGGAAACTTACATTGACAACAGATCTTCTGGAGCCCGTGTTGAAAGAATACGGGATTGACACGCTACGGGCTCCCTACCACCATTAACGTGAATCTTTTTGCTTATGTAGCTTATATTTATCTATTTATTTTCATTCGTCAGCTGAATTGTGATTCCTCCTTTTGCATACTACTTTTCTGACTAAACTGTGATGTCAAAGAAAATCACATTGATGGAAACTGAAAGGTTTATGAATCTTCGTCGTGATAGACAAGTGTTGTTCTGTATTTCATAGTAGTCGGTTCCTTGCTGCGATGAAGAATCTCAGACGTCGGTTCAGTTGGTAGGACTAGGCGATGATGCGGCTTGTTCATGTCCTCTCTATCTCGATTGTATCTACACGTTCTGATAAAACGTTGTAAGAAAATAACTTACATCGAAGCGATCACGTGATATTCTTTCTTCTTCTTTAAATCTGTCCTCTGAAGTGCTTCTCCTCTATAGCCGACACCTTTCTTTTCGCTCCCAAGATTGGAATCTTCTAGTACTTGAATTGCTGCAGGTTCAACTCTTCCCTGATTTTTAGCACCCAGCCCTTGACCAAACTTCCAGCCCATTCTAAAATTGAAGCAGAGAATATAATTTTGATTAAAGGATTTTACTTTGACATGAGTTTTGATCCATAGTCGCTGTGAAAGTTTGGCATTTCTGAATCGCTATTTCTACGTTTTCTGTTAGTTCCTTTCTTGTCTTGTTTTGAACGAAAAACAGTGTCATTCAACTTTCCAGCCCTACAAAGTCAGTTATTTAAAATAAAACAAGGGTACTAACCATCTTTCTTGGTCTTCGCGTATTTCTACAGCTTGCCGGCCATCTATCGTACCAGCAGATTTTCCTTCATAGTACACGGAATAGTCTACGTCCCAATCATCGGCCCATTTCCAGTCACAGTCATCGCCTTCAAAGAATAATAAAGTGAGCATTAATAGTCGTATACCTTGTTCTCGTTCTGCCCAGTAGTTTTTGTCTGTATGCCATACAAGTCCAGGACCTCCCTTCTCCCAAACCAGTTCTAATTCAGGCTCGTAGTTTCTCTCCTTTGTCCGGTCCTGCTCAGTCACGTCATTGTGAATACCTTCATGTCTGAAACCTATTATGTGAAAAATATAACAACAAATCACAAACCTTTCCCATTCTTCGCATTGGTCATCATCGTCATCAGCTCCTTCGTCATTATCAGGTGCTATTTTCTTCTGGTAATCTTCTTCTATGTCCTCTAGAGGGTCTTTTGCTGTTGGATCAACTGCGGGTTCGGTTTCTTTGAAATCTTCTTCCTCTTCTAGTTCTTCATCCTGACAACCTCTAGAGACATACTCGAAAGGTACAGCTCCAAATCTTCTGGTACTTTTCATCGTTTTTAAGCCAAGCTTTTTGATAATTGTTGGTGGCATTTTACACAAACGAATCTGGAGAAAAAGTGTACAAAACGCTGAACGTCAAAATACCTGGTCAAAGAAATATGAAGTAGGTGTTCCTACGTTTCCTTGTGGCATCAGAGCGGGTGGCCGTAGCTCTATCAACTCTTTCAAATCCTTCTCGGTGAAAGCATCTGTAGAATCCCCGAGTTTTGTCTAGAAATAATGAAAACATTTACAATAAAATGTCTACCGGAGCAATTTTGACTGCTTCAATGAGGCACTTGTACGGAAGGGGTAGCGAATTCTCAATTTGCCACTGTTGACCGTGATAATCTTTGATGAACTGTGACCTTATGGTCGTCGACATGAATCGAACAACACAACAGCATAGTTTTCTACCAACTCTAGAGTCGGGAGCCTTAAAAATGTTTTGAAACGAATGATTTATGAAACTCACATTCAAGATCTTCTCTGGTCGATGCCTGAAGTGAAAGCAGTCGAATTTCTCATTTTCTACATAGAATGAGAAGAATTTTCTCAAATCGCTGGAGTGTAGTTTTTCCGGAATATTGCGAACAATAGCAAAACACCCGTCGTGAGAATCTGAGTTTGGATCCAAATAAAAATATACAAGGTACCTGTACTAGTGCTCGGCACGTCCATTTTGCTGCTTTTCCTCTTATCGATATTCTTCAGAGAATCTTTATCGAATATAGATTTAAATACGATAGTATTATATTTCGCGTACTGTAAAAGCAAAGTCGACTGGAGTATTTTCACTCAAACGCGCTTCCCTCTTTGGTTGAGGTCAACAAGTTTTTCTTCTCCGATCCATCTCGAACAATTTTTTACTCAATCTCAATGTAAACATCTTGTCATAAACAGTCTTTAAGTTTACTCCAACATTTTGACCCGCACGGGTTTTCGATCACCGTCTTTTCCTGAAAATTACATCACTTCTCGCCCCATTTTTGTTCTTCGTCTCTTCGACAACTTGGGCTATTTCAGATGCTTGCTGTGCTGCGTAGCATAAGTAGAAGTAGCTGCATCAGCTGCGGTTCCATCCCGTCCAGTTCTGCCAGGCAGAGTTTTTTGTGTTATGTTTTCACTCCATTTTTAGAAGTTTCTGTCACTTGGCTCCTGTAGCTGTGAGATCTTCTCTAGTCAAAAACACCCGTGCAGTTCTTACCAACACTTTCCGAAGGGTGAGTACAGTTAAAATCTCTTTCACATCCCACTTTTAAGGTCTCGACTGTAGAAACCAAACGCGCCTCACTTAAACTCACAAACACGTCATGGAAGGATCTCAAAGCAATCTTCTCACTTGCAGCCCCATATAAGGGTCGAATCTTATGTGAGTGTTACTAGTTTTTTGGTTTATTTATTTTAGTGGGCATTGCCTTCTTGGGGGTGAGCAGTTCAATCTTTCTTCTTACTCCCCGAGTTCTTGGAAAGCTCATCGATGAATTTGACGAGAGCAAGAAGATCGAGCCTGGTCATGAGGATAAATCTCTCAAGCTTGCCAGGTAATGTGCTCCAACTTTGATGTTAACAAGCTTTTAGATTCTTTAAAGACAATCCCGTGGCTCTGGTCGGAATACTCTTTGTTGGAGCTTGTGCTATTGCTGCTAGAGTGTATTGCATGCATACAGCAGGTAACACTATTTCTTCTCTTTCACATAACTTTTTTTCCAGGACAGTTGGTCATCAACGATCTTAGGAAAAACGTTTTCAACTCAGTCTTGAGGCAAGATATCGCCTTTTTCGATAGAAACAAAGTGAGTGACATCATACATTTCAAGGACGCAGATCATTGGACTTGTTTATGTCTAACTTGCAGGTTGGAGAGATTGTGTCGCGATTGTCCACCGATGCACTAATCGTTGGATACTCGGTGTCTATGAACTTGAGCGATGGAGCTAGAGCTCTAGTTACTTGTCTGGGATCAGGAGGACTCATGGTTAGCCTAGTTGTAAAATAAAACAAAAGTCTCTCATTAAGGTATTCACTTCTCCTGCTCTCTGCAAAGTCATGTTCATTGTGATTCCCATTATGGTTGGTACTTTTGCTGTTTTCGGGAAGCTGATGAGAAAGTACACTCTTCAAATGCAGGAAGCCGTAGCTGGTGCCAATCAAGCAAGAAGCTTTTTGTAAATTTAACTAGAAAAACTATAGGTTGCTACGGAGCGACTGAACAACATCAGAACCGTCAGAATGCTGGTCGCTGAGAAAAAAGAGTTTGAAGCCTATGGAGCTAAGATATTCGAGATCTGGAACATTTCGAGGAAGGAGGGATTAGCCAAGGGTTCCATGTATGGATCGGTGAGCCTTTTTCCGCTTGTGCTAATGTTGGTTTTTAGTTCCAATTCACTGGATACGTGGCTTTGTCCACTGTTCTTTTCTATGGTAGCAACCTGATTCATCAAGGTCTTCTTACTTATGGTAGAAAACGGCTTGTTTTCTGGTGATGATCATCTTTTCAGGAGAGCTCTCCAGTTTCTGCTTGTATGCTGTACTCTGTGCGGCCAGCCTTTCTAACATCTCAGGATTTTTCATTGAACTCATGAAGGCATGACTTTTTGGTTTTATTGACAAATTCTTCTTTAGGGTCTCGGTGCTAGTCACAGATTGTTCGAACTCCGAAACACAATGCCTAAAATTCCCTTGGAGGGTGGTGAGCAGATTCACGATGTCAAGAAGGCTATCAAGCTGGAGCATGTTAGCTTCTCCTATCCTGGAAGAGAACCATTGTTCCACGATCTCTCCTTTGAAATCCCCGCTGGGAAAATCACTGCGGTCGTCGGAGCTTCAGGAAGCGGAAAGTCTACTATTGCTAATCTTCTCCTCAGGTTATTTTCAATGTTTTTGCTTTCACCAATTTTGTGCACAGATTATACGATCCAGACGGCGGCAGAATTGTCATAGACGATGTCGACTTAAAAGACCTTGATGCATCTCACTGGCGAAGACAAATTGGAACTGTTGGGCAAGAACCCACTTTGTTTTCCACTACTCTCAAGGAAAACATTACTTACGGTTGTGCTAATCCTGATGATGTACCAGAGGCACAAATCGTAAAAGCCGCAAGACAGGCCAACGCTATGGACTTTATTGGAACCTTCCGTGAAAGTCTTGACACTATGGTCGGAGAGCAGGGATCCATGCTCAGTGGTGGTCAAAAACAACGTGTTGCTATTGCTCGAGCGCTCGTTAACGTATGTTTGTTTGAGTCTTTCAAGTATTCCCCTGCTTTCAGAATCCTCGTATTTTGATCCTTGACGAGGCCACTAGTGCACTTGACGCTACTTCCGAATACTTGGTTCGAAAGGCTCTCAACAAGCTGCTTCAAAATAGCCACCAGACTGTTTTGATTATTGCTCACAGGTAAAGTAACATATTGGATAGTTTCTAGAAAACAGTTACAGACTGTCTACTATCAAACATGCCGATCAAATCGTTGTCATTGATAAAGGCACTGTCGCTGAGAAAGGCACATTTGATGAGTTGATGAACGTTCAGGAAGGAGTCTTCAAAAAACTCGTCGAGAAGCAAACTTTCGGCTACAAACACAATTTCTAGAGATATAGATTGTAATCCCCTCCACCATTATCGGGTATGCATAACAGTGCCTTTGCGGCGATGTCTTAGATTTACTAGTTGTGCCAAATCATAATGAAGTTAAATAAATGAGATTTATTGTACCCATATGCCAGAATGTATACTACACTTTGTCTAAAGTCCCGCCTCATCATACTCAAAGGAGAGCTTCCGGAAGAGGCATCGCGCCACATAGAAGAAGCTGGCGAAGTGAGTGACGCAAAGCACCCATGACAGGAGCTGCAATTTACGATCACTTTAATAAATAGAAACATCACTCACTACTGATAAAACCAGTACCCAGCTGTTCGATTCGCGGATAAACTCCAGATTCTCCGACTGGAGGTCCCAAAATCCAGCGTGATCCGTCAAAAGCTGACGCATATTGTGATCACTGTAATCAAATGGGTGGTTGCAGAATAATGATCATTGGCAATGTCTGCCTCTTTTACTCACCTTCCGGCAGTAAGAATTGTAGTTGCTCCACCCCACCAAACAGCAGCCCCAATGAGAAACATCAAAGAAATGATGAAGGAAATCAGAAGATCCTAGAGTTTGGAATATCTCACTCAAAGCGATGAGGCTTACCAGCATGGTGTACAGTTCAAAAGCAAGATACTTTTGCCAGAAGAAAGTGTAGAAGACTGAGCAGATCAAACTGTAGAGAAGACCGAAACTGCAAAGAAAGTAGAAAAATCCAGCATTTCTAAAACCCCTTGAGATAGTTTTTTCATTTTCTTACGAGGAAGCGTTATCATTATCGTGCCACAATGTCCTTTGTTGACCATCACAGCTCTCCAGTTTGACTTGGGATAATCTAAAAGTTTACGATGTCACAAAACGCCTTGGAAAGTCAGTGCAAATATAAAAGGCCTTGAAGACTTGACCCACTTGAAGGTGTTAAGATTGTGGTAAAGGGATTTGATGTTGTCATCACTGGTTCGACAAGAATATGTGACTGTGATTCCCCAACAGGAAATGAGAGCAATGCATGTACAGCTCAAAATCTAAATCCCGAAATTCGGTATGACTACAGCTGTAATCCTTACCACTTGAGCGACCCTGAGATGCCCGATAGGTGTTCTATAAGCGGTCAAAAAAGTCTCAACGAGACTGATTTTTCTTCTTGTGGTGCTCACAGGAAGAGGCATGACGTCGGATCTACCCTAAAATTTGCTATCAAGGTGTTTAGAGATGGAGTCATAAGAGTTAATCAAAACAGTGCATTTGACTACGAGAAACAAGAGGCTAAGCTGCCTAGAAAAAACAATGTCACTGTAAACGTTGCGAGGATCAGAGGTAGACGAACACGGTTTATCAGGAACAGTTTTGAACAAAAAGAGAGTCTGCTTTTCATGAGGGCGGGCCTTTTCGTCCAAGTGATAAGAGTTGAGTAAGACCCCTTTGGCAAACAGAAAAACTGCTGGCAGGGCTGAATAAAGTGGTTTTGCAATCGTCGCTTGAGGTAAGAAACTTCAACTGTTTTTCAAGGCTTTGAAAGTGTGAACAACAAAGAGACGGCCAGACCCAACAGATGCTGATAAGAGGGGGTGATCCCCCAGAAAAAGTGATAGCCCGGGTGGAGGAAGTTTTAGCTAAGTGTTAGAGTTCATAGTACGCAGTGCTCAAACTTTGGCTTTCTTAGCTATCGGTTCTATAACATTGAAGCAGAGGTGTTGTCAAAAGGGTTCAGTTAACAAAGGACTGCCACTGACCTCGTTCGGTTAGAGTTGCTGAGCAACCTCAGAAGAACGCAGCAACTGCCTTGGAAAAGCCAGGCAGTGGCAAAAAGTTGTTTTGATCTCAACACTTTTCAAGCAAACCACTACAATTCGCGGCTGAAACTTTAAAAAAGAAACCTCGTAGTCAAAATTCAACTTAATTGGCAAGTGCCTTTGACATGCAATTGGAGTCCCGCACTCTCTCTCTCTCTCCAAAGGGCAGAGGCGGAAAAGCATTGAAGGCATCCCATGTGACGGCAGTCCGCTAGAATCACTTCTAAAAAGTGAGACGAACAGACGAAAGCCCATCTTGAGTTGGCTAATCAAGACGAGACTCTAAGGAATCACGCAGAGAACGCATCCAATGCATTTATTCTATATCCAATTATACTGAAAGCAACTTCCTCTGAGTCATTCGTAAGAAGCTTGTTAGACAAACACTGACAATTAGGCGAACAAGAATTGCACAAAAATTATCTAACGAGAAGTTGCCATTTTTCTGTTCTCAGTTCAAGATCACCATGAATCAAAGATCTTCAATGGAAACAACTTCATAAATTCTTGTAAGAGATCCACGTTAAGTTTAAGATCTCCATAACAATGCAGTAACAATAACATAAAACAAAAGGTAAGAAGAGGTAGTTATTTCATAGCGATCTTTTCGAAGATTTCCCTGGTAGTTTCGTCCAGCTTGTTGAACTTTTTCGTCAATTTCCTCTCTCGAGCTTCAGGCTCCAAGTCAGTGTACCTATAATATGGTTTGTGTGATCATCCTCATGAAATTGAATCTGTACTTTTCCAACTATTTCACTCGAAACACATATAGTAACGATGTAGGAAACTCACTTGTCAGCCATTGTTTTGACGTAGTAATCAAAGGCAGACTGTGGCTCTTTCTTTCCCTTTCCAGGCGTTTTCGGAGCCCTGGGCGTCTTCGGTGTAGGTCCATGAAGTTTCTTCCTATACGTGTTGATCTTGTGTTGGAGGAACTTTTTCTGCGTCTCGCTAATCTTCTGCTCGTTTTCCTGGGCAAAAGTTTCAAGATCTGCCAAATACTTTTCCTAAATAAAGTTTCATATTTAATGTAAAAGTAAAAAATTACCTCGAGCTGCGACAACTCCTGTTCACATTTGCGTCTACGTTCAGTATCATTGGTCAACTTCATCTTAGCGGTTCCCATCTGCCCGAAACCGATGGCGATGTTGTGCTTCTTGGCGTAGAACTGGAGAAGATGAGGGGGAGCTTTTGGGAAGTTGTGGAACATCTTGATCGTTTCTCCCTTGTCAAGGAACTCCAGAATAGAACTAGAGGCGATTGTAGAAGGGAATGACAAAGACTTACTCAGCGCTAGTTTTCATGGACATAGACTTGTTGGCAAGAGAGAGATACTTTTTGTACGATTTCGTGAATTTCTCCTGGTCAACATCTTCTTCACAAGTCTTCAGGTAATCGGCGACGAACTTGCTCATGTACCTAGCTTGCACACCTTCTTTTCCATTCGTTTTGCAGAAATTGGCAAAACCCTAATAAATGTATTAACCAAATATTTAAAAAGAACCTACTTGTACCAGAGCTTGCATATTGTTCGGGGCGTAGATCTCGGCGTCTACTTCAGCATCAGTCTCTTCCTCATCTTCAAAGTAGCTAGAGTTGTTCTGAACATGTGCATTTTAATTTTAACCTTCTGAATGCCCTTACCTTTTTAGGAGTTCCATGTTCGCTATTCTCCTCATCAGAGTAGGAATGCTTCCTCTTTTTGGCCGAAGCGTGATGAGACATTCTAAAATGTTTATTTATGAAACTGAAAAAGCTTAATTTTAATGTAGGTATTGTTCAATGAATTTTTGAAAGGATAAGGTACAGAAAACTTTTTTCATATAAAATGGAAACAAAGACAGGAAATACGTTCAAAGACGTAAACGAACATGGAACAATAGCAAAGCTGGAAGGACGCCAAAATGCGTAAACAGCGGGCAACTCCACAAGCGAACCTCATTATTTCACTTAATACTAATATTTGCCTCACGCGCAGAACTTTAGCATATAGTTAAACGCATAAGAGTGCTGTAAAAGCAACAAATCGATAAATCAAAAGCACTCTGAAGAATTTTTTGAACATCTTTCGTTTCATAGCTATGCGCCATAAGTCCTGCCACGAAAAATTGGTTTTACAACTGCCTTGGTTGTGCTACAACAAATACGATCTAGTTATTACTAGTCTGTTCAAACGTTCTATGTTAACGCGCAATTTGTAAACAATTTTTAAGTTTTTTTATACGAAAACTTTATTAGCCATGGAGTAACTTTTGTCGCGAAGTCTGTTATTTTCAAGCTGTCGGAGAACGAGGTGGGCGAGAGTGTCCTTCCTGAAACTTCCAATATTCCAATTGTAAAGTTGTTAACTTCTTCGGAACTGGAAGACGAATCGTTGTGGAGTCCGTGGTGACCGTAACGCACATGTCCTTCAGCTCCTCGAACACCACCTTCTGGGTGTTCCGGGAGATCGTGGGCTGATTACTCTTTATTCTAAACGAGGTAATAAACTCACTTCCAGTCGGAACTTGAGCGAGGACGAAGGCAATCAGAAGAACAAGAATGAAGAAGAAACGCATGCTGAAAATAGTTAGTTAGACAAGTAAACATGAATTTCAGTAGGACAGTAACTCTTTTATAGGGTCGACCCTTTCCGGTCCGATCATTAAGTGAGTATCATTTGTCCTGTAACTGCCCCCAATCGGAGAGATCATATGCGGAACAGACAAAAAATGAAAAGGGAAGTGAGGATGTTCAACATCGAGTTCTGGAGATTATTGAGGAAAACAATGGACAGTTGGTGGGATTCTGGACAAAGTTTATAGGCATCTGTAATCGGGATAAACTGCTGTCAAGGTCATGGTAGAAAACAGAGACATCCAGTAAACAACTAGATTGCAAAATTATCAACTATTTGCACCGGATTTTGTGGTATTTTGACTTTTACTTCTACCAGAATCAGTAGCTGTATGAGTTGTCTGTCAAATGAGCTGTGTGTCAGAGGACGCATTTTCATTGAGTTCACAAAACGATTATCGTGTTTCGGCTCTTTGATGATGTGATATCCCTGAATGACATCCCAAAAGAGACTATAATTCTGCAACAACCAAAAAATAAGTTCATTTTGAAAGAACGATGCGACATAAACTCATGTTTTGTACAATACATATATACTGCTATATACAAATGGCGTGATTAAAGTACAAGTATACATTTATGCAGCACTGTTTACCATGTCTTTCATATCCTTCAGACTGTCAAGCAGATGATTCATGAATCTGTCAGGATTCTGGAATTTGGTTTTGTTCGAATTTATGTTTTAGGCGGTACCGTGTGAGTCAACGACTTCCAAGAGGAAACATGGAAGCTGAGACAGTCTCCAGTGGTGGCAATAGTGTAGCAGACACCGTAGTTGGATCCTTCGGGACAAGCGAAAGCACCTGCTGGCCAGAAGAGTTCCTTCTCGCTGTTCATTGACTTCGAGTACTCTTCAGTTTGGTGTTGAGGAGTCTGAATGATTTTTGTAATTTTTAATGAGATATGTTTGTACCTGACTAGTAGAAAGAGCATAGTTCATACTGAAGACGTTGTCCAAGAAGGGCGATGAGATCTGATAGTACTTCGAGACGACATACATAGCAAAGAGATGACGATCTACCCCGTGTCCTGCCATGGCATTTCTGTAGTAGTCCTGATGCCTCTCACATGCTTTTTTCAAGAGTTGCAGCCGGGTTTTGTTTTCAGAGTCTTTGTCGAGCATGGATTTGACAAAGTCACAAGATTGTGTGCTGCATGAACGGACAGTCTCAGTCCTGCCATCTTTGAACAGTCGCATGACGGCCGGTTCGTAGGTCAACTCGAACTTTCCTTGGTCCTTGTAGTAGGCCATTTGAAGAGCCATTTGGATGTAAGCGTCAGGTGAAACTCGAGCCTTCTTCATAAAATCCTTTCCGTAATCGTGGAAGACAATGTTGGCGTTCTCAAAATCATCAGCAATCTTCTTTCCGACACCGTAGGCTTCATCGATAGCATCAAGAGTTTCAGAGTCCATGTCCCATTGAAGTCGTTCAGGTTGAGGAACGTGATTCAGTTCACCAATGCAGTGACCGTCCGGACCATATGGCTTGTCGTGGTGTTCGTGGTATTTGACATATTCCCTGACATGAACGTAGATCATAGCGTCTACGACGGAATGCTCAGCATTCGAAGTGAATCTTCCATTGGAGCTGAATAGATACACTGACGGCTTGTCACACCAAAGCTGGTATCCGTCTCCAGTAAGAGAGCGACCGTACTCGCGGTTGTACTTGCTGGTGTCGTTCTGAAACAACTTTTTTTGCTGCATTGATAAGGGCTACTTCATCGTATCCACGTTCCTCATCATCTAAGAAAACAATCTCCAGGGCGTTCTCTATCATGGTCAACGATTCCTTGTTGACACCATTTGAAAACTTGTCGCGACGAACCCTTGCCCAAAGATCTCGTGGTCCAGCGGTCAAAGCAGAAAGGTATTTCTCACCCGGTGCAGGAGTCTGATTGCTGTCGATAATACCCTGCAGGGCTCTGAACATTATCGGTATGAACAAGTGATAATATCGCCGCCTACTTTTCCAGCTCAGCTGCTCCAATCAACTTCCTTCCGTGGTAGATGTTCACCTTGTACCAGCATCCCTTGTGGTAAACAGCAATGTGACGAGCTTCCGGAAGGCGAATCATGATATCGCTAGTTTCATGTGGAACACGAAGGGTACGGTTGTAGTCGATGTATTGAGTAGCACAAAGGGGAATGCCGCCCATGGAAATCTGAACATATTTCTAAAATGAGTGTGCGGGTCTTGTTTACCGGTTTCATAGCCTCACGATTGTAGATGTCTCTGCAAAAGTGTTGACGATTGAGAGTGACCCAGGCAGCACGAGCAGCTTGAAGATGAGTTGTCTTGAAGTAGATGATATCGGCACATGCGACGTTCGTATTAATCAAAGAATTTCTGTATCTCATGTAGACTACTTCTTTCCACCAATCGGAGACCTGAATAGACTTTGACTAACATTTTCAGTCATTTATACGTAGTTTCTGGAGATGAGCCATTTCATCCACAATTTCCTTTGCAGTCCAGAAGCAACAGAGGTCTTAAACTCTTCAGCTTGCTCGACCATCTCTTCGTACTTCTTGTCGTTAAGAAGAGGACGGACAGTCTCCAAGTACTTTTCGACCGTAACGTCAACCTTTGGCGGAATCAGCCAAGGCAACATATCCTGCCAGGAGAAATACTTTGCTCTCTTTTTCAATACCGATATGACCAACTGAAAAACAAAGCGTTTCCTTTTTGGAGTGACGTTTACCATAAACAACTTTGTTGGCACGCTCGGGGACTTCCCGATGGTCTCAAAGAGCCAGCCATGGTAGTAGAGGACGAGGGTGATGGCGAACCGAAGAGCAAAAACAGCTACGTACAGAACGGGAACCGCGATTGACAGTGCGCAGCAGAGCCTCACAAGAACGGATGTTCTAATATGAAGATCTATTTGCAGACAATGCTAAAACTCACTCCCCAATTCTCAGAAACACGCGTTCCAAAGTATCTACAGCTCCGGAGAGAGGTCCAAAACCGATGGCATCGAGCACTACCCAGGCAGCCACAGCATAGAGCAGTTCATAGGGAAGAATAGGGAATATCCTATTTTCCATCGACTTCTAGAAATTGGATTATTCACTTATTTGGAACAAAAAATTACCCCTAGCTTGGCCAGTCGTCTTCTGTATATCCTTGTCGGATCATCGTTGACCTCCTCCACTAACTTTACAGGCATTCCTGAAAGACGCTAGACATATATACTAGAAGAAGTGAGACAGTTCGGAAAGGTAACAGCCCAAGATAACTCGAAAGTTGAAATTGAAGGTGAGTTTTTGATAAGCAACAACAGGAGCCTGTTGACAAGAGGGGTGCGGCGGTGTACGGTATTCCAAAACTGGACATCTTATTTTGCACGTTAATGTAAAGGCTCGAACATCAGTAAAAGCCTTTGAAGTGAAAAGAAAAACTCGCAGATTCTCGTATGCCGAGCGCCGACTCTGAGCCTGGGCGGGATTCAAAAGGGGAAAGCGAGCCAGGGTAGCAAAACAAGGAAACAACATGTTTCCAAGTAATGGAAGAAAACAGCAAGATGTCGTGGTAAACAGACAACCCTTTTCCAGGACTGCCTGCTTAACAATGGCTTCCGAGGAGTGGCCAATGCGTTAATGCGCTACAGTTCTATTTCACCCTCTCAAGTCCGAAGGGCGAGGGGCGAAGTCCACGGACAGACAGAAAAGAGCGCAAAGTGTTGAGGCGGACGGCGGAGAGGGCGGTTAGAGACACAGAGCAGACGACAGCCAGGACATTGCAAGAACATTTGCACTTGATAAAAAAGAAAACAAATGAGTTTTTGGATCAAAAGGTATTAGGGTGATCAAGAACCGATATTAATTTACTAATACTATTTGCTTAATCATCGTCTGAAGTTCTATTCATACTCGTATTAACGTTTGTCAGTGATTAATTCTGCTCCCGTTCTTCTTTTGCCCAAAACTTCTACCAGACATTCTTTTCGTTTCCGTATCAAACTACATGCGCGATGACCTTTTCCTACGATAAGTAGCTGACAGTCGACTTCGACCCTTAATCTTGGAAGGGCACGTGGTGTCGCCAATAGATAACGCCTGCACTTACGGTGACCGCCACGACAAAACCGATAAGTACACTGAAAAGCGTGTCGGGTATTTGACAGTTTCAATTGACACCAGAATATATGACAGAGCGCGAACAGTGTTCATCTACAAAAGGTCAACGTCAGTGACGGTGGGATTAGCACGAAGATATTCAGCGATTTCGAAAGGAGCGTCGGCCATGGTTTGGAGGATTCCATTTTTCTGCTGAACATTGCGTTAATATCGGCAACTTTTTGATATACCTCGATCATATCCAGTCGCTTTTTTTCAATTCTCCTGAGTGCAGTTTCTGCTTTCCGACCATGCGTTTTTGAGTACTTCTTGTGATTTTTGAGGATAGCAGTCGCTTTATGAGCATTCAGATACTGCAAGTCCAAGTTCCATATGCTGTCCTAATAAATTGGCAAGTGTCACACATTAAAGGGATTAACCTGCAGCGATTCGTAAATGAAGAGCATGTGTTTGATCTCTTTGTCGCAATTGTAGAGAAGTTTGTCACCAATTACAGAATCGTTTTCTGCAAGTTGTCGTGCGTTTTCCTTAATCTTTTGTTATTGAAGTACCAAGAGTGTCCTCACTCTGGTTATTTCAGCAATCTCATCGGAGTCGTACTTGTTCCAAAACTGGGGCACCTTGAGCAAAGATCGTACTTGTGGTAATGCTCTGACAAGTGGCATCGGCTTTTCCCACTGAGTAGCCTTTTTAGGTCGAGTTTGATCGTTTAGAAGTACACTGTTCCCTCCTCCTGCTGAGGTTAAAGTCTCTAAGAACTTTGTGAGATCGGCAAGATCGTCAATCTCAAAACTGTCGAACTCCGGAAAGACGCTCTGAATATCTTATTTTGCGCCAGTACCTCCTTCAAATCTGGACCCTTCTTATGCAGATAAACAGTTTCAGATGCGACATTAATTTTCTCAAAGCATTCCGACATCTGAAATTGAACAAAGAAGAAAATGTTATTAGAAAGTTTAGAATCTGATGAGGAATACCTGGCTGAGACATATCGATAAGACGGCTCGGATATACCAGGGAACAATAGAAGCGGGCTGTTCACTAATCCCTAGCGTGTCATACAAATTTTTTTGGAGAAAATAACAAAACCATCACGCAAACATTCGTTCGTACTATAGATTTGGAATAAATCTGTTTGCTGCAGGGCATAAAGAGCAAATCAGTATCTTAGGCTATAAGAAGGATCATATTGAGTGACGGACGTAAACTTGTTTCGAGATATTGCAAAACAGAAACAAGTGAACATCAGACAGAGATGTTTCTCAGAATGTTTAGCACAACAAGCGGATAAAAACTTAGACGGTCTAGCCAGGACAATCTTGTAAAAGTGCAGCTTGACGAGCAGCAATTATCGTGTACATACCCAGTACTTATTCGAATTGTTTCTAGAAACAATTCAACGAGATCAACCATCACTAAGAGGTATGCTAAATTTGGGCTGACAAAATACGGGCGGACACTATTGCTTTTATTCCACAGGTAAGTTTGAATTTGCATTTGTTAAACTCAATAAAGTTTGCTTTCTGCGAGCTATTTTAGAATTGGTAGTACACATTGAAAACATAACGGTTTCTAAAAGGAATTCTGGTTTTTATTGGCAGGTATCTGAAAAAGCTATCTTGAGAGCAAAGTTGTAGCGACAATCCGGCTGCACTTTCAAACAAGTCTCAGGTCAAACACAACGGGTCAAATATTCACTTTTTTGTAGTTTTCACCTGGGTCGCTACATAATTTTGAAAGAGCTTTCTTGCAAACGCTAGCCCATCAACTTAGGACATCTTGCAATCATTTCAGTTTTTAATCCATATTCAAAAACATCTAGAATAGAGAAATTTCTTGGTTTTCTGTTTCTGAAATTTGTCCCAGTTCACCACATTGTAGGCGTCAGGACATCGTTTGATGTTCGCTTTCTCCAACTTTGGGTATGCCCTCATCGTTCTCGATGCGAGTGTTCTTTGAAGCACAGGCTGCCCTTTTCACTCGTTCCCATTCGGCCTTTTTGGCAACGACTGTGGGTCCTGAAAAAGTTAATGGAGTCCTCCCAGCTTGCTACTTCCCGTTGTCAGCTTCCTGGCGCGTTTCACTCGTACAGTAGACATTTTCAAGATGCTGAAAGGTAGCGCCATCTTGGCAGTCTGAGCCACCCAGTCTTAAGAACGTCTGTTCTTAATTTCGTTAGGGAAGACGATCATTTTCAGGCAATGGTGTCAATTGGCATGTAATTGTTGGAATCGATGAGACTCCAGCGGCCCTTTGTTTAACTAATTAGTTGCCGAATTCAAAAATGTCTGTAACCTATTTTTCGTATTAAGAAGTAAGAAGTACGTATTTGTTTCTTTAAAAACCACCTTTATTTTAAAACAATTAAACAGGGCAATTTGTTTCGAACCTTTTTTGGAACGGGTGTGGTCCCCTCAAGCGCTGGGTATTCTGTTAATGACACTCACATGGATCCATCGTCTTCTGAATGTAATTCGATTGCCAACAACAAAGAGAGGAGCCAAGCTGCGGACGACTACATTGCCACTTCGGCACCACAGTTCTCTCATTCTTCCGCTGTAAAGGCTGTGCTTGTCACCATTCGTAACTACAAAACTGTTACGGAACCTTAAACGTCTCAATCATTTAGATAATAATAAGGAAACAACTCTATTCCTTCCGTTACCCATTTTCCCGCATTTCTGAAAAGTTTACTCCTTCTCGTGGAAAATTCATGCATGTAGCCGTTTAATCTATGCTAAATAGTTAAGGAAACACTCTTTGAGCGAACATCCAGGATTTTCTATCTAATCTGATCGAATTTGGATAAGCTGTCATAAATGACCTTTGAACCATGTCTTTTTTCGGAGGTCTTCCACAACTTCCTTGTCTAGTGCAACGTGGAAGAGACAAGACAATGCGACCATCCGAGCATGAAATTCAATAAAAACTAGTGTCTACTCCTTGGTTACTACCTTTAGCTCAGATTAGCTTTTTAAATTTTTTTTTCTCTCCTGTGCCTTACAAGAAATCTCTCATTGTTGATTACACAGTTTATGACTTTATTTTCAGGGGAAAAAGTTAGAAAGAAGCTGTTTTTCACTCTTCCAAAGTAGATTACTTCCCCTCGTCTCGGCAAATCTGGGTGAGTTCAGTCTCTTCATCGCACACTTTAAAGATGCGACGGGACCCGCTAACTTTCGGAAACTAGCCAATCACTGAGCGCCGCTTTGCGAGTCTTACTTCAACTGATGACAATAGATTGCAGACATTAACAGCCTTTAGCACTTTACGCCTGTTTTGAACTTCAAGGAAACATACTCGGTTTCTGAAAACTTTCGCACGTTTCATCTTCAGACGTCAGTCTGCGAGTTCCTGTCCTATAAATTCATGACTGCATTTGACACAATAGCTGAATGACGATGTAGAGCATCCAGGATTCTTGCAATTAAACCAAACAATTTATTTGGCACCCCTTCGGAAGCCAATGTTTTCTTCCTTCTTCTTTTGCTGTGTCAAACATTTGTTTTCTCGGGTCCTGTTTGTAATGGCGCCAATATATTAGAAAAGATCTTTTTTAGCTTAATATGTACTGTAAGATGTAGAGAGTTGAGAAAAGATCATGCTGAGAAACCGGAAAATGGGATACATCGCTCGCTAACTAGCTTCCTTAGAGCTCAACCTCCCTAATACATTGTTCCGATTTTTTTCTAGCTGTCCTTCTCTATCTAGGCTTTTAAAGTCCCCAAACTTGCTCTATCACAAGATCTTCTGACCTTTACGCAGAAAATGTGCATAATAAGATGCGTCATGGAAATCAAGATGCAGAAAAGTTGCTTCAGAAAGATCAAAAGACAGCCAAGACTTCTCAAAAGTTCGAGCGGAACCATTGCCGACAAGGATTCCGTGATGTCATCTAACAAATTCCATTGTGTCAGTTGAATCTCGGCCCCTCTTTTTTATTTAGCAATGTTTTTCGATTGACTAGAAGCACTAGAGCCTCTACAAGAGATGCTCTGCGTCATTTGCCCTCGGCAAACACGAACGCAACAAGCGGTGTTGCCACCCATTTCAAACCGTCCTATTAACTATATTACTAAAATGTGGTTTTTGATGCGCAGACAACGTTTGGCGGATGACTGTGATAAGAGTTGAGAGAGCACTATATAATCTCGTGGGATAATGATAGCCTTCAACTTAATGATTCCAAGTTCCTTCTTAACAGATGCCGCGAAATTCATATTCCGAGAGGAAGATCTGCCCGGCATAAATGCATAGAAAGTAGTTGAAGGCCTCCCACCACTTTACGCGTTCAGCACGTTTTGGTCTGTTTTTCACGAGACAGACTGCTTGAAAATGTTTTAGTGTCCCCTTGTCGTCCTAATTCAGTTGTCGTTCACCCTCCTCCTGAAAGAACACGATTTACAACAAGTGCTCAGTTTGTTTCTTTATCCTGACGTGAAAACTTTATGGGTTAGCGTAATTGAGAAGCTGTCAGGTGGGAGATTACACATGTTCATAGCCTGTCCCAACATTTTTCTCATCACTTGACTCAGGTGACAAATTTGTTTTGTCTATGGTACGCACCTTTAGTATTTCTAAACGGCTATATACTCTAGTATTCATGCGTGGACCTCTACAATAAGCTCGTCATAAAATGTCGCCACGCCGTCAGAGAAACACGTATTGGTGGCATGCTACCCTTTAATCGCAATTAATCTCGAGTCTAGAGAAAAAGAGCATCGTTTTTTGCTGATCAAAAATCTCTGATTGTGCGTACGATATAATGTTCATTAGTACTTTTTCACGAGAAAAAAACATCTGGATTGCCTTGGGTAATCAAAAGTTAGCTCTGATTTGCCTTCGCTTGCTTATGTTTGCATAGCTCAAGTAACAAGATCTTTTCTCCCACACAAGGAAGTCCGATTGGCAACTTTCAAACTTTTCTTTTGACGAAGTCTTCTGTTTCAAAGCGCTACGTAACGTTTCGTATCCGACGAAATTTATAACAGACCATAAGTCTGACTGACCCAAAACAGCCGTCATTAGAAGAGAACAAATGCTGATTTTCGTAGAGCGTGGGCGACACTTTTCGTATTGCTCATGACAGAGACACTTTTCAAAGTTTCAAGGGTCGTCTAAACTGCTCCAGTTGCCATTTATCAAGAGGTGGTCGACAGCTGATCCAGAGCATATTTTCCTCACGTCGCGTTGTCTTTTCCAAAAACAAAGTCGTTTCATCTTTTTCTTCATCCCGCTTCTCTTAATTTATTTTTTTTATTTGAACAATGAAGCCACTCGTTGGTCTGAAATTCTTACCTAATAATTTTGTTAGCTGTAAACATGCAGGAAGCTTGAAAATATCAAAATGTCTAGTTTGAGAGGAGATTTTCCAAAGCGGAATAAGCGCCTCGGAACTTTATCCGCCGCCTCTTGACTTGATGGATTTCAATCATAATACTAAGCCAGCGCAACGTCTTTGTCTATGTCTGCAAGAATAGATTTCTACAGGTCATTGTGTCTATTATGGATGACCTTCCAAGTAGTGAAAAATTGTTATTCCATATTTTCGTGACCCGTCCTCATTTGCATATAAATTTGTCCGAATAGGTAATTGTCGGAGGAAGAAAAACGCTTTTTTAGTTTTTTATAAATCTTGTTAGGCGTTGATGAAAAGGACACTTATCGCAATCACAATTAAAATTAATATAAGTTAACTTTGCAGCAGTTCTTTTGAACATTTTGCTATTAAAAACTTTGAAATCAAAAGATATAGTAAGCACACATCCTAGCCGTGAACGACTTTTATCCGATATTTTTATCCTGTGCCGCAAATTTGATCTTTGCTTGGCGCACTAGGAGCCAACGCTTTAATTGAAAGATCTCAGAGACTCTCCTGATCGTCTTGATATGGAAAGTCGTCATTCTTTCAAGATATAGTGCACGTTAGCTGCAAGTGACAACACTTTTCTCGCTAATGGCACCTTGTCTCCACCCTCTCCTAGCGCAATTCAGCTTCAGCACTTCTCGTCATATGTCTCTATTGTCTCCAAACTTGGCAACTGTGACACTTAAACCCAAGAGACTATTTGTCTTAAAGTTCAAAATTTTTGAAGAACCTTACTGACGTAGTCAAGATTGAAATGAAGACCGATAAGAACAGTGTGAACCTTAAGCTCCAAGCTTATTTCCCGCTTGAATGCGTGTAATTACTAGGGGGTTTACCTGAGGATCGAGATGAAAGTTCACCATTACTCCTTCTCGGCATCAAAAGCATTTCAGTGTGTCCCTGAGCTGGAACTTCCTGTCGACGCATTTCCGGCCAGTTGCAAAATTTCTCGACTTTTGAAACTTGTTCAGTCTGGCACAACTTTTTCTGGAAAAATATTGTTTAGAGTCTAATTTACTCACTTCATCTGCCCGCCTTCGGCACTTTTGCATGTTTTCGAGGCCTTCAGAGCCGATTCCCGGCGGAATTCAAATCGTACATTCAACCCCTTATTCTTTGTTTACCACCTCACTCTGGTCCACCTTTCCGAGGTTATTAACCTGTTCACATTTTTACAATTTTCTCTTTTTCCTCATTTAAAGCCCTTGTAAGAACAGTAAATCACATCTTATTGGTCTTAATAGATCAAACTCCTCCCCCACGGATGTGGCATGCATCATTTTCTGCATGTATCTCTACATATTAGCAACTCCTCCCATTCAACTATTTGTTGCGATCACGGCTCAGTTTATCGTCATTCTTTGAAACAAAATATGCGTCATTTATAACCATCTTTGTCATCATAATTGTTATGAGAAATGCGAATTAGCAAGCCAAGAAGAAAAAGCGAAATGGTGTCTGATTCGATGTCAATTGGTAACGGTTCTGTTCTACTCCAGCTCCGTTTTGACGCAAATTTCTTGATCTCTGAGGACAATGGGAGAACTTTACTCGAGGATTTGCTCGGCAGTTAAAAGATCTGTGAAAGTTAATTGGCGCAATGTATCACACTTGACTTTATGGGAGAGCCCATTTTGCGGATTTAGTGACCCCATCATTGCGCGCAGACTTTCATTTCCTTTTATTTTGCCAAATCCGCGTCTTCTGTCCATTTCTGAGTATCTTCTGATCATTTTCTTTGTTTTTCAGGTCAGGGAATGCAGTGAGGCCCACATCATGGCCAATGTTATGGAATGTCCGAATGATGCACCTCTTTTCGATCTCTCTCACAATGCGACAGTCAAATTTCTCGCCGGGCTGGAGCACTTCAGAAGGTAGGGCACGTTATTGACCTTCTCCGATTCCGCCTCAAAAAATTCGTCTCTGACCCCCGCAATCCGGAAATTCACATAGAGGTTCGATGTCCGTTCTCAGACCATGGGACGTACACCCGCGCAGCTTGCCAAGACAGCTTCTTAAAAAAGGAGACAATTCAAATGCATCCAAGAAGTGATCAACGGATTACTCACTCAAACAAGGAACAGAAGCATTGTTGAGCTAGAAAGAGTTATAAATTAGAGCCAGATGTGACGGTTTTTGTTGGTTCATGAACAACTCAAAAATGCAAAGATCTGATTGTAATGAACACATCACATGAATCCTTGATATCTGATCTCGACAAAACAAAATTCATGTTTCAGTGCCTATGCTCCAATTCACGGGATTGTATGTGTCGGGCTTTGCTTGTTTGGGATATTGACAAATCTAGTCCATGTTATGGTTCTATCAAGGTAACCCTGTCGTATATTCTCATTTGAGATCTCCGCTTTAGACCGAACATGCGAAATTCGGCAGTAAACTGCATATTGACAGCGGTGGCTGTTTGTGACATCGGCACAATGGGCAGTTATTTAATCTATATTGTCCACTTCGTGTTAAGGAGGCGAAATACTTGGTAAGAGTTTTATTGACAAGGGATTACTGGAGTTTTTCCAGCTCGTCCACGTATACGCATCCATGGATGCAGTTCCTACTGTGGCACGTGGTGTTGTCCATCACTCTTCATACTACGTCTCTCTGGCTAGCAGTCGGGATGGCTTTTATTAGGAGGATGACGCTCAGAGTAGCCCGTTTGAATAGGTAACTAGTGTACAGATCAAATGAAATAAAGATCAACATTTCAGTTTTTGGCAAAGACCAGCCTTTGCTTGGAAGCTATGTCTTGCCATCTACGCGGCCGTTTTCGTTCTCTGTATCCCCACACTGCTTGTCCATGACATCGCAGAGTATCCTAACTTGTAAGTTAATTTCTAAAAGATGAGATCCATACTTGATGCTCAATGAATTGAAATAACAGGATCAAAATGAGTATTTGTCCGGAAAGAGTATATTGTCTATAAACAATTGCGTTTTTGCAAAGGCTTCAGAGCGGCAATGATATCTTATTTGATGTCTGCTGACAATTTTTGAACTAAATGGTACACGGAAGTTGTGAAAAACTATTTGTAGTTGCAGGGATTCTGATCGAATTAGTTCAGTCCCAGATTTAAATTTTCAGAACGTGGGAACCCCCAGGAGAGTGTGCTGCCCGATATCCGGCCAATCATAGCGAAACGGTCTACACGTTCATGGTCAGCAAATCTGCCACGGCGAACAATTGCCGCTTCTTCAAGTGGAACATCTGGATGATCGGCACTGTTTTCAAGGTTCATCCGAACATTATCTGCGTCACTCATGAATTTCAGATCATCCCATGCATTTTGTTGCTACTCCTTTCAATAGGTCTAGTAATGAAAATACGTGATGCTGAACGACACAGAAGGAAGCTGACGGCGGCTAGTTCCAGCGGCGATGTGATCAAAAAGTATGCTTATAGGACACTGACCAATTAAATTAACTCCTTGCAGAAAGTCACACAAGCCGGATAGAACGACTGCAATGCTCGTCTTAATCCTGGTGGTCTTCTTAATCACGGAACTGCCTCAGGGTGTTATTTCCATTCTTTGTGCTATTTACACAGCCGACGTGCATAGGTTCGTTTCTGGGTTACTTCCTTCCTCTGTTGACGAGATTGCTTTTTGAAACCCGAAGCTATTTTCAGGTACCTCTATTTCTATATCGGTGACCTGCTTGACCTACTCTCCCTTCTCAACTCTTCCGTAAACTTCATCCTATACTGCTTGATGTCGTCACGGTACCGACAAACATTCTGGACAGTCATGCTACCGACGAGAGCTTATAGGTATACTGTGTTGAAAACAACACTACACTAAAAGTTCAGTTTGCTGATGAAACGGGCAACAACACCTAGCAACTTCAATTTTTCGCAAATTCCTATGCAACGGAAAAATAGTAACAAAATAAGGTTATTGAAGCCTATTTCACATCTAAAGTCAAAATTCTAGGAACAAAGAATACGCTCCTTTGGCAACAGAAGCAGACGATGGAAACGGCGGTCGGGTTCAAGGGTCTCCTACACCGCCATTAGAACGGGTTGAACAGCTGTAAACTTTTCAAAAAGTGCCATTGCATTCCTTTGTATTTTACTGGACTGAATAAACTTGTTTCTCAAAGTTTTATTTGAACACAACGAATAAGGAGAAAATGATAGCAATTACAATGGTAGACTTCTCGGAAGTGTTACAGAAATCCTGAAAGTATAATCTCCCACGTAACAATAGTCCCTACTGATGTACAAACACAACGCTGTCCCTCTAGTAATTCCCCGGCAGTCAACTTTCTTTGTAAGTTTAGTAACTGATGACACTGAATCTGGAATGACATTGCGTAACAAAACATTCCCAATTGTTTACCTGACTATGGAAAAGCGGAACTTCCACTTGTTCTAAACACCCCCGTTCAACATAGGCGTCTATCTGAATCTGTAAATTGTTATGAGAGGAAGTAATTTTCTCGTTATTTATTACTCTCTTGGGAGAGTTGTTTATATTTTATGCGATCTTGCAATGTTCAAAGAAATCACCTCCGAGACGACGGTGCTGTTTGTCACAAGTAGGGTATCATTTCCATTGGCATAGATGAAAACAAAGCAAGCGGTCCTTTCCGGGCACTCGTGTCTATCCAATATAGTATGTTGTAAAAAAATTTCTTTGCCAGCATAGCAGCTGATTGCACTAGCAGCTGGGAGAATAGATAGCAGAAACAACAACATATGAATCGAAAGTCTGGATGTGTGAACAGAAATCGAGGTTTTTGAGGGATAACGAACAACCGGTTGCCTATGAGGGAAAAGATCAGCGGCCATGTTCTGACCATGTAAACAAATATACATGTTTTGTAAAGGGGAAAAGGATCAATTTAGGGTTTTTATGTTAGACAATATTGAACAGAAACTTCAGATATGTGATATGAAGGCTGATACGTACACTGGTCTGTCTACAAGAGAGGATCCATGATGGAGGCTAGCCAATGTATAAGTCATCAACAACAACTGGAAATATCTCCAGAGTATATTACTTCGAATCACAGGTCTTTGTGGAAAGACAGGTACTTCTTCATAATCGATGAACACATCTTCTTTGCAAAAACTATTCTCTCCGAACTTCTTTCTACACACCTGCAGTAGTCACGCAACGCAACAGTTTTTCAACCCCGATCAACGTCATTTTCTCGTCATCGTCTCAGCGTACTATATGGTACCAGATGGGATGTCCTGGGCGAACGGCAACTCGGCCGGCGTTCAGTGGCGGTCGTATTTCCATCTTATCAAGAAACTGACGGATCTTTTTTTCGACAGCATCTTATCGCCTTGTTAAGGGATAACTTGCTACTGTTCCTCAAGTTGTTATGTCTTTCTCTGCATTCTTCAAATTTTGTTTTGTATTCCGTGAAGCGTACCTAGGTAGACAACGAGAAAGTCTTTTAGTGAAACAGCGTTCGAAACGCATATGCTAGCAGTTTTCTACTGAAACAAGGCCAATTTTGCTATCTCATTTGTCCCAATCTTGACTTGAGTCACTGCACTCCTCCCACACTTTCTATTTGTCAGTAGCACGCATCATTAACAATATTAGATTGAAAAAGCTGCTGGTTTCAGACATCAGCTCAAGGATAATCTGCCGATTGCATTGACCGTTTATCCCCTCATAAGGCAGTATTAGACATATTTTGTAGGTAGCAATTCAACATTTTTTATTCGAAAAGCCCTATAATAATTTGGTTGTTTTAAGCATGCTATCTCTGTTTTATTGCTTCCAGAGAAGCAAGTTTACAATCGTTTTTTACATGTCGAACACCTTCTGTCAACCAACCATTCGACAGTTATACAGCAGTCGGCAAGACTCAAAATGATAAAGACCTAGGGGTACGTCGTATTTTTACAGCCTCCCACTGGCTGTTCCCTGTACTAAATCATTGAACGTGTGAATAACGGTCGGGTGGTGCTCTTCCTTCTCCCCATTATAGGCGCATTTCACGCTGCGAAAACCGTACAAAATTACAACTTTTTAAAGAGCAGGTAGCTGTCGTGACAGAGAAAACAAAGTTGTGTGCACCTGTTCCACCGATCCCTGTCGCAAGCCGGAATCGTATCAATTCAGCATAGTCATCCTTATATTACCTTTGCCAACAATGCTTCTGTTTCAGTTTCATGAAGCTTGAGTCGCGGCATCGGGCTGACTCAGATCGACCTTTTCATTTCGAACACACTTTTCTTCCTAATGTTAATTGTCTCATGTCTATTTCGACAAGCTATACAGATTGATGGTTACGGTAGCATTTTATGTGAAAAAAAAACTAGGAATTTTGTTATCACGACAGGCACAAGGCGAAGTTCGCCTTGTGGAACCCGCGGTCATTAACATAGGCAGCCAGTACTTTTTTCTTGTTTACATAAGAGAGCCTCAGTAGCACTGCTGGCACTGTCAGATAAGAAGGACCGTGGTCGAACTGTTAAGAAGTTCAATCCCCTCAATGGGCGGCATCCGATTTTAATGATCAAAAACTATGAAAATAGACAGTGGCATTCTAAAACAAAGCCATTTTTGACGGGGATCAATAAGTCCAGCTAAACAATCAAAGGTAGCAAAAAGATGAGACCCGACTGTCAAACGGATTAACACTTTACGTTCTCATTATTTTGTCTCAAACATTCGCAAACTTTTTCCAAGTAAAAATCAAAGCTTTTTGACAATGAAAAACCATCTTATGTCCCCAGATTTGTACTGTAGTTGTACCAGATATTAGAGCATATGTAGTAAGAGAAGAACACCCGTTAGTCCTAAGTTTGTCCCTTTTGCATTTTGTCACGGTTTGGTCAGACTCAAGTTTACGACGTCCTTGCGGCGACGCCTTGGTACGAGGGAAAAAACGAGGCGCAACGCGGTCAGGCTATGTAAAAAACTACCGCTTACATGTTATCATGAATGCCATCTTTGCAACACGTTCTTCGTTGTCTTGGTGCAGTAGAAACCCTTATTTTCGATAACAGTTACTCCTTCCGTAAAAATGGTGCCTCTCCTTAGAATGGACAGGTGCCGTGCGGCAGTTCTCCGATTTCAGAACGCTCGTCCTCAACAATTGCAAAAACTGCTAGCCTATCTCCTCTTTCTTAGAACTTTCAAGTAATGTTACATCCAGCTCAATCCTTGTTTTTGCGCACGAGCAGCTCATGATCTACAGTCATATATAGGATTAGATACCCGTTTCAGCCAACCACATACAAGCAAAGATTAGCAATACGCAGTAATCTCATAATCTGCTGCACTTCAAAAAGACAAAAAGATTAAAAAAACCGTACTTGTCTAAATATGCCCAAAGTAGTAAACTGCTTCTTATTCGGGGCTACCCCAGTTTTCACAACTTTTTCAAATGTTTCAGTTTAGCGAAAAATGAAAAAGACGAGACCGATTGGAACAAGATAACCTCACTAATCCTTCGACAGTGACCTCTATTCTTTGTTTAATGCTTTCCACAACATAAGCACTTCATGATTCACTTACACAAGTGAGGAAAACGTCGCGTATCACGAAGCCAACTATGCCCCGGGTTGAGTCACAGACCCTACCCACATAAGTTCCAAGTAACATCATAGCATCGTCTTCCTGATTGATATTTAGTCAGCTTATGGGAATCGACTAACTGGACGTCAAAACTAGCACGTGTGGTTCAAATTATTTTAGCTCCATGTCGCGTCAAAACTCTCAGACTTAGCTAGACGTGTAGAAGAGACTCGAAAATCGGCTGATCTCTGTTTACGCATTTGAATGCTACAACATATTGCGCACATGCCGATGGAGAAAAATAGCTTGTCAGGATACAAAAATAGCGTGGGACAAAAGCCAATCAACAGAAACAAGGAGCGACGCAATGTGGTTTAAAATAAGCCGAATGTTGCTATAAACTGTTTCCTGCTAACGTCTAGAACACAAATCCGCTTCTATTCTCGTTTGTATATAAACATCACGATATCAACCGCAGACTCTGAACATATATTCCCATACCATCTTTCAAATTATTTTTCTCGTAGATGATTTTGGGATGACATGCTTCGAACAGGATTACTTTAGTAGCCTAGCAGAAGCTTACTTATGACGCTAAACAGCGAGTCCCTAGTCCGGATTTGGGAGACGATCGCCTTTGATTACGCCAACTCTCATATAAGGACACGGTTTCAGTAGAAATAACCCACCCTCTTGGAGCTCTTCGTTTTCTTATCTTCCATTTGGCCTCAACAAATTGGTTTTTTTTTCAGATGGAGACTCCCGCTGCTGTACCCCTTTCTCTTTCTCCCAAGGAAAGAGACTGTCAACGCTTCTTCGGCCATGGCAAAAAGATCCCAAAGGGTAAGAGTTCATTAATTAAGTGTCAAAAATCTGTTTGTTCAGACGTGAAGAGACATTGTGGAATGTGCCGCCAACACGGTATTATCGTGGAGACGCGTGGACACCTCTGTCAGTTCAAAAGCTGCGATTGTTGGAAGGTGCGGAAGTGGAAAACAATGGGTCTAATGTTGATTATTTTAGTGCAAACTGGTCCGTCAGCGTCGAAGCATCATGTCCACACAGATTCGTATTCGTCGTGAACAGGACAAGAAGTTCCAACGCACTACCGATGCTACCGAAGCAGATGTTGTTCCCTGGACGAATACCGCCGAGGGCAACCTGAACATGTGCTACTTTTGTCAAAAGTGCAAGAACCACGGAGTACTTATGTGGAAGAAGGTAGTAGTTGTTTTGTCCATCTGTAACTGTATAATTTCAGGACCACAAGAAGCATTGTGAGTATGCTAATTGTCGTTGCGAACAATGCGATCTCATCGACACTCGGCGAGCTCTCGATCGTCACATCAAAAACAACAAGGATAGTGTTGGAACAGACACAAACACTTCCTCTTCTTCTTCTGAAGTCTCTTCGGCTAACTCTCCAATAGATGTCGAGACTCTGTCTTTGCTACCGACAAAGTCTGACCTTATTGTCAGTTTGAGAAGTGACCTCTTCCAATTTGTTGTTTCAGCTGCCAGCAGCCAGGTTTGCTGCTTTCAACTTCTTTGACTCTCAACTGTTGCCTCTTCCACTCTTGCCGTCGTTGCAACAACCTCTCCTACCATTAGTTCCTTCCCTGTACTCCCCTCTGCCTGTAATCTCTCCCTCTCTGCTCCCAATGTATCCTTTCGAGCTACAGATGATGCTCAGTCTCTGCCAGTCCAAACCCTTTTGATCCCGGTATTTTGTAACAGTTGTCACGGGTTTATGCGTCGTAATACACTGCTTTCAAGGTACTTCTTAACTTACCAATTTTTATGAATATGCATCCTTCTGGTGTTTAGAGACTTATCCACCTAAGTAAGTCGGATAAAGTCAAGAAAAGATGAGTTGTGACGAGGGAGGACTGACTCTCTCATGTGCCGCTTACCTTCTTATCCTGATTTAAAGATATTTTTGGTTTCCAAAGTTTTAGTTTGAAACTTTCACGGTATTTTGTGCCCTAGTACGCAAAACCCTGGGGAGACTCACTTTGCAGCCATTAATCACCGCCACAAGTGACACAGATTACTATGTCGCCCACCATCAAGTCTACTGCCACTCCTTGGCAGGCTGGGACCCTTCTCAGCATAATCACAGTCCTGGTGCGGATTTCCTCTTCTCGGTTATTAGCTCTGTTGTATGTTACGCTCCATTTCACCTTTGCTCTTAAAAGAGCCCGCTCTCTTAGGTCCAACAGTCAGTTGTCTCTCTGAGTAATATACCTTAGCACCTTTGGTCCATTGGGAGTGCCTGCACAATTACTCGTCACCAGAGTCGCCGCAAAGTGCTGACATTTGCTCGATTTGCGGCTAGATATGGGCCTATAAGCGGCACCCTTTGGGATATCTTCCGTTTTCACAGGTGTCAGTGGGAGCGAGATCTGCCCGTACACAATCAGGCATCGTTCCCGCAGACGTCGTCCAGTTCTCACGTTGTCTCCGTGTACTAATGTCTTACTAATGCGAATATACAGAACGCTCTCTTCCAAGGGCTATATCATAAGTTATTGATAATACTTTTAAAAACAATAAGGTTGTATGAGCTCAAAGGTTGGGGATTAATCGCCGGATGCAAATTGGTCCTCGGAAATCTCGCACCCATGAAAGTGGTGAACTTCCTTCTGGTTCTAGTCCACTTTCCAAATCCTATACCTTTTTTGTTTGCTGTATTTTAACTTTTTGTGTTTTTGGCTGCTAGTTTTATAAAAGCTTACCACAAAACTTCTAGAGACTGTCCAGCTGGTCTCTTAAAAAACGATGACTTGACCTTTTTATATCAATATCTGCAACATGAGTTAAGCTTAATAGATTTTGTAGGCAAACATTTCATTTGCTTGTTTTTATTTAAAAGAAAAATTTGCAGATGTCCGGTCTCTACCTGCCAATGACAAATATCATCTTGGCAGCGAACCACCTCAGCGTGAATCTCACCATGCATGGTAAGTCTTTTCGACATAAATTTTGAACGCTGAATGGGTTTTGGCATTTGGTTAGTCTCGATTATTCTCGTCTTTTGGCGGAAATTCCGCAGGGAGTAACGATTAGGGTGTCTTTATCGCACATTCAGCCAGTGGTCACTCTTGACGTTTATACTATCAAACATCTTCACAGCCGTTCCATTTTTGGCTCTTCTTCCAGAAAAGATGCCGTTGCTTTGAGCCGAAAAGCTGTGAATTGTAAAACAAACGGATTGGGTTTCATTCTTTGCGGATAACGTTGCGGACGCGCCGTCAACGATACCCTTGGCAAGTACACTCCATTTTCTTCTGCATTTTCTCTCTGGGTGTCATCCAAGATCAACACAAAGCTCAGTTTCACACATTCCAAGTGTCCACCCAATGATCTAAGCCGAAGCGAATATCCGCTTATAACCAAAGACAACGTGGTTTTCAATTCAGAGAACTGGCTTCTCATAACTAGATCACGCAAGGAATTACATTTTAAATTTTTGCGGATCTTTAAAAAACCTTGACGTGTGTTCGACAAACCTAGAATCTTGTAGCAACCAAACAAATTGTTTCCTTCTAATAATTCCGATGTGATTTACCGAATTAGTCTATATCATTATTTGCATCTAAGTTTTACAAGTTATTACTTTGCAGGTCTAGGATATTCAAGCTGAATCACCTGCGAAAAAACGTTTTGGAGGCGGAAATTTGAAAGCATAGGTCATTTTTTGCAACGACAACCAACACCTGCCTTGACGATAAAAGAGTAATTTTCCATCATTTTTTAGACCATAAATGAGCAAGAAGAGTGTTTTGCGTCTTTTTAATGTGAAGTGTATGTCAGCTTGACTACATTCTGTGTGCTGTAAGAAGGCTGTCGTGAATAAGTCATGAGCTGGCATTGTGCTTTCTTTTACGCGGTAGGCGGGAAACTGAGAGTGCCTCTCCTGACTTGCTCTCTCCATCAAGACCTCCTCCCGGGAGCCCTGTTTTGTCCTCGTACATGGCTGTTATTCCCACGACGATCATAGCTTCTTACGAGAGAGATTATCGGGCAGTGCGCGACCCGTGGTCGTGAAAATATTCGTTTTCTAAAGCACAGAGACTCGAGTCGTTTATTAAATAGGCGCTCCTACCAATCTACCGACAAATTGACACAATTTGTGCCCCGAACATTACTCCCGGCTGGAGGGAAGGCGAGAGAAAACAGCTTGGCTGACTTCTAGTCCTATTGTTTGGCGGGCTGCATTACGACTACAACTGATTGCTTTTCCGTTAATTAGTCTTCTGGCTTACTTAAGCTGGCCCTGATTGCAATTGTTACCCTTGCAGACAAACCCTAACAATTTCATCTTCGAACGCCTCGAGTTCACAACTTTTCAGTGTGTTTCAACTAGGGGAAACGACTGAGAAATTACTCTAATGCTCTGGCCAGACAACATTGACAGAAATGAATAGGTTGCTGCGCGCTACACCTCCATAAATCGGAAATCTCATGTCATGACGCTATTGAATTAATAATTTAGTCAATGTTTGTTACTAGTTCTTGCCTAAAACACGTGGAAAACGCGACTCTCTTACGATTAACGCTTTCCTGATGTTAATTCCGGCGATAACGCATCTTTGCGTGCCGACGACCCGATTCCTCTTTGCACTAAAGACACCAGCTCATTTGAAACCCGCTCGTATTTATTAAGTAAAAAACTTGTGATTTTCCACCCAAATGCTCATAATTAGTTTGTGTATTTCACGCCTTGTGTGCATTCAGGCAGATCCTAATTGAGAGATGCTGTAACTTCAATCATACAAGTTTGCGTGTCATTTGCTCCGTTTAAAGGTAGCAAAAGATCTCGCCAATTTGTCGCGTGGTCCAGACTCTTCAGCTATGCTAATTTTCGCTTATCGCGCGCAGACGTTGCTCCTGCTGGTGAAGAAATATCCGCAGATTGATTGTTTCTTTGCGAAAAAGGGGTTTCAATCACTCGCTAAGACGATTAGAAGCACTTTTTGCTCTTAATTGTGTCCAAATCGCAGCCAGTGTTGGCCTCACCTAAGTTGCCGGAAGTCAGGCCAGAAATTGTCAGTTTTTGCCGTCTGCGCGAGGTTTTCGACGTTTTATTTCAATGCTTAAGCAAATCTTCCTTATTGGTCAATAAAAAGGGCAATTTCTTCTCTTTTCTCTCCTCTTTGCACATGTTTGCTCCTGTCATCTGCCCGTTTCCTAATTTCGACTCTCTCTGACGTGTCTCTTCTTATTTTACCTCGCAACTTCTAGATGGTGTGAAATATGTGGCTTTTGCCATTGCTGTCGCTTTCACAAGTCATAGCCGACGACCCCATTCGAGATGCTTACGGTCGAGACGTCTTTCCGTCTCGACCGCGAGAGCATCCCGAACTGCGAGACCCTCGGCGAGATGACGACGGATTGACAGAATTTGTCAGGACGGAGTACAGTGAGACAGTCTACAAGAAAGTCCGTACGTATAGTAAGTTCTTGTGCACTTATACTTAGCCACCCAAATAAGATCTTATGCGCGTTGCTAATCACAGTCATTCCCTAATAAAGAATTCCTTTCATGCGCCCCTGAGTTTCCCGTCCCATTGGTCTTCAAATATGATTATGTATCCACCGGGTGCCTCCAGATGCACTCGGCGACGAGTCGAATCTGCATATTGGCACCTTAACAGGCTCCTCAAAGTTTCGACAGTTCTTTTTTTCCTCTATTTCGCGTGATTTGTAGTAGCTGCTTAACGCTACTTAAATATAATTACCATGTGCTTAAAGACAAGAATTTTTTGCTCAAAAAGTGGTTTGGGTCATAGGATGTGTAAAAAGTGGGATGTCATTATTGTGGGCAAGATAAGTGAGGATTCCCAGACACCCAATCAAGTTGTTAATTTACTATGCAGGACACGTATAATCGAATCGGAAACGGTTTCCCGCATTACTCGCTAGGGACACATTCACACCCTCTTTCTGGCCGGAGCTTCCGTTCTGTAAAAGCCCGCACTCTGCGCGCGAAAAAGCAACAGGTGCCTCGGCATCAGCCCTTGTATCTGTCAGCTATCGTGATGCATTAGCTTTTTCAGCAACCGCTTCTTACACTAGATTTCGACTACCGTAAGCATTTAGCTAATTGGCGTAATAGACATCCATCTAATCTCATTATAACTGCACATATGTCTCTTCACACATTGTAGTCAAGGGTCAATAGACTCTCTTTCCCCAGCATCGTTGCTAATCTTGCCTTCGAACGAAGTGGATCTAATGGGCCTGCCCTTATTTTTCACTCACTGACTTATCATCCTGTCGGAAATGACATGTCAGCCTGGACGTCGCGAGTGATTTTCCGACTGAATACCCCCAAGTTTGGCCTAGAAAAACCACATAAAAAGTTGAGATGGTCATGGCGCCATCCTGTTTTTCTTATCTGATTTGGAGCTTACTAATCCAATAGTGGGAAACAAAATCTTGGGGACGAAACACACTGAAAACACTGAAAGCGAGCATGCTTCAACCTTTTGAAATATGCTAATAACTAACGGTGTTGCAGAAACAATCCTACTTTCGTCAATTCTTCAAAATTCCTTTTCGTCTATACGAATCAGTTCCGAGTCCGTATAAAACTCATTGCCGAGGGATCAATAGAGCACTTGCTTCAGTGTTTTCTACTCTATAACGACTCCCCTTACGTACTTCTTACGGTGATCGTCGGCGCGCAGATTGCCAAGAAGTCGGCGTCTTGCGCTCCCGCGGGACCGCCTCTAACATGCGATAATCGCCCTTCCCCATGTGTTTCCGGACACCCCGTTACCAATAAACACGTCATTCCTTGAAGATATTACTTCAATTTTTTGTAGGCCTGTTCAGAAAAAACACCTTCATGAGGCGCATACCGCGCACGTCATCTGTGATCGGTCGCGTATTCATTTTCCGGAAACTCTTTCCCCTCTCATTTCCGACATAAGCATTGCCGAGTAGTCATGATTGACATACAAGTTTATACACTCTGTTTTCATAATACTCTAAAGATATGAACAAGGACAAAATCTAACATATTCTAAAAATGTACATAATAGAAGAACATAACACCTACAGTAGGCATGATCCATTTTTTCAAATTTTGAGTTTAACTTTAGCAGTTAAATTAATATTTTCACATTCTGTTGTATTCTACAGTATTGTTCAAGATGTTCGCAATTACTTTTATATTTACATTGTCATTTATAGGATTTTCCTTATACGCCCACTTCTCAGACTTTTGGCTACAATTTCGTGACCAAGGTGACTGCCCTGCTCGTGATTGCTCAAGCTCTCCTAACCTGAAACTCTTGCAACACAGATCATTTGGGAAGACCTTTGCCGAATTTCAACAGTGTTGAAATCAGCTCTTTAGAGCGTAAAGTTATAGCAGAGCATGTCGTGCAGCCGTTAGGGGGTCGAAAACAACAGGGCACCTGTCAGGGCAATTTTTACGAGCTAATTATGACGTGGCAACTGTTTCTTCCTCCACTGATCCGTTCACCATCAATTGATCAATCTAAGTGCCTGTCACTCAGCCCAGTCTCTTTCATTTTGCAACTGCTTCCGTTACCAGCTTTTTTGAGCATTTCTTCGATATTCCTGTGAGCCATGGAACTAGCAGTAAAATGATATTGCTTTCTACATTTTTCGTCGTAGCCAATGCTATTCACGAGGCTTATGATTACGGTGAGTAAATGGCGCTAGCTGGGGAACTTTTGGGCAACTAAAAAGGTAGCACAATGAGGTTCAGATAATTGCCTCCCGCTTCCTAGATAATGGACAATTTCAGGCTCAATACCTCGCCAAATAGAATGCTTTTCTTGCATGTCTCTCGCCTATCAGAATAGTTGGAAATATCTTCAAGCCACCTACATATATCCAAAGGTTTGTTTCATTATAGGAATAGGTTGTTAATGGGTTTCATCTTTGACCGGAATGTGATAAAAACTAGTTACAAGACTAACATATTTACGAATAGAAACGAAATGAAACAAATGAAGCTAGACTATTTATGACATATTGCGCCTTGTATAAAGACCTACATAAACGCAAACATCTTAATAATTTTTTTGCTGGCTATCCATTTAGAGTTTAGTTTGCATTGTAAGACAAGAAGATTGAAAGTCAACGACAGTGTGAAATAATTATTGTTTACCTAATTGAATCCTGCGTTTTAGGTGTTCACGGATCGCTGTCGAGATCCTGGAAATGAACGAGGGATGCCGACAGTGCCTTGTAGTTCAGTTTGTGTTTCCATGTTGGAACCAGACATTGAAGCAGGTATGACTAGCCTCTTACTCAAAAAATATACATATTTAGGGGTGTTAATAGGTTATAAACACATTAGAGGCTGCTTGGATAGAGTTTTGAGGAACGGATTCAACCAGACTGCTCTTCGAACACACAGATTCCATCAAAACGTTAGACAAATACTGGAATTGGTAACATTTTTGTTTCAGAATCACTGCAGGACTTTGTCCCGGGCAAACTTGTTCAACCCTGCTAAAACAACTGATCCTCCAGCTTTAGGCGAAGTGCAACTTTGCAGCTGTTATGGGGACAGGTGAGCATTTCAAACAAAGTGCTTGTATAATTGTCACTTAAAACATCTTTCACTGAACAGAAAACATCTGCTAGTAGCACAAAGTGTAGTGAAAGTGCAAATTTTGTACAGGATGACAATTTTTCTTCAGATGTAATGGAAGTAATTCTGCCTCAATTGTGATGACGTTTCTTCCGGTGCTGATAGCCGTCTGGCGGATGCGATAGCCTCCCCTTCTCCAAAACATCTCTTCTACTTGCTCAATCTCTCTCTGAAAATCTTGGTCTTTCTATCCAAAGAGATATTCCGATCGTTGTTGATTCACTGAAACGGGTACACATAAATTTTAAAGTCTGACGCGGTCTTTCTGAGCAAAGAAGAGGTTCGCCGCCCATAATGGCGGTGGATATCAGCTCGTAGTGCTTCAACGACCAAAAAAGCTGTTGAAGGTCAGATTGTTCCCCTCTAAACGGAGAACAACATCCGCTAAAAAAGCGTTCAACGTGTTCCTAGCCTCGATGTTTTGATTTTGCTATTCATCTCGGATGAATGGAAGACTCCTTACACCCCCTTTACCTTGTACCTAACCAAACACCAAAATATGCAGCCAACTTCTCCAGGAAAAGTACATTTTGTTGGCATGTGGTCAGACCTCAAAACCTCAGAGATCCATTGCTGAGCCGTTAGCCTCTTTCGAGATTGGATCTATTACTCAGCCAAAACATAACTTCCCATTCGTTTTCTGCCGTTCTCGGTAATCTTTTTGGTGAGACGAAGAACATTAATTTTGTCCTCTTCTATGTTCTACAGATTTTCATAAATAGTCAAATACTCTCGTGAGTTTTAGCGTGGGCTCATTATTTGCAAGTTAAGTACGCCACGTCTCGTCAGTTGTTAACATAACGCTAGTCTATCATGCAAACCTTAGTCTTCCTTCTCAAGAGACTTTAACATTTGCTCTTTTGCTCTTGTGCACCTTTGCAAAAGTTGAAAAGTGTTGTGTATGTGACTTGGTTTCAGATCTTGTTTTCCACACTTTAAATTGTTGCTCCAAATTAAACTCTCCCACACCCTACAAGTGGTGTTGGCTTAAACTTAGAGACGTAGCCGTTTCTGTCTAACAGTTATATTGAAGACTAAAAATCTTATTCCTGGAAGGAGCAAGGGAATCCCTTATTCACGTTTATTAGTTCACTGCAGTGAGAACCATCACAATCATCGTCCTAACTAGTTCAATTTATTTGTGTTTTGTGCTTGAGCAAAAAAGCTTCGTCCGTGATCATTGCCATGCTCTATTATTTAGTTTCACATTTTGCCGAACCTCATTGACGGTGTTATTAAAAGCTATCTATCGTTGGACTCTCATCACAGGCTTAGCCTTGCAAATGATGGCAGCCACATTTTGTCCTAGCTGTTTTCTTAGGTTCGGCTGAAACAGAGGACAAATCCAAGTTGAAGAGGTCATACCACGTGGAATATAAAACAAGTTGCGTGTCGATCCGTCATTGAACTTTTCGTGAGGCCATCCCATTTTCATACTTCATCTACGCAACATATATTCCTTATTGAGAACGTTCCGCGTTGCTGCAACTATTTTATTCACGTTTCACTAGAAATGATGTAAACGGCCTTTTGTTCTACCACCTTAGTGGGGATTATGGTGGCAAGACGGTCCCCTTTCCACGCATTTAATCCACTGTCAATTAGTCGTTGAGCCCGACCACGTTGACTCTTCCCCCTATTCTCACACTGTGTAGCTTCTATAAAAAGTTCAGTTTGACAAAGTTCAGCTGTTTCTTAGTCTGGACTCTCACGGATAAAACGCATTTTGTATGAGAGCACGAAGTAGGGTTTACCATTTTGTTACATCTTTTGAGAATGAACAACCAGGATACATGTAATTATTGTTGTCGGCTTCTTTTTTGTAATTATTGGTGGTGATCAACATATTTTTGATGTATCTAACCAACGGATTCATCCAGACAGCAATTGTCCTGCTCTCTTTTCCTCGTCCTGAAAGTATCTCCGATAGACGTAATCGCATAGTAAGCAGGATACATAAATTACTCGTGCTCAGGTTTACTTTGCTAGTATCCATCGATCTTTATTACAAACTCTTAACGTTTTTGTCGGTGGAAGTTTGAACATTTTCCTCAAAGTGTGTTCTGCAAGAGGAAGTGTCCTGAAGAGTCGGTTTTCATGTCAGCAGTAATGATGATCAACGTGTCACCCTTATACTTTTGCTCATTTCGTGAGCGAACGTGTTGATCTTGTTTTTCTTCACCTGCTCTGAGGGGAATTCGTAGAAAGTAGCATTCGACATTTATTTTCCAAGTTTTTTACAACATTTAATTGCGACCGACCCTAATAACTGCAATTAAAATCAAGCTGCCTTTCTGAAATGAACTCCCAGGCGCCAATTATTTTAGATTGTCTGGTCACTCATTTTAAGAAAGCAGTTGGCACCTTGAACTCTCTGGTCGTATTTATTAATACCGTAGGAACGACTTTCTATTTGCTTGTTTTAAATCTCCAAAATTGGATAAATTTGGTCTATTCACGTGAGAGAACTCGGGTCCAAACTTGTATCTGGTTTTCGTTTCTTCCGGATTGAAATTTTGTTTGTTGAGAACTAATAATTAAACTTTCCCCCATCCTTCCGAGATTTTTGCACTTTCCCCCCTTTAAAATTGAATAAGCTCAGGTGTTCTTCTGAATTCTCTTTTTAGCCAATTCAGCAGTTCGCTCCAAAATATGAAGCGCATGTTCGATCAAGTTTAATTCCTCTTTATGTTATTGTCTGGAGCAGAGATTTTTTTTCTGCTCACATTACTCGGAATGCTCGGAAACCTGCATGTGCTGCTATTTTTCAGCTACTTGCAAGAGTCATCTTGCTCATAAATACGGGAGCATCTGCTAGTGCGTACGTTTATGACATTTTTATGGTCGCAGTTTCTTGGTACCGGCGGTGAAAACACCGCGGGCTAAGTTCGAAACTCGCTAAATGAATTTGAAGCTTTCAATCTTCCTCCTTTCAAGTGTTCTTTTCATTGATCATTTCTGCTTGTTTCTCGGGATGCTGTGTCATTTTGAGAAACACTAAATCTATCCTTCTGAACTCAGAAATATGAACTTACCAACAGCTCCTTTTCCCTCTAATCCTCGTCCACTATAATTCTGTTCTAAGTTTTCGATATCACTGCACTTTAGTTCATTTCTATCTTTTGTTGAAAACGAACCGCCGAAAGTCTATTTTGGCTTGAAAATTTAAGATGCGATTGTTTTTATTTACGTCGAAACTCTAACAACCGCTCAGCCGTGCATAAATACAGCTCTCTAACTTCTCCACTTTCGTTCTCGCTTTACAGACGACATTTCCAGAAATGGAACACGGAAACCATACTGAGACTGAAACATCATCAATGCTACCCGCAGATTTGGCACAAGTCATGATCTTCAGTTGTCTAGTACTGATTGGACTACCAGTTAACATCAGTACGTTGATCTACATGCTGCGACGCTATCGCCATGCCAAAAGCTTTTTGCTACTTCTACATATCAATCTGAACATATCTGATATTTTGGTATGCTCTATTAATTTTTCACAAAACCACATATTCAGGTTCTTGGTATATACGTGCCTGGGCTTGTGGGATGGCTGATCAGTTACGAATGGCTTGCAGGAGTAGCAATGTGCAAATTTATGCGATTCTTCGACGCATTTGTCTTTGCCATAAGGTGCATACATCAATTACACCAACATACTTCCCAATTTTTAGCTCTAACATCATGGTTTGCATTGCCGTTTACCGCTTATGTGCTCTTCGGCACCCACTTTGGATATCGGCCGTGGGCCACAGCCGCATTCCGAGAATGGTGGTTATGGCTTGGGGCATTGCTGCCATCTCAATGTCTCCGCAGCTTTTCATATGGAATCAAGTGATTTCGATTCTCCGTATTGGTGTACCAAATATTTCAGGTTGAACTGCCCGGATTTAAACAATGTCTCTCAGTCTGGGCTGAAAAGATTGTGACACGACAAGAAATGACGGATAACGACTTTTGGTGGATGAAATTCTACACAGTTGTGAATAATGCCATCATCTTCTACATTCCGGTTGTCGTACTCGTCATCTGTTATTTTCTTATCCTTAAGGTTTGAAAATGGGAGACGCAATAAAGTTCAGTTTTCAGGACATTTACAAAACTCTGAATAATGAAGAAGGAAGTTCCGCAATGTACATGAGTGAGATCAGCAAGCTGTCTACTTGTGGAAGAAACAAGGAGCACAGTCACGAACGAAAGAAGGAAAAAGAGAGTTTTGGTACGAGAGAAATTTGACATTCAACTGATCTCATCTTTTAGTTTCTATCCGAACTCTTCGCGGCCAGGATAAGTTCAGACGTGCGAAAGTTCGTTCTCTTCGCATCACCCTGATGCTAATTTTAACCTATGTCATAACGTGGTTGCCCTACAATTTGCTCTGCTGGTGAGTTGATGGAAACGAATAATTAGCCTCTGGAAATGCAATGACGCGAGTTGACTTAGATCATTTTGCAAAGAAATAATCACATTCAACAAAGAACTTTAGGTGGCTGCTGTTGTCGTTCGACACTTACAAAAACTACCAGGACGACACATATCCGTTGACCATACTCGTTGTTGTGAACAGCGTCATAAATCCGTTTATTTACGGAAGGTAAGTATTACCCTATAGTGATTCATGAAGATACTTTCAGGTGTCAAGGTCTGAAGCTTCTTTGTTCATGGAGAAAATCGAACAAGAAACAAAAAGCTGGTTGTCGAGTCTTCCGCTAATTTGCTTTTGAAGTTTGACATCATCGAGTACTGTACGGTTATTGTTCATACACATGTTTATTCGCAGAATAAAGTCATACGAAAGTCTTGTTTTCATTCATCCTTTTTCCTACCAAATAAGCTGAAACGACGTTTTGGCGGAGGCAGTGCAGGAGTTTCATCCTGTGGTGGAACCCATGCGGCTTTGTCAACAACAAAGAAGCCACCCATTTCCCTGGAAAACAAAAGATCCAATGAGCAATGACGAGTACTCACTTCATCAGTTCATCAAGACTTTCTTGAGATGACTGCAAGGACTCTTCGTCAGACGCAATGGGAGAATTTTGAGACTTAGGCTTGAAAAGACTCAGAGAAGACCGTCGAGCCCACAAATTCTAAGGAAAATGCATAGCAACACAGATTTTAATGATACCTTGAGGTCATTTTTCAGAGTTCCGTTGACTGCTTTGTCGAATAAGCTCTGTCTACGCACTCCATGTGTTTGTGGCGTAGGCTGAACTTGTGAAGTACATTGAGCTCACTTTTCACACTCACTGGCTTTCCCATAGGAACTTCTGACGCTCTTCGGGTGATGTTCAGAAACTCATCGCCTTGAGCAGTTAGCAGTTTATCACGTTTGTCCAGAACAGACTGCACAAAGCGAAGTGGGCGAATACCAACAGGGACATGACCAGGAGGCACAAACTCGTCAATAGCCGTCGTGGAGATGTCAAAAGCAGACTTGGATCGTGGTACGTTCCACTTTACGGCGTTCATTGCAGCTGTTTCTTCTAAAATAAGAAAAAAATGAACATTGAAAAAATCCAAGCTGCTAAAAATATTCAACGAAAATATTGAAGGTATCAAACAGAAACTATCTTAAGGACGGTACTAACTGCAGAGACACAGATTATAAAATAACAAGATCGCTTCGAAATGCCTTAACAAAGCTCAATGATGCTGAACTCATCGAATTCTAAACAGCTTGACTGAAGCTGAAAGACCGCTTGAATATGAACAAACCTAGAGCAGCGACGCTTATAATCTGAACTGAACGTGGAATCCGTGAACTTAAGTATCGATAGAAAAAGTGCTGATGTCTGAAGATTTTACGTCTATTCAGCAAGATACGAATTTTATTGTTCGGTAAGGTGAGATCTGAGCCGTGACAGCATTTACAAGATATGCTTTAAGAGGGAAGAGGTGGAAAACAAAAGAGGTTCAAGCATCTTTTGTGTTAACATAGGCTACAGCAGCCGGATAAAATACTTTGAACATGTTTGAGATGAGAAAGGTTGTCGAGTTCACACGCTATTTCAGTTCAGTGAGAACAATATCTGTACTGCTCGAGTGCTTTGCTTATTGGAACATGCTCGGATGATTTTACTTATCTACAAATACTGTTTGTCCGAACACAGTCTAGCCCTGAAAATTCCTAAAATTGAGAACATTTTCACGCAAAATACAACTCTTTTGCACGGAGACAGGATATTCAGTTGTACCTTGACCGATTAGCATTCTCTTAATGCTTCAAGGCAAAAAGTCTAATACGGACTATAAACGGGTATAATCCGTTCACGCAGTAGAGACAATGGCAACTGAACAAAATGACTTTATCGCGTATGAAATATGGGATGTCGTGCGTTTGTTGGCACGTTAGAAGACGAATTTTCGAGGTTCGAACCACTGAAAACTGCTGATCCGACAACATGGGCTAGCCGTTGGCGTATCGAATGAAATGTCAAAACAAGAATCCACGGCTCCGCCACGAACATGACTTCGACGACGTATGTGCTGCAATCAGTATCGAATTATATTAAATTCTCACTAACGCTGATCGGTTCGATATTATTTTAATTATTTGATTATTATAAACGATCGCATAACATTGGATTGTTCCCCGAATGGCGGAAGGGACCATCAAAAGAAACGTGAGAAATGCCGACCGGAGTATGATCAACTCTCGTTTCTGTGGAAAAGTATGCTTGATATCATAGGTGATAGTTACTTTTTTGTTGCCGGAAATCGTAGATTTTTGAGCCTTGCAAGCTGTTAGTAAATACAATACCGAACAGACACTACCAGCTCCAATACTAAGAGAAATATCCACGACCGAGTCGAACTGAAAAGTTTGTACACTTCAAGATTTAGTTACCAAATCCATGGTAGGTGGGACTGTGAACATAAAAAGGTCCGAGAGGGTATCAACATTTGTTTTGAAGGCGTACGAGGGATTGTAGGATACCAGTCGCAGCAAAATGAGCAAAGTATAAACAATAAATGAAATGCAGTAAATTATCGCGTCGCTCCAAAACTGAAAACTGTTGCAGTCAGTGCAAGAGTCTGCGTCACCTTTTTGTAATTTGTTTCGAAGAAAAATACTGTCATCCGGTTGGCAGCTATAACCACATAACTTAACAACAAGTTGTTCTTAATAAATGAATATAGGTAGTATGTCCATTCAACCAGCGGAGAGTCATCTGTGATTGGATAAATGACTATCCGGAACTTTCGAGGTCTCATGACAACATTAACCAACAGGAAGAGGAAAATTCCGTGAAACGCCTAAAATTGAAACTTATAAGTGTAGGACGTTGACTTACTTGTACAAGAGTTATTGTGAAAAATGGAGCAGTGAATAATGAACTAGTGTGACTTCTTCTACAACTGATGATAGTGTATATGATGTAGGTGTATAGCAGGGCAGAAACAAAGGAAAAGAGAACCCAAACATATTCTCCTGTTGATATTGTACTCCAACCCATTTCAGATGCGGACAGAGAGAGTAAGTTGAATGATGTTTCTTAAAATAACAAGTTTCTCATATGATAAAACCTAAGGATTATTTTCAAAGGATTTTCGCTACTATGCCGTACACAGTTCGATAGGTCAGTCTGAACGAGACGCATTAACTCTCGAACGGAGAAAGTTCTCGCATCACAAAACTGATAAATGTAAATAACTCTCGAACTTTGTCAATGTTCTAGCGAAGCGTAAAACATCCTGGTACTATAGAAGTATTTTGATCGGTGGAAAGTGCAACAAAAGATCAGTGGAGGGATTGTTGAACACTTGTTGTGTACTATATGTCGCCTATTAAAAATCTACTTCCGACAGTGCCGAACCTGTACGGTCTGTCGTTTGTCGTGTATATTTATATGCAAAAAAATAAAACCAATAATGCTTTCAACTGTTTGTATGAACAAACTAAAATAGATGTAAGTCGTAACGGGCGAAGCAGAAAGCAAAATGACTCCCTGATTCATCATACACTGTTTTCAAGAACGGAGTGAGCAGTGATCTGGAAGTATGGCGTATGATGGGAAAAGTACCACAGTAATAACAAAAAGTAAAATGTTAGTAATAATCAACAAAATTCGCTCATACCTCATGTCAGCAATTCTTAACCAATCGAAGCTTCGTGTAACTATAACTTTGGACAAGATCCAGCTTTGTAACATTGTTTGTTCTGTTGTAGCGTTTATTAGCTTCAACATCATGTTTCGTTTTAGGCTTGTTTCAGGCATATGCCGGCCTATAGCCCTTCGGCAGATGGAGACAACTTTTTTCATGATTTTTATGGAACCACATTTTTCGCCGTTATAAATTTGCATCTGAGAGTTTTCAAGTTGTGTCAAGTTTCAAAGAACCTTGTCTAACATTATTCTCAGTGAACTTTGACTATGCTCTGTCTTGTCTAAGCCGTATGACTTCCTTGTGCGATCGCTACTGTTAGCTCGCGCGAGGTGCATTATTTATCCTGCGGCGCTGTTTGCACATCGTCGATCCACGAACCTACCGAAAACCAATACCCTCTTTTCCTGGCTTCAGCTTTCGTCTACTGTTTTGGTCAGTGGCAATATAGTGCCCAATGCTTTATCTTAACTTTATTTCAATGTTTTGTAACAAAATCCGTTTGCTCTAGAGACTACTCTCTCTTCGCACCTTGCGTATTAGCCTGTGCAAATACGGTCAACGGAAGCTCATATTAGTAGGCCATTTGTCTCCTTGGGCACCTACTTATTCTTTGAGTGTATCCATCTTAACCATTTCTTACTTACTGAAACCTATGTGAACTTATTGTTACACGATTACGTCTTTTTACAGGCATGTGAAAACGAAGCAGCTTTTCTACACTGCAAAAAAGTAAGTAAACAAATGTAGTTCTCAAGAAAGTACAGATTTTCAGTCAATTCCAATTGACTGAGAGTGATCGTGTTTACCGTTCTCGTCAAGTAGTGGACAAAGCCAGCTTCATAGGTGGAAGCGATGAGAATTCCTACCCAGCTTCTCTTTCTTTTCACCCATTTCTTCACAACATCTGCAAGAAGTACGTTTTTTTATCATTTATTAATTATTTAAACTTTAGGCAAATGTTACAGTTGTGCGACAACGAATATGGAGCAGGTGAGATGCTTTCAGTGTTCGAAAACATAATGGTGGTTCTAACAATTGAATCTTTCGATTAGCTTTGCTGATCTAATACCCAATTCTCTGATTTTTATAATGCAAAAAATTGCTATCGAAAATAACAAATTTCAGAACTTCATTCTGAAGCAACGAGGACCCCAAAGACGGATAGCTCAGCCGTTGACCTTTGACAACAAGTGTGATGGCGATCTTTGGATCATAAAGGTTTGGGGGAAAAGGTAACTGGATAAAAATTTTCAGGAACGAGCTACCGATGAATGTGAGGGCCCATGCTTCAAATGGTCGCAGTCGCTGAACAATTCTGGTAAGTTCTAAAAGAAGCTACTTCTCATTACAACTGTCTAGGATCGTATTCGACGATGATGTTCCGCGGCTGCTACGAGAAGATGTTTGATTTGATGGATCCGAACACTTTCCGTCCACCCAATCATTCGTTCTGCACGGTTGGAGAGGTGAGATCACAAAGAACGAGAACAAAAACACGATATGGTCTTAGTATCTCTTGACCAACTTTGTGAGCCTCAAGAGTGTCAAGAGGGAAATAATACTTCAAAATGTAAACCAGAAAAAATCCAACTGATTTTCATTTTTTAGAAAAAACCAAGTTTTCAGGTCCCTTTGACTTGTCTTTCGGATGCTTCAATAATCGAGTACTCATGCTGGTGTGATGGAGATTACTGCAACTCTGCGTTATCTACTAGTGCCATTTTTGTGTTTGTTATTATTCTGTTGAGTGTGACACTTTTCTAATAAACTATCTTTTTGCGACGATCAGGTAGACTGGATGCATATCCTATGGCAGATCTATCTCCAATGCTGGTCCATGTATTTGAAAAACAGTCACGGCCCGGATTCCTAGCGCTGTGTGGCACAGATAACAGACAAGCAGGTATTGCGAGGCTCGTATAAACGTCAAGAAATGAAGTTCAGTTCGCCGTCGCCGGCAGAAAAACACGAAAGACGCCTAACCATGAACTGCGTATGAACCGCCCAGCGGTGCGCTATAAAAGGGATTAGTCCGCCAGACACTTCACACCTCAGCTTTATCTCCGCTATTTCATTTCGCCTTTGCGCAACAAACATTTATTCTCTTTCAGAATGAAATTCCTTTTCGCCATCCTCGCCGTCTTGGCTTTCTCTTCCCAGGTTGAAGGTTTCCTCTTCCCGTCTAGCGGAGGTGGATGCGGATGCGGAGCTCCTCCTCCTCCTTCTCCCTGTGGATGTGGAGGGTAATTTGAAAACTTATTCGGTACTTAAAACATTATTTTCAGTGGTCTTCCTCCTCTTCCTCAGCTTCCTCCCATCTCTCTTCCTTCTCTCGGAGGCGGCGGTGGATGTGGATGCGCTCCCCCTCCTTCTCCCTGTGGATGCGGAAAGTAATCTACTTCGCGCCTTCAAAACACAACCTATATGTATATCTGCTTAAAATAAATTCCTGCATTACGAATTGTCTGTCTTTCACTTCTTTGCCCAATATTGGCAATGGCTTCGGAAAAGATAACGCGCAAGATTGAACTTGAAACGACCGAACGGATTGATGACATAGAGCAGGTTTGGAACGAATATCACAGAAGGCCAGAAAGAAAGAGGCGAGACAGCTAAAGGGCAGGTAATTCGTAGTAAAGGCTGTATTCAACTTGTCACTTGTCATTTTTTTTCACCGGTTTGTCATTTTTTCAACGGGCTGCAAGTTATAGTGTGACATTAATTGTGTCAAATACAAGTCAAATTGGCTATTTAAGTGTTCGGTGCAAAGGAAACCAATTCATGTTGTAGAGTTGTTGGTCAATGACGACTTCGGCAAGAAGTCAGCAGACCGCATTATGGAACCGAGTCCTATCTTACACAGGCCATTGGGCAACGCGGCTACATCCGTCCGCTTGTACTATTGTATTGTGGAATTTGGAGTCAAGGCGTGAAATCGTCAATAATCCCGGATCTGTCTGAATCATTGCCTTTTCGTACTCGATCCCCGTCCGCTTTTTTCACGCCCACAGCTGCCCACAAAGATGGTATAAAGGCTGGTCCCCGGCAGCACATCTGGTATGATCCGCTTCGCCACAAGCCATTTCGGTCCGATCCCGTACAAGTTTCAATTTGCCCGCTTCAACAAAGACTATAAAAAGAGATCTCGGGATCAGTCTCTCTCACTTCTTTCCTTCTTGCCGCTTCCCGATTTTCATTATTTTTTCTTCCAGAATGAAACTCACCGTATTGGCCGTCATATTGGGCACTTCCCAAGCCATTTTCTTCGGTGGTTCTGGCTGCGGGTAAAGGTTGTAAGTTACACACTATAGCTAAAGCTTCAGAGCACCACCTCCTCCCTGTGGTTGTGGTGGAGGCGGCCTGTCCATCCCGTCATTCTCACTTCCATCTCTAGGCGGAAGTGGAGGATGCGGTTGCCAACCTTCGCCTTGCCCTCCTCCTCCTGCCCCTTGTGGTGGTGCTGTTAGTGGATGCGGTGGCGGAGCTGGGTAACTAAAAAAATTTTCTTCACAAAATTGTTTTCAGATACGCTCCCCCTCCTGCTCCCTTCGCTCCTCCTCCTCCCCCTCCTAGCTTCGGCGGAGCCTACGCTTCGGCTCTTATCCCTGCTCCGGCTCCCTATCAACCTCCTGCACTTCCCAGCCTTTCTTCGCTGCCTTCTAACGTCCCTGGCCTCGGTAGCGCTTCTGGAGGATCGTATGCTGCTCCCGCACCAGCTTTCCCTTCTCCATCCGCTCCTGCACCAGCTTTCCCATCTTTCCCCGCACCTAGCTTCCAAGCTCCCGCTGCTCCCGCTTTCCCAGCTCTTCCCGCACTCAACCTCCCTGCTATGATGAACCTTCCTGGACTTACTCCTTCCTACGGAGCTCCTGCTGCCGGTATGTAACTACCGACAATTATATCAGGAAACTTTTAGGTGGATACGCTCAGCCTGCTCCTCAACCGATCCCAGCTCCCGCTCCCTACAACCCTCTTCCTGCTCCTGCTCCCGGCCCTGTTCTTGCACCAGCCCCGGTTGCTCAGCCTGCTGCTCTTCCCGCTCCTGCTCCTCAGGTAAAAAAGAGTGTGCTCAAATTTCAAATTTATGTTTTAGGGATATACTTCAGCAGCTGCCCCAGTGCCAGCACCTGCTCCCATTCCGGCTCCTGCTCCTTTCCCAGCTCCTAGTGGAGGATACTCCGCTCCTGCTCCTGCTGTTCCAGCTGGAAACTCGTATGCTACCGGAAAATAACTTCCTGCTCAACAAAATCAATATCAAAATCATCTCCGTGCAGTGCATTCGAACGAGAATCTCAATAAACATTATAATACTACAAAGCTTCTATTTCTAAAGATTACGACTACATTAGATACACAGATTCACCCATGTGAAAAATAAGGATTGTGAACTAGGGATTGGGATTTTCTAGCCAGACAAGCGGTGACAGTAAACATTGTCTGGTCGGATGACTGATCAACGCAACTGACCGTGTTTGATATCAGCGCTTGCGAGTGCGAAAAGCTTTATTCAAACAATGGCCAGAAGATCGAGTACCGGATGCAAAAACCGGACATCAGAGTTGTAGTTAGTACTGGAATTTCTACAATAATCAATTTGCATGGTTGCAAAATGCAAAACTGGTGAATGCAAACAACTTTGAACACCAATTCAATTTTGTAACGTTACAGTAAGTATGCATTTACAGTTTTTCTTTTTAAAGGAATAGCCACATAATGGTTTCTCTGTTCTGACTCCATGTCTTTTTCTGAATGACAAGCTTAACTGTTTCTATACATGTTTTAATACTCCTCCTACGAGACTGTTCGCAACACTTGAACACGTAAAAAGCGAGGTGCAGTCGCTTTACCTCCAGGCGTCATATAGGTGCAGCAGCCCTCGTCCACTTATCCTGTCGTCGATGCTGATTCAGGCTATTTGCACCTCAGGAAAAACTGGGTCTTCATGGGAACATGTGCTGCCTATATAAGCATCAGAGTTGTGGTCAAAGCATCACTTCCCTTTCCTACTTTTATCTTCTTTCTAAATACCCATTTACAGTCATGTCCAAGATTTTTCTCCTTGTATTGCTCGGTGTAGTTGCCGCAAAAGAAATTACTCGATCCAAACGGCAGATGAACGTGTACTACATGTGTGGCAACTACCCTAACACTTTTGTTTCCCAATACCGTAAGTCGCATTTGTGACTTCAGAAAACTATTTTAGCCTGCAACAATGGCGGAAACGGCTGCGGATACAATAACTGCAACGGGCTCTCAACAGTCGGAATTCTTCCCACATCCTTTTACTCGCCCTACAACAGCTGCAACAGCGGGTGCAACAACTTAAATTGCAATCAGTACAACGGCATGTACATCAATGGGTACTTTTGAAATATAAGAAAATATCTCTATTTTGCAGACAATACGTGGCTTACAACTACGGTTCGAACCAATACAGCCCGTGTGCTTCCTCTTGCTGTAACGGTGGATACAACAACTACAACTATATCAACAACAATGGTTTTAACAATGGATACAATCCTTATCTTACTGTAATAATTTTTGTTAGGCGTGCTCATATAACGACGTTTAGGTCGCTCCTGGACCTGTCATTGGAACCGGTGCTCTACCTGGATACAGTATTGGAACCGGTGCTCTACCTGGATACACTATTGGAACCGGTGCTCTACCTGGATACACTATTGGAAACGGTGTGAGCGGAGGAATTGGACTCAACAACTTGGCCGGTAAATACTGTTTTTGAGCTTCACAAAACCAAATATGCATGTTTTCTTTACTACGTGATCTTTAACTTTGCATTCCCGAAAACTCGGAATCTTTCAGTTAACGTCTGTGGAGGAACAGAGGCATCAAACGGAATCTGCAATCAGGGATACTGCTCCAATGGCTTTGTCTGTGTCCAAGGAAACAACTGCTGCCGTTGTCAGATCGGAGCTAGCAATGGACAGTGCAGCAATGGAGTTGGTTGTGGTGCTGGCTACTCGTGCATGCCTAACGGTTACTGCTGTGCCACCTCTCCATGGCAAGGCGGTTCTGGTCTCCAGCAGTGCGTTGACAACGCCTGCCCTGCCAACTTCAACTGCGGAACTGGAAACTTGTGCTACCCAATGGGAAAGTAGTTTAATGTCATCATCTCTGATCTGTTTGTACATATTGCCTTAATAAAATTTATTTTATTCAACAATTTCGCAACGTTTTCCTTTGAATCCCTTATTACACATACAGCGAACTTCTCCTCTTGCCGTCTTCAAGCATTCTGCGTTGTTGGCACAGTATCCTTCGCAAGCGTCTAAAATTTATGGTGTTGGTCTTCAAAATGAGACTCACCAGTGCAAGTTATACCGTTACCAATAAATCCAGGCTTACATTTGCACGCGAACCTTAACTGCATTTGTAACTTTAACGCTTGCAAACCTTGGGGTCTCCGGGTCATCTGGTAAATCCATACAAACTGCGAGCCAATGACAGTTGTGCTGTCCTGACTTGCACTGATTTGTCGATTGACATAAGGTGACAACATTGGCTCCTTAAACAATGATCTTCATCGAAGTACAGCTTACCCGTTTTATGCGTTGTCGTACTGACAGGGCATTTTTTGCAGATCCTTGCGTCATAATCGTCTTGATAAAAGCCGAAGTCACATGGTTGACATTGACCGGAGGATATGTCGAGGTACGTGCCCGGGAAACAGGTTCCTAGATTCTCTTTGCTATTCACAAACTGGACCACTAACTCATGCTGCAGGCTGCTAAATCTTTTGCTCCTTTGTTGGTCGTGGTTTTTCCTGGTGGACAAAGCATACAAACTGCGTCGCCAAGTCCCTTGAACGACCCAAGCGGACACATCTCACACTTGGATCCATCTGATGACCGCTGCCAACCAGGTTCACAATTTTCTAGACTGATTTTGTGTGTTTTTTTTCCTGATAAAATACCAAGACAATGATCGATAGACGTAGAATTTAAGTACAAAGGTACAGTTCCAGGTGGGCAAGATAAGCACTGATCTTCTCCTTTTTCTGGTTGATAACCTCTAAGCCCACAGGGCTCACAGACTCTAGCTGCTCCATCAAAGAAGTATCCAGCAGGACAAATATCTAACGGGATTATTAGATCCTCTCAGTAGTACTTACGGTAGCAGTGAGATATTTCTGAAGCTCTAATATTTGAAGTGGTACCCTGCAGTTTGTTGAGAAATATTGTAAACTGAACACTTGCCAGGGGACAAACATTACATTTTGGTCTGCCTGGGTTATCCTGATAGGTACTGCGTGGGCACGGCTTACATCCGTCGTCGTCGTGGAAGTTTCCAGGCGCACAGAGGCCTTAACCACTTAGTGTATTAACGCTGTTTTATGTTCTATACCATCCCAATTATGTGATGTGAAATATTTTGAAGAAATTTGTGTATTACGGTTTATGGTGTACTTTATTAGTATTAATGATTGGTAGTTAAAGTGCAATGAGTCTGTCCAAGTGAATAGGCTCCCGTTCTTCCATTAGTGGTTGATCACGTAGAAGGAATTCCTTACGGCACTTGTCTCCATTGGTCAGCGTTGCTCCCTTGTAGCAGAAGAAGGCCTCATCGAATGTCAGAACCTGTTCCGGTTTTCCAAGAGCCTAGGTGAAGATGTTTGACTGAAGTACGAAACCAGTTCACCTTGAGCGAGTTGGTATACTGGAAGATTCCTCCCTTCAACCCGATTTGAGCTACAGCACTGACTGTCGATGTGGCATCAACCTTTGCATTTTTGATTGGGTCCCTAAATCGTTTATACGCCGGAACTGTGGTAGCCACACTGACCGCTCGGCAATGAAAGTCACGTTGATCCTGTAATGAGTGTCGCTCAAAACCTCTCCGGTGACCTGGGCTTTGCCGCAATCGTTGGTTAACCTGAGCGCACTATAAATACATACCGGGATTCTTACTTGTCTTGCTGACCGCAAATGAGCCAATGCTTGTTGATAAATCTCAGCGACGCCAGGACACTGTTTCTCAACAAGGAGTTCCATCTTAAATTTCAAAAATGAAACAAAGACTTCTCTAAAACAAACTTGCTAATTCGTTGAATTTCAGTAACGGTAGCTTCTTTATAGTTGATCTGAAGTCTTACCACGCGTATGGCAGGAATGGTCAGGCCTTCCTAAATCGTAAATAATACAAGAAGCTAAGAATTCCACCTGAGAAAAAGCCAGTGGAACTAGTAGTAGAACCGCTAGTCTTAGTAGCATCTAAAACTGATTGAAATTTAACGTGAATTGAAACTGAAACGGCGAAAAAATCGTATTTATTTAAACTTCTGCGGCTGTGAAAAGAATACGGAATGATTTATCTGACCGACACTATGAGAGACATGGATTGGAAAACGATAGCAAGCGAGGCAGATACAGAGTGGATTGGCTTGGTAATCGAGGCTCTAGCGCCGTTCCACTCGGTGCGCAACGGGTTCTTAGTCTTGCGCCCGCCTACTCCGCCTGCGTAATTCATAACTCGAGAACGCTATCGAAACACAAATCCTGTTGTACGAACATTGTTCAAGCATTGAACAACTAAATTTTGTAAGGATAGGCGAGAATTGTGGAATGAGTATCAAGGCAGACACTATCCGACTGTCAACAACAGATATTCATCGCCGTCTTGATTTCAATCGCTTATTATCCAATACGTGTGATCCTAGGTTCCGACTAAAGAATCACTTTCAACTCAAAAGATTTTTGCTGCTAAATTACAGGGAAGTAAACAACGTTTCTGCTCACCTTTCAGTTCCAAAAACTTACATGACTTTAATGAACCCGGTGTTTCAATTGTTTTCATGAAAACTGAGATATTTCAGTTTTTCTATTATGGCTTACTGATAAAGCTAAATGAGCCGATAATTACAAATCCCAGAAGCCGTTCCGAGACTCGGACTCTCCCGCTTCTATGGTATCCATAGCAACCTCTTCAATTCTTTCTGGTTGCAACTTCCTGATTTTAAGCTTTAAACAACAATGAACATCTGGGAATTGGCCAAAGATAAGCTACGCGAAAACCAAGAACGTTCTGCAAAGTTGGAAGAAACGTTAGAGGAAAGCTCTGAAAGTAAGTGCGAACATCAATAGCTCAAAATAAAGCAATTAAGTCAGTGCTATCAAAAGAAAACAAAAATCTCATGTAGTGGTCTGTGGGAGCTCCAACTCTGTAAGCTGCAAATATTTTTTGTATTCTTGTTTAGGGAAAAACTTCGTTACTTTTGAAGTATTTGGAAAGATCTGACGCTATGAAACCAACCATTGCTCTTGATTACCAGTTTGCCAGAAGGACAAGAGGAAAGGTACAGTTATATTTCAAATTATTATTTAAAACATTTTTCAGTTACGGGATATTTCCAATATCTGGGAGTTGGGAGGTGGTTACAAATTTACTAATCTTCTGCGACTACCTATTACTCCAGAGAACTTAGAGTTTGCCACGACACTTCTCATTTCACCAAATCTTAGAGTGACCTCCATCGTTCTTGTGTTGGATATCAGCAAGCCGGCCGAAATGTGGATCACGCTAGAAAGGCTTTTGGCATCAGCTAAAGAGGAAGTTGATCATGCCATGCAAATCTTGAACAAGACAGGTATCTAAGGACAATTCTTTGAAACGTTATGCAGATCCTGGAACATTTGATCGCATTCAAACTGCAATGAAACGACGACTGTCGAGCTATGGCGTAAGTCATCATATTTACAAGCACATTAGTTTGCATACAGGACGCAATGAAAATATGTTCTCCTTTACAAATACCGTTGTTGATTATCGGATCCAAATTTGACGAGTATCAGGTTCTTATTGTCACTTACTATGTTAACATTATTTCGCTAGGCTCTTGAACCCGAAACACAACGAAACATCGCTCAAGTATTGAGATTTGTAGCATACTATTATGGAGCTTCACTAATGGTATGCACATCAAAACAATTCTGTATAAAGTCTTTAGTTTTGCTCCAATAAGAACGAAGTATTGGTTCGTCAGACAAAGGCGATGTTAAATCACTACGTTTTTGACAGTGCATCTCCAAAAGGACATTCCGTCGATTATGCACGTCCATTATTTGTTCTCTGTGGTGCAGATTCTCTTCAGGTTTTGGATATTACAAATGAAATATGTTGAATTCAGGAAATTGGTATGCCGCCGGCTTCTGAGGGATCTTTTACTCGTGCAAGTCAGCCAATTCAGCTTTGGAAAGAGTCGTTTTGCTCGAACTACCCTCAAAAGGAGAGCAACGAAGTGGCAGATGATCCTGGTAACGATCCGCTTTTCAAAGAACCGATTGTTGATCAGCACATAGACAGGAAGACCAAAGTAAGTTGAAATTACTAAAGAGGTAATGAAAAATGTTCCTAGGACTTGGAGATGTATTTGAAGCAAAAGAAAGATCAACAAGCTGCAGAACAACGAGCGATGCAGAAGATAGCTGCCCTCTGACCGAACATCCAAAAGAATAAAAGATTCGAGTTCCTTGCGCAACAGGCGATGATACGCGGCGAGAATGGGTCTCGATTGCACCTGAACGGGTATCCCCTGAGATCTCGTTCTTTGAGATAAATGAGGCTGCCGTAGCACATTTTGGGCATTAACAGTCTGTATCAAAGCCCGATTGTGACAAACCAACAGTGACGGCAATAGATCAATTAGAATAATGTAAGCGAAAAAAATTGCCGATGCGATTTCCGAACATCGAATCTCCTAAGATGACTTCCTTATTCTAGCCCGAGCAAAATGTGATGTAGTTTTATTCCATTTCCGTCTTTATCAATGTCAAAGGTATATTGTGTACCCGAAGACGAGTAACGGCAGCCAGTAGAGTCCGGTAAGATAAACCGAGCATGTTTTAAATGACCCTTTAAACTGATTCACTAATCTGAGCTTTTCTAGAACGTCTTGGAGCGGCAGTTGAGTTGAAAATTTTACGGTGAATACATTAATTGTGAACAAAATACTTTTGATCCATATTGAGGACGGCACGTAGACAGGTGGAAAAAACAAAAAGACAACCACAGTTGTATCTCCGGCGGACGTCAAGAGCCACGAGACAGTTCAGCTGCGACAATGGGGCAGAAAAAAAAAGCAAGAGAGCAAGAGAGAAAAAAGCAAAAAAGTTTACAGTTGCAGAGTTATGCCCTATGGTATTCAAGGATTTCCTGACATTCAATTTTTTTAACTGCCTGCTGAGTAATAGTAATTTTGGTTTGGTTTCTGCGAGAACTATTCTAAATAGCATTTCACATTCTTCATATTATAATTAACGAGCAGCGAACAGACGAGCAACCTTTCAGATTTATGCTGTCTTCACACATATATGCTCTTAGATTCTATTATGTTACAGTCTCTGCAGGAGATTGGGATCAGGCCCATGTGAAAGTTGCCAAAAACGAGAGAAAGTAGCAGTGAGATTTTCGATGCTGTCGAAACTGCTTTGATATGAATCTGGTGTTCGACCCGCGTGTTAGCTTGGGCTCGAAAGAGGGGGTTTTTCATTTGATTCAATGCGATAAGCTGGGATGCCATTGAACTTCTTTTCAAAACGCATCATCACCGAAGATCACAATCCCAGACACCACCTAATATTTTGAGACTATAGGCTAGAATCAGGCGTGTTTCCTGTGGCGGGTTCAATGTCGGTATCCGCATGCCATTGTCTGCGGCTTTCTTCAACGTCTCGCCACACTGTACAGTCTCTCGCCGCAGGCTATCCTAACCGAAGCGGGAGGGGAAGCTGAGGGGCGGACCGTAGGGCGGGACGATCCACAATCACCTCATGAAGGCCCCGGGTCATGTCATCTCACAGAAAATCTGTAACTTTTTTCGTGAGGTTGGAGTCCAATGTTACAGGTTCGCTTCATTTTATAAATCCAAAATATTGTAATTTTTAATTTTCGTCGAATTTAGCTTGAATTGAAAACTATTCAGTATATTTCATCGACAAAAAATAATTATTCTGAAAACTCCTCTTTTCCAGACACCCGGGACCCTTCTTCTGGGGACCAGTGCTCCTGACTATATTCAGTGTAGTTGGCCTACTTCGTTTTCACGAAGAAAATCGCATTTGGTACCTCTACAGGTGCATTCTTTTCTATTTTTCCATATTTTATGTCTTTAGTCCGTCTACTGCCGATTCTCACTATGAACATGCCGTCGCCAATGAATTTTTTAATGACCGAGGTGGAAAATTTTGGTTGGAGGTGAGCTAAATTATGTTACGTTTAGCCAAAGTATTTTTCATCTATTTATCCTGTTTATAGTCGCTTGCTGTCAAACACGTTACTCGCTGTCCTCACGATAAAGGAAAGTCAGAAATCCTGACCATAATCCTTTGTGTTGGCCCCAAAAAAACGTGTTTCGGGGGGGTTCACCTCGGCAAGCCTCTTTCATAACGGGGGTCGAGTGCCATCGACATAGTGAGGCAAAAACGAAGAGAAACTATATCCGATCATATACTTCGTTAGCTGATTTCATCTTTAGTCAAAAGTGAAACGTACACTTCCTTGTTAGATCTTATCCATTTTTTGCTATGCTTTCTTTCTAAAGCATTGCTGACTGTAATAAACAAACTCTCTTCAAAAAAGATTGGAGGATTTAAACGCTTGGCAACAGTCCATTTAAATAAAAACATTGGCTTCTTTTGCTCATAAAATGTCTGACCCTAATCTCTTCGAATTTTCATATTTTTAAGCATTAGAAAGTATTTATGAGCGGCATGTTAGTACGCGAAATACTGATCAGTAGATAATATAAATAGAACTAAATTTTACTTTTTAGTAAATACTTAGCTGTTTTCACTTTCAACTTTTTATTAAAACTTGTTTTATGTCCCAAATCTACTCCAATTTCGACAATCTTTCGAACTGAAGCACAGATAAATAGTTGCCATTTTGTGTTTGCTAATAAGTACCCTCTCAATATGCTTCCTGGCGGCTAGCCAGTAGCCGGTTCCCCATCCCGAGATGACCGTTGGATAGCCGCGAAAACTGACGAAGAACTGGCTAGCGGCTCGTTCCGACTGATCACCAACAAGAACATCACAGGCGGCATAAGCATTGATTATGTAACACCTGGATGTGGCAAAAATTCTAGTTTTTTGAGGCCAAAAAAACTATTTTATTAAAATTTTCAGCTGACCATATCGGCTCATGATCTGGGGAATCTTCTGAAGAGGGACTATTTTGATGATGTCGTTTCGTTGGCAGATTTCTTGCAGTACAATTTCACGGTCGTCTGTGATGTCGATGGCAAAAACGCCTGTTCGTTCAACGATCTCTGCTCTGGGAGCACCTGTACAGAAAACCAAGTGAGTTTTATGAAGACCCCGGTGCCGGAAAGTTCGCGACATGGGAAAGTTTCAATCGGGCAAAACTTTCGAACGAGATCGCTCAACGGCGATTGGAACAAGCTAGCGCTGAAAACTGAAAATTCGATCGTTTTCCCAATTGACAAGCCGTCTGTTAGTCAAATGCAACAGAAAATATGATTAATTCAAAAATGCCAAAATGGCTTTCAGGTTGTTCCACTTTTCAATCTTATCTACCGAAATGCGTCGTCACGACTTCATCCAAACTTTCGACTCTCCTATCCAACGATGCATCTTTACAACGACGATTACTATGTCGGAGAACATTTTGCCGGGGTACAAATTGATCACAACACCAATGTGTAGGAACATTTTTTCACTTGAAAACGTTTTAAACTTTAGGATTTCTTCAATCAAGGTCGTCGTCTTGTTCTTTCGTACTGACAAGCAAAATGCGATGGTAGCCAACACGTTGGAACGGTATGATAATCGTGTAGCTTTTCTTCGAAAGCCTGTTTAGATGGGAAAGGAAGCTGTTTGACTACGTAGAGCACTTCCAACATCCAAGCTTGAACATTTCCGTCAACAGCGATGCCATGATAGCCAAAGAAGTGAATACGATTCGTTCGAATAGTTATATGTTTTTTAGGTACGAAGCAATGGAATGTCGTGTATTCCCTACTTTGGATTTTCCATTGTTCTTGTTTACATTTTCATCGCTATCTCAACTCGACGTGAACACTTTCCTCCTCTTCATCTGGTCATAATGAGCTTCCTTGGAGTGATCGGTCCATTGATGGCTTCAGCCACGACGTGAGCTGTTTCCGATTTTTCAAACAAAGTTGTCACAGATTCTGTCTGCTGTTCATGCTCGGGGTTCCTTTCAATTCTATCACCCTCGTTATGCCATTTCTGATTATTGGAGTCGGTTCAGACGATGTTTTCATTATCATCCACGCCATGAGAAAAACTGACAAGAAGAAGCCTTTGGAAGAGCAAATTGGTATCTTTTTAAGCAGACAATAATCTCGAATTTCCAAAAACTAATGAGCGTTTCAGCCGAAACCATGGAAGAAGCTGGTCCGTCGATCACTGTGACCTCTGCCACAAACATTTTGTCTTTCGCTGTCGGTAGGCTTTTTTATAAATGTTTTTACTAGTTGGGTTTAGGCATCGTTACACCAACACCAGCTATCTCAATCTTCTGCTTGTACACTGCTGTTGCTCTCACAGTAGACTTTATTTATCAGGTAAGCGTTTCACAATTGCTTTTTTCATTCTAGATTCTTAGCTAACATTCTTTGTGGCAGCATTGGTTTACGAAGAACATCGTGTTCGACGATCCATGGAAAAGCCGCCTATCGAAGACGCCAAGATGAAATCTGTGGTGAGTCCGGTCGATAAAAGAAACCTTTCCGAGTTCAGGTTTGTGCTCAATCGTCCATTCGAAGTGTCCATCCAGTTCATCCTAACGGCCTTATTGCTCGATACTGTCATTTTCTGGAAAGTTGGCAAGTAAGTAGATTCCTTTTCTTTGTTCATCATTTATTCTAGACACGAGTTGTTCTCCTCTTTGTGTTGATTGGATACTGGTCAGCCGCTATGTATGGATGTATGACGATGCAGGTTAAAATGGACACTACAAATCTGATTATGAAGGGATCCCCTCTTCATAATATTGCTTTCATCTATGAGCGGTTTTTGTGGAAGGAAGGTCAACTGGTCAGTAACAAAAAAGCAGATAATCAATGGCAAACAGGTTATGGTCTTTGTCAATTCTCCTCCCGATTTATCCGACGATGACAACCAGCGGGAAATGCTCGGCCTTGTCGACCGGTTCGAACATCTTCCTTATTCAATGGGGCGCAACTCTACCTCATTTTGGCTTCGATCGTTCCTCTATCAGAGCGCCCTCTATCACACAAAGGATGGATTTTACACGCTTTTGCAGCAATGGCTAATGGTTAGTCGCGCGTGGCAAAAAGATACACGCTTGTCTTCAGGATCCAGAAAATGGAGGTCAGCGCTGGAACGATATGATTCGCTTACAAAAAGACGCCAACGGTTCCGTTGTGGGTGTGGACAAGTAGGCATCCATTATAGCACTAATTCGGGGCCTATCAGGTTTATGTTCGCTACCGCCTGTGCAATGGGTGATGATGCGAGTTGGCTAACCCGAGCACGTCTTCAGAAGGAATGGAGAGTACTGGCTGACGAATATTCAAATTACAATGTATCCGTCTTCCAAGTAACGATCTATGTTGGCTAGTGTAACATTACCACGCACAGAGTTACTCTTTTTACGTCGACCAGCTCGATTCCATCGGGCCTAACACTCTCTCGACGGTCATAGTTGCCGCCATAACAATGGATCTGGCTTGTTTCCTAATGATCCCCTCAGCATCTTCAATAGTCACAAGGTTGTTGTGGCTTTTCAAAAAATAACCAAGAATTTCAGCACAGTAGCTATGATTTCCATCAACGTCGGCGTCTTTGGCCTCCTATCTCTCTGGAGCGTGAATCTCGATCCAATTACGATGTGTACCACTTTGATGAGTTTGGGCTTCTCCGTCGACTTTACTGGTAGTTTTTAGACAAATTCAGAGTTTACTCTAACTTCAGCTCACATCAGTTACCACTATTACCGTAATTCTTTATCATGGACGCCGGTGGAACGGCTGGCAGACGCTTTGAGGTAACAAAATTCTAAGCATTTCACGAGGAATCTTAGGTCAATCGGCTGGCCCATGGTCCAGGCAGGAACATCAACAATTCTTTGTGTCACACCGTTGTTACTAATAGACTCGTACATGGTTCACGTGTTCATAAAGACCATCGTCCTGGTCATCAGTCTTGGCCTTCTCCACGGAATTATCTTCCTGCCAGCCTTGCTGATCACGGTTAAATCCCACTTTTAAAGTGATTAACAAACGAGTTCAGGTGGGACGATCAGGTCCCGAAAGCAAGGATGACGTCTCAATGCCACGGATTGCCACAAAAGTCAGCGATCTCGCAATCACAAAGGAAAATTCGGGTTGTGTTTGTGGGGAACGATTTTTCTAACCAGCACACTTTTAGGTACAACAGTGACAGAGAAGAGATGCGGGGAGCAAGGCTGAACATGCCACCTCATGTGCTATTCATCCCATCCAGGTGCTAGATGATCCTCGGTGCTTACTTTCCAAATACTGCTGTAGTTTTCTCTAGGTGTGTGGTATCTCACGTGTTGTCATTTCCAAAACGATACGGGCCCTTCATACTGTGCGTCAATAGCACAAGTGAATCGATTCTTTCAATCTTATCGTATTTAATGTTGTTGAGATCATTATAAAGATCTGCTTCTATCCTCTTTGAGAATATTCCACAACCACAAATTAGTAGTAGTCAACAGCTGCAGAACCTTCAAAGACACAGCAGGTGTCTTACGCCAATAACCAGAGGAAGTAACCAACTTCCTTTTAAACTTCTAGCAAGTTTCTAGCGTGGCAGTACATTTCTTATACACAAAAGTTCTTCAAATAACTATTCTTTTGACTGAAAACATTCTGCTCTATGCATGCAGTAGTAGAATCGGTAACAATCAAATATGCAAATCGAATTGCGTTATTATTGTTGTGCAAGCCAGTCCATTACCATGTATACTTTGTTTTTCTTCCTACTTCTATTTGTCTTAATTTTTTCGCTTTGACTTAACTAACGTTTGCCTGTATTTCGCGTGTAATGGACTGCAACTTGTTGCAAAAACCTCATGCTGGTGTGGGAAATTCCCTGAAAATAGCTAGAACACTTTAGGTTTTCTTAATTTGTTTTTTTTGCGTCTAGAAACATCATAAGTCAAAATAACCGAAGGACTGATTGCCATTAATTAATGATTCAATCGCTGCCCGTATACCTCATTAGTAACAAGAGTTCAGTATTTTATTAACGTCGTCTCAAGAAAAACGTGCTCCCAACCCTTTTGTCTTCAATGACTCCAAGTTTTAATTTAAAGGGCGTTTGCTCTGATCTCCATTTCCGTTTCACACGCTACAACTCACTTTGGCCTCTTTCTCTTCAAGCAATATACATTTACCACACTTGACACCGATCCTCACCCAAAAAAGTTTCGGACCAATCGAATTATAGCGTCCTCACACTGGCGGCCATTTTGGTGAGCAGCTTCTCGCATTTCATATCTCTTTCATTCCACTGCCTTATGTTTTCCCGTTTAAGAACTTTCGTTTCAAACGGAACAATCTTCATTTGAATGAAGCAAAAGCAGTCTCATTTTGTTGACAAATGCTTTATGCGACGTTCTTGGTGTGCAACCATTCGCAGAAGTGTCACTTTTCGAGATTGGATTGAATTAAGTACCATGCCGAATCTAGTCTTAAGGATCGGTTTCAAAATCACAACACAGCTCAGCAGTTAGATCCATGTCATCGAACATCCTCCGCAGAAAATAAGACCTTTCGACTAAACCTCCATTTTTAAATTGAAAACACATCACCCAGAAATCCACATAGCTCGGGAGGTTCCACTTCGCAGACCCCATGTCTCAGGTCCTAATAATGGTTTGTCTTTTGCTTTTGCATTTTTTCAAAAACTGGAATAAAACTTAGTAGAAAGACCAAGGAGAGTATGTAATTACACTCTTATTTAAGTCCCAAGATCGGCGTAAATACGTTCTTCTATTCTGTTTTTTGAGGAACAGACGGGAAATCAGCTAATGGAAGTTATGTATTCAAACGTATCCGGAGCCCTGCCCTTACATTAACATCCCCCTCGTAAAACTGATTCATCAAGGCCAGTCCTTTCTCGAAAAACTCGAAAGGCTTTGTTTTGGCAGAAGAAGTAAATTAACGTAAGAATGCTGTTTGTTCAGCAATGTTCTCTCGAATCCGCTAATTCCAAGTGTTAATGCCAACAGCGGTGGCCATCGTGCTTCCAGATGGGAAACTGAAAGCTTCCATTTTCACGACCCACGTCACCTATTCCGCACAGAGAGTTGAAATATCAGTTCCCACGACAAGTCTTTTTACCCATTCACATTTTTGCACTTTTTTCTTTTCCCAGTTTATCCAAAAAACAGAGCCCTTTGGCAAGTTACACTAATCCCCGTCAGTGGTTTTCACGTCTTTATGGGGCAAGTGACATCCGGCAATAAGTTCCTCATAACATGACTCGTGTCTGGCTACCTTTTGTCTTTTGAAGAAAGTTTAGCTAGAAGACTGACACTTGTCCTCATGTTCGCAATATAGAGTGCCAGTCTCCCATAATTCTGTACTTGTTCAAGTGAGAAATTTTTAGGGTGCAATGGCTGCTGTCCGAGCAGGGGCATGTGGCCTTTCCCGCTCACCCAGAATCACATTATTCTCAACACGCGGTGAGTGTTTTACTTTTTAAATTAATCATAATGCATCACCAGTGTCCTTTTTATTAAAATCAATTATTTCCCAGGGCTCAATGATTACGGGAATGGTTCTGATTGCATGATTTCCTGAACAAAATTAATAAAGTCGGGGAGCTGCGGGTACAAGACATAACGATATATGCGCCCGAGGATTAGGACAATCAATTCGTCAACACCGTGGGGACTCTCATTCTATCTCTTTTAATTATTTTTCTGTATTATCACATGTTTGAGACATTTATGAGGAAAAGGAAAAGGGTATTAATCTCATGGTGATGTCACCAATAACCCCGGTAAAAATGCAGCCGTTAAATTGAGTTTACTTCCAAGGCGCAGGACGCCATTTTCTTTACCGGTCCGAAAGCTCTTTAGATGTCATTGAAAGTTTAGCATCAACGTATCATTTACGCTTAAAAAATACAAATCTTTGTTTTTGTAGAAAGCGAGCCATGATAGTTACCCACGGAGTCACACGGAACTTAATATTTGACTGGTGTAGCGAAATTTGAGATGCCCACTTTTGACTATGCGGCAGTCCATGCGGCGGTCTATCCGACGTATTTCGTCGCGAGCAGGTAAACGTTTTTAATGAAAAGAGTTGACACACTCCTTTGAACGGCTTTGGTTTCACCGTACCTTTACAATGGAAGCGTTCTATAGCCTGCTGTATTAGTTTTAAAAGTTTAGTTTGTTTTTGAGTACACTCATCGTTTCAGCCAGCTGGTCCAGAGGCGAAACCCGGCGTCGAACCGGGAAGGGCTACGGGGTGGCGGCGTCTACTCCAGAAGCGGCCCACACCGTGTGGAGTCAGCGAAGACGGATGCTCGAACTCAAAATGAAGGTATCTTCAAATATTTTGTCAAGTTTATTTGCTAAATTTAGCTTTGTGATTGGAGCGTGGCATTATCAATTACTGGTCTTATTGTTGCAATGCTTGATGTTGAACTCAATGCAAACTCCTCCTATGCAAAAACAGTGAGTCTTACCGAGTTATTGTTACTCCCATTTTCAGTTTCACGCAGTTTCATTAGGTCTGCGAATACTGTGTATATTTCTCACGGGTCTACTCGAGATTTCACTGGTCATGTATCATTATACGGATACGAAAGTAAGCGAACCTCGGTAAACAGAACCAAATTCTCAGATATATCTAATTGAAACGGGAACACAGCATTGGAGAATTGCCCTTACGCAAGATCGGGTTACTAAGATTTTAACCGAGTTGTTCATATGTTCCGTTTGTCCTATCCCAGGTATGCTGAAGACTTCGTTAAGTAATATTTGTTCAGAAAGCGGAATAGTGCATTGGCCTCTCCTTGGAGCTGATCCAATCCAGACAAGGACACTAATAGAGCTTCCAGTTAACGTTCTCATTTGTTTACCAATGTTCTTGCGCATATATCTAGTGTGCCGATACATTGTGCTGCATAGCCGACATTACCAGGTTCGTTTTGTTATTTTTGAGCATTGAAATGCCTCAGGACTGTGCCACAAGGACAATTGCCTCGTTGAACCATATCGCGGTAGATTTTCGCTTCGTTGTTAGGAGCCAGATGTACGAGCGGCCACTCTACATGATGGGTGTTGCAACTCTGTGTTTTTGGATTCTGATTTCTTGGATGATTACCCAGTGTGAACGGTGATTCTATCCATGTTGCGAATTGAATTACTAGTTCAGATTTACTTATCCCGAAATCGCCGGATATCAGCACTTGGCCGACTACCTTTGGTTTGAAATAATTGTGAGTTTAAGAATCTTTCAATTGTTCAGCTGACCACTTTCAGACTTTTTTCTCCATTGGATATGGCGACGTTCAAGTTCAAACGTATTGTGGACGAGGCTTGGCCATTCTGACGGCCATTGTCGTGAGTTTAAGTGAGCTTTGGCCGCTGAACAGCTGTTTTTTAGGGCACATTGTTCTCATCCACACTAATTGCTCTCGTGGGCAGAAAAATGGCATTGTCTAGTAGCGAAAAGCGGGTCAACCATCTAATTGCTGAAAATCAGATGAGCAGAGAGTGAGTACTTTTTTTGTCTTTCGGTGGAAGCAGTCATGCGAGACAAGTTACGAGTCACTTTCAGTCATAAGCATGCAGCTGCAAGAGTGCTACAGAATACATGGAGAGTGGTACTTCGTCGGCGTGAACTAGAAGAAAAGAACAAATCTATGTGCTTAGCGGGAGCACAAAGAAACCTTCTTCGTGCTGTCTTGGCGTAATTTAGTTTATTAACACTAACCATTTAAAACTTAAGGTTCCGCAAAACAAGATGGCGTCTGAGAATGCAAATGGAAGACGAGGATGACTGCTTCACAGCCAGACGAGTTAGTTCCAAACGACCGACTTTTCTAAACATGTTCTCAGGCTTTCATGGAGACGGAAGAACGACTCGGAAAGGTCAGAAGTCGTCAACAGCAAATTAACGGAAGGCTGACTCAGCTTTTCGAGCATGTTCAGTTGCTAACGGAAATGGTCCATGGAGAAATTGACAACGGATGTAGTCGAAAGTCGTCTACTATCAGCAATCATCTCACTGTTCCCAACTTGTAGCTCTCGAAATCGGGTTCCTACTTTTCTTTGTGTGTCCTGTAATCAAATGAAAATTGTTGTCTGATTAAATTGTGACAGAGATGTAGAGCCAATTTCTTCCGACTGCTGTTTCCGACCATTATGACCGGCCTTAAATCATGCCCACCAGTGCGGAATACAACAATAGATGCCTTCGGATGTTTGTTTAGTCTCCTAGATATCTAAGTGAGCGCGTCCTTTCAGTCTGCCTTGCGACCCGTGATCCGTGATCAGTCACGTTATTTTTAAAAGCAGACGTTCATAATTATTAGCTCGACGAGACGCAGCTTTGTTTTCCCGAGAGTATAACGCCCCAATGACAGCTTCATATCAAGTAGTTATTTTCGGCCTTGATTCATTTGAGGCAATGAAATCTTTTGCTCTCATCCCGAATCGTAACTTTCCACTCTTGAAAATCAGGTTTTTTTGTTACCAGCAACCAGGAAGAAGTTAAATCCACTCGGATTCCGCGTGAATTTAGTCTGTTCCGTTCACGCAAAGATGAGAAGTCATTACTGCCGCCATAGCCGTATTATCCCGGCTTCGAAAATTCAAATGAATGACGATGAGAATTTTTCTCCTTCTAAATATACTTCGGGCCATGTTAGCATATTCTCTCATCTTATACGAGCACATTCGAAATCTCATAAATTTATGCATCAGTTACTAGCGCGGATTCATCTTCTTGGGAGGCATCCGTGTCAATAGTAATGTCGTTTTTTTGGAGTCCGCTCTCAAGAAGATTGTCTTATTTCTGAAAGTTGTCGCTCGAGCTTTCATGTCCTTTTTCAGTATTTAAATGGAATTTCCGGAGGTGACCTTCTTTGCATTAGCAGTTCCGTCTTCAATATCTAGCCATTTTTTCACGTTGCTTGGTGCTCCTCCTTAGCCAGATTCAATTAATTGATGTGACATCTGTGACTTCCTTGAGCAGCTGCATAGCCGTTCGAACGTAGCCTAACTTATTGATGAGAAAAACAAGTAGCTCACTTAAAAAGACTCTGATCTCCGCGGAATCTTTTGCGTTGTCGTCGTCGAAGGAAGCTCTCAGCCAATTTGGCTCTTTTCAAGTTTGCCAGAACTTCAGTAGGAATTGTTGCCACAAACAAACAGCCCGTTCTCTTCCACGAGGCGTAGCCATTTCCACGTACTGCTGTTCTCATGAAAGAGAGGTAAAGTTTTATCTCCTGGTTGAGTGTAACGACGGCCTGCAGATGCCGCAGTCCGTCATCTCGTAATTACAAATGTCCTCTATTCTTCAACTGTCTGAGCACTTAGCACAAGATTGCGTGCAAGAATTGACTTTGTCAGCAAATAACACAACATAGTTTCACAAACACGTGGGTGTAGCTTTTCACTAGTCCGAAAACTCGACCAAAAGAGGCATTCAACCCTCTGACGTTTGTTTGCAAAACTATATTTTAAAGATCAGTTCATGTGGAAATTTCACTACGCGTGTAGTGGTCTCTTACAAGATTTCTAACTAGATTTATTAAAGCTCCTGTCCCTTCTGGTGCTCTGACCACTTAGGCTTATTTAGGACGAACGCTGTCCGGGAGATCAGCGTCTTGAATCAAAAACACGTCTAGCCAATTACTGCAAATAGTCATTAAGTCCTTCTTCCTCCCTCACTCTCTCTTGTACGAGTGCACTCAGACATTCTGGTATTCACTGCCCTTCACTCCGCCCACTAATCGAGGTATCCAGGTATGAAAATCAACCTCAGTTTGACAACATTATGGCTATTTCAGCATCTCTCAGAATGATTTGCGAAAGAAGTATCGAAATTTGGGTTACAGCCATCAACTCTGCTATTTCCATCAGCATCATATGCTTTTTCCTATTCACGGCAAATCTCGTCTATGCTTCTCGAAAATCCTTTCATCCATTCTTCGTGTAAGTTGCTAAACTTCAAAGTCAATATTGAATTCGCTTTAGAATACTCTTTATATCGCTCTTATTTTCCTACATGTTGTGCGACTTCTTTGCCGTGGTCATGAATGTTGCCCAGTGTGCTGGTCTACAAGAACAGCACGTAGTTCCTACAGCGGCATCAATACTGTCAACGATATTTTACCGGAATGCTACTCCGACGATCATCTTTCTACTATTGGAGAGACTATATGCAACAAAAAACTGTGGAACTTATGAAAAAGCAAGACCTTGGAGTCTGTTTGTGCCATTGCAACCCATCGGAGTAGGTCAAACAGGAACAATAGTTACTTTTGTTTAGTTGTTACTGGCTGTTGCTGATGCTTTCATCATTTTCCATGAGATCGTATCCAAAAATGGAGAACAATACAGTCTTGGAGGAGTTTACATCATTGTCTTTTTGGTTCGTTTTCATTTTTACCTAGCTACAGTTTTTAGATGCTCTGTCTGCTTCTCTTTGTCAACAAAAAGTTGACCTCACAGTATGCTGGAAGAGGAATCGGACTCACTGCCAGATATCAACTTTCTGAAAATATCCGAGTTCTCCGCCTTGTGATTCCGGTAGGCTGCGTCTACCCATTGTACAAAAAAACTTTTTAGGTAGTCGTAATGGATGGACTGATCACAGTTGAAAATATTCTCGGCCAACTAATATTCGGTGTTGACAAGCAATTTGAAGCCGAGAGATGCGACACAGAAACGTCATATCTTCCTCTTTTTATTGGGGTCAATGTTGTAAGTTTTATCTGGAGCTGAGATAATATGCATTAAGATATCTTCCTTGATGGAAGTTTGCATCCCTTTGTCGATTATATACGGTCATCCAGCAATAAATAGACTGGCCAGCCAATATATTTGCTTCCGACAAAACTCTGAGAAAGAAGAAAGGTAAGATTCGTTTCGATTAGGTTTTATCAAAGTTTTAGAAGCACGCGAATAATAAATGTTTTGGGTCTTGACTTACAACAGACTCAGACGACCAACGAATACTTTAACAACCTACAGACGCACTGGCAATAACTCTCTTCTTTTTTCCTACTGTCACTTATGTTTAGCACTCTTAAGTACAAATAAACTTTTGCTCTGTGTTCACCGCGATTGTATGAGATTTTCCCACGGAAACGTGATGTGAGGGATTTTCCGGCTCAGAAGTCTTTAGACACCACTAATCGTAAGAAGACGGAATTATCTTACTTCTTGCAGAGATCTGCAAAAAAACGGAACTCAAAACTCAAACTTGTAATTACGAGATGACGGACTGCGGCAAGTTTGAGCAGACACGAAAGATATGCAAGCTTCTGATTCAAGGTTCAGGAAAATATGATTTTAATATCCGAACAGCACTAACACTTTTCCGCTTCCTTATTGAGAGATGACGGCTGCTCCCAAAATCTTCAATAATGGTATTCTGCACGAGATGGCAGTTGTCGCGCCCATAATTTGTGGGACTGTTCTCACACGGTGTGTCGTCTTTCGTCGTTTCCACCTCTTTAGGACAGCCAACAATATCTAGATGTGGGCAACTTGTAAGAACGTTCACGACTCCTTCGTGGTAAGTCTTTTCCCGCTTCAGATTGATCGTTTGCAGATGTGAAAACTCTTGTGATGGACAATAAGATCGATATTAACTACGTTAGCGCCCACATGATGGCAATTGAGATGGGACTCAACCGATCACCCTACACCTAGGGAAGGAACGTTCCAAGATATACTGGAGCGATAAGGTGAAATGTTTATGACAATTAGCTTTCAGTGGTTTGTCAAATCGTGCTCGGCTGACAAAAATAAAGGATTCATCGAAGCTCTCGAACGTCTCTATTTGGCTGTTACCAATCGCGACTACTTTCACACCTTGGCTGTCGAACCCGAACAAGTCAACCCCCATATTGTGGACTGAATATTTGCTATGAACGCTTGTTAACTTCCTCTTTATTAATTGGCACAACTACAACTCCATTCCCAGTGCTCGCTTTCGATCGAAGGACTTTTTTTTAGGTTCCTGGGAATAACTATCTCTATAGTAACTGGGTCGGAAGTTCATTCGTTTCATACTTTCCCGAAATTCATTTAAGCTGTCCTTTACCGAGTTAAGTATATTCTGTAATTCCTCTTGCAAGTCGTTCATAGACTCCCGAAAGCTTTTTTCCTTCTTTTGGACTTTTGGTAAGTAGATCTTCAAAGACGTTGTATCAGAGTCCAAATCATCGTCCTTAGTTTGAGCGCTTACTAAGCTAGTAAATAACTGACTCACTTTGAAATGGCACGCAGTCAAAACAAGATAACACAATAGAATGACGAACATTTTGCGAAAAAGAAGAGGTGAAAATGCACTGTTGTCGGCCGAGGAACCACCCGCCAAAATAAAACTACAATACCGGATATCCGGTAAGAATGTATCGTCCAATCTGTCACCGGTCTGAGTTTATTTTAAGCTCAATTTAGAACAATGAGAGTTCAGTTTGTAAATTGTGTTTTGAAAATCGAAAAGTTAGTAAAAGTGTTGTGTGATAAAGTATTGTTCGATCAAAAAGCAGGACAAGAGTTGTTGAGAACTAGATTGATTTGACCTACAAGCTAACTGTATCAGCAAAACTATTTGCGACTTTTGAACTCAATCATCTTTATATTTGTTGAAATTTTCAATCTTTTGAGAAATACAATTTAGTTTCAGATGTATATAAAAAGAATTTGGAGTAAGCGATACTCTAATAATTTATCTTAATTGTGTTGACTGAATGACCTACTTTGAGTTAAAAAACTTTCTGCCTGGTGTAAAAGGACATGTACTTGTGAATAAAATATTCATTTGATTCAAAATGTACAGATATGTTTCTAAGGCGTACGGCGAACTGCTTCGCTTTACTTTCCAACGGCGTAAGCGTTTCCAGCAGGGGGAGCATAAGCTGGAGGAGGAGGAGCGTAGGCAGGAGGAGGTCCAGCAATTGGGGGAGCAGCGTAAGCTCCACCGCCTCCGATAGGACCGGGTCCACCACCGCAGCCCTATAAATTGCCAGGAGTACTTGAATTTTTGACTGCTTACTCCTCCGATGGGACCAACGGGAGCTCCACATCCAATGGGGGCAGGAGGGGGAAGAGGAGGAGGAGCACCGCTATAAATTTTTTGTTTGGTTTCAACTGCAATATCTTACCATCCACCACCACAGGGAGCAGGGGGAGGAGGAGCACTGAAAAAAATTTTTTTGGATTAAATTAAAATAACAAATGTGAACCAGACAATTTAGTTGTAAAATTACCATCCACCACCTCCTCCACAGCCTCCTCCACATCCGCCTCCGCCTCCACATCCACCGCCGCTGCCTCCGAAGAGGAAGGCGTGAGAAGCTCCAACGATAGCAAGAAGAACAAGTCCTCGAATCATTCTGAAACTTATAGACTGTATAGTATGGAGATGATGGAAGAACGGAAGGATGAGAGGATGCTGTTCACAGTCCTTCGCTGGCCTCTTTTATAGCAGCCACGTACACGCCTTCCCTCAAAAAACGCGGACAAAGCCGTCGTGAACCGAAATCTACGGCAGATTCGATTCGGTCATACCTGCGCTATACGCAGACAGGCGTACGGCCGTCATATGGAATCCAAAGTACAGTATGAGAAAGTTGAAAATATATTTTGTATGTGCGCTTTCCACCTCATTTATCGAGTTCTCTGTGTGACTTGACTTGTTAAAAGAGATCGGCCAGATTTCCTTCGGAAATGTGGTGAACTGATGGTTTTCAGTTGAATTTTTTATAAAATTCTTTGAGACTTTTATGAACATTCCTGTTGCGTTCCACCGTTCACCGGTTTTTCTAAAATTTAGTTACTTTTCCGACGACTCTTCAACTGTGAAAACTTTGTGTAGGCTTTTGCAATGACTGCAACTCTTTGCGAACTTCCGGTGTTCTTGCCAAATGCCACCTACCTCATATCCAGTTCCGACTACTTTTTCGTTCGATCCCATTCCTTCACCGACTATGACCGATGTATGAGATCATTACGACGTACGCATTTTCAGTTCAAGAAAAGCAGTACGCAAACGTTTTGTGGAAGTGAATTAACACACAACATAAATATTTGATTACCATTATCGTCACAGATTTCCAAAAATTGTTGACATTTTACATGTTGCTGTTTAAATTTTTGGTGAGGCAAGAACTTTAAAAAGTGAGCTCTGAAGGTGATGTAAGTTGTTTTTCTTTAATTATTAACAATAACATTTGTTGTTAGCTGAGTTTTTTTCTTAAGAATTATTATTTTAACGAAAGTGGTTTTGGGAGACGGTATCACATTGTAATACGTACGTTTTTGCCCGAACGGAACGTTGTCACTACGGTAGTTTCCCAAAATTAAAGGGAGATAACCCTTGTTAACGTTAAAAAAAATACAGCAGATTGATTGATTATTTGTATGGTCCTTCGATTCATTGAATTCTTGAATGATTTTTCCAAGGCCATCAAGCACGACATTTTTTTGTTCGTTTATTGCACAAAACCTTTTGCATTTTTAAAAATTTATTTGAAGGCGTTCAATAATTTGTCGGACATCCTTTGCTAGACCAATCTCCCATGTCTTTGTCGAAATAGACTACATGGTCTTCACTGCTTTCGTTTATCTGAATGGACCAGAGTCTTCGAGGCAAAAGACCAAGAAACCTGGGTATTGCTGCAGAAAAATCCGTCATCCTCCAAACAAACTGTATATTCTTGACCGATTGTCATGTTGTTATTATACCAGACCTCATACCGATGGTGCCAAACCTGTCAAAAGTGTACGAAAGTGTAAATGTGCCAAACCTCGTCGTTTCCTCCAAGCGGTGGAATATGCGGAACGATATCCTTGTGGTGATTTACTCGATAAGAGTACAAGAACTGAAATCTCTTTGTGTATTTTTTGGACTATAATTCACAGTGGCATCATGCCATTTAGCAAATGCCTGGTCACCAGTTCTTGGCTGCCCGAATGTCACCAGACGAGTTTGTTGAGGACTATACAATCCAGTTTTGAGAATATGAGAAGCGCAAACCGAAGCCATTGCACCTCCAAGAGAATGGCCGAATATCTAAAATATACTGTTTTCGTTTTTTTTCACCGGTCGAACCCAAATGCTGTAGTCCGGGTACAAGTACTTCAAACTGCGTACAGAACTCTCTAGTCCCTCATTCCACAAAAGATAGAAACCATCGTAAAAATACTTGAAAACATAGCCAGAATCGAAGAATGGCTCTTTTTTCCTGAAAAGTATTGTCGCAGTCTAGTGTAGATGAAATGTTACTCAAAAAAGCTTTCAAGTTCTTCGTCCAACTGAATTGCGCCAATAGTACCACGGAAGGAAATCATGATAGCTTTTTTGCTGGTATCGTAAGCAGTGAAAACATGGCAAGTGGTGTCTGAATTTCAATGCAAACAAAACTTTCAGTCTTACTTGGACCAATTTCAGAACATTCAGAGTAGATACTCTGCGAAAGAATTGTTGTAGGCAGGTTGTTTCTAAAAGAAGCTTTAAAAAGCATCAATCTATGCTCACTTCAGGCAAGTTGTAGGATCCTGAGCATAGGAAGCCGAAAGGAGAGGCATCGCAACGTTTCTTCCAAAATCATCTGTGTACTCGTACCCACTTGCGGGCGTCATGGGGCAGTTTAGTGGGTTCTGAAGGAAACGTCTTCTTTAGTTATTAATAAAATGTACCGTGATGGATCTTGTACATATTAACGGCTCGCATTTATTGTCCCCAATACACCATCTAAACTATTTGTTTCCAACAATATCGAATAAGCTTACGTTTTATTAGAGGCAATGCAGTCCTGACAACTAATTGCTGCACTGGAATACCCTACAAAAACTACAGAGAGGAGCAAAAGACGCATTTTTGCCACTGCCTAGATAAGGAAATCGCTTCAGAGCAGATAGAGACCTTTGTTACTTGATAAGTCCGTAGGCCGGAACTAGAAAGTACTGGGAAGTTTTCGTAACTTTTAGCATAACTTGTATTGCGATAATTCTGTGTATTAGAGAATTACATGTCTAAAACCGTAAACAAATACCATAGGAAAATCAGTTTATTCTAAGACCATCAAGGACAACCCATAGATGAACCACCATACTCTAGTGGATCACAAGAGTACACGTATAGTGAAACCAAAGAACTAAATCGTTTCTGTACAATTGTAGCAAATATGTTTGGAAAGAAGATCATTCGCCGTCGTGATCTCCGAAAGCTTCGTCTAATATTCCCATAGGTCCTACTCGTGATGCTGAAATCTTCTGCTCTTCCACCGGAGCAACATTCTTTGTAGCCGACTGAAATAGTGTTGTTTGGATGTATTGACTCAGTCGTTACCTGTAGTAAATGTTTTTGTAGCATTACAACTGATATTTGCTGGTTAAAGAGAAACTCTTTAAGTGACAACAATCCATCTGGGCAATCCACGGAAGCCCGGGATGATGTGCAGTCGTAGCCTGTAAAGTAGAGGTAAATATTCTCATATCTCCAGCCATCAAAACAATTGGGGTCTTATTAGCTGTAGTTAATCTATATGCTAGAAATTTTTGGCCAGGATTATGTCTCCAGTTTTCCTAGCAGACCACAACAAATCGATATAGAAGCCTTAAAAGAAGCCGTTTACCCAACACCCGATACATCAGGAAATGACGCCACGTTCAACAACGTAATGGGAAATTCTTGGGAAACACAAAATACGAAACAATAAGTGATGTACACTTTGGAAGGCTTCCCTGTTACGCATAAAGTTTTTTGCAAGAGGGAATTTGCGGAAATTGAACATACCTTTCGGTGGACGTAATCCCAGACCGACGTAATGAGAGCGTCTGCTTCGGAAGCAACAGAATCTTTTATCTACTTTTATGTCTAGTTTCTTGATCACCCAGTTGAGCAATTGTCTGAAAATCGCGATTTTGTACTTTTTTCATTCAATGTTTGAATATCCAGAGAAGGAAGTACCAACCTGACAACAATGGAAGACACGTTGAAAAGGCAGTAAAAACAGCAGGCACCTACAGTTAACAGCACAAAATTGATGAATCTAAATGTTTTTTAAATTTGCTTATTTTCTATAATACCCATAAAGATCCTCGTTCAGCATGTTACTACTGTTCTGGTTTGACACAAAGTCTCCAAATCCAATTGTGGCGAAACTGAAAGTCGTTAATTTGATATTGTTATTCTCGTAGTTTGATCAAAGTCGCGATGACAAAAACAACTTACCTTGTGAAACAGAAGTAAAGAGCGTCTACGTAGTTCCAGTCTTCAGTATGGGAATAGAGAAGAGCGGCTAGTGAAAGCAAAAGGGCAGAAAAGCTGAAGTAAGATATATTACAAAAAAAATTGATTTTGGTACCTAATAAGGCAAAAGAAGACTTTATACACGGAAGGTCGCCAAGAATCGTGAACGCCCGCACAAGAGCTAGCTGATTCCACTTCGTCATTGATCAGCAATGTCACAGGTTTGCTGCCGTTGGCGTTTGCTCTTGCTCTCCTCTTCAGTTTCTGTTCATGCGAGTATCTAAACTTTCTGATAATTTCATTAGCCCCCATTTTTACCGTAGCAAATAGCTGAGGGCGGTGATGAATCGCTCCAGACAGAGATTAAAGAAGAGTACACAACAAGTACATCCGAAGAGACCGTAAAAAATTGTCATTATTCTACCAGCGTATGTTCTAGGTGTCGACGAACCGAACCCTAAGCGCTTTCTGTTTATTATTTTTAGTTACCAATACCTATTGTTGATATGATGGTGCCCGAAAAGAAAAGAGACCCGTAGAAATCGAACCGTGGTCTAGGATTGTTTAGTCCCGCAGCTGCTCCTTCTCGTATCAACTCAATTAGTTCGTCTATAGGGCATTCCTGAAAAGGTAATATTGATGCGGAAATGAGAAACAGGGATTGTATATTTCCGCCTTCCGCATGACAATTGTACGAAAATATGTTAATCGGTTACCTACCCTCTTTAAATCAAATAGAGTCTCCTCTTCGGGACAGATTCTTCTTTTGAGATCGGCCAGTCTGTTGTTGTACTGAAAACCAAATTATTGCTTAACACCCTTGTTTTTTTTCACAGCATTCAACAGTCTGTAAGTTCTAGCAGGTGCTGGAAGAGACTACAGTTTGGCCAACAAAGTGGTACATAGATATCATAAACTATTCTAGCGTTACCCAATACCGGTAAAACATCTGCTTCCCACGCCTGACGCAGGATCTGTGAAGGGATCGCCTACTATTTATTGCTACTAAAATGTTCAATACTTTATTGATAGCCTAAGCGATTTAAAGATTAAGCGTAACGAACGCCGAAAGTGGATTAGACGAGAGTTTGAAAAGATTTTCTCGCATCATTCTTTTTTCTTGATAGGATCACAAAAATAAGCTGAAAACTAATCCAATAGTCTTACAAATTGTCATCCTCGGGAAAGACGAAATTCCTGAAAAAAATGACTTATGTGAGAAGGGCAGAAAGTTGTATAGAAGATTAGAACTGATGTCACTTTGTGTGCAAACGAGTAGACAAACATTTTTCTAGGTAAGAATGACCTACCTCTTCTCTCTCCAGAAGCTCTTGATCCCTTTCAAGGTAACGAAAAATTGTTGCTCCGAAGAGGAGATAAACGAAGACGATCATCGAGAGAAGGATAAACCTCGCATTTTCTTCGTAGATTTTCAATCTGGCGAAGCAGCCAACCTGCAATGGCATCTAATGGAAAGAAATTGCATTTTCATGCCCTGTCTGCCTTTCGTGAATTTTTCTGTACAGTGACCCAGGTTGAACCCGGAGTCGTAAACAACTGAGCTATCATTGTAGTCGTTAGCACGCGAAATCTTCAGAATTGTAGTATTAGTTTGGTGAAAACAAGAGAAAAATAAAGGAAAAGTATACCATGCGCGTGTCTGCAGCGGTAAAAAGAACTAACACAAGCGCAAGGAGTGTCTTCAGCGGAAGATTCTTCTTCATCAACGCGAAGAAGAGGTTCGATCTCACAATCACCAAGAAAAGGACCACTACGAGACATGTTCGGCCGCCACGTAAGAGACTACCAACCAGGACAGGTAACTTTTACGACAACCACGGTCATTTAAAGCGCTTTGAGAAAATGAGGTTTCATTGTTTGATACGAGACTGAGAACGAGCAGGGATCGTTATGAGGAAGGGCTTTGAGGTGGGAGGCAAATCATAAACGTGTACAGTAGACTCTGGAGAAAAATCCTGGAAATGATTTAGTGCTCATTTCCCACAGTTTCTATTAATGGCTTTGGAAAATGGCTGAGATCGTTCAGGGCAGTAAAGCTATGAACGACTGTAAAAGAGGGTAATACTGTCAAAGTTTGTGTAGTTTCTAAGAATTATCTGAATCTATCAAAGGACAAAACATGTGCTTTGTTCGTTCCCACTTCTCTGATTCATTACTTGGCTCCGATATGATATTCTCACCCTCAACGACAAACGACCCGATTAACGTAATTCTCTGCAGCTGAGACAAAGGTGACAACGATCGATAGAGAAAACGGAACATTTTATCATGATGTTCCTTATTTGCCTCAATTGGAGGAATAGCCATATCTCTACTAATCAGCATTGATTCAACGCTTCCGCCATATTTGGTCGGCGATATTCGGACACATGAGCAAGGCTTACGAACACGACCCCTCGTGTAAAATCCCCAGCTCAACTCCCACACGACCAAAGCAGGATTCAAGTCTCCAAAAGTCGGCGTCTCTATGACGACAATGTCTATTGAAACCTGTTTACAAAATATTTTACTACTGATTTTTCCAGCAATAGTCCAAAGAAAACAATGTCCCTGTGCGTCAACAAAATTCGTTTGAAATTCGGCTCACTGTTATTACCATTCAGGCAGGTGCCTTTTGACGCATGCTGCTCATCGACCGCGCCGGAAAATCTCACCCTTTCGCCGAGCCTGTGATACTAACAGAAAGGTTGTCTGTCTAAGCCACCAACTATGAATGTATTTTTCAGCTTTGATATACTAAAGAACAATGTGCATCTGGGAGCTGCTATTTCAGTTTCAATGTTTCCAAAAGTCGTTCGCCGTGAAATTGCCGTCAAAGAATTCAAGAAAAGAGTACGGCTCAATTAAACGATGCTTCAAATAAGGAATAAGAAGTTGGAAATAAAAACAAAAAATAGAAGACTGTAGGATGAGGTATCGAACAGAGAATTCGTTAAAGAGAAGGAGAAGAAAGAAGGATGAATATAAAAGTGATTGTCTGAGTGACAGAAAAAACAATGGCGGACTGAGAAAGATGACGGAAATCATAGAGGTTTATGAGCCTCTTCTTAGGTTTTTGATGCATTTTATATCAGACTTGAATGGCCAAACCGTATGTTCAAAGGGTTATAGTTTGATTAGAGAATCAGGAACTGACCTTTGCACGTGTTATTGAGGGCAATGTGTTGGCTCTGAGCATCTCTCTTGCACCAATCCCTCTAGAGAACTGTAGCTTGTGCATGACGGCCCTTGTTAAGGGCATAGCCCGAGGCCCGTGTCCAGCTCGCGCAAAGTGGGCGGATCAAGGGCGGGATCGAGGCGGAGCTAATCACGTGCCACTGATTCATATCTACCATCCCCAACTAGTGGAACGGACTACCGGAAGATAAAGAAAAACTTGACAAGAATTACATATTCCAATTGAAAAATGAAATTGGACGGGGTTCGTCGAAAGGTTTCTTCTGCACCTCAAATCCTCAAAGTACCGTAGTCTTTGAAATCCGAATGGCTGCCTCGAAAAAGCCCTCCAGGGTTTCCAAACGAAAGCCTCTATTCTTTGTTGCCGATATGCATGTTCGCAACACTTGAGACTACAACGAACGGCTGTACTCAGAAATTATTCAGAATGTTTGAATAGCGGAAAATTGGGTTGACCTGTCGATCTATGTCGTCGACTGATGAGTTGGAAGTCAAGGAACGTTTGTCATTTCTTCCGGATGATCCATACTCATAGACAACAATGACGGATAAACTATGCTCTTCCAGAAGCCAAAAAGAGAAATGTGAAGTACATTCCCGTCATCCACTAAGCTCTTTCAATAGAAGCCGATTTTGGTCGTCTGGATGGAAATGCCACACTGTTGCAAAGACCAGCTGGTTTTTCGTCTTTACTGGCATTATGCCACTTCAAATAGCAAATTTAAGATATAAGTAATTTGAACCACGAAATGCACCTGATCGCAAGACAAACAATGGTATCTACCTTTAGAATTGTGCAAACAAAATATAGGTACATACTCATGCTAGGTGTCGACTAGTCTGGATAGCTGTGCAACCTGATTCTACCTAGACGGAAAACACTTCAACTTCGGGCAAACAGCTTTTCCTCCTTGGTAAGCTCGACATCAAAGAGATCACTTAATCTAGGCAAAAAAGAAGCCTTCGAAGCCGGCTCAGGTTGGCTACGCCACTTCATAATGAAACCCTGCGTTCGGTTCAATTATTAATAGCGCGAATGCATCGTGTTTTGAATGAAAATTGTAAAGAATTGGAAAAATTGAAGAGCAACTTGCAAAGGATGAAAAAGAAAGGTGTGTACTGCCAGTCGTGTTGTCTACCGAGATTTCTGTTCTTTTGAAACACATTATAGTTACAGATTAAATTTTCAAAACATCACACCAGCTTTTGTCAGGATACTTTGAACTATGATAATAGGGAAAGAAAGGACGTGGGCAGCAAAGTTGACAGAATAAAGGAAGTCCTGCAGTATCTGTCCAGAAAATGCGACTAAATGAAGCAATCTGATAATGATATTATCGTGTCAGATGAGAATCGGAAAAAACGATGAAAAAAACGCAGAACGATTATGTTACTGAATAGAACTGATAATCTTCTTCGCTTCGGTGGAGTCGAGAAGAAGTTGTGAATTAGAAAGCAGTGACCTTGCACATCGAGCAAGTCGTTCAAGAGGGTGGATGTTAAAAGCTGACAGCACTGCTGATTGACTACGATCGGAATTAGATGTGGGTGGAAGTATTCTGTAGGTGTGCAAAGTCACCTTTTTCCTGTGAATATAATGTCATGGACTGCAACAAAGACCGTGGAGAAGTTGATCGAAATCTCCCACCATCGCATACTTTTTCTATTTCTGGTAGATGCTGGAACATTAACACTTTTTTTTTAAAAAAGCCTGCAACACAATTGCAAGCGAGGGCAGAAGAGATTTGTTAGACGAGCGTCAGTAGACGGAAGAAAAAGTTACCATCACGCAAGACTATTTACTAGTACCTGGAATTGAACACATTCTCACGTAATCCAAGAGAATAACAAGTACAATTTTAAAGGAATGACTGATCCTGGAAAAGGAAACACAGAGTGATACATCTAAGTAAAAAATGTTTGAGAAAACATTTGAGAAATTAAATATTGCAAAGTTTAACAAATCGCTGGAGCTTGACAACGATTTCCACTATCAATTATTCGCTTCGTCTAACTTCCTGGTCTGAACTCTCTTTCTGCACTGTTTTCTGTCCATAGGAGCTACATTCCTATCAGCTTGCAGATCTGACCAGGCAGAGTGGCACTTTGTCTCTTTTTAGAAAATCAACTGGGCGAGAGATTCCAATCCCTCATCAATATCTGCGCCATGTGTTGCATGCTTTTCGGCGCGGTGTCAGTCGTTTGGCCCCGGACACTACAAGGAGCACTCGTCGGGCTCAAACTTTTTGGAATCTATCCTTTTTTTAAGTTCAGCTGTTGCCCTTTGAACTTTCTTTCATCAGCAAAAAGTTTTCAGGCATGGCGTCTTTCATCAAAAAGTTGGTGGACGGTAGGAACAGGTCGAAGTCACCAACAAAACAAGTAAGCTCCTTCAATAACAATTATTTGTGGTTTTTGAGGTACACTCTTCCGCTGCTCCTAACTTTTATTATGGTCCACCTCCTCCGCCTCCAAATGGATACTATCAAACGGGTGGTTATCAGTATGGAACCTTACCAAGACTGGGACATGATCCTGGACGCATAAACGACCATGTCAGTTTTTAAGGAATCTTTTTGGGGTGAATGATCTATTAATAGTATCAAAAAATTGACTTTGACAAATGTTGGATCCTGTCTAACAATAAAATTAGCAAATGACGAGCACGCCTGTTGTTATCCATCTTCCATCAGCCGCGGTTTCTTGGATATTACAACCACGTAAATCCACTTGTTATCAATTCAGTTGGTACATGCAAAAAGACAGCTGGAACATGCAAAAACCAACAGTAATTGATACAACACTAATGTGGATATTAGTTCACGTAAAAGCAAGGGATCTTTAAAAGTTGTACACTTCAGAGCCCGTATCCTTCTGGACTACTTCCACTGCCACCATCACCTCTTACGTCACCAGGACCGATGATGAGGACGAATTCCCGACACAGCGCTGAGCACAGCAACCAAAGCAATGTAAGGTTCATTTGTTTTTCAATTGGCTTTAATTAGAGTTCATGAAACAGGTGTGAAAGGTCTCACCGCCTCTCAAAAACTGTCAGTTTGCAACATTTGGGTGGGTTGTTTAGCGGATCATAAAAAGCTGTCTGTATTGTAACAGAAACGTGCGTACATCGCTCATAATCGCCTGACAGCTCACATCTTGTCCGATTAGCAGCATTCTCTAGTTCATGCTTTTAGGAGTCTCTTGGCATTCAGTCGTGGAATACGGAAAAGTCGGAACCACCACGGCCGGAAAACTGGAGAGAACTAATGAAACCAAGGACAATCGAAGAAGAAGATCCATATTGTTTCGTAAGGTTTTCAAGTTAGCTGAACTGTTTGTTTAGGATCACAATTCTAACTTTGCTACTCCTATTCTTTCTGGCACAATTTCTTCAAATAATGGCCATGGCAGCAGGGCCAGATCTCATTCTCCCCGGAAAGAAAAGAAAAAGTTGAATGACGACAAAGTTTCTTCAAGGTAACTTTTGTACGACGGCAATTAAAAACTCTTCAGGTCTAAATCCCCTCAGAAGAAACGAGCTGTGAGCAATACTCTTGATTATCTCAACAGTCAGTGCCATTTGGAAGGCTGTTCAGTAGCACTCATAGTCCACGTGAGTTATCTCTTCATGTTTCCAGCACACACGCGGAACAACTGGACCCTCGAACCACAACATCCGTCTTTCCGGTTGTACAAAATGAAATAGAACTTTAAACTCCAAACAGAAAACAACGCTTTCAGACTACCCGCTTCCTCATCTGCCGGCATCAGCTGTGTCATGCTTCCGACTATTTCAAGTCATTTCTTTTGACGCACAAAAGACATGAAGACATTCACGTAAATCAGAACGTGTTTTCGTCAACACGGAAATGTTACAGGTTGCCGTCTCCGGTTTGAGCCATCCTCCCCCGACAACGCAGTTCCGCTGGTTTGTAGAGAGCTGCATCCCATGCCCAGCTTTGAAAGATATCGAAGGTGCGCTTTCCGACAAATGAGACAAATGAGATTGAATTTCAGATGACACATTGGAAACATGCATGAGGCTATCGAAACGGTTCCAGGCCAGTGGCCTGGAAGTTCGTTGTGCTAAGTACATTATTGAAAATGTTAGTTGAGTCAGAATCCTTAAAAAGTTGTGGTTTTAGGCATGTAGCCGGCAACCACTTGTAGCTCTTTGCTGGCTGAACTGGTGTTTGAAACACAAGTTTGATCATCAGACGATACTTTCCTGTCTTCCTCCAGTAGCACGGTTATCTCTCGCGAGTCTGGAGCAACATCGACACATGATGAGTGAACGGGTCTTTGCCGATATTCTAGCTGCAAAATTGAGGGGCTGCTATGAAAAGGTAATAGAATTCCCTTTTAATGCAACTTATTGTTAGGCTGTACACGTTTTCCGAACCATCCATAAAATGGACCACTTCTCAGTAGACGTAGACCATTGCCCCCGTTGTAAGAGGTCTCGAGAAGGCATGCGGGTTCGGGTCAATGCGGACCCATGCAGGTAGCAATAATTTCATCCGTTACGTTAAATGCATGTTTTTAGAAAGCAAATCGGCTGTGATCGATGCCATCAGCAGAGCTGTGAAATTGAAAATAAAGCGGGTGATGATCTTCAGGTGAACTTAATAGAAAACAATAGTTCCATCTGGTTTAGGCTTTCTACCAATGTCCGCACGCCTTGCTGCCTCTGAATGACACTACAGACGAGTGTCACTGCCAAACAAGATCTCTCGCTGCTCACCTAGGTATGTATATTAAGACAATTTGTCATATTCCTGCAGGTGCTGCCTTCCAACCTCGCCAGCTAGATATCCCAATCCCACCGAATTTGGAAAACACAAGAACAAATGAACGAAAAAGTCGAAGCAGACAGAAGATTAATTCACAAAGTGAAAACTGAAGATATTTGATGATAATGATGGCAGGGTTGAGCTTATCAAATTGAGGCAATAAAAAGCGAAAGACTGACAGTCGTTGTAAACAACAAGTCGAAAGAGTTGCTTCTGTTGCAGTAGTCTGTTTTGCAAACACATCCCATAGCTTTATTTCTGAACTGAGATCTTGCATGTGTTGTGTAAAATACTAACCCTCTTATTGAAATTTCACCACACCCTTCCTCTCGGTCCTCAGATTTGAAGGCACAGCGCTTTTCCACGTAGTATGTACCGTCCTTGACGAATAGTTGTTTAATGTTTACTGCTTAAATTACCTGATTTTGTCCCGTGATCGTTAGACATCCAATGTTCTCAGGAGCACATGAAGTGTTTGACACCTTCCCACGACATTGCGAAGTTGGTGCTGAGAGAAACACACCGCAATTAATACATTCCAATCCGAAAGAAAGAGACACGTAAAGGAGAAGAAGCATTAACATAAGATGTTTCATCTGGAATTTGCGTAAATGAAAAAGTAAGAAATAATTGCTAGAGAAACCACCCGCTTTAGCATTTTAACGCAAACAAGAGCTACGAGCGGAAGTCGCCCGCGGCTACTCAATAAAGGGTGGCTGAGTGACCAGAGTAAGAATGAACTTGAGGCTATAAACATTGAAAACTGTGTGTGTTCAATTGGTATTGAAACCGCTAATGAGCTTCTGCTTAGCCGTCGTGACTCATTTGGCATTCATAAGCAGGAGCCCTCCAAAAGCAGCCTTACGGCCCTCCCTCAGGGCTTACTAATCATGTCCATTTCGTCGTTGAGAGGCATATTTCCATGTAACATTCAACGCATTCTCATAGCCTGAGCAACTACGATCGACGCAACTTCAAATATGCAAAGTAAGTGGAACAGGTGAGCGACGGTTTAGATGAATGACTGAACCGCAAACAAATTTCCTGTTTGAAATGGAGTTTGAGGAGCAACGCAGAAGAAAATAAGTATTCGTTTATTATTGCATTTGGGAGAAAATGTTTCTTCCTCATCCGCTGCATCTGTTACACGTTTTTGGGCATTGGTCCGACATCGTTACATAATACTGTAAAAAAGATTGTGCATATAAAATTGGTAGACTTACTGTGGCATCGTTGCAATACGACATCATTCCTGGACAGTCGGATATCCCTGTCGACGGATTCAGCTTATCAACACAGGTGGCTGATTATGAGAAGATGATCATTTACAAAAAACTCACTTGTAGCAGCCGGAGCGGCGTTTGATGTAGATCCAGATGATGACGATGGTCCGGAATTCGAGGAGGATGCACATCTGTTACAAGTTTTTGGACATTGGTCCGACATCAAATCGTAATACTAAAGTTTCGATTATTGTAGCAAAAAAGTAAGCGCACAATTGTATTTGTACAGTACTCTGTCCGGAAAGGACAGTCGGAAGTTCCTGTTCGTGAGTTGAGCTTGTCGATGCAATCGCCTAAGATTCTTTGAATCACCATGCAATTTTTACCTGTCGCAATTGTAGAACCCCCCGTGCACCTTCCACAAGTCTTAGCGCATTGGTCTGTCATCAGTGTGAAGTACTGCAAAAAATAATAAGTAACATTATTTAAAACTCACTCTATCGTTGTTACAGTATGACGTCATGCTTGGGCAATCAGATGTTCCAGAGTTTGGGTTAATCTTATCAACGCAGCCTAAAACTATACAAAACTGCTATACTCGTTCTTACTCGTGGTTCCAGTGGTTCCAGTATTTCCAGTTCCACTGCATCTACCGCAGGTCTTGGGGCACTACAATTCGTTCAGTAAACTGATACTATTCATTACCTGTTGTGTCATCACATCGTAATACTAAAAATGTTCATATTGTCACAAAAAAATAGGAAACGTACAACTGAATCTGTACAAAGAGATGTTCTTTGTGGACAGTCTGATACTCCAGTATAAGGATTAGGCAGATCGACACATGAAGATGAAGTAGCTGCCGCTTTAGTTGTTGCCGGAGCCTGAGTTGTAGGTTTGGGAGTTGTAGGCTCAAAAATCTGAAACGAAACTTTCAAACGGATTGGGGAACGATTACTAAATTGTCATCACAGCACTTTTCTGTCGCTTGTCCTTTATCAAGACAGGTGAATGCGGTCGGACACATATCACCCACACAGACTAAAAAGATAGTGTTGCGTTGATTTATACAAAACTGACGGCCAATTCCGCCATTGGAACATTGTTTTGCAGCTGAAGACAGGGATAGTGTAGAGCAAAGAATAAGAATCAGCATGATCTCGTTCCATTTCTAGGGTTCAGCCAGTTTTAAAGCAGTCTGTCATGTGCAGCTAGGTCAATGCGTTCTGGAATATATTAACAGGTCAAACAGTGCAAAAAGAAACTGGGATGTTTTTGGCTCCATTTTTGCAGCAATATCATCATACTATTTGCTTCAGGTGAAGTACAATTGATGCTTGCTCGAAAAACCTCACATTGGTTTCCTTCTCAAGTGTTCCAGACTGAAAAGAGGAACAACGATGAATAATGGCGTTACCAATGAGATTCTGACGCAGTTGGTCCAATCTCAATATGGACTTTAGAGCACGGAACCGAACTTTCAAAACAGTTTATTAAAAGTAGCGAAACTAGTTCATGCTTTGGTTGATTGTTCATATTTATCCGCTGCATCTTCCGCAAGTCCTGGGGCACTGTAATTCACTTTTTAGAACTGATTTTAACGGTCAATACCTGTGTTGTCATGAGAGTGTAGTAGCTTGCATTGTTGCATAGGTAAGCTGTGGAAGGGCAGTCGGATACTCCAGTATTAGGATTTAATTTATCAACACAGGCTGGAAATACAAAATAGCGCTGCCTTCGCAAAACATACTGGCAGATGCTGCTGTTGTCACAATTGCGGTACATCTTCCACAAGTTCTGGGACACTACATTTTAGTTAGTTAGTGAGACAGTTACGGATATATACCTGTTGGGTCATGAGGGTGTAGTACGCCGAGTTGGTGCACAGTGAAGCTCTAGAAGGGCAGTCAGAAACTCCAGTGCTTGGATTGAGTTGATCAACGCAGGCTGAAAATACAAAATAGCGCTACTGAGGTAAAGCTTACTGGCAGATGTTACAGTTCCAGTACATCTTCCGCAAGTCAGAGGGCATTGCTAAACAGACAAGACAATCGACATGTACTCTGCAGTCAACTCACTGTTGTCATGAGGCTGTAGTAGTTGGCATCGTTACATAGACCAGCTCTGGAAGGACAGTCGGAAACTCCAGTATTTGGATTGAGAAGATCACGGCAAGCTAAAATTTGTCAAAAATACTATCTTGCGGAACTAACTCGAAGAGGTAACTGAAGTAACTGATGTGGAGCATCTTCCGCACGTCCTCGGGCACTATATTTAGGTTTGGGGGAATTGGTTCAACTGATTAGTACCTGTTGAGTCATGAGGGTGTAGTACGCCGAGTTGGTGCACAGGGAAGCTCTTGAAGGGCATTCAGAAACTCCAGTGTTTGGGTTGAGTTGATCAACACATGTTGTAGGAACAACAGTAGTCACAGCTATAGTTGATGGGCGAAGTGTAGTTGGTGGCAACGTAGTGGCAGGAATAATCTAATCCAAATGTTCGGAACTTTATTCAGTCTTGCTCACCATTGTATTGTCACAGCAAATTTGTCCTTGTGCAGGATCGTTGATGCAAGTTGACGGTGGGCCGAAAGGAGCACACGCGCCATTGACGCAGGCTAAAAAAAAGTTTATGATATTAAAGTAAAAAGAACTAACGTCCAGTGTTTCCCGCTGGGTTACAACTTAGGGTACTCACAGCTGGAACGAGGATGAACAAAGCAATCAGAGCTAGCATTTCGAACAATCATGGTTGCCTTCTGACCTCTAATTTATAGTTTTGATACACAGCTAGATACACATTTTGATAAAAGAACCATTTCATTTTTGAGCAAACAGTTTCCATTTTTCGCAAAACTTGTGGGCGTCAATCAAATTAGAACAACGGAGACGTGAGATTTGCTTTGTAGATAGGCTACAGTAGTTTGCAGCTGACAAAAGGAGACAATGGATCGAGATAAGGCAAAAGAAATATGAGCTGATGTAACGTGATTCGGGTGTGTTGTACTTTATAGATAGAGGCTCGTCGGAAGGGCAGTCACCAATTGCTTACTATTTCGTTTTGCTGACAAGTGACGGCGACCACGGCAGTGACAATGGAGCAAATTGATAATAGTCTGCAAAGTACAGAGTTTTTTTTGCAAACGCCACTTTATATGGCTGTTTCTTTAGAGAAAAAGAAAATAGAAGATTTCTTCTAGAGAGACAGAAAACTTGAAGAAGAAGGAACAATGAACGAAACCTTTTTTATTCCAAAGCTTTCAAACAGAATCTTTTCCTGATTCCAGAAGTTTAAAGCTGGAAAAATTACGCTTCTTAGCGGAATTCAAATGTTCACTTTTGCTAGGAAACTATCTTGATGGTGCATCAGTCCTACTACGTCACAAGTCTAGTGGTCTCTCAATAGTTTTTCCCAAGCCTCACGGCGAACTTCCAAAGTTCACCGTTGTGACGTAGCAAAATTGTCCCGATTCGTGCAGAAGCCGAGCAAACCTCTAGTCTTGCAGGTTTCCTGATAGGGAGGAACTATGGCGGAAGCCGGCTAGAGTGTTTTCAGTCTGAGACCAAAATGTTACTTGAAAAGCTATATTGGTTATATGTTTCAATGAATACGTCGGCTCGTCAAATTTTTCTAGATATTACGATATCAATGAAACTTTCTCAAATGTTACTACTATAATAGTTTTGACGGGATTCGTATTGTCTAAAGTGTGCAGACATGTTTCGTCTATAACACAAGTAGTGTTGGAATGTATTGAAAAGATTGGATCCAGACTATAGCGTGACTACTAGAAGTTCCGATTCCTTATCAGAAATCATGATTCGGACAATCAGTATAAAAGGCTCTAGTGCTAGCAGAGAGACATGTCATCTTCTTCATCTGCTCTTTCCAAAACTTGTCCTTCATAACTTTCTCTCACAGCCAACATGACGTGATCCTAAGGAAATCCGATTCTTTCTCCACTCATTTATTCCAACTGTCTTGGCTCGGTAATTACCTCGCCCCCATTTTTGGCTGCACAGGAAACCATTCTTTCTTGCAATTCTGATCTTAGATTAAATACAGAATAAGAATACAAGAGTCCACCAAAAGGGTATCTTGCAACTTTTTGTCACCTCCATATGCAACAGAAGCATTGCGATAAGATAATGGCACGTTCAATGGGGGTCTTGCGCAGTCATTTTCCTACAATGTCACTATTTTTTGTCTTTTTTTTTTAGAATTTTCTAGTGTTTCTCCTTAAGTTCCGCTTATGACATGAATCGGATACTTTCCCGGCAATTATACGCGGGGCGGCTGGGTGGAGTATCTTACGTGATTCAGACCTTCTCACGTAGCCAATCTCACCGTTCGCCAAAGGACAAAGCTTCACGAACTGAGCCTTCAGGAATAAATCTTTTGACATATGACGACGATGTCGAAGAAACAGGTTGAATTGCGAACTTTTCCCGCGATCAAACCTGCCCGCCTCTTTCTAGTAGTGGTGTCTTGTCTTCGCTTTCTTTGTCTTTACTTAACACTGATAGCTTTTCCTTACTGTTGTACTAAACGTTTTCTTTTGCAGTTTATCTATTTTTTCTGCGTAATGGAAGCTGAAAGTGGATTCCAGTCTGATAGAGAAAGCGGCAAGTCTCTCGATCTTGACCTCAAAAAGGTAGGTGACGGCTCGTGATAATGTAAAGTGTCTTTTCAGGACAAGCTTGTTAGAGAGTATGGCGACAAGGCCAATCACCTCGACGACATGGCTAAGGTTAGTTACCTAGAAATCATACTTCACAGAATGCTTCTGTAGTCTGTATTTCACAATCCCAAACAATTCGTTACTGGTTTTTCTTTAACCGATCGTAAATCTGCGCCATATTTTGCGCTTCTTCATTGCCAACCGCCAACTGCTAGTTTTCAGCACTATTCATCCATCATCACGCATCTCGGAGAAGATGTGAACCGCCAGGGGCTAATGAAAACCCCAGAGCGAGCTGCCAAGGCTATGCTGGCTTTTACCAAAGGATACGATGAGCAACTCGATGGTGAGTAAAGATAAGAAAACTTCGATTAAAAACTGTTTTAGCCATCCTGAACGAGGCTGTTTTTGACGAGGATCACGACGAAATGGTCATTGTCAGAGACATCGAGATGTTCTCACTCTGTGAACACCATCTCGTCCCGTTCATGGGCAAAGTTCACATCGGATATCTGCCCAACAAGAAGGTTCTCGGTCTTTCCAAGCTAGCCAGAATCGTTGAAATGTTCAGCAGAAGACTTCAAGGTTTGTTGTATTTAGTGATTCATCCGGAAGTTTGCTTGTGCCTGATCTCTTTTTGTATAACTATGAATTATTTCAGTGCAAGAGAGGCTAACTAAACAAATCGCCACCGCTATGGTTCAAGCTGTGCAGCCGAACGGAGTGGCAGTCGTCATTGAGGCCAGGTGAGCGGGGTCATGAATCTGCAGAGAGTGGGAGCATTCCGAATTGTTCTGGTTATTGAACTAAACTTTATTATAGTCACATGTGCATGGTGATGCGAGGTGTGCAGAAGATCAACGCGACGACGACTACCTCGTGCATGCTGGGAGTGTTCCGAGACGATCCCAAGACCAGAGAAGAGTTTCTTAATCTTATTAACAAGAAATAGATGCAATAAACTAGTCAAATTGTAACTACTCTTGTTTTATAGAAGATATTGACTGAAACGTTTCTGAAACCAGTGTAATTCACGGAAATCGCTGTTCTAGACAACAACCGAATGGCCTGAAAAGAGTGTTCTCGCATTTATCAGAATAGTGACTGGTTCAAACGTGCTGATGTCATCGAGACTCCCAGCGCTTGGTTCCAGCTGCAACATTTCGACGATTTAAACCAGGCGGCGACCATCTGACCATCCCCTAAAAACTTTTCATTGCCACGTGACAGTAAATCAGCAAACACTTCACTAACCTTAATGATTCATATTTTCTGGAAAAGAGTGGAAGAAAAACTGCTGATCGCTGTTCGCTCAACTGTGGTTGTTTTGGCCGAGTGTTTTTCATTGATAATCCGTTAGCAATTGAGGGATCACTTTCAAATCCTGTGTTTCTCAGCATTTTGTTGTTTCAAGGCAAGAAAGCGCTCGTCACAGAGAGTCTGTTGTTGGTCTGCAGCGAGGTTGTTTGCGAGCACATTTCAGTTGACGGTGAGAAGCTGCGCAATGTTTGTACTCGCATACTCGAGTACGAGTCTGAGAACAGCACGCTCTTCCGCCGTTTAGGGCTACTAATCTCCTCTTTTAATTTTAAATTTACATTCAAACCTTTTGCATTTATATAACAAGCTTTCCTAATCTTAACTTCTCCTTAACTTTTCTTTCCGTTCCTGCAGCTTCTAGCTTTCGATTCTATTTGACGTAGGTTCATGACAGAATATGAACTTTTGTTGTCTCAATTGCAGAGAGAAACAATGAAACCCGCGTTTGGCCCAATTCGGGCGGCGATTGCAAGATCGCGTGAAACACGAGAACCCCACTCTCTTGACGGTGCTTTATTGGTTCAAGACGTTCGATTGTGCAAAATATTCGCCCCTTCGGTACTCGTTCTGCGAACCGCTTTTTCGCATTCTATTTCGAGTAGTCTTCTCGTGTTAATCTGAGGAATTAGCGCGGCCGGCTGTCAGGCTGCCACAGCCGAGGTCACGCAGCATGAGACTCATTTACAGATTCGGCCTGGGAAATGGTCTCTTTCTCCCGTTTGTCGTCTTTCTATGATTACCCCAATCCTAAGACCCACTATAACTAGTTTACGCGCCCAGGCCAGGTCTCAAAGGCCGCGTGTACCGCAAAACTCACTCACACGTTTCGAACACCGCCTCATCTAAAATGAATTTTCATCGCTTCTCTCTTGCATTTCGTTGTTGTGTTGTTCCAACGCAAAGTCTCACACTCAAATTCGAGCAACCAGTTGACAGCTGGCTTGTAACTAACATGCGCTAGTGAGTAAATGAGCAGCATCGATCTCTCCAGCACGGATTTATGGGCGGGGTCATCCTATTTGTCTGTCGTGCATTAAGCCCAGTTATCCGGCCAATTTGCTTATCACTCCTCTCTCTTTCACGCCTTCCGTTTTCACTCGACGCTCCAGCGATTCTAACGAGTAACTGTTTACCTCTTGCAGTAGTGCTTTGTCTCAACATGGAACGATGAATAGCTCCCAGAAGGCAAAACAAGGCACTCCATTGAGCTCAGTTTTCTACACCGAACTCTTCCTGGTGAGTCTTTTCCTATTCTGAACATCTATTGTGGCTACCTTTCCATTTTCCCTTCTATTAATGGGTTGAGAGTTCTACCTCACTCTGTATGGAGCTAATTGCAGGTTGCCGTCAATGTAATTCTTTGTGGCTATGGTATTCTACAGCCCCGTGTTTCGTTTCTACTCTGGCTCCCTTGTCTTTTGCTCATCGTTGGAGCATGTGTCTCCCTCTCATCATTAATTTACCTCAATAAGGTAAAGCACTAGCATGTTATATAAAACAGCGATGCTCAGGGAATCTCATTGAAATCAAAGAAGGATCTCTTGTTTTACGTACTCCTGACTCTGATTCTAGTCGTCTTTGTAAGTTGTTTCACTGGATGCATCAACTATTGCCTAAATTCAGAGAGTTTTCTGCGTTTGTTTACTTGTCATCGGGTTATTTGCACCGCATGCCGTTCCCGGAATTAGCAGTTTTGTTGGAGCAGGTACAGCTCTCTTTAATCAGACAAGATCAACAATTCAGTCGTGCTACTTCATGCCCTTTATGGCCTCTATGCTATTGCCCGTGCTACCGTTCTACGAATGACATGGGACAAGAGAATGGGTTCAAAGGATCCGAGGTTTCATTAATTATTCGTTCTTTTAATTGTCATGTTCAGACAAAGCCGCGGCGTGGAAGAAATTGCCATCATCAGTCTGGCGAACCAGCCGAGGGCAGCCAGTCAGGCTACTCTTCTCACAAATCTTGACGAAACTGAGCTGGTATCATTTTCGAAGTAATGGATATCTGGCCACGGGTAGAGTTGTGCAAATTGTTACGGGTATTCGTACAAAAAATAACAATAAAGTGTATAATCTTTATGACCAAATGTACAGATAGTGGGAGAAACCAATTTGTTAGGACGATTACTTTCCAACTGGGTAAGCATTGTCAGCAGCTGGGGCACCGCCGATGGGGGCAGCATAAGAAGGTCCTGGAATCGGAGCAGCTGGGAAGGGAGCCGGTCCTCCGCCGCAGGCTCCAACGGGAGCAGCAATTGGAGCTCCCCAACCTACGGGAGCCGGAGGAGGTGGAAGAGGAGGAGGAGCACCGCTATAAAATTTTTGTTCATTTTCAGCTACAAGATCTCACCATCCTCCACCACAGGGAGCAGGAGGAGGAGCACTGGGTATGAAATTAAACCCGAAAGCAGACAAGGAAATATGTGAGACCATCGTCTGGCTATGCTGATATACTAAACAACGTGATGCATTTATCCAGTTCAGATTTTCGAAAAAAGATCTGTGTGGTGGCATGGAGATAGGTGCGGGCGTCGTATTGCAATGACGATTGTAAGATGTCTGATTGCAGAGAAATGTAACTTATCTGAAATTTCTCAAATAAAACCTTCATCCCTCGGAAAAAAACCGAAATGCCGGATATCCAGACGGAAACACGGCTGTTTACTGTTACATACGTTCGTCCTGACACGCGTGATTTAAATTTATTTGTTTGCGGATCCCACCGAATCCTTTAGTTTTCTTCCTCTTAATGTGTCTTCATTGTTCGACAAAGCTGTTGGACCTTACCTATCCCGCAGTTTCACCCATTGCCGTTCCACATCAAACGTGTTTCTTCTTGTGACTTGTGCCACAGCAAATTCATTTTTATGCTCTGCTAAAAAATGTTTCTACTTTTTCTTTTCCTACTCACGCTGAGGGTTCAATCAGAAGAATGGGACGCTTTCACTTTTCCAAATCCAACTCTGGATCAATTCAGGGTAAGTTTTTTGATATATTCATCAGAAGATTATCAGGCTTGTGGAATGAAAAGTCGAGCTCGAATATGTGATCCGGATAGTGTTCTGTCGGAAGCAGGAAGGATTCGCTTAGATGAAGATCTGAAAGAACTAGAAGACAAAACTCAACAGGTAGAATTCTCTTGCAATCAGTCTAAAACACTTCAGGAGAATGGACTCACGTTTTGTGACAGGAAGGGACTCACAGCAGTTTTAGCCATTGCTCGTCATGTCTCAAATGGGACAGCAGAATCTGTAAAGGAAATGGCAACTCATATGCTTCACAAATGGAAAGTGGACTCAAAGTGCAAAAAGTCAATGCTCATTCTGGTTGAAATTAATAAAATTAAGATAAACAAGTTTTCAGATTTCCATTGACGATATGAAGTTTTGGGCAGAAAAAGATGAAAAAGTTCCTATTTGGTCGACCAACTTCACAGATTTTTTTGAAGAGCAGGTATTCACATATTCTGTTTAGTATCACATCACAAATTAGAAACCGCTATTTCATAAAAGCGACTACCAAGGGGCAGTTTCACACGTTTTGAAGCATACGAGCAGAGTTGTGGAAACACAATGGAAACGCCCAAACGATTTCAATGGTCGTCTTACTCCCATTACTCAAGAACCAGATCTACATGACCCACGTTTTGGGAATTACAAAGACTTGAGTGTTCCGTCCATACCAGGATGGTTCTGGGCTGCTCTGCTCTTCGCCATTGTACCCATCACGTGTTGTTGTCTATGCAGCTATCTTTGTTGCTGCGGGACCAAGGACGAACAGCCAAGTGAGCATTATCCGGAGAATATGAGTACAAGAAAGAGTCGGATGAATGCCATCTTTGGAAATAAGAATTCGTCAAAAGGTACAGTATTTCAGATTGGAAAGCTATTTAAATTTTTCAGCAAAGCAATCCGCTTCTGCTGCTTACGATTTTGACCATGGATACAGCGAAAACAGAGCTGCAGGCTATTTATCCACCAGTTACAGCTCTCATCCCAATCGTGGAGTCTACTCTTCCAATCTCCATCACGGAGGAGGAGGCAGCTGGGCTTAACAGATTTCTGTATTTGATACCACAGCTTATTGAAGTAACGCTTGATACGAATAAGTGAAAAGATTATACAAGTGAGATTACGGGAACGAGATGACAACTACACATGGTAGACGGAGCGATAATGCCGATTATGGGATCAACAAGGGGGTGAGTAAATGTGAAATGGGGTGCAAGTGTACTGTTAGATCTTGATTCCGTGCAGTTGGCAGCTCCTGCAGCAGAATGTTCCGTAGCGCTTGTTTACACAGAGATTGGACTTCACAATCAGGGCGCAGGTACCTTGATTTCCGACGTCCCTGCAAGACGAGTCCAAAGGAATCTCAGCGGCTGAAAAATAATTTTAATCGTAAAAATTTGTTAAAAAGATACCGTTGACTTTGACGTGAACAATCTCCGAGAATAGACCATCAGGGCCGACAGCACAAGCGTAAGCTCCGTTATCCATAAAAGTACTGTCTTTGATCACAACACGCTGCAGCTCGTCAAAGGCTTCGACGCGTGTGCTGAACGTAAGAACGTTTCCATTCTTGTACCAGACGATCGGAGTCTGACCATCAGCTTCACATGTCAAAGCGATCTGGAAAAAAACTTTTAATAAGAACAAAGTAATTTTGTTACCACTGATCCTGCTTGGAAAGGACTTTCTCCATTGACGAAAACTCTGGCCTTTCTCGTCTCAATAATGCGGTCACCGACAGCAGCACAAGCGCCCATACACTCTCCTCGTGAATCGAAACGGTTGTCGTTTCCTTCACAGCCTCCGTACGAGAAGAGGTGACATTCTCCCGTAGCAAAATCGTAGAACCATTTTTGAGTCATGTCATTGCATGGTCCTGTCATGAAGGGTTTGTTGCATACAACTGAAAATAATTTTCAGAGAAATAAAACCAAATTCAAAACCTGCTGCATTGATGTGGATGAGATTTTGAGACTTTTCGGCGCAACGAGTCTCGCAAGACTCTTTGGAGTAAAAGCGGTTTTTATTTCCACGGCATCCTCCATAAGTGAACTGCTTGCATTCGTTGGAGTCTTTTTCGTAGTACCACATTGATACAGCATCGGAGCAGGGTCCAGAAGAACGAGGAAGGGAACAGATGTCCGTTGCTTGCCAGGCGAACTCTTCGTGACAGAGGGACTCGCATTCTTCTCGAGACGAGAATCGGTTGCCGTTTCCTCCACATCCAGACCACATCATCAGATGACAGCCTCCCTTTTTCACATCGAAGTACCATTTGGTTACGGACTGATCACAATGCCCTTCCTCCTTGGGTTTGCCGCAGACGGCTGTATCTCGGAAGACGCCGCAGCTTCTTTCGCAAGCTTCCTGTAAATTGCTACAAGTTAAAGCCAAATAAATTTTTTACCTCACTGGTGAAATGGTTGGCGTTGCCTTCACATCCTCCGTACATGAAAGAAACGCAGGAGCTAGTCTCTTGGCTGTATCTCCAACGAAGCAGGTTTCCAAAGCATGGACCGCGTTCTTCAGGAAGAAGACACAGTTCAGGAACAGGAGACTCTGACTGGGGTACAATTTCCCTTATTCGTTGTTCATCGGTATTGATTTGTTGCAGCGACTGATCGTTTTCTTCTTCACTGACCTATAACAAGCTTTTTAATGACTTTCAGATTTGTACAAACCGTCTGGATCTCATTCATTGGGACCTCATTGCTATGTACAAAAACTCTGTTCCATTCACGTCCTTCGTCGGAAGCTACATCATTTTCAGGCATTCGTAGAGCTTGATGTGGTGAACACGATATCTGACACTCGGCCAGGGAGGGGAATCTATTGGCATTTCCTTCACAACCTCCGTAGTAGAACTGAAGGCACATTCCGGCAGTAACGTCAAAGTAGTACATAGTCACAGCGTCACTACATACACATATTAAGGTCAGTGTTAGATTCATAACTCACGTGCATTTTCCAGTTTCTTTCGGCAGGAAACAGCGATCGTTGGAGAGAGCAGAACTGTCCACTTCAACTGGAAGACTGAGGGAAGGCGATTCACGGTGTGGTTTCAGACCAGGATTGGGAGCCGAATCTGAAAATATTAGTAAAACACACAAACTGAGTTAGGATACATGCTCCCATGTGCAACTTGGGATTAGCTGAGAGTTAGGATGCTAGCGAGGTTAGCGAAAAGAAAGAATTGCGCAGATTATAATTCAAAATTGCTTTATTATGACGAATTGTGGGACAATTCAAGAAGGGCAGTAAAGGTGTTCGAAAGATTCAAAAAAGAGATTAGACGACGAGATGGGTACATTATTATCAAAAATGGGAGCTAGAACGGGCAACAACGAACGCACTCGTATGGATGTGTAAATGTACTTAACTCTATTCTAAAAGAGCAACAGGACCGTAGTAGATTGTGGGGGAAATAGGCAATAGCTCAGAAAGGCGAAATTAGCAATAGGAGCTTTGCAATTGCGGGAAAGTCTACTTACGCTGACAACGGGCCTGGCATTCTTCGACGGTGCCAAAGCGATTGGTGTTTCCAAGACATCCACCATAGACGAAGGTCTCACACGTCTGAGTGGCAGAGTTGTAGAAGTAGTACGTGTGCTTTCCTGAGCAGGGTCCTTGAACCTTGGGCAGGGAGCAGACATCTAAAATTTTGATGCAATGAGCTCCAGTTTCTGTCACCTTGATGAGTGGAGCAGGCAGCCTTACAGAGCTGCTCGTTGTCGAAACGGTTTCCAGTTCCTTGGCAACCTCCGTAGTGGAAGCGGTTGCAGGTTCCGTCGGCCTTATTGTAATACCACTTTGTGACAAAGTCAGTACACGGTCCGGTGTCCTTTGCCTCGTCACAGACAGAGTTGGCTCCAGCGGGTCCATCTAAATCTTTAGTTTAGTCGATGTCTTCAAGTTGGACAGCATCTGTTAGAGCTTGAGAGAAATGTTAAAGTCATCCCATGCAAAATAATAAACGTGCCCAAACCTCCTCCGGCAGAAGCTCCTCCGCGAGTAGCACAGAGTCCTTCGCATTCCTCCTTGGAGTGGAAACGGTTGCTATTTCCTCCGCATCCGCTGTACTTGAACGGAACGCAGCTTCCGGTAGCGACTTCGTAGTACCAGCTGTCGAAAGATCCCTTGCAGCGTCCGACGTCAACCTTCAGGTGACAAGCTTCACGAGATTTGCCAGCTGAAATGGATTTACATGCAAAACAAAGGGATACACGCAGAACAAGACGTACTCATAACCATAATAAAATGAGGGAATGATTCGGACTTTCGAAAAAGAGATGAGAACTCACAAGGAATGATCACGGGAGCGGACTGAATTGGATGGGGAGCGTAGTAGGGTTGTTGAGGTTGAGGCTGGGGCTGTTGTTGAGGAGCAGGCTCTTGAGGTCTGTAGTTTGGCTGAACATCGGGACGTTGTTCTTCTTGACGATTAGTATTCAAGAAGCCACATCGCAGCTGGCATTCATCAGCAGAACGGAAACGGTTGAGGTTTCCTCCGCAGCCTCCATAAGTGAACTTTTGGCAGGTGTGAGTGTTGGCGTCGTAGAAGAACTGCTCGCTGTAGTCTTGGCAAGGTCCGGCATCTTCAGTGGAACGACAGATTTCCTCAAGAGACGCTGAAAAAAAGATCGTTTAATTTTGTGGCCGACGCTTACGCATTGGTGGGCGTTCACGCTGAGGCTGAGCGACTTCTTCGCGAGGAGCAGACGTCACTGGCTCGTACTCAACAGGCTCATAGACGGGAACCTCAGGCTGAGCGGGGCGAGGGTCTTCGAATTTGGGAGCTTCGGTAGGCTGTTCAACAGGGGCAACTCCCTTGCAAGTGGTCTGAAACAAAAAAATATACAAAATAGTCCAATCATACGCTGCATTCTTCCCAAGAGGGGAAGTTGTTGGCGTTTCCGAGACATCCTCTCCACCAGAAGGCAGCACAGTGTCCAGTAGTGTGGTCGTAGTAGTATTTAGCCTGAGGCTGGTCACATCGAAGAGGTCCTTCAACCTTGGGCAGGTAGCAGCGTCCTGAAGAATTATTTATCATCTGAATATTTTCCAATCACCTTGCCCTGGCGGTTCGACGCAGATACTCTCGCAGATTTCCTTGCTGTGGTACTTGTTCTCGTTTCCAGAGCAACCTCCGTACCAGAACTGAGAGCAGCGTCCCTCGCTCGGGTCGTAGAACCACATAAGCTTGTATCCACCTCCACAGACACTTCCGGAATCTTGAGGAAGAGCACATTGGGAGATCTTATAGGGAGAGACGGTTCCTCCGATGAGGTAGTCAGGAGTGGTGGTAGCAGGACATCCGGCATCGTTGGGTCCACGAGCCTTGGTGACTCCATCGGCGCAACATCCATACTTTCCGTAACGGCAATCGTCACATCCCTCCTGCTTGGGTCCAAGAGCGGTGGTCTCACCATCAGGGCAGCATCCGTAACGAGTGTACTGGCAAGGACATCCCTCCTTGTGAGGTCCACGGGCAGTGGTCTTTCCGTCGGGACAGCATCCATACTGGCTCTGAGCACAAGAGTCTGGGCATCCAAAGTATCCAGATCCCTTGGCGGCGTTCTTTCCATCGGGGCAGCATCCGTACTGAGCGAACTCGCATCCGCATCCCTCATTGTTGTGTCCCTTGGCAGAGGTGGCTCCATCAGGGCAGCATCCGAACCTGAATTGTCTCTATGAAACGGAATATTTCTTTCTCTTACTTGGTGGTGAGACAGTTCTCGCCACAGCCAGTTCCGTTCTTTCCAAGAGCAGCAGTTTCTCCATCAGGACAGCATCCGTGGGTGGAGAGCTCGCACGGGAAGGAAGATCTTTCGCAACCAGCGTAGTGAGGTCCGAAGGCGATGGTCTTGCGATCTTTGCAGCATCCGTAGAGAGAAGCAGCGCAGGTGGGTTCTCCGCATCCTTCGAAGTTGGGTCCACGAGCCAGAGTGACCTCGTCAGGGCAGCAACCGAACTGAGTTCCGTTGCAAGCTCCCTGAACAAAGCTGTCACATCCTTCGTTATTCTTTCCAGAAGCAGCAGTGAACCAGTCAGGACAGCATCCGAACTCAGTTTTGGAGCAGTGAATGGTTCCATTTGTCGAATCAGTTCCGTTTCCAAAGTCATCGTCAGCATCGACAACAGTCACGTTGGATCCGATGTTGCACTTGATAGAAGCCTCTTCTCCGTTCTCAGCAGTGACCTTGCACTCGTCAAGAGCTTGGACAACAGCGTCTCCAAGATCGAGCCCTTCTCCGGATCCTTCGATTTCTCCTTCTTCTTCAAGGTTCATAGGAGACTCGACGAACTCGGGACATCCCTTTCCGTTAGATCCAGAAGCGTCAGTGATGTTGTCAGCACAGCAGCCAAACTCAGAGACGGAACAGTTGGAGCATCCGTGGAAGTACTCTCCGATGGCAAAGGTAGAGTTGTCGGGGCAGCAGCCGAACTCGGAATCGAAGCAAGCTGTAATTAAATATTGAATATTAAATAAAAGTTTAAAAATCGTACTTGGACACTCTTCGATGTTACATTCCTGATCTTCTGCTGGCTTCTCAGCCTCATCACACCATTCAGGAACTGGCTTCTTGTCGTAGTTCAAACAGACAGTGAAACGAGACTGGGTTCCTCCTCCACATTCCTCAGAACACTTCTCCCATGGTCCAGTATACCAGGTTCCCGTACACTTTTCTTCGTTTGTGCAGTTGGTTCGCTCTTCAGGCTTATCTCCCTGGCAGTGGAACTCGTCGACAACCGGTAATTTTAATTATGATTTAAAAAATAATCTGAAAGTACCTCGAGGTCTCCAAGCTGGTGAATGGCGCAAACGACACGACGAGTCTTGTGACCATGTCCGCACTCGGTAGAGCACTTTGACCACTGAGAGGCGGTCCATTCGTAGATACAGGGCTGTTGGGTGGCGCAAGTTCTGAAAATTTGATAGAAACATACGTTCGTGTCTGTTACCTGGTATCCGGAGGAATTTCATTGGTGTCTTCGTTCAGACACTTCTCCAGCTGGTAGGCACGTCCAGTAGTGTCCTTGCAAGTAACTTCACGGGTCTCTTCGGTGTCGTTACACTTGGAGCACAGCTTCCAGTCGCTGGTGAAGAACTTGAGTCCTTCGCAGGGCCCAAGGTTGCAGGATCGCTGAGTTTCGAGTTCGACAGCGGGATCACAAGCTTCGGCGGCGAGAAGTTTTCCTTCATCTCCTTCTTTTTCGGAGCGGCAAGTGACAGAACGATACTGGTAGGCATCTCCGCATTTCTCGGAACAAGCGGACCATGGGCCGGCCTGCCATTCGGGACAAGCAAATCTGAAAACGACGAGTTTTGACACGTTTGTCAGTTTGTTTATGCGATATGCCACTTTCTCGACGTCCAAAGGTGACATGTGCCATGCCTTCCTAGCAATCTGACCCCTGCTCAACGCTTTACAACTAGATGCACTCTTTACACTTTCGGGAAACCTTCTTCTCGCAGACTAAATTAATCTTGTACGCCCACAATTTATAAAACAGGCGCGGCTTTTCGTGACTAATGAGCCACCACAGATGGTTTTTGCCATTGTGTGTGAAGTGAGAAAAGAACTAGCGTACCTGTTGCATTGCTGACGAACAGCCGGGCGAGACTCTGTGCAGTTTCCATCATCAACAGTAATACGACGGCCATTGGAAAAGATCTAAATTTGTTTGGTTCTTATCTTCTTTTCGGTTTGCAAGCTGTATGTAATACAATCGCGTCGTTAAACGGCAGGTCACCCTGAGGTCGCACATTTAGACGGTCGTAAAAAGAGCAACTGCCAAGAAAAAGAGAAAGTGAAGAAAAGAGCTCACCTGGTGACAATAGACTACGCGGTATTGTTCTCCTTGATTTCCACAGGTCTGCGAACAGTCTTCCCAGTCTCCGGTGAACCATTCAGCGGCACAGTCGACGGTCTCACACGGCTTCTCGTACTCGGGTTTGGTGGCGTTGTTCTCCTCGCAAAGTTCATCACTGACGCGAGACTGGCTCTTGGTATCGATACAGAAAGGAGTACGGGTCTTGACTCCTGAATAGTAATGACAAAGTACAAAACAACAATAGTGTCGCTGAAAGAGGTGTACGCAATAGTGCGCTGACAAAAATTCAATCTGCGTACTGGCCAATTAGGGCTGCAATACGGTAGAGAAGGGTATGAAACTGACCCTTTCCACAGGTGACAGAGCATCCAGACCAGTCTCCGACCTTGTACATGTAGTCAACATCTTCCTCAAGAGGGATAGAGAACTCGTAGCGGATAGCAGAATCCTTGTTGCTCTTACGGAAAAGAAGAGCAACAGTAATTTCCTCGGTCAAAGGTCCCTTGGCGGTGATGGTTTCAGTCTTGTCATCTTCGTACTCGAAAATGGTTCCGGCAGCTTCGATTTCAGTCTCTGGCTGAATCATGGAGTTTCCATTCAGGTAGAAGTGGTCAGAGCTGTTCTTCAGAGCTAAATTGATACTTTATCTAAAACTTGTTGGCTATAGCTACCGAGGTTGTTGGAAGAGCGACGAGCCTCAGAAATCTTGATGGCAGTGGCTCCAATGGGAAGCTTGATGACATCGTGGTATCCAGGGCTGAGATTGCGCTCGTCAAAGAATCCTTCGATGGTCTTGCAGGTTGATCCGTCTCCGTCGCACTTTCCACACTTATCGACCTTCTTGGCTAAAGTAGTTCGACTTCAAGAACAAGTTTTTCTATCTCACCAGAACCGAGCTTTCCGTCACATCCAAGGGGGATGCAGACACCGTCAACACAGATTTCTTCACCCTTGGAGTCACAAGGAGTTCCGTCAACGACCTTCTCGTCCCACTTGTAGTAGAACTTTTCGTTTTCAGGCCTACAGAGAAGCTCGCACCTATAAACAACTTGTTATTGTGAACCATTAATCATATCTCCAGATGTGCATAAACCCATATGGCTTGTCTTTGGTTTCCTTTCTGCATTTTGTTTACAAGCTACTCACATGTGGCGTCCAGATGCCGGCACACCAGACAAAGAGCAACAAAGGTCATCAGTAATGTCCCATCGTAACTCTTCTGCAGCTGGCAGCGGAAGCGCTAATAAGAAAAAGAAACTTACTTGTTCTTTCCCTTGTAAGGAACCCATTTGAAGTAGTTTCCATCAAGGGGATCGTCGTTGTGGGAAGCACACTGTTCGGCGCGGAAGTCTCCACTTCCAGAGCAGGGCTCGAGATTACAAGAGACGTAACGAACGGAAGGACCAGTACAGTCGCCACTAGAATTGAATGTTTAGACCTTTTAAGGTGTTTTATGTTACCCGCATTGCCGTTTCTCCTCTTGAACTCCGCCACCGCAGCTGCGAGAGCACTGTCCTTCTGGTTGCCAGGGTCCCCAGTTTCCAGTCTCAGTCTGTCCAGTCTTGTCCACAGATACTGTAGAGTCTCCATCAACGTAGACCTGAATTTTTTTTACTGTGAATATTAGAGGCTACGGTTGTACCTGGTAGGCTTGTCGTTTCGCTCTGGCTTGCGTAGGATCGGTTTCGGCAGTTGATAGGGGATGAAGATGCATCTTTCCGGAATTCGACTAAAAGTTGTATTAACTTTGTTTGGACTACTGAATACCTCGAAGCTGAATATATTCAGCGAGAAGGCCCAACAGTGGGCGGCTAACGCTGCCCATAACAGCAGCGTCTTCATGGTAACCCTGGAATAAAAGAAATTTAAGTGAAACTGTTGAGGAGACAAGACTCATGCAAAGTGGGAAATGGCAGATGATTACGAGATAACTCTGAGATGGGGTCAGTTGTGTTGAGGCCACTGCTTGTCACAACAGCTCACCGGCATTTCTTTGGTTTCAGCCGGCAACTGGCGAGCAGGCACACCACAAAGTGCCGACCATTGGTGGTCAGATCAGGGCAATTTGCCAGATTGGCCTAGTCATACTGTACTATTGCCTACAATATCTGCGCGGCGAGATTTTTTCTGCTGGCACTGCAATTTTCTGAAATATCTGTGTTCCTAGAAGTCAAACATCAAAACGTATATCTAGTCTTTTGGAAAGACAGAAAGGGTCAGCTGGCAACAAATAGGAGTGTCCGGGAGTGTAGACAAGGACTAAATTAGGTCGGGTCACTATGATAAAGAACTCTTTGGCAAGCCAGCGCGGTGATAACGGTCAAGACATTGTTGGCAAAACTCTGTGTGAGGCCCGAACTGAAATCTGAAAGACGATTTTCAAGAAAGTAATTTGTTGGAATGATAGGTTAGGGCGGAGCGCTGGGTACTGTAAGCTGGGTCTGTCAATTACATGAGTATGAAGGAATGAGGGTGAGGCTTTTCTATGAGGAAGTGGGCGGAGCTTCTCCGCCCCATCAAAAGAAAGAGCTAGAGATTGAGAGAGATCCAGACAGTTTCATCGAGGTCAGAAAGCGGTCAGACAGTGCTCAATCAAAAGTTGAGAGAACACTTGGCGAGCAGATATTGCGAAACGACAAAATTATTCACCAGAAGATGTTTGCAACTTGTTTGTTGTATGGAGCAACTGTTTTTACGGCAAACAAAATTAACTGGCCAAAGGTCAGGAATTGTCAACAACTGAAAAATGTTAGTTAAAAATACTTACTGTTGTTGCTATCACAATTTGTTACAGTAGAAGTACTGCTCATAATTATTCCAGTACCGGTCAGACAACATATGTTAAATGTTTTAGTTTCTGATCTCGCAGACCTACTTTTCTAAACTCGGCGATTGATTTTCAAAAATGAAGATGTCATATTACCATGCCGGTGCAATTCCAAAATAAGATTAATGAAGGTAGGTTAAGAAATGAGGAACAAAGTACTGATTCAAAAGCAAGCTTTAAAATTCGTTTGTTTCCATGTATCATCTGTAAAAGGTTTTATCATAAACCGAACTGATCGTTCATATTAGTTCACTGCACCGCTTTGGCCAACGTTGCTCGCGCGTCTGTTGGCTTCAGATTACTCAAGAGCGTTGCGTAACAATAACTGACCCCGGGAGGTGGTAACCGATATCCGATATCTTTCTCTCTCACTCCTTCGGTTTTGTGATGGGGAGAAATTTGAGGGTTGCAAGTTTCCAATGTCGACTCTTTGAAGCGTTATTTTATATGGTTTGATCTTGGAACTGGTCATAGATTCCGTTCCGAGGATCGTATTTTACGAGCCGCGAATGTTCTTTGTGGAAGCGCAGGAGTGCCAGATGTGGGCTAAGAAGTTGCAGCTGGGGTCGGGCAATATTCAAAATCTCCGTCAAAAACGTTTCGATAAGGGCTGCATGTAGGACTACTGTTATTCCAGAGATTTGAACACAAAAGAACTCAGAGAGGGGCATGGAAGTCACGGGTATGCTCGCTTGACCAGCAAGTGTCCTAAGGGCAGTCTGCGTGTGCACACGTGTCCCTATGTTGTGGCAAATGTCGTGTCGGCTCGTCTGCTGAACATGGCAGATGGACTTTGTGGCTGTAACAACATTCATCTAGCAGGCGCCTTCATTTGTCTCTTGTGCGCTGTAAGCGACGACCTGGGGTGCTGAGTCACTCGGCAGAGCTAGCGCCACGGAGAGCGCTGACCCATAATAATAAACAGGCTCGGAGAGGAGAAGCCTGACAGTTGTCTGGATAGATGAGAGCTGGCATTCCTTGAGAATTACAGATTATAAATTTTGCCAGAATCTACAGTGGAAAGAAGAGGATTCCAATCCCAGAACTGCGACACAGCGGCATTGTCAAGTCAACACTCATGGCTCCACCAGCGATGCTCGTCTCTACAGTGATTCCACCAAGTCAAGCAGCCGTCTACCCGAACAAGAAGACAACTCCAATCAAGAAGATGTCTTCACGACTCGGTCAGGATGTCACCTTCTGGATGAGAAGAAACTGGGCAGTGGTCGAGACCTGAGAGCGGCGACGGATTCCAAGAAACGATCGTTTCTGCATGATACCCCTCGATTCCGTCAAAATAAACTGTTGAAACTGATTATAAACATCTTCGAAATACATTTTTAAATGGGTCTCAAAATCAACGTGTGTTTCTGAAACATTGAAGCGAAATAGCGCAGTGGCAGGAGGCGCCAGCGTCAATCAAAAGGTCCCAAGTTCAAACCCCGCTTCTGCCCAACCAAGGCATCCATCCTCCCGAGGTCGGTAAATTGGTAGTAGCATGCTACGAAGTAAAGGCGCTCCGTGGAACAGGTTGGGCAACTTCGGAACGTAAACGCCTCACACGATCAGGCCCCTCAGATTGACCCCTCACGCAGTAGGAGCTTGTCTCTCAAAGGTTTCTTCGGAACTCTGGCGTTGATAGGGAGTAACTTTACTTTTTTTTACTTTTATACGAGCAGTAACAGTTTTAGGGTTACAGGAAGTGGCATTACAATTCGAGTCAGTAGAAAAACATTTTCGTTTCATAGCAGATCAATTTGAGTCCTAGAGCAAAAAAAATCAAGAAGCAATCTTTCACACAATATGCAGAGTTGCAGGAAATATGAATTATTCGAAACGGTAGAAGATCTGACTAAAGCAATGCATGTTAGTTTTACCATCAGGTCAAAAAGTGCTTCAAAGATGTTGGTACGTTCATATCATCTAGTAAAAACAATACATAGGTTGCCCACGTTTCTGCATCTGAATTCCAAATTGTATGGTGCATTACTGTCTCCAGCTACTATAAAAGAGCGGTAGGCATAGGGGAGATCAAAAGAATTTGGTCCAGTCAACAAATATCCGCTTTAATAGAGAAAAACAAACTGTACTGTTTAAAAAAATTCCCTGAAAGTTCCTATTTCTCTAAAAATAGATTCAAAAATATATAAGCGTCACATGTCTTTTGTAGATTCCATTGTTTAAGTTGCAGTATTTTTCACCATTCATGAATTTTATCCTTTTCTATTTTTCCTAGTTCCAATTTCTCACAAAAGGCATCGTCATTTATCATTAGGCGGAACAGGCAGACAACCATTAAGTGAAAGTCGGGTCGAGCCTCCGGATTTACGATATCATCCGCGGTATCTCTTGGCAAGCCGTCTAGGCTGCGCCTCTTGCGTTTCAGCGATATTTCTTTCATGCAACCTGCTCCCTTTTCATTTCTGGGCGGAGGACAGCACAAGGACAAAGACGTTCCAAATGGCTATAAAAGACGTGTGTATCCGGACAGTAGCATACCTATCATGCAGAAACTCTTCGTCATCGCTTCTCTTCTCGGAGTCTCAATCGCCTTCCTTCTCCCCAGCAGCGGCTGCGGATGCCCGTACGTTTCACCACCATTTTTGTTTTTAGGCTTCATACCTATTGTGTCTATTTTCAACTTTCAGTCCTCCTCCTCCCTGCGGATGCGGTGGACTTCCCCCAATTCAGCTCCCTCAGCTTAGGTGAGACACTAATAGAAGAGAAAAATCATCGTTTCAGCCTTCCTTCAATCGGTGGAGGTTGCGGATGTGCCCCTCCTCCTCCCTGCCCCTGTGCTCCTCCTCCGAGACCTGCTTGCGGAGGTTCTCCTTGCGGAGGAGCTACTCCTGTCTTCCCTGCTTTCCCCGCTCCTGCTCCTCAGGGATACGCCACTGCCCCTGCTGCCTTCCCTGCTCCTCAGGCTCCCGCCTTCAACGCTCCCGCTCCCGCTTTCCCCGCTCCTTCTCAGGTGAACAGTTGGATGAACTATCTTGAAAACACTTTCAGGGATACGCCCAGGCTGCTCCTCCTGCCCCATTCCAGGCTCCTCAGGCCCCCATTGCTGCTCCTCAGTATTCTGCTCCTGCTCCCGTTGCTGCCCCTCAGGCTCCCCAATTCTCCGCTCCTGCCCCAGTTTCTGCTCCCCAAGGAAACTCTTATGCTCTCGGAGGAAAGTAAAAGGAGTCGCAGCTTGGTCATATCTTTATACTGTCATCTCATTAATTGCAATAAAATTATCCTACTCGATGAAAGTTGATACACTTTTCCTCGACTTGAAAAGCGTATATGATACATTTTACATGTAGACAAATATAACCTTTTCTTAAACCTTAATTGTTTAACTGTAAAAAAACTGTTTAAGAGGGAGGGGTGATGATGAGCGCGTTGAATGATCAGGGTAGCTCAAGCTACGGGATCCGCTGGACAGGCTAGGCTGGCGAGAGATGCCAGGGTAGACTACCTTCGTGTACTACCACCCGGGATTGAACTTGCGATCGCTTTCTTCATAGACTGTCATCCTATCCACTTGACTATCCGGGCCCCTAATTGTTTAAGTTTACCATTTATTCCCGCACTTTCGGAGAATTCAACGACAATAACTAGTTTCTTCCCACATTTATTGAATCTAGCGAAGTCTTCAAGAATGACAAAACTCGCACATTTTTCAATCAGTTTTGTTTAAATTAATGTCTTGGCTTCAAAGAAATTAAGCAGTTGTGAACTGAAACTTTGTTTCTTTAAGCTAAAAAAATTCGATCTAGCAGGTCGCAATGATTCCTCCACTCGATCATAAGTTTTGAATCCTACGAGCTTAGAAAAACAGGACAAATTAGGGTACTTTTTTTAACAAAGATATTGTAGAGCATGTATAATAAATATTTTCAGAAACAAGCCAAATGAGAATAATAAGAACTACCTCCGGTATGCTTGCGAAACAAAGTGCTTCTGGAGTACGTAGATTAGGAGATATTCTCGCTGTTTTCACCAAATCAAAAACAAACCAAAGGTGTTGAAGTAAGATCTTGGAAAACGAAAGTCAAAGAGCTTACAATTTTGCATAAAGCATGCTGTGACGAGTCTTTTCTTTTTACAAGCTACTTTGTGTGGACGGCTATAAAACCCCACAAAAGAAATCCAACTGATCAAATTTGACTAGAGTATTCTATCTCTTCAATTGAAAACAAAACAATTGTTGATACTGATAATTTATTCTCGCTTGTGGTGAGCGGAGGAATGAAAGACTGAATATACAGATATGGCGAAGCCGAGGATGATGAGAAAATTACTTTCCTCCAACAGCGTAAGAGTTTCCTCCGATGGGTCCCTGAGGAGCGTATCCTCCGGGAGCGGGAAGAGGAGCAGGAGGAGCCTGGGCGTATCCTCCAGCGGGCTGAGCGGGGAAGGGAGGAGGAGGAGCCTGAATTTCAAATTTTTGTATTTTCGGTGCTTGTTCTTACGGCATATCCTCCGGGAGCAGGTCCAGCTCCGCAGCCTCCGATGGGAGCTCCTCCGCAGGGAGGTGGGGGAGGGGGAAGAGGAGGAGGAGCTCCGCTATAAAATTTTGTTTGGTTTCAACTGCAATTTCCTACCATCCACCACCACATGGGGCCGGGGGAGGGGGACCGCCGCATCCTCCACCACAGGGAGCAGGGGGAGGAGGAGCACTGGAAATTCAATTTATATAAATAAAATGATCTAGAAACGAACCATCCACAGGGAGGAGGAGGAGGAGCACATCCGCATCCACCGCCGCCGCCCAAGCTAGGGAGGGAGAAAGATGGGAGAGAGAGAGGAGGAAGTCCACTGAAAAAAAGAAAACCGTAAATGAAAGCAAATGTAGTTGTTGGCGATCTGAAATTTTATAAAAAGTAAAGCATACCCTCCGCATCCACAGGGAGGAGGGGGAGGAGCACATCCGCAGCCACCGCCGCCACCTCCGAGGAGGAAAGCTTGGGAAACTCCAAAGAGAGCCAAGAGGATAAGCTTCTGCATGGTCTGAGAAGACGCTTGCTTTTTCCAGATCTTCCGCTGCTTTTATAGGCAGTTGAAAGCCTTTGTCCTTGCGATGCCCTCCGCCCACAGGTGGCTATCGTAGCAGGTTGTTGAAAGCGATAGAACATGTGCAACCTAGAGATATCAGGCAGGCATTCGACGATAAAGCTTCCCTGTGGGCGATTTTTCCATGTTACGTAACGGAAGAATAACCTTGAAAGCGTTGAGATAAGGAAAAAACGAGTTGGACCTCATGGCATCGCAAACATAAGTGTCTGAATGCCTAGTAGAAAGATTGATCTTCTCTTATTAAAAAGCCAAGGGAATCCGAAGTGTATTTCCAAACTTTTCAAAAAGTAGACTGTAAAAATGCCATTCTAAGGGCAACTGCTTTATTGAAATTTTGTGAAGAATCCAGCTGCCACGTCCGTTTTTCGAAATAATTCCCCTTTCACTGTTTTCAAGCCCCTCTATGATCTCGCTACAGGCAACAAGTTATTTCCTGTCGGGAAATTTGCCTACAGTTAAGTTTTGAATTTGGGGAAAAATTCGAACAGTTAAATTGTCCAAAATCGTGGTACGACGTCTTCAGACGACGAAGTCGTCTGGTCAAAATTATGCTTCAGCAACCGCTTTGTTCATGCCCGGATAGTCAAGTGGATAGTATGGCAGTCTATGAATAAAGCGATCGCTAGTTCAATCCCGGGTAGAAGTACACGAAAGCAGTCTACCCTGTCATCTCTCGCTAGCCTAGCCTGTCCAGCTGATCCCCTACCTTGAGCAACCCTGATCATTAAATGCGCTCATCATCACTCCAAGACCCCTCTACTTTTCGGATGTAATCTCGGTTAGGTGAACTTCCTTGAAAACCCGAATAAACAAAAAGTTTTTTTAACAAACAGTTTTGTTCAGGCGTTATCCGAGGTTCAGCATTGCAACAAACGAAGCTGCAGAAATTGCTATTCTTCTCAATTTCGAATGTAGAATATTTTTTCTCGCCTCTTAGAACATAGGATGAAACACGGCTTGTTTAAGTTTTTCTTATATTCTTGTACATCTTCAATGCAAACAACGCCTCTATCCTCGCTCATTCAGCCGACTGATTTTCCATTGTCATAACAGAAATACATTTGTTGTGCTTACATAACCGTTTTGAGCCTACCTACTGTATGAATTTTTAACACATTTTAGCGACAGTTGAGACTTGTGTACAACATCTCGATATTTTTATTTTACAGCCGTTGAAACGGTATAGCTGGTGGAGGCAGAAACTTTTTATTTGGAACTGCAATCTGATTCATCTTTCAAAGTGAGAAAATTTGTACATTTACATAAAACTAAACTTTTCTCGTCTCTTTCAAAAAAGCAAGGATCAAAAGATTCATAATCGCATTTTTGTTTCTTTCCTTTCTTTTTTGATGTTTTGCGCAAGAGAGCGGCTTTCACTTATCGCTCGACTTGGAAACGGGTCTTCCATAGTGCAATGCAAGACTGGGTAGATGCAAAAACGATTTTCTTGTTGGAGCTGGATGAAAAATTCCAGAGACGCTGATCGTCCAGATTGCGGTGATGTTTTGAAACGGCTAATGAAACGCGATGGAGGGATTCTCTTCCGTCTTTTCAGTGATAGTTTCCTTTCGTTTATTTTTCAGATTTTAAGGTCTAACATTGGCGTTAGGCCCATATTTTTGCAGTTTATGTGCTTCTGCTGTCGCTGAATCTTTTTTTTGCGGTTATCATTGTAGATATATTTTTCACAGGATAGAAACACGGCACGAACACAGCTTGTTTTTCGTTCGCTGCTCCATGTAACCGTGTGACTGAACTAAGTTAACATTTTTGTTTGAAACATTTTTCCGAATCGCGAAACCGTTTCGAACCGTAGGATAATGTTGCGTTTTATTCGAATTTTATCTGAACGGTAGCAGGTTTCTTCCTTTTGTCTCCGAAACGACAACGACCAAAATCGACACCTGAAATCTCAGCGACCGGATTCATCACGCCATCTGCCAGAGGGATCTCACTCTTAAATAAACGCGACAATATAAAGGGTTGTTCCAATTGGTATTTCGAATTTCTGGTACAACCGAGGGGACAGAAATTATTCTGTTTTGGGATAACCGTTGAGATAACCGTTGATAGGTACTTCTGGGTATACTTGGGCGTTGAGTCAAAAATTTACTCGACTCATTGTGAGCCGATTCAGGAAGTCGAGTGCGTCAAAGTCGATACGGAGGCCGCCTCCGGTGAAGGGATTTTTAGTGAGAAGTCCATTGATCCAGTGATGCATTTTTACTGTTTCTAGTTTTCGCAAAAGGACATGGAGTTTCATATTTTTTTAGCATGCGTGACACTCTCGCGGATAAGATATTAAATGAAGATGTCGGAATTGTGAATATTGATTCTTCAAATAGTACTCATTAGGTTTACTATAAAATGATACAAGAAAAAAGTCATTCCTTCGAATCTTTCGCATTCGATCCACCTGAAGAAATTATCACTTATCTCAAAAATAATTGTGTAGACAAAGAAATATAAATTAATGTTTAAGTTAATATAATTGTATGCTCCACATTTCCAATACAAGAATTTGGCACACACCATTGTGCCTATTACTGTCTTCTAGTTGAAAAAGCTTGATATTAAAAAAATTGTGTTGTCTTAAAATTAATTTCTCTTAAAGTGAATAATAATAAATATCAGCTTTAATCTTAGCATTTTCATGAGTGAAGACTATCTTTAGAATTTACAATGCATCAGTAGGATATTTTTTATATAACGCTTATCTGAAATTCTTTTCTCTTTTTTACGTTCTTTTTATGTCATACACTCTGCCTCTATCCAAGAGTGTGACAGCAGGAGAGTTTCACTTTGGTCAAGAAGTGGGTGGGGTTGTGATAGAGAAATTGAGTCGAGCGAGTGGCCGCCTTCCCTCTTTATTTCAATCTGGTGTCTGTTTCATAATAACCATACATATTATATTTTTATATTATAGGTGATTATTGTAAACATTGTTCATATTTCCACTCAAACTTTTGATTCTTACTTTTTGCATTCTCGGTTCGTATTTATCTCGCTGCGCCACTTATATGTGCTTTTCTTGCGTAAATGCATTAAAATACGCTATATATTTCCAGGCTAAACGATCTATCCAAGCGACGCTAGATCAAAGTACCAACTAATTAGTGTACACAACTGTATAACGTTTTTCTGAAATGAGGACAACACTTGCCTTGCGACCCATTTACATGCAGGTATGATCGCCTTGTTATTTAGATTAGATGGTTGGACAGATGAACATATCATGCTTTAGCTAAAATAGGTGTCAACATGTACATCTTTCAGGCAGCATCAACCGCTCCAACAGCACTACTTACATCTCTACATCAGCGGCCGCTAAGCTAAATAGAAGCCTCTCATATGCGGACGCGATCACGTCATCTTCGCTCTTCGACGTGGAGGAAGAGCTAACCAAGATTGCCGCAGTCTGTCTTAGCAGTACAGATTACGAAGGCAACGTTGTCGAGGCATACTACGAGTTGAGAGAGCCACGCACCTCAAGGAGAAGTCTTAACAGCTCATACTTATTTGAGCATAATGTAGCTGCCGGCATCGCATATTTAGACGCGCGATTGCCGTCCATACGCGCCATGTTTAGGCAGACATTCGAAGAGAACCGCCCAAGAGAAGGAGTTATAGATAAGAAAACAATTGATCGTATGATTGTTGAGTATTTCACCACTCTTGATAGAGTAGACCATGCAACTTCAAAAATGCTTTCTTTCAAGAGAACATGCAGGGATTGAGTCGATTAATAATCATATTTTCCTGATTATCTGTTGTATTTTGTTATGATTTCATTGAATATAAATGTTTTTGATATTTATGCACATTTTCTTACTTCAGATCACAAAACTCTATTGTTACGTACATACAGCCACGTGCATAATAAAAGCATGAATGTATGTGGACACTTGTAGAACATAAGAAGGGGATGGTGCCGTCTATTCCAGACACTCGATAGTGCGCCTGCACATAACGGCCGGTGATTTCTGCAAATGTATCAGTTTTGCTTTTATGTGTACCAAGTAATACGTACCAGTTTTTTCATGATTTTTTTTCATGTTTTTTCACCGAGAGCGCCCTCAATTTCGATTGCGATTGGTGCTGGTTAATACGAAAGAGAAACTGACCGTCAGGAGCAGGTGCAGACCCTGCTCGCACACCTTGCAGCTCCACTTGCTCATCCTTTTTCGTACCTGAAACGATACATGCCATAATTAGTTATGAACAGATTCGACAGTCCCCCGCCCTATTTGTGTTTCCATGATTGAGTTACTTGGTCACAGTTATTTAATATAAAACAACCAAAAAAGCAAAACAAACTCACTCGTCTGCGCATAGATCGAGGATGTGTGTGCACGTCAACTCTGTTGAGGAGTTCGACGACTGCCTGGGAAATACCTGTGCGTTGACAGAATTTAAGACATTGAATATGAATTCCGAAGTCTTTACACAGACATCTTCGGTCTTCAAATGGATGCGGCAGGGCTTTCTCACTGTTGATGCAAAGGCGAATCGACGCCTGAAAATTGACACCTGAAATTTCAGCGACCGGATTCATCACGCCTATCTTCTGCCAGAGGAATCTCACTATTAACTAAACGCGACAATATCAAGAGATGGGACCGTGCAAGAGGATGTTCCAATTGGAATATCGAATTTCTTGTACAACCGAGGTGACAGAAATGTTTCTCTTTCGTGTTTCCAGCAGATGGCTGGCAACTGAATACAAAATTTAGAAATAAAGCTATACGATACGATTTAAGAGTATTCAATTCACAATTCAAACCAGATCTGTTAGTGAAAAGACTTTTTTAAAACTTAAGGAATAAAGAACTGAAAACACTAAGAGAACAAGACAGCAGAAAATACGCGTTTTCGTTTTGTTTTGGAATCGGATTCAAAAATATATGCTGTAACAAAGGTTTCGGGTTTGAATGAAGCTGTTGTCGTCGTTATTTCAGTTGTTTTATCTGCCCTCGTAGGAAGCCCAAACAAAGACCGGTGTTTTGACCGGTGACCGGTGCGGCCGGCCAGCCGACTGACCTTAACCGTGAAAAGCCGTCTCGCTTACCTTCTGGGGACTATGTACACAGATGGAGAAATAGTGACCGTTCGTCGGATGGCGCAGACTTGGGCCGCGACCCCGGGCGCTCACTTAGAACACCTACTGTCATGTACCCAAACGGCTACCATGAATTTCTTTTTTGACTCGTAATACATTCCTTCTGTTGCGATAAACGAATAGAAGATACGGCGCGGCTGTACTTTCGCTTCTTTTCTGCAGGTCGTCTGTCAAACTACTGATTAGAAACCGTTTCCTGGTGGAAAACAGAAATAGCGTCAATGTTTACATATGCTCTGAGTCAATTTTGCTGTTCCTATTTCCCTATGACTAAGCGAGTCTCTGCTCTGACTTCTGATTCCTTCCACAGGCCAGGTCATCGCTCTTTTTGTGACCTCTGCCCATGTAGGCGGGTCATTCAGACAGGCCGCATGACTTCTGCTCAATTTCAACTAGTATAAAAGAAAGAATGCAAAGGTTCAGACACATCCTTCTTCTTTGTACGTTATCCGACAGCCTGACCCACATAAACGTTTCGTAGAAAGTGAATTCACTGCGTAAATAAATCACTTCTGCTGAGGGGGTTCAAAAAACCTATGTCAGTGTTTCAAATCCTGTCCGTTTAGTCTTTCGATTCTTGATACCTTTTTGTTTTCTCTCACAGAATCGTTGACATCACACCACCTTGGAGCATAATAACTCCAGAAAGTTTCAATTTTTATCTGCCGGTTACAGTAATTCGCGTTAAGGTTCTGTTTCCTATTGTTTTCCCATGATCGTCTTCTCCACTTCAATAGACACAATAACTGTGTATAGGCCATCGCGAACTGTTCATCCTTTTATATTTCCTTTCTTGAACTTACCTTCATTTTACAGGATGATTTGGCTTTACTACTTTGCTGCCATGGCTATAGGGTACTTTCTTTTTCGAAGAATCATCCTCGAAAGTCTGTACATTTCTATGAAGAATCGCTACGTCTTCATTACCGGTTGCGACAGTGGCTTCGGACGTCTTCTTGCTCTGCGACTTCTTTCGCAAGGGGTCAATGTTTTTGCTGGCTGCTACACTGAGACAGTAAGTTCTTCTATGAACACCTATCGAAACTGGTACTGCCATACATATCATTCCTGTCTGCCTCGACCACCTTAGAGCGTAATTCGCAACAGTCTCATTGTTTTCAAGGTTATCTGTGTGTCCAAATCGCCACAATCACAAAACTGACACTGTTATTGACAAATATCGGTTTCAAAAAAGTGTGAACTAATCGGTTTCAGGGTGGTGAAAGTCTTCAACAACAACACCTCGGCAGCAAACAAAAAAGATTCGGTGATCTTCATGTGGTCCAAATTGACATCACTAATGATGAAAGTGTTGCTGCTGCTAGGTTTCAAGTAGATAAAGTTTTGAAGAAGACGGTAGGCGTCAATTCAATTCGCTAGTAACAAAAAAACAGGGAGGACTTCTACACGGTGTAGTCAACAATGCCGGAATTTTCACGACGTTTGGGCCCGACGATTGGTGCACAACGGCAGAGTACCAACTATCGCTAAATGTGAATACTATGGGAGCTGTCAGAGTGTGTCATGCTTTCATTCCTCTTGTGAAAGCTAGTAGAGTATGCAGATTTTATATTCCTTGTTTTAAAAAGTGACTTAGGGAAGAATCGTCACTATGGGTTCGACAGCTGGACGTCTACATGGAAAGTTTGTTGCTCCCTACGTTACGGCCAAATTTGCCGTAGAAGCATATATGGACTGTTTGAGGTAGTTCAGGTCCATTCACTTCAAGTCGCAGGCTTTTAGACTGGAAATGAGGTCATTCGGAGTCTCTGTTCACGTTCTTGAACCGGGATGTTTCAAGACTGAACTTCTCAGTGAGGAAGCGCAACACGGAAGGATCAACAGGATATGGGGACAGCTGCCTTCCACTGTCAAAGAAGAATACGGAGAGAAATACTTCCAAAACTGTAGGTTGGGAGGATTTCTAAGAACAAACCGATTTCAGTCAAAATAGCCTGGCAGAACGGTGTCAACATTGTCGCTAATCCCAACCTTCAATGGGTTGTATCCTGCTACGAACATGCTCTCTTTGGAGGTTGGCCACGTTTAAGGTAAGAGCATCCAGCTTTGAAACCATTTTTCTACTCCAGATACGCTGCTGGTTGGGACGCCATATTCTGTTTCATCCCTCTTAGCTGTATGCCCACGTTTGTGCAAGATCTTGTTCTGGACACGATGTACAGCCTTCAACCTGGACCACCGCTTAATCCAGCAGCTTTGGAAAACAAGTAGGTCATGAAAATGATCATGTTCATAACCATATTCAGGCAATCCACATTTGCACGAGCCTGGAACTGGATGTCGGCTGTAGGCAGCCATTTAGGACTTTTATCTTTCGGCCTTGCACTCTTTTCCATAAAGGCTACTGCTCTTTTCACTCTCACTGGACAAGCGGATGCCGCTGTAACTGCCAACGGAACGGCAAAGGACGATTAGACGTGTCAATTGCGTCTTATCAGTATTTTTGAGCAGTATTTCTATTAGAACAAATCGGGTACCAATTCCAGTCCAGCATTAATATGTTAGAATAACCAATCTCCATATTGTACGAGTTCTTTTAATTAGTTTTAATAAAACATTGCAATATAAAAAATGTACAAGACCAAGTTACAGCGGCAGGAGCTGAGCGGAAGCGACAGCACGACCAACTTCGTTTTCGCAAAGGACGGTGTACTCTCCTAAATATAAATGGTCTTCATCGTATTTTTTGCTCACCAAAATGATGAGGTTGAACGTAGGGAATGGTAATACGGCAGACATCGGAAGTATCCTCAATTGTGACATCGGTAAATCTCATCTTCTGTTCATTGAACAGCCAGCAAACCTGGATTCTACAATATAATTCAAAGAAACTAGTTGCACCTTTGGTCGGGGACTTCCTAGTAGGACGCAATCAAAAACGGCCTTTCCACCCACGTGAACTCTGACATCGCCGAAAACCTATAATTGTAAGAGGACGCAATCGATGGATGTTTGTAGAACAAACCTTGAGGAACTCGGGAGCGTAATTCCAAGGGTTCTGCGCGTATTTGTTCTTTGGAATCTCATACGCAAGCTGGTTGACTTGCTGAAAAACATTAATCGGTTGTTTCAGAAACTATGAATATTATTTTTCATTTTTTTCGCTTTTAACTAGGCGTTCAGAAGAAGTTGTTAACTCGAAATTCAGAAAAATTTAAAAACTACAGTACAACGACATTCATCAATATGAATAAGTTTCTATTTACACTGATTATATGGTTAGTACCTTTGTGAGAGGGCTCCTTTGAGGAGTCGGGCGAATAATTCCTTCGCTACAGTCGACGTTTAAATTACTGTAACTTCGAGGCGGTGGCTGAGGGGAGTAGCGGTCCATTCACTGCAATTTAATCAAGTGTAAATAAGATGTGCCAGGAAACAATCCAAGAGAGACAGGAAGCCTATGGGGAAGTCAACGGCACGGACTGCGAAGCGGCACCGAGGACAAACATTAGAAAGAGATGCAAACAATCAAGCTGCCTACATTCCCACGCAAGACAAAACGCACGCGAAATCGGAAAAACTAGCGTAGACGTAAAGTCTCGTTCAAAAATTTGGTGAACAAACGTATTTCCCACGAATCTTTGTTTTTTACAAGGCTTGTTCTCTCAAATCCTTGTTTAGACGCACCTCAAACAACCGTAAAAGCCCACTCTTAGCGAACTTTGTCGTTAAATGAGTTCGTTGAAAGATTGGGCGTCTTAATCGTATTCCGAGAAAAGGCATGTACGGAAAAGCGTTATTGCCTCCGCGAGGCATATAAATGGAGGGCAAGTAGCTTTCTTGTCCAGTCCAAGATGGGACTTGCTGCAGCATCTACGGCCACCATCGCCCTATCCGGCACAACTCTTCTCTGCTCTGTATTCTCCGTGTTTTGGATGTACAACGAAGTCACACTGATGTGGAAGGAGCTCGATGAAGGCATCAGTGCGTTCAAGGTTCGAAACAAAAAAGTTCATGAAAAGAGATCAGAGTTTAACCGATGACAGCTGGGAGACAATGATGCGCATGGGTGCAGGTACTCCAGCCACGAGAGCTCGCCGACAGTATGGAGGGTATGGTGCTAGCGGTACTCAAACGCCGTCCCCATCCGAAAGTAAGTTTGAAATCAAAAAGAAAATATAAGCTTACAGCTGTTCATAGTGAGCCCCCACTGCATCGAACTTTTTCATTTCTTGATACTGCTTTATCTATTCCTAGCGATTTTTGTCAATGCAATGCAGTAAACACTTGCTCTCCTGGACCAGCTGGCCCCGAAGGACAACAAGGTGGCCGCAAGATAATTTCTTTTAATTATTTCTTCAGGGCCTGATGGTCAAGACGGTATTCCTGGAAGAGATGGTATGGACGGCATTGACAACACGGATGTAAGACCTTCGCCGTATGTACACTGTACACGCTGTCCGAATGGTTGGTAGCCAAACTTTACGTCTAATTCTTTTACAGGACCTCCTGGCAAAGAAGGAGAGACTGGACGTTCAGGAATGAGAGGTATGAGAGGTATGAGGGGTCGCAATATGAACATCCTGTTGATTTTAGGAGCCAGAGGACAACCTGGAAGACACGGTCGAGATGGCAATCCCGGGATGCCCGGTGATATGGTTTTAGCATGCTAAAGAAAGTTCAAAACGCTTGATTAAGGGCCCTCCTGGAGAGACTGGAAGCGATGGAACCCATGGGGAGCCGGGTGAACGAGGAGACGATCGAGAACAACCGATTTCGCGTAAAGGTCCTCCTGGATTACCTGGACCAATAGGGATGCCAGGCGCAGTCGGCTTGCCTGGAAGAAACGCAATGAATGGAGCTCCCGGACCGGCAGGAATGGAAGGCATCATGGGCTATGTAGGTGCTGCTGGATCTGATGGTAATGAGGGGCAAGAAGGTCTTCCTGGAAAACCAGGGACTGATGCTACAGTGAGTTTGTGGCCATACAACGTTTAGCCTTTTTCAGTATTGCAAATGCCCTTCTCGCGACAGTGGTCACCCGTACCGAAAGGTGTACTAATTTATTCAATGTTTCTTCTCTTTTTTGGAAATACCGGCAATGAATGAAAATAATTTTTGAACAATGACTATAAAGATAAACGAGACAATAATTACAATGGATACGACACTAGCAATAAGATCCAAATTATAGTGGACGATAAAAGACAAATTTCTACCTTGAGGCGACAACATAGCCCTTGGTCCTAATTCGAGTGCGAGATCAATGTACTTTAAAAGAAGTTCTTTGGGCTGGAAAGGTCTCTTTTTCAACAGAGCAGTTGTCCTCTTCGCCCCTGCTTGCAGCTCTGAATCATAGAGTCCTCGTCTGATAATCTCTTCGAACCGTTTCTCGTCCAACAACTCTTTCTTGTAGCACACAAAGCCTGAAAATGTCTTTTGTATAAACAAATGGCTAAAAACAAACCAAATCCGCTTCTCTCAGCCATACGGGCGTTTCTCATCTGGTCACCAAAAAGCGGGAACAATGCCAATGGAACTCCATGAGCTGCTCCCTCAAAAGTGCTTCCAACTCCACCGTGAGTAACGAAAAAGGATAGACGAGGATCAGCAAGAAGGTCATTTTGAGGAGCCCATTTCGTGAGAATAACATTGTCAATTCCTTCTGCGATCTTGTCAGATGGGTCTTCGTACTTCCAAATAAACGTGGCCTCTGGGAATCTGAGAAGACATCATTGGTCACAAAAGTTTTCTCACTTTTTAAAGGTGTTAATGAGCGTTCTTTTCATTTCGGGCAGCATGGTCGTCGACGGGGCTAAGCTACCGAACGAGATCAACACAGTTTTGTTGCGAAGGCTTAGCATGTAGTCGAACTTCTTAAATCAAATAGTTAGAATTTTTGAATAACTGACTTCGTCTAGTCGTTTCGGCTCCCTGAGTCCTATTCCTCCTAGATCAACAATTTTGTACAGCGTTGGTTTCGGGAAATCCAGCAACGGATCAGCGTTGGTGAACAGAATGCTCATGTTTCCCACTGTATCCTATAAAAATATCTTTGGAATACAAAATTCAAAGTTCTCACCCAAATTTTGGGAGCTTGCGGATATCGCTCATCCATAAGTTCTTGAATATCCATGGCAAAGTCGTTTTGAAATTTGAATGAGCAGTAAGTGAACACGGCATTGATCAACCGACTTGAAAAGCTCCCATCGTCGGTTGCGACACTTTGCGATCCTGAGAGATTTTATCAAATAGAACCGTACTCGAAATTACCAGGAATGTAACTGCTGAATAGCGGTAGTCCTGAAGCAAGAGCTGCTCCTTCCATAATCACAAGCGTACTGGCCCCTACGATATTTTTTACGCCAATTTCATGAAACAGAGCTAAAGTTAAATAAATGAACACTAAATAAGTATGCTTACGCATAGCACTGAAGTCAAAAAGCTCTGTGATTCCAAGATCGAACTTTTCATTTTTCAATTGCTCCAAAAGATCTCGTTGTTTTAGCATGTCTTAAAAATCAGAATAACTTGGCAAACATTCTGTCTCATACTTTCACAGCCAGCTCGAAACATTTTTTTCATGTGAGGGATCGGTCCCAGCACTGGTATAGGATTGTACAACGACGCCGTCCAAATCTGATTCCAAAAACCTTCCGATGCATATCTTTTGCCAGCATTTACAGTGTTATCATCTTCCTTTATCACAATGACCTTAACACTTCTAGATAAAGATCACCTGAGACAAAAAACGAACCCGTGCATGTTTCGAACCAATGTCGTGAGAATTGATGTTTATCGAAGTTTGGAGAACAGTCTAAACGTTCCCCCTATCTTGAAAAACAAGTGAAACGCACCACATTGTGACCGGCCAATTGAAGTTCATCAGCCATCCTGCCCATGAAGTTCACATGGCTGTAACCGAATCGAGGATTGAAAACTATGATCTTTGCCGAGGAGACGGTTTCGAAGAGAATGAATAGGATAGGAAAGATGTACATACTGAAACAGTTGATTATATTTAGATATGCGTAACTGGTTAAGAAATGGAGAACCGTTTATCGGAACACCTCGACAAGGACTTATATAAGGTATGAATATGAACTGGTCGCGATGATGACAACTATGGGGAAGCGTATTACACTGTCCCGTCGTGTCTGTTAAAAAGTCCTTTGGCGGTCAAGATCTTCGCTACACGCCGAGTCAGCTTGCCTACAAACTAGAATCGGGCTGTTTCCCTGAACTTCTCATATTATGTAGGAACGATGGTCCTCACAATAATCCTATGACTTGGACAATAAAAATATTGTTCTAATTACTCATGTTTTCAATAACTGGTCATTGACAGAAGCTTTAGAAGCACCTGCTTCGAAATGAGCGGCTCGCCACTACTGCACCACGTATTCCCCACGCCTAACCTATGGACCTTTCTGATCCTTTCCCTGAACCAAAACTGTATATTCTTGTAATGCACTTGGGAACAGTTATTGCAATTCCAATTGCATTGCTAGCCGGCTACTGTATTCTGTTCAAAACTCCGCGACAAATTAAAAACTACAGTTACTTATTGTTTAATCACTTAGTGTGGTATAAACTGTTGAATATTTTTAGCACAAGTAAATTCAGGGCTACAGCAAGTGAAATTATTCTTAACAGCGGATCAACGCCCGTAATTTTCACTCCCTACATTGCTGGCTATCCGAGTGGTTTCCTCAATTATTTGCATCTGTCCACGTATACCCAACTGGTTATTGGCTTCTTCTGCCTTGTCGGTATTGAATGGTGCTCTTTTTGATTTTTTAACTGATTTTAGGAACAGCTGCCACAATTTTTCACATTTACTTTCACAGGATGTACTCTTTGATGAGAGCTGAACGAAGATTTAAAAGAAAGTGGCTTTTTCATCTTACAGTAACACTTATGTATGTGTTTCTACTAGGAGCTGTTATATTTCTAGCGATTATGCTCATTCCGGACGAGAAAAGGAACAAAGAATATGCCAAAGCTGTAAGTACGAAACTTCCACTGCCATAATCACTATGTTTAGATGTTTGAATTTGTTCCAAAGCAAATAGACGACGAGAAAGTTCTGGTAATGATTATGCAAGACAATATGTGGCTTGAAATAACGGTATACTTAGTTCTCCTGTTCATTGTTGGAGGCACGGCAGTTTCCTTTGGACTAGGAGCTGGATCTTTCTATGAACTTAAGAAGTCCTCCGCATTTGTTTCGAAAAAGACAGCTATACTCCAAAAAGACTATCTGAAATCTCTCAGCATACAGGTAGCATGAACTTCAGTTTGGTTTCATGACAAAGTTAAGATGCTTGTCTTTGCCACAGTTCTAGTTGTTCCGGCTTTCTTAATTGTGGTCACGATTAGAATAGGTTACAGAAATCACGGTAAGGTTTTTCATTGACTGAAATATTTACGATATTTAGACTTAATTAATGGACTGTTGTTTCTTCTTTCGCTTAACGGTACAGCCGACACAGTTTGTGTTCTCGTGCTCAATAATGCTTATAGGAGAACGCTCATCCGGTTAACTGGTAAGGAATCCGAAACATAATCAAAAATAAAACTTTCAGCCAAAGCTTTCTTCCGCGTTTTCTGTTGCAAGCCACCTCCAGAGGATCTTGTCAGTGCCAGCTCGATGACCGAAATGTTCACAAAAAGACGAATGACAGTTGCTGTTACAGATGTTCGCTATACTCGGAATCAAGTGAATGTAATATGAATGTTTAAATCCTTTTCACGTCTGATCCTCACAGATCCTGTCCTCCGGAACCGGATAGGTGCGATTATCGACAGTCATTGTGCAACAGTATATTACATTTCCGCTTGAACATTTCTAGAAATTTTTGATAAATTTTGTACGAGGTCTTATCAAATTCTGACCTCAGTTCTCTGAAACAAAGTATTCAGCCCTCTGGCGATATCTGTTTCAGCCTTGTCAATTTTGGAAAATTTAAGAAACCGTTCGATAAAAAAAGACTTTGATAGCTTTAACAACAGTTATCATTTTCTGTACGAAAATACAGTAGAATAATGAAGAAGAAATTTCTAACGTTCCACTTAACTCTCAAAGTTTCGGTAAACCTTCATGATCAATTAAAAAGTTCTGGGCAAAATGTTCAACTTCTTGTTATCTCTAAACAAAAACTTTTAAACTGCGCAGTTTTCTGTTTTTGTTGATCTGTTTCCGGTCCCGAGAGTCATTGGATATACCGTAATAGTTGCGCCACAGAGTTAGTCAACCAGATCAACGCCAGATCGATCAGTGACTCGTTTTCACTTCACTTCGACCTTCACTATATCACAACTATTCAGAATGTTCGTTCTCTTGGTTGCATCTTTAGTAGCTGTCACAGAGGCAACTCCATCTGTTTGGTCATGTCCTTTAGTTCCCTTGTCTCCGCTACAGCCAATGCAGTACCAAGTTGGAGAAGAGTAAGACTGTTCAGAGATCATTTATGAGAGAACCTTTCAGCTGTCCAGCAGGTTCATTTGTCCATTACTATAACTGTTGTGACGACAATCCATTCCAATGCTGTTTTCATTTTGAAACTTGGGCAATGTGGGCTTACATTTAGATTTTCCTTTATCGCAGTTTCCAGAGTCCTGTTCGGGATGTTGTGCCTTGGCATGTTGGCAGCGATACTGTTCTTCTCCGGTCGTCTTTTGTTGCAACAAAGAGATTAGAATTGATCTGTTGCTCTCGCCCTGCCCGGTTTGACCCCATACCTACGATTTATTGTGCTTTATTTGGTAATAAATCAGTGTGTAAAGCAACGAGCTTGGGCCATTAGGCAGGCAGTTACATGATAAGAGGTGTCGTACATAAGAAGTTCGATCTGGTAGGGAGCATCATTTGTAAGAATGCTGATAATTTGCTTGAACTTGCTCAAGTCGAAATGAATGGTAAGCCATTGACGTCCGGGGTAAACAGGGCAAGGGACGCCGTATTCGCAGGCATCCAAATCAGTCCTATATTAACATAAGGTTAAATATAGTTTGATATTTACGTCAGTCCGAAAGTGGGGACAGAAGACCAAACACAGCCAGCCCAGCCACCCCATGACCAAATACTTCCATTACCACGAAGATTGGGAGACTTGAAGGTGTAGGAAGGGTCATACATGTCAGCCTTGATGAGCATCGGTCCATTCAAATACAACGGATACATTGACGTGCCTAATTTGCAATTTTTAAAACAAACTATTTTAGTATACCGTTCACAAAGTAAGTGGTTGCATTGTAAAATTGAACAGGACTGCTATCGCATTGCCACCAATGAAGAGCCGTGTCTGTCCCATTGGGCCATTTCACATCACATCCCACGGATTGAACAGTGGCAATCAAAGTAGCGGACAATAGAATTTGGAAAATCATTGTTTGCCTTGTGAGGGTAAGATAAGAAAATGGTACCCTGGAGCCGCTTATATTGCATATGTCCTTCGACGAATTTTTGGACTTTATCTTTATGGCTGGGGGCACGTGTGCTTGACATGGCAAGACCAATTGCAACTAAAAGACAAAATTATTGCAGAACTTTAATCGTTTATAAATTTCAACAAAATGTTAGGCCGGAAGAACGGAAGTCTCACAGCCTTACCTCAAATACATCGCGAAGCTGGTAATATATTCTAATAGAGATGCAGGTCTACTCGCTCAGTCTTCTACTTGGAACTTCCCAGCAGCTTTTTGCTGAAAGATTCTCGATTAAGCTACTGGTACGGTCATTTCAACGCTTCTTTTAAAAGTGACGTATTTCGTAAGCCCTCAGTGCTCCAGAGCTCATTGAGCTTAAGCCCTTGCCGCGACTTTTCTAAAAACTCTTTCTGCTCATTTACTACGGAAACGATGCAACATTCAACGTCTTAGAATGAAAGTTCATATCAGGTTCAAATTTTGACCGACATCATCCAATGATGGAAATGTACTCGTGTTTAGGGAGCACTTACCGCTCCAACTAGATGTGAACGAGGGCCCATAACCTGAAACAACGTTGTCCTTGTTCCTCGAGAGAGCTATGAAACTGATCTTAAATGTTTACTTGACTCTGTGCTCTCTATGCGCGTCGAGTTAATTCACTTACTGTGCCTTCGCATATTACACTTGAGAATTTCCTACCTATGAGGGTACCTTTTACTAGTTTTTATTCGGCCAAACCTCATCGTTGCCGCCCACATGATCCGGTGAGCCTCTTGTCATGATTGCTAGGGCCATGTTCGAGAACTTCCCAGTTCGGAGATGCCCTTCGATAAAAGTTGGAACTTTTTGCTTTTTCACTGGATTTCTGTTGGTCACAAACGCTGCCCAGCCATTATTTATTCCGGACTTGTCGTTCGCGTTCTCTTCTGAAACCGATTGCCACGAGTTGATATTGATAACACAGATTGTCTTTTCTACTACAGACAAAACATTTGTCTCTAATTGTAAGCTGCTTTGTTCAGGCTAAAGCTAGAAGAACAAAAAGTACGACAAAATCCCATGGTACTAAATCAAAGGAACACTTTTCTCCAAGGAGAGCTCTGCGTTGCCATCTGCTTCTTTCTTTGAAAAAATTCGAAAACATTTAACTTTTATTGCCAGCATTGCCTCAAGTTTCAGGCTTTCTGCTCTTTGCGCGTTCCTTTGCAGCTCAAACCCAATTTGCGAAGATGATCTGATACCAGGACAACAATAGAGGAGTTTTCGCATCATAGCGTACGAAGTTGCAGTTTCTTTATTCCATATGTTCGAGTGCCAAATTTATGATCTACCGCTACCTGAGCTGTGATAGAAACACTCACGACAATTGTTGTTTTCACTACCCGAAATTTGTGAACGTTCTTTATGAGAACCCTTTACATCTTGATAGAGACCACAGCGGGGTTGATGCCTTGAGCAGGTGTTCCTTTAATAAAGCTTTTCGCCGATTCACATGTTTCCTTGCCATTTATCCATTTACACCTTCGCTTTCAAGAAAGCTCCAAGACCACCTGTTGTAATTTCTTGAAAATTCCATTAACTCCAAGCTCAAATATTCAATATAATACCTTTTTGACGAAAAGGTTCTAACTTCCGCGTACACTATGATCACCCTCAACTTAAAATAGAAAGCCACTATTAAAAGTCTCAAAATGGAACATCAAAATTGGCTCGTTTGTAAGGGAGCATATTTCTGGGGCTTAGATATCGCTATAACCATTGTAAATCACTTATCTTTGGAGAGTTGTTGTCGGTGCTATTCCCGTCATATTCATTTACAGAATTAGATCACAACGCGGAGCCGCTTCCTGTCTGACGTGGACTCGCCAAGGTTTCCTCTAGACCTATGCGCATAATTCTCGCACGTGCTCAAAGCCTACAATTGATAAAGTACAGTCGTTCAGCACTATCAAAATTGCAAATACTCAAAATAGACTGACATTAGCGCGAGTCTATTTAGAATCGCCTATATTTGGTATCCATTTTTCTCAGCCAGCTGTTAGTTAGCGACGTGATGTACAGAGCACCACCTCTAAAACGTAACTGATTTTTCTCGAACCATATGTAACTAATTTTCCCTTGATATATGCTGGGATAATAAGGCGTAGCATGTGTTTTGAGCTGTTCTGCCTCTTCCTCAAGCCAGAAGTCAATTTCTGGTTTCGTGCATATATTTTGGGAGCGAAACTTTTGATTCTTTTTGCAAAAAGCGCGCCTCCTTCTCCACTATTTTGGGATACGGCGTCATCTGAAGGGAAATGCTTAAAAATCACGGTTATGGCAATTACTGCAGAAATAAATTGAGAATTAAGCTCTTCCCTATTGTTTCACCACATCACCGCCTGAGGCAAAAACTTCAAAGGGGAACATCTTTTCAGGTTGCCCCCATTTCAATTTTTTTTATTCGAGAACGCATACTCTGGATATGTTCCGTAGATCCTAAGTAGATTGTGGCAGAAGAACGTTGGTGTACTTTTCCTTGTTTTTCTACAAAAAGTGGAAATGATTCTTAATCCAACCAGATTACTCTAGAGAGTTACAGTAACAGTCTGATACATTTTAGCGATTAGCTTCCTTTCTCCGCCTACTTTCTTCATTCTAACCATCTGTCCTTTCAAGATGTATATTTTGCTACCATATACTTATCTCAATGAGCATATTTCAGATGGGCAACGAGCAGTCTGCCACGCTAGCCGAGATGAAAAGCCGTCACTCCGTCGACGCCAATTTTCTACGTCAGGTACGGTAAAAAAGCTGTTGAGTGAAATTGATAGTGAAACCACTGGTTCCATTAGCAGAACAAACAGGAAAGCCTCTCCAATAACAGCATCTGCACGCTCCTGACACAAACTTACTTTCATGGATATTCGCATTTCCACTATTGGGCAGAGGGCTTGGATCCTTTATATCGCTCGCAGCTCCAAAAGTCTGAAGAAAGTCGTAAGATTTGCATGAGGCGCTCTGCTCACTGCCGATCACGCCAACTGCTTTTTGGCCTCGAACTTTTACGCTTCTTTACCTTATAAGTTTGTACTTACCTTCTGCTACAACTCGTTGACGTAATTTATACGTAAAAGTTGCTAATTTCATAGATTTCAACTTCCCTCGCTTCCATATTTTCTAGGACGCATTTCTCAACACTCAGTTCCGGTGCCTTTGCAGGGTCTCAATCAACCCGGATTAGGGCATCACAACAGCGCGAATCAAAGTACTCTTTGTTCTCATAGCTCTCTCGAAACCATTCACTCCTTCCTTGTCATCGTACTTGTAAAAACTATGTGGAATGACTGACCCAAATTGTATCAGGGTTGTTTTTTTTTCCTGTTTTTGGGTTGTTGTTTAATAATTCACATCAGACTCCCCGCTTGTCCTCATCTTCCGGAAACGGGCCATGATCTGCTGCTGTTTTGCTTGATGAACGGAGGACCCAGTCCTAATTCTGTCTTACCCCGAAAAAGGTTCTCGAACAGGATGGACAACTGCACAACTTTACTGAACGGGAATAGCTGTTTTGTCATCTAAGCGAATCAATTTGCTATTCATGTCGAAATGCATTCTTTTAAGGAACATTTTTGACGGCCAACCGGGTGGCGTTCCGTTTTGGTTTCTTTGTAATTTGCGTTGCTTACAATTTGTCTATGCAAAAGTTTGAGCTCAGGCCCTCGGTTTCAGAAATCTTTTCTGTAAATCTGTTTAAGGTAACTCCTCGCGGCACCCCGCGTGTGTCGGTGGGAGGTTGCCCTCGCCTGTCTGTGCAACAGAATCCAGAAAGCGACTCAACGCCAAATCTTTATCATCGCCTGAGCACAGATTGTGCAGAACTCAAGTGAGTTGTTTTTGTCTGTCAATTTTAAATGTGAGTACAAAAAATGTACAAAAACTGACACTCTAAGAGTGAACGCATTCTCTGGTCTCACTAACGGGCCTCACAACTATCATGTAAATAGACACCAGCTTAAAATTTGTTAAGATTTCTGATAAAGTGCGTTTGCACATTGAACATAGACTTAAACGACTCTCGCTTGAGTGGCTGACTCAAGTTGCACCCGTTTTGGCAAATGCGTTTTCAATTTCCTCTTGAGATGCTATGATACCACCAGTTCCTCGATAACGAATTCATTTTGTAGGTATTTCAAACCAAAGTTGTCTCTAGCCGGCGAAGAGATGGGCAACCAGCAAGGTCGACGGCTTAGCAGAGCTGCAAACCAGATGGAGGCGACTGGGGATGGAGGTCTATCGCTTATTGACACAGCCAAACTAACAAAGTGAGCAATTAACTTCTCTAAAAAATCGATTTTACAGTTACCAACTGACATTGCTAACTACGTCGTGGTCCAAGCTGAAACTGAATTCTGCAGTTTTCTCCCAAACCTTCAAACTCTTATGCTTCAAATCGACCGTCGCTAGGGAAATGTTCCAGAAGATGTCTATTGTAGAAGGCTTCAAATCGAACCAATGTTGCGAACTCAATATGCATTCTAAGGTGATTGCTTTGTCGTTAGTTTGGTATTGGCAAGCTGCTAAATCTCATGTCTTATGAAAATATGGGGATGTATAGGCACAAATGTGAATCATCTAATCAACCATTCTGATTACAGGTTCTCTTTGAACTTTTGGACTCTTTGATGAATGATCTCAACCAGCCGGGAAAGATTGTCCAAGTAAGTAAAGACTGACATCGGTTTTATGACCTCTTTGTATAATCAAAACACGTGTGTTCTCAGGCGCGCTGCATGGACATCGGAGCCTCTCATGTGAACATGAACGAGAAGTGCTGCGGTAGTCTTTGGGACACGTTTGGCGAATGTCTAGCAGAAATAATCACAAAACAAGACTGCATCCGGCCCAAACGAGAGTGTGCCAAGGCCTGGATCTCTTTAATAAGTTTCCTGGTAAGATTGAGAACTATTTGATAGCACAGTGATATAGGTGGATGGCATGAAATGTGGCTACATGGACGAATGGAAAAGGAAGCAGAGTGGCCGGATGAATCCAGCTCAGCAACAACAAATGGTTCAGCTGTATGAAAATGGACAACAAACTTCGTCTCCATCGTTCGGACAGAGCAGTAGCTCGAACGGCTACGGTGAAAGTGGTCACAGTTCAACCAGCTATGGTCAGCAGCAATATTGACATCTGTTTCCCATTACGTGATTTGTATTTTGCTTATGCTCGTGGTTTCCCCACTCTTTCTGGTTGGCCTGTTTTTTCGTGAGGTTTGTACGAGCTCGAAATTTCTGCATAACTGACCGACAAATGTGTACGGGTCGGCGCGAGTGTATCTTGTTGTATACGGCGATCGATACAATAGAATATCATAGTCTTCTTCCCAGCAAAATTTATCGAAAACAAGTGTACACATTGCTTTTCTGGTAAACCAATTGACTCAGTCATGTTTTAATACAATAAAGTTTACAATATAAAAGCACAACCTGGTGCAACCGATTCGATAGAACTTATGCTGCAAAGCGTGGGGTTCCAAACTGAGCTCGAGATCAGACATTGTTGTTCTTGCTGAAACGAACGTTACAGTCATGCCCAAGGCAGGAGGTTTTCACAATCAGACGCTTTTCTTCAAAGTCTTTGGAAAGACTCCCCTTGTCTGAATAGGATAATTAGTATCCAAGTAGATCGGCACCTTGCCAGACTATATAATATCATATGTCTAGGCGGCTTCACAATCAACCAAAATCTCTGTTGCAGCTCTTTTTTTCTGTTGTTCATAACGAGGAGACAGTCATGTTAGAGGTATCATGAAATTTCGTGTCGGCTGTACAATTCTTTCTGTCATGACAACATATCCATCATGGAAAGAAAGTGAGATTACGTGAGATCCTAGGTATTTTCTCCTTTCCCACACATTTTTCTAGCTTTCTTTCATTTGCACATTTGCGATCCTGAGAGCCGTTCTCTAATCAGTTACTTTTTCTGTTGAACCATCAACTTGCTAACTTTCAGGTTGTTTCAAAAGTACACGGCTGAATGGCAGTAGCAGACTACTTGAAAATAGCCCATGGTATGTTTGTAAACAATCTTCTATAACTTTTCAGGCGTTTTCATGACTGTATCTTGGGGAATCTTTATTGTGACTGGCGTTTTGTTCGCTCGACATTTTAGAGGCTATCAAACAACTTATTGTGGTGTGAAAATGTGGTTCTCGGTAAAATCCTACTCATGCATTCACAACATGTTCAGTTTCAGATGCATCGTGCATTGAATACCATCGGTCTTGTTGGCATACTGTTAGGTGCTCTTTGCATCATTGCTGCTACCGGCTCGTGGGAAGGACCAAACATTCCTTACGATGTCAGTTTACAGTACTTACAATAGGGAATTTTGCAGGGAATGAGTGCAAGCAAATGGCACACTTTGCTTGGAATCATTGCAATCATACTGGCCATCATACAGCCAATCAACGCGGTTTTCAGGTAAGAGGCTCTTCCGGGTAATAAGTTTGACGTTAAATGTACTCTCGTGATTCAATAATAATTTGATACGTGAAAAGTGAGAAAAGTGCTGGCTGAATCAGTAGAAATTGAGGCATGAGAAAGATTGGCTAAAGGTTAACTGAACTTTAAGATGCAAAGAAGGAAGCCGCAAACGTAAACGTTTCACATGGGCACACAGGATCATTGGTCTATCGTCATTTGTTCTTGCAAGTAATAAGAATGTTTTCTAGAAAGAGATTTCGTTTCAGTGGTAACTCTTCTTATTGCTGTACTCTGCTTCACGAGAATGTTCGCTCATCCAACAATGGCCATGTTTTTATTGATAACCTACATGGTCATTTTACTCCTGTCCGTGGCGTCAAAACAGTTAATTTCATACCGAGGTTTTTTTGAAGAATGCCTCTCCAACTCAAACATGTTACAGAATGGAAGATCAATCGAGCCACCCCAGCAGGAAAAATTGTGTTTGAATCCGATTGCGCAAAGGTAAAAAAGATGGTTTTAGTTCCGCTGAATGAATTCAGAAATGGAAATCTGCTATTCTCTTGACGTTCTTGATCGCAGCTGTTGGAATCTGTATAGGGCTCAGCATTCTTATAATTACTAGACCTGTTTTTGTCTCGTCTGAATAAATGTTTTCCCTTCAATAAATTAGTGAAGACTCATCTATCACAAAAGAACTATCAAGATGGGTTAATGCACTTTTACAGAAATGCTAAACAAACAAGTAACAATTCGGTATGTACTACCATAATAACGCAAATATGCAATATGACCTCGCCTGTCCATCTTAACTTTTTGGTTTAGGATATTTGGCTTTGATTACTGTCGTTTCTTTTTGCTCCTTGGTGTGCTTTTTACTATCTTTGATAGTATACGGAGATACAATCGTTTCTGTAAAGTATTTATTAACCGGCGAAGGCTAAGATTTTCAACTAAAACTTTTATTTATGAACTGCAAAACAGCTAGGAAATAATTATTCATTGAATGTAATGCACGTTTTCAAACTTATTCCTCCTAAAATCTGCAGTAAAACTTTGTCGCGTTTACTTCAAAATCGATACGCAACTGGGCGCTGATGTCATTCGGATTTTTCTTGGGAAGAACTTTTTTCCATTGCATCCATATAAAGCATTTTCCGCTTTGCTTGGTCGAAATAATGCTCTAGAAATCTAGCGTAAACTTCACGCCTTGTTTTTTACTAGTTTGTGCCCTTCTAATATAACTTTTCCAGCGTAAGACGTGATTTTTTGTATCTTGCATGCTCAAAGGTTTCATACTGTTGATTTCGTTAAAACGCCTGCTGCTAATACACCAAATCGATAGTATTTCTCGCTTTTATAAATTCCCACTTGTTCCAACTTGCAGGGTTTATGCTCTATCTGGGTCGCCGAGTGGTAGCAGTAGGAGCTAGGTTCCTCACAGCTGAAGCTCGACTTTACGGCAGTTCAGCTGGCGGAGCAAACGGGACCCCCAGGTAGGTTTTTTGTACTTGGCAGGCCACACCCATATGGTAATCAATTAATCCCTCGGTGGAAATGAATCTCTCGCTCATTGCTTTTCTTGTCTGTTGGCAAAGTTGCGTCGCTTTGTTCCCCGCTGCCTTCTGTGAGTCAACATTTCATTTTGCAGGCTGGTTCTCAAGATGGGAGAATCGCCTATCGTTGGAAGATGTGCAACCTTCAATAAATCCCCAAAGGATCTTCGCGACGTAAGTCAATAGTACTTCTTATGTTGAATGGTTGTTCAGTATCGTGGATTACAATTGAAGAATAGGCTGCAAATTTTACTAGTATCTGATCCAGCTACGGATATCGCAGCTGCGTCTATGGATGTAGCTGTAGGCCATCTTCACGACCCATGGGATATGCCTGGAACTGCTCACTTTTGCGAGCACATGCTCTTTCTAGGAACTGAGAAGTATCCTTCTGAGAATGAATACAGCAAGGTTTGCTTATTTTGAATATATACACTTCCTTTTTAGTTTCTCTCAGCCAATGCGGGAAGTTCGAATGCGTTCACTGCTTCCGATCATACCAACTATCACTTTGACATAAAACCGGATGCTCTTTTCGTGAGTCATAGTTGTTATTTCTCATTATCTTGGTTATTGTAGCCTGCCCTAGATCGATTTGCGCAGTTCTTTTTGACCCCACAATTCACTGAATCAGCAACGGGGAAAGAAGTACTGGCTGTTGATTCCGAACATCAAAACAATTTGAAAAACGATGCGTGGAGAATACTACAAGTCAGCAGGTAGTACATCTACTTTTTGTTTAAAACACCTTGCTTGTTTAGATATTTATCAAAACCAGGCCATGACTATGGAAAGTTCGGAACTGGAGACAAAAATACTCTGGGATCAGAGGCAGAAGCCAAGGGTCTTAATCCAAGAGATGTTCTTCTGGACTTCCACAGGAAATATTACAGTTCCAACATGTAATAGTTTTTTCCTATTTCTCTATTCTGTGATTCAGAATGCGGATGGTGATCGTTGGCAAAGAGTCACTTGATGAGTTGGAAAACTACGTTCTGCAGCTGGAACTGGAAAAAATTCCAGACAAGGATGTTGAGAAAAAGTATTGGGCGGAACATCCGTATGGAGATGAGCAGCTGAAACGACGAATCGATGTAAATTTGTTAGGTCCTTTTTATCAAATGTTCTCATTCAGATTGTTCCCATTAAGGACAACCGCATGTTGAAGCTGTCCTTTCCAGCACCTTATCTCGAGAACGAATACAAGTCTCAGCCCGATCACATAGTTTGTAAGTCAAATCGTTCAGCCTTGTTACGTTTAAAATCCCAGCTCATCTGCTCGGTCACGAAGGAGAAGGATCGCTCTTATCTGCTTTGAAGGCCAAGGGATGGGTGAGCTCGCTGAGCGCCGGATCATCGACCCTGGCTCGTGGAATGGCTTCTTTTAGCATCTGCGTAGACCTCAGTGAAGGTAGATTATCTGTCGTGTTTTTACTTAAATCTCCTTAAGCCGGTATGAACCACGTTGATGACGTTATTCACATGATGTTCCAATACATTGGGCTTATGCGACGAGAAGCACCTCAGCCGTGGATATATGAGGAACTGAAGGAAATTGGGGAAATGAAGTTCATGTTCAAGGTAAAGCACGTTTTTTGCCTTTGTTACGTCAATCGTAGGACAAAGAAAACCCGTGTTCTTTGGCAACATCTCTCGCTAGTGGACTTCAAAGAATTCCATTCGAAGACATCCTTTCACACACTCTACTCATGCCAGAGTACAAACCAGAACTCTGTCGAGAGCTCATTGAATGTCTTCGTCCGGAGAAGATGATTGCTGAGGTCATTGCTCTAGGAGTGGAAAACGGAAAACCAATGACAAAAGAGCCTGTTTATGGCACGGATATTCGAGTCGAGAAGTTTCCGGAGGAGACTATTGAAAAGTTCAAAGCGGTTATGGAAACTCCAAACACACTCTTGCACCTTCCTCATAAGAACGGCTACATTCCAACAAAGTTTGATTTGAAGACGAGAGATTTGAATGCAGCGTAAGGATTTTGGGTATCATTAATTTTAAATGTTATAGACTCCATCCGGAGATGGTATTCAACGATCCCTACACTCGTGTTTGGTACAGACAAGATAACGAGTTTAACATGCCGAAAATGCATATCAAGGTTTGTTTTTTCGATGTAATTAATACGTTTTGATCTTCAGGTCAATGTTTTCACTCCTCTTCTTGCTAAGTGTCCGAGAACAGCTTTTATTTCTACACTTTGGCTCTATGCTTTCCACGATTCTCTCGGAGAGCAAACATACAACGCTACCATTTCTGGAATGAAATACCATGTGGACTTTGGAATGGACTCGTTTAGTATTGAAGTTAGTAACAAACGTAGCTTCTATCACGAGAGCTTTCTTAGACTAGTGGATACGACGAAAAACAGCCCAGCTTCATGCAAGACTTGGTTGAGCGTCTCGTTCTTTTTGAACCGGACCAGGGCCGATTTGCAGTTCTTTTGGACAATTACAAGCGCTCTTTGGAGAACTTTGAGCACAACCAGCCGCATTCCATTTCACAAGAGTGTCTTAAACTTCTTCTATCGGAGCACAAGTGGAGCAAGAAGCAAGTACGGCAGGCGGGAGAGGGAGTGACGCTTGGCGACCTGAAAGCTCACAAGCAGAAACTTTTGGAAACCTTCCATGCAGAAGTTTTTGCTCATGGAAACGTGACAAAAGATGAAGCTCTTCAACTTGGAAAGAACATTACCAATCTCCTGCAAGACGTTACATGGACTCACCGCTCACTCTACCACAATGAAACTGGACTGAAGAAAGAGTTTGCTATCGACTGCGGAGTTCCCATGATCTACAGACATTTCCAAGGAACTCATCAGAATTCTGCTGTTGAAGCTCTTTTCCAGATTGGCGTACAGGTAGTTTGTCTAAGTTTTTATTTCCTTTCCATTTGCAGAACGACAAGGATCATGCATTACTCCTGCTTCTTCTCCAAATTATGAAAGAGTCGGCGTTCAATCAACTTCGTACCAATGAACAGTTAGGATACATTGTATGGACAGGACCAAGACTTTCGGCTGGAACTCTTGGCTTTGAGGTTATTGTACAGGGCCCTCAAAATCCCGACTATGTCATGTCGAGGATTGAAAACTTCCTTGACAACGAGAGGGTAATTGTCAGAACCAACTTTTAAAATACTTTGTTTAGCAAACGCTACTTGAAATGACAGAGGAAACGTTGAAAGGTGAAATTGATGCTGTTATCACCAAACTGTTGGAAAAGCCGAAAACATTGGGAGAGCGTCATCGGCGTTATTGGAATGAGATTGAATCTCGTTATTACAATTTTGACAAACGTGAGAGTTCATTCTAACATTTTGACCATCATTGTTCAGACGAGAACCAAGCAGAAATTCTGAGGGGACTTACGAAAGCTGATATGGTTGATTTCTTTGACCGAAAGATCAGAAACAATGCTCCGGAAAGACGTCTCGTCGCTATCTACGTCCACGGAAACACTGACAGCAAAGGCCAGAGAGTTTTCGAACAACAGAATGGAGAAGTCAAACACAACTACGTATGATATCCTTCAGTTTAACGTGAACAATCTTTTTCAGCAAGAAATCAGCTGCATGGACAGTACTCGCGTCAATCTCTCCATGTTCCCTCGTCCCAAGCCCAAGATTTCCATTCCTCCCATGGGAAAGAGCCCTCATCAATAAGCAATTGTTTCTAGAGTTCAATCTTGCTGATCTCACAGGGTTGTTCTACGAGTACCCTTGTTTTTATTGTTGTTCAAAGACATTTCCAAAGTTGGTGATACCAAAGGGTTCCCAGATATTTTAGTAGGATTCTTTCTGAGGAATAAAGATATGTGTCATTCCTCCAATCTAATAGCATGACTAAGTTTGTCTACGTATCCACGAGGCACCGATTTAGTTGTGGCAATGCTGTTTAGAGTGGGTTGTGCTAATGCACGGAAGTCTGAGCCATCTTCACATTTCCGGAGATACCAAATCAGTCCTGCCCATTTTTTGTCTATCATCTCGGCTCGCTTCTACAGAAAATGTATGGTCTCATTATCGAAGGGGTCCGCTTCATGATCCAGGAAAATTTTGGACCTCAAGTTCTCGCTCAGGTTTGAATGCATACTAATTTTAAAAAGTCGCTACAGATATTAGAACTGACTCAATTGGAAGACAAGTCAATTTCGACCCATGACACATATTCGGAACATATTGTGCCGAACCTTCTTCGAGCTACATGCGAGATTACCGGAATGACGGCTGACCAAGTTGGAGTATTGGCTGGTCGTTTCTTTGTCCAGTTTTTGATTCGTCACGGCTATGGAGATCTGATGCACGTTATGGGCCGTCGATTCTCTGATTTCCTCAAGGGACTGGACAATTTGCACGAATACTTCAGATTTAGGTAATTATTTGGCTTATAAAAACTGTTTTTAGTTATCCAAAAATTCGTGCTCCTTCTTTTTATTGTTCAGCAGAGACTGAAGATGGACTCATATTGCACTACCGGTAATCTTTTTGTTTTCTATATTTAATTTCCTTTTTGAAGGTCTCGCCGACAAGGATACATTTCCTACGTTATTGGTCAGTTAGTCGAATTGGCCAGAATTTTCTACAAGCAAGAACTTGGTGTGAAGGTTTCATGAATATATAGATGTAGCTAATGGCTAGTTGTAGATTTTGAAGAAGAAAGAAAAGGGAAAGTTTCTTTTTGTAATCATTCAACTCAGTTTCAACAACACCGGTCTCGGACTAGATAACAGGTAAGCAATAGAAGATTTTCAAAAGATTTTTGGCTTTAGATTAAAAGAACGTGTCAAGAACTTGAATGAATACCTTCCCGTCGATACAATCTCCTTTCTCAAAATGTTTCCTTTCCATATAGCTTTCAACCGGAAGTTGGATGTAAGCTAAATACGTTACTCTACATTGATTCAGATTATAATGTGTGGCCAAGGCCTTCTTAATCTGATGCCGGAAATTCCTGGTCAGAATATGGTTGAGCTATTTGACTTGCAGAAGCCATGCATTAAATTCACTGCAGAGGGAGTGAGAGAATTTAAAAATGGTTTCAGTTAAAAGTTTAGTGTCTGGCTCACGAAAATTGCAACTTTCAACTGGAGTCGCTTCACCCAGTCGTCAAAAGAAGTCAAAATGCCATAACTTTGAAAGTAAATGACGTGACCGAGGAGCAGGTAGAGGTTGAGACTGCAGAAAAGCGAGATGATGAGTACACTGATCGTAAGAAGAATGAACTTCAACATATTTCATCATTCAGAAAACTTGCCGTATGTTGTGCTGAGAGGTCCAATAGTCTACTTGAAAAGCTGCGAAATGTTCATTCTTTTAGCCACATGCGTGTATGGTCACTTCTCAAAAAAAAATCGAAGTAAAAATTCAGAGTAGACGGGCTCGATGACATGTTCAGGATGGGGTTGTTTCTGAACGACTACGGAGACGCAGATTGCAATCGCGAAATCATCATGGCTTCCATCCAAAAGAGTGATCACCTTAAAAACTTGCTTCAGAGTGAAAAGCAGCGCAGTCAAGTACTGTTGTTAGATTGCTTTTCATTTTGTTCAGCTTCTAACCGAAATGACGCGTGAAATTGCGGACAATAAGCGTAAAGCACGCCAGCTGCTTTCCCAAATGATGCCTGTTGACGTGGCCAACACCATGCTCAGAACTGGAAAATCTGATCAATGCGAGAGCTTTGAATGCGTCACAATCGCTTTCGTCAAGGTTAGCTCGATTTTAAAGCATTATATTGACGGTTAGAGGTTGTCGACTTTGCCCGTCAGACTGATCAAATGACACCTGTAGATATTGTGAATCTTTTGAATGGAGTGTACTTAATGTTTGATGAAATGGTCGACATCCACGGTGTTTACAAAGTGGAAACAATCGGAGAATCGTATATGATATCTGCTGGAGCACCTTACAAGTGAGAACAGTGCTAACAAAACTAATCAAAATTTTAGGGATGATTTTGATACAACTATAATGGCTGACTGCTGTATTCACATGATAAACAAAATGAAGGACAGCGAAATGAAATTTGCAGATGGGAAAAGGGTTCAAGTGAAAATCGGAATGTTTACCGGACCCTGTGTTGGAGGCATTGTCGGAGCCAAAAATCCTCGGTATTGTCTTTTTGGAGACACCGTCAACTGCTCCTCAAGAATGGAGAGCCACAACAAAGTGGTACGGTTTACAAAAAGCTGTTATGATATCATAACCTTCAGCAAATGACAATACAAATCGGGCAGCGAACTAAAGATAGACTTGACAGACAGTCTCCGAACAAGTTCAAAGTAAAACATCGTGGAGTCATCAACGTCAAGGTTAACAGTTTCATCTTAAGTGTTTATACTCGTTTAAGGGCAAAGGAGATATGAAAGCTTATGAAGTCGTATCTAAAAGTGGCAGACCAAGATACCTCACCAATCCTCCGCAGAGACCGGAAATTGACCAGGTTACTCAAAGCTGTTTTTGGCTCTATTGTTACTTCAGGAAGAACACGAGGACGGTTTTGAAGAACTCGAAGAGGAACATGATCGCACATCTGCACTCAGTCGAATGAGTATGAACTGGGGGTAGGTTTGCGTGAATCGTGGTGATAGTTTTCGCGTGCTTCATCATAAATGCGACTTCCCTGGCCACAACATCGATTCACGTCCTTCCCATCCTGTAGCTTTAACATTCTTTCAGTGAATCTAGCGACCACTCTCGTACTGGTTCAGCGTACTCTAGAAGACCGTCGGATTCATCGGACACTGCGGATCTTAACCAAGTAAGTGAGGCTAAGTGATCCGTCACTATGATTTAGTCTCTCCAACAAACACTTGCCCAAGTATCCAGTACAGCACTCTTCAGCGCTTCCTATCCAACTGCGTACACAGAAGCAACAAAAACAACAGATCTGCTGTTAAAGACACTTGAAAGAAACCAGAAAAAGTAAGATCTGTCACTTACAAAATCTATGTTTTAGGCGATCCGAACCAAAATCGGTACCTAAGTTTGAACGAAGTTCTCAAATGGTTGAAGCCGTTCCAGTAATACTTCCAGGTATACAGTTCAATTTTTTCGTTCTCTAATCTGTTCAGAAGAAAACAACAAATCGGCCAGCGTAATTTCTTTGGCATCGTCTACAATTCATGATCGTGATGATCGACTTCAGGATGATATCAGCATCAGCTTGACTTCTGCTACAGCCACTTCAATAATCAACGGTGAATCAACGCTCTCAACGGCCAACACACCACACCCAACCGTAGAGCAAATTAACGGAGTTTCAGAAACTGATGGTGAGCTCCAGAAAATTGCCTATTTTCAGTTGTTATAGAAGTGCGCACGATGTCGACCGATTTTGTAGCAGAGCCCGCAGATCGTATTCCAGTTGACCTACACCAACATGTTCACAGTAGTAGCCCTCACGAAGATGACAGCACTGATTCGGAGGATTTATGGAAGAAAGACGATCGGATTGAGGTAGATACAAACCTTCAAAACTGATTTTCATTTAGAGGAAAAAGAAAGCCCAAAGCAAAGAAATGCAATCTGCCAAGAAGCTGCTGGACAGTCAGCAGAAGAAGGAACCAGAGCTGCAAGAGAAAAAGGTCAGTATTTTAAAATATTCCTAATCCGTGCAGGTTTTACCGGATCTTGGCAAACGGGGCTCTGAGAAGAGAAAATCGGTGAAGGAAAAGGCGAAAGAATCAAGTTCGCGAGGGCACTCTCATGGAAAAGGAGAAGACTGCCGCTGTGAAGACATTCGCCAGGATCCGAAGTTGAAAACTAAGGTATCTATGTTCATCATCTTAATATGCTCTGTCTTTTAGGTTTGCTCTGTACAATAAGCCTAATCAGCTCTTATTTATATTTATTTGGTACCGTAATAAACCGTTTTCTAATATTTATTCAATATGCTTGAATATTGGCAGAAAGAAATCCAGCGTTGAAACAACAACAATGATGACACGATTGTGTACGGGTTATATACAGCAATATCTCCAAATAACAAATTCACTGGGTGCTATTTCTTTTTGGGAGGGGGGGATTTATTAGGTATTCTGGAGAAAATGGCTGATTACCTGATTTTTTGAGATTATTGTTTCATCAGTTTGATTTTTTAAAGAGTTTTTAAGGATTGCGCGACACCCGGGCTCTAAAGGCTCAAATCGTAGTGATGAGAGACACAAGTGAGAAATGCTATGCAAAAGAGAATACTGGAAAAATTGTGACCATTGTAATCAACGGAACAAGCTAACGTGCTCAAAGAGGCGGGGGACCACGGACATAAGTAAGATGAGGTCCGAACTTGGCTCCATAGACAGCAGTGAAGAACAGAGCTGCAACTGCGGCTATCAAGGAAAGACCCAGAAGGCCCTTGATCAACCAGCTGGATGACACCTGAAGAAAATTCATTAAACAATTGATACTTCTAAGATACCGTTCGGTAGATACGACTTCCAACTGATTGTCTAGGTTCTGGAGCAGGGGAAGCAACTCTCGTCTGTGTCTGTCTGGTCTTGACTCTCTTAACAGCTTTTTGTGGAGTAGAAGTAGCTATAGGTGAGATCGGAAGAGAAGGTACAAAGTGATTGAATGGGGTAGGAGGAGTTGGAACTCGGATCACTTCATTGAATTTGGATCTGAGCTGCTGCAGAGCATTTGCGTAGAGAGAAATTTCAGCCTTGAAATCTGGTGTAATTTTGGTCTCATCGTCTTGAATGCTGTTGAGAGACGAGGTGAGATAGTTGCACATCGTCTCCAGGCTGTTCATTCTCTCCTGACAGAACTCCATTTGATCCAAGACAGAAGTTTGATCAAAGTTGGCAGACTTTAGTCGCTCCTCAATGGAAGACATGCATTGACGAATGTCTTTCTGCATTGAATTCCAGTCGGACCAGTCACTGTTGAGCTTCTTCAATGTCAGAACAAGATTGTCGATTTTGTGAACAGCCTCGTCATAACCTTCTGAGATTGCATCAAACTCGTCAGTAATCTCAGGCAGTTCTGCCCGGAAGATTTTAGATTGCAGAAGGTCTCTGAAACCAAAAAGGTGAAAACATTAAAGAAAGTACAAACCTGAGCTCATCTCTTTCTCCAGACAGTCGCTTGTGAATCGATACAATAGCATCCAGAGCAGAATTGGCATCCTCCTTAGATCTAATTTCTGCCATCGAATTGAGAACGGCAGCTGGGTTTGACGAGTGAAGATCTCGAAGAGAGTTACTGAATCGTCCGATCTAAAAAAAATGATGATTATGCAGTTTTGTAAAATCCAACCTTGTGAAGCAGCTGAGTTGCGGGACTGTTCACGTTGTTCAGAAGACGGGACCACTGCTGGCGCAAATCCCGGATGTCAGTTACATCTGCATGAACACTCGTTTTGATAGCTGTGTCCAGCTGACGGAGATTTGTACGGCAAATAAGCTCGATGTTACTCTGAATAAACAATACAACAAGCTGATTTTGTGCTTACGATTTGACGAGGATCAACGTCTTCGCCCTCCACGAACTTTTCGACAATCTTCAAGTGAGCTCGGCTTTCTTCGGCTAAACGACGGACATTCTCGGATGCCGAAAAGTGGTAGCAAAAGTCGTCATCTTCGCCCAGAACACTTTCGGTCTTTGCTTGGGACATGTCATCTGGCATTGAGTCGTCCTTTTGTGGGGGCTGTAAAAGAGATAAATTAGGTGAAGAGGTACGAATAGAGTACTAACTGGAACAACCGGCTGGCAGTGCGCAAACATTAAATTTCGGATATGCGTGCTGACCATTGAGGGTGGTCATTTGGACAGCTGTCCAGGTCTAATTACGTAGAAGGGGTCGAGAGGCACTGAGAATAACAGAATCATGCCGTGAACCAAAAGGTAGCCAGGGCGACAGCCGGTTGTCAATAGCTTGCAGGGCCTCAATATGCATAGAAATGGAGGGGCCCTTTTAATTGATGGTGGAGAGAAAACGAAGAACGAACAGACAGGAGGAGATTCAAAATTGTCTTGTACCCGGCTGAGATAAGGAAGAGAACCTGTTTTCCGGCCATGTTTGCCCGAAATAAGTCTCACGTTGCTGACAGCACTGTTAATCTGACATTAATCTGCTTGGAACAAACGCTATTCCCGTATATTTAACCGGTTCTGTGTTGATAATCAAGGAACACTAATTTTTCTCAGTATTCGTTCAAAAATTACTGTTTTCAAATGTTTTTGCATTGTTTTAGAAACGGAAAAACTTGCAGTGAAAAGCAAACATTAGGCGCAGAAATGGGAGTATGGAGGCTCTTTTACGAGCCGGCAAATGTCTTCAAATGGTGCATGCCGTCGCACAAAGTCTATCCGATAGCACCGCTCGTCGCATAAGATTTAAGGCCATATTGTGCTTCCGTTGTATACCTTGTAGTCATCCCATTCGTAGGCAGGAGCATCATCACTATGATCGTAGGCCGTATCACTCTCCGAGGCCAGCAGCTGTCTGTCCAGTTCCTGCAGCAGTTTTGTAGAAGAAGACAGCGGTGTTCGCGGAGGAGACACACGGATTTGCGGAGTCAACAGACCTGGAAATTTGAGCTTCATATCAGCCCAAACAGAGCGGAAACATGCGAAGTTGAAACATACCGCTTTTCACTCCCAACTGCTCTCCATCACTCATACTTCTCGGCATGCGTCTGACTCGGAGCTTCTTGCGGAGGCTACGCCCAAGACAAGGTGGCAGATCAGATCTTGTGGAACAGAATGATGCTTCCATCTCAGAACAGTCCAGAAGCTGCGAGTTCTTTTTGCTGCTGGATCTGGTACGCTTCAAGGAGTGACTGGATCCGCTGAACAGAGCCGAATTGAAGGATCTGCTCATGATGTCGGGTAGAATCGGTCCTTCCCAGTCAGATGAATCTTCAGAGGATGCGTCGCATGAGTGCTAAAACACGGAAATTGCCCGAGTAGTGAAATGAAGAAGCAGCAAGAACAGCGCTGTCACAAAAAGCAGATTTATCTGTTTGCATTGGAAGCAGCTCTTTGGCGCATTTGCCTCCGCCACGGTTTTCTCTATGATGTCCACTTAGTTTCTCACCTTTGCTGCATCCGGAACCTCGTGTTTGGTCTTTCGAGGAGTCTCTCCCTGAATTTCCTTCCATTGAGTATTGAAACTGTCGCTCCTGACAACACGACCGTCTTGTTCGTCCATGAGAGCCATTACTTCATCTGGAAACAAAAATGATTCTGCGAAACTAATAAAACGGCAGTGAAATGCTAGACAATGCGAGTCGCGGCGTGAAATAAACAGTTGCACGATTCCTATCAATTTCATGGCAACTGTCTGCTCGTCATATTGATAGCATAACAAAAGTCTCATGAAATGTCTTACCGTATTCCGGAAGAGTTAGAGCTGTTGCATTGTGGTCGTAGTTGACATGCATAGACTCAGACAGCTGATTATGGGCTTGTTCCTCACTGAGCTTCAGTTCCATTGCCTTTCGAACGTCTGCATCGGAAACATCATCCATGGCCATATGGTAGTACATTTTAGACGAGTTAAGATAGTTGCGAATGGGTCTGAAACGGTCAGGTTTCCTATTTTTCCGCGTGGAAACGCGCATTCTCATATTTATCTTCAATTCACACCCTACTATGGAAGCAATTTGTCAGAGGAAGGACACGCACTGCGGTTAAAGGCCCTATGGAACAAAAGAAATATGTTCTGTCTAATAGGGAGCAACTTTGAGAAATGGCTTTTGGGAGACGAAACGACTAGTACTGATAGTGAAAGCGTCGAATGAGTTCTTCGAGGAAGGAGGACCTAATCGGGCCCATAGTTTTTGTGGTCAAAGAATCCCATCTGCAGAGCACCTGTACTCTAGTGAAATGGAAACTCACGTCTGATTATCGACGAGAGAGTTGAGAGCCTCGTGAACAGAGTTTTCGCCGCTGGAGTAGCCAATATCCTGTTGAACTGATTCCCACTTTCGAACTCGAGCTGGCGATTCATCGGAAGAGATAGATGTCACAGTAGCTCTAGAATTCATGATGATCCTGGTGACAATAGTAATAAAGAGGCCCTTTTCGCACAGCAGCAATCACATTGTCACTTACAAAATCTATGTTTTAGGCGATCCGAACCGGCGTTGGCGCCGATTTATGGGTCAAAACGCTCTGTGATCTGTCCTCGCTGAGCTCGTACTCCCGTCCCAACTACTAATTGGTTCTAGACAAAAACTCACCTTCCATCCATGATGGATTCGTATTCACTTTCGGCAAAGGGCAGAGTGTCGTCTTCGTCGTCGCCTTCTTCTGATCGAGCTAAAGAGTCGCGACGCGCTCTTTTGGTTGGCGGCGCCTGTAGCTCCTCGTCACTTTCTGAATCCGAGTCCTCCTGCAAAACGGATTTTAGCCAAATGTGTGAAGTTGCGGTAGCTCAAAGTCACGAAGTGTGCACAAACCAAATGCGCCGCCTTCTCCCAACATAATAAATGGGACGCGGACAAACATGGAAACATGAACATGGTGCATGACTTTTAGCACTAAAAGGAGTTGAGAGCTTGCAAGAGAAGATAGATAGAAAACATGAGTAATCCAGCAACGCTCGACGACAAAGACGCGCGAAAATCCCAAAAGTACACAGCTAGCTTTCTTTTGACCTCAAGGTCAACCATTTCAAGCCTCTTTTGGATTGTCACAAATGCTTATTGAAAAACGAAATAATAAGGCAGATGCGCGCTGTCGGATGCAGACTGTGATGGAGTGCGTGAAATGCGAACCTATGGGCTACCTGAGTAAATACAACATTATGCGTTTCATGACTGGTCTGCTAATTGAAATGCGTGAATTTGCATATGCGCGAAGTTTTTGCGGATAGAATGACTGAATGACAGCCAATTGAAACAGGTATCTACCAGTCGGCTGAACGAAGACTGGACAACAATAATTATGTAGACTGGTGTGCGGTAATCAACCTGTAATTACCTGGTCAAAGAGAGCCGAATTTCGATTGGATAGCTGCGCAAATACACAATGCTTGGCTGCGCATCCAGCAATGGCCGGCAATGGACAGTCGGTACACAGATTAGGAATGACCACCCGTATAAAAATAGAGACCCAAGAAGGTAAGGCTATTCATAAGTCGAGAGTTTGAGGACCGACCTCAGCGAAATGTAACACCCGTCACTCACGGTTGTAACAATTTGATGCGAATATGACGCAAGGGACGGACAGCAGAATAATGTCAAATGCAAAAAAGTGAAGAAAGATGCTATGGTCTTGCGAACACGCGTACAAAATTAAGGCGGGAATGTGACGATCGTGCGTGGTATCGTGTGTCCACTGCGAGAGACAATAAACTCTGTTTCGAACAGCCGTAAAAGCGAACAGCGTTCCATAACTGTAGCGAAAGTTTTGGAGAGGAAAGCCACAAAACTAATTAAAAGATGGCTGGGAAAGGAACCGGCTTGGCCTACTTTGACTGCTCTTTGCGGTTTATGTGTCAACCGGTGGTCTGCTTGGGAAACTGCAAACTAGTGACAGGTAAATATTTGCAAGATATGCTTCTGACAAAAAAGTTGTATGCGGCAAGTCGGGCAAAGGGCAATCTTAACGGAGCTGTCAGCCTATTAATCGTGATAAGAGCACTGTTGTGTAGTTATGGTCCGCCCTACAGACAGCTTGTGGACGCATAAATTCTGGCGATTATGGCAGAAGTTGACAGACTTCCGAGCGCCTTGTAATGTGATAGGCCCCCGGGTCAACGACGATTTACAATCACAGCGCGCTTTTTGCCTCATGTCAGTTGCAAAACATATGGAGGAGAAGAAATTATACCTGTGGTTGGCCAGCTAGACATAATGGAGCTGTGGCCGCAAAAAGAACTAGGCACAATGGACGGCAAGAGACGGAAGGGCGACAAGACCTTGTTGCGCGAGTGTCTTCTATACAAGAAGGGATAACGAGAAGGTTCTTTCAAGGTTACGGATAGGTTAGGCGGTATCCGTTTTGAAATGGTCTGGCCGGCTGTCAGCTCAAAAGAGGGTCAATGCGGTTTCCCTACGATATGGGTCTAAATTGGACCTGTCGAGAGCTTTCAGTGCGAACTGAGGGCCATGGCCCGGAATGATTTGTGAGGATCAAATTCGTATTCGTCTCTATAATTATCGGCCGCTCGAAACACGACAGGACGGATGTTTCGCTTTTTAGAAGAAGTTGAAACGGAAAGCTCAGGATTAAACTGCTTGAATTTTGCCGTTATAGAGAGACAATGGATGTCCGCCTCGGCGTCGTTGTATAATCCGCGCTCCTTCTTTCGTCCAGCTGCCTTTACAACCCAAACGTTGACTGACATTCAGCTGTGGCGAGAGCGACAAAACATGAGCAATTTTTGTGAGGCAGGTGTGGTGGCACTAACAATGTTCTATGACTACCCACGATGACATTTCCTTTGGAGGCCGTTGTCCAACAAAGGCACAGACTAACATGGGAGGCAGATGCGGCGCGAAATGGATTGTATAACAGTCTCGTCACAAACCTGAGTCTTGTTGAGGAGATCCTCAATGCGAAACTGCAGTGATAGACTGTTCAGATAGACGGTGTGCCACTTCTTCCTGATGGCGTCAGTGTTGGATTTCTTCCTACTGTACTGATCCGCGGAGGGATCACTTTCGGATCTGCAAAGTTTATTGTCTCTTCCCATTGTTTGGTAACCTACTTGAGGAAATGATAGAGCCGGCTGATGTGGCTCTGCCCCTCCGTTTGAATCTCCAATTGGAGGACCTAAAAAAACTGAAGTTTAGTCGAGAAAATAGATTGAATGGCATGTGAGGCCATTTCAGGGTCATTCCTGTGGAATCTTAACAAGAGAGGTCGACACCAATTTTGCTATCGGAACTTGTGCAGCCAGAGTTGTTAGATCGATTGAAGTTTATTATCAAAACAGTAGCAAATCTCTTTGTTTTGATAAGACTATTGCATAAACGAACGCGTTTGGGTAGTTCAATATTGATGAACGGTCAAAAACTAACAGTATTTTCAAGGCATTTTCGACGAAACTAGAGGCTTTGAGTGCATAAGATACAAAAGCAAGGAAAAAACAATTGGTGATAGCATAAAGCCGGGATTCCGGCGGATTCTCCGGCTGCGACGGCCTCGGGGACGCTCGTAAAGATGGATGGCTGAGTGGCCGCTGATTATGACTGGCAATATCCACAAATTTTGACATAACCGAGTATCAAAATTATGTTCAGAAAAATGTATAAAAATAGGAGCATGTTTTGAAAGAATGTTGTACTAATGAGATTTCGTAACGCCAGGTCAAGAAGCTTTGAGTTATACTACTTTGACGTGTTGTAAGCCAAAATGATGCGAGTAGCATAAAATTGGGCATCTCTTCGCTTAAAACTGGTCGAATGAACTAGTGATCCCAAAATTGGCAAAATAAGCCTCTTCTAGAGGATTAATATGGGGAGTTGAAGTTTTCCCCGTGGGTACTAGAGCTTGGGGCAAAGTTTCAATGTCGACAAGGACCCCGTGTAATCCGCAGTCTTTGCGTTTTTCCGGTTGTCGACTACCGGCGACCGCTAGGCGGGAAGCAATCCGGGCATGAAATAATAACTGGCGCCGGTTACAAAGCCCCGACTTCAATAGGGATGGCAATACGACACCGGCTGTCCCCACTTCAGGTGAAGAGGATTATCAACACACAAAGAGAATGCAAAAGTGAACCTGAGTATTACGATAACTGTGTGCGGCAGATGCGCTCAGATAACGCCTGTTTGATTGATATACGTATATAAACACTGTGCGCTGCGGTCGCCGTCGGATTAGGCGTAGTACATCCCTCTCGACCTCTTCAGATCTAGTGCTATCTTCGCAGAAGAAAAGGTAAAGAAACAGAGAGGGCCAAAAGAGTACCACGTATGGCGGTAAAGAGAAGCAGACACTGTGAGCAGCCGGTTTGCCTTCAAAGAAAAAACGTTTAGGATCGGATAGTTGACTGGACCATTAGAAGGGATTAATGGCTGGACAGATGCGGCTTGGCAGGTGCCGTTGACTAGTAGCTTTACCTATCTTCTACCGTGGATGTCGTAAAATCAACGAGGGAAATTGCTGTTTAAAAGATTTTTGATCGGGACAGAAATTCGCAGCATGGAGCTGAAAAATAATGAAAACGACTGAGTAACACGATCGGACTCGACTGTGCAGCGTAAGGTGCGTTATTCATAAGGTGTCAATTAGTGTTGACCTCACACGCAACCCGGCTGCACATAACCACCTGTCGTCCATTACCGGGTCAACAGGGTGGTTGCAACCGGAAGGGACCGGCTAATTCAGTTCTTTTGGCGTCTGTGACCCAGCTAATTTTACCTACATATATGCTTGTGGCCACTCAGGAAGCACCCGCAGCCCATGAGTCTCTTCGGAATTCAGGCTTGAGTCGGGAAGAAACTTTACTTTTACTTTACTTATATGCTTATAAAACTGACAAAAATACCAAAGAAAGTATTAAAATATGTGCATGTTCTATGATGTTGTATTCGATGAAATCCAAAGGAAGCAAATTTGTCGAATGGAACATTGCTCAAACTATACTTATATGCAGAAACATTCTCCCACGAGGGTAGAGTTTTTGATGTTTGACAAAGAGTTTGACGGATCGCTACTTTTTACATGATGATGCTTTACACTTTTCGAGGAGAGACATCAATATAATACATGGAGCTTTTTTGGAAAATGTTAACAACATTTTGAAACTTAAACTAATGAGCGGATAAAAGTAGTTTTTTTTGTCTTTAATCAGGTTTACTCAAATATGGTTCAAACAAATTTTTTCAGTCTATAAAACTGCGATCTTTTAAACGCATATCAACATTTTCGAAATGCAACATTTAGCATTTAAGTAGGTGAAATTGTCTGAAACAACACTCGTTTCCAGTTTATTCCTGTATTTTTTGTATGATGCTTTTGGAAGTAAAAAATACTTCAAGACAAATTAACGATACCTGTTGGTCGGCCAAAAGTTTGGTCAAAGCTGGACGGTAGTTCTTCTTCTGCTGAAGAGTTTGTTCATGTTCTTTCAGACGCTTCTCCACTGCATGAATCCAGCTTCGGATTTCCGAGGATCCTTGTGAGCGAGAACCTAAAATTATTGGTTAAAGATAAATACTTTGTAAGAACTTACTGCATGACTCGGAATCGGAAGTTGGTCCTTTTCTCAGTCTGAGCTGTTCCAAGGCGGAACTGATGGTGTTGATACGCAGAGCGACGACGCCGTCAACGTCCGGATTGCCGATGACGAGACGACGACCAGCATCTGCGACTGCCGCCGACATCTCCTCAAGTCTTTGGCATGTCAGCGTCTGCAAAGATGGCGGGAATCAATTAAATTTCAGTGACAAAAGGATCACGTTATGAGCAATTGCGATATGTGGAATGGGAATTAGAGGCTTACGGATGCGTCCTTATTCCTCAAGATACGAGCGTAATGAGACGGTCCTTTAATTAATCCTGCAGACAGCACAAACAATCCCGGCCCTATTATGCTAATCAGACTTACAGGCCCCTCTTCTAAGAAGAGCATCTCAAATTACAGATTGGCATAACCATGAAAATTGAACTACAATGCTTGGGTGGAATCCCAATGTTTGAGGCAGGTGTCGAGGAGCTCATCACTCGGAGCACGCACAATTACTCAAGAACAATGAGCTGACAAATGAGGATGAATGGCTCGTCTTAATGGGAGGTTGCGGGATTGGAGTGCCAAGTGACCCCGGAATGTGCAAAAGTTTTCCAATTTCAAGAAAGGACCAGTTTGGGCAAGAATTGAATGTAAGAAAAGGTAAAGACAACGTTTGCGATAAACGATGGTTGTTCTGTCATGTTTTCTTATTTCAGAAAAGAAAATTGATTGCCAAAACATCGATACCTACTAATTAGACCTAAGCAAAGCGCAGATTGGGTTATACCTCTCAAGATAGCGTAAGAAGAGACGATTCAGGTCGGCAGCTGTGCAAAAGAGGTACACAGATGGTCGCGGAGCTATAAGAAATCGCTTTAAAAAGTGCGCAACTGTGCGAAAACAGCCGTACCGCCTTGTCAGGGAAGGACCCAGCCTTTTGCATCTAAATAGCGGTGTAATAGTTTGCAAACATACTTTTTGACACAGAAAACATATGAATCATAAAGGATCTCGCAAAAAAGTGTCAGTATTAGGGCAGAAATAACGTAAAGTACAGAAGTTGTGGTTGAAACTGATAAACTAATGCTTTTGCACTGATAGCAAAAATTAAGTTGAAATGGGAGCCGATAAAGATGCGCGTTATCTCGTTAGAAGGCATCTGCTGGCAATTGTTTATGCTAATCCACTGCTCGCTTATTAATGGCTTCTTCTGTCAGGCCTGTATGTTACTGCAAAAAGCCATAAATCCGTAGTGAAACGCTGAGCAACAGATGCGCATTTGAGAGTGTGCTAGACTTCGGAGTGTAGAGAGTTTCGCATCTTAGTCTTTGTCATTGGAGTTGGGTACTCTCAAGGGCCAGAAAAAATAGAGAGAGGACATGTCGTGAAAAGTACGAATAGCCCAAAAAAGAGTAATGAATTCACGATGGAGTTCGACGGGAACCCCACATACGAACAGCAGAGCCAAGTTTCAGGAAGCGGAAACAACTATGAAGAGGACTGGGATACCTGAGCAGGTTGCTGATCGGTTTATTTGGAAAATGCTGTAGGTTGAACAGATCGTAAAGGAGTAGATGTCTCGCAACTGTTTGTTCGGTTCAACAGAAGGCGGCGAAGCGTAACTGGGAATTCGAACGCGAGAAAATCGCCGTCTAGCCAAAGAAGGAACTGCATGTTTCTGATATGGAAATGGAGGAGGATCTCTATCTGTACAAGTCCGAAAAAGTGAGGATACTGTACCATACACGCGAGGCACGAGGATGCCTGACTAGTGTTCTGATTCAGCTCCGACCCGTGGGAACGTTCTAATATTCACGAACGCTCTTCGGTTACACGCGACAGCTAATGGTCAGTGGGACTAGGAGTAGAGTACCTGACCCCTTAGAGTTGAGCCTGTTGCGTATTGATCGAATGACCATTACGTAAGTCGAGTCAGGGTGTGTTAGATATTCTTTATGACTACCAAGGACAACACACCGAAAGTATGATGGAGCAAATGACGGAGTTGACAGGGCAAAGCTTGAAGTGAGCATGAGAGCGTGACCCTGGGTGAGGATTTGCGCTGATCTGAGACAATGCCGCCACGGGCGACGGATATCGCATTTCCGGCTGGCACAACAGTCTTCTCTACAAAACGAGGCTAACCGCTGTACCGCATGGACACGGAGCCGAAATGCAGATCAGACCCATGTTTCAGGATAAGAGCCCTAAACCCGTTGGAAATGAGCCAGCGTCTCTGATCAAGCACTCTACGCAACATTCTGTTGTGATGTAAAGCTAGCGGCTTACCTTTGAAGATAAATCGTGGATGGCGTCCAAGATGAGGTTGTAGAGAGAAGAGCAATTTTCGAGGAACAGGTCGATCTCGGTTATGCTGTCGTACTGAAAAATATCCGAATGAAAGTAAGCAAAGATTGCGCTCATTCTCCTCTGGAGACTTTTTTGAACGAAAGTCAACCCAGTTTTTCAAAGGGTCATTTTCCTCTTTCCCGGACCATCTGTATAAATAACGTTGGGAAAGATATGATGGCTAGGAAGAGGAATCTGGGGAGCAATTAGCCAAGACAAGGATACGTTTCAAGGCCTCAGTAGATAAGAACTGCGGAGTACTGAATCTGATAGTCAGTTGTGGCCACATTAATCATTCCTTGAACGCTTCGAGCCCAGCGTTCGTTTTGCAAAAAGATGATGGCCGTGAGAACTTATCAATCAGCTGAACCCCGCGCGAATATTTATTTCAAAACATCGTAAATGTTTCCCGCCGAGAGGGATCGTTGTTATAGATTGTTTGGCAGCGGATCCGGAATGTTTCCCTCGACGAGGACTGTGAAACGCATTTTGACAGCCATCAAAAAAAGAGGCTCGAGCAAATAAACTTGGAGATATCATGCCCGGTGCGCGTGGATCATGAAGCGTGGCCAATACAAACAGCCCAAGATTGAAAACTTATCCGGCTAGCTTGAGGTCATTCTTACCGAGATCGCATTTTCCAGTTGACGGTTCATGTTCTCCAACTCCGACATAGTTTTGATGTTTTGAGAAGTTTCGTAACCAGAAGGTTACTGACGTAAATTGATGAAAGTATCCAACGAAGGGATACTGACGAAGAACGTTAGTCGGAGCTCATCCCCAGAAGGATGACAACTGAAAATTGAATACTTTTTTTGCTCGCAACGGTAAAACTAGAAGAAAGGAAAGATTTAGAGTAGCGGAATGCAATAAAGAGCCAGGATGATCAATCAAGATTTGGACAAGAACTGACGACAGATGCCACGAAGCAGAATTATTTACCAGTGAAAAGGCTTGGCAGCCATTAGCTCAGAGCTGATTGATGGAAACCGCGAAACATTATACACATTTTTGAGACATCGGTAAAATTTCAGAGAATAGAAAAGTGCTGCCCTTCTAGCAATTTCAGATAAGAAGTCAGCCGGTGGCTGATTAGGTGGTGAAAAGCGGGGCAATAAAACGCATAACGGGCAGCGTAAATGGCAAGTAATCAAGGAAAGAAATCACTATTTCAATAGATTGGCAGTACACTCTCGAGACTTGGGGTTTGAGAAAGGATGAAATGTTTGAAAACATTACAGGCCACAATCGGTAAAGTACATAAACATGGACAACAAGGCAAGTAGTTTGAAGAAGACCACTTCCATTTGACTCTAATGCATGAGCAGTTTTCTATAAAAATAAGTTTTTCGGAAAAATTAGTACTAAGAGAGAAGCGGGAATGACATTTCTTAAAACTAAAAAGGGAAAACGGCAGCGACATTTTAGACAGGGGGACATTTTCCACCACATTTTACGAATGAGCTACAGCTCATAAAAGACAGCTGTTGGAAAATAGAAAACATAGTAAAAGGCAAAAGCATTCTGGTCAGAACGCCCATTTAGCCAGGACCAAAACGTGTCAGAGTAAGTGATGGATGGCTAGTTATTTGCACTGGCTACCAACTGTCCTCAGAAGGTTCTTCCGATTGTGTAACAGCGAATTGAATGCAAGGAAAAGATGAAAAAGTGAGTTGAATAAGAGACGGCGTTCTCAAGCAGGGAAAGCTGCCCGGCCGGGAAACGTTTGAACGAGAAACCCGTTCAAAAAACGAGCGCGCGACATGGACAGGAAGAGATGAATTAGCGAACTGAGAAAGGCACCGATGTATCGACAGAGCAAAATGAGCGGGAGATGCTAATTTTGAGTGTGAGCGAAAACAGAGTGGAGGACAGGTGGAGGCAGATTCGAGACAAAAGAGTGCCAGATGTGAACATCCCGATGAGGTGACATCGCTCCCATTAAACGGCTAACAAGGTCGGAACAAATTTTGAAATATTTGGGTTCAAAAGAAGTGAAAAATTGCACTAGCGGTGTTTTGGGCGGCTGGTCGCACGTCGAGTTGCGCTATTTGTTGAACGGCGGGAACAATGGCAGAGGTCAGCAATCTGTGAATTGAGCGTATTGGGAATGCTACTGGATATCACGAGAAAAACAGATGCTATATGATATGAAATACGTTTTCATGTAAAATACCGAGCGAAAGTGAAATTGAAAAAATATCAAATGGGTCCATTGAAAATTTTTGCCAAATGTTTCGGAAAAAAATACAAAGATAAAGGAACGCAGAAAATGCAGTAAAGAGAACGGGAAGGAGGGAACTACGGACTGTTCGGTCGCGGTCGCATCAGCCCTGCCATTGGGCTGTCAGTTCGATTAATCCGATAATCGAATCCTTTGAGGTTTACTTTGAAGGTGCCAAAACGTCTAGATTAACGTGTCTCTCACTGATTTCTATATGAATTAACATGTAAGAAAGATCTAGCGAAAATTCAAATGTTTTTCTTTGAACATCCACAGAATTCTGAAAAGAAAACTCTCACTCAATAACAACATGCGATTCTAGCATGGTAAACAAACAAGCATCGATTGGTTGAACATACTTTTGCATCACCGAATGGCCAGTGTTTAAAAGAAAAGAAAATGTGATCAATTGCGTAATGCAATAATCAATGTGTGAGGAGGAACACGCGGCGTTGATAGTTGTGTGTGAAGTCGGGCTGGATGGCGGCCAAAATTCGAATTGACAGTGTTCGCGTCAGCTGCTGACTGACCACATGGCTGCCCACTGAAACAGTGAGACGGCGCCTGTAGCGCTTTTTACAAGCTGCCTCCCTCGCCACTCCCCAGAAAACGATCTTTTGTTTTTGTTCGTTTTCCCCGAAAAACAAATTTACCAATAGAAGGGCTCAGTATTGAGGTGTGACCAGAGTGGGGTCAAGTGGTCAGCGGAGCGAGATATTCGAGCTTCTGTAATCAATGCCGTTGGCGGATTTACACACAATCACAATAGATTTCAATGAGAAAACTGTTCGCTGGTTGACCGGAAGCGATAGGCGTCAAATAGGAAGCGCAAGAGAGAAACTTCTAATCAGGTCTCGATGCCAGAATGGCTGCTAAGAAGGTGCGTAAACAGTATATAACGGGCGGTCCGGTTCAGAACCTAACTATTGGAGAACAAAAAGAATAGTATAAGAGTGCAGGGAGGACTGGTGACATTTATAACAAAAACGCGCCAAAATGGGACGACAGACAACACAAGAGGGACTGATGTTCGCTGGCGGAACATGTCTCGCAAAACTGAGTGACCCTCAGTATTTTGAGCCGGACAACCGTTGACTAATCATTGGCTATGGGCCGTCTAAAACGATGTACAAAATGAATGAATCAATAGCAGACTACTGATAAGTAACGGTCACAAAAACATTCCCGTCAGTGATAAATGCTCGTTAAATTTGAAAATCGCCCTTCTAACTATCTACAGTATTGGGATTAGCGTGATCTCCTGCATCCGATTATGCAACCGAGTGACTCTACTGGAGTCGACATAAAAAGGAACAGGAAAAGGAAGCGAGGTGGTGAAAAGGATTAAGAGTGTTCACTGGAGTAGCCGGATCTGCCATTTATCAATGGTTGTAAGCTTCGTAACGCGGTCATTTTTCAAGACGTTCAGGCTGGCCAATCGCGAGACATCAATGAGTTTGCATTAGCTTTTTTCAGAATCTATCGTTTGCAAAACATGGATTGAAAAATAATGCATCCGTGGACACTCTGTCGATCTAATGTTGGTGCTAGTGCGCAGACTTCAGAAATCGTAAACGGCCCATAAAATGCGAACTGTGCGGAAAACGAAGTTCGACCCGTTCGAGGTCTCCAGCAGGGGGCTCGCAGATTATTTGTGAAGGACACAGCGATACACGTCCACTTGGCACGCAAGAGCTCAAACACACTCTCACAGTGTCTTCGTTGAATCGTCATTACAGACAATTCTATTTGGATTAGTAGTGACAAGATGAGAAGTGGAATGAGAATCAGATAGGCCTTACGGTCAGTGACTCTTCCACTTAATGTTATCCGCAGAGGTGTCGACCGGAAGATAACATCGCGTCACCAGCAACTTTATTACAACCTACAGACAAAGCTGCTCGGATAAATATTATGGCAGGAGAGATTTCAGTATAGGAAAGTGAGAATAAGAGGGAAGGAGTACCCGGAAGAGTGACTATGCTACTGAGAGGCAGAGAGGAATAAAGACCAAGTAGAGAATGGGAAAGTGAAAGTTATGGTGTAAGTAATAAAAAGTTAATCCTCAGATGGACGAGGCAGACGTCCGGTCGGATCCAATGGCACAGGGTCGGAGGAGGCGGCGCGACTGCGGTTGAACTCGCGTATGGCTAGCCATTCGATTCCACCACAGGTCTTTTCAATCAAGACAAAGATGCATACGGCGATTAAGGCGAAGACCATCATAAAAGTGACCTGAAGTTTTTCGCCCGAACAGAGACGAGACAGATTAACCAACCTCGAAGAACGCCGTCAGCCAAAATCCCGTGGTAAAAACCCACATAATGATGCACAATATCTGCATATACTGCGCCTGTTCCGATTTCTGAAAAGACTTTGTTTGAATTGAAGAAGTTCAAGTTTTGCGCCAACTAGTTTGCTCATTTACATGTCAATCTCGGACAATTCGCGCACGTCAACTTAAACGATGCTGCTAGCCTACCGGTCTTATGGAAATTAGGAAATTACCTTGTATTCTTCTGGGAAAGTATTCCAAGAACGCTGTTCCATCGGCTTGGAATAGTATCGTCGAAGCTTTTCTTCCTTCTCAGCCCAGAGTTTTTTGATCCATGTAGCCAAGTCTTCGTCATCCGACGGAAGAGAATCGATAGGAATTTTCTTTACCTGTTTTTATAAAATTATAAATACGATAGGGCAAACTAACCTCATATTGAACCTTCGTTGGACACACACCATGACTAACCATATCGACTTCAGACTGTACCAAGTTTTCCGGGTAGCCCACAGTGACATCGTAAAGGTACTTGATGTAATTGGCTGAAAAGATCTATAGTTCAGTTATCCATTATTATGCAGAATCCACCCTCAAGTTACAATGGCACTAGGGAACGGGAAGAAATGGATACCCGTTTCTTTCAAGTAGGCCGACGGGTTGTTGATGAGCTGTCAGTTGTCTACCACCTACCCCGGAAGGCATTTTCATTGTGAAATATGGTTTTTCAGCATGCTGGGCTACGGTTACAATTGCGTAATCTGTTATTGTTACAGTGCATGTATTCTAGAGAGCAGCAGTGATTGATAAGTTGATGAGTGGTGTAAGGGCCGCCTTGATGAGTGGCATATTGCGCAATGTACGATTGATATGACTGATTGTTATATGAGCTTCTGGGGTTGATGTACTGATCTGACATTGTCCTCCCTTTTTCTGGATCAAAGGATTCCGTACAGCGAGAGTATTGTAAAGCGGGAAGGCAAAAGCCTATCAATCAAGACCATCCAGAATGTATCTTACACCATGTTTTTCAGCCGCAAAAAGAACTCACTACGTCTCATCGTTTGCACAAGATGCACAAATCCAGTGGTTCTAGGTTGAAGAACATAGTCGTAGTGAACAAGATTGTTCTTTTCAGCATACACTCGGCTTCTCTCAGTGGCTAATGGACATTTGTCAGTTCCTTCGGGGAAGAGTAGAAGCTGAAAAAATGAAAATATATCACAGAACTGAACTAACCTGATAGTTAAAACCGATTGAAGCGTAGTACTGGATCATGGATTCCAGCTTGGTCTTGTCCTTTTCGAAAGAACGATCCAAAAATATGTACGAATTAGCTCCCATTGCCCAGCCTGAAACTTCTTCACAAAAGCTATGACAACCGTGTTACCAGCTCCAGGAACATATTTCAGAGCGCCTTTCATTGAAATCTTTTCGGAAGTACAGAGCCAAGGGTTCATTCGATAGAGAGCGTTCCAGAAGAACAGCCAATCTAACCTGTAAACCTTTGAATTCCTAACAATACAAGTTTGGTCGTTTTCGTTTCCACACACATCATATTTGCAAATTGTAGCAGCAGTTTTTTTTACAGCGATTTACCAAATCGTGACCACATTACGATTTTTTAAGAAATTTGAAAACGTTCTGCAAGCTTTTTGTTTGAACGCTGTTTATAAAAGACTGTCTACGGTTTAAAATATGCGAAAGAGCGTACCTTGTGCGATGATTCATGATGATCAAAGCTGGCTCGTCATGTTCAATGAGATCTCCTTTAATGCTGACTTTTGTGCCAAACAGGTACTCCATCAGAGCTCCAGGCATGATCACCCAGAGTCCAACAAGTCTGTCCATAAGCTTTCTCCAAAGCTTGGGATTCCAGAAAATTAGCGGAATAATAGGGGCTATCATGTAAATGGATCCTAAATATCAAATGTAAAAAGAATTTTGAGAAACATACCAAAGAGAGCAGAGAGAAGCATTAGAAGAGAGAAGCACCATCCTCGGAGTCGAGTACAAATCGGCTGACCTGCTCCAAGAATTGGAGGCTCGAGGTTTGTTCCCATTTCTCTGAAAATATTTCGAGTTTGTAGGCAACAAGAATTACGCTTTCTCACCCGTGAGAGATAAACTTCCAACTTTCAGCGTTTTTCATTCATAGAGATCAAGCAGCAATTAATCATTTCACAGAAAAGCGGCGATCCGACCTTGACTTACTGGACAAAAATCAATGGGTGCCAGACAAGAGTGGATGGGTAAAGTGTGATGGTCGGATGAGCCAAATGTAATTACCGCGGAACTGGGTTTTACTCTGGGGAACGCCGATGAATCGAAAGCATAAACTGTCGAAAACTGCTATCAAAGAAAATATAACAATGTAAATCAGTGTCAGGGAAGCAGAAATGGCATATGAGAAAGCGACATGAATCATGAAACGTGAGACATGCTGTAATAGTATTTATAAAGAATCAAACTTTCGGTTGTAAAAGAACAGGTAAATCCACTATATATTTCGGCAACAATGACTGGATATCAGAATACGATTCAATCACCAGCAAGAAAAAAGTAACCAGGGTGCACCGAGCACAGCTCGTATGGAATGTACACATTAAAAGTTCTAATACGTACTTTTCTGTTCAAATTTGTGACTAAAACGAAGCAAATGTCATCGATTTCTATTTGAAAAACCGTGGATTTTAACATTACATAACAGAAGGACCAGCTTCAGTCTCTTCTTCTTCACTCCGCAGTTCATGTTCTTCCAATTTAGCTTTAACTTTCTCCACATGGCGGGTTAGTTGCTCGTGTAGTAGCTAAGGGTTTTACTGTTTAAATCAAAAAAGAGAGAAACTACCTTTGCTTCTGGACTGTCATTGTCTAGAATCTCCACTGGTATTGCTTGGTGGTCCATGAAAACCATTGGAGCAGCTTGAACGTACTTTATGCTGTCCATGTCGAAGAAAACTCCAGGAGCGTCTTGTTTGCCAGTCCCATTTGCTCCTGCTCGCTTCACTTCAATATCCGGCAATGGAACTAAAGGAGCCTTTTCAACCCATCCTCTTGGAGGAGAGCTATCGGTTCTTCTTCTTTTAGTTTCTGGTGGTTCTACATCTGAAAACACTAATTTGTCAGATGGAAAAAGCTCTGACCATCGTTGATTTCTAGAAACATCGTGACATCCTCCACGAGATCCTTGACCACATCTCTCACGGCGGCATCAACAAGAGAGTCATCGACTAGTTCCTTTGCTTTGCTCATCTGAAAATTGCTAAAGTGGCGGCTAGGTAACCGAAGCTAATGAAAAATTGATTGCGCTCTGCCCTATTGCAGTTTCCATAGAAACGCTCATCCGACGCTGTTAAGATCACAAAGATAAAATACGGAATTTCATGGATGGGATTCCACGTAACGGATCAAAGAAAAAAGAAAATGGAGTCTTTTGATGATAAGAAATATATGACAACCGGCAAAGTATTGTATAGGGACTAGAATGGGAACAAGATTTTGTACTGAGCAAAACAAGAACAAAAATCTCTAAAAGGTATACTACTATGAGATCCTTAATCACAACAAAGCACAAAATCTAGTTAGTCTTCTGTTTGTATTCGTTGAACCATTTGATAACTAAGAATTCGATTCCCCCATGAGATCTCAGGGTGTAAACAAAGAATATTGTAGCTACGACTACAAAAATTTGTACAGGAAGGAAGGCAGTAATCAACTGCATCCAGACCAGAGAGCCAATAACCCAGAACGTAAATCCAAGAGTGTAGCCGAATCCCTGAGTTTCCGTCTGTAAAAGAAAAGTGAAACAAAATGTAATCGTGCTTACAGGCCAGATATTCTTGGTTCCGCTGGGAGTCAGTTCACCATTCTTCTCTTCATAGAACCTGAACAAACAAATAAAAACAACGTTTATGGGAACTCACTCGCGAAGACGCTCTTCCTTCCTTTCCCAAAGTTTCTTCAGCCAGTCTGATCGCTCTTTTTCGTCCTTCGGTAGTTCAGCCATTTGATACTCTTTGACATCGAAGTGCATCAACTAAACAAGAATATCTGTTTCAAACAATCTATTTTCGTCTACCTTTGGCAGCTTTCCCTCTCGAACCATATCCAATTCAGACTGCACAATTTCTTTCTCGTTGTCGTAGGCGAGGGTGATGTCGTAGACACAATCGATGTAATTTACTAAAAACTGATGTGGGAAAATTTATTTTTTCTTACGTTCTTCCATCTTATTAAGCAAAAGATTGAACCCTGTTGTCCTCGGATGGAGCGTGTAGTTGTATCTGGTGAGACTGTTCTTGTCGGCAAACTCGTGGCTAAGATTTGTGGCTCTCGTCCCTCTATCGGTTCCTTCCGGGAAGAATAGCATCTAAATTTGGAAAAAAAGTAAAATGAAAATGTTATAACAAACCTGATACCGGTACCCGGAGCCTGCGTAATACTCGATAATTTTTTGTATGACGCCGTTGTCCGATTCAAGTTTTCTATTTAGAAAGAGGAACGAAGCGCAGCTCATAGCCCACCCTGCTCCGGGAATCTTTTTCAAGTCTGCCTGAAGTATTTTTAAAAAAGTTAGTACCTCAGTTCTTACTTTCAGAGAAATTTTTTCCGTTGTAAGCAACCATGGATCCATTTTGTACAAAGCGTTCCATAGAAACAGCCAGTCAAGCCTAGATTTCAGCAAATATAGACGAAAAAGAGAGCGCTGTACCTGGTTCGGTGGTTCATGATGATGAGAGCTGCTTTGTCCTTCTTGATAAGGTCTCCAGTCACGCGAAAGCGGCAGCCAAACTGCTTCTCAAGAAGTGCCTAAAGGTTCAGGGTCGAAAGGTGAGAACAAAGTAAAAATCAATGCCAATATATACTTACGGCTGGGAAGGTCAACCACAGGCCAACGAATCGATCTGCCACAAATCTCCATTGTTTAGGGAAGAATTTAGCTAGAGGAACGTATGGGAAAAGCAAGAATACGGAACCAAGAAGAGAAGATATGAAGATGAGTATGGCAAAGACGACTCCGTTTGCCTTACCCAACATTTGCTGAGGTAGAAACCTTGAAAACGTAGCAAATTGCTTTAATAGATACTTCAAGCTAAAATATAGACTTTGAAGCCTCGAATTATATCGAGAAAAAAGCCCGATGGATGGATTAAGCACAGTGTAGCCGTTTAGGTTAACAGTGGGGCGCGTTTATCGTGGCTGCTGGGTAGATAAGGGTGAACTATTTGAGCAAATAAAACAGTTTTCGGGACAATTTGTGACTGTTTTCTTTGAAATTATGTACATAACATGATATTCGAAAAGTATTAAAGTGGTTTTCATGAAGTAAAAAATTGAGAGATTCAAAGATATTTATTGAATAATTCATCCTGATGCACAAAGATTGCAGCTCTTTTGACAGTTGGCGTTAAGGTAGCCGGCATTGGCAGGAGCAGTACAAAGTCCTTTGAGGGCCCATGCGCCGCAAAAGACGTTGTTATCTTTGCAACCTGAAAAGTGTTCCGTTGAAAACAGATGTTATCGAAAGTCGCAACCTGGTTGGCAGTACATTTTCTTCAAAATCAGAACGTCGTTCGCGCTCATGGCCGAGCGTTGACCGAGAATAGGGAGGTTTTGTGCTGGGTTCGTCTAAAAGAAATATTTTTGTCGACTACTAAAACTACTACCTTGGGAATCATGGTAGGCTTGCTGATGTCTACTGCAGCTGTGTATGCGTTGTAGTGCATAATAGAGGAATAATCGTAGGCTACTCCGTAACTAAGCGACAACTACGTATTAATTTTAAACAGCAATTACCTTGTGTAGAGTTTTGAGTCTGAAACAGCAAAAGTATCGTAAAACTGGGGATTGATGTTGGTCCAGTCGACCGTAATCCACTGGTCACGGTCCATTCTCAAATGTTGATGAGCTACTCCCAAAGCATGCATTGTTTCGTGTACTGCGATTCCTCGTCCCTAAATTTGAATTTTCTTTAATAGTTCGCTTTTTATACATTTCCGCACTGGAAGCTGAGGTAAATTGGATTGGCAGGACTAGCTCTTCCTACGTACGAAAGACCACAGCTGAAAAAGAGTTTTAGAAGATTTTGGAAAATCATACAAAGTGGGACTGTCAACTTTGATGTAATTCAGATGGTATCCTTGGGCATAAGGATTGTATACGAATCTAATGCATGTCTTTGACTGGATCTCAGCTATAGCTCCACGAACGTCGTTCTTGTCAAGTTCCTCTAAAATTGTTGGCATAAAGAAAAACAATAGCCTGACCTAGAGATTCATCAAATTTATATGGGATAGGCTGCGAAATGTCCCACTTTTGAATAATCTGCTCTTCGAAGAAGATGGAAGCTCTTAAACCAGTGCCACAGTAATTAGTGGATCAAACCTTCTACTTCGTGAAGGACTTCCTTCGCTATCTGATTCAGAGTCAGATTCGGAATCAGAGTCGTCGAGTGGCGGTGGTGGAGCCTCGTCTGTCCCAACACCACCTTGATCTAAACGATTCAAGAAATAGATCTGTTGTTCTTCAGTAAGCAGAAGATCTTTGTCGAAGACACCATCATCTGCTGCTACTACCTGAATAGTTTGATTGCTAGAAGCTGAAAAGATCTACCTCGTCAGTCATGTTGGCTTTTTCTAGAAGAGCTTGTTTAATCTGATGAGTACGATCCATTCTCAACTGAATTTCCTCCGTTGTATCTTTTCCGGTGACATTGTTCTCAAATTCGAAGATTTTGTTGAGCACAATCTCTTTTTTGGCTTTGGTGCTCTCGTCCTGCTCCTTGCACTTCCTTCTTTTACAGATTCCTTTCATCTTTTTCACATTGTCAGGATCAATTTCTCCGAAATGTTTGCGAAGTTTCTTCGTCTGTTCTACGAGATCGGCTGAAACACCTTCTAGAGGGTCTCTGATCCTGATCTTTCGTACTCTTGGAAGGAACTTTCCTCGGGCAGCCTTTACAGATTCTAGAAGAGAACCAATTTCCAGAGCCGATGGTGTACTTCCGCCTCTGGAATTCACATCTGGTTGTGAATTGCTTACAGCTAAAAGGTCGCAGAATGGGTTATTTATCGTCTTACACAGGGTTACGGCTAGGAAACTGACCGGCATTTCGGATGTCCAGGGAACCTTCTGCAGAATTTGCGTGCTTGTCTAGCCCATTTTTTCTGTGAGAGAACCCCACCAGCAAGTCCCTAGAATAAACATTTAGAGGCGAGAGTGGACGTTATTACCGACAAATCCTCTAGAAGGTCCTTCTTTTTTTCTGAACAATAGACTTTTTGTTTACTGTAAGAATTCAAACACACCTCTCTTCTTGTTTCTCCGTCCTCCTCTACCTCCTTCTTCTCCATGTTCAGGACCTTTGCCGCCTCTATCAGGACTTCTGTCACGCTCGCGTTTGCCCTCTTCGTCGTCTCTTCCACCAATAAGAGAATCAACAAGTCCTTTTGGTTTACATTCAGAAATAGCAATAATACATAGGAAGACTAAGCCGAGTAGTATCTTGGCGTCCATGCCATAGACTGCGATGACAGTTCTTGCACTGTTACAGTTGACTCCGAAAACCGGTGTCCATTTCTTTAACTGGGATGGCCGGCGCTCTAGCTATCACTTCGCACTGTTTGGCTAACTTTTGACACAATCGGTCAACGATTAAAAGATCTCTTAATACGGAACAATTACTTCATGGAATTCTTTACTTGAGCACGCACACACAAGAAATTAGTTTAGTGATTCTGCCCGTCGTCGGACCATTTAAGGATCATTACAGTACAACATGGAGATGCAATAATGTACTTTATACGATTAAAAAGCACTTGTTGTGCTAAGGGGAAGGGGAAAGTTGGGACTTTAAGCCCTCTGGTGACTCATGAGTTCGTGCTTGATAACCTTCTCATCCAGATCAGACAGCTCAGAAGCCTGAACCTGCATGAGGGATTCCAAGCCGAGAGTGGCTTTCAGGGCACGGACGGAGGAGGCGTAGAGCATACGCCTGCGGACAGGAGCATCGTCAGGGCAGCTGAAAAAACTTTCTGGATGAATATTTTTGAAAAAAAACGTACAATTGAACGAAGACGACCTTGTTCAACTTGCTTCCACCTTCAGTTCCCTGGCGTTGAACTTGAACCTCGACATCGACAGCGGCATATCTGCAAAGAACTTGCAAACAACAGTTTTATGGACTTACCTGCATTCTTTTCCTCCCTCAACGCACTTCTTCATCTCTTCCACAAACTCGGAATAAGGAGCATTCTTCTCACCGACCTTTTCGACCACGATACAGGTGTCCCCCTTGTCAATCTGAAAAACTGTTATGCGATTTTACACTTTTGCTCGAGAAGTAGGACAAATGACGAATCTAAACAGTGTAACCCGATAACAAAGGGCGGAACTATGAAAAGCTAAAAAAATAGCAAACCTTGAAGATGATGAAGCTATGCTGGTGCTTATTGTGAAGAAGATCGTAGGCATTCTTGCACGAAGCGTCAATCTTAACTCCGGAGGCCTGCAAATGCACTTTGTGCAAACATTTGTGTCTATATGTTCATTGAACTACGTCGATTAGTTGATTGAATCATATCAATTCATGCAACACGTTTTATTTGAAGAGACAGAGAAACAATCCTTTGGTTAAGGAGACACTCAAGAGTAAGAAAAAACTGCACAAAAGAATGCACCTATGTAGACCCAGGACGACACTCGTCTGCTTAGATAAACGGAAATTTTGAGTAGGAAAAAGAAGAAAATATATAAGAGGGACACAACATGAGAGACACAAAGCAACCTCGTTAGAGAGAACACGGAATTTGGTTAATTGAAACGCAAGCAGCTCCGTGAGGATTGAAGGCAGTTTAGTTGTCGGCATACTTCTCGCTGAGTTTGGACAGAAGCTCCCTGTGAGCCATTTCGCTCTCATCGGAAACCTAAAGGTATCTAAGGTAAACAAAAAGATCAAATGAACCTGGAACTGAAGGATCTTGCCGGTTCCGAGACAAGTCTTGATGGCAGAAGCGGAAGAAGCGTACACCATCTTCTTCTTGATGGATGCTCCATCAGGACAGCTAAAGTTGTTTATGAATTCGGGTAAAAATACTCAAATGAAATAAAATGAAAGTTCTATACTCACACTTGGAGGAAGACAATCTTGTCCATCTTGGAGGTACCGGCACCGACGCGAGAGCAAGTGAATTTAAAATCGAAGACGGCGTAGCGGCAGTCGGTGAAGCCGTCGGTGCGAGACTGAAAATACAATTCTGTTATTAAAAACTATTTAGAGATACCTTAATATCGGCTACAAACTTCTCGAAGGCAGCCTTCGAAGAATCATCATAGTCATCTCCGGTAAGACCAAGTTCGTCCTGGCTAACCGCCGTCTCGACAACAACCTCACGCTCCTAAACTTTCAAATGAAGCGACTGTATAAGCACAAGTTACCTGTATTTTGAAGATAATGTAACGGTACTCCTTCTTTCCCTCACTGAGTTTCTGAAAGGTGGACTGCACCTCGGGGTTGACAGCGACTCCAGAAGAAGACTGAAACACACACACTGCACTCACATGCAAGACAGAAAAAGATGTTCTTACAGTTATTGTCAAACAATGCGATTAGTTTTTGACTAAAAATAACAAAATGACGTACCATTTTATTTGGAGAGTGTCGGAAGCTGTTGGTTCAAATTTGAAAACCTGAAGAGAATACAATTAGGCTTAACGATAAGAAAGAAAGAATAAGCGAGAAGATGACAAATAGGGTACGGTCGAGCCGTTCAATCAATCTTGGGTTTGACTCATCCGGCGCATATGACACATGAACAGGCCTTTGAGAGTTGAGACTGGGAAACGGCGGCAGTATAATTGAGAAAAACAGTCCTTGAGAGAAGTGAAGAAACACTGAGGGGCGAATGAGGACAAACAAGACCATTTTGGCGACGACGCAGGTGCACACTCTCAGAACAAACACTTTTGTAATCTCCACTTAACCGACGCTCAGAGCATTGATCGTAGTGGTAGCTGTTCGAAATAAGTATCTCGTCGGCCAAATGACAAAAAACTGGACAGGTATAGGTGAAAGGGGATGAATTTCTTAAAACTGACTATCGTCCGGGGGTTTGTTTAGTGCGTAATCTAGACAGACCGCTCTGGAGAGACAGATGTTGAGGAGAGCAATCAATGCGTATCCGGACCAAACCGCCTCCGCACACAGCGAAGCCTCTATTTCTAAGAATACACAGCAAGTGAATATTTCGGTAACGGCGTGGCCGATGACTGGTCACATCGTATGATGAAATGAGAGCCGTTTCCCGCTTTACGCTAACCAGCACAGCTAGTGAGTGGTTTCACAATACATTTCGTTGAGAAAGAGATCGTTTGTAGATGATCTAAACTGTGAACTAACAGAATTTAGCGTATAATTGTAAAAAAAACGAAGCTAGATACAGTTGTTGTTTTGAAAAAATTATATCTAGGTCAAGAAAAAACATCAAGGTCGGTTTTTGTAGCCAAGCAAAAAATATAATTCTTGTCGAAAGGGTATTAGAGCAAGACTCTATAAGTTTAAAACCTGATAATAGCCATAAACAACAGCTGTTATACAAGCCATAGATAAGAGACCACGTTGAAAAGTGAAACGGAGGATATGCTGTCACCTTATAAAAATGTAGAACGCCATGCCCGGATGCTTTTTGTGGGCGTGACTAAGGATGCTGATTCGCTGCCAAGCAATGGCGCCAGTTTCAAAAAATAAAAAGGCAAAGCTAGGGCGCGGATACATGGGGAGTAGATGCAAACAGACTGTCGCAGAGATCATTGTGCCTAATAAGGCCGCCGGTCGATGGTCACTCATCGATATTGGAGGGATGGGACACACTCAGCGAATGTCAATCCTCAAGTGTTTTTCTCAGAATAACATAAAAAATGAAAGACTAACTACCGAAACTTCAATTTGAAATAGTTCACAGTTGGATAATTTTAGAAATATTGATGACTGGAAAGGAACGAAAGTGGGTCAGAGGCACGGCTGGCTGGCACGGCTGGCGTATCACAACAGGGTCCATCCCTCCCACCTCACTTTACACAGTCGACCCTCGGCTCGCAGCATCTGGGCGGCGACTCGGAGGGGATTTCACAACAAAACACATCGATCTATGTGGGTGGAACACCTCGTGAATCAGACAAATGTGATCCAAGATTGTAGTTGGCTCTTCTTTTTTATCTCCGTAAAATTTTCTCCTGCGCAATCTACTGTTTGCAGATATTTTACCGCTTTCGTTTGAAATACAAATAGTTCAGAAATAGGAAATATACAGCTATAAAAATATAGAAAGAGCCCTTGCAATGGAACACGAAATGAACAAAGGGACTCTCGAAGAACCACAGGGCAGCTGTGGTAAGCTGCTTTCTAAAAGAACAGGACAGCTACGAGGACAACCAGAAATTGGTGGGTGGATGGGTTCGACCGAAACTCAGAGGATAAGAAGCTGTTCTCGACTTTTTGCACCTGGTAATCCGGGTTGTTTTGTATCTCACGAGATCTGCGGGTGATTCCAAACAACAGCTGAATGTTTACCCTCACCGTTCGGACTACCGGCAGTTACTTGAAATCTCACTCAAAAGGGATAGAAAGGTTTATTAGAATTGCAACTATTGGGATATTTACAGGTACATAAGCACGTAGTGGTTTAAGCGAAACGGCAATAGATGTGAAGATCAAATGAAAAGTGACTTGGCACTGCCCCGCTTACTGCTTCTTCACGTCGTCGGTGGTCTTTGCCTAAAATGACTGATTACAATTGTTTGACAGAGAAAACACACCTCCTTTGACTTGTTCTCCTTAGATTTGTTTTCCTTGGACTTGTTCTCCTTAGACTTTTCCTTTGTCTTCTCCTTCTTGTCCTCAGTCTTGATTTTCTTTGGTTCTGGGGCTTCCTCCTCAGTCTTCTTATCTTTCTTATGATGTTTCTTTCCACCCTTCTTATTGTCCTTCTCACGGCACTGCTTCACAACATCCCTGAGTGTCTTCTTTTTAGAGTTGATCTCTTCGGAATTGGCCTGGGCGTTGCATCTACCAATAGTTTATGCAATTATGAAATGTGTCACTTACTCTTTAGCCACGGAACAGCACTTAGCGACCTTGGAACAATGAGATCTCAGCTTTCTGGCTTCTTTGGCGCAAGCCCTTCCAGCCTTCTTGTCGCGTTTATCCTTTCTCTTCTCACGCTTGGCAGGCTCGAGAGAAGTCCGCTTTGAGAACTAGAGGGAATTAATAAAAGACGAAAGATTAGTAACCTTTTTCAAGGCAGCAGTACATTTCTCAACTTTCTTGCCAGTGAAAGCTTCAGCAACAGTAGCCTTTTCTCTAACACAGGTCACCATCTTGGTGTTTCTCTCGTCGTACATCTTCTGCAGCTCGTTGTGAGTTTTCTTGGCATCTTCACAGTTTGCCTTCTTTCCGTGAATCTGAAGCGGATAAATGAACTGAAGCAGATGGTTTACCTCAACAACAGTTTCGCTGGCGGTGCATTCGCTTGACTTGGCCTGAGCCTTTTCCATGCATTCGGCATATTCATTACAGATTTCTTCCTGAAACGAACTTTTTCAATTCACATATTTTTCTTCGATGTTTTCACAGAACGTACCACGATAGCTTAAATGGAACTTACAGGGGTAACGGTGGCATTGTCGGCAAAGGCCAAAGCGGCAAGAGCCGCAACTAGTAATAGACGGTTCATACCTGAAAACGAAGGTTCGTATCAGACTGCAAAAAAGAACGTGAAAGAGATTTCAATAAGACGGAAGACGAAGACAAGAGCCGTAGGCTCGAAAAGGGCGGAACCTCCATTGGGCGTGACAGGCGGTTGTGACCCCATTTGGACGACCATTAAACGAAAGCGATGTTGCGCCAAGGATCTCACGGCTAACAATTAAGTTGAAGCCATTCATTATAGTCTGTTGATACACTGGCGCCAAATGTGGAATAGTGGTAGCATCCGAACGACATTTACGAGGAAGGGCCTAATTGATGATCTGCCGGCTCGCTTTGAACAGAAAATGAAGCCGCAGACAAACGGCCCATTGTTAGATAGTGGCTATATCTCTCCGCAACGACGATTAGAATCAATATTTTATGAGCAATTTGGTTGAAGGAAAACGGCGAACAAAAAGCTGTCGCTTATTTTGCGCTGTCTGAATCCCTTGAGAGCCCCATGAATGAACGATTTGTGGCAGTAAAAGCAGCGCTTTTTGCGCTGCATTTGTCGAGTTTCTGCTTATGAAAAGACCACATTCATCGAGACTTTTGATGATACGGACGAAAGCTATTAAAGAAAGCCAGGAAAAATCTTTTGGTCAAATGAAAAGAAACGTAGAGAAAAAGTCAACGAACAATTACCGGATTTGGAGGGTCTCTCGGAGGATTCTACTCACGATAAGCTGCCCCGAAGCAATCGTTACCAAAAGATCTAGTCTTTACAATTGGTGCACGATCAATCCACAATTTCCGCTTTGAGACCATTCTTTTGAAACTTCTCAGTGTGCGGAAGTGCTGACCAACCCATCTGCCATCTTTATGGTGGCCGACATACGGATTTACAACCTACGACAGATGCGGTTGATGACAGCACTTCTGATGTGAAAATGCGTATAGTCCGGGTCTCATTTCCAATGAATGTTAAGACAGAAAGTGAATCGGTTGATTGAGAGTTTCAATCGGAAACCAATGGTCCGGTTGGGGTTTAAAAAAGCAATTACTGGCACGAATTGGACATCGGAATGAAGTAGAGACCTCCTTACGAAGGTAGAAAAAGAGACTGGAAAGGAGAATAAGAGAAGTCTATTGATTCCAATTAGCAATGCTTCCTCCTGCGCATAAAATCCAGAGCGTCAAATGGAGTGGTGAAAAACAGATGATTACTCAGAAAGAAGGAACAGCCGCATGGCTTCATCACTATACCTACGCAAACACAAGGCTAGCTTTTGTACTTTACCTCCAAAAAGCAGAAAGTCAAAAAGCTTGGTGGTGGAGCTCAAGCAAATGAACCCGATCAAAAATCTCTGGATGAGGGCGTGAACAGTTGGTAGTTGTCGATCAAGCGCCCCAAAGATGACTAGCAACCAAAAACTAAAGAGTCTTTCAACGGCAGTGAAGAGGCCCTTATATCAGACAAACAGCAGGAGTGATTCTCTCGCGAAAAGGGCAGTATCACATGGTTCGGATAGACCTATTCGCCTAGTGACACGAAAATTCTACCCTTCGATGGCATCTGGAAAATTGTCCGGGAACACATAAATTCCTGATAATACTACAATTAGGTACAGTATTACACGTGTATGAAACAATGTCTAGTTTCAGCGGAACACCCGCACTTAACGATCTAGAAAAAAGGTGCAAAAGATTATCTGCAACCTGAAGCCGAAAAAACCAAAGCGGTGTCGCCGACTTTACACAGCTGACCTTTGCGTCCGGCTGTCCGGTCTTAAACGGAGAGGTCCCCGGGGGAGACTGCCTCAGAATAACTCTGTTCACAAGCGGGCTGATTTCCAAAAAAATTAGATTTTTTTTATTATGGTGTCGAATAGTTGTACAATCAAAAAGCAGAGGTGGCAGCACCTTGGTTGTCAAAGTAGATTTCATCAGGCTGAAGGTTCCGCGGCACACGGACACGAGGCTTCTCACGGCCCCCAAGTGCAACCTGAATGGGCATTATATATCCCGAACGGGTTAGAAAAACCTCCAGATCAATATCGGGATAAATAAGCTCAACTTGAGCAAATTTTTGGTTTTCCAGGAGCTCTTTTTGTAGTGAACGGGCATTTAGATCCGAGTGTTCGTACCAGTGGTGTCGAATGTCTAAAGTTAACTTGGTTTACATATTTCAAACTCAAAATACCTCCATTTCTGTCCTTCACGGAAATTTTAACCTTGGCATACTCAATGTCTGAAAATCTGACCAGCAGGACACTCCTCGGAACACAACGCAATAAGTTTTCGGCATCTTCTTTGCTACAGAAGCCAAAGATCAGTCTGTAACAAACACGTTGTTCCTCCAAAATATGTGTAGTTTACCCATCGTACCACATACTGTAGAGCGATTTATTCACGATTTCGGCCAATTTGAAAAACCAGTCGAAGAATGGCACTAACTTCCATTCTCCTTCTGTCGTTGATGTTTTCTTTAGTTGAAAATCTTCAGCTGCAGGCAACTGAAATAATATTTTAGCTTTATCCAAAATGTTGTTCACCTTCATGAAATTGTCTAGAGAAATGTATCCCTGCTGAGTCGGTTTTATCCTTGAAATAAGGTGTTGCTTTGTCGGCATGGAAAACATTCTTGGCTGTACAACAGAAGGTCCATCTGTGTTCTTTTGAGGTGTTTCAACAATGGCCTCAAAACATCATTTGTTCGGAAATGTTGTCTATAAATCACCTGGAATTTCATTTCCAATGCGTCGGCCATTTCGGCACACGAGACCATTTGCGGGATATCTGAGAGGGGATGGCGAACCTAGAGCACGTAAACATGTTATTTAATTACTGACCAAATCGGCAAACGATCTTTCCAGGAAGAGTTTGGCTTCAACATCAGACTTAGGACCCACTAGAACCGCAAAAGGGAGCGATACCTAATAATTTTAAATTAGAACAGAAAACTGAGAAAGTACTTTCTTGCCAACGAGCTCAAGTCCACAGTTTGTTCTCAGCCGAATACTGTAGCAGAGACAATATCGCTTTGTTGCAACAGAGTCTCTTCTCAGCTGAACCTTCTTGGCTACTCTCTGAAATTTGTGTTGAAAAGACAACCAGTTATTCATTACCATATCGTCAAATTTGGCTCGAAGCCCTCGATTGTCCTTTTTCTGGAACACTGCTTTTGGAGGCTCAATGCAAAACTCCTCATTCTCAAAACTAAAAAAAAATTGCTAGTATAAAGAGCTTACACATCATGGTATGCATTGCTCAGTAGTGTTTTGGCAGTGTCATCTGTTATCAAGTAGCAGTTTACTTCACATCCTTCCCCAGTTGTTTCTACTCCGAATGCTCGACCTCCAAGAACCCTTAACCATGAAAATTATACCAGCACCCACATACTTTACCTGATTTCCGTGTTGAACCAAAACCTTGACCTTCGGTGGTTTTCCGCATCTCCACATTTGACAACAACGGCTGGGGGCTGCCGACTGACAATAATTGAATAGTAAAGAAAGTAATGAGCCATGTTGCGGAATTTGTTATAGGCCTAAAAATGTTGGTATGGGAAGAAATAACACCTACTTCGTCGAATTCGGAAGAAGGAAAGTATTGCTTCAAATAGTTCAAACCAGACAGAGTTTGCTGCAAGAGCTCACCAAAATATTCAAATCTGAAAAAGAATTGATTGTTGTTTTTTGATGTCAGCTTACTGTAAGTGGATGACTTCCAGTTGTTTATAGTGCAACTGTTGGGTCCAAAGTGTTCCAATGCTCACCTAAACCCCTAATTGTGGTCTTACTGCCAAATCATTACTCTTTGTTGTTTCATTGCCCATGTTAACAGAACGTCACCCATTAGATGTTGTTTCTCTTCTTCGAAAACTGCATACATAGCTTCTGCTGTGGCCAAAATCTTCTGCAAAAATGGTTGAGTCTGTGTAATCGCATAGAAACTAACCTGGATGAATACAACTTGTTCGGTTGGCGGCACCTTTCCCGAAAGCAAGATGTCAACATCTTCTTTGAAAACCTGAACTTGTGTTTGAGATTGTTTCACTACCTACCTGGTAAGCCTCGGCACTCAGATTATGCTTGGTCACAAAAGAAGTATCGACGGCGGGCTCTGATGGGGAGAACGCTGAGGAAGAGTCCATGTCCACGTCGGAGATGCCGGCAACCGACGACATCAAAAATGAAAACATGAAAAAAACAGGAAAAAAAAATTGGCAGGAAAACATGTAGGTGGAAAGAAATAGCCGTGTCTTGTCAAGGACAACCAGGGAGCACAATAAGAGAATTTTGGATAGAACCTAACCGCGAAGGTGCAAAAGGTCAAGTTTTTAACATGGTCTCTAATTCTCTTTCGCTGTTAAGGGTACAGAATTGAAGGTTTACCAAACCTGTTCATTTTCATATTCTGAGAGAAAATATTTAAATTCAAATCTTGCACTATCATCATCGCTGATTGCAGGAGTATCAATTGAACGCGAGATTGATGACATCAGGTCTCGGAGACATAAGCTGGTCACAAAAGGAAGAAAAGCGTCAGCATCGATCTCGACCACGGCTGCCGTGTGTTACAGTAGAATAACTCGTTTCTGACTCATAAGATGCGCGAAACTAGAGGCACGTGTTGTAAGGACTTTGTTAATTTGACAATGACTTGACGTAAAAGCTGCCGAATGACTTGAGAAACGATTGTATCTTTGCGAAAATGGCCCCCACTCAACAAGTGACAATAGAAATTTGTGGGAAGCAAGAAAAAGTAGAAGTACTACCTGACTTTCGATCTTGTAAAAATATGAAAAATATGCATTCTTCAGTTCTATTTTGCTCAATCCTGAAAAACAATTTCCCCAAACTTGGTTTCAAAACGTACGTTTATTGTTCATAAAAAGTTTCAGATGATAAAGCAAGCACTTTGGAAGAAATGATAAACCACTTTTCAATGTCATGTTAGAGCAGCTGTATACAAATGTCCAGCATTTTGTAAAGGTTTATTAAAAAAGATTCACAACGGCACTTCGATTCAGAACGGTACGAACTTTTCAAAAGTTTGTGCTCCCTGATGACCTGTCCCTGCTATCTGCACAAACTAAAGTAATCTTGGAAGGCATGCGTTTATTTTCGTGGAATCACCGCGGAACTTAACGTTTTTCGAAGATAAAGCTGATTCAGCGAGCGATAAATGAATCGCATCTCTTATCATCTCGTATGACGTGGAGCAGACTCTTAAAACGGTCATGGGTGCTTTACGCACCGATTCGACCGTTTGTCCGTTTTTCAAAAAAATCGTGGACGAGCTTCCGTCATGAACCAGTGTCAAAGTTCGGCTTTTCCGAACAGTGGTCCTTATTTTCTGAATGGCTATGGTGCTCTTGATGCTTTCTATTCCATTGCCAGTGGAGCTATCGACAATGTTCAGTCAGTTATCAGTGACCAGAAGAAAAGAGTGAGATTATATGTATATAATATAAAATGAGTTTAGTCTTTATATATGGGAATGGGAATGGGATATTTACCTCTACCTTCAGGTGATTCCAATTCTAACATTATTGATGCAACCACAAATCAGGTATTGCGGAAATTTGTCTGAATAAAAAAAACATTTTAGGCTGGACTTTACGTGCTGCAAGGAATCGGATTTGTCATTTTCTTTGTTATGCTCCTTGTTGCCATTTTCTTCACAGGATGCATTCGCTGCTGTAGAAAATGTGGGCGCAAGTCCTACCAGAGCAAGCCATCTGTAAATTGAGTCTTTTGCTCGAAGCATGAAATTTTATAGAAATTAGGACAACTGATCAGCTTTGGCTTTCAGTTCCTTGTTTACTTGACCAGCTTTGCTTTCATTCTTACGGGAATCATCATTTTCGGAGAAAGTGTAAATAACTTTAACAGTTCCATTGACGGAGGCAATCAACAAATGACCCGTGAAAAGCAGTCCCGTAAGTTGGTCAAATTTTAATAACAAGTTTGTTCAGAATCTGGTGTGCTGGCTGAAAACGGAAGAAACCTTCTATGGTGCAGTTACAATAACACAATCATTGATGGACTTGCTGGAATTCCAAACGAAACAACTCTTGGAACTCAAAAAATCTTGGATGACTGGTGGACATTATCCGGACTGCGTGGTTTGAACTGGGTAATACTTTTCATATAAAAAAAACGAAAATTTGAACTTATAGGACTACCAAAACATCACTGATTCTGTTCTTAGCGATACCCAGGAGTTTGGAAAAACAGCTATAGCAGCTTTGCAAACTCTGTCCAAGAATCCAAAGTTGCAAGGTGCTGATGCACAGAAGGAGATTACCGACATGATTGCTCAAATAACGGCATCCAACTCACTTATGCAACAGATAAGAGACGTAAGCTGTTGCAATTAACAATTTACCCAAGTGCTTCAGTACATTCCAACAACCGAAACTGAAACGTTGAGAGTCCTTACAGCTGGAAATCAAACTGCAAACAGTATGAACTACGATGTAAGTAAAAAAGTTGTAATGAGTAACAATAACTTCAGATTAACTACATCAACGTTCCTATGCTAGCTCGGTTGTCAGCTGCCCAAAACTATGTTGGAACTACGACCCAATCTGTAGCAGATGCCGGTGCAGAATCGTCGCGAGTGTCTCAAGCTCTCTGGGTTACTATGTATTCAAAAATGAGCAATGCTTTTTGGGTAAGGACATTTGAATATGGTTCAAAATATCTTTTAGTGGGGTGGATACGGTCCGATCAAAGGTACCGCAGTTGGCCTCATCACTGGTACTGGTGTCTTCGCCCTGATTTTCATTCTTCTCGGAATGCTCATCTGTCTTTACTACTTCATAGAAATTTTCATTCCAATTACAAAATGTAAGGCTTCTATTTTTAAAGCAAAAATCAACTTTAAGGTGGAGAGCATGGAAGAGTCGGAGCCCACGTTCTTCGAGGAGGCTCTTATGCTATGATGTGGCTGTCTTTTGCTTCTATTATTGTCTCCGGGTCTCTACTTTGGTACAGCCAACTTTATGCCGGGACCTGCTACAACATGTACAATACGAACAATAGACAGCAGTTCTATAATGCCATCCACGACGAGTATCTCACTACTACCGACTTTACAAACTCGCGAAGAGCTATCAGCTACGGCATTTTTCTAGATTCTCTAGAAACCAGACCGACCGTATGGAGTGCTTTGAGCGGTGCGCAAACATCTCCCCTTCTTACTACTTATCAATTCACAAACTATGTTAATGTGAATGGAACCTACTCCCATGTGCTGTCTTACTTGTGGAACGCCAACCTAAACGCTGGCTTCTCTACAATCATCGCCAAACAATTCCACATTTACGCTCCACAACTTAATCAGACTACCGCTACTTTTGATTATCTTCGAGACAACAACCTGTTCCTCCCAATCTGCTCGTCAATTGCTCCTGGTCCAACATTTGGCGTCCAGCAAGATCTAATCAGCTACTCCATGTAAGCAATAAATTTACAAAGAAATAACGTGAGTTTTAGGAATCTGGACTTTGTTTCCAAAAATGTTAACGATTTGGATGCGTCGTTCCAGCTTGCTTCTTCTTACACTCAGAGTTCAACTCTAATTCAACTCAACACGGACGCAACAAATACCTACATGGGACAAATTCAACCCGTCATTTTGGGCGCCGTTTCAAATTTCTTGGTTTGTTTCATTACTGTAGAACCCGATGACATTTTTCAGAACCTTGTCGATTATTCTGTCTACATGTCCTCTCCGGTCTACTACGATTACGCTAATAGCGGATATTTGTTGTGTAGTGCAATTCGTAGCCCGTTGAATGGGACCTGGGCTTCGGCAGGTGCGTTACAGCTGCATCATAAAACCAAGTGGTCCCACTGCTGACCTGAGTATTGAAGGTAGCAGCTGGCCCACATACCGAGATTGCAAAAACTGGCCAAAGATACTTTATGGAAAAGTGTTTTTTAGGAATGATTGCTTTGTTCTGGATCCCTGCCTCAATTTGCCTCTGGTTCACGTCTAATCTTCTGTACAGACTGCATAAGAGAAAGGTAGCAAAGGCATCAAACAACAGACATGAAAGCTTTTACAGCCGAATCACGTCTACCCAGAACAACCAGTTTGCCCACAACCAGTTGTAGAAACGCCTGTGGTGATGAGTACAACAATTATGGCTCCAGCTCGTCCCCCAGCACCAGTTGTGGTAGTGCCGACCAACTTCCCATTAGCCACTCCAGTGGCTGTAGTGGAATCCCCACCGACGGCCTCTGCGGCCACCCCCGCAATGTATCCGATTATACCGGATGATAGCCTAGTAATTATCGAAGGGTAGGCTCATCCATCCATCGGAACACAAATTATATTACAGGCTATGAAGCGAAAAAATCTTCTCGACGGGTACAATAACATTTCATTGATGCACTAATAAATACGATTATCTTTGAGCATTTGTTGACGGGACTGATGATCCCCATCAGCTCTGATGGCGGCGATGATGGGCTCATAAACGTCGCGGGCGGCATCGAGGCCGTACACAAAGTCCAGATGAGTATAATGCGGCAGTTCGGTACTTCTTTTGATCGTGGCGTTCATTGCTATCAAAATTGTCTCCCTTAACTCATTCGTTCAAGGCCGCGATTCTGGCTACCTAATATCCTCCGTGTCAGCCAAGATGTCATCCTGACTCCAATAAAGAAAGGTCGGTGTTGTGATGGCGGTCAGATTGAATCCTGGTGGTGTTGGCTAAAAATCAGCATTAGCCTACTTTTTCGACCATCTATTGATCTACGCTTAGGCAAATGGTTGCGGGGGTTGTTTGAAAGTCTCACCTGACCGTAAGCGATTTGATTACCAACCGGTCCATAGTCATATTTCTGGAATTTATGTGCCTTGACGAGCTGCAAGTCTAATTTGAGGAAAGATGATTAGAGACGGATTACTTGAACCCAATGAAGCAAATCCTTAGTAGATGTAGCAGCGGGCATGTGACACATGTAAGTACCGATCCGCGTCTAAAAGATGTTTGAAATATTCCCCTTTTTGCAAGTATCAAGGAACCTCAAAATAAACTGTTTTCAACAGATTTAAGGCTTCTTATCACACTAATCGCCTTTCATAATTTTCCCAATGCCTCTGCTTGCGCAATATCGAGCAATCCCATGCTCATCTTTCTCAATCCATCAGGATTTGCCTCCCAATCTTTTAATGCGATCTCACCATGTTGAATAACTTCTCGCTTCCGTCAATAAATCCAATGTCAAGAGTGCATACGTTTCGGGCATAGGGCAGGCTGAAGGCTTGTTTTTCTATTTCTACACCTCCGGGTACCTGCAGAGCAGACTGATTATTTTCTGGAGAAACTTCGGGATGTGGAGGGGGTAGTTGGGCACGCGGTTCAACAACAGCTGCAGATATTCATAGAACTTGCTGCCAAAGATCCTGAACAATCCCCCGATGTGAGAAACAGTGGCCACAGGTGCTAGCGCATGAAATTGACGGATCTAAAAAAGAAGCAGCCGTAAAAGGTCTCATTTGCAGTGACCTTCTTGGCGAAATCAGGATCTTCGGACAGCCTGTCGAACATAATGACGGTTCCTTGCGAATGTCCGATGTAGTAGAGAGCATCCTGTTGGTAGGTGTCATAAGCAAACCCCAGTTTCACCCTTAAACTACCTGGCCGGTTTTATTCAGAACATAGTCCACTGAAGCCGTCAAATCGAACATTGACATCTCTTGCCATCTGTAGCAAAAAGTATTCATAGATTCAATTAGCAATTCATCTAAGGGAGTCAATTTGTGCTCGCTCTCAATTTACTGACTTTTTTCCGCCGTGAACTGCGGGGGAACGCAAAATGTGCTGTGAATTTCACGCGGCTGAAAGTGGCAAACAACTACCCAGGAAGTGTTTTTCAATAGTGGCAGACGGAGGAGACGTTGATAATACTACTGTAGTGAGACTCACGTGAAATTCCAAAAACGTGCGTCATCTGGCCCATACCCTACATGTTTCTGGGATGCTGGAGTACCTCGCGAGTTTGCAATCCAGACATCAAATCCTGCATCCGCAAAAACAGTGGCTGAAAGTGATGTTAGGAATAGGGTGAAGCCTATTTTCACTACGTCGTCTTGCCTCCCGCTTTTTACAATTATCCCTAGGACTAATCTGTTGAGGATTAGCTTTTATTGTCGCATAAACATCATGGCATATCCATCAAACGAACCTGCTGACTCGTTTGCCAGATTAGACAGAAAATTATTGCCATCTGCAAGAAGGCCATGTTGCATAAAGACAGCCTTACGATTATTCACCGGATTATCTAAATTGAGGCGCTAAAAATGGCAAATGGAGATTACTCTGTTTGCCGCGGGGTATCCTGTGTAATTCGAGAATATAATCGTCCTTGGTGCGAACCAAATGAACCTCAGCCGGGTAACCATAATACCTGGCTATTTCTGGCTAAAAACGTGTTTCTTCTTTAGGAATCAAGATTGTATCTGACAAGGGTCATGTAGCACTCAGGATCGGGAGAAGATAGTCCTTTCCCATAGATTGGGATCAAAAGTAATAGGTAGTGTATCAGCATGCTAACAGGAGGCTGAGAGTGAGTCAGCTGATGAGGAGGGTGCAAAGGACGCCTCTGATGAAAAATGCACCTTTTTACGCATCTGTTTTGGCGGCAAATACAAAGACCTTATAGGCTCACCGACTGTTGCGGCTCTCCTAAGAGCTCTCGCATTATCTTCGCTCCCGTAGAGCCATATAATACCGTCGATTGCTTTTGGTCCAATATAGAGTGGTATCAATTTCACTGTCCGCTTTCGAGCTAAACAAAGGTTTCATCTGACATTCACAGCCGTTTATAAATTCTTCTCCGCTATTCAATTAACAGTTTTCTTTTTCTTTTCTAGTGTAATTAGTCGGTGACGCGCATCCTTTGAATAACGGAAACAGTATATTTTCAGCTGCTCGTTGTTTGTACAAAATTTTTTGCCTACACGTTTGTGCATGAAGCCATTTAACACTACATTTCTTACATCATACACATCGTCATCTTTTCTATTAATATGACCATCTGTTCCGGTTTGTTTTACAGTTTGCGCTATTTATTTCTGTTAGAACCATAGTTTGCAATTTGATCGTCCGTGAGACCTAGGCCTCGACGTGCGAAAACGCAGTCGTCCGCTGTTAGTGGCTGTGACGCGCAGCAGCCCCGCCTATTCGGTCCTTTATATTTTGCCTGCCTTTTGAAGTGCTGACGGTGAAGCAGAATCAGCCCGTTTGCTCCGTACCAACGAGTATGAGTAAACTGTACGAGTGTGGATCCGTTCCTGATTCTCTAGGAAAGACTCCGTGCGCAGACCCAGTTTGCGTTGACCGCGTAATTGTTCGTGTTTCGGCCGACGCTTGTCCTCTCTTTCTCTCTTTGGTGCGCCACGAGTGACCCCAAATTTGCCTCCACTATCCCCCTCATGTCTGCCTGACAGCCAAACATTTTTATTCTTATCTAAACCCTTATCGCTTCTATATAGAAGCACCAAAGGACTTTCATTTTGGGGCTCCATGGCTATCTAATCTGAAGAACTGTTCACCGCTCTCCTCATACCTGTCGCTCAAGGTTGTGACGTTCATAGATCGGCCGCGACCACACAGCTGAACAGTGCTTCCTCTTCACTCGGAATCTTACACCGGGTTTTCCGAGAGCCAGATGGCCTCAGCTGTGGAAATATCAACCCGACAGCAAATTCTACCTGGTGTTTAACACTTGGTGATTGCACAAAGAAGCGGCAAATCAGCAGCCTTGAAAATCAATCGATTCCGCGCTGTGGAGCGCCCAGCCAGTCGGCCGCCTCCGTCGCGCGGCCCCTACTCTATTCTTAGCCGACTGGTCCCCTTCTCTCTGGTCCTGTCTTTTCTCTTCTTTTGTGTATGCATCTGTGTTCTTCAAAAGAATGGTGAAAAATGATGCCTCACTCTTTACAACCCTCTCCCGTAACCGTTGCCCAATATTTCGGTATTGATGATTCATCAACAGGACTGGTTGTCTAATCCATTTGCCTAGGAAGCCACTTCCTGTCCTGCATCAGGCTAGTCGCGTTATACCCGCCATCGCTCAAAACATTACCACTTCCTAAAATAGTAACCCCTCTCTATGTAGATAATCTAAATCTCTTTGAAAACAGATCAGGCATATGACTGCCCTATTTGATCAGATCTCTTAGTCCCGCCCTCCGATTTAGTTAGAATCCATTGCAATTCAGTCTCGAGTCATTCTGTTGGTCCAGCTTGGCCCATTTTTACTATTTGCACAGCTACCATTTATGAGCGAAGGTTCTCGAATGCGCGAGTCTGGTGACGTGCCTATACCGGGATTTTCCTTTCCGTCCAGAGAAAGAGATAAACATCCTACTAGACCACGCCTACTCCTACTGCCTACTGACGTCACGCATCAGTTGTTATTTCGCTGGCTGGCCACGGGTGGGTGGGGGTGTGGAGAGTTGGTCCGCAGGCTCATTATCAATTCACATGAAGACTCACCCGAATTAAGAACGATGTTCTATACGATCATCAACAGTCATATTTTACCCTTTTTGTTTTCTCTCGAATCTTCTCATTGGTATATATATATATATATATATATATATATATATATATATATATATATATATATATCAAGACCTTTTGTTTTCAGTATTTAAAATATCGGGTCTATCATCATGGTGTTATTCGTTTCTCCTTCCATCTCCCGCTCTTCCTCCAATTGTCCTTACGAGGTATCCTCAACGTGTCCAACCAAGTCAGAACCCCTTCCGGTCAGGTTGGTTTCCCACTTCAATGTGTTTTAATTGCCCGAATGCAATCAAGTGAAGTCACCGAAAGAACTTTTTTCAGGTCTGTGCGGTATAGTCCGTGCAATGATCAGATCTCATCCCCTCCATCTTTGTCTTCGTCTACCGAATCCATGACTTCCCTGTTTTCGAAGTGAGTTTTTGTCTGCACAATCGGCAGACAGTAACACAAACAGACTTGCAATCAATAACAGTACGGAACAAAGAAGTGTCTTTCAGTTGTTCTTCTCGGTCTTTTGCTGAACGTGAAGCAGAACGCATGGAAAAGACAAAACTTCTTGATCTCAGCCTTACAAAATTGCGCTCCAACAACAACCTCCCGCTGCGAAAACATCTCCTCATGTTCAACGGTGTCAAGAAACTCCAGGTGTGCATTAGCCCCAATTTGGACATCTGCATGCGTGCATGCGAGATTAACCGTACGCCTGTCTCATTGTGTGCTTTCAGCGCGAACTTGACCTAATGGACGATGAGGATCTCTATCTTAACCTCATCGGAGGTGATGCCATGGAGGTAGACGAGCGTCGCTGGCTGGCCCCTGTGGCGCAGGCGCCCCCGGTCGCCGAGCCCGCACCTCCGAGCGCGGAGGAGCGCCAGGCGCCAGGATCCTTCGATCTCGAAATGGATGCCAACAGCAACTACTCATGGAGCTGGCCATCATCTGGCCTCGGGTTCTTCGATTGTATTCAGGTGGGCACTTTTGCCTTCCTCGCTATCCTGTTTCTCTCCTTGTTGTCAACTAGAATAAGCGCCTTTGTTGCATGCGCCATTATCTCTCTTCGAGGTTATTCCACAGCGCCCCTTTGTGTGGCGCGTGCTCTCTCCCTCGGCTATGTTTGTCACGCGCTCTCTTACTCTCTCGCCTCATCACGCGCTTTTTCTCTACGGTCATGAAAAAAGAAGGGAGTCGCGTCACGTGCACAAGTCAGAGTGCTTTGGCCTTTTTTATGGCAACGCTATGTGAGGGCTGAAGCAAACTGAAAAACGGACAAAAAATTAAATTGGCCTTTTCAGGACATGTTGATCGGGTCAACCTCAAAATCTTCTCCTATCTCTTCGGGTACTTGGAGCTGGTGCGAAAATTCATGGGGTTCGAGTGACCCTTGGGCTCCGATGAACGGTGAGCTGTCGGACAGTCTGAGCAGTCTAACATCTGGAGGACCTTACGGATCTCCATTCGAGCTGCCACACCTGTTCCCATCACAGCTGCTTCTTCAGGCCTAAGTAGTGTTAGTCCCTAGACGATCTCTGGCTGTTCCAGCCGGGTACAAACCTCTCATATATATGTACACAGTATATTCTCTCTCTCCTCTCTGCCTCCCTGTATAGTCCCTAACACGGTGTATAGTCCGTCTTTTCTTCGAGTCTTGTAGCATAGTCATAGTCAGTTGTAGCCATGTATTTTATCCCGCGTGTCATTTCTATTGTGAGGGTCTTTTGCCTCTCCCTGCTCTATGAGTAGTGTCCGGTTATACTCACTCAAACCTCCCATTATGCGTGTTACGACAGTAGTTCCATCCCGTTTTTTGGTGCTTCTTGTCTGCTTATTCTTAGGGTATCTGTTGACAGCGTGCAAGCCTTATTGTACATCGTGTCTCATTTCTGTGCTATCTCTATATTAATGCGGGCCGATCCTCTCCGTCGGCGATCCCGGGTTCTTTGTTAACTTCCAATTGTCCCCCATCTCAGTCCCCTAGTCCCTCTTGTGCATTTCTCAGAAATTGTATTGGTTAGCTTTACCTCTACCTCTGCGCTCTGCCCTTGTGGGCGCAGGGTCTCCGGTGAGTGGGGGCCACCGGCCGCTGCTTGCTGTCCTCCGGGTGCTTTATGTCTCTGGACTTGAGCCCAAGAATCCGTGCACACATCCCGGTTTTCGTGTAATAAGTCTCCCCAACATGATGTGTACGCGGGTGTTTCCCTCATCTCTGTACTTGTATACAAACTGGTGCGATAGACTCGTAGTTTTTAGTTATCCCAACTTCTCTACTAATGTGATGTGTATATACATATAGTCCAACGGTGCATTTCCCTCCCAAATCCGACACACTTCCAGAATTCTTAGGGCCTTCTTCTCTCGCGTGTACAAAGGGTCATTTCTCCTATATCCGTCCTCATTGATAGTCACATATTGCACAACCCTAGTGATTGTTAACCTCTCAAACGAGACTCTATTTAATACCTACGGTTCAAATAAAGCTTCGCGTGTTAATCATCTGTTCACTTTTCACACAATGACATCAGGCAATCAGACCGATCGAGCTGAAAAACAACCGCTGTATAGCAGTAATCCTCATTGCCTCCGGGGACTGCCTTAAGTGATGACGTCGTGATGAAGGTCCACTGAAAAGTAAACAATCCGGAGCCAAATAGTGTACAATTGTACCTATAGTGTTAAAAACGGCGATCCTTGAACAAACGGGTATTCTTTCTCTCGCTTAGTCTTAGCCCATTGAGGACAACAGTTCCGCCGAGCGCAGGCCGCTCGCGCGGATTGAATCTGTTTGTTTCTCTCTCACTCTCTCGCCCAACGCAAGATTGTTAGGACGGAAAGACGGCCGCACTGTATTCAAAGGGACGCTCCGAAGCCAATATATTTCATAGTCGAAATCGAAGGCAATCTTCGACCATCTCTTTTTCATTGTCCCGCTGCTGACTCGCTATCGTATCATTCACAATAAAAAAGGGGAAAAATCGCCATCGATAAAATTATACAAAACGGGTTTTGCTGATTGATCGACACTGAGCAGAGAGAGAAAGAGAGGCCCGAAAAAAGCAACGTAGGCGAACTGCTATCGCTCCGTTCTATGCTCCTTCACGTGAAGAAACGAAACAAACAAGTTTGCAGAAATGAGGGTCATTTTAAGTACAGCCTGCTGCAGACAAACAAAACATTGTTGCAAGAACTACATTTTGTCTAGAGGTCAAATTTTATCACAAAACTATTTGTTAAGTATTCGTATTTGAGTTTTTCGATGGCCAGATGTCTGATGTGTGTGGGGCGACTAGTAACGCCAGATAAGCAACTTTCAGGCGACTAGGGGAATCCCACTATAACTGTTTGTTGCATCAGTTGCTGTCAGTCTTCTGTCGCTTCTCCTCAATTTCCTTCTCCAAGGCCACTTTCGTTAAAGTCTGCCAAGGTTTCGTAGTCCTAGGTCTAGTTGGGGATCAATAACTGGTCGAATGGCAACTAATTATAGTTGAACAAACTACCCATTCAGCTAGCTAATCGCACAACTTTTTGAAGGTCAAGTCCTTGCCATTGGTACAAGGTCCACGCCATTCGTCAATCAATTGCAGCTCTATTCTTGTCCCCGTTTATTGTCACAATCCTCTTTACAACGTTTTCCATAGCAAAATGTTATTGATTATGACTATTCGAATGTTCTAGAGTGTGTGAGATATTATGACTGTGCTGCGCATTTAATGTTTGCCTTGGTGCCCAGAATAACACCCTGGCAGAATTTATAAACATGTGGCTCTCGCACGGCGCCAAGAGATCTATGGAGAGGGATCTCTGGCAAAAGTCACATGTAATAGGTAATTCTGACCAACTGGTTATTCTTGACAGGAACCAATGTGTTTTCTTCCCAACAACACATGTGACCAACCGGATTTTTGAAAAGCAATGGGCAAATTGTAGACAAGTTCATGGCGAATGTCCTTCAACTAGGGGTCAAGATTTTGGGGGACGATCAAGCGAGAGATATGTTTATGAGATGATTCACAGTTATAACTCATCGCTTTTGCTCAGTTTATAGCGTTCGCTTTTCCTCTTTGTTTCCGGGCGCATTCCCAACTGCTCTTTTTTTGCAGGAAAATGTCTCGCTACGACTTGGTTGTATATGGAGCTACCGGATTCACTGGAGCATACATTGTGGAAAATATCGTCCGGTCGAACAACTTCGAGGGAATTTCCTTCGCTGTCGCTGGAAGATCCGAAACAAAGCTTCGCAAAGTCTTAGAAGATGTCTCGAACAAAACAGGTGTCTTTTTATGGCTATTATAATTCTAGTCACCCTGCGACTAAACTGGAATACGCAGCAATTAACTAGGCTTGGCCGCTCCTTCCTTCTCGTCCAAAACACCAATTAAATTTGTTCTTTCAGTGAAGACGAGAAGGGGTAGCCGGTACTTTAGCACTTCTCCTCAAGCTAACAAGCAGGGGTTTTCGTTCAATCGTCGCATGTGGGCAGCTGCTTGAAACTCTTGTTTGTCGAGGTAGTTGTGACGTAGAAAAACCTAGGAAGAGTAGCAGGGCCCGCGTCTCTCGGAAAAGCAAAACAGATTGACAGACGCCGCTGGGCAACTGCTGTAAGACGGAAGTTAGCTGATCGTTGATTGTTAAAGGTGATTCGGGCCAGCGTGAACATTTTTCTATCGGAAGTCGTCATTTTTCCAATCAAAGGTCACCGCAATCGTCATGGGCATGGGTACACAAAACGACAGCCCCTGATCTCGCGGCCCTTACAAACAGTGAGGGGGTGTGACAGTAAAAGGACTCCAAATAGAGATTATCCATTATAAAAACACTAGCAAAACAGGTGTTTAGGTACAAGGTCCATTGTAAAACAGTGAAGCAATTTGTATTTCACTTCAAATAAAAAGGCAATTTTACAGGAAAGAACATTCGCTCAACTCCCATCATTGTAGCCAGCACTGACGATGAGGAAAGCCTTTCTTCCATGGCTAAACAGGTCAAGCTTATCATCAACGCTGTTGGACCTGTGAGTCACTTTTAAAATGGCTCTTAGATCATTTCATTACCATCATGACATTGGTCGTGTCAAAGAAATGACCCTCATGACTTGTAAAACCGTCGTATCAGCAACTGTAAGAAAGAAGGCATCTAAAAGCATTTTGTGATAAGATACTTAATTGTTCTTGGGTTTCCTCAGTTCAAGAAAGTCGAAGATTGTCGAAAGTTTTAGTACCGTCTACACGGAGAAGCTGTCGTAAAGGCTGCTGTCGAGAATGGAGCCAGTCACTTGGACATTTCTGGAGAGCCAGCGGTATAAATGCTCATCAAAGAAACATAAAAACCTTTAGTTCCTCGAAAAGATGGAAATGAAGTATGGTCAGCTAGCCAAAGAGAAGGGTGTCTATGTCGTTGGAGCTTGTGGATGGGATTCGATCCCGTGTGACTTGGGAGTTCATTTCTTGAAGAAGAACTTTGGTGGAGATCTTAACCATGCCGAAACCTTTGTGCAGATCAACTATGGAGAGGCTGTAAGTGATATGCTCGTGCAGTTCTGAATCAATTTTAGGGCTACTCTTTCAACGCCGGTACCTATCAGACTCTAATCCTTGGTATCAGTCAAGCTGCCAAAGACGGTCTTGGAAAGATTAGAAAGGCCATCATGCCAGAGAAGGTTGTCAAGGGAACTGTCCGTCCTCCCAAGAGGTGATTGAAAGCTGTCTGTACAGATATGAAGGGATTTTGTAGAGGTCAGCTGTGGAAGATCAACGAAAACGAGCTAGAAGGATGGGCTCTTCCCTTTCCTGGAGCCGATCGTTCTATTGTGAACCGTTCCCAGTACTACGATTACACTGTTCGCAAGGAGCGACCAGCTTACGTTGAGACCTACATCCGTGTCTCTGGACTGATCTGGGCTCTTCTTCTTGCCGTCTGGGTTTCAGTCTTTGCAGTGCTAGTACAATTTTCTGCGGCCCGCAAGATTCTCCAGAAGTACCCTGATCTGTGCAGCTTCTACTTGTTCAAGGTAAACTCATTTTCAGCTCAAAAATTGCATCTTTCAGAACTCCGGACCTTCCGAGGAGCAAGTCAAGCAGGCTAGCTTCACTTACTGGTTCTTCGGATCAGGCTACGACTCTAAGCTGCCTCTCGGACAAGAACACGAAGGTCGTCCCAACAGAAAAGTTGTCGCCACCTGCAAGGGCCCTGACGCCGGATACATTGCCACCAGTGGATGTATTCTCTCCGCTGCTTTGGCTATTCTGAAGGATTCTTCTAACCTTCCCAAGGAGTAAGACGGTTTTTGAACACAATGAACTCGTTTTTCAGTGGAGGTGCTTACACTACGGCTGCTGCCTTTGGAGACTCCAAGATCTACGATTACCTCAAAAGTTTCGGAATCACCTACCAAGTCGAGCATGTTCACAAGTTGTAATTTCGTGTCATCACACTAGTATACGAGTTATAATAATAAATCTATTTATTCCAACGATGTTTGTTGATGTACTATTCTGTGTTTATGTTGCGACCAGAATCTAATGTTAGTAAAAGCGTGGCACGACCTGGAGCCTATTGTTGCCCTGCAGTCCATTAAGAAATAGCCTCTCCCACGTATGATCCATAGTTTATTATTTTTCTTTCTTTTTTTTCTTGCACTATGACTAGGGCAGATTACCTTAGTCTCTAAATTCTAATTAGGCAGCTCAAATCAATGTTTGTATAATTAAGAGTATAGCCAGCGGCGGCCTTCAGATTAATGCGGATTGGCAGTCAGCTTAGATTCATCCGAATTGATCCACTACAGATTAGCTTCTTTGCTAAACGCAGTTTCTCCCGTTTCTCTCTCTGACTATAGACGTTTTTCCAAAGGAAAAAGTACAATCTTTGTTCTAAACAAAGTGCACATCATCCTGATCCGTAAGCCGTAACAAATTTCATTATATTTCCCGACTTGGTCGACTTGGTAGGTGATTCCGAAACTTACATCAGTTGTGCTTTTTATTCGAATAGCTATATAGCTACTATAGTGTTCAATTATGTAAAGATGCTCAACTTGTTCCGTCACAGGCTTTTATGAAGAAGATTGGCCGTCTGGAAAATTCGCTTGTTTTTCACCAAATGTCTGGACACATGACCAGCTTCGTACTTGAAAATAGAGCATTCAAATCCCGTTCGCCCTCCGGAAGTGTGACATAAAAACGAATCGTCTGTCATTTCCAGGATAGACTTTTTTAATTAACCTCCAGATTTCCTTTCTCGCAACCCATTTCTGCAAATAGACGTCTTTATTGAAAGTCCGTCTTCCTTCTGGCTCCCATCTGCTATGAGAAATCTGAACGCGTGAGAGTTGGTGATTAGGCAGTCGGAAGAGTCTCACTTCCTCTTCCAGGTGTCTGTTTATCTTATTCACTCGTCGTCTATACTTTCAACATAATCCGAATGTACTATTTTGAAAGTCTTCTTATACTGGGAAAATACACGATGGCTGACGTTAGTAATATGTGTGGTATCCTCTTCTTTGAGCACTAAATTTCCTGTTCCATGTCGATCATGCTCTCCCATATTTTCTCCTTCTTCGGGTGGGTCCATCACCCATACATTATTTTATCTCTGAAACTCTTCCCATCCGAAGTTTTGCAATATGTTTTTAACAAAATTTCCAAAAACAAAAGCGATTTCAGGTGATGATTGTTGTGGGATGAGGATACTTGCTGCCTTCTTCACCATACTGTTCACTTTTATCAATCCAGTCATGATCTTGAAAGGTTTTCTAGTCTTATCTTAAAAATACAAATAATTTTTCAGTCGTCTCTGAAGTCGAGCGCATCCTTCACTTTCCTCTAAAGCCGGAGCTGCAGTTCAAACTAGTCGAAGCTATCATCGAAGCTGTGTCTTCTAACCACCTAACTGGCAAAATTAAGACGATCATATACATCTCAGGTGAATCCTTTATCACATACGTGATTGCCACCCACTAGGCTTCGAAGAAAACCCTCGAAGATGGCACTCTGCCGTGTGGGGTCTAATGAATTACACGAAAACTGGGGTTTCCCAAAAAGTCCTAGAAGGCGAAAAAAGTTTCCATGTCAGAATCGATGAGAGCTGCTCCTCATCATGGCTTTCCCTTGACCTGCGTAATGTTTGCACCGTGTTTATGGACAAAATGACGCAGGTTCTTTATCCCGCGTGACTGACGCGATTACATCTTTTGCTGCGCATAGGACTTCACAATGAAAACAGTGTAGACGGGAAGACAAAAGTTTGAACAGGTGACCTTGAATCAAATTAGGTAGAATGGGAAGAATCGTCTGGCGTAAACATCTCTTTCACAATTATCTACGTCGGAAGACACAATCAAACGACAAAGAATATGAATAATCAAGTGTCTTGAGTGTAACTTGTTTTTTGTTTAACATGTTCTGCCACACATACTGCCGATTAGCAAATTGCCAACAAACTATGGGCCCGGATAGTCAAGTGGATAGGATGACAGTCTATGAAGAAAGCGATCGCAAGTTCAAACCCGGGTGGTAGTACACGAAGGTAGTCTACCCTGGCATCTCTCGCCAGCCTAGTCTGTCCCGGTCCAACTAGCACTGGAGAAGCTCGGATCGTAATCCTACACTCGCATCTACCGCCAATAGAAGCGTACTTTCGCACACGGGAACCACCGTTGATCAACGCGAATAAAACCTTTAAAAAAATATTTATATTTCAGTGTTAACTGCGACTCTTCTTCATATTGCACTAACATGTATGTGCCTCTACGGAATATACTCCTGTCGACCTGTTCTCGTCAGACCACTTCTGTTCGATATAGTTTTTAGCTTCGTAAGTAAATCACCTACAACCATTAACATTATTTCAGTTTTTCTTGCTTGTTTTTGTCATATTCAGCTTATGTATGTATTGGAAACTCAACTCGAATGGCACTGTAAACGATCACGACTTTGTCAAACATCACTTGAGGTACACTTTCTAGGAATATTTTGCCCAAATCTGAAGGGGCAGGTGAAAGGTATATTCTCAGGCTTTCTAGAAATCTCTACGTGGGTGCTGCCTTTCTCTTCACCTACGCCTTTTGGCTGATCGTTAGCCTATCTGGTTATAGGTAAGAAATTGTTTTGAAACTTACATAAAAACTTTCAGAGATACGAAAAAGATGCACGCCGACTTCATGTATTGGATAGTCGAAGAGAGAATGTCCATGAGATCACATGTGCACAATGTATCGACGGATAACCGGTAATTTCAAACATTATTTTATGAAACAGTTTTAACAGGTCCGACAGATCGTCAAAAGGATCCAAAGCATCTAGAACATCAAAGGGATCGTCAAGAAGCGTCAGATCGGAGCATTGGGCCCATTCTAGACCGAATTCCGTGACTGCTAGTGTAGGAAGTAAGCGAGCTAGTATAGTTAACGCTCGTCTGAGTGTCCCGCTTTGAGCCATTGTTGCCCACTTTGTTGATATTTATATGTCAGCCAGTTGTTCAATAGATGTTTCCGTCGATCGCTTATTGCTGCCCAGACCTCCTATCTCCGATCATCCTGAGAAAGTCGCCTGTTCTCCCATGCCACGTGGTTATTGACTCTGCTGTTGTGTCTCTCCTATTTCCATTCCCTCAACTGCTCAAATAACGAGTATTATCTTGTTATCTGCTGATCGCGCTGTACAACTGCATTAAAAAATGTTTGACAAGACCAGTGTGTATTTCTGCTGAGAGCAAGGAAAAGGCAGCTGACAAAACACTTCATCACAGGTTGTACCAAATAGGGAGCTCTTTCACAACTGGTGTGTTTTCGACAGCCTTTTTTGTTGTTATTCCATTAGCTGAAATCATCGTAAACTTGTGCATTGCGTCAGTTTCACATCCCTTGCTGCGTGTTGTCGTCTATACGTTTCCTTTCCACTTCCTTCTTAGTCGCTGAATTGAAAAGGTGTGCATTTATCTCTTTGAAAAACTGATTATTTTGAGCAATTTGCTATGCCCGTAACATGAGACTCCCCTCTGCAAATACCGAGATTCCCACCTTTGGCGGCGTCTAATTATGTCCAAACAAAAACAGAAACAAAGATTTTCGTTTCCTTTACGCATCAGTTGCCCCTGTTGTGTGCCAATGGTGTACCCTAGAAATCTGCGAAATTACAAGAAGACCTCTCTGCACTTTTTCTCTGTTTTGCATGGTTTCCGCTACGAAAATATGTTTACCAATTTTTGCGGGCAATGGTTTTTTAGCGCGTGCACTCCCAGCATCGGAAACCATTCAAAACGGGCACATGATATAGTTAAAAACAGTTACGCTCACCAACAAAAGTTGTTTACTCTCGTTTTCCAGAAACGGCCTCGTAGCTTATCATTGACTATATGGTCACCACATGACCTGGTATTTCTTGTTTGACAAGATGAAAATGTGTTTTGCCTCTATGAATGTCTCCTTTCCGCACACGTGACTGTCACTCATGCAACCAACGCCAGACATAGCGGCCAGCGAAAAAATGTTTTATTTGCCGATGTTTATTTATTCTCTCAAATTTTAGTCCCATAAGTTTAAAAACAAAATGAAAGACTGAAAGTTTGACAGCAAGCCTGTTCAATCTTTGTTGATTAATGATAGCACGTGGCTCCAAGTACATTTGCGCTATTAGATAACAGTGGAGGGAATCAGGCGGTCAAGCAAGGTGTGTTATTCCTTTCAATTAGGGCATTCCTGGCCTCTTTGAAGGCGCTGCTGCTTTATGGGAACCTCTCGACCAACTTTTTTTGCATCCTACTTTGTCTAAAGTGCGAACATTGTAATTATATCAACCTTTTTTTTGTTTCTCCTGGGAATCTGGAAAATTACTTTCTAACAGAACATTATCCCAATTCCTCAATTTCAAATAACAATACGAATCAAACATTGGTCTATTCATGCTTCCATTGCTCCTTTTGCATCAGTAAAAAAAGCCACAAAAATACTAGTTTTGATGCCACTGTCTGCTGCTGTATGGGAGTGCAGAGGCAATCGCCGCTTGGCGCAAACCTGGTGACCGGAGACGCTACTCTCGTGACTCGTCCTAAAATAGCGGACCCGCTTCCCCTCGTCCGGGCCAACACACCCTCATGACTACCTCATTAATATGCCTCTCTAATTGTTTGTTGGATTTAAACATAGCCCTGATTTCTCCATCGGTTTTTCCGCCTTCTTCAAATAACATAGTTTTCTTTCAATAATTCTAGTAACTCGTAGATAATGCAAAAAAGGTCGTCGGTTATAATTCTCTTTTTCACTGTTTGTCGCACACTCGAAATTGTCGCTTAGACTTTGTTTTTCAAATTCTAGTCAAGTTTGCCAATTTCACATTCACTGAAAGCGCAAAGTTTTACTGTCTGTTTTCCAAGGAAAATATAAAAATCTCTTATTAGTGTTGGCCTTAATTAGGTGCTTAATCGATATTCTCGTCTGGATTATGTACTCTCTCCCACTCACTCATGAGGCAGGGTCTTTCATTATCTCGTGTGCCCGATTGTATCTTGAGCTTTTCAGGATTTTCGACATCACCGTCGCAATTCCTCAAATAAGGGTCCCCCTTTGAAGTATTATGTCAACACCTGCGGATGGAGGAGGCGATGCAACGATTCAGGCTTCCAAGCCTGTCGATGCAGCAGCCGAAAAGAATGAGAAGAAGGTTGTAGAAAACGCCCACAAGGTTCGTAAATCATTTCAAGTTTTTATTTTAAATATTTTTTAGGGCGATCAACGTCCTCGCCGTAGATCTAACACCAAGGGGGACCAAAATACATCACGAAGTGGTAGTAGAAACAACAGTCAATCAGCAAGCCAAAATCACAAAAGTAGAACATCTTAACTAAATTTTAACATCTCTTTGGTCATTCAGATGATGGACGAAATGGTAGAAAAGACTGGTCTGAACGAAAGAGCCAGAGCCAAGGCGGAATCAAGAATGATAAGCACCGTGATGATCACAAAAGAACTCGGTCAACTAATTGTAGGTTAACAGGCGACAATTACATTAAGTTCTTTCCAGCTAACAACGGCCGAAGACGTCCAATGGATTCAACTCGGACAATGTCACAAACCAGCAACGGAGACTTCAGTGACGATTGTAAATTGCACTTGCAATAGTCGTAAGTCCTATTTCAGTTCCGGACGATTTGGAAGAGCCATTCACCGATTCGGATGATGACAGCGGCCCGAAACAGCCACAGAAGATGAGCCTTGCTCTGCCTCGCGGGAGAATACGGTAAGTTGTTTCGCTTCCACTTTTCAAATGTTTTTAGTACTTTATCCGGAACTGTTCCCCAAGTTGGTTACTCGCCGAAATGGGGAGGTCCAACTATGTGCATCAGCTGCCTGCAATTCTTCGATCTACCGGAGCAACTGGAAACATTTACGGAACATCTAATCAAGGAGCACAAGATCGTCGTCTCCGAGATGAATCTCATTGTCGATCCCAAGAGATACATAGAGTACTGGAGACAGCGTTTCGCCAAGGAGAGCGTGGATCTGATCTTCCCGAAGATTGAGCCTAAAGAGGGAGAACTTCATCATGGTATGTGCAATACGTTCTCTTTTATATCTGTTTAGGAGTTGTCGACTTCTACTACCATATTACTGAAACAATTCCTGAGGATTATTCTCTCCGACAGCGCTTGGCCATGCGTCGTCTGGAGGAAGCTCTTTCTTGCCAACAACGTGAACGGTAATTGCTTTTCATATATATATAACTTTTTAATTGAAGAGAGGACAAGACGTTCCAGCTCCAATGCATCTTCTGCCGCTACACTGCCCGCGGTAATCGTTCCAAGATTATTCATCATCTGTACATGATCCATCATCTGAACTTGGGATCTCCAGACAATCTCGTCTTTGTGACCGAGTACATTGAACATTTGAAGAACAAGATGCAGGTAGCAATTTTTTATTCTTTATGAATTGATTACAGAACAACGAATGCATCTATTGCGAGAAGCAGTTCCAAGACAAAAACACTCTGATGGATCACATGAGGAAGAGAAATCATAGAGAAGTGAACCCGAAAAATCACTACTATGACAAGTTCTACATCATCAACTACCTCGAACTTGGAAAACGTTGGTTGGATGTCTTGGCCGAAGATTTCGAAGACACCATGGCCACTTTCCAGGATTCCGACGAGGAAGAGGAAGAGTGAGTCAAAAAACTCAGTCAACAACCTATGCATAATTCAGCAACTCATGGTGTGAGTGGCAGGAAGATAACCTCGCGATTGACGAAGTTCGAGTCTTGTGCTTGATGTGCGATGAGAACAACGAAACTGTTGAAGGAATCCTTGATCACATGAAGGAGAGCCACAAACTGGATCTTCTTCACGAAATCAAAGAGCACAAGATGACTCTCTACGACCGAATGAAGTTTATCAACTTCATTCGTAAACAGAACTTTAATGGTGCTTGCTGGGTCTGTCAACGATCGGACATCGGCAACACCATGCAGTTGGCTAAGCATCTCAAGGAGGAGGAAACTCCCTTCAAGGTGCGAAATAATTTTTTTTTTTTGAAAAGTGTTTTCACAGGGAATGCCAGACGTCTCTGTTTGGAACACCGAGGAGAATCTTGTTCCGATGTTCGGAAACGATCACCTTCTATGGCTGCTTGAATCCTACTTGGAGGACCAACAGAAATCGCCAGAAGATGAGGCTGAAGATGTTCCCGGGAAAGGAATCAAGGTCCTCATTGAAGAAAGCAAGGGCGCCTTTGTGGAAGGTGTCATTGCCGAAGATTTGCCCGATCTCCATGAAGTTGACAACGGAGAGATCGAGTCTCTCATGTAATTTTCCCCCACAACAGCTTTCTGATCCAAGCTTTTCTAATCCAACTGTCCTCTCTTCACCTTTCCGTGACACCTCTAACAGCTCTCCTGTTGTTATCTTTTATATTCCTTATCGATTTTCGTTGTTGTTACAGGTCTCGATCCCTTTTCTTTCTCCCTGTCGTCAAAGTCTTGTTATGTCTCTTGTAGAACACCTCAGCAAAAATTCCAGAAACCCTGTAACTCTTTTTAATTTCGATAGTTTAATTTCGGTACTCTCCGCTTTTGTGAATAGTCAGTACCCTTTTTTGTTCACTTTTCCTTACATACTGTTGCTTTTCCAGGGACTCAATTCTTTTGTTTATACTCTATTAATTGCATAGACAGGGACAGTCAGTCGAGACTTTAAGTCCAAACCGACCTGTGATAGTTTGCGCTGTCGTTGATTCACCCTCGGATGTTGTTGAATATCACCGTTGATAAATTTCTTCTCTGGGATTTTTTTTAGTTTTTAAGTTTTTTGTTTTTCAAGACAGTTCTTTCAAAACCGCCAGTTCCATTTTGTTTGATGCCACATCCCCGGCTACAGACGCAGAACAACTCTAATACATCTGCCATAAAATTAGCGCAGAGTAAAAACGTCTAAATGATTAATGTCAGTCATTCGCAGAATCGAGAAACAATGACTTTTCTCATTATGTCGTTCACCTGCTGACTATCCGATCAGAATAGAAAGTATTGAGTATGTACTTTCTGCTCATGTTCGTTCTGTATTTTCAACCCGTTAATTCAGTAAGATGTGGCTGCACAGCAACAACGTAGCTTCCTACTATGCTAACCGTTTTCTTTGACATTTTAGGTGCAATCAGGATGTTGACAGAAGTGACTGCAATGGGGAATATTGCTATGCCTACCGATCATTACCGACCATTGAAGTTGAACAGAAAGTGTGGTTTTGGAAAGAAAAGTTCAAGTATAGCTGTTTAGGGTTGTCTAACAACACGCCAAGAAATTCCGTCGAACTTTACCTGTGAAGAAGATCGGAAAGGAGGAATCACATGTGTTTGCAAGTAAGTGTATTTAAAATTAATTATGTCGAATTTCAGAAGTGACTTTTGTAACTCAAACTCTCTGGAAATTTCTCCCATTGTCAAGGCTCCCATTCTTATTTGCACGGCGCAGTCTTCGAATCTAATATTACAGACGCGTGCTACATGTCGTGGTCACAACTGTAAATCTCGTGGATACTATGTAAAGCGGTGACTTTATGAGGTGAAGGACCCTTTTCAGGAATACAATAAATATGGCGACTTCATAGACAGCGGAATGGAGAAAAAATGTGGAGATACTAACTTTATTCGTAAGAGCAGTTCGTTTCTTTTCAGCTGTTAAATACTAGGAATACTCGACGTCAATTTGGATATCAGTGATGACATTTGTTACATGCAAACTTGGGGAGGAACTGCAGATCTTCATTGCTATTGTAAAATTGTAAGTTATCTTAGTTTTTCACTTACGCTTTAGAACTATTGTACCGACAGAGCAGTACCGGAAATAATGATAGGAAATGTCACCTGCTACACCTTCACCGCGGGAAAATTTGGCAAATGCAAAGGTATGAATTTAAAATATAAACTCATAAAAATTTAGGGCAATACTGTGCGCAGATTAACACGCAAAAGTTGCCTGGTATACGAGAGGTGCAGATGGCTTGTTTAAGCTTGCCAAACGGATTTACTTTAGCTGAAGTAAAACGGTTATATATTAACTTTTACAATCATTTTTAGAACTCATTCAATATCGTTGACGGCTATACCACGTTCGTCTGCTCTACTGACTACTGCAATGGATTTCCTCTGAAAACTTTAGCTTCCGGATCTTACTTGTTGTATTTAACTGTTGCAGTCAGTCTGTTTCGTTTTCTATAAATGATTTTTGCCCTCACCTGAGCAACTTTTGATTTTCTTGCACCCCACTGATCCATTTGATGTGGGCTGTTTTTCGCTTTACACCTAAATACCCTCTGCGCCTGATTGTGTCCCTCGCACCTGAGTTCATTAATCTTTATAGCTTCTTTTTACTCAACGTTGTCTTTTCAGCAACCTTTTCAGCTCACCGCAAGCTATCTTTTTATTGTTTATGGACATTACTGCGCCTCAATGACTTTTGATATTAAACAAACACAAAATCACTGACACAACCAGACATGACCTATGCTCCCAATGAAAACTGACTCTTCCGCTTCGGTGTAGAGAGTTGTCCCGTAGTGTCGGCTCACATTTCTCAGCTGAACCTACCTTGAACTCGCGCAGTCAATATGTGAGTTCTATTTAATTTTCGAGAAGAGTTAAGTACGTGACAAACTGATCAAGATGTCAGTTTTTTTTCTTAGAAGAGTGCGAAAAGTGACGGGTAGCAACGATTTGCACCTCGGAAAGAGACATTTGTTCATGTTCAGCTTGTCTTTTACACGACGGTTCTTCATTTTGTTTGAGCCAAATAAACAGAAAAACGTTCCGTTCCTTTCCTGTTCGTTCTGAGTGAAACCGAATGCCCACCTGGTCAAAGGTAATAGGGAACGCCCTTCACTTTTCCTTCAGTTTAAACCAACCCCATTGAAAGTCCTAAAATAATGACACTTTTACCATCCGCCATGCTTCAAGTCAATCGACGAAGGTACTTTTTCAATTCGTTTTCTGTTCAAATCGAAAATAATGGTTTTAGGATGTTCTGGAACCTTGTCGCGGTAAAATACGAACAGTACAAACTTCATCATGCGCTACTATTCACAGTTCTTCTGCTTTACAGGTAACATTATGGCTATATTTTTCGGCAAAATCTATTCCAGTTTACTTGGAGCAGTAATTTTTTGTGCCATTGAGAGCCCTGCGGAGGATTCCCGAAATGCCGAGCTTGTCACAGAGTCTGTGAGACGAAGTGTACTTGCAAAGCGGAAACTTGTTGACGAGATCCAGGTAGGTCTTGGGTTCCACTTTGCCCACAAACTTACAAGTATTCTGGCGAAAACACAGCTGTTTTATGGATCGTCTTGTTTTCAGCGCTTATACTTCTCCGGCAGTAATCAGTCAGATTTTTACGAGACAAAGCTCCGAGTAGCACTAGATCAGTACGATGTGTCCATGGATGCGAAACCGAGGCTTAAAGTGGAGAAAAAATGGGATATCTGGGTATTTGTATCGTTTTAGCAAATATAGCATTATTAGGGAGCATTATATTACGTGGGAACGATATACACCACGATCGGATACGGAGATTTGGCTACAGAAACTTACTGGGGACGAATAGCTACAATGGCATATGCCGTAATCGGAATTCCTGTCGTCATTACAATTTTGACCGACTGGGGCACTTTGATGTTCCACGGCATTAACAGTAAGTATATGTTTTATATATTTTAAAAACTTTACAGAAATTTGGCAAAGTTATGGCAGCGCTGCTCTACAAAAGCTTGTCCAATGTCTTAAAAAGTGTCACAAAACTGAAGATCCTGTAGAGGTGAGCATTTTTCCAATCAAAAGATCTCCGATTTTTGCTCTTTGAAAAATCGGGCAGCTTTTAAATTTTACACTGAGCGCTCATGTCTGTCGAGAGTGTAAAAGCAATTTACTAGTGTCCGAGGGCAGCTCATTTTGACAGATTATGATAGATTGTTGATTAGTCACGAGTGTGAAAAAGCTTGCCTACTCGGATTGATTATAGGATTTGGAGAAACTTTGCGCTGAACAAAATGAACCATATCCTGGGCAGGAAGAAGAACAGGCGATCCCGATTTCTCTTGTAGGAGTTGTCCTAGTCTGCTGGTTTATGCTGTGCAGCACTATTTTTTCATTTTTGGAAGGATGGTCCTTCTTCGAGTCACTCTATTTTTTCTTCATTTCTTTGACTACTATTGGTTCGTTTTCAGTCTTTCTTCTAAATACAAAAAAAATTCAGGACTCGGTGATATGACTCCTTCTCCGAAAGTCGCCGTCGCCAACTTTATTCTGATTCTACTTGGCCTGTCAGTTGTCTCGATGTCTATTAATGTTGTGCAAATGCAGCTGGAAATCATGTTCGCAAGAATTGTAAAAATGATAGATATTGACTTTAAAACTAACCTCAGTGTTAGTGGTAAGTACAGATAATAAGAGATATTTTCGTTTTCAGCTGAAGAAAATAAGAAAATTGCATCGACTGATGATGAAGGCGGAGCAGAACGTGAAGAGTCAAGAGTTGGTCCTACAGGTAAAGGGGATGTAGTGGACAAGTATGGAGAAACTATGGTCGGAACCGAAAAACTTCTGATGAGATTCATGAGCAGCCACCAGTAAGACTCTTTGTAGTCATCACTTATTATTTTTTAGGCGCAAAATGCTAAACGAGAAGTTTGAAGAACGTTCTAAAATGAGGAACAAGTGGACCCAAACGATGACTCAAATCAGGGCACACACTATATTTTTAGTTGAGTAATTGTCTATTATCAGGTGGTTTCTGTACAAACAGCTGGGAAGTATGACGACTTTTTGAATGCACCTGAGGAAGAGGAGGAGCCGAAAGTGAAGAGCCGTATCAACGCAAAACGACTATACATATACAACACAGGAGAATGATATCGTCTTTTACGGGTTAATAAAGCAATGTCACAGATAACCAAAAGATATGTCAAGAAAAATATAGACGCTTGCATTTGACAAACGTAATTAACTGTCGTCCTACAAGGAATGTTGCTTTTAACAGTTAACAACATTTGCAACGCGTAAGTAGCTTTAATATAGCGTGATATAACAGTTGTACAAGTTCATTGTGCTAGTACAAAAACGACGCAATTACTCGCAGAAACGTTATGACAAATATAATTCGGTAAATTTCCCCAGGTGAAGATTTTGTCGAGGTCTCCACGTCGTCTGAACCAGAAGATTTAACACCCTGAAGTTTAGTTTTGGAGGTTTTCTTTTGCTGTATGTATACATCCAAAGAGCTTTTCGCCACTGTCACATTGACGTTGCAATTGTTCGCCTTGCACACATAATAGAGATCGCTGTTCTGATGGAAGATTCCAGTCTATGAAACTAGTACAATTTGATGTAAAATGATATTGCCTTCAACTTATATTGGCCGTGTTCGGCTGCGTTGATACAACCTTTGGTAAACGTTTGCTCAGTAACGTACTCATCTATCTTTGCCGGGCTGATTCTAATGAAGCAAAAGTGCCCTTTGCATGTACCTAAACGTTTGTAGTTCCATATTTTGTCCCGTACCATTTGTAAAATTATCAGCTTTTATGACTCCGGAAAAATGGTCACCTTCGTATCCTGTCGTTGCACAATCGTATTTACCAGTTGAAATTTGGTATGGCTGCTCTCCGTTGCATTTTGTCTTAAAACCCAATTTGAAGGACGATGATATTACCTCGGCGCAACGGCAGGTTGTTAGATACGCATCTGGTTGTGAAATGATTTTGTAACAAGCACTTCCGTAGAAATAGATGTTTGTCCACACCTCTCGAATTGGCGGTGATATGGGAAACTCGTCAGTAGTTGACGCACACTCATTTACAATGAACTGAAAGTTTAAAGTATTTATACATTTTGTCGATCTACCGAACCAGGGCTAGTGTAGGTGTAAATACACTGATTGCTAACACAAGGACGTAACTGACCATCAAACGTGTAGCTGACACATTCGACATTCGGAAGTGAAGTCACTTCTGCTTTTGTTACTTTTTCTATTGTGTTGCAGAATTCCGTGCTAAACTTTTAATTTGGCACTAAGACAATCCTCACTTGCAGTAACACAATATCATGTCGCCTTGTGTCATTGTGCACCCCATTTCTACTTCATTCGGGTCATCGTAACAATCCTAGATTAATGAAAAGTTATGGTAAAGATTGTTCACTACGTGATAAGAGCTCCATTCATTTATGTAAGCAGTGCAATATTTGGCAGCTCGACAAGTTGTGTTCGGTCTGAGAAATGTTATCGTGATTTCATCGCACTTACGCTACTAGACCTGCAAACAACCCTTGCGTTCCTGAATAACATTGAATGCCTGGGGTACATCGGCCACTGCGAAATATATAGAACAAAAACAAAAGGAACTTGAGAAACATCAAGCAGAATAAGTGCGTTACTGATATGAGTCTTTTCTCATAAAACAAAATCACCTGCGCTCGGAGAACTTCAATCAGAATATCATATTTTATCGAAACACTAGAGAGTGAATTCGACACCATTACTTCACTTTAAATGAATCAGATGACTGAAGATTTTAAGAGCAATAACCATACTTGATTGGTTAAAGGAATAACAAAAGATGGTAACTGATAAACTTTAATAACGTTTGACAAAGAAAATAATAAGTTACAAACTATTAAATCTATTGTACAAGATGAACAAATGATTGAATTTAAATTAACCATAGATGACACAGATCTGTAAAGGAAGGCAATGCAAATACGTCCGACTCGCGGACACCCTTAATTGCGCACATCCGAAGTGTGGAGACAGTCTTTTTTGACTATTTGGCCATAAATTTGTGAACCCTGGTTTTGAAAGCAAAATGAGCAATTAGAATGAAAAATATAGAGAAGGCTAATAATGACGTTTTCCCGGCTCATACTCCAGTCCCGGATCAAACTGTTCCAACACGTAAACCTAAAAAGCTTTTGTTTTAACTCAATTTTTTAACGCACGTAGTCGGAACTTCGTATCCTTAATTCAGCGGGTGGATTTGTGATAACATAGCGTTTAACGGAGTCCGGGTTGTCTTGATCATGTAATCTGTAGAGTCCTATGCATAGTTGTCCGTATTTCTTCAACGAAGTGGTAAACATCTGACCGTATGTTGAATTGTGCTAAAACATGTTTTAATGTGTTTTTCAAAGAAAATACCCCAATTCCTTCATAAGGATTGTCGTGAAGGGCTATTTGTGCAATTCTGCACCGGTCTCTGTTCGAAAGAGTTTCTGGCGTACTGTAGCCACCGCGAAGCCCTGCTCCTTCGGCTAGGATAAGTTCGAGTTCAGGAGTTGCTCCTCCAGTGACCAAAGTTCTAATAAGAGTGAGGGCAGAGTCGTTAAAGTAGGTCTTAAAGTTAGTGTTATCGGATTCTGAGAAAAGTAATACCGTGCTCATAAGAGAATCCAAGACGGAGATGGCAAATGCAGTACCACAAGCGAATGGCTGCGTCAGGTAGAGTTCCGTATCAGGGTCGTCGTCGTCGTCTTGATCGAGGAATTGAACGTTAGAATCGTTTACTGAAACAAGAGATGTATGCCACTTTTAATCCCTACCAAGTTCCGTTATCATTGGAACATTTGTTCCGAATCGCGCTCCTTTTTTCTGCATTGAAATGGGGCTTCCCAAGGGACTTCTATCTCCGTTCCCACCCCTCATAGGGAAGAATCCCAAAGTGTCGTCAAACTGCATGGCTTTGATGTTCAATGAGGCTAGAATTGCTTCCTTGTCCGCAAGAGTTGTATCCTCAGTGTTCGGAACTCTGGCCGAGATTATGACACACATGTCACAGAGGTTGATGTTGACGGCCCTCAAATCCGCTCTCGAAAGTGGTGAGCCCTGTAAAAAGTAGTTTAAACAGCCGTCTGTCTCTTACGTTGAGGATTGAAATTTTGGGCAGGTTGTATAGCGTTTTCCATTCTTTTCGGAGATATTCCAAATCACCAACAATAACAACATGTTTCAGTTCATGGTAGTGGAAGTTGGAAGCTCTAAAAACTTTACCAATTCTGTTAAAGTTTATACATACCGTAAAGGCATAATAAAATTCCGGAGTCCAATAAGAGGCGAATCCCTGTCTGCAAACAAACAGACAACAACGTGACCGTTGAGGACAGTCATTGCAGCTTGGTGACGTTCCTTGAATTGTTGGAGTTGTAAAATAACAACATGGAACTAACCAGGACGCATTCTTCGAGATTTCTACTGGGACACCAGTGAAACATTCCCGTCGAGTCGTATTTCATATCTTGTTGTTCGAACTCTTTCGTAAAATCTACTCCCCTGCCATCTGGAGGAATAGACATCGAATTACGACGTCCGCTTGAGGGCCTAAACGATGGCATAATTGTGCAAACGGAACATTGTGCGAGGAAAAGATTCACACTAAGAACGCAACGGGACATGCGGGAGAGGAGCAGGTTTTTATAGAGCAATTTGAGGGAAGAAAAGATAGCTGCAATACACGATTTCTCCACACTATACAATTCGTTGTGCATGGTGCAGCATACATGCCATGAAGCAAAAAGAGAACGAAATAGAAGCATGCTTGAAGGGGAAAACGCGCAGGCCATACGATGTAGGCTTATCCGCGCACATCGTGATTTCAAACATAGGAAAGAACAACAGTAGCGGGAAATTGAGTGTTATAAAAGTGAGAAATAACTGTTCATGCTGTTTTAGATTTGTTTCAAAAGCGAACCAAGATAAGCAATGGTGAAGATTTCTGCTGTAAACTTAGCTCGAAATATTGCCCGCTACTGATTTTCTAACAGAACGTTGAAGAATGTGCTTTTACAGTGTGAGGGTGTCGCGCGTGGGGTGATTTGACTACAATGCTTGGATTTACATTAGTTTCTTGATCTCATATGCGAATCTCAACGATTTTGTTGTTAGATGGCTATCACTTGTTGAGCTGAAAAGTCGTCATCATGCCTCGGCCAATCTCCTCTTTCAATAGCACTATATTCAACTTGTTATAAGCTTTTCTGTGGACAGGAAAAGAGAAAAAGCGAAAATTATAAACGTTTTTCACTACACGCAATCTGGAGCCAAACTAACCTTTGTTCGTTGAGCATTCTCAGCTGTACTTGTGAGCCATGATGTGGTGGAACTTGAGGAGGCTGTTCAGCCAGCAAACGAGCTGAAAAACGTCTATATACAGATAGTTTCACAACATTCAGTGGAGTGAAATAGTTGCTCCTAGAAAGATTTGGCAAGGCGTGAGGAGACATATTCTTCGGTTAACATGTCCAAGCAAGAAAGGAAGGGGTAAGGTGTCTACAGATATCGCGGTATAGGACTCAATATCTAAGAAGCATGCCTAATGAGCGGCCAGGGTTGAAGCGTGGAAGCAGATTGTTATAATGAGCGGACACAATTACAGGAAAGCTTTGAAATAAAAAGAGAAAGGATAAGGTTAAATCGGCGGTTCAGGATAAAAATTATAGGGGTCACACCATGCATGTTTCCCAGACTACAGAGTGCCCTAGGTGGGCCACACATTAACGGGTTATTTACCATCATTTTGACTAAACAGCGCATCGAATTCCGAATAGTCTGAAAAGGATCTCCGAATGACAACAAAGGGATAAAACAACGCCGTTAATTTGTTTAAAAACTACCTTGGAAAGTAAAAAGTCTTACCTCGTGCAGTAGAAAACTTGGTACTTCTTCGGAATAGGGCCACTGAAACTTTTTCTTACAAACTATCGGCTTCATTTCTTACAATTTTTGCACTTGCACTTTTTGATCAAAGTGACATCTCGGATGTCGTCGTGGCATTGCTTGCACCAGAAAAATGCTCTGAAGTGATAAGTTACGCGGGGAAGAAGAGTCAAGTAACCTTTTGACCTCATCTGCGCTTTGAGCAATGAAGAATCCCTGTGTCTGCGGCTGAATGGTGATGTGAGGACCGGGATTTATGGCAATGTTGCATTCTTTATTCTCCTCGTCTTTGAGTTCGATAGCCAGAAGAAGAAGTCCCAGTCGAGTGAACAACAAACTAAAACCAAATAACTATTCGTGCCATGCTCTCTAAGTAGTTAAGACGTTCTCTTCGAAAGTATTGTTATAACTTTGTTAGCATTTTATATTTTTGACATGTTATTCACGCGGCTTACTCTGCAGCCTCCGGGAAGGTCATTCCGACAAAAGAGTGGGACAGTGTGTCGGTGTACATCTCCATCCCGGCCCCGCAAAGATACAAGTTCAGCCAGTCTGGCGTGTCTCTTGACTATAAACGCCGACTTACTATAAGATCCAACAGTCACACATACGTTAGCATAGACGCGGAAAATAAGTTATGTGACTCCCATAGAAAAAATATAAGCTGAACTTACTTGGCCGCTTCAGGGAAACTCATGCCCACGAATGCTTGCGATAGTTTTTCCGTGTACATCTCCATGCCTGCTCCCCGAAGATAGTCATTCAGCCAAGACGGAGTGTGAGGTGACTAAAAGAGGGGTTAGTAAAGTTAGTTTGTGGAAGAACACAGGACACGTTACTGCTCACACGGGGTTATGACATCTAACTCACAGTTTTGAACGATCTCATGGCAAACAAGTTGGCCATCATTGTTGAGAATCCCGGAGCTAGACATGATTGAGCGATAAAGCCTAGTTTGAGCTCAGCTAGGCAGATGACGTCATCTCCTCGTCGCCAATCCCAGCTAGGAATGTTGAGCAAATATGCCTGAAGCCTGATGTTGCTCAATTTTGACGAGCACTTGCCTTGTTGTGATATTGCATGAGCTGTACTATTACCCGAATATCACTAGAATAGTTTTTAATCGAAATGACCCGCATAATGTTGGCAGCATCTTCAGCATCTGGATTCGTACTGTACTTATTGGCCAAGACTAGACAAGCATCAGCATCAGAAACCTAAAAATAGTTCATGAAATCTGGTCCCCATTTTCCAAAGAGCTGCAAATTACGCCAGGGCAAGTGGGTCGCTCTTCCGAATTGTTTTCATATGGGATCCTACGCTGTGTAAAAGATCGCTTATTGTGAGACCTGAGACACTGAGTAAGACAGCTGGCCACACGGAAGAAAGAGCCGCTAAGCCACTTTTCTAACTGACACGCTCACGACACATGGGTAATGTCACTCACTTTAACCCGAGAAAGATCCAGAGAGTCCATGACAGTACCCGTGAAAAATTCCACTTTCGTAAAGTGCCGTTTAAAAAGACCTTCTAGTTCAAGATCAGGTACTACTCTGAAATATTTTTTTGTTTGCGCATATTTACAAACGTACCTGTGTAAGAATACTACTTCAACATCTACATCATCACGATCTTCGTGTAAAAAGTCTTGCAAAAAGTGGCTGACTGAATCGTAGGTAATGTGTCCACAGACCACAATATGTCTAAATTCCTTTGGTTTTTATTTAAAAAAGATATACTTTTTGCCGTGTTCTCCCTTATACTCTCCTCCATATTTCTGCCGGTTTCCAATAAGATCGGCAATTTCTGGCACGTAACTGGCAAACATGGCCTGAAGATATATATGGTGCATCAATTATCCAATTGAACTCACGAGACCACCGAGAATGAAGAAGACCATGAAAATCCTCCCGCAAAGTGTCGTACAGTAGATGTCTCCATATCCGACAGTAGACATTGTGACCAGCAAAAAGTACACACTGTCCACATATGTTATCCTGTGTGGATTGATGAACCCTTTAAAAAAGTCTCCCGAGTTTTCAAACTAAAAGTTTGTCATGATTAATTCCAGTGTTTTCAAACCAGATGGACTCCGCCAGCTCCTGTAAGGCAGACCGACACGAAAATCGTGACGAGCTGTGTCAGTCTGATTGATGATGACGTTTTTAAGATGTTCAAATATTGCAATATGTCAGGAACTGTCATTAATCTTAGAGCTCGAAGAAAACGAAAGCCGAGCCAATTTCTTTGGAGGTAGATGGCAACGAAGGACGGTGGAATGGTACAATAGTCGATGAAGCTGTACAGCTCCAGCAAGAACCATACTTTATCAGAAGCAGCGATAAACTTAAAGTTTCTATAAGTTTATCGACAATTTAGAGCTTACCCTAATGAAAAAATAGACTAGAAAGAAGATGTTAAAGCCGAGATCAATCTGCTGTGATGGACTTTCTTGCCAGGGAATACACGTTTCCACTTGAAAATTTTGGCTGAAAAATTTCTTTGTTCTCCATTTCTCAAGACTTTTAGCGCCAGCTCGAACCCTTTGTCCGTGAGTCCGACGGCCCAAATTTAAAATTCAGTGGCTAATTTGAGGTAGACTGCCCGGAGAGATAATAGGCTTAAGCTGTTTTCGTCTTGGACCATGTTTTGGCACTTGCCTCTTCGCTCATTCACCAACTCATTTGAAATGACATGATTCGCCAGACACGACTACTACATTAGCTGTTTGCCAAAATAGGCTTAAGATGTTTGGCGAGATTTCGACAAAGATGGATTGCTATTGTTGCAAGTCCCTTCCTTCCGGATGAGGGTGGCAGCGGCCCGTCTGACCGGCCAATTACCCCTAGACATTAGCTTCCACTGAACCCGAAAAGACCAACCGACCCCCTTCCAGATGGTGCCGACATGACATAAAGCCTCTGGCGGACTTTTTCACAGCTAGTCAAAAAGAAAAGACTTAATCGAACGAATTGTGAAATTTTAGTACGTTAATTTACAATTACGGGGCAATTAGGGTTTATACTAGGGGGTAAAAACGGCAATTGTCTATACGATAATGAAAAACCGCAGTATTTTTGGAACTTTGGATCCCTCCAAACAGAATTACCCGATAACTCAATTTCCGTCTTTTAAAGCATAACTCACAAACTGGCGTCGTAGAAGTAGATTCCCAGAGATCCCAGTGAAAGAACAAATACGAGTACGACCAGAAAACGACCAGTCAAGCTTTGACCCGAAATAAGCTCTCCTGCCCAATCTTTTGCCTGAAAAATTTGATTGTGGTACTGAATAGTTTGGGTAACACCTCTGTCATCCATCCAAGATGTTTCTCTTCTTGTTTCAGCGCTAGGCCTTCTAATTCTGTTTTTACCGGTGCATGTTTTCCGTTGATCTAAAAACTCTCGTAGTTTTATATGGAGTTTTATGGAAACCTGGAGAGGAACGGTCTCAATCACTTCTGGCTCCTCGCGTTCTCGCCGTTGACAGAACAGATGTGTTATTATTCGCCAACTCACCACCAGTAACATTGAGACGCAGAACGTCACAATGCTGAAAAGTTGCTATTATTTACAGGACTTGTACTTCCTTCTCAGTGCAAAAAGGACCCCTGTTAGCAAGACTGCCCTCGTTCCCCAAGGTATTGGCGGTGTCGGAAATCCGATCCTCCTATCCCTACGCAGTGCCAACCATGTCTTGATTTCTGTCCGAGAACACTGGATTTCGTTGGGGAAGTTTCAAAAAGGGCCGCTTTGTTCTGCTGATATTTATCGCAGTTGCAGGCTTTTGGGTTTGGAAACAATTCAATTGTGTTTTGGATAGAAGATTGGTGAAAACGGGATGGGCAACACGTGGTTATGTATACTGTACCTGCTGAGCATGAAGCACCAATATTTTCGTTCTTCGAGACATTTACGGTCCTCCTCAGTCTGCTCCATAAAGTTTCGACTGTAAACCTATTTGTTCGAGGCAACGTACTGATCAGTACCTGGAATTGCAGGGCATGGCGTAACTGTACGCTTGGTGCCCCTTGGCATGGCTTTGTCCGTAGAGCATGTCTGACATTTTCTAGTGCTTTTCAGGTGTATAATGACGTCATCTCAATCTCTCCTGAAAGTCGCATTACGAATAGAGAAGACATAGCAAGCAGAAAGATTAGGACGTGTAAGATGGCTATGAACATAGTAGCAATAGAAGACGAATGCAAATGGCTTTCTCTTAACTTTTACATTGCAAGACTAAGATGTACACTTAGAACTAAAATGACATATGGATTCTATTAATTTCAAAGGGATAAAAATATTTGAAATGTTTGATTAGGAGAAGCGTGTTTCTGTAAAAGGCTTTGAATGTACAAAAACTAAACAAAAGTTATTCTCAAACAGACGACAATATCCCTTCCGATTGGAGGACTAACTGGATTTGTAAGGCTCATTAAGTAATTGAATTGTGCAGAAGTTTTGAAGAAAGGCAAACAAAAGCCAATAAACGAGAAGGAGGAGCTGGCTGAGGTGAGGGAAAGTCGGGGAAAGCGATGAGAGGAGAAGTTTAGAGGTCGTTTTTGGAAAGGTGGCCACTAAAAAGGATGGGTAGTTGATGGCAGCTGGTGGTCAGTGGCCTTCCCTCAGGCGATACTTGGCTCTGCGTCCCTGGCTCACACAGCCCGCCCTCTACTGCAAGAATCAATACCCTCTGACATAATCGCATAGCTGGCGGTTGTAACGTGCATATCTACAGCTGAACTCTTCTATTACGCTTACAATCCATTAGGCGTTGACACCTTATCCACGCGCCTCATTTGTTCGACTCGAAAGAAGTATTCTCGCGTGTGGGATGTGATCACTCGGCAGTAATAAACAGCTCACCGCCTGCGGGTATTCCTCGAGGAGTCTTGCTCATCTTGACTCGTCTTATAAACTTTCTGAAACCTGAAGAGCTGTGTTAACATTATGTTTTATGTATGTCAATGGCAGTCTGAGCATTACAGAGTTCAGAAACAAGACCAAAGTTCTTTTTAAACCGGATAAGCTCTTAAAATTTCAGCTTCCTGTCTATTCTTAAAGTCTGAAAGTTCAAGTTGTGCAGTAATGCGTCGCGTCTGCGGCGTCTGCCACCTGGAAACAGAAGAAACGTGTCACTAACTGCCACATAACCAGCCAGGTTGTTGGAACGGAACAATTCGGCTCAACGACTGCTGCTAGGCGACCCTCGGCCATTCTTCGTTCCCCCCTAATAACTGAATGATGTGCCCGGTGATGTCAGAAGCAATAGGCCCGTCTGACTCCAATTTGGAGCCAGAAGCTTCAGCGTAATGAGGTGCTGTCGCCGACCTGTGCCTTGAGAGTACTCAGGTAGATCAGGTGGAGCTTTTTTCAAAATGCCATTCTAGCTCATGCGAGAAAATCCGGATGTTTTGAGAGAAAATATTAAGTAATCGGAGCTGCGGTGTCTGTGAATGTGAACAGAGACCAGCAACCTACGCCCTCTACATTATGTCCGAGCCACGTGCATTTTCCATTCATTGGGTTATTCTTCTAGGCAAGAAGGTAATTCTTCCAGACCCGAGACCGATGAAAGGGCGGTGAAAATTTCTGAGAAATTGTGCACAATGCAGAAGAACAGCATAGAAAAAGCGTTACAACTGTTTTGTTCTTATTTGAACACAGATGATTTGAAAAACGGTAAGATCGTTCACTCTTTTCATTCCTCAGCCATATTTAGCAACGAATAGAGTAAACATTTCAAACAATCATCTGAAAGGTTCATCTGCAATGTATGGGTTTATCTTCAGTGGAAATGACGTGTCTCAGATGACTTTTCTGCTAATGTTGCTAATGGCTGCTGCTGTTCGAAGACAATGACGCCTACGACTTTGTAGAATAGTAAACAGAATATTCTAGCGAAGAAGCTGGTTTTCTTTTGCACCTTCGAATCTTTGCTCTTATAGTGTCCTAAATGAGGGTCTAAGCAAACATCAAACACGTGTATTCACGTTGATTGCAAAACTGATTGAAGGTTAGATCACGCTTTCTTTGTGGAACAACGCTCCCTGTTTGGTGACTTCGTGAGAAAGAAGATTGTTGAACGCATAAGCAGTTAAGCATCCTCGCACTAAGGGTGCTAGTCCCGAAAAAGTCCAATAGATCTAAAGAATTAGTGGATTTGTAAGAGACTGGCGAACCTGGAAGGCCAGCCACCATGCTGCATGATCTGATCGTTCTGGAGTATAACACCCGGTAAGCACGTAATGTACCAGGTACCGAACAAAGTTGGGAATCAGAACGAAAGCATGATAAATTGTCTGAGGATGATATGTAAAGTCAAATGAACTCTCACCTCGATGAGTAGAACGGTTGAAATTTTAGCGTGGCTTCTTCTCGTATGAGGTGTACACAGTCGGGTATCCACCTTCTTCATTTTCAGGTAGTAATAGGCAAAAACACAGCAAAAAAGTACAAGAGAGCCAAGTTGACAACATTCAGTCGTCAAAAGTCCAACAGTCTAAATCCATGTTTACAGTACTGCGGAAAAACGTACTCTTTTCCAAGGCATCATTTCAACAAGAACTTCGTTCACAAAGCAGTAAGCTATCAGCACGATAGTGAACAGCGTGAGAAACACAGAAAGAACGGTATCTATTGGCCGATGACTGAAAAAAAAGATTTTTTGCTGTATCTGTTAAACGAACTGAACAGTAGCCGTTTTCCAGTAGATGGTTGTGAGGATTGCAGAAAGATAGGCAAGAAACGACAGGGCCTGCCAAAAGAAGACTATAACTCGTCGTACATAATGTGTGAAGAAGAGTCGTCGAGTGCGATTCTAAAAAAAAACATTTACGGTGACGTGTTTCCTTACCATTTCAAAGATAAGATGATCCATCGAAAGCAGAATATCAATTACAGAAGCACCGATTATCGCCATTTGGTACTTTCTTATGCCTAGTAGCTTTTGTCTGTTTGCCAGGTTGATTATAACGTGTGAATGAATGGGCAATCCAACCAGAAATGATGCTAACTGAGCAAAAAGTGGGAGCACCTGTAAATTTCGCAAAGTTGTGAGAGACTACTGGTATAATGAACCTGTTCATGAAGCGGAATATCTTCCATCCACCAACCGGTGCCATCTTCACAGGAGCCGTTCATCAGATAGAGTGAACAGGAAAAGAAGAATGAATGACTCCTTCATGACGGCTCCGCCTTTTCATTTAGCAGGATTCCCATTCCGATTAAAGATTCTTAGTGCAATATGAGAAGGAATCAAGTAAACGCGGAGCCATTGCTTTAACTGAACATTGATAGCATAAAAACATTTTTGCCTATCAATTAAATCAGCACTTGTAAACCGTACAGCCCAATGTTAAGAATTAATTTGCAATACAAAAGTTTATTGCAAGGTAATAACAACACGACAATAAAAGAAAGTCAACTACAATTTGTTACAGCAATTTGCGCTAGATTTGTGACAGCAGGAATTGCAGAGAAGATTTTTCTTGCGACAGGATGAACTCCAGCATCAGGGTACAACCGAAGTTACAACTCGTCTATCGGGAACCGGAGATGGACGATCCGGACGATCCGGACGACCCCGAGTACTTTCCGACCTCTCTGGCAAAATCAGCTGCTGTAGCCAAAAAGACCATCCAAGATATTGAACAAGGATTGGATCGCTTCTGGAAGAGCTGGTACCCGAAAGAGCCTGAAGGGAGCCTTCAACCGCTCCCACATGACCTACGCCCCTTCTGACAGGATCCCGTCATTCAGCGACCAATGAACAAGTTAATTCTCAAAGGAGTGCACAGTTTTCTCGCCTTCTGGAAATCTGCCATTCTACCTGGACCCCTCCACTGCTGTCGCCGACTACGCTACAATCGAGAACTCTCAATGGATCAGCTAAACTCATGGAGACGATTCAATTCCCTGGAACTCCCAACTGCTGGATGTGGTCGGAACTTCTCGGAAATCCTCAGTGCTGGCCTACTGCTACTCTCGCCTTGACCATCCTCTATCTCTACACAGTCTTGACTACCATCTTAGTCATGTGGTACTGCTGCTGCAAAAGAATATGCATCAGTTGTCGTATCAAGTGCAATAGACTGCTCTTGAAAGTCTCCAACATCATTTGCTGCCTTGCCGGTCATGCCAAGCTTTTACGCTCTTCCTCAGGATCCTTGCCCCGTCGACAACAAACAAATTGTTCTTCAACAAGCTGTGGCCAAACTGTACAATGAAGAGACCGGAATTTTTTTTGCAAGCTTTGCTTTTTTCATCGAAAATACTGGTAGAAACCAACAAAAATGGATAGAATCAAGAAAAAACGAGATCAAACAATGACGAAATTGGGTCAAAAAGTGATTGAAAGGTTTTTTTTCTAGCCGTCTTGGTGTCAAAATGTCGGAATTTTCATGGACTTTTCGATAAAAAGAAAATAAAACTGAAAAATTACGTCAATATAGGATAAATAAGATAAAAAGCGAAAATATCTCGTAAACACTTTACACTGAACACTTTGAACTGAAATAGATCACTTTGAACTAGTGTAAACAGTTTACACTGAAAAACAGTTCTAACTGCAACATATACAATGAAAGCGTTTCACTACACAACTGCATACATCATTCGGGTTCATTTAATGCATTTTTGAAACAGCTTCGACTTAAGCCCTGAAGTATTAGGCAAGTACAAACTTGATTTCTGTGCTATGTAGCTGTTTTGAGTTCCCATCTTTTCAACTCTTTCTGATTGACTTCATCATCTTTTAATTACTCGTGCCATGTTCATTTATCAGCGCACTGTTCGCACTGTTCAGTTCACTTCTTCCAGTCGACTTTTGAAGAGAGTCCGTGTTCGCCGCTTTGCGTGTCGTCAGTCGCCGGAAATCGGCCATGCTCAGCTAGTTAGAGGCAATTGAAACGACTAGGACAACTTCCAAAATACGCTGGACCACATCACAAACTTTTGCTCGGGAATCATTACGCTTCTCCGGACGAACGCGTCACTTTTTTAGACCCTACATCAAAATCGAGCAGATTTTCTTGCAGTAGTTCATTTTTCTCGAATAACTCGCGAATACACTTTTGTAGATGAACAAATGAGTTTTTATATGCCACTCGTAGCTGCGTTCTCACACGAAGTTTGTTCCTTGTGTAGCAAAAAGTGCAACATTTGAGTTTGCGGCACAGTTAGTTTTATCAGAAGCCTTTCGAATAAAAGCACTTGTGACGCTCGAGTATAGCCTAATTGTCTGTAAATTTATATGAACAAAGACATTACTCCCGAGCCGTTTTGTTGCCAGTCACTTGATCTTCTCGACTTCGGAAGCCGAATGCTTAATGACTACAAAATAGCTTGTTTACTATTACTCTTCTAATCTCAATTCAACATCAGTGAAGGCATTAATTATCGAGGTGGGAAAGAGACTCCGGTAGTGGGCTTCTTCCCAACACTTTTGTCAGTTCATTTTTGGTCACTGTTCAGCTATTCTGCTGTGAGAATGTCCGTTCCTCCAAATAAGCCATTCTTTGCGCGGATTGCCCTCATCAAGTCAATGTTTTGTACTCCATGATCCTGTACATCGTCGGAATCTTCTCTATTTGCCACAACATTCACATTTTCAGGATTAACAACTTTTTCTAAGGTTCCTTCTCCATTTCAGGCTCGTATTTCAGAGAGGCCGAAATGAACCGCTTAAATGCAGCAACTTAAGCACTCTTGACAAAAAGCGATTTTGAGCGTTTTCCAGCTGCCGCGATTGACTCTTGTATTATTCACTAATCGTCGCATACTCGTTCAGCAAAACAAGTTTTTCGTGTTCGTAAAATTGTTTGAAAATGAGCAGAATTTCCGCCCTGGTTAGCATGAACCGTTTTTTGAACTCCCGAGCAGAAAAGCTGTGTCCCCAAATAGACAGAGCTATAATTGCTCGTTTCGGTAGATGCATATAGGAAACAAGCGTCAGAAGAGTCTCGTCAAACGGCGGTCTCGCTCTGTCAGTTTTGAACACGTTCATTTAATAGACCCGGGATGGTCCCAATTGCCCTTCGTCAGAGCTTCCTATTCCCTCTTTTTCGGCCCACGCGTATGTATCCAAAGACAACAGTTTAACTTGAACAGTAAACTTTCAACCAGCATCTGTCGGATGGTTATAACCGGTTGAAATACTTCCGATCAACAAAGTTTTACATAATTCCTGGTACATCTGTTCACAACGCCCTTGCTCTTGAACCAATAACAACTACAATGTTTGAGATCATTTTCCACTCTTTCTATGAACCCGACCTTTGTTTTGATAAGATCAAGCTCGGCTACAGGTTGTTCAGTCTGGAGGAGCGATTGGCTCTCCCTTTGTTTTTACTTCTTTGACACCTGGTTGCTCTAAGCAAACGAATGTCAATCTACCAGATGCCTTGACCTACCTAGTTTGTGCAGATTAAAGTACAAATACGTCACAAGGTTATACCTCTTCATTATAAGAAAAGTGCTATTTGTGATTGCAGACGGAGCAAGATTGGCCTGATTTGTCTGTGAGCACGTATTCATTCCGCCAGTCGCTTTGTTCAGAATAATCCCTTAGATGAAATTCTCGGCTCCCCCACTGTTGAAGTTTTTTCTGAGAGGTCCAACAACCGTGGAAAAAGTCTGAGTCAGTGAGAGTCAAGTGACCCTTTCCTGTTCCCATACTGAGCATTTTCCACATCTCCTTTCCACTGTTAGAAGCACTTTTAATATAATACTCTCAATTTTCCGACTACTAAAAATATAGGATTTTCTAACGTTTCTGTTTGGAAATAGCTTGCCCCGGTACACTTCTCCATTAGCCTCTTTACAGCTGAGTACATGCAATTAAAGTTTCAGTGATGGAAGAAGCTGGAGGATGGCTCACGACACAACGATGTATGGCTTGTATCACATTACTTCTCGTCTTGATAGGTTGTTTTGGAAATTCTCTCTCCTTTGTACTCTTCAGTCGACCGCACATGCGAACATCTTCAGTAAGTTCATCTGTTCCATAATCACTGAAATGTTTTTCAGGTCAACGTGCTACTTTGTGCTTTAGCATTTATCGACTGCTCTCTTGTGCTTCTAGCACTTCCGACATTTGTCATTCCAAATTTGGACATGATGTATGTAGTTCACTTATTTAAACTACTACCATATTTAGGGAACTGAGAACAGCCACGACATTTTTGGCATACGTTCTCAAATTTGTCTATCCACTCAATTTGGCTATGCAAACATGTAGCGTCTATACTGTGCTCATGATCACATTTGAACGGTGGACGGCAGTTTGTAGACCGTTGCAGGTATATTAGTTTTCTTTGTACTTACCCGCACACTTTAGGTCAGAGTATGGTGCAGTCCCAAAAAGTCCCGGATTGCCGTACTCGTCATCTTTGTTTACGCTGTCACATACAACTTGGTCCGCTTTTTCGAGTATCGACTACTGTTCGTTACATTTCGAAAAAAACGAAAAATGATTTCAGAAAAGATCCAGACCATCCGGGTTCAGCTTATTATGAACGTTGGCTCCGTGATCCCGAAGAGCACAGGTGAGACAAAAAGGCTTCTGAGAGCGAGGTAGTTCAGATGGTACTACGTGGGATACTACACCGTCCTTTACATTCTTACACACTTTGTTATTCCCTTTACCATTATGGCTATGCTAAATGGCCATGTGATAGTAACAATGTGGAGAGGAAGGCGAATGAGACAAATGATGACAAGACAAGTAATTCACTTATTGAAGTTGGATTAATCGAGTTTTCAGCAACAAAGAGAGCAGTCTACAACTTTAATGTTACTCATAGTAACTTGCGTATTTCTGCTTTGCAACACACTAAACTTCCTTCTCAACATAGCCGAATCCCTTGTTCCAACTCTCTTCAAAGACGAGGTTGTTTTTGGTCTTTCAAAATTAACATGTAATCCAGAATACTGCCGGTATTGCGTTTGCTCTGAATGATTTTGCCAATATGTTGGTTGTTTTGAACTCGGCAACAACCTTTATAATCTACTTTACCTTCTCGGAGAAATATAGACAGACGTTGATGTTTATCCTGAAGTGAGAAACCGCTTCATCAAAACCGCATCTCTCTGGTTTCAGGAAAGGTTGTTGTAAAACGACTCAAGAGTACAATCAGTACACTGCCATGTCAAGAACTGCCTCGATGCGGGTCAATGATGGTCATCATTACGATAGCAAAATAAGCAATGCTAGTCGAAGCTCCGATGTCTTGCTGAAGCCATTGTATATGCAGCCGAGATGTGAAAGAGCCAGCTCGGAATACAATGAAAGAACAAGCAAGTTCCGTGATGAAATTCGATTGCCTCGTTTGCCGACAGAGAAAAGACGGAAGAAAAGATTTGGGTAAGAGTTTATCAGGCTAAAAAGTTCGTCCAGTTTCAGAGGTAGGCTTCTATCTGCATCAGAAGCCGTTACTCCTCAGAAAATGCCAGAAATCACTATCACGGTCACTGGAGCCGAGTCACCAATGACCATTGTATGATATCCTTCTTGTCATTACTGAAACTTATACCTTCTAAAGCACGATGTCATATGAAGCTTAAAACTAGCCTAGCAAGTCTTCTAGCTTGTTAATTACAGGCAAACATAGGAGATACCAAAGATGTAATCGCTCTTAAAACGAGTGTGTAGCTACTGCGCCCGTGCGAGCAAGCTGGTGCGCAGCGGACTCAAAAAATTGGCGGGTTGAAAATAATCAGTGTAAGAAACATTTGGAAGAAAACACATTGTATTGAACGAAAATGACCGGGTTTTGACATTTTTGTGTAAAAAAGGCCGTTTTGCAGCTAGATTGACTTTCTTCTGCTATTCTTTTGCTCTTTCTCGTTGTATTTTGTCAAAAGGATTGATTTAGCTGGAGAAATTGGTAGGAAAGAAAAGAAAATTGATGAAAAACAAAGTTTTCGCCATTTTTGGAATAAAAATGTTTTGAAAAGCCGCGCAAAAGTACTGTAGAATTAGCCCATCTTTTATCGTAGCTACACACTCGCTTTAAAAAAAAGAAAACTCGGCATTTACGAGGAGAAATATCTGCTTGCAAATATCAGCACAATGAAGCAGCAAAAAACGATACGATCCTGCGGAAGAAAGTGAAATAGCAGTTCCTAATTTTTCATTGAATTAATATATCAGTTTGTCTATTCCGGGGAGCACTTCTGTTGAAGACGGCATGTTCCAAAATGAGCCATCGGGTTGAACATGTCTTCTGCTGTATACTAAAGCTGCCAGCCGTTCCATTTGTGACTTCTAAAAACCGCTGGTTTGACAGTATATCCGACAATTTACCGCATCTTTTAATGTTTGATTCTCGTATTCTAGTCGTGCTTGTTTTCGCTTCAAATTTTCAAGCTCGGTTTTGGAATCCGAAATTATAGTGCTTATTTTCAATCGGTGAGCTCTCACTGCATTAAGCTTGCGAATCTTCCTTTCGGTATCCTAAAAATTGCAGTTTTAGCAGTAATTCAATAACAAACCGTCATTGGCTGCCTTCTTTTTTGAGAACGTGATTTCGATTGTTCACATAGATCTTCGACCGTTGAAAATTCTTTCATAAGTTTGATTATCCTGAAATTTCTATTGACCTACATTTCTAGGACATGTTAATTTTATATTTTTGAAAATCATAAAGCGCTTCCGGCGGCACAAACAGCAAAGATAACGAATTGAACCCACACAGGAACGTTTTCTAGCACATGTGATCTATTTAACTTTATACCTTTGCAGTATTAAGTTTGTAGAAATCTGTTCCGTTTGTAGAAATCTGCTTCTATTTTTGGGTATAAGCGAGTTAAACAACTTACTCCGGAAACTGATCGTGTGGGAGACGATTGCACCAGCAGTTCTCATTACAAAATTTAGAATCCCCATCGTCGTTCCAGATTTTGTGTTCTTTCTCCATATTGTCGAGAATAGTTATCAGCTCAGATCTGTGATCCATATTGGCACACTCCGAATTGAACAGATAAGAAGCGAAGTGGGTTTTGAATCAAAGTGAGAAAATGAAGACGCGAGTAGCTCAATTGAACTGATGACAGTAAGTGACACATCTCTTATCAGTACTGCATATGGAGCAAATCGTAGTTGATGATTCCTAACTTCCATGACTGCGTCAGTGGCTCTGACTCACAGGTTGAAGATCTACAAAAATTGATTTGAGTATTAGTCATGCTGAAAGTTACCTTTATTTCAACTAGGAGGCAGCAGATACAACGTTAATGACTTTGAAAGATTTAAAAAAAGGAAAAAAAAATGTTCTTGGACCAAATATCTATGCAGTTTCAGAGGTGTCTTTCTGCACCAGAAGCTGTAACTCTTTAGAAACACGTATAACGGTTACTGAAGCCGAGTCGCGAACGACTATTGTATGATATCCAACTTCTAGTGACTGAAACCTTTCCATCCTGTCCCTTTTCTTGAATAAAAAATCAGTTTACTATTTGAAACGTCTTTTTGAGACTGCGAGGGCTTCATAGTTTCTGTATGGGTATGTTACATCAAAGTAGTATTTTTTGCTGAACAAAAATGCAAAATTCCCATAAATTTCAGTTTTTTACTATCTAACACGGTTTCCTACAAACGACAAACGTAAGCACTTGTTATGTACCGTTTGCTTGCCCGACTCGTTTCCTTACAAAAAGTGTAGATGCCACGGTTTCTATTTCACAGACTTATGACGCAAACGCTTTGCTCCCTGGTTTTGCGACCTGTTTGCCCTCTTTTATCAAATCGATTGACTATCTTCCTTGGCTCCATATGAGTTTAGTAAACAATCCTACTCTGTTGAATTTATGAGACAGCTATTTCACAACATTACACCGTGTTGAAGAAGATATTTATTGGATATTCGTTGTTGCCAGTGGAAACATTCGAGAAGCAAAAAAGATGCAATGTAATACAAAAAACAAAGGTAGAAAAAGGTTGTAAGAATGATCCAATTGGCAAAAACTATGGTACACCGGGGAGTCGTCATTTTTTGGCAGGCCTCTTTCCTGCAGGAAACACGTAGCATCAACTGACAGGAATCTTCTTTCCCCAAATTTAGTAGCTGTTGGGAATCCAGCTCTGCGGAATCAAGGTGTGAAGTCTTGAAACCTGAAAGTTTTTAATATTGGAGACTAATTTAGTCGCATACGGTAGCGAGTAGTTCTCTGTTGAATCCTTCAATCATCTCATTGTATTGAGTCAGCTCAGCAATAGCCTTAGGAGCAGACTCGATGAAATCCTTCTCCTTCTTTCGGTGCTTTTGGACCGAGGTCATTTCGCCGACACCAGCGGGCTTTCCACGAACACGACGAGTAGCGCTAAAAAAATGTTCTTTGTGAGGAGTTGTAACTCGGTATACCTGACGACTGGAGCGACAGGAACAGCTCTTTCGCCCTCCTCCTCTTCCTCCTCATAATATACCTTGTTTTGAGCCTTGCTTTGAGCTCTAGTTTGACGTGCAGTCTTTTTTTCATCTGTAACCAAGGGATAAATATAAATTCGGATAAACTACTTACATGGCTTTCTTGCCGACTTTGAGTAGCGAGATGGAGGTTCAAGGGGAGCGAGAGAAGCTGCAAGAGCGTTGAGGTTGAGCGGCTCCTGAGTCGGTTGGTTAACAGCATACTGTTGGTCAACAGCATAATGCATCTGGTGGGCACTGTTCTCATACTTCGTGACATCCACACGAGCAGCAGCACTCCTCAGGCACGTAAGTACATCGAACTCCTCAGACGGGTACTGTTCCTGTTCAAATGGCAGAGTTTGATACGGATTTCCACAGCACTGCCACTGTTGGTCGTACTGGTTTGGGACGAAGAAGGTTTCTGTACCAGGCTGTCCTTGACCGTTGTTATAACTGTGATCTTCATATGGGGCCACATTGTTTAGCTCTTCGAAGATCGGAGATTGGTCTTGACCTGCTGGGACCGTTTGAGCAGGCGATGGAAGGTCAGTAGCGTTGAATGTCTCTCCCACTTTCATGAGCTCCAGGTCAAAGAGGATCTTTGAATCAAATACTGGAACACCATCCATTGGAAGACCGCTGATCATCGGATCCATGGCTTGGTCCAGGAAATCCATCTGAAAAATCAAAAATTGAAGCTCGAACAAAAGGAGATTGTAAACTGAAACTTGTTTTTAAATGCTTAAAGAGCAGCTTCCTAACATAGCTCTTGTTGCCGACGGCGACTCAACAAGACTGCTGTTATATCACAAGGGGGTGGAGTGGAACGCGGACACCAGCACCGGAGAAATGCCCTGCACCCGTAGGAGAAATAAGGAAAGAGCCGCGTAGCGATAAAGAAAGAAACAGGCAAATATGCAAACAAATGGGGAACCCGAAATTTAACCAAAAAATCTCGACTAGGTAAAAGAAACTAAATTAAATTTTTTTTTTAAATGTGTCAAAGCTGGCTTCAATAAAATTTGCCCTTTAAACCTAACAGGTTGTGGAAAAATAGATTACATTTTAATTTTATTTGTTGGTCCTGGAGTGACTGTCATTAGAGAAACGGGGCATCTTAGGAAAGAAAAGAACAAAGTTTCTGTACGTTCTGTTAGAGCTAACCCGGTGCATCACGTGACACTTGGCTACATTTTCAGTACAGATCATCGTAAGGGCCTATCAATTTATTCAAATTCAATTGTGAAATGAGAGACCGTCCGCCGACGCCGATCATAGCCAAAAGATAATCTCGAGCAGAAAATCGTCAAAATGATAAGCTAAAACGAAATCGATGGCGATGAGTCATTGTTTTACGATATTTTAAAAAAAATACGTAATGTGTTCTTTGTAGTTGCAAAATGATTCCAAATAAACAACAATTTGCGTAACAAACAATAGTTTTTGGATCGTCCAAAGACTCGTTGGTCACATGACCTGTTTTCGCGATTAATCAAACTAAAAATAGAAAATTACCAAGATTAATTTAGGGTTTCTCTCTAAAGTGCCATATTTTCAATAAAAACTATAAAGAAAAACGGCTTAAAACCTACGGCGAAAATGGTGTGCGCTATCCAGTGGTCGACGCGGTCGTGTATGCGGCTATTTCGAAATGTTGCGGCCCGCATGGCAGCGGTGAGAATTTAGAGAAAAAGTCCAAAATATGGTGTTTTCAACATTTAAAATAACTTTTTTTGATCATCAGCGGATCATGTGATGATAGCTGCAAGTTTTGCAGCCACAAGTCAAGTTGTGATGAATAATGCCACGTTTTCTGCGGTTATCACTTCCGGTGCAAATATTATTGGCTATTTTTGATTGATAAAGAGCAATCTACGTAAAGAGTGACAAATTTACTTCAGAAACTTTTCAACAATTTCCTTGACAAAGGTTTCTTCCGGAATTTGAAGATGATCGCCATCTACTGCAAGGAAATGCAACTTTCCACTTTCGTGAAGCGATTTCAGTCCAATGAGATCTTCTTTGTACAGTCTGGTCTCGTTCATTTGCAGAACGACATCAATATTTCCGGGAGCAAAGTATCCAAACCACTGGAAAATCAGTTTTAAGTTATTTTTTAAAACGTACGGATGATTCCTTGGGCACAACCATATTGTCTCTTAGGAACTTGACTAGCAGAAGATTTTTTAGCTTTTGGAAGTTCTTTTTGTAGGTCGCGTTAATGTTCTGAACAAACTTACAAACTAAACTTTAAGATTAGAAGCCAACCAGTTCGTTATTGATGTCTGCCAGGAAAATGTTCTTCGTTTTGTATGTAGCCTCATTCAACGGGTCGTGCCAATATTGAGCTTGTACAACTCTGCAAATGTTGGATGAGTCAGAGCTATTACGGCACCTACGCTTTCTGGACCGAAGGCCAATAGGCACCCATCTCGAGTAACTTCCTGATAGTATTGCAGACATACGTGTCCCCAGGACAGTATGGAAGTCCAAATATGCCCTGATGTTGTCCGCCGACTGAACATATTCAACAAATATAGCATAAGACTATACCAGAAACAAGGTTTTTAATCGGAGGAGTACCACATCGTTCAGCAACAGCTCTTCTAAAAGTGCCCTTTAAAATATATAAAAAGCTGAAACCTACAGAAATTGGGCTCCTTGAGAAAAACCGACAGCGTTATAGCCGTTAGCAAGCTGAGAATCGTTTCTGATCTGCTCGCAAGCGTTTTCAACCAAGTTATTCATATTGGCGAAGAATCCACGCTCGGTATCCTGCAATGTATTTAACTTCGAACAGAGTTTCAGCTACCGAAGCGATATTTTCGCCCAACATGAGACTCTTCACGTATACTCTTGGAACATTTTTCTCGATCAGCTTTTTGATTGCACCCATGGAAATCGGATTGCAGCAGCAGTCACCTGTTATCATAATCCACAGGAAATCAGTTTATCATACCCATTCCATGCCACAAGACAACAGGAACGTTGGAAACTGCTGAACGGCACGTGACGAGCGATATCATGGCGCCAAGCAGCCAAAGTGAAAACATCTGAAATAGATTAGTCATAGGCAGAAGACAGAAACGTCGATGACCTGACAAGTGGCTTGATAGGCAATATTGATCAAAAGGGTTCCTCAATGAACAGCTGCGGGTCCGGTCGTACGCGAGTAATGACTTACACCTGGGAACCAGGAATAGATGGGTCTCTCTTCTGAGAAAAGGTACAATACTGGTGACAACTACACTTTTAGAACATGGTTTATACTGTTTGCGAAGAATTTTTATATATATTTATTTGTGCTAATGACTTACGCTGCGATTGAGATCAGTAAATAAAGTTAGAATACCGGTCACAAATGATAAGCCAACATGATATAGTAAGATGTCTTGCATTCTTCACAAGATCATATGAAATTCTGAAGATACAAACATTATTCAGTTAAGAGATTCCGTCTAGGCGGTATTTGTCAGCCACTTGCTTTCATTCTGTGCTCCCGAATAGTAGGTCTTCATTTGAGTAGACGAAGAGGCCTGGTAGATTACGGATCTCAGTTCCGTGAGAGGACGCAGAATGTGAACTGCAAATTGATGTAGTCCGATCTTATCCGCGCAAGCAACACAATAAGAGTCACTGTTGTAATAGAGAATTATGTTGCAGACTTCGATCTAAAAACATTGTGTAGAGAGCTCAAAATATATTTACCTTGCACTTGATGCAAAAGAAGCCAGCAACCTTCGATTTGGAGACAGTGCCAAGTATTTTTAAGTCATCGCCGAGTCTCTCACGCAGGAAATTCAGTACCTGTTTCTGATAGGCATACGACTTTATGGCAATATCTCTGACTTTGACAAAGAACTGAAATTAGCGCAAATGAATTTGAAAAAAGCGCACTCACCTCATCGTCAGCGAACCAGTACGTCTCAGCCATGTTGAAGCAGATGGCTTCTAGGGGAACGAGAGTTTCAAAGCCAATTACCTTGTTCCATTCAGTCTGGGAAATCATTTCCTCCAATTGCTTTACTTTCATTGGAGCAACATTCCATGCAAGATTGTTACACGGTCCTGTGGCTTGCACGTAGTGCATAGTTCCTGGCGATACAAATACAACGTCTCCAACGTGTTGCGTGAATCTTAACATCAGCATAAACAAAGCTTGGTTTGATTTTACTTGTAATATGGAATTCCAGCTTCCTCTAAATCAGCGACCGGTGGCCAGTAAGATCCGCCAACATATTTAATGCCGCGACTGGAATTAAGCATATATGATAAATGATTAAATATTACGTACTCTTCACACATCCGATGCACTTTCCCCCAGTATTTGGTGGCAATTGCAATCCACACACAGGATCCCGGGCCACAGTTGATGTTAACGGAAGAAAGACGGCTATTTTCTTGGTGACAGGGAGTTCGCACTCCGTTGACCTTGATGTAGCCTTGAAGCTCGTTGACACCTTCGATACTTGGGCCGTAGTAGAGCATGTCTCCCTTTGGCGACTTTATGTGAAACAATCTCGGAAGTTTCTTCAGCTCCTAAAAGTTGAGTCGGATTTAAAGAAGAAAGAATCTACCTTCCACTGATCTTTCCAACCAGGTCTCGTCATATCCAAATTTGTTCCAAATGTAAGTTTGTCATTCTTCTGCCTGGTCACGGGGAGACCTTGCTCCAAACGTTTGACTGATGTTGAAAAGGATGTTTAAAAATCAAATTTATACATGCTCACCTTCTTCTTCTTGCTGTTTGGCAGCAGAAGTCAGTTTGATTGTTCCCGGTATACTACGATACAGCCATCCGTTGTTGTGTTCGGGCTCTTCGTACAGCTGATCTCGTTTCTGCAAAATTTTATGAACAACGAACAAATGAATAAAGCTTACTTCAATAATGGCGTCCTTTCCATTGACTTGCAACTTCTGTGCGGTCTCGACAATTGTAGATGTGCTGAACTTGTTCGTGTTGAATTTAGCTAGATAAGTTAATCCTCGGATCAATGCGATATCCATCCCAAGCACTGTGCTGAAAAATGTTTATAGGGGGAGAAAAGCTGAAGACACACTTATCAAAAAGATCCACGAACTGTGCAACTTTCAAGTTTGTCTTCTTGTTCTCGAAGAAATTCACAGCATCCACGAAAGGGTCTGGGAGCAGGAATCGTCCCTAAAAAATAATGTTAAAAAATACCTAATCCTTACAGTGTGTTTTGGTGGATTCTCAGGTGGCTGCTCCAGCGAACAATTTAGATCGTAGACTGTATCAGGGCGAGCGTCAACTTCGTCTAGGAAACGGAAAAGATCTTCCGATCTAGGAGCAAGTGGTACTGGTTTTGGCAGTTCGGCTCGTAAGCTGTAAGTGAAGACGTATAAAACTTGATAGAGAAACACACGACATACACAGACTTACATACAACTTACTTAAGTCGTGATGGAGGACTCGGTCCACGCTTGGTCTTAGGCATTTTAAAAATCGGAGTTGCAGCTTTTTCCAAAGAAGTTGTTCTTTTTGATTTTCTTCCTCGAGACTTCTTTCTCTTAGTCGATCCATCTGGCCGGGTGTCCGATTTACTCTTCAGCTTTTCTTGCTCGAGAGTGAACCGTCTTTTCTTGATTTGGTAGTCTCTGTCCAGTGAGAGTTCATTCAAAATGTCCGGTGGAAGAACGGCGTTCATTTCTTCGAAGGTCATCGGAGCTTCAAGCTTCTTTTTCCTAGGTTTCCGTACCAGCTGCTCAGAAAAGTCTTCTACCCGCGCTTCTGCATCACTCTCTAAAATAAACATACTGTGCTTTACAAAGACTTTCATACCGACAGTGGAGAGGAGATCGGGAGTATTATCTCGCTCACAGCGTCCTACGTTTTCCACTTCAGGCTGAGCATCTTCTTCTGAAAACATTGTTTTCGAATCGAAAAGATTATGTTTTACCTTGCGAAGAATCGTCAGCAGAATTTGTCGGATCCATATCACAGTATAATGTCGATATGTATTTGCCAGAATAAAATAAGGTGGACTGCACTGACCCTCGATATCGATTTATACCCATTACATTTTACAATAGGGCAATGTGTGTAGGTGCTCCCTCATTTGAATGCTCGACAATCTGCGCTCTAATAGTAACCGTCAGAGGTACTGATCCAATGATTTGAATTTTCTTAAGAAGTGAGAGATAAGAAGACACACTTTGGTGGATACTGTAGATGCACTTGCCATATCATGTCACCTCCAATTGACTGAAAAACTTGTAGAAGAGGCTGCATTTTACTGGGAACAAGTTTTCAAAAAAGCAAAAAAAAACTTGCAATTTATTAAACAAAACAATGACACTCGTATAAACAGAGATATGCTTTTGGGTTTCACCAAATTAGGCCTTGAATTCACCCTGGATCTCTCGTTCAATTGTCCATGGGTCAGCAGCAACTAGAACATGGTGCTCTTGGGAAGTGAAGCATTTTTGAACCTGAATTCAACACTTGTAACCCTGAAGTACAATAATTTACCTCTTTAGTGGGTCCATGGCACACCACCTTGAGAGCTGGTCTTTTGCTGACACAGGTGCGAAGCCTGTACCTTTCACCGTTAGCACATCCAGTCCAAGCGGTCCACTCGGTCCAATCGCCAAATACGACCCCTGAAAAGATAAAATTAGCGACGAGGAAGAGTTTTGAGCTGTTCTTGAGTCTCTCATGTTAGCAACGCTGTGTTGCTTCCGGGACAAGGCTTTCTTCCGGTCCCAGTGCAAGGCTCCTCGTTACGCGTGTCGGTCGCATAATTTCACACCTACACCCTTCCCAATCAAAGAGCGATTCTTCTTCATTGCCTTCGTATTTGCCCCCAACTTTGAAGAGACTCACTTTGGGGACGGATAGTAGTCTGTCCTCCAACAATGACCTCTCCACTGTCAGGTTGTGCCGAAATGTCTTCTTCAGAAGTAGATTTCTCTCCTTTCTGAACAGCTTTCTCTTTGAGCTCGTTCATTTGTCGCTCTAAAAAGTTAGCGTTTTATGTCAAACAGTAGGTACAAACCATTTGCTTTGGAAGCAGTCTGTAGTGGGTGGAAAGTTTCGACCAGATCAAATCTTGTTCTGTCATAGCCGCCGAGATGAAGAGACTAAAAAACCAAGCTTTATAAACTTTTTGAGTGTTCTCACCTTAGTGTTGTCAGTAAGAATTGTTACCAGAACCGGCGAATCGGCTGAAAACATAACATTTAAACTAGTGATTTGTCGGAGAAAGGCAATCTGCTCGGCTTTCGGCTTCCTTGGCTGCCATATCAATTACCCACACTTGCATTATGAATGAAGCCTTATAATTCGGTTACGAACGCAGTCGTCACATCATATGTACAGACTGGGAGCTACCTTTCCCATTCTGTTTCTCTTTGTTTGGCTACTCGCTTGCCTATTCCCTACTATAGAAAGACGCGTGCATGAGCTCTCACGAATGAGTAGGAATGGTGAATAATTTCTTGTTTCCTATGGGCGCTTCTGTTTATTCCAAACAAAAAAGATAGCTAACCTGCGAAGCAGTTGAAAACGGAGAAGGCGAGGAGAAGAAGTACACCGCGTAGCATCAGGAGAATGTGTTGTTCTGTGGATCGTATCACAGTGCGAGTATGCGGATCCTTCTCCGATAAACGGCGATATCGGGATTCCGCGCGAAATAGCGCATTTCTTCGGAGATACAGACACGTCCTCGAGTAGGAACACCCGGCCGACAGCTACAACGCAAAGAAACAATACGGATCTCGGGACAGGTGCCCCTAAAATATGGCACTTCCTGCCTTTCGTCACTTTGAGACCACCAAGATAGATCCGTGAAAGTGATGAAGGCTCTCATTGAAATTAATGAAGATCGATGAGGCATAACATTTCCTGGTTACCACGAAAGGCGTAAATTCTCATAACATTTTGAGTGTCACCGTATCAGCTCATGCTCATTACTTCAAAATTGAAAGTTTCCTGGGTCAGCAGTTTTCTAAGAAAGTTACTCTGTTTGCAAAAATATATTTAACAATACGTCGATCATTAACATCCGACTAGTTTCTACTTAGTTTTGATCTTCTGAATCTCTTCTTCTTTTCGGCATAAAAACTTTTTGTTGCTGATGTAATGGCGTCGCTTTTCACTGAGAGTCGCTATTTATGACCACCTGGTAGGATCTCATACTTTAAAACCAGACTTGTCAGTACTAATATACAGCTTGTTTTTTCCGGACTTCTTACTCACAGGTGGCTTATTCTTGAAAGCAATTTGAATAGCGGAGCTAATGTATCTCAGCTGCTGATCAGCTAAGCCTTGACGGAAAAGGCGCGCTAAGTGTCCTATCATTGCGAAGAAAGTCGAAACGGGTTCGGATCGTTTTGTGACCTCTTAGAAAGCCAAGAGACGGGTAATCGCATCATGGATAATGAAACCCATATCAAAGCGTACAATTAAGCTTGGATGATCACATCCTTGAGAAGGTGTTCTCACATAGATAAGTTATGAGGCCGAAGGAAGAGTCGTTGATCGCTGACTCAATTTTCGAGTAACGGTACTTCTCAGACACTTCATTCCGATGGAATAGCCGCAAAGTTCAGCTGGCGGAAGCCGTTCGAATATTCCATGGGGTGCCGATGGCGGCCATTGTTAAGTTTCTTTAAGATAATGCTGCTCAGAAACAACAGAGAGTAATCACCTCGTTCCCATTCTGCTAATCAATTTTTTCACAAGATTTCAATTAAACCCGTAGGAGTAAGAATGTATTTTGTACTCTCTTCCGCTCGAGCAATAAGAACGCCTCAATAAATTTCGCATGCTCTCATTTTCCTCATTCTTGTGCTTTCAATCGTCACGTTTTCAGCAGCCTTCTGCAGGTGATGCCGTTCGGAGGCGAGAAAGGACTCCGCGATGAGAGCAGCAATAGGTGAGATTCAAATTAATGATAGCAAACGCAAAAAAGCGAAGTTGGAGCAACTCGATTAAATGGCGAAAAAGATGACCCCTGACAAGCAATTGCAATGCTATTGTCGTAAAAGACAAACTAGTTGTCAAGGTTTCCAAGTGATCTTGTATTCTAAGCAGACGACCATGTTCTACGGAGACAGGTGAGCCGAAACTATAGTATAGTGAATCAAGTTTAAAACTTTCACGCACTCCAGCTAACTACCCCTTTATGGTGTTGCCTTGTCGGTTTCATATTCTGTTGTACCTTGTGTGCACTAATTTATAGCGGAAGACATAGAACAATGTCAAAATCTGAATTGCGCCGTGCATGCATACAAAACTAGCGTCCAAACAGATGGCGTGAAAATAATTGTGAGCCATGAAAATCTGCGCGTCTATCCCAGCCGTACGTATTACTCTTATCCGTAAGACGACACCGTGAGTATCATTGTCACACTCCAGCTCTTCAAATATTGCCCATTTTAATTGAACACGATCTTGTTCTACACCGTTGTGCAGAAATCGGGGGCATTAGTTAAGCGCCTTTAGGAGCCGAAAACGTCTCGTCTCATTTAGGTTCCGGACAAATTTCCGGATAGTCTCCTATGACATCATGTTTTCGGTTGTTCTGACGGGTGTGAATGGCTGAATATGTCTAAGAGAATGACAGAAAAAGCAGATAGAACACTTGCACCATTATCGCTCTTCATAAAGGCAGTTTTCCCATAACACTTTTCCCAAATATATGACCGATTGTGGACACTCAGCACGTCATTACAAATTTGCACTTTCGTACATATAAGCTCCTACTTTAAGATTTATCTATACTGTTGCATATGAAGCATAGAAATGATGTTGATAGGTTGGGACAGCTTTTAGCGCTCACAAAACGGCCCTTTAAGACTGAAGAAAGAGTGGATTGTGACGGGAGATGAGTACATAACCTTGCAGCGCTGTTTTGAACGCTAAAGTTTTGCGCAAAAGCACGCTTCCTCATTAAACGCGAGTTCATTGTAAAATGGCCGCAATAGATCCACTCTGAGATATAATTGATTTAGGGTGATATTCTCTTCCGAGTGCCGTAGACTCGCTGCAATTCACTCAGTCCAAGAACCTTTCGCTAAATCTTTGTGCAAAAATCCCAGTTGCAACCTTTTGCTTTGGAATGCTAGTTTATTTTGACAGAGTTAGTGTTCAATGGATGTGACTGAATGAATAATAAAGCCATTCCGAATTCAATGCCGCCAAATAGCTAGCAGACGTGCTACAAACTGATCTGTCTCCAAAGCAGCAAGTTGGAAAAATGAAAATTCTTCTATTTATCACCGACGCAGGCGTCGTTTGTCTTTCGTAATTTGAGATGCGCTGCCCCTCGCGCAACAGTCAAAATGTCTGGAAATGCCCTTTTCACAGCATTGAAACCATCTTTTACGTCACTTTCTGTCAATTTCCTCTCGTGAACGCTTTTCAGCTTCCATTTCAAACTCTTGGGGGGAAAAGCCAATTTGAGTACTCCTTATGACGATCTTTTTGTTTGAACAGTATTGTTATTATATCTGACGTGATGAATGAGATCATAATACAATTGCCACAACATTTGATGTGTGACGGAACCTTGTAAGACGGAAAATAAGTAAGAGAAAAATGTACGACTGATCCCTTGAATTGAATACCCATTCTGGAGGCTTAGCGATGCTTCTCTCCGAATTCACAATCGACAGCCAGCCGTGTCTCCTGCGCTCTTGCAAATGATGCGGTAAGCCTGTCCACACATTTTGCACATAATGGTAGGCGAGAGTCGAGCCAGTAAATGTTGAAGAATGGGTTGGGACAGCTGAGTTGAAATAGTAATTGTTGCCCTGCTCAGAAATCCTGGGTTCAGCCATCACTCCGTGTTGCGTTAGAATATGTGATAGGTTTCTTTCGAAGACAGCGGACACTTGCTGTATAAACAACTCCCTCTTGTCTAATTGAGCCGATACTGAAACCCATCACAACGTAACCCGTCTCTGACTGGGGCTATCGAATAGCTCCCGTTTACTATGTGCATTTCCTCTTTAGTCTCGAAACTTGCAGTACGACAGACTAATTATCATCAGCACATGCGACGAGGCCATGTAGGCTCGATTTTCTTGTCCTCACCTGAATAACGACCTATTTCCATTTTTCACATTTTAAACTTCCCTAGAGCGATAGCTACAAAAAGGCTGAAAATGGCAGCCGCTGTCATAGAAATGCAGCCAAGTTATTATAATGCTCAAATGTCGACCTCATCGATGAATACCTTGTAAGTTAAACTGTAGTTTTAGAAATTTAATTAAAAGGGGTTCAATAGTATTATTGAGAACACAAAACTAAAAAGAAACAAAATTAAGCAGAGACGATCGAATTCGAAAAGCAGGATCGGCCGTTTAGTCATAATTGCCGGCCTACTCGGATTTCAGTCCTCGAACATCCGTCACTCATCGCCGAAATCTTTTGCTTGAGCCCATCATCTTAGCCACACCTTTGCAAGCCTTGAATTTTTACACACTTTTGATTGTCTCAGTTCACGCCTTACTGCTTCTGACTCCGCGCAAAACAAAATAAATCCAATCGCAAACCGCCTAAAAGGATTTCACCTCCAAAACGTACTTGTCGCCCTTTTGCTCTTTCCCCTTCTGGCTACTGAGATTTTTACCCACTAAACTTAAGTTTTTCCATATGTTTTAACTGTTTCACTTAATGAGCACGTGGGAAACCACAACAAAAGAGACCAACGCATTCGAACCCACGGTCTTAAAAGTGTTCTTTGGTTGTTGTTCCGACCAAACTCTTTAAGAATCCGGATGTAATTCAATGTTTGGGCGTATATAATTCTAAAATTGCTGCGACTCCTGAACCAAATCTGTCCCTGGAGTCAACGCTCCATTGGACCTCGTTAACCGTCCTCCCGGGCTAAACGTCCTCTTCTAGATGTCAGAATGTTCTCATCCAGTGTAATTGTGTATCTTCCGTTTTGAAACTAATGCTTTTGTTTCCAGGAACGCCATTATGGACTCTGAATATAGGATTATTCTCAACGTAGGCGGCGTTCGACACGAGACCTACAAGCACACGTTGAAAAAGATTCCAGCAACGAGGTAATCCTTCATGTTACTAGCAATATTTTCGGCGCAATTTGTCAAAAAAAACGTTCTCCAAAGCAAGGTTAAATCTTTCTTATCTGACTTTTAGGCTGTCCCGATTAACAACAAATTTGGCTAATTACGATCCAGTGCTTAATGAGTACTTCTTCGATCGACATCCGGGCGTCTTTGCACAAATCCTCAATTACTACAGAACAGGGAAACTACATTATCCATTGGATGTTTGTGGGCCACTTTTCGAAGAAGAATTGAAGGTTTTTTAAAGTGTTAACAAAACAGCATATGTTTAAGTATTGGGGACTCGATTCAAATGAGTGTGAGCCTTGTTGCTGGATGACTCTTTCAGGAACACGTGACACGCAGGAAGTGTTAAAAACACTAGACGAGTTGGATATTGAGGTGGACAATGCCGACGGACCAGTAGGTTATAATTTACTTTGAGCTTGACATGCTCTTCAGGAACTTTATAAACGATTTGGCTGGGAAGACGATTTTCATAATGATAGTTTGAGTAATTGGCAGAAAATTAAACCTAAAATATGGAGGTTATTCGACGAGCCGAGTTCATCACAACCCGCCAAGGTAGGTCAAGGCTTTTCTTTTTACACTTTTTCCTCAGGCAATAGCAATTGTATCTGTCTTCTTTTTAATAACAGCAATCCTCGTCTTCTGTCTCAAAACTCATCCAGGACTCAGAATCTCAGAAATTATGACAATAGGAAACCTATCCAGAGAAGCTCGGTCGATCGGTGGATATAGCAAATTTCGACCAGCTCCGGTGACAGTAGATAAAACAAATTCAAAGGCTCACCCCGGATTTATGGTAAACTTTTTTTAAACCCATTTATCAGTTATTCAGGTAGTGGAGACTGTTTGTAACATATGGTTCACAATAGAAATATTAGTCCGATTTACCTCTTGTCCATCGAAATTGGAGTATCTCAGGGTAAAACCCATTTATATTGTTGGAATTATCGTTTATAGGCCCCTGTCAATCTCATCGATATCGTTGCTACCCTCACTTTCTATATCGACGTTCTCATCAACAACACTTTTGGAGCTTCCGCCGATCTCGAGTTCTTCTCCATTATTCGAATTATGCGACTGTTCAAATTGACACACCACAACAGTGGTCTCAAGATACTCATGCACACGTTCAGGTATCTTTGGTATTGTTTTGTGATATATTTTCATTGCAGGGCATCCGCAAAGGAACTAATGTTACTGGTATTTTTCCTAGTGCTGGGTGTAGTAGTATTTGCCTCGTTAGTATATTACGCGGAACGGGTGGAGAACAATCCAGACAATCAGTTCCAGAGCATTCCTATAGGACTTTGGTGGGCGGTAAGTGGATCGCATATTGTAAAATGAAAGCTTATCAGATTGTGACAATGACCACTATCGGCTACGGAGACATAACACCTCATACGTATCTGGGAAGACTTATTGGATCAATTTGTGCCTTAGCTGGTGTATTGACCATTGCTCTTCCTGTCCCGGTACGATTTTAGTCTACAAACCGACTTGGATGTTCTTAGGTTATTGTGTCCAACTTCGCCATGTTCTACTCCCACACCCAAGCTCGATCTAAAATGCCAAAGAAGAGGAGAGGAGTGCTGTCGGTAGACCAAGTGGTATGAAAGTTTAATGCTCGCAACACCAAAATTGTAGTTTCAGGTCAAGCAGCCAATGAGGAATCATAATCATCACCATGGAGGTCATGGCCCTCGACGGAACATGGAACATGCCCCTCTGATAGCTAACAACAATAACACACCACCTCATACTATCATATAGTTTTATAGAAAACGTATTGTCTTTTCTAGTCTTAATCTATCCACGTGTCCTTTCATATTGATATATCTGTGATGAGTTCGCTCAATTATCACTGATCTCCTGAAAATCTGCACTCGTGTATCTTTTATTTGCAGTTTTACTTGTATTCTTGTCGTGACCAAACAGGTCCTGTGAAATTTTGATATCAAAATAAAATATATTGTGGTTAAGAAAAGTGGGAGTAATTTGCTTGTTGGCACAGCTGATTACAGTCATTCTCGCCGCCTGTATGCAATGGGCAACAACGCGTTCGTTCTCGTTCTAATGTTCTAATAATCATTCAGGACCATCTCTCCACAGCCACCAGATCCGTTCGAAGAATCGCGTACAGCAGTTATTATCAGCTACGCTATTATGACTACGGTTTTCGCTTTTTCACAAATAGTTTTCATCTTTGTTAGAACTGCTTTTTTTACTTTTATACACAAGTTTAAGGCCGCTTATCCTTTGTCTGGCTGGAGATGCGATTTTTCTTTCACACTGCTCATAGCGGTAGCTGTATCTTCGTTATTTGAGTTTGAACTCTACTTTGTCTGCATCATCCTTTCTTTGTTCGACTTGGATTGGAGCACCAGTCAGCCATTATGGAGAGTAAGCTTTACAAAAACGCGAGCAATAAGCCAGTTACGCCAGTTTGTTTTCCCAAATTACTGAATTACATTGACAGCTGCAGGCTCTTTGCGTTACTTAGTTTTGTGAGCACGCTTGATACAAAACGTAGTTTTCAGATTATGGGTTCTTTAATAGGATCCACATACTTTACAGTAATATTGCTGAACATCTGTCTAACATGGCATCGTCTCATCTATACTTTGTACCCTCTGAAAGCTGTCTACCTTTTCCCGGCAAATTTTGCAAAGGTGCATTCATTTTCAGAAGCAAAGATCATTTAGATAGGGATGTCTCTTCACGATTGCTATCTTGGAAGTATTCCTTTGCATATTATTTGCATCGCCACTAACGGGATATAGATTCATTCCAAACCTCCTGTGTAACACCATTAAAGGTAGCCTGCCATTCACGAATGAATTAGCATCGTGAGGAAAACAATTACAAAAGAATCAACAACCATTAGGCTGAACACTGTAACTAATTATGTTGTCGGGATTTTGAATCTAGTTGTCTATCCCAACATTTTTATAGTGCTGTACTGGAGAGGAAATCTTCACTTGAGGCACAATGCGGAGTTGAGGATGACACTACAGGCAATTTCTGTTTGAAAAGTTAAATTTTTTTGCAACAGGTCCTTCTCTCCGTTTCTTTTGAGCTCGCTTTCTTTATACACTGGCAGTTCTTTCCTATTGATGTGGCGAAATCGCCAAAAAGAGACTACATTCTGGTAACAGTGTCTTATATACTTTACTATCAACTAATCAGTGCACCGTATGTAGTGTTCAACAGGTATACATTAATATATAATAGCACATTATATGTTTCAGCAGAATAAAAGACAATCTCAGAAAATTGTTTAAAAAGCACACAACTCGTCTGTTCAGGAAGAATACTGTCCCCAGTACAAAGCCAAGCATACAATCTCGTAGTAAATGAATATTTTCTACTTTACATGTTCCTATTTGCAGCTTCCATCTGGAATACAACTCAAGCATGTTTTGACATTTCGCATTCCGCAGAATGCTGATACCAAAAAGCCATTTTTTGCCTGGCTAGTAGGAAACAAGTCTATTGCCTCATTATAGTTATTATCAGCATTCTTGTGTCCTGTAACCTATGGGAAACAACGCGTATGTTTTGCCGCAAAAATATTTGACAGTTTTCCAGAACCGTTTTACCGCCACCAACAGATCCGTATGGAGACTCAAGAACGGTGCTGTTGTGTGGGTACACCTTAACAGCAATATTTTTCGCCGCTGCACAGATTCTTTTTGTTTACGTAAGAATTTTTGTTGAGAACTTTAAGACAAGATGCAGGCTGCATACCCCTTATCAGGTTGGGCTTGTAATTACTCGTTCACTTTACTCATTGCTGAATCTGTGTCTGCGTTGATATATTTCGGAAGTTTTCTTTTGGGCATAGTGACATCGTTGCTGCACTTGAATTGGTACAAGACACAGCCGTTATGGAGAGTACGTTTCTGATAGACGTGAATTTTTAATGCAAATACTAATTGAACCGCAATTTACAGTTTGTTTCAGATATTGGGGTCGTTTATGGGTACTATGTATTATTCAATAGTAGTTCTGAATATCTGCTTGACATGGCACAGATTCATCTATACTATCCATCCTTTGAGAGCGCTATCGCTGTTTCCAGAAGTTGTAGCCAAGGTTTGAAAGTCCTACACAGTATCAGAATAATATTTTAAGGGGTTTCTCGTTTTGGTGCTTTTTCTGGACATAGGACTTTGCATTTTATTCGCTTCGCCACTTACTGGCTATAGATTCATTCCTAGCATGTTGTGCACTACTATTAAAGGTGGTCTACCATACACAAATGAACTGGTCAGGTAAACAATGTTTATAAAAGAACCAGATTGAAATCAGTTTTAGCCTTAATACTGTTACACTTTTTGTACATACGATCAACCTTATTGCCTACCCTATCATGTTCATTACGCTGTTTTGGAGAGGAACACTGCGCTTTCGCCAAAACAGAGAGCTGAAAATGACAGTACAAGTAAGAAACTTTGAAACTTGATTTGAAATTCAAAAAATAGGTGTTAATTTCAATCGGTTTCGAACTTATTTTCTTCTTACTTTGGGAGTTTTATCCAGCAGTTGTCGAAGGATCGCCAAAAAACGCCTATATTTTCGTGACATGCACTTATATGCTTTATTATCAATTCATTTGTATTCCTTATTTTGTGTTTAACAGGTAAAAACCCTTTGAGCTCATTCATGTTACACTTTAAGTGGAATCAAGAAGAATATCAAAAAACTTATTTCAAAGAACATTGTTCATCACGCTATTATATATCAATCCAACACACTTTCGCGTTGTTAATAAAGATTTCTGTCCATCGGTGTTCTCTCTTGCAACAGTGCGCCACACCCAGTTGTAACATTTGCACCGCCGCCGAATATATCGTAAACTCTTGCATATGACCTCATTTTACTTCAGTCACAGAGATGACTTCCCACAGCCAGGTTTTAATTTCAAGTTCTTCAAAATACACTAGTTTAGATTAAATATTTGAATTTGATTGCCAGCTTGGTTGGATTGACATCTGTCACAGTCTGCGTGGTATTATTCCTTTACGTGTCTTCACAGTTGACTGACATCTATCCAGAGTCTATTGTTGTTTCCCAAAAATTTCAAGTTTGCTTCTGCTCATTTAAGCTATTTGCCTTTTAGGAAGAGTCTATTAAGTTGTGGGAATCACTTCGGGAAGTTAACATTAACCTCAGCATTCTTCGAAACCGCCGCGAAGTGAGTTTGATACTTGCAAAGAAAGGCTCGATGAGTTCGCATGCAAAGGAGCTCTTCCTATGTGATTTCCGCCCGCACAATAAAATCTTTACCAACGAAGCCACTTACGTTTAGAAAGTTCAAGTGACAAATTTCAGACGTTCAGAAAAATTCTTGGTCGTCCTTTGTCCACTGCGAGTAACATCGGCTTTTCTCATAACCCTATTCGTGAAACCAGACGGAAGCCTGTAAGAAAACTGAAAGAGGTGTGCTAGAGCATACAGGTAATGTCTTTACAGAGGAAACAGAATCCAATATATTCTGCTGCTTCAAAAACTACGGAGTCTAATCCCATAGCGGGCCAATTCAATGGCTATTATGCGTATGCAAACTTTTTAACACGGTTTTGAAGAAGCTTCAGACCTCCACTTCCTGCGGGTAGTAGTTCCCCAGTGACCACGACTACGAAATCTTCTTACGCTTATGACTTCCAAGCAGATGAGAATATTTACGATTCCTCAACTACCGCCTCATATGAGCCACCATCGGCAATTTTATCCTATGCCGGCAGTTTGGAGGAAAGTAATGCTGATGAGCCACTCTTCAAATTCCAGTGGGAGCAAATCAAGCCACCAACCTGCAGTAAGCACCACTTGTAACATGCTTGCAAAGGGGCTCTTCAGACTGCAAATCAGAAAAACAATGTCCGGCAGGTCCTGTTGGAATTCCTGGAAATCGTGGTCAGCGTGGTGACAATGGGTAAATTTTTGTTAGGCAAGCAAACGTTTTGTTAGGCAAGATGGTAAACCTGGAGACAATGGAAAACTTGGAGATGATACGTTACCAATAACTCCGCCAATAAATCATTGCGTTATGTGTCCGCAAGGTGAACCCGGCCTTCCAGGCATGGATGGAAAACGAGGTGGTTTTATGTGTTTTTGGTTAATTTTTGAATCAGGTTCTCGTGGATTGCGTGGTGCCCGAGGAGGTGACGGTTCTCCTGGGCGGTATGTTCTTGGTGTTTTTTATATCAAAGCGGATTGTTATTTACTCTTTCGATGAATTTTTGGAACCGGGTTTGACCGAAAGATCGAAAGATTATCTCAGACAGTCCTTTGAACCGAGAAAAAAGATTTTCAGGAATGGACACCCCGGATTTCCTGGTGCTCATGGTATTTTTCTGCCTTTGTATATATTTTTAGAATTGCAGGCCCAGAAGGCCCCTCAGGTCCTGAAGGCGAGATCGGGTTCATGGGAATGGCCGGAATGGACGGTCACACGCTCGTCGGACTTCTCGGACCGAAGGTATGGGTCAGATTTTGTATTCATAGAAAGTATAAAGGGTGTCTCTGGCGGACGTGGTGACATGGGTTTAACAGGAGACTCAGGACTAGATGGACAAATTGGTCTCATTGGTGTCCCCGGCCAAAAGGGAAGTCGTGGAAATCCAGGTAAAAAAGGAACAAATGGATCCCCGGGTGATCAAGGGGCTGAAGGCGAGCCAGGTTAATAAGGTTATTTATGTGCAAATGTGATGCTTTAGGAATAGATGCTGAATACTGCCCCTGCCCTCGTAATCGTCAATTCGATGTTGCCGCCAGCCGTCTTCTTCGAGCTTAGTGACTTTGCTCATCAAGAAGCATTACACTGGTTTTCTATGAATACTTCTGTACAAGTTTGATCATGCGCATCATATGTGTTATCACCGAGCCAACTCTTGTCTTTTCTATTCCTCGTCTCTAGCCGCCAATGCGGTCGTTTAGGGCGTGAACAACATGCAAGGCTTAGTAAAGATCCCCGCTTAAGCTCTTGTAGTTCAGCACAAGACAAATGAGCATCTCTACACATGAGCTCAACCTGAAACTAAGATTTCAGAGTTCTCATGCAAACTAATTTTAGACATCTCTGCGCCGGCTTCAATTTCTGAATAATTGAGAATCTCTTGAGGGGAAGTAGCACCTCCTTCTATCTTTGGTTCGCACGAGTGTCCCATTCCGTAGGTTCAGACTGAGGACAGACCAATTGCAAAAAATTTCCTGTGCCGTTACATTCAATTCCGAACCTCTCGCCCTCGGGCTATAAACCCGTAATTTAAAATTGAACGCATTTGCTCCGGGCTCGGTTTCAGTCTAATCGTGTTCATGTCTGCTGCTCTTTCAACGTGGATCGAGTTGTCTAAAATGCCAAAGCGTTGAAAATGCGATTTGTCAAGGACAAAACACCCTTGACGTTGTTCAATACTTGTTGGTAGTTGGTGATTACTCATGGCATGTCTTCTTGATCTTTTTTTTCAACAGATAAATGAATGGAATGCATTCGTTCCTAATGAACACAAGTTCTCGGATTTCCTGCTCCTGAAAAACAGATGTTCTAGGATTTCATCGATTACTTGACGCTCATCCATTTACGTTACTTGTTTCCACTCTTCCTGATTGCACCACTAGATATAAAGTTAGGCCGATTTGTTCAAACTACATTTAACTCTTTTCCATCTCCCCTAAATCTTCAAGGTTTAGTGTAGTTTCTTGTTGACCGTCTACTCTCATGATACAATTATTCTGTAGAACTAATCATCAGAATTGGCGTCCTGTTTTTGCCACAAACAATCAGCCATAAAAGAGCAATTACAGCGGTTTAATCGAACTTGCAACAAAATTGAGCATCACTCAAGCTCCAGGCAGATCGAGCGTTAGATACTAGTTTGGGAGGACGTCTCCAAATGAGTAAACTTTTTACTGCTTCCAAATTACTTGTTGTTTAAAGTTGTGTCTCTCTTTTTATGGCTTAGTTTTCCTACAAAAAATTTCGATTAGTCCCTGATCCCTCGTTGCCAAGCTTGGCTTCCATATTATATTTTCCCATTGTGACGCTCCTGTCCACCTAGACAAATAGACAATCAAATCCACGTAAACTGTGATTATGTGTTGGCAGAAAGAGGGAAGTAACGGCTTTTTTCGGACACAAAGTAATTTGAGCGGTGACAATTGGGTTCAGCTGATATTAATAAATGTTTTTATTTTCAACATCGCACTTGGTCAGCTATATTTGTCCCGAGGGCAGAAATTCCTTGCTCATCCTGTTTGCGAGTGACCATGAAGCCTAGGTTATAGCCCTCGTTTCCTATGCATTCAAAGATTCCCCACGCATTTACCTCCGCTGCAGTTCACCGTAGCCTTCCCACATCTATTAGCTATACATCTTCTGATACTTATCTCTTTCGATCTCAAAAATATTTTCTTCCAGATACACCGATGACGTAAGATGGTTTCGGCAGCATTCGTCGAACACGCCGTTCTTGGCTTTGCCTTTGCCATCCTTTCTCTCTTTGTGCTCGCCATCGCTCTAATTGCCGTCGTTCTTCTTACTATCACACATCACTGCTGGTGGAGCTACGGTAATTTCATTTTCATTGTGCATGACAAACAAAAATATAGACGCTGAAAGGGCACAACTACTAGACGAGTACGGAGCATTCTTAGACGAGAGTCAGGAGCCGGTTGAGTCAGTTATCGGATCAACACCCAAAGGAGCTTCGATTGTGTAAATTGAGTGTCAGACCAAATACGCTGCTTATTCTTTAATAAACACATTCTCTAGACTTGCGCTGTTTCTCTGAAAGCAATAGAGAACGTCTGGAAGTTGTGACTAAGCGGAGGAAAATGTGATATCCGGCAGAAGTTAATGTAAAGAGAAAATCTGCTCAATACACTACTTACTTTAAACTAACTGCCAAGATTTATAAGTTTTATTCAGGTTATTTCTTGTAACCATAGCCTCCATATCCACCATATCCACCGTAGTAGTATGGACCGGGAGTACCAGTCTTAGAAATATATTTTGAATTTGAAAACAAAATAATTACGCCGCAGTAGTAACAGCCGTAGTAGCCGTCATATCCACCATATCCGTAACCTCCGTACCCTCCGTAGTATCCACCGTAGTCTGTAAAAGTTTCTTGTTTCTTCATCTGAGAAAGTTACATTGTCTCTTTTGGCGCAGATGAGCTTGACGTGACTTGGCAGGAACTAGAGGATGCGGCTTTTGTGCATCTTCTTTGGGCTCAGCCTGAGGTAATTCGACCAAAGCCGCAGTACACACGACGATCAGGAGGAAGAGACAGACGACTGATTGCATGTTGAAGGCAGTGTGAGGTTAAGGATGACTGCGTTCACTTTTATATAAATCTAACTGTTTGTCTAGATGGCATAACTTAACCCCTAGACGGTGCCGATGTTGGTAAATGGCATTCCAATTGAAATTCAAAACAGTTCGCAGTCCCCTGCAGTGGCATAGCTTTTCCCTTTTCTTTTTTGTTCTTTGGCCTGAATCTTAAGCGTTCCCCCTAAAAGACGAAATTTCATACAATATTTATTCGTTCACAGAACAATAGAGATCGAAAAAAACCCATTGTGCAGGATAGTGAGAGTATCGTAAGTATATGTGACACTTGTTATGACCAGAAACGCGTCATCCTCGCGGACAGTAGTCTACAGCGTGGGCAACGAGGGTCTGGGATTCGTCGAGAGACGCCGGTAGTGCTCTCCAGTGCTGTGCGTCCGAGACTGACGACCAGCCAGAGTGGGAGCCTGCAAGGTCTGTTTCGTCCCGACTTTTCTCCACTGTTTCTTACCTGAGAAGTACTGCTTTTCTGTGAAGGTCCGCTTTGTCTTCTGGCTGCGATCGCTTTGCTCACCGATTCCGGAAGAAGCGTTCCAGCCAAGGAGTCTGAATTTGACATTGAGTAAAAGACAACACACCTTAACGGAGGTAAGGGTATAGGCAAAATTGGGGTTAAATCGTTTCCAGGCAACGTGTGAGAGAGATGATTTCCATGCGAAAGAGATGGTTGTGTATTGGCGTGTACAAGAAAAAATCAACCAAAAAATCAACAGTGCAATGACAAAAAATTGTAGCTTTTTGGCAGAATTTTACCTGTACAATCTCGGGAGGTGGCTGTCTGAAAACGGTTTGATTAACATGCGGGTTTCAAGCCAAGGGTAAAGAAGCATGTTCTGGGCGTTTTGAATTTCAGACCGGACAGAGGTGTACCTGTCGGCAACGCGCTTTGTTTTCGGAAATTGCGAAAACGAAGAAATTGAGCTATTGCAACCAGACTCCGAAGGCTTGCTTGTAATGATGGCATGTTCCCTAGTACCAGATTCCGTCCCGACTCATGCAAAAGAAACATACCGATTTTCTTGTTGACCTTCTTCTGGGTCAATCTCATCAGACGGATTCTAAAGTGCTTAGAACCGAGGCAGAAGAGAATGAAATTTGAAGCCTTTCCACAAATCACCAGTGTGCTGAAAGTATGTGCTGTTTTTCTAGAACAACTTGCTACCTGCAAATCATCGTGGCATCATAAACTGACTGTTCGTCCCAGTTGTACGTTGTTTTGGCCAGATGCACCAAAGCAGAAGGGCCATTCGTCAGGGTAAACATGGTCACTATGAAAGCAACAGTGATTGTCACTCTGAATCCAATTATCTGTGTGTATTTTGGTTAGGATGCGCGCACCTGTTTTCCGTTTTTTGAAGCTGCGACTCGTTCGTTCTTCGGTCGTTTTTATTCATGAGCTCGAAGTCCCGGTGGCGTTGCCGCAATGCACACAAGAGAAGAATATTCAATACTGCCAGAACAAAAATGGGAAAGATGATCATCAGAGTTACGTAGACTAGAAACAACGCTGACAGTGCAGATCGGTACTGTTCCGAGTACGGGTTATCCTCATGCTTGAACCATGTTCTAAAATCAAAGAAACACTTTCCCTGCAGTATGAATCTTACTTGGAATGTTTTGACATGCAGCGTGAGTAAACCTGAGTACTGTTACAGAAATCCCTGAAAATGACAGCATCATTTCCTCGTTTCACACAAAAAACAACCTCGTTCGACACTCATACTCGAAGTGTTGATAGAATGTGACACAACCCGAAACTATGACGATTCCTACAATGATTGCTGGCAACTTCCACGATGACCAATTTGATCTGGCATACAGCGGGCTTTTAATCCCAATCAAGCGGTCGGTACAGACTGCGATGACACACCTGGAAACTCTTTCAGTATCAAAAGCCAACGCTTTTCTCCCTGATAGGAGACCTAATGTAGCGCATAGTCGCCTGACCCTTCGAGGTTTCGATCATCAATGCTCATGAATGAATTCTTCTACGTTTCACTCCTTTCACGCTAAATTTCACCTGTGTCTTCTACACAGGTGAAACAACTAGCGTGAAAAGTTTCGTCAACTTAAAAATTCGCAACAACGTACCAAATGGCAACAGCCGAGCACCAGTTTGCAAGGGAAATTAGATGTACTTTCATGAGAAAGTAGAACTTTCGGAAGTAGTAGTTCAGTGCAAATACCTGAATTTATTTTACTCTTTTACACTAAGATGTTTCCTACCCGATAGTTGGCCATTATGTTTGGAAAAAGTAGGGCGAGAAAAATAATATCGGCAAAGGCTAATACGGACAGAAAGGTGTTCGATCTGCAAATATAAAATTTCGTATTAGTCTCGTCTATTTCAAGACGTCCAATCTTTTTATATTACCAAACCCACTCTCGAAAACTTAGTACCATTTGTTGACATAGTCTCGGTCGCGAAAGCAACACAAAACTTTGAACGAGTAATGAGTGTTTGAATAAGAACTTTGAGAGCCGTGTGATCTTACCTGCTCCGCATGTTCTTGTTTAAAAGCACGGTGAGATTTAGAGCGTTTCCTAAGATACCAAAAATCGCGAGGGCAGGGTATATGTATCTGAATCAAACTGATGCTCTGATCGGAAAAGAGAGTTACCGTTGTAAATTGTACTCTAAAGGAGTTCCATGAACTAAGAGATCCTTTTCGGCTAGACAGACGTTCGCAAAATTCGGCTGATTTGACATCTTAACATGTGTTGATCAGAGAGAAGTTGTTGACCGTAAGGCTCGACACGCTGAGATATATAAACAATTGCCGCAGGTAAATCGCTCATTAACAATAAGAGTGAAGGCAGTGTCTGATCTCTTCGAGATTCATGGGGGAAACTCTTCCAAAAGGATATGAAAATGAGAATTACTCAAAATGAATATTGCTGCAGAGCTAACGGACTGATCTTGGGTATTAGGATCTCACAATCTGGTGCAGAGCAAGAGAAAATGCTCAATTAAGGTCGTTAAAAGTGGCTAAAGGGTTTCATTACAGGGTCCTTCAAATTGATTTTGATGGAAAACAGGGAGGAACCACAATCTCGGCACCCGGAAACTGACTCTATCTACCACATGTGGCCGGGTTTCTTGCGCAATTGAGAATGTGAGTAACACGCTGAAAAACAGTGTATTCTGGAACGAGAATCCATTTTACTGTACCCATGTATTGTTTTTCATCTTAGAGCTAATTAGCGCCATAGCTTGTGGGTAAGACGTCTGTTTGCGTCCAAACAATATCCCATCCGGGACGAATACAAGTCTATCGTCACTTTTCCTACAGAGTTGCCCGGTCCGACCAAAATAGTAACATAAGTGGCCGCAGGCTAGTAATTCAATCAAATTGATTGCTTTCACCTCTACGCTGCACAAATTCTGTTAAGAATGGACAACAAGTCTCGCGGTCAGGGGCTATGTCTTAATTATGCCCGGGCCATGATTCGGAGAAAAAGGTCACGACTAAAGGACGCGTCGGATGAGTTCATTGGCCACGTATGAGGGCACAACGCGCTTGAAAAGATCAAGAGCTTCTTTTAAACAATTGGAATTAATGAAGCATGGTCCGTTGGAGAGTGAGTGTTTTGCAGTTTGGAAATTTTGTTTTGTCCAGCGGCAAAAGGTGAAATTGGACAAACGAGGCTGCTCCTGCAAAAAAAGCTGTACTATCGCGGAAATTTGGTTAAACTTAAATTGAAAAATGAACTCATATACGATAGTGGCCAAAGAATTAAGAACTGAAAGTATATTCACCTTCTCCTATAATTCCATTTTCCCGCCTCCTTTAAACAAACAGGACGGATGAGATATGAGTCTGGTCTCTTACTCTCTTACTGATATACTTGATGAGATCAAGAGTGTTTTCTTTAGAGCAACGGCAAGAGAACTAAAAACCAGTGTGGAGAAGACACTGCATCTCGTTCAGAATTTCTAAAGATGTGAACCTCCGCACTTGTCCTAAATTTCGGGGAGAAACCGAAGAACAAACCTAATTAAGAGTTGGCTCATTTTCAAAGAGTCATTTTTGACAATCAGTTTCAAATGGGACCTCTCGGAAATTACGTTCAAGCGCTGTACTTCGAGACAATAGATCATTATCCTATAAGGAAGAAATAGCTTGAGCTCTCCTGTTCGTATTCGCGCGCATAAAAAAAGAGATTGTCCATCACTGAGTCAACACGTTTTGAAACAAAAGGAGACGACAAAACGACTGACGAGAGCTCTCTGAACTTTTTTTCGACCAACTTGTTGCTAATGAGTGTGCCAACTTGTGTACACCATCGTGTATTTTCGTTTGAAATGGAAAAATCAGAGATTTGCAGCTGCTTTTAGAGGGTGCAAAAAGCATTACGGATAGCGTGACAAGCATAGCGAACGAGCTTTTTGTTTTGTTCTGCTTTTTTAAGAAATTTCACATGAAAACAATTATGAGCAAAGTAAAGCAAGCAGCATCATTTGTACACTTTGCTGTAGCGACTGCCGCCTTAATTCGATAATTTTTTGTTTTCAATATGCAAGAACAGTTAGCGGAAAACTTCTCGAGAATGAGAAAATTACATTAAGCAAAGTTTTGCCGTCAACTGGGTAATAACAGACAATGTGATATCGGCTGACAATAATAGACTTGCTTATCCGTCAGCGACTGTCTACGGTCGAGTATCTCTCATGGAAGAAAGAAAGATTTGTGCTCAGTAATTGAATAAATGTTCTATTCGAAGCAAAGAAAGACGTAGACTAGCTCAGCTGATGGTGTTCGTTTTTCTCGAATTTCTAATGAAAACGGCTTGAGAGTATCAAGTGGCAGATGCGCAAGCACAATGACAGCATAAAGACAAACGAGAGAGAAAAAACGAAACTTTTCCAGACATAGACAAATAGGATTGGTTGTCTTATCGGCTTGTGAATTTAAGAGAGGAAAAAGGTCAACTAGGTGATAAGGAAACCCAATAGTTTTTTGAGGAGGAAGACCATAAAGATGACCAGGTGGGTTGATGATAGAAATGGAAATGGCTGTCTATGAATTGCTGATGCGATGACCCAGGAGGCAATCGGCTAAAACGACAATTCGTTCTATTAGCGAATAGTCGTGGGGTCTGTTGAACTGCTCTTTGTTCAGGGCGGATTGAAAAATCAAACCCGGAACGCGACACGTGTATCTCGTTTCCTCTCTTCTCATCAATCCAATACGCTGATCAGACAATATAGCTTTGGAAAGAAATCAACTGTAGATGGGTTTAAACTACCTGAATACTTTACACCATATGTTCAATAATACCGAGATCGCACATCCGTCTTAATGAGGAGCTGAACTGTGCCATTCAACCCACCTTATCGCCCATCATCGTACTGAATGAAGTATAATTTATGCTAGAAGTGCACCCGATCGTCGCTTCCGATGATTCAAGAGTTCAGGACACCTTCCGGAATCAAACGTGGTTCAGCTTTGAACTGGTATGCGAACATTGCTTTATTTAGGTTCAACATGTGGTCACTGAACATTCCTAACACCCAGCCAGCCGTAGCTTAAGCTCGTAATCGAGATATAAAGTTGTGTACTCAGAGCCTAAATGAGCGGCAGTTAATAAGTATTTTCCGGAAAGTTTATGGCTAACAGGCTGTTGTACTTCTAGGCTTCAAAGGTGAGGACAACATTACGTCTTTTCAGAGGACCTTTCCGCTCAAATTTCATAAAAGAATAATGTTGCTGGTAGACGGAACACCTGAGGGAAAGCTAGAGAGTTGCGCCTTAGAATAGTAAATTGTGAGGCCAGACTAAAAACTGCTTGTTTATTTGACAAAATTTGCTCAATTTAGGTTTAACGTGCGTATCATGCGACTTCAAAGTTGATTGCCCTTTAAGCAAAAGAGGGATGCAGTATTATCAGATCTCTCCAAATGGGAGGGACGACCTCTGTTCTTTCCAGGAAATAGGGGGACAAGATAATATGGAGATACTCCGAAAGTAAACCGACTGTGCTGGCATCTGAAGACTTGTTGACACAGGTGGAGCCTCAAGTGTCTAACCGTCGGTTTCAGGCAGAAGTTTCAAAAGAAGTCATCAAGCCGAGCGACTCCTAGTCAACAAGCACTTTAATTTCCGTCCTAGAATCGGCATGAATGCGACAAAAAGGCCACCTATTGGGCAAACATTGGCAGCTGAGCTCTCATTTCTGGGGTCATAACTTCTATCCTTTCGAGGACCGAATAATTGACAAACCTTTTGGAGGCCTATGTTTTTAAGGACTCTAGACGTGTCAGACAAAGTCATTTGATCGCCTATCGTCCTTTTCATAAACATTACAACCTCTAATTGTTGCAGAAAAATAAACACTTGGGAGCGATATTCGAGACAAAACAAGGAAGATGGTCATCCCCTCAGGGGCGGTCCTCGTTAACTGGGAAAGTGATCCAAGTTCTACAAATAGAAATCAACATCCTTGTTAGCCTATAGGAACTAAGGAGGCGGTTAAAATCGGATTGCTTCTCCTCCAAAAGGTTGGATATAAACAGAAAAGCTGTAGAGAAGTAGATAGGGAAAAATAAGGAAGTTAATTATTTTGCGAGCGCATGCTGACCTATGTAGACTCTAGAGTTTAGTGGCTAATATTCATAGGACTACGTCGTTCGTTGCAAATTATAAGAGCAATTTTGGTGCTTCAATCATGATATTTCCTGATGAATAGCAGTGGCTTTGGACTCAACTGACTATATTAATGGGTGGTTTAGAAGTCTAGCCCCAAGAATGTACTATAAATATGGGTCAATTTACTTGACGTATACATTATCCTATATGAAATTAGGTGTCGAGTAACAGAGATCCGACTTTGTCAACAGTAAGTTTGAAATGTCGCCTACTGCACTCAGGTAAATGCAGAACGCACGATTCCAACTGCATTATTCTGTTAGTTTTCACGCTTTGTCGGACGGCTTCAAAACAGAAATTTTTGCTGAACAGTTCAGCTGGGGGCAGACACAGGTCAAATGTGGGTTTATTAGATGGCTTTACGACTTGTATACACTCGTTAGGGAAGCTGGCGACTGAAGGAAGACGAAGCAAGCAACCTGAACGGAAAATTCGTGGAGAGGCAGCCGTTAACGGACCTGATCTTTGAAGCCTTCACAATATTTCTGTGAGCTAATGACAAAAGAAAACTCGCAGGGACTGCAAATCACATTAAAAGTGCCTGAATGTAGTTTATCAGCGAGGGTCAATTAGATTACTCTCTCACCACCAAATTCTATTTCTGCAGCTTTTTGGATCAACCGCTTGGACGTTTTCGCATCAGCGTTAATGTGTTTCGTAATTATGTCGCGTATTCTTTCGTCGTTACAGTTTCTTGAGCTTTTGGCAGGTTGTCGTTTTGACCGGATGTGAATCGGAATGAGTGGAAGAGATTGAACATCAACCGTTGGAACAGAAACAGCCGAATCTATCTGAAACTAAACTGCTTTTTATAACAACTCTTGAAGTTGAAAGCTTGATACTCGGGAGAATTCCCGCGAGATTGAACCGGAAGTTGTGCCTCTCTACCTCGTTAACTTGTGGTCCATCCTTGGTCACTTTACGGAAGGTACCTTTCATCCTTCTGATGACATCATCTATTGCCTGACGCTCTTCCTAACAGCTAAAATTGGAAACAATTGTTTTGAGTCATTACCTCTTCAGTTATGTCTCCAGCTGGCAATACCTCTTCCTTCTCATAGTTCAGAAGATTACTCGACTTCGGTGCAACTTCCTTGTCAACCAGACCTACAAGTACCTCCATTAGCCATCGAAGGAGACCGAACAACCTTTCACCGTCGCTATCATATCTTGGAGATCAGACAACATTTGGTTCATCTTTTCCAAACTGTCGAGGTTCTAAACCAGTCACATTACATCGTTTTTGTCTCACTTTTTCAACACTTTGAACGACGGTCTTTTTCGAAGGACTGAAACGTATTTCACTTGTCGAGTTAAGGTTTCTAAAACGGGTTGGCGTGTTTCTCTCAAGTTTAAGTACCTGTAAACAACGTCTTTGTTAACGAGATCGGTGTCTAAGAGTTCCAGACGAGACGCATCTACTTCACCATCTGATTGGTGAATATTTGCAGGGTGATGAGGAAAGGGGAACTGAAAAAGTTCCAATTTGCAAAGGTACTGTTATTGCACCTTCTTTCGGCCCTTCGGAAGATCTACAGTTGTAGCCATACTCCACAGCCGTTGAAGTTCTTGAACGAACCCGATTTGTAAAACACTATACTATACCTACCACTGCAGTATACGATACCGGATTTTTCTTCCAATCCGCAAGGTAATTGTGGCTGAGGACAGTTGGCCCCAACGACCGGGCATGGCTCCTAATTGCTTTTTCTTTAAAACTTAAGTTTGTTAACAACCTCAGTACATCCACAACAACATAACGAAGTTCTAACTGGGCCACTTAAAACACTTGAGACGAGAATGAGTAACACAATAAGCTGAAAGAGAGGAAAAAATCAGAAAACACACTACTAACTTTCATTACAAGTACGTTAACGGAAAGACGAACAGATTAAGGGATTAGGTAATCGGTCTTATATAGCTGTTCTACTTTTTAGTCGGTCAGTGGCGAAAAGCGAAAAGATTCATGTGGATGTGATTAGCGTTCGAAAATTTCAGGATGACTGCAGCGATCAACATTCTCTACCTCAATGTCGCGATTTTGTAAACCAGTTGACGGTCTCGAGTCAAGTATATTACACCGCCATTTCAAAAACACTCCCGTTCAATGCTGACCCTGCCATGTGTCCTTCTCTTTGCTACGGCGGCATTTGCTTACTCTGATGAGCACTGTTGTTGCGGGTTAGAGTTCTTTTGAAAGTTATCAGTCAGCTCACAGATGCCCTTATCCATGTCCTGTAAAGATTCCGCAACGTTGTGGCGCCGCTCCGACCACTCCCTGCGAACAAAAGGAGTACTTCAACAACAGTGAACTGCTTAGTCCCTGCGACTGTCAGCTAGATGCTATTAGCCATTATCAATGATAATTTAGTGATCATAAAACTGCATGACCTCACTGCCGGCGTGGTTCGCGACACGCCTGAAGAACACAGTGGGCAACCAGTTCCCATTGGAAAAGGTTTTGTGGCGCTTGGCAAAGAACAAGATAGTTTCAGACGGAAAGAAGCCAAATTCGGTGACCGTAACTGATTCTGCGTCTTCCGCTGCTAAGAAGTTGCCCTCAATCTTTTCTAAACTCTTCTCTTTTCCAAGTTTTTCTTTTCCTCGTTTTGGTAAAGGAGAAGTTGTGAAGAATGAAACAAAAACCGAAAATGGAACGTGGATAAGAGTAAGACAACCTTTGTGACGTTATTAACTGAAGCTACAGGAAACGGTCAGAAAAATTCCCGGAGGAACAGAAATGACAAGAATTTCAATCAAAAATGTGAGTTTGACAATTCTTTCGAATATACGTTTCCAGAATACCAATTCCACAGAAGCTAGAGCCAAGTGGCATCGAGTTATGTCCGACGTGAAAAAAGGAATCGGTAAAACTGATGATGGCTTCACGTGAGATTTTTTGTGCTCTAACAATTCTTAATTCAGAGGCATGCAAAATGGAATGATTGACTCTTTCGATTCTCTGTTCAAAGGAGTCGTAGACGGGATTTTCGGATTTCTTCGAGCAGCACGTTAACAATATATTTTCATCTTAATATTTATGCATTTGTACACTTTTACGGCTTGCATCCCTTTGCACCCCATGCGTTCACGTCCCTGTTGAACTGAAATACAATAACTTATTTTGACCTTTTCAACTATTACGTAATGCAGATGTTCATCTATGCTGGTAGTGATTGTAAGTCCGTCGCTGCAGTCCTTGTCCTCGTCTTCTAAAAACATTTTATTTTCATTACCGGTAATTCAACTCACTTGCGCAAACTTTGTATTCGGTAGGCTTCATCTTTTCCTTGTAGAAGATTTCCTGTCTGGCGTGGTAATATCCTTCAAAGTCCTCTGGAGGAACGTGGGGAACAATGTCTCGCCTACAGTGATGTTTGCAACGGAAATAAGATGCCTTACCAATGGGTGACTCGGAAGGCATAGCCTAGTTGACTATCGTGGCTGGAAGCGAAATTCTTGTCTCCGACTCTCGGTTCTCCATAGGTAATCAGCTGAACCTTGTCTTGTGTGACGAGTCCAGTCGCAATCATGTAAGAAGCCGCCAAGGTAGCCATTGCTCCTCCCAACGAGTGACCTGTTACCTGAATGTAATATTTTCACTCGAACATTGAAATCCACACCCAAACATCATAGTCTTTGTAAGCAGGTGTGTTTAAAAGTTGAACAAAGTCGTCTTTCATTCCCTGATTCCAAATGCGAATGAAACCATCACCGAAGTATTTCGAGACTTTTCCACCGGCAATCCAGTCCATCTTAAGATGGGAGTCGGTAAATTCATACGCTTAGGATACCTTCTCCTTGAATGCAGACTTGGTTCCCTCTTCTACCAGTTGGAAGAAGGCATCTGTTCCGCGGAAAGCCACAATAATGGCTTTTCTTGAGGTAATGGTGGCAGTGTATCCAGAGCAGGTATCGGAGACAAAGAAGTCACATTTAACGTTAACCTGACGTTTCAACTGAAAGTGGGTTCAATGAGCTTTAAACATTTTAATGCTCACGTTGCCATCTCCAAATACTGTTGTTAAGCAAGCTTGAGGATTCTCTGAGTAAGCACCAGCACTGAGCGGAAGCATGTCGTTTCTTGCCACCGAATCATTGTACGTGGCGTAAGTTAGTGCTAACACTGCCGGTATGAACATCTGAAAACAGGTCTTCATGTGGAAAAGAGGTTAGTTCAAGATGGCTACAGAACTTGGAAAAGGATGCCCATCTGTAGTCATTAAGCCACTTTTATAGCTCAGATATGCTATCACCATATGGCGTCGGAGAGCTATTGTGTTGGACAAAGTTTAACGTCATTGTAGTTTAGGATGTCTTTTTGAGATCCCTGTTCAGTAAAGAATCAAATCATAAAAATTTACTACTCTTACTCATGATTTTCATATAAACCGTTGAAGGAATGTGGTGTACTCGTCACTGTTGAAAAATGTTGGACAACCAGAGATCCTTGACTAAACCGCACTACCACTAAACTACAAGCTCGCTCTGACGCTCAGAAAAAAGATGCGACCAGAATCCACTTACCTTAAAAATGTAAACTCCGATTTTACGAATGTCAAAGCAGTATTCATTCATTCCCTAGAAATGTTTCCTCAGCCCACGAAGAATTGTGTTTTCAACATATAAATCCGCCGTTAACTGTCGATGCTATCATACCTCTCCGGATTTGAGGTGGATGATGCAATCAAGCTCCTAGTTTTCCCAAAAAGAGCACGTGTATGACTTTTAGGGACACGTGCAGATAACAAGTTGCTGTTTCCCGATTTCTTGTTTTTCGCCCAAACTAATCTCGCTTCCCTGAAAACTGGACAAAGCTCGTTTTATAAGTTTTATTTTGTTGCCACCTCAGTGGACTTAATAAGTTATTCGAGATGGCAAGACAGAATGAGCAATTAGGGAACTGTGAGTATATGATACAGCTAATTAATGCACACGCTGATTTGTGAAAGACAGAGAGTGGGCAGTCGAACATTTTCGGACAACCTGGGATAGAGTTTTTTCCCGTTTCAAGGATGCGGAAAGACAAAGAAGAAGGAAAGACAGAAAGAAAGAAATATAGATCTCTAAAACTATTTGAAGGCTGAGATCATCGACCCCTCTTGAAAAGATAGTCAAATTGAGGTGGAATCGTCGGCAGAAGATCTTCTGCCGGCTCGAAGTTCTTGGCCATTCGCACAAACTGAAACGTGTCTAGATTTGGATTTTCATTTTGCTTACCTGTTCTTTGAAAAAGTCCATGGCCCCAGCCGTGTTGGCCCATCTCTGGAGCCTCTGCAAGTTGTCCAATCCGATCGTCCTGTCGACGTGTCCCAAAAGTTTGGCTTGAGAATCCAGTTTTTCCGAGCCGAGGGCAACTAAACTGGTTGTTCGTTTTTACGTGTATAAACAATGAAACCTTCAAGGATGTCAAGAGCGGCCGACTCTACAGGCGTGCCCCTCTCAAAGTGTTGAATAGCGCTGTTGAAGCCTTGATCGGCCCTATTTAGAATGTCAAACATAGCCGATGGCTTGAGTGTAGTTGGAGTATTTTCGGTGACTTCCATCGCTGGGCCCGGAGCGTAAGGTGCTTTTCCAGCTGCCGCACCGCCTGAACTTGATATTCCACTATAACAACGATTTGGCATACCCATTCCGACAGAAGCAACTGGCGGAGGAGCATTGCCACCAGGGAAAACTGGGGGACCAAATCCATCTCCAGTGGGACCTTTGGAAGGAGTAAGTGCTGAGTCTCCGGTGAAGAAGTCTGATTCGCTTGGCTCATCGCCACCTCCGGAATGAGATGGGGGAATCGGACGACGACCGCTAGGTTGACTTCCGCCTCCCCCGCCTCCAAATCCTCCTCCTCCGAATCCTCCACCTCCAGATCCAGATCCGAATCCGTCACCTCCAAACTCTTTGGGAGGAGCAACAGGTCGTAGACCAGAGTTTTGAGGTATAACAAGCGGCTCTCCTCGTTCGAGTTCAGGGTTAGGTTGCTTTCTAAATACAGCAATAGAACACTTTCAATCAACTACCTACCTCTGTTTAGGTCTAGGAGCCTTCTCCTCCTCCGCTCCAAAACTGATTCCATTTCCATCAGCTCCGCCAATACCGAAGCCGACATTGGCAAACTCTGGTGGGAGATCAGAAGGTCCAAGCCCAAATCCAGCTCCTGATTCACCGGCAGACTTTTCTGCTGGAGGAGCAGGTGGTGCGGGTGTAGTTGGCGGATCTGTAGAGGGTGGAGCAGCGGTAGTAGAAGGAGGTGCAGGCGAAGTTGGTGCTGGTGGTGCAGGCTCCGCTGCACAATACTTGTGTACTTTTAAAATCAAGTAGCCTACGCAAACTGGCAAAAGCTCCTGCAGCGGCAGACGCGGCAAAGGCGGAGCCACCAAAACCAGCTCTATTACGGGCGTTGTTTTCGAAGGGAGTGAGAGAAGGATCTTCGTGTGAGTGGTTAACATTCACATCTTCTGTTTTTGGCTCTCCTAAAGTCAGTTTTAGAAAATGTTGTTTAGTTCTAGATGGTTTGAACTGAAGAAAATAATCAAAAACACCCAATCCCGAAAAACTAAGGTTTTTAGATGTCTAAAGATCATGCAAAGATGAACATGCAAATAGGTGGATGTTGCACTAGATGTCCCCTGATCATACCGGGTCGTCGAATCCTGAGACGCGGTCTTTGACTGAGTTTCTCCGCAAACTGGTAGTTTCTCCTCACGGGGACAGTTCGCGAGTGATAGTCTCCATTTTGCTGAGAAGAGAGGGGAGCGAAGACTCTTGGGATGGCAGGTGTCTGCACAGGAGCACCAAGATCCCCTACAAAGATCCCAGTTAGTGCTGGAACGTTAGAACCGCCAACGACAAGCCAAAAGACATGCACAGGGCATGACACATTCTCAATTACAGTGTTGAATTGCAAGTGCTAAAAAGTGATAGCGCATGCTAACCAGTTGGGGAGAGGATAGGGCCATGGATCCTAGGTCTCGGCTTGTAGTCCTTATCCTCGTAAACTGAGGGTACTGATTTACGAGTGTTTGGTGTTGACGGCACACTGATGTTGTCTTTCTAAACATGTCTGTATTTCAACGGCTTCATAATAAGGTTACGTTTGGTGAGTGGGGACGGGCAGGCCTTACGATTTGTACTCTATAGTCCACATTCAGTTGCTGGATCCTGTTTGATCGCAGTCTATCTCTTTGCGCTTTTACAATCTCCGGGATCTTCGTGACTGTGTCAGCCTCCTCTTCAACCTCGTCATTTTCTTTCACCTTCGGCTTCTTCGTAGGATAATAAATGTTTTTCGGATTGATGCCAAGTCGTCTCCAGCGGGCCTATAAACAGTTTAAGCGAATGTTGCCATCCGTTTTACCTCAATTTTTCTTCTCCTGATCTCGTCTTCGTCGATGCGGGCTTCCCTCTGTACTGCTTTTTTAATAATTGGCTCAGTCGCCCTCGGAACAGCCACTCGGTAATCGCCAAACAAAGGTGGAACTTGCGCTCTGGGCACAAAATCCTGAAAGTTGCTTGGATGTTCAATAAAAATTCCTCGTTGAGTCAATCAGATTAAAGTTCTTCCGCCCATATATCACAGTAGGGCGCAACGATCGAAAAGAGGATTGAGGGCAGGAGGAAACAGTGAATCGTAGTCTATGGGCGCGTCAACAATGTAAACACTTTGATCAGACGCTATTTTGTCACAGCTGGACTTTTAGCGGAAAATGTCCGAGATACATGTCTAATCTGTGGTTATCGGACTAAAAAGATCAGCGTGACTAATGGACAACATCAAGCCTTTAACACTTTTTTGTCTGCCCGGTTTCCTCGCATAGATCTGAACACAATACAAAACTTACTGGCAGTTCTACAATATCATAGTTTCGTTGCTGTTGCCTCCGCAACAAATGAGTATCTTTGTGATCTGTTGGAGGTGCCAAGGGTTGTGCAGCCTAAAGCATTTTAATGTAACAAACTATGACCTTAAGATACCTTCAATCGGCGAATGCCAAATAACCTCCTGTGTTGAAGGTATCTAGATGGAGGTGAAATTAGCTGTTGAACTCTTTCGTCCTGAAATGATCTCTTTTGTAAAAACAACCTCAGTCAAGTATCCATCTCTCTACAAAGTTCTAATAAAGCTGTGATTCCTTTGCCCCGAGACTGGTGGTTTTCTTGGCCATCCCATGGGCGATCGACTGTGAACCAGTCTGCGCACGATTGGACACTCGCTTGCCACAGAGAAGATTGACCGTCTATTGACATACCTCAGAAAACGTACTCATCCGGGATTAAAATGCTACAAGTTGCAATTTTCCACTAAAGTGTAACCACCTTTCGTGAAATACAAAAAATATAAATATCGTATGGTCACCTTGGTCTGAAACCTGTTATTCCGGGTGAAAAATCGCTGTTGGTTTTTATATCGCCAGTTTCAGCAAGCTTTTTGTCCGTTCATCGGGTCACTCACGCTCAGTCACACATGAATACGATTAAAAGTATGACCTGGGCTCTATGAAGCATGTTTGTCAAAAAAGCGAGAAGACATCGTTTGACACATTTCCTCTTTTGTCGCCTCTTGCCTTCAGAATGAGGGTCAGAGGTCATTCCAGTAATTTTCTAATGAGTTAAAAGCGAATACGCGGCTACGGTCGCGCATCGATTTCCGCCGGTTTTCCCTCAAATGAGTGAAAGTTCGTCCCGATCGGGACTAACCTGCTCGACTTTAGGCGATATCGAGCGCGATTACACCGGATTCTTGACTGCGGGAAACAAAGCAGAGATAGAGCGACACCTGTGACTGTACGGGGCTGATAGCAAGAGAGAATATCTTTAATAAAGGGGCTTACATTAACTTTGTAATTCAAGACTTTCAATAAATTTATCTAATGAAAGGAATTCGTATAACGTAATGTTCAAAATGTGGAAGATATGAATTATAGCAACTCAACAATCGAGACACAGTCGGAAGGAAGTGAGGGCACTTCCCACCTAAACGCGCTTAAAGTAGCCAGTCTTAGCTGCGTAAAATCCTTGAGAATGGTCTGCGCAACACGTAAGAGCTAGTTCCTCATAGCCAAGACATTTGGGAAAGCCTCAACTTCACACCTTCTCTGTGGTCCACTAGAGAAGAAATTCTATCAAAATCGGGCGCTTAATCGTAAAGAAAGGTGAAATGGGAGCACTCTTAGCCGCAATGTTCTGCTTCCCTTTTCAGTTTTTAGCCAGTTCACACGGCTAGCCGACAGGGCCCTGATGTGCTTCCTCTGACCAAAACAAAATTAATGAGTGGCGGCAGATTTTTAATAGAGATGGATAGAGTTTTTTGAAATGACGTTAGAAAAGAAAGAACCTCGTGTGAAAAATGTGAACAGAAACATTTTTCATAATCAGTCTTCTAAAGATCTAAAGACAGGAAACTGTATAGATCGCTTTCAATATGAAGACTTTTTATCTATTCGACTGCTCCGTCAACTTCAACAAATTTCCCGCAATATACAAGTAGAACCCGTCCTGTCAAATTAAATGTCATGGTCATTGATATTATTTCAAAAGTAACTGAAACGAAAAAATGTAAAAGGCAAGCTGATATGCATGGAAAACTTCTTTTTGTGAAGGAACTTGGATTGGAACGGATGTGGAAATGAACAAGTAAAATATTGGGAGGTACTTACCGCTTGCACAACGAGGCACAGAGCCAAAAATATAGAAAATGTCCGGAGTAACATGCTAGTCCATGTGGGAGACGGCATGGACAGGCATAGAGCGCTTAGCAGGCTGCGACGATCTACAGAAGGGGGCGGCGCCTAGCCGGATGTGAAAGCGGAGAGTTCACAGCTGGAGTGGAGACTCAGAGACATTCTGTAGCTGAGACACTGCGCAAGATGGGAGTGAATCAGAAATATTTTTGGCACTTTCTTATTTGGCTTGGGTGGAAGAGATTGGCATCAGGCTATTGGGTTTTCCCGTGCCTTTTCACCTATCTTTTTCGGTGTTCGAGTGAAAATGTTAAACTAGATCCCGAGCGACTTTCGAGCGTTATATTTTTATAGATGTCGGCAGACTGTCAATGTTTTCCGCGTTGTCCGCTAAGACTGTTTCTGTCTAAGATGAGGCAAGTGTCCGCTAGCGTTTTGGAGGACAAAAGAGGGGCTGCCATCCTCATTGACACAGTTTCGGCTGGACTCAAACGGCTAAACGGAATTGGCATGTTCTCAGTCTAGCCATTCTCGTTGCATTCACTAGTTTTCGTCTGGAACACACCGCATCAAGATTACGTGCCTACCTGAAATTATCCGCTCGAACATCTTCGCCGCGAGGCAGATAGCCGAGAAAGTGCATTCGCTGAATATATGGGCAATTTGGCAACAGGTGGCAATTCTGATCTATGCCATGAGTGGAGAGGATTCGTTTTTTGTGGATTTTGTCGTTAGCACTATCGTTGTTTTCAGAAACCACTGGACGAATGCATCGACGGTTGCCATTCCCAGCAAATTATGTTCTGTTGACTGCCGTGTTAGCCAGTTTCCGCCAAAACTTTCCTGACGTCCTTTATCAGACGCTTTCACAAATAGCCACACCTTGTTGCCGCAGAACGGGTAGACAGGAGAAAGCTACGACGTTTACCTCATATTTCCGAGCTGATGCATATAACCAGCACGGGAATCTGGCCACAGCTGAAAGCTTGCCCAAACTGAGACGATAAGCACCCGAAAATGGCTACAAGTAGTCCATCCTAACAGGCTCTACTCCCGATCTCAGACACTGATTACATACGCGAGAAAAGCAAGAACGACCACTCTCACCTCATAAGAAACGCGTCTGGAAGAATCAGGTGAAACATTATTTTCGGCTCAAATTTGGATTAATGGTTGTCTCTCCCAGCATGAAGAATTCTTTTTCCTTTCACAAAAGAAACAGGTGCTGCCGTCAAATGGGGTACTAGCGGACGTCACGGGACGTTTACTTCTTTTTTAGCCTAATCGGTTGGCAGGAAGATTTTGAGAAAAAATTTCTCGAAAGGTGTGCTTAGGGCGGCTACCGATAGAGTCGTGTTTGCTCAGTTCTTGCCAACCTGTCTCAAATGATCAAAAGTTTGGACCAAGTTACAGCATGGATGACATTGTTCAATCTGGCGGAAGAAATCGTGTTATCCCCAATGTTAATATCATAATGCCCATCTCGTTCCAGCAATTTGCCTCTTGCCGATATCAAGCTGTAACGGGACAAGTCTGGCAAATCTGTGTACCAGTTACCTCCCACAAACATTCCGATCTACGAAAGACGGAAAGGATCCATCTGCGCGCTTTAGAATGTTTAATCAATGACAAATGTTGTCCTGAAATCGTCGTGGTGGTTCGAAGTTGGTCTTTAACTTACAACAGTCGCAAATGTTTGCACAGTGTTCGCTGTATATATATATACCGTGCCAACAATTTTATCGGACACACAAGAGACATGCTTTTGTTAAGTCTGATCTCCTTAGTCTCCAGTGTCGCTGCAGTTGACTTCTCGAACACCGAATTAGGACATGATCTCCAGCTGAGAGACAAACGACAAACCTCATATTCTGTCTATTACTTGTGTGGAACCTATCCGAACCAATACATCTCTTACAGTCGTGAGTACTTTCTGTTTCACGTAGAACAAGAGTTTAGCTTGCCCATGCACAAGCTGCAACACTTGTCAGTATTATTGCTCAACGTCTCAATATTGTCAACAGTTCAACAACAGATGGACCTGTCAGAACGGGTGTTGCAGGGTAAACTAATATGCAATCATATAATCTGCACATTTTGCTATTCAGACCTCAAACAATCCCCCAGCTACTACCACTGTTCGACCGGCACCTGTCTGCGGCGGGCGTGAAGTTAGTGGAGGCTATTGCCGTGCTGGCAGTCGATGTGATGCTGGCTTCCTCTGTACATCAAACAACGTCTGCTGTCGATGTGCTTATGGAACGAGCATTGGACCTTGTGTAAATCTTCAATGTCCGGACAACTACCAATGCAACGCTAACAACGAGTGCTGCCCATATCAAGTGGGAAAGTGAATGTGAATAAACGCTTTTACATGCTTTTACATGTTAGGACAACCAGAGTTTGCCCAATCGTCGGTAATTCTCCGATCAAAATATACAACGTGGTCGTCCCAGACGGTATCTTCTTGTGTATTGCTACAATAGGGCCCGTCTGCTTCTTGACAAAGAGTGTACGGCTCACCAACTTTCATGTCGTTGTTGTACCTAAAAGTTCTGACAATTGCTGCTTATTTGAAAGTACCAACCAAACTTCATATCTATGATGAAACACTTCGTCTGGTCCAATCATAGGAGGTACATGTGGAACAGGGTCTTGTTTGTGAATGATACGGTAGGAGTAGAGGAAGGTATTATCGTGCCATTCCGAAAACGCTTTATCACCTGTCCGCGGTTGGCCGAAAGTAACCAGCTTAACCTTTTCTGCGGGCCAAAGAGATGTTTTCACTGTGTGTGAAGCAAATACAGTGCAAATAGATGCTCCTAGTGAGTGGCCAAATGCCTGGCAAACTATACTTTGCAACGAGAGAGTTACTAACCCATAGCTCGTAATCAGGGTACAAATACTTCAGATTGCGCACGGCGGTTTCGAGGCCTCCATTCCATAAATAATAAAAAGCATCGTAGAAGTAGGAATATACGTGACCATTGTCAAAGAACGGTTCCTTGCCACTGAAATTACCAGAATCGAGTTATTGGAAGAAATGTCTTACACGAAGAAAGAAGATATCTCATCAATCCATTGCTGATTTCCGTTCGTTCCTTCAAACACTACAATTATGGATTTTTTCGTCACGTCGTACGCAACGTATGCATGGCACGTTGAATCTAAAACCGTGACAACCAAAGAAGAAAGATCTTACTTGGTCCACCATTTCTACACTGAACGTGAATATTTTGATAGAGTTGAGCTGTAGGCAATTGATTTCTGGAAATAAGCAACTAATTAAGGTTTCAATGATAGCCTGCCTGATGCACGGTATTGGATCTGCTGCATAAACTCCGGCCAAGAATGGCGTTGCAATGTATCTTGCAAAGTTTTCATCATATTCATAGCCTGCTGATGGACTCATTGGACAATTCAAAGTGCTCTGGAATGTATTTGTTTGCAATGTTTCACATGATTACCTTTATTTTGGTTGTGCAGTTTGAAGAAACTGTATGGCATTGATTAGAGTCCGCGCACCAGCTGAAAGGCTATCTAAAAGTAGACCTAAGATGTACCTTCCATTACTGCTAACACAGGAGTGACAGTCGTCAGCACCGACGATCAGAGGAATGATTAGAAGAAAAATTGCAGACGCCTTCATCTGGATTTCCTACAAGAAACTGATGTTATCGGAAAATCAGAATAACTTTGATTATGTTATCTATGCCACGCAAATTCTTTTGTGGTCATCCCATAAGTGCGTCATATGGAAGCACAGAAAATTCAGAGAAAGTACCTAGCAGTGCAAAACGAACTGCCATTGAACCGCAGCAGTTTGCATGAACTTTCACACGCTGCTCTGTTTAGATAATAAACATCAGATCTGTTGATTTTGCGTCATCGGTTGAAGTTCACTGGAAATCATTAGATGGCAGTGATAACAGTGCAATCACTGCTCAAAGCCCCTTTTTGAGTTTTAGTGCTGATATTGGCCGTTGTGATAACAACGGGATTGAATAAGGAACGCATTGCTATTTGAAAACTCCAATTATCGTATGTCAAAAACTAAGTTAGTAACCAAAATCTTCACTTCACAGTTTGTTTCGTAAATTAGTTAACGGTTTCGAGTGATTCGGATGAAAAGTTTGTAACATCCCATGTTCGATTGAGCGTAACGTTACAAAGATGAATCGAATTCGGACTTTTTGACAATATCATTCTAGTTTTTATTCAAGACCCGTAATTTTATCACAATTGAAAGGAAATCAAAAGTAGAAACGTCAATATGTATACAAGTAGCCTTGTCCGGTTAGCTGATGATGCACCGGGAGTCCGAGGATTCGTTGCGTTGACCCCTAGAAGCCGGTTTCACTTGTTGAGCAGTTATGCTAACCCATTGATTTCCTGCTGCAGACGTTGAGCCATGCGACGATCTTCTTCTTCTTGAGAAAGCTGAAGAGCAAGTGCAAGATCCGCATCCATATTCGTCTGGTTGTTTCTTTCCTTCAAATTCATGTTTTTCATGTTACGAGACATGGCTGCTGTTCTGCAATGAAACTTGTCAAAACTCATTTACTGAATGACTCACGCTGCTCTAGCCTTCGGATCGTTGCCAGGACAGTTGTGATCTGGAGGATGACGATGGCTCAAACAGAAGTTTTCCTTGCAATCCGAGCAAGTAACAGGAATCAGTTCCTTCTTCTTACATCCATTTTTCGTACAGCGATTTTTGTACATTTTCTCCTTCTTCTTTATTTCGCAGTTCATATTTATGTGCTCATTCATCTAAAACAAACAGTGAATTCTATACATTTTGATTGACTCACGACATAATCGGCAGCAAGTCCCTTTGGTACAGGAACAGGCTTTGAGCACAGCGGACACTGCGGAACAACGACGTTCTGAAAGAAAAGGCATGAAATACAAGTGAAACAAAGCCCAAACCTTTGAATACGATTCTGGGCAATCGTGCTCTTCGTACATCAAATGATCCTTGCAATACGACCACTTACAAGCGTTACATCTCATCGGGAGGTAGTCTGAAATTTATAAATTATTTACAACAAGTTTTGTTTGAGAAAACGTATTCGAATTGTGCGTAAACGTTACTCACCGAGTCGCTTGCATTCTTTGTAATGACAATGCTCGCCCAGGTCCGGGAATTCGGCCATGTTGCTGCCTGAAACGAAAGAGGCGTAATGAAAAACTGTTAAAAAGAGAGAAAAACAAAAATTGTAGAAAATAAGTTGAGACAGAGAGGAATGTAGACGGATATATAAGCGAAAAATGTGATGACGTAGAAAGATCGAGAAGGATATTTCTCCATCATGATGACAAAAGCGACAGTTCCTTACACGCTCGGTCTCATGGTTGTAAATCGTGGTGAACTGGTCTTATTGCAGAATCGTTTTGAAAAATGGAAAATGCTTCTGTGAACATGATTTTTGCGCTGAAAATTGTGACTTGAATTTAAGAAAACTATAGAGGAGGTTCGAGGTTCAAAGTAATAGAAAACCTTGAAAGAATAGATTTCACCTTTATAATGACTTTGGCGCATTTGAAAAGCGAGTAATCGAAGAAAGGCACAAAAGCGAAAGCTACCAAGCTTTAAAAGGCTTGTATTAAGCTAGTTTATGGCTGTGCATGCTTTTGGCCATCTCTGTTGGTATTCGTTCTGGGACCCGAAAACTGGTCTTACATCTATTTAGATGGACATAAGATGATCAGAAAGTTTTAAGATCGGAATCTGGAAATTAGAAACATGTAGACTATTTAATTCACTGTACGTTTGGGTATTGAACATGCAAAACAGACTTCTTCTGAATCAACTGATGCTGTTAATGGCATCTCTTGATGCTGCTCGTCTCCAAAAACAAATCCACCGCATTTTAATGCAATCGGACCAATTTTTGGACGAGTCACAACAGGTGTCAGTTGTTAAGTGTCATGAAAGTGCAGTAGGAGCTGCTCAGCTCCTCGTTAGCAACTGTGCTGCTCGTATGTTCCAGTGACCGCCGAAAAAAGTCGGTCACCATTCGTCTCAATTCATCTCGAGACCTGTTCCGGCTCTTTTTTTTCTCTATCTTTCGCCTGCTTATATCTCGGTGGTCAGCAGTTGTTTTCCCCTCCTTGCTGTAACATTTTGCTCAGTTTTGTCCTCATCACTTTCAATTCCGTACTCAAGAAAACGAGATGTTTTACAGATATTTTTTGATTCCAATGATCGTACGGAATGCACAGACCCAGTGAAAATATTCACGACGTGCGGAGAAGGTAAGCGGGTGAAAAAGTAAATACACTTCCTGTTCAGAGGTCTGAGATGGTTGGCCGCAGCTATCGTTATAGTTATTTTATCTCTTATTGCTTTCCTTATTCTTATTCTCGTTGATGGCCGGTTTGAAACAATGGAAAATATTCCACTGATCTCGCCTAAATCGGTAAGAAAATGGTCCAATTGGTGACAGAGACAACTTTAGCCTCCAATTGTTGAAACTTTCTATTCTAACGTTACATCTGACGTAGACACGACAACATCGTCTACAACCACAGAAATACCGTCAACACCATCACCGACGAGTAGCAGAACACCTCCTACCGTGAATATAGTGACACAGTCGTATCGAAAAGCCCTCGTCAGCAGTCCCATAGGGTTTTGTTCTGAGATTGGGAGGCATGCGTTCATTTCTATATATAAGTGTCGAATGTTTAGAAATGTGATACTTCAAGGCGGAAACGCCGTAGACTCTGCAATAGCAACTCATTTCTGTGTGGGTGGACTTCATCCTCACTCTTCTGGGTTAGGAGGAGAACTAATTTTGCTTCTGCATACGGGGTAAAACAATCTTTGCCTTTTTAGACTATGCTTCAAATACAGAAACTTCACGGTCATAGTAAATGGACAGATTCGTTCGCCAAGAAGTGTAACGGAAAATACGTACTTCAGTAAACCTAGTTTGAAAGATGAAGGTGAATCCCTTGTAAATCTTTTCTAAACCAGATTAAGGATACTCCTCTATCGGCGTCCCGGGAACTCTTCATGCACTTTGGACCAGCTTCCGAAAGTTTGGATCTGGTCGCGTAACCTGGCAGAGTTTGTTATGGCCTACTGTAGACCTCCTTGAGCGTGGTATGTTTCACACGTTAATGTCTTACGAAATCCTTAGGTTACCCTCTCACAGCAGAGTTGGCTTCTCTGCTCGAAAACAACAGAAATCTAACTTCCTTACTATGTGAAAAGTCTGCTACATTAAAAGAAGGAGACTTTATAAAAAGTATGAACTATGCAGACACACTGCGCCGTTTGGCTCAATCGAAAGATCCAGTTCATATGTTTTACAAGGGCGACATTGCTAACCATATTGTCAGTGAGATGAAAAACAAAGGTGAGTACCGTTCAAAGTCCGACCATCTTTTTAGGAGGTTTAATTACTAAACTGGATCTTGTCAGCTATGAATCAGTAGTCGAAGAGCCTTTATTTGTTCATTTTAACGATAATTTCACGCTGGTTGGTCCTCAGCCGCCTTCTGCTTTTGCGGCATACCAATTGGGTGTTCGTCTTACTCTTGGTAAGATTCAAAAAAATATTTTCTAAATCCAGATTCAGATGCTCATACCTCCTCACAAAATATTATTTTGAAAGCATTTCAAACAATCGGTAAGTTGCTTTCCGTTTTTCTTCCTTAGTTCTCCGCGTTCAGGAGATCCCACATTCTTTCCAGAGTCCAGAATGCTGGCTCTGAACTTGACAACTACCGAGTTCAGAAATTTCGTCGCAGATCTCAATACATCGGCCTCAACAGTTTTCGGAGATTCTACTGTAATTATAAGTTGGCCGTATAGTTGGAACTTGACCAAATTTCAGAGTACTATAACAGTGGCAGATTCCAATGGAGCAATGGTTTCCATAGATTCTACTCTAAATTCTGTGTAAACACATTTACAATTTTCATAGTGTCATTATAGTTTCGGAGCAAAAAGGAGATCCGAAAAACTTGGGTGGATCTGGAATAACGGCATGTCCGCGTTCTCCTTATCAGACGACGAGGAAGACTATAATTCTATTCAAGGATCTAAGAGAGCCCGAACCCATATGGCTCCAATTGTTCTACTAGAAAACAATGAGGTTTGAATACGAAGTCTAAATCAATTTTTTTTAGTGGCGTCTAGCTGCACACCCAAATCGTCTACTGGACCGAACCGCCACCTGCATAGCCAGTTTAATACGACCTCAAGACGTCACAGAAGCCTGTAACTCGGTCGTGATCGAGAACATGGGAGACTCTTTTGTTCAGAAATGCCCAAATACTTGGGAAGCATATCATTGTCATGGAACTCGTGGTTATTAAATTTTTTTCTCGCTATTGAATGTGTTGTTTATCGATTTCTGTTTATGACCTCGATTAGGTTTCAATAAACAAACTGTACCTTCACTTCCTTAAACCTGATATTTCTGTTTCACACTAGCTTCCTCAACTTTTACTTAACCTTCAAATTCCTGCTGACGGATAATCACGTACTATTTATCTTTAGCATTACTGTAGAACTTTAGCTAAATCAAATTTTCTTTTATCTATTTTTTACTATTAAAAGCAAGTAAAATGACAGCGATATATTTTGTCTTTTCCAATAAAACAAATGAAACACAGTTGTAGCTATTTTAAGGTTCAAAGTGGTTGACGTTTCATCAAAAATGTGTTAAGATCTGAAAATCAAGTTAGTGAGACAAAGACTCCCTCTTTTGACTACCTTATTTCTTGATTTTTTCCAGCTTTAAACAATAATTTTTGCAGTTGATGCTTGAAATAGGACGTAATTCAATTGTATTTGAACAAGACTGCGGGTCAGACGCCTCATCTTCAACGGGAACCAGAAATTTCTTTGATAAATCTACGTCTAGGGTATTTTATCATTTTTTTATATTATAGAATACGTCTTTCAGATATGTACAGTTCGAAACAATGGTGCTCTTTCTTTTACGTGTAAAACGTTTGGCCAACCAGACGTCTCCACCAGGTTTCTTCAACGTTTTTCGTCTCAGACATCCTTTTTTAGAACAAAAGACAAAGGCCCTGCCACAGATGTAAAAATTTCACCAAATGGGAAGTTGGCGTCCGTTCAACGGAACTCAACATCTGTGGATATTATATTAATGGAAAAAAATGATGCTACGGGTACAGCGATCGAGTTCAATGTGCCTTCAAAATCGCGAGAACCGATCATACTTGTGGAATGGGTTACAAACAACCAGGTAAGCAACATACTAGCTTTTTATAACATTTCCACAGATCCTATTCGTTACAAACCAGTCTATGGAGTTGATGTCTATTCTGGAAGAAAAGAAAACGTACAAATTATTACGGTCATCCAACATATCGGCGTCTTGGGCCATTTACTACGTCGGTTATTTTTTGCGATTTGTATAATTTTTATTTTCAGGCGCCGTCGAATCTTATTGTTCTTGCAACTGGTCCGAGCAGCTCCGTTTTTCAACCAATCGTACTTCATCACGGCCAGTTTACAAGATTAAAGCCGTTTGAAGTCGAAACTACTTTAACGACCACCAGAGATCACATTCTAGAGAAAGATGTGTTTCTAGCATCAATGTAACGTTTTTCCTTTAATTGAGTACTGTTTGTTACAGATACGGTTCCATTTACACGATTGTCATAAGATACAATGGAAGAAGCATTTCGACGGCAGAGTTGCTGCTCTTTGAACTCTCTAGTGATGTGAACACCCCAGGTAAACTGAAGTACGTCCTCTCAGTCAGTAAGTATTTTGAACTAAACTGTTTAATATGATTATCAAAGGCTTCACCGATGGATTTGGTATCAATATTGTTGACAATCTAGTCTTGGTACACCATCAGCCATCTGCGAGATCCTTAGTGTACGATGTGGCTCTTGCACAGAATCGTCCATCGCATTCTGCACTCATAACGACAACAATAGGTAAGGTTAAAATTTTTCGCATTTTAAGGACATTTTGTTTAGAACCTCACACTTCGTGTCAACCTTCTCCACAAATCTATAATGTGTTCTGGAACATGTTCCTTCCCGACATTGTGGCAGGTGTGTTCCTTGTTGCTTAAAGTGAATTATTTTTATTTCAGACCCAGTGGCTGGCATGATGTATCAAATTGGCTTGAAATGCGAAGCAGCTGATAATGAAATCGAAGACAAGAGTACGCTACTGGAATTTCTGATCAACAGAACTGGACAAGAAAACTTAATCATGGACACACTGTTAGCTGCTTTGCGAAATAGGAAACTTACTTTGAGACAGGTAACACTGCATTTTTTCAGATTTACTTTTCTCTAGATACGAAAAATATTCGGATTGATGACACAAAATCTGACTGCGATGCCGGTTCTTCGGCCAACCGATCCGACAAAGTCTCAACTTGTCCCCGAGCCAGTCTCCTTGCCAAAACTTGACCAGAAAGCGCTCCAAGGAGGTGTTTTCATTCCCTTGAAAGAAGACACGGCTGTTGAACGATCGTATGTTGCGGATGTTATGCTTCACTATCTGAACAGTCTCAATACTGCTGGAATTGTTGTAGACGTAAGAATTTCTTTTTATTCAGCTACAAAAGATTCAGGCTTACTTCTTAGATATGTTGGTTGAAGTTTTAGCTGAAGGAGGACAAATGCAAAAACTCCAACAGCTTGTGACTTACAGGGTCATTGATGAAACCAAGCAACTTGCCTATATGTTAGTATCCTATGCTGCTCGATGTCCACATATAGCAAATGCTGCTTTGGATATTTTGTCGAGGTGAGAAACTTTTATAATCTTTTAAAAAAAACTAAATAGACAAAAAGCTACCGAAGAGATTTTGGAAGTTATGCTTGAAAAAGGATTTGTCATTGAAGCAGCACGATTCATCGACATTGTTCCAGTCTCCGACACTTACATAGCGAAACTGGTCGAAGCTACAGCAAAACAAGATCGACAGAAAGCATTCGCAATTCACGCTATGCTAGCAAGGAGAAATCGTTCAGGTAAAAACTTGTTTTGTGCTTGCTCGAGTTTTAGTTTTAACTTTCACTGCTCTAGTGCATCTGTCACTTTCTTTTTTTTCTATGCATGGCTCACTTTTCAGAAGCTGCACGGCTCTTCCATTACGCTAAATCCTGGATGCATTTTACAGATACGGTAGCAGCCTCGTCCGCTTTCACTGAAGAGGAAATAGCCGCAGCAGAGAAACAAGTAGCCCTTTGTCAATTGCTAGAATGATGCTCAAATTGTAATTTTAGCTAGTAGTTTTGTTGTTCAACGGGTAATAAACCCTACTTCCAAACTTCTTTTTTGGATCTTGTACGAAAATGCGGCCTTCGAACATTTTTGCCTTTCTTCGTATTAAAAGGTGCTCAAATGAATATCACAATGACATGTATTTTTGGTATCGTTGACAAACATATTTAGCTTCAGAAAAACAAACTATTTAAAGTCTGAGATCTCGGCGATTCTTCAATGTCTGCACTTTTTGAGAGGTAGACAGAGCAACTGGTACAACGAGAGCCATTGGGTCTCACACATGTCCCTGTCCAGTCTTTTAGCCGGCTCGGCTCGACAAGCTCAGAAAAAGGCTCGGCTTGAAAAAAAAACTCGAACCTAAATATTTCGGCTCGTGCCAAGTATAGTGACAAGTTTAAACTTTTTGATCTGCTTATCTAATAAAACAGAGATCGCATGTGAATACAGCATAAATATGTGTAAAATATTTTGCAGCATTTTCCATGACTCTTTCTTGGATGTGTCTTGGGGGTGGTGCCGTACATGAAGGGCAAACGCTGCTCTCCATAGGTATCGCATTCTTTTGGCTTCCAAGGTTGTCAGGCTCAGCTTTCTTCTGAACCATTTGCTATTCCAATATGTGTGACCCCATATAGCAAAACAAAGAAAGTGGCGATTACAAGTTCAACGTGTTCATCGGCAGTCAGATGGTCAGGAAGGAACGTGCTTCCATTCAGAACATTTTTCCCACAAATTGTAATCGTTTTTCTGTTGTTTTTCTAAAAAAAACGTTCAAGTGGCCGGCCACATAGTAGAACACTGTCGTAATCAAATCTGAACATGGCCAGAAGACCAAAGACCTTCCGAATTGCACAATCCCAAAAATGATAGTTTCAAACAACACCGCCAATATAAACATTTGTACGTCACGGTATTTGTTTGCCGGTTTTCAATCACCTCTTTTTGTATATTCATTAAGAGCTTGTCTTGATTTATTCATTTACACTTCATTACACTCTTGAGTTCATTTACACTCGGCCAGTTTCGGGCATCCCTTGGTTCCCCAGTCGCTAACGTCCACGTTGAAGTAGTGTAAGTGATCATTTAGTGAAGCATCGATGATGTTTCCATCAGAGCAAAGCATCGACTCGTCTCCAATACAAGTTTTGTATTCAGCTCCCTTTCCCATGTCCTTCTTGTAGTAAATTTCGGTCTTGTGGTGGTGGTAACCTTCTTCGTTTTTGAGGGGCAGATGTGGCACCCTAAAGTGTTCCATAATTGTAATACTTGAAATTCTTTTACATGTCTCGATCATGCGTTACTCTGTACGCAGCCTTGTTGTCTCTGTCGACAGCAGCGGCGAAGTCCGAGTCACCAACGCGGGGTTCTCCGAATGTAACTAGCGTAACCTAAAACATTGTTCAAAACATTGCAAACGCTGATACCTTGTTTCCAGGAACCAAATTGTTGTGAACGATGTAAGAGGCACTCAAAACAGCCCTAAATACATTGTAATTGTCGTTATTAACAACTTTACATTGCTCCTCCAAGCGAATGTCCAGTAACCCAGACTTGATAGCTTCCATAGCTGTTCAAAAGTTTGTTAAAATCTTCCTTCATTCCTTGGTTCCACAGTCGCATAAAGCCATCATTGAAATACTTGCTGACTACTCCACCGGCAGTCCAGTTGGTCTGAAACATTCAATGACTGCGTTGCTTTAAACTGCCTTACGTGGTTCTTGAGCATGGTTTCGTCTCCTTCCATGATTAGTTGGATGTTTCTGTTGGTTCCTCTGTAAGCTACGATGATAGCCTTGTCTGAGTGAGAAACAGCAGTGAATCCGGAACACTTGTCAACCATCGTGATGTCACAGAATACTTCAACTTGACGTTTCAGCTGAACAAAAAATTGATTTCACTATTTCTCAATCTTACAGTTCCGTTGTTGTAGGTGGCTCCGATACAAGTTGCTGGAGTTTTCGAGTAGCTAGCAGCGCTCATCGGGAAGATCTTGCACCTAGTGGTCATGTCCTAAACTTTGTGTTTTCAAGTATTCAAAGAGTCACTAACATCATAGGAGGCTGAGGTTAACGCCACCAAGGCTAGAGAAACTGCGAGGAGCATCCTGAAAAGCAGTGATCAGAATATGGAAATTGTTTGGATGGGTCTCAAAAAGTCAGGAAATTAGAGATAGGACCATTTTATACTATCACCCGTTATCTACACAAAAGCTCTGATAAATGGTTCCCTAGAGACATTTTGTCACGTGGAGTTAACCCGTTTATGAAATGATTTGTAGCAAGATATTATTTTTGCGGATGTCCGTAAACAGGGCACGGATTATGAAGCATTTTGCGTCAATGATTCTTATCAATAGGAGAGTAACTATAATCGTAATCTTTATTATGTGAGTTTCGTTTTAAATGCATCCAGCTTTGCCGAATTCTTTCACTTGTTTTTCAAAATAATGATTGTGCTCCTTAACATTAGTATCGGGAAGAATATTGGCATCAGAGCAGAAATAACTCTCGTCCATGTTAGAGCAAACGTAGTACTTGGCGCCAACCTCCATACTTTTCTTGTAGTAAGCCTAAACATAAAAAGTTTAGACAAATATTAGTAAACAACCTCTGTTAAGTGATGAGTGTATCCTTCCTGGTTAATAAGTGGGAAATGAGGTACAGGATCATGGCCGTGTGTTACGCGGAAAGAAACAGGAACCTGAACATTGCACTGGACGATAAAACTACAGTTACGTACCTCCTTATCATGTGCCTTAGCCCATGCTTGATCGCCTGTCCGGGGTTGACCAAAACTCGTGAGAACGATTTGTTTTGCAGGAAAGAGCTTGTTGTGGGAGATAAAAGAGGCCGCAAGACTGCCAAGTGCTCCACCCAGTCCGTGACCCGTAATCTGAAAGGTATTTTGCAGCGACACTTTTTCACTAACCCAGAGAGTGAACTTCGGATATTTGTTAGCATGAGACAGGAAATCATCCTTTAGGCCTTTGCTCCAAAGCTTTGTGAACCCGTCGTTGAAAAATTTGCCAACTGTTCCTCCAGCTACCCATGGAGTCTGAAACTTCACTAGTTTATGCACAAAAACTGCCTTACGTTGTTTTTGAACAAAGTCTCATCTCCCTCCATTATCGATTCCATATCACCACTTCCACCTCTAAACAAACTTTTGTCAGCATCTGACTACGCTGTACCTGAATGAGATAATGATGAGTTGGTCCTCTGGACTGACGGCAGTGTAGCTGGAGCACTTGTCCACGATGGTCCAGTCACAAGCAACCTCCAACTGTCTTTTAAACTGCAATGGTTTTTGTGGAAAATTTAGTGGTCAGACTTACTGTAGCGGTTGGGAAAACATTGTTGACGCAAGTTGCTGGAGTATCGGAATATGCTGCTGCAGCTAACGGAAAGATCTTATTTCTAAACACACCATTATTGTAAACATTAGAATTGGAACCTGGTGACTGTGTCGTCGTAGAGATTTGCAGCAGTATAAACATTTGGTGCAGCAAACGCCAAAGGGAAAACAGCTAGACACAACAAAAACATTTTGAAGAAATGACCAGACTGTTGGTAGTTGGTTTCGTCAGACCTCTTAAGGCTATTTGAATTCCGGCTGATAAGGCCCAATTGAACAACCAAACGACTCCAATCCATTTGATTACGACAGCGCCAGGTAGGTTTATGGTCAGCGTCCGCTTACTGTGCATCCTGTAGCTGATTTCTCAAAAAGGAAGAAGAGATCACAATTTATTCTTTGAAGAGGTAAAGCAAATATTTGGCAATACAAAGTTAATTGAATAGATAACTTGATTAATAGCCCATGCCGTAGTTGGGATACATCCATCCAGGATGAACACTTATCGGACGACGAGGAGGTGTTTGGCGATTGTTGAGCGAAAGTTTAGCGGTTCTGTCCGAAATGCGGTAAGTACTCTTGCGTGAGAACTGAGCCACAGGAGAGGAGATACGGTATCTAAAGGTCAGTTTTTAACACAAAATACTCATTATCTCACTTGTCATCCAAGTTTTCCTGATTGTAGAGGTTGTGAGGCTGGAGATGAGTCATGTAATGGCCTGGATAAACGGGATGCCTGGGACTGATGACCGGCGAATAGTGCATAGTAGGATAATGCATCATGTGATATTCGTGACTGGGCATGCTGAAACAGACAATTGAAGAAGACAGGTTAAAAATACCTGTATGGTGGAGGAAGAGAATTGTAGAAGTGCATCGGTGGCATTGGAGCTGCTGGTCGAGTCGTCAGAATGAGATTTGTGGCGTTTGCCAGCATGATATCCGTAACTTGGTCCAGAGACTTGCTCTTCACCTAAACGAAACTTAATCCAAAATTATAGACGAACTTACGCTGATCCCATTGACCTCCAAGATTTCGTCGTCCACATTTAGTATGTTTGTTGATGCAGCCAAGCCATGGGGCAAGAGGCGAGAAATGAAGATACCATTAGTCATCATTAGACCTTTAATAGTGTTGATGAAGTTTGTTCCGTCGCGGATATAGAATCCGAGAGGTTTGTTCGTATACGTTTTGCACAGTTGCACACGTCTCAGTTCTGTCGGCAAAGTGTCAGCATCCAGAATAGAAGAAACCTAAATATTCAAATGAACAGAAAACATATTGGAATTTACGCGTCTGAACTCTTGAGGAGAAGAGATGGACAGTGAGCGTTTCTTTTTCTCCTCAATAGATTTATGGGTGAGACCGTAACCAAATTGCTCTTCATAAGATTCCCCCTTATTTTGGAGGTTTATACGAAGTAGAGTAGGTTTATCGTTAAGTGCCTTATGCAAGTTCTGAAACAATTTTATAAAGAAAGGAATAGAAAATTTACGTCATCATTGGAAATGGGCAAGTTGGAACCGTCTTTGTCGACGTACGATACGGTGATGGCTTGTGCTTGCTCCTCAGATAGCCTTGAAATCTTCTTAAACACAACCGAAACTGTCAACTCACTTGTGGATTTTGTGAAGTTCATTGAGAAACTCCTCATGCGTAGGAAGAGGAAGACCAGTTCCGACGACAATGGAGTACCGGCGGAAGTCGGCCCCGTATTGGGACTTCACATGGATACGCATTGCTTTATGAAATCAGTTATTTTTGAAAAATAGAGATATAGAGAAGGCAAGGAGCTGAACCAAACAGTGTTTTGACCGACGGTGAATCTGATGATGAGCGTATAAATCGATATAATTTAATTATCAAATGTCAAGCGACGAATGAAGCGGCTTATTTGCCAGTTCAAGGCTAAACTACTGAGAGATCTTCACTGTTCTTTAGATTACAGAAGGAGAGGGATATGTACCGTATGCGGAACTGAGGAAAGAAATAAGACAAATAGGAATGACAAATCAGAACCTGATAAACATAGTGGTCCCCTTGACCGCCGAGCCAGAAATCGATGGCCGCACGGTCAGAACTGACTCATAATGGCAGGGTCAGCGCTCATTTGCATGCGGACCCGCGGCCTAACAACACAAAGAACACCTGAGAGTGGACCGAGCGTCCTTCCTTTGTGCTTATCCGAACGCACTGTTTAAAAATCGTGGAGAACATGAGTAAGCGACCAGTTGGACATTCGGAAAAAGAAACGTAATCGGATGCTAATGCAGTTAGTAGAAGAAAGAGCGTAAGAAAGGACGTGAAAAAGCAAGACATCTGCTTGAACACCTGGATCCAACAATGTCTGGACTGCACGCGTTTGGTTTTTATTAAAGAACATACAGCATGGTGGGATACATTTTATTTACAACTAGGAACCTATTATGATAAACATACTGAAGAACCTGTGAATATACAGATATGGCAAGAATTCGGGTAAATGCAGACAATGATTGGCAGGAAACCATCAAACCATAACGACAGAAGCTTCCGCATCGCTTGGTGCGAGATGTTGGCAGCTTTTGTCGCACTTATACGCGAAACTTTGCGTTAATGCCCTGAAGGGTGGCAACTCAAAGAAACATTTGCGCAGACGGACATTGAATAAAAGGAAGAAATATGGGAAGCCAAGGGAAAAAAGATCGTTGCAATAGGGAAGGATAAAGATGCAGAAGTAGCGGAGCGATGACCCAGGTTCACTAACGTAGTACCCAAACTGAAAACCGTTGATTTGTTTTGAACTCGCGCCTTCCGTAAAGGGTGATTTCCTGTCTCATGCTTTCTCGATTTCAACCAAAACTTACCGCTACAGCTGATTGAATCGCCTGAACTGCGAATCCGACAAAACTAATCAAAAACAGGTGCAATTCTCGTCTGTAGTTTGAGCTCATAGATCGTTTACACAACATTATGATAGTTGTGGCGTTAGCTACTACTCCCAAAATGGTAATGATCCAACTGAAGATTGTCAATTGCATCACGTTGGAGATTTGTGTCTAAAGAATCTTATGAATTTCGTCTATAATTCCTCCACCCACCACATCGAAGGGTTCTAGAACATATCCACCTATTTGATCTCTGTAAATGAAGTGAACGTCTATTTGAAGCAACGTGAAGGTGAACCCCAGTGGGAACAAACAGATGAAAAGGACGGTGATCCAATAGTTGGTGTCCCATATCTGAGTAGGTTGAAATCTTCAAAAGTTCAAAGATGATTCACTGCTTCTCTGTCAAAAGGCCATGTTATTGCTCGCATACGATGGAAAATAGTGAAGAAAAGAGAAAGATGTTGGCAATATCCAAGATAAAATCCAATGAACATTGCAACGCGTAATAGAGCTGGCCAAGGAAAATTCTCCAGATAAATACCGAAATCTGACTTTTCCGGAACATGATTTGGTATTCGGAGTATGAAGAAGAAGGAGATCCAGGTTATTACGTTCTGAAAGACTTTGTAAGAAGTAAAGACTAGGACTTACAACAATGGACAGCGTGATGGTAAGTTTTATAAATGGTGAGCAGAAAAAGCGCCTTTCTCGAATAACCAACCAAACGACGACTTCATACATAACTATTGAAATAAGACCAAATAAAGACTGCCAAAGTAAGCACCACATTTCTGAAAAAGAGAACATGAAAAAGGAAGGGAGAAGTCAAGAAAGAACTTCAAAACACGGCACTTGAGTGCTATAAGAGTCTTATGCCTCGATATTGTTTTAGACACAGCAAATATATGAAAGTAAGCTCGCGGATATCATTCCCCCAATTAGCCGCGTACCCTAGATCGTTGGTGACAGGACACGAGAAAAATAAACAGCTTTTCCCAATTGGTCGCTTAGGCTGTGGTCTAAATGGAGACGGAAGGAATCAATTTTGTTGTTCGTCCTTGGAGTTGGACTTAGAGAAGACAAATGACGACTCTTTTGAACTTTTGTTTGCTGTTACAGAACAAAAAATATGTCGCAACATCGTCCAGCCTTTGGATGCAATGAGTCCTTACAAACAGCGCCAATAAAAATCCCGGGTTGTTAAATATCCTACTTGATAAATTGCGTGAGAAACAGATCCCTGAACTCAATATATCTTTGCAGGAGATTCATTTCGTTTTAGAAACAACGAAATTGATTCTGTTGTTTGAAGAAGGCAGAAAACGGCCAGGTGGGCAAGATTCAACCACGGCGTTTGGAGCCTGCAAAAGGGGAAGCTGAAAAAGATCGGCCCTTCCAGGCTTTTTCTGCGTCATTTGAGGGAAATTTAACTCTAAGCGGAGGTGAATATTTGGTTAATTAGAACGATTGAATTTTGTTCTAACAAAATTGGAGAATGAAAAGAGCATATGTCAGCGGCAGTGCTTATTCCCATATGGACCGTTTAGCGGTTCAAAGTCGCAAATCAAAAGTTTCTGTTTTCTTCTTAGCATCTTGAAATGATGTAGAATGTCAAAAAGCCCACAATTGTGAAAGATGAGTCTTCCTGGAGATAGGAAGATTTAGTTCCTATCAATGTTTGTTCAGGACTATTAGCTCAAAATGTCTTGAATGCAGGAGCAGCCTAAGGAATGGCAGGGATGTCAGAGTGACCGGAAGGGGATTGGTTTAAAGCAGACACAACAGGTGACTCTCCATTAGTATATCAAAGTTGACCTGAGAGTGCAAATCAATAAGATGTCTAATTGACGAGTGCAAAACAAAAACACCCGAGGACACTCCGAAGAGCAGACAGAGTCCAACTGGGGCATCTGGAATAGCATGATATAAATTGTGTAAAATGCGGCATCCAATCTCACTCGATTTTTTGTCCACATTCCTTGTAGAATGTCACGACACCTAACGAAGCATGTTAGTCGAAGCAATGGCCGCCTACCGACTTCCGTAAATTCTCAATATTCTAATAAACAAAATATTTTCAGAAATTTACGAAGATCAAACAAAATACTATTCAAATGCGGTCTAGCTAATACAATTTCTGATGTTTTAGCAAGTAGAGAGGGATGGGCTCCGACCGAGTACCTGTTGTTTTGAAACGTAAAACAACAAACAAACTTTAGACGCGACGACTGGTCTTTCTTTTGGGTGTCTAGGGAATGGATGAACACGCAGTATGATCGGCACAAATTCCAAGAAAAACAGTTCGTGTGTCATTTTAGAAACGATTTCGAACTGACGAGGTGATACTTTGGCCCGAGCCAGACTAACTGATCGCGTTTTAAGGAAGGACTACCTAATAAAGAATTATAAGAAAATGAAAAAACTGACGGATAAAGGTGCTTCAGAATCCAATAAAGAGTATAACTTTGTTCCGTCGAGCTATGTTTTACCGGTAAGTCAAATTGCTGAAGATGAGGAAAATATTCAGGTTGAATATCATCTTTTTGTGGAAGAATTCCGAAAGTTTCCATCTAATACAATTTGGATTATGAAACCTGTAGCTGGTGCACAAGGCAGAGGAATATTTCTGTTCAAAAGGTTAAAAGACATCCAAGAATGGAAGAAGGTACAAAATTGAATTTAATGGTCTAATTTCATTTTCTAGCAAGACAACGGGGGTGTAGAAGCCCTGCCATATGTAGTTCAATCCTATGTTCAGAATCCATATTTGATTGGTTGCAAAAAGTTCGATGTTCGTCTGTATGTTCTGGTCACTTCAGTAAGTTCAAAAACAAACGATTTCATGTTCTTCAGTTTCGCCCATTGAACGTTTGGGTAAACCGCGAAGGATTTGCTCGCTTTTCCCATTCAAGATACGATCCATCAAGTGTTGACGATGCCTGTGAGTTCGGCTCTGAATCATTTCAAAGTCTTTTAAGTCGTCCACCTAACAAATGTTGCTATCGCCAAGACGGCGGCAGATTATGATCCAGAGCGGGGGCTCAAATGGAGCCTATTTAAGTTGTTTAGGTATTTTCGAGCTATTCATGGTCACGCGACGGTAAAATAACAAATATGGAGGATTCAGAAAGGTTCAGATAGAGAAAATGCTAGAAGAATTGGGATGGGTCATAATCAAAAGTCTTCGATGTGTAGACAACTTGATCATTCAGGTTAGACTATAGTTCCATTATATAAATAGAAATCAGGACTCACATTGCTTTGAATTGTACGGCTACGACATCTTGTTTGATGAAAACTTAAAGTCATGGCTTTTGGAGGTTAACGCTAGCCCTTCACTTACTGCATCAAGTCAAGAAGATTTTGAACTCAAGTCGCGCGTACTCAACCATATGCTCGATGTGTTAGACTTGGAAAACAGGTTAGCATTCCGTTCATTTTCTAATCCTTTTTCAGGAGGTCTGGGAAAGAAACCAAAGTGGGCAATTTTGACCTTCTAGTCAGAAACGGAACACCCGTCGAATTATGCAAAATGCCAGAGAGAACGGCTCCTCTATTTACTCCATCTTTGAACTTGAGACTCGGTAAGCACCAAACTTTAAACATGTTAAATTTAGACTATTTAGGCGATTTCAAGGCCCCGCCTGCAATGTCGTAATACTTTATTCTATACCCGTTAATAAACTGAAACGAATCGAATGATAGTAGAGGCTAAGAACAATTGGCCATCCGTCTCATGGCTTGACTAACGGGGAACGCGGGAGCATGTGCTGGAAGTATCCAATCAGACTGCAAAAATACTCTTCAATTAATGATGTATCTTTAGCTACCTGACAAACAATTTCAGCCCGTGACTGAAGTAATTGAATGGTGTTGACCGTGAAGTCCTCGTCCACGGATATCAAGCTGTCGTTTGAAACAAACAGCGTCCCTGAAAAGGATAATTATGTTTGAAACGATTTCATACCAGTAATGGCAACAGTCCCCATCGATGGAACATTTTTAGCTATTAGAGAAACGGAATTTGACGTTGGACCAGCGCTAGACACAACATACGTGTTGGACGAACACAATTCCACATGAACATCCTGTGACATTTGCTGTGAATCGTAAATTTATCATACCGGGTCGATGCCGCCTCGAATCACATTGTCACGGAACATGAAAAACCGTTCCATTACTATTTGTGCTTCAGGGAAAAGATTCAAGTTGCCAAGGAACTGAGGATGAGCTTGTGTTATCACAACAAAATGAACATCTGTTGCTCGTATTCCAGAAGAAGAGAGATCTGAACAGGCATATAATTTTCCCAGACATTATCTAACGTTTAATAATGTCCGCTTTTTGATGTGGCATGCCAGTATTGACAACTATCGTACATCTGCCATCCCTAATTGCAATAACATTAGAGCTTGTTCGGATCGAATGTGTGTAGTTGCCTTCAGTAATGTATGGTTCATCTAAGGTATACAGTAACGTTGACAAGGGCGAGGGCTTAAACAGTCATTAAACCAACTTTTTCAACCTACAGTGCTCAAACTGAGTCTTCTCGGCTGTAAAGTTGTTCTTGACGGAAAAGGCGAAGTCTGTGGTGTTGTTATTACAACAGAAGTTTCTGAAAATGCGTACTCTCCCATTATCCAAACATTTGTTCAAACCCTTTTGCGAACTTGATGGCGCATTTCTAATGACGTTGTAATCAAACTGCTGGCCATTGTTCCACCATTCGGACACGACTCGCTAAAAAGGGAACGGGTTGAAAGATCAATTACAAAACTTTCGTTGGCTGGTCGACCTGCTAGTAACTGAACCAAAAGTTCTTGAGACCCACAACAGACATAATCTTGACCATACTTTTGGCAAACGGCCATTCTGCCTCCTGTTTGCACAATACATGGATCTGCTTGTCCCTATAATTGCACTCGACATGTTCTATTGAGGAAAAAGCTCTGACCGGCATTGTTGGCACGCATCTCATTAGAGCTAGGGTTTCTCGGTGTCGGAGCTGAGTCAAGCCTATTTCACATGGAAAGACAGAAGGAATCATCCAGAGAAGAAAAAATATTGTCACCATCTGAAAGCGATAATCAAGAAGAGAATGGATAGGACCATTGAAATAGGATCGAGTGCAATCTAAATAAACATCATCAATCAAGTCTCAAGTGGTTTTTCAGGTCGCGAGTCGAGTTTTTAGCAATTTGGGTGAAAAACTATTGTTCCTTTGAAAGGTGTTCAGATACAGGTACTTAAACAACGATGTTATATGGAAAGCTACAATACTTGGAAGATAGAAATGACATGCTTCCCCTGGTGGATAGCAACTGTATGTATTAACAGACAAACACAGTACATTTTTAAACAAAAAACGGCACGGGCTGAAAGCAGGAAGAGGATTATGAAGAGCGTTTCAGCAAGAAATGATATAGACTAGCACCGGTCTGGGCAGCCGGACAAACACCCGGCTGGAGACAAAGGGAAGGTAATCGGCAGGGTCACCTCCGCCTATTCATCTCTAAGTGACTAAGTTGACTTGAAATTTCGGAAGAAACTTTATTCATAGGAAAAATCGGCTGATAGAATTAAAATTCACGGGAAAAACACAGAGGACAAATCAGTCTATGAACTTTGAAGGAAGATATGCTGGGCAGATTGTTTTAGGAGATGGTAAGGGGGAAACGACCATTAACTCAACCTATTTAAGTCGAATGGGTTACCTGTTGGTGCGAGAATTGAGAGGAAGAGTACTATAAGAGGAGAACAGAGGATAGATAAGGCTGTATGGACTGAAAGGCGGCATGACACGGGAATTTTCTTTTTTGATAAGTGGATAACTTAGCTAGTAGACAGTTACAACTATAGGGCATACAAATTAAGTGGACAGTTTGTCAGAATCACAGGGGCACCCTCGCAAGATCACAGTTTGCCACCGAATGGACTGTTTAAATTTGGTAGGTCTACAGAGGACGAAGATCAGCTTCGCTCGTCTGCAGAGGAGTCGGTGTCTGAGCAACAAATCCAACAGTAGGAGCTGCGGAAGGAGTGAGACCAGTAGATTGGCACAAGAAGTGAGGCTGTCCGTCTGAATAAACTGCTTTGATAAAACGTTTACTACAGCGTCAAATACCTGCTCCAGTGTTGAAAAGCGAAGAATACATGCCAGAGTCATTCCTGAACGACGGCAGTCCAGAGCTCGTGTAGAGACCATTGCTAGGAGTGGCGGCAAGAGGAGCTGCGGTGCGTTGAAGAGCAGAAATATCAAGAGTCGTCGGTCTCGACACTTCCGTATCCGATGCTCCGTTGACTTGTCCCAGAGTAGGATTGCCCAAATCAAATTTGGGAATTTGGAATACCTTCTGTAACGGGAATATAAGTTTGAAAATAAAGATTTGTTACCTTGAGTTCCGGCTCAAGAATGCTGATATCACTGGCTGACGGCAGAGCCGATCGCTTGTGAGCCGCACGATGAATAGCCTGATGCTGGGACAGATAGTCGTTGATCGAAGGGGGATCGATTGGTTCCGTCTTGAAGACGTGTCCGTTCGAATGGCTGTGATCCTTGTGAAGAAGGGCAGCAATCTCTTCAAACTTCATCTTGTCAGTCTCGGGCAGATGAGCGAGATGTCCTCTCAAAAAGTCGACAACTTTCTCCAACTGAAATATTCGTTTCAAAGGGGCCAACAAAAGTTACTCACAGATTGCTTCACCGAGGCGATTTCTTTCTCTTTCTGGAGATTGGCATCACGTTCACGGGCTACCTGCTCTTGCAAGCTCTGCATCAAATCCAAACGTCTCTGGCGGCATCTGGCAGCAGCTTCCTTGTTGCGCTGTCTCCGTTTCTGCCTCTTATCGGCTTCCTCAGGATCACAGTCTTCCTGGAAGAAAAATAAATCTATTTCTGTGGATTGGTGTGGGTTGGGCACTGACTCATCGGGCCCCTCACCCGAGTCCATCAAGGTAAACAATATCAAGACATCCTGACATTTTCTGTGCCCACGGACAATTTTTGTTTGGTAGCTGTTAGCGCAGCTCTCCCGAATCTGGATAATCCGATTAGCAAATTCGGTACCACTTAAAGAGAGGAAGAGGTGATACAAAAACTACTTCCCTCTTTCTCATAAAAATAGATCAGTTTTTATGCGAAAAGGGCCGTGTGAATCACTCGGATCAAGACACAAACACAGAGGACGAGATACCTTGCAAGGCTGGGTTGAATCAGTCTACACAAACACGAAACGATAATCGACTCGAATTGAAGCAGCGTCACGTGTGTGATACCCCGATGTCAAAATGGAATAAAGGTACTCACGTTAACCATTTCGTCTCCAGGTCGACGTCCTCCTTTTCTCGTTGGCTTCGGTCCACCCATGAAGTTAGAAGCGCTTCCCGGAAAGTCGTAGGGCAGATTCGATCTGCTGACTCCTGGCAGACGGTTGTTCAGATGATTGAGACTTCCGCCTAAACCTAATTTAATTTTTAAACTGTTATATTATTGGTGTACCGAGAGCGGAGCCGGGAAGAAGCGGTGAGCTGAGATTACCAAGAGCTGGATTGCAACCGTGATCTGGCGGAGGAAACTGAAAAATAAAATTACAAAACGACAAATAATGTTTTTCTTCTTTGTCTATTTCATGATACCGTACCATTCCCATGTTCGGAAAGCCTTGCTGTTGAGGGTGTTGATGAAATAACTGTTGATAACTACAGCCCGGCTGTTGATTATAATTCATTTGTAGAAGACAAGCCAGCTCTAGAGAACAAAAAAAAGAGTCCAGAAATGAAATAAGAACTGAGAGAAAAGAACGGGGCAGCGGAAAGAACACTGACGCTGGGCGGGATAAAGACATTTACCGACAGACAAAACATGAACAGTATTCTGATTGTTGTCTATAAGACCGCAAATAGAGAAAAGCTAAAGCTCAATGAATTTGAGCCCTGGTGACTGTACCCCGAGTCTAATTTTACTTACAACGACTGATAAGGAGACGAACTACAGAACTGGTCGATAGAGACATGGGGGATATGCGCAAACTTTTCCGAAAAAGAAGAATGACGTGAAGAATCACGAAGATAGTGGTTATCGGGAGAGCCTTCAGTGGCACCAAGGTGAGTCACTAGCCAGACCCGGACCGGCCGGGACGGACGCACGCGTAGCGCGTGTAAACCACCAACCCCCTATCTCCAAAAGTGTGAATCATGCGAAAATGTTGCTACTCTTCAACTTTTCCTTATTTGGTTAGGCAAATGGCATTGGAAAAAGTTGTAGGGTGGTAGAGAGAAATTCAGAAAAGTCAGTAACCTTGGAACGGAAGTGTACTGTTTGCCCCAGGGCAGTTTGCTTTAAGCGCATGCTTTTGATCTCGCGGTGGTCACGGCATGATGTCATTTCCAGTCTTGGAACTATATCTGAGCCACTCAAGAAAAACAAGCAACTTGAAATTGGCCTGAACTTGTGCTTAAGAGGAAAACGAGTACAGCTTGGCCAAGAACTCTGTTCCACTCGCAGTTGACATTTAGCGAACTTAGAGAACTTCATGACAATGGGGAAATTTCCAGGGTGGGGCCGCTTATCACGATTTCTATAAGCACTCCTGATCCGGAATGTGTCCAGACTGTTTTGAAAGTCCTCAAAGAAAAATGTGAAACCTCTACAGTCATATTTTGCTGGGTAGGACCTACATTACCCTGAAGATCATCATAAACTGCGATAATGCCGGATGGGGAAGACAGAGCAAACACAATAAACGACCGGAAGAGAAGAATCTAAACCAGAAAGAGCAGACCCTTGGAAAGCACAACAGGAAAAATGTACAGATTTTTCCAGAGCACGTGCCCAAAATCAGTGCAAGATGATAATACCTACATCTTTTTCGTAAAAGGGGACAGTGTAATATGCTATCGAAATAGCCATCCACCTCCGCTAGTACAGTCTGGCCAGAGTTTAAAATTAGTCCTCGTGCTAGGGTGCTCCAAATGTCATGCAGACCGTCGGCAACCCGGCTAGTCTCTGTGACGCAATCGTCAGTAAGAAAGTGGTTTTATACCTTAAAATAGACGAGAAAGAGGGTGGTGCAGAAGTCAACGAGAAGAAAATGACTGATTTCAAAAGAGGAACGCTATCACAATATGAATTCCGATGCTGTTATCGGTACCTTAGTCATTCGAGGCTCCCAAAAGTCTGTAAAAGATGCGATTGATGAGGGTAATAGGGTCAGATTAAACAAAAAGGATAATCTAAAAGAGTCGGATAAATCTCATGCTGAAAACAACTTATTTCCGGGTGGATTATCTTATTACCAGCTAACTCGCAACAAATGTGATAATCCTAGTCTGTACAGCTAGATGAGTGGCGACGAAAACAATTGAATGAAGTCTGGTGAAAAAGAGACGGCTCAAAATGGACTCAGTTCCGGGATGGAGAACCTTGCCCGTCCCCACAATCGATGATCAGGTGAAGGAATTGCGAAAACATGCAGACGGTGAATTGCCAAGAAGATTTCTTGTGCCTGTTATCAGAAATAATGAGAGGGAGGAAAATTATGTTTTGCACCTTTTCAAGCGGGTTACCTATTTCGCAAATTGCTCAACACCTTGTAAAAAACAAATAACTTACGAAGCTCTGGAAGGTCTGGGCGAGATCCTGATGTAAGAAAGGGAACGGAAATTGACCAGGATATCCCGAATAGCCAGGAGTAATAGGTGTCGAAGGAAGGCATGACGATCCATTGGCAGGAAAGGCAAAATCTTCCTCCTGATGTGCTTCATGCTGCGCCGGTTGTCGCACGATTACTGACTGGCCCTGCGATCCATCAAAGAAGTCGGAATTGTTTGCGAACATGACTCCACAGCTGAGTAAGTAACAACGTGTCTAATAACGACGAAGTGGAGTATAGATTGATTGTCAGCGCCAGCCGTAGAATACCGTAGCTCGCGTCAGCTCCGCCCACCACCCTCGAAGACGACCACGGCTGTAGCGGCAAGAGAAAAGGCGGAGATTAGCTGCACTGTACACAGGTTATGGACGAGGATGTTGAGAGATCCAGGGCAACTGAGCCAGGATTACCCGGTTAGGTGACAAACTTTGATTGTCTTTGACGCATTGCCGCCAACCGGCATGGGTCATGGAGAGGATTCATCGGGCCGAGGAGATGACACCTTGTTTGAAGAGAGAGCTTCATTCTATCGACGTGCATGCTGTCATCCGGCTGGTTCTATTTCTACTTGCTTTACACAGTCAATTTTTGGTTTTGCTCTCACAGTGCATAAGAGTGACTAGGCTTAATTAGATGACCACGGCCAGTTACTCAGCTCATAACGCAGCGTTTGAGTAGAAAACAGTCACCCGTATACCCTAATTCGACTATGAGTTTAGCTAAAGTACTGTATTCAGTCAAACAGTTACCACAATTTTCGTTTCTGGAAAGAATGTCTAGAATCACAGTTCCGCTACTTTCCCCCGGTGCTGCAAAAGGTTAGTCAGAAGTTCCCCAGTCTATAATCATCGTCTATTTCCTGCCCTGATAATGATGTTTACCAGAAGACGTCCTCATTATGATATTCCGGAGAGGAGATTACTAACCGAGATCACATGGGATGACTAATAGAGATAGACTTTTCATGCTCTCAAAGAAGCCTCTCTTGTACTAAACATTAAAAACGTTTTGTTCAACAGTTGGGGTAAAAGAATGCAGGCGCCGGTTGGACCTATTGTGCGCTGATTGTGATTCATATTCAAAATGCCAACGTCTTCCTCTTACTGCGCACGATACAGAATGACTCCCCCAAATATTCTCTCCCGAGCGATCAGTCATGCTTGAATCTTCAGTTTTTCGAGATGCACTCGTTACTAGTTTGAAGGAGCAAACCGACGGTTAGTGCACTTTTCAAAGTGCATACCCGTGCTTCCCAGGGCCACTGTCCATGAGGATTCATCGGCGGGAGTCGGGGCATTCTTTGTCTCAGTTTTAAGAAAGAAAAGGGCAGGTGACGTGATCCTGAGAAAAGGAACCTCGTGCTGCCCACAAGTGCTATACAAAAAGCTTGTGAGCGGGGGAAAAGTAGCGGGCCCTGTAAGAATAACAAAAAGGAAACATGTTATGCTACGCCAAAGGCTCCGCTGAACAAGCTAAAAGAAAGGCCCTGTAGATGAGAAAACGAAAACAGGGAGCAACGGTTTAAAAAAAACATTTTGTAGTTTCCCTGACAGTAGCTCTGATCCGGGTGCAGCTACGCTCGTTAGTCCTGCGCAACACACCTGCATAACTGTCACGCAACCTGACGACTGCGACTACTTTTTCATCGAAAATCGTAGTTTCTTCTGCGCGGTGTTGAGTTCCTTGGTTCCACTTTTTCGGATCCATGGGAAATCAAAATGCGTGCACAAAACATCTGATGAGATGTGAACGTGAAGATGACAAATCTGTTAATCCTGGGAGTCCATAGGGATTGTCGCAATCAACGGATTTCGTGATGAATAATGCTTAAAATGGTGGAGACATCAGTAGTGACGCGTCAAATATAAGAAATAACTACAAGTTTAGAGTACAGAAGTATTCTCGGCTAGGACAGACATGTCAACAAAAATACTCCACTGGAATCATGAAACTCTTGAGAAGAAGAGTCAGTAATTTTTCAATCGCGTAATTGGTCGTCAAGAAAAGCTTTTTATTTTTGGCGTCATGAAAAATTAAAACGCGTCAGGCGTCTTTTCACATGCAAATTATTTCGTACTTTTCTGTATCAGATCTGAGCTTGTTTACCCGCTTCTCTTTCTTAGAATGTCTGTTTTTCGTTTTTTTCTTGATGTCGACGGATTAGTTAGCTGATGTAAAACCCTCAATGCATTATGCGTTGTACTCAGTTTAGTATGTCCGTTTTCGGATCTAAGCCGACGCCGTAGCGCTTTTGAGTCATTTGGGAGTAAATATGCGACGCCGAGAAGACTCATATTCAGTGCTGGCTGTCAAAACATCTGTAATTCTTAAGCTAATGATGCGCGTTTCCTTTTCAATCATTGCCAATATGTTCTCATCTGGAACTTAAAAGAATGTGCTGTTCTTCTGTGTGCAAGCTGCACTACAAATTTTGCCCCAGGACTCGGAAAACGTCAGATTCTCCATTTAGATTTTGAGATATTGTATCCCAAGACCAAACATTACAGATACGACATCGTTAACATACCTGATCCAAACCAACAAAGCCTTCCAAAGCTAGGCGATGGTACAGAATGCTTTGAAGAGACTCCATTTCCCTGATGGCTAAACTTAATAATGGTCAGTACAAAGAGTGGAAACAAAGCAGGAGACGGTTAGTTAATCACGGGATATATCATGTCTGACACAGGAGAGGAGGGGCGGAGCCGGCACAGTTGACACGGGAGCCAAAACAAGCTGCCGAGCCCAAGTTGTGTCGGATGATTTTCTAATTAAGAGGGAGCAGTGTCGAGGTACAAGAAATGAGAAGCAAAAATGATACACAGTTAATGCGGCAAATGGTGAATCTTCCGCAACAATTATTGTGTTTTTGCGACTGATATTGTGATTCTCCCTATTCGTGAAACACTTAACCATTCTAATGAAAATAAGGTCGACGAGAAGCGGATATGATTAAAACGTTGCGCACATTTTCACACCTGCGCCCCTAGACTCGAAAGTTCTTGGGAAAGCACATATGGAGAAGGAAGTTTCTAAATAGAAAGAACTTTTGACACGTTTCCTCGACAACATAACTGTTTAAAACTTATGGTTAAGATAAAGTTTCGGCTTTACCTGTTTGTTAAGTCGTTCGGCGAGCAGATGTTCATTTTGTTATTGCGAGTTCTAGACAGCGCAAAATTCATGTGCGGACCTGTTTGAGAGATAGACACTTCCAATAATCTGAGAGCAAAAAACTTCCGGCGCTCCTGTCGGTCTTCTCAGATATTCCGGCCCCCGTGACTAAGCGCTGTTTTGAGGCACTTGCCGTTAGTTGGGATAATTGCTTTCACTAGGTGGGAAATGGACAACTGTATCCAAGTGAGACTTTTTTTGCAGCGAAAATGAAGAGAAAAGATGGGTACTCATTGCGTCCAAGGTGAGATTAGAGGGAATGGCTGGCCCGAACGAATTGTTCTCGCAATATAACTATAGAGGGCAGACGGTCTAATGTTACAGCAATTTTCTGAGATTTATGATTTGAAAAGGCGTGAAATGCCAAATGTGCCGTGTTCAGCAGTAATTTAATCGAAAAGGATCAACTACCTCATAACAGAAAAGCAGCTCAAAATATAAGATTGTGGGCGGTACGAGGAAGAGAAGCACTCTGACTGCACACTCAGAGATTCTGTCGGATGACTGGATAATTAAAACTGAATCAGCGCATAGACAAATAATCTTATCAGATTAACAATTTCCAAGCATTGGCAACGCGTCAAAACGTCATACTTGCGTGTTTGGAGAAAAACAAGTTAGAAAAGGAGAGCTGTAGAGTAGGTCGCTATTGAACGCACTTTTTCCAGGTGAGCTCTTCATTACTATAGATTGATGCGTTTCAATCATATTTAGTTTTTGTCAGCTGTTTTTTCCCTTTAGTGTCTGTCAAGTCATTTTTCATGCGTTTTCCTGAAGAGCATGTAAACGAAAAAGTCTTGAAAAAATAATGAGAGAGAGTTGGACTCTAGTACGATAAAACAGTTCAAGGAGATTAGATGTGACCACGTAAGTTAGTGTGTTCAGTAAAGACGGTAGCAGATTACCCTCACTGTAGAATATAGAATACATTCTTCCAAATATATTTGTGTATAAGTTCACCGTGCTGTATAACATTATGCCTTGCTAATTTCGCCTATTAGGAGCGCATTTTGCACATCACAGACCTGAAGATCCTTAAAGAAAACACCCTCAACAGCAAGCTGAAAATTGAGAACGAAAAAGGAGATATACCAACCTGTTGTTCCCAGCGGTGTTAATTGAACTAGTAGAGTAAAAAGAGGATGCGCACCTGAAAAATTTTAAATGAAGAAAATCATGGGCATCTTTATATCAAGATAGAGGAGTGTAAACGATTTTAAAAAAGGGTTATGGAAAACAAATCAATTTCCTATAAAATAATGAGAAAGGGAAGTTCCGCTGAAGAGGTTGGGAATCAATGGGCCAGCGGATGCGACTTGGGCTGATAAGACAGTGCTCAGGAAACGATAACGAGGCGCCGATGCCTGTACGCCCAACAATGCTTGACAGGAACAATAAAAGGTTTTGTAAAGTAGAGGATGGAAAGGTGTCTAAAAGATTGTACTTGACAGACGGTACAATCAGATGGATATTTGAAGGCGATGCGTGGAAAAGGTAACCGCGCTTCGCCCCACTTGGTTGCATAATTTGTGCGCGAAGGCAAATTACAAAAGGAAAAGCAAACAGCAAAGGAGGAGGTAAATAGTGAGAGTCTGGAGAACCCCGTACAGGGGACAGGGTGCGCAGACCAAACCCTCGGAGCCATGTACAAGCAAAAGTTCAGAGATGTGATCCCAAAATATAAGTTGTGAACATTTTGCGAATGTTCTATCGATCCTTTTGTGATTTGTACAATGGGCAATGAGCCTCGTTTAGAGATACACGACAAACACAAGTATCCGGAAGTGTAAAAACGAGTGCAGCTACTTCTGGCATATAATTCATAGCGTGATTGAACGTAATGTTTGAAAAATCCGAAGTACACTAAAAGAGAAGACCAAAGCCAGATGGAAATTCGTCAGAAGTGAATGTGAGGTGTAATGCACGAGAAGCTAAATCAAAAAGTGGCGGCTCTCGTTCAAAATCATTTAGAAAAGCAACGGAAACCTAATGTAAACAAGAAAATAAACAATAGTGCAATCGACCGTGACTCCGTAACTATTAGCGGAAATCCTACTACCTGATCTTTTTGTGTAGTATGAAAATGGGACGAAACCAATAAGAAGGATTTAAAGATTAAAATATCAAAGAAGGGTCTGAGAATAGACTAGTGCACGGACTGAGATGGCTAATTGCGCCGTGATTTTTTCTGCCAATTAAAATTTATTCACGACACAAAACAGAATGAGGAATATTTTCCGAAAAAAGGGGATTAGCAAGTTTTTAATGGCAGATGTTGTTGGGACCCGTCGGAAACGAGTCCGATCAATAATGGCACACTTCCATGCTTCAAAGATGTTTAGCGGTACTTTCATTCAGTTGCTTCGTTTTCCTAATTATTTTCTGGTCTTCGCATAAAAACTATTTTTAAAACACGCTTGTTGAAATTGCGTTATTTCACTATAATAATTATAGTTTATGTCGTTGGGGAAAAAACTAAAAAAAGAAGCGAAAAAATAAGTATCTGTAAAAAGAAGTATCTGCAGTTCTGAAAGAGAACAACGATACAAATATCAAACCAGTTATTTTTCGGCCTTATCCGCTCGGCGCAGAGCGACGATAATAGGAAAATTGAAACATGAGCGCCTTCTCGGTGGGCACTAACGACCCTTGGTTGGATTACCTGCCACACAAGGGTAATGAAGGACGGCTGCGCAAAGAATCGGCTATTAATATGTAATTAGATTTTTTCAAAACGACAGAATCGGAAAGACACGCCACCTACAACAAAGAATTCCGTGGTGGGGTATACATCCAGGAAAAACAGAACTGATCAAATTCTAAGAAAGAAAAGTTTAAAGGTAAGAGAACAGCTGTTTCTTATTCTAGCCAGCTCACCTTTTTGGTGGTTAAAGGAACAAAAAGTGGGAAAACGGAAAAGTTTTGTTGACTTGTTCATTAAAAACTAGAAAGATTGAGAGAAACTCGTAAAATGAGGGTCCTGGAAGGAATGTCTGGTCGCTCGTGTTGTGCAATCACAGATCGGAAACGATAAAGCATTCAAACGCAGCCCGATTGATCGCATACCAAACAGTGGTCAGGGTAGCCGGAAATATTGCACTTTACGAAGAGGCGCAGACACTCAAGAACCTCAACCCATCTGATCCGCCGACTGTCCGGACGAATAGTTGAATGACATCATTTAATTTACGACAGCTACCACACTCCTTTTTGTTTGAAGTAGAGCGTTTGATTAGTACTGAGTGAAGTTTTTGGAGCTTTTTTCTTTTTCATTTTAAACGGTTCGATAAATCGAGGTAATTTTTGGAATAGAACTGAGAACAGTAAGTACAAAGGAAGTGAGTGAGAATAAAAAAATCTTTCGAGAAAGGGTTTGCTGTATAAGACGACAAGACAAATTCGCAATTGACAACCACAAGACAAACAGGCGCCAACATGCGCGGAGAAGAGCGACCGGAGACAGCCGTGTCTGATTCCATAATTAGGCAATTTTTCGGAATACATGAAAAATAATAAACGGGGCTAGGGAACAGCCAAAAAAACATGCGACCTAGAATTAGATGGCAGTAAAGTTTACGACATTAGTTTAGCTTAAGCCTAATATTGGAAAGCTGAAACAGTGAGTTTTTTAAGTCTTTTCTGCGGGGAGACTACGAGTGCTCAATAGAAGGAGGTGAAAATGAAACAGTTCGATATTGTGCGGTGAGGGAACCGGACTGGCGGCGCCGATCGCCACCAGTGACAGTAAAAGAGAGAAAAGCGACCAGGCAATTGTAGGACTTTTTATGTCGGTTTCCAAAAACACAACAAAAGAATAGGATGTGCAGATGTGGGAAATGAGTGTCAAAATAGTCTTGTGAATTGTAAATAAGAACGTAGGTAGGGAGGCGAAGAACGAGACAGTCTGCGAAAGGGCTCGCGGAGTCAGTAAAAAGTGGCGGTACCGAACAAATGTCTAGTATGTCGCCCAAACAGCTGGTTGACTGCGATGACATCACGATTGGAGGCTGACTCATCGACTCGTCGTTGCGAAATAGCGCGCCCTGGGCCGAGAGAAAGAGAGAGATAGACATAACAGAACAGGGCAGTCGCGACAACTGACCCGCTTACTCATTTCTTGCAGTTTCATACGAATTCCTAGTTATTGAAATAGCGAAGGGCCTCTTTTTGTGGAAAAGCAGTATCTGTTCGGCGTGGGCGAAAACAAACTGCTATAGTAGCTGAAAACTGCACCAGTTCAAACAAAAACAGAAGATCGTTGGTCGAAAATGACGCGTAAGAAATATCAATTAAGGCAAATTGAACACGGTACTTTTTATTGGGTGTGTGAGTTTTCTAATAATTGAAATCATTGAAAGAAGTATCCACAAAGGATTATTAAAACCAACTTGTTCTTTTTATTCAGCTGACATCGTCTTTTTGAACATGCTCGCGTTTCGCGAATATGGTCTGCACCAATAAGGATAGTTTAGTTTCAGGGCAAATCCGTACAATAGACAGATTGCAAAAAGATTGCAAAAATAGCTGCTGATGCTTCGAACGCTGTGGATGGAAACAGTAGTTCCCTGTTTTTTCTCGAGAGGAGCAGAAGTTATTTTTGTAAACGACTTGTACAAAACTCGTCAACAAGACGCTGCAAATAAGTTCTCTTGATGGTTTTAGAAAAGTCTTGGATTCACGGCCCCAATGATTTTGAAATGCGGTTTTTTGCTATTTAGCATACACAACTGCCTTGTACCTCTGTCTAGAATAAATGCTTTATTGATTAACTGCTGAGGTAAATGACAAAATGAAAAGCACTGGGTATACTCGAGCCTGATCTCCACTACAACGACTACTTCTTGCCATACATTCCCAAAAGAAGCGGATTGTAGTACATACTTCTGAAAATTTGACAAAATTGAAACGATCTCGACAAACCTGTAGTAATTTCCGTATCCGTAGGGATTGTACATACTGCTCATCATGTACGGATTCATCCCATAACCATATCCCATACCGTATCCAAGCCCTGAATCTTAAAATGACAGGACATGTTCTAAAGACTTAGAAAATGTTTCTGACAGGACCGTGTACTATCACAATTGGTACCTAGACTATCATACCCCATACCGTATCCATAGGGGTAGCCGCCGTAGAGCCCAAGTTGACAAAAAGCCGGAAGAGTGAATGCCAGAAGAAATGCGTAGAAAAGCGTCGCGGAATGCATTATTAAGAGATTCTTAATTTTGAAAATTTAGTAAGAAACTTGGAAAGGTCAAAGCGGGAGGAGGCTATTGGGGTCAAAACGCATCTGACAGTGGCAGTGTTAGGACCGTCAGCAGACATAATCCGATCAACAACGAATTCAACACACGATCAAATCTGTAAATCCTCCCTCCCTGCCGGAATCACACAAATAACAATCAAATCAATAAACAACTTTACCAAAAATTCAACGTTTATTCATGGCAAAAATAGATTTTACCCGTTCGTGAAAGTGATCAACAGATTGCACAAAATGAATCAAACGGCCGGCTGAATCGTCAAAAGCGATGTTGACACAGATTCTAAGTAAAAGTTTCGAATGAAAAGAAGGAATTTGTGCTACCATTTCGATGATATTTGACGTACAAGTCCGCCGTCTTCACATATTCGTCATAAGTTGGCGGAGGCGTTTCAATGTGCTCCAAGGAATCGCGTCTTAAGCAAACTTGTTTAAAAGCAAGGTTAACACTACCTCGGTAGTGAATTATACACTTTTTTCATGTAGCTTCTAACAATTTTGTCGGATTGATAGCCCATTTCGACGTACTGCTTGTAGATGTAGTATATAAGGTAAGCAATGAAGAGATTCAATATTCCGATGAAGAGCATTAGTACGCACATGTAAGTTACTTCCATTGGAAACTGAAGAAACTGATTACAGCACGTTTCGATAACTTGGAATGAAAAGTTGCTACTCAAAATTTCTTGTAGCATAACAGTGTTCAAAAAAGGTAGCTAAACAAACCTTGTTTGTAACGTTGAGAACACTATTTTCGATTTTGGTAACTGCTAAAACACCATCGTTCACCTGAAACATTCAAATACAAAAAATTGCAGACTGAAACTTACAACTTCGTCCACTTTGTTCAGCGACCCGTTCAAACTGATCAATGTGCCACTCAGCTGGTAATTGATTTTGTACAGCACCCTGTACACTTGTGCGATCCCGTCATTGATGATTTCAATTTCGTGGTCGACTCCCATACTGCAAAATAATAAAGATACTGCGTGGTACGGCTATAGAGACGAAGACGGCTATTGATTGCAGTTATCAGCCGATTGGCAAATAAGTCGACTGAATCATGGAGCTGCGTGGAAGAGACAGTACTGGATAAATATGGTCGTATGACTTATGCCACGCTTGTAAAATCTTGGACCGCAGAATGGGCAGGACAAAGCTGTTCCATACAAAAAGGTCTTGTTTGGCCAGAGTGCGGGCCAGCCACAAATCGCAACGTGCGGAGAATCTTCCCATACATGTGAAACTCAACACAAGAAACACGAAGAGTCTCTGTTTCGAGCTGGATGTATTTGTGTACGTGAAAAACGCAGTGGCGGATGGGGCTGGTCGCTGTTCGTGAACAAATATATTGTAGTCGGCCCTGAATTCAACTGAAAGCCCTTCTTCCTACTTGTATCGAATCCGCATACGCCTTTTTCATACCACATTTGATAAAAACGTTTATTTGGATTTGACTTTAATATTTAAGTACAAGTATAATCACTGATAATTCGGCACCGATTGATCCACGGCCTTTGTTCTCGTTGATTTTCTGGTAGTAGGAGGAGTCACGGACGAAGAATCGGGATCAACTGAATCCAAGAATTAACTGTTGTTTTTTTTTACTTCGTGGTATTTTAATAATTTCAAAATTAGTGCTGAAAAGCATTAAACAAATTGCTTCAATGGGTACGTTTTGGTCGATACCTACAGTAGAAAAGAATGCTAGAAACTCAAACTAATGAAAGAGGTTTTGTATTTTTATTCTTGTACTTTCACGCGTTCTTTCACACCTCCAAAGTTTGCATTCTTTCAGGGCGAAGCTTTGCTAAAAAAAATTATGATCTGTTAGGTTAAAGAGGTCAAATTGACCGAGGAGAGGCATTTATCCGTTTTCTTTTAAAATGCAAATGAAAAGAAAAGTTTGAAAGAATTTACCAATTCTCTTGCCTTCATCCACTTTTTCGTACTTTTGCGTGAGAGTCTGTTCAATGGCAGCTAGTTCTTGCTGTACATATGGATCAGGCCTTGTTTGATTCCTCACTCGTTGGATGAGCTCTAAAGTCTGGAATCTTCTCAATGATATAGAATGATAATGAAGCTACCTGCTCTCTAAGCAGCGAGAATCTGCTGATATTGTCTAGGATTTTCTTTTTCTTGTCGTTAATCTCCTGAGAATAAAGTGATTAAACCAATGTTTGAACTTACAGCCTCCAGCCTGGCCGCATCTGCGCGCTTTTTCTCCACACATCTTTTTTGATTTTCTCTCTGTCGAGCACGAAGGTGCATGCGAGCATCGTCAGCGTTATCGTTCTTGATGTGACGTCCCATGATGTCGTCTGAAATTTGAAAAATATAAAAAATTTCGAGAAAAATATAAAAGAGAACAGAGGATAGAAATAAAAACTAAATGATGTATAAGATTGAGCCACCTTTATAGCTGAAGTGAGTAATTAGAAAATTTGTACCAACTGCAGGCTTTTTGCTAAACAGTGCGCCAGGCAAGTTCAGAATGGAGGCTAACAAACTAAAAATGCCGAAATTTTCGCCGATTTTTAATTTTGTAGAAACAAGCAGACAATAACAGGAACCCAAGAAAATATGATACGACAAGATAAAATAGGGCGAATGTCTTTTGTGGAAGACTAGTCATATTGCCGAGTACGTAATCGCGTACGGCGCAGCTCCTGATCAAAATTAAATAAATTCGTATTATGAAATAGTTTCGCCATAATAGGTGTAAAATTCTTAAAAATATGTAAGACGAAGTTGGCTGGAATTCGAAAATTTCACGGAATTGCTACTTAATACAACATTTTCAAATTGCCCAACAGTTTTGTAGCTCAGTACTTAAGTTTCCCCTCCACCACTTTTCACCAGCTGAATTCGTCGTCTGACGACGTCGTACCCTCATTTTGGAGCCTACAATCGTAGTTGAACTTTTCGAATTTTTCTCGGATTTCAAAACTAAATTATTTTCTAATTTCTAGACAGGACTTAACTGGGAACTTGAAAACTGTAAAAAAATAATTATTTCAAAAAGCTGGTAGCAGGATTCCGCGCAAAATTCCGTTAAACAGTTGCCCTCAGTTTTGAAAAGTGCGAAATACACTTCGCATCACCTTAGCGTTCTAAAACACTTTTCATGACACAATTTGGCTTGCCACGTTGACCTGTGAACGACTCTTTTCACGACATTTTCTCATTAAGATCCGGAATGGAACAATGAACAAATTTATTAACTTGAGGTAGCACTCGCTCTTTTAGTATATTTACGTTTTTTGAGTGGTATGTCATCATTATCTGGAGACAAACCATCTTCGTTCACTTGTTTGTACTCAACATCGCCAGGCTCACTTTTGATATCAGGATCTGAAATGTTAATGTTAGTCGTATCATACTGCTACCTGAATCAACTTTGATATCTTCCGTGTCTTTTTCTACGTCTACTATCGTGTCATCTGAAATTTGTGAGTTTTTGTCTTCGTCCTTCACGGACGTAGACGATCCCGCGTCGTCTGCTTTTCTAAGCAAAACCTGCAACCGCTTCTTCTCCTCGTCCGTCAAAAATTTTTCGTGTTTCTCCAAAAAGCTTTTGTAACTGTTAATCTGAAAATGAAAAATGAATGAAGAACTAACTCTTCTTACCTCCTTTTTTAAAGATTCAACAGAATCTTTTTTTTGTTCTACATCATTTCGCATTGAGCTTACTTGCTAAAATTTTACGTTACATTACAAAATCAATGTGCGATATTTTACCTGCTGCAACAATTGTGCTCGTTTCAGTTTTCGATCCCGACAATTAGCTGAAGCAATTTTGTTTTTCTGCCGGCGCTTCTCAACTCTCGGATCAATTGGACCATCGCGTTTGACCATTTGCCAGTAGCCTGGGCGCTGAAAAATAGGGCGGAATCTTCTCGACGACAACAAGGTGTGTGTCGAAACAGGCAACGAGCGATAGAGGGTCTGATCGATACATGAGAAATCATGATAAGAGAGGGCCGCACGACATTAGCGTTTCGACTGACGGTATGATTTGAGGGGACCTCTTTTATATGTTACGCAATGTCTAGTCACAAGAGCGGTGAGTTTCCCTGTTTGAAATGTAAAGGGGAAGATAAGTTGTGTGATGTGAAAAATGCCAGCGAGACAATAGTTGATTGATCTCACGAGCGAAGCAATTCAGATATGTGAAAGTAGACATATCAAAGACGAAATGTCCTAGGTCATTCGTTACGCTCTTCCATTAACAACAAGTTTATTTAAACAGAATACTTGAGAAACGCCTTTTATCACAATTGTCTTCTTTAAAATTGAAAGACGAGATCACTCGATATCGGTGGCACAGAATCGCAAAGGAAAGAACTACGGATACAATTTAGTTGATCAGAGAGTTGTTCAAAAAAAAAGTTAAAGTCTACATCAGTAGTTCTTACTTGTCAATTTAACAGAAACGCACCAGTGAAAGCACCGGCCAGGTATGGAAAATGATATGACAGCAAAATGAAGGACTAGAGAAAGTAGGCACATCCCCTCCCCGAATTGAGCATTTCTTCAGTAGTGTGAACATAATAGGCACTATGGGGACCCGTGAAGCCGTTTGGTCATACTTCAGTAATGGTTCTGAGGAGGGGATCGGTTTCCTAGACTTCCAAACTCCGAGGGTATGATGAAGTGGTCCCGGTCTCCATGTTGTATTTTGCGGCGTGATCTTCTCCAGGCCTCCTAATATACGGTCTAGGTGTTGCATCATCTAGAGAATTCGCACCAGATGTTTGTTCCGATACTGAAAATGACAAGTTAAGTTAGTAATGAACGGAAAAAGGGGAAAGTAACAATCATGCAAAGAAACACACACCTCGTCTCATCATCCCTGGTCTCCTCGGCTCATTATCCATTGGTATGCTGATCTGACCCCTAGAAGGATAGAACGGAGACTGTTGAGAATAAGGCGTTGTAACTGCCGGAACAAGCGACTTGTCGAACTGGGAGGATTCTTCTCGAGAGCCGATAAGAGCCCTTTCCGAGCCTAAGAAACTAATGTTAGTGGATAGGTCACAACACACTTGTCTAATTTAACTCAAGAAAAAGAGAAAAACTCCTACCGTCTTTGCTCCTCATGATTGTGTATATCGCATGAAGTTTGGTGATCAAATTCAGTATCAGAACTACTGACAGAAGGATGAAGACTATGATGAGTGTGATGAAGAGAAGGTAAAATACCCAAGAGTTAGGCACCTGTAATGAGAAATGTTCTGAGTTATTTAAATATCTTACTTGTGATACGGTGTTTCCCACTTGGCTTGTGACGGATCCAGCATCTTTCGCAACATTTGCAACAGCCTGAAAAACTAAACTTTGAAAAGAGAATTGTGCAAACCTGATCAAAGTTGTCTAGAGTGACGTTGAGCCTTCCGGTGATTCCGTCGATTTGGCCGTTGATGTGTCCAACAAGTGCACCGAGTTGAGCAAGAGTCTGACTGAGTTCGGAAATCGTCTGGTCAACAGACATTCCGGCGGACTACTGGGGTCTTCTGCAAATGAATATGTTTTAAAACTCTAAAAAGCGGAGATGAGTCGTCAAGAAACAACAAAAGACGGTGTTGTCTCACAGCCACAGCGAGCAGCTAGTATAGTAAAGATGGCAAATGATGAGCGTGATTGTACACGAGGTCGTGTATGGAGGATCTAACATCCATTTGGCAAAAAGGAAGATTCCCGTGAGTCAGGGAGAGTGTAGAACAAACAGAAACATGCGTGTGATTCATGCCGGCCCGCTTCTCCAGGTTAACGCGAAAAACTGTATATGACTCTTAGCAAACAATAGCTACGACCCGTTAATCCGACAAGTCTTTACTTTGGGTTTGCTTTAAAAATAATCTTGGAGAGGTATTCCAAGATGTAGAAGGTGAGAGGATAAATTGGCTCTCACGCCTTGTTGGCCGCCTAACGAAGAAACTGGCTCAACAGACCACAAGCATTTTAAAAAAGTGTCAGCAAGGCATCAATTGAAAAATGTTTGAATTCAAATACTGAGATCAAAATCGAATCGCTTCAGTAATGGCTCCGCCGGTTCCTCGCGACTATCAATTTACCGATAAGGAAAGCTGGCAGAGAGACAGTAAATATCGTGTTCCTACTAAGCTCGACGGATTTGGAACGTCTGCAAACACTGATATTACAATGATTTTTGGGATGCTAGAGAAATTACATATATGGGAGCTAGATCATATTTGCCGAAACAGATGTTTCCATAGTGCAAGAGCCTGTGTGCAGATTTTTTTTGTGGGAGATTCAATAAAATGATAGGAGATGAATCAGTATGTGTGCTCGGCACAGTTGTATTTTAGTGAACGCTATACTTTTTAAAAAAAAAACCGCTCCATACCAGTGATTTAAACATGCTCGGAATAAAAACAAGTCCATAACTTTTCTTGTTCGTCTATGGCTTTTTTCAAAGATATTCTAAAGTATGAGATATTATGATGGTACATGAACAAGAGTAATGAAAATAAACAAAAAGATATTTAGATAGTAGCTTTCGAGGATTGAATCGATTAGAGCGTCCCGTCGGATACCCCGAGGGCAAACAATGACTCCGACCAGGAACGACCGTTCTGTAACCCCCGTGACGACATGTCTCTTCCGAAATAAGCACGATGGCTGATGAAACAGAATGGGTAAAAGAGTAAAAATAGCAGATCTACGAGAGCGGCGGAGAGCGTGACCCTCATTAGCATAGTGACTCAGTGAGGATCGTCCGCCTGTTAGTCACCAGAGCAAGCTGACTGACGCCTCCAGGTTAGATGCCACAAAACGAAAGATAACACATAACCTAGAAAAATAGGTCTTATCGCTGTGTGGGTGGCGCAAAGCGAATGTTAATACTGTAATTCTGGAAATCCAAAAATATATCTAGAAACCGAATAAAAAACTGTAAAATGAACACATTGATGATTAGTAAATGTAGGCCAAGCTAAATTTATTTTAGCGTCTTTTCAGTAGTTTTGTTTAGCATAATTGTTTCTAAGTGGACGAATACGTGAACAATGAAACAACAATTGAGATGGTAGTCTTCAATTAAGACAGACTGCGTTGAGCAATGAATGCTACATCTGTTACGTAGCCAACTTTTAAGAAGCTAAAATATAGCCTTACATACCAGTCAAAACAAAGACAGCTGGTAGTTACCTTGCAAAAGTTCGCAGCTCAAAATCTCTGGGAAAACAGGAAAATAGTTTGAGCAACTGTAACTGGAGAGCAAAGAAGCAAAAGTTTGGGGAATCTTGAGCAAACTTGAACTCTTAAGAGTTCTAGAGAATAGAAAACGTTGAAAGGAGAAATCATAAAGTGACCTCCTGGAACATCGTGGAATATGAACCGACGACTGTCGCGACGGAGTTTGCGGCTGCTCGTACTGAGTGGCTGCGCAGTGGACGCCGCCGCGTAGAGGTATATTTGTTCAAGAGCATATCGAATAGTAGCCGCTGTCCTCCGCTTACATAATAGGATTATTTCGAGTGTCGATCCACCGTTCTATCTCTTTAAGTCTGTTAAATACATGTTCATCGTTTCTTGGTGATTTTGTAACTTTTGAAACAATTTTGCTTGTCTTGAACGTCTCTCATGCTAGTTATGGACGCAATTTGAAAATTTATATTAGGCTGCAACAATTGCAAAAGGAAAATATAAGTTGAAAAGCATCGACTGAATACTGAAATGAACGAAATAGAACAATAGCGCCAACATCGAAATATTGGCTTAGCTGCAAAAAAAGCGAGCATTTTCGTGATAGAGGAAAAAGTCAAATGATACGGAACAGATAGACGGGAAGCTGTGGGTAGACGGGTGCAAATAGCTCAGAGCTAATGTGAAAGTGTGAAATCAGGTTGAATTTTGCGAAATGGCTCAGGGGCAAGTTGATGGAGCAAACATGGTTTCAGAAGTGTTTGTGATAGTCGGCTGATGTGGATCGGACCGGCATCATTTATTTACCCTGGAAAAGTGGCTGAGAAATGCCCGAGGGCGCTGCCGGAGATTAACCGGGACCGGAATCGACGACACCGATCTCTTCGGACAACGGTGTCTGTGAAAAGGCAACCCGTCCCACTCGACCGGCAGCGTGTGCATTGCACTTTTAGCTCTACATGACTACAAATGGTAATAACTAGCAGCTGGATGCAATGGTACTGTGTGCCAGGCGTCAAGAGTGTGAATGTGCTTTTCTCACAGCAACAATAGGACGCGTTGACAGATACGATTTTATTGAGGAGACTGTACACTCCGAGTAGACATGAACATATACAGCAACGAGGATCGAAATCGTGGAAAGACGGGGCTACACGCAAAGAAAATGTGAAACATGCATACAGAAAAAAGTTTGACCACAATTCAGTTGATCACAAAGATTCGATGTCGTGAGAGGATAGCTTTATCCGTTTGTTGCTTCTGATCTCCACAATTTTTGCTGTTCCTTTTGCCAAGAAGAAAAGTAGCTGAAAACGGTACTTGTTAAAAATAATCCTGAGATGTTATAAAGCCTAGACCACAAAAACATGATTAATTTATCCCGTTTTGTTTCAGCTTCGTTTCTTCTTTATCTCAAAATATTAAACTAGTCTCCAAAGAGCAACCAACAATAAGATTGACACTATTGTTTTCTAAAGCATATATTTTGATAATAGAATTAATGCAAAATCTTTTGGGTATGCTTTTAGGTTGCACGAAGGTAGTCACAAACTAAACTAAAAGTTCTGAGCCACCCAAAGATAGATAGCGAGTTTAAATTTGTTGTGTAAGAACACAAAAACTGACCGTGACTACGACCAAGATAGCTGCCGTTATTCCAACCACTATTAAAGCTGTTAGTGGCCAATTACTGAATTTAGCCGAAGCAACATCCTGAAAATGACTGATTCTGTAAAAAAACCATTTTACCTACCAACATATAGTCAACTTGACTGATTGTATCTTGATTAAAATTGTAAGTCAGCTTTTGCACCGTTTCTTTTCCTCTGTCAACGATTTCATCGGCAGCATTTCCGACCTGAAAACAGTTTCAGAAGTAAACCTTTCTTAACTTACATTTCCACTTAGTTCGTTTATTTGTCCTGATAATCGTTCGATTTGAAATATGACTTTATCTATAGAAGCGTTCGTTGGATAGGTGGGAAACGGTGTCGGAGGCGGGTAGTTCATCTGGAAATTATAAGCAAGGCAAACAGATGAAATGAGCAAAGAGAGACAGAGTCAGCAGCTGCATACGTAATTGGGCTTGGAACATAGGTAAGCTTCGTACAGGTATTGGGTGGCAATGAATAAGCCTCTGGCTGCGAATCGATAGGACCACAGCGTTGACTGTTTCGGCAAACAATTCGCAGGCTGTGTCTCTGCTTATCGCACGTTATTTCGCCTGTGCGAAATTGAATTTGAAACTAGAAATTTCAAAGCTTGCTCGAAGGCAGAAGACGGATGAAGAAACTACAGAATAAGCCTCTCTTATTAAAGGGATGACACTATTGGAAAGAGTGGTGCGTATTTCGACTTCAAATGTTCAACACAGATGACGAAGTAATCAGATGTTTCTTCTGCCCCATTTTTATGGTGATCTATTTCTGTCCGACGGAACTGGCATGGATGACTCATTTTCCTTCTGACATGTGAGGAAGTGGGAAGAATATAGTTTGGGATAGTGATGGGAAGAAGAGTTTTCATCAGGAACCACTTCTTTAGATTCCTGCTATATTTTTCCTAGAGTAAGTATTTTCGATGATTGACAGCAGTCCCTGTTGACAGAAGACCCTTTTCCGGTATCAGTTGGTATGCCCTGCTTCAGGAGACTTTCTAAGTAACACCCACATTCAAAGTCGACTAACTTAATGTTCGCCGTTAATATAATTAAGCTTAATTACCTGACGTTCTTTCACCACAAATAGTCTTATCACTGACAGCCGCCGTTCTCCCCTCCGGCTATTTGACGGCTTCCTTGTATTGTTCTTCCAAATAAATGGTTCGATTTTTTACATGTCGTTTTTCCAACATTTTTGATCGCATAACCCCGACGATTTTTTCCCGACATTCTTTGCTTGAATGCATCTTTTGCGATGCCATTATACATAGGCTCGCCGTTATACAATCGATCATTGCCGATTCTGAATCAGATTTCTATTATGATACTGTCTCAGAAACTGAAAAACATTCCTGAATACAAGTTTTATTGGAGAGCGCTGTCATTTGACTATTCCTGTTATAGTTTTAATGCTTTTCTTTGACCTAAGTTTGAATCGCTCGCGACAGGAATTAACTCTTATCTTTACAGCGTTCCACGGAAGCTCTAAAGGGCGTCGTTATGAACATTTGAATATTTCAATAGGTCATATTTTCTCGCGTTGCTCTTCAAAACGTGTCGTATGCCTTGTTTTCAGATTGTACAAAAAGGCGCTAGAAAGGGTGCATCTGCAATGTCTCTAGATAATGTAAGCATTTATCTAATATAAATCTTGTTTGATTCAGACTCTCACTAATTTGAATTCTACTTTGGACCGAATCGCGGATCTCCTTCAGACAGTGGAACTTGCAGTACTAATTGTCGCAGTCGCCCTATCCATTTTACTCATCGGTTTGGTTTCGTATTTTAAACCTACTAATCAACTTTGTAGGTAGCCTTATTGTCTGTTACTACGACCGGTACAAAAAGTACAATCAAGTGAGAACCGACGAAGACGATCGACCCTCCTCCTACGCCAAATCCAATTATCATCCTTCCGACATTTCAAATGTGTAGTATTGCTTTTCGTATTTGCATGAAATGTTTATACCAAATAACAGCATCGATTTCTCTCGCATTGATGCAACGTGGGACAGTCAGAGTCGTCACCGCATGGCCCAACGGCCCGGAGCCCAGAAAGACACTGCTAAATGCCGTTATCAGTCATATGCTTGTTTTAAACATACTCTACTCTCATCCACTTCCGGTGATAGTGTTACCTCGTAGGGACCTTCTGTTGTTTTAGTTGTTGTCCTGGCCTTTTCGATAATACCGCGTAGCTCGTTGACTTCTTCTTCGTCTTCCTACAAAAGCTTTTCGAAAGAAAGACATCTATTTACTTCAGTTTCCGGTATAGGTTCAACTGTGGCCGCAGTTGTTTTCTGAGATGTTGTTCTTACAGTCACTTCCCCCTCAATAGCAGGAGCTTGTGTCGTTGTGGTACCCAGACCGATAAATGGAGTTGTACAGCATGCTCCGTGAATACACGTACCCCCAAGAGCTATGCAAATGGAATCCTGAAAACTTTTGTGTGAATATATATATACCTGTAAGCAACCTTATCAAGACGACATTGTCCAATGTGAGCACCTCCATTCAGACAACGTAGAGGACTACCAAATCCGGTACCCTGAGTGGGCTAAAGAATGAATTGGCTGTACGATAAAAGCAACATACATGTCCACCGCCACCTTGTCCTTCCCATCCGCCGCCATTATTCCAGCCGTTATTAATGCCTTTTCCTAGCCACAGCCCGTAAGCAGTTGGATAACCAATTCCCAAGTTATTGTTGTTTGCTGGCGGTGGAGGTTGCCCATCTTTTTCAAGCTTCTAGTAAAAATAACGAAACTTACATCCATTGTAACCATTGTAGCCCCATTGTGCAGAAACTGCTGACAAAAGACATACTCCAATCTGAAAGTGAATATTAAAAGGCCAGCCGAAAGATCACCTGAAGGAGCATCCGGAGTTTGATGACTGGCGATGACCAACAATGCGGCTATCAGGCGCTGTTTGACCTCCCCGGAAACCTGGCCGGCCGGTTCTTCTCCAAATAACGAGAGCAATCTTCAGTGGATCAAAAGCCTCTTGTGTGATAATAGTTTGCCAACTCTTTTCAATATTCACATGTGTTCAAAAGTCAAAAGTCATTTTTTCTGAGATTGACCTATGGTAGAATTTCAAGCGGTCCACATTAATATGCCATTGGTTCAGACGTCAAAGTCAAGCAAGCTACTGCTGCCCAAACACTAAAGTCAGTATATAACTTGTACCTGAAAGTTGTTTATAATTCAACCTTACGTTCTTCGTAATAATTAGGGCTTTCAGTTGTATATGATTTCCGTCTCATCTATGCTTCTCTTGGCGGCACTTGCGATACCATTAATAGCAGAAAATGCTGAAGCTGAAAAAATTATGTTGAAGGAGCTGGCTTCAATGCACTCGGAAGACTCACATATTCGTCAAAAAAGATGTGTTGTAATATTCAATCGGAGTTTATTCAGGTTTTAGGGTACGGATACGGTTATGGCTACAGTGGATATAATAACAAGCCGTCGCCTGTAATAAAATATTATTCAAACTACAATTTCTAGTTTTAGACAGCCAGTCCCATAAATTCAAACAAATACGGATATGGAGGAAATTTTTACGGTTATGGCTATTGGGAATATCCTGTAATACGCCTAAAAATGAAGAAAATTTTGATTTTAGAGAAAACAACCCCAAAACCAGCAGAAAACAACCCAGAAACCAACCACTGTTGCTTCGAAGACAACTTCAGTACCGACACTTGCACCGACCACGGCTCCGAATAAAAAGAATCCTTTTCGCTATGGGTACTACGGCGGCTATCGTGGCTATTACGGCAATCGGTATGGCTATGGTTATAACGGTAACCGCTGTGGTTATGGATATGGTTATCCGGTAATAATTTGACCTACACGTATGTTAAAGACTTTAGAGAAAAAGAACCACGACAGCTAAACCAACCACAGCGACTGTGAAGCCAACTACCCTTTCAACTACCACGACCACTACAACTCAGAAACCAACTACTGTGAAACCGACTACTGCTGCTCCGAAAAAGTCAAGCCCGTACAGATATGGTTATTACAGTGGATACTATGGATACAATCAAAAACCAAGAGCTGTATGTTTGAAACTTGTTTTGACATTCTGAGACCTCAGACAACGAAACTACGTTACTCGAATCCGTATGGTTACAATGGCTACGGAGGTTATGGATATGGATACTGGGGATATCCAGTAAGTTTTAGATGTTTTTTAACAAAATGTTTTGCCAGAGAAAGAAGCAAACCACAGCTAAACCAGCAGCAGCATCTACGGCTCCCACGACTATTAAACCCACTCCTGCTCCGAATGTTCAGCCAACTACATCACCAAAAACAAAAGGAAGAAGCAGATATGAATACTATGGTGGTTATGGTGGCTACGGAGGATACTATGGCAATTATAATGGTTATAACTCCGGGGTAAGAATTTTTACAAGATACATGCAGTACAATTTTAGACTGGAAAGCCTTACGGTTGCTACTATTGTAGCTATTACAGGGTGAGCTTTCTTAATTTTCAATACACCAGCTTTAAGGTGGTAACTACGGTAGCTACGGTGGTTACGGCGGATACGGTTATGGAGGTTACTACAAGTAACAGTAATGAAACCGATAAAGCTTTGTCTCTTTTCTTCTACTCTATTGTTACTACTGTGCTCAGTATGAATGCTCCTTTGATCAAGAACGCTGCTATTCATCGGAGAGAAACATTTATACAGACTATCTAAACAATCATATGTACTTAGTGTGAACAGCTACATTTAGAAATGTGAAGCACCTTGACAAAATGCGACTTTCAGCAGTCTTAGAACCTGACAGTTTTACAAAACAAATTTTGAAGTCTTCGTGGAACGCAAATTCTTGTTTTCGCGATAAAATTCTACTAATTATTTAATCTTTGGGGTTTTTAACTAGAATAGTGAAGGAAATTGGAGGTAGTTAAGAAAAGCTAGGCAAATTTGCTATTTGGTTCATAAATCAAAAATCTCGAATAGATGTTAAGTCTGTATTTGTTCAGCATGTTAGGATGTGATGATGCTCATTGAGCCTAATTGGTCTAGATCTCTACTGCGGATATCCCCATATCAAACAGTTCTCGGAAGATGGTCGTCTCGCGGCAAGTACGTATAAGCTCTTTACTTATCTTTGTGAGTGCACTGGTTGCTTTCTTTAAATGGTTACAGACCATGTGTCTATTTGGAACGTTGATGGTGGTTAAGCAAACTAACACGATCAAAATCAGAGTCTACTTACCCGAACTGAGGTTCTACAACGCTTCTAAGATGTTTTCCAGAGAATATTACGCAGACTTATTTGATTTGGGTCTGATTTGAGGATTTCAGTTTTCGTAACTGTGGTTTTAGGCTTTTACAACGAGGAGAAGTATGTCGATGTCACTAAGCCACTTCCTAACATTACATTCATAACAGCTCTTTCTTACAACCATGTGGGAGAAGCCATGGCACTAATTTTCCAGTTTTCACGCTACTTCAAAGGGCAAAAACTTTTAATCTACGATATCGGACTCAAGCGATTGCAGCGTAAATGGATCCAGGTTAGTCTGAGAGAGATTTTAATTTGAAGGTTTAGGAAAACTACTGCAACGTCATTATACGAGACGTTAACTTTACTTCTTTAAAAATTGGTTCCAGCTTGAAAACATATCGTTGGAAGCCTATAATTATTGCTGTAAGTTTAGTCTTTCCGCATAATTTATTTTTAAAAGACCGCCCTAAAAGAATTTCCGGTGGTTTACTATATTGATAGCTCTACGGATATGAAAACAAATGTGAGCATGAACGAGTTTTTGTCCCAAATATCTATGAAAATTGACGAACCAAACATTTATGCCGTTTGCATAACCGACCACAGCCCATACGTAGCTACTAATCCCGGTAAATTTTGTACACAACAAATGTTCATCTGGATTTAAGGAATGTACGACTATTTTCCACCACAGTTTGATGTGAAAAGTCCTTTTATGTTAGAAGCTGGCAAAGTTATTTACATTCGCTCCAAGTCTACATACGAGCTAGCATTGAAATGGTGAGGTTGTTTTTATACTCAATTAGTACTCAACTAAGGTATGTTCTATGTGCACTCGAAGAAGAATGTATGGCTCCTAAGGATCACTGTTTGAAATGTAACTTTAGTGATAGACATGTCAACTACGCCAATTGTCACAGGTTGGTCTTTTTCCCCTTTCTATGTATCTTATTAAGATATGACCAGTCTGCTTTGAACTTAATAATGGGCATGTATCCAAACTTTAATCAATCGATCCTTGGCATGAAATACTTTTGGACACATTATGGTCAAGTGATTCCTAGAACTATTACAGTTGAGTGTTAAACCATACCTAAACAAAATGAACCGTAACTTATGTACACGTTCCCAAGCAGTGAATGAAAAATATGTTCACCACTTCAACTTGGTGTTAACGTATGTGAAGAGTTTCTTCTGTTTCTTGGTCAGGAGTTCCTTGTTGTCTTCACGCTCATCCGGCTTGTTGGGCTTAAAACAGACTTGAAACATAAAGAGAAACGAGTGTACCTTCATATTTTTGCGCGCCATTCTTGGCGGCGTGTTTTGTTTCTTGCTCATATCTTCACCGTAGTACATCCGAAGGAAGTCATGTCCCTTGCACTGCTCAAACGACAAACTATGACTGCTTTATGCTTCGTTTAGTTAAAAACCTACCGATCAGCTTCCTTTTTCCGCAACAGTCGGAGAACAAAGTCGCTGGTCTGTGAAGTAGGCCAATCACAGCTGCTTGGTTCATTCTTCACAACATTATGACGTATTTCTCTCGCATTTTTGCCAGTGAAAGGCATTTTACCAAAAAGCATCTGATAGAGAGTCACTCCGAGGGACCAGAAATCAGTAGCCACTGTGTGAGGTGTACGCGTGTAGATCTAGATTATCTGATATTTTAATTCTAAAGCTTCTTGCCTCGGGGGACGCATACATGTACGTTCCCAGATAAGAGATTGTAGATCTTCCGTTCTTCATGCCAGTTTTACACAGACCCATATCCACAAGCTTCACGTGACCTTCAGCGTCAAGAAGAATATTGTCGGGCTAAAGTAAACTTAGTTTTCTTGTATCAAATAAGGCCAACTTTGACATCGTGGTGAATTATGCCAAGACTATGAAAATATCCAAGCGCTTCCACAATCTCGGCTGCATAGAACGCAACAACGCGCCAGTACATGCCTCCACCAATGTATTTGGTCAATTCTCCACCTTCCGCATATTCTATGATGAAGTAGACTATTTCATTCTCGACAAAAGAGCCAAGCAGAACCTGTACCGGACTTATCTCATATACCATTGTTTTACTTACACCTATAAATGGATGATCCGTCTTTTTCAGAACTTTAAGCTCCTGTCTAGCGAATTTGAGACAATCAGTTTTGGGAGCCTTTTTGCAAGCAATCATTTTCTTAAGGGCATATCTTGCACCAGAATCCTTCTTTTGTACAAGGGACACCAATCCAAAGGCTCCAGTGCCTAGATAAGAAATGGTCTTGAAGTCGTCCATTGACTAAACCGATATTATTGAAAAAAGAGAGTAAACATACAATTGATGTTTCTTTTCCAACCGGCTTGACAGGGAGAATTTCAAAAAGAACATGATACCCGTCACTAGGCTTTGGGAATATACCGTTCCTGTTTCTCAGAATAAGCTGCCTGGATACAAAGTTATCATCAGGCTGAAAGTTTGTTTTAGAATTGAAAGAGTATGAACCCACCTTGGTCGGAAACTTGAAAACTTTTCCTTCTTCAGCTGTACCAAAAAAGATGAAATGACGGGTTAGAGACCCAATCGGAACAGAAGGAAAAGAAGTTTTTGCTGGATCTTCAAAATGTTCAAACGCTTGAGTCCAATTGTTTTGGTCCTGAATATTCGCATATTTTTATTACAAATAATCAACTTTCTACTCTTCGTGTCAGCGAAGAGACAGGGAAGTTGTGGTTACCTTGCTGTTTGGAATAATGAATTGACCAAACAAAACACAATCAGTTGACCAACAACGCGGTGCATAGCCGCGGACGTCCAGAAGGCCGCCTTCGTAACGAGTGAACGACTAAAACGCATAAACTGAATCAAATTGACCTACGGTAACTTTCGAAATTGTGGTAGCTTCCACTGGAATATTGAAATCCCTTTTTCTGAATCGCTCAAACACAAGAATTGTTCCATTTTGAAACAGAATAACAAATCTAAATATCTAGAATATCAAACTACCCGCATTACCTACCTCAACCCATTTACGCCTGGTAGACGGATCCAATTGTGAATACACCTTCCTTGAGGGATGTCGCACGTGTACGGAAGAAGTATTTTGCATTTGGTTCTACGACTCTTACGCGATCTTCGACAACAAAACAACGGCATCAGTCCTCACAGCTGAAGAGAGATGATGGTTCGATTGATAAAAATTTTCTTTGATTTCCTGCGGAAGTCGATTAATCAAAATACAAAGACATGATATCCGCCCAAAACGCAACACATGTTCGCCTGTTTATCGTCTCATTTGAATAACGATTAGACTGATTGGCAGACGTGACAAGAAGGAAAATGGGCTCATTTTGATTTTGAAACTGATTAGTTTTAGCTGGTTTTGGAGAAATTTGGCAAAATTCAAGCGGGGAGGAAAGAAGAGAGGAATAAACCGATCGGTCGCGTGTGAGCAACAATAGTTGCAGATGGACAGTTTTTCCTCCTTGCGCAACTCTCCGTTCCTGAAAAACGAGGACTGACAGCGAGCACCTGACAATTTGGGCCGTGAGATTGTAGTCGAACAATATATGTTTACAAACAGGAGGATGGGTGCGAGTGAGTCAAAAATTATTCACGGTTTCCCGTGAGGACCAGAGCCGTTTCATGACAAATAAGAAGATGATTGTTCATTGTCTAGCCCTTCTTGTTGTGTAAAAATGAATTAAAGATGAAATTGTTATATTTAGCGAAGTAAGGGTAGTGTTTCTGAATGCAGGAGATCACGGTTCTTCGGAACTGTTCGCGTAGTGAATACATGTCATCCCACTTCTTTCGTCTGCATAGATGGCTGTTTAAACATTCTGAAAAGATTTTCAGGTACATTATAAAACGCTTCATACACGCTTTTGGATATGCCTGGCAGGACTCTGAGCGCTCCTCTTCATCTGCGTTTACAAAAGCACGAACCGAGCCCGGTCGGATAAGAATGACCAATCTTGTTTACGGGAACCCTAACACTGTTTCATGTCACTCGCTGTATAGTCGTTGTACAAAATAAGTAAATGTTTATTACTTAATACATAACGACCCGTGACTAGATCAGTTGCACAAAGTATTTACAGTATTGGCAACTCTGTGGAGATATGTCTGTTAGTCATGTCATGTTATTTAAAAGGCACGAACTGGTTAGTAGGTTAGTTTTCCAACAGAACAGGCTTTCGAGGACTTCTGAACGATCCGCGGGGAATGCGCGATCTAAAAAGAAGAGTTATACAAATCTCGTTTTGTTTTCTATACCTTTGAAAAGGACTAGCTGGAAAAGTCATTGGGCTGCCAAAGTCTCCAGTTGTAGTGAAGTCCAAAGAAGCCAACGACGATTCACTTCCGAACGAGCGGAGATCAAAGGTGGATAAGGTGTTTTTGACCTGAGTTTTTGGTGAATTTGCAATTTGCCAAATTTTACCTTGAACCGTTTCATAACGAGATCATTAGAGCTTGGAGCTCGGAGAAGAGGGAACTGAGGGCGAGGTCTTGACGGCAACCCACTCACTGCATTCTGCCGTAATCTAGCATGTTCTAAGATTAGTATTATGCTGAAAATTCTTACCTAGCTAAATTTATTCTTTCTTCTTTGCAGATTATGAAGTCAGTTCGAATAACTCCGTTTTCTGCTTCCTCAATCTCTTGCTCTAGTTCTTCAAACTCCAATAGTTCTTCTTCTCTACAACATATTTACTGAAAAATAACTTTGAAAACACTCACTCCAGAAATGAGGCATTGATCTCTTCATGTGTTACTTCCACCGCAGTTGATGGTTGCTCAAGCCGTTCTTCGAGCTTCTCCAAATGATCAGGCTCAAAAATCGGTACTTCAGGAGATGATGTCACTCCACTGCTGGATGAACTAGAGAAAAATACAAATATGAAAAAGAAAGCAGCATACCTTGGTCGATCCTTGACGTCTAAATCTTCACTGGAAGAACGACTAGCATAGCCTCCATCAGCGTCAACCGATCCTCGGTTCTCCTTTGCATAGCGAGGTGCGCGGAACTGGGCCAGAGATTCATACAGAAGTCCAGCTGAAATTATTGTAAACTATGTCGAGAAAGCCAATTACATGAAGATCTTTTGTTTTTCTTCACTTGTTTCTCAGGAGATGTGGAAAGAGGAAACTGCTTCCAGCCGTTATGAATCAAGGCAACAAGGTCGGAAACACTGAACAGTCAATTTTACAAAGATGAAGATAAAAGCCAACCTGAATAAGCTGATCGGATTTTTCTCAAACTTAGAGCAGAGTTCTGCAAGCTCCTTGTAAAGCGACGAGAGTGTGTCGAACTCTACACGTATTGGTTTGAGATCTGATATGTATTTTAGACCTGGAAAGTTTACAATTAGCAACGTTCTATAAGATTCAAACCTAATAGCATCTCTTCAACGTCGACAGTAGCTGAACTGAACCTGTCTTTCATCATTGCTCCTGTATCTTTCCAAGCGTCTACTTGTGACGGGGTGATTTTTGATGTGAGAATTGACTCTTCGAAGCACAAGTGAAGGTACGAGAGACCTGCAGGTGAAAGCACTGGAGACAGCAACACCAGTGAATGGACTTCTACTGCCTCGGGCAGCTGGCCGTCCATACAAACGACAAATGGAGACACGAGTTTAGCCTGTGGACTGGCTAGTTTTCCTGAGAGAAGAATCACTCCCAATGCGGTGAGGGTGGCTGAAGCGGCATCAATGTTTCTCTTCAATTGGAATGACCAGGTGGTGATTGCAACTGTTCCACAGGACATCACGTCAGCTTGCATTTTCATCCACTTGGCGTCAAGTTCCAACTCATTGATATTTTTAAACCATCCGGACAGTGTAGCTGAACGACGAGCTCCAAGTGTAATCTTTTCACATTCTTCGAAATGGACATTGCTGGTGATTGTAGTAGCAAACAAGGAGATGGATGTTCCCTTTGAGACAAGTGTAGCTCCTTCAGAAGAGATGACACCACAGTTGGCGACAACGTTGCCGAAGCCCTCGATTTCACCAGATAGAACCAGCTCTCCTGTATCGATAGCAGCTCCAGTAATGTTCTAAATTTCCAATAAAACAGAATGTTACAAGAACTACCTTTAGTTTGGAGTGTGTCATTTGGCAACGGTCTTTTGCATAAACCTCCAAGAACTTGAGGTTTGCTAGTTGACCGGCTATCACAACGCGTCCTGCTTCGATGCTCAGTTCACTGTCCACGGAAGAACCGATAACGGATCCGTTTAGGAAAATGTTACCATGCTATAAATGTTTTATTGGATCTTAGGCTACCTCTTACCTTTGCTGACCCGATGAACACCTTGGATTCAACAAAAAGAGTTCCATCAATGTACATCTTTTCACAAAGAAGACTCGTTGTGTCGAGCTGAAAAACAATTGTTTATACAGACGTTGCTTCTTTTACCTCTTGGAAAGCGGTCGGTCTCAGGATGGAGTCTTTAAGAACGGTAATTGTTTTGGCCAAAACATCGCCAAGAGCAATCAATTGGTAGAGATCGAAGCCGAGAGACGAATCTTTGGCTTGTAGACTGTTAATCTGAAGAAAAATGTTTTAGAGGGAGAAAAGTAAAAAGTCACCTCGATCTGCCCTTTTCCGGAGATGAGAACGTTTTTGAAGCCGTGACCTATGGAAAGTCGTCCGCAGGAAAGGTTTCCGTCAATGACGATACGTAAATCTGTTGCTTCTCCACTGACCACCAGATTGTTCACTACAATATCCGCTCCGTGTTTGATCTTTAGAACAACGGGTTCAACAACGTGATGTCCTCCAAGAATAACCTAAATTAATTTGTTGTACAGGCCGTTTAAACAATACCTCGAGACGATCAGTTTCAACTGTAGCATCCAAAACAATGCTTCTTTGAGCCGCTACACCCACGGCAAGTCGGCGATTTTCGTCAATCAATGCAGAAGATAAGATGAGATCATTTTTTGCAGAGAACGACAGCTTTTCGTCTTTGGAGAGGGAGGATGCGTCTTTGACGGCGACATGTAGTCGAGTTGCACATAAGTCTAATCCCTTTCGCGCTTTTACAGCTCCGGCCAACTTGGTCCAATCACTTGTTGCTGACAAGAGATGCATTTTGTTTTTCGACTCCATGATTCCCTAAACTGTTCTTGAAAAGGAAGATTCAGCTATTTACCTCTTCATTATCAAAGTTCGTTAATCGAATGTCCATGGTATCCGCTGCAAAAATCCTTCCTCGGTTGTCCAGAACACCTTCTCCTGTTATTCTCAGAGTATCTGTGGCAAGAGTTCCCTCGTTCAAAAACAGTTCTTCGACAACGATTGCACAGTTTTTGACATGGTTTTGCTTCTGTGGTGTGTTGGTAATTCTTCCTTTGTTTATCCAAGTTGCCAGAAGAAGGTGCACAAACTCGGTATTGAAACGAATCTAAGAGGAGTTTTTATTAGAAAATCAAGCTGAAGTTAACCTGGCCATAGTGGTGAAAAGTTGTAGCACAGATTATTCCTTCGGCTCGTGCTTCGGTTGACATCGAGAGGATAGAGGAGCCATTTCGCATATGAAGTGAGCCTACAGACGCCAGAACATTGAATTCAACCTCCGGATGTGGAGAAGCAATGCCTAGGAGTCGAGCAACGGAATCCTCTGACAGCTCGACAGCGATGAACGGAGCAATAATAGCCGAAGCCGTTAATTTGCCTTTCATTAAAAATCCAGGGACTGGCTGCTTGATACTCGAAGCACTGAAATCACTAAAAACAGTGAATTGAAGGAGATAATTGTCGTACGTACCTGTTTCCCTTTAGAGTCAAAGGACCCGACAGAATATCCCATTGACCAGTGCCTACAACTTGAGATTCTCCTCCATAAGGTAGATACAGATCAACGTCATTTGCTCGCAAGTACCCGTCGAAGCAACAATGTTTCAGTGCTCTAAGTCAACGTTAGTTTGCATAGAAATGTGTCTCACTTCATTGTGAGTCTGCTACAGATAATTCGCCCAGCCCAACATTCTTGAGAATCCGCATGCACGGTCAATTCCAAAGTTTGTTTCACGAACAACAATCCGTCATCCGATTGTTCAATCTCTCCAGCGACGATATTGCAATCTTTTTCCACCCAAAATAAAAAAGTAAAAAACGAAAAAGTCAATAAAATACCTGCCAATTGGCGTCATTTCTGAAAGCTCCGGTTGTCACGTTTGCTTTTGTGAATACTGCCGCCTTTCCAGTGGATGTCGTGATTAGTTCTTGTCTTGCATATACCTAAAAGTACAAAATTTTCAAAAAGACTTCTTAAATCCCACCTGAAGCGTGTCAGCTATCCATAACCCGCCCAAGGTGCAAATTTCTTCACAAACAAGGTTGAGCACATTGCATTCGAGCTTGGAGTTGGGAAGGAAGTGCGTGAATGACCTCAATTGGAGGTCGCAATTATCCGTCACGTTCATAAACCCATGACAGAAAAGACTGTAAGCTTGTAATTTATTTTAACTATTATTTCCCACCTCTGAGACGAAGAAGACAATGCCTCCTCCACAAATATTTTAGCAGCCGGACCAACAGTTAGTGAACCAGCAACTTTTGACCATCCAGAGGCAATCTGCCATGATCCGTTGATGTTCACAGTTCCGTCACAAGCTATCTCAACCTAAAACTTTCGATATATTCGAATTCAAAAGCAATAACCTTTTCAGATTCCAAGTGCGAGTTCTGACGGAATTCTATAGCGTCAAGAGCGTCGATGGATAGTCTCTCACCAACAGTCCAAATTCCATCGTCAGTGAATAGCTTACAGCATATTCTCGAAAAGATTTCTTGGCTGACGATGCCATTCTGTGAAGTGCACATCTCTCCTCCGCAGTGCACAATAAGAGATCGTTGTTTTATCTGTCCTGTAACGAGGGTTTGGTAATTGCAACGGTAGCCTACCAGCAATTAAAAGATCTGTACCGACTTCAACTTCTACCCAAGTACATGCCCAGATGGAATCTTCTTCGACACCAGCACGACCTATTACATTCAGCTGGAGTTGTTGAGCAGAGAATTGAGCACAGTCGTCACAGTTCTTGCCAATGTTTGCAACAATGCTATGAGCAGCAATCGTACCACGTCTGTATTGGATTTTTCACTTAATAAGAGGGCACCGTACCTCCAATCGTGTACAGTGAAAAGAGCATTGATGAGAGTTATGTTCTGCCTCACTCCATTTCTTGTCGACTCTTTCACTTTGTCCCTGTACATTGAAGCTGCTGTTTGCCGAAGAGTTCTTTTTTTGCGGTTGACCTGAGGCCAAATTTTGAGAATATAACAAGTCTACTCTACCTTGTCATTCAAGTCTACGCCACTTTCAATCAACTTTGCTGCTGCTGCCGTGTTTTCTGACAAGATGGCTGTTTGGAGTCGGGATGAGGATGGTGGACATTCCGGGGCCGAACTGATCCCTCTGATCTGCTTTAAAGCTCCATAACCTAAAAAAGCCAGCCGTCTTTCTTCAAATAATCTAACCTCTTCCAGCGCTGTCAAAAGTTCCATCAGCTAGAGACAATATGCTCTCTCCAATAGCCAGCTCTATTTTTTCTGTCGCTACAACTTTTCCATAGTTTGCCATTGACCCACTGATTCGTAAGCTCATTGTATCGGTAGTTATTTGCGTAGCAGATTGTGTCGTACGCTGAACTTATCTGATCAGACTGGATAAAGAGTACCCATTACTCGAAAAGGTTTGCAGTTTTCCTTTTCGTTGGATCCACCTAGACATCCATCGACTCCTAGATGAACAAGGCCGGAGTCAATTTCAATGTCCATGTGCCTGGGTGTCTCTTCTAATTCGGAGGGATACATTTTGCCATCAATTTGGAGCTTGCGGGAGATAACCTTGAAGAGGATTGATTATTAGGCAAGGAACAAAACACTACTTTTAACCTAGATGCAGAAACGAGAGCCTCTGGCGCAACAACAACATTTTGTGCATGAAGAGACAGTCTCTCTGCCAGGATTTTAGCATTGACATGCATGGTTCCAGAGGATGCTTCAAGAGTCATACGAGTTCCTTTTAGAACACCACAAACGTCCAGGTTCGGACCCGCGATTCCTATATGGGCTACGGATGAATTCATCTCTTTGATTTGTGTTTTGATGTCTTTTTCATGAGTGAACGCAGAAGAATACAAAATGAGATCAGGTCTGCGCTCATGCTGAAATAAGTTTTAAACGGTAGAAGATCATGCTTACAAAATGCTTGAGTTCAATTTTATACTGCTGCTGTAGCCGTTGCACTGTAATAACGTAGCCTCCATTCAGCTCTGCTTTAATAGGCGGCCAGTTTACAAATGTATCAGATGGGACGGAAATCTGGAAAATGAGGAATTATTTTTGCCAGCATTTACATGTTTCGCCATGCTTAGCACATGTTGCTTGTTAAGCGTGAAACGGCAACTCACACCGATCTTCATTGTTTCAATCGCTTACCCAAGCTGCGTTATGCCAGAGTTCGTCTACTCTGTCACAGCAATATATCAACATAACGCGTTCGCGCCAAAAACAGGACAAAACCTGGTGTGATAGAGTGTCGTTTGGCACTCCTAACAATTGTTCGTGTGAAAACCTACCAGACAGCTTTTTCCGTCCTCGCTTGTTTTCAGCTTCGGCTTGTTGCCCTTCTCGACGCGGATACTCAGCTTGTTGTCTTTGCACCACGCCATCTGCAAAGAGTTTTTGGGCTAACATGGTAGGAACTGGAAAAGTTGAACGCTGGGCTTTACAAGTCCTTGGAAGACGCATTTACGCATTTGCAAAAAAGCCGTTCAGATAGCCATTCATCAAAAGTTCTCATACGTAAGGCAGTCCATTAGGGTTACGGACATAATTAATCTTCATGATGGACAAAGGCAGTATGGGAGCCCGAAGGGGTATTGATAACGTAGAGTATTCTTACTACGAGGAACAAAATTCAACCCGCAGAGCAAAAAGTGTCGCAATGTCCACTTTAAGTTTTGCCGCTGGCGACACTCCACTCCCACAGGTGCACATTGGCCGTCTTCGCATAAAAACACCTCAAAACCACATGTGTTCCTCCCAACCGTCACATTTGACGCGCCCAGTTCATTTGGGAAGCGCGATGGGGTAGATCGGAGAATGAGGCATGCAGAGAGCTATCTCTCTAGAGGATCAGACAGTGTTGATCAATGACTGGCTGCATCGCACAACCTTTGGCACAACTGGCCTTGACAAACGGTCACTTTCACGCGATTCGGAACACTAATCGACGGAGGTAAGAACCATCATTGCAGAAAGGTGTTGTGCACTTTTTTGAACAGAGAAAGCAAACAGTCTACGGTAGAGACGGCGGCTGCTGTAAAAGGATTCTGGAAAAGAAGTCGTGAAATCGGCACTGACCGCAGCGTTTAGTGTGCCCGCAAACGGCTTTCTCAATTTACGAGGGCGACTTACTGTCTCCAGCTAGGCAAACCGATCCCCTTTGGTTGTAAACTTAGACGAAATTTTGTTCGAGGCCCAGAGAGAACCTTCTTACATTCCAAAATTTACCGGAAAGAATGAAATTCATATAAAACACTTTCAAATAATAAAAAAAAGGTAGAAAATGGGAGTGATTGGACCAGTAAGTGAAAGGAAATGAGCTAATTGCATTAGGAGGAAGCAACGGACAAGCTAGTCTCTAAACCGCCATCTCACTGCCGCCGAAACGAGGCGCCAAATTCAAAACGCGTAGTACCGACGGCCGGCGTAAAAAGAGGACACTCATTCAGAGTAAGAGAATAGAGAGCAGTTAATCACTGGCGTAAAAAGTGTATCGGCCGAACACTGATCTTTTTGATTAATGAAATGATACGGATACAAGGGCCGAGATAGATGGCCTTTCTGTTCCCGAAATTATTAATGTACTTCCGGTAAACACTTTCACCTGAAAGAAGAGAAAGAATTAGTAAGCAAGTGTGAGTAGTCCTAGGTGGTAGGACAAACCGGTTGTTGGCAGTAGGTGGTTTGCAAAGGGTCGCTACATAATGGTGAGATATGAAGTCTATCATTTCCCGCTATGACTGCAACATGCGGCATCCCAGAGAGGATTCCATATGACGCTGCAAAAACTAATTCCCCTCGATAATCTACAGCTGATTCAATTTATCTCTCTCAGTGGTGGGACTAATGGATATAGGAGACAATTGGTAGCATGTGGCGCGAAAATTCTTTTAGAGCCACGGATTGTCACCTCGAGATGCAAATCACGGACACCAAAAATTTGTATAACCGGAGGGAGTGATGGCGCCGAAAGAATGCCGACCGTTGGCCGGTGTAAAGGAGCTGTGACATTTTCTGCGACGATTACGAAATGACCACCTCCTGGCTCCGCGGGATCCACTTCAATCGGTCATGTATTATGACAGATATTAGCCATTAGCCGGGCAAGAACGCAAGAGCATCTGTGGCTTGTCTTCTGTACATTAATTAAATTGGAGAGACGACTGTGGGGGTGAACGAGTTTCTGAGTAACAGTCCGAGTCGCAGTGCCTACTACTGGAGGCCGATAAATTGGTCTTTGTTAAGGAGTCGGGATTTATAGGGAAGGTCACACGTGAGGAATCTTTGAGGGTAATGTGCAAAAGGCAGCGGGTATCGTCAGGTACGTACAGATCGCGGGGCCAAGCAAATATGGCAGCTTCCGGTGACAACCACAACAAGTAGGAAATACTTTTGTGATGTTTTAGGACTAATAAGTGAAACAAAAACTAGGAATACTATACTATCAAAAAGGAGATGGGGAGGTGTCAGTCCAACGCCAGTCCTTTGTTACGTGCGACGAGTTCTGCCGACCCTCCTGGCGCTGATTCAAAAAGGTGCGGACAAAAACCTTAGGCATGTGAAAACGAAACCACATGTCTCGAAAAACAAGCAAGGGAGTAACAACAGTGGTAAGCGGCGGCTGTCAGCTAGGCCGACCTCCCGTGTAAATCTCAAAAGCACACAGACTACCATATGAGGTCCGACGCTATAAACAGCTTATGCTAATTGTTGGCACAATTGATCCGATAACCAGCGACACCTTTTTCAAGTGCATAACAGCAAAATCAAAGGCGGAGTTATGAATTTTAGATGACCAAAAAGAGCAAGACTAAGCTGGGAAAACTCACCACAACGTAACAGACGAGCTGATGGTAAGCGTCCGGCATTGTTCCGCAGAACAATTTTCGAAGAGTCTGAAAACAAAATAACTGCATTGAAGCAATCGAAGTAAGTATTAAAAGGTTGTCTATAAAATTTCTCGAAAAGTTGAATAAGCACTTTTTGCAGCTTATCTTTGACGGCTGGAACTGGCCATACTAGTGTCTGTGGGTTTAAAGATCAGTGAAAAATGACAGCGGACCCAAATAGATTATTGACGGTGGCTTCCAGGAAATAAAGAACAAGGTGATAGGAACGGTTCCCAGCTGCAAAGTCTGCGTGCTTCCAAATGATAAGCAACAGCAGCTATGTCATGGAATTTTTGAATAAAGAAAGCTCATAACGGCGTTGGGTGATCCCAGGTACTGGCGACGGGATAATATCCATCATAAAGGAAAAACGACCCCATGAAAGGTGTTATCGGGACCGGAGAGAGGGTGGAAATATGGCAACAATGGTTTTGAGGTCTTAGGACCGACGTCATCAGGTTCACAAATGAATGTCTAAACAACCACAAAACAATCCATTCTCCCAGTAGTAGTGGTGAAAATTTTTATAAGAAAAGAAGGCGCAATAACTAAGGTTTTCGAGAAAACTGTTGGAACGTGTTCGATTACAACTAGGCGTTCCAGGTGGGAATTTTCGCTACAATGAACAACCTGACGAACAAATGACGACAAGAGAAAAGGTCAATTAGGGCAAAGAAGCTGAGAATTGCGCTGTTCTCTTAGTGAAGACAGCATCAGTGACAGCTTAACAAACGGGTTCTGTCTAGAAATTTCGTAACCACAGTAGATGCTTAACATCCTTAGTCGCTTATCCATTGAGCACTTGTTTTCATGTTAAGAATGATGAATGAAGCTAATGGGAGCGGATAAAACATTTTAAAGTTTTGGCGCGGAATGCTTATCATTCAGAAGCTCATTTAAATTCCGATTAGAGCAACCAATTTATAATAAAGCGCCATGGTGTCTGTGGTGGACTCTGTTTGGATGTTTGTTTGTTTGTCCATTGTAGCGACAAGTCAGAACTTGTACAAGTAGGTAACAAGTAGGAGCACTTTTGAACTTTGTAAACCGTTTTTGATAGAGTTTGGTAGAATTTGGACAGAAGTTGTTACGTACGAGAGCGCAACAGGCAAAAACAGTCCTAGACGGCTGTTCAGTACAAGAAAAGCAGGAATTCACAGCTTGAAACAAAAGAATGTGACAGTTACTTTTTTCATCATCAGAATCAAGATTTATGGCCCATTTCGTTTTTACGTGCTTCTTTCAATACCGGAACTTCAGCTGTTGTTGCAAAAGATATTGAGAGCGTTTTTAAGTTCATTTTAAAAGTAGAAGCGTATATTTTAATGCCCACGCTGTGCTATTGCACGTCACCTATTAGTAGTGTTGCCTATAAGCATTTGGTACTTCTATACAAATTTGTTTCGAGCTATCAATATTCTATAACGTTTGTATTTAAAACTACTAATTTTCTTGCCTCATTAGCGAGGAAGTCAAGTTTTTACGTTTTCGCTTTAAATTTTTAATTTTTGGGTACGGTAACAGCTCGGCCTACGTAGACCACCGGAATCACACGCTAAGATTGCTGCTACTATTAATCACTATTGTTCTCAAGCTTTTTAAAACTTTTCTTCATTTTTATATATTTTAAAATAAATATCTTTTCAGAAAATGTACCGGCGCTGCGTCCTCTGCGGTTGGGGACGAAAAGAATGTCTGGAAAGTGTCAAATTCTATTGTATACCAAAGGAAGCAGGTCGCCAGAAACTTGAATGGATGCATGTTCTCGCTGACAAGGTAAGAATATTAAACTTTGTTATTTATATTTTACTTCAGCGAGCGAATGGCTTCAAAAAAGTTGACAGCGTCTGCAGTATCCACTTCAAAACTCAGAGACCTAGCCCGGACCCTACGCACGTGGATTTTGTGCCAACTCTGTACTTAAACAGACAAACGCTGCCCGAGTCGGTACGTGTCTTTTTCATATTTTTTTCTACTTGAAAATGCAACCAAAAAATGAAAATACAAAACTGCGTAGTTTCTTACGGTCGAATCGTTTTTGTGTAGTACATACACTGCGGTTGTGACTAAGATTTCTGCCTGCACATATTTATGAAGCAAAATATGATTCTGTTCATTTTTTTCAATATTATAACTTTGAAAATACCGAATATATATTCACTGATCATTGATTTCAGCTTCGAAAGGCCTGTCTACGTCACTACTCAACCGAAACTCCGGAAGGTGGGTGTTTAATAGGCTTTATTCATTTTTGTTACTTCAGTCGCTGAAAAACGGGAGGCTCGTTTGAAAACGTTGAACAAACGAGCAAAAACGCTGAAGGAAAAGCAAAGTGAACCTCGCGATGCCTGGTTGGAACGAAAGAAGTTACGTGAGGAGCAGAGAAAGGCAATGAAGGATAGTGAATATAATCCGGATCAGGGGCGGTGGAAGACGAAGCCGCCGGAGCCCGTCGTAAGGAACTATGGCGTTGTTGATTTGAAAGAAGAGGGAGTAGCTGAAGAAGACGAGGAAGAATTGGAACATATTGACGAACATCCAAACGACGACGAGGAGCACAAGGAACATGTTGAAGTCGAGGAAGTAGAAGTTGACGAACACGTTAAATTCGAACCCGAGGAGGTGTTGTATGTCGATGATTCTGAGCCTGTCATGGAAGTGGCTCACGAAGAGGAAGTAGTCGCAGAAGACGAGCCGGAAGTCGAATTTAAACCGCTCTTATCCTACGTGAGACCAGACATCGCCAAAATGGCTGCCACTTCCAGTCGGGTTGTACCTCACCGTCAGTATTTTATAACACAGCCTCCACCTCGAAGGTCAGTTTCTCATCAGTACCCGATGGAAACACGTGTCGTGTACATTCGCAGGCCTTCATAACAACACGATCTCTTCTTTAAATCACTCCGTATTAATGTAAACAATTTTTAGATTAACTAGCCAGTTGACGGTTGACTAGCTATCACTTTTGCTTTCCAATGTCATATTATAACAGTGCTAAGATTAGTTGCCTTTATTGTCATTCAGTTCATTTGTTGTATATTGAGACATTCTTGAGTATGTTTCGCGTTTGGTTTTTGAAGCAAGAGCCTCACACAGATAAAGGTGTCCATCACAAATGCTCCAGCCACTAACAGACAGATGATCTGAGTATTAAATGCAATGATAACATTGTAAAACATACAGCTGAAAGGTACCACTGCGTATAACCCCATCGAATGCTGCTATAGGACATTGTGATAGTGTTGACAAGGAACAGAAATGAGAGCGATCCAGCGTAGACTGTTTCCTAAGAGGAATCTGACTAAATATCTCAAAATTTTGCTTACCCACATGATCCAGTCAAAAGATTTAGTAGTGTTTTGCAAGTTGAAAGCAAACGTGATCAAGAAAGTTGTTGAAACAATAGCAGCTGAACTATATTTTTCTCATATTTCCATCTTGTTTACCGAATGTGCAGCTGAGTAGGGCCCCATAAGTAGGTGAGAACTGCGATCCCACAGATCCGATCAAGAAGAGCGATGCCGTTGCTCCTATCTGCAAATATATGCAATGTTTTCTCAGTCATGTTTACTGTTTGAAATATGCGAATTCCTGATGTGGGAGTCGCCAAATTCCAAATGTCGAAGCGAGGTCGTGTCGGAGCTTCTTCTTTCGGCTGTACCCTATAAATATACTATTTAAAAACATCTTTCACTGCCTACCCCGAGCCTATTTTTGCCGACATGGTCGATCGATAGAGAGGAACGGACGCACTGAGCAAGATAAGGGTCAAGAAAGGCCTGAATGATTCATTCCCGCCTTTTATGGAGTAGGCTGATATAGAAGATGACTGGATTCACGTTAATTAATATTCAGATCGTAGCCGTTCTAGGTCAACAGGTACAGAAAAGAGTGTCCCTGACGTTTTTAAGGATATTGCCGTTACACCTCAGTAGGCTCCGCCGAGGCCACAACATCGTTCTTTGCGTTTATTGAATTTAGAACAACCATAGAAGCAGGTGACGGCTGTGAGAACATCTCTTTCCTGTTGATCAAAGAAGTCTTTTTCGGATAAAGATCTTTCTTTACTCTTTCCATACGCAAAAAAGAGCCACTCTTTTTGGAATGTATCTTTCATTTTCACAAAACGTCCTGAGACATGACATAGACTCTAATTTGAGGGCAATATTTCGACCAGCCTCATCAGAAAACGTCTCATTGAGCTGATGAATTATCGTTACAGCAGCGGTCAGCTGAGCTTTTAGAGGCAGCGCAGTTGACAAATGCGACCGTATGGTTTACGCCATCCATCAAATATCCCGCGTTCGCTGGCTCTTCACACCTTGCTGTAATTTCTCGCACTTGTCCCGTCGTTCGCCTACTTTAGTAGCTCCTGTTCCCTTTACTGTTATCAAGAAAACAATCGGGATTTAATCACCTTTCGACCAATTATACCTCTATGGCAGTAGAATTCGAGCCTAGACACAAGATTTATAGCGTTCGGGCCGTAGTTTTATCCAGGCAATGGGTGTTGGTGCAGCTATTACTTTGAACGCTGCCATTCTTTCTCTCTTCTGAGGCAGTCAAACCTTTTTCAGCTTTGATCCGATGGCTACTGAATTGTTCTATCTTCAAGCGTGAAATAGGATGCGGGCAAACATTTTGGCATACTAAGAGGGAGATCTTGCGAAGAAGAAATCCGAGCACCACTCCCGCTCACATATTTGTTGGCTGTTTCTCCTTTCTGCCCTTTCTTGGCCTTTTCGCAATGGCGTTTCAGCATGAGTCAGAGTAATTCGGTCCGTAATTTATTCCAAACAAATCCCTCTTGCTTGACCATTGCCGAATATTCTGACGCCGCTCGACCGACTCTCTATTAATTGGACATCTACTTTTGAATTATTTAAGGTTGAGTCTACAGATGCAGACAAAGTCATTTGCCAAGACTAATTTGGGCGTCCATTAGTAGAGACAATGCCGTTGATAACGGGAACACATGGCATTGTAGCTGCCGATGCCTTGTGCTTGAGATTTTTGCACCAACCATCGTTGTTAGGTTAATCGCTAATTGTTGTACTGATTTATCTTCATCTCTCCTACGTAGTTGATTAAATTTCCTAAAACGGCTGTCGGCACTTACTCTTTGCTAGTTTGTAGAAGACGGCCCGTCGTCTGTTCTCTAGCCATGAATAACAAACGAATGGACCAGAATCGCCTCTTGCTGGTCATAAACACAAAGATAGAATACACATTCCTCTTTGGAACTTTTTCCTTTTGGTATCTGCCACAATGTCGTTTATCTTATCTTTCATTGTCCTATTCGAACGCCTCTCATTAGCATATTTGCACATCGCAGACTCTCGAGGAAGGATGAGCATTCGCATCCTCCGTAAGAGGAGTGCGTATTTCCGCATTCACGCCATACGCGGCTCATCTATCACCTCAAGGAAGTCGTTTTTCTGCCCGTCGTTGCTGCGCTTGACTCGCTAAGTATCCCGACAACGTCTACCTCTACCCTATGTTATCGGTCCTCTTAATTTTGCTCAGTGCTCTAAAATAGCAACATTACGGATGAAACTTGAGCAAAACGCTACAACTAAACTAATGTTTGCTCAGGTCATCTGTTAAGTTTCCTCTAATAACCAAAGGCGGAAAACACCGCTGTTGCGCATTGTATACATGCATCTAAGCGCATAATCGTTTGTTTGACCCACTCGGCTTCTTTATGCCACCGTTTACGTGTGGTGAAATTGAAAACCGAAACTGGTTATTTGCTCCTTTTCATAGGTTTCCGGGGAACCAGAATGTTGAAATTAGCTAACATTTGGTTCAATATGCCGCGATTCACACGAAATCGCAGCCAACTACCTACAACATATCACATGAGCATACGTCTCAACCGTTTGAATTGTTTGTCTTGTCATTAACCGTGTTGCAGCTGATCCGCAAACAGTTGTCTCTCTCGCCTAATACTCATCCCTTTCTCATCAAAAAGTTTCAGCATGGCCGTGTCTTGTTCTCAGAGTCTAGCTGACCTACGCGCCATCCAGGCTGACAACTTGGATCGTCTTCGTTCTACTCTTCAAGGTCTCAACGTTAAGGATGTTGTTCCTCTTTTAGTAGCCCGAAATGTCCTCAAGTCATATGAAATGGGTGCCGTTTACTCCAAGGTAACTAAATTCAAAAGCTGATCGAGTTAAGTCATATTTAGGAATCTGCTGACGATCGTCTCGATGCATTGATCGAGCTTCTCAAAACAAAGAACCATTGGATCGGACCGATGACTGACGCACTCATCAGAAACGGACAAGTATATTAATTTTCTACTTGTGCTTAAACATTTTTAAGGCCCCTCTTGCTAAACTGCTGCTTCAGTCTCAACAGCAAAACGCATAATCAGGCGCCACCTGCCACCCACGTCAGCGCCATTTTTTGAAAAACATACATTTCATTAACCGGATGTTAGTGTTATTCCGCTGACTATAAACTTTTCACAATAGTTAAAAATTTAAAGTATGCTTAATGTTTCCGCTCTTATCGCGGAACTTACCTGCAACCCACCCGCTGATTTGGCTTGATCTCATCGCAAGAGCAGCAATCCTTACGTGCAGGTGTTTTTGTCACCCTGGTAACAAATTGAGTTATCACGTCTTTATAAAGAACGTTTTCTTAGCCAGACATTCTTCAGCTGCCTCTAATGGCGAGCACCACCTTCTCTCGCTAATACAATCCAATGCGAGGTATCTCATGCTAATTTTACGATTTTGTAACTCGTTTAAGATGTTGTTAACAGCGGTTCAGCTCAACCAAACATTTTGTAAGTACTTCAAAAAGAACAAATCTTACACATGTAAGTTCCCAGACGAGGCAGACTTCGATGCTGTGCTATACGAAAGTTTGTAAACTAGTTTCTAATAATCAACTTGATTCTTAGGTTTGTTCGGACTCATCCTTACTTTTCTTTTCCTTTGTCTACACGCATTCTACTACTACCTGAACCGATTTGTCGAAAAAGATTTTACCAAATGCTTCACCACGGCCACCTTATTTCCTCTTACCATCGGAGTTGCTATGAGATTTCTGGAAATCCAATTTACGCTAATGTTCTCCAAGACCTACTACATGTGAGATCAAATTTATTGTTTTATTTATAGAAAACATTTTAGTGTGGACGTCTTCAGTCACCTGTGCACCGTTTGTCTGACAACAGCTTTTGTGACGGTACACATCGGAGTAGCAGTTTACATCTACTCACACGCTTTCGTAGTCTGCACGCGTAGAGCTCCGACCATGGAAGACAGCTGGACAATCTATCTCTCAATTCAACTCATTGGATGGTTGGTCTCGGGATGCTTTCATTTCACATCCACTGACTACAAGAGTCTTCCGGTGTTTGCTTTAGTCGGTGCAATGATATGCGGTAGCGTTCTTTTCGCAATAGCAAAGATTGCGGTAAAAGATTTTCAAAATGTTCCCTAAAAAATGTTCAGCTCTTCATCGCTTCCTTCTTCTGCTTCAGCATACCGGCACAAACGGAAGATCCCGTAGTGCGAAAAGCTTGTGTTCGAATGTTCTGGTCGATTTTTACCTCTTTCTGGCTCGTTCCAAGCTATTTGGCACTATGTACGTTTTACTTTAATCATTATCGTGAACGATTTTCTAGTCTGGTATTACGATGATCTCATGAACATTGTTGCCATAAAAGGCATTGATATGAAGGAAGCTGCAAGTCTTTTCTACAAACAACGGATTTTAGAGTTCTTTGTGAGTCCTTATTGGGTAAGAAACTGTGGTTTTTTTTGATTAGTTTGAATAGATTTTGTTCATCTTCCTGATGCCGACATATCGCGATGCGATTGCCATGGCTGCCTGTGGACGAGCTTACAAGTACAAACATCCTGAATGGATCAAAGAACTAGCAACGGTACTAGCAGTTCATGTATAGTACAAATACTGAATTCAGAGGAAAGGTAACCAAAACGTACCTCGTACACCTTTGCTTACCGGACGCGCACAAGTTCATCCATTGCCCGTGAATTCGACTCAGCCACCACAAATTTTTCTAGGACAACAGTTACAGCAGCTACCACCATACGGACCACCGCCACCTCAGCCACGTCAAATTCCCATGGGTCTTCCACCGCCTGCAATGATGCTAATGCCACTGCTTCCAGGTCAAGCAATTCCATCACCGCAGCAAGAAAACCCGGCTATGCAACATCCAATACAGCAAACTATACCGACGCAAATTTTTTCAAGCCCGTCTGCTACTCCACGGCAAAATGTTCAAGGTATACCATTACCTATGGTACAGAATCAAGCAGTGCTAAATGAGCCGCCAATGACTATGACGGGTGTTTCACAAGAAGCTCCAGTACAAGTAGTTCCAAGTCCTACTGCTACTCCACGACAAATGGCTCAGGAACAAGAAGACCAGACAGTACAAGATACTCAACAGATCTACCCTTTTGTTGTAGCTCAACAGCAGACAGAACAATTGTCGCCCAGACAATCACAATCTTTTCAACAAGTCCACCCAGTAGCCATTGTTCAACCACAGCCAAGCCAAATGCAAACAGTCTTACCTATGGAGCAACCTAACTCACAGAAGCAGCAGTCTGTTCGTGGTCAACCGCCTCAAAGAGCTGTTACGCCCCTTGAGCCGGCATCTCATTCGAACAAAACCATGACAAAACGAAATAGTGAGCCTCAAGTTATCACACGATCACCGACTTATACTTCTGTCAAGGATATGGCACCAAAAACCAAACCACCTTCAGGCGAAATGGCGTGGGTATCTCCTGTTGTTGATGCTCCTGATGAGAAAAAGCCAGAGCCTGTAGTTGAACTTGCACCGATTAGTCAACAGCCACAACCGACAGGGCAACAAACTCATCATCAGCCTATAATATTGCAACAGCAGATCCAACTTGTTCAACAGACATCCCCAAGAACTCATCCGCATGAGTTTCCGTCAATGGCACAAATGCCTCCAATCTATGGAATGGACCTTACTGGAAGCGATCGAACATTCTAGATTGCAATAAACTTGTTAACTGAAAATGTTTTATTTAATCTATTTGAAGCAATGCCAGCTGCCCCCAGGAAAAAAGGACTGTTTGTGTGGCTGTCATTCTTCCGTCAGGGCGCTCGGACCGGCCATTTGGGTGGTATATTAAGGTGCTCGGTGGTCAATGGATCACACAGCAGCAGTCGTCTCAGCTCCACATCCAGAATGTTTTCTCGAATGACTCTTCTTCCTTTGACTCTTCTGGGTATTTCCGCTTTCCTCTATACTGTACAAGCCGCTCCTACTGCGGTTGCAACTCGGGGCTCTGCGGAAATTGATACCTTGGGTGGTGGCAGAGTTAAGAGACAGGGAGGAGGCTGTGGCTGCTGCGGATGCGGTATTCTTTCTCCTGATTTGTATTTCTTTATTCTCTTCTAGGATGTGGCTGCTGTGGATGCGGAGGTGGTGGTGGAGGATGTGGATGCTGCTGCTGTCGTCCTCAATGCTGTTGTCAACGGTGCTGCACATGTTGTAAGACCTGCTGCTGTACCCGGTAAAAATTTATTGATAAGTTTCAAAACCACGTTTAGTTGCTGCACTTGCTGCCGTCCTTGCTGCTGTGGATGCGGATGCGGTATTTCTCTTTTTATGTACATCAACATTTGACCGAATTTCAGGATGCTGTGGATGTGGAGGAGGAGGACGTAAGAGACGTGCTCTCCAGAACCTTCGCATCAGACTTGCTGATAAGAAAGCTAAGCGTTCCGTTGAGGTTTCTGCCCTTCCGGTTGCCGTTTATCAGGGGGAAACTACCGTTGAGCAGCCCGCCTCTGCCCAACCAGAGCCCATTGTTCTCCCTGTTAACATCAAGCCAGAAGCCGAGAATGCCGAAGAATGATCTTCAGATACCGCTAACCTATTTATTTTAATATCCAAAACGGAAATAAACGTTAGCTTCTAATCAATCTTGACACCTGCAAGAAAGTGCGATTAATTCCCCCGGATTAGCCGTAAAGCAAAATGCAAGGTCGGACTTTATCGGCTTCGTCACAAAATCAGCCAGACTCGATCAGATCAACTATCAGCGAACAACACTTCGGAGATCAGACAAAAACGGGTTAAGAAACATGGGATCACGCACTTTAAAAAAAAAACTTGGTGAAGGTCACTGTTTTTTGTTTAGATCGAAGAATAGTAATTTGTTGCTATTTGGTAGTCTAAACGAGAAATATGACCCGGGTTGTGAATCGCCCAGATGATGGATATCATCGAATAAAAGTTCAGTTTTGCGGTCATCTATTGAATCAGAAAACGGGTTCAACCAATACGCCAAACATACTGATGTTCCTTGGTCTTCTGGATAACAAAGGCATTGTTACAACAAGACATAAAAAATGCCCGCTAGTAACTTCCGAAAGAATGAATAACTACAAATGACACAAACATGTTCTTACTTTCTCACGTAATCTGTCACAGCTTGCCACATTTATTCACGATTATCTCTGTGTGACCGGAATCAGATAGTGCAGTGCATCTTTGTCCGTAGTGAAATGAAGAGATTGCATGCTGGATCATGCAAGATTTGTAGTGCAGTGACGGCACAGTGCGGTTTCTTCTAAAGGTCATTTTGCCATTGGAAAGCTGCTAACAGATCAGGCAGCTCTATGATGGATGATAATCCGCCTGTACTATCCTATCCGAAAACTAGCCTTTGGTGTTTCGCGCTTTGCCCTGCCTACGGTATATAACGGCATGTTTCTTCCCTAAGATCGCATAGATCTTTCTTCTGTTCACCGTGAACAAAAATGTTTCTCCGTACATTTATTCTTCTCTGCGTAGTAGGCATTCTGGTTGATGCCTGCCATCCCTACAGAACTCTTCCAAGAAAGAGACCGTGCCGTGGACGTAAGGGTAAAAACTGCTTCTACAGAAACAAATCTGGAGGAAAAAATGGAAGTGGAGGATCTTCTGGCGAAGTCGTTGGTAGGACATCAAAGTATTTTTGTAAATACAAGCAATTTACAGATAACTGTACTGCCGATTGCGGTAAGGCCTACGAACTTGCCCCAGCAGCCAAATGCCCTAAAGGAAAAACATGCCGCACTAGCAAGAACGACATTACCAACGACATTGTCGAAGGGTGCCAGATTCTCAGTTGTCCTGACGGTTACAAAGTAATTCAATTTTTTCGCTACCCAAAAAAATAATATTTTTCAGCTCGGAGCTTTTGGACCTGACAATGATGTTTTGGACTTCTCAACAACCGAAGTTCAATGCCAGAAGGGCAAGTGGTATGGTGGGCTCGAAGGAGACGTTCCGTTCGGAAAGACTGTCTATGTTCTTTGTTACCAAGTTTAATTCTCGGTTATCATTTATTGTACAAAGTTTCGATTGTTCTAATAGACTTAGTATTTATAATAAATATCTATTCCAAGTTTTTTCACAAGAGAAACTGTTTGAAACCGGGTCACTTTTGTGACTTGATACATCATTTGCTACACAAGTACTTTTATTTGCCCGAGACTTCTACCTGAGCAACCTGTATACTTTTCAAGTGCGATCGTCATTACCCGCAGTGATCTCTGTCAGTCGAATCTTTCGATTATCTTCTTTCAAATTTATAATTTCAATCTATGAATAGGTTTAGTAAAAAGAACCAACTCTTCTTCACCATAATTCTCTTATACTCTTGGATTTTTTTACCATAAATAACAAAATTGCACCATACATTGACGTTTAAAGCGATAAAACTGAGAGTACTAACAAAATTTCTTATTTTCAAACATCGTGTGATTGCTGTACGCCACAATGTGCCACGAGTTTCGTGTCTTCTGACTATGATAAGGACTAAAGAAGAGTGTGTCCCGATCATGGCAAGATTAGCCTCCCGCTATAAAGACCAAGGGGTCCAGCTCTTCACACCTGCTTTTGTTCTTCTCATGTTTCGATCACTGACTGAAAGTACAAAATTGCAAGCTCTTTTCCCAAGAATGTTTCAAAAAAGTGAGATTTAAGGATGGTTGCTTGTGTTGAAGGTAATCTCCATACTCCTGCGTCTGGCATCTTTGAAACACACGTAAGCTGGGAAGATATCGGTGAGTTAGCCGTTTGCTGCACTTTAATCTCTTGCGTGATAACAGCCTAGTGTCTATATTTTAGAACATGACATGCAAAAGGCATTCAAAACTCAGGCTACAATTGGGCCGAAGAAGACCGTTCGCAATATTGGAGATGGAAATGTGTGGCCATTCACAAACTTGTGCATTTAAAATTACAGGGTTTCCTTTCAAGAATTTGTCTGATTGAGCCGGATTGGCAGAATGTGCAAGATGGCGAACAATTGCCGGAAAAGTTCATCGCGAAACTGTGTACGGCTGTCACTATGGTCCAGGTTTCAGCCAAGATGTCGGAAGAGAAAGGTCTTCCAAATTTCTGTACAGACGAAATGCTGGAAGTAATGGAGAAACAAGTCAGAACCGTACGTTCCATTATAGAGTCTCGCAATCCAGTTTAGTTCCACAACAACGAGGTTCACGTCTACAACCTTATGGACAAGTACAAACTCGACAAGATTCCTCGGGCAAAGGTACTCTGTAAAATTTTAACAAAACAACGCGATTTAGGTGTTCTACGCTCGCAAGTTTACCGAGGAGAATCCTTTGAAAGGATTCCTTCTTATGGAAGTTATGGAAGATCTTTCCCAAGTTCACATTTTCAATGTCTTGAAGCCAGAGTCCCTCCATCCGGTATGAATTCAACAATAGAAACCTAATCCTTTCAGGCCCTTAAAGCCATTGCCGCCTTGGAAGCACTGACTAGTCGTCTGAGTGAAGAAGAAAAGACTTGTTTCACCGCAAAGCCTCTGACAGAAATTTTCGGAACCTTCTTCACCGATCACATTTTTGATTCTTTGGGACTGTTCCTTCGAGGTTTTGGCGGCGACCGCCTTAAGGATCTCATCGAGGAACTCATGCTTATTTTCCCTGATTTCAAGGACACTCTCTACATTGATGCAATGCCCGATCACTTGCGTAAAATTTCAGCAGAAGAGAATTTATCACTCGTTTAGACATGGAAAGAGTGCTTTGTCACGGAGATTTGTGGTCCACCAACATTCTTTGGAGGGAGTCAAATGGAGAGAAGGTTATCGCTGCCATGATTGACTTCCAGGTGGGCACGAGAAAGTCTCAAATATCTTAGTTTTAGACAGCTCACTTGGGAAATCCGGCTGGTGACCTCAGCCGTCTCTTCTGCACCAATTTGTCCGGAGCTGAGAGAGTTGCTCATACAGACGAGCTTTTGGAAACTTTTTACTCCTATCTTAAGGAGGAACTTGGGGAACTTCCCGCTCCTTACACTCTGGAACAACTGAAAGAAAGCTACAAACGTTACACTCCGTGTGCGGGCTACATGATTGTTCCCATGCTTGGCACGCTTTTTGACATGCATCTAAACAAGATGCTCGAGAAAGAAAAAGCTGATTGTACCGAAGTTTTGGAAGAGAAAATGGAATTTCTAATCAAAGAAGTTCTGGAGATGCACGAACGCAACAAGAAAATTCGCAAAGAGCAAAACTTGTAAATGCATGAAATAAATATGTTTATAAGATCCGATTTATAAATGAAAACTGGTTGTTTGAATAATTAGGATGATTCGCGGTGACTTGGTGACAAAACGTATTTTAGCAGCATAAATAGTTCCATGTTCCCATAATCGCACCCTAGGTGGATTTGGCTTGGCCTCCCATTAGTGCAGAACCCTAGACAAAGTTCTGGTAGAAAAAGTAAAAAAAAGTACAAAGTTCCGGCGGACGGCTGTATTTTTGGACACATTTTTTCATCGAAAAAGTTGGTGTATTGCTAAGGGTCGCCACTTCACCCACACGACCCGGGTTCGATCCCGCCCTTCTGCAAACCTTTTTGCTAAATTGTTTGGAGCAGGAATTGACTTCACCCACGCTCTGGCACCTTTTTGTGATCGTATTCGACCGTTCCCCGCCATTATGCAAAGGCGGAAGTCAATTATTCTGAGTTTACTTTACTTGTTCATGGCGCAATGTCCGATACTTTTAGGAACAAGGGAGTATGATAGTTTTCTGCTTATATTCTGGCTCTGTAAAATTCGAAAGGTAGTGGGAAATACCCAATCCTTTCTTGGAGCAGCTCGACATCGGCTAAGTTCTGACCTGTCTGGTGCATCTAAACAAGATGCTCGGATCTTATAAACATATTTATCGGATCTTATAAACATATTTATTTCATGCATTTACAAGTTTTGCTCTTTGCGAATTTTCTTGTTGCGTTCGTGCATCTCCAGAACGTCTTTGATTAGAAATTCCATTTTCTCTTCCAAAACTTCGGTACAATCAGCTTTTTCTTTCTCGAGCATCTTGTTTAGATGCATGTCGATCTTGTGTCGTTGCAAAAATGAATCGGAGCTTGCCCAAAACGATGGTTCACACTTTTTGCTTGTGTATACACAGAGAACCTCTATTCGTAAATTCCATGAATTTTGACAAAAAGTGAACAATCGGGATTTGTGAAAAAGTGGATTCTTTAGAAAAAGAGGGATTTGTCTTTACCCTGTGTTTTCTTTTAGGAGACCGAACAAAAAGTGAACAATACAAAGTGGATTATAAGAACTCAACCAAAAATGAACAATATTGCGCACAAAGGTCAAATCCACGTCTTTCCTCAGAGAACCAGAATTTTTAAGAATCAGAAGTATTTAAATGACTAAAATGAAGAAGAGTCGTGTTGAATTAGCGCTTATTTCATGCACACCAACGTAACCTTTTGAACCTTTATATTCAGAACGTTTTAACGTAAAATATGCCCCGGAAGTGAGGCCACCAGCTTCGTCACAGTCGCTCGACTAGAATGTGGCTAATTCCTAAACTTTCTTTCTTGTTCGTTTGAGTTCATCCAATTGTAACAAGATTACTTCAGTCGTCGATTTCGGAATGAACGGAAATATAGTGCTAAAAACAACTGGTCTTTGAAAATTCTCTCGATTCGGTTTTCCTGGTTCTCTGAGGAAAGACGTGGATTTGACCTTTGTGCGCATTATTGTTCATTTTTTGTTGAGTTCTTATAATCCACTCTGTATTGTTCACTTTTTGTCCGGTCTCCTAAAAGAAAACACAGGGTAAAGACAAATCTCGATCTGCTCACTATTGTTTTTTGAATCTCCGATTTTTTTAAGCAAGTTCGAAGTAAGGTTTAGCATGCGTTGTTGTTCGATAAATAAATCAGCTGATATCCACGGGGATATGACTAGTTAGCGGCATTCTTGTTTCTAATGAATTACGTGTACTTTATGTGCTTAAGTACTTTTTGTCTGTTTTACTAGAGTTTATCGTCGCACAGTATTGTGGCATATTCAATCTGTTAGCTGCCAGTATAGACATATTTGCTGAACAGAAACGCATTTTCTTTAAAATGGCACAAGATATATGCAGAAACAGTTTGTGTTGATTTTTCTTCTTCCACTTTCCACTTTGTGCTCGTCTCTAAAGGTTGGCGCTACGCCGACGCCAGGCGACAAAGTCGTCTGCTAACGGATTTAAAATTGTGACTTCATTATTCTTTTCCCATGGCACAGCACGGTTTTTGTGTTTTCTGATATCTACTTACTGATAACAAAGACAAGAAACGTGTGTCGGATTGTCACAAAGGTTATCAATACGTATAAAGAGGACAATCTTTGTTTTTTGATAGCACCACATATTGCAGGCTAATTTCCACATCTGAAAATGACTGCCGATGCTGAAGGAAATCTGCACACTCCGGGAAAAGGAATTTTCGAGACTCATGTAACCTGGGAAGATATTGGTGAGGTCTCTGTATGTAAGTGTATGCTTAAACTTTTTTACAGAACACGAGATGCAAGATGCACTGAAAACAACAGCTACGTTTGGACCAAACAAGAAGATCACCAACATCGGAGATGGAAATGGCTTTGCCTCCAGAATATGTCTTGTTGAACCGGACTGGCAAAATGTGAAGGATGGGGAGCATCTTCCTCCCAAATTCGTTGCAAAACTCTGTACAACTCTTGCTCTTCTTGCATTGTCCAAACGGATTTCCGAAGAGAAAGGAATAGACAACTTTTTGAATCTAGGATCTGTGGAATTCTTTGATGATAAAATGAAGCTGGTAGAGCGCTTTCAAAACGCTTATAGGCATACATTTTAGGCTCACAACATGGAATGTCATATCTACTATCTCCTCAATAAGTACAACGTGGATAAAGTTCCTAGAGCAAAGGTTTATTGGCAGAAGATACGAACGACATTAAGATTTCAGATCTATTCAGCTCGCAAGTTCTCCGCCGAAAATATCCTGAAAGGAATGCTGACCATGGAATACGTAGAAGACTTGACCATGGTGCACATTTTCAGCACTCTTAAACCAGAAGACTTGCACCAGGTTTCTTATGAACCGACTTGTTTAAAAAAGTCGTGTTAAGGCTTTGAGGGCATTGGCTGCATTTGCCGCTCTTACCTTCAAATTGACTGAAGAAGAAAAAGAGCCCTTCTGCTCGAACCCGTTGAGTGAGCTGTTTGCAATTATGTTCAACGAGGAGAGCATTGTTTCGATTAAACAGTTTCTCGAAAAATACGACGGAGAAACTTACAAGAAGGAGATGAAAGAGTTGATGGATATCCTACCCGGACTGATGGATACATACTGGTTCGACGCCATTCCGGATCAGCTGGGTCAGTCACATTTTTAATCGAATTAGGTCCCTATTTCAGGCATGAAGAAAGTTCTCTGCCACGGCGATTTGTGGTCCACCAACATGCTTTGGAAAAAGAAGGATCGCAATCAATCAGTTGCTGCGATCATCGATTTCCAGGTGTGCGAACAGTTGGCATACCTTCCAATTTAACTTTAGACTGCTCATTTTGGTAACCCTGCGAGTGACCTCAGTCGCTTCCTCAGCACTAACTTGAGCGGAGAAGATCGAGTCAATCACACCGAGGACCTTCTTCATGTCTACTATGATTTTCTTCTCGAAGAAATGGGAGATTTGCCAGCTCCCTATACGTTCGAGCAGCTCACGGAGGCTTACAAGCGGTACCTACCAGTGGCCGGTTTCATGATCGTCCCGATGTTTGGATCGAGCGCCGATCTTTTCTTGAAGAAGATTGCAGAAGAAAAGAGGGTTGAGGCAAGAGAAGTACTAGACGAAAAAATAGGTACTCTAGCCAGAGACTGTATCGAATTGCACAAAAGAAATATGGCACTTAGAAAATAAACTGTTCAAAATCTTCATAGTAGCTGTTAGCACGCATTGCACGACACAGGACAACGTTTCTTTACCAGTTCCATATTGCAGTACCCAAAAACTTGAAGGATAAAACATCTGAAAGCACTGATTTATAATCAAGAGATAAACGCACGTGTTGCTATTATCTTTGCAAGTCGTTCCACCGTCAAGAGCTAAAGGTTTAGCAGCAGTCACAGTTTTGTTGTTCACTAAAATACAGTGCATAATATACCGCGGTGACTTACCCAGTTTATACTCTAAAACAACTGAACTCGTAGAAAGTCTGTTGTAAATGATGATAGGAACAACATTTGCAGTTGATGTCAAGACTGTACCGGTATCGCTCTTAGCACAGTACCTGATTTGGTTTTGTTTCACTTGAATGCTGCTAACTACCTGTAACCCGTCAACTTCTGGTCCTTGTGCGTTTTTATCTCTACTCCTCCATACGGACAGCCATCTGCGTAGTAGCCGCTATAGCTTTTTAGCGTTATTTGAACTTGCTGATCCATTGGTGCCTAAAGATAAATGAGAGAAACTTCCAATCCTACTTCTATCCAATAGTAGCAGTACGAAAAATCTTCCAGGGGTATAACACTATTTTGTCCCACAGTCACTGTATAATTTTTGGCTGCTGTAGTCGCTTGAAGTGTCATTCCACATCCCGCAGGCTAAAACCATTTTCAGCAAGTTAGAACACTTACTTTTTGTGCGCAATGGGTTCCACCGTAGCCTGAAGGACAGACACAGACAGAACACTGTCTGGGGTTTGGGAAACCGCCGTTGAGACATTTGGCCGAAGTGGCTTTTTTGCAGATATCTTAACACTATGGTGAAAGTCAAGAGCGAAACACATACTTTTGCATTTATAGTATTCGTTCATCATGGAAACATCGTAGAAACCAACAATATCGCTGCCCATAGTGTCTTGGTACTTGATGTCTTTCGCTACCATTGTCGGTTCCTTATTAGACGATGCACTAGAAAAAAAGCTTTGAACTAAAGATTGTGAAACTCACCTCAGGCCTCCGTATTGCATTATGCTGCCGTAATCATAAGGCATTCCGTAGTTATTATTAGTTGCCGCTGTTTCCTTGTCAAACTGGTCAATGAAGCTATACTAAAGTAATTGTCATTTATGTTAACAAGAATAGTTACCTCGATGTTTTTAACATTCACAGTGATATAACTGTCTCGATCGTATCTCGATTGTAAATGGAAAAATCCCATCGCATGACCAAGTTCGTGGGCTGCCGTTCCCACCTGAACACTTTGCATAATCTGCAAAGAGAGAAACACTGACTGATTCACAACCATCACCGAGAGAAAGATCCTGTTGACCGCCAATTCTTCCAATATATGAATAGCAACCCTGACCGCGAAAGACACGAATTTTGTTAAGAGCTCAAAATTAATTGCAAGTTTACAAAAATAGTGTTACCTGAACTGTTTTCCTTGAAATCAACGCAAGAATTAGATTGCCAGTATTCTACAGCTTTCTTGAAGATACTACGCACCACGCTGTCTGCAACGATTCAGTTATGAACGCACAAAAACTTAAACGCATAGATGCATATTAACTCACTTGCAGCTATTGATGCGTCAAAATAGTAGTATACTGTTCTTCCCCAAGTCGTCGACGGATAGTACCTGACTTTTCCGTTTCTAAACTATCATTTTTAACTCACGAATCAACGTAAGCTTGACGTTTCTGCCTGGAGTTTTCTGCAGCCTTGTTAAGCTCTTCCAGCTTATCAGCTTGAGATCTAATCAAACTTTTAATGGAAACCCTAAAAAATCTTACGTGGTCAAAACGATGTCTCCCTGGTAAAGCAATCTGCTAATGTTGGTATTCTTGTTGACTTCATGTATCGAATCACCTTGTTGGCGCACCTTTGCTTTTGGCTTCTGCTTGTACTTCTGAAAATTTTGGCATCATTACTGACGAACGTGTGTTTATGTCGATAATTCCCCCCACGCAGATCACCCGGATGTTGACGATCTCTGCTTTTTTAATCGTACCTTTAAACGTTTGCCCATTTCATTTTGAGTTTTGTTGTCCAGCTGAAGTTGAGACGTTAGGCTGATTTTTCGCATCGCAATTTTTTGCTGGACCCTCGTTATATTCGTGTTTGGAAATAGCTAAACGATAAATGCAAACTGGGACTCGATGGGACAACCTGAGCAACTTGAACTCGATCCCTACCAGCCAGTCCGGCTGGCATTTCATTCTTGTTGGCTATGTAATCCAGAAACGACGGAGCTACTGTCCCGATCAAAAGAAACATAGGCCAATAACTCATCTGAAAACAAGTGAACAGTAACGGGGGCGATGAGCCACAATAGTGGTCATAATGAGAATTCAGAGCGACCGGAAAAAAACGCGAGACTCGCAGCCAAGGGGTAATGCGGATCAAAACAAGTTCAACTCGCAATCCACCCTCGTCGTGGGTTCGCGAACCTGGGTTTATATCGTCTGCACCGTATGTAAATACATTTTAAGGACGTGGGTTTTTGCGGAGTACGAGAATAAGCCGGGTTTGACCTCACATGGTTTGGACACATTTGCATAGTTCCAAAAAGAGCAGAATCGGATAAAGTCTGAAGAATTTTCAGTAGCAGGAGCAGACAGACGAAGACTTCCCGACTTTTTCGATTGACGTATTGTTGTCCCGGAAAGCAAATACCATAAACCGTTTCTGTACAACTTCCCTAGCCGTTTCAAAACATTTGATCCAAACATGATTCATGCGGACCCGGCTTCCCCCACATCAAAAATTCCAGATGGCGTGCAGATATTTGGAGGACGACACCTGGCTGATGACATCCGTCTTCTCATTGATCCTCGCATTAAGACCTGCACTTACCAAGCCGTTATCAGGTCACACATTCAATCTGTCTCATTTCACGATATTTCACAGCTTTTTTATGTTTTTGTTGATATATTGACTGATTCGGACACTCCAATTTTTGTGAAATTTGTACAAATTGTACGTTTCTAATTCAGAATATATCGAAATAAGCGATGACGAAAGAATATACTAAAAATGAAGTGGCTCGACACTGTACAGCCGACGATTTATGGATAATATTTGACGGAAAGGTGAGTTGTTGTCTGTTAATAACATTGAAACTTTTAGGTTTACGATATGACTCCCTATTTTATTAGTCACCCTGGAGGTACTGCAATGCTTCGGCAAGCCGGAAAGGCGAGTAAATTTAATTTTTTTTTTCAGAATTTATCGTTTAGGACGCGTCTATTGCTATGAGAACTGTTCAGCCACATTCGCTTCCGTGGTCGTCTATGATGAAAAGACTGGAAACACTCTGTATTGGAGTGCTCAAGGCCTGAAATGTCTTTACAACGACGGTTGTTTTTAGTGAAAAGGACATAAACTTTCAGTTTCCACGCTCTTTGTGCATCCGTCTCAATTGCTGAAAGATTTGTCGGTGATTAGCAAAGACGACCCGACAGTATGATTTGTTTTTATCCACAAGTGAGCTCAGTCTATTTCAAGAACTCAGTCAGCTGTCATGCGTTCCATGCCCCCGGTAGACCAATTTGTGTGTCGTCTCTATTTGTGATTTTTTTTCTTCACTTCTCATCTTTTGTCGCGACAAACAATCTCATGACAAGCATTTCAAAACATCACTTTGGGACGCCTTGGCTATAAACTCCTACATACTTGATTTATATCATAACAATGCCCTAGAAACAAGTTTCCATAGCTTTCTTTCATCTTGCTTCGAATATTTTCTGTGATGCTTGCTTCAGTTATATTTAAATTAATTATTTTTATTGTTCTACGAGGTTGAAAAGCTATGCTAGTGAATATTACAGAACGTCAAAGATTTCTCTGCAGTTTAAAAGCCAGTAATGCGGCTGCTTTACCTGTAATAGACGTTTCACAGAGATCAGCGAAAAAAAGAAGGGAGAGTGAGCCGTAACGGAGACTAATTGCTTCCTGTGGACCTACCAAAAGCGTAGAAAATAAGAGGTGCCATCACCCCCCGCGAGCCACCAAATTAACCTCCGAGAACAATGTTCTTCTAATGAAGGGAATCCCATTGCGGAATTGGGTGCCACCTCTGCCTACACGAAAGACTGCACGTCATGTTTATTTGTACCTGCCTCAAAGTTAATTAGACTACCAGACTTTTTATGGTGTGGCACAGATGCTGTTACAAAGTTTGAAAAAGCGCGGTCCACAGCCCCCATCATTCAGTGGCTCAGTCACGTTGCTGACAGCCGTGTTTCGTTTGAACTCTGTCAAGACTTGCGGTTAAGAAGCTAATTGGTCCTACGAAAAGCCGAATAAAAGAGTCCGTCTGGTACTGATTGTGTGCATTAACCAGCTTGGTAGAGAAACCGAGGGCTTAGTTAGTGATCGGTCAAAGGGGAACCTTGATTTTCTGTTTTTAAAAACACCACCACAAAACCTCTCATCTTAACGAACACATGTTGCACAGCTAACCGACTGGTAATCTTCCAGAAAATTCAATTCCCAGGTCAATTGGTAGCCTTGCAAAAAGACCAATTGTCACGTCTTGACATGTTCGTCCCCCTTCAGTATTTAATCGCAATCTCTGACGCCCAATGTGACAAGAAATGTTTCTAGATTTGTTTCTACAGCATAATTGCACCATAGCTATTTCTTTGAGCAGAACTCTCACGCTCTACTTCACCCAAATTCTATTCAAAAATTTGCTTAAGCTTTTGTTACTTCAATGGTTTCCAAAAATCTCGCGTTATTTCCGTTCTTCGATCAATTTTTTACATCTGATAGCCTCGAATACCTTGATCGTTTGTCTAGTCGAGAAAAAAGGTGTCATGAGTGATGACCGTTCAATTAAGACACCACCGTGGCCCATCAATCTATCCTATGTGCAAAAGACGTTCACATTCAGTGTAAATCGCGAGCTCTCGGTGGATCGGCCTTCGATCAAGTTCTCAGTTTCAAGTTCGTTGTCCTTTGCGACCAGGCAGCAGTCTAACCGCATTTCCACCTTCCAAAATTAGGTTCGTCCAATATGACGTTAAAAACTCTCTCACTCTTCTTTCCGGTCAATGTGCAACTTCTGAGAATGTTCGCTTTCTTTCAAGCGGGCTGCTCATGACAGCCGCTAAATTGAAAATTAGCCGGCTCGTCAGAAGCCAGTCCTACCAAGACACAATTGTGATTTTTTCGCATGCATGCTTTATGATCGCGTACCTACTTTCATTTTCAGCCTGCACTTTGACACTATTTAGTGTTTTTCGTGTGTGGTTTGGTACAACGAAAAAATTAGCTTTCACATTAAACATGCGGTAGTGACATAGAAGTGACAAATGGTTTGTTCGAGGCTGGTTTGAAAGTGTCAGTTGGTGAATCGGAGATTAAAACGTTGTGTATTCAATGTGATGAATCCGTTGATCGACTTGTTGACCTCTCTGTCTGCCTTTGAAATAGCCAGACGAGTTCAGCCTTTTTAGGAGAATTAGGCTCATGCGTTCTTCTCGTTAGTGCCAGGAAACGGAAACTTTTTGGGTGCACTTTTTCCACCAAGAACAAGCTGTTGTAACACCTCCTCTCCAATATCGCTTCACAACTTCCTCTCCTTCTTATTTTGTATGCGCATTTCTTCCAGATATGATTTACTTCACAACAAGTAGGATTATTTTCACTAACAGCCCCATACATCTATTGTGTTTTGTTCATTGAGGCGAACTTTTGCAGGAAAAACAAATTCAGTTTGTTTGAGCTTTCTAGGCAAATAGTCACTTTTGACTAATGGACGTGCACGACTTCAGTCTGCATGAAAAATGCTAACAGCCGTACTTTGGATCCACAAGAAGTCTTCGTTATGATATTTTTATGGTTTCTTTGTTTTTACGTGGCACACGGCCATTACTATCATCGTTATGATGCCTCCAAGGGAGCTCTGGTCCCTTAACCTGATTTCATTCTCATTGTACTCCAGAACCCTGTCGCTCTTTTTCATGATTCTATTTCGGGGCACGAATTTGAGCTTTGCGCCTCGGAAATACCGGGTGGCGTCTTCAATTCTCTCGTATTCAGCAGAACTTCTCTGCGCAGCCACATCCTTCCTTCTTCGAAACATCAGATCCGCACATTAACAAATCTACTGGACTATTTCTACCAGTATGGGTATATGTATGACTCAAAATTACATTATTGGTCATAAGGACAACAGATGCAATTTCTTAATTTGTCGGTCATATACGCATCTCTCAGTCATCCTCTCTTCCAACGTCAGACACTAATTATCCTCCCTTATTGTTCTTCAACGCGGTTATATTCACTACCACTCATGTCTCCAGATTCCGAGATTATCCCCACTTCCCACGGGTCTCGACCCCTTCATTTCCTTCAAATTTTACTTTCGCATGTAAATGACTGCTGTTTGATTTGTTGCCCTTTCAGAAGTATGTCTGCTGAAAATGTTACCGAACTACCGCTAGATCCGGAATGCTACTATGTAGACGACTACCACATAGTCATGCGCTTCTGGCTCAACGTCATTTTCGGAGCATCATTAGCATTTATCTGCATAGCTTTTAATACATTTGTTTTTGCCGTATTCGTCACAAATCCTCAACATAGGTAACGGTAAAACTTTATGTAAGTTTCTTTACTTCAGAAATTCACCAAACTTGTACATGCTTCTGGTAGCACTATTTGATGTCTTCATGGGAATTTCATTCGTAGCTCTTTTGTCGTTTAGAGTATTTTTCTTGTGGACAGCTTCAATATACATGAAATATATATGGTGAGTAAGAGTACCAGAAACAAAACATGTTTTCGCCTATGTATTGCTTTATTATTTATTTTCAGGATGCAATATATGGTTCCCATGCTAACGGTTTCTCAAGTAGCCATAACAGCTTCCACATATCTGATTTGTTTTGCTGCAATTGAAAGATACTGTACATCAGTTGATAATTGGCTGGTTGCTCCTTTACAGGTTGTTCGGTGATAGGCTTCTGAAGATCCAGTTTAGAAGCATCGCAAGATATTTGCGTTTATCGCTGTGATGTGCGGAGTTTTCGCAAAGGGGTCATCCCTGTTGGAACTAAAGGTAAAAACTTGTTTTCAACTCAAAATTGTGGATACAGACTGAAAGCAGAGAACAGTGTGCTGGTGCTTTTGGTGAATGGGCCATAGCGGCTGGCTTTTTACTCAAATTTGAGTGGTACACCAAGTATTTCCGTTTTTACTTCAGGTGATACTCTCTTTGAAAAAGAAAAACAAAACCTTCAGAAACGTCTTCTCAATTTTGGCTCCTTTCTTCATCCTGACATATTTGAACATTCGGCTCATCTTTCGGCTCTACAAACAAAGAAAAGTGGCTAGACGGATTGAGCATATTGCCGAAAAGGAAAGCGTCAAACAGAAAAAGGTATGCTATTTTAAAGCTTATCAAAAACTGTTCAGGCTCGTATTCTGGCTGTTACCCGTACCTTGGTTATTATCGTCTGCACATATCTGATGAGTAATCTTCTTGGAGTCGTTATAGCCATCTGGGAATTTGTCGACATGGATAGTCTTCGCAACAAGTAAGCAATGCAAACTTTCTTCTTTAAAGCATTCCAGTTTCACCGCACTTTACGTCCTCTCAGTGGATATCATTTCTGTTATGACTATCATTGCTTCCTGTCTCCGTCTACCCATTTACGTCATAGTTCAGCCTGTGCTCAGGGCTGAAATGAAGACGTTTATTGGTAATTCTTTGTTTTTCATAATATCACGGTGTTCAGCTCAATGCTGGACAAAAGAAAAGATGTCGAGACGAATGACTCTCATCGAGAACCTGCAGCTGTCTATTCCTCAAACAATGTTGCTTCAAAACCAAGATAGTGATGTGATCGAGTTTGTTTAACTAATACGTGTCATATTATATTTAAATGCCTTGATGTTTGAGTTTTTATTGAATTGAAGACAATGCTGAGAATATTGCAATTGAATGACTCGTCAAATATACTGGAGTAAAATGCACCAATGTGGAGTAACGCAGTGAGCTAGTTTTCTTGGCTAGTACAAAACAAGTGAAAGTGAAAAAAAAACAAGGAAGTGGCGAAATACATACAAACACAGTTGAACCATGTGGGTTGGAGCTCGGACCCCTCAAACTGGCCTGTCTGGTTGAACACGTTGTTCTTGAGATGCTGATGCTTCCATTGACTTTCCGCCTTCTCGAAGAATCATTTCAATGTTGGGACCGATGTGTGGCAGCGGGCTGGTTGTTTCTGAATCAGAGACTGTCGTGAATGAGTGGATGAAATACCTAGATTATGAGGAACATCTCTTGTAGGGCGATCCGTTTTGATGGGCTCAATGTATTTAGCGGGGTAAGTTTCATTCTACATGTTTGTTGAGTTCAAAAACTTTAAGCGTTACCTTGCTCATATATCCTGGATCCCAAATGTAAATGTAGTAAAAACTGAGTGACAAGGCAGGCATTGAAACGAAGAAAATGTAGCCGAGAACCGTGAGAAAGCGAATCCATCTGTAATTTTAAGGTAAGCTTATTACAGAATGCTTAGATATGACCTGTCTGTGTCATAGATGAGCATTTTGTGTGAGTTAGAGGGAAAGAAGAGGATCATCCGAGCAGTGGGAGCCGAATGCTTTTCACAATATCAAATTTCCCCAGTCCCCCAATCTGATTTCCTTACCACGCCCCACCTTTTAAGTTAATTGTCACTGAAACCCTTACGGATCGAAACGTCTTGTCCTTACTTTTTGTTTTCCCGTTGTGTGAATTTCGCTCTCTTGTCTGACGTGTAAATAGGCTGCTTCTGCCGATTTCTGTTCCTGGCCGAGTAGTTATTCGTATTGCAGTTGTTCATACTTGAAGAGTCTCGTTTCTGCCAGATGTTCGAGGGGTGAAAAAAAAGTCAAAAGTCACGTGTGATATTCTAGATGGCAGTAAATAGCGAAACTAAAAATAGCAAAGTCTTAAATGTCAAACGTCAATCAAAGAGATTTTCATGTGAAAGAAGGCTTAATAACATTGTCTACTGTTGATGCTCCAGGCTTTTTGAGGAAGCCGTAGAATCGGGAAACGATAACACTAGCTTTTGGCGGTTCGCATTTTCGGACGTTAAAACATAAGACTGTTTTGATTATGTCAAAACAGTGTTACGTTTTATGTCAACATATGTCAAACTTCAACGCAAAATAGTAAAAAGCGTAGATGAATTATGAGCTGTCGACCACGTTTATCCATCACAGGACCCGCCCAAGTATTTGCATGAATCGAACAAGTAAAGCTTTTTCCCTAAAAATTCTCTCCAATTCATTCGCGTCTTTGATGTGTCCCATCGTCGTCATAAAAGTTCTGAGACGAGCTCATTTGAAGGCATATTCTTTTTCGATTAAATTCCTTTACGGTAAATACTCCCCAGCATTGAACGTGTAGGTAAATATGGCAACTGGCGCCAATGTGAATGCGCGCGAAAGTGGAGGATTCAGGTGAAACTCGAGGGAGAGTGAGTCAGGGGGTTAGGATTTTGAAAAATTCAGCTAGCCAGGAGGAGGTGATAAACGGAAAGATGAGAGCCAGGCGCCGCCGATCGATCCGCGCGCCCCCTTGTCCTCCAGTAGTCCCTCATGCATCTGATTGCCATAAAGTGCTAAAAGACATCGAAATCCGTGGCCGTACTACTACATTTCCGCGCCATTGCCCATTAAGGAAATGGTGTTCCGTTTTCTGCGCAAAGTGTAAATGAGAGGATGTCGTGACAGATGAAGGTGCCGACGCGGGGAAGAGTTACTGGCCCGAAAAATAACAGGATAATGGGTGAAGAGAACAACAAGGCTCATGGGGTGAGGCAAAAGAAAAATAGCATCCATTTTTCACCAGAAGGATACATCATACGCCAACACACACCGGAAAAACCCTCTTGTTCCGAACCCGGATATTACTATTTTCATGTGATACATTTTACAGTGAGAGATCAGTTTCCGAACTGATCGAAAAAAAATTGAAACATTTGTTATGTTTCAAGCAGAAATATCCATTTGTCCTTTTGTATTTGTCCTTTGTAAATGTATAAATGCCTTTTGTATTTTCTGCGGACTGAATAATTTACGGACAATTAAATCAATCAATCGTAATAATTTGCGACACTTTTTGGGTTATCTCTGACCATCACTTTCTATGGCTTGACCCGTTGTGGTCAAGCTCCTACAACTGGGGCGCGTTTTCGGCTGTGGTCAGTGACACTCGCCCCGCCCTCATTGCTGTAACGCCTGCCGACGCCGCAATATCTAGCGAGTCTCACATACGTACTGCTGAAAAATTGTATACTTATCTCCATATATGCTCCATCAAAATTCTAAAATGCAATTTTTAAAATTTGCGCGCTCCGTCGCTCTTCCACGTTGACTCATTTCTGTTCAGTCTAGATTAATTTGAAATTTTCCAGATCTACTGGGTACACCATGTCCCATCTAGTCCTCAGCGACTTTCCTCAACCAGATGGAAGATGGAATTTGAGTATTCTCGTCACTGACTTGAACATCCAAAGGTTTGTGGTTTTGATTCTAAATTTTTTTTATTTTTGAGCACGTTTTTACAGTTATTTTTCGGGGTAACTACACAATTCAAAGCCTTATAAAAATCTAATCTATATAATATAGTAATTTTTCTTGCAGAAGCGTGGAGGTTCGTGGCGACAAACATGTTGGAGGTCTCATGTTGGACATCGTTAACGAAGTCGGTGGTGAGTGCAGCTTTAACTTTTGCCATCTCCATTGACCTAAGAATAGTTTTATTGCCTCTTTTCTGCTATGGGTTATTGACAAGATCTCCGAGCCACCCCTGGGCCTGATCACAGCCGCCTCTTCTTTACAACAGAGCAAAGCGAGGGCTGAGAATGGCTGGCTCACATGTGAAAGACAAAAGAACCCTGTCATTCGTACTAGTTATAAGAAGCGTTGTAAAAAAAAGGCAGTGCGAATATTGTCGGCAACTTTGAATGTAAAACATTTGCGAGCCCTTATCGATTGATGACTCAGTTATTGGACCAAAAATAGGCGTCCGATAGGGCTCATACCAAAACATTTCCAGAAACGTACAAAACAGACCGCCTACACGTTCCTTAGGAAGATATAAGCTAGAGCGATTATGGGAGTCGAACACATATTCCTATTGTATGCCAAGCTGCAAGCGGAGCGGGACAAACAATAGCCGTCGTCGTAGGCCCGTCTCACTGGTCAAATTAAGCACCGAAATATGTCGACAAGGGTGATCATAATTAGCATAGCTGCCGAAGCGATGATCAGTCCTTCATTCATGATTAATGAACGAGCAGGATCCGAAGCACCAGAACAAACTAGAACAATGCATTCAAATCAGCTGGCTATCCAAGAGCTAGACCAATGTATCTCATTTGCATTCGGATACTAGCCGGGTCCCAATTGGCTGGGAATCTCAGCCCGTGCGGTTATCCCACGACTTTTCTTCCCCAGAGACAGGGGCAAATCATCATTGAGTACTGACAAATTAGGCGGCTTGCGTGTGAAATTGCACTCTCTGTGGGTTTGAGGAGAAGACGGGCCAATTTTTCATACGGATCGGTTAAACGCACAACGTTTTTTAAACAGCCGTAGCTCCCAGAAGCCGTTAACCACTTACTGGACAATTGCCCATTACTGCATAAAAGGGTTCATAGCCTTGAATTCATTAAACTATGCACTTGTAGATATCCAGAAGGACTGGTCGGATCATCTGTTATGGTGGCCGGAGAAGCGAAGATGGCTTCACCATACTCGATCTACAATGGACCAGAACGGAATCACGGCCGACACCAAGCTCGAGTTCACACCAATGCACAAAGATGTCAGGTTTGTTCTTCAATAAGAGTTTTAAAGAGGACAAACTGTTTAGGGTACAATTGCCCGACAACCAGATGATTGACGCTAGACTGGACTTTTCAGTGAACGTTCAGAGGTGTACTTCCAAACTTTGTCAAGATCTCGGAATCCGCTACTCTGAAGAGCTCAGCTTGAAACGGTTGGTTTTATTTTAAAATTTATTTTTTGAAAGCGTATAGATATCTTCCGCCAGAGGTTTTGAGAAAGGGTGCAAATGCTGACTACGATGGCCCGCAATCCGTCAGACCTGGCGAGGTGAGCAAAATTTTCGTTCATTCATGAATTGTATTTGAGGAATCTGTCGGACCAATGACTCTGAGAAAAGCTACCCCCATATTCGCTTCCCAGTCAAACTTGGACAGACGAAGACAACAGTCTCCTGCTCTTTCTACCAGTGGTCATATTTTCAATGCTCATGAAATGGGCACACTGCCGAGACACGGCACTCTTCCTCGCGGAGCGTCTCCAAGTCCGGGAGCCGTTAGTGCATTTTATTTTTTTATCATTCTAGTATTTCAGTACAGCGGAACGATTGGGCGAAATCCTATCATGCCCAGTGTCAGTTTCTGTGAAGGGCTCGAGAGGGAAGAGTTTGATATGGCTCTTGTTCACTCCCCAAGAATTGTGGCTAACAGAGATACTCCCGTTTTTCGTCCTCAGAACTTTTCTGACAAAGCTGCTTTGAACAGAGGATGGCTCGATTCAAGCAGATCCTTGATGGAACAGGGTGTCTTCGAAGGAGACATTGTTTTGCTCCGCTTCAAGTACATGTCATTCTACGACTTGAACTCCAAGGTAAATTAGGTAATTCATGAAGCATATTTGTTTTTTAGTATGACCCAGTCCGTATCAATCAGCTTTATGAACAAGCCAAATGGTCAATTTTGCTCGAAGAGTTTGATCACACCGAAGAAGAAGCCACACTGTTTGCTGCCCTTCAGCTACAAGCTACGCTGGCTAGAGACTCCCCAGAACCCGAAGAATCTGGCAAAGACGACGTCGATTTGATGCTTGACGAGTTGGAGAGGAACCTGGACACAAACATCCTCACTGCCAGACATGCTGACCTTCTCCAGGTGCCTGAACTGGCGGACTACTTGAAGTACATGAAGTATGTTGCCTAGTAAACCCCCAAAAATATGCTTTTTTTAGACCGAAGAAGCTAGCCGCCTTCAAAGGATTCAAGAGAGCTTTCTTCTCGTTCCGTGACCTTTTCCTCAGTTACCATGCCAATGCCAAGGACGTCAATGGTGCACCACTTGGTCACTTCTCACTGAAAGGTACCATTTTTTATGTAGTTGAATACTGAATTTTCAGGCTGCGAAGTCAGTCCTGATGTATCGGTATCCCAGGGCAAGTACCACATCAAACTTCTGTTGCCCACTGCCGAAGGAATGACGGACTTTGTCCTGAAATGCGATACCGAGCACCAATACGCTCGATGGATGGCAGCCTGTCGATTGGCATCGCGAGGAAAATCAATGGCTGATGCATCGTATCAGCAAGAAGTAGACAGCATCAAGAGTCTCCTCAGACTGCAGACTGCTGGTACTATAAGTTTGCATAATAGGTCAAGTATTCTTTAAGCTAACGGTCGCGAGAATGGGCACTCCAGAAAAGGACAGGTCGTGAAGCTACCCAATGACTTCAACGTGGAGGAGTATCTCTCGTCCCGCTATGTGAGAAGAGCTCGCAGTAAGCAAGCGGTCAGTCTTTGCCATTGGAGACTTCCTCGATCACACTAGGTCTAACTGAACAGTTGTTTCCAGTTGCAGCAAAGGGTCTCTGACGCCCACGCCAATGTCCGCCAGCTGACGTCAACCGATGCCAAACTCCAATACATCAGGTAAATAAATTCAAAGTGATTTGTTACTGGTATTTTTCAGAGCTTGGCAGGCACTTCCTGAGCATGGCATGCACTACTTTATTGTCCGCTTCGCCGGAAACAGGAAACCAGATCTTCTCGGTATGATCTTTTTAACATTTTTATCAATATTTGTGCAGGCGTTGCCCATAATCGCCTTGTAAAGATGAACCCAGACAATGGAGAGAACCTCAAGACCTGGCGATTCACCAACATGAAGAAGTGGCACGTCAATTGGGAAATCAGGCACCTTAAAGTACAATTTGAAGATGAAGACATCGAGTTCAAACCTTTGTCGGCTGATTGCAAGGTAAGATATTTTTAAAATTTCCATTTACCTGCTTTACAGATTGTCCACGAGTTCATTGGAGGCTACATTTTCCTTTCAATGAGAAGCAAAGAGCAGAATCAGTCCATGAACGAAGAGCTTTTCCATCAGCTCACTGGAGGCTGGGCTTAATGTAGACGCTTCACGACATTTCAGTTCTCTGGATCTATACTGCTCAATATGCAACTATAACCTTGTTTTCTATAACCCTTTATACCCAAAATGCATGTCATACTTGTTTCTCTTTGTATCAGCCGTGCCTTGTTATATTAAAGTGCAATGATTAAATACGATTTGGTCGAGTAGTTCAAGATATTTTATTTATTACCATTTTTCAGATTCTCTCGGGAAAACCTGAGGTGTAAATTTACTGGTGCCAGGGTTTCGCCAATGGTGTTGGGTCAACTCCAATAAGTGTGTTTACACTCCGAGGGTTAAATCTGACCACTATGCCGTGTGAAATTTGAATTGATCGCGCGTGCAATCGGCCCTTCCGATAGGAACTTTCCTCGGGCACCGCGTGCAACGCATCGGCCATTTATCAGTTCCCGCCGAACTGGTGCCGCATAGTTGCAGCATTTTGCCACTGCTTTCTCGCAACATAAAATAAGTTATTTTCACTGCACTAAAAAACGCAGTTATATCCTTTTTGACTTGTTTTTCTCACTATCAGTCCAATTTCTCATCTCGATCAAATTGGAAATGTTGTTTTACGACGTCTACATGCAGGTTGTCACAAGCTAAAGTTTGAATTTTCGTTAATCCTATATTGTTTTTAAATTTAGTTTATTTCTTTTTAATTTTTGGCCTCCCTCATTGATCATGTAATCGGCCTCACGTTTTCAGTGAAATTATCTGCAATTTTTATAACTGGTTCTGCAAATTTACTTATTTCATTTTCATTGAACCTCAATGAACAAAATTCCTTGTTGCAGTACGGTTTCAGTTGTTCCTTTGCTCCTTAGACCAGCCAAACGCTTATCAACTTTTCTGACTTCTTCTGATTACAATACGTGAAAAAAGCCAATATCTTTTGCAGTTCTTGTGAATTTATCATCCTCACCTCTATGCATTGTTATCAGTTGATCTTTTGAAGTTAAACCGCGTCCGTGTATTCCTGGCCTCGAGAAGGCTTTGGAGGCGAGGGACCAGGTTTGGAATATTTTCTTAAAATGATATTTGATTTTTCTTAGTGGTCACATGGTTTACATCACATAAATTCTCTGCTTGTATTTTCTAAAAAGGGAACCACTTCATTTTTCGTTTGTTGGCACGATGTGTGTTTTTATATGTCAAACCCCTTTTTAAGACCGTGCCCAAATCTAAAAGCTACAAACTTTCAAAATGTGCTCAAATTATACTCAACTCATGTTCTATGGAATGATTAGCGTTTTTTTGCATTAGATTTTCAAGTTTGGAAACAGTTGTGTTAGGTGAACAGAGGCCTAAGCATATCCGGATTTTTGCATAACAATGTTGTTCTTGACTCTGAATTTTGGTACTTTTTGTTCTCTGAAATTCTATTTTTCTACAAAATACTTGAAATGTTTACAATTCCTCAAATATTTTACTTTGTGGGTATCTCGTTTACAGAAATTCTCGTTCTTTCTACAAGTCTACTTTATTTCTATATTTGCTCTCTCGATGAAAACATTGAGAAATGGAAATTATTCTTTTCAGTAATGCTCTGATTTGGATTGCCTGAAAATTGTTCGACATGGTTGCCAAAGACCTTATCAAAGATGCAGTCGATGAGGTCGATCGTCACCTTGCCAAGCTTGACGGAGTTGTCAAGGAATTCTCCTTATTCAAAGGAGGGAGGATCAGCATGGATCCTTATGATGACCAGCTTCTAAAGTCGCGTGGAATCAAAAGAATGTCGTTCCATGCATACGTTCGGAAACTTCAAAACACAGCGGGTGTTAGCAAGAAATACCCACTGACCAAATCAAGGTTTGATTGCATGGAAATTGTCACACATATTTTAAGAATGAAAGTGATCAAGAAGTGCTATGGTCACCGGCCATATCCAGACGGTCTTTGCAACAAGTGCAAGCCACCTCCCGTAGAATTGAGACAGCAAGTACACAAAATATCAAACAGCTTAACGTACCCTATTCAGATATTCGCTCATGTGGACCAAGTTGTGTTTGAGAACGATACTATTCTGGACAATTTTTATGCTCCTGCTATTGATACAGACACTCAGCGCGCAGGTTATCTGATTGGAAGGTGAGTAGTTTTATTTTAGGTTTTCATCAGTTATTCCTTTCAGATACGAAGCCTGTCCCGCAGTTCCTCTTGGTATTCGAGCAGTTGTATGTTCGATCTACATTCCTCCACAAAGGGGATCAAAAGATGACGTCGAACTGCTAGTTGACAAAAATCAACAGAAAATAACCAAATTATGTGAATGGCTTGGACTGAAACGAATTGGATGGATTTACACTTGTTTTTCTAAACAAACTGTATGTCAGTTCTCACTTCCAAACTAGCTCTTTAGGAACTGATTATGCCCGGCTCAAAGGAGTGTATGACTGCAGCGATGCTTCAACTAAAGTATAAAAACTTTATTCCGTATGGAGCAGGTCGGGATTACGGATCCAAGTAAGCTTTGAAATAAAACAAATATAAAATAGCATTTAGATTTATTTCTGTAGCAGTCTTCAAAACAAACCAAGGAGGTATTCAAACGTTTGGCTACCAGGTAAGAACCTGCTCTTTAAAACAAAAGACGTTTAGATGTCAAATCAATTCGCTGATCTGGTAGATGCTCAATTGATTCATGCTTCCAGTTCATCTAGACTGATTGATTTCCGCAAACAACCTCTAACACGTGCACACTACATTCCGACCATTTCTCACGAGGTGAGGTTCAGGTTCTACGAAAACACAGTTTTTAGAACCAGAAAGGTGATTTCAAACAGAATGTCACATCTCTTCACGTTGATCATTTTGTCGTTGATATTCCGACGTATGTAGCACCGTCGCCGGTGTTCACTTTCTTCAGCGACTATGACATCAACATTGCTGAGGTAAATTATTTCCATTCATTTTGGAATAATTATAAAAATTTAGGATATCGTTGGCTTCCACGAGATTATTGGAAATTCCACTGTTGCCAATTTTTTTGACAAATTCACAAACTTCCAGTTTGTCAAAGAACTAGCAACTAATTCAATCGTTAAGTTCACCGACAATGAATTGAAGGTTTGAATTATTCTAATATCGTAAAAAAGAATTTAGGAATTGTGTGAAATTGTCATCAAAAAGAATGGCAAAGCTGTTTCCAAATGGAGCGAGCAGAGCGCCAGTTGGAAAACTCTTCTCGGACACTACCGTTGGCTCTACCAATTGTCTTTCGGTTAGCTAGCAACTTTCTTTTCTGATTGCAATTGTCAATCTCAGGAGAACCAGAAACTAAGAAGCCAATACAGTACAGCGTCGAGGAAGTAGAGCAGTCTGTTCGCCTATCCTTCGAAACCGCTATGCGAAAAGGAGTGACACATGTCGCAACGGTCTCTTTGCTCTCTTTAAAGAAGAATCTAATGCTCGAGCTCTCCATGAGCGATGAGAAGATAGTAGAACGACTGTGGACCAAAATCATTCTTGAATATTGGACGGATAATGCTGTGGCTTCGTTCAAGTCCTGGCTAGATCAAAAGCCGGATTTGAAGAGTATTCAACTGAAGATGAAGCAACTTCAAACTAGTGACTTTTGGGATATCACTGAGCTTTATGGCCAGAATCTACAACGTACTATCGAGGAGCATAAAGCCATATTCAACCAAGATGATCTTGCAAATTCTTCGAGACTCTACTCGGAGGAGTGTATGACGCTTTTGTTGGAGCAGAACCAGTCAATCTCTAATGAACTTCGGTTTTTGGAGATTTTTGTGCAAGAACTCTTGGAGAATGCTGATGAAGAACATTTGTCGTGCTACCGAAAAACGTTTCTCGATCCAGGGGAAACTGATCACCGTTTTCGTGAAGTTTTATACTACGTCCTCGCTAACAGTACAGCAGAAAGCCAACTCGTTGTTCTGGCACGGCTGCTTCTGGATGAGAAGAGATTTTTCCTGAGTAAGGAGTTCTTCAATATTGTGAAGAGGTTTTTCGAACCAACAAAGATGTTTACGGAAACTGTCAACGGCATCAAGATTGTGAAAGTAACCGGGAGCGTCTACTCCATATCCTCAGTCATGTCATCGCTACAAAGTTTCAACTTTCAAGAAGTCCATTTGATCAGTCACCTCTCCATTACAATTGATCAAAACGTTCGCTTACCTGGAAAAAACATTTACATCAGGACGGAACGGCTTGTTATTCCGGAGAAATGCATTATCGACGTTTGTGGCTCTGACAAGGATCATCTTTACTCGGAAACTGCCGGAATGAATAGCGATGGAGAAGGTCGGAACGGAAAAGATGGATTTGCTGGCGAAAGTGCTGGAAATGTGCTAATTGAAGCTACCAGACTTGACACAACACAGCTCACAGTACTTGCAAACGGAGGAGCTGGAAGCAACGGCCAAAAAGGTGGAAATGGAAAGGATGGAACAGAAGGAAAATCGTTGACCATTCAAGAACTGCAAAATCTGTTTCCACCTGCATCTGCCTATATCCTTGGGAAGAGATCAGGAAAAGTCGCAACTACCATTGGAAATATCGAAAACAACTTAGACACAGTCATCGCTGCTTGGTGGTCCGGAGCTGATGCCAATACTTGGCACGGAGTTTGGGAAAACATCAAAAACGTGAGAAATAACTACTCGTGGGGAAACCTTCACAGATTTGTCACAAAAGACTATCAAGATCTCCAAGTGTATCTACAAGTTTTGCTCAAATCTGGAGTCACCCTCACATTTGCCTTCGAGTGTGGCGGTCACATTTCATGGACAAACTGCCAAAGTTACTGCCTTGCTGAAGGTAGTACTGGCAGTCTTGGAGGAGATGGTGGAGCTGGTGGACACGGAGGTCAAGGAGGTTTTGGTGGTTCCATCACAATCAATCAAGAAAAACATACTGGCAATCCTGGAAAAGATGGCGCCAATGGAGATGGTGGCAAGCATGGACAGCATGGAAAAAATGGCTGGGATGTGGGATGGATTGACTACTCTGTTTCTGGAGCATTTGGGGCTGACAGTTGGCCGAAAATGAGAGGAGAAGGACACAACACTAAACTGGAAATAAAGTGGTTTACTGAAGAAAACAACAATCGAATCGTCTGTCCTTATAGGAGAGCTCAGGGTAAAAAGGATTTCATGGCCGCTCTTGTTTCCAAAACATTGGAGCATCCAAAACAACGTGAAGCTACCGTGAACACTTCGCGGAGGACAGATCGCAACCATCATGCCAATGCAACAAAAAAGAGCAATATCTCTGTTTCTTCGTCTCGTCAAGATCAAACTGTTACTGATGTTGTGAACGGACTGATTGCTTCTCTTCGTGATTCTCATTCTGAACGAACTACCCTCGTGCAGCAACTGCAGCTAGAGGCCGAAAGTCAGGTGAAAGCGGATATGACTGTGAGTCGTCAAATGGAGTATGAACATGATGAAAGAAAAGTTCGATCAACGAACAATACGGATTTACTCGCAGCACCCGGTCATAAAAAAAAAGCCGAAACTGAACAGCAATTGTTCTTCTCGAAAATGTTTGATCTGCTTGGAGCTGCAAATATATCATCTGACATGTTGACAAAACTCAGTCCAAAAGAAGATTGTCGCACGAAGGCAAATGATGACCGATTTCTTCAAATACTATCACAAAGTGAAGCAAAGATCTTTGTCGAACTTCTTGAATTCTTCAGTCGTGATGCAAACAAATTAGTAGAAGATTATGACCAACTGCAGAAAACTCAAAAAGGATCAAAAAGCAAGAAAGATAAAAAGAAGACGATGACGAAAGACGATGAAGAGAGTGGCAATAGATGGCTACACGTTGTCCGCGAATTCGCTACGAATAACTTTAAAGTGAAAGAAGATGACAAATTGAATGAGGTCCTCAACAAGTACTCAAAATGGAAGCAGCTTGAAGAGAATGGTATGATCATCTTTGACGTGATGCTGAAAGAGCTCGATAGAAAATGTCTGGCTAATAAGAAATTCGAGAAGCAGTTTGAGGATCATTTGAACCAGAAGCCAACACTTTCGTCATTCTGCCACTTGGAGCTGTATGCGCAGATGAAGGATCTGAGCATAATGCTTTTCGAACTGACCAGAGACAACATACCGTTGCCGAAGAAGCAATTCAACAAATCTGGAAAGAACATTTTGCGTATTATAGTCGACGAGAGCGGGGTTCCACATCAAATGAAACACAAAGTGAAGCATTTCTTGCTGGAAAGAGAGCGAGAACAGAAAAGCAGACTCTACAGCGGAGTTTTAGACGATCTGCTGCGTTTCTCTACTGCCAAAGAATTGGAAAATTATTTCCGACTGAACCGTCTGCAGCATATCAAATGTGGCAGCCGTGAGTTCCCAGCATTTGGAGGACATTTCAATGTGAATCAAGCTATTGAAGAGATCGGCAGCTCCATTATGGACAACTACTGCTCTACAAACCGTCTTCATTTCATCACCGAACCTTTCATTGGAACAAATCGGATCCTTCGTGCACTGCGAGATCGCATAAGGACTGAAGGATGTCTCATTTCCTCAGCTGAACTAGCTTTTTTTGTTAACAGCATTCACGAACTGCATCAGGCATCGCCATTCTTTGAAGAACTCTTTCTGTGGATCATCGTTTCTACCGAACAAAAATCCTGGTTAACTGAAACTGCATTTCTCAACATGGAGAGTTGTCTTTTGGAGCTTCTTCCAATAGAAATCAAGCTGAAATTAAAGCATCTTAAAGACCGACATGTCATTGTTCTTCTTTCCAATGAACTTGGCAAAGTGGAATCACCGTCTTTGGAAAAGCTGAAAAACGTGGTCAACTGTCTGTATGAGGATACTTCGTCGTCTATTTTGATTGGGCTCAGTCTACAGGAGTGGCCTTACGTCTTAAAAATGGGCTATTGGAAGGACAAGTTGCTGAATTTGGTGAAATGGTCAAAGACGGACTTGGAAAAAATGCTTCACTACATCGCCTCGCTGGAAGCTGTTGTCTCGGAAGTTCAGATAAAGCAATTGTTCGACATTTTCAACGTTCACAAGACACAGTTGACTTCCGAAATTTGTCTCAAGATTATGCAAAACCTCTATAGTGAACAGTGCTTCCTAAACGAAGCGCTTCTGTCGCAGCTGAGAGCAACCAAGGCAAACAAATGGCTCAGTAGTCTCGCTCTTGAAAATACTGATGTACGACCTATACAAAAATTGGTGGACATAATGAACGCCTCATCATTAACGGAGAATGCACAAGTCCAGCTCTCAAAAGTACAGGATGTCGTGAAGAGGGCAGCAGAATTTTTCAAAAAAGTGGGGAAGTACACTGCGGACGACATCAACAAATGGAGCATGAACTTCAAGCCACACAAAACTTCACTGGATAAGACATTAGCTGTGATCAATCGTGCTATTGAGCTCACAAAAGGTTTCCTTCTCAGAGATACTCAGAAGCTAGCAATTGTTCTCTTCTTGGTCGGTGGAACAAACAACAAAGTCCTCGAGCAGGTGTCGACTGGAGAAGGAAAGTCTTTGATTGTAGCTGCGGTCGCTATTGTGAAAGCGCTGAATAAACAAGGAGAAGAAAGGAAATGTGTCGACATCATCACGAGCTCATCTGTCCTGGCCAAGAGAGATGCCGAGGTCAACTCGGATTTATACAGCATGTTCAACCTCAACGTTGGTCACAATTGCAGCGAATCTGTACAAGAAAGAACTGATTCATATGGTGAAAATCAGATTGTCTACGGAGAAATAACAAATTTTCAACGCGACTACTTGATTGATCGCTTCTACGACAAAAACATTTTTGGAGATCGAAAGTTTGACACTGTCATTGTGGATGAAGTTGACAGTATGTTGCTTGACAAAGGAAACAATGTTTTGTACCTGTCGCATCAGATTCCAGGCTTCGACAAACTGGAGATCGTTCTGGTCTACATTTGGCAGCTCGTCAACAAGCCTGTGAAAGACCAAGAAGACTTCGAGAAGTCATTGAGCACCGATCGTCTCAGAGAAAACGTCATTGACAATCTTTACAAAAGAATCACCAAAGAAGATCTTGCTATGCTTGCTGCTGCAGGTATTGAGCTCAACGTCGAAGAACTTTGGATAGATCTCATTGAGCAAAGACTGATCGACGCGAGAGGTCGTCTACTATTCAAATCAGTAAACAAGGAATCTGTGGCCAAGGTAGCAACCATTAATGGAAACATGAAGAACCGCCTTCTTTTTCTGCTGAACGAAGCTGTCAGGAAACAATGCATGGCTGTCATTCCCAATTTTCTGGTCTCATTCGTAGAAGAACATCTCGGCCGTTGGATTGACAATGCAAAGACGGCTCTTGTGATGACAGCTGGAAACGACTACGTTGTAGATGTGGACAGAACTGGAATGCGAAATGATTTGCATGCGAATATCACTATTCTTGATCGTGACACTGGAACAGACCAGGCAAGCTCGCAATGGGAAGAAGGACTTCATCAGTTTCTGCAACTGAAGCACGGATGTAAAGTGTCCTTGATGAGTCTCAAAGCAATTTTCATCTCGAATGTTAGCTACTTCAAGCTTTACGAAAACCTTTTTGGCCTGACTGGTACTTTAGGATCGCACGTGGAGATGGATCTTCTACGCCAAATCCATAAAGTAGCATACTTTAAGATACCAACATCTCGTGGGAAATATTTTGAAGAAGAAACACCGATTGCTGTCAGGACACACAGAGATTGGCTCCAAAGAATTGAACAAGAGGCGCGGAGCTACACGGTCACACAGCAAGATCGATTTCAGAGGTCTGTCCTGATCATTTGCGAAACTGTGGAATGCGTGACGCTTGTGCAGAAAATGTTGGAAGAACACGAACATCAGAATGTTTTTGCATATCGACGAGAACATGAGCACTTTTCTGTCGCGGATGAGCTGTTGGAACCTGGTAAGATCATCGTCGCTACAAATCTAGCTGGACGGGGTACCGACATCAAAATCTCCGACACGTTGAGGGCAGCTGGAGGGCTACATGTCATTCTAACGTATCTCCCAACTAACAAGCGAGTCGAAGAACAAGCATTTGGTCGAGCTGCCCGTACTGGAGATCCTGGAAGTGGCCGATTACTGATTGTTAGCGAAATGGAAGAAGGCGAAACCGGCTACCAAATCATCCATGCCAAGACAAAACGCGACAAAAACGAGGTTGCTCGTGTTCTCGATGTCAAGCAACACTATGAAACACGGATTGTCGCTGAAGAATGCTGCTTTGAAGAGTTCGACAAGGCTTATAAGAACATTAAGCCACAAATGGAGGCCAAATTTGCAGCAAATCTCATGGAAAACATGATTGATCAATGGGCTTTCTGGCTGGACAAATGGAAGGGCATCATCAAAGAGACCGGCACTTCAAACGACTACAAAAGCAAGCTTGACGTCTTCATCCAAGAACACGGCACCTATCCAGTAGTAGACGAGAATGTCCTCCTTCATCACGCACTTCGACAAGGACAACTCTATTTTGCTGATGAAATGTTTCCAAAAGCCATCAAGTGGTTTGACGAAGTTATCAGACGTGATCCTGATTTTTCCGAGGGAGCTCACTATTACAAGGCCTATGCTCTTGGAAAAAATATTAATTGGGAGAAGCAATCAAGTTGCACGGATCAAATAGCATCTTTCAAGAAAGAGCTACAGATTTCCAAAGGACTATTTGAGAAAAGAAGCGACGAGGCTCTCCTCTGTTCTGGGATTGTGAGCAAAATGAAGGAAAACTTCGCCTCCACCGGTATCATTCAGATAAACTCGTATGAAGAACAGAAGCAGAATCTTGTCAACATGTATGGACAGTTCATTTCTTCGATAGACGACGCTTTGGGAGCTATGGTGACTGCTGATTCATTCAACTGTGGTGTTATTGACGAACAAATGAGCGTCGAGCTCTTCAACAAACTTCTTAAAAACCATCTTGTGGAAGACATGACGTTTACGACAGCTCCAGACAAAGAGACGATTATGAAGTTGTGCGAGAGCTACGGTATTTCTTCTGCAGAAATGGAGAATCTGCTGAAACAACAGAGAGGTAAAACGGCTGATCATCAATCTCTTTTTAAAACTTTGGAAACATCAATCACGCTTCCGAGTCGAGATGATTTCTGGCAAGAGCTGCAGGACAAGAAAGTAATTTTGAACAGTGAATACTATATCATCGCAGACGAAGACAAGATCTGTGACGCTTTTCCATTGGTTTTCCAAGATAAGAGTAAATTTGATGTACTAAGAAAAAACAAGTTCAAGGAGAAACTGAGTTCATCAGCGACAATTATCACAAAAACTGTTGAGCAAGTTGTGGAAGTTGCAGAAACCTCGAGCTTTTTCAAAAAGTCGTCCTTTGTGGAGATGCTGACAGGAATCACCATTGAGCGACTCATCGAAATGAAGTTGGTGGCAGAAGTTGAAGTGGCCAATTGGAACGAGCAAGTGGAAACGGTGAGATTCAAGAATTTCGATAAACTGACACCGACTGCCTTTGATGGAGAGTACATACCTGTTGTGGACGCGAGTCTTATTTTGAACGAGCTCGTCAGGCAGGAACTTCTTTCAAAAGTTAATGACAACTACATCCTCAAAAAAAGCGCTCATCATATTTACAATTTGAAGTTACAAGAGCCTTTGAATATCTATACTCCAGCTGTACAAACTGTTCTTCTTGGCAAATTTGCTTACCGCCTTGCTTATCAAAAACTACAGTCACAGCGGGACGAAAAGTCATGGCCAATGAAGATACAACTGATGCACAAACCGCATCAAGAACTTCTTTGGGATATGGTCGATGTCGGAATTATTTCGCCAGTCCTGGCAAATCGTCGCGTTTCGATGAAAGACAACGTGGAGACTCTATTCCCAGAGTACATTTCACATGCTAAGTTGCAGGAAGGCGTTGCAAAAGCAGTACCAACTCTTGATGGAAACATTGCAATTCAACATCTCAAATCTCGCGAAAACATCAAAGAAGCCATTTTCACCAAAACTTACAGAATTGCAGACAAGACGGTTGAAGTTTATAAAAATTCAAAGATCAACAACCAGCTTCATCATTATCTGAGAGGAGAAATGCTGCTCAGAAAAGAATCGACAAAGACTCATCTTACTTCAGTTCTTGAGCACCTAAAAGGTTTCATTTCTTCACTGGAAGCTCCCGAAGCCTACCTTCAAGATTTATACAATGCGGTTGGTTTTAGAGGGCACTCAATGATCGAAGAACTCAACATCTTCATGATGAATGGTCTCGGCGATGTCATCCGATTCAAGGAAAAGCCATGGACATTCAAAATGCTCGTACAAACAAGCATCATCATTGTCCTATGCCTGTTGCAGATCGCCATTGGAGCAGTTATCGAACTCTGTACAGTGGGAATGATGACCAACGTGGGCGTCGGATTCATCAGCGAAGGTGTCGGTGATCTGATGTTTGCTGTCTCAGCGCTTCGTTCTGGATATTTCAGCTGGTCCAGCTATTGGCAACACAAAAAAGAAAGTATTATGTTTACCGTAGTTACCTGCGGAGTTGGTGCATTCTTCTCTCGTGGAGCCCAAGTTTCTCGATTTGGCTCGAAGTTTGCAGCTAATGGAGTAGCAGCGAATGGCAAGGCAGTAGCCGAAATGTGCGGAAAAGAACTTATAAAAGAAGTTGGATGGAAAGCTGTTGGAAAGAAAGTTCTCAAAGATGTCGGTGTCAACACTCTGAAAGGAGTTGCTTTCGGATTAGCATCTTCAGAAGTTTCCAGGCAGATCGACAGAAATCTTCAGTCGTTTTGCAATGGAATGGCAGAGCAATTTATGGCCAAATTGGATGAAACAACAACTCAGCACAATATTTCAAAAACAATAGAAAAAGTTTATGCTGTTTTGGGACCACAAGAAGGAAGATTGCTCATCGAATCAATGACAGATTCAGCTTTAGCTGATGCCAACTTCAATTCTTCCTGGGCAGCAACGTTCCTTCGCTACGGAAATTACGTCTCTCGTGGAATCGGTCAAGGTCTTCAGAAGAAGAGCTCTGCTGGATTAACCACCTCGAATGCAATGTTCCAGGTTGCACGCACTCTTGGCCAAGGAGTAGACTACGCTGTTCGGCTGAAAAATTTGAACGAGTTCGCCACGATGGTTGACAACTTTTTGAATGACTTGGATAGAAACATACTGCACAGCTGGAAGATGATCGAAGCGAATTCGAGCACTTTTGACGACCGCGAGGAACTTCGCCTGTTCAAGCTGGCCGCCATGGGTACGATACAAGGAGCACTGAAGACTCGAGCCGGTGAAATTGTTGCCAAAAAGTTTGTGGAACCGATCATGCAAGCTGGAGCAACTTTGCTGGTAACATTTGTTGGTTCTCAGATCAAGAAGCAATACCAATCGTATCGAGATAGGTACCACCTTTCTAAGTTCAACGACGACAAGGCGCGGTACATCCAGGAAAAACGTCTAGCTACAGAATCGGGTGAAGATGAGAAAACTATCAAAGAGATAGAAGAAAAGTATCAAGCACAGTTGAACAAGTTCAAAGAATCAGTTCGCGATCCGAAACTGTACGCTGAAATCATTCGTGAAGGCGGTTTTATGGATCCCAATTGTATGAAGGCTTGTGCTTCGTTGATCCACGAAAAGTTGACAGAAGAAGGAAGCGGCAAAGGTTACACAATCATTATCCAGGGAGAAGACGGACTGAGTCAAACAATACACTGCGGCAATCAAACCAATTCGGAAGTCGTGGAAATAGACGTTGCTGACAAGCACTTCACGATCAAGGACAGCGATGGGAAAACTATTGCTACAGTCAACAAGGGATACGACTGCATGATAGAAGCCCTTGCCGGACGTATTCCCGAGATAGAAAGTATGAAAGACGGATTGAGGAACCGAATTGCTGACCGTATTGAAACAGATGATGAAATTGGATATTCTATCAGACAAGGCCATCACGCTTTGACACTACGACGTGGAATGTTTGGAGGAAGAGAAGCAAGGAAAGAAGAGAAATATGTCTTCGAGAAGGGTACTCCATATCGATTCAATGATGCATTTGATACCAACTTGTATCATGGGTCTGAAATCACACCCAATGGAGCGCAGAACACAAAACTGTACACGGCTGAAGATGGGCAAGCACGTTTGAAGGAAGCTGTAAAGGCTACTGTGAACAAAATTGAACAAATTTTTGATGGACTCAAGAACAACAAGGAAATGAAGAACTCAATTGGAAAAATGGACAGCATCAATTCGGCCAATGTGGCTCGCGATTTGACAGCATATCTTACTTCAAACAATGGTAGTAGCCTGTCAAACGAAACGGTGTGCATGGACGATTTTATGCCGACAAAGTACGCAGAGCAAGTGAACCAGAATGGAAACAAAATGTACATACCTGTCGAATGGGAGATGAAAAAGATTGTCACCCTGCCCCTTGCTGCAGCTAATCCAAAATTGACCGGTCAATTCGAATTCAAGATTACACTAAACATTGACAATCCTGTTGGAGGAGATAATGGCCCAAATGCGCCACACATTGGCTTTGGCATTCAACTCACCGAGGGACCGACTGGATTTCCTGGCCTGAAAACGATGAAAGGACACAGTCTTATTAATTGGACTGAAAACTTGCCAGGAAGGACAAAAACAGGGCTCTTAAGCGCATTACAGATCCAAGAAAAAGTGAGGAATGAATTAATCTCTGGTCGATCTGTCCGTCCTTCCGCGTGGATGTCATCTTCCCAGCCACCGCGTCCTCGATGTTACTCTCTTCACTATGACTAGTAACCCTAGATTTAAAAGCATTTAACAACTATTTCAGACAAACTCCACTCTTACACTTTCCTCAAACAAATTGAAAAGGATTACCGTTTATATATGGAAAGTTTTAACATGGAATAAGTACGTTGATTAATCAATTTTCAGTGTTCGTCAACATCTTTGCTGCTTTTTTCCTCATCAGCAATTTTATATTCTACATGAAATGGCATTCTGAATGTTTTTACCTACAACTTGTTCATGGATTTATCCGCTTATAAAAGTAAAGTTTCTTTATGTTCGACATATTGAAGAGGTCCGGTGTTGTCAGCAAGAACAGAAGAAAGACAACATGTGCGTGTGACAAAAAGTGTCAGACCAGTCCTTAAAGGGACACTGACATTATGGCTGTGTAGCCGAACAGGGGAAGCGCGAGCATTCAAACGAGACATTGTCATAATTAGAGTCCTTTTGAACTAGGAGTGGCAAAAGATTAGTTGAATGAAGATAGGTGTGTGGGAATTCAGAACCTAGGCTTTTGCTTCGTATGTATGAGCGCCGCAGACGCCAGGGCCGTCGAAGACGGCTGGCTATATCTCTCTACTACTAAAGCGCAATGGTGTCTGTCGTGGACTCTGTGCGTTTGTTTGTTTGTCTGGGACCTGAAATTTTGGTGTATTGTTAAGAGTCGCCGTCTTCACGCAGACGACCCGGGTTCGATTCCTCTCCTTGCCAAATATTTTCGCTAAATACTTTTGAGTAGGAAATAGAGTCAAGGTAACTGCTAGGGGATCAGAAGGGACCGGTTGATCGTTATAAGATCGAGAGGGATCGTATGGCCAGAAAATAGGAAAATGCGTATCGGTTCTTTAGGAGGGGATGAGAACCGTGGGAAAGAATGAAAAAGGTATCAGAAGGGGTCGGTTGAATGGGAAAGGGACCATAAGAGATCGGTTGACTGGAGAAGGGATCAAAAGGGGTCGGTTGACTGGGAAAGGGAGCAGAAGTAAAGAAGCCGGCTGGTCTAAAGGGCTAAAGTAGAAAATCATGACGTCGCTCTGTCACGAAGCCCTAGTCATGGTTTTCCTTTCATTCCTTCTTTGTTACTCTCCTCCAGTCACTCTTTCTGACCCTCCAAAGAAACTACCGAAATCCTGTGAAGAGATGGCAAAAAAAGTGATCGAGTTGTCGCCTCCGTCAAAATTTGAACATCGCCAGGGTCACCTGCAGGCTTGTTGATTCTGGGTTGTTGAGCTGCGCTGCGCTGTGGTCTGGGCTGCGCTGGGCTAGGCTCCTCTTCGCTGCGGCCAGGTTGGACTTTGCGGCGGGCTAAAAAAAATCATTTTGCATTTTTTTCTGATTTTTTTTGTTTTCAAATACGTCCCCCGATTAGATTTAGTTTTGTCATCACAAAAATAGAAGAAAATGCGGTTTTTGACGAAATTCGGTAAAATAGCAGTTTTCTTCGATTTTCATTGTTAGTTTTTGATTTTCTTCCAATTTTTCTGATGACAAAACTAAATGTAATCGGGGAACGTATTTGGAAACAAAAAAAACGGAAAAAAATGCAAAATGAATTTTTTTAGCCCGCCGCAAAGTCCAACCTGGCCGCAGCGCAGCGCAGCGTGGCGCTTTCTACAAGCCTGGTCACCTATATTTCCGCGAAGTTATCGATAAAGATCATGTTTAATTTTGTTGTTAATACAGCTTCCGTTTGTTTTTGCAAAGGTCGTTGATTTGTCAGTTATTTACTTTTGTTTTATGAATTATTTGTTGAGTCTCTGTGTGTGTCTGTCTAAAGTTATTATAACGAGGAGAGATTTGTGCGCACAATTAGTTTTTAACAAATCGAGATAGTGTCAGGCCCGTCAGCAATTCTTTCACTTTTCCTTCATTTCCTGTTTTCTGCGGTACGGTAATCACTTACCGTATCCGCTACGTACGCATTTGTCGCCCCACGCACAATTCGTTGCTTCCCTAGTTAGTTAGTTAGCTGTTGTTCCCGAGCCGAGTTCTAGGCGTATCTTTTCTTTTTCTTTTATTGTTGCTCTTCTACGTCTACATAAACGTAGTTCTTAATCCAAGTGTCTTTCTATTCGTTTTCTACGAATTATTCTCGCCGGATAGCATCCGTGAAACCTCAAATTCGAGCTTTACGCTCGGCACTATCCACTTTCGTTGGTAGCCACCCCGACTGATCACGACTGACAGGAGAACCAAGAGTGCGAAGATTTCTTCTTGCCACTTCGGCAGATTGTTACTGGGACTGCGATTGAAACAGAGTGACAAGGAAAGATTGAGAGAGGAACTAGGGTTCAGGCTCTGTGACAGAACGAAGTAAGAGGGAAGATGAGGAATCTGTAACTTTAGCCCTGGAAGGGTGCTGCTATCCTTGTACAAGTTATTTCTGAGTATTCTTCAGAAAAAATACCGATCTCAAAAACCCTCTGAGCAAGAAGTGGTTTTGATTAATTACTGTCATGGAATGTCGCTACAGACTGTACAACTGATCATATGAGATTAATTGCCCACCATCTACCATCGGTAGCTTAGGTGCCGCCGCCTATCTTTCATGGTTTTTCTCACAACTTATGGATTTCCAGCTTTCTTTGTTAACTTTCGCTGAAAAAGCGACAAACGTTGGAACTGAGCTCTCGGCCAGAGAGATTGCGAGCGGCAAACTTCTCGACGACTGATCGAGCAAGTTTTCTAAGTTTGAGGACGATGACTGCAGGCAACTACCGGCCTGGAGAAGATAATTGCGAAAAAAAATACCGTGAACATGAGAACAACAACTGGCAAAGTCTTTCCTAAACAAGGCAAGAACAAACGACAAAGAGTCGACTCAGACTTTTCGTACGACGAGGATGATAATGATGATGATGTTGAGAGTCTGAGAACGGTACTGAAAGCGTAGAGGACGACGTGTTTGCCTCCTTGGGCTTCTACTAATTGTCGTCACCTAATAAGGTTGCTCGTCTTTTGCTCTATCAGGACATCTGTCCTACCGGAACCAAGATCTACCGGAGACGAGACACGGCGCAAATGGTAGCTGCCCCTACAGACGTCGCCTGGACAACCGTCTGCTAGAAACTGTCCATCATGCTGAACCTCCGGATCGGTACCTTAAACTGCAGGACTCTTCGCACTGCTGCCCGGCTGCTGAACTCGAAAAATGGACTAAGCGGAATTCCTTTCGACGCCATTGGCTTATCAGAAGTGAAAAGACAAGGATCAAACTCTATGATTCTTCAACAGTCCGGACATCTTCTCTTCCATTCTGGTCAGGTCGGCTTCGTAGTAAATAGACAATGGTCAAGTTGCTCCAATTTTCAAGCGATTTCGAGTCGTGTTTGCCTTCTTGACATCCAAACTCCGGCTGGGACCATACGAACTGTACACGGACAACCTCTACCAGCTCAGATGAAGACTACATTGAATTCCAGTCGAGCATCGACCGAGCTATGAACTTCCGACAAGTACGTCGCGCTCGGCTTCCGGGGGAAAGCCGGTTGTTCAAACTCCTAGTCGGCGATTTCAATGCCAAAATTGGTTGTGGCGAGAAGGACGAAGAGTTCAATGGGAAGCGCGGTCTTGGCGTTCGAAATGAAAGAGGCGACATGCTGGCTAAATATTGTTCCGAAAACGAGCTCTTTGTAATGAACACTCGATTCGCGAAGAGGGCCACGAGAAAATGGACTTGGATTTCTCCAAATATGGAAACAAAGAACATGATCGACTACGTTTTATGTTAGAAGCCCAACATGTTCACGGATGTGGATGTTATTGGTCGACTACATTTAAACACTGATCACCGTCTCCTGTTAGGAAAGGTGACCGTGCCGACTAGAAAGTTTCACTCGACTCAGTCAGCAAGGCAAAAATCACAGTTGAATAGGCCTCTCTTCCGATTCGCCACTGAAGACATGATCCAACACGGGAACGTAGACACATACAACCAAGTGCGTTTTCTACTTTTCTATGCAAGGGAAGTCGCCTCTTTCTCAGTGCCCAAAACGAGCCACATTTCTCAGCGAACTCAAGCCCTTTTCCAAAAAAAGACATGAACTTCAACATCGTCCTGGGACTCGTAGCAATCGAGTCGAGTTCAGCGTCGTAAATAGGACCCTGCATGAATCCCTGAAAGAGGATTTACGAGTGAAACATCACACGAGACTCAAAGATGTTCTCCAACAAGGACGAAGTCTGCAAAAGGCCTTGAAGGAGAATACGACCGCGAAGAAGATTTTGACACAAGTATCCGATAGCAATGGAGTCATAATATCTCATCCAGAAGACGTCCGAGCTGTGGTTAAAGACTTCTATGAGGACCTCTATCGAGCTCGCATCCCGACGCAGCTCCCGAATCTGCAAAATGACGAGGTAATGCCGCACATTCTCCCAAGTGAAGTGGAAAAAGCAATCTCCGAGTTGCAATTCGGGAAGGCTCCAGGACCAGATGCAGTAGATTCGGACAGGCTACATGTGCACTCATGTGCAAAGAAGCTCTTTCTAAGCCGCTGGCTGCCATCTATAACGGGATCATTGAGAACGAGACATTACCAGATGACTTGACGGATTCGGCCATTTCCCTTCTATTCGAGAAAGGAGATCCCATGGACATCAAAAACTACCGTCCAATCGCCCTGCTCTCGGTTGTCTTCAAAGTATTCAGCTCAATTCTGCTTTCCCGAATACAAAGAACATTAGATGATCACCAACCACCCGAGCAGGCCGGCTTAAGGAGGTCTTTCTCTACAACAGATCACATCCAAGTCGTGAATGAGCTGATCGAAAAGGCAGTCGAGCACAACTTCCCCTTGTTCATTGCTTTCATAGACTATTCCAAGGCTTTTGACTCTATTGAACATGGAGCTCTCTGGAATGCTCTAAACCGACAAGGAGTACCTGGAAAGAAGATTCGTGTTCTTCAACTCATATACAAAACCGCCAAGGTCAGCGTGAGCGTATGCGGCAAGCCGGTAAAAATTGACGTACAAAGAGGGATCTTTCAAGGAGACACAATATCGCCCTCTCTCTTCACATCAGTGATGGAAGATATATTTCGGACGCTGGACATAGAAGGACTTGGCGTGAATGTAAATGGAAGACATCTACACAACATCCGGTATGCTGACGATGTAGTCCTTATCTCACATTCGGCAAGAGAATTACAAATGATGTTGGAGGATCTTGTGCAGCGAAGCTCCGAAGTTGGTCTCACAATGTACTGCCAGAAGACCAAGCAACCAACCAAGCAACAAATTGCAATCAAACTCCGATCACAGTCAATGGTCATCTTGTCCCCTATTACCATGAGTACATCTACCTTGGAACCAGAGTCTCATTCGACAGGAATACATCTCTCGAAGTTAATCGGAGGATTCGATCTGGTTGGTGTGCGTTTAACAAGTTCTACGAGCTCTTTACCAATCGAAGAATCCACATGAAGCAGAAGAGAAGACTGTACAAGATGTGCGTCGAACCATGCCTATTATACGCTTCAGCTTTTGGGTAAAACGAAAGTGGTCCTGGGCCAAGAAGATCGCAAATATGAAAGATGATAGATGGACCAAGTGCCTCACAGAATGGAGGCCATGGAGACGAAAAAGAATGTCTGGAAGGCCGAAGTCCAGATGGAGGGATGACTTTACTGACTAGGTAGGCGAAACGTGGATGAGAACTGCAAGGATAAGCCCCGACGAATGGAGGAGTAGCATGTTGCGACATATAGAAAGTATATGATTTTTAAACTATAAACTAAACGACGACAATGACGAAGTGCCTATCACGGTATCAGAGAGGAAGACAGTTCGTGCCCTGAGTTCGACGCAAAAGTTCGAGGCTGTACAAATCGAAAACGAATTGAATACTATCTGTTCCATGTCTTCAATTCAGTCTTTTTCGCTACGGTAGGCGATCAAGCTTATATTTTAATTGCTGTATTAAAGAAAGCTGTAGGCGATCTGAAAAACTTTTCTTCCAACTGTTCTATCATCACAGAAGTTGACGAAACAAAGGTCAGGCAACTGCGCGACCTGTTGAAGGAAGATACGGATTACGTCAAGCCTGTTAACAATACGGTTGAAGGCATACGGCATGGTGTTCCCAGATTCTTCATTGTTAGAGGACAGAACTTGACGGAAGCCTGGAAACGGTTTTTCGTATGTTTTAATATATTTTGCGACGTAAAACTTATTCAGCCAGATAATCACTCGTTCAATATCAAGATGTTTAATGTAGGAAAAGAAGCCTGGGAATCCATAAATCGTGAGGAGAAACTTCGTTCACTCATCGAAGCTAAAAAATCTCAGGGGTTGCGATTGAAGAGCGGTACACAAAACATAAAACATAAGCAAACGTTTTAAGATTTTGTTGGGAGAAGGAGAAACGACCAAATCAGTTCGGAAAAAAGCGGAGCAATCCTTAAACATGGCAAATACAATGTACAAAACGATCCAACACTCTCCAACTCCAACAACTTCTGAGAACAGATGTCACGTCCAAGACAAACGAACTCAAACAAATTTTTCTGAACGGAAGACGCGCGTGATGTGACAGGTACCTATGAGTTATTTTTTTTATAGTAGCTTCTAGGGGTCTTTAAATTCAGGTTCGTTGTCAACACAACGGCTATCCTCCCCTAGACCTGAAAGGTCACCAAGCTTCGACAATTTGGATTCAGATGAGGATGCTCCAGCCACAACGGAAAATATAATGTTTTTTGTTGTCTGCTAATGGAAAATACTTCAGAACTCGACTGCAACATCTGACAAGATCTTGCATATTTTGACCGCCGAACTGATAAAAGATCAGTGGCAAAATATTTTGGACATCATCCGTAAGAAACGTGTGGGAAGATTCAGATTGTTAAACGTTTCAGTACGAATGCCACGCTTTGTGGAGCGAGCTCTGTAATCCCTGGGTTACCGTCGTTTTCGAGCACGAGGCAGAGTCTTCAAACGCTATTCGACAGTTCTGTTTGAAGAAAAATGTTCAGTTTATCTTCGCGTTGTCAACGCGGTGTACATCAAGACCAACGGAGACAGCGATAATCCCACTCCTATTCTGAGGTTATAACATTGCTGTTATATTGTTATACAGATTGATTTTCAGAGGCGCTGAAAAGATCGTACAGCACTTCAACATTGTCAGTCTTGAACGTATAGAAGAGTTGACAGTCACTTCTAGCTCCCTTCTTTTCGAAAGTCGGTTCACTTTGAAAAAGATACTTTCCGACATTTTCCCGCGCTCAAAGTTTCGTTTCGGGTTTAGGGATAGGTTTCGCCAAAATAAAATTCAAATTTTGGTTCCGCGCGCCAAAACTATTTTTCACTATTTGTCTGGTTTTAGCAAACTTTTTTTCATTTTTTCTTCCATTGTTACATACGGGTACAAATCTTGATACTGTAACAAACAAATTGGTAAATATCCGTGGTAAAACACGTAAAAACTGAAATATAGTTTTGGCGCGCGGAACCAAAATTTGAATGACATTTTGGCGAGACCTATATAATCATTATCTATTTTGGTTGTGCTGTTTTTTGATTCGTTATATGTTTGCTTCTCCGATGCTCATTATTGCCAAACCATGCTTTTAGAACATGTTTTCGCTAAATTTCTCTTCAAGTGTTTGTAATGAAAGTTCACAATAAAGAACATGGCTTTGATGTTTTCTCGATATGTTTTCATCTCGGGTTTCTCGACACATCTCATCCACCCAGCTGAGGTTGATCTGACCGCCGTTTAACCGTAACTGCGCGACTACAACGGCGCATTATCTTCGGCATTTGAATTCAGATTTGCTTGGCTATAAACTTCGTTGTTTTTATTTTATAAAAAGTTGACTAAGCACACAACTTTTTAGAATGAACCGATCTCTCACACCCGAAGATTTGGATCTCATCCTGGACAATCAGCATGTTGCCATACCTGCTATTGTCAAGGAAGCTCTCATGACAAGTTTGAATGTTTGATTTTTAAGGCAATTGGTGCTTTTCAGCGGATATCGATCTACCTCTGGATTATGCAACTTATAGTGGCGATTTTTGTTGGGTCGTATCTCGTCAGAATGCTTACGTTTGGAACTTTAAAAACCAGGTAATCAGACACAAAGACTTATTCAACATATCTCTTAGCACGAGTTAATCGTTCAAAACAAGAAACGGGTTTCTCATCTCCGACTGCCTTCTTCTGGATTTACTTATTCGGCACAGCTCATCAATGTCTTTGAAAAAGGTTAGTTACTCGAAATAAACAGTACAAATACTGTGTTAAGAAAAAGGTCGCGTTGAGCCATCGGTCGCAGTTATTTCAAGAGAAGGAAGCGTACGTATATGGCAGGATTACACGAAGGACAAGCATTTGGATGCAAACCTTAGCATCAACCATGAAATTATCCAAACTTTGCATCTACTAGATGTCGGGTCTGACCGTGAGTTTTCATAAAAACTGTTACGTTTGTTCATTAATTCAGTTGGACCCACTGTTTTCATGTTGGTCACGACATTCGGATCCGTTTTCGCTCTCAGTATTTCTCCTGCAGGAGATTGTTCTGTAGTTTTGGTAATGTTTAATACTCTATCGGCAAAGTAGATTTTCCAGGTTGGAGCTCGTGAAGGACAGGGATTTACTGGAAAACTGACAAACTTGTTTTTCGGGTCTGGTACCGGAGCCAATCCCACACAAGTTAACGCAAGTGTTCTCTACTGGAGAGAAGGAGAAGAGATAGAGGATATTGAGGAAGAGGTGGGACATTATGCTTATCAAAAGACATTCTTGTACAGAATCAGGACGCCCTTGTCATCACTGTAGGCAGCAACCTTCTGATGGCCTATGACGTTTCGAACAAATCGAGCGTGTGGTCGGTAGAGACGAAACAAATGTTCGGAACTCGTCTAGCAATATATTTCCAGGTTTGTGACTTTTATTTTGGCATTCATAGTTTTATAGAAAAGAGACAAAGTTATGAAACCCGATGTGTCTGTTATTGGACTGGATGTGCAAGCTTTTCGTCAAGGAGTTTTGGTCTTGCTAGCAGGATTTTATGCGGGAAATAGCTCAGTTTCTCTATTTATTGGTCAGTATAGCTCTCTTTTTCTAAAAAAAAAAACTGTCTTATTGCAGCATATCTCGACAAGCTGGATTATGGAGTGCCCAATGTTCCATACTTCCAAGAAATAAAAGGCAACGTCGAAATCTCGGAAATGTTTGATGTGAGTGCTGTAGTCTTCTACGGTTGAATAAGTTTTAGTCATTCAATGAAGCAACTTACCTTCATCACGTTCGTCTTCGTATCCCACGAGAAACATCACTAGCGTCATCTCTGTATAAAACAGATGGAGTCTTTGTCATTCATCCTTGTTTCAGTAATACGGCCGGTTGAAAATTTTGCCATCTTTCAGTTCATTCACTCTATTTACCGGACGATCTCTCCAAAAACGTCGAGATTCCATTTGTGAAAACACATATGGTCAGCTCCGGAAAGCAATTAATTGGCTGTGGTGCAGACAACAGTTTTTGTTATGTGATGACAGGAGATGTGAAAACTGCCGCATTGAGGCTGTTGCCAAAGTAGAATAATTAAGTTTCGAAAACAGTGTTTATTTCAGAGGTTTTGAAAGCTGCCAATCGGACGACGTGAACATCTTGGACGTCGTTTCAAACCTGCCAATGCCAGAGGGTAATCCAGAAGGAATGGATCTCTACCAGGCATTTGTGGAGTTTTGCGACAAAGACATCAACAAAGCTACAAAGATAGCTCATTCTCTAGCCAAGCTCTCTGCCGAAGATCTACTTCAACTTGTTTATGATTTCGTTTGGAGTGTATTCGAAGACCTTGGTAAGACCTGAGTAATACCATCTGAACATTCGTTTAGCGGACTTTATGGATGTCGAAGGACAATTGAATGAGAAAAAAATATTTCTCGACTATTTTGTTCTCTACTTGAAGCACAACGAAACACTTAGTGCCATCTTCACTGCGCCTATATTCAATCCGAGGCTGGAACTTACCGTGTCGGGAAGAGAAGTCTTTGCAGAGGTAAGAGATAATTGTTATAAATATGAAAAAAATGAAAAAAAATATGAAAGGATTCAGCTTTACGAAAGGATTAGTGTTTTGTCAGCTATTCACAAGTGGAAAAACAGCGATACGGAGCATGCAGACATTCTCAGACACCTCGGCTTCCAAATGGCAAAAGAGCTTCGTTTCAGGGAAGATGGACAGTTTCTTGCCTACAAGGTGATTTAGAAAACTTTGGTTTAACGTATTTCCAGTTCAATCTACTCCACATAGCTCCCGTTAGTGGTGTAAACCTGTGTCGCGAACTTCTAGAGGAAGGAGTTTTCAAGGAGGCCACTCACCGTTTTGAGATGCTCAGTTATTCAGCCGAACTGTTGCTTGAATACGCTCAAGCAATCAAAGTGATGAGGAAAGGTAAAACATCTCTACCGGCATCAACGGGTGGTCCACGTTGGACAAACAAATTTGTGGAAGCTTACACTAATATGGCAAGTTTGTACGTGTGCTTCATTGAATTGTAACTTGAAGGGTCTTTTGCTGATTGAACAGCTCACAGAAGAAATTTTCAACCCCAATGAAAAGTTGAAATTTGTTCAACTTATCACCCGGTTGGTTTATCTTTGAAAACAAATTATTGTCGTATTGCAGCCTACTAAACTTCAACTTCACGGAATCACCGACGAAGCCCGATAGTCATCCAGTTCTTCGTGAACTCTATAAAATTGGAGAGGAACGTCTGACTTTGGAGCTGGCAGAGCTTCACAAAGATTTCAATATTGTCTGCAGAATTTGTTTGGAAAAAGGTGACGACGACGCTTTGGAACGCTACAAAGTTCGATTTGCCAATGAGAACTTTGAAGAATACTACTTTAATTATCTAAACAGAAAAGGTTGGACATTGCCCAAATTTTGACTGTTTCGACTTTTAAGAGATGTACACTGACCTTCTGGATCAGAAGGGTGAGAATGCTGATAAGTTCATAGCTACATTGGATCACATTCGCTGGAGACGAGAGCTCCGACAGGATCACTTCACGGATGCGGCCAAAACATTGTTGATGGAATCGGAAAAGAAGAACAACTCTTTGCAAAGACAGAAGGTAATTAAATGCAATATTTAAACCTTTACATATTAGATCTTTGTATCTCTCGCTAAGCTGAGCTACCTCTGTTCTGACGATTCCGAGATGCATGCCGCAGAGCTGGACGACATCGATCTCACTCAGCATTTGATTGAATACCAAGAGTCTCTCCCGACGGATTATCTTCAGGTTCTATTCGGCATCTACACTTAATCCTCTTTTAGCAATTCCATACTGAGAATGAGGATCGTCTGTTGAGGGTCGAGGAACTTTTGGATCTGTGTAAGCGACGACTCAAGGATATCGAATGCCAGCTGGAGGATCATTATAGGTACAATACATTTTTAATTTCTTTTGTTTATTGAACGCTTAAGAACCCTTATCTTCGCGGCAAGACTAGTTAAGTATTCGCCCGCCAAGAAAGAATACGTCGAGACACGCCAACTTATATGGGAATCAGTCATCCGTGCGGACAATTGGTCCCTCGTTCAGGAATCTGATTTCAATGGCACGGCATTCGCTCAACTTTTCCGTGTCGTTTTGAAAGGTCTGAAATAACCTTGCTCTTTTTTAAAAATCCTTTACTTGCAGGCGAAGAGGACATGATTGAATACTCATTGCCAGATTGCGATGCACTCTTGGTGAAGACGGCCGCGGAGCGCAAAAAGTGCCCTTCTTCCACAACTTTCATTAAATACTGCATTGAAGAGACCCAGAAAGAGCTGGAGCCTTAAGCCCATTATGTTTTGAAATTCTGTTATACTGTTTATTATCCGATAAGCCAGTTCGGGTTCGTTGTCCTTTCAAACCTAACTACCTGATGCTTTGTTAAATATATCATTTTCTGTCGACATTGTAGTATTCAGGTTTTGAAACGGAGTAAAAATAACACGTTACTTTATTCACCGATAGAGACATAGGCAACTACACGCATTTCGATAGTGGATAACTACCAAAAGGGCCAGCGGAAATGTAGAATTTTATAAATAATAGTACAGTATTCACAGAAAGAATATTATGAACTGATAATGGCTCGTAGAATCAATATCTAACATATAAGGAAGTGATAGCAACACAACCGGAGCCTTTTGGTTCATACAAAAATAGGAGGAAGAAGGGGGAAAATAGTTTTCGGTTTCGTGATGAAGCTTAAGTTACTTGCCACCAGCCCACAACACAATGATGAGGATGAGGATGACGACTGAAATTTTAGTTCAATTGTACAAGAAAGGTATGACTAACCGATTGCGCACATCAAAATCAGTGCCTTCAGATTCTTCCACCAGTACTTGCGCTTCAGAGTAGCAGCAGATTTCTCGAACTGTGAAGCTCCCTCCTGAAAAATGTCCTTTTTGCTAAGGTTCTTGGCTGTAGTTAATTCCGCATAATCCGCAATGATTTCGGAAAGTGCATGACGTATAGGGGCTTTAGCGCACCAATAGCTTTATTACGAGCAGGCTTACGATTCTGTGGTTCTGGAAGCGCTGTGGTCTCCTCATTTTCTGGGGTTCTGGACCTTTTGGCAAAGCTCGCTACAAAAAGTTTGGTGTCTATTTTTCACCACTGGATTGTAGTGAAATTGAAACGTTTTGATAGTAATGAACAAAAAATGCCACAAAAATACGAGTTAAGGATTTTGAGGCAAGTGAAAACCAACCTGAAGAGCATCGGCACGATCGTCGAGCTGAGACAGCTTCTGATCACGCTCCAAAACTTTCTCCACGTTGACCTGAACAATCAAAAATCAAAACGAACAGTAATCCGGGTTACCTTCATGATTCCAACCACCTCGTCAACCTGAGCCTGAGTCTGTTGAAGACGCTTGTTTGCCGGACGAGGTCCTTGGCTGCCTCCAGCGGCTCCAGAATCTCCTTGAGCTAAATCAGGTTGTTACAAAAGACAAACGAGATGACTCACGATCCATTTCCACACTCCTTCTCTAAGCTTAGGTTGACCCCTGAAAATGTGAAATTATCCTGGGATGATGTTTGACTAGAGAAGAAACATATAATGTGTTTTATAGCCAGATATGAGCGGAGATCAGATTCAAGCCGTGAGAAAAATCCGAATGCCTTTTTGCTACGCGAGAATGAATAGACGCAAGCCAGAGAATATATGGGTGGTCACGCAATCTAAATGCAAATGTAGCTCCGTTTTGGAGCCAAGGCGTGTCGCCGAACCGGTAGAAAATATGAGGAAGAGAACTAGAGACCGCGAGATCGATGTGAAAACGCCTCCCTGCCCCCAGCAGAGCGATCGATTTTCTAGATGGAAACTACCGCGGCGCGGCGATGACGCTGCCGCGCTACCGCCTGTCCAAACTTGGGTAGATCGTCTACCCTTACACTAGATTATCATGAATAGCGAAGAACTTTGAGACAAAAAATTGTATGCGACAGTTGCGCTTTTCAACCACAATGCGAACGCACCCCATTTCTCATTGACGATTAATTGAATATCTGAGCAGTAATGCCGGAAATGACACTCCACATTTAAACAAACGGGAGTTAACAGCTTAGGAACAGGGAGAAACTGAGGAGTCAACATATGATCATGTGATTCAGAACAATTGCGAAAGAAAAGACGTAAACTGTGCGATCATCGACAATTTTCCGTGTGACGATCGGCAAGAGCAACGTTTTGGTGAAATCACGGCGATGTTTACCCATCTTTGCGGACGCACCAGGGAAACGATGTGTTAATTGAACAAAATCATAAAACGACAACTAAAAAGTCCCTGCTATGCATGAAGTCGAAGTTGCCTGCAAATAGCAAAATAGCAATTGCGTTTTAAACTGCAGTGAAATGCTAAGCTGATATTAGGTATAGATAGAAAAGAAATTCTCTTAATAGAGAAACAGGGTTCGACGATGGCGGTTATCTCGATTGAGTTCGAAGAAAAGATCTCGCCATATATAAGCCGTTTTCTAATCGAACAAAGCTGTCCTCCGGTCTGATCAGGTATTCAGGAGGAAACAATGTTGTCAGAAGCTTTAGTGTAACAATTGGTGTGACAGCTTGTATCAATTGTTTTGACTTGAGTTGAATCGCTCTCCGGAAATCGAGGATAGAATTTCACATCAATTCCCGACAGTTTAATCAAGGACGCCCACGGAACAATTGGAAAAGCGAATGAGGAAACCACATATTGTCAGAGGAGAAAATGAGGTTCTTCTCTTGACAAAATGGTCCGCAATATGACGCGTAGGTGGTGACGAAGAATATATTGGCAAACAAATTGGTAAAGAAGTATCTGTTGTTTCTAAGACTTTAATCATGCAGGGCAAATAACGGAGCTATACCTGAAACTTGTTTGATGCGCTGAAGATGAGCTAGTATTTGAAATAGCCGGAATAAAATTATATAACTTATACTGCGTACAGATGTACTTCACTTGTCATCCTATTAACATGATTCCTTGAATAAGGCAAGCTACTTTGGATATTTGTGTTGGTGCAAATCGCAAACAATGTTAAATTTCAAGCGAAACTTTTGTTCGATGAAAGATCACGGGTTTATTAACATCAAAAGAAAAAAGTTGAGATCGCTGTTGTGGTAAACTCCTCACCAGAAGGTTTGCACTACGTTTTGCAACGTGCAGCGAAGATTAGATCGCATTAAATATTTCTAAGAATTTAATAATGTTGCTACAGCGTTTTAAGCTCTCAACTTTACTAGCCATTCTTACGAGTAATTTACTTTACGTATGCAAACATCTTTGAATTGCGTGTATAGACAGTCACTGTTAGCTTATTTTGTAATTGCGTTAAGGGGATGCTCTGGACGGATATTCCTCAACTGTTGAATATCTAGTGGACCAATATTGAAAACATAGGTTTAAAAATGAAACGTAATCTTTATGTGAAGTACTCTTAGTTCGAGCGTAGTGCCCGAGTATCTCTGAAGTCTCTAAAGATTAATGTCAATGAGTTATATTTCGGTCCTGCTCGTTTTGCGGTTTCTGCAATATTATAATGCTTGCAATCAAACGCTTGCAACTAATGCTTGCAACTCATCGTGTTAGGACAGCTGAGTTGTACTGCCATCTCGAATGTCGTTATCCATTTTATTCCTGGGCATTTTTAGGTTTCTCACAAGCTCCATTTGGCAGTCTATAACGATGCGACGGAAGTAATGGCATTAATCACAGAGCGGAAGTCCTACTCAAATCCGCACAAGTCACTCCTCTTAGATGATAGAATTGCTCTTTCTGATGTTATCTTTCACGTCGGTTGAACTTTTCCACGCTTTCAAAAACAAACTTGGCTTTCACTTCGAGTTCTTGCTGGATTATTCATCAAGAGGGCTCCTTTCTCCCACTTCCTCCGTCCAATAGACTCGACTGGTGCGACTGTTAGCCACAAGGCCATAACAGGGCAATTCAATTATGAGCACTTTATTATCTGCCCTCGGAGAACGACATCAGCGTACAGCTTTTGCACTCATTCTCGTGTCTCCATACTTTTTGTCAGCCCTATTTCAAAATGTTTAACGCACCAACATGGAAACAAACATAGATTTTAGTATGCGCCTTCTTCTAATTGCAAAACGTACATAGTAATATCTTTTGTTCTGTGTTGGTGTTTCAAAGTTTTGTTGAATGTTGTGCCTATTGGCATGCACTGAATTTCTAAAGTTAGGAAATTTTCTAATCTTCTTTAAGTGAGTCACTATCTTGAAATCTTCTCCTTCTGTTGTCGTTTTCTCCCATTTCCTCCCTAGCGCTTAGCTGGCGTCCTTACGATAAACTTTGAGTCCCAATTGAACGGACTGAGCTCTCTTTTTGTGTCTCTCCTTAATTACCTCTAAACGCAGATCAGCAGGCGAGCCTTAATGGAACGGAGAAACGACACGAGCCGTTCACACGCGCGGAAGAAGATGCTGTTCGCGTGCACATTCCGACACTTATCGTCGGAGAGAATTGATTAGCGTCGCTAAAAGAGTGTTTGAGGAGGCTTTCTTATAGTGACATTCTAACTTGAGAATGGGGAATGTGGAGGGCAGTATTATTATTGGATTTTGTGGGATCGATGCCGCGGCGCGGCCGCTTCGCTCTGGTAGAAGCAGCTTTTTTAGTTTTTATTCCCTACTGGCAATTCTCGAATCATCAATCCCGGAGCAAGGAATTGCAGTGAGAATGCCGGTGTTATGTTATTTGCAAATAGACGTCAATTACACCTGTTGTCCATAAAAAGAGGAGGTCAACATACTGAGCCCAAGGAATGCAATAATAAGCTAATTCAACATATAGTAGTGAGTAGGTAAACACGACTAAATTTCGGAAATAATATACGTAATTTCAAAGTGCCCCCTTTTTGAGGGCAATGTATGTATGCAGAGAGTGTCAAGGAAATTTCGCATTCCGCCTGGGGACCTTCGCCATGGCGGGTCTTCGTTTTCTTGTATTCATGCATTGCTTACAGTGATAATTTTGATAAGTGTAGACTATACACGTACGAATCACATTCAACTGAACTGTTCAAAAAGTAAAACAACTATGCTAATGGTCAGCCATCTTTTATTCTTTCTGAATCGCATTTGCTGTTTTGCCATTCCGCCCCGTCGCTTCTTCTTCCTAGGACGTTCTAGCGTACGCCTCTATATTTTGAACATTTTCAAGAATAGTATTGAAGATAACCTTTAAGATGCAATTCAAGAATATACTAATCAAGGATAATTACTGACCGTAAAAAGAAATTTATTATAAAAATCATCTCATTAAAACATTGTGTGCATAATTGCCGTGAAGGCACGAGGCAAAGGCATTTCATCCTATCATCATTTTGTTGCCAGATTCCAAAACGCAATATCTCTTTGAAAACTTCACGATGGGCTTCATTTTTTGTCGTATTTGCGTAATGTTCACCGTGGGTAATCTATGAAGCGGAGCTAGATGGTCAGTGTCCCTAATGGCGTTTTGGAAGGAAGTGCATAATGTAACTTGAACGGAAATGTTTCAATCCGCCGCTTGGTGTCGATTGTGCAGCCGGGGCCAAACAGCCTAATCCCGCTGATATAGGCGCCCCTGGACAGCTTCTGCCCCCATCGATCCTCCATATATATTCAACTGCTCCCGCGCCGATACATCATCCCGGTGGCCAGCATGCTTCACCTCTATCTTTGATTTAGGTGCCCATTTGGAAAGCTTAAAACGTGTGCAATTGTCCTCCGCCAAACATGTCGCTAGGCGCCATTTTCTATCGCGCGAAGGAGTCCCTTGACGTTGTTCTGATTTCGCTCAATCCACCCCCGAGTTGGGCTCAACTGAAAATCAGCATTTTCGGCGTTTCCTGTTGTCTTTTACTAGCAGTGTCCAGAAAATTGCCGGCTTCGTTTGCTTTGTTAACCAATAGTTGCGGGTTACCTCATGCGTCAAGTTTCTCCCGGCGGGTAGTGTAGTCGGGAAAGGAATTACAGCTACGCATTTCCGGCATTTAGTTCTGAAGCAAAGTAGTAAGAGACATTTTAAACATCCATAAGCAAGATTGATTTTTACTGTTTCCTTTTTATTCCTTGAAAGCTCGCTGAAACTAATCAGTGCTAATTCATGCATGAACGAACTACGAGACTACCTCAGCCACAATAGTCTCATCAATCAAGCGGCGAACCAAAATAAGAGAAAGGAGGCTAGACTCATTGCTGCTGCCCACCTCTCTTGCTCTTTTTTGTGAAATGACAACCAATTTTCTGACAATTGAGGTTTCAGAGATGGCGGACGACATCCCCGATTCGCTCGAATGTATCAACCTCAAGATGAACGCAACAACAGACGACGTAGGTTTTAATCTTTTGGTCTTCCAAAAATTACGAACGTCCATGCTACCGTGAAGAGAGTGTTAAAGTTGTATTTTTTGAATTATTGGTCGATTACATAGAGTACTCTAGACGCTGGTCTGCGTGAACTTGTTTGATGCGAAAAGAGCAACGGAGAACTTTCACGTCATGTGCGTCTTAAGGGATAAGGAAGTAATCGATAGGGTGGAGTTGGCAGCAACCTTACATCTTTAACGGCCATGTTATGTGGTCCTCAGAACATGGTGGTTTTAAAACAGCTAACATAATATGAAAGACACAAGGGCACTGAACTGAAGGGCTAGCTATTGGAGGTAGATGCACTCCAATTGTAGCCGACCTTTTATTGTTACCCTGGAAACGGCGGGCATACCAAATCAGATGGAGCAAATAGTGAGAATGTCAAAATTCATATCATTATATTTTGTTTCGGTAATGTTAAACTCATGCAGCCTAATATAGCAAAACGACGTTTTTGCATTTTTAGTAATACCTTACGTGTAAAGGAAGAATGTGCTGAATCCGCTTCCGTAGACACGGAGACGTTTCATTTATGGTTGAGATTTCGTGTAGCTGGGGCAATAAAATTTGATGCTTGATTATTGTGAGAAATAAGAAGACAACAGGCAGTTGAGGTTTGTTCTTCTTTCCGAATGCAGAGGAACATCTGGACATTAGACAAGATGAGAAATCACTCCTCTTGAGACGGGTTAATTTCCGGAGAGCACCAAGAGAAACGCTACTCTGACTTTTTGTAGCCACTCTACCTTAAACGAATTTACCAAGATCATTTGTTGACATCGGTATCGCACACATTCTTGTCAAAACAAATGTCAAAAAGACTGCTCTCAGCGGATATCGGGTTCAGATAATAAGCTTATTCTTTCTCTCAACCCGTTAAAATATGCAAGGCGATTGAAGCCGAAATTGAGGGGCTCGCTAATGGCTCACCAGGGAAATGAACCGCTTCATAGTATCGGAAAGCCATCTAGACCTTATTTTCTTATAACTATAATGAAGCAGCTTTATCGGGCAATCTAAAAAAGGCAAAAACACTGAAATTTGTTCCATCAATTCGAAAACAGCTCGCACATCTTGCCACTCTAATAGAATCCGGCGCAATGTGAATGTCTACTGTTGTCACAAATGCATGAGCTTCTACACGACTCTAACTAAGCGTCAGCAAGGGGTTTCCTTTTCGAAGGTTGTCCCTGCTGTCTACTTGTCGTTCGATTCGTCTTCCAGATGATCGACGCAGCTGCGACATGCAGATAATTTGCCCCTAGGATAATCATAATGCTTTTCTGCATCAAATTTTAGTCCCCACCGTCCAACCATAGAATGTCTGACCTTAGAAAAAAGCTCTCAACAAGTTCGAACACTGCAGGCGGTCTATGCCTAGTTGAAGTAATTAAATGAGGACCGGGGCCCGCCGGCCGTCTTTTGCCTTTTTCACCAATTATCTGCTTGCTTCTTTTGGACGGGCAGGCTCCCTCTTGAAGGAAATTACCTTCTCTCTTTCTGTTTCCAACTTGCGTCGCCGAAATAACAATTACAAGAACTTCTGTTCCGAATTTCTCCCTATATGAATTGAAATTTTTGCTCTATTCTACCTCTTACTCGTTTTAAAACGCTGATTGAACTGAACAATGTTTATTTGTTCTGGAGGAAGATGTCTCCATGAAACTCAATCACCGTGTGAGACGGCGTCAGACACCCGCTCGTTGTCATGCACACCGCCCTCGACGGCCACTCGACTACAACTTTACCGCCTACCAGTAGAAATCGTAGTCAATTTTTTGCTTTGGAGTAGACCTTTATAGCATCCGCTTGTGTTTTCAACGCTGAGCGCAATTTTCCACTCAATTTGATATTCATATAATAGACAGAAAGCTTGGCTTAGGGGGTTTGAGTCCGTCCTACCCTGTTGCTTGCTTCTAGATTAATTTCTACTGGCGTTCTCTCTCACAAGCCAAACAATTGGGTGATACCTCTCTGTCACGAAACGACTGCTTTACTGCCGCCTTACTAGCCCAAATCCTTTTTTTCTTTTTCATTAGAATGACTTTAATAAAATTAATAAAAGATGAAGTAGAACAGATGCCTGCACCTCGAACAAAAGGGCCGCCACAATCGCCCTATGCGGCTTCCTCACTTGACGGTACAGTCAATATAAATGGATTGATACTACCGGCCGACATGAGCGACGAGTTGCAAGATTTAAACGTCAAAATAGACGGAACAGCAATGGACGTTCGTAGCTTATTATATTGCTGTTTAACTTTTGAAAACATTCCTAACCTCGTTTTTAGTCGTTGGAGTCTACGAGAAGAATGCTTGCTCTCTGTGAAGAGAGTAAAGAAGCCGGTATCAAGACTCTTGTCATGCTGGACGATCAAGGAGGTAAGACTGTTGTGTTATTTTTTCTATGCCTATACTAGAACAACTCGAGCGTTGTGAGGGAGCTTTGGATCAGATTAATCAGGACATGAAGGAAGCTGAAGAACATTTGAAGGGTATGGAGAAATGTTGCGGACTCTGTGTTCTTCCATGGAACAAGTGAATATTTTTGTTTTTAACCTACGAAACAGTTCAGAGCTGATGACTTCGAGAAAAACTCAGAGTACGCCAAGGCCTGGAAGAAGGACGACGACGGTGGTGTCATTTCTGATCAGCCCAGAATCACGGTCGGAGATGCTGCCATGGGACCTCAAGGAGGCTACATTACTCGGTTTGTTATATTTCTAACAGTTTTATCACTCTGTTCAGTATTACGAATGACGCCCGCGAAGAAGAAATGGACGAGAACATTCAGCAGGTGGATATGATGTGATCAAACAAAACTTATTTGGTTGTTTTCAGGTGTCGACAATGGTCGGAAATCTGCGTAACATGGCTATCGATATGAGTACTGAAGTCTCGAACCAGAATAGACAGCTTGATCGCATTGGAGACAAAGCTCAGTCGAACGAAGTTCGTGTCGAGTCTGCCAACAAGAGGGCCAACAAACTGCTCACCAAGTGAGAACTCCTGTGTCACTCTTTTCACTCTCTACCCTTATTCCTCCCAAATTCTCATGCGTCTGTTTCGAATACAGGTCCAAGCTGGATTGTGTATGTGGCCTGTTGCATCTCCTTTTCACGCAAGCTGTCATCGTTGCCCCGTAAATTTTTGTGCGAGTAGACCAATCCCCCCTTCGTCATTGCCCAGGCAATATTTATGTTTATTTATTGTAAAATGTGATCTTATCGTGCTTATAATCCCACTGATAGAGATGGGTCACTAATTAGGTCACGGTCTTCATCCATCGTCTTGGAGACGATGGCGATTATGTTGTTTGCAATAAATACTTCGTTGATAAATGAACTCTTGTTTCACGATTACAGTTTGATACTTCCAAAAGGTTTGAAACTCAATAGATTGTATGAGTTGTTTTCCACTTTTCGCATCCGACCTCGTCGACAAGTTACCCATACTTTCTAATCACATGAGTAAGAAACTTTCTTTACCAAAAGAGATACATCAAGTACCTTGTTTGTTTGAATTGAAAGGATGTGTTTTTTGAATTTTTATTTGGTGGCTAACTGACATTGTGGGATTATTTGAAAAGTACAGATAAAATGTTGTACAATTTTAGACAGAAACGAAGAAATATACATCATCGATAGTATCGGAAAGTTTTGGATAGAGAATTGATAGATGCATGAAGTTTCTCTATCTTGTTCTACGATATACACCGTAAGAGAGAGAGACACAACCATCACTAGTGATTAGTGAGAAAGTTGTTAGACAAAGAAAGAAAAACTACCAGTAGATCACACGAAACTAAGATATATCCTGCTTTGCAGGCTCTGTACCTAATCTTCAGAATGCAAAACAATGATATTTTGGGGGAATGTTATGCTCATTCGAAAGCATCAAGGCTGTTGCGCAGTGGATCTTCCTGGTTGTTGTGGAAAGAGAACTGCTGGAAGTGGACCTCGTCAGCCTCCTCCACGGTCCCAAGAGGTCCGGGACGAGCGTGAGGCGGAGTCAACTGAACCGGAGCCGAAGTGAACTCCTGGAAAAGAGAAAAAC